>CM076452.1:17932666-20720166 GCA_038419695.1 Scomberomorus guttatus | reverse complement strand
CCTGCATGATGATCAATAGTATATCAATTTAATTAAATATTATTGATATGGGGTAAGGAAAATTAATTAGGAGCAAAAGAAATTCCAGTCATGTTGGAAGAGGAGGTATTACTTTATTCATTTATTACATCATAGCATCTCCAGTGGGAATGTGAAGGTGAGTCCTGAATGTCTCACTCAGAGTCCATGATAAAGATGTCAAAGCACACGTTATCTGTAAGTACTATAAAAGCCATCATCATACATTAGTAACACACATAGGCTTTTACTCCAGATTATTGTTTCCGTCAGTAGCTGTAGCTCTCAATAGAAACGTTATTATCTGGATATGCTATGCATAGCTGGGACTTTCTGTTTAATTAAATTATTTCACACAAGTGGAGATAAAATAGCTTCTGTGTGATCTCACCACGTCCTGCGCAGTTTAGTGAGGAGCAAAACCAAATGAGAGAGAGAGAGAGAGGGAGAGAGATGGGGAGTTTAAAAAAAAAACAGAGAGGAAGAAAGTGAAGGGGAGCGTGTGGGGGGGAGGGGGGGTGGTGGTGGTGAAGGAGCCTACTGAAGGTCTCTCATTTCAGCAGCACAGACTGCTGATGAAGCTGAACTTCCAATATCCCACTACTTCAGCTCTGATGATTTCTCAATTTTACAGATATGGCCCGAGAATGTGATTTGATGAAAATGTAAAATGGGATAACCACCAAATCATATGAAATGGGCTACATTTTATTCCATGACTATAAATCAAAAGCAGACACTCCAAAAATTAAAGTTGATTTTGTGTTTTTGATTCAAAGTACGGCTCGTCCTGACTTAGAGGAAGAACGGGTGTCCTGTCATACCCCTTAAATTAAGATTTTCTTTTCGTGCAGATTCTTCACATTCTTTGTAAGTTCAAGAGCTTAATGGTTGAGAGAAGCATAGGCACTGTTTGAGGAGAAGTGCTCCAAGAGTTTTTTTCAAAAGGGAATTCAAACAATTTATTCATAGAATGTGTTTCCATCCCAAATAGATTCCTCTAATCTAAAACACCGTGTGAGTGTTTGGAAATATATGATGATTTCATTTTCTCCCAGTCTCAGGGTCATAAATAAATTTGCATTCTGTCAGCAAAATGGACTAACTGACTTGTAATTCATCAAACTTACTGCTTGGTGCTTAAACAGTTCAACACGTGATAACCTGATTTTTTTTTTTTTTTTTTACAGAATTGCCTCACAGCTGTGTGTTTTAATAGGTGAGGAAGGAGAAAAAGGAGCACTTACATTTTAAAGACCCCATAAAACAAATAAAATAAAGAAGAGAAATGAACTCGATAAGTTACACGTTTTCTAGCAGACTCCAATGAGGAATGTATATGTTTACTATTCTGAATGTAAATGTTAAGAAAGCTCAAAGAAAGACAACCTCCTTTAGGTGTCTCGTCCAGATGAGGCTCCTAAAATGGCTTCTTATTAATTCAAAATCCCGTATGTCTGACAAAGAATAATATTATGACTTCATTGGAACCAACTTGAAAATGTGAATATGCCGTTGGGAGATGTACCTTTTCACCAGACAATGGGTGTCAGTAAAATGTGTCAAGCCGGACCATTTTTTCCCACAACTTTTTTTTCCCTCCCCTCTACATTTCATTATTCTCCAAAAAAAAAAAAGAGAGTTCCTGAAATATGCTTCCTGGACCGACATTCTCTTGTTGTTTTGAATGTCACATTGTCTAAGCGTGCATGGGAGAGGAGACTTTGAATGATGTTGAATGTTTTATAGCCCCCTGCTTTTGTGTCAGTCTTGTCGGTGCTGCTCTGAGACTCTGATAGGAGAACCTCATCTACCCACTGCCGGATCTGACAGCGTAGGAGTAACACAGAGGCTAGCCACACTTAACATTTGAGGAGCTTCATTTCAAAATGCCATGTATCAACCCTGCGAAAATGTGACCTGAAATTTATTACTAAAGATCTTTAAAAAAAAAAAAAAAAAGTCTGGTAAAATGCTGCATATTGTCCCATTATCTTGTTTAATGTTCCTTATAACTGTTACATTTTTCCAATTTCCAAAAGACCAATTCAACACCCATTATATATAGTTTACAAAGAGAGATATCCTTTCATGGAAGACATTGGTAGATATATACATCCCAATTAGATGACACAGATTTTTACTGTATATTTCAATGGTCTTACAAAAACATCTATAACATCTAAAGCTAATAACTTTAATATCTGGTAATGTGTTCTTCTTTCCCACCAGTAATCATTTTGTCACATTTTTAAAATCCGGGCTGTCACTTTTTAAATTCACTTTCATATCCAATGAACCGTTTAATTAACACCAGAGATGCACACACACACACACACACACACACACACACACACACACACACACACACCTGCCTTTCACTAGCAGACGTTCAACCCTACAAAAAATTTCAGGGGAGAATGCTAATACCAGGCAGGATAGATCACACTTCTAAATATAACACATGTAAAACAATGGCGCAAACCTGATGTAAAAAAAAAACAAAAAAAAAAAAAAAGATAATTTAATTTCTAAATCAAAAGTAATGACCTTCAAGTGATTGAGCTCCAGTGACTCAAACGGTCTGTTTTGCATGGGTAAAAGTGTCATATAACAAGAATAAAGGAGACATGTATTTGTCACATCACAACTCAATACTCTCTTTGACATTTGATATGCAAATAGATACAGTTACTATGTTAATGGAATTAATGGATTTTTCTGTCACACAACCCACCCCGTTCAATGACACTTTAATTAACTAATGTTTTTTGAACATGTAGGTATGAGCAGTCTCCTGGCTGGATTTATGATGCAATTACAGTGTATTCCTGCAGAAATGCATTTTCTTGGAAACCTGGTTCAACATTTTGACACTGCCTTAATGTGATCCATTTCTGCCTCTGACTGCATTCATCCAAAGGGAGCTCCAAATAAACAGGGCTCGTGGACAACGCATGTACTGTATGTGTTTAAATCTTTATTTTGCCTCTCAGCGTCTGTTTGTGAGACGTCCAATCTATTTGTCTGAACACATTCTTGGAGAGATGTCAGAACGGTATTGACAGAGACCAATCGGGAGGCGAGTGCACATATTGTTCACTCTGCACACATCCTGCTCATTCAATTCTAGGAAATTGCTCTGCCTCAAAAAAGGTTGTCATTATTTTGTCACTCAGCGTCCCAGGTGACATTTACAGCAAATAACCTCACCGGCTAAAAGAAACACCACTGAGAAAATATGAAGTCATGTTTTAAACTAAGAAAGAACCAAAGTATTGTCTGTAGAATGATAAATTCAGTATAATTGAAACACTATTTTCCACTTAAATGATAATATCAAAAAGCCTCTGCAATATAAAAAAAAATTACTTGAGTCGTGTGTTTAAATTTTAACTGATTCACTTATAAACTTTAAATAAACATTAAATTTATATCAGTGGAAAATGAAATGTTTTATCTTTTATTTAGCTCAGTTCCCTGTAGGGTAAAGATTAAAGTCATTTGATCTCTTTAACAAAACGAGTCATCTCCATTTCCTCTTTGCCTCTGCTCACACCAGCCACATGTTTTCATGGCATTGCTGTGGTGTGAAGCCAGAATTCAGGATGTTCTCAAGGCCGTGTGATTATTTTTATCCTATGTGGCAAGCTTTACAGGTGCCATTAACTCTGTATGGATGACGTCTTTCATAAAACAACCACCAATTCCTTTTGAGTGCTGCACTCATGAGTCCTGTACTGCACCTGCCAGAATGACAGATGGCCGCATTACTGATCAAGCCAATTCAAAAAGGCAGCCTTGAATTTGACGTAGGATAGTGGTGAAGGGTAGAAGAGACTTTACATTACTTCTTCTTCTTCTTCTTCTTCTTCTTCTGTTGTCTACACACACACACACGCACACACACACTCTTTTTTAATGGTCAGCTTTGAAGAAGATATTTCTACAGTTTGTATCCTCAACTCCCAGATGTGATAGTATATGCAGTACCAGTCAAACGTGTGGACACATTTTCACATTCACTTGTCCAAACTTTTGACTGGTACTGTGTACATGAATTAAATTATTCTGAATATCATTGCAGAAGGTGAATTTGCATAAATCACCTAATATTGCCATGGTGGATTTCTAACTGTGATAGTGAGCTTCTCCGAGCCATTACAAACTAATTGCAGTACTTACAACTCTTACGACAGAATACATCATATTAGAATAGTAATGGAAATTGGAAACACTGACCCCAGCTGTAGAGCTTAACCACATATGGCCCCGGTTAACAGGCATCGGTGTAACAGGCCTCATTCATTAAACGGAAATACTTGAGCCTCCTCTTGGGGTGAGTCTTTTCTGACGTTGAACCTGTGAGTCCTGTGCATGTCACTGTAATAGATGGCAGTTCCACCAATTAAGCTATTTCAAAAACACATTTCGGAGTTAGACGAGGGATAATATTTCAGCTCTTTTGCAGTACATGCCCTTATACCTCACACCATTAAGGCAGCTCAGTCTAAATGACAAATTAAATCTGGCCTGCTACCAAATGAAATTAATCATGATGCTTTTTTTTTGTGTGTGTGCTGATATTATAAAAAAAAACATCAAATATATCTTAACCCTCTTTGTTGCTGAGTGCAGTGAGACAGTAAATCAACTGTTCAAAATGCATGATGGAAAACTGGAATACCAGCAAAGTTAACTCTCCATTTAACAGATCAAAAACATACTTAACATTATTTAATCACTTCAGGAGTTTTGAACAGAAAATGACACATTACTTCTGTTTGAGCCCCGGCTGTTAAACAGGATTTAATACAATGGATTGGTGATTGGTGTCGGCAGTAGTTTTTATGCAGCACTACCCCCTCCCAAAGTCAAGACACTTTGAATTTCTCTGGAATTTTATAACAGTTTGCTCATAAGAGGTCTAACAGGGAGTTAGACCTCTCTGGGATGTAAATAACGTCCACATATTGTGTGAATAAATTTTTGGCAAACAAAATTAAATACAGAAACATTAAATATTTTGGTAACACTTTCTATGACGCACATGTCTATAATGCTTTAAAATCTGCTTATAGCACTGTATAATTATAGTTATAAGCACTTATAAATAATTATAAGCATTAATTTTAGATTTGTTCTTGCATATATTTAATGATATTTTTTTTCACTTTACATAAAGCAAACAATGACCACTTACAGTGACTTTTAACCAGCTTGTAATGTATTATATCTGCTTGTACACTTAAAGCACCCAATGACCACTTAGAGTAACTTATAATCACATTATAATGCATTACAATACCGATTATAATGTTTTACAACTATGAAAATTATAATACACTGTGATCCTCGCAAAAAATGTTAGTGAGTAACCAGCAATTATCAAGTATTATGATACTTGACTTGAAGTCATAAGTACTTATAACTATAATTATACTACAGTATAAGCAGATTATAACACATTATAAGTATGTTTATAATGCATTACAGACATGGACGTCATATAAAGTGTTACCAATATTTGTTTTAATTTGGTCCAATGCTTTATAGTATCATTTCTCTCTTTTGTCACCTTGATCAAATATGCAAGTCCAGTTTGTGTCACAGGCAGGAAGAGTTACCGCTTTAATAACAACTACCTGTTAGGTTTTAATAAGGTCCAAAAAATATATATTTGAATTTGTTATTTCACACAGGCCCCAAACAATAAAGAAGTAAAGCAAACACCAACAAAACACAAGAGTTAAAGGACAGGCTCCCATTCTTTTCAAGTCTTAAAACAACAGTTTTTGCTGTCATCAGTCCAAATGAAGGAGTTTTACACTACAACACTTAAACTTTGGAAGATCTCCAGTTGATTTGATGAACTCAAACTGCTAAAGCTTCATATTAACTTCAAATAAACTTTGAAACCTTTTTTGCACAGAATGAGGATCATGGTTTCTGCCCCAGTCACTTATATCAGATGTTAGTAAGGGATTCATTTTAGTCCATTTAATTGCCAGTATGGGCACCTGACTATTGTTTTAAGACAGACTTGAAAAATGATGAGCCCATCCTTTAATACTTTGAAATTGCTACTGTGTCAGAAATGAATTCTGATACATAAACTTACTAATATATTGCTTTTTTGTAACTTTCTAACAGTCTGGAGAAATTGGAAGAGTATCCCAAAACATGCAAAACTATATTAGGTTGTATAAGAACTTGCAGATAGTAAAAACAATTTATAACCCCCCCCCCCCAAAAAAAAACCCTAACACATTTGCCAAACACAAACACCAAACACAAGCAAATGTGCCAAGCACATTTGCTTCAGGCTATGAAGAATTCATTCCATTTATGTTGCACTGGTGTGGTTATCTCTAATAGGTTTGAAATTGTTTAAAAATGAAGTAATGAAAATATATAATCAAAAACCTAGAAATTAGAGTTGAAAATGCTAAGAACATTCATACCATGGAGTCACCAGATGCATTTAAGTAAATGTGTTATTGTTGAATTAAAATAAAGATTAAGTTCTAATTCAACACATAACAAATTAACTTAATGCTTATTCCAAAGGAAGCAAAACAAGGTGGTTTTGTCTCTAGAACTGGAGTCATTCATCAGATTATTTTAGTATGCATTTGAAAATAGGGTTTTTTGTTTTTTTTTACAGCAGAGAATCAGACAACGACTTCAGCCCTTCAATTACTACACCATACAACATCGACATCCAAAAGTAAACAAGCCACACATTTTTTTTTCGTAAGCCTTTTGCAGAGAGGTTGTCTTAGAAGAGTTGGACCTCCCAGCAATCATGGAAAATAAGGCAGTAAAAATAGTTCAAAGAGCCATAACAGCGGTTCTCTGAAAATCCCTTTCATCATTTATCTGCTGAACCTCTCCATCAGCAGAAAGTGCTTCGCCCGCACTGTACCATCATCACAAACAAAGACAGATTTAGCCTCAAAAAACCGTGTACCTTCGCCAGTGGAGTTACATGCTCACTAGCCAGGAACGGTAATGACAATTCTGCAAACCTCTCCCGCGATAAGATGTTGATTAAGTGCTGTCATGGCAACAATAGTATGTGATCAGCTTTGCTCGACGCCTTAAGCATTTCATGTTGTCAACACCTGAAGCGTTGGATTAGTGAAAGCCTTAAGTGTGGGTTGTCTGAGAATGCCTGTGTGACTTATTGCTAAATGTCTGCCAGCTATTGAGCTTGTAGGGTATCATCTGTAGCCCACAAACAGGCTTGAAATTGATGAATGATGCAGCTTGAAAGGACTTGTTTAGAGTTCAGTGATACAAGCTGTCCCAAATAGATTCAGAAGATCACATGTCGGCAGGATACAGAGATATTCTTACTGGACCAAGGTTGTGTGTGTCAGAGAAATTTTATCCAGCTTCCTGATGGAGTTCGTTTTTCTCCCTCGTGCCTCTGTTCTGCACCCCTCATACGAGAGGAGGATTTATGAGAGGGGAAGACATATCAGGACAAAAGTAACGGTGGTATTTTGTACTGCGTATGAGCATATGAACAGGGTAGACAAAGACTTTTTTGTGTGGGTGTGTGTGTGTGTGTGTGTCTGTGTGTGGGTGTGTTTAAGGTCCACACAACAGTAGAGCGTTCTGGGAAAATCCAGCTACAATGTGAAGCTAATTAACAAAAAAAGGGAAAAAGAGTGGATGGCTGCTGTTAGCGTAAACATAAACACAGACTGAGTGAGATGAAAAATAGAAATCCCTGCACACTGTAAGACAATGCAAAACAACAGTCTTATAGTAAATATTACTTTGTAAACCCTGCTAATTTTAATGAGCGCCACACTCAGTGTGTTTCTATGACCGATGATATATGATCTTGACCCAAGGCTCTGTGTTTGTTCCCATACCATATGTCAGTGACATTTTAAAAAAAAGCATCTTTTATATATTGTATATTACATCTTTTAATTAGGATCTGTAGTGTTTTAAATGAAAAGTGCCACAAGAACTTCATCATATGTATTCCTGAAAATAAAAATTGAACTTGAACTTGTAGTTGTTTTGATGTTGTTGTACTGACATGCATTGCACTGACAAGACACCCTTTATAAATGGTTTGTAAATGATAAATAATGGCTTTATTAGTGATTGATAAATCAGAAATCCATTAATAAGAATCATTTTTGGGTTGCAAGGTTGTGGATGGTGTTTATTCTCATCCAGCAGGACGCTTGATGTGTCTTTTTATCTCTTTAGTCCATCAGAAAGACTTGAACGGATCATTTGACCTCTGATCTTCTGGACAAGTGCTTCAAAGCCTTTGGACCACAAACTTAACTTAACATTTACAACTTGAAATATTGTACGAATGCTTTATTATTTGCATATTAATATTCTTGGAATTTTTCAATAAGTTTATTAGAAAGTGAGAAACACTTTACTACTGTAACTGCAGACTTGATGTTTATTATCCTTTATTAATAATTCATTAACATACAGTATAGAACTGCAGACCTGCTGGTTTATTACCCTTTACTTATGACCATTAATGACTTGACTTAATTAATGACTCAACAGCTGAGATTTTTCCCAACCTGGCAACTCGAAAGTTAGTTACAACCTATAAATTCTTTATATGTCGTTATCAGAAAGTGGTGCTGGTGTTCCTTTTTTTCTCTCCTCCATATATGTAAATGAGGAGGGGAAAAATATTAGAAACACCTTTTTTTTAAAGTACACTTTAGTCTAATAGAACAACAACACAAATCACAGCATCAAAATGTAGCCTAGAACTGAATCAACACACAAACAACTTTAAAGCAGCCGCCTCACCAAACAGTGAACATGTTAAATGAGATAATATTTATTGAGGCACTTTTATATCACATTGATCTACATTATACAGGAGTTTATATTTTTCTGTATACCTGTGGCAACAGAAGGTTTCTGAATGGTTGGCAGGTGTCTGTTACAATGATATATTGGAACATGAAACATATTTCTGGTCAACAGTTAAATTACTGCTCTAAATGAGTATGCAAGTAATATTAAACTGCAACACAGCACATGTGTATCACTTATGTGTCACACTGTGTTAACTTGTAGGTTAAACTAATCTTACCATGGGCAGCTTCCAGGTGCGTAGCCATGGTATAAACTTGATAATACATACAGGGTGTTCTGTTATTAAAAATAATAGATACATTTCACCGCTTCACCTTCACCAGATAGATAGAAAAGGCTGTTAACACATCATCCTTGATATGTAAAGGTCTAATTCATTCCCCAGTAATGTTGACTGTGAGCAAAGCAACACCTGAGACCAGGAGCATTAAAGGGCTCTAAATCAAAGGATTTGACGGTCAGAGACAGTTCTCAGTCTATTAAAACCAATATATGCCACTTAGTGTGTAAGTTACAGCCCATCTGTGTGGCATTCCTGTTGCCTGTATCTCATAAATCACACCAATACTGTTCAGACTTTAATGTAACTGACAAACTTTAGAGCTGATTCAATCTTTATTGTGCAGGCTGCATATCACCATGATTCATAAGGATGATCTTGGAAACACTATCTGCTCCAATAGTTTCTTTGTATATGTGAAAAGATCCTGTGTGTATTCATTGATTAACATGTGGTCTGTTGTGTTGTTTTCCTTGTATATAAATGTAGATTTTACAGTCTTTCTCCATTGTTTTGATGCATTGTTTGAAACAAAAGCTCAGTGCTGAGAACAGGTAAGACAAGCAACCAAATTATGTTGTCATTTGCAAAACAGTGAATACATGCTCCAAAAGGTTTTGTGTTCATAAAATTCATCAAAAATCACATACTGGTGTCTAATTGAAATTTTTGCAACAAAAAAAAAACTCAAGACAGTAAAAACAAAAACCTTTTTTTCAACCTAAACTTAAGAACAGGTAGGGTTAGCATTGATGTTCAACATCCAGGCACGTTTACATAGAAAATGAGACTTTATTAAAAGGACAATTAAAATAACATTGCTAACTGTTGTGCAATAACTCTTATGTCTGTTCATGTCATTCTAAATACTGTTTTTGCAGAGATATATGTGGTCTTGCTTTAAAATCTCAAAATATATAAATAGTCGTTTATTTTTTCCTTCATGACCTCGGGTTTGTCTCTGGTTCAGCTTCTTAATTTTGAATCATCTCTGAGGGAAATGTACGGAAGAGGATTAGGGCCACGTGAAAAATTTATTTGAGTTCTGAGTTTAAAGTCAGAACTCAAATAAATTTTTCACATGTGGCCGTCATCCTCTTCGGTAAAGAATGCATCACATAACAGGTGTCACCTGTTTATTTTTATTTTTGTTGTCTCAGAGCACTTCTGTTTTTTAAACTTTTATCAAAAAATGGAGAAATATTTGTCATTATTATAATCATTCCAGTGGTTGTGATCAGCACTATATTGTACAAAACAAATTGTACTAGTTTATACATGTTTAGACTGTTCTGTGAATGACTGAAACATAAAGTACACATGATATGTATAAATATCCAATTAAAAGTTGTATTTAGGAAGCAAGTAATCTTTGCTCTGAAGTCAAATGATCTTGTATTAAATGACCTAATTATCATTACAACTATATATCATGTAACACATTCTAATTAAAGTTATTTATTTAACCTGTGTAAGTAAGACTCTTTATATGCTTGATTGAAAAAAGATATAAAGTAAACTCAGTGTTGTTTTATCACGTAACGTGTTCAGGCGTGAGTGAGGCAGCAGTGTGTAAATACAGAAAGAATCGTGCGCAGCAGTCTGAACTGCCCAGTCATCCATGTTATCAGCCATCTGTAAACAACTGGTTAAATGTCTCTTGGGTCTATCTGTGCCTATATCACCGTTCAGCTACAGTCCAAAATGTTTAAAAGCACGGCCCAACGCAGC
This sequence comes from Scomberomorus guttatus, assembly GCA_038419695.1. NCBI lineage: Eukaryota > Metazoa > Chordata > Actinopteri > Scombriformes > Scombridae > Scomberomorus > Scomberomorus guttatus. The sequence goes on along the minus strand of CM076452.1, from coordinate 20,709,251 downwards.
TAAAGCACAACTGTAATTTATTGTCAGTTGGGGTACGTACAACCTAACATAATTTATCAAATATATTAAGACTTGCACCTACTGTAAACCTGTGCAGACTGCTGAGTGCTGGCACAAATTACTACCTTAAAGTCTTAATTAATGTATTCCTTGTTTTAAAAATATGTTTGGCAGGATATAATTCAAAAGTGTAAACCACTAGGATATAAGTTGTTTGGATAAAAAGAGGGTATTGTATTAAATGGTTCTAAAACTATACAGTTTTCAAGCAGATGAAACTGTGATAGAAGGATACAACGTCATCTTTTCAACAATTTGTAATGTATTGCTTGATAAGTGTACGGTATTTTATGACATAAAAATGAGCTTTCTCTTGGCCCATTAAGCTGCTGAATAGATGCAGTGCAAACTAAATCCTGTGATAAACCACGCTGTTATCAGTTAAGGAGGCAGAGAGGTCAGCAGCATGAGTGTGGGGTGGGTGGTTGCACACTCTGGAAAAAAAAAAAAAACACAAAACAAAACTATTTAACTTGTTCACTCTGTCCTTTAACTTTCGTATAGTGCAAGTCTTGTCTCCTACTCTCTCTTGTCATGCATTTCAAATTTGCACGTACCAAATGGCGGTAGTAGAGTGGCCGGGTATGATTGAAGTATCCTTGTGGTAAGTAAAGGTGATTGGATATTGAGTCTGAAATGCCATGACAACTGAGTGACATGCGCTGCACACACAGCAGGATGTGCTTGAAACAACATCAATGACGCATGTGTAATGGCAGTGACAATGCTGTAAGCCCCCGCTCTCTGACACACCGTTTTATACACCAGATTACACCGTCCAGAGTTAATGACGCAAAGAATAAAGTGTTTTTATCATACAACACAGTGCAAATAATTGCTCTTCACATTAACCAAGAGCATGAAATTATGGTTATAAAAATATATGTATAAGTTTGGAATATTGCAAAGTTATAAGATTAAGGGCTTTGGACAGCATCATCTATTATCCGGAGAGAGGGAGTTAAGTGAACAGAAAAATAAGTGCTGTTTCAAGCCCGTCTGAGCCAAGCCCAAATTAACTACTAGCAGTTTGACCTACTTCATACCCAGCGGGGCTGATTTTTTTTTCATATTTGCTGATGAGGCCAAACAAGAAAGTCGCATTAAGTGCAGGAAAGCTAGTCTTTGAAAAACAAATGAGTGAAAGTGAATAAACAGAGCTGGGCACGACTCGCTTGGCAGCATAAATGGCCTCAAATGGCCTTCTGACCTTTGCCTTATTGGCTTTGACTGATTGGCCAACATTTTCCATTAGGACATTATGAAGTTTAATTATTAATTACAGTATGTGGTGGTATATGTATTGGCCTTGGTCTTCCTACTTTGTTGTGTCATTGCAAACATTACCTGAAATAGTAAAAACCTTGTCTGTTAGCCACTGTGAGGATAATCTATTTTTCATGGAATGGAAGCCATCGGGGATTTAATTTTTATTACTGCCAGGAACCCAGTTTTAGTGTCAGATCTATGAAAAGCTAATATAAACACAAATGTGCACACACACACACACACACCAGAAAGTAAACAATGTTTAGGAAAAACAAACATCATCGCAAGCCCAGAGAGGAAATCGAGGCTCAGAACTAAATTCTTGGATGTGGCGGCGCTTTCCCTAACGGCAGCCCAATCTGCTGGAACCTATCCCTATGGAGGATTTCTCATGAGCCATGTGATCTTACAGACAGACAGACACACACACACACACACATGCTCACACACATTCTATTACTGGATATGTACTCATCAGACCGTGGTGCCATTAGGACAAACTCAGGTTGGCTTTTTCAGGCCATCAGTAAAGGCAGGCATCCATCAGTTGGTTGTTATGCACACCTCACTGAAAGTTCCCTGAGGTAATATACTGTCTAGCATTCGCAATGTGATGTCTCACATTAAAGGGTTTGTTTTACTCGTCACCACTATGACAACTCCTACAATAAATAATCTGATTAGGCTAAGATGTCAAACTTGGTACTGGAAATCAGGTCGCAAAGCCGACCAGACGAATATCTCTTGATCTTTTCAGCTTTTTGTGTGATATTTCACCAGAAAAACTCAATTTCCTTGCAGGACACAAGACACCACGTCCTGCATTAACCCTGTTAACCTCAAAGCAGCTAGGAATAGCAGTGCCACACACTGTGTATAATAGGATAGTTCTGTTTTAGTGCCTGCCATACATCACACTGCAATTTTTAATTTAAATATTACTGCCCTGACTCAAAAGATTTCAAGCATGAATTACAACATGTGCCACTTAGCAACCACCTTGCTTAGCTGCTGTTCAAGACCTGCAGCACACTGCTGGTAAACATTTAATCATTTTTATTGTATAACTAAATGTCACCATTTTACATTTTTTTGCAAAATTAGGTAGCATTAGCTTCGTTATTGTGTAAAATACTAACATTTTGACATACTGTAGCTCCAGATTTCCTCTGCTGATGATAGAGAAGAACAGGCTTGATGGGTGAAAGTTTCACTTTTGAAAGTACAAAGCTGCAATAATTAGTTTAATAATAATTCAACTAAATAATTTGCACCAAATTATTGGACAACATTTCGTCAGTTACCAAGGCAGGCTAGGTATAGGATATTCAAATGAAAAGCAGAAGATTTCCACTGATATTGTAACATAATGTTGGCTCTTTGTCAGTAAGCTGTCAGTGTTCCCTTACAGTCTTTTTAAATAACCTGTAGCAATACATTTAAGTCTAACCTGTTCATTATAACGTGAATTAGATAAATTGCAGGCAATTTCGGATGAAGGGATTTCATCAATAAGCAGAAGGTAGCTATTAGCAAGTCTTTAAAAAACTTAAGGTCAGTACCCATTGTACATGCATTAAGACTAATAGCAGTTCTCCTATTCATTTATTATGCTAAGACTATTAACAGTACAGTTTGAAATTGGCATCTCTTTATATTACATTACCACTGGATGAGTCAGGATTTGGCCATTTCATTGTGCTCTACAGCTGCAGTGGAGACATAATTCTTAAATTTGACTGAATATTCATTTAATTAATCCGCAAATAATCAGCAGCTCTGGGCTGGCAGCTGCCCAGCTTAGACATATAGCCGTCACAGTAATGTTCTGACAGATGTGGAGGGATCAGACGTGATCTATGTGATCGATTCATCACGTATAACGTTAAGCTCGGCTACAGTCAAATCCAACATCTCAAAATAAGACATGATGTAGCGCTGAAAACTGAGGAGGTGGAGGAATTTTAAAGAATGAACACTGAAGTTTGTCTTGCCCTTTGTTTGACAATGCCAGGTTGCTGCATGTTCTTTGCAAACAAAATGCAATATAGTCTTGTTACAAATCTCAGAATTAACACTGTGTTTGAATGAAAGAGAGAATGTATGTTATTGTTATTGTTATTGTTAAAATAAAGTGGTTATATTATTCATATAGTACTCATCTAGTAGGTTTATCAGACCTCATTTCAGCATCAGGAGCTTTCCACAGTCTGACCTGTGAAAGAGCCTGGTGAAAAATGCGGCTCAAGGTCGGGTTGCCTGCACTTCTCCACGACTGCAGTAACATTTCAGACATAAATAATTTTGGTGGAGAGCCTGGTTTGGCTCACAGTTCACTATTCTCTGACTCCTAGTTTTACATACAAAAGACAACCAGTAAATCCATTTAAATTTCAAAAAGCTGAAATGTCTCTTAGTGTTTTCTCTTTGTCTTTGTCTTTTCACTCTTGCATCTTTTTGCCCTGGGCTAACCTAAACCCATGGCTCCTAAAAGCTAACCCAGAGCTTACATTTAACTGAAGGATAAGGATCACAGCTCAGGGTTAACACGATCAGGACATGACTTGTTGAGATTTGTTTTTCGCAAACAAACATTCCCCCATCGCTTTCTTCTTGAAGGGAACACCAGTTGATATTACATTAATCTTTATCTTCTGGATAACCCTGGTGTTGCCACTTCAGAAATTCATATCTCCTTCTCTTTATAATCAAACACCTGCTACAAATCCCGACTGCTGATGTCTGATTGTTGAATGTTTCTGCTAGTAAAATACAGCCTGACATCATGTCATTCAGGGGCGGACTGGCCATCTGGATGTTCTGGAGAATTCCTGCACTTTCTGCGTTATTGCCAGCCACTGGCCCAGACTCAGTGTGATCTGGACGGACACACGAACCAGACAAACAGAGACAGTGGGCTGTTAGTCTGACAACATGGCCCAGGTGGGTGAGCCGCATGCCCAATGCGATCTTAATGGAATAACACACGGGTCATGATCATTAACTGTGCTGAAAGCATGCTGAGAAATATGTTAGCTTTCTATCTCTTTTTGTTTTCTATTCTTCGCCTCATCTATCCTCTTGTTATTGTAGCATAATATAGATGAACTTAAAAAATTAAGATTCATTTAGGAGGGTCTGGTGAGTCTAAAGTACAGGGGCCATTTTTCATTGTAAGTCCCTGATGTCATCGAGGCCAGTGGACAAACTACACCATCAAAAACAACATGAACCTGAAGAAGGGAGATTGTGTTGTATGATGCAGAGATTATTGTAATTGTTTTCATCTTGGGTTTTCTCCCCCTTGTTTTTTGCCATCGTAAAAATGAATTGTGCTCAACGTGTCATAATTGCCAAACTGCTGAGCTTTACATACCTCCAGTTTGGTGGCAGAGCTGCTCTCCAATACACACCCAAAGGGGCCAGCACAACAAAACAGCTGAACACAAAAAGCATCCCAACTATGTCCTTTCAACTCAAAAACTTTCACATTGCAGCACTCTGAAATTCTTTGAATTTCACTGTTCCTCACACTTGTTTACACTTGTTTACATTTCTGAACAGAACAGAAAAGGGGTTTTTTTTGGCTTCAGCTTGAAACTTTTCACATTTCAGGGCCACAGCTAAACTCACTAGAATGTTTTCAAAATCAGCTTTTAAGAAAGTGTAACAGTACATGTACATACTGTACTGCTGAATGTCATATACTTCTCTCTCCCCAGAAATAACAATGAGGCATATTTTTCTCAGTGAATTGTTTTCCCTGTTTTATTATTGAGGTAGTTGATGAATAAAACTGAATTTTGCCAACAAATATAAAGGGTGAGGGCTGTCAAGGCTCCTTTGAACGCTACTAAAAGAGGAAGAGATCTTGACCTTGTTTCAGTATTCTTTCCTTTTTCATTTTGACAGACTTTAGAGGCATTTTACAACTCCACGGGAATGTCTCATCTTTTCAGTATTTGCCAAATGAACCTCTTTGATATGAGCTGCATTCAGAGTCAAACCTGATAAAACTGAATTCCAGGGCAAGCTAACCACACCTGGGAATTATGTTCTCACAAGAAGCGGTTTTTCAAATTCAGATGAGTTTCCCCCACTGAAATCTGGTGGCAGGGGAAGTGTGGTGTAATGTTTTCAGTGAAGTATGGGTTCGGGAAGAGTCATGGTCATCTAGGGAATTTACAATATAAAGGTAAAATGATTGGCCTAAAAAAAAAAAAAAAAAAAAACCCACACGATCACTCTACAGCAAGGCCTTGAGACAGGAAGTTATCACTGGGGGGCTCATTAAAAACATTCCTCTTTGGGGAATCAACAGCGTACAGCGAGCTATAGCTTACTGAAACATGGCAAAAGGTATTTTCACAGCAAGTTATGTTAGTGGTTTCAAACTCCTGGGATTTTCTCTCCAATTCGAATTCGATGTTGTGTGCTTCAGCAGCTTGGAGCCGGTGGAATATTTGGGTTTTTACAGCCGGGCCTGGTCATTACTAGATGACTTCACCAGCACAGCCAAGAAATACACTCTGTAATACTTCTTAGGCTAATCAGGTCTGCTGTGCTTTATATTTGTAATGAATGAGCATAAAGTAAGTGGCTTGCCAGAAAACAAGATGCGTTTTGGCTCTGATGTGTTTTGCTATAAGTTATATAAATGGTTGACCCGCAAACTCCCAATATGAGTAGCAAGTTCTATCTTGATTTACGGTCGTTCTGTTGCTTAAGTATCATCATTATAGGAGCAGCACACTCACAGTAAGTATCTACAGTTATGGATCTTTTTTGGCTTGACAAAGGTACAATGTGAAGTATTAGAGAATACTACTGAGGAGATTAATACAGTTTGGTAACGTGTGGTATTCTTACCATGTTATGTTTTAAAGGAATAGTTTGACAGCCTGACTAGCCTGGCTCTGTCCCAATGTAAAAACAAGACTAAGAGTCCACAGCCATGCTAGCAGCTCTGTGAGGCTGCCCAGATATACAGTAGCAGTGCTTTGAGCTAAATGCCAATGTCAGCATGCTAACATTTCCTAATCTGCACTAAACACATCGTACTGCTGAGGCTGATGGGAATGTTCAGATCCTCTGAGAACCACGAATGCCTGTACAAAGTGTGATGACAATCCATCTATTTAATTTTGAGATATATATACATTAAGTCGCGTCTAACTCATTGTAAGAACACAAATCGGCATATTTCCAAATGTGTTGTTCCAAACTATTCCTTTAAGCATATCAGATGGGCACTGCACTCCATTCTGGTGATATTACAGAAAAAAACCCCCCAAATAAAAACATAAAGAACTGATGAAGCCTTTTGGATGAGAAACGAAACGTTTTAAAGAATCTAAAGCAAGCAGTTGCCCTTGATTTAGCCCTTCTGGATAAAATAAAACCCAGTTTATAAGCACAGTAACAGCACAATTGTCAAAGCTTCTGGATGTTTTTTGAAGTTGAGGAGATGGCTAAACACTGTCATTAGGCCCATGTTCATAGTCAGAGACTGGAGAGCTTGGAAGCTCAGAACAACAAACAGACACGGATCCATGTACTGTGGATATGGTACTATTCCTTTGCCTCTTTTGCAGCCAACCACCTGTTCCTTTGTTTACTTGCCAGACTCTTCATAGATGGAATAATCTTTGGAGACGAGGGGGCTTGTACTATATCAGACATGATACTCTAGCTAGCGCCTGCTGAAAATAAATCTGCAGCCAGATTATTGCACCAAAGAGTCAGGGAAAACAAACACATACTTATTTCCATAATTAATCAAGTGCACATGGAAGTGCTTCACTTTTTCCATGTAGACAAAGATAAGCTGCTGGTTGTTGTTGCAGAATTTCAATTTTGGCTCATACCTTAAATTGAACACATTATCAAGTGAATGTTTACCCACATTTATCTTTTATTTTCTGTGTATTAGTACGAATAGTTTTCAAATAATTATTTTAAGGTTTACTGAATAAATCAAGAAAAATACAGGTCGTGTTTATAATTAACACTTCAGTCACCTCTTGTTCTGCTGCGTGTTTTCAATTAAAACTTCTTGTGAGATTCTTTCTTTTAACATCCCTCAAATAATTTTGAGAAATGAACAGTGACTCAGTGACAGATCGGCGCTTATTACTCCTTTTTCCTGCCTGAGTTTGAGAGTTTCATTCAGATTCTCACCTGCCACGCCTGTGTGGCTTTTGGCACTGAACAGTTGGGCTGTGATTTTCTGGCAGGCATGCATCAACACATCTCCATCTTTAGCTTTGTGATGATTGAGTCTCACGGATGGTGTGTTGGAGAGCACCCTGCAGGAAAACCGCACCAACGCAAACCTGAAGGGACCCCCACCCCCGCAGCTTGCTTTGTGCAGGCCCCCATTTTTACTCCAGAGCAAGAATCATGAATATATAAAAATATGAGGAGAGATGTTTCTCAGTGATATGTCAGTAACACAAGCAGTCATGGGGAATATAGGTTAGACTATGACTTGAATAATATCTCCAGTTTTCATATCATGCACACCTGCCAGCCACTTTCACACCACAACAGGATGAAAAAATGTCCTTGTTAATTAACACAGAATGAAATAACATTTGTTCATCAGACATTTAACAAAATAAGCCAAAATGAGCCAATTTCAAGCTGTTACAGAGCTATTTGCATGTTTTTGATATGATATTGACCCATATTTTTACACTTTTTTGTCCTTCTGGATCACAAAAAGGCAATGTTCAATGGAAACCTTTAAAGATGTAAAATGCTTTTATGTTCAGGTGATAGACTATCAAGCTAACAGCTAGCTTACCTGTGACAGTAGCCTATGCTGACGTCCTGGCGGTAAGTTTTTTATTATCCTATTTTTTTAAAGGATAAGGCTGGTGATATTCTATATTTTTCTTCTTATCAACCAATCTTATCATAAGATCATTTTAACATTTTTGTTGTCCGTAAGCTAAAACTAAAAATGTTTCTCAGTGCCATTATTACTATTTTATTTTGTTTCAATACAACACACACCGTCCTGCTGCTTGTAAATACTCCCTCAAGCACCAAATATGTATTATTCCTGGCTAACAGTAGTCCTTAACAGATGCACACTTTACTCCTGTTTGAATAAAACTAAAGCACTCCTGTTTTAGGAAATGTATCAGCTTTAAAAAAAAAACAAAAAAAACTGTTTACTGTATTTTTGACCGATTTTTATAGATTTACATCTTCAGAAGAAAGCAATGGGACAGAAAATCATGGACAGGGCGAGGAAGTCAGAAAGTAGTATTGAGAAAAAGACACAGTTTTGATTTCGGTCTTTTCATGGGATTTGTTGACAATAATAATAATATAGGGTTGACAGTATGTTCTGCTTTCTTTATTTGTGAGCACCTCACAAATAAAGTATTTTCTTTTCATCTTGGTTCTCTCTGTGCTGATCTCAGGCTGTGGCGCTGTTGTCAGCCTGTAATGAATTTGAAAGAGAATGTAACTGCTTGGATAATATTCCTTCAGAAGAGGGACGGACGCACATCCAGGCAAATTATTCAGGTTCAAGACAAAACAATTTTTTCTTTGCAAGGTACAGAGGAGTGAGGTCTGCACACTGTTTAGCTCCCCAAAAATAATTTTATTCTCTTTTTTGAGGCAACATTTCGATCTGTAAGATCTTCCTCAGGCGAATATAAAAGAGAAACAGGCTTTTCTTGTAGAGGCAGCAATCAAATCAAATCATTATCACCTGCTGGTCCGCAGCAGTAGAAAAAACAAACACCACAAGATGGTGGTCACAAGAATGTATATAATGGGAGCACTCCAGAAAATAGGAACACCAGGAATTCCAGATGTTTTTTTAATACAATGTAGATATGACAGCAATTTAAAACCATATGGTGGTCATTTGGTAAAAAAACAGACAAGTGTCAATTAATTTACAGACAGATGCCACAGAGGCTTAAATACAAATGTGAACAGGCAGGCAAAGTAGCCTAAAATTTACAAAGCTCCCATCTTCAAACAGGTCTCTGTACACACATCGTAGGGCAATGGTCTGTGTGGGAGAGGGAAAAAATGTATATACACACACCATATCAATGATAGACATATCTCAACAGATTTCATTAGGAGGGGGGACATCTACAGACGGCTGACAAATTAAAGGAAAAACCAGGTCTGAATGTTTGACCCCTACAGTGAGGGGATCTGGTGGCTCTGTTATGCTGTGGGGGGCATTTTGCTGGCATGGTTTAGGTCCACTTGTCCCCTTAGAGGGAAGGGTCACTGCAAATCAATACAAAGTTGTTCTGAGTGATCACCTTTATCCTATGATGAAACATTTCTATCCTGATGGGAGTGGTCTCTTCCAGGATGACAGTGCCCCCATCCACAGGGCACAAGGGGTCACTGAATGCTTTGATGAGTATGATAATGATGTGAATCATATGCTGTAGCCTTCACAGTCACTATATCTCAACTTAATTGAACATCTATGGGAGATTTTGGACCGGCGTGTTAGACAGCGCTCTCACCATCATCATCAAAACAAATGAGGGAATATCTTTTGGAAGAATGATGTTCATCCCTCCAGTAGAGTTCAGTGACTGTAGAATCAATGACAAGGTGCACTGAAGCTGTTCTGGCGGCACGTGGTGGCCCAACACCTTACTAACACACTTTATGTTGGTTTTTCCTTCAATGTCCTTTTTAAAAAAAAAACTCAGAAGTGCTCCCATTATATACACTCTTGTGACCGCCATCTTGTGGTGTTTGTCTTCCCTGCTGTTTGTTGACCAGCAGGTGATAATGATTTTATTCGATTGCTGCCTTTACAAGAAAGGCCTGTTTCTCTTTTGCATTTGCCTGAGGAAGATCTTACAAATTGAAATGTTGCCTCAAAAAAGAGAATAAAATTATTTATTAGGAGCTTGACAGTGTGCAGACCTCACTCCTCTGTAGCCTGCAATGGATAATATTACTTGACTTTTTTTCTAGTGTGGAAGCACTACCTTTCCTGGGTGTAGTTAGGTTTAGGCAACAAAAGGTTAGCGTGAGGGAAAGTTTGTGGTTTTGGTTAAATGTCAGTAAACATGCTGTGTGCTTCAAGTCAGTGTGGACTTTTTCAATATTAAACCAAGACCACTATTCCAGTGGGCGCCAAAACATAACCATAAAAAAGTTTAATCATGCTTAGTTAGTTTAGTGCTATGAATGGTTATTGTATTGCAGGAGCTGATATTGTTTAGGGAAAATAAATGAAATAAGTTGTCAGTGAATGTTTTGCTGATATGTTAAGTATCAACATTTTATGACCAGGTGGCTATTTATTACATCTCCTCATTGTGTTAACCCCACACAATTTAAGTGTCTTTTCACTTCATGCAAAATATAATTTGTAGTAGCAGGCTTGCCTTTAAAATACACTCTATTTCATTTTAATATAAGTCTTGTAGGATTTGACAAGCGGCAACAATCGGATGATCTGCCCCCGAGTGTCACTAACATGTCATGATACTCACACGATCCCCTTACCGTCTTTAAACAACAGTAAATACTTCAAGAAAGTCATGCTCTCCATCTTGATCATTAAGGACTGTTTGTTTGAATCCTGTATAAATTGTGCTTAGGTTTTACAGATGTGGCTTTTGTTGCTTTAGGGGATTATGAGACGTTTAGAACGTCTTGGGAATAAAAACATGATCCTAAACAAAACATGCGCAGGGATGATTTATGGTGCAAAATCTTTTTTTCAGAAAGTCCTGAGAAAAATGTTCTGTACATCCTTGACTTATATTTGGACCCAGGCAATCAATAGGAACAGAATTATGAGGCAGTGAAGCGAGTGATTTTAATCTGGGACTAAATATCCAGTAGTGGATTAGTTTCAGACAATTTCATACCTCCAGAGCTCTTCATGAAATATGGATAAGGTAGGAGAGAGAGAGGGGGGATTATGAAAAATAAAGGCATTTTCCCAAACCTCCTCCTTCGATGCAGGCCAGATGAAAAGTTTTGCAGATGGGCAGCTGGAGGATTTCTAGCCACTTTGCATAGCAGATGCATCGTCTCCCACAGCCTTGGTTTGGGCACCAGTTTAATTAGAAAGACCCCCTGGTAAGATATCTTTCAACAGTGACAGTGGAGTTCCTAAACATGCCCAGATTTTTCCTCAGTGCGGGAAGTCTCATGGTCGTTGCTACTGATGAGCATGGGGTGTGCAGAAAAACAAAAAGATGAGATGCAAAGATGTGAGAAGGGTCATTTACATACAGGGATCATTAACACAGATCCATCCTGTTCTGTAGTCATTTACTTTGAAATATTATGAATGTTGTGATCTCTTACAGAACACATGAATTGGTAAAGACAACCAGTGAGTTTTTGTTTACCCCCTAAACAATGGAAAAGTGCCATAAGCAGTGAACTCGCTCACACGGATTACATACGTTTACCTCATTATTTGACACTTTTAATATGAACATCCGACATTATAACATTATGTATATGACTGTAAATGAGGAAAAGCATAATAGTTCCCCTTTAATAATCTCAAGTAGATCTCAGATGTAGAATATTGCATGCTGATGTTATGCTGTATAATGGATCATTATGTTAATGCAATTTAGTGTGAAACAATTGTACTAGTTTCATTAGGAGCTGAAGATGAAAACATGAACCCTGATGCCCACATACTGTCCTGTGACAATGATCCAGTCACTGCCTCTGCTTTTGAATCTTTGTTTTTAACTGGGGCAGCAATGTCTTTTGGAAGAGAATTTAAAGGTGCAGCGTGTAGAATTTAGTGGCATCTAGCGGAACGGACTTGGCAGAAATGCAATATAATATTCATAAGTATGTTTTAATTAGTGTATAATCACCTGAAAATAAATCCTACACACTGTACCTCTTCCACTCCCCGAGGAGTGGAAGCTGGCGTCCTCAGCTGACATTACTGTCTTTCAGTGACTGTAGTGGGCTCAGTTTTAAAGCTACAGATACTGAAGATACTGGTGTCATATGAAACTAGTTGACCTAAGGCATCCATTGGTACCAACCATGTCATGCTAGCTTGTGGGAAGGGGCCTAAATAACGCTCCAAAGTTAGGCTAAATTTTTGCAAGGAAAAAACTGGCATGGCCATTTTCAAAGGGGTCCATTGACCTCTCACCTCAAGATATCTGAATGAAAATGGTTTCTATTGGTACCCACGAGTCTCCCCTTTACAGACATGCCAACTTTATGCTAAGCCGCATGCAGTTTTTGGCAAAAAAACATGCAGTTTTTTGCATACAGTATAAATGTGTTATTTTTACCTATTCTAAAAATGGTGTATTTGAATATTTCTGCATACTGGGGTCCCTAAACAGTCTTGGAATTGCATAAATTGGGTACAACTAGAAAGCCGAGACTCTTGTGGATTCAATGAGCCCATGTATTCATGTATGGTGATGTTAGTCCCCATAGAAGCCATTTCTGTGTAGTGAGACCATTTTTTGAAACTTGACCTCACTGTATAAAATGACCTATTGTGACCTCTAGGATAATCACAGCCTCATGAAACTTTACAGCCACATGAAACTTTACAGCCTCAAACTAGAGACCGAGGGCAATCAGAGGATGTGAGGCTTTCCTCAATATATCGAGAATAAGGGGGTTTCTTAGCAATTTCCAGAAGAAAAGTGCTTGCCATCCAATTGCCAAAAAATCTTACAGAAATCTCCAAATGTCAAACGTTTTTGATACCAAATCACAGAATGAATTTTTCTGGTGGTGTTCTTCTGGTGGTCTTGGTGTCTTAATGTGGTATTTTGGAGGGATTTTTGACTATTTATATCAATGACCATCATATACTTCCATCATAATGTTCTAAGTCCTTATACACTCTACACTTTCAAAATTCGAATAGGCGCCTAACCAAAACACAATGTTCATTACAGATTTATTACTAGAAAAACTTGACACACAGTGCTGAGCTGCATCTCAAATAATCTTCAGGTTCCCAGCTTTCAGATGATGTATACCACTTCTATGTGGCATACACTGTCGACCTGCTATCTCCCCCTAAAGATCCCCTGCCCCTCCCAAAAATGGGTAATTAATTAATTGGTGCACCCTCTTTTCGAATCAATGTTGGCTACAACTTTAATGTTTTTGCACCCCTGCAGTGGTTGGAAATGAATTGAATTTTCAGTTTATTTCTTATCTTTTGTTTATTCTGTTGGTCTGTCCCTCCTGGCTATTTTCTACTATATGTTGTTAGACTAAAGTTTATTTTGGCATTATCTGTGGGCGGCCCTCCATCTTTTTAATCTTGAACTGTTGGGTGCTGGTGCATTTTCATAAACTGATTACACCCTGTCTGTTCATCTTTTTATCGCCATGAAGGCTTCAAAGCACAGTAGGTTCTGTTAAAGCACAAGACACAAACTGAGCTTGTATTAATCCTATTATATTATTTAATATTGCAAACATGAATAACTGTGTGGCAAAGCTGAGCCCAACAGATCAGAGGTTCTTATCCACAACATTACTGATGATCAAGCCTTGGAGTTACATCATTGTTTCACTGACAATCAACTGAAGACTGATTGGTGTATTCATATTTTAATAAAGAGGGAGCAAGTGAATTAAAAAAAAAAAAATTGTTTTGGTTTGGATCCCCGACAGGGTGCCCCCCTCCTTCTCACCCAGGATGATGTGATTTTAACAGATATTTGTAAACTGGCTTTAATACTGGCACAGTTTTCATGGACATTTGAAGATATGAATAGTGATCTTGGGCATAAAAGTTGTTTTCTGGGGTTATTTTCATTCACATAAGTTTTTCCTATGATTATGATTCCACCCGTTGAGCTTTAGTCCTCGTGTTCGTTTACAAAAAAACGTCGATTTTTTTGTTAGCACTCTATGAACTGAGCATAATTTCGCTTTTTTCATGTCCTTTAAAAATAATTTCAGCAAATAATCAATCACTTGGTCCAATCTAAACACCCCTGCATATCCATGAATAAATAAATATTAATGGCAATAATAAAGATTAGGAAATGATGCAGCTAAATAACTAGAACACAAATAAAAGAACAAATGTATCTAATCTTACCTGCAGGAGGCTTTCCTATAATAAATAAGAACATATATGTGTGTTTTATCAGACAGGTATAGTGAGTATATGCTATGCTGCCTTTTCTAGGTTTGGGAAAATGGTAAATTGAGCCATTAAACTGAATTTCTACTTACTATACTCGAATATTTTTATTGTGGTGACAGTTGACGCAGAATGATGTGCGTGAAAGTTTTATTTTTAGAAAATAACATCAGTGGACGCTTGTCAGATTAATTAAAATCCCTGAGAACAACTGTGCTTTCTGCTTAAAGTGAGTGAATGCTGACTTTAAGAACTTCACCTTTTTAACAAAAGAGGGGGCTGAAAGTGCTGTGGTAGCAGAGTGTTGCTGTAACCAAGAGAATTGCTAAGCAAAATATTTAATTCATGTGTATACTCAGTTCAGTGCAGTTAGAAAATCACAGAGCTACTTCCTGTTATATGAGTGTGCTAAGCACCAGCTACCATACTGCCTGATGTATGAGTGCATACTTTATTTCCCTTATTCCTCTAAACTCCTCTAAGCACTGCACACGACTGACTAGAAATGAACGCACACACATAGCCCAGCTCCTCCTGCTGTACTCCCTCTGAGCACAGAAAAGCGTTTAAAATCAGGAGTGAATGACATTCAAAGGATTACCGAAGACAGAGATCTTAATGGTTGATTTGAAAACAGTCTGGAAGTGAAAATCTCCCAGATCTTCATCTAGCTTTGCTTCTTAGAGCGTGAGATTAGACAGTAATGCGATCCTTGATTGTGAACATATCGCCAGGAGACTGAAAGCTACAAGATAGCAAAAATTTCTATCTGTGATGATCAGTGTTAAACTGATACGTGTAATAATAGAAGTGAAGTTTTTGATCAAATCTGGAGGGATAGTGTGACGTATGATGTATTGTTTCGTTTAAATCTGTTGTGTCTTAACATATTTGTCAAATAATTAAGAAGCCTTACTTATTTGATGAACAAAAGGCTCCATCAGTAGCCTCCCCTCATTGAATGTATGTAATGTAATGACATATAATGAATAGCTTGACATTTTGGGAAATACGCTTATTCTCTTTCTTCTTATGAAGCTGCTGTTAGCAGCTGGTTATGTTAGCTTACCACAAAAACATGAAACAGCTACCCTGGCTCTGTCCAAAGGTTAAAAAACAGCATCCATGAAACTCACTAATTAATTGTTATATCTAGTTAGTTTAATTTGTACCAAAACTAAAGTGTAAAAATGACAATTCTCCATATTACAAGGACTATTTCAGCCTTTATGCTAAGCTAAGCTAACAGGCTGCTGGCTCCAGCGACATATTGGCGCTGCAAACATACACTACATATACTATCGATCTTCTCAGTTAACTCCCACCATGAAAGTGAACGAGGGTATTACCCAAAATGTCTTACAATTCCTTTAACACTTATGTCAGTATGTTTTGTTGTTGCCAATTTATTTGTCTGTGTAGAAACATAAAAGTGCCACAGAAAATTCTTAACACACACCTTAGTGCCTGAGCAGATATAAAGGCTCCAACTGTGCACATATTTTACACCAGCCCAGATATGTGGGTTGATTAAATTATGCAAATGGTAAACAAAACTGCCTAATTGGAAAACAACAATGTGGCCATGAAAAAAATCAAACAAACAAAAAGGAAATACCTGGTTTCTCCAGTCATCTTTAAAACAAGGATAGTAACAGACTGCTGTGTACTGTATTTGCAAAGGTTCGTTCCAAAAATGTGATTTGTGATTGGATGTCAAAACTTTTAGTATATCTGACCTACAGCCAAGTACGCACTAATCTGAATTTTGGCTTGATTCTAAAATTAATATGATTATGTGCAAATTATGTGCGAGTGATTTACTTACTGTTTTTTATTTGGACATGCCACTTCCATTAACTGGAACTTATAAGATGTACAGTTCAGTGTTTTTATTGTGCTGTCAGGATTTTTTAAACCTGTTTTAGGCTAATAAATAACTGCTGAATCTACAGCAATTACATTAACCTCTCCTATTGGAAAATGATCACTGCGATGTTGAGATGAGTCCAAACTTTTAAATGCCTCTGCAGTTACCTCCCAGGTCTTATAGTCCCATCTATCTGCCATTAAGGCAATCACAAGTTATAGATGTACCGTCTACTGTTTGTTAGTGTGTGCAATTAGTCACCTAAACTGTTAAGCATTTTAAGGGCGCATTTTCCTAAATGACCAGCGAGCCATTTATTAAACTAATTACAACCAATATCTTTGCCTGTACAAACACACACTACAGATGAGCTCACAGGTTATCTGGGGACAATCTGCACTTCTCAATAAATTCTGTAGCCTTGTCTAGGTTTTGATTTGCTTAAACAAACTTATTGCAGAACATATTGCTGTCAATGAAGATATTTAATCATGCATCGTTGGTGTTTAGACAGCCTAGGGAAGCCAAAATAACATTTGAAGGAATTTGGTAATACTCTAGGTAGGAGATAATTATTTTGGGCATGTAGGGGGCGACACCCTTCTCCTCAGTCTGCTGAAGCAAGGAAGCTCAGCCCCTGTCAGAGCTGCATAATAAATGCCCTTGATAAAAACATACACAACCGTAGGACTGCCTGTGATGAGAACTCCCCTGACCTTAATTAGCTGTGTTCATGGCATTGCATGAACCCATTACGGAGACTTTAAAGCATATCCATTTCATTTCTCACCATTTGTCTACACCCCTGCTAGGGCTAATGAGAGCCAGAATGAACCGGAGGGGGGATGTTTGCGGGCTGAGAGGACAGTCACCAACCTCAGACGTAAGAAACTAGAATAGCCTTGGATTACTGACTTTAGCTTGTTTTTTGCTCTGCAGTCGACTTCAACTGACTCTGGAAACTGCCATTTTTTTTAAAGAATGTTATTTCATCTGCATAATGCGCTGCAGTAATTATGATGATTAAATCTAAACAGTCTTATTTGTTGAATGTGAATGTTTGCCATTTAGGTTTTTGTATGCATTCATATATATACATATATGTATGTGTGCGTATGTGTGATTCTAATTGTGTAAAATAAGCAGTCACTGGAAAGACTTGCATCATGCATGCACAAATGATCTACTGCATGTATGATAATTATAAAAATGTGCAAAGCTGTGCGTATCTGTCAGTGTTTGCTGCACACAGTCCTCCATGTTTGGTGTCGGTGAAGCAAAAGGGAGAAGCTCTACAGCCATCCCAATATCATAGCTGCTGATACTTCAGCTGGAGTTTTCTCCCCTGGGGCGGAGTGAACAGAGTTGACCCTAGACTGGTCATCCATTGCATTCCTTTGAGTACTCTCCAGCCATAATAACACTTCACCGCCTCGTTCATCTATCAGCACCAAGCTGAGTGTGAGGCTGCTGACTCTGTTTCCTGCAGAACAAGGTTGCGTGAGGGTAACATTCACAAATAATTCGCAAACAATATTGAAAAAGGTTTGGTTCTATTGGATTTTTACATCATCAGAAAAAAACTGTAATACGTTTTCTGTGTTTACAGCGATGACCTATGATATGATCAAATAAGAAGTCTTCCGAAAAAGAGAAAATCATAAGCGAGGGAAAAACATTTTTTGCTATTTACTTGGTATTGCTACGAGGATATTAACAGCTGTTGATAGCAGACACAGAAGTCAGGAAGTTTTTCCGCCTGCTCACACAAGGAAATGAGCATCAAACGTTCAAAAAACCCACATCTTATGGAATATGACTGACAGCACATGATTTTCTGATTACATGCCTGGCAGCTTGCACTTATTGAAAATGATGAGGACAGATGTTTGCTCTGACTCACATGCAATTAGGTTTTGACTTCATGAAAACGAGAAATTAATTGAAAATGAAATATGGGGGGAAAAAATTGTTTTTTTCTTTATAAGCACTGTTTGTTTTTTTGATGGTGGGCAGACATTAACACAGTAAACATTTTAGATGAATTACTTTGGTGTAAAACGTCTCCTGCTAAATGGAAGCTTTGCTTTGAATGAACCAAGATGCCATCTCCATAATTACTGACATTACTGTAATGTCACGTATGAAACGTGCAATTTGTGACCTAAGAATTGTGAGGTTCTATCTGCCTTTTTCAAATGATCTTTGACAAGTTACTATCATTGTGGAGGTTTATTTAGACTTTTATGAATTAATGGCCTTGAAGTCATTTTCTAGCTTGGTTCAATAATGTTCTGCCTGCAAAACACAAATTGGAGCTCAGAATGTAGAAAGTTCAGCTTCTTTTTCGTGTCACCTCTGATGATTTTTAAAAACATGAATGACATAAAAGAAAAACTACATTGAAAAAAAAAATCTTGTTTGAACTTTGTGAAAAGCTGATTTTCACCATTAGCTACCATGCTCACAGTGACTACAGAGATGACAGTAGTTTAGGCCAAACCGTTAATATGTCAGATAAGGGTTGAGGTTCTGATAACTAGTTTATGAACATTTTAGAGACAGATGTGATCCCATTTGAAAAATTTGAAAGCAGATAAAACACCAGAATAGCTCTGAAAAGACAAACAGCAGACACAGATTAGTAAACGGAAAAAAAGGTACAAAAAAAGTTCAACAAAAAGTTCTAGTTTATGAAGTAAACATAATGATATAACACATCTAGAAATATAAAATTCAAGTATTACCCAGAATTCCTTCAAACCTGTGTGCCATTAAAAGAAATATCAAATATTTATATAATATGAAATTACTGCAGTTATTTTTAAATGCCTGTAATAAATGGCAATGTATGTTACCTATTCTGACAAGTGACGCTGCCTTTAGACAGGAGCTTTGTTTATCTTTCATATCTCGCTGAGTGAAAAACAACTTTTTTCAGTGAAAGTAAATAGTTGATGTGTTTAAATAACCCATACTGCAACTTCTGTTCATCAAAGTGCCGCTACTTTTGAATAAAGTACCACAGATGATGCATCTCTCCACACACATGCAAAGCAGAGGAATACCTGAGTGGCACTGATGGCTGGAGGGCTTTGGAGATAAAAGGGCTCCGAAAACATGCAGCACCTTTGGCACAGAGCTTCTGGGTGCCTCTGGGTGACACCGTGGCTCGGGGGCCCCCGCGCCAGGAGAGCTCAAACAATCAATGAGGATGGGGAAATGAGGTGGTTGGTGTCAGCTGGGTAATTTTGTTTACCTAAGAACTTTGTGTGCATGCAGTGCTGCTGCGATGATTATGGGGGTTATGATTGTTGTTATCCACAGAGTCATTGTGCTCAACACGCTGTCAGTTTCAATTACCGCTGTCTGTGGCTCCAAATCCTCACACAAGCTGTACAACCCCCCTGACAGTCTTATTACCGTTAAAAGAAAATCCATACACATCAGGCAGGTTCTCTTTGTGTCTTTGCTCTCTAAACAGAGCATGACAGAGAGGGGAGGGTAAATTCATGTTATGCCTTGTGGGTCATCAAGGTTCCCGTGTGTGGATTGGCTCTCTTCCCTTCCAGGTTTTTGAAAGACACAAATGTCTCTCAGGTCGAGGATGGGCAATTCAAGTTTCAAATTCAAGTAGTGCGCCTTTGATGTGCAGCTCCAGCTCTGGTGAGGAAGCGTGGGCTTGGAGTGGCAGGTGTGTGTAGGTGAGCTTACTGACCTCTCAACAGACACAAGATCTGCCAGCTGTAATTGGTCTCTGTTCCATTTACTTTCTTATCTATTTGTCTGCCAGTCTCTTGACAGCCAAAAAAACAAATTATTGATCTGTGCTCTAAGGATATAAAGGACATGTAATTTAGCTACAGAAATTCAGCACACAGTATGAGTGTGATGCACAGTGAATACAGTAAGCCATACAGGTGATTCTTGTTAAGCGCCACAGTCGGCTCATTCCTCAGAGGAAACAGAGAAAACGACCAGCATGCTAATTTGTCATAAATTGAAATATGAAACAAGATGGCCAAATGTTTCCATATGCTGCTGCAGCAACGGCACAGCAATCGCAGCATATAGCTATCCTCAGCTGGCTTACATCCTTTTTAGGACACTTGTAAGCACAGGTACAAAACAAGCTTCACTCTAATTAAAGCGAAGAGTCTTTTTCTACTCATTATTTGTAGAATAATGAACTTCACATTCTCACCCAGTGGACAGGATTGTTTTCTTTTTTTTTCTTTTTTTTTTGTTATTTCTCCAAAACTGTCTACTGTGAGAAAAAGTGTCTTTTTTCCATTTAAATTAATTTAATTGCATTTGTGTATTTTGCCCTCAGGCAAGGTTCACCCGCAATGGTTTAATCCTCACACAGAGTGGAGTGAAACATACATATATAATGCATGCGCTTCGGATTGCACTTAATATGGAAAGTAATTAAAAAGAAATCATTTTAATTCAGCGCGCTTATCACAGCAGGGTTTTGAAACTGGTGCAGACAGGGATGATGGAAGGGGAAGGTGTGTGTGGAAAGAAGGGTGAGGCAACGGAAAAGAGGACAGATAAGGTGGGATTGCTACTGTCAGAGTGTCAGGTATAAGGCAGGTGGAAATTCTCCTTCTCCAAAACAGAGAGACACCCCCACATCCTGCACCCTGTGACTGTGGACAGTGTCATCACAGAGAGCGCTGAATCCTGCGGGTTTCACTGACTATATTTAACCCTGAACTGCTATTTTTAAACAAAACATCTTACCTGCCTCACCTCGTTACCGGAATGTCAAACAGAGGCATATGTAGGAACGGGCCCTGATTCATTTTTGGCTTTCAAAACATGGCACTTTGCTCAAATAAATGTGTTTGGTTCCCCCAAGCAGCTCTTAACCATGCCATTATTTCCTCATCCATTCACAGATGGCTGCCCTCGGCTTCCCCGAGAGGATTGCAATTATCAGGAGGTGTATAGTTTTATATTTACACTCTTAAGAAGAATTAACACCAGGCAATAACTCAAACATGTGTCAGATAACAACAATACGGCAGCTCCCCAGCGTATACCCAAGAATATTGAATCAGGTTGCTCAATAAAAAAGTTTATTTTAGCTTAGCCGGACCAAATTTGTATCACATCAGATAGGGCAAACTATAAAAGCTATAATGGCAAGTTGGTAATGAATATAAGAATATGATTTACCAGTAAATAGCCTCCAGCTGCAACACACAGGTGATATTAAATGGATCTGACGTTATTTCAGTCCAATTTCACTTGAACTGCTCAGCACTATCACCGTACCTGGTTCCACAGACCTACAGTAAGAGGAAAAATCTATATTCTCATATTAATATAGTGTTACAGTCACATTCCTAATCTTGATAATGGATATCCCTTCCAGAGTCGTGGCCTTATTTTCTGGCGTAAGTTGCTGGTGCACTCACTGATGAGTCAAGCAACAGCGAAAGGGAATTACAAGTTCAGATCCCCTGGCAGTGTACCTTGGCCCTGTTAGGGAGGAACATGCTCCACTCTACTGCCCATTTACTCCACAGATATGGGCTGCTCAGCTTTTACTGAATGTTTACTCCTCGGGGAATTGGCTCCATCCTGTTAAAGTTCAGGTCACTTCTCCCCCTGCTCACTTGCTGCGGCAGCTGCTCTTCCACCACTTCAGTCACCTTCCCTTTCCATACAGTGCATCTAAACCAGGATAACGTCAGCATTACCCTTCAGGTTTTGTCAGGAGGGGGGGTGTTAAATGATCAAAGTCCTTACATTTCAAGTGTCTATATCAGCTGCGTTTGTGTTTTCAGGCAGCGAGGTTGTGTTCACATCAACAAAAAAAGTCCAAAAAGCAACTCGCACATTTCATTTTAACCTTTTACTCAGTGGCTTTTGCACAGTGCGTCCTTCAGTATCAAGGTTATAATACAATTATTTTGAATCTCTTCACAATGGGTTGGAGGTGATACTGATGAAGCAGTCAAATCTTGACAAACTATTATCATGTCACCTCTCTATTCAGAATCAAAATTGCATAATTTATTCCTCCAATTACAACAGGTGCACAAGGACTTTTGTGAGGTTGATTGAAGAAGATGCAGAGGAGGATGATGGAAGACAGAGCAGAGCGAAGGATGAAGAAATTTTCCAATAAATGTAGCAACCAAGGGCGTAATTTCCACTGGGGAGCTCCCCTTTCTTTTCCAAATCCTAATTTTATCCCCCTCACTTTTGTTTCTAAACCGTGTCCTCTTACAGTCCAGCTGTCATAATACAGAGGAGAGAAGCTCTAATTTAATAAAAAATGCTGATACGCTCATCTAGATCAGCTTCAATTATGTTTTTGGTCCTGGGTTGGACTTCTCAGGCTATATACAATACACGCTGCTCTAACCCAATGATTAGTAGGCATCCTGAAAAGAAGACATGTTGAGAAAAATTCAGTGGCTTCCTCTGTATATTTTGAAGAAAAAAATAATTGAATCTGTATTTTGTCAATGCTTTATTATATAGTCTCAAAAAAGTTGATAAATATAAGGCAGTATATAAAACATAATAATAAAACATTATCCACTGTATATCAAAGGGGTTATCAGTGAATTACTAACTCAGTAATGTGCATAACATTTCTATTAGTCCACCATTATCATGGATTACCAAAAACACATAATAATAATAATAATATAATCTGTATTTATAGAGCAATTTTCAAAACCCACAAAGTGCTTCACAAGGTCATCAAAACAGAAATGAAAGACAATTCAAAGAAAATATGAACTCAAGTAAAACCAACAAAAGGCTCTCCATTAAAAGTATGAGATTTAAGAAGAAATGTGAGAAGAAATGTGTTTAAATGCAGGAAACAGTGTTCACATAGGTTCAGTTTTTACTTTACCTCTGAAACCAAACCTACACTGTCAGCAGCAACACTACAGTAATAATAGAAATGCAAAGGACAACAATGTGACACAAAAAAGAAATTAGTCACATGTTAAATGAACCACAGTGATGAATAGTTTACCATCAACATCAGATAATAACCTTGTGTCTACAGCACAAGTGTCCAAACCTTTGCATCAATATGTTTTTCAGTTCTAGGTTTTGAAGTGGTTTTATTAATGCAAGAGTTCAGAGAAACCCCTCCTCACCCCTCTTCAACTGATGATACAGAAAATCACCAAAAGCCAAAAGAAGAGTTTCAAGGATTTCACACTACAGCAGCATTATAGATTTAAAAGGTTCAGTCTGCAGGTTCAGGGTAAAGTGTGATGTGCGCCTGTGTGTTTGTGTTTGTATCGCTGTAATTCTTAAAACTAACAACCAGTCATCATTAAAAGAATCACATAAAAGAGAGAGAAACCGAGACCAACAATCAACAGCTTTCAATGCCGAAAAAACAAAAGAAGCAGCAGCAGGCGCTGTAAGATCCTCGCTTTGCTCCTGACACTGATCATGTGTGCGAACATAAATTCATGGTGAATCCGCAGCCTTGCCTCTTGGCCCCAGCAGGGAGCACATGTCACACACAGGCTTTTCACACAGTCTGCTGGACAGAACAGGCAGGCGCACAGCAAATCTGCTTAGTTACTTTATCATGCCATGAAGTGTTACTCATGGGGCAGCAACACTTGTCAAAGTGGATATTGTAAGAAAACTCAGCACCGCAAGGCCATGCTCCTAAGATTCTGTGACCTTTCTAGAATGTGCCTCATTTGAGTAAAAAGGGCCTTTTTTTTTCACAGCGACCACTAACTTTGGCTCCTTTTTATATGAACAGAAGACCAGCCAGAGAATATTACTATCACTGTCCAGATGTGACTGTACTGTGGACATCTACTATAAACTGCAAATTTATAGGAAGTCGTCATCTTGATTTGCTTTTGTGACAAGAGGGCTTTGGGGTTTCTAAATACAAATCTTCAATTCATCCATTTTAAAGAGAATAAATAGACACATAGGCCCTTAGTACATCTGGCCAGCTACACTAAGGGTAATGTCATTTGACGTTTGACTGTAGTTACATTTTTCCTTCCCTCCTACATGGTATGAGTCAATTAGCCAATGTGGTTAGATCAGAGGCAGCACTCTGAGACGATCAGTGCTATGAATATCTTTGAAGGCTCAAAGAGGTTGGTTGGTATGATTGTCAAGAGTATAAATCATTACTGACCTGTTTCTCTATCTGACACATAGGTCAATTTCCTGGTCAGGGAGGATAGATAAAATCCCAAAGTGGCTAATTTATTGCAAAAGTTTCAAATAAAGAAAACAGCAATTATTTCTGGGACCAAACAAGAGCCAGTTCGGTGCCGACTCGAATGAGGGCTGCAGCTAACACTAAAATCCATTTCCACCAGAGCCGAAATGACCTCCCAAGGACACAATGGCTCCCTATTACTATAGCACTCTGGTGTTATAACAGTGGCTGCACACAATGAAAACACAGTGAGGGCCGTACGGCTGCAATCAAGACTTGAAAGGTAGCCTATTCTGCTGTCCGGCTAGCCATTTAAGTGTGGTGCAGTCAAAGAGCCTTGTCTCTTTCACTGCATGAACCCATTGATGGCAGCCATTACCGGTGTTGTCCTATAGAGACAGTGTACAGCTCAAACTGCAAGGTTAAAAGACGATGATAGAAAACGATGGATTTCTTATCATCAGTCATCATTGAAGCATGTGCCATATTTTCCGCGACCATTTAATTTATGTCTTGATGTTATTCGGTGAGTGATGTAATCTACACTAAACACTTTTATATCTATTTTTCCCACCACACAAAAATATAATATATCCAAAAAGTTTTGCAGGAATGTAGGCTATTGCTGAAGTTATACGCTAGAAGTCAGATTTTAAATTATTTTGAATAAAGATCAGTTTCTCCCTTACCTAAAAGTAAAAAAAAAACAGTCTCACATGGATGTTGTTATCCATACTTTTTCTATTTGCAGGTAAATTGTGCAGCTTCTGACGCCAGCTTTATCTGAATGCCTGCAGGTTCCCTGAATTTAAATTTGCTGTTTGTATCTCTCTGTTGTGTTGGTCTATGTCAGGGTTATGTTAATTGACTTCCAGCAGGTGGTTTTGTGCCATTTTCAGATCGCAAAAAAAAAAAAAAAGAAGAAAAAAAAAACCCCAGACTTTCAGCTTTCTCCGTTCAACCGGGTGTCTTTGTAGAGTTCTCAGGTTTTTCTTCCACCTAAGAAGTAAATCTGCTTGGAGATATAGTTTCATCCAGCAACAACTTGAAGGCACAGTACATCATTAATGCGTAACGCTTTGCAATTTAATTCGAAATTTCGGTGCAGTCCTGTATACTAATCATCAAACAAAACCATGTCAAGCATAATTATAGTGTGTAAAACATAGGTTAAACTGATCTTAACCCCACCAATGAGTGTGGTTATTTCAGTTCATTCAATTAAATAGAGATGCTGTTTGGACAGAGTGAGCCGGACGAGTAGAATGATTAATGTGAGGGCAAATAACATGTGAATGTGGCTTATGAAGACTAGTTGAAGCCAATTACTCATTCCAGATTCATACAAATAAGACAATATGAGAGGTGACCTATAACCAGATTGATTTATATGAATGCTAAAATGTGGATTCCTTGCATGTGACATACCTGCTCGTGATGATAAGCCAACAACATACTGCAAGTGCAAAAGCTGCCCTACCTTATTCTGCCACAGCAGCACATACAGTAAAAGCTAGAGTATATTCATGAAAGGAAGTGTCCACTGCTCGGCTGCTTTGCCACATCCAATGCATTATCTTAGTGTGAAGATAGAAAGGCAGGGCGTGGGGTTGGGAATATTATAGAGACAGATTGTGAGTTGAGATCATTTGGACCGGCTGCGGGACCTGGCCTGTACACAGTTGCGCAGCTGATCAGTGATACTGACAGAGGAGAGAGGGCGGGAAAGCAAGCCGCAAAAGGTCAGGAAATAAAGTATAGCTCTCACTCTTATTGTATCACCAATCAGCTTAGCTCAGCTGCCCTTTCCCGCCTGTCAGCCATAGATCCAGCCTTGTTTTGATATAGTAACCTTTCATGTCGTGAATCACATATACACTTGGTAAAAGCTGTAATGGTGGATGCAGCAGCAGTTAGCATCAAATTATCCCTGTTTGAGTTGACTTAATGGAGCGCAACAAAAATTGGAATTACCTGTGATTAAACGCCGTCTTGTCTCCGAATGTTCATACGGCGTACGTGTAACGTTAAAGGTGGTATTTGTGATATCAAACTCACAGTATGATGGATTACATCTAGTAAAATGACGATTACAGAGCAGAGATGACATTTGGTGGGTTGTTGTGAGCCATTTTCTCAGGAGGTATTATGTTGAATTGAATTTACATGCAGGGTTTCCAGTAATTAGCTCATTGAACGAGAGAGAGAGAGAGAGAGAGAGAGAGAGAGAGAGAGAGAGAGAGAGAGAGAGAGAGAGAGAGAGAGAGACTGTTTTAATTGGATATTTGGCCCCTCTGGATGTGGACTGAACCATGGAGCAGCATCATTATAATCTCTCATCAGGTTCTAATTTGAACCCTGAATGCCCCCTCCCCACTGTGCTCCATACACTTGAAAGTACAGGCAGTCTGCTTAAATCTTTTTATTTTATTTTTTAAAGATAATAGTAAAACTGATTTTTTTATTTTATTTTGAGGACAGTTCTTATCTACTATAATGCTCAGCTTATTCATTCCTAATGCAGTTTGCACACGTTTTTATTTCATGTCACATCTTGTTCTAACAGGTTGAAAGTGTCTCTGCCATAATTTTGCCTTCTGAGTGGGATAATTTTGTCACATTAGCTTTCGCGCGGGCAGTAGTAGATTTGTAATCTGATGCACAAACTGAACTTTGGCACCGGCAAACAGCAAGCCCACACCCACATCGTCCTTCCTTGTGTGCACAAACAAATAAATTTCACCCAGCAGTCGTCCTACTTATCGCCAAACCACCGAGCTGTGAGGATGTTTTTGGCTGCCGGTACCAGACAATGCGGACTCACTCAGGGCCCCTCAGGCTGTAAGAACACAGCTCAGATGAACCCTGTCAACTCCATTACCTGCTGATGTGAAACGACCTAATGACCTTTGAATGAACGGGCAGGTTTAAATCCAGCATATCACTGTAAACCCCGTCAGAAATGGCAACTGCAGCCTTCAGAGTGGGGTAAAAAAAAAAAAAAAAAAGATCAGCAGCAGTGATGCCATATTGAAAATAACAGATTAGTCTATTAAGAATATAAACATTCTGACATTTAGTGTTTCCACTGATTATTTCCCATATGCATCTCTGAGCTTTGGCTTTATTCAGTGAACTCATTGCAAAATGAGTTTTTATCAACTTGGACACGAGGCAGAATGCAGACAGCTTTCTCGAATCAATATGCTATAGGTCAGCCTAGAGTCTTGTATCAGTACAATCGATACTTGCACATCAAAGGAGTATGCCATTGTACATACTTAACAAGCGCAAAAAGGCCAAAGGAGGATCAACCCAATAAGTAGGTCAGAAAAACACTTCAATTGGGTCAAATGATAATGTGCTTCTGGATAAGATTCCTTGAAATGCAGTACGTGTCTGTGTGTAAATTTGTGGCTGTGTATTTATGCTCATTTATGTTTAACATTGTACTTGTTTTGATCAATGTTTGAATACCTCTTTTACATTACTATTGATTGAAAGAAAGTTGCAATCACACCTCTGTGAATGAACCACCTAATGCTGTATAAAATCTGTTATTTTTCACCATTCAGCATTTCTTCGCAGGAATCCATGTGTAAAAGAATCTATTCAGCTGAATAAGTGCTGTATTATAAACCTGCAAGTGTCTTTGCTAGCCAAGCAAGTCAACATAACTGATGCAACAGCAGTAATTTCATCGCCCATAAAGCAGCAAGTTGTTCTGCTAAATGTAAGATGTTGTGAGGAGCCACCGGGTTCACAAATGATTATGATATGTGTTTTGTCTGCTTGGACAGCCCAAACAGCTGATCAACGGTGACTGATATGAGGTAATCACAGTGAAATCTTATCACAGTGCTGTGTATTACAGATACTGTAGGCCTGCTCTGTTATCTGCACACAGCACAGGAGAGCAGTGCATTTGTTCCCCTGCGCTGTCTGTCTGTGCACCCTGGGCACTGAGATAATTTCACTTGCCTTTCAGGATTTGTAAGCGTTGAAGTTTTAGACCTGTGTAGGTGTACATGTTAACATTCGAACTTAGATTGTAACTGTGGGTTTTTGCCTGAGAGGCGCGGTGAGATAAGGATGCTCTTGAACATGTTGAGATACAGTATCTCTCAATGAGGGCAGCTGAATCGATCTGTTCATTTCAAATACCAAATAAGATTAGTAAGATTAAAACAAGCTGTGTGGGGCCACTGCTTCAAAGCCCGGTGTGAAGTAGCGAAGAGGAGGTGTGTAAGAACGTAGTTGCAACAAATTATTTAACAGAAGTCTATAATCTACATCATTAATTAACTACATCTAATTTATTGTACAAGACATGAAAAGGATTGTTTGAAGGGATATATTGTTTGAGTGTTTTTTGAAGTCTCACACGCACTGTTTCTCCTGCTGTTATACAGGTTAATTACATTATTGTTCAAAAAAAAGTTTTAATGTACCATGGGATCATTTCCAAAACCTCTCATTAGCTGTGGCATTGTTGGTATTTTATGCTCAAAAACACAGGCTGTGCTGAAAGTGTATGGTAGTATTATGACAAACAGTTTTTACAGGATGAATATTTGTGACTAAGAGTCTACAGACATGCTAGCAGCTCTGTGAGGCTGAGCTAAATGCTAATGTCAGCATGCTAACATCACAATGACAATGCTAACATGCTGATGTTTAGCAGGTACAATATTTACCATGTTCACCAAGATAGTTTAGCGTGTTATCATGCCAACATTTGCTAATAAACACTTAAGACAAAGATGGCAATGTCCAACCCTCTCTCCTAGAAATTACATTATATTACCAAACTGCAACAGCCAATATGTTTTGCTAGAAACGTAATGCTGGCTGAATTATGTTTTCTCCCAACACAATGAGAAAATGTTCTTAATGTATTCGGCAAGTTGCAAAAATGTTGATACTGAATGTATGAGTGAAATGTTCAGAGACAACGTAGTTCTTTCTTTTTCCACCAAAATATCTGATCCTGCAGCACAATATCCGCTAGTAGAAACTACAGCATTGTTAAACTTTTAATGGTTATGTTTAGGCACTGGGAGCACTTTAAAGTTAGGGAAAGATTGTGGTCTTGATTTAAAAGACGGGTCCATTATTCATTCTGTTGCTTCCCAGTAGAGTTCCATGTATTTGAATCCAAAAATTCTAATTTTGGTCAAAGTATGTATGTTTTAGCGTCAAAATGCTATTTTTCCTTCTAAAAACATTTTCCCATGTGACCTGACGTAGGTTTCTGTTCAAGTGAAAATGCCCACTCAGCTGTTAATCCTCTAGGGTATCTGCTCTGCTGTTGGAGCAGCAGCGAACTGTGTGTGTGTGTGTGTGTGTGTGTGTGTGTGTGGTGGGTGGGTGGGTGGGTGGGGGTAGGGGGGTTGGGGGGGCATCAGCGCTATAACCCGCGTCAACGGCTGAGTGGGCATTTCCATTTCCATTTCTGCAGATGGACCCGTCCTTTGATACAAAAAAAGTCGGCAATAACTTGAAGCATATTAACATTTAAATGAAACAACAATCTTTCACTAACCTTAACCAAAGTGCTTTTGTTGCCTGAGCCTAACCACACACAGGACTCAGGATGCAAACCCTGGTCTCTGTTGCCAGAGTCATCTTGTACGCCCACCATCCACCCCAATGCAGCGCTTCATTCATTCGGAAAAAAACACGTTACCTGTGAACATAATCCAGGCAGTGATTACGTTTGCCAATGCAACATAACTGGGAAAACTATTTAGTTGTATATGAATGTAATTTCTTACTTTGACCTGCATGGTGCAAAATGAAAAGTGAGGGTATCATTAAAGTCATTAGGGTTCATCCTCTGGGCACCAAGGTTATCAGTACCAAATTTCATGACAATCCATCCAATTGTTGTCCAGGCATTTTATGAACAACCAAAAATGTCAACCTCAAGGTGACGCTTGAGGAAAGTCAAGGGATTAACAAAGTCAGTATGATTCATCCTCTGGGGATCATAGATGTCAATATAAATGGTTACATTTCATTTGCTTAAATAAAATCCTCGCTTATCCTACTGTTGTGGATTACTAATCACAAAATAAACATCTTTCTGGTAATGTATGACAATAATAAACATTAAAACAACCCTGCGAAATTACAAAACGAATTAAATTCTCATATAATTTGGCTGGTATGTTTAGTTGTTCTGTCTGTGTGAGCGGAAATATTTGTGAACATACACCACCTTCCATTTCCTCACAAAACCAACCCCAGGCTAAAATTACTTCAGCCTCTTTCCCCTCCCACACCATGCAACATATTTAACACAATTACCACTTTCCTCTCCCGTCATTTTGCCTCTAAGCAGATGAATAAATGTTATGCATGATGAGACAAAGTCTTGCAGAGGTTGAAGAGGACAGTGACATTGAGGCCAAAAGCTAAGTAGAGAATGATTAGCCTTAGAAGCTAACAGGCATTGAAACAAATTCTAAAAAACAAAACATATTTCTATTCATGGAACTGTTTTTTGTTTTTTTTGTTTTTGTTAAAAATTAAACTAACCCAGTCATGCCCTGTTCTTTCAGTGCTCTATTCTGCCCTTTAAAAGTCTCTCAGTGTAAGTTGTCTTTGAATGAGATGAAAGAAGAGTTCAGGGAACATCCATGCAGATTGGATTACACCAGCAGAGACAGAAATCTATAGTGTGATAAAGGAGTGACGCATTGTTTGTATTTCTTTTCTTGCTTTCATTGGTGATTGTGAAGTTAACTGTCCTTGGAGCTCATCGCTCAAAGAATCCAAGTGGTTATGCACGCACAAGGTTGCTCTTAGCACACACTCCATCAAATACGATCAATCACAGTCCTCAAACATTCTGAGCAGGCAGGAAGGATGGAGTTTCAAAATGATGGGGCAGTGGCTGACCCGCAACAGATAACAAATCCAATAGATTGGGATTTTAGGATTTCAGCAGCTCTGTGTCCAGGCTTGTGTCATAGATTCTTTATTAGGCTGGTGGCCATTGTGACTTTAGTTTATAGCTTTAGAGCATCATGCTGAAATGTCAGCCATACAGTGCATCTCCTGGACTTGTGCTTTTCAAGCATCTGTGGCAGTTAAGCATACCATTGCCAAGGTGTTGCTATACAGATGCAACACCATGGTGATGGTTTGTGGCCCTTATGCCAGAAGAAATTTTATAATTAGGGTATCCAGACAAAAATGTGGATTCAGTAGCACCTGTCATATGGCTGGCAGTGTTGCCTGTTAGAGCTCTGCAGAGGCTCTATAATGGAGTCCTATCACTCCTGAAGCTGCCCTGCAGGCTGTCTCCTTACTTTATTAGCCTTTCTCCCAGCTAGTTTTACTCATGTTAAAGCTTAAAATAGCAGGTATTACACACATCTTCGTGGCTTCCTACTCATCTGCAATCAACTGCTAGAATATTCTCCTTGTTAATATGTAATACTACTGCGGGTTTAGTCATTTGGACACCACTAAATTTAAAAAAATATTGTCCTGGAGTGAATACACAATGTGTGAAGCGATGCCCTGTCAACCCGAGATGATCATTATCCTGCATTGTTTGATTGGTCTCTTAAAAATGTTATGTGAGAGGAAAAAAAAAAAATATGGTTACTGCCCAGTTGTAGAAGTACCTTAATAATCTGGTGTATGAGGCCCCAAGGATAACCCTTCTTCCTTAATGGTGTTGTTAGCAGTCTGTTGAAATCCTCGGCCAATACTCAAGGTTGCAAAGGTTAAGGTATGTGTAATTTAATGTCGTACATTTCTATTCTAATACGGGTGCAGCGCCTTTGGTTACACAAGGTCTCTGAACGTCTAGATTGGCAGTCACAGCCTGCAGCATCGCCCAGGGGAATCATTGATTCCTTAAACCAACCCAAAGATAACTGAAAATTAACATATCTAGTTAATTACCTCAATCAGTCAGCACTCATTTATCAACCTAATGTCTAAATTACTTTTTGTCAAGGTAAATTAATTTTAATTGCACTTTGACCTTTAATGCTGCACAGGGTCCACCTCCCTACGCCACCCCCACCCCCACACCCTCAAGTCCTTATTGCTTCACATGAACTTAGCACAACATGTCACTTTGTTGCAGTATTAATAAGCTGATTTTAGCATTAAGTCTTATGTTTAGCATGTGTTTCCTGTATAATACACTCCCCCTGATTTGGGATCTCCTCATACTTTCATACCTTGGGTATATATGAGAAGATAATTACTTTTTAACAACACGCTTTCAGTGTGTGGCTCCCCACATGCCCGGCGGCAGTCTTGCCCGGCTGTTTCTGGCTGCTACTCCTCAGAGCTCTCATGCGCCAAACCCTGAAGATGGTCTGGAAGAAGACTAATTAGTCCATGAGTGGCACTGGTGGTTCAAGAGGATTTTGGGTGTTTAGGAGAAATGTTTATCTAATTTTAGATTCAGTTAGCCAAGCATTTTCAATATTTGTATTTAAAAGCCATTAGAGGTATAACAGAATGAAATTAGAATATTATGTTCTCTAACCTTTCATTACCAGATAAACTGATCATAATTTTAAATCTATTGGATGATAAAATGTTTTCAGCAAAGGAAATGGGTGCAGATCAATGTGACATCAAATGCAGGGAGCAGACAGTTAATTAGATGGACATTTTATGAACAGATACATGTCACTCAACCACGATGGCTCACAGCTATGAAATGCATATTGTGCGACCCACAGTACATCTAATCACAGAGCCGTTCCAGGCAGGCATGAAATAAAGCTGTTATCTGACAATGAGAGCTGCTTCTCACAGGCATTAACACTTGCATGACACTTTTTCTCTTTTAGATTCAAGGAACATTGAGGGAGATAGCGCAAAAGAAAGTTATTTTCACTTTTAAAACGAGGACATACTGTGTGTGGAATGGAATCGTCTGATGAATAAATGCGTCTTTTGAGCTGATAGCCACTATTTAATATCTAACTCACCCACTTCATTTGTTAAAAAAAAAAGAAGAAAAAAACCAACTCAAGCTTCCTTTTGCATAAGACCAAAACTCGGAGATAATCCAACAATGAAAACTGTCTTATCTGCATTTGTTAGTCTCTCAAAATCTTAATGGATTGTGTGCAGTTTTATCACCAAGCTTCCATGAGATCTATAGAGCTCAATAGATGAAGGAATTTGATTGCTGTTAAATTCGAGAGAATAATTTTATAGATAAGAAAAGATGAACTGTGAAATAGTTTGATCTAAATAGTACAAGTGCTATTAATTATTTAATGTACTGTATATGTAATTTCTGTATTATTCAACATAAAGAAATAATTAACAGAACAATGTTTAACAGACATATATAGACTGAATATAAAAAGTAAAAAAAAAAAAAAGGTCAAGGTCACTTGATGGAAAAAAAAAATCACCTTATCGTCACTAAATTTGATTGGAAATTGAATTTAAAAGGCTTGTCATGTCTTAATAATATGCTGCCCATGCCTGGTTTGAATAATGAATGCGTTGTTCTCTGATGATGACAGCCTCATCAATGAAATGATACAATACAACATCATTATGTTTTTGTCTTGGAGTAGATGTGTGTGAGCCAAACTGTCACTATCCTGTGCCGACTTTCAGGTCACGGAGATGAGTCTGAGTGTAGTGCTGCTGTGTTGGCAGCACTACACTCAAAGAGGGCAGCATCTTTCCTATTGACAAGGATTATTTCTGTCAAGAGCAGCACTCATGGGCCTATCTAAAAGCCATGCTAATAAATGTCCGTCACAGTGGCTATCCATCACCACTACCCAGTAACAAAGTGCTTACTGCACCATTGTTGAATTAAAGTAAACAAGCTAGTCTGGCTGGGAGACGCATGTAAATGAGAGGCAATAGATAGTCTGTGCATAAAAAGGGATTTGTTAGAAAAGGTGTGTGGGTGTGTGAGTACCCCCCCCCCCCTCCCCCCACACACACAAATATAAAATGCATACACACAAATATCTGTGCATGTTCACATGTGCACAATCATAGACTTTCATGTAAATTTGCAGAACTCACACATTTATCATTACAGCTATTTTCTGTGAGCGCTTTGATTGCGTTAATTATAGTTAATTGGCTGCCTCACTCAGTCGATCCGTCATTACCGGTTATTTGTTTGTAACCAGATTCAAAGAGCTTTCTGAAGTTACTGTGGCTTGCCAGGGATTGTGCTCTCTCAGCAGGTTATCTGAACAGGCTTTCGAAAGTTTCAGCATTGTTCAGGCAGCAGAGTGGCTCCATGTAATCACAAATGGCTAGGTTATTGTTTTACTGACAGAAACGCTCAGATTTCGAGATTTGTGCATTAAACATGCAGCCTAATAAAATATTAAGGCACACTGCAGATGGCATACCGTCTGAAACTAAAAAAAAAAAAATGGATTCAGATTTTTTTCCCTCGCAATGTACCTCAGCACTGGCATGAGCTATAGAAGTACCTTGCGGTTGGGTTTCTTTTTTGTTTACTTGAGAAACTTTACAGTGAGCTGAAAGAGATTATTTGTTAATATTTGTGAAAATGTGGCCAGTGTCAGCTGTGGCAAATCTGATTGATGATAGGTAGTGCAATTCCTCTAACCGAGCACCATTCTTCCTCTGAGATATGTTAAGAGATAGACAGCTGGATACATTAGCAGAATGTACCCTCGAGTGACATCCGAGACAGAGTACCTTGCCCTATTTCACTCAATCAGTCAGCTAACACATCCCCTTGGCAGATCAGTGTACCTAACTATAAATCCAAGCTCTAGCTCGCGGATTCGCACACAATTTGAACAGCACACAAGCGTCTATTCAAAAATCAACAGTTTGTTGTAGCAGCTTTGGGTTGTCTGTTCTGGGGAGGTGTGACATTTTGTTACACTGGCACTGTGCACTCGCACTTTCTTTGACAGCACAACACCAAATACAATACATATGCAGCTCAATACTGATAATTCAAAAACTGCCTTAACTGGAAAGAATCTGCCATATTTTTTTTTGTCCACAGTAGGTGTTCTGCATTACTGTCTGCCCAGATGAACGTGTGCACGCTACTAGTGTTCAAACCAGGCTTGCAGGAGCTCCTTTGCTGTTGGCAAAAGAGCAGATCTCCACCCTGTACAGCCCCTCATTCTGGATGAATGATCTACGCTCCCAACTGCCTGGCTCCCTCCATCAAACCTGGCCAACACTCATAATAAATGATAGTGGGGGACAATGCCCTATTTTCACAGCAGAGTCATCCGTCATGCCAGGCCAGACAAAGCCCCCAGAGTTTCATCATTTTCAACTATTGCTCATACCAAAGTAACAGAAAAGAAACCTTCATCTGTTCAGTAATGGCTATGGGATGCCTTGAAAACCTGCTTAAATGTATTTACTAAATCGAACACATTGTGCCTTTTGGGCTCTGCCTGGAGTAAGATGTATGATCTGCTTTGATTATCGTTGTCACGTAATGATTCTGATGTAACCGTCAGTATCTCTGTTTTCTCTTTTCAAGGAGCTATTTGTCTCTGCTGCCGGTCAACATGCTATCACATGGGTTCTACATTCAATTTCACGTGTTAAGTGCTTAATTAACCCCCAGATCATACTAGGTGGCATGCCAAGGCAGAGTCTTGATGCTTAATGTCAATTTGCAGGTTAATCAGGTCACCTTCTATCATCTGCCAAAGAAGCAGAGGCCCTGTGGTCTTGTCGTAATCGTACACTAGAGAACGCCTCGACAGATTGATGCTCAAACCCATCTCATTTCACATACCGGCCATTACTTTAGTATAGTTATACTGTACATTTCTTTGTTGGGATTTTAACATAAGACTGGACCAGAAAAAGAACCAGATGATCAATTTCCCTTGTCCCCTTCAAAGCTACGTCACCAAAGGTTTTTTTGCTGTAGATTTAAATGCTTGTGAATTATGTATATGAATAATCTGCCTCTGCTATGGTGGGTTATCTGGGTAGAATACATTTAGATGCTTATCTGTCAAAGCTTAAGGTTAAATTCCAGGAATTGAGATCCTGCTATTTCTCAGGAATTCTCCCCAAAATCAGGCCATTAACACTTCCATGCAACAGTTTTAGATAGAGCCAGACTGTAAATTGCTATTATTACAGTAATGTAATTGCAGTGGGTTCTTTCAATTACTGAAAGGGCAGGTTACAGTTCAGCTGTGCGGCAAAATATGTTTTTAGATTAAGTGGACGAAGCAGAGTACAAAACCAGAAAATGTAAACTATTCACATGGTTCAAATGGCTTAATCTGTTATGCAGACCTCTATCCCAAATCAGAACAACACATTGAGCTTAGAGGGCAGAATATCACATTGATGTTACTGAACTGTGCTGTACGTCCAATAATAAAGCTTTTGTTCCTGAAACTATTGAATAAACACACTGAAGCATAGATAAATATTTCTTCTCTGCCCCTGCATGCAGTAATAACCTCAGGTCAGCACTGTAAAAATGCTCAGATGCTCCCAACCACTCGCACATAACACTAGTTAAGAAAATATACTAAAAAGAATTAAATGATTCTGTGGGAGGAATTATTGTTCTAAAATATTACACAGTCAAACAATATAAAATAATAAAGAAAAATAAATATCAGTTCAGGATTAATTATCTGCAATTCTTTATTTAAAATCATATTTCATTTTATGGCAATAAATCCCAGGAATCCTGGGAAATGAATGATACAGTACGTTTCCAGGAAGTAACCATTTTTAATTCACGGAAAAATGCTCAACCCTAGTTTTTCCTGTCATTATTTATCTTATTTTTGGGTTGCAGTTGTGATTAGACGACATTACTGAACAGGCTTTTGGCACCAGACATTGCATGTATCTAGTAAGCTGTTTTTCCTCTTGAAAAGGTTTAATGGCTGACCAGTGTGGAGCGTGAGGGAGGCCTAATGCATTTCACAGAACATTTCACCTGCGTGAGTACATCCGTTGACGACACTGAACATTTTTTTTAACGAGTGTAACATTTGATCTCAGACAAAGCCACCCGCACACACTCAGACACACATACTGTACACACACTCTTTGCCTTTTATGTGACGTGAATTATCTTCACATCAAATAATTTGAAACATGAATAATCACACCAGCTAGTATTTGACAAAATAAGTAAGTGCAATCTTTATGTACAATCTGACAAAAGTCTCTCCCCCTTTCAGCCGCCTCCCCCCACCTCACGCTTCAACCTGTTCTCCAGGTGATAGATACTATTTACATGGCAGAGGAAGCGCTGTGAATGCTATGAGTAAGGCACCTGGGCGCTGGCAGGCAAAGACAGAGTGCCTTGAGATAGAAATGTAACAGCACTATCTATCTGGGTTATTAGAGTCGCCCCTCAGGATCCTTTTCAACAGAACACTGGCCATTATGTAGGCCACAGAGAAACAATGCAAGAAAAAAGTCTGGCCGTGGTAACACAGCAGAGGAATTAACTCTGGAGCCCTGAACCCTCTGCATCCCTCCCCTCACCCCTGCCTTCACCAGATAGGATAATGAGAGAATATGCAAGGAGTCTGAGTGTTTGTTGAGGGGCAATGCAAGAAGTGACAAATCAATATATCAGCAGCTTTTATACAGGTACACCATCATGATAAGCACAGTGAAAGTCATTATTACTCTGTTATTGCTGCAGATGGAGCAAGTAAAAATGAAAGGGCTCTGTAGACCATGGTAAACTTTGAATCTGTGGAGTTGTTTTTCCTTGAGAAAGTATGCCGCTGGCAAGCTAAGCAGGTGAAAGTTTTTTATACAAAAGTATTCAAAGTGGTGCAGAATTATAACGTGCTGTTAACATTAAGAAAGAGGTTGGCATGAATTGAAGAGAGACAGCAGGAAAAATGAGCAAAGGAGCATCAACAAAATGAATGTGTGTTTGTACCGATGTTTGCATGACGTAGTGGACTGAGACAGCAGCTGAAAGTCTGTAATTGATCATGTTGCTACCACCCTGGCCCTGGCTTTGAATGTTCAAAAGGATTAGTCTTCAGGTTGATGGATTAAAGCAAGGTAGGAGGGAAAGGAGGGGCCCGTGTGAAACAGAAAGAAATGAAACATGTGTGTGCTAATCCTCAGTTGGTTTGGTGGTGCAGAATAATGGCACATAGCTAATGTAAGAATGATTGTGTGCATGTTCCCATGCTAGCCAGCTTCGCCCCCAGCGTTTTTCTCTCTCCCCAGCTCCTTACTGTTTACTTTTAACTATTGAATTAGTGGGTTAAAAATCTCATTAAGTAGCCTCCCTCTACCCTGCACTCCCAGGTTTGCACACCTCCTTTTAATCAGGTGGTTTTGGTCGTTCATATAAAGAGTCTCCACAGTGACTTCAGCAGCCTTAACTCATCCGCAATGCAATTATAGACACGCAGGTTAATGAAATAAGGGTGTAGAACGAGCTAGTGTGTGTGGCTGACACATACGCTCGCGCACAAACAAATAATCATGAGCCAAAATATCATCATGCTGTAAATACACATAAGGCATTACGTTCAAGCACCTCCCACGTGCAAACATACTAAACCTGCACTCGCCCGTATAGTATGTACACTCCAAAATTTATGCAGGGGCACAGATGAACCTCCACGTACGCACACACATGTGCACGCACCAACAAGTCAGCAAAGCTATGCTTAGACAGGGAAGTCATTAAGGGAGTATTTAATTAAGGCCCGGAATAAGGTCAGTGTTGGAAGGACAAACATATTCTAATAAAGTGTGGGTGTGTGTTGCACGAGGATCCCACAGCACTCTCATACATCAGGCCGGGTCGTGAAGACCACAGCTCAATTTCGTAACCCAGCTATTTCTATGCAGATTAAAAGCTCATTCATCAATTCCCCTGCACTCTCCTTTTGATTACGTGTGGTTCTCTTCTCTTTCTTCTCTTCTCTTCTCTTCTCTTCTCTTCTCTTCTCTTCTTCACCTATTCCCTCTCATGATGTTGTACCCTTTGGGGGAACAAATGGGCGCCCATATCCTTAATTAAATCAATCTGCAGGGGGCCAGCAGGTGCATCCACTCCTTTGCTGTGACTCACTCAGGCCAATGCACCCAGACTGACCTTGATCATGCTAATCTGTCGCACCGTACCTGCTGGGCCGACAGACAGACACGGACCAACTGGAGTCTGGTGTCAAGTGATGAGGGTCACAGAGGACCCTACTGCCATGGCAGTGTGTAAGAAGAGCTGACGTAGAGACAAACTCCTGAAATATACTCACCTCCAGGACAAGGCTGTACACCATAGCCATGACATTACAGTCAGATTGGCTGCATTAACCAGGTTATTACTAAAATTTTCGTTTGCTATGACTATAATACATCATATACAT
The DNA here is from genome assembly GCA_038419695.1 of Scomberomorus guttatus. Taxonomy (NCBI): domain Eukaryota; kingdom Metazoa; phylum Chordata; class Actinopteri; order Scombriformes; family Scombridae; genus Scomberomorus; species Scomberomorus guttatus. Next base: position 20,669,370 of record CM076452.1, on the reverse strand, counting down.
TTGCGATAAAATTCTTCAAAATAATACCTTGCCATCAGTTTCGATTAGACTTTGTTGGGTAACTAATAAAGTCAGCCAGTAGCCAGAAAGATACATTGGCAAAGAACCAAAGTGATATTTTACTCAATTTTGCTTGACTGTAAAGGATTTTTTATTTAATCCTTACAGAGAACAGAAGTATTTATCAAACTTCATTGAATATACAGTACAGAGCCTTTTCAGATGGAGTGAATTATGCTGCCTGTGTTGTTAATGTTTTTCTTGTAAATCTTTGGAAAACTTTGGTTGCCATTAGAATTCATTGTACATGCTGTACATTTAAGCTTCAGTGCAGGATGAAAATAGCAACTTCTTATGTGTCAAGCCTTCAATTCGAATGGTAGCTTAGTTGTTGCACATTATAAAGGCACTAGCCTCCAGCTACTAGCTATGAGCACACAACATGTTTACAACAAGAGATGGTTAGCTGATATTTAAGAGGTGATGCATGTTTGTCTTAGCATAACATGAAAATTGGGATGCAAAATTTATAGACTTGACAAACTGTCTTTTCCACCATGAAGGACAGCATCTGACAGCATCTTAGTTGAGTGGAGTCAATGTAATCTCTGCAGTGTCTGTCACATTTGCTTTACCTGGGTGTTCCTGAGAGTTTTGTATATTTCTGTTTATAATTTTAAAAACAGTATCACAATGAAACAAGGACCAAATTAAGTTTCAGCTTCTGTTTCGTTTCACTTTCCAATTTGCTCACTGTCTCATGCATCTCTTATAAACTGACAAATGCTTGTTTGTTTGTGGGTTGGTTGGATAAATAGAGAGAGAGAGATCATGCCTGATCTAAAACATGCATGATTTTCTTTAACCATGTGTACCTGCAAACAAAATGAATAATGTAATGTGCTACCCCGTGACATGAATTAATGTCATGGCTGATCATTAAATAAACAACTGAAGAGGTGTTTCGCATTTGTCCGTCCCTTACTCAACCCATAGCTGGCTAGCAAGGGATAGAAAAACATAGATTTTTGAAGTTCAGCTAAATATGTGGCAGGAAAGGCTCTTTCAAATGTATCAACCATACATTAGAACTGCTGTTACTTCTTTATGGTTCTTCTTTATGTTTTAGGTGAGATGCTAGCAGGTGCCTAGCAAGTGAAGCTTTTTATTAAAATGTATACCTACCCCCAATACCCACAGATCAGATCACACTAATCAAAGGATTATATTAAAGGGGACATAACATGTTTTTTGTGATTTTCTGTGATTTATATACTCTTATGATGTCTATGTTAAACATGGACAAAGTCCCAAAACTTGAGGTGAACGTATGTAAAATGCTCCCCAGGGTTTCCAGGGGCAGATTTAGTGATTTGGGGCCCTATAATAATAAATAGCTTTAAAAAAGCATTTTGATGCTTTTTTGAGCCAAAACCAAGAACAGACATTAACAGTAGGCCACTGTAAGATTTGACAGTAAAATACAGTATTTTCCTTTCCTGCCCCCGCAGTAACGGAGCTACAGAAGCCACATGCAACCATCAGCATCATATAATCATCGTTCATCTTCCTTTGTGGAATCAAACCAAAAGGTCAGTAACATCTTACTCAGAAAATAGAATTACATTTGGTTGCCCCCCCCCCACATAACCGTTGAAGTTGGTTCAAATATGTAGCCAAGTCAGTTAAGATATGTTGGCTGCTGAACCCCAAAAGACAGAGGGGTTATATTGGTTATCTTAGCTTAAGTGTGTTTCTAAACTGTAGCTAGGTTGCTACAAAGATACTTTGTTTACTGATACTAGTTTGTTGCTGTACTAATACCTGGGACATTATAGGTGATTTCCAGGCAATGTTTGTTGTACTTGAGGACTTGAGTTTATTCATACAAGTGTTATATGTTGTTTTCAGGGATTCCACTGTGATTAAATAAGAAAGGGAAACAGAGACCAGCCAGGGAAAAGAAGACAAACAAGCTCACAGTGAATCCTCGTCACCACTCTTCTGAAGAACTTGACGTCACTTCATAAAGGCAAGTTAGGTGTGCTTCTTGTGTAAAGTGTTTCTGTCTGCCATTCAATTGTTTCATTTCTCTTTCTCTCACTCTGCGCTCGATTTTCATTCTTGGTTCTTTCTCACTCAGTGAGCTGTGAGTCTGGAAGCCTGCATGCCGACCTTCTGCCAATTAAAACAGAGGACATTTGAAGGCATTACAAATTGTGTTATCCTGCAATCTGTTTATTTGTGCTTCCATATTTTTTTAACAGTAGTTTGCAAAGCAGTTGCTGTTTTGCTGGCAGCTCAGGATATTATAATTAACAGGTTTACATTGACCCCCTGTGAAAGGCCATGAACCTTGAGAATTATTTTTTCCAATACATACTTGAATATACTTGGCATATTTGAAAGCCTGTGAATAAATGTTCAGTTCCATAAAGCTGTCACTTGTCTCATCCTCTTTGTGCTAGATGTTAAAGGTTATGCATTTTTAAATGTAAAACTGAGCTGATCTCATTACTGGACCATTAAGATTGAAGACACATTGTTATTTACAGTGTATGTCTGCAATTTATAGTTGTTTTTATTAATATGAATAAAAAGCAGGATACTGTAGTAGTTTTTACAGTAATTAACTGTTAAAGTAAATTACGGTAGTGGCACTGTAAAAAAACGGTAAAATACTGGTGAACACAGCTGCCAGTAGTTTACTGTAATTTTACAGGGCAATTTGTTACAGTAATAGGCAAACTCTGTCATAGGGCCTCTTTTGTGCCTTATTTTGACCCGTAGTCTAATTGAGAGTGTTGGTATTGGTGCTGGTAGAAGTGGCCTGTTCAAAATTTTTAATTATTAATACCACACTAAACGTAGTCCGTTAAAAGTAAAAGTCCTGCATTCAAAAATGTATCTTTTCTGATTTTCTGTAATCTTTTCTTATAGGCCTCTAGTTGACTCCCCCTCTCCCTTAAATGCAGTGTTTTCATGAGGGTTTCGGGGGGAAAGAGGGTTGGTGCTCCCATCATCTAACAAGTGAGTCAATACGACTGGAACAGGAAGTAACTGTGGTCCTGCTAGTTGTTTCAGGGGGAGCAACAGAAAAGCAGATCACCTTCGGGAGTTTTACAGTGATTGCTTTACTTTTCCTCTTTGTGTTTTCCATTAAAATGCACATTGTGATAACTCTGTGGAGGTGAAGGCCTTTGGTAATTAATTTCAGGGTATAATGAGTTAGAATAGCAACATAATTTTACATGTCTCATATCTAAACATCATAATAAATCTGTAGCAGTTTGGGGACCCTTTTAGTTGGGGGCCCCAGGCAGTGGCCTACCTTGCCTAATGGTAAAGTCCTCCACTGCCTCAGCCTGCTCTGAATGCTCCGTTTGAGTTACCTCCACTTCCTCCTCGTAATGACGTCAGATTGTTCACGCATGCCCACAAATGGCCGCCCATTCTGTAGCCCTTTTTGTTAAGGTTGTTGCAAACAGTATTCCATGTGTTGTTTGTGCTTTCCACGTGCATATTTTGGATCTGATTTCAGCTCCAACATGTACGGATGTAAGAACAACCCAAGAACAACCTAACATAGCCAGCAGAAGTCTGCTGAGGGGAAGCTTCCAGAGGTTAACCAATCAGAACATATTGGGCTCGTCGGGAGGGGGGGGGCTTGAAGAAACAGGAGTCAAAATGGCCTGTTTCAGTAAGAGGCTGAACTGAGGGGCTGCATAAAGAGCCAGTATAAGATAAATAAGGAGTTTTTTGAACTGTAAATCATGCAAATATATATCAGTATAATAAAAATATACAGTAGACCCAGAATAAAATATATAAATCTATGATATGTCCCTTTTAATGTTTTGTAACAAGACCATGCATGAAACTAGATATTTACTGAAGACAACCTTCTGCTGAGGGACCCTGGCTATCATCACCTGTGGAAAACAGGCTTATACAGTATAAGATATGATGTACTGTACAGTTTGCCTTGTGGCAAACTTGAACAGACAGATCTAATTTCTAGTATTTCTGCATGTAGTCTTAGAGCAATGTCTTCACAGAGAATCTCAAAGTAGGAAAAATCTATCCTCGGGTCAACTCCTTGACTATTCTCACTATAAATTAAAAATCTCTTTGCAGACATACTGCTACTGTAAGAGACATTATGAATCTGCACTTTATTCAGTTGTACACATTGACACAGACAGAAATGGTTTTGATATTATTATATATAATTAAAAATGACTGTAATGTGAAAGGCTCTTAAGCACTGCCTATCTCTAACTCTAAGGCTGATTTGGATCTTCATTCTAGTTTCTCTCCACGACACCCCTGTTTAAAAAATGCAAATATAAGCTCAGACAAGCCAAATTTATCTTACCTGCACAGCGTAAAATATCAGACAGCCAAAGTAAATGAGTGGGACATGCAAGCATGTAACTGGCTATGACACCTGTCAATCAAGTAAAGGCACCCCAAACATACTCCTCTTTAAGCCTAAATATCTTTGTAATAGAGCAATTATTATTAAAATTGCTACAGAAATACACCTCTGCGATCTTAACTTCTTGGAAAAAACTGTGACTGAAAACTGTGACTTTATATGTCAGTGTAACCCACCTGGGAGGTAAGTGCACATTGGACCAGTATAATCTAGATTTGTAGGGAAGGGAAATGAACAGGAATCGGACACCAGAATAAATAAACAGAACACAGAGGCAGGTTTAAAGCAAAATCATTGTATTGACACAGATTTAGAATAATTTTACAGGTACTGCTGGCATTCTGCCTTGTTCCCTTTTAAAATGTCTTTTGAACTGGGTGCACCCTAAATAAAATACCCCCCCCCAAAAAAGAATGTTCTGTTTCAATTGTCTTTACAGGCCGCTGATAGCAGAGCAGACGGAGAATTGAAAGGACTCCTCAATCCAGGTGCTCAACACAAGTGGCTCACCACCCCCCTTGTCAGGGACAGAATCAAATCTGGATCCAGAATCCAAGGGTGTCCAAAAACCTAACCGAGAAAAGAAGAGAATAAAATAAAAATCAGATGTCCTCTGGTGTCGCTTAAATAGTTGACTGAACTCTTACCTCCTTTTTACTGTAAAGTACAAGTAACAAGTAATATCACTTAAAAATCTCAATGTCTCTGCTGTCCTTCTGCTGTCCTCTCACCATACTCCACTTTTTTTTCTTCACACTAGACAGTGTCTCCCTAGCCTGAGTGAGGAAGATGGGACTTGGGTTGTTTTACACCAATATCAATCAGTTATTCCACTTGAAACCAATAAGCTTATTTATTGTTAAGTTTTTTTTTCAAAAGAACACTTACTGATGCAGAAGTAGACCTCTGAGCTAAAATGAAATAATAAATTAAACATAGAATAAAATAAAGAATGTGGTTATTAATTAAATAAAAGGAATTCTCAGTGAAGGGAAATAGTTCTAAATGTTCTAGTAACAATTAGTTTTCCAATGGGTTACATCCTCCCCCCTTAAATGTATGCATGCCCTGTTGCATGCTTAGAGGACTGCTGGGTAACTGGTTCTGTTACTTCCAAGGAAATGTTTGTTAACCTATCTTTACTGTCATGATCATTAAGAGAATTAATACGGGTGGTACTCAATCCCTGAAACAAGGAAGTAACAACAGACACTAACTAACAACAGACTCCCTAAATCAGGATAATGGAACCGACGTGAGGGCTCACATTGTCTGAGTAATCTCCAGACAGGAATGTCTGCTTCTGTTTGTCCCTCTGTCTGCTCTTGACTTGCTGTCTCTGTTTCTGTATGATCAGTTGTCTTCTTTATACCTGTCAAATGTTCGCTGAAGGATAAATCTTCAGCCTTCCAGTTCCACAGGTTCTGAACCGGCACCGATTGAAGAAGCATCAGGCAGGTCTCCAGGTAAGGTCTGAGATTCCGTTTTAGGTAAGTTTTGATCTCTTTGTTTTACAGGTGGACTTCAGGTAAGTTTTCTGTTTCATCAGGTGTTAGGGTCTCTTCCAACAGTTGTTGTGTCAGACTAGGTATCCTCTTTAGCCTCTCTTACAGATGAGTCATAAGCATCAGAGCATATCTCTCTTTCAGGCTGACGAACATCATTTGGTCTTAAAGCTCCTGGAACTGAACCCATGTTGACACGATATGTGTGAGGTTTTGCAGGGCTTTCACTATGCTTGCACAGGACAGGTGCTGGATTGTGTTTTGGCATATGATCCACTTCGACAAATCTCCTGTCTGTGACATCTGATAAGGTAGCAGTTGAGTAGTCATCGTCTGAAGAAGAGGGCTCTTCCATCTTGTTGGATGGCACTTTGCTGTCTTGTTCTAGGTCTCTTTGGTCTACTTTTTGCCTTTTGTTCCCCTCTCTCAGCTTCGGGAAGAAATCTACAAAGAAGTAAAAGGTCTCTGTGTAATGTCCAAGGTGGTCCTTCCACCTTTTAGGGTTTCACAGAATAAACAGGAAAGTCTCCCATTCGCTTGGTGACCACATAGATTGTGGGCTCCTAATGATCTGCCAGTTTATGTTTGTTCTGGAGACGGAGGTTACACACCAGGACTGGAATGGGGAGAGAAAGGAGACTCTGATTCTCAGCTTATGCCTGCATCAAGAAGGGTTTGGAGGTGCCTTTTGACCACTTCATAATCATGAGGATGAATTGGATGGGTTCCCTGTTTGACTGGTGTCTCATCCTTCAGCTTGATGTGGTGTTGGATTTTCGTTGCACGGCCAAAGTCAAGGTCATGCTGGGCAAAGACATCAGAAAAGCTACTCAGCTTCCGAATGACTCTTTCCTTCCGCTCCTCAGGAAGAGAAGTGCCTCAGTCAAAGTTCTTTCCAGGACACTTTTCCTCTGTTTGATGAGTATGGCAGTCAACAACACCCTTCTAACCATCCCCATCAACTGAATAATGATTCTCAATGACAGTATCTGCAACAGTCAGCTCTGTGATAACGCAGTTGGTGGGTAGAATTATGTCAAGTTCAGTTTAATTTCTAAGGAGGACAGGCAGCTTGTTAGAACCTTGCTTTGGCAAGAAAATGAGGCAACAGTCCACAAACACACCACTTGGCAAGGTTGATGTGGATGGTTGCTCTAGCAGCGCACATTTCTCTGTATTGACTGAGTTGACACACATAGCCTTCAAGCAGCACTTTTTGTTTCCCTGGAAGGACTTCTTGTTTCCTCCCTCTGAGCTTCACAAAGCCAAGTTCGCCACTTGTTGCTCGTTTTCTCCTCATTTGGAGTGTGTGAAGGACCTGTCTGTAGCCATAGCAAGATGAATTATGGGGAAGTGAAGATTCGTCACAACACTGATCAAATAGGGGGTTCAAAGTGTTGGTGCCGATTAACAATGGGACGCCACTGTTTGATAGGACATTGGGAACGATTAAAGTCGAAATTTCAGGCTCAGACTCAAGGAGGGCTTTAGGGAACTTAAGGTTGACCTCTACATAACCCAGGTAGGGGATGGGTTGCCCATTTGCTCCTTCTCAGGGTCAGAAATTTTCTGTTTGACGAGTAAATCTCTGGGTAAATGTTTGTACCAAAATAGTCATGTAGAAAAAAAAACATGAACAGAAAATAGTATGCTGAGAATCTCTACTGCGTTTGGGTGTCATTTGCGGTCGCGCTGCTTCTGCCCTTTGCTGTCTGCGTTGGAGTTTGCCCGAGGGCGGGGCTCAGCTTCTCTGCGGTGGACACAGTGAACCGGGTGTAGTGAAAGATAAAGTTTTACTCAAGACAATGACAACTATGCTCGTTACTGAAAGTGCAATAAAAGCTTCGCAAGTAAAAAGCCAATAAGAGTAATTTATCAAAACACCAGTTCAGCAAGCATAAACATGTAGAAAAGCGATATTTTCAACTGCTTTGTCTGTAGCGAATTGTTATGAACAAGCTAAAACGAAAGCTGTTTGTATAGTCTGTAAAACTGTCTCCTATCTGTAGCCTAACAGTTTAGTTTAGTTTGCCACAAATCTTACAATGTGGCAAATTCTTGTAAACTTAGCTGCTGGCAGCAGCCCCCCTCCCAAACCAGCCCCATCTCCCTCTACCAGCAGTGCCTGCAGGCAGTGAATCCACGTCAGCAGCAGAGGGAGGAGGACAGAGGACAGGATGAATGACTGATACTGACTGTTGTCTGTGCTTTTCATTATTTGTAAATTTCACTCTATTATTATTGAGTGTATTGTATTGTAGTGTAGTGACTTTGCTTTTGTAAACTCTATTGTTGCAATATTTAGTTATATTTAATTGTATATGTGAACAAAAAGACAATTTATTATTTTGGCTGGTAAAAAATATGCTTGGCCGGTGGATATATTCATCTACCAGTCCCCTTGGCAGGTGAGTCAAAAAGTTAATGGAGGAGTTTAATAGGATGCTCAGATAAATGTGTCTGAAGGACTTGGCCACTGTGGTGACCTGTAACCCAGTGTCTAGCAAACAACTACAGTCCACCCCCCCACATTTACATTTGCCATACACTTACTGCCTACAAGACATTTTGGCACTTCTCTTTCCTTTGTGACTCTGTGGGCATGAGTCACAGTTTTTTGTTTGCCTGTAGATAGGGGACATGATGGCTACTTGGCTTCTATTTGTCCCTCAACAGAAGCCTGTTGTAGTTTAAACAAGGAGTGGTGGATGAGCCAAGCACGCTGCTTCTCCCTGAGCTCTGTTTTCTTGGCTTGCACAAGGGTGGGATTGGGCATGATGCTGCATGTGGACGCAATGTGGCCACCCTCATCCCATCTGAAGCAATATCATGGCTTCGGTCTCAATGTCACAGTGAATTGCCGAAGTTGTTTTTCTGACTGTATATTTTTGGTCTTATGTTTCTGTCTTGTACTTTCTGTTGCTTTCTTTTTCACAGGCTTCTCTGAACTGCATGCATTGAGTTTCCTCACCTGAACCTGAAGTTCGACAATCTGTTTCTTTATGTCATTGCTTATAACCAAGAAGGCTTCTTCAGTTTCCTTTGCCAATATCCTCGGTGCAGCTTGCATGTTTGACATGGCCTTTGGCTTTGTAAACCTGAAGTTTTTCTTCATTCTGCTGGCTTTGTTAGCCTGTTTATCTTCTTCAGTTCACAGAGAAAGAAGCTCTGCAAATTTTGGTGGCTCACTTTTGTGCTGTTCAAGACTGGTGATCAGTGTACTATTCCAACAACCACGGCAGAATTGCTTGAGAAGTTGTTTGTTGGAGTTGCTGGCAGCAATTCCTCCTTTATTGACCATATAGCTTAATTCTGTATGTAGTAGCTACAGGTAATCAAAGGTTTTCTCTCCAGCATTTTGATTGTTGTTCAAGAATCATGTGAAAAAGTCATCTCCATCCTCAACAGTGGCATAAGCAGAATCAAGTAAGTTCAAGTATTCTTTTGGTGAGGCCTGAGGCCCTAAAGACTTGCCTGTGTTTGCAGCTGGGGATGAGAGGCTTTCGATATTTTTCCTCACCATTTGGGAATCAGGGATTGACGGGTCATTCAAGCAGAATTCCACACCGTTGCACCATGTGTCATGAGTGACTTCTAAGTTGGGTTGGGGAAATCACCCAGAGAACGATTTCAGTTTGCAATGAGAATGGATGTGTGATGCAATTTCACCACACTTGACAATGTGCTCGACTACAACACATTGTACTTCAGGGGTGCTGAGTTGATCTGAAGACAAGTGGAAAGTGCTGGTTCTTTCTCCTTTTGGAGAGGAAAGATCTCTGGCCTCAACGCCAGTCTGGGGCTTGTGGGAGGCCTGACTCACTTCAACTGGGGCCCTGGCTAAGCTAGGGGCCACAATGTGGATATCACTTTGTGTAAGAGATGGCTCGGGTTCTACAGGATTTTCACTGATCTCAAGTGGGGTCTCATATCTAACAGATTCACTGATCCTGGCCAACTCGTCATGGAAGATATCTTCAAATTGCCTGCCGCTCAACTTAGCTGAGTCTTTCAACCTGGAAAGGTAAGTATTTGTTGTAGTGGTGCCTACATCACTGGTGTAAACAGTAGCAAGACTCTCAACGTGGTGGAAAACATGAGGGTTGGTAGCAAATAGTCTTCGATAAGGTAAGAAGTGTGTTTCAATTGCTTTCACAGCGGTACCCTGTTCAAATTCTACAATTACCTGGGGCTCAGAGTCTGTTATTTGAAAATGAGATAAAACAATGCAAAACATATACCATCGTAAATGGTTATTTATAAATCAAACCCCTCCTGGTTGGCTCGCCACATCTTACATATAACCCACCTGTAAGGTAAGTGCACATTGGACCAGTAAAATCTAGATTCGTAGGGAGGGGTAATGAACAGGAATTGGACACCACAATGAGTAAATAAAACACAGAGGTAAGTTTAAAGCAAAATCATTGTATTGACACACATTTAGAATAAATCAAATCTTGTTCACTTTTGAAATGTCTTTTGAACTGGGTGGGTGCAACCTAAGTAAAATAAAGTATCCCCCCCCCCCCAAAAAAAAAAGAATGTTCCATTTCAGTTGTCTTTTGAGGTCCTTCCCCACAGTCCTACCATGCTGATAGCAGAGCAGATGAAGAATTGAAAGGACTCCTCAATCCAGGTGCTCAACATGGATGGCTCACCATTCCCCTCGTGAGGGAGAGAATTGAATCCAGATCCAGAATCCAAGGGTATCCAAAAATCTAGCCGTGAAAAGAAAAGAATAAAATGAAAATCAGATGTTCTCAGGGTCACTTTAATAGTTGATTTAACTCTTACTTATTTGAATAGTTTTTCCTTTTTACTGTAAAGTACAAGTAACAAGCAACATCACTTCAAAATTTCAATGTCTCTGCTGTCCTCTTGCTTTGCTCCACTTTTTTTCCTTCACACTAGACAGCGTCCCTCTAGCCTGAGTGAAGAAGGCAGGACTTGGGTTGTTATTAATCAATTATTCCACTTTCAGCCAATAAGCTTATTTGTTGTTAAGTTCTTTTCCCAATAAAACACTTACTGATGCAAAATCAGGCCTCTGGCCTAAAATGTATAACTAATATTGAGTCTACCCTAACCCTCTGATTGATTGATTGATCAAATTAAACAATAAATTAAACACAGAATGAAATAAAGAATGTGGTTATTAATTAAATAAAAGGAATTCTCAGTGAAGGGAAATTGTTCTAAATGTTCTAGTAACAACTGGTTTTCCAGCTGGGTTACATCAGCATAGAAGCTGGAGGATTTTCACTGTCAATTCTATGGAGTAATTGTTTTCCCACTTCCTGGTGAAATAGCCAGAATTTGTAGTCTGAAGTTAAGTGCTGCCTGAGAGGCTCAGTCAGGAAAATAAAGTCCTGTGTGCTGTGTTAACAGCAATTGTACATAACTTCTCTTTTTCTGTCTCTCTCTTCAAGCCCCTCCAATGCACACAGTCTATTCATACTTTTTATTGTTTCAGGATATTAACAGGTCAAAACTTGAAACTTGAATATTTTTAAATCCTGTGTCAAGTCTCAAATACAATAAGGCCTCAAAATTGAAACCCTTTAGAACGACACACAGAAGCGTTTTTTGATCTGATGCCTCTATCAGCAGGATGACACCATTTGCCTCACCAATCACTGTTGAAAAATAAAAAAGTTTTATGATGAGACAACGCTATGGTTAGGGTTTGGTTAGGTTTAGGCACAAAAATTACTTGATAAGGTTTAGGAAAGAGCATCACTTGGGTTAAATTTCCCACACCCCTTTCTCATACACACTGGATTTGGGACGTGCTATACTTACTTAAGTTAGAGAAATAAGACTATCTCTCCAAGGAAAGTCTAATGCTATTGTCAAGGTCTGGGGAGCTTTTCACAAGTACATCAAGAATACTAAGTTTTCAGATATTCCAACCTAATAAATTAATTGTGGAAGGGTAAGGTGTAGCAATGTGTGTGTTTTTTTTTTTTGTTTGTTTATTTTTGTTCTGTTTTTGTTTTGTGTAAATGGATAGAGGAAAAACATTAAAGGGGACCTATTGTGCTTTTCCTTATTTTCAGTCATATATATAATGTTACAATGTTGGATGTTCATATTGGACGTGGCCAAAGTTTCAAATAAGATAAACGTATGTAAAAATAATCCCTGTGAGCAGAAAGCACTGGCTTCAGACTGCTCCGAACGCTTGGTTTCCATTGGATTTTTCTACTTTCAGCCTGAGCTGATGTCAACTCGTGATGGATTTCTTTATATGCTCATCTGTTTACTGCTCCACTCCACCAACATTATAGCATTTTTTCAATTGTTTTGGGGGTAGTCACGCCAAGCCATGACTCCATTACACAGTAGGGCAAAATAAAATAAGTAGTTTACCTGTTGGAGGTGTGCTGCAGCTCTTCATCAAACATCATCATCACTGTGGCTGTTTCTGCTTGTACTATTCCTCCCTGCATTATTTCTATTGCATTATTTCCTTAAAGAGACAGGAGCTAAAACTGCCTGTCAAGAGACAAAGGCTGAACTGAGGGACTGCATAAGATAAATAAGAGTTTTTTTGAACTGTGAATCATACAAAAGTACTCTAGTGGAGTCCCAGAATAAAAATATAGAGCTGGAAATGAGCATAATAGGTCCCCTTTAATATGCTATTTAACGTCATCATTATTATGTGTTTTTGCTGTTTTATTTTCTGCAGTTTGCTTGTGTATTCCCTTGTTGGTATTTGTGTGTTTTACTGTTCCAGGTATAGTGGGCTCGGTGCCCACTTCGTTATAAAAATACATGTCTTTGTTCCTTGATGAAACATTATAAATGGCAGTTGTATTTGGCTTTGATACAAATGTTGTATAATCCTGCAAAACCCAATTAAAAAAAAAGTTTTTAAAAAAAAGAAACAGGAAACAAACAGCAATTTCCCATGTTAAAGTCTGCCATCCATTCACCCCAACCTTCTCCCTCTCCTGTCTTTGTCGCTTTATAATATAATAACCTGACCTTCTGTTTACCTTGTTCACCGTCTTAGTTAGCAGGCTAAACACAAAGAACAGTTGAAGCTGATGGAAATGTTATGGGTTTTGCAGGAATTTGGTCCTAAGTATCTGGCAACAGTGAAATTTTGACCTGATGATGACACTGGAGGAAAATGAGATCCCTGAAAATATTACAATTAATTCTTTAGGATATCTTGAATATCTTTACCAATTTTATTGGGAATCCATCCAACAGTTGTTGAGACATTTCACGCAAAACCATAAAAGTCAATCTCTTTATGGCACTGGAGTTGATGTCGGGGGGTCAACAACGTCACCAGGATTCATCCCCCAGGGGCCTTCAGTATCAGTATCAATAGTTTTTGTCCACAGTGTTGGACCGACTGACCAACATTGCCATCTCTAGATCCATGTGGCTAAAACTGTTTTAGTTGGTAGAGTTTGTAATATCCATCAAATTTACAGACATGCAATTATCTTGTGTAACTATGACACGAAGAAGGCTGGTTCAGGAGAAGGAACACAACATACACAGATACTCTAACAAGGATCCTGGGACTTCATATTGCAGTCTGAAAATTTGATGTTAAATATCTTTAATTATCAAAAGTGAAAATACATTACGTTTGTGCTAAGAGTTTGGTTCCATCTTTGAAACATTGCACTTTTTTGATTTGAAAAAATAGTCAGTCTCTTTTTTTATGTTTACCCTTTGAATGTGAGTTAAAGTTGGGAAGTTTTAACATTTTAATGAGATGATTACATAAGGTGAATGTCGTACCCTTGTCATTACAGTAAGAAGTACATGTACATCCGAAGTAAGATTTTTAAACCTACAGTAGATGTGAATTTCTGCTGTATTTGATTCTGTACTGTAAAAATACTCTAATGCTTCCCAACTTTTTATTGTACCACGCAACCTTGCTGCCGCCAAGTGACTACAATTAATTTACTGAAAAAATGATAAAAGTCCATCAAGCATTAGTCTTAATCTCTCTAAGAAAATTCTCAAAAAAAATGAAAATAAGCTGGTTTTTGTTACTTATGCTCTCAAAGTAACCAAAAGAGTGTGACAGCTGACCGGGAAAGATGATGAAAACAGCCTGTCTGTTCAATATAATCTTGACTCATTACATGTTCTGCACAATATAGCCTAACAATCAAATTTTACATCTCAGAATATCTTGGACAACACAGACCACAATGTACTTATTTAACAGTTTCAGAAATGGGTTTATTCTTCCCATAATGTGTGAGGTTCAAATAGCCATTTGTACTATGAAATTACTGTCTGCCTGTGCATGTGCAGTATGTGCTGTTTGCATTTGCTGTTTCTGCCCTGTTTGTGTTTGGCACTGTGTCTTGCAGTGCTTGTGATGTTTCTCTGATAAAGAAATTTCCCAGACTGGCAGTAATCACATTCTTCTCTTACTAATCATATAAATCCTTGAATACACATTAAGTGTACTCACATATCCCTCGAGCATACATTACACGAACACTCATGAGTCAGTGTGTCTGCCTGGCACTCTACAGATTATAACACATATCTTATGCAGAGATTTCATTAAAATTTCACCTGGGTATGTGGCTCCGCTTATTTATCTGATACAAGGTTTTATGTGCCTCACGTTTCTACAGTATTGCATCTACAGATTGAGCTCTCAGCAAGCTGGATTTCAAGGTTATCATTTCCTAACAGCTTTCAGATGAGCTACTTAATGTAGGCTGGGGACTCGACATGTAGACATGTTTATTCAATGAAAATGTTTGCGCTTCCAGGGATCACACATGACACCAGTCAAGAGAGCCTTGCAACCTTTTCTCTTTAATAAATTAATAAGTCAAACTCTGCCTGATCTGTGTTGCTGCATGAAGTATTCAACATCCACCCTCTCTCGCTCTCTCTCTCTCAGGCAAAGGCCTTTATTCGATACCGGTCTCACTTCCCGTTCGAAAAACATGGCAAAATATCCCACAGCAGACTCCCTGGAGAGAATGAAACAGAAATCATTTAGTTCAAAACAAGGAGACATCTACTATTTGTGGTGCTGGTGAGACTTCAGGGCTTGGATGGGTGTGTGGTGGCGTGGTGGAGTTGGCCTGCAGAGAGTGTGCGGGATATGAATGGCCTAGCGGGAGCCTGGACAAAGACACACCATTACAGTTAATATGTACCCTCTGCTGAGACATTTGGAAAAATGCAGACCGCTGTGATAAGGGTGGTTATGACAGTTCTCTCTCTCTTGGCTTCCTTTTCCTCCCTTGCCCCAATCCTTCTGCCTCCCTCACTGTCTGTTACTTCTATCTCTCTGTCTCTTTCAACACCCCCCACCCAACCCCCACCCTCTTCTGTCTTTTGCTCCTTCTATCTCTTCTTTACTCCCTCCACCCACTCTGCCTCCTCTCTTGGTGATGGCTGTCCCCGACACCTCTGTTCAGTCAGCCAAATGTCACATAACAGAAACTGAAATATCAACTTGGCAGTCGATATGGCAGAGAAATTATGGGGAGGAGGGGAGGCACTTCTGTCTTGTTGTCCTCAAAGGTGCTGTAAGCGCTACCGAGTATTGGACTCTCCGGCACCTATGTAGCTATGACAGTCTACCAGCTAGGAAAAAGGCAAATAGATCCCCTTTAACTAATTAATGCTTTTAATGGTGAGTCTCGTGCTTTTTTTCTCAGTGATATCACATTAATCTGTACGAGCTTCTAACTGAAAATCATTTGCTTTCCTCTTGTTTGAGCATCGGTGGGGAACTCTAATCAGCTCCACACTAATAATGCATTTTCTTTATGCCGAGGAAAACCGCATTCCTACTTCGTATCATTAATATTAAACTACAAGTGGAGCAGATCTTCTCAGTATGTGCATGTGGTTAATATTAAGAAGTGGAAAATAAAGTATTTACTGTCCTTCAGGAATAGAGAATCAGCCTACTGTACTGTCATTCAAACAGTCTGTGCTCTTCGTTTCTCCCTCTCAATCCTTTTTTTTGTATGTTCAAGGTATGTGCTGGTTTTCAGCTTCATAACTATGCATATAATTTGTCCTGGTTTTCCCAAGAAAAGTAATACTGGCCAGTTCCATATGCAATACAATTATCTATGTATGGATCTATGTAAAAACAAATTGAACAAACATATGTAAAATAGTCCTTGGCTCCAGTAGAGTACTTCACATTTATAGTTTGACTGTGGGAGATCACCCAAGACCTAGACAACAAGACAGGGCCAATCAATACTGAGAAAAATCATTAATAATAATCAGAGCATTTATTGGCATCCTTACGCGAGCTATTAAGAAGTCCTGCTTTTTTTTCAGACTGTCTTCATTTGAAGATCCAATTTGCTCTGACCTTTAATGACACAGCATGTTACTGCTGGCTCTGGAGAGAGACATTAATAGACATGAAAAAAACTATTACCAGCCTGCTCTACCTAACTGTTAATAGCAGAGAATAGAAAAACTCTCTGGCAGCATGTCAGACTGCAGCAGCTCCACTCCTTCTGTTACACACTCACTCCTGCACTTGTTATCTATCTATCTCCTATTATCTACATATTTCAGTCTTGCTTTATCTGAAATGCTTTTACTGTCATTTTATGAAGCTTTATGAAGAGACTGTGGACATCTAAGATCTTCCCATGCAGGAAATTGGAAGCAGTCTTCTCATGGTAGTAATTTAGGCTGGGTAGTATTACAAGATGAATTATTGCAAGCATACATAGTCCATTAACTAGACATTATGAATATCCCTGTAAATATCAAATGCGCAAGAGAAATGCATGCAGTCCATTTATGAAGCATGAATCAAACTATGGATTTAAAACTGGTGTAATCTGATGTGAAGAAGTTCAATTGTAAGACTTAAACACAGTGCTTTCACTCCACGCCGCAGCAAAGGTTTGTTTGTCCTGACCCCTATCAGAGGCTTTGTCCACCGCAAGACCCTCTACATGCTAATTATGGCCAAGTTGTTTGTCGTGGAGCAGCTCTTTCTCTTGTTTACTAATGAACACCATGTGTGTTGCTGCTGTAGCCTTGATTAGAATGGATTAGGTGACCTCTCTTCTCTTTTGCTTGCATCCACGAGGAGAGGACCCGAATGCTCATCCATTCTACCTATCAGGCAGTCACACCTTTTAAGTGTATCTCTGCCACATCCAATGGGATCGGGCCACTTCATCTGGGATACATGGTAGCTCTTTTTATCCATCTGTGATCACCGGGAGCCCAGCAGTCTGATCAGGAAGGTGAGGAGTGGCGAGCCTCTTTAAAGTGCACCTTGGTGGGATACCTGAGGGGAGAGTGTGACCTCCAGGGTCCTCCAATCCATGCACTATTGTTTTGTTCTGCTAATTAAGAACCAGTGTTCAGGCTGATTGGGTTCCAGTGTGTAATTACTAAACCGTCTGCTGAGAGTGCTTTCCATCTGAGTGCCAGCCTCTCCCCCTCGACTATGAGGAAACGATGTGAGAGCCTGGCGATGCAGAAAGCCAAGGTCATGAACCTCATTTACCCAAAACAGACCCAAGGATTCTAAACAAAGATGAAGGACAAGGAGAGGCGACGGCTATGCACAGGACGAGACAGTGCACCAAGAGGTGCATTCGCCCTTGCACCTCTTGTTGCTGGTTGCTTCAGACAGCCCATTTTTATAAAGGAGAAATATGACAGCCACAGTGCTCCCTCTAAAGGAGACTTTGACTACTGAATCCAGCACACCAGAAGGGAGTAAAAAAAAAAAAGGTTTTATCTGGTGCTATTTGGAAGTTATTCCAAACTCAGAGCAAACCAAGACGGAACGATTCAGGAGTCAGGCCCAGAATATCATATTAGAGGATGCCAGAAAAAACAAGCAGAACAGTTGGCCAGACTCTTATAATAGTAGCACATTTACAGTGATGACAGATTAAATAAAGAAGTTCACTTTCACATCAAAATGTAAATGTCAACACAACTATTACAAAATGTCTAACTACAGTAAATAGCTCATGGCAGATTTTCATTTCAATAAACATTTACCCCAGCTATCACCGCAAAGTAATAATGACACAATTGCAGAAGTCAAAGTGTCAACCACACTCCTCTCCACTACACACGCTGGAACACCACGTTCGTTCTGTTTGATCTTTACAATGCCGTTCAGTATTCATGAACCTGCTAAGCGGAGCAGAATATCTTTTCCGAGGATGCTTGCCATGAGCTGCTTCCACAATATCACTGCTTAGAGGGACAAGTCAGCAAAGTCTGCCTTCCAAATGAACAGTGAACAAAGGAATGCTTGATTTACAGCTCCGGGTTTTAAACCCACAGATGAGACGGAAAAGGGAAAAGGAAAGAAATGCACTTATCAGTCCTCTGGAATAATGAACATAATAAATGATAAAACCGCAATGAAGAGCAAACTATAAGAATAACCATTATGTTACAAGGAAAATGAACAATTCAAGGCAGATGAATTGGTGTTTAATCTTCAAAGGCCTTATGCTTTAATTTACAGTCTGAAAATCATAGAATAGTCGGGTCTGAACAACTCTTACATCATATGCAAAACCAAACCAAAACACAACTGTGTTTGTCCAAAACTGATTTATTTTTTTTTCCTGAATTCTTAAAGAGGTTATAGTAGAGAAACGCCCATTTTAAAAGAGAGTAAGTCCTTGGAGAGAGCTTTGCAATCATAAGAAATACAACTAATTGCAAAGTGTTGTTTTGAGAAAATATCCTTTGGATGAAAGCTGTCGTCTGACTCACAATAGACCAACACAATGAAATGTAAAAACTGAGGTAAGGTTACATTGTCTCTCTCACAGCTGGTTGCTCAAATGTGTACACCTCTGAGATTGAAAATGCTGTGTACACTTTCAAATATAAAATGACATGGTCGAGCATAATGGTTATCTTTCAGCACTGTTTTATTATTGCCCCTGGAGGAAAAATGATATAGGTCTGTCCAAAAAGAAAAGCACAGAAATCGAGAAAATGATATCTGCCGAATAACATCTTCAAGTCACAATGGCTGTCCATAAATGAAAGTCTTCAGCACTTACAGTAGGAGTCAGGACGGAGCGCTTACCAGATGCTTACCTTCGCTTCCACGCTCGGATGATGATGTCATCACCAGCCTCAGCATCAGCCGTGGTGTGAAAGATCTTGAAAATGAGGTGAAAACATGGAAAACTTGCAGTATGCCAAAATGCATGGAGTCTAGCGACTAGCAGTGCCAGATGCTAAATGAGTCATCGTGAGGCTGTTAGAGATATCTCTTACACAGCAGTACATCATATGAGTGTGTGTGTGAGAGAGAGAGAGTGAGAAGATGGTGATGTTGTCCAAATCAAATCTCCGTCCCCTCTGACAGAAGTGAACAGAGCTGTTTGGACAGACATGTGACTTAAATTTTAACGTAAATGTCTCAAAAGTGGCAGCTTGCACTGAAAGATATTCAAAGAGCCCTCGATACATTATTTGAGTTCCAAGCCAACTTTTCAAAAGGCTTTCTGTACTGTAAGAGAGCAACCACTAGCGTGACCCATAGTTCCGGCTATATCGCAGCAGATGGTCACTGTCCATATATTGTCTCGTGCTGGAAATGGATGATGGTGATAATTGACTGAAGCGAGGCCTATATGACAGGTTCATCTAATGATGAATGTGAGAGAAGACAGCAGGTGGACAGCATAGTTTGATATCTGCTTTCTCCCCTTTTATCACAGCATGAGTCCCCAGCACAACATCCTTCCTTCCAGTGCTCAAGGGAATGGAAAACACGGAAATCTTTCCTGTCTTTCACCACAGTCTCTCTATCCTTCCTTTGTGCGTGTGCAAACTCAACACAACTGTTCCATTTCATCAGGTTTTAGTCCCTGCTACCCATTAAAAAAAAAAAAAAACTCAAAACAGGATTTCGGCTACCATTGTCCAGGAGACACACTGTGTTGACAGCAGACATTTTTCATGCAAGCTGCTCAAAAGCCCAGGATGCAATCTATAGTGCAACAGGAGAAGTAGACAAATCAGTCTGCTACGAAAACAACAAGAATACAGTAAGAGCATTGAAAAATGGAATAAGCAGCTTCAATTTCAGGATGTGTTGCAGCACTAATGCGCGCAGCTTTGTGTGTCATCCACATTTCACCAATTACTCTCACTTCAGTCATGCCACAATGCTCCCAGAGTCATCTGTAATTCAAATGAAACTTTTTCAACAGTATCACCCTAAACATGAAAATCTCACTATTTATCCCACAGATTCCCAAGCCAGCATATCATGCCTAATTCGGAACTAACATGTCAAGTGAGATAATTCAGACCTCAATGCTTAAGGAACTGGCTTATTCTCGAAAATTTTAAAGAAAGCTGTATAATGCAAATATGAGGAAGGATTGTTATTATACATTGCTGGGAGAAACGAATATTTCTAATGGCCTGTAATTACCATTCATTGGATGAAAGTGACTGTGGAATTGAAATGATGCCAGGCTTTAAACCCCAGTGTCCCTTAGCTGAGATCTATTAAACGGGATCCATATTGGTCTGCATCAACCCAACTAACAGTGGCAGCACAGCAATGTAGCTGCAACAACTGAAAGATTTAAATTTGATTTGGATAAAGAAAAGAGAGAGTGAGGGAGACTTTTTTTTTCAGTCAGAAATAATTAATTTATTGTTAATATTTTTTTATTATGCAGTGGAAGAAAAACGGCTGTTTGGGGATACATCAGGAAGGCTCCTTGGTGTGTCCCTGCAAGTGTTTGACAGC
Source organism: Scomberomorus guttatus (assembly GCA_038419695.1). Lineage (NCBI taxonomy): Eukaryota > Metazoa > Chordata > Actinopteri > Scombriformes > Scombridae > Scomberomorus > Scomberomorus guttatus. The sequence continues at coordinate 20,648,663 of CM076452.1, read as the reverse complement.
TGAGTTATAATGTAAACAAAGCATAAGATAGCACGGCGACATTATTGCTTTATGCAAATACTGCTTCAAATGATCTTCAAAGAAGTATCTACGCCGACAGAGAACCAGCAGCATTTGGTTAATGCAAAGATGGGGAGTGCCACCGTGACACCAAAATATAGATATAAATGTATAAAATATACATTTCTCTCTTAACTGATATTTTTTCTCAAGGGAGCAACGGAAATGTTGTTTACATACCAGACCAGTATGCTGCAACTAATTAATTTTAGCTAAACTTTAAATAATTTAGAGCTAAATCAAAAGAAAATATACAGACATATTGTAGGGAGTGATTGAGAAATAGATACAGAAAGACAGACAGAGGGAGGGAGGGAGGGCAAGGGAAAAATAAAGAGAGAAAAGGACAGAGAGAGAAGCTGGTTCCTCCCTGACTTTTTCAGACGTTGTAGCTGTGGTAGCTGTCATTTTTCCATCAGGAGGGAACAAAGTCACCTTGGCCTGTGTGAGGACAGTGACAGGAGGAGTGGGAGGCTGCGGCGCTGGCGCCGGCCCCTGCTGACGAGGGCCGGTGTTAGTAGAGGTGACAGGAGCGAGGAGCTGCTCACCGGGGGCCCCTGACACCACGCAGCACCTGCCCCAGGAGATGCAGCGTCAGCACATCTTTCCACAGGAAGTTGGAATGGAAAGCAGGGAGGGTAAGAAGTTATCCGCTTCCTTCCTCTCCCACTGTTCTGTTACTTTATTTTGTTATTCCATTAAACCCCATGTGAAAGACAGACAGAGGCATAAAATATTGATAGGACCTGGTGTGTCTCATATTGCATTTTGCTCTAAGGGTGTAAGTGGCAGGGAGCTTTCATCGATAGCCTTTGGAGATACACACACAGATAGAACTTCTGGACTTATAGAGGACTGCTTTTGATCTCTTATAGAAAGTGAAAATCCTCTTATTACATTACTCACTGTCTTGTGTGCTCAGTATTATTCAAATACTACACCCAGAAATCAGATGTCTGCCTTTGCTCTTTGCTCATTTCCTGAATCCTCTCCTCCACTTTCTCTCTATTTCTCTTCTTCCTCCCAGGTCGGCATCCATCACCATGCGGGAGGCCACCTCTCCTCTGACAGCTTTGTCAATGTAAATTACTGCAGTCTGTCTGGAGTGGTCTCAGCCCAGGGAGAGCAGTACCTGCAGGGCTGCCCGTTGCTTGCTCAGAAGAACCCAGAATAACCGACCTATAGGTCTGCTCTGTTTGGACTCTCCCATCTCGTCCTCTATCTCCTTCTCTCTGGCTCTTTATGAGTCTCTCTCACCCTCACCCCTGATGTTCTGGATTTCTCTCCACTTCACCGTCTCTCCTAAACATGCAAGCTTAACTCTTCACTCATACAGCATGTTATTTTATTGATCTTAATCTCCCCTTTTAATTTTGCAAACAACCAGTGCTTCACGTGTTTTGCTGACAAGTGGGAGAGTTGTTGCCTGGTTATCTCTCTGCCTGACCAAAAATTGCAAGATACCATCCTTTGAGTAAACAAGGTTGTGTGGTGCTTTGATTTTCTCCATTACATGACTGATTTGGTTACATATTTCCCCTATGGAACCTTCTTCACATGGTGGTTTCTCCACTTAGAAATATGGCCTATTTCCTGCTTCAAATGAGCTCCCTTGGGATTTATTTACTAAATTGCAAAGGACGAAAGATAATTCATATCTCAGTAATTAGGCATGCAAGAAATACATCACAGAACCCAATACGCCTTGTTATTAAAAAAGAAAAAGCTACGGTTTGATATTATGTAGATTTAAAAGCCCTCCCTGAGGGTTTTTATTCATTAATTATTTCAGCATTTTTTTTTCTTTATTTTGTCTGTGAATAGAACACCAGTGTTAGATGGTTTACTTCCACAATGCTGAGCAAATTAAGAACAAAGATGACAGAGGAAAGAGGTGAATCCATTGTTCATCTCACCCATGTTCCTTTGAAGAAATACGATGCTCAAGGACTCATTTGTACAATATTAGCACACCACAGAAGAAGAATATGTTATGCTATGTTCATGTTAACAGTCTCAGGTGACCTTGTGGGGAAGATGATAGCGATAAAACATTTTGCATGCAGTGCGTTTTATCCTCTTAGGTGGCTCAATCTGGTGGTCTGGAGAAGCCACAGCAACCTGGATGCTGAGTCAGACTCCTGCTATGTCTGGCTGGAAAAAAAAAAAGGAGAATCACTGCTGAACATGTGTGTATGTTTATGTGTGGCTGTAGATGTGTGGTAGTTTCTGTTTGTGTTGTGTGCATGTTTCAGGTGAGGTGCAGCTGCAGAGAGATGAATTCCAAATGATGGAAAACATGTCCGCGACAGTTTCCAGAATTATTTTCATGAGGACGGGGCACATTTTTTGCTTTAGCACTATCAATATAAAACTCACTTGGATGTGAAACTTCAGGCAAATATTGTATGAGTACACAAAGTCAGTCTCCCATTCATGGTCAATGAAGCAGCTCCAAGCTGTATATCAGCATGTCATCACAGATTAGAGTCTCAGTTGGTTTTCTAGCTTTGGAGGAGCATTGCTCGTGACTGCACTGTGGAAGACTATGCACATTATAACCTGCGTGTGCTCTCTAAAAAAATGAACTTTAAGCTCAAACATGACCAAGTAAAATGATCAAAATTCAGAAGCTCCAAAGAAGCAAGCATGCCATGTAATTACCAAAAAGAAATAAACACATAAATAAACATAATGCCCGGAAGTGCAGCATCAGTGTCACATATATTTGAATGAAGAACTGTCTTGAGTTCACATATGATTGCATTTTTATTAAATCATGCTTTCAAATTAGAGGAGTCACATGCATATATTGAAACATCTCAAATGTCCAGTGAGATTGAAATATTGCTCTTCATATCTCGCCATAAATAAGTGATGATGTTGTGAGAAGTTTAGTGATCACAGTGGAGGAAGCTGCCACATGAGTGGAAGGCAGGAGTCGGGGACTGGATTGAGTAGACCGACTCTCCTTCAGGCTTGGTAGCACAGCCACCTGTCACTCCTCTTCAGCCCCAGCAAGAAATCATCCAATTTCATCCACACGCTAGTAGAAGGTCACCGGGATGGTGGTCCATACTTTGAGAAAGCAGAGAGAATCGTTCTTACTTAGAGCTCCGTCTCCCGGGACCCTTGTTCCTCTCAATCACTTCCCAGACTCTGGACAAGCTGAGCTACTTGGCTGAGACTCTGGCCATTACAAGTCTTTGCCACATCAATAGTGCAAAAGAACCCAGTCTGAACTCTGATCTGATATTCCCTTAAACTTTCCCTTAAGTTGCTTTGAAATTAAAGAAAACATGTTGTTTTGGCTGTTATTTCCACCTAATAGAAATATTGTATTGTATATTGTAAGTTTCTCTAAGCCTGTGTGTGTGTGTGTGTGTGTGTGTGTGTGTGTGATGTGCTACTGTGTGTATCTTTGTTTTATGTGTCCTGTCTGTCTTTCTTTTTTTTTTTTTTTTTGCTTTGTACTGTTCTGTTATTGTTCATATGTCTTCATTCTGACCTGCCAAAGGACTGCAGATGAGAATTCGCTGTAAGCTAACTCTGGTACAGTACATCTATTTATGTTTAACACTGTACATGTTCCCTTACAAATAAAATAAATAAATGCAGTTTAAACACACAACATGAGTAATGATTAAAAGAATTGTTCAACATTTTGGGAATTATGCTTATTCACTTTCTTGCCAAGAGTTGGAGAAAATTAATTCCCCTCTCATGTCTTGGCATCAAATACCTTATGGAGCTAAATCCAGGGGTGATTAGCTTAGCTTAGCATAAAGACTGGAAGCAGGGGCAAAAAGCTAGCTTGGCTCTGACCAAAGTTAATGTCTACTGGCACCTCTAAAGCTCACAAACACATAGCCTGCTGGTTGCTGGCAACCTCACAGTGGTAACAAAACTCCAGAAAGTTACTGCTCTTAGCCAAGAAACTGTTCCTGTATGTAACCCCTTGTAAAGCCACAACTCCTCCTGCTGTTTGTGTATGGCTTAAATGAGATACAACATGTTAATTAGTGAGCTTTTGAGGTGCTGGTAGGCAGAATTTTTAAACTTTGATCAGAGCCAGACTAGTTGTATCCCCCTGATCCAAATCTTTATGCTAAGCTAAGCTAATCGCCTTCAGGCTCTCCCTCCATTTAGCGTAGACAACAAAGTGGTATTGATCTTCTCATCTGACTCTCAGAAAGCTATTTCCCAAAATGTCAAACCACTTTAACCCAACAGCAGGTTCCTGGAGCTGAAAATGTTCAAATTAAGATTCTCAGCATTTATTTTGCTTATTTTCATAATTTTATTTAATTTGGATTTCTTATTTCTCTTTCAGGGTCGTGACATTGCAGGTGTTGGGTTTGTGTGGGTTTGCGTGCATTGTCAGGGTTTGCCTGACAATGCATTAGAAAATACTGCAAAGGGAAGAACCGTCTTGTCTTTCTGCCCTAGTGTCAATTGTGTCGGATTCTCTCTGATTCAGGCATTCGACATTTTGTTCTGTGCATCTGTCACTGCTGCTTTGTCTGGCAGGTGAAACAACAGCGATAAATAAAACACTGAGGTGGAGTGTTCACCCCGCTGTAAGGTACTGATCATGGAGTTCATTGCATCACTTTGGAGTGAGAGCAAACATGATTTCTCATCATCCTCTCTTTAGTTTTTCTGTGTGACGAACACTGAAAAAAAAAATCTATTTTGTATAGATATGCTTTCAAAGATTCAAAAAGACATACAGCTTTAGATGAGACCTATTCAACAAATATCAATCAAAAAAAGTCAGATATTTTGTGATGACATGTTTTAGTAATCCAGTGCTGCTCTATGAAATATTGAAAGCAGAGATATGTTGGTGTTGACTTTGATCACTGTTGGCCTTGCCTGTCTTCTGCAGCTCTCCTCCCCTGTCAGGCTAGATCAAAGCACACAGCAACATGTGTTTCAGGCCAGAGTTTTCCCCAGAACTCAGATTTGCCTTGTTCTGCTTATCTACAACAATGACGACTCCTTAAAATTCAGCATGCTGCCTGGACTTCATTAATTTATTTATTACCCAGCCTCATGCTGTGTGTCACTCTGAAGAGGAACCACTGGTGCACTCATGTTGACATTGGGACACGAGCTCTGAGCTGTGACACTAGTCAATGGACCAACAGAGACAAGGAATTCCACGCAGGCAAATTAAGCCATGCATTGTAAGGCAAGCTGTTCTGACAGAGCTGTTTTGTCAGAGTGAGAGTCAGACAGCAGCAGAAATAACTCTTTGAACATAACATAGCTTGCAGGTTTTATTTGTGGGAGGAAATACTTTCAAATAGGTTTTAGACCTTTCTCTGCAACATTGACAAATTACTTAAAGAGTGTTCTGCTCAAAAAGATGTCTTGGAAAATTATAGTAAAAATAGAAAACAGGTGTTATATTAAAGATAAATCCAGCAGATGCATTGTTGTGCAATAAATATATGAATTTAAACAGTGTTCATATATATACAAATCTCTTATTTGGAACTCCATTGTTGCCTGTGAAAGAGTAAAAACTGTTGTATATAGGGCCGTAGCCAAGATTTTAGAAATACTGAGGTCATGAGTTCCCCCAGCTGAACCTCACACACCAAGGAAATGTTTGACTAGCCACCAACCAAATTGATTTTCTATACTACTTAATTCTAAATTCTTGGTACCAGAAATATCTCAACAGCTATTGGATTGATTGTCATTGAAGTTGAACAGACATTCATGATCCCCAGAGGATGAAGCCTTTGGTGATCCCCTGGCTTTATCTCTAGCAAGTCTTTCACTTATTCAGTAAAATATCTTATATACTGGATGGGTAGTCTAGAAAAAATTAGACTTACACTGTGAACATCAGCATCCTCAGATGTAGCTGTGATTCAGGTTGTGACGAGCTTGAAGTCAGCACAAGTTATCACTTTCTTATCCTATCATGCTCGACTGAAACAGTATGTCAGTGTATACAGCTATTTTTACTGCCACACATTCATGGTGTTACTTAGGCAAACATGCCTGATTGATATCGTACTGTTATTTTTTTTTTTTTTGTAAAACCATTTGTGTAGCCTACTACAACTCTAAGATAATTTAATGGCATTTTGTACCATTGCACATCTCTTTTTCAAATAGTATGGAAAGGAAAACATTGGCTGCCAAGTATTTTTTCTCTCCTCTGTCTCTCTGTTCACCTGTTAAGCTCTGTGTCCAAAAGCTGCGGTGCATTTAATGAATAATACGTGCATTGTTCAGATTTCACCTGGTCTGGCATACTTGATTAGTTTTACACTGTAACGGTTTCCCTGACAGTCTTCCCTGTTTTCATCTAAAACTCCCCTTCGTGACTGAGATGGGTTTAATAAGTAAAACCAATAGAGACCTTCACTTTCCACTGGATTGAATCTGTTTTTTTCACAGACACAGTGAGTGATTGTGATATTTTCTATGTTCTGTGTCAATTCACCCCCTGAGGAAATACATGTATCAGTTTTTGACGCTTTTTACTGCAGTTTATTGTAATTCAAACCAAATGTACTGTTGGATTTTGAAGGTACTGACTTCTGAAGGTGTTAGTAAACACACTATACTGTAAGTCTAAGGTGGGACCTGCACTGGGTTCCTCCAATCATAACTCTATGCACCTTCTGCCTGTGTTTAAATCTGTGCTGAGGAGGGAGAAGACGATTAAAAGGCAGGTCAAGTTCTGGACTGAGGGCAGTTCTTTTGTCCTCCAGGGGTGTTTCGATTGAACTGACTGGTCAGTGGTTCAGGAGGACTCCTCTGATATTGATGAACTTACGGTCGTTGTGTGGAGCTACATCACCTTTTGCAAAGACTCTGTGATTCCTACCAAAGAAGTTAGGATTTTTCCTAACAACAAACAGTGGATTTCCAAAGGCATTAAGGGTCTGATATGTAAAAGGAAAAAAGCTTTTAATGAAGGTGATGTCAATGCAAAGAAGGAGGTGAGGGCTGAAATAAAAAAGGCTAAACTGAGGCACAAGGATAAGTTTGAGGCAGAGCTCAGCAATAACAACTTAAAGAGACCCTGGAACAGAAGGAAAACTATGACAGGATCACAGAATAAGGGCAACAGGCGAGGGTCACTCTGGATGGTTTTAATTCAGATAGGCACCTGGCTGATGAATTAAATGGTTTTTATCTAAGATTTAATAATCATGATTTTACTGCACAGATGAAAGAGATAAGAGAAAAGACACACAGCTTCTCCAGCATTTGATACTGATGTGAAGAGAGTTGCAAACCTCTTCAGGCATGCTAAGTCTAAGAGCTCAGGACCCGACAACATCTGTGGCCAGGTACTAAAAAAACGTGTGCAGACCAACTCTGTAGCATCCTCTCAGTATATTTTTATACAATCTCTTAAGCTGCAGAAGGTCCCCAAGCTTTGGACACACTCCATTATTGTCCCAGTAGCCAAAAGTAAAACCCCTAAAGCGTTAAATGATTTCAGGCCAGTAGCTTTGACTTCTTTAGTTATGAAGACATTTGATAAGCTTATCAAGAAAGAGGTTTTAGTGCAGGTTGAGGAACGACTGGATCCGTTACAATTTACGTACAGGCCTGGTAGAGGTGTGGAGCTGTCGTTAAACTTTCTGTATCAGCATTTGGAGGGCCCCAAGTCTCATGTCAGACTCTTGTTTATTGATTTCTCTTCGGCATTCAATACCATCCAGCCATTCCTACTTGCAGAAAGGCTAATCTGTCAATTTAAATTGATTGGTTAGATTATGGACTTTTTTACTGATAGGTCACAGTGTGTGAGAGTTAATGGTGCTCTCCCCAACCAGCTCTACTCATCCACTTCTTCCCCTCAAGGTTGCTGTCTCTCCCCCCTTCTTTACATCGTGTACACTACTGAGTGTCGCAGCAACTATAAGAACAGACACATCTTAGAGTTTGCTGATGATTCTGTTATTGTTAGCCTTCTTCAAGGCTTTGTGGCTTGGTGTGATGAGTCTTTCCTCGATCTAAATGTGTCAAAAACTGTCATGCAGTAAAAGGTGCTGACATTGATCTAGTGGATAGCTACAAATTTTTCGGTATTGTTTGTGATAACAAACTGTGTTTCAAATCCCATGTTGATGCTACCTCTAAAAAGGTCCAGCAAAGACTTTTTTTCCTGAGAAAAATGAAGTCTTTTAACGTTTCTCCTGAGATAACATTTATAGAAGCTTCATTGAATCTGTTTTAACCTTTTGTATTTCTGCTTGGTTTGGAAACCTAAATCTGTCCAATAAGAATAGACTTGGAAGTCTTGTCAGTAAGATTTCAGGGAGGTGTCAGGCTAAGCTTCCGGTCATTTATAACATGCAGGTCTTTAGGAGGGCTAATGCTATATTGGATTGCCAGGACCATCCACTCCAGAGGGAGTTTAAGCTATTGCTCTCAGGCCATCGTTTTAGGACAAATGTTTAGAGTACCAAAAGATTCCATGTCTCCTTCATCCCAAGTGCTATTAATATGCTTAATGGCCAATAGCACTGTATTCCTTGCACTACCCTTGCACATTTGCACACTTGCACAGGTATGAATTTCCATTTCCTTTCACTAGTTCTGTGATTTATTGTGTTGATGTGTTGTTGATGTTGCCCTTTTGTATTCTATCTTTATGTGAATGGCTGCAAAACAATGTTTCCCCTAGTGGGACAATAAAGATAACCTAACCTAACCTAACCTAACCTAACCTAACCTAACCTAACCTAACCTAACCTAAGACTGTAAACACAACAGCATCTAATTAATTTGAGTTTCTCAGAGTGTGAATATCAATTCTCCAAAGAATGAGATGTCATTTTTCATGGGAATTAGATGCCCTTTGTTAAACTTCAGCAGTTTGTCACTGCAGAGAAATATATGTTTTTTTAATGACATATATGCAAAATGGATGCATAATGACATCCTACTAAATTAGAAGTAGATGATTAGCAAAAAAAAGCAAACTAAACATTTGTGCAGCCTATGCAATATGGGCATTAGTTGTCTATAGTTCCTCTAATTAACACCTAAACAAAAGGTCACACTTTCCTTCAAAGTACAACAGTTGTACTCATTTACAGTTGATTTAAATTCAAATTGCAGTTTCCGTAAATGAACTTCCTTCGCATTAACCATCTGAGATTTAACATTTCTACTGTGAAGACAATCAACAAGGCAGTGAAATCTAATTTTATAGCATCACAGCCTGTAATAGATTCAAATGTATTATGCCATTTGAATGTTTTAGATGGCGCCATAAGCACTTTCATAGGTCTTAAATGCCAATCTGACACTTGATTCACAATGTCATTTAATAAACAAAAACACACCCAACAATATTTTAAGTAGAATCTGGCATCCTAAATTATCCTCCGCATCCTTGTGGAACAGTAATAAGCCAAAAAAAAACCTGACAACACAACAGTGACAATAAAAGACAATGGTGCACCGTTGTCATAATAACCACTTACAGTAACCCCTTATTTTTTATTTTACCTTCCATCCTGTTTTACAGAGTCGTGATGATGCTCACCAAAGGTCAACTGAGGAACATGACAGAGTCCACATCGGCAGTTTGTCACATATAACTGCTATAATCTGCCCATTGTCTTAATGACGCTGTCAGCGGCCCCTAATGACCCAGCTAGACGTCGCCTGGTGCACTGTATTAATTTGAGCAGGCCCCACACTGGGAAGGTTATTTTTTATTGTCTGTCAGAGTCTGATAAACCCCTGCACATCATCCATCCTTCTGAGAGAAAGAGAGGGGGAGGATGGAGAGACAGAAGCATCTTAGAGTTGTCTTTTTCCCACTCTGTTTTCCTCCTTTTCTCTGTCTCTGCACCCTGTATTTATTCTCTTTGTCTTTATTCCTTAGCTCTTTCCCAGCCTGCCGTCAGCTTACCTACCTTTCACCCACCTCACACTAACACCCATTGCATTTTCTTTTTTTTCTTTTTTTTCTGCTCCACATGGAGGCCCTAATATTTTCCCGAGGGGCGCCCACTTCTCTCAAACGGTGATGAATGGCTCTGGCTCCCGTATCGATTTCCAAACTGAAACAATTTAGGGACAAAACAAGTAGCAGTTTATCATATTGATTTTCTTCTGAATTCAGTTTCTCCCTTTAAGGTGACACTGTGCATCTGAATGAATACATGAGTGAAGGCGTAGATGAATGCTTAACACTTCCTTGCTGAGTAGTGACTGAGATTTAAGGCCAGTTACACATACAGCCGCATGACTGAATCTTCTCAAAGTGCTTTTTAAGTGAGAAGTCGATGTGGGAATATGTATGAAGACAGGTTGCAAAATCAGGAGCGAAGTGTCCCTTGAAGATGTACATATGTTGACTGACGCATTTACATTGTTCAATACGAAACGGGGGAGTTTTTATGTGTGGTGTTATGGCAAGTATTTTATTCACATCCAACCAACAGTGGAAATCATGCATCAACGACTCACACAGAAAATGCTCACTGTGCTGCGGTGCAGATCAAAGAATCATATTGACTCCACTCAAAAAGGCTGAATCTTTTAGTGTGCAATCCATATTAAGTTTTACAACATGACCAGAAGCAGGAAGATCACCGAGGACTTGTCTACAATCACATTATACACACTAACTTTCCCAGTTTTCTTTTGATGGAGTCAGGTGTCAAGATCGTCTTTTAATACCAGATTGGATTTGATTACAATCTGCTGACAAAGCAGCCTGCGACACACCTGAAAAAGCATGTAGCTCTGCCCTGAATGCATTAGTGCTGACAGTGGAGTCACAGGCGGGCGGACGTGCCCTTGGCCACAGTGATCTTAGCCTCGCCCTGAACAGTGACCGGTGTCGACAGCAGCGCCAAGTGCGGAAATTGCCTGGGAATGAAAAGGCTCATTAGAAAACTTAAAACAAACAAAAGAACAACATTGCAGGAGCAATGGATGACAACTAGGTGTTGCAGGCACATTATCTGCTTAACCTTGTGTCCTTTCCTCATGCTGGCTCTTTCTCTCCGACTGTTCAAATTAGCTTGACTCCGAGGATGCCTGATACAGAAATTGCTTTTATGTGAAACATCTTCAGGATTGTGACAACAGCAGGGAGCACGTGCATGGACACGTTGTTTAGGAAAATGTAATTTTTCAAGAAATAATGCTAATGGAAAAACATATTTTCGTCCTTATGATAGAAATCGATGTGAAATCAATATCAAGGAAATGGTAAGAGGGTGTTGCTAAAATAGAACCAACAGGATCTTCAGTATAATTTCAAACAGAATATCTGCAATCTGCATTTTACCTGCAATGATTAATATACTGTACACTGGGATAAATTAAAAATGCACCTGCATTCATCACATTTTCAAGTATATAATGTGATATATAAAGGCTTGAAATGATAAGACTAAAAGAACTTCCAGGATCTTAAATAATTTCCTTTTTCTCCCTGTTACTTACAACAAATGAAAAGACTTTTTGTGCCAAAGGGATGTTTGTGTGACCTTTAGCATGCAAATGAATCTCATGCAGGTGTAATGGCAGCAATAAACCTTTTTCCAGAAGGCGGCTCTCTTAATGATTAAAAATAATACATCCACTGCTGTTTTGTATCAATAGAAGCGTCATTTTCTCAGTGTATCAAAAGTTCAGCAGTGAGTGATAAAATAAAAATGGAGCCGCTGCACTTAGTTTCGGTTCTGTATTATGACTACTACTATCACACATTACTATATACTGTATATGAGTGCAGGAATAAATTCTCTCTTCCCCTGCACAAACTAATATTTTACTATGACAACGGGCATCGATACTTTTGCAGCAGGGCCGAAGGATGATGATATCGATCTGTCTGTTTGTCCATCATTTTGGCCCAGAGCAACACAAACTGGCCAGATTATCATAGCATGGATATTCATGGTCCAAGAGTAGTTTTCCTAAGATTTTGGTTACTTTAGTTAAAATCATTTTCTCTAGTTCCACCATCAGGACACAATTTCCACTTTCTGAAGGGGCAATTAGCCACAATGGATTTACTGAACACCAGAGGATAAACCATTTCTATTTTGGACACTGTTAGCTTTTACAGCTCCAATTTCTGATTGTATTGTCAATCCTGTAGACAGGCTGACTGGTTTGCCATTACATTTATTATGTATATTCATTATCCCCTGAAGATGATCTGTTTTTCATGACCTGCTCCAGTGCCATCCTGAGGTGAAAATGTACATTTTTTAACTCCCTACCAGCAGGACTAGTGGCACGTCAACAAATATGTCTTTTTTCAAACATCAAGCACATTAATATTGTGGCATTTAATGGACATTGCAGCCTCCAGGGGTCACTAGAAGGGTTTTATAGTCTTGTTATTACAAATCAGCTACATAGAAGAAAATAAATTCTAGTTTGTCTTAGTAGGTCAGATTGATTGATTTACAAACTGTCACATGCTTTGCTGCCCATTGAGTCAGTGATGTTAGGCCATGTAACAGCCTGATCTGTCTGTTGCATTGTTTGGTACTTAGTATTTGTATTTGGTTTATTGTTCACCATCAGCAGTAAATCATCCATATAGACACCAAGTGAGGCATCATTTCCCCAGAAGGACTGCATACCTCGCGGTCCATTTAGAACGTCATGCTGGCCTTACACTACAGTATGTCATAGTCAGAGTTGTGTCCTATAGGTGGCAAACTAGTCTGTACAGGACCCTCTGCTCCTTTTACAGTGTTGGACATTATTAATCTGTAACGTTCAGTGCTCTCCAGTAGTTATTTACTGTTGTAATGTACTTTTCTGTTGACCTCTCTTCCCTTAACATGCCGTCAGCATCATCTACAGGTACCTATCCCTCAGTATATTTCCCACAGTGCTTTTTGACAACCCCCACTGGATAAGGCTGTCTTTGCTGCATACTGCATGCACTGCTGAGAGAGAAATAGAAATAGCAATAGTATATAACAGTAATTTTTCCACTCCTAACACCAGAAGTGTTTGGAGGGAGAATAAAGCTACAGCGCTGTGCCCTGTTGGGTAAATAACAAAAAGAGCCACGGATGGAAGTGGCAGCTGCAGTGTATTCTGACCTTGTGTAGCTACTGATGGTGGCAAAATTGGTATCTCCTGCACTTCTGTTATGGATTTTTCCCTATATGGCCGTTGAACAGAACTGAAAGATGGTGATTGTAGACAACAGCCTTTACCTAAGAGAGTGATGACTAAACTTCTGTGGATGTGGTAGAGAGCTCCAAAAATAAATAATAAAAAAGCAACCTTTGAAAACCCACTGCAGCTGCACTGAGGATATGTGACATCACTAGCTTTGGCGTCTTAAAGATGGAAGTAACTAAAATACACCGGCACAGCAATGTTACAAACAGCACTGTTATGAAGCAGGACGTGGCACGAATAGAGAATTTTTTATCACATGGTTAAGAACTATATAGGTGGGTTTTAAGCCAAGAAAAAAAAGGGGCAACATTACATGTCATTTTATGGGCACAGTGCTCAGTGATGGGGTTTGATGGGGTGCGTGGTCAGACCAGGGTGACCTTTAGAGGAGTGCCTACAGCTGCGCCCAAAGGCTGTTGTCAGGCAAGTCTTGGCCCAGTCTGACCTCTCAGCGCTCAGCGGCACCTTTCCCACACCAATATCTCCAGGCCGTCACACCTTTGCAAGTCAAAGAGCTGACTAGATATAACTGTCGTCGAGAGATCGAACTGCACAGCATGCATGAGGCATGTGAGGAAAGTAGAATGGAGCAGCCAGTGCTCTTATACACACTTTGGGAAGTGAATGGGGCTTTTTTTTAAAAACAAGACCTCAATTAAGTGCTCATTTCCAGAGCAAAAGGCTCCTATTTTTTCAAAGCTGCTGAATGTCATTGAGGTGGTCTGTCATCTGCGCCTCAGGCTCCATTTGAGATCATTACTTATAAACTGAAAATGAGCGAATGAAAAGATAGATGGGAAGACTACCTGTTTTAGCAGACCACTAAAATGGAAAACAGAAGTTGCTAAAGAATCCGCCTAATGAAATGATGCACTGGTTGATCAAAGACTATTATTTTGTTCAAATTTTGTGAACAGATGAAGAATCAGCATGGAAATCTGTCCAGAGAGGCTCCCGACAGCTCCCAGAGCACCATTGCCTTGGTTTGGTGGGCTGATATTTGATGTAGCCCCCCTGCCTGCCTGAACACACCATATTTCATTCAGTGCACATGTACAGCATGTTACAGGTCTGATAGGCAGGTTTTAATTAACCTGTTGTGTTTGAAGTGCTTTATAAATCCATTTCACTCTGCCTAAAAAAAATAACGATGAATAACTATCAGAGCAGCCATCAGAGAACACTTGTCTCCATGACCATAAAGAAGACAAGTGCAGTATGTTACTGTTGCCGCTGAGCTATGTTGTATAATGATCTCAGGCTAAGCTCTGGTGTCTAACTAGCTGCTTCACTGGTCTACTTAATGTCAGTCTACTGACCAGTTGGAATTGATCTGGAGTCTGAGTGCAAACCAGCTGTAAACAATTCTGCCCGGAGAAAAGACTTTTGTTTTTCCTTTCTTGGTTTTTCTCCCATGTTCACCTTTCTGGTCACAGTCTGTAACACAGCCACCCCTCTTGGGTTCTCAGCTAAACTAAATCTTCTGATATACATAACAGTCCTTAACAGGGATTTAAACACAGTGACAGTGAAGAATATTAATTGGAAATGACTGTAAGCAGGTATCCTCTTTTGGCTACTTTCCATGAAACATAAGAATTTGATTTTATTTACTTAAAAAATGTAAGAAAATAATGCATCATATAACTCATATGCATAGTATTGTATATTGTACACAATAAAAATATATATCAACACCATTAAAACGACCACAAAAAGACAAATTCCCTCAAACTACTTTTGCCAGTTAATGAGTTTTTCCACATTACCTGATATCTATTATTGAGCAGTTTTGTACGTGGTTTGTTCAGTTTTTAAATTAATAAATGTGACATTTTTATTCACAACTTGGTGAGTTTAATTTCCAGTCCCGAAGAACCTTTTAAAAAAACCAAATAGGAAAAAAAAAAAAAATGTAATCCAACCAAACAGATACCTCAGGGGATGCTTAAAGCTACAATCATGAAAAACAAAAAGTGCAGTAGACAGAAAAATGATGCATTTAAGTGTTTCTGTTTTGCAGTTTTCAATTTTGATCCACACTCCGACGATGACAGGAAGTACAGAGTAGAGAATCACTTTTAATTTAAGACTTAATACATTTATCTGAGGATTTACTGATTGAGTTTTTCCCTCTCCAGGTATTGTAGGTAGTTCAGGTTCTGCGGTGTGTTCTAAGTTCATGGTACAATATGTATATCCCTCACAAAGACAAAGATGGATTCCCTGTGTTGCAGAGCTCGACCCTTGGGTGTCAGCCACTGCTCACTACCCCCCACCCCCCACCCCCCCGCACCCTGCAGGCAGCACATACATTCTGCTGGCCTCTGTGGCCACGGGTCTGAGGTGCAGCACTGAGCTTTAAACTGAAACAATAGATTATTGTCACCTCGGCCATGTTGGAGCCAACAGTGAAGAGAGCCTTCTGAAAAGGACAATAGGGTATGAATTGATTTATGGTAGTTCAGGGGGCCATAATGTGCAACAAGGAATCAATGGGCTAGAAAAATGCTAACAGCAGCCCTTTATGTCCTAAGCCTTTGTCTCATCCAGAATTTAATTAATTTCACTCCTTTTTGGGAGCGGTTGGAGAGGTGATGGAGAGATGCGTCAGTCTCCTTTCATGCTGCTGCTTCATTGCAGTTTATAAACCAGCTCAAGCTGGCTCTCATGAAAAGTGAATATGACAGATGTGATGGCGTTCTTTTGAAAATAGCTCATCCCATAAGGACAGAAAAGTTTTTTTTTTTTTCTGAGGAGACAAAGGTGAGAGAGATTTGTTGGCTCTTTAAAAAAAAAAATCATACAGTTGCTAACATGAGCTCAGGGAATAAAGAGGAAAATCTACTTCCAGATGCTGCCGGCTGCTAATTTACAGGTTTTCCGCCTGAAATGGTGCATCACACTGGCTGACTTCTTTTATTTTTAATGTAGGTCACTAATCAATGTGTCAATATAATGAGCCTCATTTAATTTTTATCAGATACTGGAGGAAAAAGGGCACTTCAGCCGAAATCATATATGCATGTGTTTACCTCTGACATAGTACCAACAGCTTTTGACAGCTAACATTCAAAATTAAAAATGTGTATGTTACACTTGTATCAGACATAGAAATTAATTATTTTCGTTGTGATGATGTTTTAAGATTAATTTGGCCGCCATTTCTCAAGCGTTTCCATCATCCACAAACTTTGACTTGATCTTTTTTTTCAGGTTTTAATAAAAACCTGCATACATTTCATCATCACCAGAACTAGTAAAGTTACTTTAAAATACTGACTTTTTTGTGATGACACAGGAGTGCACTAACCTGCCTCAGAATTACAGATTATAATATTATCCCATTCATATAGTATAGGAACAAACTGAAATTGATTGTATATTTTAATGAAATCAGCCACCTTTTACTAAATCTTGATTCATTTGCCCAGCAGGCTATGTGAGAACCACTGTTACACGTGACAAAGTAAAACTCTATCCTGGGCTTCACACAAAACTGTGGCTGATGTATTGGCTTTCCGTCGGGAAGTGTTAGAGTGAGCATGATGTGCTGTACATTGGATGATGTCCTGTATATCGAATTAGTCGCCGAGCTGTCTGTGATTATTACATTCAAACACATTATAGTTCAGCCCCTGGGAAGGAGTGTGATTTTTGAGGCCAATGACTGTTTGATCAGAGTTTCATGACCAGTAAAAGAGGGAAATGGGATTCAGAGGGTTTGTAGCCGCCTCTGTTAAGTGCTGGTGGATTTACAGTTAATGTTGAACCCACTGTTATAGCGGCTTCATATCATGGTCATCATGTTTCTGCAAGAAATCTGCCTCCAATCAGTGATTACTATAATGTAAAATTCAAACCTCTATGAGTCCAACTTTCACATTTCACCTGTAGAGACTTCACATTTACTGTGGTTAAACCTGCTGTGTACAGTATGTGCTGCTCTTCAGCCTCATTGCTCTGGGAAATGATGTCTGACTGACAATGACAATAAAGTCTACTCAAATTAAATGTCACATTACAAGTGATGCGTTTTATGACTGAGACCATCTGAATAGGTACCAGGGCTATTTGAGAAAATTAGGTATACTCAAAAAAGTTAGTGTGCACACTGAAAAAAAAACACTTTTGATGTCCATCAGCTCACATATTGCCTCATTTCCTGTTGGTACAACAAATCAGTGTACAAACTGTATAATATGACAATTCCTATTACAACAGACTGTAAACAATTAATATCAAATAGACAGATAGATAGACTGATAGATAGATAGATAGATAGACAGATAGATAGATAGATAGACAGATAGATAGATAGATAGATAGATAGACAGATAGATAGATAGATAGATAGATAGATAGATAGATAGATAGATAGATAGATAGATAGATAGATAGATAGATAGATAGATAGTTAGACTCCATCCCATGTATCTGAAACAGAAAACGATGCATTTCCCACTGTGCCGAGTCATTGCCCAAGTATTGATGTAGCTCAAAAGTCACAAGTCCATACTTAAGAAGAGGAGTTACAGAACAACAGAAACTGAGTATTTTCTTTTTTAAAACTTTTTGGCAGTGACACCAGAGATGAGATGCCTCTGGTATTCTGGATGATTACCAGTAGGCTTCAACTGTGTATCATGACACACAGCTGTAGACAGGGTGCTTTGGGATGATCATGGCACAAAGTTAAAGACATCTGAATAAATAACCCCAAAAACAGCGACGCCAAGAAAACCGATAATCCTACATTGAATTAATTCTGTAGTGCAACTTTCTTTACCACCTCCATATCCATATATTGCTTTTATTTTCATTACAGTATTCTGGCTCATCCTCCATGACTTACTCATGGTGAATTATTAGCTGCTATGACACATTTCAAGTGTAAGATTTTCACATATATAGATATTAAGGTCATCAAAGGCAGACTTCAAAAGCCATTACTGTTGCTCCAACATGTTTAAGAAAATGTGTGACATCTTGGCAACATTTTTTCGCTTGGCAATCACAGATTTTGTGAGAATCCAGTGAGAGCAGAATTTCTTGTTACATTGAATTCATGGCGAATTATTATTTGCAGACATAAATATTGCAATTTTTTTTATGGATACTCAAAGGTTTTACACAGCCTGGATACTGTCAATGTTCTCAACCATTTTTTTTTCTTTTACAGCAAGAGCAGTTTCCATGGAAATATTTAGTGTATTGTGTGTATTCAGGGAACATAAGGAGGCATACAGACAGCATCTTCCAGTTAAGATCAAGCCCTGAATGTATGAGTTCATATTTGGAATATATGCAAATGCATTCAATGTTGGCACAGGCTTTAAATCAACAAGAAATTGTGAAATTGGGTGGTTGTTCCAGCATTAAAGATTAAAGCAGAGATATATTTTCATGTTCAGTTTTTTTAATCTATAAATTACTCATGAAGGCCAGTAAAAGCATTAAATTATCAAATGACAGAGCGTCATTATTTTGCGTTTCATCTCCTTTATTCATAGTTATCTTTATTTTGGATAAGCCTACATCACTTACCTCACCATGTGTTATTTATATGATCAGTGGCTGCCAACACTTTCTCAGTGCACAGCTGAGGTGACTAATGGCGCAGCAGCTGTACTTTGAAAGGGTAGATGAGCTGTCAAAGAAGGTAAATTTTGCGAAACAAGGTACAGGTAATAAACATATACAATAACAGCACCTTCACCGGCTTTTATCAAGAAGCCACTCAATATGAATCGGCCATGATTTGTTTAAAATTATTCTCTCAGGAGCACAGTAAATCATGATGAAACGCAGAAGAACCATGAGGTATTTGACACTTAACTGAGCGATCTGGATTGAAAATATATTGACTGGCTGATGTCTGATAGCCGGTATGTCAGTGTGTGTATACAGGTAGTTATATGAACATCGATTTGCTGGCTGTTTGTGTGTACTGATGCACACCACCTGGCCTCTGTGTTGCCAAGACCATTGGCCCCCAACATTTTCTAGATATTTGTGGAAGACTATTTGTAATATGAAGCTCCAGTATGATTACTGTATTGGGAGACCATTATCGTACTGGCCAACATAATAATAGCTGCAGTTTAATG
This sequence comes from Scomberomorus guttatus, assembly GCA_038419695.1. Taxonomy (NCBI): domain Eukaryota; kingdom Metazoa; phylum Chordata; class Actinopteri; order Scombriformes; family Scombridae; genus Scomberomorus; species Scomberomorus guttatus. Next base: position 20,629,326 of record CM076452.1, on the reverse strand, counting down.
AGCCAAACCGCTGCAAAGGACCCATAATGCAACAATTGAAGTTACTAATTTAATTAGTTTACTAATTTAAACGAGTTTAAAACCGTAATCTGTCCCAAAATTGTTGTTTTTGTGTTTCAGTTACATCTCGTGTGACAGATACATTGCTTTAAAACAAAAATGATTGATTGAATACCTTGTTTTTTAATGATGAAGTGGAGCAATTCCAGCACAAGCTAGCCTAAACAGAGGCGCTGGATGGAAATGTCCTGCCTAAAATAGCAAACCAAGAGTACAGGATGAATTTAAATGAATAAAAACTATGCTGGCTATTATCCGGCTAAACCATAAATGCATGAGTATAGAGCTTCTAACCAGCCAGGATTTGTTGTACCGGGGAGGTGGAGAGGCAGAGCGTGTGCCCTGACTTCCCCTTCAGCTCCCCTGTGGTCACCCTTTCTGGGGGAAATCCCAGTAGGCTGCCTCAAATCAAAACATGTGTAGGTAAACAACACAACCTAGCCTTGTTTTAAAACAGGACTGAGATGAGCCCCAATTCCATACTCGCAAACACACACACACACACACACACACACACACATATTTACACACACACAGCAAGGTAAACCTTGTGCTCTAGGTGCAAGATAACCCTGTGCCAGCCAGCCAGCTAAATCAGCTAGGCGTGCGGAGAGGGAAGTGGTGCAGTGAGACTGGAGATATTTCTCCTCTATTTTAGGCAGCTTCCTAACAATCGTCCTCAGACAGTGCTGTGGGGGAGCAGGGTAACTGCTGAGCCTGGCACCACTCAAAGCTCAGAACAGAGCAGCCAGCGGGGCTAACAACCATCAGCAGACCAACCAGCTGCTGCTGAGTGCCCCAGTCCAGGCACCATCACCCCTGGGAGGACAACGATCAATAAAACCCACAGCCCTGGAAGATATGCAGGAAGAAATGTGTTGAGGCAAAACAGGCTCATTTAAAGCTAAACTGTCCTATCAGTGGGGTTGGAGGAGCATGTTGAATATTTCTCCAGAGAGCAGAGAAGGAGGGAATGGTACATCCACTGTGAGAGGCTTTTGGATGGTCTCTGCAATTTAGAAGGTCAGAGTAATTGGCCAAATGAGGGTTCGGGCTAAACCCAGAGTGTGTCTGTGTGTGTGTGTGTGTGTGTGTGTGTGTGTGTGTGCATATGTCTGTATCTCTGTAAGAGAAAAAGATGAAGAAAAAAAGAAGCAAAAAGGGAAAGCGATGAGGAATTGTAGTAGGTGCAAACATCTGTTCAGTCACGCGGGTAATTTGACAGCAAAAATGATAAGTCTCACTCCCTGATGCCAAAACATGTCGGGGGTTTTAAATGTTTCAACATGAATTGGCCAGTTAATGAGTAGACTTTAATGTTTCATCCTGAATTTTTTATTCGTGTGCTTTTTTGCAAACAAAGAATACCTGCTCTTGGCAATACTCCTGTCTGCCTTGTTTTTTTGTACCTTGTCTCCACAAAGAAAATGTCAATAAGAACACTGCAAAGGTACTGAGTGCATCAGTACACTCTGCAGTGATTTGTGATTTTTTTTTTCCTTTCTTTTAAATTATAGTCATGCAATGTGATTTACAAAGCTAGGAACCTTGAATTACATTTTATCAATCACACAAATTACAGAAATACATATTTTCTCTCCCCAGATTTTGAGATATCTGCCTCTCATATTTCTTCCATCTCCCCAATAAAATGGAGGAGAATTGGATTTTTTTTTTAATGTGGTGCTCACAGTTTTGAATTAATATTTATTTTTATAATCCACTGACCTCACAGAGGGCCATTTTCCTTGGAACTACATGCTTAATTTTAGGCGTCTTTTTTCAGTTGTTTGAGTAGCCAACCACATCGCCGCACAAGAACGTCTGTGTTGTGCAAAATCTGTGATTATGTTCAATAACTTTTTTAAAGTCTGATAATGTTTTTAAAATTCTCGCTTTGGTGGTCTGAAAGATCGTGGTTATGGCAAATAAACTGGTTGGTTGGTTAGGGTTAGGTAACTAAAATTTGGTAAACTTTGTGATCGTGGTTACTATTAATAAACACAACTGTTCAATTCTGATCTGCAAATCACTAGAGGTCAGCAAATTTTTAGGGGGTGTTAAGTTACAGCTTAAATTCCTTTCACTTCCATAGTATTGGGGTGGAGGCAGAATTCTCAGGGGCAATATCCTGAAACATATCTGCATGGCTAGATACTATTATTACTACTACCTATAGCGCTATGAATAGTGCTATATAAATACATTTTACTTACTTGCTTTACTTTCTACTACTACAAGGTAAGTGACTATGCAAGTGTTTTTTTTTTAATTTAATTTGGTTGAATCAACCCTTTATTTGTCTTTTTTTGATACATAGATACTCCTAAGTGTCTCGTGAGAGAAAGTCAAGGAGTCTGCTGGAACAAAGCCAAAGGAGTCAAGCATCCAACACATCCGACCACAAAGGTCGATTGTACCTGCACTCCAGAACGACCCATAGGAGCGTTTTCAGAACGACCCATCGGACCGTAATATGCCGCTTTCCAAAACCGTTACAAATCACTGTTAAAGAATAGTGATGTTTTATGGTGTGACAATGCTGTGGTTAAGGTCTGGTTAGGTTTAGGCACAAAAACCTCTTGGTTAGGGTTAGGGAAAGATGGTTTGTGTTTAAATGATCACTTGAAACGTGGTTTATACTTCCTTAAAGTTACCTTCGTCGCCATGGCAACGGTAAACACCACAACAATTTTACGTTTGTTTTTTTTTTTGTTTTTTTTTAATGTCCTGAGTCGTGGATGGAAACAGGAAGCGAACAGCAGACAGCGGTCTCCTGCAGCTAAGTCCACTTTTTGCCATCTAACTATCTAGCCATCCACCCAACCCACCTCCAACTAATAACGGAAATTTTCCCCTCATATTGACGTCATCTGAACTGCGTCACTTCCCTGGGTCATAATTATTATGGCCGCTAGATGGCGTAAGTCCCATCCCATCCCATGTGTTGTGACTATAAGAGGACACATATGCTTCACTGTGGGTAAAGTAGGTATTTTTTAAAGTGTGTGGAGAGACTGAGTGCGTGTGCGAGGAATAGGTGCGAGATGCGGTGCACTCATGGCACGTCTGGCAGACCACAGACCTTGTGCTGTCATCCTCTGTTGAGGAGGCATGACTGAGGTGACATTCACGTCCCCGGTAATTATCAGGACTATGATGTGGGAACATTAATGATGTATGAGGGCCCAGTGAGGGGTGAGAGCCACGGCTTCACAGGGCCTCATTACTAGAGATACTACCAGCAAGAGAGACTACACTGCCACACCCAGCACGGACCCGACTGAGCATCCAGACTTCACTCTCAGTTTTGCGCTGAATTTTTCCACTTTTGTCAGTGTCGTTGTACACAGTAAATTAGTTTCCAAACAAAGAACACATCCCACTTCCTCCTTTCAAAGGGTAATCATGTATAGTTTGTCAATGCTGACTTACCTGCTGTGCACAAGGAAAAAAATCTTGGATTAACAATGTTGTCAAATTAAAGAAATTGGAGCCAGAATGTCAAATTGAGAACTTTGATCCTAGCAGACCTCGATTTTGCCCTCTTGTAACTAGAATGGACAAGATGTCTGATTATCTCTAATTAAAAATGATTAAGCACCTACTTTCTGCAGTCAATGACCATTGATTGAGGGGAATGCTGATGTGGTGAGTGTGGCCCTGGCTTGGGCTAATTCCAACAAGCCTTCAAATTTCTCATTTCAAATCCGAGAAGGTGCTCATTGACAAGATTTGAATCATTAAAGCCATCCACTTCTCTCCTGTAAGGGGATTATGGATCTCTGGGCTCCCTGTGCTGTCTGCTTCATGCATGCTGAGCAGGGGGAATAGGGAATGGAGCCAGTGAATGTGAAAAGTGAATAAAGGATTTAAATAGAGAATAAAGATAGAGGGGGGGAAGTCGATTACATCTCTAGATTGTCAAACATTTGATCATGAACCCAAAGCGGGAGATCAACAGGAAAGAAGAAAAGTCAACATCTCTGTGCATCACTGGGTGGTTGAGAGAATTAAACAGGATAAAAGACGATTACATGTTTGCAGGCTAATAAACAGCACAGTTGTGTTGGTTTTCCTCGTGTTGTTTTCTGAGTAGTACAGGCTCTTGGAGAGATGTCATCCGGCTCGTCTTGCTGTCACAATCCAGAGGGCACATGCATGACTTCATGTCTAATCAGGTGCGGTATCCATGGAAACTGAGGTAGCGGAATGTCATGTACAGCATCTCATCTCATAACAGTCTTGGCAAGCAGCAAGGCTGCGGGGCTCATGGCCCACATACTGCATGTTAGCTATGCTCAGAACAAGCAGCCTGTCCTCCCAAGAAAGACGACACAATAGATCGTAATGTCAGTCGCCAAAAACGACCTATAGTTACACTGGAGTGACAGACTGCCATTTAGCAGCCATAGTAATTATGAGAATTACAGATGCTGAGTATCTTATATATAGGCCATTCCAGTATTTTAAGACTGAATATGTTTAAATACTTCTAAGGGCAAATAACAAAAAAATAAGGTTCAGTATTTCTCTACTAGAATTTTATTTGTGGCAGTGCATTTACACCTTAATGTAAGGAATTTAAAAATTACAGAAAAATATAATGAAACAGTTAACTAATAAAAATATGAAATATCCAACAAGAGAACGTCTTTTTGTTGTCTGGTCAAAATTGGTAGTCATGGATGTGTTGGGGGCACTCAGTCCTATGACCTCAGTATTTCTATTATCCTGGTTATGGCCCTTCTCACAACCCAATGTAAACAAAGCAGTGAAAATATATATAGGTAATTAGGAAAATGATGTGTAGATAATAATGAAGATGGTATGTACTGCAGGTAATTCATTATCATGCAAGCTGGATGCGGCAGTGGCAGAAATGGAAAGGTTGGATGCATGGATGTAACATATTATTACGGAAACTTTTCACAAGTGCTCACCTTTGATTCAATCTAGAAAATGACAGTTTGTTATATCTGGATTACGTTTGGACTGTTTACTGTAAAAGCCTTTAGGCTCATATGGTCATGGCCTAACTGCTTTACATTGTAAAGCTGTTTCCACTGGAGTCCTTGTGTCCACAATATCTGCTGTACAATGACAATGGTGAGTACAATGTTATTTTAAACTTGAGATACAGTATATTGGTGAAAACCATGACGATAAGACTGTAAACAAATTAAATGTTCTTGCTTCAGGTAGCCATATACAAAGAAAAGCTTTTTGCATATTCATGTTTGGAAAACACTTAAAAGGCCATGGCCATTGTCCAGAAAACACACATTATTTAAGAGGCATTTAGTGAAATAGCTTGAATGTGAACGTGAACAATGGCCACAACAAATTTACTCCCAGCAAGGTCCAATTGTTTCACTCCACAACTGAGTACAATTGCTTTCTGATTGTTCTTATGTGGCCAAATGAGCCAAACTAAGGCAGAAACCACTGCAGGGTTTCGTCCTTAAACAAACTAATTCACTCTCAACACAAAAAACACTCCAGTTCCTCTGGCTACAGCTAAAAAACAATAACACTTTACAATATGGTACACTAAATTGTGAATAGGTACAAAGGAACGAGTCAGGAACAAAAGAGGAACGAGCTGATAATTGATGAATGGTTAACAAGTACTTCCCTAATAATTCCTAATGGAGGACTATATAGTAGATAATGATAAGTTACTAGTGAACAGACTGGGAGATCCTATATATATATCCTATACTTATCCTGTGAATCGATCATGCTGACCACTTTCTTCAGTCATTCCTGATTAACTCTGAATCAGCTGCACAAAACCATTAACGACTCATTCATTACTAATTAGATACTGTTTTTGTGTACCCCATGTGAAGTGGTACATAATACTGAGTAGTTACTAAATAGTCCCTCATTACTCCATCATTATCTTACGATTACTTACGCTTTTTGTGCCCCCTCAAGTAAAGTGGTACATAATACTGAGAAAGTCCCTCGTTACTTACCCCCAATGTAAAGTAAAGTATCAAACTAACAAGTAACTACTGGGTTTTTACTGGGCGATTCACAATTAGTGTAATAACAGACCAGAGACCAGCAGGATTCTCATAAAATATTTTAATTATATTCAGGGCACACAGCCTTCATTAATATTCACGTCCACATGTCATAGGCCTATACTATCGGCTACAGTTAAACTAAATGGATAAGCTTACTTGTAGGCATATTATGATATATTAATGCATACATTTCTTATTTATGATCAGTTAAAAACATTCAATAAATCTTATTCTCCATCAGTGACACCATGGGCAGCTGCTGGTCCTTCAGTCTGTCCTCCCACCTTGATTTCACCAACTTTTCTTCAACGCTGAAGCAACGGTGGCTTCTCACACCTGGAAAATTTAATTTTACCCAACATGAAACTAAGTCTATGCAAGGTGAACAGTTTTATAACTGTAGAGTAAGGCTTTAGAACAATTCGGTAAACCTTTCACCTTAAACATAATCACATCAGCCTCTACATGATCTCTCAACATCAACAGTCCCCCCCTGCAACAAGTTCCACGCTAATTAGTTCTGCCAGACATTATGCAAAGTCCATAAGAAGACGTGCCAGGAAGACTAAAATATATAATTTACAAATCCACTGTCATAATAGGTTAATGTTACATTTGTGAGTGGTGGACCTGAAGCTTTGTACAATATACATAGCTGTTTCACTAGCGCGTAGTGTAGCTGTGTAGAAAAGGTAAATCCCTCTTTCACCTGGTTAGGTTACAGCCGGGTTGTTGCTAGCCTATGATGCTTGCGGCTCTTTCTGACAGAACCTGTCACTATGCTAACGGTTAGCTGTCATGCTGTAGAGAGAGTCTGTCTTTTTTGTGAAGAGCTCCAGGAAGCTTACACCTTCCTTCGTAAAGTACCTGGCAACGAAAATACTGTGTGCTGCTCACTGCAAGAGTACATTTTCAGTTGTGCACGGTGGAAATGCCGATATAAAAGATCATATTAAGACGACCAAACATAAGCGGTGGTTTCCCTGAAAGCTCCAGAAAAGAAACTCTAACTAAGAAGAAAGACTGAAAAGCATAAAGGAATCTTCTTAAAGGTAACTTTCTCTAAAGGCTCTGTCTCAGTTTTTGTTATTAACAAGGTGTCATTGTGATTTAATGTTTTGACATTTTAATCTTTGCAAACTCGCGACCAGGTCGTGGCATAGCGTTGTGAAGATGTAAGTTAAAGTTATTTTTATGTTGTAGCCTATAAAGTTATTTATAGGCCACAAAGAGATTTGTACCTTGTTTTGTTTTTTTTTTTAAAAAAGCTGGCAGAGAATGTGTCACAGTCGGCCATTTAGCCGGCAGCCTGCGCTTGTGCACACTGACAAATACCTTGGTGGATTTTGGGAGACAAAACATAATTTTTCGTCTGCTGAGGCGCTGTCCATGGTGTTGAAAAGTGCACTTGGTAGGTGTGCAAAGCACTGAAATAATTGTCCCCAATCCTGATGAAAACACCTACAGTGTGTGCATAAGTGCATACATGTGGTGTGCATGAACATGCAGTACACTTGAGGGTCCTGGTTTGGGGGTTTGACAATATGGTCATTCTATGCTCAACCTCAGCTTGTTTGCCTACCTGAAGTGTTTGCTAAAGTCTGTGCCTGTTCTGTCCGTCTCTCCTGGAATGGTAGGACTGTACAGTCGTGCTCATCAACACACGAGTCAAAATACATTTTAAACTATTTATTATTTTGCTGGATGTTTTTTTTTGAACATGTATATGCTCAATACAGTTTGTGAAAGCAGTTTGTGTTGGGTGTTATTGCCTTTCCACACAGCCCCATGATAAAATCTTTAGGCTTAGCCTAATTCATCTGTTACACTCTGTTTATTATATTTATTTTTAAGGCATCAGCGTCACCAGTGCTACAGAATATGACATGGACTTGAATATTAATGTATATGTCTGAATATGATGAATAAAACACTTGTTAAGAATCCTGCTGTCTCTGAATTTTTGTTAAGGAACTAATTGTTAAGATAATGATGAAGTAACGAGGGACTTTTTCAGTATTATGTACCACTTTACTTGAGGGGGCACAAAAACAGTAACTAATGTTTAAGCAATCAGTAACGAATAGAGTCGTTACTAGTTTTGTGCCACTCATTATCTCCTGGTCTGTTCTCTAGTAAGTCAACTATAGAGTCCTCCATTAGGAATTATTAGTGAAGTACTTGTTAATGATTTATCAATTATCAGATTGTTTCTGATTCGTTCCTCACTCGTTCCTTAGTAACTGCGCACAATTTTGTGTACTGTATTGTAAAGTGTTACATAACAAACTACCACTTAGCATTGCAGTCTGTTGACAGATATGTCCGAAAGGTTGAACAATAATTTATACTGAAAAACACGAAAAAAAAGTTAAAGGTGAAACCATAAAGTAATATTTTATAGCTACAGCAAGGTAAGTAATTGCAGCATTGAAAGAGAACATCATAGCCATGGTTATAAAAAAAAATCTGCTTCACCTCATTTTAGATAGTTAGCAGATAATCATTTTCATCAGAGCAACTATGATTTTCATTTTCATCAGAAATTGTTCTACGATTTACTCAGCAAACATGCCGAGCAAGTCTCCATCCTATGACTTTGCCCAAATGATGAGAAGGAAAAGATTCTGGAGAGTTAATTCAAATGCACTGCATGCTGGGAAGTACGCCAGTGAGCATAATTAAGATGTTCTTTAAAACTTACAAGTTAAACTCAGAGGAGTTCTGGAGCTGATAACAAGCAAGGTGAAACTGACAAAAGCCTGAATAAGAATTGAGTCATTGATTAAGGATGAATCATTTGCATTATATTGTCTTAACAGCACATGTTCAGCATTCAGTAAAGTGTTACTTAGTAACATTAAAGATTACATTTTCAATAATGTAGCAGGGATTACAGTTTGAAATTCAGTAATTACATAACAGCTACTAATGTCAGTAGCACTCAAATACTTTGAGAGTTTGGGGAGTTTGTTGTGCTCCCGGGAGGCTAATGGAGGGTTGATATCAGTCTCGTCTCTGAAGGCGAGTTAGCTTGGAGAAATGTGCCTGCCAGTAACTCTAAAGTTGTCTTTCTTTACATGTTGTGTCCTCTTAACTGCTAGCTAGCAACTTTACCTACATTTAGGTTGTAAGCCTACATTCAGGAATCATCTGGTTTGTTCAGAGTTTGAGAGAGTGTGACCATGGATGTATAATAAGAGCTGGATAGGGCGCCGCCACTCAGCCTTGCAGCCAATTTTTCCCAGTGGCTTATCGCGGTATTGCAGTGAAAAATCCCCCTGTGGCCCAAAAAGCGTTTTCCCCATAGACCACCATTCTAAAAGAGACGTCTGTAAAACTGTTGACAGGACACCTCGAAGCACTACTGCAGATATTCAGTGGAAACTTTTTTTTTTTAGAAACTTTTTTTGGCATATGCGCCAGCCGAGCAATTCTCACCAGATTGAATGGGCGCCATTTTTGGTCTGGTATCCAGCTCTTATAATGCATCCATGAGTGTGACCCAGTGGCTTCCTCTGTGTGCTTCAGGCAGTCACCAGGGCTAAGGTTAAGCTTGCTGTTGAAGGAGAGTAAATACTTCCAACTTGTAGGCTGCTTATTGAACCACAGTTTCTCATTTTCTGTGCTTTTGATGTGTGGGTGTTGTAAGGGACTGAGCTGGCAGGCACAAGGAGTCACGGGTAGTTTTAAAAAAAGGAGGGTTTTATGTACCCAAAGAAGAGAAAAACAATTCACAAAAGTGTTTAACAGATATTCTGGGCCCATAAAAGAGGTCCACAAAAACAACTAAACTCAGGCTCTGCCAACTTAACAAGCTGAACAGCCTGACCTATCAAACTGACCACAAAGGGGAACATATATAATGGCTGATCAGACCATTTGGAAACAAAAGGGATAAAAGACAAACAACACACTACCAACTGAACTACAAATAACAAAAAGAGGACAATTTCTCAAGAGGTTAACTTATTTAAATATGAAGTACAAACCTAACACAGTATATTCTAAAGAAACAAACATTTAGAATTACATCCCCCCTATGATGTGGTGGGCATTTGGTAGAGTCTGATTGGCCATTTTCCTGTATTGAAGAAGGAAACTATAAAAGAAGGATGGGTCATTACGTCATCGTATAGCGTGTGAACGCACATTGGTGCCACACTCGAAAGCTCTCGGTGTAGTTAGCGTAGTGGTGAATGGGCAGACCACTCCTTCATCTCTCCGCTCTCAGTTTCATACGTTATCAATCTGGGTGATGGAGGCACCTGTATTTTGGTGTGTTGTTATTTAGCTAATGTTTCATGTGTTTTCAAAGTACATTTTGTTTGATTTGTGTGTTAAGGTTTATAACAGACGGGAGCTTCTTATGCATATGTGATTGAGGTTAGTAACAGACTAACGTTAGTAAGTTAGCTAAACTGTGATAATACCCTAACTAAATTAACTCTGAGCCCGTTAGCTAACGTTATGTAACGTAATCTACGGTTTCTGATATGGTTTGTAAATGTTCCATTTGAATAAGTGATATAACGTTAGCTATAATTAGCCCTGTCAATCATCGTAAAGCAGCCTCCAGATCAAAATAAAAGGAAAAGAGAAAGGAATGAAGAATACAGATTTTGATAGCATCCTCCTCCTCCCTCTGCAGCTAGAGATTAAATGTCCTGCGCTTGAGCTTCAGGGCCTTTTCACACCTCAAAGTCCGAACCAAGGTCTGAACCAAGGTTCATGTTTTTGTTACACTGTATAAATTTGATCCGGTTAGTTTTGGTTTCACATTGCAATTATGTGACCGCACTAAAGAACTTTACATGACATACCTATGTCCTGTCATCATCATCTACGTGGGCTGCCTATACCTGACATTAATTGGTTTGTAGACAGGTGTGACGTAGTGTAGGTGTGTTGTCAATTCGGTGGGTAGCCTTCTATCTATCTATTATTATGCTATATATATATTACAGTTTATCTTCAGGTGGCATTGTTCTCCTGTCCTCTCATATCTTCTCTCTCTCATCCTCTCATCTGAAAATACCTGGAAAGTGTCTGCATTTTTATGAGTTTTTTTCCAGTTGACTTTTTATAACGTCGTCAAACGAACCAAACCACGGTTCAGTTTGATCCAGACCGAGGCCGCCTCTTTTTGTCGGACCAAGGTTCGGCTGTTTGGTCTGGACCATGGTCTGGGGGAGGTTTCAAACCTGTAATTTTGGATCAAACTGAAAAGACAGAAAGTCCGGACCAAACGAGGTAGGTGTGAAAGGGCCCTCAGGGTATCAAACATAAATCACCAAGACATAACCGTGGAGAGAAAGTAAGATTGAAGTAAATGAGTTTTAGCCCACATTTCTCTTAATTGTATCTGTATGGACAGTATGTAAAGCCTAAGGCTGGTAATATGCCCAGAGATACTATCAATTAGCATGCAATATCAATTAGCTACCAATCTCACAGCACATTAGTAGGGATAATGGGTTGACCCCTAATATGACCCGTCCACTTCACTTCAGTGGATCCTTCTGGACTACTCTCTATAAACACTGCATGCTTGAAAAGCTAAGACTGTTTGCAAAAACAATGCAGTGAAGAACATTAATTATTTAAATCATCTTATCCTGAGGTGAGAATTTTAAAATTCAGGTATCACAGAGTAGCACCACAATGAGGAATGTTTCTATTCTTTTATCCCCTGCTTACTGAAGAAGCCGGCCTCGGCCTGTATAGCGACTGAAGGGTCTATAAATGTTCTATGCTCTGCGTCCTGTGAGTTACAATGCTCAGGGCAGGCAATAACTCACACCATTAAACATAACGAGGGCTTAGACAGGGCTTAGGCATCGGCAACAACGAAAAATAATGTCTAATCCTGCGATGATGTGGTATAATATTTCTTTCCTTAGTGTTGTCAACCGGTGACAAATCCAGGCAAAGGCAGAAAATGGTTGTGTCATGTGGTGAGTGACAGGTACCCTGCAAGGAGGATCCATCATACAAGGTCAATTAATCTGATTTGTAACAGAAAACAAATACTATTGATCTGTATTAGCCTGTATCCATATGGTGCCTCTTTTATCCAGGAAATTCTTGAAACACGCTAAAATGATTAAAAAATGGGATTTAAAAGGTGGACAATTTGGTGGCCTATTGGATGTGGAACTGTCAGGATGGCCAGAACTACAGTAGGAAAAATCAAGTTTAAAGTAGAAAATAACAGGAACTCTTCCTTAAGCTGTGACAGAAATAGTTCAAACTATTTTAGAAGGAAAAAATACAAAGTTCAGTTGTATGTCTTCAATATTTGTTAGGCCCCCTAAAAGTCCTAAAGGTCAATTCTTTGATGTATTGTAACATACGGTATGAATGTGTTTTTTAAATCTCTGAGTCATATTTTGAGTGGGCGCTTTAAACCCCACTAGCTCAGGGATATGGGAGCTGGATTAAATTTAACATCATGAAATGAGGATGATGCAGTTCATTGACATATACAGTACATGCAGAGTATTTGTTCAGCAAGAAGGAGTCCATCTATTATTTTTACTCATCCATGATATGTAGATTTATGTCATTACATACCTCTGTGATTAAAATTTCTTCACTCTGACACCATTATGCCACACCAAAGTGCTGCGAGCAATAGATAGCAATCTGTTATCTATCTGTTAACGCCACACTTTCTCCTCCACATTCATCTGTTACAGCATGACAATCAAAATTCAGCAATTAACCTGCTCCGTCACCCCACACTGAGAGGGACTGCTGGACTGAAGCTGAACTTCAGAGGTGGCAAATGAATTTAAAAGGAAAGAGGGGGTAGCGGGTAAGCTTGCAAATGAAAGCTGACATGCTGTGCTCAACAGAGACGGTACATATTTTATCAGTAATTAAAATATATTTCAAAAATGCTGTTGGATAACAAATACCACTTTTATTTCTTATGCAAACTGCTCACTGCATGTGTCAAAATTGAACTTAATATTAGTAATTATAAGGGTCAAACAAGTAATTTATTGATTACTAAATATTACATTTAATGGGATCTGCCGATTTTATTAATAAGGCAAAGTTGGTGTCGGTGTTATTAATCATACAAACAAAAAACAATAACTGCAGCAGCAGTTCGACACTGTTTTCTAACCTGGCAACTGCTACACTGAACTCAAGCCAAATAGCAGAGTATGCTTGTACCGTGTTGATAATACTTTATTTGTACCCCACCCTATTCAGCATTTATAAGCAGTATATAAACAATTATTAAACAAACTATAACACATTGTAGGGTAGTTGTAAAGAGATTTAAGGACATTTTTACATGTTTATTAATGTCTTTGTTAACAACTGTAACTCCTCATTTTGAAGCATTCGTACAGTATAATATAGTTTTAATTATATATCTTCAGTAGTTTTCAATACATTTAATTGATAGAGTTTCATAATTCGTAGAGTTGTATATAGGATGCACATTCATGCTCAGCAGCATGTACTGTGTAAACAATAATGTCCAATCACACGCTCCTGACAAGTAATCTATAGTTAACATTTTATTACTTTTTCTGAGGCTCTAGATTTTACTCCAAAAAGTTATCAAGATAACTTTGTAAATCTTGGAAAAACACCTGGTTCTGAATATACAGTACACAATTATGCTCAGCAGAAAATACACACTGATTTTGTTGTATAAATAATCAATATCCATCAGCACATTCTTGGAAAGAAATTCGGATGGATGGAAATGCATGCTTGGTTAGGGTGGGGTAGGGTTTAAAACTGTAAAAAATAGTTTGTAAAATTGTTTAATTTAAAACTACTGATGATATATGATTGCAAATGTGAATACAGTGTTGAAGCATTCATTCATCAACTGTTTATACACCAGTTATGCATAATTCATGGGAGGAGTTAAAGCTGTCAACAAAGACATTAATAAACACTTAAAAATGTCCATATATCTTTTTACAACTACACTATAGTGTGTTATAGTGTGTTAAAAACTTTATTATTTGTTTATTTATAAAGAGAATCAGGATGCCCTGTTTGTGTTTTTCTATTATCACCTTTTTTATTAAAACACAAAGCAGATTACTTTTTGGCCACTTGGCGGTAGTGAAAGAAGCTGAAAAGTCAACACTGACATATTATCATTTATACCATGGTCTGGGTGAATACTCTCTTCTGATTGGCCGGCAGGTGTGTGTTAAAACCATTTAATGCACACGTAGTTGGGCTCAAGTTTAATCACCGTTCAAAATTCATCCACTACCCAACTTGTAACCATAGCAACATTAAAGAGCACAGCTGTCAAAGCGTTCTTGTTATGAAGTTTTGAAGAATGGGACACAGCAGAGGAAAAAGAAGAAAAGAAAGAAACCAAGCGAAAAACGCCACAAGGAACTGACACCTGAAGAGCCTAAAATGATAGAGGAAGAGAAGGATGAATACAAAAAAGGCAACAAAATGGGCAGTTATGGTTAATATACCGAGAGACTTTCTCTACCAAAAAACAAAGGAACACTGCTTTGGAGACGTACTCTGCGGCTATGCTTAATGACACCTTACATGAATTTTGTGCCTCGGTTCAGGCTGGCAGCCAAGTACAGTGTGGCAAGTTGTCATGACAACGGAAAGCTCTTGCTTCATAACCTTTCAATTTTGAGTGCAAAACTTTCACCAAAAATTTGCAAATGCTTTTATTTTATAGTGTTGGCAAATGACCATGGTATGACTATGAGGCAAATCACCTTCCACTTCACGTCGGGTGGTTCTTTGCCTCCACGTCGTGCCTAAAGCTGTTTAACGCACACCTACTCACTGATTATCCCTTAAATGCTAGTAAACCTTTTTATGCATCCAGCAGACACAGAACATTAACATTTAGTCCTATTTCTGTCCACCTGATGAATGTAAGTAATTTTATATATTCACTCTCCTTTTAGCTCTGTTTTGGTTTCCACCAACTCGTTAAAGGGAAATATCTGGCTCTGCAGCTGTTAAGTGCTCCCCTATATTCACTAGCTAACCACTATATGTCTGTCTGCTGTTCAGTGATAGTGATAGGTAGGCCTACAGTGAGCTTATGAGAGCTTTTTTTGCTGAAAACAGCTGCCTGCTGCTGCTGGAAATTAGCTTGATGAAGGCAGACCATAAAAAAATAGGAGCTAAAAGGTCCTAAAATTCTCTATAGACTTAAGGGGAACTGCAGAGTTACTATTATTGTCGGTTTGATGGTAGTTTTGGGACATTTCTTCATACAAGTACAGCAGGTAAACCTTTGTCTTCATCTATTCTGAGTGTTACAAGCAGCAGCGCTCATAGCACAAAGCTGTGGTGTTGAAGGAGAATCGGCTTCTGTTTCTGTCACAGGTTTGGTTGTGACCTCTTCATAACCCTGCCTGGAGGAGAGAAGTCAAGGAGGAACCTGAGACTGCAGCTTGTTCTCCAAGCAGCGGTTGAATTACATAATATGGGTGAAATCCAATTGTCTCCAATCATTTCGGGCTCCCGTGTTATCCATCATTTTTATTAGTGCGGCAGTGAGATAAGACTTTGTTATGTTTCTCTGGGAATCCATTTTCACATGACAAAGAATGCCGATTAAATATGTTTTAACTGTGAGGTTACTTGAATCACAAAGCTGTGCTGGACCTCTGTCCAGGCTGCTAATTCAGCAGTAGAGGAATAGATCAAACAGAGAAGACGATAATGCTGCTTCCGCAAACTTTGTGTTTTCAAGTAACAAATCTCCCTGCAAAAGAGGAATTGGGATGGCATTAAGTGTAGAGCAGGCCTGGCAAAGAGGCTGTTGTACAGCACAGGGAATTATGAAATTGAATTTCAATGGCACATTGAGCAGTTCATTGAGAGCTTGCCAAAAGTGAGAATCCTATGACGGATTGAGACAAATCACTGCCCAAATGAGCTGACAACAAGATGCCTGAGGCATTGCATTACTATTCAATTAGCATTTAAGAGGGCTTTGGGGAGAATTGTTTTGTTCTATTTTGCAGATAAAATATGAGCATCTCCAACAGATTTCTCATTAGGGCCACTTTGAGGGTAACTCTCACCCCATTTATCTTCTCCAATGTGGACCCCTGGTGAATTGCAAGCTTCAAATCGAAAAGAGAGGAGAGACACTATTGACTTATGCTCATTGAACTGCAGTGTGATGAGTAGTTAAATACTTTCCCTTCAGTTCCTATCTGGATTTGTTGATGCTGAATGCGTTGTGGACGTCTGTAAACATGATCACAGCGATAACAACATCCTTCCATATTCAATTTGTTCAGGTGTTGATGAGTAATAATCACACTGACGTCTCATGTCTCAGCCTCCTCTGAAACTCTGTCTTTGACATCGCAGGCAGCACCGTAACCATCACTTTCAATTTAGAATACTGTCTGTTGCCTGTTATTTAATAACATAGCTTTCTCACAGTACTATTTGGCCTTGAAAACAAGAACTCCAAACTGAAAAAAAAAACACTTTTACATTATAAATCCTGTTTTATCTCAGCCATCAACTCATGGTACTTTCATTTTGTTTTTCATAAATCCATTACGAAGACTAATATGCGTGAGAAACTTTTCTTTCAGTCTCATGGTACATTAATCACTGGCACTCTAATATGCTTTTGTTCTGATTATGGCAGTGGCCTGCCCAGAGCTGATGACGTCTGGTTAGTGTCCCTCCTGGGCTTCTGTGTGACCAAGAGTCCAAATAACAAAAGAAAATCAACACGGAAAAGGCCAGTTAAAGCCCACTACAGAAACGAGGAGAGCATGCAGCTCTATTCAATCTCTACCTGCATACACCTTTTTTTCCCACAATCAATTTGATTTTCTCTTTTTAATTATGGCAGGATGATGATGTATGCTCCACTAATAAGACATGAATGGGAAATGAAAGGTCGATGAGACCTAGATAAATGACTCCCATTATTTCACCAATCGGATAGAAGCCCCTCTATATGTTCTAATTTGAATGATAATAAAATTCTGAATTGCTTTGTCCTAGCAGGCCACTTTCTCCATGATAAGCAGCCTGGCAAGGTAACCTTGTCCTGTAACCCAGACTCCCACTGGCTTCTGAGACCTGTAATTGCTTTAAATTAAGGCACAGAAAATACACACAGTTCAAGGCTGCATGCAGTCCAGTGACGATTTGACCAGACTCCTTTCACGATTTTTGCATTTCTGTATCGAACTGCAAAATGAAAGTTTTATACAAAAACATTTCCCCCCAGCGAGATAAGAGAATAGATAGCAGTTCTCTATCAGTGTTAATATAGATTTGGTTTGGTTTATTATTAAATTATACACCTGCACTGTACTTCAAAGCACATCATGTCTAAGATGACAATGTCAGACTGAATAAAGCACAAACCATCCATTATCTGTGCTTAGAAGACCTAAATGAATTGTTTATTTTTAGCCTGCCCAATGGCAGAGAAGGATAAGGTGGCTTTGGGAGTATAAATAATAAATCACATTGTCCTTGTCTTGGAATACGTTTGAAAAGCAATGAAATGTGATAAAGTGTCTCATCCGGGTTGTCTGATATTTGTGGCAGTCACTTGTGAGTTGACATGCGGCGCTGTATAGGTTACTGATGGCACAGCAGAGCAAGTCTCAGTGGGTCTATAGCACAGGAAAGGCGGAGGCAAAACAAGTCGATCTCAGTCTGTAACTGTGGAGCAGCGCTGCCGGTGCTGATGCTGTCTGGATTTATCAGATACAGCACCAAGTATTTAACATACTTTATCAAATAATAATAATAATAACATCACTACATTAACATTTTTCAAGTGCTGTGATTAAAAATATTCTAGGCTATAATAACTGTGTACTGCAGAATCAGAAAAAATGCACAATTAAGCCTGATGGATCCCATTCTGACTCGGACCTCTTTCCATTGTTGAAGCTTAACTAAGCACATAAATATAATTTTGAGGTAATTGTACTTTACTTGATGTATGTGTTTCTGTATTATTCTACTTTATAATTCTGCATTTCAGAGGTAAATTGTAGTTTTTACTCTACTCCATTTATTTGACAGCTGTACCCAGTTGGGCACTGTGAGAAAACTGAGGGGAGATATGTTTTGATTTTTAAAAAAATCAAAGCCCTTAATATTTTCTTTGGACCCTCACTTTGACTGCAACACCCTCCCCATAATATCTCAAAATAATGTAACATGAGGCAAAACATTAAAATGTAAGGTTTAAACATTAATATCCTTATACTGAAATAATACAAATAATTATGAAATACATCATATGATCCTGTGAAACAATATTTGTGACATGAGATGCCTCATTACCTGTCAGAAATAAATGGGTTACATTTGACGGGGGAAGGCAGGCACGTGCATAAGGGGCTTGAGCACCTCCTGTTTGCCCCCCTAGAGAGAAAGTGCCCTTTTTCAGGGGTGTTTTTTTAAATTAATTTTTTAATAAATAAATAAATTCCTGTTGTATATTGATTTAATCAAAATATCAGGTCGGGAGGCTGGTGCTCCCGGGCGATGCCCTCTACCCTGCCTCCCTCCTGGTTTCCTGCTGCAGCGGCGAGCGCTGTGTGGGCACCGAGCCTTTCTATGGTGAAAGAAATTGCATGCGTTATAAGCACTCGACAGTCAGCGTGAGTCAGTCAGTGTGATGAGTTACTTTGAGGCAGACATCAGGTGGCCAAACAAAGTATAAATATACAGTTCATTTTGGTTTTATATTGATATTTAAGAATTGCTTGACACTATTTGGCAAGTAGGGTCTATTAGGGTCATTGAGATCACACATGTTGACTGGGGTCTTCTGGTAGGCATACAGGTTAATGGACTTAAACAGTAACTGTGCAACTGTGATTGTAGGCTTCTAACCTAATAACCATTCATTCTGCTGGATTGTTGCAGGGTATGCTCATAGATCTTCATCAATGACAGCCTACAGAAAGGCCCCCCTCCCTCTGCTGTGACAGGAAGGCATAGCAGGTACTGTACACACTTATGAAAAATGAACAGTGTATCAAAGTCCTTGTCACCATCAGCTCATTTTCTATAGTTATATCTAACATATTATATGTTATTATATTCTGTAGTGGGGGGAGAGGGTAAGTCATGTTCAGGGACGCAAACCAGACTTAAGACCAGTTGATTGGGGATGGCTTGTGCAATTGGGAACAAAAGCTGTGTCCCCAATTGGTAAAACGCTGATTTTTGGGTCAGTGGTTAAGGTTATGGTTAGGGTAAGTCTCCAGGGAATTAATGTAAGTCTATGTGAATACCCCAAAAGTGACTTAAGTAAACCTGTGTGTGTGTGTGTGTGAGAGAGAGAGAGAGAGAGAGAGAGAGAGAGAGAGAGAGAGAGAGAGAGAGAGAGAGAGAGAGAGTAACCAAGCAGTGATGATACCATTTTGTCTGCTGGCTTACTTTAGGGTGGGCTGAATCTCATAGGTCCTCATCAGCCTACAGACAGGCCCCCCTCCCTCTACTGTGACAGGAAGGCATAGCAGGTATAGTACATACTATATAGAGTTTACTGAAATACACTACATGTCTTTGCGTGTATCATTAATTAACTGTCATGTAGCACTGTTTGAAGCAACCTCAGTAATGGGTTTGTTTTAAATACATACAGTTTAACAGTGTTGCAAAAGCATGTCATTCTAGGCATATATTTATTTAATTATTTGCAAAAATCATCCATTATGAATTTGGGCCCCTGCCCCTCTAACATCCTCTGCACATCCCTGAGGGAAGGCTAACATCAAGTATGGTGAGAGAGAAATAAGAGACCACCCCCTGCTCTAACCCAAAAAGCCCTCCCTTCAGAAAAAAGGACTTAACCCCCCCCCCCCCCCCCCCCAACCCTTTTCTAACCTTCCTCCTAATAATGTTTGCACAGTCTCTTACTTCGCAGATTAAGATTTTACCTGCAAAACATGAATTGTTATCCCAGTTACCCAACAGTATAATTAAGGAGCTCGATCTTAACAAGGTACAACATCAAAATGCTGCTAACACATGAATACATCAGTAATTATAATTTAGTAACACAACATAATAATAGCGCAGTGTATTCTGCCTCCATAATGAGTAAATTGTCTTTTATGGTAACGCAGTGTATATTTGAGTATTTTACTGGTGAATCTACATGTCAGAATAATGCAAATACAGAAGTTTAACAGTATATTTTCAGCAATATTATTATTGTTGTACAGTACATGCAGTATAATTACCACACTTCCAACATCTGCAGTGAATTACTCTAATTACAATATGACATCACATAAATTACCCATAATGCTGCAAATTACAGCCGTGAACAAATGTTTGTGTAAATTCTGCAGTATTTCTATAAGGTGAAAAGTTGACTTCTTCCAGCACTAAAGTTTTCCTGCGAGTGTTTTCTTGTACGATAAGATAATTTAACTTTCAGTACACAGTAGACTCACTCTCTCCTTGTATGCCATGTTGCCATGTTATTTTGTCATTGCTTGTTTTTTTTGTGGAGGGGGTTTCACCTTTCTCCAGATGATGTCCTGTCTCTATTAAGCCCCTTTGTGATCTGCACCCAATAAAGGGCTACATACAGTAAGTGAATGAACTTGAACATAACTTAGTCGGCGTGACTTTCCACTGTGGCATCTAAAGTAAGGCAGAAGTGCAGCCCGACTTGCGTCACGTCTGTTTAACTTGCTGTTCAAGCCGCTCTGACTGTGATATGTCTGAGCCAATTGAAGAGCTAAGTTGAGCATAACTGGGTATGTCTTTTAATTAACTGGGAATAAAAGGTCAACTCATGGATATTGGAAAGCATCATACCAAATTGGAGAAATGTGTTTTTGTAATAAATAGCAATGATGTGGTTTTGTGGATTCATTTATTTTGATTAGGCCCAGTATTGTTCCACTTTATGAAATTAATTGAATTCCTCATGCGTTTGAGTAAACGGACAAACGAATTAATCAAAAATTGGCAAATGGTTCTCCATTCAGCTGTGCTAGGAATTCTGTCATTTAGTGTGTGTGTGTGTGTGTGTGTGTGTGTGTGTGTGTGTGTGTGTGTGTGTTGTGGGTGGCCACAGTATGTAAGGTTGTATAATGATGTTCTTGGGTGCATGACCCTGTCTGAAAACTTGAAGAGCTGAAATGAGTTTACTGACAGGAACATCAGAAAGATTATCACGCAGCAAAATGTCATTGGCTTGTTTCACACATACAATCTTTATCCCTGCATATTCACTAACTGTTGACAATTAACAGTATTTGACATTTTTGGGGAAACCTCTCTTCCCCCAAGGCAGTAATATTCACTAATCATTATTATTGAACATTTGCTGTCTTCTTTACAGTTAGAAATGAATAATATTTAGCTTGTTTTTGGAGACTGAAACTGAAGTAAGCAAAAACACACAAATATGCAAAAGACAATCAAATGAAGAAAATGCTTTCACTAATTTGGCAACACATATGCAGTGTAACAAAAACACGCTGCAAATATACACAACCAAGCACAGAAAACAAGCATATACAGAAACACGGTTGTATTTTCTGTATCTGTTTGTGTTATCTACGCAGCACATTCATCATGCTGCATATTTTAGCATTTTTATTTTTCATGTGTATTAGCTTTTATTTCACTGTCTTATTTTTAACTTGTCAGTAACCTGTGAGGCTCTTTGAACTGCAATATGAAAGGTGCTTTACAGATAAACTGTGATTGATTTGTGTGACTGTGTTTCTCAGTTTGTCCATTTTATTTCTTTGCAGACTTTTTTTTCTAAATGTTGTGCGTGTTGTGAAATTAGTGTAGATGTCTGTTTTTCATTTGCTTTTTGTTTATTTGTGTTTAAAGCTGCAGTGTGCTGAGCTTTCAGGGCCACCGTGCTGGTATTTAATTGTGGAAAAAGTCTGAGTTTTACAGTCACCAGTTTAGTAAAATTCAAGGGAAATCATGAGCTTATACCACAGTGGTCATAAACTAATTAAACTAATTATATTTACTTGCTGGTTAAATCAAACAACCAATTTTAAGGAAATCCACAAATTCTGAACTTAACCAACCCTGATTTAACATTCGCAAAGCATCACATTCTGTCATTATAGGCGAAAGGAAAAAACGGAGAAAAGTGCTGTCAGAGACATCAAGGGATTTTTTAGAACATATCAAAGCGCAGTTGCTCTGAGGACATGATAGGGTGGTATACCTGTTTTTATCTCCGAATGCTGCCCTGATGTTTTCTGAAGACTGCCTACCACTGACACAACCTTCAAACTATTATCTCTCTGCTTCCTTTACCCCCCCCTCATCCACCCCTCCACCTTCTCCACTCCCCTGAACATAAAAACACTCTCTGCAAGTCCCTGTCTCAGCAGAAAATATTGTGAGATATAATGATGATGCGACACAGAGAGCAGAGTGTGGTAAAAAAAAAAAAAAAAAAAAAATCTCAAAATACAAACAGACAATGTTACCATCTCAGCTGAAGACAAGAAAGTGAAAAGTGAGAGAGGTATGTTTTAATGGAGGCAAATTTAATCCGAGTAAAGTAGCGATTATGTAAATTCCTCCGCACAACAATGGGATCATCAATAAGAGCCGGATGTTCATTAGGCTCAGCAAGCTTTAATATATGGATGTTTTGGCTAATACACAGAGCAGATTGGTAAGCAAGCTCACTCATGCATGATTTCTCTGTTAATCGCTTGACTCTGTATTCAGATGTGTCAGCCGCAATGCGATGTTACATCTTATGCTCGTCTTACAAATCATATTAGCAGCCACAGCTTATAGAACCAGCAAGTGCCCGCAGCCACGCGCTGCAAAATAAACTTATTTCCGCCCTTGTAGCCTCAGAGTGCACACAAGTGTTAATTTGTGTTTGAAATGAAGAGCTTTAACTATTTATCTACCTGTGAAGGAAACAAAGCGCCCGCTAAGCACTGAGACATTCAAGAAGTAATTGGAGTAAAATGATGTCTCAGTTTGTTGATGAAAAAGCGACAAGACCAAAGTTATTAAGAGATCAATGAACATTCAAATTGCAGAAACTTATTTGAACATCATGTATGGTTCAGGTTTTTGCCCTGAAAGAAATGAGATTTCTTTTTTTCTTTTTTCTTTTTTTTTTTGTCTGTTTCCCTTCACCTGACTTGATTCTTGTGCAAACACACACACACACACACACACACACACAGACAGACAGACATTCAGATAAAATAGATGTAATAAATAAGAGCAAGGGTTTATGTTTGGTTGCAGAAGGAAGTCAATCACAAAAAGAAAAAAAGGAAACGTGAATGTTATTTCCTGCTTCATCAGTATAGCACACAACAACTTTTTCATAATATTTTTTTAAGTAATGGTGACACATGTCCTCATCCCCAGAACCAGACAACTAAGAATTTCAATAAAATGTTAATTTCAAGACAAGTTAGCTAATGTAAACACACCTGCATGTCCTCAAGATGTATTAATAGTCGTGGTATTAATATTAAAGAACAAATCCACCCTAAAAATACTGCCTTTAAAAAAAGGAGCTAATGACAATGTGTATTATATATCTGGGGTGGTTTACAAAGACAAGACTCATGGTTTATCTGTCTACATTATCATTCTCATTACTGCCTCCTTCACCAGCTTGCAGCTGAAAATAAGGAAGTTGACGTCTTTGTAGAGGAGGAAGTAAATGAGGTGGATACACCACAGAAGTAAATTACAACACTTTAGATATGTAACAGTGAGGGTATCTGAGGCGGATGTATTGGCTTTAGTCGGAAACCTTTCTGCAATATGACGTCTGTGCACATCAGCAGTGGATTGGTTTTAGCTTTGGATACTTTCTGTTGCACTCGTGTGTCTCTGTTTTGAAAAGGAGCCAGGCAGACACAGTGTGCTGTCAGTGTTGCTGAAACAAGCCTAAAACTCCTAGTTTAAGGGCTCAGCAGTAAACTCTGCCGTCCAACAATGGCCACTGTCAACAACAACTTACCAGAAGTCATCTGTACTTATCCTGTCTTTACTCTTCAGCCCAGTCTCACTGACTACTGCCTAATGAGACAGCTGACCCTGCTGGCTTGAAGCTGCCCACTCAGCAGTGCACAAACAGTAATTCAGAACTTAGACAGTAATCGGTTAATGGAAAAAAAAAAAAATCAATGTGGACGATTTAGAAGTATGAAGGAAACATATTTTTCCTTCTTGAGTTCCTTTAAGCTTGATTGCAGTCTGCAGTCTGCTATGGGGGATGTTTTTTTTTTTTTTAACGTGTGAAATAATCAGCAGTGTCATTGCAAAATTACCCCCCCCCCCCGCCCCCCGCCCCCGCATTGTCTACAGCCTGAAGCGTCTGACCTCTCTTTCTATTCTCGATGCTTTGCTGACAAAGGCGGCGAGTCATCTATTTATTTATTGTCACTAACTGCAACAGGCCCTTCTCCAGCAGCGTTTTAGATGCATCTAAAAAGGAATAAAAGAGACAAGTGAATCCAACTAAAAGCCTGCAGCATCCGGCAGCGTTACTGCTGTCTCACTTCTGATCGACGTCTGATGGCCGTGTGTGCAAATAGGCATAGAGGAAAAAAGAAGTACAGTGAGAGGTTGTGAACTTTCTCTCTCTGTTTTTGAGTGGCAGAATGTTCCCCCTCCCATGAATACCAAGGGCAACCTGCTTCCATTATTCATAACCCAGCTGTTCTAAGGTGCCCATATTTACACTTATATTGCAGAACCAGCAAGTGGCTTTCCCTTTTTAATATTGTGGCTGCCAGCTCTCTCTGACTTCTCCAGCTGAAGGACCAGCCAGAGTTGCTCTTGGGCAGAAAGTGTGCACTGATGGGTGGCAGGCTGGTGAATTTATAAACAAGGCCTGGTAATATCATATTTGCTATTTGAATTATTGAACAGAGTTTTATGATGCTTTTTAAACTCCATGAGAGTTTGATTATAATTTGATTATAAGCCAGCTATAGTTCCCGAGGATGTCGACTTGATTAGGTTATTCATATGGATTAAACCGCAGCTCTGTGCCTCACTTAGAGATGTCTGAGGAATAATGAACAGCAGAATTTACCAGGGCGAAAATCTCAATCCAGTATACAACCGCAGTGATCAACAGTCATTACATGGCCACCGGCCAGCAGCATAGGCAAATGAATAACACATGAATCCCTGTTGATGAAACATTGGAGAGTAGTTACCAGTTCCCAGCTGTCTCGTTCGGATAGTATTCATCGCCAAGTGGAGCAGATCTAGTCAGAATACAAGCCAAGCAGGTGGTACGTAAGCCTCATGACACCGTTGGGGTGACTGCTAACAGGTTTGAAAATGACCTGGTCCAGCAACCAAAGGCAGATTGTTTCAGTGTCTCCATTTGACTAATAATCCCTCACAAGGACAGAGGCAGTTTGCTGGTGTCTCTTACACAGACCGAGCTGGCTGATTGCAGATATGAGTCAGATGTGTTCTCAATAGACGCCTCTAGTAGATACTGTTGCAGAGCTGTCCCTGATGGCTCAAATAATCTATGGCCAGCTACTGCAGTTTGAGCTAGTTTATCCTCTGCACCGGTCAGCCTGCCGGTGACTTGGGTTATACTCCCCAATCCTGCTCAGTCCCAGTGGGATTCAAGATGAGGACACAGTGGAGGGAAGTGACAGGAATAGAGTTACGGAACAAGACACATATCTTATTTATTGTATGTGGTCAGGCTGCACGGGAGGTTTGGGCTTAGCTGGAAATGGCCATTTGTTGCTGTTGTTTTTCATCATTTTCCACCAGAGACACCTTCAGCTGACACCAGCTGAGACACTGTAAACACATTTTGATGTGAATTATACACCTATAACAAACAGAAGGGTGTCTGAACATCCTGTGCTCCTTGTTACACTAGTTCTATATGTTACATGAGAAAAACAGCAAAGTTTTTTGCTTCACAAACTGAAATTTGACAGACACAAGTAGAAAACATGCATAAACACTTTCTAATAAGGCATCAGTTATAAAAAGTTATAACTAAGGGATTTATTAATAGTGTAAGGTTTAGAAGTGAACTTAATTCATTTATTTGAGTTATCTTACTAAAGAATATTTACACAGTAGTTGTGTTTACACAGTAAACTGTTTACAGATTTATGTTTATACATTTAATTATTTACATAATGTACACATTTAAATATTTTATCAGCCACTTTAGGACTGTCACACTGTCTGCCTCTTTGGTTTTCTCACATTTACAAACTCCTTGCTTCTGATTGGCTAGTTGAGTCACATGCGAGTTAGAAATGGGAAGCGTTGCTGTGAAGTTCAAGTGATCCGTCTCCATCCTGCTGTTTCTTCTCATAGAGAGTTGTCCAACCACCACATATCAAACCCACAGTTTACATTACATGTATTTACATTCATTTTAGTAGATAAATCACTTACTAATTCTTTATTCATCTGTTAGGTTGTAAAACTGCAGCCATTGTCATTGAAACCCTTCATTAACGACATATTAACACATGTGATGAGCATTTATTGATGGATTACCGACATTTATAAATGTATTCTTACAAGATAAGGATAAACACCTGCCAATGAGTTTTTTTCATCACAAACCAAAATTTGTTCTTATTAATGGCATTTAGCTGATCTATAAATCATTAGTAAACATTTTTTTGATTCCATTAGAATTTATAAGCCATTTATAAAAGGTTCCTTATTAGAAAGTTGTACCAAATGTGTTTTTCTTTAAAAAAAAAAAAAAGTCAAGTTTTTCAGAGAAGGTGCTGCAGTGCTAATAGAGCTCCTGTGTGAGACTCTAAGGGGTAGAAGGCTGTGCATCAACATGTCTACACAGGTAAAACCAAGACGCTGATACATCAGAGATAAATGGGTCACAGCTGCTTACGGGGAGACGGAGAAGCAGACAAAGATGCAGAGGTGGGGAAGACGAGGAGGGGGGGCGGGCGTTGGAAAGGTGCAGTGCATCATTTGCATTGCTCCGGCTTAAGTTTTGCTGTTGTAATTGTTGTTGTCAGTGCTGTTGAGTCACAGGAGAGCGGCGGAGGTGATGATGTCATGGAGACTGTCTGGCATGTAGGGCAGCAGCTGCCTCATATCTGAGCCGTGCCACATTTTTTGCGCATCGTTGTGAAGGAGATGTCATCTGAGCAGAAACCTATTTGACAGCTGAGTGTGAAATGAGGTGAGAAATCAAAGTCACATTCTATTTGGGAACGTCTCTGTGGTGCCTATCTGCGGGCTGAGATCACCAACCGCCCCCCCTCTTGTCTCCCCCCACTTTTCCCCCTTCTCCTCCCCAATGCTCTCCGCCTCTTTCCCTGTGGTTCTGCGCAGTATGGGCCCCGGTCCCTGCTCTCTGAAATAAGATGTTATTATTGAGTGCAAAGGAGCACACATATGTAGGTGCTTACATGTAGATGCAGTATGTTTGAAAATATACACCAATTTCCCAATTCCAGGTGAAACTGTTTGTGTGGTTTCTGTGCTGAAAATGCATGAAAAGCAATAACATCTGTATTAAAAATGCTGCAGGACACTACCAGCCAAGGAGCATCATTTCCTGCTCCTGAGTCTTGCCACAATAGATGACAACATAGTGAACCCCATATTTGATAGAGACTGTGATCTATGCCTATTTTTAGGTGACATTAAAAGTTAAAGAAGTATTGTTTTGAGTTTGTTTACTTTTAACATGACTCGCCCCTGGAGAAACTTGCATGTAAACACTTTATAGCTTTGCCTTGCCACCAACAGGAAAGTAACCCCTTATTGGGCGGGGAAACTAGCAGGATGGATGGCTCCTTTCACAGTCTGTCTATTAGTTTTCATTAGGTGGCCCAGGGAAACCTGGAGATTTATAGGGCACATTTGCTTTAAATTCAGCCCTGCAGGGTTTCACCTGATTGCTGCATGGGACAGACAATGATCAGCTCCCATCCGTCTCAACACCATGCTTCCATTTCCATAAATTCTTCCTGTCTGTGGGAGAACAGCAGCCTGTCATAGTCTACAATGTCACAGCGAAGACATCCACCCCAGCTGGACTTCTAGTTGCTCCAATCCCCAGCTTATTCTGCCAGGGCTTAGCATGGATCACTGCTGACAGATCCACACCTCAAGTTGTTCACGTCTGAAGACATGTCAATCACGACTGTTCATGGACACTTTCTTGTGAAACAAAAATGACTTCTTTTTTTTCACTCTCCCCCCTTTAGTAGAGAGGTAATATCCAGAAAATTTTCTAGCACCAATGTTGCAAGCCATTGATCTGCTGGATGACCCAGCAAAGCCGGCAGGTCAATCAAAGATGTTTGTCAGAGGGAAAAAAAGGGTAATTTTCCTCTGAATGAAAATAATCAAGCCACTCACTGTTTTCGCGGGAGCACATTACACATTATTTCAGCCACCATGGAGACGGATTGCCCATTATTCGACAGACGAATAGTGAGATGAAATAGAGGAGAAACTTTTGAAATCATCTGATTAGATTTCTCTTCTTTGAAGTGACCAGTTAACACGTTTTCATTTCTATTTGTTGCACACGTTTTCTGACTTTGAGTAATCATCCCCTCGATCGTTATTCCAAACTTCTCTCAGAGAGGGTGTGATCGCTTCCATTATGCAAAGCAATGTCATACAGCGCTTCCAATGATTAATCTGAACTGGCACGGTGATATAGGATTTCCTCCCCACAGTGGGATCAATAGCTTCTTCCTCAGCTGGGCAAAGTCTGAGATTTCATTAACCCATTTAGAAAGACTTGACCATCTTTTGTGAGTTATTATTAAAGGGTAAGAAGGCCAAACACATTCTTTAGCCCAGATGTCATCCTCTCACTTTGGCATTTTTTTCCTCCTTATTGGCTGTTAGCCCACAGAATAGAAATGATGATGATGATGATTTATATGCATTTCAGTCAATGGCAGATAAATCCCTGTGTTTAACCAATCAATAAAGCTGTGATCCATCAATTGTATTTCACTATTCCTGTCAGAGCCGCTCTCCTCCTTTAAACAATATTTTGTATTCACCACACTGGTCATGAATAAATGTTTTGCTTAGATATTCCAAACCTCCCATTTGGTTGGCAGCCATGTTACTTCAGACCTCCTCCATGTTTTATTCATATTTCCTCTGTCCAGGCGGCCAAACTTAAAAGCAGCAGACCTGATATATTTGATCCCTCTGATGTTTTGATGAGATCACTCACACTCCGAAGCATGTTTTCCACCTCTCTGTCTACTGTTTCATTCAACCCTGATGACTGAGCTCCATCTGTTTCCACAACATTAGGCTACAACACATTAGCATCAGAGAAGTCTATCCGTCTGAGCCCGGCAGCCTGGTGCGGTGGTGAAAGAGGCAGGCTGCAGCCATCATCGTGTGCGTTTGAATGGCCCTGTCTGTGAGTCATTCTGCCCTGTGAGCTGCTTCTTACTGCCTGTTCTCAGGGTAAGCAGCTCTCTTCTTCTCTGTCTGATTGTTGCTCCTGTGGAGCTGAACCGCCCGCTGTTACCAGGTCTGAGGGACAGCGTGCCACGTTCACAAAATGAAAAAAAAAAAAAAAGAAGAGGAGTGAAAATCAATTCCTCATTAAACAAATTTGTAAAGGCTGCATCAAAGGGTGTTCAACATTTGCTTTGGCAAAGCTGTCAGTTTGATGCGACCTTGAGAATGCAATGCGTCGTCTGACAAATAGCGTGCATGCCTGTTGAGGAAAAAGGTGTTGCTTTTGTCTTACTCTTGATTGATAGTTGGGTCATCGCTCCCTTCACTCCCTAACATGGAGAAACAATAGCTCAGCAGCACACAAATCAGGAGGCAAATCAATAGGTGTGTCCATATGTGTGTGCATGTGTCTGAATGTCTGGTTGTCTGGCTCTGAAGTCTGAATATTTGCGAGTGTGAGTATAATCCAAAGAGCAAATAAGAAAAAGGGAAGTGAGAGAAAGAAAGGGAGACCAGGAGAAACTCTGAAGTCCCGTCACAGACCAGAGGAGGGAATGTCATCTTCTCCATGTCCTGTCTTGGCAGACGAGTGGAATTACCCATCCTTATGTGCTCATACATCTTTTCTTTTACAGATGACCAGCTTTCCCCTTTGGAATTGACACCCACAATTTATACTCATTTCACTTCTCTCCACAGGCCGCACAAGGGCTCCTTGCTGAGGTGTACCTGCCACGGCTATCAATAGAGTGAGTCGTCATGGGCTAGTTAATGCAGCCCACTCCCACTGAGGTAATCCTTCAGAGGCGTCCCGCGGCCTGAGAGAAATGTCAGAGCGCTGCTGCGAGGATCAGTCTATCCTCGCATACAGAGATGGAGATATATCTTATTTAAGCCTGATTTAATTTGGGCTGCTTGGCACTGGTGAGAGGAAGTGTTGTGTGTAGAACAGAGGGTGGGAGCAGGGGATGCAAAAAGTCTGTCTTTATTTAGAGAAACTGGCTTCGGTACAACACAGGCCAGATGCACCGCAAACTGAACTGACAGATGTATTGGTCACAGATATTTCTCTGCTCAGATTACCACCTGTACAGCCATATGAATATTTACTGAATGCTGAAGCACCGGCTGTAATGGGGCTTCAACAATCGACTATATTTTGACATACTGTATATAAGGAATGCTGGCAATGTTTGAAAGTATAACATTGATAATTTATTTTGCTCAGTGGGGGATTGGCTCAAAACTTATGAATAAAACTTTGTGAAACATCTAGTTTTACCCTGTGTTTTTGGATCCCTACAGTGAAGCGGTTCCACTGGGATCTAACGTTGGTTCACGTTAGAAGTTTTTCTTGGTTGCAAAGGGTATGAAACTACTAGGGGAGAAAGAGAAACAGCTTTAATTGACTATACCATGGTGTTTCATGTTTTAACTTATTAACTACAAATTGGAAAATACTTTGCATCATTACTAACCATAATCCAATTCATGAATAAAATATGTATTACATTTGAGGCTGACTATTTGGTTTCCATTTATTTTCCTCTAGAAACTGACCCACAGATACATGAAACTGGCTAACAGTAAGCCATCAGGTACATTTTTGTACATTTTTGTCAAAGTGATGTATATGATGTATATATATATATGAAGTTATGTCTTCATGTGGTACCATGGTTGTTGTAGTTGGGAGCTGGCATTATTTTTGACAACTCTCTTTTGTGAAGCATTCAAGGAAAAATAAGAATCAATATCCGTGTTCCCATTAAGCTATTTTTATGCACATTTTGAAGTATCGCATTAGAAAAGCTTAATGAAAACGCCACAATTCGAAAAAAAACTTCCTCAATTTCGCAAAAAAAGGTTTTAACTCTTACTTGAGGTGGATTTTGGAAATGTCAGAAAAGAGTTTATGCGCAAAATGGGTAATGGAAATGTATTTGTCGAATAAATAATGACGTAGCGAACATGTAAGTCGCATTACTGACCAGCTGTTTCCGTCTCACGGCCCTTGCTGCAGCCATTAGAGTCATTACACTTCTTTGTCTTCGTCTGCGGATAGCATGAAGCACGGCCAATACTAGCTGACATGAAAGAACAATTACAACTTGCCAAATTGAAACAAATTCCTGAAGACCTCTCTCAATTTTCTCTCGTCAAGGCAATATAACTATTTGTTTTTTTCCAGTTGGCAACCTCTACTTCTTCTACTCTGTTAACTGGCGGATTATTTAAGCCTTTACCATCATCTTCTGATGAAACTATGCATTGCGTAGCCTAATTTATTTGCTTAAAACCAGTTGATGGATTTTCCTTTTTGCAACATTTAAAATGTTCGCTTAAAATTCTCTTGCGAATCTAAGCTAAGCTAATGATCGGCAGAGCAAACACTGTAAATACGATCATGTAAATTTGTTGCTATATTTGAAGAGGTTGCTGCTTAGCAGCCATCTCACTAATCTTACTAATTGTTGCACCCTTACTGTAAATGCACCAACAAGAGATCAGCAATTGAGTCTCTGCTCACAATTGCACTACACAGCAATTATTATTAGTATTTTGGATACATTTTAAGTTATTTTTATAACTTAAAATGTTATTTATAAAAATAACATTTAGCTTTCAACTAAAGGTAATGAAAGCAGTGACTCTATTGAAGGCGATCAATCTAAAAACTTACTGTATGCTTTGTAAAATGTGGCAATGTGAAATATATGATTTCGAAGTTAATTGGTTGAAAAAAAGTCAAAATCACAGAAAGTGTGTTTTTAACTAAACTAAGTTGGACAGAACAATACTAATATAGTGACCTGCATCATTTGTGAAAAATTCTGTTACATCCAAGTAGATTTTGCACTGTAGTAATTTTCACCATTTGACAGGCTGAAAAATAGTTTGACAGCTTTTCAAGCTTATAAAATGTTTGCTATAATTTTAACTATCCAACGGGACGCTATTGCTGTCTGGACCAGATAAAATTAAAATACCACTTAACACATCAATAACAACACGTCAGCAGCTTAACACTCTGAAATGAAACTTCTTCATTAATACTTTTGCTTTTGATACTTAATTATATTTTACTGCTTGCACTTTGGTACTTCTACTTGAATTGTTAACTAATTATTTAACTTGTATTATTACACTCTTGTATAGCTACGTATACCTTTGATTACTTCCCTACTCTATATGTGCAAACTTACCATAAAGTTTGATACATTTCTGTCAAAATATTTGTCTCACACCAACTCTTCAAATTGAGTTCAACGGAAACCCTGACACACAAAGTGCCTCTGAATTCACATATCAATGCGCACCTTGTTTGTCATTAAATATGTATAACTAATATCGAAAATAACCTCCTATCTGTTGTATGCATGGCTGCAGATATTTTATGAGTGTGGAGCAGCGTGGGGGGGGTGTTGTTCTGTTTCTGAAGTTTTCCAGCTCAGTACTCCCTAATCCATACTGACAGAGGAAGCTCTACAGGAAGGCAGTACAACTGAGGCTAAGCTTCCACTAGTCTGTACTCTGCTGGGAGAGCAAAGGTTCTTTCCTCGTACGTGGGATGTATTTATTATGCCTCAATAAAGAATACGATTATTTTTTTGCTGAATGAATAAATCAATAAAGTGAATTCGGTTAACAAAGGAAACACTTTCCTCAATGATGCGAAGGTCCTTGTGCCTGATGTGATTATCTCCATCCAGTTCTTTTGTTATTTCTCTATGCTCGGGAAAATGTAGTGTTGATGCTCAGAGGCCACTAGGAGCTTGATCTGTCTATTTCTGCCGTCCTCTTAATGAAAGTGCCAAGGCATTCACCCTCTATATTGACCTCTACGTCTGGCAGATGGCTCCAATAGCCTCACACACGAGCCTGCTTAGAGGAGACATGATGCCTCAATGCAAACAACACTCGCAATCAGCCCATTGATAGCTTTTTTCTCTCTCCACTGAGTCAGCCATAGTAACAATCCTTTGTAATAACTACTGATACAGTGAGTGAGCAGGGGGAGATGAAGGAATTTTTAGCAAAACAAAGAGACCCTGTCGGCTGATGCGGTAATCTACAGGAGTAAGGATTGGTCAATAACAGATGGAGGGATGAATTGTTGGCCCTGTTAGCCATGAGTGGATCTGAGATGGGGATGAGCATTCTCAGCGAGGGGGACATATTCCAGTCCATACCTAGCAAAATGGTATTTGTTTCACACAGAGAGTATTGTTTTGGTGATGAAAAGAATCCAGCTGGCATGTTCTTCCTCCTGGAAAGGATCACGGTTAACAGTTTAGCGTGAGCCGAGCCCTCACTAAACAGATAATCCTATTATTCTATTGCATCTCCATCAGTGCAGACTGTGAGCATGTGTAATATATGTGCAGTGCGGTAAATAAATAGATCAATCGACACACGGGGGCCGCGGCCACGCTAAAGGACATGAAACAGAAGAAAAATGCCAAACAACAATCTCTCCCTCTTTTCTTCTCTCACCTCTTTGCTCACACACACACACTGAGATATTTGCGGTACGTTCAGGCCTGTTGTCTGGGAGACCATTTCTTGTTTAGATGTGTTGTCAAGGAAACAAAGATGGGGAAAAAAAGCTGTTTGCTAAAATTTTTAGAATGTCCATCTGCTATGTTGGAACAAGGAAAAAGTAACGCTGGAGCCTAGTTGGATGAGTGCTTCCAATAAAATATATCTTCCAAAGGGAAAGGAGCTTTATTGATTTTGCTACTGTTATTAATATAAAAATGGAGGCTTGGTTGCTGTAAATAAGCCTGGTGAATTCATTTTATTGCAGCCCAGCTGAAGCTTTTACCTACTGAGCTAAAAATTGCGTGGGACAGAAATCCACCATATAAGTCAGGTAACCCTCTGCAGTATAATTACAGTCTAACTGGCCACCCCTCTCTATAATTCTGAATAACAGGATGTCCAAATGCTTATAATCACCTATGATTACTGGTGAAAGGTTAAGCTGACTCAATCCCTCAGACCAATTTGCTGCAAAATCCCAGAAAATACTACAAAGACGAGGGGATTTGTAAGCCTGCTCGTTAGGGATGCTGAATGATCAAATTGTTGCTTTGGGAAAATAATAGCATGTTCTGCATAAGGAGTCACAGCATAATTCTATTGCAGTTGTTTTACCCAGGAGAACAGCAGCAGCTGGACGTCCGAGGTAGCAGACACGCTGCATATTGTGCGAGTGATTAAAAAAACCCAGTGTGGCCTAAATATCCTCCCACAGCCTGGTTTCCTCCCTCTTTACACATCCCCTGATTCTGTCACATCTTCACTGTTCTACTCTGCTGCTTCCCTCTCCCTCGCTCCATATCTCTCTGTTTCACATTGTATGTTCAGAAATGTATGATGCAGTCATTCAATAATCATATCCCCCTGTTACCCACATGCTGATAAACCTCGCAAACACAATTTCCCGTCTTTCTCTGACAATCACAAGTTTTTAAAGAGGTTGAATCATTTATTCAACATGAGGTTTGCCTCTGAATTGCCCTGGCTGCGAGGTTCAGGCGGTTGCATGGTTGGGATTTGGACTCTGCCATGTCCCCCGATGTCACCGAGTGCTGCTCTGTGGCAATCAGGACTGACAGCAGCAATCAGAAGTGGGGCAACCTGCACCCAGAGGACCTCAGGCTTAACCCCAGTGCTGTGACACAAACACCTCACAACTCATCAACACTGCAGTAATAATTGTTCAGGAATTCTTTGAGGGGCCTCCCTCTTCTTCTTCTTCTTTTTTTAAATTTTTTTTATTTTCCTTCCACATCACTCACTCCCGTGGATTCTGTTAAGAGCAGAGGCTGAGGTGGCATCACATGCCGTGATGCTCCTGCACGGCCCGGGACACATCAGCTTCCCTCCGGTTACATCCGAGTGAGAAAGCCCTGTCAACACGGGCACAAGGGGCTCGTCTTAAGAAGGAGAGGGAGACAGAGGAGAGAGGTAGAGGATGACAGAGGAAGGAGGAGGCAGGAAACAGGAGAAGTCCAGGTCATTGTGGGATCTGACAGCGGAGGGCAATGCCAAGCCTCATTTAGAATTCACTCCCTGAGAAGCAGCTGTTACATCTTTTATTGGATGAACAAAGGAATGGCGTGCTATTTTCATATGAGAACAATGTTTTTAAGAGTAGCATATAAAGGGACTGGAGGGAAACAGGAGTGTGTGTGGGGGGAAAAAAACTAAATTCTTCTTTCAGGAATATAAAGAAAGCCAACATGCAGCTCATTACTAGCTGCTTGCTGCTCAGTACTTATTGTCTGTATATGTTCTCACACTGTCATTGTTTGGGTCAAAAGCCACCTCAGATGGATAGCCAGGAGAGTTGTCTCCAGCACTTCCAGACGAATCAATACCTAGATCCTATTTTATTTCTGCAGTAGCCCCTCTTCCCTTGAAAAAACACTTTTGGCACACTTGTTCGGTTTGAGTTTCATTTAATTAAAACAAGGAATCACTCGAGCATAAAGTCTAATTACTGTAAGACAATATCTTAGATGGACAAAAGAAAAAAAACACTGTATATCTGCATGGCAGAGAAGGCATTTTTTTCTGAGTGTCTGGAAAATTAAAAGGAATTTTCAGTTGCAGTCTCCCACTTTTGGTTAGCAACTCATTATGATTTCCTTGCTTGGCATTTTAATACACTGTGGGGGTAAATAACAGGATGGTCCCAGCTCGTGGGCAAATTCATGTTGTTAAATGTTGGACAGAAGCACAAAGAATGAAGTTTTCAGGCGACAAGTGTGCATAAGAAAGCAAATGAAAGGGATGCTCGCTTCAAATCACTATGTGGACGTCAGTAATAATGCTACAGTTACCAATTTTAAACATTCGCTACATTCACACTGAAAGCTGAATTAACCAAACACCGGCCAGTCTAGTGACCTAGTTCTTTGGCTGAATGAAGGCCAACAAGCTGCAACATGTTTAGATGTTATGTTGTTCTTCTGTGAATGAGCCATTTTATAGAAGCTTTTTAATCTTGTTGCTTCATCTTGGCAAGACACTTTCCTTGGCTCGCGTCTGCTGGTTAAGTGTGAATATTTCATCCCCTCACCAAACAGCACTTGTGTAATTACCCACTGCAGTGCCTGCCACAAATGTTATTATTCCTGAAACTTCAAAAACTTCACACCTGTCTCCATCATTTTACATGCATGAAGAAAGTTGAAAAGACAGATAAATGTATCAGAAATGTCAGAAAGACTCGGTGGAAGTATTATCAGTATGAGAAGAACCTCAAGGCTACCTGAATTTTTTACCTATTCATAGATGGTGGAAATTATAAAGGGGTGTTCCATCAATTTACATTTTTTTTGGACAAGAAATGCTGTAAATGATCATGTCCGGTCAGCACTAATCTCTGTCACAAATTTCCGGTGGTTGCTTTACAATAAAAGCCACCCCGTGCTTCACCAGTTGAGCAACAGTAGGAATTATTTGGTTAGCACTAGCAATAACTTAGCTCATAACTTAGCTCATAACGTATATAACTTACATAACTTAATAGTTCTAATTCAGCTGTGGGAGCGAGAACAGTAAGCAATATCAATAAGCAACATCAATGAGACAATATTACAGATTACATGCTTGTATTGTTTCCTGTGAATCCCGCATGCATTGGTAGGTAATTTAAATCCCATGCAGGAATGGCAGACCCCGCCACTAATGATGAAAAGTGCCATATAGAGAGGTAATCACAGAATGTTAATATATTCAATGGATATTGCAGAAAAATGAAAGTGTTTGTAAATCCTACAGATTATAACTTTAAACTTTGATTTTCCTTTTAAACTGTCTTTTGTACTTTTCCCAGTAGAATGGAAGTGCAATGCTAAATTGCTGGGGTACCCCTTCACTGCCATTCTTGCAAGGGTAACAGAAGAGTAATTAATGCCCTCAGGGAGTAATACATTAAATCAAAAATAAGCAGAAAGTGTTTCAACTCTTTTTTTTCAAACTTACAATAACAAGCCTAACAGTACCTATGTCTGGCTGTGTAGCAAACACACACACATTTAATGAGATGTTTTCTTGTCGGCTCGGTCATTGCTGAATGGCGAAGCCTGTGGGTGTCCACAGGTTCAAAGACTAATCTAGTTAGTCTTTTTGGGGCGGTCAGAAAGTCGGTGGTTCGTTTCCCAGCTCCTCCAGTCCACATGTCGAAGTGTCCTTGGGCAAGATACTAAACCCCACATTGTTCCCAATGGCTCCGCCATCAGTGTGTGAGTGTGTGTGTTAAGGGATGAACATAGAAACATTGTGAGCAGCTTTGGAGAGGAAGCGCTACATCGCTCCTGATGAGCAGGTTGGCACCTTGCATGACAGCCTCTGCCATCAGTGTATGACTGCGTGTGTGTGAATGGGTGAAAGTTGGCATGTATTGTAACGCGCTTTGAGTGGTCGATAAGACTAGAAAGGTGCTATATAAATGCAGCCCACTTACCATTTCGCATTTCTCATCTGCCGCTCGCAGTAGGATGGGCAAGATCAATCAGAAGTAATCTGAGAAATGTCAACCTTCCATTTTGTTTTGCCCCCACAAAGGCTAAGCAGAGGGGAGAGGAATCATCACCGTTAATTATAAAGCCCATTAAGTTTTGATCTGTGTGAAAGCCCTGTCAATAGAAAGGTGCAATTATCAACCACCCATAACCTGTTTTCCTGGAATTAATTTCTTGGAATCTGTTGTCTAATATCATAATACTGTCTGAATAACAACTAGAATGCTTTTTACATTGCAGGGCTGTCACAGCACATATGAAAGAAAAATAAACAAATATTAAAGGACATTCAGCAGACACTTTGGACTGTTGTCACTGTTTGTGTTATGGCTGATGATAGAATAGAAAAAGCGGCTTGACAGGCTGTGTGATTACTGTGGATTGTTACAAAGAATATTTCTAGAGGGCATATTTCAGACGTGTTTCATGTTCCATTTCAACAGTAAATCATAATTTAGTGGTAAGCAGCATCACTGGTATTATATAGTTTTCCTCAGTTGTGCTGAAGGATGAAATATGTACCCGCAAATGGAACAGAAAAGAAATTATTCATGGGAAATGGAAATCAAGTGTTAATGTGATAATATTTCTCTGCCTCTCACAACTAAAAGACATAGCGATACATCATCCTCATCCACACGGCACCTTGAATCTTCTGCTAGGTCAGAAAAATGGAGAAGAGAGCGATGATTTTCTTTGTTTGTGAGGCCAGTTGGAAGGATTTACATTTGTCACCTAGCAGGATAACAAGATTATGTTTCATGATTAGATTTTTCTCAAGTGGTGTCAACTGCTTCCAAGATCATGATGAGGAATAAGTGGATTTGTACATTTGGAGAGGTTGCATGTTGGCCAAGAGGTAAAGAGGCCACCTAATTACCAGTGTTGTCCGTTTGATCCCTGCCACTGGATGTCTCCAGCTGCCAGCTAGTTACTGCAAGTTACCTGTACTTAGTGCGTCATCATGGTTAAAAGATCCTTGAGCAAGGCACCAGACTCCTCTGTGCCCTCTGAAGTAGATTTAATGTTGCCTGGTAACTATAAGGGTATCTGAGAGAGATAAACAAGGCTGGTGGAAAATATGTAGTAAAGTGGCTCAACTCTTTACCTAAGAAAAAAACACCAAGGTTACTGTCTGTCCTGTAACTTAGCAACCAAAAAAACTTATTGAATATGTACACATTATTTGTATCTGTGATATAAAGGGAAATTTTGTGTTTCATCTCACAACAGTGGAAAAAATGCCCATACCCCATACCTAAAAAATTTAAGAGGCCCTTCCAATGCAGATCTTCTATTGCACCTGAAGGCAGTGTTGGCCAGTCCATCACTTCAGTGCAGACTGAAATATTGCAACAACTACTGGATGGATTACTACGAAATTCGGCACCCAGAGGATAAATCCTAATGACTTTGGTGATCCCTGACTTTTCCTCTATAAGCGCCACCAGCAGGTTGACATTTGTGGTTTGAGTGAAATGTCTCAACAACTATTGAATGGATTGCCATGAAATTTGGTACACACATTCTTATCACCCTCGGGATGAAATGTAATAACATTAGCATTCCCTTAACTTTTCATCTAGCACCATCACCAGGTCAAATTTTAATTCATCCAATACTTTGGTTTTTGAGCTAATACCTGCAACAGTAACAACATTCCCATCAGCCTCAGCTGCTTTTTGTGTTTAGTGCTAATTAGCAAATGTTAACATGCTAAGACGCACAACTAAAAAGGTGAACATGGTAAACATTACACCTGCTTTTAACATTGACATTACAATCATGTATTGCATGTTGACATTAGCATTTAGCTCTAAGTATTTAGCCTCACAGATCTGCTAGTGACTGTAGACTCTTGTATGTAAGTATCTAGACAATTTTGCCTGTATGTTATGGAACTGTTCACTTTGGCTACACACACCTGATACTACTTCTCGAGAAATTCTTCTCTTGTGAATTAAACAACCATAGATATACAACTGTACATTAATAGGTCATCCTCTTATGAGATTATCTATTTAGTTTCACTGATTTCTCAAAATCAGTCAACAACCCTTTGCTGAGTCACAACAGCAGGCAGTCACAGTATATGTGAATTTTCCTGATAAGAAATGATCTTAAATAAAAAGAAAAAAGACACAAAAAAATCAAATTTTCAGCTACCAATGGCAACTTTTAACTTTTTCTATTTTTTTCATTTTTTTCTTGTTTAAATTATAAGTTCGACCTTTCTGTGTCAAATGTTTGTTTTGTTTTTTTTAAATAGAAACAGCTTCGCTCTCTCTTTAAAATATAATCAAAGTCTCACTTGAGCCTCTCCAACCTAGTCATGCAGTAAAGGAGCAGTGCACTGCCTAAACAAAGCCTAGTCACAACTTTACCAATAATTGTTGCCTCTCACTGAAAAGCTGTGAAGTCATAAGCATGTAACAACATATGGCAGAGCTTTATTTTCATTCAAATCCTGTTGTTGAGGGTCTCTCTCACACCTGACTGCTCAGTCTCATCCCAAATGAGCAGATGACAACATCTGGAGTCTTGCCGAAAGGAAAAGCTCTGAGGACAAATCGAAAGGCAGAACAAACCCACATATGCAAACATGCAGACACATGAGTAAAAGATTTTGGAGGTCATTAAAAGGTAAAGTCCTCTCCTTTTCAATTAATGTACATATCGCTGTCTAACAAGAACATTTTCTGCTGCTCTCGTATTAAACTGATGATACGTGTTGAGAGCAGAACTGAAATTCTTTAAAAAGAATCACCTTCAGACAGACAGAATATTATACTGCATGACTACTCAGACATTATTATGCAAAAGCACAGGGTCGGAATGACACTCCATTATATTTTCAGTCTGAGCAAACTGTTGAGGAACACAACTGTTGTTTATGGTTCAAAGCACAGGCAAATAGAAAGGGAGACAGAGCTTTTTGTCTTTTAAGTGCATTACAACTGGAATCCAAAGCTGTTAAGATGAAAGTCTTCAAAAGGTTTTCTGTTCATTGTGCTGTATCCAAAGAGGCAACGCAGAAAATGTTTATCTTATCTATTTAGGTTGATGTTTTTAGTGCAATCATAATCATGACTTATTATATCAGAGCACATACATGTAGAAAAAGATAGAATAGTTTGACACAATTTGGGCTTATTTGCATTCTTGCCAACTTAGAGGAGAAGATCAACACTACGCTTTCATCTCTGTAAGTTAATGACGTCTTCATGTCAAATCGTTCAGACCGTAATGCAGAGCCATCCAAACAGCAATACAAGATACCCTTCTTTGTGAGCTTATTTAAAAGGAGCTACAGGCCACACTGTTTGGTCGTTAATGGAGAGTTTTTAACGGACTGCTACAAATACCACAACAAAAGTAGCTACTTCAGGCTAGCTAATGGTGTGACAATAATCTGTAAACACAAGTTAGAGTAATGGGAAGTTTCCCTGCCTTTCACATACTGGCGACATTGTGTGAATGCAGAGTACTAAAGCAAGGAAGTGCCACCTTAGCTTAGCTAGCTTAGTTTAGTTCAGCATAAAGACTGGAAGCAGGAAGAAGCAGTTAGCTTAGCTCAAAATTTTTAAAAAATCCAGCTACCAGCACCTTATTAGTTTGCATTTGTCCAATCCGTACACAAACAGTAATGTAAATGACCATTTTTGGTTTTACAGTGCCTCAAAGGGAAAATTCATCGCTGTGAATATGATGATTTCTTAAAACTAGGCCATCTAAGTAGTAGAAATGTGCAATTATTTTTTGAAATCGGTGCCCTATGACTAGAGAAAACTGAGAAAAAGGCTGTAGATTCCCCATTCCACTCTTAAGGGGGAATCCTAAAACAACCAGAATTGCATTGCACGCATCTCATCCAATCAGACTGATAGACTCTACTCATGGTGTGTTTATGGCCAGCAGCAATAAGCATCTCTTATTTTCATTTAAGCTCATTGCTTACCGAGAGCTGCACGGCTGCACACAAGCCAGAGTGCTGGTGGACTGGTGGGCAGTCAAAACACCTCAGAGTCTGCCGTCTCCATTTGAGGTTGTTTTTGAAACAATCATGGATGAAGGTAATTTGACACACCAGATGGTTTGTTACACAGAACCATCTGAGTAGTCGTCCTTAGAAACTGTTTGGAAAAGGGCAGGCACTTTCAAAAAACACTTGGCAGGTGATTGGATGAACCATCCGTCTATCACTGTCTATCATGGGCTATCGCTTCTCGCTATTGCGCCTAAACCACGCCCGTAGCTGCCAGTAGTTCTAGGATTCTGATTGGTCCAAACCACTGGTGGTTCAGCCACAAGTGCATAACTTGAAGCCTGACAAGATGGATTCTCGTGT
The DNA here is from genome assembly GCA_038419695.1 of Scomberomorus guttatus. Taxonomy (NCBI): domain Eukaryota; kingdom Metazoa; phylum Chordata; class Actinopteri; order Scombriformes; family Scombridae; genus Scomberomorus; species Scomberomorus guttatus. Next base: position 20,586,892 of record CM076452.1, on the reverse strand, counting down.
GATCTTGTGAATCGTGCTGCCTTGCACGGTAAGGATGAAGGGGTGAAAAACTGCAACCAAACACTGTTTCTTTTACCTATTTTGGACTAGCTGGACCGGATTGTGGTCAAAGCTGGATGCAGATGCAAGTTTCAGATAACTTTAACACACAGTTGCTCTTTGCTGTTGTGTATTCAAGTTGGCAAAGTCCAATATAGTCAGGTTTACTAAAGCATTGCAATGTTTGTTGCAGCGTAAAGTTTTCTGTTCTGTCTCCATTCTCCCTGACGATCCACACCAGTCGATGGTGCAGCAGCCTCCCCGGCTGCAGCACCTCTTTTCTCAGTTGCTGCTGTACCAATGGTTGCTTTATCCTCCTTACTCTGTTTTGTCTGATTCCAAAGCACTATATTCGGCCTCATAAACTGTAATAATCTGCTCTGACATTTTATTGTAAAGCTAGTTGTTTTTTTGTGTTAGATTCAGCTCTTCTGGATGAATCATGGAGAAATTTAGCAGCTTACTTCCAGTTGTCACTTCCTCTTTCAATACTCTGTTGTGCTGTGTCTGATAAAAACACTGTGATATTGGGCCGTGTATCATGAAAGTAGTTTTCTTCCAAATATACTGATATTTTAAAGTATTTAGTAGTATGATGTTTCAGTGTCTGCTTTTCCCTATCACATGGTAGAAGGGAGTGTTTTGGGAGATCCACATTTTATCGTCCTTTAAGGCACCACTACTGAAAATGAGAAAACGCAGTTTGTAGTCTAAGGAAGATCTCAAAAGTTTGCCGGCAAAAGACTTTTGTTGGCAAATGAGCGGGGAGTTCTGGGTGCAGGCAACATGGAGGGACGTTAAACATAGGTTTTTTGCATATACTAGCCACATTGTAATGATGCAATGCTTGTTGAAAATCGGCAAAGTTTCCCTTGCCGCAGTATTTCTTGGTGAATAACAGCCTAGAGCAAAGTAACTCCCTCTAAACCACAAACGGCCATTCCTTCTTTTACATGAATTAAACAAATGAAATACAACTTATTAGTGAGCTTTAGGGGAACTGGTAGGCATATTTTTAACTTTGGAGAAAGCCAGGCTAGCTGTTTCCCCCTGCTTACAGTCTTCATGCAAAGCTAAGCTAATTACCTCCCAGCTCCAGCTCTGTAGCCTACTTAATGCACAGATATGGAAGTGGTGTTAACGTTCTCATATAACTCTTGGCAAGAAAGCAAATAAGCATATTCCCCAAAATATCCAACTAATTCCTTCAAACATCTAGCTACGCTAACACTTGATTGTTGGGGTAATGGCTATAAAGAAGGTGGTCCATATGTTTAATGGGAACCCCAAAGTAAGAGCCCGTCAATGAATGTCGCACAAAGTGTTTATGGTTGCCTGTCACTTAAATGCCATGTTGACTCGGTTTATTTATATCTTGATCATTCCACGTGTGTGTGTGTGTGTGTGTGTGTGTGTGAGTGAGCGCTACCATGATGACAGCCAATTAATTCAGCTCTTGGGGACTCGGCGAGGAGAAACAGTGACTTGCAGGCTGCATTAGTCATGCAGTATGGCAGCACTGGCATCAGGGAGCTCTCATACACTTTAAAGGTGACTCTGTGTATGTGTGTGTGCCCACATTTGTTGTTTGCCTCCTCTGCTATCCTGTCATCCCTCCCTCACCCATGGGGGCCCAGCATGAAACAGCCTCATGACTTAAGGATACCATCGACGGCGTTGAGTGCAGCCTGAGAAGCTGAGTGTCAAACTTCCAACAAAGCATTTAACAAGCACAACAGTGCACAGTACTAACAGCTCGTTCAAAGACTATCGCAGAGTTTACCCCCTACAAGCACACAAACAAACAACTTTATTACAGTTGATGTAATGCTGAGTCCAAAGGGATGTGAGGGAAGTTTTTTAAAAAGAGGTGCTCTGCAGAAAGCAATGGTGCAGTGATATAATGATCACCGTGAAGTGGGTCACAGAGCTGTGTACCAGTATTTAAAGGCTCAACTGTATGCTTTCTGCTATTGAATCTGACCACGCGTCAGCTGGACCATACAGAATAGCGAGGACATCAGGGAAAGAATTTATACAGACAACATACACTCAGGTGTGTGGATGTGAGGGACACACACACACAAACATTACTCTGCTCATTGAATACATTTAATACCCATTATCCATCAGTGCTGACCATGAACAGCCTGTGTAACAGCTTGAATGTTCTATTTTAATGCCACAACCAATCACAGGTCATACATTAGCCATTCAGTTAATTCTGCAAACCTCGGCGTGAGAGTCACCAACCTGCGAGGGGGCTTTATCTTCAAAAGTCAAGAGTTCGGGTGTAGATGCTCATCTGCGTTTCTTGTCATTCAAATATGAAATACTACTGTGGATGAACTGTTGTACAAAATCATAAACACTGGGTCATGCATTTTGCTTGTGACAAATGATGATAAATGTCAATGCAGATACTTTCATACGCTGTTGTGTGTCAATCAGTGATAATGTTCTGAATGTGGTTCAGCTGGAGATGGTTCCATTTAGCTGTAAAGACGTTAAAAAGTTGACGTGTAGGTATTAAAGATGGTTAGGTTAAGGTGTATGGTAATTATATTAAGGTATAACTTAGGCTAAGTTTAGCTGCAAAGTTAAAAAATGGATAACAAATAAAACATACTTTATGTTACATGTTTTATAAGTCATATACAATGAGAGCTCTTATATCTGAGCAGCAACATACAAAAGGTAAAGGTACTTTATTTGTCACACTTACAGGTGAAGTTCAATCTCTGCATTTAACCCATCCGTAGTATTAGTGGGCAGCCACTGTGCAGCGCCCGGGGACCAACTCCAGTTCAATGCCAGTGCCTTTGGTCAGGGGCCCTAACTACATATTTTTGATGGTGGGAGGAAACCGGAGCAAATCCCACAAAGAAAGGCTCTGCCCCAGCTGGGAATCGAACCCAGGACCTTGTTGCTGTGAGGCAACAGTGCTAGCCACCGAGCCCCTGTGCCACCGCATTTGGCTGGGAGAACTAATCCCCATTAAACATACATGAACATTACATTACAATATATAAAATATATCACAGAAAGAGAAGGTTGGGGCGGTGGAGGGAGCTGCAGCAAACAGTGTTGGTATAACTGAATCAGCAGAGTAATCATTAAAAGTGTCAGGTTATAAAGGCCACGCTGTACACCTGCATGATTATGACTGGATGTTAGTTGTCAGCTGATAGCCACACGGCTGGAGAATGACCCAATTATTGTGGAGCATGAATGAAAGCTGATTTCATTCAGCTAATGCAAGCCTGGATTCAATGCTCTTCCTGAACTAATGCTGTGCTTCATTAATGTTAACAATGAATTTATTAATGCTTTATAGGCAACAATAAGCCCTCGGTAATGTTCCCAACTAACTAACTAACTAACTAACTAACTAACTAACTAACTAACTAACTAACAAGGAAAAAATTTGGGTTGCTGTCTTGCATCTTATTAAATAGTCTTAAATTCCTGAGACTTACTCTTTGGAGAAGAGCAGCAATGCATCGTTACCAAAATCCATTTATAAATTTATTATTTTTTACAATATTTACAACAGCAGACTTTATATAGTAGGCTGCTGTCTGGATGAGTGAGTGGTAAGACTGAAAACTGTCGATTGGGGGGTAGGGGTGGGGGTGGGGGTGATGCGGCTACCTTATCAATAAAAAGACATGAAAAGTTACAGCTCGCAAAGACATTTTTCACAACCCATAGCAACCCTGTATGTGTTCCTTATTAGTGTCCTATTACTGATTTACAGTCTAAACTGTATAAATTGATAAAGCCATTAATAAAGCCAATTTATAAGGCATTTATGTCTCACTAGATGGTGGTACCAAGTCATTTTGAGTGTAAAGTAAAGATGTGGGGTTTGAGGGTAATCATTTTTGTGGTCTTTATGCCTGCAGCTTGATGATCCTCTATTCTGTCGGTCGGAGGCGGGATGTCTCCATGAAACACAAACAAATGATGAGGAGGACCAGTAGGTGGCTGGTGTGCTGCCTCAGCCAGTGCACTGCTTACAAAGGGCCATCAGCCAAGGTTTGTAGCTGACAGATGAAGGCCCCCTAATGGCGCAGCATCAAGCTGTGATTTACAATCTTTATATTTAACCAGAGAGAGATTAATTATCGCCAGCAAATTGACAGATCCAAGGAGGTGAGGGAGGTTTCTGACTGACATTGCCATTCCTCACAGCGCTTCCTGCCAGAGGGCATTGCTCCTGACCTTGGGATGCCAGGCATGTTGGGCACCCCACCTCCTTTCAGCAACACCTCCCTGATCTTTATCTTTAATAACCATCCTTTATTCTTTGCAGGATGGCACTCACCCTGGACGAGCTTATAGGCCTGACAAACCTTGTCAAGGTAAAGTGAAAATTCACTGTCAAACAGAATTCACTTATGTTTTTCATTGTGGCCACTTTATTGCAGGCTTGTGTGCAAGCATGTGTGTGAGAATGAGTGAGCCAGGGAGTGTGAAAGAAAACAAGCCTTGCCCACAGCTAGAAAACAAAAGAGCCATGATTCCACTCAGTGTTTCCACACTCCCAGTTTACTGATGCCCTGCAGATGTCCTCAGCCACTTTTTATATCTAAAGTATTGAATCTTGTGTGAGGTTTTTTGTCATGTCTCGCGCTGTGTTTGGGTTTGCTATCTAGTGTGTGATCGTTCAAGTGGGTGACAGGCTTTTCCCAGTCATTCTCTGTGGTGTATATTTAACAGTACAGTGCAAAATCAAATTTCCTCTGTGGGGACAATAAAGAGCAATAATATTATGTGTTTAGGCTGTAAAATAATAAAAGCAGCTGGCATTTTGGGATCTCACTCAACCTCAACAACAGACTGAAAACTGAGGCTGTAAAAGCTTTGTTGTTGCCATTTGCACTTCCTCTTCAATATCTGTTTTTATTTCAAAATGTCTACTGGGACAAATTATTTTAAAGGATACATTTTGGGAAATACACTTAGAGTTACATGAAAAGATTGACACCACTTTCATGTCTGTGCTTCAAATATGAAGCTACAGCTAGCAGCTGGTTAGCTTAGCTTAGCATAAAGACTATAAACTGGGGGAAATCCCAGAGGTAGCAAAATCCGCTTACCAGCACCTCTAAAGCTCACTAATTGACACAAAAACAGCACGTTGTGGTTTACCTTTAGACAGTGCCAGGCTAGCTGTTTCTGCTTCCAGTCTTTATGCTAAGCTAAGCTAACCCTCTGCTGGCTCCAGCTACATATTTAGCGTACAGATATGAAAATGGTATCGATCCTCTCATCGAACTCTCAGCAAGAAAGCAACTACATTCCCAAAATCTTGAACTACTGCTTTAAAGAGCAAAGCTAAAGTATTTAAGCTAACTGGATTAGTCAGTGTTATGTTTTTCTTCAAAAGGACCTTAAAGAAGAAGATGTCTTACACTCTTCAGAACGAGACAAGTAATTGCACAAAATGTACAGCATGTGCATCCACTGATTTTGCTGAACAGCTTGTTTTATTTTCAACCATGGCAGAGAGCAAAACATTCAGGAAATTAAGTTTGATGACATCACCTGTTGGCGGTCTGTCAGTTCACCTTCAATCTCCAACTGCATAAATCACATAAACATAATTTGGTTTGGTATCTGAGTGCAGCAGGACTCTTTACACAGAAATGTCCCTTTGAAGATGAATAAAAGAAAACACTTTGTGGTCTTCACAATGTGTAAAAACACAATGCACTGCACTGGAAAATGATCTGATTCAGAACTGGAATCAGGCTGTGATTCAAATTATGTAAAAGAGCTCTTCATTATTGCAAATGCTTGAGCTTTCACATGAATAACACATCCTTTACACCTCTCATTCCTATACAACAGCTTCCTCCATCTCCTACCAGTCTCCCCCTCTTTCTGTCTTTCTCACCTCTCACCTTTGCCTCTGTGGTCTCATCCATCTCTGTTCACTGCTTCCATAGCCAAGAAGCTTACCTATAGCAGTCTCTCCTGGCACCATCACTTGCACTTTGCAGACTGAGGATCACAATGAAGGACAAGGTGCTAATGATTTCCATTCAGTTTAGCCCCAAGCTCCGGAATATACGTCCTGGATAAATCCTAAGATTTATGACATCAACATTTTATCTTCCTCTAAGTGCAGGAGGACAGAGAAGAGGGCAGCAGGGATGGACAGGGAGAGCCATGCAGGAACCATGACTATCTTTACTAATCCTCTGGTACCCCTACCAGCTCACATTACAGATGGAAATCACTGAAGAATTATAACAGCGAATCAGCTCTACTCAGTTTAAGACTCCGTTCACCGCCAGCAGTCTCACCCCTACCTCCCTTCGTTTCTTTCTCCTTACCACCCGTACATCACACCCCCCTCCATCTGAAGTTAGTGCTTTAAAAGGAGAGATCACACCAATCCAAAGTGTCAGCATGGGAACAATTAGCAGGCAGGTGCAGAAAATTGCTCTTTTCATAATGAAGGATATTTATACATGCCCCCTCATAGAGCTGGACATGCTGCCTCGTCTAGTAAATACTCAAGCCTCTTTCTCTTCTCCTTTCTTGTGTTTTCTCCTTCACACACACTCACACACACACACACACCGCAAATGCTCAATTACAGCTCTGACACCCATAGTTCAAACCCACAAAAATAAATGATAAAGCCTGTTGCTGCAAAATCTGACATCAGCTCAAGATGTCAGCTCAGACTGAGACATCAGTGATTCTCAATCCAATTACATTAATCGACCATAGAAAATCCATACTGAAGGTTGATGAACAATCTTTACTGCCAAATCACAGGGATCGTGTGATTATAATTGAAGTTGGTTGTGGCTGTCGCTATCCGTCTAATGAAATAATCTGGTTGAACTAACCCTCTGACCGTGATCATGACAGACATAATTATCAGTCTGGGTTTTTTTTTTTTTCTAAATATTGTGCTATACTCTCGGCGATTGTCAGTTAAATGTGGGAAACACATTAGGTTCAAAACATTTTGGTGTGTATAATAGACAAGGGGAGAGATCCAGTCAAAGAAGATGACAAGAGGAAGACGTGAGCAGTCCGCCATCATTTCTAAGGCTGCTCACTGACTTCAAAGCTACTAAAGACAGTGAAGGTCATGCACTTCTCAAAGGATCACTTATTGAAAACAGCCTCGCATGATTCGGCGATGTCCATATGACTTCACAGCGGCTCTTACTTTGTGCAGCGCGCTTAATTCAACCCTGCAAGGTCAAAGAGGTCAGTGAACAAAGTGTTGCTCATCTTAACTGACTAACAGCTGCATGCTGCTCCATGTGCGCCACTCCTCGAAACACAGAGCGCTACTGCTCTCTACTGACAGACGCACGGCACTTTCCAGCTGAAACGGTGCCCTGTTATCAAGGTTTGCTTCATCACTGATAATGAAAATGACAGGATATGACTGGCGAAACGACGACTCCTTCCTGCGTTTTAGACGTGGCACACCGGAGAAAGAAACAGCGGTTGCTGTGCTGAGGATCACATCTTGTCTTGGCCCGTATCATGTGGGATGTAATCCCCAGTGATCTGAGCAGCGCCTTATTATGATAAGATACACATCTTTATCCTCACAGTAAATAGCTTTCTGATTGTTGACCATCACTGAAACCACCAGAGATATCCCCCTCTCTGACGCTTGTCTGTCTCCTGTTGGATTTCTGTCTGGTAGACAGCTGATAAATAAACCCATCAGCTGTTAAAGGATCATTTAGCTTACAGGAGAGTATTATGGTATTTCTGTAATGATTTAGTTTGATTAGCTTCTTTCATTGAAAAATAAAACAGCTCTCAGTGTTTGATTTTAAGTGACATGCATGACCGTCTGTATGTTGCATTGTCTCCATCTGGTGGTATCTGGTGAAAATACAGTATTTCATTTACTTTGAGCAGATACACACTAGTAAACTCTTCATATTCTCTTATTATTCGCAACTCTGACTCATGGTCATCTTAACTTTGCAGCTTTTAGCTCTGAAATTCACCACTACAACCAGAACTCAAGTGAATCAAATTAAGAAAAAAAACAAAAAAACAAAACAAAACAAGCTAAGGGAGAAATGTGTGATCACAAAGGTTATTCATTTTTAAACTGCACCATTAAATGAGATATGTTTCAGGTGTCCTGAGAACTATGATGCAAAATTTAAATTCACGAGTGACCAGAAAACCATAAAAAATATAAACATCTCTATGATGTAATGTAATGCAATACAAGAGCTCCACAATAAATAATTTAATACCTTACCTAAAAACTTTTCTGTTGAAAGTGCTCCTGTGGTTGTTGACTCAGCAGTATGCTGCCTTTTGAAGCTGTGTTTTTTTGTGGTGATGTATTGTAAAAGCATTTCTAATATTTTGTCTATGTTATTAAATTTACAGAGGAGCAGAAATATTACAAACACCTTACAACAGCATCACAGTCAAATACAGCAGCACCACAAACTAAAGCTTAATCACCTCTGTGACACAGTGTGGACAAAAAGCAGACACTAAAAGTTTAACACGGATTAGATTTATTATTTAGTGTTGCAAAACTATATCTTAAGAGTTTCTGTTTTATGGTCACTTCAGATTATCATGTATCATGTGAATCCATACAGGAAATTGTTCTCTTCATAAGCACCTGATAGGACTGCAGTGTTTGGTAAGGATGGATTAGGATTGTAGATATTTTAGTTCACTCATTCATGCTTCTCTGTCTGTGCATGAAAACATCATGTACAGATGTCATTACAAAAACAATAACCTGAGCATCCATTAAACATTGTACGTGTTCATCCACTGGTGACAGCTCCCAGAGTCCCTGATGCTGAAGTGTCTGGAAGCCTTTCTTCTTCTTTTGATGGACTGAGTCTTTACAGCCTACTCCACATTTGCCTATCTGCCATATGGTGCGCTGGTGTAAGAAAAGAGCTTGAAACTACATTTTTATCCTGTCATACATGAAGCAAAACCCACGGGTGGCCCATTAACACAAATCTTTTGTCTTTTAACATTAATTAAGCACTCTGAACGTTTACTACTATCTACGCTACTGATGAGCAGTGAACCGTTTTTATCCTGAGGTGACTAATAGAAAACTATGTGTGTATCCAGTGCTTTATGTAAGTAGAAGTATCAATACCACTGTGGAAATTCACAAAATGAACGTACTCATTGGGCAGCAGAATGGTCCCATTGCTGCCCAATGCATTGAAAATAAAGGGTGCAGCTCTGTCATTCTTATAATATCAAAGGGCACTGGAGTTGCATTGAATGATGGTACAAAATAAACATGTTAAGCAACATTAGAGCAACATTCTGACTGGCGCTGCCATGGGCCGGTATCAAAAACTGACCATTACCAGAGTTTAACCACAGAGCCAGCGGGGGATCCCCGAAACACAGAGCACAAATTCACATTTTGTTGAGGAAAAATGTACTTGCCGAGCACAAAGCTTCTAGCTTAGAGATTTGTACATTATTAGTGGCAGGAGGACTTGCCGAACATGAGGAAGCACAATGTGTGCACAAAGTGTTTGAAAGAAGAGAGAATCTGTAAATCTAAGAAATGGGAGAGTGAGGAGACTGAGAGCCTGCTGATTTTATTGCAGTCAACGAGAGTGCCACAGCGCTCTCCCTATCAATTAAGGTTTAGATCTCAAAGACTATGACATTTTGAGAGAGGGGAGGCTTGTGGCAACATTTTGAGGTATGATATGTGCTTGGAAAGTTAAAACAGTGGGAGGGAGACATGTTTAGAATTTTTTTTTTTTGTTCTAAAACAAAAGGCTGCTTTAGCTTTACTGCTGTAAAAGCCCTCACTTTGGACTTAAATTGCTCTGATGGTACAAAAAGATATCACAACACAAAATACAACTTTGGAAATTCAAAGTGTTTGTGTCTGAGCATTAATATCAAATCGCCTGAATATGCTAGAAAACAGGAAAGTAATATCTGACCGAGCTGCACAGTTTGACATTTCAGTGGATTTTCTTTGCAGTTGAAAAGGTTAAAACCACATACATAATGTGGAATAAGAGGAAGTTGCGGACTGACAAAATGTGCGCTCACACAATAACTAGAATGTGCATTACTTGAAGAAAATGCATGTGATTGATGCTAGCTGATGAGACTGACAGCTGCAGCTCTGGCAGCAATTTCTTTAATTATTATAACCCCACCAGTTACATGCATAACAGTATGCAGCAAGCAAGTAACATGCATATGTATCTTCATCATGGTTTGAATTGTCTTAATGTTGATCAGAGAGAAAACCATCTGACTCCTCTGATGCACATGTTTAAAAAAGACACACAGCAGCCTCCATCACGTAAATTCGTCCAGACAAAAGATTTTCTGGACAATTTTCACACCACTGCAGTGCATGCTGGGAAGTATATTCCATTAAGCTCACGCTGTTTCTAAACAACTTAAGAGAGGAGACAAGGTGACAAGGAGTGGGGTTTGTGTGTGTGTGTGTATGTGCATGCCAGTATGTAGTGTGTATTGGTATGTATTGTTTTGGTGTGTGTGAGTGAAGCCACTGAAGGTTTGAATGTACTTACAATTGAAAGGGAGAGAGATAATCTCAAGCGGTGTGTGTCTCTGTGTCTGCGTGTCCTTAAAGAGAGCAGCCTTGTCAGTAGTGGGACTCAAACCCACAACCTTGTAATCTCGTAAGGAAGCTGACCATGAGAACAGTGCATGTTAAGAAAAATATCCTATTCCGTTAAGGAGAAATTGATTTGCCTAAAACTAAAGCTTATAGCCCAGAGATTTGTACATCATTAGCAGCAGCACTCTATGTTTCAATTCACATGCATTTTCCTCACCTCCATATTTATCAGTTAGTTTTTCTTACTTCCACCCCTCATATCGTGCAGGCCTGGGGACATGAAATTTGCACGGGTTTCATGGACCGGCGAGTCAATGCCTCGCACTAGCTTGTTTGTTGTTGTTTTTGTTGTTGTTATACATTTTAGAACACGTCAGTAGCGGACTCCGGGATCGTTGGGCGTTTCAGCCATTATCACTTGACACCTTCACCTGAGGAAAGCCCTGCCGAGGTGGATCAGGCCCTGGACTGTGATGAGTATTCTGGAGGTCCAAGGGGAGTGGGTCTGTAAGAGATCCAAGTGTAAGGGCAGGGTATTACCTGAAAAAAGAGTAACACTGGGTAGGTAAGATAAAATGGGTAAGGGGGGTAATACAAGAAAGAATTGGTAAAATGGATGGGGAGAGGGGGGTATTACCTGAAAAATGAGTAATACCCTCCTCCCACACACACACACACACACACACACACAAACTTACCCAAAGCATGGGTTAGGCTATGAGGCTATGAGGCATTGTCAAAGCCAGAAAATGTTGCAGAAATATATGTTTAACTTTTGTTTCCTATCTTGTATCGTCTCGTGACCCCTCAGATATATCTTGTTCTAAAACAATTCTACCCTCTACAGTAATAATATAACATGATATTTCTACAATTCTTTTGTCTATAATAAAATGAAACTTGGTACACAATTTCACCATCAGAATGTGCACGACATATAGAAACATGGCTCCAATAGCCCCACCTTGTGGCCGTTAGTGAACCACCACCATACAACTTATTAACTGCCATATCTATTAAATGTAATATTCCATGGCAACCAAATTCAGCAAAGTTGTACAGATGGGGATGCTGAATAAGTCTGTAGCGTTCAATAAAATTTCACCTGTAGGTGGCGCTACATTTAAATATTTAGCAGCAGTGCTCTACAACAGTAGAGAGTATGATCTTTCACCCATCTTCATCCAGCAAATCAATAGGTGAGTTCCTTTTTGCTTTGATTGGTAGCAAAGACAAAACATATTACATTTCCAATCAGTTTGAATAGTGCTATAAGCCCTTCCTTCTGCCATCTGATCACAACACCAAGCAAAGTAAGCTATTTTACTAGTATATATTTTCTCATTAAGCCTGTGATCTATTCTTTGAGATTCTCTCTGACTTATTAACCAATCTTGATGTTTTGGAAATTTTGCCCAATTTTTTTTTCTTGAAGTGAACTTTAATCTTATTAAATGTGAAAAGTATTGGACTTAATAAGTCTTGAAATAGAGTCTTGCTAACTAGCTACGTCAACATTTCTGAGAGTGGACAGTGTCCATCCTCCGGGGGGACTGCTCGCCCAGGGGGAACCCAGGAGGCAGCAGCTCACTGCGGCCGGCCTGGGGCCTCCACTCTCTCCAGGGAATGCCAGGAAGGCAGTACTCTCTGTGGCTGGTCCTGGTTTGTTCCCTAGTGGAACAGTGTCCATCCTCCTTTACTTATTTTACCCATTTTCAGGTAATACCCCACTTCTTCTACCACTGCCAATACCGACATACCAGTAGAGACAGGGTGAAAATAAAGAAAGACAGAGCTTGCTTGGGGCCCCCGAATCATTAAATCCACCCCGGTATTATACAGAATATATTATTATACATATCTATAATTCATAATTGGATAATTATTACAGATACATTAGGCCTACTTAATAAATGTAGTTACTTTCAACTATTGCAGTACAAATAGTACCAATAAATACGAAAAAAAAAACATTAAATGGGAAAAGTTTGACACACTTTAACACTGAAAATACAGTTTTAGTAGGCTTATCTCAAGTGTTAAGTATGTATGTAAAAGACTTGGTGCTAATTAGTATAGACTGTTACTGATACGAACATGTTCGCACATCATACTTACTTAACATAACTTAAATTGCATTTTTTTGTGAGGCACGTGTCTTTACAAAAGTTATCTGCTAACACCTGTGATCAGTGGTGCAGCTCTGACTTTAAGACCTGCTTTGTTGTCCCCGTCATGCTGAGTAAACAGGCTGACCCCGCGGGCCCCGTCTATCTCCTGCATCGTGTGCTTAACAACCGGGCCCCCCTGTGGAGACTTGATCTCAGGCATCGCGACATTTCCTTCCACTTCAATGGAGCGCAGTGCAGCTATTCTCGCGATGAACGAGCTGGTCTGTTCACAATAAAAAATAAGAATAAAATAAATAAAAAGTGTTGAAAATGAACAGGTCTTAAACGGACGTCATTATTTTCAGGTTTGCAAACTCAGCACAATCCGTGCTATTGTAACCATGAAGTAATCTCCTATTATTGTATTATTTCTGGGAGTTCATCAATTAGCCTTCTACCACAGATAACATCGACTTAATGAACCGTTACTGTAACTAGAATATTATTTCCCTTTTGCCAAATTAATGAGGCCACTAATTGTCTTAATTTGAGTCGGAAACCCCGGCATTAAGATTTCTCTCTGCCCACCAGAACCACCTCCGTATAGCTTCGGGTGTGTGTGAGGATAATTACAGACTACACTGCTTTCAACATCAAGAGGTTCACTGTTCCTGGTGAACGATTGTGTGAAAAAAAAAATGTAAACGCTCTATTGTTACGAAATTAAGGAGTCTTTAATTAAAACACCAGAGACTCACAAGGCAAAGGCTCACTGTAGCCTATAGACCACTCAGCCACAGGGAGGTGCTGAGGAAGGAGACCCCCATATGTTATTTTACATTTACACATGATGAAAGCAATCTAAATAGATATTTAGGGGGTTATGTATAGGCTACATGAACCCCTGGAAAAATATATGCCAAATTATGGTGTATATATAATATTACCTATAATATTTAATAATAAATTATTATAATAATGAATAGACATCAAAAGCCGTTAGTAATCTGTTGATTATTTTCTCAATGAATCGATTAGTTGTTTGGTCTATAAAATGGTGAAAATCACTATTCAGTCCACAACCCAAAGATATTCAGTTTACTGTCACAGAAGACTAAAGAAACCATTTTTCTCTTAAAGAATGACTCAGAACAATTAATCGATTATCAAAATAGCTGCAGATTCATTTTCTGTTGATTGAGCAGTCGATTAATTGACTAATCGTTGCAGCTGTAAAAGCCATACTGCCTTCACTAAGCTCACTATCTATCATTGTTGGCGTTGTTTTACACTGTTTCTGGAGAATGTATAATCATCTGTGGTCAGTTTGCTAATCTATGGGTTCATCATTTTCTTATCTAGAGTAACCAAAACAGTCTTTTAATCAGTAATGCATGAATATGTGCTTCAAATGGAGCAGCTCTTTTGAGCAAATTTCTATTTTCCCTATAATTAGCACTAAATTGTCTTTCTAGAGACCTACCCACAACATGATTACAAAAATACCGACCCATTAAAAAAAAAGTGTTATCGTCATTTCTGAAGCTATGTGTGGATGTGTTGTAGTTCCTAAGGTGTTGTAATTTCCTGCAGAGGTGGACAAAGAACCAGTCACAACCCTTCTAACTATAAAGCCTCAAAAATAGATTTGAATTAATTATAGATTGCTTGGGGCCGTGGTTCCCCAACTGTGGTTCCCCAGGGATAATTGAGGAGGTTTTAAGGCCTCCCCCTAATGAAACGAGGACTGGTTTATTCTCACTATTAGGTCTGCTTCATTTACTAGAAATTAGAGCAATGACACAAGGTATTATTGGATCCACTCTCATGCTCTCCATTATCAGTCCACGGCTAATGATAAAAACTAAAATGAACCTTGCCAAAAAAAAAAAAAAGGAATTGAAATTGAGAGGCATTTGAGGTCATCATTTGCACCCACCTCCATTCGGAGGCGTAACAGCTTTAGATCATTAGCTTCAGTTCATTTGAAGCCCCACAGCAACCCTGACACAAGTGTGCCGACACAAGTGGGTGCTGCTGCAGTTGGGCGGGCGTACGATTTAAATAGTCGAGGGTCAGGGTAAACTGTTGGTACTGTTGCCAGGCTCCATCGCCAACGTCATCTGGCAGCTGCGGGTTGTCTATGGTACCCTGGTTGCCAAGTTGGTGCTATGGCATTACTGCTAGTTTATTTGTGTTGTATGTTATGTTATGATTGTGGCCTCTTCAATTCATCACTGAAAGACAAAAATAGGCCACTACTCTGTACTCATCTTCTATAGTGTTTATATTCTGTTGCATTAAAAGACACGTAGTCCAGGAGCCTGTTCCAAGAGTTATCTGGAACAAAAACCCCAGAAATCTGGGTTTTACTCAGTAATATTCCAGAGTTTTTTTTTTAATTAATCTTTATTTAATCAGGCAGTCTCATTGAGATTAAGATCTCTTTTCCAAGAGAGACCTGAGAACAAAAATATTCATAAAACATGAACACAATCAGCAGATAGAAACAACACAACTACAGAAGAAATGAATAAAAACAGTTACAAGAACCATAAAAAACATCAGATAATAAAGCTTTAAAATCTCCTTAGTAAACCGACTGCTTGGAATAATGCCCAGACAAACACTCTGCTGGTTACACAGACATCTGAGGGATGGGAAGTCTTTCTTCCTGTAAAGGCTTAAGCAAGACCTAATGAGGCTATCAGGAAATTAGCTGGTAGCTTAGGAAGGAGGCTAAATATGAGAAATTGTCGGTTGCAGGTTAATAAAACAGTTGGTATCCAGCTCCTGGCATGTTTACATGTGTGTAGTTCATTTTTTTGTTGTTGTTTGTTTGTTTTTTATAGGCTATTTGCAGTTTTGGTATAAAGAAAACTACACTGAGCAGGTTATCGAATTTTCACAAAGCCAAGTTTACAGCTGTCTGACACTTGTCTTGGAGGAGGGAAATCTAAACACTTAAACCAGCATAAAGCATCTCAAATGCTTAGTTGTTACTTCTCAGTACATCACCTGTTTGCTGACATTTTATCACTTAACCACTGTGGTGGAATGTAACTAAGTACATTTACACTGTACTATAGCAAGTATAATTTTATGGTACTTGTACTTTACTTAGTATAGCATTTTATCTATTTAGAACAGAAATATTGTCTTTTTTCGCTCCTTTATAGTTACCTTGCAGATTCAGATTTAAACTTACAAAATATATTGTTACAGATCAAACTATTATGTTATATATAAAGTAATTAAAGCTAGCTCCACTTTCAACAACTGCACCGTAAAAGTATTAACAATCCAATAGTAAAAATAAATACTTCTGCACTTTTACTTAAGTGAGATTTTGAATGCAGACTTTTACTAGTAATTTACATGTATTTACACGTTGTAATATTGCTTAAAGCTTTAAAATACTTCTTCCACCACTCCAGCCATAATTATAGCAATAACTTACAGTGAGGCTAACTTGCAGGAGGGTGGATTTCAGTTTTTGCATATATGGCCCCCAACCAGGCTTGGACGGGCACTGAAAGTTGCCACATAGCCCCCCCACCCCCACCCCTCCCTCCCTGCCTGTCTGCCTGCCTGCCTGCCTGGTGGGACACATCAGTCTCTCTCTAGCGGGAGGTCACTTAGAAGTTGACCTCAGAAATGTTCTTCACACCTCCTCGGCCTCCGCCGCCACTCCCCGCTCACGCCCCGCACCAGATGGGAAGTGTAGCCGCATTTTTAAAGCCTGCTCGCAGGGTTACAGGCTGTTGCGCTGGCAAGTGGGGCTGAAGGAATGAAATATTCATGCAGCACCAAAAAAAAAAAAGAAAAAAAAAAAAGAAAGAATGGACACCCCGGGACGGAGAGCGTGCCGATTTATTCAACTAAGACCAGGCCTCATTAAACTGCTGGCGGCGAGGCAGGTCACGGTGATTTTCTTCACCAGTGCTCGAGCACGACCGTCACACAAACACACAGACAGAGAGGCGCTGAATGCTAAAATTTGTTGGAGTCACCGCGTCATCACAACATCTCACACATCTCCCACCAGACAGGTCTGCGGCGGTGCTGAAGCGGTCTCTCTCCTGTAATTGATGAGCTAATGAGTGATTAGCTCCCGTGTCAGAGCAGTGAGTGCGGAGCTGTCGCTGTGAGCAGCATATGGGAGACGTGGGTGACACCGGTTCTGACAGAGGTGCGTAGCTTGCGCGAGGGTGCCAAGGGACACCAGCTGATAGGCACAGGGGCCACGTGACTGACCAACATTTGTAGCCTAATTAAATCTCCCTTGATTTGCTCTCACTTAGGAAAAAATAAATCTTAAATACGCTAAGAATAATAGGCCTAATAATAATATACAATAGTGATGGAACTTTTTGCATTAGGCTAAGCCTTTGGTTTTGTTTTTTTAATGGTTCATAAATTACCTTCAGACAACTTATCGGTTATCACGGCTCTGCTACAGACAGGTGTGTCTCAAGCCTTGCCTCCCACCTGTTCGTTTTATTATTCTTCAGCAAATAATCGGCAGAAAGATTGCCCACCGTTTACTATTTGTTTGCGAACAAACTTCAGCTCTGCCAGATCCCCTCAAGGGCCAGACCCAATTAAGAAGTCAGTTCCTTTGCTCATGAGAGAGAGATGTCCACATTTATTTTCCGTGGACCGGGCAGCAGCTCCATGGATGAGGATGACACAATATCTGACGAGCTGAAGTTTTATAACTATATTAACCTTTAAAAACGTCTCTTAAAATAATAATTCTGAATAACACAAATAAATAAATTTAGGGGGAAAATCTATTTAAGTCCGAGCTCAGCAGTAGTTTAATCTACAAATGAACAGTTTTGGCATGCGCACTTGTTTCTTTATTTTATGGGGAACTTTAACGGTTACGCCTGTAGAAATGTAGACTTGCTATTCTGAACAGGTTCATCTAAAAAGCTTTTCAGACGTACAGGCCACGCTCTTAAATGATTAATACTTTCGGCTACCCTCTGTGTGAAGATAATAACAAGATCGTGATTGAGTTACAATGCACAATAGGAGAGAAAAAGTCGAGCTTTGTCTAATTGTTCTTTGACAGGGTCAGAGGGGTTGTGCGATTGGCTGCTGCCTCCTGAGGCTGCGGGGCTGTCAGAGCTGTTGCAGGGTTGGGAGTGACACCAAGGTGACTCAAGGGGGGTGGGGGGTGGGGGGTATGTATAAATTGCTGGCGCGGTACAAACCACTTCAGAGACGAGGGCATCAGCCAGATCCTTCTGTGTGACCTTTCCCTGACGTGCACTACCACAGCCCCTTACAGTGATGACAGCAAAAGCAGAGCTCTCAAACTGGCCAGAGTACCCCGAGGATTTCACTCTGCTGCAGCAGCGCAACCTGGCCCACATCAACTCCAAAAGTTGGATCTCTTCTAACTCGCTCCGTGCGTTCTCCAGGAGGGACGCGCACGGCTCTGCAGACCCGGGCCTCTCACTGGAGCAACTTGTGCCAACGAGTAAACTGCCTGACTGCGTGTCCGCTGCAGGCATCGCGGAGACAGACTCTGACAGGGCAGCAGAGGGAGGCAAGACGGGCCACTTTGGCCCCCAGAGATACAGACGCGTCGCAGCCAACGCCAGGGAGAGGAGGAGGATGCACGGCCTGAACAAAGCGTTTGACGAGCTGAGGAGCGTCATCCCGTCTCTGGAAAACGAGAAAAAGCTGTCCAAATATGACACCCTCCAAATGGCGCAGATATACATCACGGAGTTGTCCGAGCTCCTGTCCGGCGTGGTCCACCCGGAGTGCAGGAGCCCGCGTCCAGGCGAGACGTCCAGGAGGAGTCTGATCCACTCCCTCCTTCCAGCAGGCACCACACAGCCCCCGAACCCACTGACCGGAGAGCAGCGGGAACCTACCGCCTCTGTCGGTCACCTTATCATACTTGGACCTAAATCTGACCTGGGGGCAGTAAATAAAACCACAACATCGTCTCACAGCAGTGATGGAGAATCTTGTCATCTCAGTGACATGGAGGAAAGTCAGAGCGGAAGACAGTAACAGAGAACAATTAGACACCACTAACTGTCAGTTTCTGTTATAGGAAGTGCCAGGTGAACCAAATATTACAGCTTGTAGAAATGTTGACCATATATGAGATAGTCATACACTACATTCTCCCTGTCATAGCTTGCAGTAGATGTTGCTCTGCCAAATGAAAAAAAGTCCAGGTAAAACTCAAACACACCCACTAAGATCTTGAATTTATTCTCTCTCAAGGCCACGTTGAACTCTTACAGCCTGTTTTTGCACTTTATATGAACTGAACCATCACTAACGACATTTTCAGTGTCATTAGTGACATTTTGTCTAAATTAAAAATTATTTTGGTATTTATGTATATGGGGTATTTTATGAGGATGTTTTTTTTTGCTACAATAAAGATATAAAGACATAAATCCGTGTATTTGAAATTGTTTGTGTGTATTTCATATTTCAGTCAGCAATACATTGCAGTTAGATGTCAA
Source organism: Scomberomorus guttatus (assembly GCA_038419695.1). Classification (NCBI taxonomy): domain Eukaryota; kingdom Metazoa; phylum Chordata; class Actinopteri; order Scombriformes; family Scombridae; genus Scomberomorus; species Scomberomorus guttatus. Next base: position 20,567,615 of record CM076452.1, on the reverse strand, counting down.
TATCTCTACAAACAGATTCATATAACACAAAGCCAAAACAAAGACTTGGGTTCTTGGAATTTCAACTGTATAAACTGTTGATGTATGTGAGACAAAATACTCTTTATGCTAAGAAAGTTAAGAGGACATGGAAGCAAAAAACATAAACTGGAGGACGTGACTCCCAAAGATGTTGTGTAACTCACTGACTCTTATAAGGAAACGTCATTTTCTCAAAGCTGTTTCCATCAAATGTGCTTCACCTGGATCTCCTTTATGAAACAGTCCTTCAGTCAGGTGTCCATTCAGCTTATCTGATGTCAACTTCACACTAAAGATACTGTATCAATTTATAGGTTTTTCTAACATTCCAGCAGTAAGGAACCACATTTATTGAATCCTCTTTTTTGCAACAACAATCCGCAGAATAAAATGTATTTCAGGTGCATCTTTCATACAACACAGTTCACTGTAAGAAGAGCCAAACTCTGCTGCTTTACGGTGTGTTCCCAGTGGAAGGGATTTTTAAAGAAAGCAAAAATGAAAGAAGAAGCTGAAGCTAATTATGCTTTATGACAATCTATCATGCTTAAAATTGCTCCTTCCAGTCTGTCTGTTAACTAATAGCCTACAGAGAAAATGGGGGGCTGCCCCCTCCAGAGGGGAGAGGTGGCTGGAACTTCGCCAGGTCCTTAGAAATGATTTCTGCCAGCCTGTGTTTAAAACTGCCAGGGGTCTCTGTGGGGTTAACACGCGTAGAGGAGCTGGTGGCCTCCTCCATCTCCGTCATGTCATCCGCTGGCTCAGCCTCTGCATTGTACCCTGGCTCGGTGTAGTTACTCACAGGGGGCTGGGGCTGGGGCTCGGGCTCAGGCTCGGGCTGGGGCTGGGGCTGGGGCTGGGGCTGCGGCTGGGGCTGCGGCTGGGGCTGCGGCTGGGGCTGCGGCTGCGGCTGGGGCTGCGGCTGCGGCTGCGGCTGAGGCTGCGGCTGGGGCTGCGGCTGGGGCTGCGGCTGGGGCTGCGGCTGGGGCTGGTATCGGGGCCTTGGTAGAGAGTAGGGAAGAGATTGGGGCAGGATACAGGGAGGAGGCTGGGGCACAGGTGGAGGGAGGGGTGGGGAGTACGGCTGCACCTGGGAATCTAAGGGGTAATTAACTATTTTCAAGTCTGAATAGATGCACTCTGAATCCTCTCTGGCAGGCAAGACCCGATCTTTTCTAATCAGAGCTGGCGTGGCTCTCTGCACGTTGTAATAAATCTTGTCATCCATGAAATCATCCAGGTTTAGAGCCTCCAGGGAATGACACCGTTCATCCTCATCTTTGCCTCCTTCTGCCACAGCTTCCTTACTGTCAGTAGATATACAGGCGTCATTAATAGTTGAATAGTGGTTGTCAGACTCATCCTCTGTGTCTGCATCTGCGGGACTGTAATCAGGAGGACCAGCGGCTTGGCTGGTTGTGGTAGGTAAGTTGGGAAGAGACAGGTCATATATTGATCTTCTGTTGACAACTGGTGGCTGGACAGAGGATTTCTTCTCAATGGAGCACTGCCTGGATATAGTCTGGAAAATCTGGCGACCGTTCCTGGACAGGAAGATGAACACTCCTTCTCCTGAGTCACAGCGACGGCCCGCTTCGATGCTGAATCCCCCCTGCAATCACATTAATCCATTAATACATATCTTGAGGGAATAGTTTGACATTTTGGGAAATATAATAAATCATTTTATATTCTCTCTGATTTAGGGGGGAATTTATCATTAATTTACCACAACTTGTCCAAATTTGCGTAAGAGCCTGTATGGCCAGTTGTAGATGGTTTGCCCAGTTTGGATGGCGAGCAGTAACACAGCGTCACTTTCTGGGGCGATCAGATACTCCCCGGCCAACTTGCACCTCCTCGACGCCTCTGTGCTCTGGACAGTCACTTGGTACTGGTTTGGAGGAAGGGTCTGATCTAAACATGAGAAGACATAAAAATATTTAAACATCACAACACACTGAAGCCAGTGCGGCATTAGTGCACGTACATTTTCCGCAGTCTGAGCAGCAACACATCAGCAAAGGAAATAAATGTACACTGAGGCAGACTTAAAATTGCTTGCGTTCTGCTGATCTCCACATGTGACTGGGCTGCCCGGATTTTTAGAGTGAAGTGTAATCCATTAGGAAATAAAAAGAAATAAATTTGTATAAGCCAGAGCCTGCTGACGCTAATACATTCTGGTGTTCATGTTTGAATAAATTAGTGGCTGTACCCACTGCTCACAATCAGGGTTTCTGCTGATGACATGAATTTATGATGCTATAACATTTAAACCTAACATTTCTCTGGTCTTTTCATATTAATATAGCATTTTCACAATTTACTCTTACTGCCTTATTAAAAGCTTCTTATAACTCGGGTCTTATTTTTCTAAGTTTGGCCATTATTTCTACCGACAACATTGTACTCACCAAGTTTATTCCTGAGATATGGGAATATTGCTACAATATTGCTTAAGCCTAATTATCTAAGCCACTTTTTAGAGGTAAAACCACAAGTGAGTGCACCTGCAATGGTGGCAATAATCCCTCATTGCACAGCAAAACTGTGGCACACAACTATGGCATGTACAGGAGGCAAAAGCTGAAACAGGAAGTCCGTCTGTATACAGCAGTGAATGTGTACAACAATTTTTGTGATGACTTTACTGCTCAATGTTGTTTTGTCTTCTGAATAAATGTGTCTAACCTGAAGGTTTCTGGCATCATGCTCATGTTTCTTGCCCTGTCTGACCTCTTTTTGGCAAAATGTTACAGTATCTCATATTGCAACCATTAACTTGTATGAGTATGATGTTATCATAAACTAAAGTAAAGATGGGAAGACTATGGAAATAAGACACAAGTTCTAAAAAAAAGAGGAATAATCCCTCAATTTAACCACCTGTTAGGAGAGATGATAGTTTATGCTGTGTCCTGATGACAACCACACTACAACACACGCTCAATAGACACACAAACACTGATATTAATGTTGTTTTTGACTGCTTGTTGACTGATCAGCTGTCATCTGCATCCTAACGAGTGTTACCAGTTTTCCAAGATGAGTAAAGATCATTGTCCGCCATGGTCAAGTCATTTCCTCTCTCGAAACCCCCTTTGTCTGACTCTCCAGGATCCTTCTGTAAACACAGTGGCATGGTAAACATTACACGGAGTGTACACCAGCCTCTTATCACAGTTTTATGACTTCAAAGAGGCAAGATGCAAGAAAGACCATAACTTGTGCAAGCACAAGAATTAGAGAAGTGGATCGACAGAAGTTACAGATACTGTATTAACTTCCTCAATGTGCTATCTATCTCTGATTGTGGGTACAGCTTATCCCCACCTTTCCCAAATTATAACACCACAGCGGATATAAAAGGAAAAGGGGGAAAGTTGTGCTGGTCAGGAATAGAGATGTGTACCTGGAAGGCGAGAAGACTGAGAGCATTCAGCCAGTCCGGGCTTGTCATGGAGGCGAGGGTGTAGGTGGACTGTGTGGTGTGCAAGTAGAAGGCTGTGCACCCGGAGGGGCAAGACTCCTTTGGAGCAGGGTTGACACTGAGGCAGTCACTTAGACGCACCACCTTTCTCTCTGGTGTTTTCAGCCGGCAGGCCTTCTTCTGGTCAGTGATAGCATTGTTGTCAAGTACAGTATAGAGCTCCAGCCGGCCAACCCCTGTGGAGCTGGGTTTAAAGAGCACCATCCATATTTTGCGCCATGTTCTCTGTTGTACATGACAGAGGGGGAAATGGGAAAAGTGAAATTCTGTTAATAAGTGTTTTTTCGGGTATAGTTTTGTGTGGTTTAGATCTTACGTAAGAGACTACTTTGGTTCCCATGGGGAGTTTTGTTCAGAATGACTTGTTATGATGTGCCCATATCTTCAGGTATGTGCGGCCGTGGGTTAAATCAGAATAGATCTGTTTCAGTTGTTACACAGACTACATTTCTGCTGCACATAATCTGTGCCCTGTTGACAACTTTGTTTACTGCGTTTCAGAAATCAGTTAAGTTGTGGTTATCATTGAGAAGGCCGAGGGAGAAACTCATTTCATATCATCCTTTAGACACTACACCTCTGGCTAAACATCTGTGAGAAAATGTTAATTTTGAAGTTCACATTCAGAGCAACTCTAGAGGGGCCGCCTACCACCTAAAAAACAGTCCATAACCATTTTATTTCACTTTACTAAGTATATATTTGCCCAGCTATAGAGCTGCACATCACATATCAACACACAGAAACACACAAGACAAACAATGGCAAAAAAGTTAAAGAACATTGCAAAGTTCCACTATTTCTAATACCCTTGAACAATATATTCTTCTTTAGTTTGCAAGTGTCTCACTCTATCACACTGTTTAATGGCCCTGTACAGAGCCAGATCAGATATTGCCACGTGTTTGAAAAAGCTGCAGTGTGGATCCTGACCAAAACACAGATGACGGCACATATCACAAGGCCCCACCTTGTTCATACAAGCACAGACTCACTGACCACAGCTTTCCTGTGAAGATGTGCTCTTGCCTTGTGCAATGAGTAGCAGTCTTTTACTGTATGTTTGCTGATCTAGTTTTTATTGTCATTGCTTTATTATTTCACTTGTTTTTAAATCTCTTGTTTTCCTTTTCTTTTATTTTACATCTTTTGTGAATCACATTGTATGTACATGTATTTGTATGAAATATGCTACACACAAAGTTTATGTGATTATTATTTCACAGTTGTTTTAATATATATATTTGGTAAATATGGTCCATATTGTCATAATGCTAATGCTTTAAAATAATGCTTTTGTAAAAAGGTATTCTAAGACAGACCGTGGCCCTAATACAAACTCAAGTCACACCTTCAGTCACCACATCTGGTGAAAAGCAACGTGTCAACATCAGAATCAGAATAGCAGCATCAGCTGGCTATTTTTAACAGTTTAAGTTTCAACTTGTCACCCAATTTGGGCAAAGATTAAAATCAACTTCTATTGTACAACTGAATCAATAAATATCAAACCAGCCTCACCAGTTATTATGATTGAAAGGTACTTAAAAACAGGTCTAGTCAAACAAAAAATGTGCCATCTTAATATAAAATAGTAGACAGAATAGGAGTTAGTGTATATTAAATTACACATACAATTTCACCACTGCTTATATGTATGCTTGCAATGAGATTAGATTTTGATGATCTATATTTAAATCCAAATTTGGTTTAATAACTTCTAACATTGATAACTTCTTTAAATTTGAGTGGAAGAGGATTCATTTTCAAGCAGGTCAGTAACTCTAGAATAAGTGTTGATCCAGGCCAGTTTAAGGGGAGAGAGAGAAGGGATGATGCTGAAACCACAAGACCCCTTTGCAAACATAGTCAATATACTGTACGCCAACCAGACTGTGGGGGGGGGGGGCGGGTTAACTGTAACAAATATTGAGAAATGCAAACTTTCACAAAATACTAAAAACCCTTTTTTTGACTACCGGCATTTAAAAAGAAGTAATATTGCTTGAGAAGTCTATCACTGGATCTCATTAAAGGTTTTGGTGGTGTACTCTTGAAGCCCACTGTGTTGTCACAGATAGTGTGGTAAAACTGGATATTCTGAAAGCAATTTGTCTCTACATGCAATGATTTGGGATACACTATACTTCATGTTAAGACTTTGAACATTAGTATTGCAAACTCAGCCTTGGTCTATTTAAGTTATGCACATAAAATGACCAAAAGCTGTTAACCACACATTTTCCACCAACCAGCTGTTCAGTAGCCACACTTGACAAAAATAACACAAACCACAATATGCGCTTTTATCAAGTATGATTAACATTTCCATTAAACTTACTTTTCCAAACTTGACCCCCTGAAGGTACAGCATGCCCTCCTTGAAGATGACATCCATGCTTGTAAGCTTCGTCCGTAAATCTCTATGATACAACACTTGTTGTTGCTCTGTAGTCAAGCTTTAGGTAGCCAATATGTTAAACTTAGGTTCCCGCAGGCCAAACTCGGGCAAAAGTCAAGATATCTCTGATCTCTGCAACTTCACTGTTGCAAAAGAAAGCACACACAGCTTGTGCGTTGCTTGACTCAAACTTCCCTCTTCAGACAGTTTTAGCAACTTCCTCACTGTAAACAAAAAAAAAACAAACTCTACCACACCTTTCTGGTTTTTACAGAGAAACATAAAGATCAACAACAGATATAGTGGTTTTTATTTACAATCAGAGTAGAAAAAATGTGTCAGAAAGGCTACAAATCCTGAACAATTATGCGAAAAATTGGGGTGGGTGGGAAAGAAAAGGTGCAAGAAACTGATGATTTCATCTGACTGACCTGCAAACAATGTTAGGTGATGATAAAAATACACTTCCTTACTTCAATGACATGACAATAACTATACAAGTTTCCTCAGAAATGTTTCTCTGTTCTGTTTAGCGTTGGAGCATCTTCCCTTTAATGAGGAACTCTTTAGAAGTCCATTGAGCTATGAGCCAAGTAGTCCTTCCGCCCAATGTTGGTGACCTGCTTGGTCTGCATGGCCTCCAACTTAGGACAGTCTGTAATACGATGACCGAGACCACCGCAAAACGTACAGCCCCTCTCCCCTGTGAAAACACAAGAATTAAGTATGTTAGACAGACACAAAGCAAAAGTGAGATGAGATGGTCAGATTAGATAAGGAACAGTTAAAAGGAAACACAAAATTATTATGCAGTTGGCCATATATGAGAAGTATGTAGGCCTAGAAAAAAAAAAAGGGGTGCGCTAGATTTGGTGTGAAAGACTCACCTCCGATATCCAGCATGGTCTCGTCGCCCGTTTGGAGCACCTGGAGGACTGGAGGGACCTTCTGCTTGGCTTCAATAAGCAGGGCTTTCAGATCCATTAATACTGACTCATCTGTGAGGGGAAAACATACCCCCACTGTTACCATATTGTCATTTAAAACTGAATTAAGCTAACTAAATCCACTGCAAATAATTACTGAAAATCAATACTTCTGCTATGTAAGAATTTCTTTTCTTGTCATTTCATTCATGTGATATTTTTATGTATGCATTGTTCCTTACCGCAGCCTTTATTGATGAACGTTGTGGCGATACCAGTCTTACCCGATCGTCCAGTTCTTCCAATTCTATGGACTGTAACAAGACAATTTCAACAAACAAGCTTGCACAATTAAAGGAGAACTGAAGCTTAGGTAATGTGCTCATTTTAAAGAGGCCAGACCATAAACATATCCTCTCACCATAGTTTTCTATTTCCTCAGGCATGTCATAATTCACTACATGCTGGATCGCTGGGAAATCCAGACCCTTGGAGGCGACATCTGTGGCAACCAAGACATCTTTCTTTCCTTCTTTGAATGCCTCTATGGCTTTTGTTCTCTCCTCCTGATCTGTAAACAATCAACAAATATGATATCAACATTTTGCAAAAAGATGACAAACACCATATATGATGGATATGAATCAATCTACAGTACTTTCTTTGTACTTTCTATCAGTTCTGCGAAGCAGAAATTGGCAAATTTGCAAAAAGGATGACATCTAGTGGCAATAATGAACAACTACACAGAAGTTGTCCAGACGTAGTTGCTGTGAAGTGCACTTGGGTTGGACATTGCTGATGTGTATTGACTTTTAAGCATTTTAATGACAAGAATAGAAAAGTCTGCATACCCTTTCCTCCATGGATGGCCACAGCCTCCACCCCTTTTAGCAGCAGATACTCATGGATGGCATCTACATCAGCCTTCTTCTCAGCAAATATCAACACCTGTGAATATGAAACATGAAATATATTATAACTCCTGACATGTTTAATTTATGTATTTTACATATAAGTCAACACGTGCTACTACTGACAGGAGGTGTTGTTTTCTGGAGACACTCTAGCAGGTACACCATCTTGGCCTCTTCTTTGACGTATTCCACTTCCTGCTCACACACACACACACACACACAAAAACAATTGAGTGAAGTTCAGACAATTTCAACCACATACTGACCCTAACTTAGACAGCACAAACCTGTTTCAGTGAAGGATAAACATACCTGGATGACGTCCAAACTGGCAGCACCTGCCCTGCCCACGTTAATCGTGATGGGTTTGACCAGAGCACTCTTAGCAAAGTTCTGGATCTTCTTGGGCATAGTGGCACTGAAAAGCAGGGTTTGTCTTTGTCCCTAGGAAGAAATGACACATTATAGGACTATTCTCATCTGGTAGCACAAAGCCAAGCTACATCTACCCTGCTTAGTTTTACTGCAAACTTTTACCAGAAAAAATCCAGTGTTGGAATGGGGAGTATTTAAAGGACCAGTGTGTAAGATTTAGGGGGATCTACTGGCCACTAAATCCTACACACTGGTCCTTTAAATGTTGATGTGATTCGCCTCCTCTTAAAACTACCCTGGATTGTGTGAACAACTATTAAAACTCTGTGTAGTACGTTTCAAGAAATGCGACCATAATTATTCAGTGTGAATATCAGAAAAAAAAAAACAACGTAAATGTCTAAATGCATATTTATATATTTATACTGTTAAAAATTCCCATGGCCAAATTAACAAGGGAAGCCTCACCTTGAAATAGGAGAAAATGGTTCTGATGTCTTCCTCAAAGCCCATGTCAATCATCCTATCAGCCTCGTCCAGGGCCAAGTAGCGACAGATGTCCAGACTCACCATCTTCTTCTGCAACAAGTCCATCAGACGGCCAGGGGTGGCGACCATCATGTGGACACCGCTATAATCAAGAGGACACACAGATTCAGATGATAAATGAACCCAAAACATTGATTACTGCTTCAACTCAAATCAAGTATTATTATCACCAAACTGTACTGATCTGTTGTTTGTTTCTGTCCACTAACACAACGTGACACAAAATAGTTTTTTTTAATACAGTATTAGTGTGAGACCTTGTATGTTGTGAAATATACAGCATTTGCTTACTATGCAAGATATCTGTAACCCTGCTAAAAGCTGTTAAAAACCCCCATATATCCAGTTCAAACTGCAAATTCTGGATAAAAGACAGGCACTTCTTTTTCCACACGAACCTTCACTCTTACTTACTGTTTTACTACCTCCATCTGCTCCTTGACAGACATCCCTCCGATGCAGAGGGCAGAGCGCAGCTGAGGAGCTCCCTCCTCCTCCAGCAGTTTGCAGTAATACTCTATGATGCCGTGCGTCTGTCTCGCCAACTCACGCTGGAGTGAAAGGAGGGGTAATAAAAATCAGATATGCTTAGGGAGTGATGAGTTTAAGAAAAGAGAAAGATGATTCTCACAGCAGCTACTGTCATCGTGTGCAAAGAGCAAACAGTGAGAAAAATCTTTTTTGTGCCTTTAATTGTCCCTCTGTTTTACAATTGACTGAGGGATTTACAGTATGTGCAAACTTAATTAATGAGCTGTGATTTCAATAAAATAGGTTTATCTTGTATGTCTTACTGAAGGACAGATGATGAGTCCATATGGTCCCTCTTTCTTAAAGAAAGGCAGCCTTTTCTCCTGCTCCAGGGCAAACATGATGATGGGCAGAGTGAAGACCAAAGTCTTTCCAGAGCCAGTGAAGGCGATGCCAATCATGTCCCGACCCGACAGACTACAGAAAACAGCGTCAAGATATTTACATGTATTTAACATACATATTATTTATACTCTGTAGAGTATAGTTTCATACACTGTACTTACACTGTAGGGATTCCTTGAATTTGAATTGGTGTTGGGTGTACAATGCCCTTCTTTTTCAGACCTTTCAGAATTGCTGCAAACACAATAACAGACCAGTTGTTCATCATCAATCGTGTGGCATCACTGAAGACCTCACACAGACAGACAAAATGTGTTTTTCATGGACAGGGAGTGTGGTGCAACCTGGTGGAAACTTCATCTCCCTGAAGCTTTTGATTGGAGGAGGGATGCCGTCTCCATCAACCAGGATGTGAAACTTCTTCCTGACGCGCTCATTTCTGGTGTCGGGCATATTCAGGATGTAGCGTGGTGCCTTCCAGCTGTAAAGAACATTCAGGTTATAGGACAGGTAAACACAGTCCACAAGCAATATTAATTTAGTCTTAAATATCTTTACTACAGAATTCAGGATCTCACCTAGTTTTGATTGGATCATCATATATGATTCCTTTGGCCATTTCCTTCACAGACATCAAAGCTGACAGACAAAAAGCAAAATTCCTCATAGTTAGTTTTGCAAGTTTAAAAACATTTTGCACTTTTAAAATCTATACATCTGTATGAAAGTAAATCTGATTAATAGTCCCAACATTTCTTCACAGGAACTTGACAGCGTTATCATTTTACCTCTGCCCTCTTTAACACTCTCCAGAATCTTCTCTTCCTCTTTCAGCTGCTTCTCCTTGGCTGACTCCTTACGGGCTGTAGATTAAAAAAAAAATACATAAAATAAGTGAGACATAGTCATGTTAAGTAGAGGGAAAAGAATAAAACAGACAGCTATTATATTCCAGAGTGGGTCTTCTTTGAACTGGATACCTTCGGCTTTTTCCTTGAGGTGCTGATGTTGGTCAAGGAGACTGACATTGGAGCGTGGACCGAGACCCTCATCCTCATCCCTCTGCTCCTCCCCACTGTCCTTCTGCTCCTCGTCCACTGCCTTTCCTCGCAGACGCAACATCTTCTGAAGCTGTAAGTTAAACATATTCAAAAACACATTCAATTTGTATGTATGTGACAGCTGTGTCTAATGGACGGACATGCAACAGCCCATACCCAATAACTTACCATTTGTTGTTTCCTTATCTTGACAGGAACGTATGGAACATAGTCATCATCCTCTGATCCCCCAGAGCCAGACCCTTCATCCTCCCCATGGGATCTCTGTACAAAAATAATACATCCATTATACAGATCATGTGTACAAATGACACTAGAAATGGCCAGCAGTGGTATTTATCCTGACTTATGCCACATGGATTAACATCATATTTATGTGTTTTATATAGTTCTGCAAGAGGCATTCAAAACTATGAACATTGAAGGTGGAGCTAGTTAAAACTACTTTATATACAGTTAGCTAGTTTAGTCCAGTGGTTCCCAAACTAGGGGTCAGGCCCCTCCAAAGGGTCACCAGATAAATCTGAGGAGCCGTGAGATGATTAATGGGAGAGGAAAGAAGAAAAAACAAAGTTCTGATACACAAATCTGTTTTCAGTTTTTGGACTTTTTCTCTAATCTTTGATTTTTGGTGAAATATTGGATCATTTGAACATTTATTGAAATGAAACCATGTGAGAAGTTTAGAAGGAAAAATCACTATTTGGTGGAGCTGTTAACAACTCATAGACATCTGAAATGTGACCCCGACTACACACTGCTTTTTGTAAGACGTCATAAGCCAAAAAGGTTGGAAACCACTGGTTTCATCTTTAACAATGTGTTGTATTTTAAAAGCTTGTTATATCATCCATTGTATCAAATCTTAATCTGTCAAATAAATGTAGTGGAGTAGAAAGTACAATATTTCCCCCTGAAATGTAGTGGAGTGGAAGTATAAAGTAGCAAAAGTACCTCAATATTAGTACAGTACTTGAGTAAATGTATGATGGTCTAATGAATAATTGACCATTCAATTTGTGAATTACGAGATATTAATGTGCTGAAAAGTACTGTTGGTGTAGTGATGCAAAGTTCTGAGCTGATTTGTAACTTTGTGAACGTCTCTCTTACGTATTGACCAGAGATGTTGTTGCGGGGACATAGCTAGCGTTAGCTAAGCAAAGACCGTGTACATATTTGTATAAAGTCCAGTTAAAATATCATATTGTCCAAGAGCTTTAGATTATTAATCGACACATCATAAACCTTTAAAATGTGGAAGGGATTAGCTACTATTTGTAACCCAAGAGAAAGGCAACTACTATTGTTAGCTAGCGTTAGCTAGCCTGGTGTAGCCTTTTCACCATGAGAACGACAGCATACACTTAAACTTACCTTTCTGGGTCGATTTTCGGTCTCCATTTTATTAACGAACACAGTAACGTCGCCTCTGTATTAAAGCCACGCAGTTACTTATCAAATAGTCAAGCTACAATTCAATAAATATACCCAAATCACATGTTTACACTCCACGGGAAGCTTTAGTACTTTACGGAACGCTGTAAGGGCCAAACTTGATCGAGGCGAAGCGGCAGCGTCCACACAGCTCACAGCGCCTCCTCACAGTTTCAGTCTGTTACCGAGACAGTGCCACTAATGGCATATCATGGACCAAACCAAAAATATCAACATAGAAAGCAAACACCACACTTTATTTTTTTTGTCAAAACTGTATTGTTTTAATCTTTCTGAACGAAAGATTTTTCACAGTATCAAAAGTGAATTTTTAAAAAAGAAACAAGCCAACATACACTTGGCTATTATTGGTATAGTATAAATCTACATTCGAAACATTAAGATAATCTTCTCTAACTGAATATAACCTGGAGAGCATCAGAGATGTTATATGAAAACAAAATGTCAGCACAGATTCAGGAAAGAAATCATCCATCTCAATGAAAGCCATCAGCTAAAACATGGTTACTGGTGTAAACCCCAAAGCCCGTGTCCCAAAGCAATCAACTCGAGTGATACTTCTCATTAAAAGATTATCAAGATGTGGACTTCAGATAGGCTAGCTGAGGTGGAGGGTGCCACCAAGGTCACAGTACATGAAAGGAAAAAAAAAAGAAGAATAGTATGGTTGAAAATATATCTCACACAAACAACCCCCAGAAACGCATGACAAAGGCTCAAAAGGGCCCAAAATAATCACTCAATATGTACAAGCATTTAAATTAACTCTGTCAAACAATGTGTGATGGTTCCAACGTTAAAATGAACATTACACACTGGTGTACCTGTCACTGCTGGGATATAGGGGTTAAAATAACAGTTTAAGAGTGGGGAAACTGTAGTAAAGGACTTTCTTCAACTGGACAACAGATGGCAGAGTGTTGACAAGGCTTCGGATTATAGACCTATATTGGAAAACACTATAAAAAAAGAGAAGTGTTCAAGATTAACACCAAGGGATGATTGACATTGAAGTAACAGACACATTGAAGTTTGCCCAATACAGGATTGGAGGACAGTCTTGAGTTTTCGGTTCTATTTGTATGTTTGGACTTTTTTAGGTGCATCTTGTGAGCCAAGTGTTTTACACAGAAAATGGATATTTTCCACACGTTATACTAGAGGTGTTGGTGTACATTCATGTATTGTTTTTAACATAATTTCATACAAAAAAAGATAACGGTGTAGGTCACCAAGTGTTTGTCATTTCATGTTAACACTGATAACTAAATAGCTTTTTTGATTACGATTAAAATTGAGAAAAGTGTACCAATTCAATTGCTTGTGAGAAAACCCCCTGCAGAAAAGGAGGGTACAAGTGTTATTTTTTTTCCCCTCTAAATCAGGTCAAAAAAAAAAAAGTTGTCTTATGCTCCTTGTTGACAGACCATGGACAGCATATGATGAACAATCTCTAGTGTCTAGTGAGACTGGTGTAGTGGGCAGGAAACTAGCAATGCAGAATGTAACGGCTGCTGAGCAACAGTATCTTTGAAGCACCAAATTGAACTGACTGGAATTCAGAAGTTTAACAACGTTAAAATGTCAGATTTGTGATAAAAACATTTATTTCATGTAAGGTAATTGTTTACATACTACATACGTAAGCACATGGATGCAGTGGATTTAACAGACTTTTTCTCCATTTTGCATCTCTCATTTAGTGAACATTGCAATAATAGCAAAGGGTAGAGTCGGCCTTGAGAGTGATCCCTGGCTTGTTAGCCACAAGTTATGTTTCAGTCTTCTGAATGGAGAGTATGATTTTGAACCAGGGTCCCTTGGCTTAGTAAGGAAGAGAAGAAAACAGGGAATGAGAGAAGGCCTCAGGCCAAATAGGGCTCTACTCAAAGAGTTTGTGGTGTGAAGTTTTTTTTTTTCTGGCACTCATCCGAGTTATTGAGCTGCATTGGAAGGAACCTTTTTGAGGCTGAAGTTGGACCAATTCACTGCTACCTTCTGGCGAGTTTGTTTTGCAGAATCAAGGCAAAACCTAGAGAGCACAGATAGACAAGAGGAGGAGAGGCAGCGAAAAAAATAACGCAAAGTTTAGTAACACAGTAAACATTAATCAATGCAATAGAGAGAATCGAGTGTTCTGCTACACTGCTGTATTGATCCCACCTTTTGAAGTATTCCACTTCCCGATCAATCTCATCCATTTCTGTGGGATCCACATCTTTAGGGAGAAATACATCATCTAAGGAATGAAAAAAAAAAAGATGAAAAATTAGATGGAAAGATTCAACAATTACAATCATGCACAGAGTTGTAATTATCTATATTTTTCCGTACCAATAGCACTGCTGGATTTTTCCCCCTTGTTCTTGTTCTTCTTGTTTTTTCCCTTGGATTGTGGCTGTTGCTGCCCGTTTGCTGGAATGGTGGGGTGTGCTTTGCTTTCTGAATCCTGCTCGGACCGACCCCCTCGCGTGTCTGTGTCACCTTTCCCCCTTTGTGCATTCGAGAGGCCACCGTTTGCTCCACTCGTGGCATTTCTGGATGATCTGCCTTCCTCAGCTTTCTTAGGCCCATTTCTCTGGTTGTCTGCGGAGTGCTGCGGCTGTTTGCTCCCAGCTTTTGTGCCGTTAGAACCAATTTCAGCCACCTTAGACTCATTGTTTTTCTGTGTTTCATTCCCAGGGGCAGCTTTGGTTGGTTTGTTGGAATTTTGCTCCGACACAGGCTGCTCCTGTCTCTGCTGCTGCTGCTTTTTATTCTTCTTTGACTTTGTACCGCCATTTCCAACAGCGGAGTTCTTGGCATCGGGGATGTCCTCCTTTGATTTAGCTGTTGCTTGGACTGGCACCTGTGGCAAACTATCAGATCCAGTGGAAGTGCATCTCTCTGGGGAACGGACCCTTATGAGCTTTGAGAGACTGGGGGTAGTGTGCAACCGCTGGATGTCCTTGGACCCAGCAGTGACCCCTGATGCCGTGGTGGTGGTATTAGGGGATGAGACAGTGGTTGTGTCCTCCCATCCATTAACCAGGTCAAGGTGGCTCTTAAAGGTTCCCAGCGAAAGAGGGGCAAGGTCAAGGTCTATCTGCTGCAGGTCAGAGGAACCATTGAGATGGGACAGTAAATGGTTGCCCTCCAATGTGGCTGCCTTCTTTGGGAAGTCATTGACATCCAGATTGAGGTCGTACATGCTAAACGAGGCCCGGATTGAGTCTTTGATGGTGTTCTTAATCTCTTCGAGCCGACTGGTGAGAAAACTGTTGACGCGCTCGAGCTCCAGCTGAGGCCAGTCCAGCAACCGACTGGCTTCAGAACCGTCAGGGATGGGCTCGTCGACAGTTTCAGATGGATTGGAGTGGGGGTCACTGCCTGCAGCACCCATGTTGCCCTGCTGAGCTTTTTCCTGGAACAGACACAGTACAGACATGATCACAAAATGTGATAATACTTTAATATATTTTTCTGGTACTGACTGAAATGTGTCCACAGCACCAAGTGCAGGAAACATCTCATTTTTGGTGAGATTCATCATTCTTGTTTTCTTACTCTTTGATTAGATACATGTAGTTCCAGATTTAAATCCAAATTTTGCAAATTTCAGTCTATTTTACTTGGGAAAAGTTCTTGTAGAGCTGCTTGTGTTTGGACATTTAACATTTGGAAATGTCTTGTTAAAGGAAAAGAAGGGTTATAAAAGAATACATGTTGAAATTTCTCAGGGTAACCCGTTTTAGTATTGATACTCAAAACTAGGTATCAAAAATTATACCCATCTCTATACATTAGATGATAAATATTCAAATTGAAATGAAAAAAAAAAAGATGTTTTTAAAGTTACCATACCTTCTTCTTTTGTTTGTGTCGAGCCCTTTTGGCAGCCTTGGCACTGTTAACAGGTTTGGGCTCAGAACTGTTTATGAAGTCCAGCAACTCATCCACGTCCCGGTTGTCAATGGCGCCAGCCACTGTCAGTTCTGAGTCCTGACGCTGAGGCAGCTCCTCTTTACGTCGGGTCAGGCGTGAGCGGAGCTTCTCTCGGATCTCAGCGTAGTTACGGCTAGTTGGTGCAGCTGGAGGCTGTGACCAAGTATTAATAGCAAATATTACAATACTGACACCTTTTTCATAAAAGGGAGTTTTATAAATGTTTTTACAAATATGTAGCAAAGGAAAATCTTAATAACTACTCCAAAAGATGATAGCAACAAAAAAGTTCCAAAGTACCGCATTGTGTCCGAAGAACTCGCAGTAGCAGCAGTCGCAGTACTTCCCGTCCTTCTGGTTGGTGGAAGACGAGGCGCAGGAGCTCCTCTCAGAGCTGCTGTCTTCATCCTCCCCCTCCTCTAGCTCAGACGGCGGATGGCACAACGTCCCATTAGTCATTTTGTGCCCCTTACATGCCTGGTCCCTACAAAAGAAAAAAAAATAGGACTGATATTAACCTCTGAGAAGAGATTTGTATTCTGAATCAACACCGCTACAGAAGCAAGTTTTTAATTCCACACACTCCAAACAAGCAATGTTCACATATCAATACTAACCTGCAAGCCCCAGCTGTCATATGGCCTACATTTGAAGTGGCCACCGTTCCCCCACTGTGTCCATTACAAGGGTGGTTACAGATAGACGTGCCCAGTTTGCTGTGTTGTGTGTTTACGGCAGGAATGTGGGCGTTTTTGCACGGGCTGGGCTTATGAACAGATGTTGGGCTGTCTGGACTGGGAGAGGTGAGTTTAGCTGTTGGGCCGTGGAGGTTTGGTACCAGCGGGGAGAAGGGAGCGTGGGCTGCAACACCAGTGGCAGAGGAGGAGGTTACATGACTGTGCTGCCCGGAGCTCGGCTTTGGAGGCAGGAGGGAGGAATGCTGGGAAGACAGGCCGGTGGGACTATTGGGGGGTACTGACAAGTCTGTATGTTGATGGTGGTCACTGGGGTGGAAGGCTTCACCTGGACAAAAGGAAAATGATGTATATAAATTACTTTAGGATCACAAATGCTAGATCAAGGGATCTGAAAGATTGGATTCAAATTCAACAAGTAGATTCTATGCTGGATTCAGATTTAATAAAAACGCTACTGAACCCTGTGAGTAGTCACCTGGCGGCGTTGGTCGACGGCACATGGTCTTGAAGTGCTTGGGAGTGGTCTTACAAAGGTCTGCTGAGGTAGACAGGGGGTTCCCAGCAGAGGATCCACTGGAATTCTGGGATGACGGGTGACTGTAGGGACACACTTTGGTCCCCGACGTTTTAGCAGATTTCCCCGGCGCTTCGTGAAGTCCTCTTTTCTCATGACAGGCTGACCCTGCTGTTATACCTGGAGATGGAAAAAAAAAAGCACTAAATGAGTGTGAGGGAATTGATTTGATTGACTTTATGTAATGGTTCAGAAATACAACTATGTAAACACAGTGATTACCATTTTATTGTTGATGTGTAGCCTTAAAGATGTCTCATATAAAGCGTACAGTTAGAGGAGCTACTGGAATTTTCTGAATTTGGACTGCAGTTTATGTTTTGTAAAAATAATTCCCTGCTCTTTTGAGGCATGTTCAGACATGTTTATGTTTATATGTCCAATGATGATCATCTCTCACCGCTCTGAGAAAGAAACCTTTTTTTTTTTTTTTTTTTACTTTAGAGATAAAACTTTTCTCTCTTTTGTGTCAGAGGACCCTCTTGAAAACAAAATGCTGCATCTCAAGGGGCTTATCACCTCAGCTTAAATTTCAAATAAATAAAACCTCTGTTTTCTAAACAAAATACTAATGAGAAAGTAGAACAACAATATTTGAATTATTTAACTCACAGATTGTTGTAAAAAAAGTAACCAGACAGACCTGCTAGCCAGTAGAAGTTGATACAAGTCACTGTAACTTCATGCCAACTTAAAATGCTGCTATTATATCTAATTAAGTACATTTAGTAGCTCAATTCACGTCCAACTTGTAACAAATGTAGCTTTGTTTTAACTTCTAGTTGAGAAACGTAACTGTTCACCAGCATAATTCACAGCTAAACAACCATTTTTTTCAGTCAGCACCACACAAAATTGAAAATGAAGTAAAACAGGCCATTTGTAATTGAATGTTGCCCCTTGACTCAGTGAAAACACACCATTATTTCTGATTACTTCACTTACCCTAGCTTAAACGCATTTTAGTAAGATGACACATTTGAGTATTTGCTGAACTGAGCACAGCTCACAGCTGTCTAACTTTCAATTGTAATTCAATGAGCTATGATTTGATTATAAAACAATTCTTGATGCAACTAAATCCACCTCAATTTTTGATTTCCACAATTATTCTTACTGTATGATCACAATCACAATACGATAATAATTAAGATCCTTTATGGCAACAGTCAGGACTTTACTTCCATTTTCATGTATTAAATTGGAGCTTGGGTATTTCTGTTTCAGCAAAGCGTCACTGTGACAGTATATCTGTAAAACTAAGCAATACCCCAGTTTTTTAACATTGGTGAATGGATGCAGATCCTTTGCTATAAAAGTCAGTCGAGTGGGTTTAATGTCAAACTATCTAAAAATATTAAACTATTTGTCTGCTGTTATTTGTTCTCTTTATCTTTTACATTGTAGCTTTTCTTTCTATACTGTACATACTCTGATCATAAAACCTTTATACAATTTAGATGTTGTGTCTATTGATGCTAAAACTTTCAAGGGAACATCACACCTAATCTAAGAAGTTCATTCCTTTTCACCATCCCAATGAAGCTTTTGAGAGTCACTTTTTGAGTCTTCACTGCATTGGAGAGCTGCATGTCCAGACATGCAATAAATGAGCAGCTCTGTTGTAAAGGAGATTTGGGTCAGAATTGATATATATGATGGATTATGATAACAGCGTCCATGTAAATATTGTCAGAATCATTCTATATATTTAAGCACAAAACTGCCTCTGTTTTGCTGCAACCTTTCCACTAACACACACACACCTTATATTGTCCCACCTTTCACAATGCTGAGCTCTAAGGACTGTAGAAAGTGGAGCATTGGAAGCTTTTATAACTTTGTTCTTCTAAGACAAAGCAGACTGACACCTGAACACCTGCAAGTGGCCAAAAATGTATCACACATTTATTGCTAAGTAAGTACGCTAACAGCCAGCCACGGAGCTCTGACTGGAATCAAATTTGTGGCCAATTCACAAAACTGAAACTCAAAACTGATAGATGAGATTTCCGCACAAAACTGAAACCCGCAACACAGCCAGAAATTTATGTTTGTGATGTTTTCAGCTGTTATTGTCACTGTCATTAAATGCTCTCTCTTTTACCCTGTGATGACGGACCTTGTTGCGAGTGTGAAGAAGTGTTGTGGCTGCAGTGCTCCCCTCCGTTGGTGTGGGCTGAGTTCCAGAGTCCTGACAGTTTGTGGGCTGACAGGAAGGAACTCGGGTCCCAGTCCACAGTACTTTGCTCCGGGTAACCGTTCCCACAGCTCTGGGACTTACAGGAGGAAGAGTGTGACAATGGTACCTGAATAAAAATTAAAAAAAAAAAAAAAAACACAATCACCCAACAGGTTAATCATGGGGCTGTTGTCTACATAGCTTACATTTTGACACTAGCAATGCAGAGTAACTAACAGTATTACCTCGTAATCTTGGTAACATAGTAATAGAGTGTGGCAAGACAAGGGAAAACATCTTACAAATGCATTAATCGATCTTATATGCAAAGACAAATAATGTTAAAACACTGCAGGAGGACTGTGCAGCAATCTTTCCCTCTGTTTCTTTTTTTGTTGCTGCTATTTTTAACATTCGACTGAAGCCAAACATCAAAACATCTTGAACACAGTGTATGTGTCTTCAAAATTTGCATTACGTGTAAAGTATTTCTGTAAAAACAAATTAGAAAACAAAGGTAATAACTGCAGCTGCCTTATATATCCCACACAGAAATACAAAGTAAGTTACTCCTGAAGAGACAAAACAAAGGCTCCGTCTTTAAACGTATTAAATCCAAGGTGATATTTAAACAGAGATTTATTTAGTGAGTAAGCACATGCAAATGCAATCCCCTGCATGCTGAATAAAGATGAGATTGCCTCAGTCAATAGAAAACGAACACAATTTAACTAAGAAGTAGTAAAAAGGATCCAGACATATGACCCAAATCAGTCCCCTTTTATTTACCGGCGTCGGCTGCTCCTGGGTGCTCCGTCTCTCCTCCTCTTCCACAGTCTTGCAGCAGCTCTGACAGATCCACAGAGGCACCTCTCCC
The DNA here is from genome assembly GCA_038419695.1 of Scomberomorus guttatus. Taxonomy (NCBI): domain Eukaryota; kingdom Metazoa; phylum Chordata; class Actinopteri; order Scombriformes; family Scombridae; genus Scomberomorus; species Scomberomorus guttatus. Next base: position 20,547,283 of record CM076452.1, on the reverse strand, counting down.
AGCAGAGACTGAGACAGAGAGGGCACCGCATCAGCAAGCTTACGCCCCGGCGCCTCCCGCAATAAGGCCTGGGAGAGTGCAGGCACGGCATCAGCCAGCTTGGTCCCGTGGCCCCCTGGGAGTCCGTTCATGGAGTTTGCTCCCCAGTCCTTAAATTCACGGTGGCACAGGAGGCAGCAGGTGTGCATAGGCTAGGTGGAGAAAGTGGGGATAAGGAGGTCAAGTAATAGCCTGCGATTACCAGTCGAACCGTGAACTGTCACACATCATTTTGTTGGTTAATACTGCAAAGAAAATAGCATCTGGCAAACCATGTGCCTCTCAGAATGATTTTTAAAATACCTGACGATACCGACAGATGTCTAGTTTAACATCAGATGGCAATTAAATTGGTCATTTTTAATCTAATTAGCGTGTGTGTAAATACACACTCAGTTGCCAGTTTATTGGGTACACGTAGCTAAAACTAATGCAATAAATCATTATAGCATTCAGAATATGCAGTTATAAAGTTGAAACAACACCTCTATATAACAGCTTTGAAAAAAAAAAGATCTGAATCACATTAATACATTATACAGTTTCTTTGTCAACGCCAGTTTTTAGTGCCACAACAATATCTGGCTTTATTTGTTTAATTGGGGTCCACAAATAAAAAAACGTCAAAATACAACATACATAAACACTTAACAACAATACCCCAAACCCAGATTCCCTCACACCCACCCAGCACCCCCAGATCACCCCTCTCAGCTTCATAGATAAGGCTGGGTGATATGGACAAAATCAAATATCACGATATTTTGACCAAATACCACAATATCGATATTTCAACAATATTGTAGGGATGACTATTGGTGCTCACAAAATATTTACATGATGAGATTTTAGATATACAATCATCAGATGGCAAATAATAAAAATAAATAAATAAATAAATAATAGAAGGCAAATAATAGAACAGCTAGGGCAGTCTGGTCACTGTAATGCAGCCTTCAAAACCAGGAAAAGACAGCATCCACGCCAAATCACGGTATTACGAGATCCACGATCTAAGATGATATCTGGTTTCATATCACGATATCGATTTAATATCGATATATTGCCCAGCCACATTCAAAAGAAAAACATACAGACAACGGTGATAATGACAGTAACTCTAACAATAAACAGAGAAAACAAAATAAAAAAATAGAATGAAACAAAACTATTTCCACCAGGAATGGCCTCTTGTTCTAAAGACTAACAACGCAGTGAAGAATACAGGTTTAAAATGTGAGAAAACGGAGCTGTGGTACAGCATCAGTACTCAGTTGAATCAGTGCATCCCTAATAACATCCACTAAGACAGGATCTATTACAGGCCTGTTGTATTAGACTGCATCAGTCTTACCTTGGTGTACCTAAAAAACAAGAGAGACAGATGTCTCCCAGTATTTTCTTAATGTAATTTTATATTACATATAGATATATTTTACATTTCAAATGATAACCAGGGTATTCAAAAGGACTTAAGCACAACAGCATTCTCCCAAAAAAGTAAATATTATGACACATGTCAAGACACGCTTTGTACACACGTGGGATCAAATGTAATTGATCAATGCAAGCAGCAATCAGTGAGGTTGTGAGGCTCAGAGGTCACACGAAAGGTTGGCTGGTTGTCCAGCCTGCCAGCTTCACTTTTTTAAGGTTAGTGGTGACCCTCAACTTTGTATGTCCCATTTAGCATCATTAGCTGATCACTGCATGCATTGAAACTTTTGACATTTGCCTCTGACACATTTCGATCGTAGAGTGCAGTAGAGCCAAAACAAATACGATATCAAAAAAGTGTAGTAAGAGTCGAATAAATAACAAGCCGAGTGTCAGCTACACTGTTTAATGAAGCCGTTGTGTCTTTGAGCTAAGTAGCGGATGAGCTAGTAGCTGGTTAGCCCCCGCTGTTGTGAGTGTTTCCAGTGTCGGTAGTAAGCACGTTTGCAGCACGGCTAGCCTCCTGGCTAACATTAGCTGGGCGGATGAAGAGTTGTAAACGCTGGAAATGGGACGACCTGTCCGCGGCACAATGTCACCTGTCCCGGCGGAGGAGATGGGCTGCAATGTTAGCTCACGCTGCCTCAAAGCCACACTGTTGGGGACGGCTCTTCTAGCTAAGTTCAAACGCATTATTTATTTAATTACATGTCAAACGACGGGAAAGCTCTGCATCCACGACTATTAAGACTAAAATAGCTTTCAACCAGCCATCGGGTGCATGTCTTCTGCAGGGTCTAGCTGCAGTAAATAAATAGAAGCACAATGGAGGATGTTTGGTTTAGCAGAGAGGGGCTAGTTAGCCTATTTTAAACACAGCGACTGGCTTGCTGCTAGCTTACCTGGTTCGCCCTGGTGGTGGCCAGCCTATCCAGCCCAGCATCTCCGCCGCCACCGCCGGCTGCATCGCCGGGAGAGACTGGGCTCTTCGGTACGGTCTGCTGTCCGGGCACAAGCTCCTTCTGGGCGACGCCTTGCTGCTTGCTTTTCTTCCTTGCCATCACAACGGTGTTTGTAAAACGCTTTGGCCAAGTTTGCACCAGTTTCGGTTATTTTAAGAGCACACTTTCGTTTCTTCTCGGACCTCAAAATGTTCTCTATCTCCTCTCCAGTCAAGACAACAGTCAATATGGCGGAGGACTGGCACACTCAGGAGTTCATAGGTTAAAGATACTACTGGCAAAGAGGCTTCACTTCCATGCGGAGAATACAACTGCAGCCCACTCAGTCGACGACGCTAGCGCCGCCATGTTTAGTGAGGGCAAGCTTCTCCTCCCACTTTTTTTTTAATTATAAGCAATAAAAGACAATTAAGCAGGCCCTCCTGCAAACTAGCTCTTCAGACGATGGTTTCAGCATATTTACTGAGCATAACATTTTATCCTGGTTAGATCGTACGTACCCAAGATATGTAATATCATACTTTTTGTACGCAGTCTATAAATTAAACAAAAAACGACAAATAAACGAATATAGCGTGGAGTTGAAGTAAAGATGTTTGTTTGTTTTTTTTTTAGCATCAGTTAAATGTGAGAGTAAAAAAAGCATGTTTAATTCATAAATGCAATACTGTGACAATAAAATATAATGTAACAATGGAGCTTTATATAACCAGCTCACGAATTGCCATTTGATGCACAACAGGAGCAACTTTGCATAAGAAAAATGTCAGTATATGATTATATTATCAGGTAATAAATGCTTGAAAATAAAGGTGCCGTGAAGGGAGAGAGGGGGAGGCTCGACGATGACGTCTTTACGTTTTTTGTCGATGCCTTCAAATGCTTAGTGAAATGTTGTTATTATAGCCTAAATTCACCATAAAGACACAACATCAAATAGGATCGTTTCCGTGATCTCATGCTTAGGTTACTATGTTTATGACATTACGTTTTGTAAAAAAAAAAAAAAATTAACTACTGTCTTAAATATTATAGTCGGGTATTTTGCGCCACTAGGCAGCTGATTAATATGCAACATTAGGCGTAATTTTCGCACAAATATAGAGGTAAAATGTGTGTCCATATAAGTACTCTGTATTACCTAAATAAAATAGCACAGGCCAATACTTTTGGCCCTTTTTGTTATTATTTCTGCCCAACCAAATGCCGGCCAGGACTGTATTTATGAGGGAAACATCAGATGTCCGAGCTTCAGCGGAGCACGTGAAGGCAGCGTGAGGACGTAGCAGCACAGACTGACTGACACAGCTTCATCTACTTGAAGCTAACGTTACTGACGCTCGTACCACAGTCTTCTGTTGCCCGCGGGTTTTTTCTAATTTTAACAAAACATTAAAAAAATGGAAGGGAACGTTTGCAACATCCAGGTGCTTCTTCGGGCCGCTGAGTTTCTGGAGAGAAGAGAGCGAGGTGAGTGTTTTATGACAACTGTCAGTCTAACACAAGGGGGGAGGAAGTTGGTTATTGGTAAAACAACAAAATGCACAATGAAGCGACGGTAACTATGCATGCAAAACACAATACAAACACACAATGCAGCGCAATTGTTCGAAAAATCGAGCTCTCCGCTGTAAGGTTATTTTAAGCGACCTTTCCCATTTGACTCAGTGACCTACATATCGGTCGCATCATTGTACTCAAAGGCGCCAATCTGGTCCCATTTCAAAATGAACCCGAGCGTCGCTGAGCGCTCATTACGGTCAATGAGAGGGACGCAGCAAAAAAACAGGCAATGCTACAAGTTTCATTCATTGTTAACGCACTGTTGACGTCGCATTGGGTGTTTTCTGTTTGTGAGGCTTCAGAGGCGAGTTTTAAAACGGTGAATAGGTGCTGTGTGATGGCGCCAAAACCAAAAACAAAACGTCCAGCTGATGATGCTGATGACAGCACTCCAGCGGTTTTTGTCCTCGTCGTTTCACATGAACACTGACGACATGTTTACTCCTCAGGCTCAGATGATAATACATATTCATTCGCAGCACCAGCGTTCACTCATGTTAATAATAGAGGAACTTTATATTTAACATCGTTGGTTTTCGTAGTGATTTAGCCCGTGACTCCCTTTAACGTAGCGGTGATGTGTGTTTTTTTTTGTTGTTGTTTTGTGTCCTGCACAGAAGCAGAACATGGCTACGCTTCAGTCCTGCCTCTCAGCCCAGGTCTCTCTGATAAGAGAAGCAAACAGAAGAGCAAGAAGATATCTCCTGGTGGCAATAGGTGAATACATTGCGTAACACACAACTGACAAGAGGGTGTGGTTTTGAAGTTTGACTGTCATTTAGAGCTGCAACAATTAGTCGATTGACTAGTTGTCAACTATTAAATAAATCTCCAACTGTTTTGATAATAATAAATTAATCGTTTTGAGTCATTTAGCCAAATTTATTTGATTTCAGCTTCTCAAATGTGAATATTTTCTGGTTTCCTTTAATCCTCTCTGACAGTAAACTGAATATCTTTGGGTTGTGGACTGTTGTGGACAAAACTAAACATTTGAGGACGGCACCTTGGCTTTTGGGAAACTGGTCGACATTTTTCACCATTTTCTGACATTTTCTGGACCAAACAACTAATCGATTAATCGAGAAACTGACTGAAAGATCAATCGATAATGAAAATAATTGTTAGTTGCAGCCCCACTTTCATTTTTTTGATAAAGCACCCTTTTAAACCCAAATATGTCACATTTTACATGCATTAGCCATCATCATGAATATGTATTTTTAAACTAACCAAACTCTCTTCTCTGATCGCAGGTCAGTTCACAATGAGTTGGAAAAAAACAGGTAATGAATTTTTTTTTTAAGTTGCATGTCATAGCAAAAAAAAAGTGGGCAAAAGTTATGGAATAATCATCATTTTGAGTGACTTTAAGAGCAACTGCTGTATCTTAAACACCTTGTTTGCACTTGGATTAACAGCATCAGTTGTTGTGCTTTGCAGACGAGCTCAGCTGAGGCACTGCCTGGAGCAGCTCAAGAAGCAAGTTCCTCTGTCATCTGACTCGATGAGAAACACCACCCTCAACCTCCTGAGACGAGCCCAGCTTCACATAAAGGTAGACACAACATCCAGGCTGGAATCCTATTAATAGAAACACCGGATCTATGGTCTTTTATAAAAGTTAGGGGCCCGGGTATTGTGCATTTCCTGACGGTGCTCGCCCCTCCAGATGCTTATCATGTCTTTGTTGTGTCTAAGGTTTTTGTCTACCTCTCACCTGTTTGCGTTCTCATCTCAGAAGCTGCAGGAGCAGGATGAGCGCGCAGAGCAGCTGAAGGGCCGCCTGCGCTGGGAGCAGAGAGAGCTGCAGGTTCGGCTGGAGCAGCTGCAGAGAAGCACGGAGAGGATGAGGAACGACAGTCAGGGGTCGACTATGTCCTCCGAGAGGTCAGACTCCGACAGAGGTAGGTCAGGCACAAGTAGGGTCTCCCCTCAGGCATCCTGTCACAATAATAATAATAAGTTTGAAGCTATCTCGGCTGATTTCCTTCGGCTAATGGTTTTGACCTTTGGTCATTACAGAGGATGTGGAGGTTGACGTGGAAAGCATCGTGTTTGACTGTGTGGACTCTGACGGACTGAGCATTACGCACACTGATGCAGACCACTGTTACTCCAGTATGGACAAAGCCTGGCTATGACGGCAGTAAAGCTACGGTAACTCGTTTAATATCACCAGGTGAGGAGGAAGAGGAGAAAACATTCCAAAAACAAGCAAACAGAGGACGAAGGAGAACAGAGGAAGATGTTGCTGTACAATTGAAGACAACTTTTGACAGGAGTACCTTTTTTTTTTTGACCTTCTCTTTTGACAATGTTTGACTACAAGCTAAACGATAACATTTTATGATTATGAATGAGCTGTGTCCACTTTGCACTGAATAGCAGTTAAAATCACTGGGCTGGGATGGATGTATCATTGCGTATTTTTCCGGCATCAACGATTGATGGAAACATTTTCCAAAGCCATTGAGTTGTTCTGTAACTTACAAAAATTCAAGCAATTTTACTCATTCACGTTTTTAAATTGCTTTTTATCCAAATAAGGGCTTAAAACTCTTAACTTATTCTTTACTACAGTATGCCTATATTGAATTCTGCCTTAAATCAGATTTGGTCTAGTCTTTACAGCTTCTCTTTAGCACTAAGTTTATATTTCAGTAATGTCATGTGTAGCATGCACTTAAACATTAATCTGTGCTGTTTTGTGTGTCTCATTATGTAAGTTCAGTCATGTATTTTGTTCTTTTTCTTCTGTTGCACAAAACGTCCACTCATTGCACTTGTTTTGTCTCAAAAGGATTGTGAGTATATCAAGATGAAAACTGAACAGAAATTGACTGGTCATATTTGCACAATTATATCTGGCAATTAAGTAACTGTGCCAAATATTCCTTTTGGTGTATTTGTACACGATTCAGTCTCAAATTTAGTGCAAGAACTTTGATGCCTGTGATAAAGGTTGATGTTGAGAGCATTAACGGTGTTCCCTGCACAGGTCTGATATTTTATTCACTGCTTTGTTAGAAGCGTTCAGCATCACAACTGTGCACTTCGTTGCTTGTGCATTTGTCAATAAAAAGATAATTATGCTTACAGCTAATTCACCAGTCAGGAAGGTAAATGTGTACTTGTAATGGTTATGCAATTTGTGCTAAATTGCAAGTACTGTATGTATCTTATTCATTGCTATATATTTAATAACTAAAGGTGCATTTTTTTTGCCCTGACTTTTGTATATGCAAGATGCCTTTATTACCTTTTTAATAGTATGTCTGCATTCATCGGTCTCTCCGCCCAGTAATATTATGTAGCAATTTTGTACTGGTGTAAGGTTTTTTTTTTTTTTTTAATGAATAAATATTTTCTATATTTAAAGTATGGTTTCTGATATTTTTGCATGACCCTAACCTGGAATACATCAGGACTGGTATACAGATATGCCACTTCATGTTCAAAGACTCCACAGCATGATGGTTACAAAGAAAATGTCCATTTATTGACAAACTGATACAGTAAGCGTGCATTGTTGCATGAGTTGTATCATCAGACCTAAGCTGAATGTGGAAAAACAAGGCATCAGTTTTGCCTTCATACACATTTCAAATGTAGATGCAAACAGACTCACTGTAACCAGGTAACCATATGAAGAGTGCTAAACGACAAGTTCCTGTCAACAATTTGGACCCTTCTTCACTCTGAACTTCAACTTGAAACAATGAGATGATCAGTCTTGGTAGGATGATTAAGGTTTGTTTGGGTGAACTCAAAACTAACAAAGACAACATGATAGCTTGTGACATTAAAACAAGAAAAAATACAACTGAAACAAATCATACATATACATTTGCATTAAAGCTGGGTTAGGCAGTTTTCTGGAAAAGCTCTGAAAAAAAGCTTGTTGCTCTGGGACTCAGTTCGGAGCTGCGGGTCCAGCTCTAACAGACTGCTGACTGAGGAGGTTTTAGAGGCAGACGAAAGAGACAGGCAGAGTGCGCGCAGGTAGACAGGCAGGTGGGCCATCCAATCATTTCATGCGGGCCGAATGAAATGATTAGACGGGCTTATTACAGGCTTGCAACAGCCACAGGTATCAGATTTTTTTCTTTTTTTTTGTCAGAGCATTTGATTTATTGATTGCTGTCGGGATGTAAAGAGATTTCAACAAATATAACAAAAAATGCTTGTAAAATAAATTGCCTTTCCTAGCTTTAATCAGATATTTTGTAGTTATACCAATTTTCAGCTGTTAAAGAATAGTTAGCGATTACATAATAACATGACGTACTCAAACAGTAAAAAGGAAACACTGTTGAAGGGCACAGAGGTTGAGCAAAGTTCTGAGGAACAGTGTCAAGGTTGGCAAAGTGCTATTATCATTTTTATAGCACCCAGGGCCATATTCAACCAATCCTGTCTAAGATCTCTATCTCTGATAAATACTGAGACGATCTGGTTTCAAAGCTACAACATATTCAGTGTGGTACAGGAACGGGGAGGCTGGAACAGGTTCTCGATTCCAGCTCAGGCCTTATATGGTCCACCCACCATATCAGTTGGATGCTCCCTCACAGAGGTGTCTACCCATGACCGGGATCAATTTGTCTCACCCCAATGCATAACTGAGCCATGAGAGGGGTAAAACTAAATCTGTCCCAGTATCAGCGGAAACAGAGCCAGTGGTTTATGTAGCTAATCACACATATTGTTTCTTCTGGGCGTGTGAGGCGAGGTCTTTGGCTTTCTCCTTAGCTGCCAGTGCTGTCTCTCTTGCCCGCTCTGTAGCTGTTTCTGCCAGGGTTCTTGATGGAGTTTCACCTATAAAAATGAGAAGATGAGTGATCTTAGTATTAGTTGAAATATTTCTTCTCAATATGTAGAATATTTCAAAAATACAGTACACAAAGAACATTCTTCTGTGTATTTAAGCAGTTCACAAAAAGCATTGCAATTCCTTTATAATTTTGAATTGTGTAATAAATAAGATGCTTACGTAACATTTTAAATCATCAGTATAATTTGTACTGACTCTCAGCTTGACAAAACAATGACTTTTATCAACAACATATCAACAAGATTTCAATAGGAAACAGCTGGCGGTGGATACAGATGGACACACTTAAAACAATACAACAGTATACTTTTTGTTTTCAACACCATTTTATTTGTTTGGACCGAACTACGACACAAGTGACTTGAAAATTTATTTAGCAATAACTAGATTTTACAGACTTGAAAACATATGAACTTGTGTTCTTGCAAATTAAAATAACTTATGCCACATCTTTGGAAGCAGCTAATCAAGTTAAGCTTTGCTCAAACCACCAATAAGTTTTTAAACACAAAAGGCAAAAGACACTCCTGCGAGTGACCTGGGGGCTTCTTTATATTTGGGATTTGACTGACGTGTTTGCTTAATGAGCATCAACAGTTTTTTCTTTTGTTCAGTCAAAAATCTGTCCATCTTGTAATTTAGATGTCGCTTTGCTTTCTGAGTAAATCCTGCTAAGTGAGAGTTTCTAACTCGTTTCTTCATCGTTCTTAAAGAATTTGACTCATAAGCCTTTTTCCATAGCAGACATTTTGATTTGTCACAGCAGGAAAAGTACAGGTGTCACTAATGAGATCAAGCGATGCCTCCATTCCAGCAATTACTGATGTTATTAGTTACACCTGCGTCTGACAAGAGTGTCTACTGTGAAAAAGGTTTATTCAACATTAGTTTCACTCGACATTTTTCTCCTGGTCATGTGCAACTCCCTGCAATGGCTATTAGTCCCCCAATCTGGGATCCAACCACGGCTCTATTCAGTAAACTAAGTTCTGGTGAAATAGGTTTCATGTTGACTTTAAGTTGTTACTGTGCATGAATTGTTTTGTGCACACACTTTCTTATGGTTTAAGTTGATTCTTTCTTTTTTTTAATATTCATATATGTGTTACAACATCTGCCGACAAATGCATGTAAATAAAGATGAATAAAGAAAGAAAATCCAAAAGAAAACTTACCTTGCATTTTGGCCAGCACATATTCAAAGCCTTTCATGGTCTTCGTAACGCTAGTCTTGAACCTTGCAAGACCAAATTCCTGGAAAGAGAGAACACAAAGTCAGTCGAGACAGGAAAGTCTCTCACACAGACAATACTTTGTCAACAGCATAACTCAAATCACCACATAGTAACTATCATTCGAAAATAAAGGACGACTCAGATTCTAGGTCATAAATCATTCAGCAAGTCCTGGCAGACAGCTTCAATTGCTCAGCTGTTGCATCTTAACACTGTATTGTATTACCAACTACAGAATGAAGCATAGGTGGGTGAGCCTCCCTTCTCAGACGCCCCACACCACTTTCCCCGGTCTGTTACGTAGTGTAGCGCTCCACTTTGCTCTACTGACCTGAATAGCTCTTGAGAGCCCATAGACATTGGAGGAGATCCAAGCTTCTCTTTTTATCTCAGTCCAGCTGCCATTCTCAGGGTTGATTTGGTACTCGCAGCGCTCTTCCACAGACTGCGGCAGAGAGGGAAAAAAACAAACAAACAGCAGCAACATGAGGCAGAGCAGTATTGACTTTTTCCTTAATGCACAAATTAGTGAAGCCAGTCAAACCATCGCAGTAACCGCCATAAAAAAATAATTTAAGCCTCAGATGTTTTAAAATAATTAGTCCCTACCGTATTGGCCCAAATATAAGCTGATCCCACCTGTTTTTGGAAAAATACTTTTTGAGCTGCTTATGATCTGCAACAGTGCTATTTGGCAGCCTGATATATTCCGTTTCTGCAGTAGAGACATTGGAAGACACTTTGGACTCGTTTTCACTCATCATTAACTTATTTCCTCCATGGCAGAAAAAATACCTTACACGAGCCTTCAGAAACTCCTGCAGGTTAAACTGGACTAACACTTTTAGTGCTGACTGATTCTAACACACTCACTATAAACAGACGCTAGCCTAGCAACATTAAAGGTGCACTGTGTAGGATTTAGTGGCATCTAGCAGTGAGGCTGCAGATTGCAACTGACTATATGTTTCCAATGTTCCTGTGTTCCAGTCTACAGCCAGTGTTTCTGGTTTGTCCATTCTGGGCTACCGTAGAAACATTGGCAGTGCAACATGGCGGGCTCTGTGGAAGAAGAACCGCTGCTTATGTAGATATAAAGGGCTCATTCTAAGGTTACGAAAACACAATGATTCTTATTTTCATGGGATTATACGCTAATTAAAACATACTTATGAATATTATATTCATTTCTGCCAAGTCAGTTCCACTGATGCCACTAAATTCTACACACTGCACCTTTAAGGCTACAAACAACCCATAATGCAACACTCCATGTAGGAGTCCGGTTTTACACCAGTACTTTATCCATTCAAACAGAATATCTGATGTTGAGAACACGTAATTGTCTGGACCCCAAATATGAGACGACCTCACTTTTTCAGACGTATTTCCAGGAAAAAAACCTGTCTTATATTCGGACCAATACGGTAAACTTTTCAAATGCATTTACTCCTGTAGTAGTCTATTCTTTATAGCCTCTATAGTCTAAATGTCTATCCTTATTCCAGTGTTGTCATTAAGAAACCGACTTTGCAGCAGGAATATTAGTCGGCATTTGGCAGGCACGTCGTTCTTTATGTCAAGCCTGAGAAAATAACTAATGTCCCATCACTTAAGCCACTTTGTGCAACACTGAGTGCCTATGGAGGTGAAAGTTGCCATGTTACCATGAGACGAGCGTGGCTGATGTTCCATGTTAGTGTGGTCATGGTCCTTTTCTGAGGGTCCACAATGGAGTCTTCAATGATGTACGCTGAGCTGGCCATGTGCTTTGGGAGGTACCGCTCCATCCAGCGAGGCGCTCGGCTAGTTTTGGTCATCAGACGTCTGGAAATGAGGCAGTTGGTTGGGGTAACCTCCCGAAAAATGATGTCCTCAGTCAATACATGGTTACTGGGGAAGAGAGGTAAATGTTATACTGTAGGAATGCAACTATTGTATGGTTTCATTATAAATACTTCTGTTGATTTTTTTTTTTTTTCAATTAAACAATAACTGTTAAGTTTATGCGCTGCCAGAAAATGGGAAGAAATACCCATTTTATGTTCCCAAAGTTCAGGGTGATGTCTTCAAACTTTCTTTTTTTCCCCCAACCAAAGATATTAAATTTAAATCAATATAAAACAGCAACAAATTCTCACATTTGGGAAACTGTAAGTCGAAACTTTTTGTCACTTTGACTTGATAAAAGACTTAAGAACACACTTAACTGATGATCAAAATTGTTGATGTTTGTTTGTTTTAATTTTTGAGTAATCAATTAAAGTAAATGTTTCAGCTAGGGTGAAAATCAATTAACCATTTAGTTTATAAAACAACAGAAATTGTGAAAAATGGCCATCACAATTTCTCAAAGCCCAAGTTCACTTATTCAAATTGCTTGTTTTGTTTGACCAGTGGTCCAAATCCCCAAAGATGTTCAATTTACACTAGTAGAAGAAGACAAAGAAAACCTACTCATGTAATACAATTGTTTTCAAATACTTATGTTGATCAGTTCATCTACTCATTGTTTCAACTGTAGTGTCAGCATTATCTCTGTGTCCACAGTATTTATGCAAAAAATGAAGATGAAGAAGAAGCAAGGATCAGAGGTAAAAAGTGTATCCATACATCCACTACGACCCTCACCTGTAGGGGTTGGGATATCGTTGCCAGAAAGCAACACAGACTTGGTCCCAGGTGCTTTTTAGCAAACCTGCGCAGCAGAAATACTTCACCATTGTTCCCTCCGTTTACTCTGGCAAGACCCTGTGTCGATACAGAACAAACAAAACGTGTTAGCTCGGCAGGTTTATGCAACTACTGCCTTTCAAATAACAAAATAGGGCGACCTCGAGAATAATGGAGACAGCAGTGGCCTGTGGTAAACACACTGAATCAAGCGACAGCACTGTGGACGATTAAGCAAGTGATGTTTGTGCATTTAAAAGTGTCAAAAAAGTAAGACAAGTCAAAGAAGGCGTAGATTTAGGCTTATGTAAGTTAGCGGTGTTGCCACACTTTCCGGATCTTTCCAGCTAACGCTATATGACAGCTGTCAACTCACAAAAAAAACAGCATAAATACATAATATTACCTCACAAATACTATTTTGAGTCTCCTGGTATGATTGAGAACAGCCTAACATTATGAGCAGACTGATAAATACGTAATAACAGTGAGCTAACATCAGGTATAAAGTTACTGTGACATTTGTCACGTCCGCACTCGTTTTGGCTTCCTCGTTAGCTTTAACTAGCCTAGCATGGCGCAAACCCTCTGAATGAATGGCACAGTTTGACCCACTCACTTCATTAACCTAAATTCAATAAGTATGAGTTCATGTCAGAGGCGAATACACTTACCTGTATGGCGACAACATTCAAAAGATAAGTATTTGCATTTTATTCTCCTGTCGGGACAAGCTTCACCGTGCAGCCACCTACAACTCATGTCAACCGTGACTCGGACTGGAAGGAAGGAAGGTCAAACATCAACGACATATCCGGTAGGAGATATTTTTTCCTAGGACGGTCAAAGTCATGACCAGGCCCTACTCTGCCTCTGATTGGCTTACCCTGATATTCTTACCCTAACTCTAACCAATCTCACTCCTCATGCCTAAACCCAACCAGCGAAGGGAACGAGTACTAGCCAATCAGAGGCAGAGTAGGGCGGTTCATGACGTCACCATCCTAGGAAAAGAAATTGGCATAGGGTAAGTGGCGCAGATGCAACATCCACTTTGAGCACTAGAGGGCAGCAGGTGACTGTAAAAAATTTTCAGCGTTCAACCCTCAATTAGATTATGTTTTGGGGGTTAAATGTTGTATTATGCTGCCAAAATAACTGAAAGTGGCATCTGTAAGGCTCATTGAAGAGTGTGTCGCCCAGAAAACCTACCTTCAACTCGAGGGTAAAAAGTATTTTAATGGTTAATCTGACTTAGCCTTACTGTTTTTGGTCTTTTATATCCCCTTTAGCAAACTACACTGGAGAAAGATGGATAATCTATTCTGCATAGCTAAAATCATCCCTGAGGTCATCTCCAATCTGGAGAAAAAATTTCACACGTTAGGTCTAATGCCTACTGGGTCTGAGCTCAATGTTTAACTGCTAGCAATCCCGATAAAGGCTGAGGCCTACAGTTTCTATATTAGTCTACAGTGTGGAATATAGGCTAAACCATGAAATCAGTAATGTGGGTGTCAAGAACAGGAAATACATAACCAATATGTGTTTTCTCTGCTGTAAATGAATCACTGCGTAGGCCACATTTGTCTGATTGTTCATTAAATGCTTTATTAGATGTTATGTCTTCTGTCTCTTTGTTCAGAATGCAGTCTGAAAGTTTATGTGTTAGATTTTTATGAACCTCACTTGTAAAAAAAAAAAGAAGAAAAAAAAGACATTGCTTCTATTTCCCCCTGCACTGACTGTTCGGGACTGGGAGTTTAAGTTTATCTTTCCTGTTGTGCACTAGGTATGCAGGGTACATGTACCAGGGCACCAGACTATTGTAGTGAGAATAGGTAGAGTAGAAAAGGTTTCACTATTTTTAAGTTGTACTAGTATTCACCCAGCCAATAACCCACAGACATTTACAATATTTTACCTTACTACAATTAAGGGGTCCAATTCAAGCTCTCTTTATCTTGCATGGAGGCACTAACTGTCATTTCTCCTGATGGTCAAATTAACTCTGGGAGTTGTGTGTGCAGCAGGGGCTCAATATGTGTGCCCACAGGCCCGGTGGCTGATTAATGTTCATGTATTCATAATTAAAAGACCACCAACAAAGGACACTTGTTGCAATTCTGTATTCATTACACTCAGGACAGCTGAGTGTAATAAATATAGAATTGCACATTCTGACTTCTTCCTAATCAGTTTTTTTTACATATCCTCAAAGACTCCTGCCCACGTTCGGTGATGAAGATAACGAGAATGTGTAACGCTCACTTCACACAGTTCAGTGGTTTTAACTCCCATTCCTCTGAATGCAGAGTCCTGCTAGTCCATCTAATCAGGAACAGCTTGTTGCCAGGTGAACAAAATTAACATCCTGGTTGGACAAAAACACAACAGTGGCCTTCTCCAGATTCCTTGAATGAGGCTTGACTGTTACTCTACTAGGACATTGTAATGAATACAAAATGCAGCATTTGGATTAATTATGTGAAAATCATCCAAATGTCAACAAATAGAAAAAAAAAACAAGTGTGAACAATTGTCTGTACAGTCACAATAATCATTTTCTTCCCTTAAGTAAACACATCAATAGCCTCAGATTGGCAAATGTATGCAACGGAGTGCGTAATTAATTGGACGTTATTTACCAACAAGAGCTCTGCATTTACAGGAAACACATTATACATTGTACCAAGATAATTAACACTGTAGTAAACATCTTAAACACATAATTTAATACGGTCAACAAATATATTTTCACTAGTACCATTCACAAAGGAAAGAAGAGCTTTACATAAAGCGATTTGCATGCAAAGCTTTGAGCCCTCTCCAGTGACATCAAAGATACTCAAGAACAGACCATTCAAGTCAAAAGGCTACTATTGAACCACAAGCACCACAAACCAGAGGTGCGTTCAAAGTGTTCAATCATATTCTACAGGCTTTTTAAAATGTTATTCTCATACAGCAGTCGGAGGGTGTCCACCATTGCGACCGTTCAGAGTCAGCCCTCTTATGGAACGTGTCCTGAACGAGCCTTCGGGGTGGAAAGAATCTGGCTTATCCTCACAACGGAAGACCATGAGGAAGCCGTTCCTGTAGTTTTTATTCATCCACCCGTACAGAAGAGGGTTGGCAAAAGTCGAACACATGGCCACGATATGGAACACTGTGTATATCAGTTTGTACTCCTTAAACCTGAGCACCAGGTCCAGATCGCTGGCCAGCTGGAACACATGGAAGGGCAGCCAGCAGATAGCGAACACCACCACCACGAGGGCCAACATCTTGGTGGTCTTTTTGCGGCGGTTGATGCTGTCATTGCGGCTGGATGGGCTGACATGATTCTTCAGCTTGACCCAAATGCAGATGTAAGCATAACTGATGATTGCTAAAGGAATAATGTACTGTAGGAGCAGCATTGAGAGGCTGTAGATGACTCCGTCCCTGCTGGTCCCATGGGGCCACTTCTCAGAGCAGACAGCAATGCGGAGGTTGATGGAAGGAATCTCTTCATGGCGGTACTCTCTGAAGATGGCCAGGGGCGCTGCCAGGACAGCAGACATAGTCCAGGTGAATAACATAATGAGGAAGCTGGAGTGCCACGTGAGGCGCCGACCAAGGTGGAAGACGATGCAGCGGTAACGCTCCAGAGCTATGACAGTCAGGGTCAGGATGGATACATGCACACTCAAGGCCTGGGCGAAGGGTACCATGTGGCACAGCACAGCCCCAAACTTCCACTCATCTAGCAGTGTGTAGACCAGAGTGAAGGGCAAGCACAGAGTGTCCACCAGGAGGTCTGCAAGGGCCAAGTTAGCTATGAAGAAGTTGGTCACTGTTCGCATGTTTCTGTAGCGGATGATCATGTAAATGACAAGAGCGTTCCCCAGCAGCCCCAGGAGGATGATTAAGGAATAGGCTGTGATCAGGGTGATCTGGACCCCAAGGTGCTTGGTGATGTCCGTGTGGAAACCAGGTGGGTGTAAGCCCATGCTGTCATTAACCAGAATCCAGGCAGTTTCAGCAGCCTCCCCTTCTCCTGTGCTGTTGGATGTGTCTGGTGGGCTCATTTTGTCTGAAGATGCCAGATCCGGGCTGTGCCGACACCTGAAGTGAGAAAACCCATAAAATTAAATGATTTTCTGAGACAGGCCTGCAAGACTATTATTTTCTAACAGAAAAATAAAATGACAAAAGCAGTCAATGTGAAAAATGTTTGTGCTTCTGGTGTTTATTTCCCACCTTTAGTCTCCAATCTAGAATCCCCACCCGTGATGTGCATTTGTCACTGTCACCATGTACATGGTGTCACTAGTTACTAGTCGAGGCTGTGACAGGCATCCTAAAGAACAGGTAGGGCTTTTTAGTGCAGTGTTAAGGACAGGATCCCTCACCGGCTTCCCATCGCCAAACACTCCTGTTGTTGTTGCATAAATGCCTGACTTAGCCTAAAGTACAGCTGCTGGGAATTGAACACTTGGTCTCTTTGGTTTTAGGCCAGTTTTTCAACACCTTCTCCACCTGTGCTTTTCTTGTGGAAAATTTTCTCTCACACTCTCTTTATGCTCTTTATACAATGCCCTCTGTCAGTCAAAGAAATTAACTGTAGACATTCCTGTCTAAACATGTTTAGATAGACAAAGCGGGGTTAACAGTGGTGTACTTAAAGCCCTTACATTGTCTTCAGGGTCTTTTTTTCCTCATCATCATTGAGGAAGTGATTTGAGTAAATCCAAATTTTAATGAAATATGACAAAAGAGAATTGATATACTATTTAATTATTTTCTTCATATCATATGTAAAGGGTAGCCTGTGTTGTAAATGTCATTCTGTCATTAAATCCATCTAGTATTTAACTTGGGATTAATGAAACAGTGCAATTAAGAAGATAAGAGAAGTCTCTGATGCACAGCATTTATTAGAACAATTGCCCAAGATTACATTGAGAAGTGGATGTTCTGAGGAGCTGTGAATACACATTTCAGTAACAGATGATAATCAATAGAAATCAGCACTCTTTGTACACACTAGTTCCAAGCACTCCCAAATAACAGATTGCTACCTACAGCTATTTCTATAGAAAATTGCTTTGCCAATGGCCTAGGTATGAGTGTTCGTTTGGTTACAGTGTGCCGTTTTTCCAAAGGACAGGGACACCTGTGCCATTATAAAGGCTAAAGGAAAATGATGGAGGAAGCAATGTGATCAGAAGGAGTCAGCCAGTTCAAAGCTACATCATTAAAGCCGCAGACTGCTCTCACACACAGTCTGCATCTCATAAAGGGAATATTATGTGGTGTGCCTAATTTTTGACAGAAAGACCAGTGCGGGCCCATGTTGCACAACCATATTTCAATGAAAAAATATCCTCTTTTACTATACTTTCTGTAGTACATTATCTTGTTATTTCTGTCAATTTGCCAGTGAGAGGCTGAGAGCCCCTGCTGAATACAAAAAGAACATTTTGTTATGACGTATAAAAACCACCGTCGATTTTTGACTCTTAATAAAACTGCAAAGTCGCTGCGTCATTATTAAATATGAATGCTAATTCCATTAAATGATGTTACACTCAGCAAGAGGCTTTCAACAAATCCACAATATTCTGTCCTTATTTCGATTTTTTCCAAAGTACATTTTTGGAGGAGTGTAAGAAACAGGCATTAATTTGTGACTAACATTCAATTCCTGTGATTTTCTTTATGGAACTTCTGAGACACACAGGACAACATTTAGTGAGAGGTCATCTTTTTGGTGACAGACTCTTTGGTTGCTCTGGGGATCTTGTAGCCTATTTTTTGACAGACCATTTGACATAATATCCAAGTTTAGTTTACTGACATCATTGCTTTTCCATTATTTTATTCAATCTCAAATATTCTATATTAGAAAACATGGAGTAAATTTTGCAGCGCTGTTGTGTTGCTTCATTGTCATAATTATCTATATGCACTACATGGCACAAGCAGCAGAAGGTTTAGACAACAAGTGTCTGCGTGTGTGTGTGTGTGTGTGTGTGTGTGTGTGTGCGTGCGTGTGTGTGCGTGCGTGTGTGTGTAATGTGTCTCTAAGCTGCTGTGCAAGAAATTAAAACCCCTCATACAGTCTTCCTTGAGATTTAAGTACACAATATAAAATGTAAGGTGTGAAACCTAAATTAGATTATCAAGATTATGAAGGAAAATAGAACATAAACACACACCGTGAAATGACTTGCAGGATAACTCTGAATCTATAAGTACCACTGAAATTGTGATCATGACATCTACTGCGCTGTACTGCCAATAATCCAAAAAGCATGCAAACTGCCTGCACCCTCTGTCACCGGAGCAGACCACACAGGAGCACGCAGTAGGGATTTATCAGACAGGCTGCAGGCGACATGTGCACTTTACAAAGCATCAGTAATTAGTCAAAGCACCCTTTTCTGATCAGCGATGGGAATCCTTGACTTGAGGCAAGCTTGTGCCACTGAGGAATCTGTTACCATACACCTGCTGGAGCAAAAGGCAGAATTCAGCCGAATTCTAGTGAACTCTGAGCACTGCCAACAAATTAGGATCAGACGCCTCATTCCCAATCAGACATGCATTGATGCTTCGTTCGTGCGTAATTTGTCGCCATTTGTTTAACTTACTGAATAGTGCGCATTCAGATATTTCCACGTGAGCTCTCAAAGCTTATTCAACCGATTAGACAGGTGCAAATCCTTTGCCTCCCACACAAATAGTATGTTGTGGTACGTAATTTGGACTCTGGTTTATCAGCTGCCTTCCAAGGGTCCCTCTCATATCCAAATTACGCACATGTAATAGTTTCAGTAACTACAGGTTACGCTGTTACAAAAGAAGAGAGGAATTAACATCTTGTGTTTCAGGGAGACATTTGTCACTAAACTATCCTCGCAATATTCATTTAAAGTAAAAGAACGCTATCCACATATGAATGCACTCACCTTTCCCCTTATATCTCCTTTTGCAGTCTTCACTCGAGAGTGGTGTGAAACAAGGGGGGAAAAATCCAAGCTCCTCCCAAGCTGTAGCGCCTAGTGCGCATCTTGTGGCTCGACTGTGCGTTCCTGAGACAGGTCTACAGGATTCAGAGTGAGCGTCCACATCAGTGCCAGGGACTATCACTGGGAGATCTGCGCAGGGTCTGCGCTCATAATATCACTTTTTTTTTTTAAAGTTTCGCATCTGTTGTTTAATTTCCAGTGCATTACACAGCAAAGAAATGTAATGGAATATCACAGAATGTCCTTTAATGTGCCAACGCAGCCTTACGTCACTGAGTTCATCCCATTTGCAGTTGTATATCCATTTATTATTCACTTTATTTCCAAGAAAGGTTGTATTACCTACTGTAAGCCTTTTTGTTTCTCGCTCTTGTTCATGTGTACAATTTTGAATGAACTTTGGAACAATAAAGGGTTGTAAAAGCACATCCCCATATATTGCTTTATTTGAGGCTCCTCTTCAGTTGTCAGAAAGGATCTCATTTCTGCAATCAAATGAGCAGCATTAAAACTAGACAGTGACACAATGTCACATTGTTGTGCAACAAGCAACGTTGTTAGTTAACTGCATAGAAGCGCTGTCAGATTTAGTTGATTCCCTGTGAAGACAATACAGACACAAATCTCATTTCTGTCAGCTCCCATGACTTCCTAAAATAGATTACAGTTCTTTGTGAATGCATTGTTATTTTTAGTTTAAGCAGTAGACACACACATGTAAGGGCATTTTTTGAAAGCCAACACACCTTTTTTTACAGTACATTTGAACAGGATTCGGTTGGGAACTTGCTATTCTGAGTGTGTCATTTACCTGAATGATTTCAATTCTTATGGGGTTTGAATGAATGAGGTTATATTGTACAGTGCCTGGAGCCATTTCCTTCATGTAATAAAGCAAAGCTAGGCGAGGTCTATGAAAAGATAGCTGGATAGTTTTCAAGATTTTTCCCAAGGCTGATTTTCATGCTGACAGAGCTGTAGCCACACACAGCATAGGAAATGTTCAAGGAGAGTACGAAATAAACTAAAAGGCAAGCATAGTTCAAACCTTGAAAATGTCACAAGCGAATGTTGCATTGAAATAAATGGGATTTAAAGTCTTTAAAGTTTGCAAGGACTTAGAGCCTCCCTGATTCTGTTTGAAAAGAGTTCATCTTTTCAGACCTGTAGAATGTTAATGATATGGCACACAAGTGTTTTGGGAGTGTCATCAGATAATTTAGGGATTTACCTGAAACATGCTGTCAGTTGAAATTAGACGTAAACAAGGGAGCTTTAGCCAGATCGAAAACCATTTCACCCACTAAGAGAATGTTTTGTGAATTTGATAACAGAACGGGAGATTATGTCTCCCTTGAGTCTTGGTTTTGCTTCTCCCGTCTCAGCCCAGATTTCTTCTTTAGGGAACAATTTTGTATGAGATCCTTAAATCCTCCAGGTGGAATTTTATTTCATGATGCAATAATTGGTGCACTGATTGACTCAGAAACAGGGGTTACCCTTATTGATTGGGGCAGGCTGCCTCTCTGCCTCAATTTATTCTTTCACTCATGAGAGCTGTCCCCCAGTGTCTGTATGTATTGGGTCACTCTGCAGTCAAGGTTGACAATGCTCTAAGCCTGACTTGCATGCATTACTGATAATGAAATTCTGTCCTTGCCACAAACTTGCTTATCTCCAACAGGGCTCTGAAAAGTGGTGAGCAGGTTATACGGTGTGGCAGACTTGCAGACTTGTTCTCTGAAAAAAAGTTTCATTGCACTGGTTTTATACATATTTATATATATACATCATTGCTGCATCCTTGCATCCTTCATTTACCTGTGCTCGGATCAATCATGAACCTAATTAGTGAGCTCTGTAGGACTCCTATCCATATGGCAGCATAGGATCTTATATTTATAGTCTATCCTCTCCATCTGATCACTGTTTCTGTCCAGCTTCTCTGAGAGCACTGGTGCCACTGATCTGCTGACATGATCAGAGACTGTGGCGTCCTTGCGTCGCACAGCCACAAAAGTCACAGTGCTCACACAGCTGGGGTTGTTCTTCCTGTCTCTCTGCTGTGTGTAGGCAGTGAGAATTAATGAATGAGGGAGTGGAAGCCAGGCAAACTGAGAAATCCCATTCGTGCCTCCTTTTTTTTCCCTCTCCTTTTGCTCTTGGTGTTTCTCACAGAGGTTAAACCTGACAGGTACAGACTGTAGCAGATGACAGCCTTTAAGCCTTAAGTGATTACAAATATTGATTTTAATGGACGGACAGTCTGTGAAGTCTGCAAATTGGAGTCCTGCTTGTAAACATTTGTGTGGGATGCACCAATTATATCTCCTGGTGCTTTCCTTCAATTCTGAGACAAAGCAGTTTGGTTAATGGATCTAGGAGTACTGAGGAATAACTTGGAATAACAGTACTGTGCAAAAGTTTGAAGGAACTAAAAGTAAAGTGAGGATGCTTACAAAAATAATGCTATAAACTGTTTCTATTTTTCAATTAACTTCATACAAAGTGCAGTAAAGAGAAACAACCTAAATTAAATCAATATTTGCTGTGACCACACCTTTCCTTTAAAACTGCAGCCGTTCTCCTTGGTAAACAGTTTTTCAAGGTACAGGTAGGTTGTTCCTGCATCTTGGAGAAGTTGCCACAGTTCTTCTGTGGATTTAGGCATCTCAGTTGCTTCTGTCTCTTCATGTAATCCCATCAGGGCTCTGCGGGGACCCACACCACCTGTTGCAGGACTCCCTGTTCTTATTGTCGAAAATAGTTCTTTATAACTCTGGT
Organism: Scomberomorus guttatus; assembly: GCA_038419695.1. Classification (NCBI taxonomy): domain Eukaryota; kingdom Metazoa; phylum Chordata; class Actinopteri; order Scombriformes; family Scombridae; genus Scomberomorus; species Scomberomorus guttatus. The sequence goes on along the minus strand of CM076452.1, from coordinate 20,524,734 downwards.
TGTATGTTTGGGGTTGTTGTCATGCTGCAGAATAAATTTGGGACTGATCAGATGCCTACCGGATGGTATGAATAAGAATCCTAAAATCTAAAGTGCACAGTACTGTGTATGTATTATAAATGTCAGTACAGTCAAATCCGCATGAAATCTACTTTTGATGCCTTGTAAGCAGGTTTGTAGCTTCCAGTGAGGACACTGAGGTCATGTCCTCAGTATTGATTCTGGGAATTTAGGGTTTTTCAAGATGAGGAGTTGCATCAGACATTTTAACACAAATTATAGTGAGTGGATTTTTAAAGCTATTTGTAGTGTTTTTAGCCATGCTAGTGGCATGTCAGTATGTCAGAGCCGCTTGCATGGCTGTAGAGTCTTAGTCTTGTCTAAAGATCCCCAACAGACATGTTTTAAAGCATATGAAAATACTCTCATACTGCTTTGAATAAGTGTCTGATACGGCACAAAAAAGGTCAACTACCTAATTAGAAATGTAAAAACTGATATCTACTGCTCCTTCATTGAAAAATCCAGAATATGCAATTATTATTCATTTCAAAAGACTGAACTGCTGGAAAAGTCAAGCACTGTAAAATACCACTGAAGGTCCATTCTCAGTGTATGTGTGCTAGTTTCCACATCACACTTGTGTAATCTGCATACTGGACAAGGACTGGCTCCAAATTAGCTGTGATGTCACAAATCATCCTATATGTAAACTCAGACGTAAGGTGAGCACAGAGAAATTTTCTCTGTTCAGCAGATGAATATGAAAACAGTTTTCTGGTGTCAAACTCTGCAGATACATCATCCTGCATAGTGAAACATCCAAGTGAACACATTTTTGAGTGGAGGAGGGGGACTTTAACTCTCTCTTCTAAGTCCACAAACTTTGTGTGATACTAAATCCTTTTCTATTATATTTTAATGAAGGGATTCAGTATTTCTCAACCACTTAGGGCTACATCATTGAAACGTCATTGTGGATAAAACATTGAAAAACAGGCAGTTTACAGAGATTATCATTGCACGGACGAATTAATGAAGGGGGAAAAAAAGAAACAATCAAAAAAAATGCAGCAGGAAAAGTGTTGGACTCAGCATTTCTGTAAGAGTTGCAAAACAGAGTGATAAAGGAAGTAAAAAAGGCTTTATCACATGACACCCACACTGGTTCTGTAAATCTGCAATAGTACGGGAATGTACCTTTGGTGCGCAGCAGTTTTATATTAAACTGAGTGCGGGTGGAGAAGAGGAAAACTAACTATTATTTTTGCTGGTTGACATATGGACCAATCAAAGGGATGTTTGTATGTTAGCGCATGCGCAGTACACGGTACGTCGTGTTCCCTGTGTTCCTAACAGCAGCAGCCGACGGATCAGAGGATAGATGGAGGAACTTTGAAGTGTTTGGCCACGCGTTTCCCCGAACAACAGACAACGTAAGTTCACCAAAGTGTCAACAAAAAGATGATTGTAGTCAGCCATGTCACCGCTTTTTAAGTGGTCGTATTTTATGTTGCTTAAACAGGCTGTTTACTGGCTGCCATACGTAGTTAATAAACGCTAACGTTAGCAGGCGGAAAACAAAACGAAACGTTGCTTTTACAAGTACACCATCACAAGCTGGCTTAAAGTGACCCGTGATATATCACCTGACGTCCACTCGTGGTTACACTTGTACATTGTTCCAAAGAGCAAGTGCAAGAGTTAATGGCACCGCTTTGTTATTGGACTAGAAGAGGGGAGGTGCACATCCCACTTTGTTTGATCCAGATTTGGACAATAAATAACTAAATATGTGACGAACAACAGGAAGCTGCTGCTGTACAATGTGAACATTTTATTTGTCCTTTTATTTATTTATTTTATTTAAGCTGATTGAACAAACACATACAGTATGTCAGAAAGGGAGTGATTATTCCTCCCTGTCTCTCTCTCTCTCTCTCTCTCTGTTCCTCCAGGTTTTAGCTTTCACTTCCCCCTGTGTGGACTGAGTTTTTGGAGAGGAAAGTCCCGCTCGCCATGGCTGCTGCTGCTGCTGCTGCTGCACCCACCAAAGGCAGCCTCCGAGAGGACCTGACATGTGCCATTTGCTGTGACCTCTTCCGGGAGCCCGTCATGTTGGCCTGTATGCACCATTTTTGCAAACCCTGTATCACCAGATACTGGAGAGGAACACAGGGCCCCGTGACCTGCCCGCAGTGCCGCAAGGAGTTCAGCACCAAGCAGTTTCAAACCAACTACCTTGTGACAGCCATGGTGGAGAAGGTCAGGGCCACCACCTCGGACACTTACATGAAGAACCTAGAGGTGAGTTTCACCTGCACAGCATAGTTAACAATGGTCCTGCTGGCTGTCTTTCATGCCTTTTTATTCTTGGTATCCTGGAAAATGTTTGGGAACCGTACCAAATAACCTCATGGTCCAAAGTAAACGGATCAATTACAAATGAGCACTCTGTAACATTTGAGTTATATAAGTCAAATACAAATGTATTATACATATGTTTCAATCCACATCTGTGTTTATTTCACTGTGGTTCCACCCTTCACATATCTCACTTTGATTGCTCAGGACAAAGTTCACTCTCCGCTCCCTTTTATATTACTCTGTGTGACAGGATATATGACTTAACCACAGCAGGAAGATAGCAGAAAAATAAAAAACACCTGTGCTGTTCAATGCCTGTAATAAATTTGTCACCTTTGTCACTGTTTTAATTGTTTAATTGATGTTGTTTCAACTTAATGGTTATTTTTAAGACTGTAATTTATGCTGTTGGAGCACTGGATTTAATTATATTGTAAAGGTGTTATGACATTTGTGCTCCTCCATATGTTTATACAAGATGGACAAAATATTGGAAAGAGCTTTCAGTGTGATGGCAGACTAAAGGTAGAGTCAGTCATTCTGGAGAAAGATTATTGATATTTGAACTAAACACCCAAACAAATACACCCGTCCCTTTGTGCTCCTTCAGAAGCTCCGCCCCCCAAATTCATGGACGTGCATTGCCAAGGCAACAACCAGAAGAGAAATATGGCGTAATCCAGAGCGATGCCTCAGCTGTAGAGTCACTTTTGTTCCTCTTATACTTTATCACAAGCGGGGGGAAAAAAATTAATCTCATGTGAGCACAACAGCCACACTGCAGCTCCTGGCCTTCACCAGGCTGACTGACAGCAGAAACGTACTGAACTTACTGTCGGCTCCACGGGAAGAAATGTTTGTATTCATTGATATGGTTAATAAGTTGAAAACACATATACAGCGGGATATTTGTGTGATTTTAAACAGCTGCCTGCTCAGATTACGCTTCACTAAACGTGACAGAAACAGACTCGGAGCGTTAAAAAACGCAGAGACTGTCTGGGATTCAGTGTGGATTGATACATTTAATAAAATGGAAGCGTATCTGTACTGTGAGAAAACACTTTCTATGTGAATTGGCCACGGCCTCTCTCTCCATTTCGCCAGCCCTCCCTCACCATTCAACGGGCGCTGGATATGGGAGACTGTCATGTCCTCACACAGACAGCTGCTCTGATGACTTTCCTCTTTCCTGTGCACAAGCACAACGCCCGCCGCTGATTGGCTGGAGCCACTTTGTTTGTTTCCCATTTACAGAGCCAGGGCTGTGTATGACTTTTTTTTTCAGTGCACACACAGAACGGAAAGTTAGCGGACCGCAAGGAGATTTTCACAGAATTTGACAAAAAGTGTATTGAACAATCTTTCTCCAGAATCACTGACTCTACCTTTAAACCAACACCACCACAAAGTATATCCTCTGAACATAACCACAGGAAGGGAGTTAACACACATACAACTAAACTAGCAGTCTCAGCAAAAACGGATCATTTTACTGTTTACAACTGTTTACTGCAGAGCCGTCACTCACTTGGTGTAACACATGTTTACAGTTGTCTCTGATGCTCTTCACAGCATTTCTGTGTGCTACTGTTCTTTGCTTTGATTTGCATGTTGCTGTGCAGAAACAACTGAAACAGGCTTTGGAGAGTCATCGTCTGAGGAAGGAGGACTTCATCAATAACATTCGCAGAGACAAAGACAAAATGGATACCATAAAGGTACACTCCTCTGGGGCAACTCGAGGGATGGCAGCACTTAACAGATAAGAATGCACACATCCCTCCCTAATGGCTGTTTGCAATATGTCGTTGTGCATATTTAGTGGTGTTTGCAGATGTAGTAAGTGACAGGTTGTGCTTTGATATGTAAAACATAATGTGTTTGTACTGTGGGTGCGTGCAGTAAATGCCTTTCTACCATCTAACTTAGTTGTGTGCCAACTACACATAAGAAACCCCTGCTCCTATACAATCTTATATGACAATGATTCTGCTATATTTGCTTAAGCAGGGAGATTGTTGCATCAAATCAGCACTTCTCATTTTACCTTATGGTGCACAGACAGTTGAGAAGACCGCTCAGCGACACCACATAACAAGCTGTAAGCAGGCAGAGGTGACAGAAAGTGAAACACATCTAATGTGTCTGAGACAGCAGGAAGATAAAAGCTCAAGGTTAGTTGTGCATGCTGTGCCGAGATGACGAACAGGAAATCACTCCCTGCGTAAACAGTCTGTAGTTGTTTGGCACATGGATCTTTGATGCTAAGTGTGGATTCATTACCCTTCGATTGCCTCTCCAGGGATGTGTACTTTTGCAGAAGTATGTTTAGAGCTTTAATGGAACAAGCCACTTGGCATCATAGCTAACTCGTTACAATTTCCTTACTGGTCAATAAAAAAATGTGGCGATACATTAAAAGATGGATTATGTCCTCGACCTGTGACATCAATGAGTCTTCCCTGCCCCCCAGAGAGTCGGAGCAGATCTGCAGGCTCGCGTCAAAGGGGAATTCCAGGCTCTCCATCAGATCCTGCACGACGAGGAGACCTGTATGCTGGAGCAGCTAAGGAGAGAGGAGGAAGAGGAGCTGGAGAAGGTCCAGCGCCACCTGGAGGCTACCGAGCAGGCCGTGAGGGAGCTGGAGGATAATATGACAGCGCTCCAGCAGGCTTGCTCTGCCAATGAGAACACCGTGCTGATTGAGGTACGGTGGAGATGCTACTGATAACAAGCCTCCGCTAGGAGAAAAAAGTTCAAATGGGGATGAAAGTTTGTCCAAAAATGTGATGCCTCCAAGTAACTGTCAAGCCTTGTTTGAAACAACAGTCGTTAATGTGAATTTTTTTTTTTCTGTCATTTTCTTCCCTCTAGCTCCCACAGCTAAGGTAAGTGTTCATTTCAGTGTTATGACTGATTGATTGCTTTTGACATTTTTCCACCTGTCACATGCTTATTTGATTTCCCATTAAGGCCGGGCAATATATCAATATTATATCAATATCGTGATGAGACTAGATATGGTCTTAGATTTTGGATATTGTAATATAGTGATATAAGTGTTTTCTTTTCCTGGTTTTAAAGGCTGTATTACAGTAAAGTGATGTAATTTCTGAACTTAGCAGACTGTTGTAGCTGTTCTGTTATTTGCCTTTAACCACTTAGTCATTAAATCCACATTAATGATGATTTTTTTTCTCTAAAATCTTGTGTAAATATTTTGTGAAAGCACCAATAGTCATCCCTACAATATTGTCGCAATATCGATATCGAGGTATTTGGTCAAAAATATTGTGATATTTGATTTGGTCCATATCGCCCAGCTCTATTTCCCTCCTCCATTTATGTCCAGACAGCGGCATTTGTGCTGAGAATAAATGAGTCGGTGTGTAACTAAATAAATGTACGTTTACTTTATCTGACAGGACGTGGGTGCAGGTGGACATGCATGCGGAGTTTGATATAAACGCATTCAGCAACAAATACATGGCCCCGTTACAGTACATCTCATGGAGAAAGATGTTCAAGTCTTTGAATCCTGGTAATTTTGATCTCCGATGTGCTTCATTAGACACAAAAACTGTCTCTGCCTCAACAATCAAAAGTAACTACTGAGAAAAATTTATAGTATCATATAAAGATGTTGGAGTGGCAGAAGAACGACACCATTGCTCCACTGATTGGATGTATTATTATCAGTTTAAAATGTGACACTGTTGAAATTTATTACAGAAAATATTATCACAGTTATAATTTCATGAATTGTTTTGTCCCAAAGGTCCTTCCCCATTAACGTTTGATGTCGACACAGCGCACCCGAGCATTTTAGTCTCCAGAGACAAAACCGCAGCAGTCGAATGTGACAGCATGATGTCACACAATGACCACAACAAGCGCTTCCTCCAGTGTGTCAACATTCTGGCTGCCCAGGGCTTCCAGTCAGGCCGACACTACTGGGAAGTCGAAGTTGGCCCCAAGCCCAAGTGGGACATTGGTGTGGCCTCCGAGTCTGTAGACAGACGCGTTCGGATCAAGCTGAGCCCCGAAAGCGGCTACTGGACCCTGCGGCTGCGTAATGGAAACGAGTACTCAGCCGGCACCCAGCCCTGGACGAGACTGCGGCTCAGCTCTTCCCCCGAGAAAATCGGGGTTTTCCTAGACTGCGACGAGAGGAGGGTGTCCTTCTTCAACGCTGACGACATGAGTCTGCTCTACTCTTTCACCAACGGGCCGAGAGGCAAGGCGTTCCCCTTCTTCAGCCCGTGCATTAGCGACAGCACACAGCGATCTCAGCCTATCCAGCTCCTCCATTACCCTCCTGTCGCTCTGTCTGGCTAACACGGGTTTGATACAATCAATACAAGCTTTTCAGTATGGAAGCTGTCCATTCACTTATTGACCAAAGACTCTTATCACTCAGTAATTAAAAGATAGTACTGCCCTTGTCTGAATTATGGTCCTATATTACAAAAGTTTAAAATTCCAGACTGTTTTCATAAGACTCAGATTCCATATTTCAATAATTTTACGTTGCCAGATGCTGCTTTTTTATCTAAAATGAATCTTTAACAGCCTTGGAAAGCTATGAAAGGTGCCATAGTCACCATATAAAAACATCCATTGTGCTGTAATCTTTCTGAAGAGGCTATTTCAGTTTGAAGTTTGGCAAAATGAAATGAAACACTCAGTAGGAAAAGCATAAAAACATAATATTCTGCCATTTTGGAGTGTATATAGTGAAGTTTAGTTAGTTTCATTTCCAGACATACTGGAACTCTGCTCAACCAAATATCTTTAACAGCTGTAGATAGTTGACCTTTCAAATGATAGTCTGAATAATTCTCTCTCATCAACTCAGACTGTCATTAAGCTCATTTGTAAAAGGGTTTTTTAATCAACATTGTGTTTAATCAGCATGAAGGAGCCACTTCACTCTGAGATTTTATGTTTGATTAAATGGTTCATGTTTTATACATTGGTCTGAAATGAAACTGTTTTTCCTTTTTGTTATAATTTTAGATTACTGTAACTTGACAGCGCCGTATGAGTTCTTTAGTTGTGCCTTCAGTCTGAACAGTGTATCATCTAGCAAAGATCTGTTGATCTGTCATCATTTGTACATTCATGTTGTAAGTGGCTAAATTTGAACATGTGGTATATGCATGGTGATTATTGATTTGTATCATTCAAGAAAGTACTAAAATGTAGTTCAAGTAAGGATTCAATATCTGGAGTGTATTCTACTTTGCTGACATTGCATTTTATAAAATCACATGTTAAATCACTTCCTGATTAAAGACCCAATTATTGTAAATCATGCAGATGCAAATAAACTGAATCACTTTTTCTTTCTTAAATAAACATCGTCTTTTCTGCAGCTGTGACACTGCACACTTAACATGACCTTACTTGAAATTATCAAGGATGTTATTAAGCATCATCAAAGCAAAACGTTCAAGTATGACTGATGCGGTTGATGAGAATCCAAAGCCATTTCGCAAGAGCAACAGTGGGGGTAGAATGACACTCCTGCACCTGGACTGGAACTTTTGAATACATGAGCCATCCCTGACACTTAAACCACAAGAATAGGCGGGTTCTCGGTTATCTTCACAAACACACGAGAGCACCGACGTCCTGTTTCCTCCTGCCAGGTGAAAGGTCAGATAAACAGAAAGACAGTGGGGATGCTTCTGATGGGCCTCAGGGGCATGCTGAAGCCGGATACTGCTGCCTCCTCTGCTGACTGGAAAGTGGCACAATGAACTGCACCACAGTGGGACCCATGCTTTTCCTGCACAGCGGCCGCATGGAGTGGGTGCATTTACGACACATTATCAATAGTCACTCAGTTTGACCTATAAATGCAAATTAAGCTCAACTCAATCTCCTGAACTGAAGAATAGTTAGAAAAGAATAGTTCAACATTTTGGAAAATATGCTTATTCGCTTTCATGCCCAGAGTGAGATGAGAGGATTGACAAGTATGGTAAATATGAAGCAACTGCCAGCCGCAACCACAGATATGAGAGTGGTATTGATCTCCTCGTCTGAGGAACACAAACAAATAAGCATATTTCCCAAGAAGTCAAACTATTCCTGGAACAGTGCAGAAAAAAAATCATTAAATGTAATTTGAAAGGTTTTGCTCATAGTGACAAAACCACAGAGAATTGTTACCGAACTCTGCAGTTCCCCCGCAGCTCTGTGGAGCATTTAAGTGTCTTTCAGGTCATTGTTTTGGTCGTACAGCCCACAACCAAACTGTTTTGGTTCAGTCTCACAGCTCCCATGAACTTCGTTTCCAGCAGCACACAGCTGTTTTTGACAAATAAATCTCTGATAAACCCACTGAACACGACCTGCTCAGCACCAAACAGCAGACAGACAAAGTTAGCGACTAGCTGGTGAACATATAGTGGAGCATTTAGCAGCTAAAGAGCCAGATATTTTCTTCAGGAGTTGGTGGAGAGTGAAACAGCTAAAAGGAGTCGAGTAGACAGAAACACAACTCCAAATGAATGCTATTGTTGGTCCATGTGTGCTGTGTGTGCTGTTTAGCAACTGTTTGCTAACGCATTTGCTATATCAACATCATAAGGCGATAGTTAATATGTCAATGTTGTGTTTACAGCTTGTTGGCTCCAGTGGCCAAAGCACTTAACTTAAAGTAGGTTTACATTAACTGTGGATCATGGAAAGGTGTAGTTAAATGAAAGGACTCAAACTCCAGCTACCATTTGAGAAGAATTTTGTTTGAGTTTGCATTCCACTCAATGCATTAGCTTCACGGCTAATTAGTTGGTAAATAATTTATATGGAAGAATTCTACAATACTGCTCCTTCTAGTAAAGAAGCTGGCCATAATCACTGCATGATAGTGAACATGACCTGGGACTGATGAGAAATTTTGGCTGCCACCATCAAAACAAAACGAGAATAAACTCGACAGCTACTTCAAAGTAGCCTGGCAGAGTGAAGGGTAGTGGACGGGCCCATGGGCATGAACTTCAGTGAGAGAGTGAGCCAGTTTAGATGCATACTCTACATCCTTCCTATGATGGTAGCCGTTGATCTGTAATGTGTTTCCTGACCCGAGGATGGGCCGGATGAAGCGCTGGCACTTCAAGGACGGGTCCTTGAGTCCTCAGTTGTCTCTCAGGAGCCAGCAGGATTATAAAGTCTAACCTTTTCATCTGACACAGCAGGGGCGGTCAAGCTATCCTGCATAAGGGCTATTGTTTGTTATCTCGTTGTCTGAATGTTCATGTGTGCAGTTCATTATTATATTGGCCACTCAAGTGTTTTCATGCGTTTATGACATTATCTGTTTTATATTTGTGATGAGATTTGGTAACTCCCTCGATGAAGCTTTGTTAGAATATCAATACGATTTAGTATGTTTATTTTTCTCTGAAGCCGAAAGCACTGCAGGGCTCAAACCGGGGGAACATTTTAATTACAACCATTCAATCACAACATTGTGTTTTAAGGTCACAGGGGTGGATTGCCGCAAGGGACTTTAGGGGGAAACACATGCCCACAATAACACGCAATGATCCTTTGATTCCCTGTTATTCCACACACTCCTGATGGTAGGTTCTTCACAGCTCTGGTCTGCTCAAAGTCTTCCCTCTAAATCACTGAGAATCCCAACATAATCATAGTGAGAAAAAATATTTTTTTTCTCATACATCTTATCAACAGCTGCTTTTAGATGGGGCGGAGGTGCTCAACAGTTCTGTATAGGCACTGTTAGGAAGCAGGGCTGCAGTCAGGCAGCTTTATTAGGAGTGTAATGGATCTCCAGGTGGAGATACAGAATTTTATTGATTTTACAGCACACTCATGGTGCTGGATAGCAGTGCTGTTTTGGATTGATTATACTGGCATGCTTGTTCTTCTGTGTCTTCATAAGAGGTTTGACTGGACTTTGAAGCTGCAGTTGCAAAACACTGTTAATAAATGAAACATACACCAGTATCTGAAACTCTATCTATGTGTGTGTCCAATCACCGAAGTGGACACCCCTTGGACCTACTTCGACTTTTTTTTTCTGAGTATATATGGTACATAGGTTTTCAATTTTCAACCCCCCCCCCCCCCCCCACCTCTGTAACATAAAACAGGGCTGATAGCAGCACACTACGGGCATGTCGTGCTCTTAGTACATGATTCTCATCCACACTCTGCGGACTCCCTGAGGAGGATGGATGAGTGGGCGGACGGGGTTAACGGGACTTGGACGAGACTGCTCAGTTTAGTTTCAGTGGAGGCATCATTACATCTGACCCCTTCACAAGAATAATTACACACTCTTAATAAAGAGCTATTCCCCGAGCACCTCCGCTCAACTTTCGTTTGTTGAACATCTGGAAGAACTTGTTTTCTAAGTCCAAAAGATACATTTTCTCTTCAAATTAATGGCAGACATTTGACCTGAACAGATACTGTAGACCTTATTGTCAAGAGAGATTTCTGTATTATTTTGTGGATTAGAGACAGCTGACCAAGAGAGAAAGCTTTTAATATTTCTTCTAATATTCCTCTACAGACTGTGTGTCTTTGCTTTATCATGTGGTATTTGCTCGCTTCCTACAGTGACACTGCAGTATTGCTGCGGTGGCTTTACATGGATTTCTGATGGTATTAGGATTACCTGCTGAGCTATTTGAATGTCAGTTGGCATTTAAATCCCTTGAGAAATTCATGAAATGAAAATCAATATCAAGCATTTTTGCACTGAGGCATCACAAATTCTCTCATTGAGTTTTTAGTGTTTGTGTCACACTTAGCAATCTATAATATACTATAGGTCTTTAACACAGAGGATGAAATTATTTGAGCTTGCAGGAAGGAAATTTGTCATGGATGTTAGTGGGACCCCCCCCCCCCCACACACACACACACACACACACTACCCCCACCCCCTTACACCCACTAACACCCACACACACACACACACACACCCCCCTTCCAATTCAGCTTGTTTTATGAACTGGATAGGTGGGTGTGCGTGCGCTCCAGTCACGAGCAAAGGAAAGGGAAATCATTGTAAATCCCATTCAGTGCCTTATGCATCCTTTTGACAAACCGGAAAAAAAGACGTTTTTTCCCCCCCTCTTGTTTTCCTCAGCATTTCGGCGCTGTCCTCTGTGTGCAGAGTCGCTCCAGCCAGGCATCGATTGGCCGAGGTTCACCTGAGTTTTCCCATCCGCGGACATTCATTCAAACCACCTCTGCACTGTCTCCGCCACCATTTAGGAAAGAAAAAAACTAACGGGGGTTTTAGAAGAAACATACGCTCAACCTGCTGCACTTCTGGGACCGGAGATCTGGAGATGAAGACAGATTTTACGTTTTTCTGTCGGACTTGGATTGGAATTGCATATGCCTCAGGTGAGGAGACTTAACAGCAAGTCTGAAAGTTTTTGAGCGCACAAACTTTTTTTCTTTTTTTTTTAAATGAAGGGAAAGGTCGAGCTGACTGTTTACATTGACTCACAGTAAATATTGATCCGCTGTTGATTGAACTTTAATTTTAGAGGCTCAAAGTTTTATTCATGTTAAGCTTCGGTGTTAAACTGAAGCCAAATAGATCCTGAATTCAGGCTTTTCTGAATTATACCTAGCCCTACTTATTACTTATTTAATTCTGTTTCATTAATGTGATCCGGAGCAGGATATTTCTTCTTTTTTTTTTTAAACTAATGCACCATGCTCGATCAAAAACCCTCTTTTTACACCTTTACTTTGACCCCTTTCTATTGCATTTACAGTGCACATTGATTTTCTCAATATGAGCTAAGTACATTTTATCACTCATAAATGATTCAAAGTCTTAATGTGGGACTGAATTAATAAGGAATCCGGTGGGAGTCTCTCAAGTCAGCAGCACGCAGATAGGCACTAGGGGGAGGCATGCTGTTGTTGTTTTTTTGATAAAGATGCAGCTGTTAATTGATGATGCAAAACTCAAGAGGAGGAAAAAATAATTCTGTATATGTGGGTCACATGGGGAGGAGAGCTGACTCATCTAGACTGGACTGATGTGGAGGCGAAGGTGGTGGTTGTGGTGGTGGTTGTGGTGGCGGTGGGTGGGTGGGTGGTTGGGTGAGGGGTGGTGGGGTTTGTTCTGCATCCAGAACAAACCAGCTTGTTCAAAGAATTTCAGCGTGATCTGCCTCTGTGTGCTTTTTTTTTTTTTTTAGTCACTCAATGTTTAGAAAAAATCCTGAAACAAGAGAGGCTGAAGACTCCAGACTAAATAACATGAAGCACATTGTTTTCAGCGCGCTATTTTACATCACATATTTGAAACAGGCCCCTCTGATTGACTGTGTTATCTGCGTTGTGGCTGAGGTTTGTTTGCAGTCTTGCACAGTGACTGGATGTGCATGTTTGAGTTGTTCATCACTGCTTGCTGTTGAACAGTTGTTCATGAAGAACAGAGGATACTTTTGTGAGGGGCAGTCGGCTGCCATATGGCTCCCCAAATCATAACTGGAGGGATGGCTGTCGCTCCTTTCACAAATATCACTGAGCTGTGCTGGGTTGGTCACATTCGGCAGGAAGAGTAAGGCGCTGTTTTCAGAGAAGAATGAGGTCTAATGGCATCACAAAATCAATTATTCCTCTTTGGCCTCTTGAAAAGCCCTAACAGTAAACATTATCGACTCTCAGCGATGATAGATTTTATAATGTGTGACAAATGGCAGTCTCAAATTCTTTTCACCTGACCACATGTTCTTTTTAGGCTGTATCCAAACTTTTGCAGTACCCAAAACAAAGAGTAGGAGTCTTTCTCATTATTCCACAATGTGTACCTTGGAATTGTTGAAGCTCCGTCTGACATTTCTGTAATCACACAAACCTAACGTGCCTATTAGCATATGTGTGGTGTTATCTTTTAAAAGACTTATTTGCAGGCCTGTTATTTCAATCATGCAAGGTCCCATCTTTGTTAAATTGAGTCTCAGAACTATCCTGGAGGCTGAAATAACCACTAGCTTCTTATCAGAGACACTTTTTTTTTTCAATCACAGCCTCTCAGTATGTATCTGTGAGACTGAGTGTCACATTAAAGTAAAGAGATGAGACATTTTCTAGCTATCACAGATTTTTGCCCAAAACTTCAAATCAAACTGATTTTGAAGTTTGTATTATCATTAAATGTTTTTTTTAATGTCCTTAAATGAAGATTAAACATGGTCTTGACACACTAGGAAGGTAGAGTTTTCCCTCATTAATTTGGAGCACGACAAAAAGAACGCAGCAATTTACCTTTTTTGTCTGTGTTCTGACTTTCCTGTTAAATGACGTTTTTTTTTGAAGGTTAAATATTTAGTCTCTTAGATATTCACAGATTGCACTTGCAGGGTGTTCGTAACCCTTTTAACCCCCAACTTTGTTTTGACAAAATACAAATATGTGACATTAAAAAGACAGCTCTGACACGGAGTGTGATGATGCAAGCATGATGAGAGCACTGGCTTCTGGCTTCCCATTATTATGATCAGAGGAGAAGATTGAGGGAAAGTGGATTGTAGACCTGCCAGCCCAGAAGTGATTGTCATTTTAGGGGGATGGGGGGAGTTATAATTATGTAATTTACACTGCAACTGCATTTATGGAGCTTCAAGAGTTCACCCTGAGCCATTTTCTACCATCTTCCTGTCACGCTCTGTCTCTGGTTTGAATTATGGTGGTTCCTAAACATTTATTACATAGCTAGAGAATTTCTGCCCCATTAAAAAATGACATCTTGGTGGATTAGGATAGGATAGGATACTACTGAAATGAACTGTGAATCACTGGTTGATTCATCTCCTCTCAGTGTCCTTGTTTTTTTTTTTCTCTTTTGCAGCGTAATTGGCTATTGAAAACCTTTCTGATTAAAGAAGGCCACACATGAAAGCAGTGAATCTTTTTTTTTCTAAAGCTGAGCTCTAGAGCAGAATGATCTTTGGCTTACTCTGTGTCTTGGGTGCATAGAGCTGATATTGCTTTTAGCGGAGTGTTTTCTGTACGCATACCTCCGCTTGATCAGATCATCCCAGAAATCTGACTCTCAACTCTGGGTATTATTCTAGTCGTCCACTTATAGGGGTTGAGTTGTTTTAGCCAACAATAGCCCCCTATTCTCAGCGCTGATCTCAGGATTCAACCTCAGGACTCCGAGGAACGGACCTCGGTGTCTGTCCTTGAATATCTTGTTCTATCAGCTGGAGAGCGGCTCGGACGTGAGAGGAATGCTGCTACTCCATGTGGGAAGCTCTCTGCAGTAAAGTCCAAATAAATAGGGAGTCCGGTGCCTCACTCATCACTGGCATGGAGTAGCAAGGCCCCTCGGGCATTTGGATGTCTGGTCACTCACTTTCTCATCATGTTAAAGCACCAACACCCCAATATATGACTAGGGCTGAGAGATAAGCTCTTTCAACACCAGGAATCTGCAGCAAAAGCCAAATATGTGTCCAAGTTGGTGTTAGATAGTTGATGAAAACCATCTGTGGTATTTTTGTTTCCATATTTCTGACCTCTCCATGTTTTCTGTGCCCAGATTTTAGCCCTGATAGCGGGATGGCTCTTGGAAATGTTCTGATCTGTCATTCCACCACTTCAGTCCAGACTGAAGTATCTCAACTGTTGGATGGATGGATTTTGGACTTTTCATAGTGCCACCATTAGCTCAACATTTTAGGCTTTGCACTATATCCTGATAACTTTTGAAAGGATTGCCATTCAGGATGAATCCTGCTGACTTTGGTGATCCCCCAATGTTCTCTCTAGCGCCACGAGGTTGACATTTGTAGTTTTGGGTGAAATGTCTCAGCAAGTATTGAACAGATTGCTGTGACAGATACACACATTAATGTACCCCTCAGGGTGAATTGTAATAACTTGATGAAGGTAACTTGATGAAGGTAAACCCTTCATCTAGTGCCATCATCAAAACCCTGTAAAACCAGTGATATTGGCATCACCTGTACTTTGTGGTTAGTGCTAATAAGCAAATGTTAACATGAACATTAACATGACTGAAGCCAATGCGAAAGTATACCTTAAAGTGCTATGCCACTGACAGATGCTAGATGCTGGCTCCAAAAAATCCCAGGCTCCAGTTGACTCCCTTTTAAAAAGCATCAACTTCTCTCTTGAAATACTAAGTGAATCATTTTTTTCAATGAGTCATTGTGGCACTCTAATAAGTGTGCTGGGGGTCATTTTGGAATTATTGCTCCATTAATATGATTTGAAGACTTATAGAGGCTTTGATGCATTGATGTGGCTTTAGATAAGTTTAATGTTTCTTGATTATGATGGCTGCCCTGTTAGCACAATTTAGCTAAAGTAGCTAACGTTAGCCCAAGTGCGCACTGCTCGGTGTTCCCAGTAAGCTAGCATTTGCTTTCCTGGCTCCAGGAAAAGACGGAAAAGATGGCGCGGATCATAAGCTGCTCCAATGCAAACCAATGGGTGACGTCACACCACACTATGTCCATCTTTATATACAGTCTATGTATTATACCTGCTAAACATTAGCATGCGGGCATTGTCATTGTGAGCATGTTAGCATGCTAACATTAACGTTTAGCTCAAATCACTGCTAAGCCTAAATACAGCCTCATAAAGCCTCTAACATGGCAGATGATACATTCTTTTAGTCTTGTTATCTAAATGGCCCTCTCATTTCTTGACCCACCACAACAAAGGGTGATTACACGTTTAAACAGTTATTGCCCTATTATTATGGCATGTAATATCTTCTCTTTCTTTTATCAGAATCAAAATGACTGTTGTCTGTCACAAGGAACAAATCGCACAATAAAAGAGATTAACACTTTTTAAAGGTGTCCGTTCAGAATCATCCTGTCGGAGGGGATTTTTAGTGTCCCCACCGTGCAAATGAAATGTTAGCCGCAGCAGGGCACCCATTGGGCTCTAATGTACATTTTTCCTACAGAAATAGTGTTTTTAAAATACTCTCCCACACTTGGAATAATTACTATGCGGAGGAGGTTTAACCTATTGATTTTCTTTCTATCTCGTGTCTTCTCCATCTTCATATTGCAGTAGATTAAGCACAAAGGAAGTCAGAAATTCATTTTTTTGCTTTTCACTCACTGAGTACTTGAACTATGACTCTCTGAGTGTATTAACCCACACATGAAGAGGTGATATGCACAATTATACCTATAAGTGCTTTTACCTGGAAGATGAAACAAATTATATGTTGCTGCTGTCATAAATTGAGAAAAAAAACAACCATAAGGAGTGCTTCACGTTTTTCTGTGCAGCTTAAATCTTCCGAGTAGGATTTCATGACAGAGAGACAGTTTTATCAACCAATGAGAGAGTCCATAATCATCAGGGTGTTGAATTTCAGGGAATATTAGTTTTCAAATACTTTGTTGTCAACTTTACATATTTTCTTAACATTGCAATGCAAGGTTAATTACATGGGATTCAGCTCCTGTAACAACCAGTGAAAAGATATTTTAAATAGTGCTATCGGACACTGGAGGAAAATTGCTTTGTGGCATCTATTGCCTTTATTGGTTGATCCCTCCAAACACGTTCTGAAGGCGGAAACTGGATACTGGGACACGGTGGCTGTTACACAGATATTACAAGACTCCAAAGTGCTTGTGTTGCTTAGAAACAAGCATCATTTAGAGCACTTATCAGTTTAAGGAGAGCCACCGTCACTATTATGTTCAAATTGCTGCTCAGTCTCAGGCAGCTGTATGGTTGTCACTTGGAAGTGTGTGCAGCGTTTCATTGGACAATCACACTTCTTGCCTTGTCATTAGAGGTCGCTTGGGGTTCATGGGAAAGAGTCCATTGGCAAAGCCTGAGGAAATTGCCAGCTTCCCTCCCTTTAGGCATTCAGCACCAAATTGTTGACCCGGCACTCCCTACTTTGCCCTTGTTTTCTACGGCGACTTAAGCTGCCGCAGTGATTTAGCTCACTGGGGCATCCGACACAGCAGCAGAGACTTGTTTATGGACCGAAACTCCAGGAATTAGGTAACAAGCACAGTAATGGGTCTCCTCAAAGTTTGGCCTCTGAGCAGTCCCAGCATGAGTTTTAGGAGCGTGCAAGCCATCACAGCAGGCTGGGATTGTTAATCTTTGGCACTTGCTCGTACTCAAAGAGATATTTTAGATGTTTCCCAACAGAAATATTATCGCCCACAACAGACAATTTAGGAGCCAGGGCAAAGCCTTTACCAGAATATGCTTAGTTCCCTTCTCAGCAAGGGAAACCATTTCTCAATGATAAAAACGATGACATGCAAAAAATGGGCCACCGCAGAGGAAGAGCTTGGGCTGTCCGGTGTGCCTGTGAGGCAGGTACAGGAAGATTTAGTCAGGGACAGAGGTTTTAAACATAGGAAGCCGGCCCAGATGGCTTGTCGCCGCATCCTTAATTTTGCACCCCTCCTCTGGCAGGATGTTGGAAAGGCCGAACTCCCCCAATAGTGGAGAGGACAGGGACGTAGTGGATGTCATCCCTCTCCATAGTAACAATGAAATCAAAGCCAGGCTGCCAGTCAGCCCGTCGCCTGGCTTGGCCTGGCCTTGTGTCCAGATGACAGAGGAAGTGGACTTTATTTCTTTCAGAGGGAGCGAGCGAGAGTATGTTATAGCCTGAGGCTGGCTGACTCCACATCCAGAGAGCAGGTCTGCTCCGTGGCCTACATGGCCTCCCATCTCCAGCCGGACATACAGGACTATTTCAGAGTGCCCCAGCCTTGGCCCTTTGCCAGATACTGTGAAATAACTGAAATAAATCACTGAAATAGCTGTGTAACTGTACAGTCACCTACATGTTGCTCTTTAACCCTAATAACCTCCAGAAAGCATTGAATTCAGTTCCACTTAATGAAGTCTCATTTAAGTGTGTTCAACCCTTGTGTCATGAAAGGAAATCACAGCTGTCTATATAGAAAGTCACATACAGAATTCAGTGCATTTCATTCATTTATCCAGTTCAAAACCACACATATATCTGTGAAATGTTTTTAAACAACTCCCATGTCGCATACTTTTTGCCAAACTGCGGCTCTGAGAAAAGCTTTATTTGTTTACACAAGGTTCCTCTTTTCCTGTTCCTGTCATGTGACTGATCAGAGACAAAACTACAGAGGAGCGAGGAAACACTAACGGCAACATCTCCTTCATCGTCCATGAAAAAGGGAAGTGGGAGAAGCGTGAACATGATAAAGAAAACAGGAAATTTGTTCGCAATGAAAAACACTGTGCCGCTTTTCGCACAAGCTTTAATGTCCCCTCCGTTGCGCCCGCAGAGAGAGGGATCTCTCATCTTCACGCATACCTTTGATGCTCTTGTCTCTTGCGTGCCTTGTATCTGTCTGCTTGTCAGAGAAGCTTTACATTTTTAACTGGCTCAGAGTGCCTTATGGAAGCAATGTTTCTTCCCCTGTGTGTGTGTGTGTGTGTGTGTGTGTGTGTACCAGGTATTCCTCATGTTGTGGGGATGTAAATCTGTTTACACATGTCATGTTGTGGGGACTCGCCTCCGTTATGGGGACAAAAAGCAAGTCCCCTTAACGTAAATCATTAATTTTAGGGTGAAGACTTGGTTTAAAGTTAAGGTAAGTTTAGGGTTATGGTTAGGTTTACTTAAAAAGTGACTTAAGTTAACCTGTGTTGATTTATCTTTAGACAGCAGGTGTCCCCCATAGGCTGGAAAGTCCAGTGTCAGTATTCCCTGACTGTGACAAAACCACCAGTATGAGCCATGAAGAGAGATCAGCCAAGGATAAGAGCAATTCTACACTTCAATGTGCCACAACTCCTCAAACAAGCATGTAATACATTTGAATATAAATCATCAACTTTTGTAACTTTGCGGATTTATTTGTAGGAAGTTTTCATTATTTCAAGCATCTTATTTTACAGCTATAGAAAGCCACAGTTGGGTGGTGTTGTTTTTTAAAAAAAAATCATACACTTTCTGTTCATACACAGTCATAGAGACAGCAGGAGTTGGAACAAGTAATTTGAAATGATTTGTTTGAGTTACTGAATTTTAGAAAGAATATGTTGCAGTTTTCTTTTTTACTTTTTCGGTCTTTATTTGATAGGTTACAGCAGAGAACCATACAGGAAATTTGAAGACAGAAAAGAGAAGGGATAACATGCAACAAAAGATCCCTGGCCAGATTCCAACATGGTACATTGCAGTAACATGGTATGCGTTAAAAAGACCACCAGGCCACCATGACTGATTTTGCAGCTTTAATGCAGCGAATGAGCCTGACAGGAAACCTCAACGATATGTGAATCTGCACATATTTTGCGGAAAATTCCAAAATGAATTAGGTTTACATTTTGCAGCCTTATAAATTTCACATTTTTATCATATTTTACAGCACTCTTAAAAAACTTTTTTAACAGTGCTGTAAAACTCTTGAATGCAGCAGTCTTCTGCACCACAGGGTATTCTGGCCCTTACAACCTAAATAAAGAGCTACTGTGGATGTTCCTCTGGCATGCTGTTTACATGTTTCAACTGACTAGTAGCCAATTGCATCTTTCCTCCCTGTCAACCAGGTATGTGAAGCTGACACATCAAAGCGCAGCCTAATGCACACGCTGAGTGAAAAGGCATAATTGTCCTACAAGAATTCTGACTACTAGCTCACATACAGTATATACATCTGGCACTTCCATCATGATAGAGGCATGCAGCATAGAAGAGGCAGAAAGGCCAGCTGTGTGAACCAATGCGTCTAATGTAGCCATCTCGATGTGATCCCTGTCACATGGTTGGCATTGCTGAGAATGAGACCAACCAGACTGCCTCATCTTTATCGAAAGCACTTACCATTTCCTTATACTAGTCTGAAAAGGTTTTTTAGGCCACTCAAACCTTCATGCTTGCTTGGCAGAGCCAGCTGGAGCTGGTGAAGGGTACACACACATTACTCCCGCTGCGAAAATGGGTTTTCACAACAACAGAGAAATCACATTTCTCAAGAGCAATGTCAGGCTTTTACAAGGACATGTTCAGTGAGCTGTTTCTTCGAAACAGAATTGTGTCAAATGACTTCCAACAAAGAGTTCTTTTTTTAAAACCTTTATTAATGGTTAAAGTCAGAGTTTAATTATTTTTGACAGTCTAAATTGATGGGTGTCAGATATTGTGAAGGCAATGAGCTGGATCACAAGGTTTATAAAGTCACAGGAATCATTATCATTTTAAGTGTTTGAAACATAGAAAATTATCTGCAAGATTAATGCTTTACTGACTGTTGCCCTGTGTAATCACCCAATAGCAGAAAAAGTAAGTCAACTTTAGAAATATTTTGTTTTATCTTTGTCAGTTAAAATGTGATGTTGCTTTTTTGTTGGTTGAAGCTAATCAGCCAAAGCTGCTGCTTATCTCTGCACCACCAGCTGGAATGCATGGGAAAAGAAAGAAACCAAGCTGAATCTTTTTTGGCTCTCTGCCCCATGTTCACATTTGTAAAGTGGTTGTCAACAAGCCAGTTACCATCCATTTGAGTTTTTAGGCCATGCAATCATTCTGAATAGGTATATCATGTCTCTTGTAGATGTTGTTAGCTACAGTAAATGATCTGTACATAGGATTTGAATGGAAGGCCATACCAGCGATTTTGCATGTTTTAGCTCATTTACAATAAAACACATATACTTTACATTAGCCTACTGCTAACAGGGATGATACCCAAACTCTCCAAGTCTCTCTTTTTTCCCCACTAAAAGAGCACTGGTAATTCTTCTATCATTCTTGTATGTGTACAGGAATGTGAAATGTAATTACACAGCAGTTCTTTAGTATGAGATGTTTATACAGCATCCTTTTTGTTTTAATTGTAGCCTGAGCTTTATGAACATGTAGAAAAGGTTTTAATCCAGTTTAAGAAAAACCCTGCAGAGTAAATTTTACGTTAGCTAACATTAGCTAACTGCAAATGTCAAAAAGGTATAGTACAGTAACACCTAACACTGCTCTCACATTAAAGTGGAAGTAGTGTAGTATTAGCAGTAGCTTTATGCACGTTATGTTACACTATAAATGAATGGAGCAGAACAGAAAGCTGTATTTAATGTGGGACAATGGATCGGATCGGTGCGTCCCTTCTGCTAACCATTTTGTGTGGTTGTGTGTTAAACTTTTTAATGCATTTGTGGCCCCTTAGAGGACGACAATGGAAATAAGCTTTTAGCTTTATTGTGTTTTTATCTTCAATAATTGAATTGTATTTCAGGACTGGGTGACTGCAGTCTTGTATGTACTTTTATTTTATTGTTGTCAAATAAATGTATCTATCTATTTGTGATCTTCCAGGCAGACTCTGGCTTCCATTAATTTATGTTCAAAGTGATTAGCAGATGAAGTGTAATTTTTGGCAATTAACATCAACTCTGCATTTGTTACATTGTCATTACGAGTTTAATTTCATTTCATTTCTTATAACTGCATTACAATGCAATGATGACAAAACGCAGACGAAAATGAATGCAGAGAAGACGTTCACTGTGATGAATTGCACAATTTAAGAAAGTTACAAGAGTCTATAGTGATTGATTTTGATATCTCATGCAAAGCAGCGGCTGCTTGGAAGCTCATAAAATATGTTCAAATCTCTAAAACACTGCAGCGTTCATTCTAAATTGTTCAGAAATAATGTAGAGTATACATAATTTGTAATTAAGGAGGAAAAATCGAATCCCTAGTATGGTCTTTTGAAATAAATGAAAGGAAATTCAGTTGAAGTTTTCTACTCAAGAATAAAGAAATTGCCGTGTACTCAGAGTTTGGTGAGCCAGTCTTTCTTTTCTTGTTGAAGCTGCAGACGTGTACAGACGAGTAACACCGTCTCCTTACATTAGAGTTCACAGCTGCAGCTCTGTTTACTCACTGTCCACCTACATGACTGTCCTCCAGCTGAAACTGCTGCTCAGAAACAAAGCTTGTACAACAGACTGTTAGTCTTTTTTTTTTTTTTTTTTTACATCACTATTTAATCCATGTTAAGATAAATGAGCTCACTGAGTGATGACAATCATAACAATACTGACATCTGTCATGAAATACAGCATTAAAAGGTCACGGCAGGAAAATGTGTTTATTATCATGACAAGATATGCTATCAGCCACGAACGTCTATGAATTGATTTGTTTGGTTTACTTTGGCATTCGCTTCACGTAGCTATACATCGGAGCAACGTGTGCTTTAAATTATATTTGACAGAATGCAAACAACTATTAATGGGATTATTTCTCAAACCATTTGTGTGGCTGACAGGCTGACAGGCCTCCCTATCTGGTGTCTCACAGTTTGGAAACAAAGTGTACACATTATATGTTACATCCATATGGAAGATGTTGACATTTGACACCCACCATTTTTATCATTGTGAAACAAAAGAAATGAGAACTAGCAGCTCCTGGAGCATCATGGGTGAGAGTCACCTTCAGTATGTACGGGGTAGAAATGCCGTCTTGCCCGCCTCTCATCAATCTGAGGTGTCCAAGCAGCAGAGAAATCGGCAGCTGTTTTGGCCCGCAGCCATGTGTAGCCCAGCACACATTAAGTTACGACTTTGTGGCACCTCCTTCAGCGGTTATGAGCGAGCCACTTAGGATGACAAGTGATTTATAAGAGATCCAAAGTCTTGACAAGTACAGTAACGTGGCGCGCATTAACCTCAAATTCACATTGGAAATAGACTATGTCAGGAAAAGACCGGCGTGTATGAATTGTATCAACTGGAATGGTCTGCGAAATGTTTTGCTTGACTTCAAAGAGCTTTTAGTGTGGGTGTAATGCCGTCTCTGCCCTCTGGTGTGTGACACCCTTGCTGCTCTGTGATAGACATATCAGTCTATCTTACTGAACGTTGGAGCCTTTCAAATAGCCAGAGCTGAAGTCTTCCCTTTATAACAAATGCATCTTTTCCAGGTTTCCCTCCCGAATGCACCTCCGCACATCTTGATGTCTTGTCTCTCGGGGCTGGCCAGTCAGTCATGACATTTCAAAAAGATTTACAATTTTCCTGTCTGTCAGCACGCGATCTCTCAACCGATTGTGAGGGAAGCATCCATCATGGGAACTCTGCTACTGTAGAGCTCAACACTCCATCACTGTGCACGTCTCTCAGCCATGTCAATACACATCAGCCTGTACGTTAGATTCTTGTATACTTTCCATTATGCTCCCTTCATTCTTCAGAGAGATTCACTGTTGAATATACTGTATTAGGACATGTAGATAGTGCTTTGTCTGCTATGTTTTGTGCTGGGTACCTTGTCCTTGGACTAAATGTTGAAGCCACAGTCTGCATAATTTTATATCATAATAGTGTCTTTATACACAGGCTTTGCCATATGCTCTCCATCTATAGCCAAAGGGAAACATCCAGGTGTGCTGTCCATGCATGGCTGAGGACAGACTGAATTTTTGATTTGAAGGTGTGGGAGGTCCAGCACTCGACTGCTGTCCTTCCAGATTAAGACGGGACTCAGCAAGGACATCTCTCTTGTTCTACTCCCTTAGTGTGTGTGAAGGAAATTTGCTATTCCTAAAATAGTGACTTGTCCTAGCAGGAATTTCCTTTCTCACTTTCCCCTTGTCTGTAGCTCTTGGGGGGCCCTGCGTTTATGACACTGTTTGGCTTCACAGCATTTCAGGTGTGAGGAAGAGTGGACAAAGCTGTGGTGTGTGGCGGAGGGGTGGTGATGGGACTGAAGTCAGTGGCAGGTTCACATCTGAGCTGAGACAATATGTTGGGAAAACTTTGCTTCTCCTCTGGGGCAGAGTTAAAGATCTGTGAAAGAGCAGGCAGGAATACCCTGCTGGGAGCCAAGCTGGGAATGATTCATGGACTGCCACCACTTCCCACTTCAACCCCTAAACATAAAACCTCCCTCTTTAGCCTGGCTTTAGATTAAGAATGATTTATAGATATTATTGACTTTATTTTATATTTAAACTTTTAATTTTAATTTTATTGTATCTCTTAATTTATTATTATTATATTTTTTATCCCTCTTATTTATTTTATTTGTATTTGTTTTTGTCTTTTTAATCTAACTTATCTAGTTTTTTTAAATATAGTTTTTATTTCACTCTAATTTATTATTACTATTACTATTATTATAATTTTAAATCTATTTTATTTTATTATATTTTCATCATTTTTATTTCTGCGCTTTAGTCTCAAATAGTTTTTTTTTCTACACTTGTTCTGTCTTATTATTGACCATTATCATCTAAGCTAAGCTAATGGCTGCTGGCGGTAGCTTCATATTTACCGTACAGACATGAGAGCAGTGCTTCAATCTAACATTTGGCAAGAAAATAAATAAGCGTATTTCCCAAAATGTTGAACTATACCTTTAAAGGACTGGTATTGTGGAAAACAAGAAAATGAGCTTTGGGATGGATTAGGGTGATGGTGAGGCCCTGCTGTGCTGTAAAATTACTCAATTCTATCTCCTTGGCTTTTTGAAGTTATTTGAAAATTTTAAATTATAAGCTCAAGAGCTAGCAGTGTCGAGGTAGTACCTGTTACTATGTCACACCGGAAAGTCAGATCAAATATGTTAGGAAGCTTTAGCATGAGCCAAACCCTGTTGTAACTTCTGTAGTCAGAGTTTGCTGATGATGAGCAAAGCAGGACGCTGGAAGTGTGATGTTGCTGTTGTTTGTTCAGCAGCTAAAAAGTCAACCTTGTATCTGTGCTAAAGCTAAGCTAGCAACCTCCGGCTGTGTTTGGAAAAAATGACTTTTGCTTTGTTGGGAAACTTAGACACGATCTTACTGTTCTGAAACATCCTGTTGACATTTCAGCTGTGCAACAGCAGGTTCTCATGATCAGACTTAGATTAGACAGGTATATACTGTCTTACGTCTCCAGCTGCAGACATTACTCCTGGTAAAGATGCAGCGTAAAGGGAACTTGCATTATTCATTAGGTAGTATTCCATTTGGCTGGGGGTGAAGGTGGGGGCCACACCTCCAATCGAAGTAGGTGCTCATTAATAATGCCGATTTTTAAACAGCCTGCTGGAGGACAGAGGGGAATCTGGGCTGTAAGGAAAGATGGATTTAGAGAAATCTAAACATGTTTAAAATACACTCAGTATTTATAAAAAATATTATATATTTCTAAAGAACTAAAAATAGACAAAACAAATAGGACTGTAGGTAAATGTCAGTCAATATTAATTTTAGATTCTGTCTGTTTGTGATATTGGAAGGAACCTGGGCTGATCAGTCTTTACTGTAAACACGATTAACACAATATTTATATAAGAATGACTTTGCTCTATTGTGTTGCCTGGGCAGCCGGATGTGTTGGAGGAATGACTTTTGTGTACTAGAATCACAGCTTTCCTGAGCTCTGGGTCTTGATTGGCAGCAGGTCGTGAGTGACTGTTGTGAAATCATCTTGAAAAGTGAAGGAAGGCTTCTGTCATCCGTATCACACACGTTGGAATATATATGTGTATGTATAAAAATGTGTACTTTTCTTTGTCTGTGAAAAAGAAAGTACTGCTCAAAGGAATGAAAAGTATGGCTTATAGGCTTCCAGGTGTTTAATAACTTTGGCAAGTTGCAGCGTTGCAGTTCAGTTTGTCTTTGAGTTGTTTACTGCCAGCATGTACATTAAATACTGCACACGCATCATAATCATTGTCAAACAAACGCCGAGCCAGACGTGAAAAATGGTCATCATTTGCTCTCATAATGCAAAGAAAGCCTCTCCACCTTCGTACTCAGTCTCTGCTATCGCTGTGTGTGTGTTTTCATCTTTAATGATATCCAGGTGGGGCATAAGTCACGGTGACACTTTTATATATGATAGACATAGGTGCGGAGTCTGACTAAGCGCTAATAGCACCCTGAGGGGACTCTGCGACGGTAATGACATTCTAGACGGGCCATATTATCCAAGCACAAGTCAGTGAAGTGAATGCATTGGTAATGAATCAAGGACAAATGGTCTTTGTGGCTTTTTCAAAGGAGGAAGCAGGGAGCTCTGAACAGCATCGCCTTGTGAGTGGGCCATGATTTCTGTCTGGGTGTTTCTCAGTACCAGGGACCAAGTGCTTTACCCGCAGATTGCCTTACAGCTCGTAAATGTAATGAACAACGTGCTATCTGAGCTGCTGTCGTGTTATATTTCTGATTCCTGATGGAGGTTTGACAGCCTACCAGCAGCTCTGCTAAAACCACCAGGTCCTCCTGACTGACCTGCGTAACATGATTCTAATGCAGTTCCCTTGTTCGCTCCCTCAGGTCTGGTGATTGGCTTTTCTATGACTCCACCCATCCTTGACAGCTCCAGAGACGACCTAGTGATTCCAGTCCACGAAACACTCACTATTACATGCAGGTATGTGTGCGCTGCTGTGGTGTGGGAGTGTGTGCGTGCACTTGTGCATGACCTGCTGTTTGTTATTTCAGAAATTTAAAAAATGAAAAAACAGTAGGAAGCAAAATCTGATTTTTTTTTTTTGCTTTTGACTAATAGTGACCTAGGGATACTATAATAGTACGCAATGTTACTATAAACAATTTTCAGTCAGATGGAAACTTGTTCATTCAAGTCAAGTCATTGTTACTTATGTAGTCCAAATTATAAGTTTGTCTAAGAGGGCTTTACTATAATAAATGATGTTTTAGTGAAATGGTCCAAACCTGCGACTCACCGACTCAACAACACCATCTTTTTTTTGCTTTAACTGGGTTTTTAAGGTTTAGTGAGACAGTTTATCTGCTAAAGTGGGACACTGCTCGCTGGTGCTTTTTACATCAAGGACAACATTCATTCTTTAAGACAATTTGTCACATTTACTGTAACTACTAAATGATTTAAAAAGTACAATTGTGTTTTTTTTTAATAATATTTTTGATCAATTATGCTACAGTGAACTGATGGTCAGTAATACACCTTAATATACATTTTTAATAAAATTCATATAACCACGAATCTAATTAAAAGTGTTTTGTATACATTTTTAAAAAATAATAACACCTGGCCAATTGTTAAATACATCTTTGAACACCTACAGTAAATATTAAAGTTCCTCTCCACCTGAGTTTAAGGCGAGTACATTCAAACCTCCAGTGCACATAAACTGAGAATGAACTTTTCAGTGAAGTAGGAGACATCTTGTGTCCAGCAGTTAAACTTTAGAAATGAACAGTATTTGCATATTCATAGATTCTGGACATTTTAAGCATTTTAATGAGCTAATTGAACTTTGTGGAAAAACCATTTTAGACACAAATCATTATTCAAAGTAGAATATTTTATTTACATCCTAAAACATGTCTGGAGGGGATCTTTAAATATGAACATATACAAAATATACATATATAAGGCAATCATTTAATGTCCTACTAGTGAACCCTCCTGATTTAACAGGGGTAAAAAATGGGACTCTACATTTTTAAATACACCCACCTATCAAATGTCAAACCATACAAAATGGCATGTTATAGACAACACACAGAGATTGTTTTGTTCTAAAACACAGCCAACACTGATTTAAACAGAGTCGATGGGAGATATGAATTCACTCATAATAACCCTCCTTTATCCTTATGAAATCTCTGCTGCGCTGCCTGCTGCCAAGCTGTCACTCCATTAACCGTTTTGTTTCTGCAGTACAAAAAAAAATGCTGTCTTTGGTAAGCCGGTGATACTCTTGGATTTTTCCCCAAAATAGGTCTTAAATAGTTGTTCGCATGTAAACCTCGCACGGCCAGCACTCCTGAGAATCTCCAGGGGGAGAGGACGTCAGTTTCATTTTAGTCAATTTAGTCTTTACATTGTACAGTTTTCTAGAGTCGAGATAGATAGACGCTATTTGCCAGGGCTGGAAAATAACCCGCAGAATGCTTTTATTGCCCTCTGTGATTTTTGGAGTTATTTCCAATCATCACATTTTGGCACTGTCTGCAAATGTGGACATTTGTAGTTGGTGGAGGCAGGTGGTGAAAGCATAGCTATCAATTTTCACACAGCCATTATGATTCAACTCAATCTCGCTCATAATGCCTTCGGGTTAACATGTCCACCCATAACTGAATTTATATGACAAAGCACAAAGCAAATGTGTGGGATGTGTGGATGCGCAGTGTACACACACACACACACACACACACACACACACACACACACACAGTTTAGACTCTCTTTCAAAGGTTTCATCAGTTGATATCTGATTTTACATGCATGATAATTTATTACCTTGAAGCTAATCTTAATGTGAGATCTGTCCTATGTCTTGTGATCTGATGTCTCCTCAGGGGACAGCGCACTCTGGCTTGGGCCTGGCCTGATCAGACTCTGGTGGGACAGGAGTTAACCGACCGTCAGGCCCAGCTGCCGACCACCGGGGCCCCCGGGCAGAGGGTCGCCTTGGTCAGTGAGTGTCCGGGGCAGGCTGGGAGGCCGTACTGTAAAAAGCTGACCCTGAACAGGGCGCAGGCTACAGACACCGGCTACTATCGCTGCCATTACAAGGATGTCAAAGCCATCATTGAAGGCACCACTGCTGTCAGCATTTATGTCTTCATCAGAGGTGAGTCACCTCCCCACACACACACACACAGGCACACACACACACAGGCACACATACACTATAGTGACGCAACCTCAGTTGAAATTGGAAATATTTAAATGACTTGTTCACCACGCTGGCTCAGCATAAAATATTCATTATAAAAGACTATTTCAATCTTTGTCACATTTCATTTAAAGGTAATTGTCAGAGCAAAGCGCGTATCGACTATGAAATTAAATTGTCAGTTTTGACAAAACATCTTATTTTCAAGTTCACGCGTTCTATTCTTTTTAGAAATCCATTTTATATAGTCATGAGTTGGCAGTTTGTGGGTCCATTTTGTTCAGTCTGAACTTGTCCTGTGGCTAAAGAGAACATGTTTTATCTCCTGCCTGCCTGACCTGGTCAGCAACTCTTTGGCTTGGCTGTGTGGATCCTGTCTTTAGTTTCTCTTTTC
This sequence comes from Scomberomorus guttatus, assembly GCA_038419695.1. Lineage (NCBI taxonomy): Eukaryota > Metazoa > Chordata > Actinopteri > Scombriformes > Scombridae > Scomberomorus > Scomberomorus guttatus. The sequence continues at coordinate 20,495,323 of CM076452.1, read as the reverse complement.
CTTGGGAGGTTAACAAGAAAACCAAAGACGTCCTACTGAAACAGATCTCCTGTTTGAATATTACTTCAATATCAAAGCAGCCGCTGCATTATTAGAGCTGGAAGTCGTTGACTTTGCCTCAGTAACACCCTGGAAGCTGGCAGGATTAATGTTTCAGAAAGTAGAGATGCAAAGCGTTTAATAAAGGTCGGGATGAACAGGCCTATTCACTTTTCTAATTAGAGAAAGGATATGCTATTATTTTATAAATATTGAAATATACCGGTGGCTCTCTTTAAATTCACCTTCTCATGTGGTTTTTCATGTGGTATCACTGTTTTACGAGAGTGTCAGATCGGATAAAAACTGCACAATGAAATGGGTTTTGCTACAAATCTTTTCTCTCCTGGCTACACGGTGTCTCGTATAATATTTGGATTCAGAGCCATCACTCCTACTGTACCTCCTCGATTTTAGCCCCGACTTTAGGCCTGCCTCTTCACTTTTCCTCGCCTCGCTCCATGTGCTGTGGGTGAAAAGTAGAAGGAGGAGTGGATGGGGAGGGTGAGAGAGAGAGAGACAGATGATTGATGATGATGCTTGTCATGTAGGAGAATCCTGCTGACCAGTCCACTCATGTGAAACGCCTGTTTATCCCCTCTGACAAGGTGCCAAAACAGTTTCCACAGATCTAACCAGGGGGATGATCAGAAGCAGATGAAATCGCAGCCATAAATTAGACCCAGCATGTGGCAGGATGAGAAAGGACGCATGTGGATTCAGTTAGATAGGCAGATGTCGCCCCTTTACCCTGTCTGTGTTCCACACCACCCTCTAAACACACACACACACACAAATGTACAGTATGACCTGAATGCATGAATGCACTGTATGTATAGTAGGCTTGCATACACACACACAGGCGCATATAAAATACACAAACACTTCCTGTGTCACACACATTTTCAAATACATTCACACACACACACGCACACACACAGGCTCATAACTTTGATAGTTTGCTTTCCCCAAGCAGGACATCTCCTTTTCCAAAACGGATTGCCTGCAGTGATTTATTGTGAAGACTTAAAGTGCGAAGAGTTGTGTATTATTTCTGTTACCTGTGTGTGTATTTAGACCACCACGGGGCAGAAAATATAAGCCTCTTGATAGGACCCATTGTTCAGGCCTTGCAGAAAAAGATGATAGATTTGAGTGTTGCAGAAAAAAAAAGTATGAAAATCATAGAAGGCTTATTGTTAAACAATAAAGAAGTAAGAAAAGAAGCGAGCAGGTTCATACAACATCTTCAGCTGCCGTACAAAAGTCGCTGGTATTGACAGGGAAACCTGAGAGATTAGCATTTTTATAATAGTGCGGCTCATGCTGTGGGAATATGAGGTTTTGTAGTGATAACAGCTGCAATGTAAATTGGTGACACGATTACTGTGATGTCCCCCGAAGCCCCGTGCAACAGTAGCTGTGAGTCACAGACAACAAAAAGGGAAACATCAAGGTGTTAAGGATGAAACACAGGACTGATATTTTCCACCATCACACAGCTCGGGGTGAAATAGTAACACTATTTAGAGGAGAATTAAACCCCTCGGCTGACGTGTAATAGCAGTCTTAGATGCTATTTACTGTTGCATTGATCATGATAAACTCCCCATACGGCGTGTCTTTGGGGGTCATTATCAGGCTTTGAGATATCTGGCTGTCTGTTCAAGAAATCACCTCAGTAATAGCTGTCATTATCTAGCTGCTGGTATCAGAGTTACCCTTTAACAGCTCCCTCTTTCTGTCTGCATCTAGACCCCGAGCAGCCCTTCCTCAGGAGAGGCAGCTACAGCAAGGGCAACGGGAACGACATGGAGACCATTTTAATTACACGCTTCTCAACGAACGTCATAGTGCCATGTCTGGTTACGGTGCCCGATCTCAACGTCACTCTCCACGCGGTTTGTACTCACCACAGATTTCTCACGCTTTACTCCTCTAAGTGAAGCTGTCAAATGATGCTTTAATTGATGATTTGAGCTCCAGCTATTTTTTTTTTTTAATGTGTGTCATTTTAGTATCCCACACCTCTGGAGATGAGTGGGATGACATGGGATAACAAGCGAGGCTGGTCCGTTCCCAAACAAATCATAGACAGCATGCCAATGCTCATCGGACTTTTGTGTGTTGCCACACTGGGAGGCAAAGAGCACCAATCTACCAACTACCTGATCCACACTGCAGGTAAAAAAAAAACATTACACCTTTGTTCACTCCAAAGGTTTAAAGGGTTCACTCTCTTCTGGTATTTCAGCATGAAGCTTAGCAGAACAGCAGAGAATCACACAAACTCTTAGTCCAGCAGTTACAAAAACACAACTGACCCAGTACAAATATTTAAATTAGATTTGAGGCTTTTCTCTTGCTGAGAGAGAAATTAACTGGTGAAGTCAAAGGTGGTGCTAGACTGGCTGCATTGTCACCATAATTCTGCATGGCAGTCAGCGAGCCAGTTGACAATTTGGCGGATTTTATTTCATCATGTCATTTCCTCAGAAAACAACTCCCCTTTTTATGCGTGCCATTATGTGAGCAGAATTAAAAGAAATGAAAGAAAAGGAAGGGGCAGCATAATTAAATTTTGAGAAAACAAAGAGGCAAGATTGCATGTCGAGGTTCCCTCTCATTGCGAGTGAACTCTGAGAGACCTGGGGGCTCTTTGCTATGTTGTGTGAGATCATTCACCTCTTACTTCACAGGGCGAAAGGAAACTCATACCCACCGCTGCCGGCCAAAAGTAACAGCCGCATCAGTCAGAGGAGAAACCGAGAGCGAGTCTTCACTCGAAACGCTAATGGAGCGTTTAAACAATCAGGCAATCACAGTCTGCTGCACAGACATCACCAGCATATGTGTTGTTTTTTTTTACACCGCATGTCATTTCCAGTGACTGTAGAGAGAGGTGACTTGAATATCTTGAACGCTGGCCAGTGTCCAAAGCTTCCTTGCCATTTCTCCCTCATTTGGAATTGAGGCTTCACTGTATGCCACTTTAATTTGCTTCACTGATATATAGCTTGGCACATGAATGGAAATAGTGTCTGTGACAGACAGGTTCTTTATAGTAGAATGGCTCCTCTGGTCCAAAGGAAAGTCGTTTCCTCTGGTCCTGCGAGGAAGGAAAAACTGCTGACGATGTCACAGTGACCTCTCTCACTGTCTCCCTCCCTCTGTCCCTCTGTTTATCCCTCCCCTTTTTCTTTTTCCCGAACAGGAAGTCAGGTTTACGATGTCAAGCTGTTTCCTGAGGAGCCCGTAGAACTGATAGTGGGGGAGGCCCTCACCCTGAACTGCACAGCGTTGGTGGAGTTCAATGCTGGGGTGGACATTAAGTGGTCTTACCCTGGCAAAGAGGTACGCAGCAGTGTACAACAGTTGGTCACATGTTGTACGGCATCAGTAAATAAAAAAACTGAATTTTAGACCGTGCTTGATGATACTCATAGTCTGTTTCTTCTCACCAGACGAACAGTTCGGTGGACACTAAGCCCTATCGTGAAGCTCTGTCTCACGCCACAGAGGCAGTTAGCATCCTGACCATCCACAGTGTCACTGTTACAGACACTGGCTCGTACAGCTGTAACGTCACCAGCATGGACACAACACAAACCCAAAAAACTCAGGTCACAGTTCACGGTAAGCACTAGAACCATCCACATTTACTACTTGGCCTTCCTCTTTTTCAATAAATATCACTTTGACCGTGAGTCTACAACCTTTGAGCTAAATTCTAATGTCAACATACTAACAACTCACAATCATTCATTCATTCATTCATCATTCATTCATTCATTTTATCTATTTAAAACCTCGGAAAATGCATTGAGGGAGAACCCTCAGTGGTACAGACATACAATATATGTAGACACAACTCAAATCAAATAGCAGTAACAGAAGAATACATGGCTATATCAATTAAAAATAAGGTAAAATTAACAATGCTAAAAAGTGTAGGAATTGCCAATGAGATAAATAAATAAACAAACAAACAAAACAATAAGAATAAGAACAATTAAAACATTTAAAGCAATGACAGTTACAATCAATAAAATTAGCAATTAAACCTTGGAATTGAATTGAAGCATATTCCAAGTATGTGGGGCACAGTAACAGAGAGCAGATCTTCCCAACACTGTATGAATTTTTGGCACCTGCAGGGTGAGTCACGTCTGTAAGCGGGTACAATGGCTACTAAAATACCAGGAAAGCAGGGCTGAGAAATGTGGGGCAGGGGGGGGCTTTTGTAAAATAGCTTTATAAATAAATAAGAACAAATGCTGATCCCTCCTCACTGATAAAGCAGGCAGGCCAGTTTTTGGTACAGTAGGCAATGGTGTGTCCCATAACTACCTCCAGTGATGAATCTTAATGCGGAGTGATATACTGCATCTAAAGGTTTGAGAGTGGAGGTGCATTGAATTAAATGTTTCATTTACAAGAGGAAGAATGAGTATTAAGAAATGATATACTGTTGCTTTAAAGGAATACTCCACCAAAAATGTTAAAATGTTTAGTGCCGTAGGCTTGAAAGGTGGCTCTGATTCCAATGTCAAACTTGGTCAAACCACTCATTGTGTATTTAGAAATGTATTGTCAAAGAATATGGATACTTAAGGAGCGGCTGTGACTCAGGAGGTAGAGCGGGTCGTCCACTAATTGGTGGTCCGATTCCCGGCTCCTCCAGTCCACATGTCAAAATGTCCCTTTAATGAACCTGGCTGTGCCATCAGGATGTGTGTGTGAATGGGTGAATGTGGCTTGTAGTGTAAAATCGCTTTGAGTGGTCAGAAGACTAGAACGGCGCTATATAAGTGCAGTCCATTTACCATTTAACAGCGGAGGAGAAATGTCTGTGGACATTTCTGTTCACATTTTCTTTGACTCCAGGTCTCTTTTTGAATCCATTGTAACTGTGAATCTGAGCTGACTAACAGCTGCTGTTCTTCACAAAGGAACCATTTTGCAAACTTTTCAGAGCCACCTTACAAAGCTACAGGTTGTGTTTGATACCCAGACAGACTTGGTTTGAGAATCAGAATTAAAATCACTAATTAAAAGAATTAAAAGCACTAACTACCTTATGTTAACATTGATTGACTGATTGATTGATTGTTTATTTAAGTGTCCTTCACCTTTCATGGCCACATGACAATTCGTGATGAAAAAGTACCACAGATTCCAGTTCCACAACGTCACCATTCAACGCTCTGCTTTACAAGACATTACTCATCCCATGTCACATTCAACAGCTCGCTTAGCAGTAAATTTATGCACCCCAAGAAAACACCTTATGGCCTGATCCTGGATGGCGTTATTCTCGGAGGCATCCTTAAAACCTCACACTCCTACAGCATAAAATGAAATTGAGCCGACCATTGAATCATAAAGTTAAGTGAAGGTTGAAAAACTAAGGTCAGGACACGATTTCATTTTATTCATTACAGACCCAGCGCTCTTCCTGCTGATTCTGCCAGTACTTTCATTCCCTCTGTAAAGCACATATTGTCATTAAAAACCAAACCAAGATATGTATAAGAACTAGTGTACTTTAGAGACATTGGTCCAAATTTAAAAATATGGTTGCTCTGCCGTTCATGTTGCTTTCTAAAATGTATAATCTGTGTTTTATCACTATTAATGGTCAGTCTCCATTAACTACACCATAAACTCAGAATATTTAACTTTTTTTTTATAAATTAATCTCTGTCTCTGCAACCAACACAATATCATCAGCATATAACAAAACACTTATTCATATTATCAATCACTATACATAGATTGACCTGCTTAATTTCATCAGCTGTCATTTACATAAAGGGCTAATAATATAAGGGAAAGTTAATCTCCTTGCTTCACTCCAATTGGAATAGGAAACCAACCAGTCCTGACATGAAACTGGGGCTTTCATGGCATTAGAAAATTTACCATCGATTGCAGAATATAATCATTTATACTCTAAAAGGTCTCTATTGATCCAATCAAAAGCTTTCTTGAAATCAACAAAACAAGCAAAAATGTATTTTTTATAGTCTTTACCTAAAGCCATTCTGCTCATTCACCAATTGAGTGTATTATTGAGTCTATTATTGAGGATACCTGAGTATAATTCTGTACTGTACACTGTACTGATCAAGCTAATACTTCTGTAGTTTAATGGAAATCTGGGGTCAACTTTTCCAAATGAATGTCTTTTATTCCAGAAAAGCCGTTTATCAACCTGAACTACAGAAAGGGACCAGTGGTGGAGGTAACTGCTGGACAGAAGTCGTTCAAATTACATGTAAATGTGTCTGCCTTCCCCACACCTGAAACACAATGGTAAGATGAGACTCTCTGGTGTATTTATGAAATCTAATGGGCAATTTTCAAAAGTGTATTGAGGCCTCACATAGCTGAGATTTACAGATTAATTTAGGGGTAGAGCACCTCAGCAGGAGGGTATATTGTGCTGTAGCAGCTGTGCTTTGTGTGTGTTATGTCCAGGTATAAAGATGGAAAGCTGATAAACGAGCGCCCAGAGTTCAAGATGAAAAGAATGAGGATGCACCTTAACCACGCTTTGGAAATTAAGGATGTTTGTCAGGAGGATTCTGGGCTCTACACAGTGGTGCTGAAGAACAACGCCGCCGCGCTGGAGAGGAGGCTTAATATCACGCTTGTTGTCAATGGTAAATAGTCTGTTGGTCTGTTTACCCTCGGGGGAGATCACCCCAGATGTTTTGTGTGTAAACAGTGGATGTGCAGCAGTTAAGAGAATGTATTCTCACATCATGGTTTAGAAACCATGATGTGAGAATTATGATGAGTGCTTTACACAAAAAGGTGGAGTATACTGTTCTTATGTGTGGTTTGTGTTTGTGGAGAATTTTTTTACTTTTTTTTTTATCAGAAATTTAAAAAAATCTTGACTATCACAACAGTAGAAGAGTTGCATCAACGAAGAAAAGATGCACAAATAAATTAATGGCACCAGATTGAATAAGAAAACTGAATTCTTCGTTGGTTCGTTAAATTTCTACTAGTCCAGGTGCAACATTAGCTTATTGCTGTGACTGAAAAGGTTGCTCCTCTCCCTTTTCATCGGGCCCTGGTTCCCAACATTATTGTTTTTGTGTTAAATCACTTCAGTCTAATGTTTCTGTTAATGAATCATGTTACACAAATGGTGGAATACGGGTTTCATTTGGGTGGTGTGTGTGCGATGGGTTGATGGGTTTCAGTCCTGTTGTGATTCGTTTTGAGAGTTTTGTGATGGTAGGACAGGTCGTCTGCTTAATCAGTGACAGTGACAACAGATGTGCATTGTTAGCTGCACTAAGCAGTGAGTCACTAGGCACTGTCAAGTTGAGATAAGAAGGGTAAAACCGCTCTGTAGTCAATGACATTCTGTATAATTTGGTGCACTCATGGCTGTGAGTGTGTGAACATAGAAAATCAGTGTCAATGTATCAGTCCAGCTCACCCTTTGGTAACCTGAGTAGATGGTACGTTCCAGGGGGGCTGAGAAGGTAAAAGGCCAGTCACTGGTCAGTTATTTTTGTTGAATTTCGCAGGGTTTGCCTCTGTTTCATTGTTAATAAATGTTTTTTGCACGTACTCCTGCTTGTCGACCTGCGTCGTCAACATCACTTTAAAAGTTTCCAGTGCCAAATGACATCCTCTGCCCTTTATATGGGGTGGCAATGCTACAGTGACCCTAAATATTATGGCTGGCTGAATGACTCTCCTCTTTCCCAGTTCCCCCACAGATTCATGAGAAAGAGGTGGCAGACCCATCCAGCCCTTACCCGAGTGGCAGCAGTCAGACTCTAACATGCACCGCCTACGGTCTCCCCGCTCCCAACATCAGCTGGCAGTGGAGGGCCTGGGGTCCGTGTGTCCTCAACAGCACCCGCAACAGACTGTAAGAAGAAAAAAAAAACACACTCAGGACTGATATTTTTGCAAACTCTATATGTGTGGGAGTAGATAAGCTTTGATTGAACGGGACAGAAAAAAGAGGAGTGGGATGCAGTGCATGAAGCATTATGTGAGGACCAAATAACAAGAAGAGGTCAGCGTGAAAGTATCTGCTGGCTCTCAGTGAAGAAGAGAGGGAGGAGATGATGTAGAAGGAGGTGGTGAAGATAGAGAAGTGGAGGTGGATGTGAACAGCAGAGATAAAGAAGAAGGTGGAGGAGACGTAAATAGAGGAAAGAGAAGACTAAAGGAAAGTGTGTCTGTTTGATGTCTAACATACATCCTCCCCCGCACAGTAATATTGTGTTGCTATTACTCTGCAGCTGATCCGCCATGGTTCAGCTCTCTCACAGCGGTCCCCCCCTTTTTCCGCATACAAAGGCAGACACACATAACACACACGCAGACTCACAAACTCATTCATGTGTCAGCGATGCACATAAACCTTGGAGGTGTGTTTGAGCCCAAAAAGCACTTCAGGGTGCTGTATATCACGCACACGCATGCTTAAATGCACACATAAACACTGACACACACACACACACACTCTTATTGCCAGCATCGCCCTGGGCTTTTTCTCTCTTTCTCCATCTACACTGACTCCCCTGACATCATATATAATGGATTCTCTGGACAGTCATATACAGTAGATTTCACTTATTTCCTATCCCTTTAAGCCCCGGTGTTGTGGCTGCATATCCCTTGAATATTCACCTACCTCCACTGTCTTCCTCCAAGGCGTTATTTTGGAAGTTATTGCTGTTCTCTTGACCTTTCCATGTGGGCATGCCTATAATCTGTCCATATAGGCAGTATAGGGACAACACACAACAGTGACAGGTTAGGCACAACTTTAGCTCCAGCTGTCCAGTTCATGTTCTGTCTTATGTACGTCTTATGTGACATTTCATGGGTACTGACTGAGGCGAGGCTGTGTTGACCTTTTCTGGTACATAAGAATTGAATTTCCTTTTTTAATCTGATGGTCAAACATGTAGTGCAGGACTTTCTGATGAATCATGAGTCACAGCGGCCTGTGTAGTGTGGTGGCACAGTGTGGATTCAACCCACATGCTTCCTGAAGGGTGTTTTGCAAAAAAAATGAATTGAAAATATCAAATATGAGCAAACAGTGTTTTCGAATGATAAGGCAGTCAGCGTCTGTATTATTCATGTCACATGGACAAACATCACATGAAGTCTCTGTAGAAGCAACTTTATTTATTTATTGTATCTTATTTATTAAATGCAATTCCCTTTATTTATTTTATTATTTTTATTTATTCATTTTCAATCTGTGATGTCTGAGTTTTGTGTTTTAGCTTAAAGAAAATAAAACAACAGGGTCATTCTGTGTCAAATCAGATAAGGTTGTTGCAGCACCGTCATCAATGGGTCCCAAAACCAAGACCGGTAAATTATTTCTGTTTGTTTTCATATTTTTTCAGCTCTTGATATTATTTCATTTTTATGGCCTCAAAAACACCTTATCTGGGAAGTCGTGTTTGGGTATTAATATCTTGACATGTATTGTTCATATCCTCACCAAACTTTGTGTGATGGAAGACACACGTGTGTTCTGTTTGCCAAAGCCTGTACATAGATTTGGAAAAAAAAACGCAAAATTCCTAAATGAGAGTGATATTAAGGGTTCCACAAACCTACATTTTTGCACCAATATGATATCAATCATTATTTTTTCTGCAAATACAATTATTATTTTGTGCCAATCTTTGAGGTCTCTACCACCAATGGACATAAAAATATTATGAATAAAACAAGGCAGCATATTTTGGTAATTTTCATAGAAGCAAAATGGTGTGTGGGGTAGCTAGTAGGAACATAAAAATGTACATGGAAATCACTTGATGTATGGTTATTCAGGGTACAAAGTGCCAATTTCCTTCCGTTTTTTTCCTTCATACAAAAAAAGACACAGATTTGAGAGATATTTTACATACGTATGTCCATTTCAGGGTTACATTTTCTTGCCTCAGTATCTCAATGATTATTGAATTCCTGTGTAATAGGAATTGTAAGAAATGCAGGATAAACATGTTTTCAGTATGTTCATTGGAATAGAGGGCATTTGGGATGGGAATTGTGTCTCCGGCAAGGTCCTGGATATTGAAAATAAGTGAAATATTTTGATAAAACCTCTCCTATAAGGAGGAATAAGTGGTATATAAATGGCGCTCTCAAGCTCCAGCGGGAGTATCTAAATGTGTTTCCACATAAAAGGTTGGATGTGTTTATAGATGTAATTTTACTGTGTGCATGTTAGAAAGTTATATGCCCTGATAGTGAAGAATATAGCTGACATTAATGGCCTATAATAAAATGAGCCTACAGACATGTATTTATTTACTCCAATCAGTATTTCAGAGGCTGGGACACACATAAGTACAGATAATAAGAGAAGACCCTGCTTCTTCATTATGGATGTTTTTTTTCCTAGAGTTAAAACAGTGCCTTTAACTATGTGTATTTATCTATGAAGGGAACATGGAAGGACATCAGCACGTTGTACACTAAATGACCACACATTAAGCTACTCCACATACCAGTTTGGTCCTATGAAAAATGTTACCATGCCTTGTTTTATTCATAATATCATGTCCATTGGTGGTAGAGACTTCAGACACTGGCACACATTAATAAAAGATTGTATGTGAAGAATAAATAATGATTGATACCTTATAAGTACAAAAAAATGGGTTTATAATACCCTCAATATCACTCTTGCTTAGGAATTTTGCACTTTTTTTCCAAATCTAGGGCCTTATAGAAAATCCTTAGGGATGCAGTACAAACTTGTAAAGGTTCAGTCATACTGAGAACGTGTTTGTCTTCCATCCTACAAAGTTTGGTGAGGCTCGGAATAATACTTTTCAAGATATTTATGCCCAAACATGACATTGGAATTGAACAAAAACTATTTTACAGGCCTTAGTTTTGGGACCTAAACATTATGTAGACAAACTTTGAGCAAAATCTGAGCCAGTGCTGCAACCACTTTCCTGGATTCTGTCTGATTTGACGCAGAATGAGCCGACACCTACTTAAGAAACTTTTAAACTAGCCACCAGCTAAACTAAAGTTTTGAGTATTTAAAAAAAAATCACAAAATGTCACATTTCATGTATTATTCGACTGTTAAACTGTATTTTCTGTAGATCTCATCTCCATTATTGTCTAAATGTTGTTTCTCTACACTGTGGGCATGTAAAACAAAATCTTTTATTTTAATGTATTTAGTATTTGCATAAAAAACACAGAAAGATTAGTCTAATAATAATACTGTAAGAGTCCCCAGGCACGCTATAGACTCTGTGAGGCTGTACTGTACTGAGGCACAGCGATGCTTTGAGGCAGTAAAACATGTAATATTTTACTCCAAAAAATTCCCAAGAATATTACAAAGGACATGACCTCAGCTACAACCTTGCTAGTGGTTATTTTTAAAGGAAGGGCTTAAGTCTCCAGGGAGTGCAGGGAGTTTAATCCACACAATCCACACAGTTCACTTCTAAACTGCCTGATTTATGTATGTGAAATATGTAGGCTACTGTGTATGAGGAGGGTAAAAAAGAACTGACCCTGATTACCTTCTGCTAATGAAGAACAGTTGGGCGTTGCCTTTAGCAGAAAATGCAAAACAAAATTCCATTTCATGTTTCATTAGTTCTGCTGTGATGTTCACACTATGGATCTTCATAATAGAAATGGATACTGTAGTTCTTCCATTAGTGACCACGACACTTTGCATAATTGCCTTGGCTTTGGGATGCGAAGCTGATGTTCAGATCTGAAATGCATTCCAGTGTGTGGAAAGAAAATTCTCATAAAACCTCAGGATGTCTGGTTTGATGTCCTTCTGAATTCTCCCCCACTGCCCACTCTCTGCTCTGCATGTCAATGAGGGGGAGATGTCATGAATGCGTCTGTGTTTCTCTCCAGGGTCCGACGAGACAGGAAGGGCCGGAGTGACAGGATCGCAGACTGTCAGAACTGGCAGGATATTAGCTCGGAAAATGCCATGAATGAAATCGAGGCTATTGAAACGTCTGTTGAAGAGGTGGATGGACGACAAAAGGTTCATCAAGGCTGTTTTTATTACTGTCGTTCTATAAAAAAATTGCATAATAATATGTTGCTATTATATTAATAATAACAATATTGACATTTCTGGAAAAGAATGACTACTATATGAATATTATTGAGACATAACCCAGAAAATAATACATTTACATAAGTGGACTTATCCGTGAACTGTGATGTTTTTATGTAAGCGTTCCAAATTCTGAGCTCCATAACAAAATTTGTCAATCATGAACCATTTCCACAGTAGAAATATTTAGAACAGTCTTCCTCTGCAGACTTCCTTTGAGGACTGGTTATAAACACATCCAGACACACATGCAGGGGAACATGCGCGCATACACACGTCTGCACATTTATAAACCGCAGCTGTAAGAGGAAATTATTACACGGACACGCAAACATCCCGATGTTTTTTTCAGTCGCACCTGAGTGAGTTTGCTTTTTTGTTGGGGCCTGTCAGCACAATATCTGCCTTGTGTCAGCTCACAGCTCAGGAATTACATGATAGCAGGCCACGCTTCCTTTTAAAACATGGGTGTCTCCTCCCCATGAATTAAAAGTCTCATCCATCTTTTCTCACCTTACAGATAGTGAGCAGGCTTCAGATTCGCAACGCCAGTGTTTCAGTCATGTACAAGTGTTCTGCTGAGAACAAAGTGGGCAAAGATGAACGGCTGATTTACTTCTATGTAACCAGTAAGTATGTGGAGTTGGATTTCACTCTGCCTTTGACGTAGAACACAGAATTCGGTTCCCCCGAAATACTGAGAGCTATAAAAATAATTTTGGTGGTGTTTGTCTAGATTTTGACATATCATTTTCTGAGATTTCTGCTTCCACACCGTTACACTGGAGGCGAATACGATTCTGTTTGTGCTCACAGGATTGGAAAATGACATTTAAAAATTCAGCAGCAACATTAGTTTCTACTGATGAGCATGGATGGATTATTGAACAGGCCTCCATGGCACAAGCATAAGGGCCCAAGGGGTCATGGGACCCACAGCAAGTATTTGAAGTGACTGTCCAGTTAACAATTCTCCTTGAAAAGTCACAAGCCTAAATAAAAATCTGTAAAAAGCAATTGAAACAACAGAACAGCCCTACTTTTTAAATTCATTTTTCTAATTTTGTGAGCACCATAAACACATTTACACTCAACAAGGAAATGAAATCTATCTGCATGGCTAGATGATACCGGATTTAAGTGAGAAAATGTTAATTTAAATGAACTAACCCCTTAGGGAATAATTTTCATTAAAGGACAGATTCACAGTTTTTCAAGTCTGTCTTAAAGCAATAATCAGGAGCCCAAATGATCATTGAAACAGTTTTTTTCTTGCTGTAATCATTCCTCCTGCTCATACTGACCATTAGAAGATCTGTTCATAATGCACTTACAATGTAAGTGATGGGAGGACAAAATGTACAGTTTTGATTCAACATGTTTTTTAAAGTTCATCTAAAAGATAATATGAGGCTTCAGCTGTCAAATAAAGTGGATATCTTCCACAGTTACAGTCTTTTTAGTAAAAAAAATCCCTCTTTGTGTCTCGACAGTGTTTTCCTCTTCAGGAAGTGGAAGGACAGTAACAAAAAAAGGGAATCTGGCACTAAAAAGACTAACTTTGAAAGATATTGGCATGATTTGACTAATTTAGATGAATGAATCTTCATATTAGCTTCAAATAAACTTTTGAATACACTTTAGCACAGAAGGAGGGCTGTGGATTTTGTCCACATTGTGTCTTCTAATGCTCAGTATGAACAGGAGGAATGATTACAGCAAGAAAAACATGTGTTAGTGTTCATTTGGACACCTGACTATTGTTTTAGGACAGACTTGAAAAATTATGAACCGATCCGTCAACGTTACATTACATTGTACGAGCTCCTAGCCAGTCTTGCTAGGTTACCTAACTGCTTCACCTGATCCCTCTCTGTATCTTCACAGCCATCCCTGAGGGGTTCAGCGTGGACGTTCAGCCCTCTGAGAATCCCCTGGAGCAGGAGAAAGTGTCTCTGTGCTGCAGCGCTGACAATTACACCTACGAGCAGCTGCAGTGGTATCGCCTTGACCCCCAGGCCCTGCAGGATGAGCAGGGTAAGCCCCAGGAGCTGGACTGCAGGAGCGTGCACCTCTACGCGGACACGCTTGACGGCCAGCTCTCCTTCCAAGAGCCCTCCAACAGCTGGGTCCTGGATTTCACCATCCCCGCCGTACAGCTGCAGGATGAGGGTCATTATGTTTGCGAGGCTCAGAGCAGGCGGAGTGGGGAGAAACAGTGCCTGTTCAGATACATCTCTGTCAAAGGTGAGAGATCAAAGAGGTTTGAAGCTCCAGACACAGATGTACACACAAGGTCTGATGTAGAAAGTCACTCACTCTGACCACAGCTAATAGACCCTTTTCACAGCAGACATTTTGATCTTTCAAAGCAGGAAAAGCGCTGGTGTAAATACTAACTTTAATGATGGTTCCATTCCTTTAATTGTCGCAGTCAGTCATGTCAGTGTGAGCAAACATAATACCAGAGACCTGGAACTGGATCACCTACGCGGAATGCAGCCGCCATTAACATTAATAATTCCACCTGTGCTCCCCCTGCTTTAACAAGTCAAAATGTCTGCAGTGAAAAGGGTCTATTATAGAGAAAAGGTCAACGCTCGGCAGCAGAAACACACGGGTCACAATGGAGCCGGTGCTGGAGGCTTAAAAATACACACACTCACAAAGAAGAGCCCACGCAGCCCCATACCCACATCCACACATAATGGAGAGAGTACCTGGTGTTTGCACTGCATCAATATGTAGTGACAGAAGACAGAGCTGAGACACCGCAGGGCTGAAACACACAAACAAATTCATGCTTCATTCATGTTGAATGCTGTAAGTTAACCTTACATCAGTGCCTGGCGGATAGATGTACATTTTAATTGGATTTACTGACTTTTGCCCTTTCTTCAATCCTATGAGACCCTTGAATAAATATCATTTACATTTACAGACCTTCTACAGGGCTGATATTACATTGAACACATAAGTGCAGACAAGTTATACTGTTGGTTTCTCCTTCCTTCTCCTGCTCTTTCTCTTGTCTTTTGTCCCCTCCGTCTCTCTGTAGCCCTGGAGGCGCCTCGCTACAAGCGCAGCCTCACCAACCAGACAGTGAATGTGACCGAATCCTTGCGGATGGAGTGCGATGTGGAGGGCAGACCCCTGCCCCGCCTCTCCTGGTTCAAAGACAACCAGCCTCTCCACCAAATGTCAGGTATGTCAGTACACCTACACAGGTGATACACATATTTACACAACCACGCTGCCACCCACCAGCCAACCCGGCGGCCGCACATATATAACATACACTCATACACCAGCAGGAGTTACACATAAAGTTTGCCTCGCTGGATCTTAATTTAGCAGAACTCGTATCATCCCATGAGGTTATTCTGCTTAGGTGAGTTTGCTACATTCTGCTTACACATTACGTAAAACAGCAGATGTTTAAGACAACTTTTGGCAGATGTTGCTGTCATGATAAAATGCAACCCAGCTATTCAAAAGCCAAAATGGACACACACACACACACAGATACACAACCGCCCACCAGTCCACCCACTCGCACTCATACTGTTGGTACAACAAATGTGTCAAACAGACCACCACCACCCACACACACACACACACAAAATCCCACGAGGCAGATAGACATGGCTCATTAGCTTTCTCAGCGTGCATCTCTTCTTAACATCTGAAGGAGATGAGGGGGCGGAGGAGGGGAGGAGGAGGGGTGGTCAGTATGGGTTTGAGCATCAGCTGTCACTCAAGACAGCTGATGCTCTGGGTTCACTCAGAAGGGCCGCAGGGACACGCAGCACAGGACGATAATAAAGTAGTTATATAGATTGAAGTCCAGAGGTGTGACAGAAATGTTGCTGAATTGATGATGTGAGAGGTGAGGAGAAGTTACAGATGTGCATTGTTTCACGATGAAGTAGGTGTGTGTGTGTGTGTGTGTGTGTGTGTGTGTGTGTGTGTGTGTGTGTGTGTCACTAATCATCCCGTGCCTCCTCGCAGGGATCCAGCTGCAGGACGCAAACCGCACGCTGAGTATCCAGCGAGTTAGAGAGGAGGATGCTGGTCTATACACCTGCACCGCCTGCAACCAGCGTGGTTGTGTTCACTCGTCAGCCGCCGTCCGGGTCATCGGTGAGAGAGACACACACACACACACACACACACACATACTAAAAAACATGTATTCATATAACATAGAGACACCTAAATCCTCACACACTCTCAGCACTGGCTGTACTTTTTCAAAAGCACTCAGGCTTGAAATCACAGTTGCCCTCAAGCACATCTTCACACAAAAATGTACTGGTCTGAATTCTCGTCATTCACATCTGACACTTGTCGATGCAGCTTGTGCTCTTATGCACAGCTCTCCACAATTAAAATCAAAGTCATTGATGGCGGGGACATTTTATATGCAGAATGAATAATGTAATGGGTTTGCTGGAAGTGGTTTCCTGATGAATTGCTGAATTGAGTAAATTGACGCCTGTAACCTAAAGATTTAATGTAAGGAGCTTGCGAGAAAGCCGGGAACAATTGTTTGTAATATAGCACCCCCTACAGTCAGTGAGATGTAATGTCACCAAAGTCAAATGAAATTAGAAGACCTGTGAAAGGATAGATGGATGGTTTCTGAAACGTGTGCATCTAAAAGTGACTTTCTTTTCTTTCTTTCTCTTTTTTCTTTCTTTCTGTCAAGGTTCAAGCGACAAAGCCAACGTGGAGATTGTAATACTCATCGGGACTGGAGTGATTGCTGTTTTCTTCTGGGCCTTGCTCATCCTTATCTTCTGCAATGTGAAACGGGTCAGAGGTCGCCGCTTGTCGCTGTGTGTGTCTGTGTGTTTGTGAGTGAGGCCGGCAGGCTGTGATGGAAACTCTTTAACCTTTGACTCACAGCAGCTCTGTCGGCATTCGATCGCAACCTGTTTGATCTTTATGCGAGTCTGTAATTTACCGCTGAGACAGAGAGAGAGAGAGAGAGAGAGAGAGGGAGCTCCTGATACTTCCAAAATTATTTGTGTGCTGCTATTAAACCTAACAACAAGCAGGACCGTAACGAGGCTCAGATTGCTTTTTAGTCTCTCCTCACTTGGTCACATGTTAGATCACCTCACACAGTTGATCTACAGAAATTCACACGGTGATGACATCATTAACAAATTCATTTAGAGGTGGCTTGTTCTTTTCCCCTCTTCTCTTTCTTATCACTATTCTTTTTGTCAAATAGTGAAAGGGTTACTGTTAGCACGCTATTTAGCAAAAGTAGGTAAATCATTATGTACAGAATGTTGATACCAGTCACCCAGGCAGCTATTGAAAACCAGAAAGTTGTCAATATTGGATGAAAACAAAATGCCAGCTTCTCAGAAAATGAAAATGCTTCCAGCCTTGTTTCCAGCATGACCACCATTTATCTTTCAGCTCATCTAATAGGGTTAAAGAGGTTGTTATTTTTTCAAGTATGGTTAAAAAAAAATCCCCAATATAGGAGTATGCATGCACATCCAAACCAAAGAGGGCAGGTGCTGGGCTGAAAGTGAGCAAATGTAGAAATAAACAAATAAACAGCTCACACACTGCAGGGCTCCAATGTCCACTTATTATTGATGCAATAATAATAAGTGGACATTGGAGCCCTGCAGTGTGTGAGCTGTTTATTTGTTTATTTCTACCCCTGCCCTTTAGCTGAGGAGAAAACATCACACTTGCCAAAATTACATTTTAAAAACATCCTACAGAGATGACTTTCTTGCAATAAACCATCAAGAGTGTATTTTTTTCTTGTAACTTTTCCCTCTTTCTCTCTTTCCCTTCTCTCATATTGTTTCATTTGTGTTGCTGTATTACTGCCACCTCATTTATCATTCCCAGCTATTCAGCCCAACTTGATCTTTCACCTCCTCACCTTACATCAGCTCTCTCTCTCCGTGTGCTTCAGGTTAACCCGGCAGACATAAAGACGGGCTATCTGTCAATCATTATGGACCCGGGGGAGGTGCCTCTGGATGAGCAGTGTGAATACCTGCCCTACGACTCCTCACAGTGGGAGATCTCTCGTGACAGACTCCGACTGGGTGAGCAACCGGTGGGAGAAAAAGGATGTATGGATGGTGGGATAAAGGAGTCAATAGGAGGGAGGAATATACAGGCGCGGATGAAAGTGGATAGATGGATGAAACTGAATTACTTTTCCATTTCCAGAATCCTTAATGGCATGAGTTTGGATTGCAGCCAGCCAGGCAAAGTGCTGCCAAGTAAAGTGCTAATGTTAAATATGTGCTCGTTCCCAGCACAGCTTTTTAAAAACGCCCTGAGGAAAAGCATCTGTTCCTCAACTGCAACTTATGGGAACATGTTGTTTTCCAAATACTGCGATTGAAATTCAAATTCCTCCCCGATGTCTATATGGATGCCAGATGCATTTACATTTTGCAACCGCTCCCGACCACAACTGTTTGTGTATTGCAATGAGACTAAAACCGAGCCTGCATAGATCAGAGCCTGAATATTCTGTCTTTCTTCTGTTCTTTCCCCCGACACAGGGAAGGTTTTAGGCCACGGTGCCTTTGGAAAAGTAATTGAGGCATCAATCTATGGCATCAGCAAGAGCACTAGTCTGGACACAGTGGCTGTTAAGATGCTGAAGGGT
Organism: Scomberomorus guttatus; assembly: GCA_038419695.1. Taxonomy (NCBI): domain Eukaryota; kingdom Metazoa; phylum Chordata; class Actinopteri; order Scombriformes; family Scombridae; genus Scomberomorus; species Scomberomorus guttatus. Next base: position 20,476,490 of record CM076452.1, on the reverse strand, counting down.
GAGATCTGTCTTTATGTGCATACTGTATGTGACCTGTGAAATTATTTTTCCAAGCTACCCACTGTAGCTGCTTGCAGTGGCATTAATCATAGATTATTTTAGGAAGCTTTCTGAGAAGCTACTGGTGCACAGATTTGAAGTAGATCTCAATAAGACAGCTTAACGTCTCAATTTACATTTATATACTGTATTATGTAAATGTGGCATAGTATGTGTAACATATGACTTGGTAGATGTGTGTATATTACGTACACATGCAAAAATACACAGTAAAATGTGTTTCAGTCTTCTGCTCTGTGGATGTGTTTCAGACGGAGCCACAGCCAGTGAGCACAAGGCCCTGATGTCAGAGTTAAAGATCCTGATTCACATTGGTAACCATCTGAATGTAGTGAACCTGTTAGGAGCCTGCACCAAACCAAATGGTGAGTACACGCATTTATATGAGTCTCATGTCATACATATTGTATTGTAAAGTGATTAGTGATGGTAGCTGCTGTAACATTTCATCGAAACCGAATTGAACCAACAGAGTGAAATTCCCGTTTCTATGAGGTGTTTACATTATTTTGTCTACCCCCTGCAGCTTCTACACAAGAGCAAATGAACTGAGAAAGTCGAACAGCTGTCTTTCCTTTTTCTTGTCCATACATAATTTTGACCTATATGAGGGGTGCACAGCTGAAAGCGTTTACTGTGCCTACCCTAAACAAAAGTCTCGCGGCTGATGTCAGCCAGAATACACACACACACACACACACACACACACACACACACACTATTATAATATGGTGTGAGGAGGGAGCGGTTCCTAAACAAAAAGCAGCTGACATATGCATCATATACTGTATATATATATGAACTGTTTGTATCAACAGGTCCACTGATGGTGATAGTGGAATACTGCAAGTATGGGAATCTGTCCAACTTCCTGCGAGCCAAGCGAGAGTTCTTCCTCCCATACAGGGTATCAAAACATTTCAGAAACTGAAGCATTTTCTACTGCTTTTATGTTTATTTGCACTGGTGTGATAGTTTGACTGCAGCTTAATCTTTAAGATGAGCCTTCTCTGCTGTAGTTCAGCTGGTATTTCAGCAGCATTCTCTTAGGAAACCTCAAACACCCGCTCGCAATGACACATGGATTTTATTACTCTTGATATTATTTATATTGACTTTGGATCGACCTACTTCCCCACTTAGGATCGCTCTCCGAAAACTCAGAGCCAGGTGAGACGAATGATCGAGGCGGGTCAAATGGACCAAAGGGCTCGCCACCCACCTTCTCCCTCCTCCTCCCCGCTCATCAGTCCTCAGAGTCCATCGTCCAACACGTCCAATCAGAAACCCACTGTGGAGAAAAGTGAGTCTGTTGTGACTCGTAAGAGTATATTGTTTAACTCATTATCTTGTTACAAACGTAGCTTTCATGTCTTTATTTTCCCCTTTTCTCTCTCCAGTGGAGGACTTGTGGAAAACTCCTTTGACGATAGAAGATCTAATTTGCTACAGTTTCCAGGTGGCTCGTGGGATGGAGTTCCTGGCCTCCAGAAAGGTTAGTAGGCAACTAATTGTGCACAACAACAACGAGTGAACTTTCACACTGGTATTCTTACTAAATCCTCATGATTTTTGAAACGTGCTGTTGATAGTCACTTTTGTCCCACAATGCAATGCACAAGAGAACCACATTAACAACAAACATTAAAACAAATTGTGGATGGTTGATGATCTTCGGAAATAAAAAATAATGTCTTTGTGAAGTTTAATTGGCAGTGGCATACCAAATCACAGCTTGATGTTCTTTTCCACATTAAATGCATTACTTTCTTGCGCATTAACGTCTTGCATACTAATATGCTAACTAATGTATACAAATGATATGAAGTATAGAATTAGGACACAGCTTAGAAGTGATTTAGATCCTTTACTTGAATAAAAGTAGCAATACTGCAATATAAAAATACTCTAATATAAGTAAAGGTCCTCCTGATTCAAAATTTTACTCCCCTCCACTCAAAAATGTGTTTTTCTTGTTGTTCCTTCAGTTGGATGTTTGAGCTTCACTGTGCAGGATGATGTATGTGCAGAGTTCGACACTAGAAGGCTGTTTTCACATTCATCTGCTGAATGTGGAAAGTTTATCTGTGCTCATCGCAAATCTGAGTTTAAGGCGTAAACCTACCAGCATGATTTATGACATCACAACCAGTTTGGAGCCAACTGTGGTCCAATAAACAACTTACACAAGTGTGATGTGGAAACTTGAAGCCTCCAGTGCACATAAGCTCAGAATGGACTTTACAGTGAAGGAGGAAACATCTTGTGTCCAGCAGTTAAACCTTTGTAAGAGGCATTGTAAGAGGCATTCTCATGTTGTAGCTCCTGGAAGTCTTTTTATATACTTTGTATACTTTTGGGGAGGCTATCAGGTTATCAATAACAATATATCATCATTTGCTAAAATACTTGATTGAAAGTTTTATTTTTCAAAGAAACTAATAACTACAGTTCTCAAATAAATGTAGTGGAGTAAAAAGTCAAATATTTCTTGATGAAATATGCTGAAGTAGAAGTATAAAGTACTATAAAATGAAAATACTCAAAGTACTTAAGAACGGTACTTGAGTAACACTCAGGCCAAGTAGATCTGGAGCTACTTTCCAGAATGTAGCATCAATTAATCAGAGACTTGCCTGAACAGAGTCTGTTAATGTCCCACAATCTATCGTACATATGAAACTACTGTCATCTGTAGAGATTCTGAAATTGAAAAAAAAAAAAAAAGCAGCCATAATTGATCTGTCTGGCTTTAAACGACGGCTCTAAGCCAGTCGTCACCCTGTAGGCACGTTTACCTGACAGCTTTGTGAGTGATGTTGGATCTCCTGCAGCGATTCCACAGAGCTCAGCCTGGCCAAGACATAGTCCAGTCCCAGTTACAAACTGGCACACGCACACAAACACACACAGAGTTTAAACAAAACAGACTATTAAATACAGCTAAACTGTGATTTACCTTCCCCAAACCATATCTGTAATTCACTCATCAGAGAAAACAACGTGGTGACAGTGTACGTAAACACAAACACAAGCGTGCATGGACACACACCTGTCTGCGGGGTTTTGATGTATGTGTGGTCCTGTGTGTATCCGCAGTGTATCCACAGAGACCTGGCAGCCCGGAACATTCTCCTGTCAGAGAACAACATCGTGAAGATCTGTGACTTTGGCCTGGCCAGAGACATATACAAAGACCCCGACTACGTCAGGAAAGGCAACGTACGGCATCTTCACACTCGCCACGCTTTAGAGTTTACTATCCTTCTCTAATTACTCTGCTCTGTGGGGACACATCTAAGTCTCTTTTTTTTTTCAGAGCCACCGCCGGCATAATGATTCAGTTTGAAGGAAAGTGCTGTTCCTGTTTACGTGACTATCTCGTAATGTTTGTCTGGTGTGTTTTAATGTTCTCTCAGGCTCGCCTGCCTTTAAAGTGGATGGCTCCAGAGAGTATTTTTGACAAAGTGTACACCAGCCAGAGTGACGTGTGGTCTTTTGGAGTTCTCCTCTGGGAAATCTTTTCACTGGGTAAATAAAAACATCAAAGTACACCAATTTCATCTTTTTATTTGTACAGAAATCAAAGGAAACAGGATCTCAACACAGTCTCCTCAAGATGTGTAAATCTGTATTCTTTTAAGCAGAGTAAATCATCTCTATTATCCAAACACACAATAACTTGTTTTTCCCTTCTCCGACGTGCTAATTAATGTCTCATCCCCCTGCTTTGTCCACGTTCAGGTGCGTCTCCGTATCCAGGAGTGCAGATTGATGAAGATTTTTGCAAGCGATTGAAGGACGGCGTCAGGATGAGAGCACCAGAGACTGCCTCCCCAGAAATGTCAGTGTAGGCTTTAATTTGTTCCCTCTCCCTCATATGTAACAAAACGTGAATCTGCTCATGAATGTCATCATTTTGAGAGGACATGGGGTCAAATGTGTAGTTGCATTATTGAGTCTGGGAAGTTGGAGAGGTTGGTGTCCTTTTTTTGTGACTGTGCTGCCCTCTGCTGGTAGATATGGCATCATGCTGGCCTGCTGGCAGGGTGAGCCCAAAGAGAGGCCGACCTTCCCCGCGCTGGTGCAGATCCTGGGAGACCTGCTGCAGGACAACAGCCTACCTGTAAGTTCACTGCTGGAGAGACGTTCATTCTATGGATGTGAATGTTTTTTGTTTTGTAGTGTAAAAGTTTTTTAGGTCTTTGAATCTTCAACACATTCCCTTCAGGATGGGAAGGACTACATCCCTCTGAACCACTCGCAGAGCTCAGAAGACGACGGTTTCTCGCAGGCCTCGTCACGCCCTCCATCTGAAGAGGAACTCAGACTAGCCTGCAACACTCTGCCCACCAGGTACTAATTCACCCCCCCCCCCCCTCTTCCTTTCATTTGGAGCTGGAAACCTGTCACTTCATAAAAAACATTTTTGTTATTGTTAACAAATCCCAATAAAAGACCAAAACCAACAATCAATTTGTTTATTTATTTGTTAGGGTCCCCATTAGCTATGCCCTAAAGCACAGCTAGTCTTCCTGGGGTCCACATGTATTGATCCTACTCACAGGTATTTTTTTGTGTAGCCAAAGCCTGATCTATCTTTTTCTTCTGTGCTGCAGACCTCCACCGGGGAAAATAGTCCCAGGGAATGCGTAATTTAGTCATTTTTGCTGAAAGCTACAGTGGCCAGCTGTTTTAGGAAATTATTCGGTCTTGACCCAGTTTCTTAAGATGTATGTCTTCAGTAGGAATAAAAGGGCTCAGAGAGCCACAGACAAGCAAGGAAAGTTGGAAAGTACTGCATTGAGAGACGGACTAATGTGTTTTTGGTTTCTGTCTTTTCATAGGACTTTTTTTTACATTAACAAAATACAGAATATCCCCAATCTTATCCTTGAAGGGTGACCTCAACCTGCACGTATACACCCATAAAGGCATCAATGTATTTTAAAAAGTCCCACTCGTTTGCACCTTTTATCAAATAAAAAGTTTTTCTCTCATTGATTCCTCAATTGGTAGTAGTTTACAGAGGAGCCCCGATTTCTGCATCTAAAACTTTCCAGTCTATCAATCAATGAATCATAGATTGCTAAGAAGAGCTGATGTGGCACTGAGAGGAAAACTTCCCCAAGAAGATTTTTTTTTTCTTGTTCCTTGTTTAAAATTAAATCAACTAACTGTTCTCAAAGAGTGGACACAAACCCTCAGGGACAGTCAATATCATTTTGAGGGTCATGAGATGTTTTATGAGATGGGGAAAAATATTTTTATTACTCAGATGTATCGTCAGGTCTGTATTTTCATATATATCACTCTGATTTATCTTATGTACAGAACAGTTTCAGAACCTCTGATAAGCATGCAGCAGGAGTCTCCAGATATCATCACTTCTAATTAGTTTTGAATAACCTAAAATCATCCCCAGTCATAACAAAAAACATTTTATTGAAATATACTATTATTATTCCACTATTTATTTCAGTGAACGCAATGTATTTTGCAATTTTTTCAGTTCCGTCTGGTCGGAGTTTTATCTGATCATCTTTTATATGCTTCTTGACCAGGTATTATAACTGTGTGCCCTTTGCCGGCTGTGTGTTTGTGGGACCCTCAAAAATATGCCAACCCAGAGTGAAGACATTTGAAGAGCTGCCCCTGGAGTTGCACCCGCAGAAGGCTTCTCAAGTGAGCACTTTATCTTCTTTATCATCAGCTGTTCAAAATGTGAACTGGCTGGTGACATTTTTCTTTGAATGTCGTTCGACTTTGGGAACTTTTCTCCTCAGATAATTACCAAAAATTGCTGCCAGCTGCTGGAGACAAATAGCAGGGGGGTCAAGCGAAGTCATTGAATTCACATGATGTCAAACTCAACTCTGTTCCCAGGATAACCAGACGGACAGCGGGATGGTTCTGGCCTCAGAAGAATTTGAGCGAATTGAGCACAAGCACCGGGGGGCCGTCTCAAAAAGGTTAGTCATACAAAAGCTAAGATCCACATTACTGTCAGAAACTGAACGTGACGTAAGAACTAGGCAGTTAGTCACAATTTTACACTACAAGATTTATACATGATTTAGTAGAAGTAAGCAAGTCTGAGTCATTAAAACCCCCGTTTTCCAAAGTTCTGTGAATTACACTTAACAACGCCCTAAATTTCCAGTAAGAAGTTTCTCTGAATGTTAAGATCATTTATCTAGAGATTCAGTCCTACTTACAGCAAAACGTAGCAAGAACTTTTTTAAGAGCAGCTCTCAAGTGATGATGTGTGCTCACAGCAGGAGTAGCCAATCAGAAACAAGGATTTAACCTTACATTTTCTATGTAATATGTTATTCTGCAAAAGCCTGTATGATTGAATGCTTTTTGTGTTTCTTTTAGTTGTGTGAAATCCTGCATATCCCCAGTAGCTTTGGAAAATAACAACAAGAAGCCACCAATTATATAAATAGGATGTAAGTATAGGAAATTTGGCAAAATGGTAACAAAACCGAACTGAAGCATGAAAATGGGCTGCTGGTCGAGTAGGTCGATCATACCGTTAGGGAAAATCTACTGCCACATTGACAAGCTACACAATGTGATGCGTGGAAAAGGAAAGATCGACGTCAGCTTTATGCAAGTCGTTTGCAATCCTGAGAAATGCAAAAATAAAAAGTGATGTAACATCCCGTCAAAATGTGTTTGGATAGAGCAGCTTACAAGAAAGCAGCATCTGGAAATGGCAAGCTATAAAAACTACAATACTCTGAATTTACATGTTGATCCAGGTACTGTAGTGTTTATTATGACCAATGATGTGTTGTAAAGTCACTCAAAATCTCAGAAATCAAATATGATAAATAGCTTTTTCAGATTTTTCATTAAAAGTGATGATTTCTTAAAATCTTCCAATTAAGATCTAATTAACATTTTTGTTATTGACCGGCCCAGAGCTTAAAGATGGACATTCTTAGGTCTCCACAAATTTCCCCCTTAACTCCTGACATAATAACTCAGTATATAACTGTCTTTGCTATATTTTGTTCCATCTCCAGTCGTATAAGCAGCAGCAGCAGCACAGAGCCTCTCACAGCCTCCCATGGTTCCCTGGGTCGAAGCAGTGGCACCGGCAGCTCCAGACACCGTCCCAACTTCTTCAGCCAGCTGTCAGGACAGACCTTCTACAACAACGAGTACGGACACCTGTCCGAGGAGGGTTTCTGCGACTTCTTCTCCTCGCCAGACGCCCCCTGCCTGGCCTCTTCTAATGTGTAACCTTACCAAAGATGCAGCCCAAGAGAAAGGAAGGGTTTAAAATAAAAGTGGGCAGCTCAGGTTGAGGGAGGTGTGTATAGGCTTTAGTAACGTTCCTGTGTTGTCATGTAATTGGTCTGGTTTGTAGACAAAAGTCTCAGCAGCCTGTAAATCCCTAAAACCTGAGCTGACCTCTTCTCATCTCAAAACTCTCTCTTTTCTTGGACTGCTGCCTCAACAAATGGACTGAGCTATATGTGCCTGAAGTTTCTCTAACCAGCCACTGGGTGGCAGCATTATGACAAAAACAAACCCTAAGTATTTTCTATTCACACATTTATATTTTTATCTTTTATATTCAGAGTATTCTTCCTTCATTTGTACAAATTATGACTCATATGGGAAGAAATAAAGAAATTTATCTTCTTCCTGCTTCTCTCTCTGTCGTCAATTTCAAGCTTATTTGTCATTACAGGCTCTAAGTGTAAATTTGCATTTTCCATGCTATGATAAATTATAGGTTCACAGTCAGCCAAAGCCTGTGATGATCCATGCGATGGACCAATCAACGAAATGTGCTGATATATGTGAATCTGTGTCATTTAGTGGAGGTGGAGATGCTCAGCTACACGACACCCAGAACAAGAAACAAGTGACGAAGGTAAACAGAGGGATGTAGGTCAAATAAAGGAATGAGTCACACTTAGCACCTCTTATCAGAGCTGGACGTAAGCATGATGACAGGGCTGACAGCTTAACACTCCCTTACGTGCTCACATCAGAAATGACAACCTGCCTGCGCTGTGTTGACTCTGGCTAGCAGTATAGGAAAATGAGCAGCGTCTGGGTGCAAAGTCCGCTTCACACACACACACACACACACACACACACACACACACACACACACACACACACACACACACACACTGGAGCACAGTTAAGGTTACGAAATGAGAGGTGCAAAGGTTCCATTTTCAGTTTCTATGAACAATCGATGATGAGGGTACCTGGACAAATTTAGGTAAGCTGGACACTGTTTCAGGTGGAAAAAGGGCTTTTAACTGGCAACTTTGAATTGGAAATAATTGTCTTTTGTAACAGCAGCTTACTTCCCTCTACAACAAGGACACCATAAGTCGGCTATTTAAAGTCTTAAATATTTAAAGTCTTAAAAGTCTTAAAATCAACCAATTTCTTTCCCCTTTTCAGGCCAAAAAGATCAAATTTCCCTTTGTAAATCTCAATTTTGAGGTATGAGGTATCTATTAGTCATATCTATCCTAAAATAAACTGTCACAAGAGCAGTTACACTCAAAATGAAACCGGTTTAAACAGGAAATAAAGGCAATTTAGAGCAACTTGAAAACATGGAGCGTACAACAGCAACTTCTATGGTGCCTTTACTTGAGGAACACATAGCATTACAGAGTAATTTGAGACACAACATGTAATGGATGACCTTTAGAGTAAAAAGACCGGTTCTGAGGGTTTGTGATTATCACAGTCCTTGATCAGAAAAGCTGCGGTTAAAACAGTATAAAAAGGGAGAAGAAAAAACAAAACAACTTCTTGCCTTATAAAATCTCTCCTTACAGAACCAAACATTTACATTTAAGAACGTCATTAAAAAAAGAAATCAGTCAACAGATTCATGTACCATGTAAAATAAATCTAAATAAATCAACTTGTCTTGTAGAAAAACACTAAACATTCACTACATTTTTGGCCCTGAAATCGAATGACAAAGTCATTGGTATAAATGGACAGAAAGGTAAACAATGATCACTGTACTGAAAGAGAAATCTCTGAAACATGAATCTACACAGATGCTGTAGATGTAACATGCATGAAAGTACCTGTGAAAATCCTGCTTTTAGTGGCAGTCACTGACAAACAAAATGAGAGCGGATGATAATTTGGTGAAGTGGAACCTAAAGGCACACAGTTTGAATACTGGAGATAAAAATGGGAGATGAGCTGAAAAACCTATCATGTCACATAGTACAAAAGTTTTATAGACAGTGTAAATAACAAACCTGTATGTACACGTACAGGTTTATAAACCCAAACAACACTTCCTCCAAATTACTGTTCCCTTTTGCAGTATGGGGGATCCAAACACAGGAAATTGTATGCTTTAACAGTAAATCATACAATTTGATTTCACCCATGAATCCAAAATTTTCCCTATGATTGATTATATCGACAGTGGACAGATTAGTGTCTTGGTGCTATGATTCAAATTTTGAATTTCAGCACAAAATATCAGCAATATGAATATTTTTTTCTTTTACTTCATTCTAAAAAATATTAGCTGCAGCCTTCAAATACCCATACTGGTTGTACTATGACACGCACAGCACTTTAGACTTCATCTCCACAGTAACACAAGAGCTTCCCTCTCCTCTCCGGACAATGAAGACGGAGGAAGCGGACATGTGATAGTCAGCGTCCACACGTCATCAGAGCAGATGGAGCACTGAGAGGAGCTTCAGTAACGGAGATGCGGCCGCGTAGCCTGGTAGTTAGATCGAGTGCCGGAGCCACTTCATTGGTCATCCACAAGGAAGCTGATTCGAGCAGGGTTGGATTTAGCTAACAGGCTAGGTACTTTGCACTTATAAATAAGACGTGAGGCGGGTTGAGGAGCGGCCCTCAGGACATTTTTCCTATCTGGATCTTCTTCCAGGCCTCTGAAGCGGTAAATATACAGGAGTCAATGATGCCTGCGACTGTGAACGTCCCTCCAACGATGGCACAGATCTACGGAAAAAAATATCTGTCAGACTCACGGTTTGAAAGCTTTCGGTATTTTCTTCTATGGTTATATATGGTTCGATATCAGCTGGTTTTAATCACAATGATACATTACAATGACATCTCAGAATGTGCTGGAATCCAGCAAAGAGCCCTGCTGCAGCTTGACTCACAATCTTGAGCCATGACTCATGATCACGCTATGAGCACACTCATCTCCTGCCACTGCCTTAAAGTCATGACAGACCTAAACAACACGAAAGACAAATAACGGTGTAGCTCATCAGCTAAACAGCCAATTTAATCCTGACCGCATTATCAGTCAGAGGGAGACTTTCCTGATGAGGTGGTACTTTCTTAGCCAAAATTCCTTTCTCAAAAGGGTCAGGTGGGGAGTGGAGGCAGAGAAAGACTTACATTTAAAAGACCTTTTATGAGGCCAGAAAAAAAGAAAAGAAAACTGAGACAAACAAACAAAAAAACGTGAAAAACTACATTATAGTTTCTCACCCAAAAAGAATTCTTACATTAAATCTGTACTGATTTATCGAACACTTGGGGGCAACACAACAAGCTGTAAACAAAACACTGACATATTATCAGCTTATTAATTTAATGTGTTAGCATACAGTTTTGCTTTGAGCACATCCAGCAGACACGCAGCAACATTAGCATTCATTTGGAGTTGTGTTTTATAACCTCCCGACAAATGTAAATCCAGTATTCACTCTCCTGTTAGCTCTGTTATCTGGCTCTTTAGCTGCTAAATGCTCCGCTAAGTCTCAGCTAGTCTTTAGCTTGTCTGCCGTTTGTTTTGCTGGGCATGTAGCATACAGTGTTTTTTTTTTGTTTTTTAAAGTTTTTGATGAAAACAGTTCTTCTGTGTCTGAAAACGGCCTTATGAAAGCGGTGAGTGACACAAAACAAGTTGTGGGATGTAAAACCGTAATAGTTAGCTAAAAGATGCTAACACGTTCCATAGAGCTGACAGCATTTGCTGATTCAGGTGATACATCTCTGAGTTTGTCACTACCAGCAACTCCTTTTACGTTTTTTTCCATAGTTAATGGAAAAATATAATCAGTGCTGCTTTAAGATAGTGTTTAAAACCTTAAATCATCAATTTTGCTCAATTTGAGGCCTTTAAAGATGGTTCACAATTTTTCAAGTCTCTTGTAAAACAACAGTCGGGGTGCCCAAATGAACATTGTTTTTCTTGCTGTAATCATTCCTCCTGTTCATACTAGCCATTAAGAGATCCCTTCAAAAACACACTTACAATGTAAGTGATGGTGGACAAAATAATCAGTCCTCCTTCTGTGCAAAAGTGTATTTAAAAGGTTATTTGAAGCTAATATGAAGCTTCAGCCGCCCAAATGAGTCAAATCAAGTCTTCTTTCAAAGTTGTCTTTTTATTGCCAAATTCTCTCTTTTTTTTATGACCTTTCTACTGCAGCTGACCAGGAAAACACTGTCCGCCGAGAGACAATTAAAAGCTGTGGAAGATATCCACTTTATTTGACTAACTCAGATGGCTGAAGCCTCATATTATCTTCAGATAAACTTTTAATACATTTTTGCTCGAGAGGACTGTGGATTTTGTTTGCTGAATGATTACAGTGAGAAAAACCTGTTTCAATGTTCATTTGGACACCTGACTAATGTTTTAAGACTTGAGAAACTGTGAACTTATCCTTTAAAAGGTCTTGAATTTAAACACATTGACTATAATTAAAGGATTTTTGACCCAGTGAAACCCAGAGCAGAGTTCACTCACTGTTGTGATGAAGCGGTACAGTGGCTGTCTCCTCTCTGTGTACTTCACTGTGATTGGACTGAGGTCGTATCGGAACCAGATGGCCGGGATGATCCTGCCAGTGTGGCTGTAAGCAACATATTCCTGAAGAAAAAAAAAAAAAAAAGACTGTGTTACAAATTATAATGTGTTTTGGAGCTGCGCCTGGCAAGGAAATCGATTTAATCAACAATGAGACACTTAATCCCATTATGTTTAGAAATCCATTTAGAGCAATTGCTCTAAATGAAAGGATGAAATTACAGATTGATCTGTAATTTCATCCCTATCTCCAGTGGTGGCTGTGGCGTTTATGAGTCATTACAAAATTGGTTTCGGATAAAGTCACTCTAAAGAAATGATTCATTACAAATAAATCTTGGCTGAATAAAACTCAGATGAAGTAAGCGGGGGGAGGCTACGTGTTGTGAGTTGTCATGTGATGAAATGACTATCATTGATTATATAAATCACATTTCTGCAAAAAAAAAAAAAAAAAAAAAGTATAAATTTCTGATGTGTGCGTCAGCTGGACCCTTATTTATGTTTTGGCAATGAGATTTACAGAATATTTTTCTCAGGCCCTCATCCTTCCTGCTTCACAGCTGATCTGCACTGTTCTCCAAACAGTACTCCAAGTACTCCAAACTTCAAACCCAGCTGTCAGTCAACACGAGTTCTAGGAAATGCGTTTATGGTTTGTTGACATCTAGGGAGCATTTCCAGTCACTAGGGGTGAGCTTTCACTTCCGGGTGAGTGCGCATGTTAACACGGCCATATGTTGGGATGGTCCCACTGCTTCCATGACAAGTGCATAAACAACATATGACGGGAAAGGAGGAGAGGAAAAAGAGGCTTAATCGCGGGGATACAGCACCTTGTTGGCTACCGTGTACTGGTAGGAGAACCTCTGTTTGCCTGACAGGTCTTCATAAACTGTTGGAACAATCTTCAGTATGTAGTCATGTGAGGCCAGAGCTGCAAGGGAAACAAAGTTATTTTAATAAAAAAAAGTCTTCTTCAGTGCTCAAAAACGGATGCAGTCTTTCTGTCTGAAGAGTCAGCTGTCTGAATCAAATTTCCATTCAGTGTCACATATCATTGCATCATCCCCATGTCAGCATGCAGACTACGTACGATTAGATGACAGCTTGTCAGCTCCTCCTAACGCATTGAAGGCGCCTTGGACTTTTCGAACCTGTGAGGGAAAAGAGATCAGAGTTTAACCTTAATTGGTCTTATGTGCTGTACATCTATTGTTCTGGGTGTGTGTTTTTGAGTCAAAGTGTATGTTTCCACCTGCAGCTTTTCGCCAAAGGCCAGCTTGTGGATGATGTGGGTCATGTCAGGGCTTTGAGGTTGAGCTGTAGCGCTGTGTGTCGACACATGGAAGTTTCCTGGCACCTTAAGACACACACACACACGCACACGCAGAGCTACATAAGTTTGTGTCAGTGACAACACAAGCACATTTAGTTAACCAATTACCAAGTCTGGATACACATGCACAGTTGGTTGGAAACTAAATGTTCCTCGTCTCCCGAAGACAAATCTACCCACTTAACACCTTTCACATATTTCCAATTATTCCACGAGCGAGTGTGTTAAACATACAACTGGGTTAATCATTTGAATGCACTGGAAAGACTGACGCACACAATGGGACAAACGGGGCTTCACAGGGCCCAGACTGCAGTGCCCTGTCATATGAAACTGATCCCATTTAACATAACTCAATTTAGACTTGAGGAGGAAGCAGGTCTCAGACAGAGGCTCTGCCTCAATGTTTAACTCAAGTCCAAGACAAATAAACATACAGTAGAGTGAAAGAGCTTGTCCTACAAAATATCAGGCCCCTCATCCGCTTACTGAGCACAAAACAAGAGCACTTTTATCTTTTTCTGAGGAGAATTGTCCACAAAAAGCAAATAATTCCTGCAGTCGGGGGGAGTTATTCTTCTCTAAATATGCTGCACAATGAGGCCTTACTTTGTTGATGGTGAACTCTCCTTCAAAGCGACAACCATCTCCCTGGTTGAGGGGGATCTTCATCGAGTTGTCTATGTGACCGACCTCATGGCGGCCCATCTCATCCTGGATGTCCAAACCCACCACTGAAAAAAAAAAACAAGGGAAAAACAAAGGGGGAGAAATAAAATACACACTAAATTAGAAAGGATGTGAGGCAAAGAGGTCATACAGTGTCTTCTGCTCGTTCCAAATTTATATTTTTCTAGTGATTAGTTGATTGACGAATCAATATAAAATGAATGAACAACAATTTTGATAATGGATGAATTGCTCATCTCATTTTTTACGCAAAAATACCAAAGCAGCCCTGCAACTAACGATTATCTTCATTAGTGATTCATCTATTCATTATTTTCATGATTTAAGTTTAGTCTAAAAAAATGTTAAAGAAACAATCAGTAATGCCAACCACAAAGCACATGGTGGTGTCCTAAAATTGCTTGTTTGGTCCGATTAACAATCCAAAACACAGAGAATGTCGTCTTAATAAATTATTTAATTAATTATCAAAATTGTTGCAGATAAATTTTGGCTTGATCAAATTAGTGTTTCAACACATGAAAAACATTTTCAGGTTCCAGCTTCTTAAATGTGAAAATGTGCAGTTTTTTTTAAACTGTTTTATAACTTGATTTTGATTTTTTTTGGTCTTTCATCTCATTATAACAAAAATAATAATAAAAACTAAAATAAAAAGTTTAACACGTATCATCACCAAGTGAAAATATTTGAGCTTTGGACTGTTGGTCGCACAAAACAAGCTGATGAAGATGTCAGTAATCAGTGATGGGCATTTGTTCCAATTTTGTCTCATTAAAAACTAAATGATTAATCAAACAAATAATGAATAGATTAACTGATAGTGAAAATAATCTTTAGTTGGAGCTTTTTTCTTTTCACATTCAAAAAAAACAACTTTTTTTTTATTGATAAGGAAAGAGAAGAATAAAGAGAGAAATTCTGAGTATCACTGCAGAGTATGACCCACAAAGTAAATACACAAAGTCCAAACAGACCACCTCTGCTGTCAGTATCACTCAGCCGCCCTCTCTCTGTCTGTGTTTTTCCATCTAGACCTCCCTCCTGCAGGCCGCCGCGTGTTGGCACACTGGCAGTGGCCTATTTTCAGAGGCTGGCAGTATATTGGCCAGCAGCGCAGAGAGGGACGTCTGCTGGATCTGTGCTAAAACCTCCACATGCCGTCTGTCTGACCTTTGACATTCAAGACAACTTCAAACCCCTCCCCAAGTCTACCCTGGATCTCAAAATACAGCGCACAAATATAAGTTAAGTCTGCCGCTGTGTGTGTGTGTGTGTGTGCTGGTTGTTTCTCCTTTTTAAGACATTTAGAACTGGAAGTGTGTTCACGTAAAGTAGATCCGGGGTGGGGGGGGAAATTATTATAAGGTTATAACACGCGGTTCTGCTTTTCCATGAAGTCACAAATAAAGACCTGGCAACCCGTAAAGGTCAGTGGATGGAGACGGTGTTTAACTCTGGAACAGCGCAGCGCAGCGCAGCGCAGCGCAGCGCAGCAGATAAATAGTAAAAAGAGATGGAAATGCCAGCTTTCCATAATGAAATGATTTCTCCATCTGAGTAAATTTGTAATGGATGACAACCTGTTTGGAAGCCTGGAAAATAAACTGATGTACAATATTAAGTCGCTGGGAGAAGAAGGGAAGGCAAACATATTCAACTCATTACACTGCAGCTGCAGTCTGGTTAGACCAACGTGTTTGAGCTGGTATTTACAGTAAGAGGACCCCCACATTTCTGCAAAAAAAAAAAAAAAAAAAAAAAAAAAAAAAAGAAGAAAAAAAAAATTCTGCAAATAAACAAAACCACCATACACACAATCATCAAGAGCTTTAATTGGAAACGGTCTTTGTTTAGGCATGCCATGAGTGAGCTCGTCTAAACACATGGCCAGCAGCTGTGCGCCTGCATGCCAAAGCCTCTCTCTCGCAGAAATCTGGACTTAATTTTTCACACGAGCATGTATTAGCTTTGCCATTTTTGGATATGGCTTGAAATGAACGAATGTGTGTGTTTTCTGTATTGCCCAAGCCTCGCCAATGTGCGCATGGATGTGGTGCTTGCGCTCCGGTTGCCTGTTTGATTTGTCATTGGGCATAGTTTCTGAGGGGAGTCATGATGAGCAAATAACCGGTGACTGCTTTCCGTCCTGGCACGGTTCATCCGCCCTGCCCACCCCTGACATCGAAGTACAGTAGAGCAGCCAGCAGAGGCAACTTTGTGTCAAACGCAGATCGCGACTGTGTGGCAAGCACGAGATCAAACAGAGGCGGCCCAGACTGGAGGCTGGGCTAAAGTCTAACGTTATCTCGGAGCATACCACAACACAGCCGGGTAAACAAACCATTATGAGGTTTTGAGAGTGTTTATCGAGGGCATCATTTATCTTTTTCCAATATGCCGTGTTAAATGATAGGGCATTGTAAATGATGCAAGTGTGATACTGTTTGATAAGAACAGCAGGGGACAAAACAAACAATATGAAAAGGAAAACACACAAACAGGAAGTGTAGTGCAGAGAAATTGAGAGTTTTATATATATGTATATATTATGTATATACTCACAATCACAGTGTAAGTTTGGCAAACTGATGTTTAAACTCACATCTATCTTCCCACCACTGTCTTTATCAGGATCATCCACATACAGTTCATTTACACTGTGTGACAGAAGAGAGAGAAAGTGGTTAGAAATTTTTATACGGAACAAAACTTATTAATAAACTTAATAACTTAACTTAATAAAAGTAAAAAAAGTCAATCTGACTCAGAAAAAGACTATTTTATTCCCCCAAAACATGATCTTTTCACACGACTTTAACAGTCGGGGATTTATCTTTTGCCAAATTGCGAGGACAGAGCACTTGGGTATCGTTGTCAGTGTAATTTCCTTCCTGTTACACCCTCCCCAAGTCATCCCTTATTACACATCGCCAGGAGGCTGACGCATGCACAAAGCCAATTTCCTGTGAGAAAATTGCCTCCATTCATTGGTTACGACACAGGGCAGGCAGCATACATCATAATGAGGGCATTGACATTCATGATTAGGTCTTGTATATTTCAGGCCGCAGGTTCTGTGCCGGCATCGCAACAAAGGACCTGTCTGTTGATGAAGTTTTCAGCTACAGGATATTACAAGATATGCGCTTACTCAAGAGATTTAATGCCGTGATACCTACATTTCAGTGGCTATGAATCCTGTCAGCTCAGACAGGAACAGGAAGAGTATGAAGACACAGCAGAGGATGGAAACTGTGGGCAGAGAGGAAGAAAGTTAGAATGAACACTTTGTTTAAACCTTAGACGCAGTCACTCATTACATTTGGCACTTTTTTTTCACATTAATCTCAAATTACACCGGCATTTCAAGGGATGATGCAAACCAAATGAGTTGGGCATGGCCGACCTAAGCTGTTGACGATAATGAAATCACATCGTCTGTAAAAAAAAAATTTCCCTAAATAGCTGTTTTACTGATGGTGTTAAGTCTGCCATTACGCAGGTTTTTAAAGAGACCCTCCTACACTAATTACACATTAAATACCAGCACAACAGGCAGCCATTACAGCATATCTGCTTTGAGAGAGGTGAGGTCATGCTACATAAGGCCTACAAACAGCTCATTTTAAGTTTCCTTCCTGAGACCAACTCACACACTTGACAATCACCCGGACCAAAAATGGCTCCTACACAGCAGCTTAACTGAGCAGGATTTCATTAAAAGCTAGAAAGAAACCAAATTAGGAAGATTAACCTTCAATAATAAGTACTCTTGTTCATTCTGAGCCAAAATAAAGTCTGAGCTTAAAAGGAGAAGTGGCCAGGGCTGTCTGTTTCATTTCATATGTCAAAGTAATCAGCCAAAGGGTCATATAAAACGTTGTCATGTGTTTACTAAGATAAATATGGAGGGAACTGATCTGTCTGCGCTACTGTGGTTTATCTGGTATGGCGAGAGCGTCAGTTAGAAAGCTCTCGCTCAGCAGGTGAGGTGTGTTTACACGGCAACTGTCTCCTAGGATCATACAGTCACATGACCTTGTGGTTTGCAAGGCGTCACAGCCAAACTTGAGGCTGGTGGAGGCTTTACATAAGGCAATGTTTAAATAACAGACAATAGGGAGTGTCGCTATGACACACAGGACACCGATTCAGCTTCATCAAAAGACTTTTACAGTAATTCTTCCTGAAGCTTCAAAGGGCGCAATACTGGAATAGGATTACTAAAGATCAGAGTAATGACCTTCTGATTTTAAACTTCAACAACACCGTAATGGAAATGCTGACAAGCCAAATGACTTACAAATGATCACACAAAGGAACAAAAAAGGTGTCTCATTTTAAGAGAGGAAGCTTTTTTTTTTTTTTCTCAGAGCTGTGACACAAAGAATCGGATACAATAACACCATGAATCAGTCGGTGACATCGGAGCCTTGCATTTTTGTAATCAGATGTGCCTTTTTTTTTTTTTTTTTTTTAACTGCCCAAGGCCCATTTTCCACACGGCCCAAAGACAAATGAGTACATTTTCTATCAGCGCAGGCAGGACACACAAACATTTATACACATGTAAACATACACAAGCACTGTGTCCAAAGCAAGAAGGGCTCCAGATACCGCGGTGTCAAAAACAGGTATTGTTCAAAGTAAATACTGTAAAAATTGAACTGAGTGGAATGTGGCCCTAAAACAGAATAACAAAAGCACTTTTTCACTTTTGTGAATAAGGGGGGAGTCTTGTTTCTGGTTGCCTCTGAGCCACACAAGCCAAAATGTGGGCTGACCTGACCTGGGTGAAGCAATAACAGTTGTCTAATATCCACATCAACCCACTGCCCTCACCGCTAGACAGTAGATGGAGACAGGAAGGGTGTCGACTCGAGTACAGAAAGAACTTCCATCCACTTCCTCTTGGGTGGAAACTCTGCTGTATATCTTTAGCAACTTCATTCTCTTCCCTGTCATCCAGGAAGGTGTTTCTAATCTCCACAGACCTGATCACTATTCATTGACGGCGCTGTTTATCCATCCTGTCATCAGTTTTGCTTTGACGTTGACATTTTGCTCTACCTGGAGCTGTCATCAGCTGACCAATGAATCACCAATACTACAAAAATGACTGACGAGGCAGAACAGTGTCATGAGGTCTTTTGTATTCTGTCGAGTGGTGAATAATCAATACGATACTTGAATACACAGTGACTTATTGATGACTAGCAGGAAAACACATGACCTGACAGGAAAAACATTTAGATTTCCACTGACGACTTCTGAGTTGCCTGCGGCGATGAAAGAGCATGATCATTAACATTCTTATCATACTAGCTGTGCTAAAACAGGTTACTGCCTCACACTGAGTGACTCCTCCAGGACGTACCTCTGTGTTGGGACAGGCAGGTATTTGAACTACAGCTGTTAACTCCTCCCTCCTTCCTTAAATTGTTCCTCGAAGTCTCCACATCACTGAGCGGTGACTGCTACCTGCTTCTGCTTGAAAACAGTACGGGTTCACCTCCGCAGAAGCGTCGATTCTTCATCACTGCTGCTATAGTCAGAAAGTTTTTTGTTCTTGCTATTTTAGAGCTGCAGCTTTTGCAGACAGCGGACACAGCCAAGATAAATACAAACTAAGGTTCCCTGATAATCGGAAAAGTACTATTTGGATGAAAGTCTAAATGTTTTACGCTGCCCACACACCCATATTGAAAACATATTGAAACATTTCAACAGAACTATGCTATTATGACCATTCATGGCTACGTTAGCTCGTGAAATTGCTGAAAAGTTTATTATGAATAGTGTGAAAAGAAACATTGAGAGGAATCGTTTGCCATCCTGGTGAATATGCGTATTTGTGTTCTTGCCGAGGAGAAGATTGATATCACACATTCCTGCGAGGCTGGTTCGATCTTCTCATCTCACTCTCAGCAAGAAAGCAAAGAAGCGTACAGTTTTACATAGCTTTCAGTAACGAATCCGAAATACCCTCCATAGAACAAACATTCAGGAATGCCCAGTGTACAGCGAGTAACTGCAAAACTCAAGCTTCATTAAACAAAATATAAACAATGTGCACTCACTGAAAGCTCCTGTGTACGTGGGCTGGGTGAGATCTTTTGGCACTTTCCTGTAGATATCAAATCTGCGGAGAGAAAGGAAGAAAGGGAGAAAAAAAGGGAAAGGGGGGGAGGGGGGTGAGAAAAAAAAAAAAAGAAAACGTAAACACTACGTGCTGAGAAAAGAAGCACATTCTGTACCCATCAGGCTGTGCGATATTACAGAAGAGTGGTGGAATGTTAGCTCTGGACCACGGCCATTACACATACGGGCCCAGACAGCCAGCCGCAACACACACACACACACACACACACACACACACACACACACACACAGGGCTACACCTCTTCCTTTGAATGTGTGCCTTGTAATTCTGACCTAACCCCAACAAAGGTCTCTGACACTCGACATATAAACAAGGAAACACAACGCCCACAAAAACACACACACACACCAATGAAAAGAGACCAAGGAATATAAACACATCTCTTTTAACAACTGAAATTATATGGTTTGATTTTCTTGGCACTAAGTGGAACCTACAGTGCAATAACACATCATACCACCAGCAGAGGCAGAGTCACACTGTGGATTTTGTTTCATCTAAATCTTCCATTTTAAATTTTTGCATCACCTATTTTCAGAAAACTTGTTAACTTGTGTGTATATCAGTGAATCAGAGGCGGGGGAGGATCGTTACCACCTGACACAATAAACTCTCCTCTTGTGAAATGCTGTTGTTGCCTATTTGGGGAGCTGAGAGGGGGGGAAAAAATCTGCTACTTAACACTAAAACTATTTAGGTTCACGAGTTCTTGCGCATGTCCTTTTTGGGCAGTGAAACATTTTCGACCCAAACTCCATCGCTGACAGCGCAAAGCGCCACCCACTCCTCTCCTCATCCCCCCCCCCCCTCACACTCTCCTTCCTCATCTCCTTCCAAAACATTCACATCTGTTCACATTTCTTCCACCGAGAGCGGCCAGAGAAATAATCGCAGCTGATGCAATGCAGGGTGGGGGAGGAAGTAGGAGGGAGGGTTTCCTGTCCGGGCCCAGACCCTGCTGCCTGCTGCCTCTTTGTTTTTATCTGCAGCACAAGGACCCCCAGAATCCTAAACACCCTGACCAGCATCCCTCTCTCTCAGCTTCCTGCACCCATGTCCCATTAGCTCACTGTGTGCTAATAGCCGGGCCTGGCAGGATATATAGTGCAGGGGAGCTCTGTACCAGGATCAGAATACTTCTAGAGTCACACACTTCCTGAGTGTTAAGCCTCAACTGGGCAGTGGCAGAGTCCCCTTCCTCACCTCCTCTTCGCCCAGCCACACTGACCTCCTGAGACAACCAAGCAGGTGGAGCAAGCCTACTGAAGTGATGAAAACCATTGTCATGTGAAAACCTTCAAACTCTCACTTACGTCATTTTGACCTCAGTTGAAGGATTCAGTGCTCTCCTGTGGGTTTGTCTGTGAGGAAAAGTGCAGGACCCATGTTTTGGAGATATAAAAGTTTATAAAGGCAGCTATATAAAATAGTGTTCACATGTAGTCTATTTACAGCTCAAAGAGAAGCCACTGGTCTTATTTTACTAATATATGACTTGTGCACATTAAGCGTATCCTTAGGGAGATGTGTGCTTTTCAATTGCAACTTCACATTTGCAAATTTAGTATGGATTGATGTAAATTCAAGGTCTGCAACAATTAGTTGACTGACAAAAAATTGATCAACTATTTTGATAATGGATACATACTAAGATTCTCTGGTTCCAGCGTCTTAAATGTGAATATTTTCTGGTTTCTTTAGACTTCTGTGATAGTAAAGTGAATATCTTTGGGTTGTGAACGGTTGATTGGGACAAAACATAAAAAAATAATAAGATATAACGCGCTCAACTCACAGTAATACCATGAAAACTGGATGCTGGAGCCTTAAAGTAGTAGTAATAATGAAAAAGAAAGACTAGGACAGAACTCCAAATTCTCCAAAAGTCAATCTGGAGTGCTGTCCTGGTCTTTCTTTTTCATTATTGGGACAAAACATGACATTTTAAGTTGCATCTTGGGCTTTGGGAAACAGTGATTGACATTTTTCACCATTTTCTGACAATTCAATTCATTTACATTCACTTAAATACATTTTTACATGTGAATATTGCTTTAATAGTACATATTGAATAGATCTCGGTTATATTATATCACACAAATATAAAACTATTTATTTGTTCATTTAAAAATCACACTTCACTTAAAAAAAATCTGTATATTCATTTTTACGTACTTATGCTCTTAAATGCTCAAACTTCATTACAGCTGAAGGTGGTGACAGCTGAATAAAGTTCATTTTACCTTTGAAACACAGTTTTGAAGTCTGTATGTGAGGGCACGAGCACAAATACGTCTATTTAGCGGTCACAGTTTCTCACTGCTAAATTCGAAAGTGAGTGAGGAAACAAAATCTTACTCGCAAGATGGAAACTGAGGCTACATGTGAACTGCAAATAGTATCAACTGGATCCAGTGGATATATCTGGACACAAGGTATGAGCTACAGTTTGAGTTACAGGTATGTGATATACACCAAATGAATGTCACGATAATTATAACAGTATCATCTCAATACGGATGTGCTATGATTTAAGAGACCTTGGCATAAGCAAACTCTCTCTGCCAGAACTGAAAGTTTTACCTCACAACTGTCATAATGTCAGATTGAGGAGATGAATTAATACATACATTCATTCATCTGTTACAGATATACAGTAAGTTTTAGTTAAATAACTTTTAGTTTAATAGTTTAATACCTTTTTTTTTAAATCTTTGTCCCAAATAATAGAGAGGCCATGAAATTCTATGTATTCAGTTTGACAAAAGACTGAAAAAAAGTGAAGGCGGCCAGAAAATGTATAAGAATTGGTAAAGAAGCTTCTTATGTGTGACCACATCTATTAAATCAGATCAAGGCCAGCTTCAGGCATACACCACAAAAGGCTGATGAACACGACCACAAGAGACAACTGCTTCTTGATATCAAAAAGAGAAGTAGAGTCGGCTACTGTACTGTATTAAATGTATATTTAATACTGTACATTTCAGTCCGATCAGATAAAACAATCTATAATTTAGTACAGTAAAGCAAAATAAAGTTTAAATGTGCTAAGTAATACGGTAAGGCAGCGTTTACAATAAGTTGATATGGCGATTGTGAAGAAATTAATTCACTGGAGTGGTTTTCTAGCGTTGTAATACATAATCTATAATGTAATGATTTTAACATTTTTATACAATGTTACATATTTTAAAATATACTCTGTCAGACGTGCACAGAAGTATACTTAAATACTTTCACACCCTTTGATAAAGTTATTTTTAGGTGAGGTGTGAACTGAGTTTCAGTTCATTTCCTCATCTCAGAACATTTTGTAATCATGAATTTTGATGTTGTCTCTTGAAAGTTCATCTCTCGGCGTACCGTTGATGTTTGTAATTTCCTGAATTACAGTCAACACATCTCCCCCATTGTCACTTCCTCCTGCTCAGTCTTCTGTAAAAGAAAGGGGGGCTCATATGTTTTGTTATTAGTAAGGACATGGCGTACCAGCATCTCTCTGCAGACACCATGAAATGACAGCACGGGGCTGCTTTTAAAAAAAAAAAAAAAGGGGGCATTGCTAAATACATCATATCGCGCACATGAGTCAGAAGGAGTCAGTAGTTCATCTACTCTATGTATCGCTGTGTTAAACCCACAGGGGTAGGGACAGTTACGATACGATCATCTCACATCACAAACTATACGCCACACAGCTTTCTTTACATAGATTCTATCCAGTCATCTGCCGGAAATGTACGTCAGCATCAAACACCAAATAAGTCAACCATCACTAAGAGATTAAAAGATATTCATGTGCCACACACACACACACACACACACACACACACACTAAGAAAACCTTGTGACCATCCTTGCTGAAAGAAGCTCTAATGTCACCATGATCTAATCGTCACAGGAGCAAACACTACATCATCAGGTCAGCCCAAACAAGACCTACGTATGTCAACACATGAGATAATCTAAATTAAACTTGGGGATAAAAGCCTTTCATGTATTCACTCGTTCATTTAGAAGAGCTGCTGTTCAGTCATTCTAAATGAGATAATCCTCATTATAAATAATCTCATCTTTGTCAACTTAAAGCAAGGAACTTTTGCCCATGGTCTTAAATGAAAACAGTATTCAAGATGTCCAATGTTTAAATAAAATCTTATAATATATAAAATCTTAAATATTCAATTGTTAAATTAAATTGCATTATAAGGCATGATACCTTCCTCCTTTAAACAGGGTAGTGAATGAAACAATAACCTCTGTCCACATCATCGAAACTCGATGATAACTTACAGACATGAACGGACGTCTCGTCCTGAACGAGCCACCGAACATTCACCCGGGAAAAGTGCACCGCTAATGTCAGTTAGCAGCTAGCTAATTAGCTGCTCAGCTGCGGCACATTAAACAGCGTGTAGGCTAAACATACCTGCAGATATCACTACGGGCGTGTTAGATGCTGGTCTAGTTTTTTTGCTCTTCAAAATCCCTGTTAGCGACACGCTGTCTGTCCATGACTTACAGCAGTTTGTTTACTTTGTCTCCAATGAGACATTAAATCTTGCAGTTAATCTGCGGTTCACATGCGTACCGAACCGTACGGATCAACTACGTTTCTGTTACACCACTACGAACAGGCATGGGACAGTATGAAAATGTCATTTTACTTAGCTTTTATTTAGCTTCATTTCACTTAAAATATTTTAAGTACCTACGTCTGGTGATATTCTACATTTTATTCTCTAGATCTTGTTGTCATGAAATGACTAAAACCAAAAATAAATGAATTCTACCAACAAGTATTGTGTGTGTATCAAAAGCCTCCGTGACCTCCTTTGTTGTCCAAAAAAAACAGGTAAATAAGCCACATTGCTGCACTAGGTGACATGTTCTTTTAATTACAATGAACACACACACACACTGCAATTTATTTTGAGTCAATCCCCCCACACACCCCGGCCTGCTGCTGTAAATACTCATTAGATGTGTACCAATCCGCAGATGAAAATAGTCCCCAAAAAATGCACCATTTATTCCTGATTGAGTAACCTTTGCTGAAAACTACACTGCCCAGATATTTACTGAGCCGTCATTAAAAATGAAGTTGTGTATTTACTGCGTGACCTGTTTGATTTACATGTTCAGTAGGTGTAAACGGGGTTAAACGCCACAGAAGCGAGTCAGGAATTAATGAGAGATGACTAACACAATACTGGTTTTGCTCTTTTTAGAGGATTTGTTGACAATAACGAAAAATAACACCAGCCTTCTTTAACATACAACTAAACGTAGTTCTGTTGTGGTCACTATACTTGGTAATCTGAATTCTGGGAATACATACTACCCCGGCGCATGGTGTAATCTACAGCAATGGTGGTGTTACACACTCTGGAGAAACCTCGAAACAGTTGGTCAATCGAGCCGTGTGCGGCTGTTGCAATGCAGTCTTTGTATAATGAGGGCACCAAGTCAGTGAGGCATCTGAGCAGCAGCATGACCACTTTATAACCCCATGACACACACCCGGATCATCTATTGTAGTAATGCAAACGAGAGTTACGCCAGATCCTGCCTGTTGGTAAATGCATGGAAACACACTCACATCACAGCACATCTGTGTTTTCTAGTTTGTGTGCAGTCTTTGAAACTATTAAGGAGATATAAGCTTTATAGAGCTGAAACAATTAGTTAATTAACTGACAAATAATTGTTGATTATTTTGATAATTGATTAGATATTTTAGTCATTTTTCAAGTAGAAATGGCGAAAAAACATCCAATATTCTCTGGTTTGAGCTTCTCAAATGAGAGGATTTAAGTTTTCTATCATTGTAAACTGAAAATATGGATATTTGTCACACAAAATAAGAACTCTGAAGCCGTCACGTTGTGCTCTGGGAAGCTGTGACACTTATTTTACTAGTTTTCACATTTTATATCCACTAATTATTCATTCATCTAATAATCGATAATGAAAAATATCGTTTGTTTTATCCCTACTAGTTTATATTTCTTACTTTGAAGAAGTTGATACTTTTCACTCATATTTAAGGAAAGAGTATGGTTATTGAAAATGTAACAGTAGGGCTGCAACTAATGATTATTTTTATTATCGATTAATCTTTTGGTCAGTAAAACATCAGAAATTGGTGAAAAACTGCCATCACAACATCCTGGAGTCCAAGGTGGCGTCCTCATATCTTATTTTGACCAATAAACAGTCCAAAACCCCAAAATATTAAATGTACAGTAATGAAAGATTAAGAAAAGCAACATATTCTCAAATTTGAGAGCCCTGAAACAGAAAATGTTGGGCATTTTTGCTTGAAAAATTACTTAAACGATTACTATTTGATGATCAAAATAAATCATTTTCTTTCAACCGACTAATTGCTGCAGCTCTACGTATCACCAGTATTTGCAATTGCCTGATAGTATGCAAATGGTAGGTTACTGCAAACATCCTGTCCTGTATTTTGATTAGGGTGTGCTCTATTGACAGGTTCAACAGCTCTACAGGTGTGACTATTATCTCTATGCCTGTTGCACAAGTATCAATACAGAGTCATCGAATACCTCTGCAGTGCCTGTAGTCAGGTGTATTTCTGACTGTTTAATGGAGGCTACTAATTAAAGTTGAACGATTTTTTTTTTAAAAATCTAATCGCGATTATTTTGACTGATACTGCAATGCCGATATGATTTGCGATATTAGAGGGAATGATCATTTTTACATCATTATTCTCATTTTCATTGAAAAATATATTAAAATGATTATGGTGTGATTTTTGTGGGGATTCGTACACACATCATATGTCTGTAGAATATGATGTGTAGGGCAGGAAATCTGCAGCACCACAATGTTTGACTTAAAATGCTACTTCAACACACATTTCGCCTTTGACAAATATTGCGAAATTTGCCAATTGCAGGAGGCCATATTGCGATTTCGATAATATTTCGATTAACTGTTCAGCCCTGCTACTAAACTGATTATTGTGTATACAGCTTTGATTTGTAAATGAGATTAAACCATCACATTTATGTAGTTATAACATACAGCTATGACAACACTGTGTTGACACTGCTGTGCCCTGAGGTTTCTCAGTGTCACGTCCTGCATGTAATATTAGGATGAATGAGAACTGCACATGCGCAGGTCCAGACAAAAAAAAAGTCGCGTGAGCGTACCTGAGCATCACTCCCCCGGACTCAACAAAACCTCAACGCCCCCCCCTGCAACAATATAACCCATTCATGCCAAATGTGAAACCCCTCCTGTTACAACTATTACTGCCTCATTAGCAGGCGATGCTTTGCCAACCGTTAATTCATCCGGAGCTCGCGGACCGTAAAACACCGCCGCCGTCCCCGCATATCTAAACCCAAAGCGAAGGGAAGCCCCGTACTCACCTCCTGACATCGAAAGGCATGATGCTTGCACGTTTGACAGAGGGATTAGCGGACAAAAGCTAAAAACAACGGGCAACCACAGAGCTCTCTCTCCACCTATACCGGTTGTTCATCGGTACCGGGCTGACGTCAGCTTAGGACGCTTTGCAAAATCCGATTGGCTGAGAGCTACTTCCTGTTAGCTGTGATTCTGCTTCCTCTAAAAGCCATGCGTCGTTTCTGTACGTTGTAGTTTACATTAAGAGCTTATAAATTTGCTCAAACGTCATTTCGGTGCGTAAAATAATGTCAAATTGTAAAAAACAAAAAAAACAAAAAAACACATAAATAAATAAATAGAAAGCGGGGGGATTGTATGTATTCCAATGATTTTGTATCGTTTTATTGGATAAAAATCAGCCCTTGAATATTGCCTGTATAGTATTTAATTGACTAAATAACGTGAATTACATTTATATTATTTTTTACAAATAAAGGCCAGGTCATGAATATTTTGTGACATTACTAGGCTTCCATTTTTATCATTTATTTTCTATTTATTTAGCTATTTATTCGTTTGAAAAGAACAACACAACTTTAAATGAGTTAAAGATAGTCTATTTAACACATTTCTATCTGTTTTCCCTGGCAGGATGTTAAAAAGGCATCCCAAAAATAGAATAAAATGACATATCTTGTCAAATTCATATACCCAACATAATAAATATGCACAAAATAGTAGCCCACAATACACATTAGGGCTGGGTATTATGATAACAGTACCCTTAAAGTGATACCGATACCAATAAAGTACTTAATTTGACACCCATCATGTGAATGGAAGCATTCAGTTGTGTAAAATGCCACCACTCCTCCCCATCCAAATGATTTTTACATGAATATATTTTGAAAGTGTTCAAATGATATTTATTAAATAACTGTATAAAACTGTACAATGAAGTATTATCACCACAGACTGTATGGGTTGTAGCTGCTGCGGCAGTGGGCCTGTCACACATCGCATTAAATCGAAGAGTGCTTGTGGTGATTGAAACCACACAAATAGTCTTTTTTTTTTTCTAGATTTGGGTACAAAAAGGATCAAATGCAGGAATCGCTTGTCTGGAGAAGTTTTGATACTACTTGGGTTATTTCAGTCAATACCTTAAAGGTATTGCATAGCGATACCCAGCCCTAGTACACATCCACCAATAAATAATGCCAGAGTATAACACAGAATTGAACCATCCATTAAATTGATAAATACTGCAATAAAGATAATCCTACTGACCACAGTGCATTCTGTATCTGTTTTGTTTTTTGTGATGAAAATGATCTAAAGCAAACAGATCAATTACATTTGAGGAATTAGAACAGGAAATAGAGGGAATAACATTATTAGATGATTTTTGGGATTTACTGTATTCACCCACATAACATGTTGATGTTATTTAGCTGATATTTCAACCTTTGGCCGGCCAGTTAGTGCATGATTATCTGTCGACTATGTGAAGGCTTTTATGTCTTATGTTTAACAGCAGGATATAAAACATGTTGCCTTCATGAGAAAACTAGACAAAATGACCCTGTTGGCCCCAAACATATCAACTAAACTGTCTGGCTGATAAATTATCAAGATGGATTACTTGGAAATGCAAAAGGGTCACCAAAGGAAAATAACTTGTTGTGAACTTATGTAGAAGATCAGAATAAGTTGATAGGTAGGCAAGTTCATTTTCAAGCACTATGGGGCTCCATTGGGCCCAACATTTATGAATATGAGACATTGTTTATTCCAGCAATACTAAATGTTCACACAATACACAAATGTGAAACAGAGAGTTATATGTCATGCTTTGGTGTGAAAGAAAAATGCACCTGTCATACAAGAAAATCCACAAACTCCATTAGTTAAGGTTTTTCCAACACAAGTTTTTTTGGTGTCTCCACACTCACATATGAATGAAACTAAACATATTTGGCTCAAATAGTGTGTGTGCTGTTGATACACTATAACACTGGATAGGCCCTGTGTTTTCCCATGATGGCTCAGCTGTTGCCCGTAGTGACAATGACCGTAAACAGACAGTGGTGACAGCAAGTTACAGCGAGGCTGAACCACAAGAAATGCCTTTCTATCATCCTCTGTTTCACTTCCCTTTCTGGATGAGAGCTACGGTTAGTTACGGGCTGTAATTATGGGAATCAAAAAATAGAGCAACAGCTCAGGTTCTATTTTTAGAGCTAAATTTAAATATTCTTTCATTTACAGTCAACAAGAGAAACGCACGTTGTTGTTTTTTTACAATACAAGTACACGTTTTAGTTTCATGTTTAGTCATTTTGCTGACCAAACACTCACAGAATTTATGCCATAGAGACAATATGATACATAGATTTGGTCAGTTAAGTTTTTGTGATACGTTTGAACATTTTGGAAAGCTCCAATATCTGAACTTTACATAAACACACACATAAATGAAAAAGGGGGTACCTGAGGGGGAGAAATTGAACATTTTCTACTTCATGAAAATACACAATTGCTTCATCAGACCACTTTTGTACTTATTCACCCCTTCATCAGGTCTTTCTCAACCTCCAGCATGTAAGCCCATCGCTTCATGACTGTAAGGAAGACGTGCTTACTGTGAGGACAAAATGTTTGGGTACAGACTGTTTTCAGAGCCTGTTTGACCCTCCTCCCCTGCGTAGTGTGTAACATTCCTGCTTTGTGGCATGTGCTTCACAGTTGACTCATCTCACAGGAGTGTGAGGTTAAACCGGCTGGAGAGTTTTTGCACTCTGTTGTGATTGGTTAAGTTTCTGTCCTTTAGGTTTCCCTTCCCCCTCTGCCTTGGTGACATAACACATCTATCGTCCCTTTGCTGAAGTAAAACAGAGGAGCCAAAAAAAAAGTAGGGATGTGGATTCACAGGGCTGAAAGTCCTCACTTATTCAGGTTACAGTAAAGTGAGAATGATGTCATGGCCTATATAATGTATGTCAGACAGATGTTTTGAGCTTAAACCTCTTAGCACAGACATCATGATATTTAAGTTATAAAGACTCTATTACAAATAAATTGGATGTTTAAGGCAAATAAACATAATCTGTTCATAATTTGACTGGTGAGATACTGGTGACCTGAAACTCAAGTAGGTTTTTGAATGGGAGGCAATGTTGCGACACTACCTGTTTTTAAGTCTGCTTACCAAACATTTGTTTCACAACAAAGCAACCCCAGTGTGTCTTTGCTCTGCAGTTTCAAGACACAAAAACTTTAACACACCCTACTGTCAGCAAGTGCATGTTGTCCGTCAATAATGAACCTCCTGGTTCCTGCTTATGAGCCAGCAGTGTTGCCCACTCTGAGTCAGCAAACCATACCAGCAAAAGAAAAGGGTTTCCCGGGGTGACAGTAATCATGTTTGCGTTTTTCAAAATGTACTGTCATTTTGGAAAAACATATCTCTGTTTCACTAAGGTTACAAAAGAAACTGACAGGTCAGGAGCTCTCCATCTGCTGTTGTCTTCCTGGTACACCAGTGTTTTGTTTCTCAGCATGTGGAAATTTACTGGACTTCAGATTTCTATACAGTGATTAACTTTTATGGTTAGCCTTTGCTCTCGGGGCATTGAACACTATGTACCTCTGACTAATAAAAACAAAGAATAAACTTTTATGGCCTCCATGTCAGATATTTACTTATTATCTTGTTATTTGTCAACTCTCAGCTGAAGAGGCAAAATAGAAAACTAATTAAACACTAACATCATGGAAAATTTGGCAAATTCCTTATTTACTGACATACAGATTTTACACATACACTTAGAATTAGGAAATGTAAGATGAGTTATAAATGTGTGAGGAAAGGATAACGTCAGTGATTGTCAGTTTTTATTAGACCAGGAGATGACTAAATGTGGCTTATTTTAAAACCAATTATATACATAATCAGCCCAAATAATCATACTGTATTCCAAATTGAATGTTTAGCATATTTAGCAGAGTTATAGGCCTGTTATTACATTTCCTTTCACTAACTTCATCCAGGAAATTTTCCAATGACAGTTGAAGTTGCTGACTGGAGTTCCTCCGCTCATGTAGCTGATAGGACTTTGTGGAAATTGGCTAAAAAAGTGTTACTTGGACTAAACTGGTGGGTGCTGACATGCACAAAAATATAGCTGGTTGATTTTTTTTAATGATACATTATTATCAAGAAATTATTTAGAAGTTTTACTTGGACCAAGTGAAATTCTGAGAGCATCGACCTACATTTCATACTTTGTTAATTTAGTCATCTACTCTCTATCTGTATCTAGTAATTCAACCATGAAAACTTTATGCAGGAAAAAGAAGCATTATACATATATATATAACAATATATATACAACAGTTTGAGTTATTTTTATACTGCCAAGAGTTAAGGAGGACAGCTGGGGAAAGAAAGAAAGAAAGAAAGAAAGAAAGAAAGAAAGAAAGAAAGAAAGAAAGAAAGAAAGAAAGAAAGAAGTAGACCTTGTCTCCTTATATAAAGTTGCCTGACGGCGCGTGCCCGCGGTGTGCGTGAGCCCTGCTCTGCCCTGCCGTACTAGGGGCGGACGCAGTGACGTCAGACTGCTGGCAGGAAGCCAAGAGGGGCGGTCGCATGACGTTAGTGGCATCTCATTCACAAAGCAGGGCAGTATAAAAAAGCCCTTCAAAGCGCTCAGAGGCAGAAAGCCTTCACTGTAAAAGTTCAATATATTAACTGTTTAAGAAGAACCACAACTACAGGATACACTCAAAGAAGAGGAAACGACCAGCTGCGATAGTCTTAAAACTTTTTGTTTGTGTGTATTTTTTTTTTTTTTGTCTCTACAACAAACAAGCTCATCTAACCGGAACAAAGGAGTCGCCGCTTCAAAGATTACACTGTAACTTTGGGAGAAATTCGTTTTTTCTCAGCAACCTAAAGTTCAGTTTTCCCGCCGTTCAAGCTTTATGTATTTGGATTTGATATTTCTATCCTGCCGCTCTACTATGGTCATAATGGAGGTCCCCACCATCGACTGTGCGTCCCTCCGTGGTTTGCTGGAGGACGACGTCCCGGGCTGCCTGGTGCTGGACTGCCGCTCCTTCTTGTCCTTTAACTCGTCCCACATACCGGGCTCCACCAACGTGCGCTTCAGCACCATAGTGCGCAGGAGAGCCAGGGGGGGCCTGGGACTCGAGCACATTGTCCCCAACGAGGACACGAGGAACCGGCTCCTGTCCGGGGAATACCAGTCCGTAGTGCTGCTTGACGATCGCAGTTTGGACTTAAGCCAGGCGAAGAAAGACGGGACATTGATGCTTGCTGTTACAGCCCTGTGCCGCGACCGATGTGGAGCCAATGTGTTTATTCTCAAAGGTAAGATTTAAAATAAATAAATATATAAATAAATAAAGTGGCTTATGGTGTGAAAGAGCCTCGCACAATTGTTTCACTGTATCCTAACAACGGGGCAACAAATGCGGATTACAGCTGTCACCATAACAGCTGGTGCTGCAGTAAACAATGTTCTAAAATAGCCCCCATGAGCAGTTGTCACCTTTTTGGAGACGCGTGTATAAATGTAGATGTGTCTCTTCTGTGTGCTTGTCCTGTGATCTGACCTTGCTCTCCTTTTACTTCCCCCCTCCCTCCCCTCTTGTCCAGGCGGATTTGACACATTTTCCGCAGAGTATCCAGAGATGTGTACCAAACCCTCCCCTCCACAGGGGCTCAGCTTGCCTCTGAGCTCCAGCCATCCTGGGAGTGCAGACCCAAGCTGTAGTCCGTGCAATACACCTCTATATGACCAGGTTTGTATATTTAAATGTTTAAAATAACCCCACACAGACTACAAGAGACGCCGTGTTTCTTACTCTTCTGTTGTATTGTTTTGAAGCTTACTGAATGGGGTTGTTTATTTTTCCTCTGCATAGGGGGGTCCAGTGGAGATCTTGCCTTTCCTGTACCTTGGCAGCGCCTACCATGCCTCCAGAAAAGACATGCTTGACATGCTTGGGATCACCGCTCTCATCAACGTCTCTGCCAACTGTCCCAACCACTTTGAGGACTCCTACCTCTACAAGAGCATCCCTGTCGAGGACAACCACAAAGCCAATATCAGCTCCTGGTTCAACGAGGCAATCGAGTTCATCGGTGAGTACATCCACCTTTTTTTTTTTTTTTTTTTTACTCCCTCAACTGCCAAATGTGAGCGCCCATCGCAGCTGTTACCTCTGAGCCCGTTGATGGCAAACAACACAAACACCCAACCCTCCCCCCTCCTCCCCTTTTCCTTCACTCCACTCTTTGACTCCTGGATTTAAATTTTAAAAAGTTCCCTCCAAAACCGACCAGCTGGCTCGGCACAGGCCCCCTACTCCACCACAATGGTGGTTACATCATCACCTCTCAGGCGTAGAAAAAGGGATCCCCCCTTTTTTTTTTTAATGAATCGCGAGGCAACGGCCCCAAACTAGTTTTGCAGTGGGTAGGCTGGCTGGGCTTGAATAGCTCCCTCCACGCCACTCTTTGTTCTGGCTGAACAAAAGGCAATTTCTCCTCACTCACTGTCGGTCTTCCTCCCAGATCAATACCCCCAGCAGGGGTCTGTTCCCCTCCTTTGTCCATCCGGACTGCCTCCTTTGGGAATAACCCCCACAGGCTCACACCCCGCACCCCTATTAACTGTGTTCCTGTGTCTTAATGAGAGCTGTTGAATTTAAATAGCAACTGAAAGTGTTGCAAGGACTTTTGTGTTTGAGCTTTCCTGTGACAGGCGGCGTTTTCACCTCCATTTGTAGCAAACACATTTCATCACCTACATAGAGTAGTACAGTGCTCTAATCTTTCTGTCTCTTTCTCCCCCTCCAGACTCGGTAAGAAACAAAGGAGGCCGTGTGTTCGTGCACTGTCAAGCAGGCATCTCCCGCTCTGCCACCATTTGCCTTGCCTACCTCATGCGGACCAACCGCGTGAAGCTGGACGAGGCCTTCGAGTTTGTCAAGCAGCGCCGCAGCATCATCTCCCCCAACTTCAGCTTCATGGGTCAGCTCCTCCAGTTTGAGTCCCAGGTCCTGGCCTCATCTACCTGCTCATCAGAGGCGGGCAGTCCGGCCATCGGCAACAGCAGCACAGTCTTCAATTTCCCAGTCTCCATCCCCGTACACACCTCCGCCGGTCAACTCTCATTCCTCCACAGTCCCATCACCACCTCTCCCAGCTGCTGAAGAAGGTGTTGGGAGCACAGACTCTGTTTGGACTTGAACTGCAACTCTCGGCAACAAGTGACTCTACAAAGAGCACTGCACAAGACACAGATTCAAATCTGTTTTATAGTGATACTGGTATCACTGGACAAAATGGGAGTCATTGTTTAGGGTCAGTTCATTTGACTCTGCTTAGCCAAATCTGCCTATGTTGGCCCCATCATCATTTCAAGGGGAGATTTGTTTGCTACCATCAGGCAGTATTGATGTTTAACCTCCTGTACAAATGTGAATGTCATCCATAGTTTTATGACTTGGGAAATAGCTGGCATGATAGTTGAGGTTATTCCTGTAGAGGAAGTTGGAAGTATCTGAATAATCTTTATTCAAAGGACTGATTTTTTTTTTCTTTTTTTTTCATATCATGAAGGCAACTGCTTTTGATAATCATAATCATTTTTAAGTAAACAAATTGCAGAGGGCTTACAGTTGTCTCAGGAATCCTCTCAAATATCAATTTTTGCCTCCTGCGCTGGTTAAAGGAAGCAATATAGACCTATTGCCCGACCCGGCATGGAAGTTACATTTGACGAACAATGAATGTATCCCCCTCTTTTCAGTGTAGATGTGGCAGAAAATTTCAAGTTCAGATTGAGAGCTGAAAGGGTTGCCAATTCAAACGCAAACACCTGCCTTTCAAGACATCATCAAACCTTGACGATCCTGACACATCGGGGAAACCGACCATTAAATACCTCATATTTCTGTACTGTGTACTGCAGCTCTGAGACGGACAGAACCCCTAAAACTACTAAAAAAATGGGGCCAGGTAGTCTTCATTGACTGCAATCTGACATATTTATTGAACTAAAGTAATATATTTCTTTATCATATCTATTTTTGCATATGTTTGTTTAAATGTTGTTTTTATACCATTGAATAAATGTCATTTGACTTTTGTACTCGGTTGGTGATCTTCTCATTTTTTTTGTGTGATGTCACATACTGTAGGTGCTTCTCCAATAATACGGACACTTCAAGCAAATTCTAGAAAGTATAAATGTAGTTTTATATCATAGATACATAACCAGAGGCCAATTATGTAGTATTATTTGAGGCAACATATGAATAGAAACATTTACCATCACAATAAAATTACATCTAAAGGATATAAACATTTTACTCATACAACAAAATATAAACTACTCAGTCAGAGTTCAGGATTTAGTATCAGTCCCACAGTTCCAACGAAATATCTTTAATCAAATATAATGTATGTTAATGGGTAAGGCCATCATATAACAATAAATATGTGTATGCTGCTAATTTGAGCAAATGAATGTCCGTCCTAAAAGACCCAAAAGAGGAACCTTTCATCACACCCCTAAACAAAACTGCTTTGTGCACTTCCCTTCCTGTTTAGTTTTGTGTGATGGAATCCTATCATATATCTGTATGAGGATTTTGCCCACATAAGAGGCATGATGTCATGGCGTCGTCCATTGTTCAGGCCACACTCCCTCTCTATGAACCCATCTGAGGCCAGCGCAACAACAGGAGGCCTAAAGAATCAGCTAAGGAGCCCTCCCTCTGTGGCCACAATAGGAGCAGCTGCAAGGCGTTTGGGAAAAGTGTGACAACTAAAGAGCATTCAGGGCTCAGTCAAGCACCGGCCTTGTGTCCCCTGCCTCACACACCAATGGGAGGAGGGGAACGGAGACGGCTGGGGAAGGGAAAGGAATATGTTTGGGTTGCAAATTAGCCAAAACATTGGCTATGACCTTTGGTGGGGTGTGAAAAAAAAAAAAAAAAAAAAAAAAACTTCCTCTTTTGGTGATGATACCCCAAGGTCTTCACAACAAAACAACCATCTGCATTTCATGAAGCTAGAAAATCATTTAAAGGGGTAAGCCTAGATTTTTAACCAGAACTTCCACCCAAGAAAAAGTTTATTCTAAAAACCGCCTCCAACTCATATCTAAGAGAAAGGATTGTTTGTGAAGAAAAACATCACCAGTGTCGATGTCTCTGTGATAAAAGGCTCATTCATTACCTCACCAGCTCCCTCAGACAAGCTGCGGTTTTGGTGACATATGTGCGACTCCCTCCCTAACCAGCCCACCCGCCTTTGTGTCTTTAGATTTCCTGTTGTCATTATGGAGGATGGCAGGGTTGTGTTTGTGTCTCTGTGTATGTGTGAAAGTCGTTAGGCGTCTTTTATGATCTGATGAGGATGCTCTGGTGAGAAAAAAAAAAACACACCCTGAGTCAATTGCCAGGTCAGGGACATTAAAGCACTGTGATTTCAAGTGTGTGTGTGAGACAATCTGTATGTAGTGTGAGACAATGTCAAGGTGCTTTGTTAATGAGACAGGATTCTGAAACGAGGTTGTTAATCCTGACTGATTCACATAAAAAAAAAAAACAAGTTTGCCTCTGACATGTTTGAATCCCGTATGTCTTGTCATTACCTCAAATCTTCAGTCAGACACTAAGTTATCGACCATAACGTCATTTGCCAGTTTCACTATGTTGTCGATTGGCTGTTCCATTTAGCAGCTGAGCTCTGACTCAACTTCAAAGTCATTTTAATTAACACAATCCTAAGAAAACAATGGTTATATAACGTGTCAGACGCCGCTGCCATGACAGGAAGAGACATAATCCTGCCTCTCCCTTTTTTACATCATCGAATTTGGATAAAATCTGTGGGGACTTGACAGATTTTCTTTTCTTTTCTTTTCCACACCAGTTATATGCAATATACCCACTTCTTTAATGCAAAGGAATACCATACGTGCACTGAATTCTGTCACACATATAGTAAACCATAACCAGGTTACAATCCCTTTCCAAAATGTACCCAAAAAGTTCAAATTACAATTACTGACCTCATCAAAGTTGAAAGTTGTAGCCTGCTCACAACATCACAACTAAAACTATTTGACAATAAACACCATAGTCCCAATTTCTATGCACATTTTGTCACAATGCTTAATAAATGTATAGTACACCAATGTTGTACATTAATTACCAAAGGACATGTTTACAGTTTGAACTGCAGATTAATTTGCTTGATCACAAAGCAGACATGTGTCTAGCATTACTGAAAAGAAAAGTGTCCTTTTTTCACCCTCCATGTTGCTTTCATATCAACAAACAAAAACATGGAGCGACTCTTTGAGTATCTTGAAAAGCGCTCTAGAAATAAAATGTATTATTATATAGGAGAAACATCAGTAAACAGCCTATTGAAGCACACCAAACACAGGTCTTGTTGTAACCCTATAAGTTGTTTGGTGAATGCTTACCAAAGATTAGGTGCTGGTCATGGCAGTGACATAGTTTGAAGAGAAGATGACATAGTATACATTTCAACCACACTTTTTAAGGCAAGTTAAGCACAAATCATCAGATCATCTTCTCTTCAAAATATGTTGCTCTGACGCGTTGTTTGCCGCATTGAGAATACACACTGTAGCAAAAGACCCACCACACATGGGCATGGCAACACCAAATCATGTTATTTAGCTTTCAGTTTCCTTCCTCCTTCTTTGCTTGAATGCCTCTGTCTTTCACTGACTGCGTCACTGCCATTGCAGGAGTTCACACAAATAGATATTGCTACCAGCACAATGTGGAGAGCTGTAAACAAGTGGTTGGCGAAAGTTGAAAATCTAAAAAGGCAAAAAGAGATACGTAAGTTTGACTGGTCACAAGAGAGAGGACTCCATCCGCGTTGCTTTGTATGTGCTGAATCATGTAGACTTTGCTAACATTTTAACCTCAAATGTACAATACAATATATTGGGACTCATTGTAGTGAGGTTTTCTGCATTCAATTTGCAATGAAAATGTAATCTTTCAAATGTCTGAGGAGGAACGTTGTTTTTCTAGTTGATTCCACTGTCCATGAAGGCACCAGATCAGCTGACTTGTAAAGTTTGCTCGTCAAAACAATTTCAGCTGCTTTACCACACAGTGATAATATAACTTTAACAAAATGAAACCAAGCATCAGATTGTCTCTGATTGTCAAGACTAGCATACAAAGACCTCTTCTTTACCCAATTTTGATCTGATTTCCTGTGTGAGTGGGACTGAAGTGTGAATGTGACTGCCTGTCTATTTCCTGAAGCTGG
This sequence comes from Scomberomorus guttatus, assembly GCA_038419695.1. Lineage (NCBI taxonomy): Eukaryota > Metazoa > Chordata > Actinopteri > Scombriformes > Scombridae > Scomberomorus > Scomberomorus guttatus. Next base: position 20,437,645 of record CM076452.1, on the reverse strand, counting down.
CTGAGTAATTACACTTCTCACGCTTCATCATACCTTGAAACAGGATTAAGCCTCTCTCTCGCTCACACACAACATCCTGACTGAGAAGATTTAGTCCACACATTGATGTCATGGCAGAATACTCACCTGCAGTAAATCTGTAAGAGGATTATGACTGTGACGGGGAAGCCTCTGTGACATCCCATAGCTGTAGCAATGTAGTAGCTTGCTGTGACCTTAACGTCACCTCAACACACACACACAGTCTGTTGCGCCAGATGCCAAATCTCAAGTGAACAGAGTCATCATGGAGTTTACCTGTAAAACAGGCCAATGAAAAAAGTTGGCCTGGACAAATACTGTGAACCTGGCAATGTTGCAGGTTCCACGTATAAAGGAGAATAAAGAGGGTGATTTATGTGATAAGCTGCCATGCATTTTTTTGACTTTTTCCTCCACTGCTGATAAAGAAACAACTCCTCTTCCAAATCGTCTCTATTCGTGACATTCCAGAGCAAAGCACAACCTGAAACCCCTGCAAAAGAAGCCAGACAAGCGGCTGTTGCGTGACAGGAGCCCGAGATAAGGCCAGATCTCAGATATGATAGCCAAAGACTTGTATAGCTCGAGGAATGTCAGGACATTACGTATGGCCGCAGTGAAGTGGCTTTTCCTTGCCAGCAGGGCTCCCCTTCCTTTAACAACCCAGCCTGGAATGTCAGACGATGGTGGAAGAGAAACGGTGTCGACTCTAAAGGTGTGCACTGCAGAAGACCTATTGTATATGCAATATAATGCAATATCCTCTACCTTCGGCACTTTAGAAGTCATGGATGCTGTATCCTGCCCTACTTTAATGCACTGTTTACCTCCTTTTCTACTGAATGTTGTCTTTTTAACTGTATGTTGTCTCTTCTTACCTGAATGTTGTCTCCTTTTAACTGAATCTTTTTAACTGAATGTGGCTCAAATGACAAATAGAGCGAATCTGATCTGAATCTGATCTGTATCATCTCCTGTTGTGTTTGTGATTGCTTCACCTAAGATAGTTCTGCTACACCATGCTGTAATGTTAAAAAAAAAACAAGCCAATGTGCAGTAATAACAACTTTAAATCCCTCATAACCATAAAAAGCATCAGATATTTCGATAATAGTCAGACATAACACATCTATCGATCCCCCCCAAGAGCCTCATTCACCCCACAAACTCTGAACAAAGCCTGTATTTTTCCACTCACTAGAGGTAGAGGGGTTGTGTTCACAAGCAGGAGTGAGATCCTGTGTTGAGCATTCAAGGAATGTCCGGCATCCTGTCTTCCACACCGGCTGCACTCTGGGTAGATGATGTCACATCCAAAGAACATACATATGAGCAGACATAAATCACAGGCCGCATGGCAGACGCTAAAACACTTAAAATTTGTAGTGATATTTTGGCTCAGTAAAATAAGAAAAGTGTTGAAATCACTGAAATAATAGTTTAGTTGGTGTGATTACAGTTACGGCATCTCTGCAGATCTGGCTAATGAACCATTGCTGGCATCCAGCGAGCAGGGCTAGTTTGTCTGGTGTCTTATCAGTGAACCGTGACCTGAAAACATCATCGATCGCTATCACAAAAAACAAAATGCCACCCTGCTCTGGTCAAAACCAGGGGCAGAAAACTCAACACTTTTCCGTTTTTCTGTTTTAAGCGAAGACAAGACAAGTACAAGCAAAGTCACGCAGTAATACTAGAAGAATTAATCCTGCTTCAGAGATTTAAGGGCCTCAAGCAAAAGCAAGCATGGGACACTCTGAATCCAAACCCTGACCCCTTTCAGGCTGTAGGATACAAAGGCTGGTTTTATAAGCTGCAGCAGATCCCACATGACTGAAATATGATTATATGGTGTTATGGGCTTTCAACGTCACTATAGTTGTTCTTTCTTTTGATGAAAGAAAAGCCGTACGAAAGATCATTGTTGATTGCATTTAATTGAATTTTTATATGTTTTTTTGTTTAAGCATTAGAAAAAAATCTTTGTGTCAAGTGAAGATGAAAAAAAAAATAGCGAGGGGAGCCAACTTGACTAAAGAATGATTCTTTGTTTTCGTGTAATAAGAGGAAGGATGTTGATAAGCTGTTGAGCAAAATGTGTCTGTCCTTCCTCTTGTAACACTGACGATCAAACTCCAGGTTGAGTTTCACACACAGCAATTGTATCTCACATGTAACCGTACAAAGATGTGTTCCATTTATATTTATAGGATCTAATGTCACATTTTGGATGTTTTGTAACCTTACTATAACTACACAACATATTCTTGTGTGCAAAGCCCAGTACGTTATTTTTCTGTTGATATTCTGTTTTTACCTTTATACTATTGCTGAAGCTCATTCAAGTAAATGGGAAGGTGTGTCCTAACGTTTGACTGGTACTGTATGTATATAATTTATGAACAGTATTTCTGTGTAATGTACAGTGATTCTGTGGTTAAGCAGTGATGTGTGTAGAACTACAGTCTCAGTGTTTAACCTGTGACAGCGTGCTCAGATGAATGGCCGAATGTGTGTTGAACACATGCTTAGTAGAGCCAGTTACACAACTGGAGATCTCTGATCCTGAGCAATGGCTTCTTCCAAGCTCATTGAGTGTGAGCGCCATCTTATGGATGATATTGTGTGTCACCAATAAAAGATACCTATAAGTGGAATAAATTGTGCCGAAAAACTGTTTCCTTTAGCATTTGGAAGCAGTGCAGCTTGATTACAAAATCAAATTTTCATATTGACTTTGTCATCCCACGTGTTCAGAAACGTTTCCAATTCTCAAAGTCTCTGTTTACATAGAGGTTTGTGGGTGATCAGTATGGGTGTAGAAGAGTAAACAGCTCCCAGTCAAACACAGTCACGTTGTTTCAGAGTGGAACCAGGGGATGTTAGATTAACCTGACCTAATGCTAACAGTGTGTTTTCACATCACAGTTATTCAAATTTAAAGTAAAGTTCAGCAAATAGCCTGAGTCCAATAAATGAAAACTGCTGAGCTGAGCTGGATAAACCTCAAGCTGCTATTGGTCCAACCCAAGTGATTCTGTTCAAGCTGTGGACTTTAGACCAGTTATGTCAATAAATAACACTGCTGGTGGAAACTGCATTTTAGAGGGAAAATGTGGCCACTTGAGCAGTCCATATGCTGCATAATAAATATCTCAAAATGAAAACAAGAACATTTGAGTAGACATTAATCCTGCTCCAAATGCTAATAACCCTGCGTTTTTATATGCAGATTAAATTATAGTGGATGGAATTAAACTCACTTAGACCTTTTTCACAAAAGACATTTGACATGTTACAGCAGAAAAAAGCAGAACTGTGACATTTTTATGTGGGTGCGTTCCATTAAAGTGTGTTGGTTTGAAGGCTCTGCTATTGTGGCTCACTCTCACACTGTCAAGGTTTACTGGGACATTGTTAATGCTATCAGTCACACCTGTGCTTTTCTTGCTACGATATGTTAAAAGGTCTATTCAAACATGCTTTTTAATTTTGACACAAAACGTACGTCAAACAATTCACTGTTGCCTGTATAAAAGGAGGGTACAAGAGACTGAAGAAGTAAAAAAAAGATGTTTAGTTGGATGTTTGCAATTTGGTGTCTGACGAATTTAAGGCAAAATGTCTTTGGACTTGTCTGTAATAGCTGGAAAAGCACAGGTGTTGCTAATAACAGTAACAATGGCTTTGTTATAGTCAAGTGTCCCAGTCAGTCATGACAGTGTGACAGTGAGCCTGCAGGCACCACAGGAATGTAGTCCTTCTTAAGTAATACTTACATTTCACTACATTTCAGAGGGAGATATTGCACTTTTTTGAGGGCCATAGTTATTAGTTAAAGATTTTACATGCAAAATGTGACCACTTTATGAAATATGATGCATTTTTGTTGCTGAAACTGCCAAATTGTATCTCTGACAGGGGCCATTCTACATAATGAATACTTTTACTTACTGTACTGAATGCAGGACTTTTACAGAATTTTTTAAACTGTGGTATTGCTGCTTGTACTTAGGTAAAGCACCTGAATACTTCTTCTACCAGTGACGCACATTACCAGGACACTGACGAATGAAACCGAAGCTGGAAGTCAGACATCATTAAAATTATAATTTGCTCTTCATACTGTGACAAAATATCTAATGTGAAAAATGCCTGTTGCAGTATATCATGGTTAGTAATATAAGTGTTCTGTATGTGTACATGTAGGCTATATGTGTATATATTGTTGGATCTCTTATTAATTTTTATATTACCCTGTGCTTAATGGAAATGTAAATAAAAAAAACCTTTGAAAAAGAAGAAAAAAAACAGGAATATGAGTGTTATTCTACTGTCTTTTTATGCAGTTGACTAAACAAACATACTAAGCATTGATGGACCCTTATTGAAGGAAAGAAATATGAAACAAGTTAAAACTATTTTAATCTATTTACTTTACTTTTGACTGGTTTTGTCAGAGCTGAATGTGTTAAATTTTCCTCACCAAACATTAGTGCTTCCTGTTCGTGCTCACCTCTCAAGGACAGGAATATCACCGTGAACGCCCACTTCACCTTTTTTAGAAACTGCGGGGTGGGTTGTAACAAAAGTCACCAGTGTCTTTCCCTTCAGTGTCATGTGTATATTTAACGGTCTGTGGTGTAGATTAACCGCAGCCACAACACACACACACACACACAAACACGCACACACACACGTGCCAACGGCCTTCCCTTCAGGGGTTGGATTTTATTGGATGGCATTAAGAGATAACAATAGCCACATGCTCATGTTTACACATGTTCAAATTTCTGGCGGGATTTCTGACTGTTTAAAATAACAGAATTCCACCAGGACTCACAACACAGATGAGACCAGCTACACCAGACTAGACTACCAGAGTAAACTGTATTAAGTTGCCTACTTTACTTTTTAAGTAGAAAAGTTCTGCATGGGAAGCACCATGGGAAATAACCAGTCTTCAGATGTGTGTGTTCCCTTTGATCTATGCAATGTGTCTTCTTCTAACAAAGGAAAGAAACTTAATCACTGCACAGAGGGTAAGTCAGTTCTTTCACACCTGCTTTTTTCTTCATGAGTTAACTGTCTTATTAGACTAAAAGCTGTTAAAATATTATTACCTTTGTCTAAATGGACCTAAACATGCCCATGAGTGCATAATAAGCATGTTGGGAATATTATTGTTATCGTATGAGCCTACTACAGCATAAGCTCTATTACATTTTAAGCAAATGAATAGGCTACTAGGAATTTTCCTGATTGGTGATTTATATAATTATTGTGGGTCTACTGGTGAGCCTCCATCTGCTTGTAAAAAAGGCAAGACAGTGATTTGTTCTCTGATGGGCTACACATATTGTTGCTGCGTGTATCACATTTTATTCTCGTTAGAGTTCCCCGTGACCCATTTTATTAGCCAAATATCTCATCCCGAATCACTTTCTATTCTTCTTTACTCCATCTTATCTTAATTAAACTTTATTTGTTGTTTTAGACAAACAGGAAATGCCTGTCACTCATTTGTAGCTGTTTTAAGGCCCATGTGGGTAAGAGAGGTTCACAGAGCCCTCTGGTGATGTCATAGCTTTCCCAGACCCCCGCGGGGTGATGGGAAAAGGAGCGGTTTTGAGAATAGGAAAGGAAGTCACTGGATGAGGACCAATCTAATCTAGAAGAAAAGAAAACAAACAAAGTTCAGTATGTTTTCAAACCTTTGGAAGCCCCCCTTACAATCTGCTTCTTCCTTTTTTCTTGAAATATTTACTTCTACATTGTTGTCCTCGTGCATAAATAAGTTATTCTTTTTCCACCAATTTAACAGTCTATGCAACGAGTGGTGGAATGTGGTGAAACAACTGTTTTCTAGTATTTAGTGGAAGAAATTGCCCCATGCTACGTCGTTATTTGAAACCACTCATGATAAAAGCAGCAACCTTTTTTTTCCGACACCAAACAAAAACAACACATTTAATGAGATACTTCATCGCTGCTGAAGGGAAAATCTGCTTTCAGCCCCTGCAGGGATTCTTTGCGTTGCTCAACGGCACGTCAGCAACACAAATAAAGAACAAAGGTGAAATGAGATACCGTACTCACCCTAACGTCTAAAAGCCTAACTTAATCTCTTTATTTTTGTCTCCCTCCCTCTCTCTCTTATCTATTTCAAATGATATGACAGTTGACACACTGAGTCATTCTTTTTGCACATGCCAATATGCAACACTAGGTGGCGCTACTGTACTATGTTGCCATCACAAAGTGGGGGCTGCCCATTAGAGAGAGCTCAACACTTCAGGATCTGACTTTGGCACGTACAGAGATGAGTTCATTGGATCATTGTAGCCAAGATAAGCTACATCTCTCACCATTGTACTGTTTGTTCTCTGTATTAGATCACTGCATATAACAGTAAACATTCTTTCTATTTAAACATCCATTGTCCACTGTGGGACACATGGCGTTGTAGCATAAATATACTGAGCTGGGACGCATGTTTACTCTGGGGGTCAGTGGAGGAGGTTGCTTATGCTTTAAGCAACAGGTGTGGTTGTGTAATGTCCAGGTCTGATCCTATATTTGAAGGCTAGGGGCCTCTCTTTGAAGAGGTGTAAGATGGTTCTTATTATGTGCTGTATGTTGGAGCTCTGTACCACTGTTGTTTGGCACTCACTCATCCAGCTGTGATGTCAGCATCATTTGATACCATCAGACAGAATGAGTGTTTTTAAGGGGGGGATGAGAGAGAAAGGAGTAAAGAAAACCAGCGTGTAGAATTTCAGGTCAGTCTTGAGCGGTTACGTAAGGATCCATCATCGTGACTAGTTTATCTCATGTTTTGCATGATCCACTATATGTATCTGTAACGCACATGTGTATGTACGACCTTGGCCGTTTCTCTCGCATGTGATGAAGCTCTTGGGCGGCATAAGGGGAGGCAGTTAAACATTCAATAGCATCTTAATTATTCAAGACGGCTTGACTGTGTGCATGTGTGTGTGTAATAGTGTGTGTCTGTGTTCAAGAGAGGTGAGAGAGAGCGTAGGAGAGACAAAAGAGCAAAATGACGAGACATCCTCATTTTATCAGTAAAACCTGAACATATATATCACCTATTAATCACTTTCACTGATGGGGAGTCTGTCTGCAGACGTCAAAGCAGCCGACATACATTTTTAATGCTGATTTAAATTTCATGAACAGGCCATGCCAGTCATTTACAGCTGAGGATCATTTTGAATATTTAGCTTCTACCTCACTCACATATTAATAATAACAATAGTAATAATAGTAATTTATAGAGTGCAATTTTAGTCTTAATTTAGCTTACTGATAAATAATACTTGGATCTCAAAGAAGTCCAACTAAGCATATGAAGAAATCACTTTCACTCATCCAGCAGTCCCCAGATCTCCCTCATCCTAATTTCAGCTTCCTCTTCTGATGTTTCAGATGTGTAGCATTTCCGTCCTGTCTTTCTTCTTGTCTTGTCTCCACACTTGAAAACATGGGAGGGGGGAGTTTTTTGGACGTTCCTAGAACTGTGAGCCGGATGTCCTCCATAAAACCTGGGCCTACTGTGTGGAAGCACCTGAAAATGCCATTATAGAGACAGAAGAACAATCGCTGTCAAAGGCAGCTCGTAAGTGAAAGCCACATTCACTGTCCTGTAATCTGTATTCTTTAAAAGTTAGCAAGAAACAAGATGGCGGCCACTATTCTGGAGCTCATTAGCTTTGATTCAAACACAAAGAAAGAGAAGCTGTAAAAGAAGCGTTAATAGACATGCTGCATTTTTGCCTCTGTATTTCTCCTTGTTAATAATCCTCTGGGATATTAGATACACTTTAGGAAAGGAAGTTCTCATATTTACAAGTTCCCAAAATAGCGCCGTCACCCAGCACTCTCAGTATATCAGTGTCCTGTCCAAAGTGGGGGCCCCGCAGAAGTTTCCCACACGTGTCACAGGCCAATGTCATGACAAGAGAGCGAGGGAGAAAGGAAGAGGGCCAGGGAATGGGAAGGAGGCAAGATTAGCTTTAAGGAGCGGGAAGTAAAATAATGAGGAAGATAAATAAAAGCGTACAGAGTCATGCTAGAAGGAGACAGAAGGTTAAGACAGGGCTTGGATGGTGGTTGACCCGATGGCAGCGGGGGGATCGTAGAGAACGGGAAAAGGGGCACAGATGGGCGGAAGCACTCAGCAGTGTAGAAGTGTTGAGGGGGAACCGAGTGTCTGTGAAATTGACCCCGATGTCCCCCCCCCCCCCCCCTACTTCAAATCAAACGCGAGGGTTATGTAACAGGGTGTTTATGGCGCCCACAAGCTTTGCTTTTCATCTCACTGATGAGGGATTACAAAACTGTAATTCCTACCTGCTGCTGGGTCTACTTGTTTACCTGTTTGAACATATTAGCTGCATACTGTACATTGTAACATCTCAAAGTGCCCTGGACGTGAGCTCATCTTACAGAGTTCCCATGCTTATGCCCCTCCATGACAGTTGTCTTTGATGTCTGGTATGCGGTGCGGTTATGGACTGAGTCTTTAGATAGCGGATAGTGTCCAATCCAACACATTCCAAGTTCACTGGATTGTGACAGCGCTGGAATTATCAGTTACATTTGAACGTCACATAATGTACCGACAAACCCCTCATCTATGGCTTTAGACTAATTTGAAAAGTTTAACTGCTGTCAATTACTTCACTGAAAAGTCCATTATATATGTGTGTGTGTGTGCGACTGGAGGCTTCAAATCTCCGTGGCTTTTTAAACTAGTGTCATAAAATCATGCTCATTTGTACACATTTTCAACTGAGATTTAAGGTGAGCACAAAAAAAGTTACCCCTTTATAAGGTGAATGTGAAAACAGGCCTATAGGGTCAAAGTGCACATACACTTTGAACTTTAAAATATTTGCATATTCATAGATTTGGGATTTTTCAATGAGGGAGAAGGAATAGGTTAAGACATCAAGACATAGAAAATACTCTGCTTGGAACAATAATGTGTGTCCAATATGGTTTTTCCACACAAAAAAATCCAGAATCTATGAATATGTAAATATATTTAATTTCATTATTCACGAGCAAGGACCACACCATCAACAAAATGCGTTTAAATGATTTATTAAGAAAAACAATCATTGTGCGTAGATCTGCTTGCTGACTGCGTTGTGGGGAAGCTCATAGGGAATCCGCCGTAGCACCCGGGCAACGACAGACCCCCTCAGGACCCTATGAAGGAGAGGAAGAATCAGGAAGAGAGAAATAGGGTGGGAGGGAGGAGCGCGGAATACGAGAGCGGAAGAGGAGGAGACGGTTAGGTCGTATTTATAGGAATGCAGGAGGGGCGCAGTTGAGGTGTGGTCCTGCTCCTGAAACTTCGCTAAATAAGCTTCAATTATTATTTCATTTATATATTTAATTTCAAATCTTTAACTGCTGGACATGAGATGTCCCCTACATAACTGTAAAGTCTATCCTAAGTGTATCACTGGAGGGTTTAAGTTTCTACGTCACACCTGTGTAAGTTGAATATTGCACCAGGACCTTGTTCCAAACTAGGAAAAAACATGTCGGACAGAATTTACTAACAGAACAATTTACTAACAAACAGACAATTTTTACGTCTTGAAACATGTCTGAAGGGGAAAATCTAATACATTGTTCACAAACACCCATAATTTAGTGATTAAAGACACTTATGGGTGGGTATGAAGTTGGATCAGGATTTCATCTATTTCTTTGAACATGTTTATTTTGAATTAATCAGACCAGTGTTGTATGATTTGGCAGTTCATCAACTTCATCATCATCATACCATTCGAAGAAAAACAAAAATTTTGTAATTCTCAGAAATCATATTTTCTGTTCTTTAACTTATTTATTTTTTAAGAAAATAGACAATTATGTTCATTTTGGTGTGGGTCAGATTAGGTCTGCCAAAACAAGCTGATCTGAATCATAGGAAAACAGAAGGAGCCTGGCCCTTCGCTGCTGATCTGTCTCTGCTTCCGGGTTCGGTTGCAGCCGCGGGGCTTCAAGTCAGTCATGAAGAGCCTCTCCCTCTCCGTGTGCATCATATTTTTATTGTTCATAGCCTGGAGATCTAATCATAAGACGTCTGGAAACACAGCTAATTTTCTTCTTCTATACCGTCATATTCAGAAAATGTCCTCTATTTGAACAGTATCTTTACATCAATAGCATCAAAAGCCTTTTTATCGTTTATATTTGACGTGAATCCTTGAAATAGAGAAAAGAGCAGCACACTTCAAATGATTCCGTTTGAGATTTTGAGTGTTATCCTGGTCATCAGTGATCCTGAAGTGATACCTCAGGTAGCAGGAAAGAAAGAAGGCTTGATGTGCTCATTGAAGGGCATCCATCCAGAACAGAGTGGTAGCAGAGGAGTCTGTACACACCTCAGCTTCAAGCTGCTCTATGGGAGCTGGGGATGGATGGCAGCTGTTTCCCTGGAGACCTGGACTAACAGGACCTGCTCTCTAATTACATACGCCCACCCAAGTCAGCAGCAGCAAGGCAGGGAGCATGCCTCAGCTCAAGACCCTTAGCACACAAACAACTTATATCTCTATGACTTCATGTTGATTCTTTGTTCTGAAATAGTTTGTGGAAGGAAGAAGTGTAAAGGCAAAAAAGGACAGCAGCTGAGGACATGGAAGCTGGAAAGGAAACAACACAGGCGCTTTGGATACAATGCTGGCATGACTGTAGAGCTAAGATGACAGGTAAACAAGAAAATTGTTCTCTCTGAAGACAGGTGCAAGAATGAATCTCTTTTCCAGCATGATAGTTAGCAATAACGGCTAGCAAGCACTGAACATGTGACTCATTCAGCTCAGCTAATTAAACCCCAGGATGATGTCCTCGGTCAAGTCAAAGGACATGATTGTTGGCATGCAACACAAAGTGAGACAACGCTGTTTGCCTTCGTTAAAACCTAAGCAAAGAGAGCTGCGGGCCTTGAAATCGCCCTTGACATCAAAAGAAAAGCACATTAATACTGGACCTGCTGGTAGTGGCTGCTGCTAGTGGTTTAAATGTCTTTTATGACAGTTAACATAAGTGACTCATGCACCCAGAGCTCTGGAAGAAGAGGCTTGACTTATGCCCCCCAGAGTGTCAATTATATGTCCTTCATAGTGGTGCACAGTCCTGCGGGGAACAAAGACTGCTTTGTGTTACGCGCAGCTGCTGTTTTAGTCTATTTGTTTTAGATTCTGGGATCTGTTTGAGGAGGTGAGCCATGGTTAGAGCAGAGATTGTGATATCATAAAAATAATAAGCATCTATCATCAACTATAAAGTGAAACAAAAAAATGCTCGGACACCAATGAATTCTGCACTGACAGCAATAACAAAGTTCCTTCCATGACCTTTGACATGTGCAGATCAGTACTATCTGTCCCAACCTGATTTTTCTGCCTTCTATGGGAAATTTTCAGTTGGACAGATTCTGACTCCTGACCTACAGCGAGGGAGAGAAAAAGGGGTAACATTTGTCAGGAAAGTTATGCAGGGAAATTACCCTACTAGTAGACCTGTCTTATACTCTCTGGCTACAAAGTGCAGAGGAACGGTGAGAGGGGAGCAGGAAGGAAATACGCTATTATGTAATGTAGTACCTGGAGCTCTCTGGTATCCCTATATGCCCTTTCTTTTGGGACTGCGAGACAAAACAAGCAGGCACTAATGGTCAGTATATAATATGACAGCTGCTGGCTGTTGTTCTTGAACTTCTTTCGCTTCGTGGAAACATTGGAATCTTTTTCTCCAACTGAGATTTTGTCCAAGCCTGTTGTTGAAAGTGGGATTAGACGTCTTTTTTAGCTTACTGAGTGACTACACTGGGTAATAATAGCAAAAGTATTTTGTGTCATAACCCCAGGGCCTTCACTGGGTCGTTGAGCCCTTTGCGGTCATGGTCTATATCACCATGGGCACCAACTGTCTGTAAACATTGTGTTGCCTCTAGTGAGAAATAACCAGATCTGTTAATGTCTGATTTTGGAAAGGTACCAAATGACAGTGAAATGAACTACATCTTTTTTTAAATTTTTATTTGTTATTGTTTGTGATATTTCACAATGTAATTTGAGGTTTATAGAGGAAATACTTTACAAAAAATAATTGTGTATGTTGGTTGTTTGTTTACTGCTTCTTTAATTGCTTCTGTGTGTCGAGCAGTGTGCATATTTTTTTTTAAAAACTCTTGTTAACTATTCTCACCCTTACACTACGATACAACAGACAGTACAGTAGACTGCAAAACCAAGTCCCACTTCTCGGGAACATTAACTTTAATAAACTGCTGCCTTAGCTTTAGTGACAAAGGATTTTACACGATCAACACATGAAAGGGGAGAAACATAAAGAAATTGATTAAAATGGCAAAATAGTTGTAGCTGAAAAGCCCCAAACTGCTGCTCATCAGTTCCCCAAAACCACTTGCGTTTCTCTAATGAGATTTTGGATTCTTTTCACCCCCGAATATTTGAGAGTGAAGCCATTTAGAGGTTAGAGTTTGGGAGCCTTAGGGCAAATTCTGACAAGCCTTAAATTGCTTGGGAAGCGATTTCCTTTTGAACTGTGTCATAAATTCTAATGATGTTAACAGGCTTAATTGGGATCTTCTTAACTATAGGTTTGTTGTTTAATATATACCACAAGAATTCACTGCTCCCCCCCCACCACCCCCACCCCCCATACGCCTGACAGGATTAATGTGAATATGGCACAAGGCATTTTACAATTGCGGTATAGCAGTGAAATGCTGCGGGTCAACGGTTATGAGAGGAAAATTAAGAGGGAAAAACTTATTGAATTAACAAAAACGCATTGCACAGCTGGACACAATTTATGCCTCCTCTTCTTCTCCAGATCTATATAAGAAGCGTCTCTCCTTACAGGCTGAGTTTGAGGTTTTAGCTACGGATCATACAACAGAACTGCTACTGAAATCCACATATACTTATTATGAGCATGGGGACAAGGCCAGCAGATTGCTAGGCTATCAACTGCGACAGACATCATCATCTCACCAAATTCCCCAAACTCAAACATCTTCAGGCTTAACAACTGATCCTAAGAAAATTAATGGTGAGTTTAAAGATTTTTTACACATCACTGTATACTTCTGAAAACACAGCTGATTCTTCACATTTGGATAGTTTCTTTAATTCACTTGATATCCCTGACTTTGTTGATGATTTGGAAAGAAACATTATTATTAAAGAACTCACTACAGCAGCTAAATCCATGCAATGTGGTAAGTGTTCAGGACCAGAAGGCTATCCCGTTGAGTTCTATAAAAAGTTTTTACATAAATTATCCCCCATCTTAATTGACATATTTAATAAATCATTTGAATCTCTTAAATTGCCCCAGACCCTCACCCAGGCCTCAATCTCCCTTATTTTAAAAAAGAATAAGGACCCTCTGTCCTGTACCTCGTTTCGTCCTATCTGCCTGCTGAATGTAGACTTTAAATTACTATCCAAACTGTTAGCTTTAAGCGTTGAGTCTACTCTTCTATCTATCATCTGAAACAGTTTCATTAGAAATAGACATTCCTTTTTTAATTTAAGGCAGTTATTCAATACAATTTATAATCCATCTACCTTCACTGCTCCAGAAGCATTAATATCATTGGACGCCGAGAAAGCTTTTTGATCGTGTGGTGTGGAGCTATCTCATTCATACTCTAGATAATTTTGGCTTTGGCAAAAAGTTTATTACCTGAGGAGTTAAACTACTCTATTCCTCTCCTCCTGTGCTTTTCAGTTAGGACAAATAATACTCAATAGTCAGAATACTTTGCTCTCCATAGGTCCACCAGACAAGGTTGTCCTTTGAACCCCCTGCTGTTCGCCATTGCTATTGAGCCCCTTGCCATTGCGCTTTGCTCTAACCCCTTCATCACTGGGACAAACAGGAATGGCACTGAACAGGTCTCTCTTTATGCAGACGACGTTCTTCTGTACATTTCAAACTTATCTATATTCGTCCCTGCTGCACTTTCCACACTGAAATCATTCAGTTTTATATCGGGATATAAACTTAATCTAGTGAACTCTAAAATCCTCTAAAATCAACCGCACGTTAATACCTTTTACAAAATTTCAAATATTACAAATATCTCAGCATAGTTTTACTTATCTTGGAATTCAAGTCACAAGCAAATTTGCAAATTTTACACCTTGTTTAGCACGTATGCAATAACACTTTGAACACTGGTCTTTGCTTACACTAAATTTAGCTGGATCAACTCTGTAAAAATGAATAATCTATTTCAGTGTATACCTATTTTCCTCCCTCGAGCATTTTTTTGGAAAATTGATAGCCTAATTTTGGAGTTTATTTGGAACAGGAAAACCAGAGACTACATAAGGACTTTTTACAGAGACCAAAGCCTCTTGGAGGAATGGCCTTACCAAACTTTAGGTTTCATTACTGGGCTACTAACATTAAAATTTTACAGTTTTGGCTTAGATCTGATACATACCTCCCCCCTCCTGCTTGGTTGACTATGGAGTCTTGTTCCTCTAAACCTGTGTTGCTTACAGCTCTTGTACACTCCCCCATCAACCTCCCCTTCTCCATCTATGTTCAAAATGTAACTGTTAAAACCTCCTTAAGGATTTGGAACCAGTTTAAATGTCACTTTGCTTTTCCTCCCTCTATATCAGATGGCACATTTTCCATATTTATTTAAATTTATTTTATTAGTTTGTTGTCTGGTACAATGCAAAAAATTTTTTTTAACAGGTTACAATAACATGATACAGTTGTATTGCATAAAGGATTTCTAGTCAAGGCTAATTTGCAAACCCTGGTTGGGTTTTTCTACCTAAAAATGGTCATAACAACCATCATTACCAAAAGTACATTAGTTAAATTGAGCACATAATAAATAGTGACATTCTCATACATGTGACATGATCATACAAAAATTGCAATATTTACATCACATTACATATCATTTTACATGCGTTGCGTAAGTGTATGTGTGCATCATGTTTATAGCTATATGTGTGTCTGTGTGCATGCATGCACGCAGTCTTTATGAGTATGTATGTATGTTCTTCTATGTGTGTCTGTTCCTCTATCTGTGTGTGTGCCCGAGTTCATGATCAGTGATCAGTGATCGCAGGTTTGTTTCAGCCAGTGTCTGAGTTTTTATTTCTGTTGGTCAGGCATTCCAAAAATGTATCCCTTTTGCTGAAAAAGATGACTGACTGAAAGTAGTTTTGCACTGAGCAGTTGCCGTTTACTGATCCCTCACATATTTATATTTTGATAATATATTTGCATCTTTTCAACAGCTCTCAGAATTGTTCTCTCTTCCTAAACATTATTTTCTTTCCTGCAAATTCATAGTGAAAATATGCCCAGTTCCCTAACCTCCCTGATGACACGCCTCTAGATGCTTTTCTCACTCAGGTCCCTGTGATGAAAGGTATGATTTCATATATTTACAGTCAAATCCAAACCTAATCTTCAGCCTCTCTGAATTCTGTGAAGGCGCTTAGGGAGGAGGATTTGGGTGGAGGGGATCTCTGAGGAACTTTGGGGGGATAGTCTTAAACATGTACATACCTCATCTGTCTGCAACAGACATGGGTTGATTCAGTGCACAGTTCACCGTACTCATTGGACCAAAGTTAGGCTTTGAAATTTATGACAATATTGACCCCTCTTGTGACAAATGTCATCAAACACCTGCAAACCATGTGCATATGTTTTGGTCGTGTACATCTCTGCGTAACTACTGGACTGAGATTGTTCAATACTCTGACGGATGTAACTGGGACACTTATCAAGCTTAATGCCATTACTGCTCAGTTCGGCATCCCTCAGTTGCTGATAGACTCCAAGCGGATATGATAGCCTTTGTAACATTATTGGCTAGACGTCTAATACTAATGAGATGGAAATCACCAACACCATCTTCTCACACTCTGTGGATAAAAAAATGTCAGTAATTTACAGCTTGAAAAGAATCCAATATACACTGAAAGGCTCTTCCAAGAAATTTAAAATGATGTGGGGGCCTTTCTTTGCCTATGCAGAGAAAATTACCAGAGAAAACCTTCCCAGTTATCCCTGAATAAGATCCCATTTATCTTATTTACTTATTAGTGTTTATTTATTTCTATTTATTCTGACCTGAAGGGTGAGGTTATTATGTTTACTGTAATATATGAAAGATGACCAAGCTGACTGTTTGTGTTGCGTTTTCCTTGTTGTTTTTTCTACTGCACTACTATAACATGACACTGTGACTCACAAGCCCTTTAACATTATTGTCAATTTGTGTATAAAAATATCAATAAACAAGTTCATTAAAAAAATGCTGCGGGTCAACAACATCCATCCTTCGTTATAATTATATCCCACAAAAACACAGAAACTCCCTCCATGTTACATACACCTCATATACCTCTGGTCTTTACAAGGCTCACTTTTATTTTTATCCGCTTTTTGAAGAATGATTAAAAATATATAGCTTCACGTTGTAAATTTTAATGCTCGACCAGAATGTCTATTTCTGGAGTGTGTCTGACAGGCCGTGTTGAGCGAGCTTGCTGTGTGGAGTTCTGTTAAAGATGACAAAGACCTTGACATGGACACCCATGAGACCTTCCTGTTCCTCTTTGTGCAGAGACTGGACACCACTCAGAGCTGTGATTAGTCCTCTGACAACAGCAGAGATCCATGAATTTTCCACTACGTCGAGCACGCTACTGTGCAGTCATTACTCGGGGGAAAAAAAGGGAAGAAAAGTGACCAGATGAGAGTGAATGCTAGTAGAGGTGACATGTTGTGGAACAACGTTTGCCAGCTTATATCAGAATTACAATGATAGATTCCTTTATCTCATTAAAACAAAAGAAAAACTGCTACTACTAAATACATTCATTTCGCCATAGTCTTAAGCTGCACTTGTATGTGCAGCCACTATGCAAAAGGCTAGAAGAAGTTGGCCGTGTTGTTCTGGGCCAAGAGTATTTCCTGCATCTCCTTCAGTGGTGCATCCGCTCCTCATCCCAGAGAACACTGAGACAATAGAACAGATGGAGGAAGAACACTGTCCGTGCATCTGGTTTAATGCATTGACTGGCCATTTTTAGCATGTCTCCCACTGACAGAGAGGCCTAAAACAACATTTTAGTGGAGCCGTGCCACTGTTGCATGCTCCAGTACAAGAAACTGAAGATTTTGTTCTTTATGGCAAAGTGCAACACCGATTTCTTGACAAGTTAGTAGACTTCAAAAATGCTCAATAACAACAGTAAAAATGTTCAGATACAACATTTTTCATTCCTGCCCTCCTCACTGCTCACATTGTTAGAGTAGCAGGGGTCATTTGATGTCAGGAGCCGACATGTTACGTAACAGACTCCTTCAATGGAAAATTAATCAGGAAGTTCCTATATATATGTGATATATATATCACGCTCAATATCTCTGTTCATTATCATTACCATTATTAACATAATCATGGATGTGTGTCATAGGGCCCCAAAGTCCATATTTCAAAAGGGGATTTTTGTCATGTGCCGTTCTTCTCTTTGTCCCCCTACATTTCCTGTCTCTGTCTAATAAAGGCAAGAATTACAGAAACTTAAACATGAAAAACATAGCATGACTGCCAACATCATTCTTCATTCATAGGGTTTTATACCCAGTGTATGAAAAAAATGTGAATTTAACAAATAACAAAGATGCATGAACTGGAAATTATACCAATTATACTAATTATAATTATAACTATATTATATAATATAATTATAAAACCTCATGGTGGTAAAGTAGCTAATCACCACAGATTTTTAGATGAATAATATAACTTTCTCCTGCCAACCAGAATGGTCAAAAGTGAGCGATGCACGCAGTAGAGAAGTAAATGAATGGTAAAGAATTCATAAAACAAAATATGAATTGAGGAAAACATCAGAACTAATTCTAGAAAAGACGATCACACGCAAACAATTCGCAATACAAAGTTCATTCTTGACCTTGGAAACAGTTTGACAAAAAAGAAATCTTAACTCAAGGTTCACTTGCTCGTTTTTTTAGAGCTTTAAACCGCATGTCAGTTTGCTCTGTTGTCATGGAGATACTGACCTACCGAGCAACTGAGCTCTCTCCTTCACATCTGAGCAAACTCCATCCACTGAGGAGCACCGTGAGACGCATTTTTTGTTTTTGTCCAAAGTTGTTTAGTTCTCATTTCAGTATCACAGCATGATGATATTTTGTGAAATGTTTGAGATGTATAAGATGTATTGCCATATATTCCAACAGTGAATCAAGTCACATCCTTTTCTCCATAGGCTTGAATGCATCTAATGGCTGCTTGAGGCTGTACTGTCAAATATAAACTGCTGCGCTGTTGCCATAAAATGAGGAATCAGCTGTTATTTTACAGTAACATCGTTCATCAAACTGTTTTATGGAAACAACTCAAAAACCCCAATAGATACTTTCACAATAAGTAATTATGGAGTATGAAAAGTTATACACTGGCTGTCAATTTACTGCATTACTGTGCAGTGTTCGTACCAGCGGCAGTGCTTTGTTTTCCCAATTTACACCACTTGCCAGTGATTCACTTCACAGTGGTGTTTTTAATTTACTGAAATCTGAAATTGCAGAAGTGAAACCAAGCACGCAAGCATTTTGTCTGCTCAAGACTGCCACAGCATTCAGTCTCATGATCTGAGGATTTTGGAAATTAGAACAATCTGTGAGGGCACTGAGCACATGGCAAGAACTCCCCCTAAAATGGCTCCAATTAAAGGCAAATGCTGCACTGTTGCTTTGATAGAGAAAAGAGAAAAAAACATTTTTTTCAACTTAATGTTTCATCATGTACGTGAGGGACTTTTTTTATAGATACAATGGCTTTGGCAATAGTTGAACTCTTACTGGATTCTTGAAAAGCAGGTGCTTGACTCCGATGGCCTGTTAAGAGTCGACCTAATGAAAAGACAGGAGCGCATATTGGAAACAGTTGTGAATGCATTGTAGTAGAAAACAGTGCTCGAACAACAAGAGGTGACCAGAAAAACATTGTTGTATGAATGTGGCTCATTGTGCTGGCCCATGTGTGTTTGATGGAGACGGTTGTGTTCAAATTGAAGGTGGGTATGACTCACTTCATCCATTAGATCAGTGGCTGGGGTTTGGACAGCAGCCCTCCCCTGATACAGAGACCACCACATACAAACCTTCCCAAACAGCCATCTGCTGAGCATTTCTACGCTGCTTTTGAATCTTTAAAGAGAATTAAAATACTGCAAATCTAACACTTTGCTGTCCAAGGACCAGTCACTCCGCCGCTCTGCATGGCAGCAGTCAAACTGCTGTGGGCCAAGTTTCCTTGAGCAAACGAGGCATGTCTGCCCTCCTTCTCTGGAAATAACTTCATTCGCTGTAGGGGCCCCCGTGAGATCGCTGCATCACAGATGCTTAATACACAAAAGGGGGACAGTATGCATTATGGCTCATTTTACAGCAAAACATTCCAGTTTGCATCCAATTAAACAAAAATAGATGCAGCTTTCTTATAGCGTGTTCTACTGTATGTCCTTCACCTAGTTTTCTCAATGTAAATCACACTCCAGGCCAATTATCTTCACACTTCAAACTAACTAATCGCATCAAAATCACAAGAGCTTTCCTGGGTGTGTGGCTCTCTACTGCAGCGGGAAAGTGAAGAATCTAGATTTAAAATACAGATTAAGTCTGCGTGTACATGAGTGGTCAAACCAACAGAAAAGTAACCTCTTTCTCATTTGGTCTCTGCACCAACTTCCAGAGGCATCTCTGCCTCTGTCATGCTGTCAGAGCAATCAGACTGACATATCTGTGTTAACAGTGTCCAGGGGTCAGGGCCTAGAGTAACGCTGGGTTGTAATTTAGGCTTTGGCTGAGTATGAAAAAAACAAAACGCTGACACGCTTTCTAAACCAATGTGTTTTGTTTAACATTCCACTGTCCACAGAATATCTAAACGTACCGAGTGAGTTGTCACTGCAAATCAGACAGGTATATACAGCATATTAAGTGCGCGTGCTTTTCATAGTTCATCTATGACTGCTGTGTGCTGCGGTGTATTTTAGATGTGACTATTAAACCAGTGCATACTAAATTATCCGTTATCCATTAGCGTAAATTAAAGGGATACTATGCAGGATTTTCCTAAAAAAAACAAACGTATAGACTCATACAAAAATAATCCCTTTCAATCATCACTTATGACCCACTAAAAGTGTGGTGGTGTATTTATCTGCAGAGACCCTCTGCCTGTATTTTGTTATTATCTTGCTGCGTTCGGGAGGTTTCTGAGCTTCAGCCTTGGGCAGTGGGTGTGTAGGCCCCAGCCAATAACGGCGCACAGGGTGTGAGTGTGGGACTCTGTGCGACATAAGGATCTTTTATAGAGATCTTGCATTGTAGCCCTAAAGAAGATCCACTTTTTTACACTGAACCAAAGCAAGCCAGCATAATGCCGCCCCTGTGTGTGCTTTTTACACAGCATGCATGCAGATTCAGAAGCATGACGTGCAACACAACAACGGCAGTGTCTAGTGTGTGTAGTCCCGCCACACTGGCCCCTTTTACACCGATGTCAATCCAGCTCTGTGACTACCTCCGTAGCCGGCTCCCCAACTCTGCCCCCCCACTCTGTGTACCGTACCTTTTATACAGAACAGCGAGGCAGAATACAGGCGCAGCATTCCCGCCTTGAACAGGCTGTGTAAAAGGAGCTATATCATATCATTTTTATATTTCAGTTTTTGTACGGATTAAACAAACACAATATAATGTGTTAGTGAGCTTTAAAGGTGCCGATAGGCTGATTCCAAGCTAGCTGTTTCCCCGTTTCCTGTCTTTCTGCTAAGCTAACCGGTTGCTGGCAGTAGCATACAGACATGAGAGTGGTATCGATGTCAGCTAACTCTCTGCAAGAAAGCAAATAAGCATATTTCCCAAAATGTTGAACTATTTCTTTAACGTCTCTCTACAAGGTCGAATATCTCTGTAGACATCCAGCGGTGTCTTAAATGATTGTGCTGAAAATGCTCCTAAAAGCACAGTTCCTTGCCTCTGGAATAAAATCAGCACAGCAATCATTAGGCTTTCATTAGCACCCCGTAGTCTACGCTCAGGCAGTAAAGCAAGCATCAGGGGAAGCAGCACTTGTTAATGCAGCTCTGCTGTGTTTACAGGGAAGGCTTGATTGCAGACTCCATCGCAGCCTCATATTCACTTCCTGTGTTAATCCCCTTTGCCATAGCAGCTCTTTCTTTCTGGAGCAACGGCGAGGGCGTGGGGGGGGGGGGGGGGGGATTTCACTTCTGCTTCGCTTCACCCCAAACACCATTCACCCAAGGCTCTTATAAGGAGCCACCATATCCTGCTAAAACAAACAGCATTGAGGAGGTAGAAACAAATGCTTTTGTCTCTGAGTTATATTTAGTCCCAGTCTGCCTTCACCCAAACGCCATCTCTCATGAGACTTGTTCGCCCTCAAAATGAAAAAGATCATGACTCTGTTGGCGGCTGGGGAAGCCCAGAAGCATGTTTACTCTATGTGTGATATGGATCATGTTGGCACAGTGAACCCGCACAGCTACATGAACCAACCAGAGAATAAACCCTCCAATTTCAGCCACGTTTTCTAATCAGACGCTAACCGTTAGAAACGCAACACTGACATGAAGGAAGAATCATTTGCACACACGCAGGCTTTGTTCAGAATATTTGACACACACGGCTGCTGTAACCACTCTAATTGCACACTATGGGAGATTCCGCTGTCCCGACACTCCCTTTCGCTGATGGTCTCAGTCCTACAAACCCTGCAGGCCATGACTCCTCAGAGAGCAGTGTGATCCAGGAGACAGGAAACAGCTTGAGAGAAGCCTAGCAGTCAAGGCTGTGGGAGGGCAGAGGATAGGGTGGGGAAAAAGGGGATTTCCTCATATGGCACTTGGACTTTTATCAAAAGTGCGCAGTCCTTATCTGTTTGTCCAACACATGAGTATGTGATGAATTTAGTGTTGATAACCTCCTGATGAGTCTGTATTCCTTTGGGGATCTGACACCATGGAGGGATCAATAATCTTGAAAATCTCTGTATTCAGATCAGTTTAACCACTTCAGGATGATACTCTCCCAAACAATAATGAACAATGAACTTGTAATCATGTAACTGTTATCAAAGTTTGCACCGTGCTGCTTTCATGACCCCTCTATATGCAAATGTGCTGCCAAGACTGCCTTCCTGTAGATTACCCTGCCCCCCCCCCCCCCCCCCCCCCCCTCCTCCCCCTCCCTCCCTTCATGCTTGATGTTTAGTGTCAGTCTTATAGGCTACAGGCTCATTAGGCTTCATCACAGGCTTTGAGTGAGTTATTAAATGAATTATTCAGAGGCTCTGTGATGCTTTTGAGGGGCTTCTCCGCTTACTGTGTCTTTAAAGTCGTGCAGAGGGGAGCCTACACTAAAGAAAGGAGGGGGCTGCTGTGCGCCAGTTGGAGGTGTCTGCCTGTCGCAGCGGCTTGGGGTTGACATTAAGAAGAGCGTGTCCATGCTTCAGCCGCGAGATAAAGCGCAATTTGAAGGCAGTGATACTCAGATTGAACGCGTTCCAGCCAGACACTCATCACTACGCGGGATACATGGATGGACAGACACACATTGCAATCGGAATTAACTTGTCAGCCGGTGCGAGGAATTTCTGGATATAATGGGGAATACGACACCCAAACCTTTAATAGGTGAGACTTGTCATTGAATTATCATTCACGAGGTTTATATTGCACACACACACAGGCGCTCGCGCGCGAAGCTCGGTAGCTCGAGATACACATGGCTTGTCCTAATTCTTCTGTTACTTGTGTTCTCTGTGCGTGGAGACGCGCTTCCCATCACGGGGGAGCTGAGCGTGATTCCCAGCAAGCGGGCGCTCCAGCAGCCGCGTTTCTCTCCAGATTCACTTTTTACCCATCATTCACAACATTCAAAATCTGTGATTCAATCCTATTATTATTATTTTTTTTCTTAAGTGAGAAGGCAAATGAAGGGCGCTTGATGATCATCATAACGCAAGTAGCACCATCACCAAGAGAAATCAGTCATATTTCCGGAAAGCTTATTTGCAACTATTACCAAAGATTAACAGATCAGTCTGATATGTGATAATGTGTATGAAGTATTATTTTAATATTAAAACTCTTACATGCTGTTAAAAGGTGAATTAGCTGACCTTCACTGCATCCCTGATTGATCCAGTCTCTAAATTATTTGAAATGACTGGAGCTTGTGCAGAATACTGTAAGTTTTCTGTGGTGCACAGTCAGATTGCTTTCTTTTTTCTTGACGCTTTCTTGTTGCCTGTTTCGTGTCATTTGCAGTAACTTTGCATTAACACTCGTTAATCTGGCTTTTGTTTCAGACAGGGGTTACATTTTGTGCCTGTTTCGTGTCACATGCGGCATTATTCATTGTTATCTCAAGTATCAAAGTGGTTTTGCATAAAGCACAATCTCAAGTGACTGCCAGTGAATTATTCCTGCCACAGGATTGTCAGCACCAGCGTTTGCATAAATCTGTCATTATGAGCTCTCAGAATATCACTTTCTAAACCACTTTGTCATGACACCTAAAGCGCATTATTTGATAATCAGATCCTGATATCACTTTGATTTAATGTCTGTCACACTCCCACGCCCCCAGCAGATCTACTCTGGCTAGATGATGTGGTTAGTACCAGCAGAGCCAGCTGACGTAGGGTTTGGACTGAGAACAGTTAGTCACAGAGGAGCAGAAGCAGCTTGGGTCCTATTGCTTGCACTTTATGGTTTTGATTAACATTAATAGAATATATGTGTTTACTGTTCCTACATTAGAGATGCTGCACAACAAATCAAAAAGTATTATTGTTTCATTTCTGATTGCTTTGCAGAAAAATGACAGGCCTCGGTGCAATGAAGTCTTCTGTGGAAAGAGTTTCAATTTATGTTATTGAGGTGATTGTACCAGGAAATTCATATTCACAAACAAAAATGTAATTCCTGAAATTGTCTTAAAATCCACCCAGGCTCATGCATTGCGCAGTGAATGAGTTACTGTGTGATAAACACATACAGCCTAGAGATACGAGAGAATAAAGAGCCTGATCATCTTGTGGCCAAAGATAACTCTGACGAATGCACATAATCAGTTTTACATTTCAAAAAGCTTCACTTGGCAGAGCCATGTGCCTTGTGCAGTCTTATGATTTCATTTATTCTTGCTTTTTCTTTCATTAGGAACCAGACAGGGAACTGCCACTCCTTTTACCCAGCTGTTTTTTTTTCTTATCACATGTGTGGTTTGCAGTTATATCCTGTATGAGAGACTTTTTTTTTTTTTAACAGAAAAAACCTCCAAACCTCAGCTGAGGTTTGCATGATAACAGTTCTGAGCAGCTGCTTGTCTCTTTCATCCATACTACAATTCAGTCTGTCTCATAACTCTCCTCCTCTCTCCTTTATATAAAATGGCCCCGTTACAAATGTTTGATTCTCAGTACTTAATTAAAGGAGATTTTCTTTTCATTATAATTTTATTCTATAGGGTCACACAATTGAGGTGTTTTCACACCAGCAGGTTAACCTTAAAGTCTAACATCCACCTGTGCCTCATGATAAGGAAAATAGGTAGTCAGAGTAATGCCCGTCATGAATTACCATTACATCTGAGAGACACAGAGCTATAAGCATCTGATTTTCTAAGAAATGAATACCAATAACAATGTTTGCTCAGAAGGTATTTCCAGTTTCCTCAAGGACTCTTCTTACCATGTGGATAAATAAATATAGATTTTTAACCCGTTTCTCAAGGTACAACTCTATTTCCTATCCAGGAGTCAAAAATGACAAATGAAAAATATTACTTTATTAGAAATGTAAAATTAAAATTACATCAATATAGAAATAATAGTAAAATCTTTAAATTTGGTTCAATTGAGCAAGGAGGCATGTCACGTCAACTTGAGAAAACAGTTCAAAATCTTTTTTTTTTTTTTTGTGCAGCGGATGGAATATTTATTCATCCAGATGGTTAAAACGTCTTTTAGGATTGTGGAAATACCTTCAGAACAGCGGTAAGTGTTGTTTAATGACCCCCGCATCATGATGTTATTTTCTGGAGCATCACACTGCTCTCAGTGTAATAATACATGAGAGGAACAAACTGGGGCTAACGCTGACCATGCTGGGAGCTGTCCTTTGCTGCATGACCTGTTGTGCTATGCCTTTCATCTAATAATGGCAAACAAGTGTCTGTATCAGTCTTCACTGTAGGTCCTCTAACCGCAGACTCCCGAGTACGTCACTCTGTCAGCGAGGCAGTTGAACCTGAGGATTATAGGCGAACCCTCGCCTTGTTTTTTTCTCCATACACTTCGACCAAAGTATGTTTTATTTCCTCAAAAGCCAAAATCCCTGAATAGCCTAATCTGTGCTCCAGGAAGAAAAGGGGCACCCACACATCATTTGAGATGTTACAGATGTTCTTGCTGCTGCTTCATAGTTTACAATATAATCAGTGATAATGTCTAAGTTAGGAAATGTACTGTGGAACAATTCACTGAGTTATTGTTTTTACACCAGATCACTTTGAATTGAATTTTAAACAGAAATTTAATCACTCTGCAGCCCCAGAGGAGAGCAAAAAGGCTGCCTTCCTTTAAATATTGGCTCCCAGCCAGTCTATACCATAAACAGTCATCCACAGCTTTAATTTTATTTTAATGTTAAAACAAATGAAGGGGGCTATTCAGGGTTTGTTTATGCTGTAGGCCAAGGGTGTGTTCAGCCCATAAATAAGAGGAGGACTTATCCCGTCTGTTGTCGACTTTCTGTTGATGTGTTTTATTATGTTTTCTCTCTCCTGTGAGGCTACTAATATTAGCATTGCTCAAATCTATGTGGATTTTACATAAGCCAGATGTCCTTTTTAAGTTTTCCGGTGGTATATGCACATGGGGGTTTTGTCTAAATTTACCTTGTTTTATTTCTGTGATATAAATGTGGATGCGGTAAGAGGACTGATTTGGGACAGTTTGCCTTTTTATACTGTAAATGTGGGTTACATGCTAAAAGAGACTATTTAATGTAGTTGTTGAGAGGAGCAGAGAGGCTTCATAGTGTCAGTGTGGGAAAGGAAGTGTCTGAGACTGTGGGCTCCTTTACATAACTGGCCTCTGCCCTCTAAACCAACTGCCACGGACCACTTGCAAACAAGTTATTGTGTGCTGATATGTTCGCCTCTTTTTCCAACAGCTGGTATCACTAATATTGCTGTTTTGACCTTGTCTGAGTCACACGAAGCAGACCCGCTGTTCACACACCATGCTGATCTCTAATTTGGCTTATCAGGTAAAATCCTTGATGACTTTCTCGTCTCTCACCGTTCCCCTGATATTTTTGCACCCACAGATGCGACTCTGCAACCCCGCCCGGTGGCAAACAGGCAGTACTACACCCTGCCAAACAATGGGGCAGGTGTGGAGAGAAGAACCTCTGCTCCTCCGCTCAGCATCAGTGTGGAGTCACCCCGCTTTCACCCCCACGCCAAAGGCAAGAATATCAGGCTGGATGGGCAGCTTCGCCGTGCCACACGCAAGAACAGCTTCTGTAACGGCATCACTTTCAGCCATAGGCCTGTTCACCTCTATGAGAAGGTTTGTTTTTTTATCTCGTTATCACTCACTGTGTTTTTAAGAGGCAGAAATTGAAAGAAAAGAAGTTACATTGACATCAATGCTTTTCATTTAGGTGCGGCTTCGCCTGTCTGGTGTACACACGGGCTGGAGTGGAGCTCTGCGCTTTGGTTTCACCAGTCTGGACCCCAGTGAACTGGTCTCTACTGACATCCCCAAGTATGCTTGCCCAGACCTGGTGACACGGCCCGGCTACTGGGCCAAGGCTCTGCCTGAGAGACTGGCCTTGAAGGACAACGTGTTGTCGTTCTGGGCTGATCGCCATGGAAGAGTTTTCTACAGCATCAATGAAGGAGAGCCAATCCTCTTCCACTGTGGGCTCAGCATCGGCTGCCCACTGTGGGCCATCATAGATATCTATGGCATCACTCAGGAGGTCACACTGCTTGGTAAGCATTATGTTTACTCTGTTGTCTTTACTTACTCAACACTATCACTATTGTGGAATATAAGCGTTCATGCAGCTGTGAGAAGCGAGCGCTAGTTGACTCATATTCCAAAGGGAACCGAGAGGAACAAATTTCACAACTGACTGGTTATGAGTCTGTACACAGTTCATCATCACAATTCAAATATATCTAATAAAGTATTGGAAAGTAATGGATGTTTTTCTGACTAGAATCCACTTCAACCTTCAGCTAGCAGGGTATGTATTTTGAACATGGCTTTGAACACCCTGAAACCTCAGGAACTTATTTTTATAGTGTCAACACATTCACAGCTAATTTAAGCAGCTTCCCGAGAGTTCTGAGAGCAGCTGTGCCACGAAGATCCACAGCGGTGAAGGCCAAAGTTGTAGGTAGTGGGGCCTGGAGCTCAATGATCCACTATCTGTATGACAAAACTAGTGTGTCTTTGTCTAGAGAACCATAACATACTGAGATAAACAGGATCTTGACCACAGATCTCAATCCATCCTGAACCTCTCGCTCCTAATTACTCTCCCTGCTTCTCCTTTAACACTCTCTTACTATTACTTTCCCGCGCTTTGTCACTTTCTACCTCTATGCTTCCTTTATTTCCATCACCCTCTGCCCTGTGGTTCCCTCTCTTACTCGCCGGGTGTGTTTATCTTTAGTCTGACAGGAGCTATGGCCATGTTTGGTCAAGGCGGCAGATCCCAGGAGCTTTGGTGAGGGGCCAGTGCACTCAACTGCTCCGGCATCACTAGAAATAGTAATAAAGGAATGTATCATAAGTCAAAGGGGGACTAGTAGTGCCAGATTTGTTTATATCAGCCCATAATACTCTGAGAAATTCAGTTCAGTTGTACTATGAATTCTGTGCATGTCACGTAGCAGTTTTCGGAAAGCGTATGATAGTGAAGAAAGGAAATTAGATAGGGAGGTAAATAAACTGCTGGCCGCTTATTTGTACTCAAAACTAAGGTTTATTTAACTCCACAACATGCATCACAACAAACACTTCTTATTTTACGTGTCAGTGTAGACTTTTATTCTAACTGTTGGTGGAGGAGTGTCCATCAAAACGTTTCATCCAGTACTTTGACAGTGAAAGACATGTTTAATCTTATTTGTTTGCTGTCAGTCACAGTGGGAAAAAGTGGGAAACGTTAAATAGCAGCATAGTAGTAGATATACAGTAAATACATTTGTGACAAATTATGCCAATATGCAGAGATGTCATGTCATAAATTTACATGGTATGTCAACATTTTTTCGCATTTTTGTTGTATCCTCTTAATGCAAAAACCCCGGTTGCCCGTCAAATACAATTCCAAGGTGAAACTAGAAAAAGCTGAACTTTATTACGCTGCGTTGCTGAATGTAATGCTGGAAGCTGAATTGCAAATACAAGAACGCTACACATCATTAAAGTTGCCCGCAGGTGGGATTGAACCTACCACCAAGTGTTTGTAAGACAGCAGTGATCTAACATGACACTATATACAACTCACATGCTTTTTTTTGTCCATGTTCTCCACCGCAGAAAGCACCTTTGCGGAGAGCGTGGGATCCAGCTGCCTGAGTGCAGCCCGACTGAGTGCCTATCTGCCCCAGAGTAGCCACGACTCAGCCAATTACAGTAACAATCAGCTGGAGAACAACCAGGCTGCTGCTGCCAAAATGGCCAACCTCCAGCTCAATAACTACACTCAGCTCATCCCCTGCTGCTCCTCCACCTCTTCCTCCTCCACTCCATCCTCATCGGCCTCCACCGGATTCAGCGTCCCAAGGGTGGTCCGGGGCCTTCCTTCCCCACTGGACAATGACTTGCACTTTCACCCCGTCCGTGGCTCCGACGTAATACTCTCTGCAGACCGCTCGGCCGCCTGCATCCACTTTTTGGACAGCAGCCGGACTCTGGTGTTCAGCGACAGGCCGCTGCACGTGGGGGAGACTTTGTACGTAGAGGTTGGTCACCTAGGCCTGCCTTACTTTGGGGCACTGTTGTTCGGTTTAACATCCTGTGACCCGGCTAGTCTGCATGCCGGGGACCTGCCAGCAGACCCTGAGGTTCTCCTGGACCGTAAAGAGTATTGGGTGGTGCACCGGGGCTTCCCCATGCCTTGCTCTGGAGACGTGCTCAGCTTCAGCCTGCTGGCCAGCGGAGAGGTGCACCATGGGGTGAACGGAGTGGGCCGTGGCAGGCTGCTTTGTGTGGACTCCTCTCAGGTCCTGTGGGCCTTTTTCACCCTCCACGGGGCTGTCAACAGACTCAGAATACTAGGTATGCTGGATGTATTTACAGCAAACAAAATCAATATCAAGAACCACAATTGAACTTTTGTTTACTCTGTTTGCATTATTATAGCTTTTTTTTCCCATCTAGTAAGACCAAGTAGAACACTTAATACTAAAATGATGAATGCCTGAAAAGAACACGCTCTTCTGTTATCATCAGTCAATTCTTGAGCGTAGGCAGCCCCCATAATTTATTTTTTCCCAGACTAGAGGAATGCAGTTGAGTAGTTTATGTCTGCATTTTCCTGTTCATTTTTGGGCTGTGACCTATCTGTCCCAGTCCCACTACTCCCACATATACTCCCATCAGCTCAGACCTCATTTTCAACTGTTCCTGATCCAACAATATTATCCTCAAACAGAAATAAAACCCCTCTAAGGAACTTCAAGTCTTACAAATACGCATATCTGATCTGACTGGTGAGGGACAGTCAGGCTTTACACTGTAGCATTACATTCAAACAGCTTAAGGACACTGTATTTAAACAATACAACTGGCAGTGAAAAATACACTCTCTTCCTTTCCTCCTTCTCTAAATCGACATGAGCCTAATTATCTGCATTTTTTTGTTCATTTGTATTTATCTTTGTGACACAGGAACACTGCAGTCCAGTCCTCCCCCCACCTCCCCCAGCACTTCTCAGAGCAGCAGTCCAGATGACAGTGACTCAGACCTGGCGTTCAGTGTCAACAGATCCTCCTCTGCGTCTGAATCCTCTCTGGGTACGTTACGAAATGTTGACAGCATGCCTAATGCAACAGTGTATATAGAAATGAGATCACTACAGGAAGGTTCTTGTGGTTGCGAGGTATGGCAATTGTGTTGGACGGTACTGTGTGAACTTCTATGAGTCATGGGAAAGATGTTTTGATGGGAAAGATGTCTCACTTGGATACATTTTCACAATTTTAGAAACATTCTTCCATGATTTGTTAACAGGTCATAATTAAGCATATCTTCAGACTTCAGATGAATGTCCTAACTTGGATATTTGTCTTTGACGTGGCTTATAAATAGATTAAACACACAGCACACACAGACATAGAATAAAGAATAGAATATAAAGGTAACATTGCTGCAGATTCTGAACCTCTTCCTACAAAAACCACAAGAACAAGAGTCATCTGTGTACATGCATCCACGTCTGCTCCATTTCACGCTTTCTGTGTTTTCTATCTTTTCATTAAGTGACTGCTCCCAGCTCCCCTCTCAGTCCTCCGGTCTCTCCCACTCTCACCGCCCCAGAGCTGCCCTCTTCTGGAAAAAACGGAGAGTGCACCATTTGCTTCGACCAGGAGGTGGACACTGTCATCTACACCTGCGGACACATGTGTCTGTGCAACGACTGCGGGCTGAAGCTGAAGAGACAGATCAATGCGTGCTGTCCAATATGCAGGAGGCCTATCAAGGATGTTATCAAAACATATCGGCCATGATGTTCCAGATGTTTAAACTGGGCGCTGGGACTTCCACAGCTGGCAAGGAGATGCCTGGATGCCACCGGCTTCCTCTTCTCAGGCCCCAACCGCAGATTAGCCACACCAGGACATAACTGTGCCTATAGGATTTCCATTTTATGTGGTTAATCATCTCCGGAGACAGACTCTTCATATGCAGAACTGTGATGACGCCAAATCTTAATGCACAGACTGCACACATGAGCTCCTATATTTTGGCTAAGAAAGAAGAGATGAATTATCTGCTACCATTTTGTATTTTTTATGTGATGTCTTTTATGTCACATGTATTTGCTGAGCAGTAAAGCCTGCTGTGAATATTTTGTCCATAGTCCCAGATCTATGTGTGCTTCGGCAGAAAATGCGGACCGTAGTCTGACTTCTAGTGCCTTAGATTTTTGTCACATTTTGTGTCCAAGTAATTACGCTAACAATCTTAGCCATATTTTCAATGTACATTACTGAAAGTTTGTGGTGAAAAAGGCACACAGATGCAGAGTTCATGCAATAAAATGTATAATAGTAAGTGGAAGGTGTAACTGTATGGCAAGTGTGTTCAGATGTGTTTTAAGAACAGTATGCTTGGAAAGTAAATATAAATAAAGATTCTGGTTTTGCACATTGAGAGATGAATAAAAGTGAGGTAAATGTGATTTAAAATGTGTGTAGTTTCAATAATAAGACTGAAGAACTGACAACTGAAGAGAAAAAAAAGTGTACTATAAATATAAAGATGCACCATTTTGCTTATTAGGTGTTAGATCAGAAGATTGATGTCAATTTCATCTGAATAGCTGTAATCAATAAATGTAACACCACTTTTGAGTGTCATGATAATTATCTTTTATAATAAGCAGTAAGCATCAGCATTGCTGATACCACTACTTTTACTTTTTTAAGATCATTTTTGCATCTTCACCAGATCATATCACACAATCTGAAAAAGATTGTGTGATATGATCAAAATCTCCAGTTGAGCAACCAAATGGACTTTGAGGTGAGATTGTTTTGTCCACAATTTTGCATTCATTTGATCTTTTGATTTGATTTCCTTCAGTAATACAACAGCTTTTTGTTTGTTTAGCATTGTTGAACATATAGATTGTGTCTAAATTAGCTAGCTATAGCTACAGTATATTATGGACATTTTTAATAATTTAGTTTTAATATAACGCTGTAGTCTAACAAATGATGTGTGGAATGCTCACCCTGTAATAGATGAGTGCATATTAGATGTCAGGGCTTATATTTTGGAGTTTTTCTGCCCCCTTTTGATTAAAAACCATCAATGCGGTTTTAAATCTCAATTTATTATAAAGAACCAGATGTTTTCCTCAGAAGTTGGCAGAAACCAGAGCTGAAGGAGACTGTACCTACATTCATCAGCCGAGCATGAGTGAAATAATTGACATGTTGTTTGATGTTAAACAGGAAGCGGTTTGCTAACAAATGTTAGCCATACTTTATAAGGTGCTAATATGTCGTTCAATCAATGCAGCAAAACTGTGAAAGACAGCCGGTCATATGAGTGGTTGTAGCACACTAGTGCTGGAAAGTTTGAATCATTGTGCTGAAGAATTATGTCAGAACCTTCACATGATTTGAACTATTACAGTTTTTAGATTTTCGTTTCATGTATATAAATAAGTGATTTGGACCATTTAGGCCTATGGATGGCAGAGCACTCTGCTTTGTTTTCCTAATGAAGCTAGCAAGGACAATTTATTGATTTATTTAGAAGTATTTCTTTCTAGTAAATACAAAAAAATCCACAAACTTCTATTATTTAGACTAAAATACAAAACAGCAGTCTAATTAACAACAAAGCCACAAAAGGCAGCCTTGCCAAACGCTGGATAGTATCTGCAGCCGTCAAAAGACGAGCAATGAGAGACAGAATGATAAGTGCTTCACATGTTGACTTGTGTAACCATTTATCACACAGTCACAGTGCTGAACTAAAATACCACAGTTAACCTGACACTCATTCACACTGACTGACAGGTGAACACACTCTCCATATGGCTTTGTATTGCCCTGTCCTGTCACAAAGTGATTAAACGGTGTGTTGTTTCAAGAGTGTAATTTGAATTTCTTGATTTTGAGGAAGTGATATTATGGCTTTACAGAAAAGAATGTGAGTAGTATGTATTTCATTTAAATGTATAATGACACATTGCATTATAATTTATTGTAGATAGCCATATAAGTAAAAAAAAAAAAAAGAGGTTAACATGTGGCAGAAGCAGCAGAAATCAATCTTGTTATGAATGTGATGCAAAGTCCAAAATTTAAAATGTTAACATTTTATGGTCCCATAAATCACCTCTGCTGAAGAAAACCTGTACAGACAGGTGAGCCCAAACACAAAGTGTCTTCATCACATTCACATTTTATTTAGCCCTTACAGGAGCCTTCATTTTCTGCCCGTATAGACACACTGATCCTGCAATGTGGAGCCGTCAGGCTTATTAAAGCTTCAGTTACAGGATATTCAATTTCCTCTTTCATCAGCAGGGACCTCTTTTCCTGATAAGAGATTTTCATCTCTTTTCTGTGGAATGAATGTGATAGCAAACATATTACAGTATTTACACGCATTTGCAACTGAAGCACATCTCAGACCACAGCTTAAAGTGTCATTAACGTATGTTTAATTTTTTTACAAATGTGTAATTTGTAATCTTGCTGCATTATCTTTATGTACTGCTTTCAACATAGTATTTGTGTTGTACTTACAAACATAAACTGTGCTTACATTTGAGAATTATAAGCAATAGCTTCTGACAGACCCACACATGTTATATCTTCTTGACTCATTTTGCACAGTCGGGCTGTTGGAAATAAAGATATTAGGCTTATATAAAGTCTAAATGGCGATGATCTATTTTACAGCCCCATGAGCAAACAATCAATTGCTTACTATCACTGAGTTGTTTCTGGCAACCTGACAAATGGAAGTCCAATATCCACTCTACTTTACAATAGCTCTCTATTTAGTCTCCACCAAAATAAGAATAAAGTCTTTACGTTGTAGATGTTTAACTATGTTCACCAGCTAGTCACTTTCTGTCAGCTGTTTGGTGTTGGGCAGGTTGTTGGTTTATCAGAGTTTTTTAATCTGGAATCAGCTTCCTATTGAAGTTTAAGAAAGCAGCTCGGACTCAGCCATACAGTAAACTTGCAGGCCAAAAAAACTAAACTCCAGCTCCACAGAACTGTAGATTTGAGTGATTTACGCACTATAAAGGACTTTTTCACATTACACAGAGTGGTTTTATTCAGTGTGACTATAAAATATTGATTAATGTATAGCAGACTTAAGATAAGGCCTGTTAAAACACTTGGTTA
Source organism: Scomberomorus guttatus (assembly GCA_038419695.1). Classification (NCBI taxonomy): domain Eukaryota; kingdom Metazoa; phylum Chordata; class Actinopteri; order Scombriformes; family Scombridae; genus Scomberomorus; species Scomberomorus guttatus. Next base: position 20,403,297 of record CM076452.1, on the reverse strand, counting down.
AGGTTAAGGAATGATTGTAGTTATGGTCGAAACATGTTATTCACTTACTGTACAATAGGTAGGCCTATAATATTGGATCTGTCATCTATATCAAGAAGAACTGCAACGATTACTCAATCGGTCAATTGACAGAAATTAATGAGTCACAATTTTGATAATTGATCAATCATTCTGAATCATCTGTTTTAAAACATGATAAAGTTCTCATGTCCCTGCTTCTCAAATGCTAATGGTTTCCTTCTAAGTCGTCTCTGACTACAAACTGAATATTTTTGGGTTTAGGAAAGTTGGTTGCGCAAGAAACACATTAGAAGTCATCGCCTTGGCCTTTTGGGAAACTGTGATGGGCATTTTTCCAAATGAACAGACAGTAAATTGACTAATGGAGTAAATAATTAATAATTGATGATAAAAATAGTCATTTGTTGCATGTCAAGAATATGACTTCAGAGTGAGGCTCCCCTGACATCATCACTCTGCAGCTGGATCAATTAAAATGTTTTTAGCTTAATTTCTTCAGTATGTTTTATACAGTGTTTGGCAGCGGCAGTAAAAGGCTGTGGTTTTTACTACTTGGGTTGACAAAACTTAGAGCTCTATTTAGCGATGCACAATTTATAACAACCCTCTCTTGCGGGTATGTGGTCCTCATTGTTTGCAGGCATCTCTATTGGACACATGAAGGCGCCATTTCCATGCTCATGAGAGTCTGTCTGCTTTTTACGAAGATCAGTGACAAAAAAAAAAAAAACTATGACAAGTTGTTAATGGCTGCTGTTGTAAACCTTGCAGTTAATATGCTACAGTATTCTTGCCTCAACTCCACATTCGGATCTTATGGCTTTTAATTTTTACGAGAAGCCTGTCAGGACGCAAAGATTGCAGACAGTTTTAGTGAAAGGCGCTCAAATATTAAATCTGTCAGATTTTAACTGCCGTTGTAATGTTCCTGCCTGCAGACAGGACTGAACACAAGTACAGTCTTTATCAATGCCGGCAAAAGCCAGCACGGGACTCTCCGCTGCCCTGTGTATGAGCTTCGCATCCTTGCATTTCCATTACGCACAGGAGAGCGCTCACATGTCTTTTGGGCGAGCTCTCCTGGCAGAAGGGCCTTGGTCACTCATGAGGACCACACTGGGGACGGCAGCGACACACGAGCTCCTGGCATCTTTATCACCTTGGAAATGAACTTATTAAATTTCCCTGCGTAATGTCTTTTACAATTTCAATGATCATGGCATGGTTCGCGTCCTCCTGCTGCTCCACAGGCGGAGGAGTGTGGTTTCGACCCTCAAGAAGTTCAGGACTCCCTCCAGTAAAGTCCCCGAGAATATTTGGGTTTTAATTTTTTTTTCCCCAACCGAACAACGGCGTATGTCCACCATGGCCGCTGCACCCTGAGGGGAGATGGATTTAGAGGTGAAGGCTGTGAACGGCTCGAACCGGAATGAGAGCAAAGGCGGACTGAGCGCTTCCTCGGCTGGAGTGTCCACTGCGCTGGCCAGCGTGCTGATCTTCACCATTGTGGTAGACATCCTGGGCAATCTCCTCGTCATCCTGTCCGTGTACAGGAACAAAAAGCTCAGGAATGCAGGTGAGGAATAAGAGAAATTAGTAGAAGTAGAAGGGGATGCGTTTCTTGTTTGAGCGGATGCAAATAAAAGCTGCAAAGTCACTCAAAATAGAGCTGAGGTTATTTTTTTTATTTACAATCTGAGAACAATTTACATCACCATCATCTGTTCCACAACCGATAAGCCCAAATGATTTTCTCTGTTGTTATTTTTCAATGGCCCACAGTAATTTGGGATGCACCCTCCTCTCCCGTCTCCATTCATAACTAAAATTATGTAATTAAACTAGCCTGTAGCGTGACCTCTGTGTGTGACAATCAGGCTGCTATCTAAAGTGTGTCTCCAGTCTCAGTGTGATGGAGTTTCCACAGCCTTGCCTGTCTGCCGTCATATCTCTTCATAAATAATAACACCCTCTTTCCTCCATCTGGCTTCATCCTTCGTTCTCCATCCCAGATAAACTACATCCTTCCTTATATCAGGACCTGTAGTGTCCCATGACCTGCCAAGATGAGACTCTGCTGTATGGCTTCTGTGTCATTTTGTGCAGCTTTTACGTTGAACACAACCTCATATTTTGTTGTGTTACATTTGAAGTGTCCTGACAGCAGGGTGAAGGTGAGGAAGATATTTATTATGATCACTTGAACACCATTTCTCTTCCTTGGCAAATATGCCATCATCATTCAATTGCCCCCTTTATAGCCTGAAGTTGTCTCAAATGGCCACTAAGTCATTTCTAGTGCCTCTTCTGGAAATTAGTCTGTAAATTGTCTCCTAAAGTCGTTTTTCATGAAATAAGGGACTGTACAAAAATTATTAGGTGGGGAGGGGGGGGTCGGAAAAGTGAGATTTTTTCTTTCTTACCCCAGATTTTAATTTTATTTCAGCCTTCACTTTTTAAGGTAGTTACACAACAGTCTGCTAGGGTTTTATTAATTGTTCCCATCACAATCAACTATTAGCTAATATGAAGTACCTACCTGGCCCATTATGTCATTTTTTTTTTTTTGAGAAACACAGAATACACTTGGATCTTTTTTAGCTTTTAGTGACTGAATGTATCCTTCCAAACAGTGGGTTACATTTCCTTTTTTAACTTGTGTGTTAAGATATTAGAGCAGAGGTTGTCCAGCAGAAGGTCCAAAGAAAATATTATCAATGCTGGAGAGAGCTTTTTAAAATAGTAAAGTGTAAGGTTCCTTCCTTCCCACCCCGGTAATTTTTGTATGGTCTCTAAACAAATGCAATTATCAGTCATATCTTGTGTTGCAAATGATGGCGGTGTCCATTTCCTTCTATAAAAAACTGATAACATCTTTATACTCAGACCCATGCTTGTTGTCTGGCATATACAAACTAGAGCAGTGACAAGAAACATCAACGAACAAGTCACAGGATGGTCTCAGAAATACATTGAAGCCCTATGGGGCAGAGTTTATGACATAAGAGGCAGTTGGAAAAAGACATAAGGCACATTTTATTTTCCAATCACAAGAATCACATAAAATTATTTTTATTTTTAATTACATGCTCATGATTTGATATTACACAAAGTACAGATGAGAACACTGAGATATGTTGTGAGAAATGTCTCCCAGAGGCGTGAAAACAGAACTAGTTCTGAATATTGTATATTTGATGTTGCACTGCTTTTGAACTCCAACAGTCTTCAGATCATGCACCACACACTAACGCTGTTATACCCAGCAGCTGTATGGTTAAAAGTCAAGGCAAGAAAGCCTTCTGTTGAGTGAAAAGACTAAACCCGGTAATCACAATATGATGCTAATGACACCATGCGAATCAGGCAGCAGGATTAGGTCAGAGAGTGTTTGGAATAATGAGCTTTTAATTACAATTTCAAATACATTACATAACACATGTGTTCCTGTGTACACCAGCCAAAAGCAGTTTGGCAAGAAGTTTAGGAGCCCGAAAAATAATGGAATCCTCCGTTTTGCAAAAATGACACAGTTGACTGGTCTCAAACAAAAGGGCAGGGGTAAATTGTTCAAAAGTCTTTTCCATGCTGGCGGAATATGGACACTGCACTGATTACAGAGCTCATTCTCCTTCTCTAATTGGACTGACAGACAGGCCCACACGAGAGGTCTCGGCTGTGTTGCGGAGTGGTCAGCGTGTGTGATTCGAAATCTGAAACTCCAACAGAAGCTTAGAGCCATGCTACCCTTTTTTACATTTTTTTTATTTTTTTTTATAAGTGTGTCCTTTAGTGACAGGAAATGTTGCCGCTGTTAGTCTATCAACAATCTCTTCTCTGTTCTTAACAAGCTATTTATAGGTTGGGCTCACTTTGTATGAATGTTTAATTGTACAGAGTTTCTGAAAAAGGAAAGCATGGACACAGCTGAGGAAATATCACCGACCACAGAACAGTTGTAGAAGCTCTGTTTGCCATACAAATCGGCTTCTACGATGGATGGCTGTTTTGTGAAGAGGTGATGGGTGCAGTGTAACACAACAACATCCTCTGGGCCTTCAAACTGACATGTGAATAATATGCTGAGGTATAATTTATGATTTACGGCAGGTAAAGACTACATCCAAACATATATTTTTGTGGAATCTGGTATAAGAGGCAGACTGCTGAAAACATCCCTTTTCCTCTCTCCATTACACCCTATTCAGGCTGCTGGTTTGCTTCCTCACAGACAGCAGCAGGACCTTTCCGCTCTGCTTCACTTCAACACACTTGCTTTGCACACTACCTCGATATATCTCTGCTTCATACCACTTAACCCCCCTACACCCCCTGTAAATAAAACACTTGCATGTGTGCAATTTTCTTATTTCACCCCTGGTTGGTAGATGCAGGTATCTCTCCTGAGTGATAGTACACCAACATATTCTTATATTTGAGGAGAATTGGTACCTTATGTTCCATTTTCACAAGTCTGCAGGTTCTCTCAAGTGTGCAAATGTAATAGGATCTCTCCACTGAATCTTCAAAGGGTTCAGCATGGCACTATAGGACTGCCAATGGGGTGTTAATACTAGAGTGTCCCACCGGGGTTAACCATACTAAAAATACACTCACAAAATGCACTCATGAGAGAGGGATAGAGAAAGAAAAGGATGAAGGGGAGCAGATGGAGGGAAAAACGAGCCTGTATATGTGTGTGTGTGTGCCCGTGTGTGTGCGCATGTGTGTGCTGCTTGCACCTAGATGTCAAGGAGCTGTAGGTTGTGAGGTGTGTTAGGTTGGGGATGGACTTAAATTTACTTAAATGATGCATTGCATCCGCCTTGTCACTCATGAATAAAAACCTAAAAACTGTCCTGAGGGGGGTTAATTGAGTCAGTGGATTAAGTGAGTCAAACCAGACGTCAATTTAAATTGACAGCGCAGATCCACGGGGAATATCACTACAATAAACATGTCTTCTTTTCCCAACAACAAATAGTTGAGGACTTATTGAGGATTTATTTTCTTTTAGCAGGCAGGTAGGACATTATCAGATTAGGATTATCTAACTAAAACACACCTGGACAAGGTAAATGCTGTCTCTCTCAAAATGTTTGCATTACATCCAACCTTTCCTTCCACCTCAGGAAGCTGTTTTGATAAAATATGCATAATTCACATTCACATCATCATTATGTTCACCGGGATTACGCCTAACAAGCTTTTGGACCAGACGCTGCTTGTGTTCTGATGGTCTTATCTCTCTCAGGGCCAGTGAGTCTTATTTTCTCAGACATAGGGGGTCTGATTGGTAGATGATGTTTTTGGCCGGGCTCATAGCAGGCTGCATCACCGAAGGCAGCTTGTGTCAGTTTAATACTAAACTTCTTAGAAAAAAATCTCTGGCCCCTTGAATATGAGTTCATGAAGTAGTCACTACTAATTCATCAGTGCTAATGCCCTTGCCGAAAGGTTATTCTTGCTTATTTATGATAACACAACCGACTAAGTCCAGTGTAATCTAATTTGGGATATGCTCTTGTAGTAATAAACCCTGCGCTGACATTCAGCCGGATTCAAGCAACTCCAGCACTCCTACACATTTTTATGAATTCATCTTTCTTTCAAAGGTGTATAAATGTAGCCGGGTGAATCAAAGCGTAGTGTATCACGTTTCCAGTGTGAGCTGTTCGAGTGATGAGATGCAGGCGGCGGGTTTGACACAGAAACATAAGCCCTTGAGATTCACATGTGCACATAGCCATGCAAGTTGTCAAATTGAAAATTGACTTGGCCAGCAGGCTTTTGTTTTGTCATTTGGCTTGTTTATCTCTTGCACTGACTTCATTATGTATCTATTCTTGCTCCGGCATAACTCCCTTTTTATTTCCTACATTGTTATTTTTACTATTTAGAACTACTCAGCCAGAATGAAGCAATGTGCCATAAATAGGCTGACATTGTATATAGAGCCTATTTTAATCCATATGCAGGTTTGCACACTGGAAGGGAGGGTGTGAGTGCCATTTCTGTCTAAAATAGTTTTGAAGATGCTGCAGCCCGGTGTATACTCGATGATTCTGGCGACATATATCTTTTTTTTCACTCATGCAGAGCTAAATAGTTCTCTGCTTTGATTTCATTTACCAAGAAAATATTATATGTGACAGACAAAGAGAGAGAGAGGGATGCACTGGGGCAGCTCATGGGGTGGTCTCTCCCATCTCACGGAAGACTTTAAAGGAAGAATCCTTTTGAGTTGTTGGAAGAGTTGGTTGACAGTTTTGTGAGAGTATACTGTAAGATCACATAATTACAGAGACAATGGTGTCAGAGAGGTTAAAGGCTGCAAGTCAGGTGGTCTGTAGCCAATCAGCGTTCAGGTTAAGCTCTATTCAACTCACATACGTTGATAATAATAGCTCCCACGGATTCTAGCGGGCATGACTTTTTTCTTTGTTGGTGGTCTTTTTTTTTTTTTTAAAACAAAACTAAAACTAAAACAATAATTATTTGAGTGCTGTGAGTTTGGGTGTGTTGAGCATCAGGCCCGGCCAAGTTGGTTAATTAAACAAAGAGATGTAACAGTACATCCGATGTTTTAATAATGGATGCCAACAAAACAAAGACAGTCATCTGGCTGCTTCACAGCAATCCTCTCAACTGTGTTTTAGCACTTACCTCATCCTCTTGACGATAAGGGGGAGAGAGGGTTCAGCCAGAGCGAGCTAAGGCTGTATGTAACATGCCCTGTCCAGCCAGCGTGCATGATAACACTGAGCTGCATGATGTCAGCGAGGAATCAAACCTCTGCACAATGACAAATGCACACAGCGAGTTGTGTGAGCATCACAAATACAATCTGACAGATTTGCCCACTGAGCTGACTCGAGGATGAAGAAAAAATGCTTTTATTTTTATCTCAGCAGGCTTGAGAGATGGCCCGTGCTCTTTCACTAACTTGAAAAACTGAGTGTCTCTACATACCTGTACCTGTTGTCTTCTAAAAAAAAAAATCAAGAGCCCATGCTGCACATTTTTAAGTAGCATGAGCTAGGATGGTAGAAATAAAATGACACGTGATGTTATTATTTTCATTCCCACATTTGAGAGTAAATTAAAATTAGACTGGTTGCTCAACAACATACTGTAGCTGTGTTGTCCCCGGGTGCGGGGATCATAACAGGCTGTGAATGGCGACGACTGATGGCCAACATGTGTTTTAAATCTACTCTCATCATATCTGCCAATCAACGTTGTTGTTTCAGCTGTTGTCTGACTGAGCGAGAGCCTTGTGCCTTCACATTTAGACTTCAAGAGGTATTTAGTTATATGTAGGGGTATAACTGCCTTTTAAGGGTATAAATACTTGCTTACCTTGAATGATTGAGCAACAGCCCGCCCACAATACAACTGGTCTCATTACCTACGTATGCAAGTATGTTTTTACCTATCCTGATGTGCTGTGTTATTAATGTTAACACTATCAAATGTGGCAAGGTGGGCTTCAGATCCTCTTTCTGACACAGCAGCTACCTGGAGTGTAGTGTGCACTGTTAACTCAAATTAACTTCACCACAAACCCTCCCCCTTCCCATATCTAGCAGGATAAGTGAGACACCCCTGCTCCAAAGTGCGTAACCAACAACATGAAGCAGTATACTGAGCAACAATGACTTATTTATTCACTCTAATCAAATGAACTTTTATTACTCTCTTTTCTTAGTTTCAGTTTAAGGTCACTTGTAATAAACTTATCAAGTTCACAAATAAAGAAAGAAATGAAAGAAATGTTTTTCATTCTTTTCTTACACCACATTTTTACAACAAAACCAGTGAATGTTCAACAGTTCACATAGAAAACCAAACATTCCACTTATATTCCTGTATGAAACACAATATCTCAACCTTTGTCTCAGTCCATAAAGTGTCCATGTTTCTGAGTAATGTCCCATGCCCAGTAACGGATAATCATCCACTAAATAACAGGTTGGACTGAATCACCTTAACAGTTACACATTCACCATTCAGTTCAAGAAGACATAAAATGAACATACCTCGGTCCTTGGTATAATAGTAGAAACAAGAACACAATGCCAGTCTGCTGAGATGAGTGGAGGTGGATGAGATGAGTCACTGGGAGAGTGTAGTCTGGGTGGCAGGGAAACCCTTGGTTCAATTTTCCTGAGAATCCCCCACGATGCGCTGTTGGCTTGCACAACCACTGCCGACTGTCTGCTTGAAGGGAAAACCTCAATGTAGAAATCCTGCCTGGCTCCCAGCAAACTTAGTTCAATTCCTGACATGTCCAATGTCCACCCCGTCTGTCCTCACTTTACCGGGTCTTCTCACCGCGCCAAACACTTAACTGCCTAGTGACTGATAACATACATCGGTTTGAAACATGCATGTCTTCTTCTTCAACAGATGCTGTCTCCTGTCACTTTCAGTCCATGACCATCTCCGAGACACGAACCCGCTCTGTTTCCATGTGCAAATGCCTGATGCTAAAGCAATTATTTCTATCACTTAAACTGTAAACCTGGTGAACATTTTAGTGAGGACCAGCATGTTCTCATAGCCTCCAGCTGACCTCTCCAGCACAGTGTAGTCCATTGCAAGGACTTCCAATGGGGCAGTAACATTACTGTATGTCATGGGGGCTCAGGTCTTGGGGAAAACATCCCTAGCCAGTGTACACCATTTGCACTGCTCAATCCAGCTCTGAAAATCTCTGGTCATTGTTGGCCAATAATAACTTAATCTCAAGAGAACAAGTGTGCTCTTCTCTCTAAATTGCTCTCTGTGCTCATGCTGGCTTTTATACACCTTTTGCTGCAGGGATTGTGGAACAATCAACTAATAAATTTCCTCTCCGTCCTGTGGGTTATAGATATGTCGAAACGAGGCACCTTCATATAGTTTCAGCCGTTCCCACTGTCTGGAGAGCTGTTTCATCTCTGGCTCCATGGCCTGCTGTTTAGGAGGACTTAGTCTTGTCTTCGTCAACACGGCATGGTAGACAGGCCCAATAGCTGAGTCAGTCCTTTCTTGCTCCCCAGTTTCGTCCCAGCTATATCCACCAACTGATTTCTTTATGTTTGCCTGTACCACAACTTGTACAGCAGGTTCAATTTTCTTATCCAAGACAGCTGGTCACAAGCATGCACACACTTCCTATGAGTTCATTTTAATGAAATCTTTGTCAGTGTCCCTTGAAAACACATCCCTGTGTCTTGCTAGCAGTTCACTAAGCTGTTGACATTGTGGTGGCTTGAGCATGTCTGTGCTTACTTGGACAGGGACAGACAACGGTGCTGTCTTACAGTCTACGGCCTGGTTCTCATTTGACTTTTACATGAAACACCCCCTCATTTTCCTCAAACTCCACCACTTCTATTGGAAGCACTTCCTTTGGTTTGCTTATGGTGGCTACTCGGGACCTTGGCATCAACTTTACAGTTTTCTCACTTGTAGTCATGATTCTGACTGGAATTTTTCCACCTGTTGTCTTGCGAGGACGTTGGCCACCGAAACCCCTCTAGGGAGGCTGACATGAAACCTAGCCTCTACTAGCACTTGGCATTTCACTTTAGCTGACACTCAGCCAGCTTGACAAAGCCAATCTTGCCTTCAGGACTTATGTGCTCAGCTTCTTTCTTTACTCTGGCCAACACCTGACGGACACCTGCTTCTCCTTCTAATGGACTGTATTTGTCCATCTTTTTTAGCTCTCCTTCAGTCATGTAGCATGCCTCAACCTCCTCAATCACATTCATTCCTACAATACCTGGGAGCCCATTCATCCTTTTTGTGTCTGGGTGGGTGTCAGTAATCACTAAAATGCACTTCCTACCAACTGTCTTTCCCATAAACTGTCTTTCCCATAAACTCTGTACATCTCTGCTTCTATACACCCTAACAGTGGGATATTCAGTCCATTTGCTGCAGTGAGTGCTAATTCAACCCAATTAGCAGACTTTTTCTCCAAAGTGTTCCCTGAAATCAGGTTCAATGGTGACTACTATCACAGAGTCTACTACTACTATCACCGAGTCTCTCTGACACACAGGCAGGCTATTGCCAATTCAAAGGTCTGGCAGCTCCCAAAAGCACTTCTCTGGAGAGCTTCATCCACCTCCTTAGCAACAGACTCCACTGCTTGACTCCCAATCATGGGTGAGCCAATATACCTCCGTCTATCATCTTTCAGAGGTGTCCTCTTTGGGGACAACCGTTTTGTTGCTCTTTGATCTTTAACTTGTTATAAAGTACTTGTTCTTTATAACTGTTGTATAGTTCCTCATGATGAACAGCTATCTTCTTTATCTCCTCATGAAGGATTTCCATTGTTAATGTGGACTCTGAGTCCTCCACCACTGCAGCAGCATTTACAACAACACTGTTCCTGATACCACTTCTTCTTCAGACCAGGTGATGGCTGCTTGCATTAGCTCAATAAATGTCAAATCCTTTTTCTCTTTGACTCTTTTTTTGTTTCATGTCTCAATCATCTCTGAGACCCAGCACCAGCTGTTACTTTAAAACACCATCAGCATTAGGGACACAGTTTGGTTCTCTACGCTGGATTTGAATCAGTTTTCTTTGAAGGTCATATGCATAAGAGTGTATTGTCTCTCCTGGCATCTACTTTCTTTCATAAAACTCCTTAAGCCTTGAACCAATGGGGACCTTATCACCATAGGTCTGTAGGAGGACATCGAATATTTCACTAACAGAGCGTTCTTTCCCTTCCAGCATGAGCTTCACTGTTGTTTTAGCTTCATCTTTCAAATGCTGTTTGACTAGTTCAATCCAGTCCTCTTCAGATGCTTTCATGACTTGGAAAACAGACTTCACTGACGCAACCCATCCTTCAACACTTTGATCACTGGACTTGATTTGGCCTCCACTGAAATCTGAGAACATACAATCTCTCTCAATGTAAATGGCAGGTGGGTCCTTAAAGGCAGCAGTTTGTTGGTCAGTAATAGCTTTCACCAGTGCGAGGGCTTCTCTTTGTTCAGATCTGGCCTGTTGTATGGCACCTGCCTGTTCTGTGAGCCTCCTGTGTAGCTCAGCAAAATCTTTTTTTAGGTCTTCCAGTTCTGACATCGTTAGGCTGGTTAACCTGGCATCAATGTATACTCTAACTGAGGTTAACTAAATAAGATCCTGTTCATGACGTGAATTACAGGTATGAAGCAGGGAAATTAAGCCACCACCTTGTAGGGGTATAACTACTTACCTTCAATGATTGAGCAACGAAAAGATCTAAGTCCCCGCCCCCAATGCAACTGGTCTCTATACCTATATATGTAAGTATGTTTTTACCTGATGTGCTGTGTTATTAATGTCAACACTATCAAGTATGGCAAGATGGGCTCCAGAACCTCTTTCTGACACAGCAGCTACCTGGAGTGTAAGTGTGCACTAGCCTGTTAACGCAAACTAACTTCAGTAGAAACGCTCCCCCTTCCCATATCTAGCAGGACAAGTGAGACACCCCTGCTCCAAAATAAGCTTAACCAACAACATGAAGCAGTATACTGAGCAACAATGACTTATTTATTCACTCCGATCAAATGAACTTTTATTACTCTTTTTTCTTAGTTCCAGCTTAAGGTCACTTGTAATAAGTTCACAAATAAAGAAAGTAATGAAAGAAATTCCCTCTTTTCTTACACCACAATTTTTACAACAAAACCAGTGAATGTTCAACAGTTCACATAGAAAACCAAATATTCCACTTCCTGTATTGTAATGTAATATGTAATATTCCTGTATGAAACACAATGTCTCAACTTCAACCTTTGTCTCAGTCCATAAAGTGTCCATGTTTCTGAATTTCTGAGTATTGTCCCATGCACAGTAGCGGATAATCATCCACTAAATAACAGGTTGGGCTGAATCACCTTAACAGTTACACATTCACCATTCAGTTCAATAAGACATAGAATCAACATACCTCAATCCTTGGTATAATAGTAGAAACAAGAACATGAAAGCTGGGAAAACTGTATATAATGCCAACAAACACTGGGTCTACTTGCACTACTTCTTAACTCTTAAAATGTGTAGTGCTCACACGGAATACGCTCTTTATTGCACAACGTTGACTCAAAACTTGTGGGAAGCAAGGGCTGCTTTTGCAAAACACCAGTTAGATTGAACTGTGGCTCCACTCTATGTTCTTGTTATCTGCCTTCTTATCTAACACAACAGTACAATTTGATTTATTGTCTTATCCCCCACCTAGAACAGCTGCACTGTAAAAATATCAGACGTCATTTTCTATGATTCATGTCTTCTGAGGAGATCCAGTGTCACACTACCAGCTGCTTAGACCTCAAGAGGACAGGAACTTGTTTGATGTAATCGGACAATAAAATCACCCATGTCCCATTTTTTATGTACTTTAACTCAGTGTTCCAATGTCTTTTCCCCACGGGCAGATGGAAGCTTTAAAAAAAAAAAACAGCCCAGTTTTAGAATTTTATTGGGATGGACTTGCCAAATAAAATGCTGTCCTTACAGTTATACAGCATACAGTTATTTCTTTGACTAAATACTATTGATTTGTGTGCTGTATGTAGGGAAATGACAAATGCTGATAGTTTCTAAATAAGACTAAGAGTCTACAGCCCTGTTAGCGGCTCTGTGAGGTTGTATTTAGGCACAGCAGTGCTTTGAGCTAAATGCTCATGTCAACATGCTCGCAATGACAATGCTAACATGCCAATCAGAATCAGCATTATTGGCTGAGTATGTTTACTCATACAAAGAATTTGACTCTGGTTTCTAGTGGGTCTCTATGTACTTATAGGTTAAACTGCTTCTGTAAACTGTAAACAGGGATACAATAGTGCAAAGAAGGCTGGAATTAATATAGTATGGGTTGTGTAATAAGTTACTTTTATACATACAGTGGTTGTTTATGTGCAGTATTAGCATGTGTTCACATCTATCAGTGAGCATGTACAGCCTGATTATATTTACATTTGACAGTGATGGATAATATGTAGGCCTACATGTTATTGCACAATCTGTATGAGAAACGGTAATATATATGATTTGTAGAGCATCAGATGTTTTAGTGTTTCAAGGTTATTGCACAGGGATTGTTATGTGACAACACATGACTGATTTAACTGTTCATGGGATTGATGGTGTGAGAATGTTTTGGCGGGCAGTCCAGGGTGTGATGGGTTTACTGTTTGTCCTGCCTGTTTCCTGACTCAGGAACAGTGCATAAGTCTGATCTTTCAGCAGTCCTAACCATCCGTTTCAGCCTGTTCTTGTCCTGTTTGGTGGCTTATCGGAAACAGACAGTGATAGATATACAGAGAACAGAGTCAATGATTGATGTGTAGAAGTGGCAGCAGCTCCCGAGGCAGGTTGAACTTCCTGAGCTGGTGCAAGAAGTACACCCTCTGCTCAGCCTTCTTGGTGAATGTTTAGCAGGTATGTTTACCATGTTCACCATCTTAGTTTAGTGTCCTAATATTTGCTGATCAGCACTAATCATCAAGTATAGTTGAGGCTAATGGTTTTTAGTTTTTTTTATTAAAAACCAAAGTATAGGAGATAAGTCTGTACCAAAATCCCTGGCAATTCATCCAACTGGCTAGTTCTTGAGCCATTTCACTTAAAAGCTAAAATGTCAACCTCATGGTGGCACTAAAGGAAATGTCAGAGAATCACAAAAGGCAGTAGGATGAATGTCTCAACAAAATGTTATGGAAATCCATCCATATTTTTGAGGGGGACAGAGAAAGAAAAACAGATATTTCAGTCTGGACCAAAGTGGTGGACTGACTGACCAACATCGCCATCTCTAGAGCTATGCCACTAGGGTGGCTAAAATGTTGTTAGGTTTATCAGTGAGACAGTGAGTTACAGTGAGAAGAAAAGAGATTGTGACACTGAGGGACCTGTGCCAATAAAACATTTGCCTGGATCCAGATCTGTGCACTCAAGAGTACATGGTAAAAGCCTCATCAAAATGAGCCTCAGAGGGCACAACGGAGCTGCTATTTTATGACGGGAAGTCACAGTTGTACCTCTGCTGACCCAGTTTATTTTAAGGAATTTAACCTGAAGCAGAAAGTTTAAAAAGAGTGCTGTATGCTTTAATTATAGATGAGTTTGTCTGTTTTGTCTGTTATTTGAACCTCTTCTCTTTCCCCAGGCAACATCTTTGTGGTGAGTTTATCAGTTGCAGACCTGGTGGTGGCACTGTACCCCTATCCTTTGGTCCTCACAGCCATCTTCCACAATGACTGGACCATGGGTGACCTGCACTGCCAGGCCAGCGGCTTCATCATGGGCCTCAGCGTCATCGGCTCCATCTTCAACATCACGGCCATTGCCATCAACCGTTACTGCTACATCTGTCACAGCCTCCACTACGACCGTCTGTACAGCCTAAGGAACACCTGCTGCTACCTGGGCCTCACCTGGCTGCTCACCGCCGTCGCCACAATGCCCAACTTCTTTGTCGGCTCACTGCAGTATGATCCTCGCATCTACTCCTGCACCTTCGCCCAGACAGTCAGCTCATACTACACCATCTCGGTGGTCATTATTCACTTTCTGATCCCGCTGCTAGTGGTGTCTTACTGCTACATGAGGATTTGGGTGCTGGTGATTCAGGTAAAACACCGGGTTAAACCGGAGCAAAGAACTAAACTGAAACCGAGTGATGTAAGGAATTTCCTGACTATGTTTATGGTGTTTGTGTTGTTTGCTGTGTGCTGGGCTCCATTGAACCTCATAGGTCTAGCAGTGGCTATAAACCCTGTGAAGGTTGCGCCCAATATACCTGAGTGGCTCTTTGTCACAAGCTACTTCATGGCGTACTTCAACAGCTGCCTCAACGCCATCATATATGGACTACTAAACCAAAACTTCCGTAAAGAATACAAGACAATTCTCCTCGCTCTGTGCGTCCCACGTTTGCTCCTCATGGAGACCTCCAGGTGTGCCACAGAGGGCCTGAAGAGCAAGCCTTCACCGGCTGTAACAAACAATAATGTAGCAGAGATAAATGTATAAACTCATGTTTTACTGGGAAACTAAGATGAAGTTTCTTTGGAGCCTCATCGTGGATGTGTGCCATGATTCACCCAGTGTCTTTACACAAGATGTGTATCATTTTCCAGTTGTAAAGATAAAATCATGTCTGGAGAGGACACTGCTGCCATCGTATTCCTTTCAGCCATGTCAGACGCTGTTCCCTCATGCTGAGACCATCAATTGTGTCACTGGTACATTGTGTTGTTTTGTGACAGCCTTCCCTGCACTGCATTCAAAGACAGATCAACTAAATGGTTAACAAGCAAGAAAAAGTCCAGATTACAGTCAGTATTCACCAAAAAAATCATGAAGGGTAATCATCTGTGAGAATTACTCTCCTAAAATCAACCAATATGTACCATAAAGGTTGTTTTCTGAATAGGAGACTTCACTCTTTAAGCCACATCCCAGCATGTCTATATCACATGCACGAGAATGACTGATTGTTTATGAGTATATCAACAGCATAGTGAAAAAAAACTGTGTTTTCTATTTCCACTGTGTCTTTGCACTCTTAAATGCAGCTTTAATGATGGAAAAGCCAAAAGGTTGGTTGTTTTCTCTCAATGCAGTCCTTAATCTAATTCTAGATCCAAACTGAAGTCCTTTTAAGGCTCAATTACCAAGGATTTAAGATTATTACTTGGATTTTAGTGACTGAGACTATTAAAACTGGGGTAGGTGCCAATCTGGAAACACGCATTAGCTGCTGTATAAGCCGTGGTGAAGTTTGCATCCCATATTTCATCCTCAGTGTATATGAATATCTCCTCCTGGGAATGTAGGCTGTATTAACTCACTGTGATACTGTTTTACCCTTCAGCTTGTCTTCTGAGCAATGCTGCCCTCACAAAAACACACTGGGAAGATTGTGGAAGCTTTTGCTTCAGTTTTAATCCAAGAAATATCAAGTATCAAATATCAGAACAGGCTTTGTGCGTTGATGGAAAAAGTCGTGCCTTGCTGTCTGTAGAATTGAATACTCCCATCGTTTTCGTCAATTCCTCCGGTAAACAAAACTCTTTTAACCATTTTAACTATTGCATGTATCAGTTTACCAGGCAAAAAAAAGTTCAAAGCCCCAGGCGCCCCCTTTCAGACCCTGAATGATTTAGGAATTGGAGAAATTACGAAAAAGTGGAGGAACAGACGATGAACAAAGCTAGCTTTCTTGTTTATTAAATGCCTGAGGGACATGATATGCATCAGGAGCCAGAGATGTAATTTCGTGATACTGCAAGTGTGCCCGAGCACATGTCACCCTAGCCGAGATGAGCTCTGACAGCCTCCCAGCATAACTTCCACCCAACAAACAAACTATGAGCGGTTCACCTCACAGGGAGATGTCAATGTGACACATTCTTGATATGATGCACTGTTACTGGAGTATTAAAGAGATTACACATTTCCAATGTCTAATTCAATGATATATGTATACATATTCTCAGCATATTTTACATTTACTCTTAGATCCATTTTCTTAATTTTGTATTCTGCTGTGCTTTTCTGCAGCCAAGCTTGGATACCCTGCATGATGTCTGACTAAAATTTAAACCCTCAGTGGATGATTATAGATGCAGAAATGGGAATCTGAATCCATGATGGATCTTGGATCAGCAAATGTAGACTCAAGCTGTCTTACAGAGCCAGGTGTTGTCAAGTTGCACAGCAGCAAAATGGCACAAAACTGTTCAATTCTGCTTGCAATCTTACAAGTCAGTGTCTCCGATGTGGAAAAGAAGTAGCCCACACGCCAGTAGAAGGTCAGCCACAGATGAGTGGCTAAAGGGGCTCGAGGGAAGATGACAATGTCGGCTCTACCACACCAAAGAGTCACAGACTAATGGCAGGGTCATTCTTCTTCCTCCTTCTCTAACCTTCCACTATTCATTCTCTCCTTTCTGCTCTCTACCTATTTATCCTGCTCTCTCTTATGGCATCTTAAAGGAATAGTTTTGAGACTATTTGGGACATTTGGGGAAATACGATTTTTGCTTTCTCGCCAAGAGTTAGATTAGAAGATCGATACCACTCATATTTGTCTGTTAAATACAAAGCTACAACCAGGAGACAGTCACCTTAGCTTAATGGGGGAAATATCAAGCCTGGCTCTTTCCAAATGTTGAAGTCCAACTGAAATTAAATTGCCTTTTTTTGGCACACATATCGGCTCTGTCCTGTGTTCTCCTTTGAGACAAAATCTGAAACCAAAAGGGAGAAATTTATATTTTAAATTCCAAGACTTCATGATGGTGCCCCCTAATTTTACATTATATTGATTAAATACCGTTCCACCATCCACTTACATTAGCTGGGGTCCTTATTTCAATACAGCAAATCAAATTTCGCATAAAACAGTAACGTGGCATTCAATCATAGGCAGAGCAGACAGTCACACTGAGCCTGATAGCATCCTGCTACACAACACACAAGCTACAGACTCTAAACAACCCACATTAGCTTTCCTGCTAAAGTCTCCTTATCTAACTTACAAACATGACCACGTCTCGTCGTGCGCCTTAGCTTGTTGAACGAGCCACCAAACCAAACATTCATGGCAGAAAAGTGCACCACAATCGTCAGTTAGCAGGCTAGATAGCTAATTAGCTGCTCAGCTAATGTCAGTCAAGTTTTGACTGGCTGCCCAAGCCAGCTGAGAGAGAAATGAGCATTTTTGATATTTCCCCAAAGATCTTTTTTCTTGATTCAATACAAAACTATTAACTATATAGTTCCAGTCAAAAGTTTGGACAGTGTGGTGGTATGAATCTTATCTCTGAGCAAGAAAGCAAACAAAACTATTCTATCTGTAATTTGTCATGCAACTGACCATGTCCACTCTGACGAGTTGATATTTGACATGTACAAAGACTTTTTTTTTTCTACCAATGCTGGATAACTCCTGTGATGTGGTGTGGAAGCTTTGTAAAATATTAATTGGCTTTATTATACTAAGCCTATTGTTAGAAGAGACTGTGACACAACTCATATTACTCAGTGGATCCATCAAAAATAAAATCCAGAATTCACTATGAATAACTGAAATGACAATCCACCCTCACTGTCAGTCATTTTTCCTTTGATTTAATAGGAAGGGCAATAGCTTGTGGACATATTTTTCTTCTGGTTATGTTCAAGGACAGCATGATCTCTCCGCAAAGACGTATGTGGTTCTATCTGTCTGTGACTTACATTCTCTTTCTCTCTGACATCAACTCCATTTCCCTTCACTTTGGCTGCTACCAGGTAGGCTTTTTACAGCCAAGACACATCATGAATCCCCATGTACTGCCATATTTGAATGTCAGAGATTAGCATCTTAATTGTGTAATTTTATTGTCATATATCAGGCAGGTATCCTTGTCTTCTTTTTTGTAAACATATGTAAGAGAGCAGTAGTGCTTTGTGCAGCATCCACTTGATGTCACCGGGTATTTATTGCTAAAACTGGACCAAGCACAGGAGGAGCAAGGCATAAACTTGAAATTGTCTGAGGCCATGATACTCTACTCCCTCCAAAGCTGTGGTTTTACTTGCTCATTTTCTTCGACTCCTCAGTGGTCTCTTTTGTGGGAGATAAAGATTATTTCCACAACAGCAGAACATTGTCGCCACAAATGTGGTTAACACAAAATGCATGAGCAATGAGGCATTATAGGGCCTAACGCTTGCATGACATGATGGGTTTTCGAAGCCAGATGTAACTCGCCTATTTGCACAGAGGAATTTCTACAGCTCTTGCACATCATTGCATTTTACAGCAGCGAGGTTTCACTGTGGGCCTGCTGCCACAATAGCAAGTCTCCTAATGGATTTGTGCATTGGGTTTAGCACTGCCTGTGTTGTCATGCATATGATGTGTTCCTACATGTCCCGATGGGCTGTGGGTCACAATACTACCAGGAGGTTTTAGGTGGACTGACTGTTGTCCAGCTTGACGCCCACAGCTGCTGCTATTATTATTAGTCATATTTCTATTATTATTATTGTTGTTATTGTTATTATTGTTGTTGCTGTGCCTCTCTGTGTCTCTCTCTCCCCTCTCCCCATCCTTCTTTCTCTCTCAGCCCAACCAGTCAAGGCCAATGGCCACCCACCTAGAGCCTGATTCTGCTCAAGATTTCTTCCTGTTAAAGAGGAGTTTTTCCTTGCCGCTGTCGCCAAGTGCTTGCTCGTGAGGCAATGTTGGGTCTCTTAAATTAAAGAGTACAGTCTGGACCTGCTCTATGTGAAAAGTGCCCTGAGATAACTTCTGTGTTGATTTGGCGCTATATAAATAAAACTGACTTGACTTGACTTGACTTGTGGATCCAAGGAAGCCAGTGAGGGCAGGAAATGGGGCTGTTGGGGATTATCTGCGTCAGATTTCTTGACTTTATTTATAGACTGAATCATATTATAGATAAATTTGTGAATGTTTAAGTATCTCTACTTAACAAAGTTCCCATGCTCCCTGTTTGTTGACAATAACCTCCAGTGTGCCGTGGTGGAAGACGTACACAGATCTTTTACTTAAGTAAAAGTGCCATTACAACAATGTGAAAATATTTAATTACATGTTAAAGTCATGCAAGCATTATCAGCTGAATATACTTAAAGGACCAAAAGTAAAACTACTCATTCCACACAAAATAATGTCCCCATGTGACTGATATGATAAGTGTGGTTCGAAAACCAGAGAAGTCTGAAGGGGAAATTTCTCTTTGGTGGACCTGCTTACAACTCAGACATCTGAAATGTGACAAGGGGCCCCACGTAGACACTGCTTTAGTGTAAGAGGTCACATGCTAGTAACTAGAAGCTAAGGCTGTTAAAAATAAATGCAGTGGAGTAAAAGGTATAATATTTCCTTCTGAAACTGTAGCAGAGTAGAAGTGTAAAGTAGCACAAACTGGAAACACTAAAGTACAAGTACCTCAAAATTGCACTTAAGTACAGTACTTGACTAAATATTTCTACCACTGCATGGTATCAAAAGGAAAATACTAGCCCATTAAACATGCTGACAACATGATGAATGGATGGTAATAAATCCTGTCACCACTGGCAGCAGTTATAAGTGCAGTGGATGACAATGGTAATGGCAGCATGAAACCATTTATAAAGTGTTTTTATTCTTACTTTCACTTCGAATGGAAACTTCATTACAGTAATAGCTCCCCCAATATGATGCTTTGCATATTTTCTGAAGGACACTGTGTCGCTTGGTCAAAACAACAGGTGTAGAGTGGGGGGGAGGAGGGGGGGCTCATGTTTGACACTGAGTACTGGTGACATGTGGAATGTAAAAGACATAGCTTGGGGAGTCCAGAAAGAAAGAACCATGGGAAATACTTCCAGAAGGTCAGAGGTCAAGATCCATGTGGAAGGGCAACCTAGTGTTGAAATTGCAATAGAAGACCCCTTGACCAAATCTACACACTGTAATTCCATTGAGAACATTACTTTTGTGAAGCTCCCAATTTAGAAGCAGTTGTTTTATTAAAATCCATCATCCTGCCATAACAGGGTGAACATGTGCAGCCAGTGTGTATATCAGCTTTGTCATCTGTGGTTTCAGTCTGTTCCCAAAGCTCACTGCAATAAACCATCTAATTAATTTTTAGTTTTGCATCTGTTTCCAGAGAAAATAAGAATCCAGTTTATTGGGAGGATGTAATTTTCATCTCGAATAATTACTGATGACCTGTTTATGAAAAGCGGTCACTGTTTATAATTATGCCTCGCTCTAATGATTGGCTGAAGATATTTTGTGCTACAATTCAAAAAAGAGTTATGGTTGCTGTGGGATAGTAAGATTTGAGAAGCTAATATTGAGTATAACGTGCTTTGGCTCCTGTACAAAAAGGTGTTTAATTTGAATCATTGGCTTGTTACAAATGGGGTAAAGTCAGGTCATTTTGTATGCAGTTCATCTGATCTTTCACTAAAGGGAGCAAAGACAATATTATCATGTTATCTTTTTCATTTAAAGTGAGAAAAAAAATACAGTCTATTCTTTGATCTGATTACATTGTTTGTGAGGTACAGTTACGTTTTAGGTTTGTGGTTTTATACGTAAAGCTTGTTAAAAAAATACAGGTCTAATACTGTATTTCAATCATGCCACTGAAACAATTGACATTGATATGATGGGAAATTACACTCTATCTGCCTCTATTGAAAGGCAGAGAAAGTAACATCTGATGATGTCTGTGCACAGAACTGGTAAATGAAAATAAATGTATTTAAAATCAAGCATTACAGGTCAATGCACAAGCAGGTTTGAGGATGTCTGCGTTGAAAATTCTCCACTGTTCTCCCTGTTTGTCTCCAAAGAGCAACATCCACAGTAACAAAACAAAAAAAGGCAGAAAATACATTTTAAAATTGCTTTTGGTGGTTTGTCCAGCAACAGATTAGAGAATATTAGGCTGCGACAACTCGGTGTGTCTGCAGAGTTGGTGACATCTTGCGTTTTTGTCGAGAAACTAATTGGGAGTGAAATTGCCACAGAAAGCAAAATGATTATTTTGAGCACACATCACTGAGAGTCTTTTCAAATCAAATGTGCTTTGGGGAACCTGCTGTGCATGGGACCAGTGAGAACAAAGCCAACTGGAGCAGAAAGTGCCACTCCTTGACACTCAGCCAGGGAGACTTCAACCAGAAACACAGCCAGTGCACCGACACTAAATGTATGTAATACACGGCACGAAATGGACTAAATGGCTCTCTGTTACACCAGCAATTAAACAAGAAATAGTCTACGCTGTTACATTATTCAGGAATGTAGGATGCACAAGCACATACTGTACATGTGCATCGGGCCTGCACACAGGTCACGTCACAGGTCACAGGTCACAGGTCATGTTATTCTTCTTCATGTCCATTTCCTCCAAAGGTGCAAGATAATAGTGCATTGAAAAATATTTGAATGATGAACTTACTCATAATAATACATCCTCTCTTTACTTCTATCCTCTGGGCTTAATTATGGGATTGGATGGAGTGGAAAGTGACTTTAGGATATGAATGGGCAATTGTAAAATATTTTATTTTCCTATTGAAAACACGCTTTTTAAAAAATTAGTTAAATAAGTGTTAAATGAGATTAGGATCTGTCTGGTGTCAGTGCTACAAGTATACGTATTATAACATATTATCACAGTATACGGCCCCTGATTCAACCTCTAAAAGTCACGCTCCTCATCATATTTTTAAGACAATTCCCACCTTCTCTATGCAAAAATTCAAACAACAATCCCTTACATTTCTTTAAATTATTATGTGACGCTCATTTGAGCTAATCTGGGCATGTATCTGTGTCAGATAATGAGTTTACAATCTACCAAATGAGCTGCGATTATTCCACTTTCCAGCAAGAGAGTCTTGTGATACCACAAGACTCTCTTGCTCTCAAAATCGTATACACAATCAATCCACAAAAGATGCAGTGTGTAAAGAACTAGATATTTTTGAATGAATGAATATCCTGCATGAGACACTGAAATTAGCTTCTACAAAAGCACTGTTGTTGTCCAATGACAACCATGTATCTTTAAACGTGAGTTTTTCATATTAATCAAAGGATTAAGTGTTCTTTTATTGGTTGAGAAAATACTCATTCTTAAGATAAATAAACCATTTAAAAAACCCTTTGGATTAATAAAAAAATGCACAGTCATGAACCCAAAAACAGACTTGTTTTTATTAACTTATGAGATGCTGATCATTTGGAGATACAGAGTTTTCACAGGACAGCAACAAAAAGTAATTTGTTGTATATATTTCTATTGAAGGTTTGTTGCTGTTCACATGGTCACTTTTGTGCTTACGCAAAACAACCCAAACACCGAGTGAGTGTGATTCATGAACTTCTTCCAGAAAAGCAATGAAAGGGGATATGTTTTCTTAAATTCCTCGAGTTTGTCCTTCAAAGAAACCTTAATTCTTGCAAGATGAAGGGTTCCAGACAGGTTGTTTAGCCAGTGTTGTACTGAGGGTGGTTCAGGTGTTTTCCTTTGTGGACAGTGTGCACAACACACACACATCTTTCATGTCCAGGTGCTGAGTCCAAAAAAATTGTAGATCTACCTCCCAAAGATTCACAACACTGTAAAATGCTCCCTTATGAAGATATTTTTCTTTAGAAAGAGTTCAACATTTTGAACCCAAATTGGCTCTTTGTCAGGTACAGAGGCATAAAACGGTCTCAGATGTGTGTCATTGAATAAAAAGCCTTAGTCTCGCCTGTGGATGTGGCTACAACCACAGTGATGGTACACTCCTCCAAGTCAGTGTCTCTGACATGCCAAAAATGACCATTGTTGGCTCCGGTTGAATTGCAGTACCAAACACACTTGAAAAAACAATTTTGCTTCCAGTTAGTCTGCTGAGGACAAGAAACAAAGCTATGTAATAAAGTGCCTTCAGCAGAATTACATTCAGCACACTGTGTTGACGCCTCTGGAAAAATGCTGCGGAGTTCATTGTTTTTTTTGGTTTTTTTTTGGATGTGACTTCACTGTCAAATTTTGTGAAGAATTTTTATAATTAGCCTTCAATTGTCTAGCTGTTTGGTTCAAACATCTCTTTAAGAGATGAAATCAGGATTAATTCTAGAGGATACAAATGTAGAATGATTGTATATGTTACCTGATATTATTGGCAAAATATTATAAAAATGTAAAATTTTAGGATTATACAAATGAAGATACATTGAAATACAATCCCTAAATATATGCAAAATATGTAGAACAATTAGTGACTTAAAGGCCTTACACACCCTTAGTTTAGCCTAGTGTAGCCTAATTCATGGTTGTATTTGTACACTTTTCTGATTGCAAAGCAGTTTTTATTCTAAGATCAGATGTTATAAAATTGTGAATTACAGGAAATCTTTATGGGGAAAAATTGCTTGATAATCTGTTTGATGCTACTAAAACTCAGTACAACCTGGATATATAGTCCACAGATTACAGATAAATCCACTAATATCACTAATATATTTCCTCTGGACATGAACCAGACTGGCCTCACAAAATAAAAGAAGTATACTTTAAGATACTGAATGTCTTTTGAATGTTATCTTATTTTCAAATTTTGTGATTAATTTGATCATTAGCTTCCAACTGTCCGTCTATTTGCATCAACATTTACTTAAGATACTACTTCAGATTACTTGAATGTATTTTCTGTATAAGACAACTTGATATTATGGGTATTTTATAAAATGTAAAATTTAGGTTTTACACATGTTTACCTAAATTCAGTGATATTTTAAAGTGAACGTTAAAACACCATAATAAAGAAACTAACAATATGAAAATCGGACATGAAAAAGAAAAGGAAAGAAAGTAAACAATGTAAAATGAAGTTAACAAGCATTATGTTATGTTGGAGTGAGAAAATAACATTTATAAGATGAGAAGTTTCATAAGGATCTAAAATAAACAGTGGTGCAGAGTAACTAAATACATTTACTCAAACTGTACTTAAACCTTTAAGAAAGAAGCAAGAAAACATGTGTCAGTGTTCATTCGGGCACCCGATTGTTGTTTTAGGACAGGCTTGAAAAACTGTGAACCTATCCTTTAATACAACTTGAAAAGGGGCCATTCTGATGATGCACTTTTCATACTTAAAATACATTTTACTGATAATAATTCTGTACTTTTTCTTAAGTAAGATTTTGAATACTTGTAATGGTGCATTTTTACAATGTTTTCTTGCTATTACACACATGCTACTTGCATACACACAGATCTGAATACTTCTTCCACCAGTGGGTATAAAATTGTAAATTACAGGCAATTCTTACAGGAAACGCCACAAACACAATGCTTCACAATTTGGCATTGTTAATCACTTGTCTAAGACTTCACTGACATAAACTACTGATGTCATAAACACTAAACTCCCTTCTGATGTTAATTTCTTATGTAACTTCTTATGTAGCTAAATTTTTTTTTAAAAACTGAATGTATGTATTTTCGTTCCCCTAGGAAATCTTTGTCTATGTTTCGTCCCATAGTTTGTAGTTCAAAAATTCTCCCTCCTTTTTACAATTTAAACATTTACACAAATATCTCCTTCTTCTGAATCAAAATTGTAACCACTAACGTCTCAGTAATCAACCTTATTGTTCCCTCTGAATTCTGTGTAACTTATTTTTTGCGAAATGCTATATTCTTTTATTGACAATCCACTTTTAAAATTGATGTATGCTTCAGCCAATATATGTGCAAAATATTATTTGCCTAACTTGTTAACTTTTATTATCTGCCTGTATTGTTTTATATTTTTATTGCTTTTTGTCCTCACTGTGGAAAACAGTGAAACTGAGTCAGGCCGACAGCTGGTAATGGTTTTACATTGCTCTGCTGTTTTCTTCCTGCTAAAAATAAAACAAAAATGAAATGAAAAATGAAACTCAGTGCTCATATATCATCCAAAAGAAAAATACCCTTTATTTCCTCAGGACAAAAACTGGGGTTGACATGGGGTTTGACTAATTGACGCAAGAGTCTGGTCTCGCGAGACTATTTGGCGGCAAAACTCGTCATGTGACGGTCCCGTGACCCTAAAGCGGAAGAAGGAATTTCAACAGTGACAACACAACACAGACAGTTGGTAGGCGCTAATATTAAGTGGTTATATTTGCCATTTTTAATCTTCATCTCGTCGCCCGTCTACACAGCAATGGACGGATCTCTCAGAGGCTCTTCAGACGCCGCCGCTGGCCCGCCGCCATATTTCAGAGGGTGAGAAAACGACCAGTTACTTAAAATGAACAGCTAACAGTAGCTAGCTAGCATCTTAGCGAGTTTAGCAGGCTTTTCTGTCGGTTGAGTGGCGACTGGCCTCAAAACCACTGTCCCGCTGTGTGTCTGGATGCTAAACATGTGCCGACGCTTACAAAAGACTTTTATTTAATGTGGCGTAATCTCGAAACCCAACATTAATCATCGCCAGGGGACATTAAGACATGAGTAGTCAGTCCCGCTGCTCCTGAACAGTAAGGTCGCTGTTGTCTCCACTGACTCATGAACTCCTTGTCATGCAGAAATGAAAGCTCCATGGTTTCAGCCCTCAAGACACTGCTGTTCTTCACTATCCTGATGGTCACGCTGCCCATTGGACTGTACTTCACGTCAAAGGCGTACATCTTTGAGGGTAAGGCTTGTAACACTACCTTGTTTGTGTTGTTTAGTTCCACTGATTTAGATGAAAGGAAGGCGCTGCCACAAACTGTTATCTTCACCTATATATTTTTTTTAATATATTTTCTATATATTTTTGAGGCTTATATTGATATTGGAGAGTCAAAAAAATATCTAATAACGATAAATAGTTTTTGTTTCTTATCATAACTGCATGAAAAACAAACTTGCCTTTAGTGCCACATGCAATTTCTGACCTTAAAAGGGACGTCTCATGCACATTTACAGGTCTATATTTTTAATCTGAGGCTCTACTGGATTATCTTTGCATGGTTTACAGTTTTAAAAAAGTTTATTTATCTTTATGCAGCCCCTCAGTTCAGCCTGTGTCTGAAAACAGGCCGTTTTAGCTCCTGCCCCCCTTCCTGATGAGCTCACTCTGTTCTGACTTCTGGCAGCTACGTCAACAAACCATGAAACAATCTATAGTAGTAGGATTTCACTATTTTTTGTCAACTTCTCAAATACATCAGTATATGTTTAAGTGAAAATCCAATCTGAAATGTGCAAGTGGACAGACAACACATGGGAAAAACGAAAGCTACAGAGCGGATGGCTGTTTGTGAGCATGTGAAGGTAGAAAAAACTGTCACAAACAAAGCATTCAGAGCAGGTTTCAACCGCTTTTGACTTGCAGAGAGTATTTCTACACAGGTTAAAGTTTTGGAACTTGACCATGTTTTACATTGATATCTGACATTGTAACAATATAAAGATAACAGAAAATCACAAAAAACATAATATGTCCCCTTTAAGTTACCTTTAAATAAAAATAATTTCAAAGAGTTCCACACACTTTGGTATAAGGAAACAAAGAGCACTGGTACTGGAGTTGAGGTATCCTAGTCAGCATCAGAGGAAAGGTTGGATCAGTGCATCCCTACTTTCTGCTGGACACACCACCTAATCGTCTTACTGTTTCTAAATTGTTGCAAACCTGCCTTTGACATTACTGCACTGCGATTTGTTGGTGGTGAATTGGACGACACAAGTGCCAGTACAGATAAATGTGTGAGAAGCTAATATCAGCCGATAATATAGACCAGCTGATTTATCTGACTTATCTTTTGTAGTGTTCTTTCATTCATTTTTGATGCAACTGTTTTTGCAACATTCAGGAATTAAGCCACTATAGAGTACTTTATCTTCTGACTGATCAACAGCCTGCTTGTGGCTTATCCAGTGAATTACAGATCTGGAGAAATTCAGCTGCTTTATCACATTTATGTAAAAAAAAAAAAAACCCAAAAAAAACCTGTGAATCCAAGACTGACTTGTTCATTTATAACATTGCCTACAATGGCCTAATACAGCCACTGATATAAACAGCATTAAAAACTCCCTGACGGTTTTAAATTTGCTTCAATGGAAGTTGTAGGCATCATGATCACTATGCACCTTCTGGACTGTATTATCCAGCTGCGTGTCATCACTGTTAACTGTTCTCCACTTCCGTTTCCCAGGTTCGATGAAGATGTCAAGCTCCGACAGCTACTTCTATGCTGCCATAGTCGCTGTGCTCGCTGTGCATGTGGTTTTGGCATTGTTTGTTTATGTGGCCTGGAACGAAGGCACGCCTAAAGGGAAGGGCAAACACGATTAAAGCATGTCCTTATCAGCTCATAAGACCAGAGGAGAAGGACCGACACGAGCATAGCTCCCCCCACCATGGCTCCAGCACTAAACACGGTACCATCTACCAACCAGACAGTTAGGCGATCTGGTTTGCGCTTTGGCTTTAACTTGAGGTTAAAGCATGAAACTACTGTATACTCCCTGGCATGGGGGAGCGGAGGCTGTTGGGTGTGTTTTTTTTTTTTTGTTTGTTTGTTTTTTTTGTTTTTTTTTTCCACCAGCCCCAGCAGGCCTGACTTTTTGTTCTCTGGAAATGTTACTTTTGTTGACGGAGGACGGTGCCTATTTTTAAGAGGCTTTGTTATAAGCTGCCATTTGGCTAAGTGCTGTAAGTCCCTTCACAGTTAAGATTTTGCCATGTAGGAAAACATCTTGGGTTTTGGATGTTGTGTGTGCGTGTGTGTGGGTTCACACACACGCACACACACACACTGCTTTACTTGTAATGTATTTGTATGAAGGATTTGATTTCAAAAATGCTCTACATCCATTCTCTGACAATTTGTTGCACTGAATTGATCGTTCTGTCCTCAAATTAAAAAGAAAGATATTTATATGCATACATTTATAGATTATGCTTAACTTACAATACAAACCTATAATGTGCTTAAGTTTCATGCCAGATTACAGGAGAGTAGATATTGTGTTTTTGAACAAAGTCTTCATGATGTCTTGTCTTTAAAATAATCTGATTCATCAGTTTGTTGTTGTAAACAAGTGTTTTTTTTCTTTCTGTTTTAAAGTGTTTGTGTACTGTAGTTGTGTGGTGTTTCAGAACTTTGTATTAGGAAATGACTGCAAGATCAAATTGTATTTAAAGGAATGTTTTGTATTGAAGATGTTTGGTGATTTGAGGATGGAGATGTCGAGTGTGATGCAGATGAGGATGATGAGTTGCTCAAATAAACTTGGAAACATTTTAACCTTTGCAGTTGTTTTGACATTTTTTCCAACAGCTTTGTGCTATTGTTGTTTCACTAGAACAAAATGCAGATTTACATTTTCACAAAAAACTTACTTATATCAAGTAAAGTGTAAAAATATATATATGACAGTACTTATCTGATACTGACAAAATCAGATGATTGAGTTTTGTAGTATGTTATCTTTTTTGATTATTTTATGTATAGCAAATATAATCTTATGGTGTGAGGTCAATAATCTTTGTCTTTAACAGGTTTTATGAAGCCTCTCGCATATAAAACAAGTCTGTGGCTTAATAAAAGTTTTTATCTGTGAAAAGATCCTATGATGAAATGTAGGATGACCATTTTTTTATAAATGAAGTCTGTGCACGTGATAAACAAGCTGTATCACACAGGAGGCCATGACTTCCTCTGCCATGTGCTGTGTAAGGCACACCGAACCAATACGCATGCACAGATGTATGCCTGTATTTACTTAAGGACTTTTTTTTTTTGAGTAATGTCAGTTTAGTGTTATGTATGCTAAGTCAAATTCATAGTTTCTATTGAAAACAGGCTGTATGTGAGTGCACGGACAGATTTGTTATAGTGTTTATCCGACAGGCAAATTCAATTCTCACAACAGTAACACCTCTGACGTGCAATAATAAAATGCTAAGGTGAAAATGTTAATTACCTAATTCATGCTCCTTCAACAGAGAATGCACAGCAAGGCGTTTTATTGCGAGAATTTTTTTATACTGCATGCGCAGAACAACAACCCAGATTTTTCCCAGGCCTGATAGAGATTACAGTGAAAAAAATCAATCAAGTTGCCACCACAACACAAGCTTTCTCTTAAGTCTGCAGAGAATTTCAGCTGTCACATGGTGGCAGCAAACAGTCAGCCTTTTCCCACCACACAGACAACACAAGACATAAACTGACAGACGCCAAGCCATAATGACATTTTCTATCCCAGAAACCATGTCAGCAGCTGATTTCTGTTCATTTTCCTCTGCTGTGTGAGTCCCGCTTTTTCAACAGCAACTCAAGTGTAGCTCACGCACTATATTCTGCCCGAGTTTGGTGTTGGGCTGTGTGCAGTCTGCATTGAGTTTAACAAGGCTGGTGTTGCTGATGAGGTGACAGGCCTGCAAGCAATCAGACTCATTCAGTCAGCAAACATCAGAAGCACCATTTTCCTTTTGGCTGATATTTCACAAGCGTGCCCTTGCAGCCACACAAAGTTGGTGCAAGGGTAAGCTTTGCCTCTGGCTGTTTGTCATTTATCACACATTAACAGGTTGGGTGCAGAGTGCCAGTGTGATGAAAAACAGGCCAGAGATCACTGAACACTTACTTGAGTCAGGGATTAAATAAACACTACAGTGTTCATTGATGATTTTATTCTGCCTGTCCTACAATGCAGTCCACATGTATTTACATTTTGTCCCAATTGAGCAGATTAGAAAGATACATAGGAATACATCAAAATATCTGTTCACTATTTGTACTCAGTTATTTGACAGTATAATGAAAAAAAAAAACTGAAATGACATTATGAAGCATAAGATGTCTTTCACCCAGCAGATGGCGTGCCCAGCAGACACAACCCACATATACAGTACCAGCAGCATGTCAGTGTTTAAGTACAAGTAAAGGGAGAGGGCAGTAGAGGACCGTGCTACAGCTGGTGGAAAATCACGTTAAGCATCACACCACAGGGAACAGACAGGATAAAGTGATAGAATAACTGATCTGGACATATGAAATTATATCCACCATTAAACATAACCAATGCAGCGCTTTATTGTGTTAGTCTATGCTGTTATTTCCCATGAAACTCTGCTCAGGTGCTTTTGAGAAGATAATTACTGGAGTCGCTTCAGCAGTGCAGAAACAACAGCGCTGCGGTTTTAGTCATTTAGCCCAAACTTATAAAATATATTTTAAGAGCTACAGTGTGTAGAGATGTGATTACTGTGCAAGTCACTGTTCAACAAAATGACCAAATTGAAAGTGTGCCCATGTCTTCTTATTTAGTTTGATGCCGTATAATTAGAAATAATATATTACACATTTCAATTTTAACTTACAGTATGGTGTAAAAGACTTAAGAAACTGATTGGGAAGTGTCACATGATTTTTCAAATAGGACCACATAGTGTACTGTGTATAGTGTTTTGCATATAGGATGCTATATATTTTGAGCTTTAAAGTGTTTAACTAAAAGGTAATTGAAAGGCTGTTGGCTCCTTCAGAGCACTTTTTATATTTTCTTTATATTTTTTAACATCCATTTGTATTTGAAAATTCCACATAAATAGTCTGTTATCTCTAATGAGTAAAAAATTAGTAGAAAAAGAAAAAAAAAGTCCCCTACACCGATGTCATATTAACAACCTTGTAGCAATTTCACCTTCCACAGTGTTTAGGAACTGTACATAAATTATTAGGGCAAATGTTCAGAAAAAGGGGAGTGTTACTGTATGTATGTGTGTTAATGTATGTTTGTAGTCAGGAGTGTCATTCTGCAATTCATTTCACTCGCAGAACTACTCCATACAAAAGCCACCACTGATCAAACTCTTGGGGTGTATTTATAAATGAGACTGTTTTATACAAAAGGCTTATTAAAGTACTCCATGTCATCTAACATAAACAGTTCACAGACTGTTGTTGTGTGATTCAGTCAGACTAGAAATTTGATTTAAATTACAATCTATATGCTAGTCTGCTATGCTCATGTGACAGTTTTGACTTTTGTTGCTAAACGTAATTTACTGAAATATGCTCTACATCTCCAAAAATGTGTCTTCTGCGGTCCAATCCTCTGATGCAACCACTGTTTGAAATGTTGGACTTAACACTACAAAGGTTTCATTTCAAAGTGCTGGACATCCACACATACTCATCACTCATATCTATCCATCTGTCAGCATTTCAAAAGCACACATGATCCTCTTCTGAAAGATGACCACTTTATTATATTTTAAGATGATGTATGTGTTAAAATAACTTTGAGAAAACCTTCATGCTTTATTTTCATTTGTAAAAGTGGATGTGATTTTAAAGGAGACTTTTCTGGTTCACTTACTGATTTATGGAACCATACGTTACAAATAACACTTTGTCTGGTTATGCTATTATTTATGTTCACAAATGACTTATGGGACTTATCTGAAAAATGATTTCTGGCTCCATAAAAAACACTAAAGTACATATTTTAGTATCTCCACACTAGACAGAATCATATCTCAACACATCAAGACACTACAGCTGAAAGCCAATAATTCTTTTTCAGAAATTGCAATCTTTTGTTTTTAATATATCTTTATTTAAATAAAAATCCTATTTGCTTTTCCCTTAACACCAAAAATTGTGAACACACCATGCTGAAAGTATGTAGTATTTGACGCCATGAACACACTAAGTCATTAATTTCAAGGTTTCCATACCAGGGGTGCCTATGTGCAGCGCTTCCTGGCAGACAAGAGTATAACATGTGCATGTGTGGGATATGCAGGCAGCAAAGGTTTTACACATGACATGTTCATTCCCACCCAAGCGCGTTCAGTGTATAACAGGTTGAAATGTTTGCGTGTGTATACCGATGGCTCAAACTACACCTGCCAGATTTTTCATTTCCGAGCCTCAGAGCTCAGTAAACTTTACTGCAGAGCTACATTGTATGTTGGAGCTACTGTGTGAAGATACCGCACTAAATAAAACCCATAATATTGTTTTTACCCCTCAGTTGAGTTGTTCTTGATTTATTTGTTTCAGCATTCTGAAATAAAAGTGGCCACATGTGTTCCAATGAAATGGTTCCCCGATTTTTTTTTTCTTGATAAAGACTTACAAATATAAATGGTCCACTAACTTTGCAAATTTAAGACAGGTTTATTTCAAGCTGTTTTACAAATATGGTTGTCACCAAGTGCCTTACAGAAAACAAATGACACAAACACAGATATAAACAAGAATAAACAAAACAATGTGCTTATAATTATGTACTTGCTGGCTGTTGCAATAAAAAGAGACAGTACAAATCTGGGAACTCCTGAGACCAGTGCAGTTTCTTTTGAGGTGCGTCTTAGTTACTTCCAGTGTCCAATGTGTTGTCAGGTATTGCACAACTTTTCACTTCAAGTCTAAGCAAGTGAACTATGCTCGGTGGCGACCTCAAAAGAGTTAAGGAAGTTAAATTTAACAATTTGCCCTATCTGATTTCTTCAAACGAGGTCAGGTCAGCGCTGAACAAGTTTCTGCTCTGGATTCTCTTCCCAAAGTTTGGACGACTTTACACACGGAGTTACATTTTTCAGGGTTCGTCCACATTCATCACACACTTGAAAAAATAAGATAAGCTCAATGTAAAACCTGAGCAGACCTTTGTTTTATTGTGTTTTGCCAACTTTGCTAGATTCTTAGTGATAGTAGTGAATAGTGGAAAGATTCATATCATACACAAATCAGTTAAATTCATAAAACAGAAAAACATTGACTGAAAATACTGTGTTTCCACAAATGGTGTACCACATACCTTTTATGCTACAGTCTAAAGTGAAATCCAATCAAGTTTTTCAAAAGAAAAATATATAATGGGACATTTTTCAGTGGAGCAAAATTTCCTTGAAGTGGTCTAACTTCATTAGAAATGTTTTTGTTGAACCACATCAGTCTTTGCCCTATAAATGTCGCTCCGCTCTGAGTTGGAATGAGTAAAACCTTTGCCATCGTAAAGAGGGGAGTCACTCGGGCATGTATGAATGCTTCCAAATAAACATACGATCCCCTCACAGCAATTTAAGACCCCTCAGAGAAACGTAAACCTCCTCATATCTTCAGATCGTCTATTCTAGTCTTGTTGTTGCTGTGTTTGGCACTGCGGCTGGGCCTGGCCTGCGTAGGTGACCCAGGGGCTGATCCTGCTCCCTTCTTTCCTTTCAGGTCACATTCCTCTGGCTTGCTGCTGCTCCTTTCCACCGCCAAGTTGTCCTTATTCTGTTTGTATGCCGCCTTGCTGTGGTATGGGTGAAAGGAAGAGTCTGTACCCTCAGACAGAGGCGAGAGGTTGTAGCTGGGTACGGGCGGGTAGCCAGGCTGGACTTGGTGGTGCCCGTGGAAGTAGTCGTCGTAACTTGGCGCAAACGGCACTGCAGTCTCGCTGGGCTCCTTGGAGATACATTCAGACGACTGGTCATCTCTCCTGAAGGTGATGCCCTGGCGGCACTTGGTGAAGCCCAGGTGATAGATCTCCACGAGATTGAGGAACAGAGACACGCTGGCCACTCCCAGCATGAAAATGATGAAGATGGTTTTCTCTGTGGGACGGGATATGTAGCAGTTTACCACATTGGGGCAGGGGGGTCTGTCACATGTGTACATGGGCTTCAGCTCAAAGCCATATAACAGGTATTGGGCCACAATGAAGCCCACCTCAAACAGGGTCTTAAAAATCACGTTAAAGACGTAAGTGCGCAAGAGCTCCCCCTGCAGGCGCACGCGGCCTTTAGTGTCCCTCACCAGAGCCTTTTTGTGCTTTGTATCCGCAATGAGGGCCTGCTTGTCTGAATGATGTGCGTGTTCCCTATGCTTATCATTCTCTTTCTGCTTGTCCTCCATCCGCACCAGATGGAGGATGTGTCCCAGGTAGATCAATGTCGGTGTGGACACAAAGATGATTTGCAGCACCCAAAAGCGAACGTGGGAGATGGGGAAAGTGATGTCATAGCACACATTCTCGCAACCGGGCTGCTTGGTGTCGCAGGTGAAGCCCGACTGCTCGTCGCCCCACACCTTCTCTGTCGCAGCACTCAGGATCAGGATGCGGAAGATGAACAGCACGGTGAGCCACACCTTCCCCACCACGGTGGAGTGCTCCTGGGCTTTTTCCAGGAGCTTTCCCAGCAGGTTCCAGTCCCCCATGGCTATGTGAGGTCAGATCTGTGACTGGAGGCATTGAAAAAAAAAGCGTTTAAGCAGAAAAACACATTCTCCGTTTGATTTGTATAGGCTTGTCTGTAAAGCAAATACAAGACATGACTGAAATAAAAATGATCTAGAGGTTAAAGTAAGCTTCAGTGTAACTCACAAAGATTTTTCTTCCTCTTTAAAATGTCTCACCAAGTTCAGCAGCAGCTTAGACCAAACGAGTCTCCAGGGAGCCGAGCTGTCACTGAGTGTACAGTACAAATGGGGGACTCTGCTGAGCAGGTAGTGGCCTTTTCCACGTGGACGCAGACAGGATTATATTTACTTTAGGAGGGTATATATTTGGCAAGTGTGGACAGGAGAGGAAGGCCGGTTCCAGTCATGATTCTGTGACTCTTGGCCTTCGTGCCCCGAGACGCAGTAACATGATCCACACGAGGTAAAATGAAATGCCAGGCAGATGTGGTGGAAGTGCGAATTGGAACCGGTTGAGTAATGTCAGTACTGTGAGCTCCTGTAACACATTGTTATAAATATATCCTACATCTAATGGATGTACTGTACAGATGCAGTCCAGCAATTTCAGGAAATGCTACTGTGGGTGGGAACATGAATTCTGTTAACTGCTGGAATGTAGCAGGTGAACTAATTCAGCTGTTTAGGGGGTCAGCAGAGTTTAGAGTGAGCTAAATGACTGCTTTCAATATAAACCTGTCAGACTTTGCAGTTTCCCACAACAAAGGATAATTCTATGATGATCATTCTTTCTCCAAAAATATCCAAGAAGTGGTTTTCTCAAGATCTTTCCACACAAGACAAATTATAGCCTTTGGCTGCATGTACTGTTCATTGTCTGGCTTCTAATAGAACAAGCAATTCAAAGAAAAGTTTAAGGCTCCCAAATATCACATAGAACTCATATTTACTGGATAAACCCACCTTGTCAGCTTATACATCCCCTGTGATGAAGCCCTGCATGTGTTTGAGGGTCCATGAGGCCGTCTGCTTCGCTGACAGGCCTCAGTGTGAGCCTGATCTTCGGTGGGGGGCCCCAGCAATGCCCTTGAATGGACAGGAAAAGTGGACTCCTGCTCTGTTCCGCACCGAGAAACCCACTGACTCAGTCCACCGTCTTCAAGCACAGCTCAGGCAGGATCCAGGCCGCAGGGGGCCTTCCACTGACCACAACACACGTAAACTGCTGGACACACTTTCAACCATGTCCGGCCTGCCCTCCCTCTAACCCCCCTCCCCCCGTGGTTAAATTTGGCACAAGGCTCTAATGTAAACTATTAAAGCCGCTCTACTCACTTGTTACAGTGAGTGACAGGGCAGCTGGCCAATGATGTCTGCTGTCATGTCTGGCCACAAGTGCTCCTGGGCTCTAAATATAGCACAAGGGTCTCTCCTATCACGGGGGGGCATGATTTGGAGATGAGTAGCCATTTGCATCCTCAAGTTACAAATCACAGCGGCAGAAAGGAGGTAAGTGAGCAAAAACAGTCCAACAAGCAATGAAATAAACACCAATTCTAAGTACTAAAATGAAAAAGGCGTGGTTTATATAAACACAGAGAATCTTTGACAGATTTCATTATTTTAGAAATCCACTGAGTTTTATGTTTGCATTTGTCAAATTAACAGGAAGTTTATTTATTTTACATAATGTACAGACAGTATATAGTTTCAACCCATTTCATATTCTAACTGGATTGTTTACCTGGCTGTAAATTGTAAATTGATATATGTACATTTAGGCACATCAACATAAGGGTTTTTGTATGCATTACAATGTGTATAAAAACAGGTTATAACATAATAACAGATGTATAAACATACCAGCGTGTGGTACATTACATTTACCGGACCAGAGGTGTAGAATAACATACAATGCAGGTCAATATTAAGAGAAGCAGGTGCCAGTGTCTGACAGTGACAGATCCCTGTTACATACTAGGTTGATCAAACATGTCTCAGAACTAACAGGAGTTGCAATGAAGTAAGCATTTACAATTAAATACAAAGATTTACAAATCCAAAGAGATTAGATATGTACAGTACTGGGATTTGCAAAATTCGAAAGGTGACCCAGCAAACAAGTTCTGCCATTTCATCAGTTAAACATCATGTGGCATCTTTAATAGTACCTTTTTAGAGTCCAGGTGAGGGTTTACTAAAATAAAGACTTTCAAACACTTTTGGTTGTTGGGTAGGAGCTATTCAGTGTTAAAAAGTCAGGAGTTACACATGTTTGAGGAACAATTGTATTTAAATTTCATTTTCTTTCCTTGCTACTTGTGGTACTGTAATATCCAGGAACAGTTGTCCATAGTCATTAATATAGTCAGTCTGGTTTTTACATCTGTAAAACATAAATAAATCATATCACATCATAGTCAGACAGTATTTTAGAATTTTCTTTGGTTTCCTAGCACCATCTGTTTTAATATTTCCATAGCAGTATGCCAACAAGCTTACATAATAGTTACAGCAGTCTGCACCAGGTTTAGCATAATCGAATGACTACAACTGTCCAATAAAATCACGCCATACTGTTGGTGGCTTAAAGGGGTGTTATAGCAAATCATTTTACTCACATAAATGCCTTTTTCTCCGTTACTTTGCACTAGATGTGACTCAGTCTACTACATACGGTAATAGCAATATTTTTGATGTAAATGACAAAGCTCACTTTCCTATCCAGCATTTTAATCTCAACAATAATCTCTACCTCTGTAAAATAAGGTCCATACCAGGTTTTCTTTTCACATTTGGGCCAATTTACTAGAAATCATGTATGCTTTGGAGTATTAGGGACTTTCCAAAGGTCATCATTTTTAAAATGTTTTTGTGCCTTCCAGGCAGCCGCCCATTTCCTTTCATTTCAGTGTGGTATGAAAATCCATTTGTGAAGCTTGTTATTAAAGATTATTGTCTGATAAAGTAGATAAACATCTAACCAATCCACCACACCTGCAGGATTTTCAATCCAACCTATACTTTAAAGTGCATTATCACACAATAACTCCACGCTGAGAGATAAAGGCACGATGCTCATCGTCATGGTTTCTTTAGCTCGAGCAGTCTGCCCGCTCCGGCTAGTTTTCAAACTGTATTGAAATGAATGGAAACCACCTGGAAGCACGAAAATCAGAACAATCTAACAAATTAGGGTCATTTCGGCAAATTTCGGCAATAGTACGCTAACTGTGTTTAATTTGGTGTTTTTGCACTGGTATGGTATTTAAACTTCATAACTGGCTCCAAGTTCCAACAGCAATTACCGTTTATGTCAGTAAAAACTGAAAAGAAAAATCAGATGAATCAATAAGCGATTGACTGAATGATAAAATATATAAATGTGTATGCTGACAATGATCATATATACAGTTTATGTGACATTAATGCAGAGCAACATGCTCCATGGATGTTTATTAGTTTAAAGGGAATAGGAAAGGCAGAGTCTTAGAAAGCAGAACACCTCTCACCCCTCTCAGTCGGGCTCTTTTTGGTCACAGTGAACTTAGACTTGAGAGAATGATCTGCTATCAGCTGATTGATTTCATTTTGCCTGTAAGATGACAATCTTTGACTTATCCAAGCTCCTTTGGACTCTTCATCAGAGCCGTGGAAACACCGTCTGCAGGCCCTACCAATGAGGTACACCACCTCAGCCAGGTTGAGCAGCACACACACTCCAGACACTGCCAGCATGAACACAGTGAATATGGTTTTCTCTGTGGGTCTGGAGACAAAACAGTCCACTGTGTTGGGGCAGGGGTACGAGTCACACTTCACCAAACGCACCATCTTAAAGTCAGGATAGATCAAGTAGAAGATGTAGAGAAAAGCCACCTCAAAGACGATTCTGAAGATGATACTGATCATGTATGTCCACCACAGAGCTCCGGTGATCTGAAACTTCTGGTTCTTGATGTGTTCTACCTCCTTGGGGCTGCTGCGGCCCGTGCGCTTCAGGATCTTCTTTTCAATGTGGCGGCGGTGGGCCACATGCATGGCCACCAGCAAGGCGGGGGTGGAGACCAGGATGAGTTGGAGCGCCCACAGGCGGATGTGCGAGATGGGGAAGAACTGGTCGTAGCAAACGCTGTCACAGCCGGGCTGCTGGGTGTTGCAGGTGAAGCCGGACTTCTCATCTCCCCAAACACTCTCAGCTGCGACCACCAGGACCAGGATACGGAAAATGAAGATGACGGAGAGCCAAATGCGTCCGATGCCAGTAGAGTGCCTGTTTACGCCGCTGATCACGGCATAAAAGGTCCCCCAGTTCATTTTCGCCTCCAGGTCTGCAGAAAGCAAAAGTTAAATATTCAGTCAAGGTTGGATGTAGGCTAAGCTACATCTTTTGTTATTATCAATTGTTATTACCATATTATTAATGCAACAAAATAATATATAGTAAGTGAATTTTATCAAAAGTGCCTAAAATGCCTCAAATGCCCAATTTGTTTAAATAAAACTTGCATCTTTTATCCTCTTATATTGCCATAAAGTCACATTTGTAGCACTGGCTTCTCAGGTTAAATAACTTAACGGCTACAAACATTGTTCTAAGTTGTGCACAACAACTTGATATAGTAATTTAGTAAAGGTTTAACTGTTGTAACATTAGGTTTTAGAGGTTTACCAGGCTCAGCCGGCGGTGCAAGCGGCGTAAGCAGCGCCGGGTCCAAAGATGACCATCTTGAGGTGTGGCTTGAGCATCAAGCTGGATTTGGCAGAGTAAGGAACAACAGACAAGAATTGCCAAGTCGCCCGTTGGCCGTATAAAAGCAGGGGCGATGGCCTACCATCACGCACCGTCACAAGACGCAACAGGTCAAAGCCAATTGCGAAACATTCACCGAGCCACGTGATTCGCTCACCCTGTATTAATACTGTACTCCCAAACTGACCCACAGCCCAGTTGCAGACAGACTGACAGACTGCCAGCAAATATCTCCAAGGGAACAGCAAACATCCATCTCATTATGAGATTTTTTTTTAAGAAAAGTGAGAGACCTCTATTGTTTGCAATAAAGGTTACAAACTTGATCATATTTGCCTCATAAAAAATTAAATGATCACACTCTTTAAAAGATGATTCATTCAAACATTGCTGCAATAAATGGAAATGATAATTTGCACAACATTATGCCAAGTATTTGTCAAGACATCTGTGGCATGTCAGCCGACACTCGCATAAAATCTGATCTTACTGCACACTTGATTGTTAGTATAAAACAGAATTAAAGGATAGAACATGTGTTTTACCTTCAGCTGTGGTGGTACACAAAAATGTGTACAAAACTGGCAGAAATGAATTAAAATATTGTGTTTTTTAGCAAACCAAAAGGCTGGATTGAGAACACCGTGCGTTTGGAAAATGCTAATCATTCCTCCGCCACTAGCCACTGCCCTGCACCGTAGCAGTCATATGCTCTTATATAAACTATTTACATACAATGGCGTCCTTTATTGGGCTACAACAAGACTCTTTAGAATTCAGATCAAACGCCTCGATTTCCGCCTACCCCGGGCAAAAGAAGGAATCTGTGTGGACACAAAAGGCCTCAGCCTGCCACATTATTTATTGTGCTTGGCAGGGCAGGGAAGTGAAGGAAGGTTTTGACCTGAGCCACTGTCATTGAGAGCACAAAGTCACTAACAGGTTTAGCAAATTCATCCAAAAGGATACATAAGCTGTTCAACTCCTGCAAACACTAACATAGTGGAAAATGAAAGCCAGACTTAATGAAAAGATCATTTACACACAAGATTTAATTAAGACCGTTTAAAATGTGTATTCAGTCGTCTCGTTTGTTCGAGCTGTTTTTGTAACCTAAACCAAATTTAATACTGTAAATTAGGCATGCAACAGTATTTCATCAAGCAGTGTGCCTTGATAAAAACACCAGATACAGTATATTGTAACAAATTGACTTTATACCACATGCTGTTCTGATGTTTTTACAGGCAAACTTATCTTGGCCGCAACTACTTTTGATCAGGAACTTCTCACATAACATTTTTGTTTTTATAACTATATAAAAAATATAATTTGTGAACACAGGAAAACATATCCAGAGTGATGTGGATTAAAGGTTACTTTAACACAACTTTATAGGTAGGTTACAGCATTACATTTTTTTAAACTCAAACAGCTCTTTTCACTTAAAATATACAGTATTTTTTTTTACTTATTTTTAATTGTAAAATTCTATTTGTATTATTTATGATTATCTGACTTTTGTGGTAATAGTTTTTCTTACTTTGTATTAGTACTTGTACTTTCTCCTACCTTCTACTTTTTGGTTGTTATGCACTATAACACCAAAGCAAATTCCTTCTATGTGCAAACCTACCTGGCAATAAACCCGTTTCTGATTCTGTTTATGTGTCTGCCAGCTGCTATAAATACATCTGTGTTTATGAATGAGCTAAGCTATAGCATGTGAACAAACCTTTTAACAATGTTGGTTGCTGACTCATTGCACCTCAGGCCCTTATAAAGTACAATCATAACTCCAGTTTGAGATTTCTCAGTTTGTTCTGGTCAAACTCCTCCCTATAACAGTAGAAACAATAATTTACAGTAACAAACTGAACCCGAGTGAGAACACAATGTGGTCGTTTGTCATGCACTATCAGATGACCTGCAGCAGTTCACTGTGCCATGAGCGTTTCTGCGTCACTTCTGACAGATGTAGTAGGAGGGTTTGGGTGGCCTGGTAATTCTTTGAATGAACTAAACCTCATTTATATTCTATGTACAGAACATACACAACTCTACAATATAGAGAGACACACGTGGGGGTGGACAATTGTAGATAACAGTTTTATTGCAAAAGCAGAGACATTCAAAATAATAGATCTGCCATTGTACAAGAACTCTATTAACTGAGGCAACAGAGCGTTAATGATTATTATCAAAAGAAAGTGATTGACAAAAGAACTGTTTGTGGCATACAGACAAACCAAGTATCACTTAATTGAGGCCAAGTAATCTGACTGGACTGGTGCCATCTTGTGGCTGGAATCATAATAATAATAATAATAATAATAATAATAATGATTTCCTGCTTTTATGGAAAGTATAGACCACAGGCATACAAAACTTTGTCTTGACAGGGTAGGAAATGTTCAAAATAATACAACATATACCACAATTTGGTACCTACGTCCTCTTAAGTATAAAAAGGTTATTAAGAAAAAGTTGGGACATTCCACTTTTTATAGTTTTACACTTTTTTTTTTTTTTTTAAATCATCCCTTTGAAGACAATCGAGTCAACATCTTTGACTCTAAAATTAAAAAAAAAAAAAAAAATTAAAACAAAAAGGCCAAAATAGAAATTGCAACCACATTTAAATCATAATAGAGGGCATTTTACACTCGTGTTCACCATGCACCATTTTGTAGTTATGAACTGCAAAGTAAGACAAAAATACACAAAGCTGATACATTCTACAGTCAATCCCTTCAGTTTCATTTTATTTTGTTTAAACAACCTTGATTTGTCCTTGTACTGCAAAGTGCCAATCACAGCAGTTTGTCAATGTGTAGCCTTTACTGAAAGTCCACTGTGTGTGCATTTGTACACAGATGGTCAAACTAAATTAGATGATAAATGTAAAGCTCTCATTTAAGAATCATTAAATGTCGGCACGGCTGTGTTTTAAATGTGACTTTAGTTGGCAGTCACAAAACGACGCACATTTCCTGCTTTCTGGATTACTTCTTACTTTGAGTGTAGCATGAGATGAGGTACTTCTCCCAGTCAGAGTCCTGTTTCCTCATTTTAACTTGAACAGCACCTAAAAAGCCAAACACAACATTCTGAGTGAAAATGAGCGATACTCTGGTCACATATTGCCACCTACATGCTCAATCTGGGGTAAACTTTTTTTTGCAAAGCTTCTTACTTCTTTTCATGAGACCAACATTCTTCAGTTTGTTGTGTTTAGCGTGTCCGTTCTGGGCCAGTCTCAAAGACAGTGATGCACCCCTCCTAAAATGCAGACAATGTGTCAATTCAAAGCACTTGTACAATAACAGCTGTTAAAATAAAATGGCAAACTTGTTGCCAGTAACAACATTAACTGTGTCAATAAATGTGTAACTTAATTCACCCCTCCCACCCCCACCCCCCACACACACACACACTCAGATTGTCTTTAATTTATGATGCACAATTAATTAGCTGAGCTTCATACTTAAGTACCTCATAGCTCCGAGCTTTCCCTTTTCCAAGAACAGCTCGACTGTAACTCTGGGCCCCTGTGGGTAGAGTCTGGCATAGAGCGTCCTGTTGTGCACCATTGCTCTGAACCAGCCCACTGCCTCCTCAGACCAGTCACTCCCATTCACAGGCATCACCTAAGGGAGAGGAAACAGACACAAAATACCATGAACGGAGATAATTCATTTCCTTTATCACTAACCGATAGATAAGACTGTGACTAATTGTGTGGACCAATGCCAATAATCCAGTCTGTCTGCACTCACAGCAGAGCACAGAGTATATTAACCATTTCTACGTATGCAAATCCTGAGAGGCATCATCTTGCAAGCTTGTCTCTATAAATCTTAACATGTTCATCAGTGAGGGGTTTATGTGCCAGTTTACATACATGTTAAAAATCATGAAGCCAATATTGACATCATATGAATAAGGAACTCCCTACATTTGCCAGTGAGACCTGCACTGCCTGGAGTGGTAAGTTGGCCATTTCTGGGGTTATCTCCTTGATGTTCAACAGCGACAGGCAGGCAGTATCACCGTGGTCCAGCCTCTTCACCTCCACCTTGATGGATGTCTCACCCACAGCTCCATCCGTGGCATTATTATCTTACATCCAAAAAAAACCCAAACAGAACATGACAGCTAGAGCTAAAGAGTTTCCCCAAGTGGCTACAGGCAAGTTAAATGACACTGCTACCACCTAGAGGTGTGCATTTGCAAAACCATCCAAACACACAAAACCGGACCCACCTCCACTTACTCCACATATCTTCGTCACCTGAGCCCTGCACCATTGTTCTTGCTTAGGGAACCAACCCATTACTTGGGTTCCAATGTCTGGAATGCAGTTCTGCTCGGCATATGAACTACTAGCTTTCCAGCTGCTGCAAATGAGAAAAAAAAAAAAAAAAAAAAAACCTATAATGACAACCAGAAACATGTGGAATATTAAAAAAGAAAAAAGAAAAATCTACAAAGAGAGCAGTAATGAACAAAAAGGATAAGTGGCTCTTTAAGTTCTGTAAATGTGATCAGGGAATCAGTGAAAGCTGAGAAAAAGCAGGCGAGAGATTACCAACCATGCTGAGTGACTTACTCTGTGACAAGGGCC
This sequence comes from Scomberomorus guttatus, assembly GCA_038419695.1. Taxonomy (NCBI): domain Eukaryota; kingdom Metazoa; phylum Chordata; class Actinopteri; order Scombriformes; family Scombridae; genus Scomberomorus; species Scomberomorus guttatus. The sequence goes on along the minus strand of CM076452.1, from coordinate 20,359,173 downwards.
TGCAGCTTCATTATGGAGTCTGCTTGCTGGATGTAGAAACTGCCTGGATTGACAATATGAGATACCACAACCTCGGTCTCTTCAAACCTCCGGACTTGGAACTCGGGAATGTTTATACCTTTGGTGGCTGGAATTTTTACGCCAGCAGAATTGTTCCCATGTTCAGGATCTGTGCACTGGGTTTCCCACTTGATGTTTACACATGACTTCTCCACCTGATCAGTTTCATTTTGGCAGTCTTCGTTTTCCGAGGGGCTGTCGTCAGAGCTCCCCTGCCCCACCTCTGTGAGGATGTCTCCGATATCCCACAATTCAGTCTTTGTTGCAATCACACAAGTGTAGATCAGAGAGCCGCTTGACTCGACCCGTTTAACCCTGAAAACTGGGGCTTCGTTTTCTACGTCTGCAAGCAATGTTTTCGGAGCTAGTGCGTTGATTAGATCATCTGCCACGCCATGTCTGAATTGGTAGCTGTGTGTTTTGATGGTAGGAGATGATGACTGTGGTGAGCTTGAAGCATATGTACAATTTTTGCTCCACTCCATGACCGTGACCTTGAGTGCACCCATGGTTTTAGCTTTTGCTCGGAGGAAGTGCAGCAGCTGAGAGGATGTTTGTTTTTGGTGTTGCACCTGGATATCATCCTCATGTCCCCAGCTGATTAGTGGTGTTATGTTCGTGGGTGTAGGGTTACTGATCTCTCCGAGTATAGCTTTAATGGGAGGTAGTAGTAGTGGTGGCCTCTCTGCATTCATCTTGGGGCTCTGAATGATGGCATGAGGTAGAATCACAGCCTCTGGTTGGCGTTTCTCCTCAAAAACAACTTTTTCTTCAGCCTCTAAGTGACAGGACGAGCTCGTAGTCGCAACAGCGCTGTTGTAGCTGGACGAGACGCTGCATATCACGTCATCCTCCTGGACAGTTGTAGGCTGGGGGTTGAGGAAGTGTTTTAGCTGCTGACGGGAAAGTGTGGCTCCAAGCACATGAACTGCTTTGGCTATGGAGCTCGCCATAAGTGAATTCTGCAACATGGGCCCAAACTTGAGAACATCTGTCTTTAGGATCCCTTTGTGTCTGACTGGCTGAAGCTGGTTTGTTCTCACTCCGTTTTTACCAGTAGTCTGCACACAAACCTGTGGTACTGTAAAGAAAGCAGGGAGATAAACAAAGTTGCACTGCAAATATTTTCACACAATCACACATTGGATACCTGTAATGCTGGCGGGAGACAAGTGATTGATACAATACCACGATGTCAATACAGTGGTCTTACACTTTAGATATCTGCAATGTCACATGAGCAGCCAAAACTCACAAGCAAAAAATTGTGAAGCAATTTACATGTATTAAATTTTTTTTTTGTTGTTGTTGTTTTTTTAAATTGCCAATGAGTGAACGGGTTGTAACGTAACTTCAAAAATGAGACCTTCCAACTTTTTCAGTTGTCTGTAACAGCCTGTGGACTGATTTCTGTGTGAAGGATCCGGGCTGCAAAAAATCCAAAGGATGTGACATTTTTGTGTGCTCCCGAGTGCCTTGCCTCTCTCCCGCTAACGTCAACAAACGACCGGTATTAATGACACAACAGCACAACAAAAACGGCGCTATCAGACTAGAAACATCCTGCAGTTATTAGCTCTCCAGCTAATAAGATGGCTAGCTGCCTCCATTGACCACATCACATTTCACAACAAAACACCCCCATAATGACAAGTTGCCCACTCCCGAGCACACACAGCTAAAACAACATTATTTCCTCAACAAAAAGGAGCAGAAAACAAGCTCCAGAGTGATAGCAGAACATAGCTTACCCCTTTTGTTTTTTTCTGTTGGTAGTCCAAAGTTGGTAATAAGCACACATTTCACAAGAAAACCGCAGCGTGTTGTTCCACGGCAGGTTTAGTAAACATAGTTGGTGGAAAAAAAAAAAAAAAAAAAAGTTGACAGTTTGCGGGTGGGGTCAGGTTCGGGTGGATGAGTAACGCATATTTTTGCAGGTTGGGCGGTGCGGATTGGCTCTCACTGGCCAGCAGCCACAGCGCAACAGGAGCCTCTGTGTGTGTGTCTGTGTGTGTGTCTGTGTGTGTGAGAGAGAGAGAGAGTGAGTGCACGTACACCCGGGGGCGGGGGGGCTGACTGGGAGTGACAGATGCTTTGCTGAAACATGGTGCAAAACACAATGTTACAGATCTTTTATGTTATTATGACATGTGTGAGTAACAAAAAAAAAAAAAAAGACATCACCTGCAATAGTCTCACATTAGCAACAGGATGCTGACTGCAGCTCACTTAACGGCCACCGATGTCACTAACGAGAAGGAAGGAAGAACCTTTAACTTACCAAGTGCTTGGTCCTTTAATGAAGCTGAGAGCTTGTCAATAGTTTGACATTTCACATCCAAAGCCTTTGCGAGATCACTGGACACACTGGTGGAAAAAGAGGAATTCAAGAAACCTTGGACCTCTTCATAGGCCTGAGGGAGGAGTGAAACAAGTGTAAGTTATGTTGGAAGAAACAAAAAGACTTTTTTGCTTTTACAAAATAGAAGTAACAGTTAGTACTGAACTAATTGGTTGATGGATCCTATCTGATTAGATGATTAGTCAAGTGACACATTAATCAACAACACTGATTAAACAGTTTAATCAATTATTGGCAAAATGTCCATATATTTGCAGATTTTCCGTTTTCCCCTGTTTCATATCATTGCAACTTGAATATTTTGGGGTTTTTTGGGCTGTAATGGCTATTTTTTCACTATTTTCTGAGATTTCAAAATGATCAGTAATGAAAATAATCATAAATTGCAGCCTTAACATGCAGTTTTGTCGTTTTGTTTAATTAAATTGTAGCTATAGCAGCCAATAAACCTAACTAACGTTAGCCACATTATAATGCAGCTGTGCTAAAGTCATTTTCATTTAATCATTACAGGTGTGCGCATATTAAACGGATGATAAGCTTACCTTGTTGGTTACATTGCGAAGCTCTTGTTCAAGTGTGTTCCGGGCATTTTCCAGCAGGAACAGTTTATAAGTTAGCTGCACTTTCTGGGTGATGATGGAGGGCTGAGGCTGGCGCTGGGCTGGCTGCTGCTGCTGAGGAGTCATGATGGTTGGAGAGCTGCCTGTCTGCTGCTGGAGCCCGGGCTCTGCTAGCTTGCCAGTGATTAGCTTGCTACGTAGTTTATAAAAAGTGGATGAAGTTGTTACCAGTTTCGACGGCACAGTTTGTCCACAGCTTTATGTTTTCTGGGTTTAGGAGAGTTACCACAGAGCTGTCCTCGCTATTTTCTTCCAGCCGCAGTTATCAGTGAAATGTGTCCTGCTCTTTCTTCCGCTAACAGTTACCGACAGCCGGTAGACAACGAGGAGCCCGAACCCGCCATGTTGAAAACCTCTACTAGCTAGTTTTTGGTACCGAAGTAATTTAACTCATTTGAATGAAATGTGTGGTAACGTTAAATATTAGTGGGCGTCCTGCTCTTTCTTCAGCTTCTGACTTTTTAAAACATTTTCAAGCAGACTTGTTGGCTGTCTTTATCCTTCCAGGACAGTGTGGACAAAAAAAACCCACCACTAAATGAACCTTAATGGGGGCTTTTATTGGCAGTAAGGCTGGGTTCCTCCCTTCCTGATGAAGCTGGTTGCTGAACTGCCAGAACTGTGTACCAAGTCAACTCAAAAATGTGTTTTTCCTGTTTCTACAGCTGGATGTTTGAGCTTCATTGTGCAGAATAATGTACAGTGAGGTCCAAAAGTCTGAGACCACATTGAAAATCTCTAATATTTTCACATAAACCTGGAAATAATCAGAAAGTTTCAGGATTCAGAAACATTTTTAACACAAGAAGTTGTGATCTGTTTCAAATATTTAAGATTCTGCACTATTTCTAGGTAAGCAGTCAAATTTGTGGCATTGACCAACTTAACTTAATACAAAAGGCCAGATTTCCTTGAGTTGTATCCCTTCCATTGAATCATGCGTTCAGATGACACTCAGGTGGATCTGATCTACTCATCAGAGGCTCATTCAAGTAACTCAACTTGCAGTCAGTGTTCACCTGTTTCCAGCAGACCATTGCTTACTAAGTAGCATTGTGATCGTGGGAAACATGGCATCAGAACTAAGTGAAAGTGTCAGAAGTCAAATTGTTATTCAAAGCAAAGACGGGCTTTCTCAGCGTCAAATCACGGCTAGACTAAAGGTTTCTAAGGGGGCAGTGCATGGAGCTCTAAAACGCTTTGCAGAAACTGGATCAGTTCCAAAGCACGATCAGGCAGACCAAAAGTGACCACACCGTCAGAAGATCAATACATCAAGCTTCGTTCCCTGAAAAGATAGAAAAGCAACTTCATCACAGATACAGAATTTGCTAAATAAAAAAGACTCCAATTAGCAAAAGTACTGCCAAAAGAAGGCGGTCTTGTAGTGGTCCCAGAGGACGAGTAGCAGTTTTGCAACCACTTCACAGGAAGGGAAACTAAGCCAAACACTTGGAAAAAAGTCCTACTTACTGACGAATCCAAGTTTGAGATTTATGGCAGGAACAGAAGGGTGTATGTAAGAGAGAATTATACCGCAGTGTATCAAACTGACAGTGAAACATGGTGGTGGGAATATTCAAGTCTGGGGGTGTTTTGCCTACTCTGGATTTGGACACCTGCACTGAACTGACTACACCCTGACCAAGAAGAAGTACCACTCCATTCTTCAGACATGCTGTACCCTCTGGTTTGCATCTTTGTGGAGAAGGATTCATACTGCACCTCAAAGCTTTGCAAGAACTACTTGAAGACTAAGGAGCCCTGACTGTCATGGACTTTCCTCCACAGTCACCTGACCTTAACCCCATTGGCACTTGAAGACTGAGAAACCCAAGCATCCCATGCCAGCTGTGTGCATGCTCTCATTAAAGCAAAAGGGGGACATACCAAATAGATAAAGATATTCTGAAATTCATGTACATTTTTTCAAAGATTCAACTTTTCAATCAAACTCTTAGGTTGATATTATCACTTGTAATGAAAAAAATAGTATTGCATTCTAAACAAATGCAAAAAAAGTATCTTGACTAGTGGTCTCAGGCTTTTGGACCCCATTGTATGTGCACAGTTTGACACTGGGAGGCTGTTTTTACATTCATCTGCTGAAAGTGGGAAGGGTGGACCTACGAGCATGATTTGTGACATCACAAATAGTTTGGAAGCCAATCCTGGTCCAGTATTCAACTTACACAAGTGTGATGTGGAAACTTGAAGCCTCCCGTGCACAAAGACTGAGAATGGACGTTACAGTGAGGTAGGAGACATATTTGTTGTCTCATTTCAAAGATTTTAACAAAATAATTGAACTTTTTTTTGTGGAAAAACCATATCAGACACAAATTATTATTCATTATAAGTAGAGTATTTTATATACATGTCTGGAGGGGATCTTTAAAATCAACTAATCTGAGTGAGCAGTACAGGTCATGAACTCTTGTGATAAAGGAAATCCACAAATAGACCACGAGGAACCTCTGGATAGGCTCAATTTAATGCCACTGGGATGTAATGCATCCCATCTCATCTAATTATCTGTGGATTCACACAGTAAATCTGCCTTAATTACCGGGATGGAGTATTTACTGGTACATCTGGTCAAGGGTCGAGGAAATTAAGACTGCTTCTTGTAATAATGATTTCTCAGGAGCATCTCTTCCATTGACCCCAGTCAGACCAAGAAGTATTACACGAAGTGAATTGAACAGTTGGAGTTGCCTTTAAGGAATAATTTCGTGTTCACTGGATGGAAACGGGAAAATTATAAAACAATTGAGATACTGTCGACCTATTGTAAGGGATACGATTAGGATGATTTCTGTATTACGGATCATGGTAATGTTTTCTTCGATCAGACACTATTTCTACCAAGAGTATAGTTATGTGTTAGGTGGACAGAGCACAATGAATTTAGGGTCAGTATATTTCCACAATGGGAAAATAAAAGAGAAAATGGGAGCAGAAGAAACAGCTGGATGCTGAGTAGTCAGGAGATACTTTTTCAGCAGAAGAGATAAAACTGAAAACAGAAAGGATTTTCTTAATCAAGTGACTTGGTACAGAAGAACCAGATATCAACAATGTAAGATAAAATTATCTTTATCATGAAATATTTCCATTGTCTCATGTTTAATTGGACTCTCATAAGGATGGGGTTTACTGGAAATATATTTAGCCTAGAGCAGTGGTTCTCAAACTTTTTTCACATCAAGGACCCTTAAACTGACAAAAACTAGACCACGGACCCCCATCTGATATCTGATTTTTGCTTTTAGATGTTTTATTACAGAAAATGTATGAAACCCATGACCAATATAGTCACACATTCTGTCATTGTGTTACTTATGGATGGAATTATAGTGAAAATAAATGATTCCCCTTTTTGCTGGGGACCCCCTGTCAGTCATCCCAGGACCCCAATTTGAGAACCACTGGCCTAGAGAGTGATAATATTAGTTTTCAGTACTTGCTGTTATGTGCTAACAAACAAGCTGCTGCTATAATGCTTGAATGCCAGCTACCATTAACCACCAAGTAGAAGAATGAATACAATTTGCTATTTGCATTCCTATGGTTTTACTAATACTATCCACACAATGTTCTTTTCTTTGAGTGTTCTTTGCTTGAACTTGTCAAGCTGCTACTTGATCTAGTACCTAAATCTTGTGGGTGGGGCAAGAAAGACATTTCCTACAGTTATATTGCTCAAGAGCCAGATTGATAGGCATCCTGGCTCTTTGACACTAATGCTGGAATCACAGGCCTGAGCCCCGGCTCTACCCAGTGGACAAAATGGTAATGGGCACAAGAATTTCAAAATGGCACTTCTGCGTCACTTTAAAGGAGAGGGACAATAAGAGGATTGCTCAACAGGATATCCTCCTTCAACAGCAGTTCCTCTTCCATGCACCCTTGTTGAGATTGTAATAAAATCTGCATTTTACATCTGGAACATGCTATCTTTCACCAGCAGTAAGGTTATTGTCATTGGCTGTGTATCAGCGGGATGAGATGAAATTCAAAGTGAGTTCATTTGTTGTTAGTTTAACCTAATATTAATGATTATGTGCTACATAGAGTTGTCTTATTTTCTTTTCTACTAGATCCAAACTCAGTCAGTCAGATTATTAAGTTAGAACACACCTCGCACTGAATGATAAAAGCTCTTCCACTAAAAAGTTTATGACTTTGTGGAATTCAAGTTGCTCAATTAAAAATAGAAATTCACGAAAACTGAAATTCTTACCTACCAAACCTCAGTGATTTGTTTAATAGATAAAGAGACTGGATTCTTTCTCTAATGAATAAACAATCAGGTTATCAGGTACAGTATGTTTATTATGTACAGCATAACTGAACCACATACATCATGCAAAACACAAACAAAATGGAGATAATGATATTAAAATGGCTCTTACATATATATACACTGTAAAATAAGCTATTTTTATTTGGTATCTACGTTCATAAAAGAACTCTTACAAGGTCTCTACTTGGTGTTGGGTTGAATTGTTCAGGAGCTCAGTCCTCATTCTGGGAATGTTGTGCAAGGCTTCACAGACGTCATGAAAATTTGAGCCAAGGTTAAAGTTTTAGTTGCAAACAAACATTTCACAATGAAGGATGGGCAAAAACAGTGATTTGGCACACACAGTAACCAAATGGCTTGGGAGTCAATAAAGCCAATTTCAATCACAATATTTCAGCTACACAGGTCGCACAGTCTGATGCATGTCCCACAGACACGTAATGTGCAATGGAATCAAGTCTTTACTGCATTCTTTATACTTCTTCACCGAAACTGTAAAACAGGTACAGCCTAAGCAGTTATTGGACCCCCACTTTTGTTTATAGTGAAACTAGTCATGCAAAATGACACTCACAGGAAATATGCTTCAGTGACTGCAGTCTGTTCTCCAGTTTCTCATTTGGTTTGCATACAGTATATACAGTACATATGTAACCCATCTGGAACAATATACACAATAAACCAACGAAAACAGATTTTATATCACACCACAAATGATCTTTGATTGCAACACACTTTTCTGGTGCATATGATAAACACTGTTACTATTACAATTACAAATAAAACAATTATGATCATTTGCCCAAAGTGAATTCCCTGTACTTTTGTATGGAACAAGCAATGCATTTCAGAACTTTCAGAACTCAAATACTCTGTGATCATAGTGTTACTACCACTCGTGAAGCATTCAGCTTGACTGATGTCAGGCAGTTTAATCTTCAACTCATTTAGGATTGTCAGCCATTTACTGTCACAACAGTTAAAATAATTCCCACTAATGTACATCATATTGAGGCGTGCAGATAAAGCAAGAATCAAGGAGTGGTTCAAAGACACGAAAGCATTATTTCTTATGTCGATTTCTCGCAGGGGAGAGCAACTCAAACTGCTGGGCATGATGTCCAGATTGTTGTTTGATATGTTCAGCTGGGTTAAGGCTGGCATACAGGGGAAAGATAGATCAGAGCTGGTCATGTTCATTTCACTGATAGTCAGGGACTGAAGACTTCCCTGCACACCCTCTAATGCACCCACATGCATAACCATATGTGAATTTCCTGCAAGGTTGAGGGAAACCAAGGAGGTTTCCTGAAATGAGTTTGTGTGAAGCATCTTTATGTTGTTTTCTTTAAGATTGAGGTGTTTAAGAGTGTTTAATTGCCCAAAGACGACACAGGGTGCGTTGTAATTTATTTGTGGTGTTGACTGAGAGCTTGGCAAATAGTCCATGGGAGAACAAGGCTGCAGAGAATTGTCTTGCAGATTTAACGTCTCTAGTTTTGTGAGTGCCTTGAAGAAGAGAGGGGAAATAGATACAAGTCCATTGCTTTGCAGGTCAAGGTACTTCAAGGAAGGAAAGAAAAGCTGACGATGGTATCCTGATTCACTATCATTTCTAACATTCCAGATGATGTTTTGAACACAGTTATGACTGAAATCCAGCGTTTCCAAAGATGAGAGAAGGCTCAAAGTCTCCAGTGGGAAAGATCTGAAGTGGTTATAGCTCAAGTCAATATGAACCAGTGGCATCAGCCTCCAGTTTGCATGTAGGTCATTTTTCTTAACTCTAGTGTCGCCCTGACCTACAATCTCATTATAAAGAAAATTGGCTTCTGACACCATTGTTGCCTCTGAATTCAGGACACCAACCATGTTATTCTGTAAATGAAGATACCTCAAACTGTTCATTTTCGGAACAATTGGGAAATAAAGTAGTTTGTTATGACTCAGATCAAGAATTTCAAGTCTGTACAACTGGTGATCCTCATGTGTAACAAAGAACTCTACCGAATTTCTACTGAGATTCAGATATATAAGTTGATGTAATTTAAAATCACAAATATGAGCGAGATTATTTTTGGCCAAGTTTAGCATCTCTAATTGTCTCAATGGTTCAAATGTGCCCGGGTCAATCACTGATATCAGATTGTCATCAATACTAATGGCCCTCAAACTTTTACTCTCTTTGAACAAGTTGTGTGTAAGTCTTGTTAAAGCATTACCTGTCATCTTCAGTTGATCAAGAGACGGTTTGTTTCGGAGGTACAGCTCCACCGCATTATCACTCAAACTGTTCATTGATATATCCAAACTCTTCAGTCTACTGACGGATTGGAGGGCTTTGCTGTTACTGCCAAGGTTGTTGTTCAGCGCATTTCTGGACAAATTTAGTTCTTCAAGTTGAGCCAGGTTTTCAAAAGCCCCTTCGGAGATGAGATCCAGCTGGTTGCAGCTCAGGTCCAGCTGCTCCAAGTATGGCAAACCAAGTGTGTGCAACTGTCTGATGAAGTTATTGGACAGGTCTAGTTTTCTAAGCCTTACATCCAAATCCAGCGGGACAGAAGAGAGGTTCTGGTTGTTCCAGGACTGCTCCTCGAAATGAAAGGAACATTAATCATAATCGAGGAGTAAACCATGGAAACGAAGTCAAACAACCTGCACAGTTTTAAGATCTCAAAACTAGTAAAGGTTCAACAACACTGAATACATTGCAATGATTTTACATATTTAGCATTTAAATTGATCATCTTCAGCCTACCTTTGGATCACCATATGTTAGTCCAATTGCATAAACCTCATGGCTGAGTGACCAGAGTAGTAGGAGATTAGAGAACATGTGTCTGACCATTTTCACTCTGCTGCCTGTGTTAAACTGTACCACCACTGTTGTCAGAGCTCACATACACACTCACATACACACCCTCTTATAGCCAGGCTTCATAAAAAAAAGAGAGGAAGAAAACAGCTGTGGACACCAGATAGGCATTGTGGATACTATATTTAGACAATCAAGGCTTGACCAAAGATATATCACTTTCTATTAAGCTTTGGGAATTCTAACTTGGTTAAAACAGTTTTTTGGATAAAGATGGTCACATTTTTATGTAAATTTTGTCTTTTAATATGATTATAAACATGATATTAAAACATTTACAGTGTTGAAGAGTTTCGTGTCAACTGGAAAACACCTCCTCCTGAGCGATATAAATTTATACCATTGTTTGCTCCTGACATAGTCTTAGGAAAACGGAAACCATTCTAAAATAGACAAGAGGAACAAATAAACAGACAGTGAGGAGGTGGAGCTGGAGGGAAGCCCCCTGCAAGGTATAAAGAGACATGCTAAAATAGGCTGATGAAAGGAGGTGGTAGCACACATAAACAATGTCAGGAGACTGGCTGTGCAGGTGGACTAATTGAAAGAGACACTTTAATGCTTTAAAGGCTTTCAAAAGTAACTGTTTTTAAAAGTAACTGACAGATAGCATGTTGATTTAAGAAGTTCATTATGTCTGTTTCTGAGCTCCCAAGAGGCCGCAGTGTTCGGTTTTCCTGCTGCTGTCACTCCGTCCTTTATCAGCATCCCCTCACACAGCTCACTGTCAGCCGTCTATATCCTGCGACAACGAGCTGCACAGTTATCATCGTTATTCTGTCTTTGCTTCAGTTCAGCTGTATGACACCAAAAAACGTTGATTCCGTGTCCATGGAGATCAGGGCTTTCTGACTGTATGGTAACACCAGTTCTAGCTCATCGTCCTGTTGCAGCTGCACTATGCCTATAACAGAGGACACGTAATGTACAGTTCAAGAAGAAGGCATCACAGGTCATACAACATGGGTGACAAATTAGATGAAAAAGAGATATAATGTGTCAGTGAAGATGCCACCAATGCTCTTTTAATGCTCTACTGAGATTAAACAAAAGATATTCCCTCATTTGGAGGCTTGATGGTGGTGGAGAGTGCTGTCTGACACATCGCTACAAAATCTCTAAAGTGTTATTCTAGGTTGAGATCTGGCGGCTGAGAAGGCTGTAGGATATAGGATATCATTTTCATACTCGTCAAACCACATCTGCAGTTGCTTCTCTGCTCATACTTCAATTTGTCACCGATCTTTACATCGTTAGTGGAAGAGAGCTGCCATTTGAACCTACAGCAGTGCATACAGACGGGTAAGGCTGCTTAAGTTAAAGGAATAGTTCTAGGTTTTTTAACTGTTTCAATTTTTCATGCTGAGTGTTAGATAAGAAGATTCATGTCTGTACAGTAAATATGAAGCTACAGTTAGCTTAGCTTAGCACAAAGACTGGTAACAGTGGGGAAACAGCTAGCCTGGCTCGGTCCAAAGGTAAGAAAATCTGCCTACTAGCACCACTGAAGCTAAAAAATGAACAGATCATATGTCTTTTGTATAATGAGTACAAAAACCCAAGTGTAAAAATGACATAAGCGATATGTGACAGATTTTTGCTCCGCGAGCGACCTCGGGGTAACGACAAGACTCCAGGAAGTCACTGCTGCTGGCCAAGAGATAGTCCGGAACATAACCACCTGTACAACCACAACGTGTCATTTTTATACTGTGTTTTTTGTATGGATTAGACAAATAAAATATATAAGAAGTGCTGGTAGGTGGATTTTTTTTTAGCTTTGGTCCGAGCTAGTCTACCTGATTCTAGTTTCTACTCTTCAGCCGGCTGCAGGCATAGCTTCACATTTACCGTAAACTCAAAGTATTCTCAAAATGTCAAACTATAAGCGGCCTCAGTGCAGGCCGGCATTAGTGCCTTACTGACCTGCAGTGTAGCATGTATAGGCACCATTTTCATCGACCATCTCTTTCATACAGCGCAAGAGCTCTGTTGAATCTGTCCCTGATGTAGTGGAACCCCAACTTCGAATTACATGTCCCTTAAGTGTGCTGGGGCCGTTGAGCAAAACCTGTGAATTACACAGAACATTAGCAGAATAGTTGGAACAAATCAATTCAGTATCAATTTAGTTATGCTTGAGTTACAATGACACAATACTTGTCCAAACACCAAGTAATAACCATCTTCTTGGACAACAATTCTGTTTTCATTAGTAGAAATTGCATTTCCTTGCTGCGCAGAAACAGTCCAAGGGATCTCCGTTATATCTCCTGTGAGAGAAGGCAAGATACACTTATTCAAAATAATGGCAGACAGTGCAATGTTAAAGCCAAAGACTTGAATTTAGTTTTACCTCTTATGCTTGGCTGTTTGTTAGTATTAGCTGTTAACTGCAGAAACGATGTTGGAGCTGGCAAGAGGAGGAAGCAAACATAATACTTTAATTTTATTAACTTAACATATACTGTTTATGGTCTCACTACCAGATTAGACCGTAACTAATGGAAACATTTTCAGTTCTCAGCTCCAACCCACCTCTGCGTTTTACTCTCCTAGAAGATATCTTCAGAGAACTCTGAGCTATTTGGATAGCACTTGGCTTTATGTCCTGAGAGAAAACAAAGCATTAAGAGAAAATGTATTATTGCAGCGCTATCTGAATAATCACTAATGGCATAAATCTCAGTAGTACAATGTCCAAGATGACTCCATCCTGTATAATCAGTGACATACCTCCCTTGTTTTAGACATCTTGGCCATTTTCCCATTGACTCCCTCAGAACGTGGCTGATTTAATTGTAGAATTATATCCCCTTGGAGTTTGCGAAAATCATTTTCTAAAACACTGGCTCTGTGCACCAGGAAAAGACTAAGACAAAACATAAATGCCGTTAGTGATAATAAAGCATTGTAAAGCATACTGAGACTTGCAGACTCATGTCCTCATGTTACTCAAATGGGCGAGGTCACATCAGTTACCCCCGGAAACCTAAATGTTCAGTTTCAAAATTTGTTTCTAAATGAGGAACTATCTTTTCTCTGCTTCTCAAGATGGAACTCATTTAGATTGTATAAAGGTTAGGGCCAAATTTGCAGTGTATTGTGAAACTTCCTGTGAAAGAAAAAGCCACATTTTAATAAAGACAAAGGCCTCACTCAAGGAACATCATTTCTTCTTGTCAGTACTTGTGCCAGCGGAGTCCTATATGAAAGAGCAGTTTTAACCTTTTAAATCAATACCACCGGCTGCACAAACACAAAAGACAGACAAATGCGTTTAGACAGAAAATGAAACATTTTAATCCATCAATCAACTCCATTTACAAAAGTATATCCCATTTTATATACAATATGTACAGAGACATATAAACAACTCTCATTTTTCCACATGGATTCATTCATACGGTAACTAAACAATAGCACTGTAACAAAACATATCACTGATATTCTGCAGGGATGCTGTAGTGCAAATGTGCGCAAAATATATAGTGCTGTTGCTCTGTGAATACCTTATAACTCCAGTTTTAATGGATTTTATCAACTTTGCATAGATACCTTTATACTTGCACTGAACCTTTATATGATACTTTAATCATTTCTTATAACCCAGGGGCATATGGAGCTTTAAACCCCTTCTTGTTAAACCATAACTGTTAATATAATTTAATTAATAAAAAATTCCAAGTCTAAAAACTGAAAATAAAAAAAAAAACATTTGGAATAGCTGGTGTGTTTGGAGATACAAGATTATCATTCAACAGCACTTAAACGTATGTAAATATAAAGTATCTGTCAGCGCAGTGTCCTTCCTTGTTATAAAGAGAGATGCTGTCTGTTGACACAAAATGGTGACTATAAATAGAAACATTTGTTTGATGAGTAAAAGGACATTTGGCTCATCAAGGTTAGTCTCTTTGCACAGAATCAATGGCAGCGGAAACATAACAGTCCATATTGTTTTTTTGTTTTTTTAATACAGAGCTGTGAAAGTGAACAAAAGTCACCCGGGGGCTTCCTGAACTTTATTAACCTGGAGGATTTAAGTATCCTCTTGATGGGGTCTCATGGGGCAAGACTTGGGCTGGTCGCTTCTAAACACAGATCTAACCAATTTATTGATCCTACATCAGGCAGGATGAAAAGACAGTATGACTCTGGGCTGATTTGACCGTCGTGAGCAACGTTTTCATTTATTGCAGAGGGCTGGTGATTGTGTAGTTATCAGTTCTGTCCAGCAGATGGAGCCTCTCCAAGTCTGACACTTCCAAGGAAAGTGGTGTGGTTGGTCATACTGATGAGTGTGTCCTCATAGACTATGCGTATGGAGATCCTCTGGCCGGCGCGGAGCAGGCTCACCCCAGCCGTGTAGCAGGTGTTGAACTTGCGCTGGCCCGTCTCGATGCTGCAGGTGCAGCGGAGGAACGGGTTGGAGTCCACCATCACCTCATAGCTGGCAATGTCGGTGAAGTTGAGGTAGTACACCTGGTGGAGAGGGGAGACATAAAATTCACAGAAGACTGAGAGGGGTAGTCAACACAAGTCTGCGTGATATTTAAGAGCTCATTCAAAGCTGAAACAGCTGGAATATCAGAGTAGCCAACAAGGGTCTGAGTTATAGATTCACATTTAGCCACAGGAAGCGGGGAAAGAAATATGTCATATAATATAACTCAAACATTCACGGATAAGCAGAGCAAACAGGTTTTTAAGCTTAACTACAGAGCAACTGCCAGTTCTACTGACTCTGAACTGTAAATTTTAAGAGTTACGTCAAGGACCGTACTCACTTCTACCTGACTATATATGAAGTAGACACCGTCCAGCAGCACCTCTAGCTCTCCAGAGCGAGAGTGCATTTTAAACACGCGGTGATGGATGGACACCATCTTCCAGTTCCTAAGGATGCCTTCAGACAGATCTAAACATGTCACAACAAACAAAAAAAAAAAAGAAGAGGCAAACAGTCAACATAAACAGCTTTGGCAGTGTTTAACAAGAGCTCAGCGCCCACAGAAATAAACCCGCTAATGATGCTTATACTCTGTTCAGACTGACAAAGTGATGCAGCATGACCTGAAATTGCCTGCATGCTGCTGACCTCAGTTAACACGGGTCTGACTTATAATATGAGTCTATCAGCGTATACTAATCCTGTAATAGCTATAGGTTTACTTTAGGGTTACTATAGTCGTACATAATATTATGGCAAATATTGGTAGCAATATTTAGCCATCTTAACCATCAATCATAGGTTTTGTACTGTCGGCGGCTGCATTAACTTTCTATTAGTTTGACAAGCATATCTTAAAAAATTACAAACACTTCAACTGAATGTCAACAATTTCACAGCATGTATATTTCTTCTGTTGTAATTCTGTGGTTTAGCAGGTATACAGTTGCAGCTCTTTGACAGAGAGGGTACTGACAGGGATTGAGCGTGTTCATTATCTCGTGTCAAACACTGGGTTTGCACATGAAAGCGGTGAAGCTGTAAGTGAACACAGACAGAAGGACCCACCTTCTCTCACTTGGATGGTTGTTTCCTGCCCTTGCAAATGGACCACTGCTGGCTGAAACAAAAAAAAAAAAAAAAAAAGACGACGTCTGGTGACTAATCTGGATACACAGTAACATGGGAGAACAGCTGTTTCATCAGGGAGTTTTGTGTGGGATAAAATTTATCTCTAATGTTTTAATAGGTGACATACTCTACCTGGAATTCCTTTGTTTTCGTCTTGTCGGGAACTCCTGCAACAAAAAGAGAGACATGATAAAATTCTGGCCTTCGACACTGCTGAGGAACAAAGTAGGGATGATGATTAAAACAAAACAAACAATGGCATAGCTTACAGATAGATCACTGCTATCCCACACAATGTTTGACATCCTGCATCAGAAACTGTCCCTGTAAAGGCAATGAGTTCATTCATTTTGACAACTTGAGCCCCCTTCTAGTGTGGGAACATGTCTGCATGCAGGCAAACACTGTAATCTAAGAACAAATCTCTCAACTCGTGGGTGTTTTCAACTTCTCTGGCTTGAGTCTTTTGGCTATCTCAGCGTGTTAACGTGTCAGTTCTATTTTAAGGTTTATACCTGCTGGACCCTGAGCGCCTGGAGGTCCCTGTGGCCCGGGAGGTCCAGGGGGTCCTGCAGGCCCCACGGCATTGCTTCCTGGAATACCGGGGATTCCAGGGATGCCCGGTGGCCCCTGTGGGCCCGGGGGACCAGGGGGACCAGGGGGGCCCGGTATAGGCCTTTTCTTCCCTGTGAAGGGAGAGAGCAAAATGGTTGGCAATCTTTTGACAGTCAAACAAATTTGATTTTTTATTACCAAAAATCACAAATTTACATCAAAAAGACTTTACAATCTATAAAGACTGTAAATCCTGATATAAGGGAAGGCAAGAGGAGAGAGAATTCTTCACTGGACGACATCTCAATGATACCTCCAGAAAGTAGACAGCAGGTAGCAGTTTAGTCAATGACCAACATAACTGAAATTTAGGCAGACATTTTTTTATTACCTTTTTTCTTCTCTTTCCTCTTTTCCTTTCCAGTTGATTCTGAAAGAAATGAAAGCAGTGTGATTAAGCTTTAAAATGGTCTCCTGAACAATTATCATCTCAGATAACATCTCGAGTATCCAGATCACTGCGTGTAGGTATCCTAAATAGGCTAAAATAACAGATTCAGATGTTCGGCACTGAGCAATGCAGTGGAGGTATGTCAGTCTGTGGTATCTTCTAGTGTAGTAATTTGTAAGTGTGGTTTCACCTCCTCTGTATGAACAAGTGCCTTAAGCATTCACAGGCAGTGGAACTGGAGAAGATCATTAGAGAGATACTTTATCCTGCCAAAATCCTTTTCTTTGAATTAAGCCCAGATGGAGAATGCAGATGAAAGTGTGTGTACAAGCGCGTGTGTGTCGGCGTGTGTTTGTGTGCGTGTCTCCCCTTTAAAACCATGCGTATGTGTGTGCGTGCACGGGCGTTGGTAGGGCATCTATGTCAGTGTTTGAAAGACAAAATGCACTAAGTGTGTGTGTGTGTGTGGGTATGCTCCGTGTGCAGCTGAAGAATCCTTTTCAAAAAAGCCGTCTCGCTGCTCTTGTGTTTACCATGTCATTACAACTACAAAGGCCATTTAACCTTAAAACCTCACAGTTTGAGTCCCCCTCAAACATATGGCCAGTGTTTCTCCTCTGGCTAAATGACTGGATGCATCCGCATAGATTTCTCTTAACGAGCAGCCCTATCTGGAATCTGGTGCCCGTTAGGAGTGCCGAGAACGCACACATACGCACACACACACACACGTGCAAACACGGGACACACACATGCACACACACAAAAAAACACACATCTAAGGCTGAGATTACAAAAGCCTTTGTCTGTGCGCTGAGAGCAGAGGAGAGACCTGGGAATGATTAGTGTTTAGAGGCTCGGGACTTTACTGATTTATGTAGAAAGTCTCAAAGGTGAGTTTTTTCTTCTAATTTAAACACAATCACTAAACTTCCCCCCAAGTATTCAGTGTCACGCCACAGACATTGGAATGCCTTGTGATCATGCTGCACTTGTTGCACTCAGACATGAAACTTCAAAGGCTGCACTTTTTTATTTGAATAGCTCACATTCTAAACAAAAACTACAAAAGCAAATTCAGACATATTGGCCACATGGTTTTCTGTTGAGCTATTGATTATGATAAATCAATTCAGTGGAATTAATGAAAGCCATCAAAGTCTCAGACGACAGCCCCTCTTCAAAAAAAAAAAAAAAACTGCATGTTCTACAAAATGATTTGTTTTATGTCTTATTTCCGATGGTTCAGGCCTGACCGATAACACACTTGGATTCTTGAGTCTATATCAGCTTACTTGACAGCTACAAAAAGATATTTCGGGGACCTGGTATTATTTCGAGACGGGGGAAATCAACACGGGCTTCGCTGTCTGTTTCAAATTGGTGAAACCCTCCAAAACTCCTTGTTGTCCTTGTTTGCTATCCAAGTAATAATCAATCCCATTCCATTTAATCTCTTGCTCTATAAACTCAGCAACATTATGCGGTGGAGCTGCTTTGTTAAGTAAGCACAAAGCAGTAAAAAATCAATTCCACAAAAAGTGAGAAACCATTAACAAACTGTTTTCGAAATTTAAGAGCGTTAAGCCCACCATAAGCCGGTTATTTACACTGTACCGAATCCCCTCCAAACAAACATGGGGTGAGAGAAACCGTTGCTCAACAGTTGACCAGACTGTTGCCAATTACATATCCCAAAAAAAAAAAAAAAAAAAAAAAAACACCCACACTGACGCAGGTGCACCAGAGCAATGAACATACATGTTTGTGCTTTTTCTAAAGTATTAAAAAGTATTGAATTTGGAGTTTGAGCCTGAAAAATATGAAAGGCGAGAACTTGGAAAAACTCTCAAACTAGTAAACCCATACCTGTTTCTGGCTGCTTGCCGGGACTCCTTTTCGCTCGCTGAGTTATGCCCCTGTTGTCCTCTGTGGCATGGAAGTCGCTATTTCTGTGCAGTAACCTCTCCTGGTGAAACACAAAAGGAAATGTAATGAGTGTAGAATATTCACAAGATTCAAGAGGGCCACAGAGACTCTCCTGTGAGTATTAATGCGCCTCAAGACCACCTTATATTAATTCTTGGAATCAAACTAAAGGAATGAGTGATACAAGTTCTTGAGAGCGAAACCTCTTTCTATTCTTGGGGGTATAATGTTTGCACAGAGACAACTTGGGCCATTTGAAAAGATGTGAGATGTCAGCCAGCACATTCATTTGTGGCCAACTCATTGTCTGTCCCATTGGGGCTGTAACCTATCCTGTAACCCAAGTCACTTTTGTCTGTGTTTCTGCCGTTTGAGACAGTCACCTGGACACTGCTGTTCTAAAATTCACCTTTTTATACAAAAGGGAGGACATGAATTGTGGTTAATCTGAGAGCAATACCCATTCATATGGCACCTGGTCCCAGCCCTATTCAGAGGTAGCATGAATAAGCTAAAAAAAAAAAAATTGGAGTCAAAGAAAGGATCTGATGTAGCTGTTCTGAGCTCATCCCTAAAAACAGGAACAGCTATGCTACAGTGGTGGGGTGTTCCCATGGGCCAGTGTGTGGTGGGACAAACCGCACGCCTGTGTTCTTATGTGACTGGTTGTCTGGTCGACCTACATTCACGTGAACTCTGTAGGACGCGCTGACCCGACTGTAGCACGCTCGGACGTGACCGGCTCTGACAGCGAAACGCTCCGTGCTAAGCGCTCGGAGTTCCTGTTAAAACGCGTATTGTTCAAAGTCACATTTTGTTAGAACAGCCAGTTTGTGATCACATCTTTGGAGGGTTCCCAGAAACCAATAGACAAAGAAAACCAGCACTGGAAACACAACAAGACCACCCAAAGCCTTCTTTTCGTCAAGCCTTGCAATATACGAGATCACTTTCGGTCACACTTTGGAGTGTCAGCATAAATAATGGTAGGAGTGCGAGGCATAAAGGCTCTCAATGGCTGAGGACAAACGACCAGACGACTTGTATTGTGCTGGACATCTGCTTGGAGTTTGTGTAACAGACTTCCCCCAAGCAGTGACACGTGCAGCACCTTAGCATGGATCAAAAGATAGTAAATAATGATGTATCATTTGGTCTTATGGCTGCGAATGAATCAGACAAGCTTACTGACAGACACTTTGACCTCTCTTTTCCACGGGGGCCTATCCCAGTTGGGCACAAGATGACATATTCCATGTTTCCATCTGTGACGCTCAAGTTAACATAGTTGTTAAACCCCCGATGGCGAGAAATCTCCTTCTCCTCAAAGCAGCGTGAACTCCCAGTGCCTCTTTGTGTGGTTTCGAGCAGAGCCACTGAAAGACCATAAGAAGACAGACAAGAAAAGTTATGTTTTGAGTTTTTTTTTTATTTTTTTTTTTACCTCGTCTCAGATGTGGGAACCCCCCTCATGTGGTGAGGGATGAGCTGTATCATGTCAAACACCCCCCGCCAGCTGTGTTGGGCAAGCTCAAAGTAGTTAAAGTCTACATCCCTGACCAGCTGCCAACCATGTCTGACCTTATAAGCACGGGAATTCCAGCCCGATGGAGGAGAATGTGTTGGAATGGTTTATCGACACACAGACCTCCAGATGTTCCCGCGAGCAGCGACGTTTGCTGTTCATTTGGCGCACAGGTGTCTCCACATCTCCTCTCCAGCTGTTGGCATATAGGGGGCTTTTACCTCTCAAAGGATTCTGGATGTATATTCAGGCATATGGCATTACACTTTCGTCTGTTCTGACAGCCAAACATGATTCAACAGCCAGTTTCTGGCCCGTGATTAAGCCCCATCAGAACGACAAAAAACACAAACAAGCAATCTGCTAGGCTACTACCAAACCGGTGCGTCTGGTGTTTTAGATGAAGGCAACAAAGTAATTAAAAAGAAAAAAAAAAAAAAAGTTATTCCCTTATATGACTACGAGAAATGGTTTTGCATCCTTGCTCGCTTCATTTCACTTCATTACAACATTTACAGCCTTCATACCCTTCAAAGGCGCGCAGAGTTACAGTAAATCAGGATGACAGCGTGTTGGTATGTATGCCAAGTGCCAACTATTGAGTAAACCATTCTTTTTCAGCACAAGGGGAAAAAAATGCTATTAATTAGAGGGCTTTCAAATCTTCAAAGCGTGGGGGGTGCTGTTGGGCGCAGAGGACGAGATTCCCTGTTGCTCTGTGAGGATATGACTAAAATTCAGTCACCACGGGGATGTGTAATTTTGTGATCACAAGGTTCTTTTTGCCCTATTAACACTTAGTATAACAAACGGCTTGTATTTGCACCAATTTCTGCACTTATCCTACTGAAATTGCCTGACAATCTTAATATTTTAAGCTTATTGTGGGGGAAAAAAAAAAAATGCTACAGCTTGTATAATCTTTCCATCACGATGCCTTCAACGCGACATTTTCTCCACCAATAGAGCAATTCTGGTTGTACTGACGCCTCTAAATCTTCCTAGCAGCGAAAATTAGTCACTCAACCGCGTTCGACAATGTGAGGTTACAGTTACAGTTAAGAGTTGAAGAGGTGAAACTGAGGGCTGGCGGTGGAGGGTAACAGATGCACGCTGGGAGCGACTGGGTGCCCATCACTGCTGTACTAACTTTAATGGCATGTCGAGAAGGTTCATAATACTCCTGTGATTCACACCCCTGGATAGAACAATGACAGCGTGTTGTTTTCTTCTTAAATATCAGAAAAAGGAGTGGTCATACCTCAGCCAATATCTCTGACAGGCCATGTGTTTTTGAACCGTGACTTGGGTAATTTAATAACAGCATCCATAGATTGTCATCTAGAAAAGCAGCGGAGCTTCAACCTAAGGGAAATGTTGCCTGTCAGCACCCAGTCACACTTCAGACTGTTGCAACACTGCTGGCAAAGTGATTTCAAGCTGAAAGCCGTGAGTGCCTTGAGTATTTATTATTTTGGTAGATGTTTGTGACTCTGGACTTAATCTTTACTGGGCGTCTACGCCATCTGTCTGTCAGTGCAATTCAGCCTTCTATGGAAAAGTTTACAGCCTCATATCTCTGATGTTTCTACCTCCTCTGCCTTGCACTTTTACGACACTCTTGTCCATATTGATTAATCCCAATATGGAGGCTCGCTGTATCTGTACATACGATACTGCTGTTTTAACTAATCATGCACTGGTCACAATTAAAGTAAATGTGGGTGACAGCCCACCCTGGCGCCCCAAAGCATGCATGCTGCTGAGGACTTTGTGTCCCATCAAACTGACTTTTTTTAATAGCCGTTAACTAGGCTCCAGATGTTTCAGCATCTGTTCTTTGTGAGACTTTGAAGGCATACATCAGAGGAGAAAATTATTTCATATAATGGTTAGAAAAATGTTAGGCTGAAGAATAAAACGCTATCTGAGATAACATTATTAAATATTCTGCAGAATTACTTTTATTATGTTTTACTCGCTGAGGTCATGTGATTCAAAAGGTCAGACTGACTGAGAGTGACACTTGCTCTTGTTCGGTATTGCCCCGCATCACAATTTAACCTCAGACTAGAGAGCAACACACACCTGGGAGGGTTTTTTTTTTTTTTTTTTTTTTTTTACTGTTGGGAACTGGGGAGATCTGCTGGACAGCTGGGATTTACTGCCTTGCTCAAGGGCATACCGACTGTGAGTGTTGAGGGAAAGACTTGTTTGTTCACTTGGCCGAGATCATAAATGACCAAATCATCTTCATCTCATTAAGAAGCAACTACATGGATCTGAGAAAGTGTGAGATGTTATGTGGGATGTAATTTTTAACTGCAGTGCCTGAAATAAGTGAACTCACCAAAAGGTTTCAATTGTTCCTGCTCCTTATTTTGTTTCCCGTTACAGTGAGATAAAATCTCTGTAAACCTTTCAAGTGCGGCCTACAAAACATGCTTGTTATTATTTCTGTATTTTCATCCGAGGAAACGGATTAAATAAACTTTTATAGACATCCTGACAGACATAGATAAGCTCAAATTGTGTTATATTGTTTGACAAATTTGGTTTGACAGCATTCGCTGCTTTGCCTCACATCACTCCACAACCCGAGTTATAAGCAGTCCCTGGTCTGCCCGCAGACAGATTCTGAAAACTGATTAGAGACTTGTAGTATTACATCTTATACAGCCCAGATCCTCATCTGGGAGTTTTAGCCATAATCGAATTCTTTAGATCAGGTGTGTGTGAATAAATTCTGCCAATTACTAATGTTTTTTTTTTTCCTTTCAGTGAAAGCCTGTAGAACAAGACAGAAAGGGGATAACATGTATTAAAATGTGACCAAACTGGATCAAACGCTAAAATCTGATATTACTGAACTAAAATAAAATAAATTAATTATTAACCTAATAAATTTGCAGCCTGAATAAACACATGACCGTGTTTTCATTTTTAAACCGTAACATTAAAACAGATGCAAACACTTTTGCCTCATTCCATGAGCACTTGGAGAAGTTTAGATATTTACAGCTTGAAGCTGATGTTCATTTTCCATTTTTTTCCAATTAGAGGAACTTTCATCCTCCTTAATATCATGATCTCAACTGAGCAACAGTTCTCTTTGAATTCTGCTTTACACAAGCCGCTAAAAGAAGAGAGTGCTCTTCACCGAGGATGATTTATGTTCAACACAGACCGATCTGTTTGAGAACTACCAAACACCAGCTGACACGCACTAAATTTGGTGTGCAAAGCTGTTTTTACATGATGAGAAGCCACACGACTTGTCTTTCTCAGAATATAACTCCGCCACAATGTGTGCGTAAGTCCGTCTGACCGGCGGTTACACATTTCATTCCCTCTGACATTGACATACTGGTACTACATAATGAGGAAGCCTGCGTGCTTCACGTCTGATGTATGTCTATGCGGTATATGTTTGTTCCTGTACCTGATTGTTTCTGCTTTCCTTTGTTTTCTATGTGCACTTTCATATTCTGTTACACTTGTCTGTATACCTGCACATCACATCAAATTTCACTGATGCCGCTGAAGTGCCTTTGATGAAGACTTGTGTGAAAAATCCAATAAACAATTTTAGGTCTACAAAAGATATTCTTCAAAGGAAATGTCTCGAAAGCTAACAAGTGCGGCCGCTGCATCCAAATGCCACATCCTCCTGTTTCTCCAACTATGTAAACTGTGGGATGTGTAATCAGAGTTGTTTAATGCAGACATCTGGCAAGGACAGCATCACAGCGCTGTTAAATATTTACAGCTGGGCCACAGTCTTTCACCTCATGAAGCGTCACCATCTGGATTGAATAGCAGGCCCATCTCACTCGCCTTTAACCAGGGAAACCACTACTATCTAAAATAAGCTTAGCAAAGGACACACAGAGGACTAAATGAATAGGCTTAGCTTCCCACTTGTGAAAGCAAAATGTTACAGTGCAAACACCACTACCAGCAATAGAAACAGACCTGCTGGATCCCGATAATGTTTCCTACAGAGAAAATAAACGCCTCCGTCGTAAATAAGTTGGACTCCTCTCAAATTGACGGCCCTTCACAACTAAACGTCTGGCCGATACCCCACACGGAGGATCATTTTCTCTGTAAAACAAGGTTATACAACTGGTGACATATGAGCTAATTGAGCAAGCAATGCAACCTTGAGACCTACACTTGGTCTCTTTGTACTTGGTGAAATTAGGGAGTGTGTGGTGGTGGTGGTGGTGGTGGTGTGGTGTGTGTGGGGGGGAGGGGGTGGGGGTGGGGGGGTGCTGTTGCCAAAGCCACAGACAACACAATGAACATTCAATCAGCCCACTGCCAGAAAAGAAAACACATGTGAGACGAGGCTGGCTCCGCTCCAAGTACCAACTGCCCCATCTAAGTCCTGATGAATTTACATCAGCCCTTGGGCTTTGCACCTGCTGGTGATCCAGTTAATTTTCCGTCCACCTGCTCCAGCACATTGACTGACCTGTGTCTGTGAATCCAGCTGGGCACACTGCCTAAGTTTTGAGCATCAACCTCTGCCTGTTTAGTGGGAGCTCTCTGGAAACAAGACAAATTGGTGTAAATGGGGTTTGATTAGGGAAAAATAGAGACATTTCTGAAGTAAATGAGATAACTGAGGTTTTTTTTCCCTCTTTTTCTTCAATAGCTTGTTTTATGAAGGCAAATTAACACCATAGCTCTCTCTTAACTTCCTTGATTATGCCTCCCTGGATGGTGTTTACCTGAACAGGAGACTTTGGCCAGGTGACAGACTTAAAGCTTATACCTTTGTGCATCTTTGTCCAAGAGGCGGAATCACGCAGACGGGAGCGCTAATTCAAAACATATTTGTCTGGAAACTGAGCTGGCAAAACGTCGTGACAGGCTACTGTAAAATAAGTTGCCCAGAAACATGCCATGACAGAGCTCAGACACAAAACCTGACACCGTGATACGGGAACAGGAGGACTGAGCGGAGGTGAATGAACACGAACAGCCTCCGTGTGAGGAATGAAAACAATGCCGCCTCGAAGAAGCTCTCTTTAGTTTGCTACTTTTTTTTTTCTTTTGTTCTTATTTTTTTTTTTTTGGATGTGTTTAAGTTACCTCATGAACCTCTCCACCTCGGCTGCTGCCGGACTCCAGTCGCTGGTGGCCGGGCGAGAGCACCGCCGCCGGGTCAGCCAGGTCACTCCCCGCAAGTGTCAACATGGAGTCCCGCTTCTGGTGGATAATTTCCCTTTTGACCTCGGACCGCAGATCCAAATAGCAGACGAGGGTGACAGCGTGCAGAGACAGCGACAGCAGGAATAATCCCAGGAAGACAATGCTGCTCCTACTCCTGCACTTCTTGTTGCACGTGCAGGGAGCTGCCCTGGGCATCACTTTGTCCGGGAAATCCTCCGCAGATGAACCATCGCATGCCATTATCGGACAGAGCGCGAGTCAGATGCTCTTTATCTCGGCATAATCAGCTCGTTTGTCTCGCGCGGGCCGCGGCTATTCATTTACGTGGAGACTCATAGGTGAAGCAGCGGCAGGTCGGCGCAAACTTCTTGGAGTATCTGTAGTAACAATGGAGACCCGCCCACCTCTTCTGTGATTGGTCCGGGGCAATTACGAGCCAGACAATCCGGGCCAGAGGTTGAAGGGGGGGCTGGATGCACCAGGTGCAGTAGTTGAGCGACACCTAATGGGCGAACCGAGTTGCTGCAAGGCCTGTGAGAAAGAGAGTGATGATGATGAGGATGTTGTGAGAATGCTCCCTCTCTTTATGTCGGTGTGTTGTTTACAGTGCTGTTATGCGAGTGTGAATGGGTGGTCACTGATGTATATTGTTTACGCATGTGTTTTAGGCTTTGGGCGTGCTATTTTTCATTGGTCTACTTTGTTTGGGCACTTTGTTTTGTTATGCGGGTGGCGCATGGAGTGGTGGTCCCGTGTGAAGAATTGATTCAAAACTCTGGTAAGTATTGCACAGTTGTAAAAAAAAAAAAAAAAAAAAAAAAAAAAAAAAAAAAGGAGCAAGTGGTTCACATCATATCATCAAAGAGTGGGAAAGAAAGTACTGCAAATTATATTTTTATACAGACTACACATTATATAATTATGTCTAATTGCATCTGGACCCTGTCAGCCTGAGCGGTATGATAGCCAGCCAGGAAGAAAGTCAATGTCACAGTGAGGTCAGCACCACTCTGTGTACAACACCATCAGATACTCTAAACACGTGTAACTCAGCGGGACTTGGGGAATACTTTGACATTTGTGTTACCCGAAAAGCCAGCTGAGGACAATGCTTTAACAAAATTGAATGTGGCACTGTGGTTCCTACATTTTCAACATCCGAAGCCCAACCTTAGCTGTGTTCCTTTCAGATGTAGACACTTTGATCTCTGAAGCAGAGAACCAGAGGTAGCCTGTGGATCAGTCCGTCCTTGAGCCTTGAGATGATGAAACCGGTGCACTGAGTGCGGTTGAAACTTGGGGCTTGATGGATCACCGCCTTAGATTAGTTTTCGGGCAAGTGTCACAAAACATCTGTCTTTATTTCTTGGGGACAAAACCTGACATTTGCGTGTACTTGACCTACGGAAAGGTACACTCTTTCATAATACGGGCTTACATTGACAGACACTGAGTAATTCCTGGTTTTCACTTGGTATCATAGAGGAAAATAATTGAGAAGAATGACTTTTGGAGATCAGAAAAAGGGGTATTTCATCACTGTGAAATGTTTTCAGCGTGAAGTTGATTACTGTAAGATAGTGAGAATCTATTATTATATTTCTTGGGGTTGATTCTGTCCTGACTGCCACTGTATCACAGTCTATTTCTGCTTCATTCCTCATCTGCGGAAAAAAAAAAAGTGATTCTAGTCAGCTGCCACTGAAGGGCAGCATTGCCAAGCCATAAATCAATAACACTGCATACCAGTGTCCTGTTGAACTTGAACTCAAAACATGAAACAGCTTCATTTTGGTAGATATTTAAATAACATCTTGCTTTTTATATTCTGTATGTATAGCTTTATATAGCTTCTCTGTGGACTATTGATCTCAACCATCCACCCTCTCTTTCTCCCGGGAAGTCATTTTTCTATTGTTAGAGTATACGATAGTGAAATCGAAGAGAGAAAGGCATTCAAAGTAACCCTCATAGAGCCTGTGAGTAAGGGCTCAGCCTAAGCATGTTTGCTACGCTTTTCATCCGAACAGCAGCCACAATGACTTTCAGAAGCAGATAATTCAGGACTGGAATAGTTAGGCACATACATTTCCTATTTCTCATGTTTTAGGTTAGTGTATATATATATATATATATATATGATGAATTACTTCAGGCTATTTAATCTATCAAGTTTCTTTTTTAAATCATTTGGCATTGTTTGTTTCTGTGGAAAAAGGAGGTCAGACGCCCCTGAGATAAAGGTCAAACTCAACACAATGCCACTATCTGCTGCCTCATTTCAGACAACAAATACAACTTTAAAGCCTTATGACAATTAAATGCAGTTTTGTCGTGATTTTTTTGGCATAGAAAAGAGCAGGAATAATTCTTATAACATCCCTCAGGCTTAAATGCAGCATTCATAAATGGTGTGCCACTCTATCCTCTCTGAGCTTATAACAAGATTTAGAGGCTTTCCCTGCCAGATGATAGAGTTTTGCAGGAGGAATAGGCACTCTTACATTTTGCCATGGAGAGTTGAGTGGTGGGCTGAGGCTCATGGTCTCAACAAGCTGCTGGAAGATGCTTGGTTTTTAACTGAAGAGGTGCTATCCGTTCGTTTCTCCTTTCCATCTTGACGCCTCCTCCACTCGCTGATTGATAAAAGGGCACAAATTAAAATCGACTTCCAATTGCCATCATAGGCAATCGCACATGAGCTAAAGTGATTGATAGCTAATAGAGTGATACCATTACATATTACAATAAATTGTTTTATACCTCCCCACCCGGTACATTACCTCCTCAGAAGTCATTGTTTCTGCACATTGGATTGTGCAGGTGTAACCTTGGCTAATTGATACGCTGTGGCATTTGATTTCCTACCTATAAATCTCCTGTAAATTGGACCATGTCTCCCATTTTCCTGAACAATGATTAATTCACTCTCATTGTGGGTGTCTGTCTTTAGAGTCCTTATCAAGATCGGAGGGCTCTATCTCTCTGCCTTTCTGTTTGTACTGTGCAGCTTTTTCTATCTGCTTCCCTCTATTTGCTGGTTGTTCTGTAGAACTCAGTATAGAAACGCTTTGGGTAAACCTAATTGATTTTTTTTTTTATATTCCACACAGAATTGGCTTAGTTTAGTGGCCTTTGTGTGTTTTCTCAAGGTAACTATGTTCAGGGGAATCAGTAAACAATACAATTTTAGACTTGCACTTACTCATTAACTTTTTTTTGTTTTGTTTTTATATTATTCTGGGGGCATTTTAGCTTTATTGGATAGTGAGAGTGTATATAAATACAAGCAGGAAACATGAGGTGAGAGAGAGGGTTATGACATGCAGCAGGAATGAGCCAGGGAAGCTGTGGTTACACGGTATGCATTTTAACCACAAGGCTATTCAATAACTGTTTTAACTGAGATATTTACTCGTCAACAGGGGAGAGAGAAGTTCTCAAATCCTACACTTATGTAAAAGTAGTAGTACAGTGGAAAAATACTAAATCAGAAGTAGAATTCATGCATTCAAAATGTTTCTTTAATAAAAAAACAGAGGTGTTACCAGCCAAATGTAGTATCCAGAGTAACTGCACTGATTATGCAGAATGACCCCTCTCAGAGTGTTATCATAATTATATATTATAGGATAACTATTACTGATTCATTAACATGCAAGCAGCATTTTCATGTTGTAGTTGGTCGGGGAGGAGCTCATTTGAACAGATTCATATACTGTTGGGTAGTTTGAGCTGTAACAATGCATATAAATGGAACTCATGATTTTATGGGTTAGTAGCTATATCTGTCAAATAAATACAGTGAGGTAAAAGTACAACATTTCTATCTGAAATGTAGTGCAGTAGAAGTATAAAGTAGCATAAATTGTAAATACTCAAGTACCTCAGAATTGTGCTTAAAGCAGTATTATTTGATTATTTTGCTACTTGGGGGCAGCAGAATAAGCAGTGAACACAACATTGGAGCAACATTAGCATTCATTTGGAGTCATGTTTGTGTCCGCCTGATAAATGTAAGTTCAATATTCACAGCCTCCTTTAGCTCTGTTTTTGGTCTCCACCAACTCCTGAGGGAAGTATTTGGCTCTTTAGTTGCTAAATGCTCCACTATGTTCACTGTAGTCACCAGCTTTGTCTTGTCTGGACAGGTAGTGTACAGTGGGTTTATAAGAACATTGTAGCTGAAAACAGCTTCCTGCATGTAGCTGGAAATGACGCTGATGAGAACGGTGATTGTGAACCAAAACACTAAAGTTGTAATATTACATACTGGGACATTGTTAGTGTAAAGATATTGCTAATCATATTGTGTCACAGTGGTTGATTTTTTTTCTGAATGGGTAGCCATGAAATAGTTCCTTCCCAGACTGCTAAAGATGGTAAGGTCTGCCCAGACTCAGTGATATGTTACTACTAGATAGTCTACAGATAATCAATGCAAATTACAAGTGAAATTGCAAAAGTTTCATATTTAAACTTTGTTTTGTTGAAGTTTATGCACACTTTTCTGTCCCTAAGAGCAGTTTTTTTCCCTGTGCCAAATTTCCATTGTTTAAGGTAATTCATTAAACAGTGATGTTTTGCTGTAAAGGCTATAATTTTTGCCTTGCCTCAAGCTCAGCACTACTCCTCTGTGAGTAACATAGTCTGTTACATTGCAGCACCAACGGCAGAGACAAGATTTTGTAATTGTATTTGTTAAAGTACAGGACCTGAGAGACATACAGAACGCTCACATGATACATGGTGAAGAGCTGAGGACACCTTGCAGGAATACAACGCTGCTGATTATAAACTACACAATGGATATGAATAGAATCCAGAGTAACACTTTACGCCACTGTTCTTTTATTAATGCTTAATTAACCAACGATTGAGCATTATTTAATCACATGTTAACAAGTTTTGTTTTTAGGAATGCATTAGTCATGCTCAGCTGATATCATTATTAATTAAAGCTGCAAGCAGCAATGATTGGAACCTCGCACCTTCGTGCACGTCGAGTGCTGTTATTGCGGAGCAACGCGATGCAGCTATACGTGTAACAGAGGGCAACTGACATGGATATACATTTTCATGAATATTGGACATTGCATGTAGGAGATAACTGTCACTTCCTGTGTCCACTATGTGGTGCTAGAAAACACCAACTAATTATATGTCATGTTGCTGTATATCATGTGTAGACCACATCATGTAAATTTCATGTAAATCAGATGATGTTTGTTATATAAAGCTGATTTCCTGTTTTCAGTAGGTGGTGCTATGACTATGACTCAACATTGACATGTAGATGTGTTCAGGCCTGGACTCCAATCAAGCATGAGAAATTTGGGGCAGACTGGACAAAGTCCAGTCGAGTTACAACTACTTCCTGTTTCATGGTGAAACATGCTAATTGATCGGCACGCAACGTCAAGGGCGTTCCATGAAAACTAAAAACCTTCTAGCAATTTAGCATCACAAAGGTCTTGAGATGTCACCAACCAAATTTGAAGTCGCTCTGGTTAATTCTCTAGAAGGAGTTTGTACAACGTCTGGAAATGGCAAAAACTGCGCAAAAATTGCACAGTAAATTCAAAATGGCTGACTTCCTGTTGGGTTTCAGGTATGGTGCCAAGAGGCTTTTTTTAAAGTCTGGACATGATACCTGTGACTACCAAATTTGGTACATCAAGGTGAAACCTAATGTGGGGGCTTCAACTTTGAAAATTTGTAGGGGGCGCTATTGAGCCATTTTGCCACACCCAGTACCAAGACCCATAAAACATATAATTATTCACCACTTCTGATGCATGTGCGAAAATTTGTGAGTGTTTCGAGCGCATTTAACCACAAAAAATATTTCCTTGCATTAATTTATTGCAAGTGGTCTTTGCACCACTTGGTGCTTGGGCCCTAATTAAAATGTATGTTTTACTCTGAAGTCCAAAGACCACTGAATATTTATTATAATAGAAGTTATGAAAACCTACATTTTTACCAAATAATTAAAGTGGTGTACAGTTTGTTGATGCTGTAGTCATAAAATCATTGGAGTACTTGAGGATAATGTTTGTATTATTATATTTTACTTATCCCATGAAAAGACAAAAGACTAAGTAAATAAAGACTATCACCTGCTTTATCCTTTAAATATTAATCAGTATATGAGCCAACTGAAGTGTATTGAATAGCTTACACACAAGTTGGGTTGTGGTTAGCAATGCAAACTGAAAAATAAAATACATAAATCACCACATTTCTTAAAAGAAATGTTTTCTGGCTCTTTCTCTTGTGTTTAAATTTAGTCACCGGAAAAAATCATGAGATAGATATGGATCAAAATACTTTGAGCCATTATCCCACTCAGATTTTTCATGCTTTGCTGCCAGCTCCATCATCGGAGGAATGTTTACATTTTGGGTTTTTAGGCATCAAATTGCTCAGTAATCCACAGCAGGTACACTGACAGAGAGATCCTTTAGACTATCTTCTTGTAGACACTTGTACATCTTGGGTGTGCTATGAAGCTGAATCCAATAAAGATGTGAAATATGAGTGAGGTGCATGTTTATATGAGTCTTTATATGTGCCAGGATGATGGTTTACGGCCTCTCTGATCCCTGGATGTTTTCCACGCTGCTTGTTTTTGAGGCTCATGTGAGGCTGCCACCTCGGAGAGCACAACCTCTGCCAGCTTCAATAAACTCACTACCCATATCAAAACCTCTAAGCCAGACCAACAGCATGAACAAGAGGCACACCTGAGGTGAACCCAGAGGCAATCTACCTTTCAGCCTCTCTCTCTTTTTGTTTATTTCTCTGTCTTTTGTGTTTTACTAGCTTATATTGTCTCCTGGTTTGGAATAAGCTGAATATTTTGCAGGTGACTGCAGTGTCGCCCTCTCGATCCGACTTCACTGAATCCTAAACAATATCATGTCATGATAATCTAACACTCTCATATGCCAGAGTTTTCCATTTCCTCCCCAGCACCCAGTGACCTTAGTCTATTTCGTATACCGCCAACAGTGCACTTTGTCACACATCTTTTTTTTTTTCTTTGTCTCCCTCAATCTCACTCTTATTCTCAGTTTAGATCCCCGTTTCCCAGCGTAGTCATTGCCAGGAAGAAAAATATCCGTTTGCTCGGGTCAGTGTTCATATTTTTTTCCTCATGGGGTGAGTTCACCTGTACTCTACAAGATGAATGACTCGAGCTCTCACACTGGCTGTAGTTAAACAATACCCCTTCCTCCAAACAGCTGTATGGACAGGCTCAAAAAAAACGTGAATGGGAGGTGTGGAAGGGCCAACCACCGAAAGTAATCG
This sequence comes from Scomberomorus guttatus, assembly GCA_038419695.1. Classification (NCBI taxonomy): domain Eukaryota; kingdom Metazoa; phylum Chordata; class Actinopteri; order Scombriformes; family Scombridae; genus Scomberomorus; species Scomberomorus guttatus. The sequence goes on along the minus strand of CM076452.1, from coordinate 20,326,399 downwards.
CTGTTGTGTTCACCAGAGAGAAAACAACTTACAAAGAAGTTGTTTGCAGCACACCATGAGAGCAACATATCAAATTGCCCAGGCAGAAGTGGCACAGATTCAATCACCCGAAAATGAACTAATTCATCTTGAAGCATGAATTCTCTGTTATTTTAACTCTCTTTTCGACAAAACACTCGCAACACAAAGACTAGCATTAATGCTGCTGCACCAGGCACTTTCACACATTGGTGACTTTAAATGGCAGCGAGAGACAACTGTTTGAAAAATGTGTAATCTGATACCCAGACATCATGTAATGCGGTGTCAGTAAACTACACACAGCACTCTCAGGTCTTTAAACGTGGTTCACCTGTGATGCTTTATACCAAAGGCTACCAGGGGGACTAGAGAGGGGAAAGATCCAACACTGGTCAGTCCAACTCTTTGTACTCAAAGCACTCTATGACCTGTGTTTTGCCTCCAATTTTTTTCTTTGCTTTGGATGGGGAAGATATCCTGGCAGTGCCTGTGCCCATAAAACAAAATGTCAGGGTCTCAATGAGTGATAACATGATATTTCTATGCAGGAATCTCATTGTGTAGGCCTGCATGACGCATTGTTTTTTCATATTATGTTAATATTCAGCAGTGGTTATAAACCACATCCACATCACATAAAAATACATTTTCATCATGTTTTTACAACATGTATCATATTTTTATAGGTTTGGACATCAATGCAGTCAGTTATGATAACAGTTTCATTTCTGAAATATGTGCAATGTGACACAGCTTTACAGCGTAGTGCACGAGACAACCTGTGAGTGATATCAGATTTGACCTACTGTACTGACTTGTGCACATGCAGTTTTACAAAGCAATGAACAATTATATTTGACAAGTTGCACATTCTAGTCACTTACAAATAGTGCATAATTAGGTTGAATTGGGGATTTCTTTTAAAAAAAATGTCTAGTTCAAGTTGTCTGACTGGTTTTATTGTGTGCCCTACTGGACACCATTGGTGAGTTGTGCCTACTGGTGCTGCCATATCCTCAGATCTCAGTAATAAATAAATACATAAGGAGACACAATGGCTAAAACTATGACAGACTCAGTTTTAAGAAATTTGAATTCTCCTTTAATGAAAAAATACCTATAGTATTAAGTTACACCTCAAAACTGTTGGCCTCCCAAATTGTTGGCTAAATCCTGGAAAAGGAATTGGATGCACAATTTCACCCATGGTGTTCGAAATGGGTAAAAAAAAAAAAAAACCTTCCTTTTTATAGTCACTGGGAAGAAATGTGATTTCCGAGAATGGAGTCTGGGGTTCAACAACCAGCCACTGAATAGATGATTTATTGGCAGTAATATATCCTGTGACGAAGATGTATCCTATCAGCATGACTACATGGCATTGTGGGTCGGCATGAGGTTAAAGGCCCAGAAATAAAGAAGCTGGTCATCAAGAGAGGGGAAATTAACCTTTATTAACAGGTTTGTGTGGCTTATTCACACTGAAGTCATCCCATCGACTGAGTGTAAAACCAATAAAGTGTCTCCTCTAAGACAGAAACCTCTCCAACAAAGAGGCAAGTTCAAGGCCTGGATATAACTTGACCTACTGTTGTGATTTATGTTATCACAAAAGTGCACACAGGTCTTACAGTAATGTCTAATCGTAGTATTATAGGGTCCTCCCTGGCATTTTGGTCAAAAATACATTCAGCACATAGCCCACATTTCAACATTTGGGGCTAATTTTCTCTCCAGCACTGATATCGATTGGTCTGTACATATAATCTGGTCAACTACAACTACCTTTGTGTTCTGTCGTTCAAAATACCAAAGCACGGGGCCACCATGACTTGCAGGCTAAAGCTACAGTATCACTCTGTTGTGCAATTCCAATTTTTTGTCTTATTTCACGCTGATGAGATTTTACAGCCCAAAGGGTCAACACATGGCAAACGTGTTATCCTATTTTTAGCCAAGGGTTCTAGTGTTGGCGGTGTTGGACGGTCCACCACTTTGGTCCAGACTGAAATATTTCAACAAATAACTTTGGGGATCTCCTGACTTTTCAGCTAGCACCATCATCAGGTTAAAGTTACTTTGGTTTATGACCAAATACCCGCAAAGGTTATGACATTCCCATTAGCCTCAGCTGTACCACTTCACCGCTAATTTTCAAATATTAGCATGCTAACACAATACACTAAGATACGTAAGTTTACCATATACACTTAGATGGTAAACATTATACATTATGTTAGCATTGTCATTGAAAGCATCTTAGCATGCTGACTTTAGCATTTAGCTAAAGGTACCACTGTAAGTTCATCAAGTTCAGCCTTATAGAACCACTAGTGTGGCTGTAGATTGTAGCTTGTTTCAGATGTGGTTTGACTTCAGACACATATTCAATTACTGATATTCAACCTGAATTCAACCTTTAAACATCCTTCCCAGCAAACTGGTCATCGCTATTTCTACACTCTTTTTTTTTTACTGGCATTGACTAGTGGAAAGGAGTAGTCTGATAGTAGTACATCTGAGCTAGCAAAGGCAGTGGTTATTTATAGATGACTGTAGGCTCCACAGGATGTATTACTGGCTAAATTAACAATCCAATAAGTAAACCTTTGTTTTGGATTTATTGCAGGTGCCATGAAGCTAGAGGTTCTCAGTGATGCAGTTTTCAAACTATCAAGATTTAATGCTGCCAAGCCCTGGAAGCCTGTTAGTGAACTACAATAACCATAATTCATTGCACCTATATGACAGAGTGCATCTGTGCGTCAGAGCATCAGTGCTCCTCTGATTTGCAGTGTGTCTGTGGCAACACAGGCTGAAGGGAGAGTAAATTTGAAATGTAGCCTTGATACTCAGGTGGAAGTACAGCAGTCAGACAGCGTTGCTATGTCATTAGCTCATCGTACAGTAGATGGCTTTGACTGGACTGCACTTTTGTCAAAAATGATTTCTAGTTGTTGCAATCCCTCCAATATCTTACTGACTTTAAAAAAGATATATAAGCACAATATTTTTTCGAGAGGTCAGGTATGATCGAAATATGCTGATATTAGATGGAGAAACATGGGCTCCTGAAAAAGTGAGATACTGAGGTGAATGAAATGTTAAGAAGTTATCAATAAACCTCCCAGCCACTGCCTCCCAAAACCTGTTTGATACTGTGATAAAAAAAAATCTTGCCTAACCACCAGTTTAGGAAATGTGAGCTTGACTAGTTTTCAAGTCATTATATCTTTGTTTAAATGCTGGAAAGTGTTTAAAAGACTCGAAGTTTTTGGTCTGGATATCTTAGTTTGACCTTGGAAAGTGCCTCAAACCTCCGACTGTCACTTTGCGTTAAGACTTTTCTGCTGATGATCTCAGCTCTTCCACGTCCTCTATCTCCTTCCCTCCATCTCATTATCTCTCCAAATATCATAACTTATTCAGAAGCCCTTAAAAGGCAGACTATACCCTGACGCAGCAATATTCACCAGGAGTCCGCCAGTTCATTAAAAATCCTCATCAAACATGCACAGCACAAACACGCAGACACACACCAAACTTCACACACACACACACACACACACAAGCTAATTCAGCTTTCTGAGAAGTGTTGCCCGGTGGTGCTAACAAGTTTCCCTTTTCTCTCATAGAGTGTCTTCTTATCAGGGTGTAAGATCTAGATGTTGTCCCCACTGAAAACCTTTTGTCAGAACACACTGCAATGAAATTTATCTTGGCTTTGGGCGAGTGCAGCGAGTGAAAGTTACAGGGTGTGTGCTGTCCACAAAAAAACCTTTGGTGTGTCACAAGCAGAGCAACTTTGTGTTAAGAGGGAGAGCTGCTGACCTGAAAACCTTTACATTATGTTGTCAGCTGTCACATACCCTGATAATTTCCCCTCCTGGCATCCAGCATTTAAATTATCCGCACCTGGTTGCCATGTTGGTTACATGTTTTTGATCAAAATCACTTGCCAAGAAGGAATGCTTTTCAATAGTCTCTCAGTAGAATAGCTTAAGGCTTTATTAGGGACCATACGCCTGTCTGACAACACACTCCTGATGTTGTGTTAAATCCCATATGCAGCTGTGTGTTGCTCAGAGCGTCTTAAGATATGTGTGTGTGTGTGTATGCTGTTGAGTAAACGGCCCTCTTCAGCTTTATTACCTGGCCATGAATCATGAGCCTTCATTACAGCCTGCTCATTGTGCTCTGAAGGTTAAGCAAACCAATTAGAGTTCCCCACACGCCGTTGGGGTTCTCAGCAACAACTGCATCCCCACGTCTTGCATTTTAAATAGGCAGACGAGGTCCGTGATTAAAGAAAGAAAAGGAAGTGAGAGCTAGAAATAAGGATGTTTGAGGAACAGGGAGGCTGGGCAAGGTTCACGGTTGGCGGTGCAAGAGAGGAGAAAGAAACTAAGGCAGAAGAGGAGAGAGAGAGAGAGAGAGAGAGGAGGAAACAGACTATGAGAGAGAGAAAGAGAAAGAAAGAAGCCCTATTAAAAGAAATGACACCGTCATGGTTCACTGAGCCCCTGCACTGGGCGGCAGTACCCCTGTGCTTAATGCTCTCTGGCTGTCAGCGCCACAGTCAGCAGCACTGGCTGGCTGCTCCCAGGGGGAAGCTGTGTTGGTCTATGCTCTCGATTAACTCTGCTGCTTATTAGAATAGATACTGGGAAAGAACTCAGCCAACCATAGAGCAGATCTGATAGAGTGCAGACGTGGCACACTGTAATCATAATGTGAAGTGTAATTTTGAGAGTTCCTCGGCAAGTCAGATCTGAGGTTTAGATACAGCAGCAGCACCATCTGATTCTTTGATTACACCCACATTTGAACTCCTTGTGCATTGGATTTGAGTGACACACAGACCGTTAGAGGCTGCTTCACAGAGGCCTTTTTAATTGTCGTCACAGTCATTTTTCCTTGGATGAATGAGTAGTTAGATTTGTCTGCCAGAAAGATGTAAAAGCCTGTGTGCATCTGCATCAGGAAAAATGTGGTGCTGTGTGTTGAGACAGTGAAAGCATTCGTCTCATATTCTAGTGAGCACCCTGGGGATTCAGGTAGACTGAAAGAACTGTCAAAGGAAGTTTTTAGAAACAGCTGAAATTATAGCTTTCATCCACGCACAAAGCGGATAAAGGTGCCTGAAATTGGTTCTTTTCAAAACAGTACAAAGAAAGGTCACTGTGTTGGCGAATTGTGACGAGGAGCAGTGTTTAATAGTATGTGGCTGTTTTTTTCCGCTTGTCTTGGAGGATGCAGAATTTTACATGAACGCTGACCTTCTCCTAAGTTTGCAGATATTTTAAATAAGCTGGAACTAAACCCTGCTTTTGCTGCTCACACTGTGCATATATACAAGAGGAGACAGAGGGACAGAACAACGGAGAGAGCGATTTCATCCAGGAGATATAAAGATGTGAGGCAAAGGCTGGGAAAGGCTGACGCTGGCGCACTAAGTTGCCATATTAGCATTTCAGAAGAAATAGTAGAGGAATCAGCAAGGAAACAAAAAGCCTAGATCAGCACTGACTGACAGAAGCAAGGACTAATGTTCAGTGGAAAAAACTCCTCCTCCTCCTCCTTTTCTTTCCAGCTCCACTCAGCCAAAACACCAGCTAAAGATGAATGACTGTCAGGCTTTCATTGTGTCTGATTCTTTTAAGCTGAAATCATTGTTGGTGAAAAGACATATTTCCACATATGCATGTGCATTACAGTTTTTTATAAGCATATGTTGTTTTCTCCCATTTTTGGCATTTTTATGCGTCCATAGTGGTCATGAAAAGGTCAAAACTATTTACCCAGTGGTGAAAAGTACAATTATTCCAGTTCTGTACTTAAGTAACTTGAGTATCTCCTTTTTATGTTATACTAGAAGTATATGTTATACTTCTACTCCACTGCATTTCAGAGGCAATGAGTTACTTTGCAAATTAAATAATTAAATGTGACACAAAATGAATGTGCATCTTTTTAAATATTATGCATTTTTACAGATTAAACTACCCATCAGTGTATAAAATGGTTTACCCCTTGAATAGCTAATATTAGCTTACATGCTAATGCATCAGTGATAATGATCCAATATTATAATATATAATAATATAACATGCATATGTTATATTTGCTGCATAATGAGTACTTTTACTTTTTAAGTGCATTTTGCAGGTGAATATTTCTGTAATTTACTCAGATACAATTTAATATGCAGGACCTTTATTTGTAACAGAGTATATTTATGTTTTGGTATTACAATAGTAAAGTAAAAGGTCTGAATACTTCTTCCGCCCCAATTATAGACAAAGTTGTTTTTCTTAGTTTCTTAGTCAAAGGCTTGTGTCTAAAAAATGTTGTTTTCATTTTATGCTATAGCAATATTTTATGTTGCCATACTGTGTTGATGTGCTTTTCTTTATTTCCAGAATTACGCTTTGCATGACAAAAAGACATACCAGAGGAAGAATGTCACTGTCTATATTTGTAGCCTATGTACAGCTATTTACTCTGTGTTTACATCTCTGTATGGCTTAGACTTTACGTGCATGTTTGCAGATGTATCCCTAGCCGAATATGCTGTTCTGCTCCCTGGTGTGTGTAATGTGGCTCCGGGAGCTGCCCTGGTAGTTAGACAGTCCAGTCGTCCCCTCCTTCAGTCAGATTTCCTCGAAGCGGAGCGGGGCATAGGGGTCCTGCCAGCTGCCCTGTCAGCTTGACCTGCTTTAAAACGCCACCATCATCAGAGGAAAAGAGCCTTGAAATGCCTGTTAGTGCTGAGCTCCAGCTTCCCATTCACAACACTCTGAAAGCCCCACTTACCGCAACCTGATAACAGTTCCAGGTGACGTCCAAATAGCTGCCTACAGTATAGTCTTCACTCAGTCCTAGGGCATATGCTTTCACTGTCTCCCTCCTTTACTTTTCTCCCCTCTCCTCTTTCATTCTCACTCCTTCTCCTCACAAATCCACTCATTTTCCCTTCGCCTGTTCCCCCTGCCTGGGAAATCTTTGTTAAAGCCTTCTTTAAAAACGATTATTCATTGATAAACGTGGCTACCGAGTTCCTTGACAAAGTCACTTCAGCCTGTGTAGTTTGTATAGTCAGTACAGCCTTTCAGCACCAGTTAAACTGCATGTCATATTTACTGCAGTCAGCAAGTTTATTATCTCTTATATTGCTCTGCTCGCTGCTGTTTCCATACCACTCATTTGTAATGTCACATCTCCTGGGGTAGTTTGTATAAGGTAAGGTAAAACCATTTAAGCTCCTTTTTTTGCCATTTATGGCCTTTGTACATTATTCATGTGCTTGGCCATTCTGGGTAAATTACTTTGGGGCATCCCTGTTCTCATATTGAACTTGCAGCATGTGTATATTTCTCTTATTTTTGTTCTATGTTGAGCACAGCACAAAGTTTTGTTGCAATTGTTAGATTTTGGATTTGATAACCTGTACTTGAGGCAATGAGTCCTGGGGCAGAAGTAATGCTCATGCTATTTTCCCTTCCTCTATTCCCATACCGCGGTTGTGTAAGTGGTCAAACACTAACTCCTTCCATATCCCGCTGGAAAAAAGCAGTCACCAAAGTTCACTCACTGAATTAAAACGGCTCTCTTCTTTCCAGCGCCCCACAGTACAATGCAAATGCTCAAAAGTTCTCACTCCATTGAAATTATGTGACTGGAATGTGAGAGTGCTAGTTTGACCCAGTTTCTCTATTATCACGAAATGTTGAACATGCAAAAATGGGAAGATGAGCCTTAAAATGAGAAGACCCAGTATATCCTTGAGGCATATGGCTGGAATGAAATCTACCCAACCCAGGCAATCTGTTTGCCAGGGAAGGAGACATTCAAGTCTTTTTGATATATTCATGTTCCCCACGTCCACTGAGAACCTACCTTCATCTTGTCCCTGCCTTCACTTGCTTCTTGGCTTCCTGTGTGGATGGCTCCTGTCCCACTGGCCCTCTGGCACTCCAGGTAATGGAATCATGAGGCAAGTATCAGTTAGACATAGAGGATGTGAGCGTCTCTTCTCAGTGTGACTAAAGAGTCTGATGAGACGTGTACTCAGCTTCCTGTCAAATCATAACCCACACAGTATCATCACCCTTGACCAGGAGGACACCTTGAACTGGCGGATGAGCTGATAAGGTAACGTCATTATCCATCTGATCACGTCTGGACAGAAATAACACATTTTACAAATTTAAAGCAGCTGCCAGCATTATAATTCTAGGTTGTCAGTTCTCACTGCCTGCAATACAATTAGGAAATGATTTAAATGTGCAATTAAAATACTGTCAAGGGTTTTCGGTTGTGTCTGCTTTGAATTCTATTATTAGCAACCTAAAAGGCAGTCCATTGTGGCTTTATTCTGGAAAGGGCAGTGATTACTAGCAGTCAGTGCATATTTGGGATGAGATTCTGCTGTCACACAGCTGGGCAAAGCTGGCATCAAATCAAAAGGTTGGTGAATCGTTCATTTGCTAAATCCCTCCCCTGAACAGTGATTGTCCAATCATTACTTAGCAACCATAATTAGGCAAGGCTAGCCTGTCAAGCTTAGGGATTTCTCCACATGCCTAAGTGTACCCAGGCTGTAAGAGTGATACTTGGCATGTAAAGAGTTTGGAGGGTGGTGTCTCTTTTAAGACACAAGATCAAAAGTATAAGGAATGGGTTCATCAGTGTTGAAGCTGTTTGAATGCAAGCTGCAAAAGGTAGCATATCCGGCCAACTAGCTTATTGCAGCAACCTAACCCAATATTACCTCCAAGGCCAAGGAGCATTTCATTTGCTAACTGCATTTTGTGGGGTAGGTAACGTTAACACTAACATACACAGTGTGTAGTGTTTCCCCACTGTGTGGAAGTTGCTCCAGGATGCTACTATATTAGTGCGTAGGCTAAGTTAAGTGGCTCTGTCCTGCTCTATTGGATTTGGGTAAGTTTACAATCCAGCAACCCCAATCAAGGCATTTTGTTTCTCCAACACATGGGTTATCCTCCTAAAAGCCTGAAAATACAAACAATAAAGCATAACCTCTATTAAAATGTTTGACATTTTGACATGGAGCCTACGTTAGCTAAATTAACTAGCTAGCTGCAGACAAAAATAACAGTCAGCAAAATTGCCGGTTGCCAGTTTGCAAAGCCTACTTTTTATTACAGTCTGAAATCAGACCAATTGTTTCAAATATTAAAGAACTTTGAGTGGATCTGCCGCCGGTATGTGTTGTAGGATAATGGAAAGCATGACAAGTGTACTGTAGCAATCAGGGGTTAGAGTGGGATTTGGCAGGTGGGGGAACTTTAAGATCTGGCGTTCCAGCAGGGAAAAATGACTCACCTCAAAATAACTTCCAAATTTATTTGTACTGTGAACTTTGGTGGACTCGTTTTCTTTGTGGACAGGCTATGTGATCAGCTGACCTTCTTTTCAGCACCCATTTCTTGCTGTGTCTCTGGGCTGCGCTGCATTTGAATTAACCAGATAACTTCAACAACACATCATATACATATCCACTGTCTGATTAAACAATACATTCTAAAATGAATGACATTACTTATGCAAGCTTTAAATTTAACAACAGTTATTTCTGACCAAGTAATTTGATTGGACAAGAGGCACTCACATTCAGTCCGAAGACCGAGCTGAATAGTTTTATGGCTCCATCCGGACAACTAAAGGGGAGCTCTACAGCACCAGCAGCTACCTTGGGCATCAGGCTGGTTTAAATAGTTATATCAACAATTTAATGCAGGACCCAGAATTCATATCAGCTAATACTGTTTTCAAAGGTATTGTAAAAGAGATTAGAAGGGCAGGGAAAGACAAAACAACACACCACCCCCCGATTTCACCTGAAGACCAGCGCATCTTAAAATATTCTGCAACATGAAGTCCAGACAATCCAAAAGGTTTACTGAACAATGTCTGGCACAATATTCAGTTGCACTTTGGACGCAGGGGCAGAGAGGGGAATCGGATTCTCAAACCTGACTCATTCAACCTAAAACATGACGAGAATGGAGCAAAGTATTTCACCGATGACATTCAACGAAGAAACAAAAAATCATAAACACCCACTGAATAGAGACAGAGAAAATTGGAGGGGCACTATGTTTGAGGAGCGAGGAAATCCCCTCTGCTTGGTAGCATCTCTCGAAAAATTCCGCCTGGTGCAAAAGCCCTCTATTTGCAGCCCAGGAAGGTAACAACTCTGACAGACAGCTTCTGGTATACCGCCGTTCCCCTGGGAGTAAACCACCTGTCACAGATGTTACCCAGGATGTGCAAAGAGGCAGGGACACAACCGTCTTACACCAACCACAGCCTGAGAGCCACTGCCATACAGAAACTGTCTGATACAGGACTTGAGGAGAAGGAGATCATGGCAGTGAGTGGGCATAGGTGAGTTTTATATAAACATACAGAGACTACGATGTGATTTGTGATTTATAATGAGTCACGGAACATAAAAAATATACTGGTAAACAACAAACTTGTTGGTCTTGCAGGTCTGAAAGCCCGCTAAAAAGTTACTGGAGACCATCTATGGAGAGCAGGAAACAATGGAGCAATGTACTGTCAGTAGCGGAACTATTTGTGTTGACAGAGCCAAATAAATGATTAAATAAACAAACAAATCATAATCTGTTGTCGCTTCTTACTGTGAACTATTAAATGACGTTTGTAGAACTGTTGTATAAAAGTAATATCACACTTGAGGTCATGCTGTTGTACTGAATATCAGCACGGCTGTGATTATTTTCAGCACTCAGCCTGTGGCCTTGTACCTACGACCAAATCACAGCCGTGCTGGTATTCTGTATAACAGCACTCCCTCTCATGTGATATTGCTTGATTAATGTTAATAACGTACTTTCTAATTGGGAAATACCCAATTTGAGGGCCCTAGTAGGGGATTCCTGACAGTCATCACCAGCACCACCGGTTGGGGTGATAAGTGTGCCCCAGCCGTCTCCTTGGCAGCGCTGCTTGCGATGTCAGTCAGGCAGTTAACGTGCGGTGAAATCTTTGCCTGGGTAGGCAGGATAGATAAACTTAGTTAGGCTATAAATCAATAAATTATGCCCAGGGCCTACTGCAAAGTCAGTCAGATGTGGAGCTAATGGCAATTTATTTGTAGACACAGTCCATGCGGCTATCCCTCTGGACAAAGTTGTGAATGACGCTGTTGAAAAAGTCCTCCTTGTTAGGTGTATTCCTCAGTTTCATAAGTTTATTCATAAGACAATGTTGAAAATCTTTTTAAGTAAGAAATATTCATGCTGACTGGCACCATTAAGCTATCCGTGCTAAGTGCTAGCAGCTAGCCGGGGAAGGGAGCTATGTGCAGTTACTGTGGCATTAGTTCCTCAGATATTCTGAATTCAAACTGTCGAAAAAAAGTCTTAAAGTGTAGATATCCACATGGCGTCAATATATCCTTTTAATAGACGCTACTGGTCTTTAAAACCTAATAGCCATCGCTACATGTAACAAGCTAACTGGTTAGCTCAGTCATGATGCCCCGGCAGATGGTCATTAACACACTCGAATCTGTAACAGTCAACAGGTGCACTAGCCCAAGGAAACTATAAAAGAAGGAAGGCTCATTACGTCATAATACCAACGTTCTGATGCTCTGCTTGGTGCCAGACTTTGGTGCCAGTTCTATTGAAGCCTATGCATGGAGAAGCACACTAAAACCCAACATATCCTCGTCGTATGACCTTTGATGAAGAAATGCCTCTAGCAAATGAAAGAGCACACTTCAGAGAATACGGACTGATTTTTCCAAATGTACGCATTCATTTATTTGCTGTTGGTCTCCAATTAGTATGCAAAGATGATTATAGGCATACTTTACAGGGCTCATGGCGAGTCAAATTAAAATGTTCACCATTTGTCCTTTGAAAGTGTCCCTTGAAAATATTGAGTTTAGGATAAATAAATGTTAACAAAATCTGTATTCTTCATTCCTTTTCTCTTCCTTTTATTTCTTTCCAGGTACTGCTTTACGATGAAACATTTACAGACTCCTCTGATTATTAATTGTACATTGGTAGGCTGTAAACTAACCATTAGCTATAAAACAACAAAATCATACATTTCATGGCTATCAGAAACTTTTAGAAAAACTTTAAACAAAGATCATCAGAAAATAATACATCGTAATTATGAATTAAACAATCTCTGCCGTGATAAAATCAGCAGCTGGGCTGTAATCCCATGTGTCTGGTGCCCTGCTGTCCGCCTGGTCATTATATCAGAAACTGTAGATTACATTTAAACGTTAGCTAACGGGCTAAGAGTTAATTTAGTTAGGGTAACGTTAGTATGTTACTAACCTCAATCACATATACACAAGAAGCTCCAGTCCGTTATAAATCTGGCATAACATTAATGTAAAATAATAAATTAAATAAATTATTTAATTAACATACAAATCAAATGAAATGTACCTTGAAAGCACAGGAAACGTTAGCTAAATAACAACACACCAGAGAGCGGAGAGATGAAGGTGTGGTCTGCCCATTCACCACTATGATGATGAATCGAATATGAAGAAATTATCAATAGATACAACTATCATGTAATCTCAACATTTCTTTTTAGCTTAGGTGAGGCACTGCCCATCCTGACCACATGTTACTGCAGTCAGGAGTCCCCTTAGCAGGGGGTGTCACTGTACCGGTAACTAACAAGACAGATAGCCAAGTTGCACATAAAACAGCTTGTGTGTTTGGTGATATTTGTTGAGCTCTGTTTGAGACGTTGCATTCGAAATTACCTACCACTTCAGAAAAAAGCAACTCCATTTAGGCTCGCTCCCCTTCTGTAGCTAGCTAGATGCTGAAGTACAGTGATCACAAATTTCTCAACATCTGCACGCATGAACCAACTGAAGTGATGAACGGAAAAAGGATGTGTGTTGGGTTTGTGGGCGGGGCCGTGGGGTGACATTACTTTCTGATTTGTTGAGTGAATATCTCGATGGCATCAGCCGGAGGGAACGCCAGGCTACAGCACACGAAAAATAAACTCGCTTGACATTATTATGTATGAAACTGCCAATCAGATTTATTTACTTATTAATCAAAGGTGCTGTTCCGGATCGTTCCGGCCCACTTTCACCCCTGGTAGCAACAGTAATGGGGACGGGGCTGACGAATGGCAAATGTATTCAAACAATACACAAAGCACAATGTGCTAAATGAAGTGACACATTTTTAAACAGATGACAAGTTTTACCTGAAGAGAGATGAACTTTGGTTGAATTTCCAGTCAGGCCTATTAGCTGAAAATCCAATATGTATGCTGAAGTAATGGATGGAGCTTAAGTTGTCAGGGGGAGATGGAAAGTCAATGCAAGCTAATAGAGATGTGCAAAAAATCTAAAAATAACAAATCTCTGCCTGCACATCAGTGCAGACACACACACATACTCACATTTTGCTTCCTGTGACGGCAGCTGTAGGTTTCACTGTGTGTTTCTGCTGCTGTTTATTCCCTCATCCTTCTCACTTATCTAACGCCTTTCACTGCAGATGGTGCAACAAGCAAACTGCAACCATTTGAGTCATGTTTCATAAAGGCAAGCCAATTATTGAAAACATATTCTTTCACCCATTTGCTATGAATGACTTAAATTAAAGCGTTTTGGAGCCTAATTCACTTTGCATCATAGAGTTTTCTGTCTCAGGGTCCAATTTACAACAGGGAGTGCCGATGGAAGCTTAGGGCTTCCTTGCCGCAGTAGGAGGGTGGTATCATGATTAATTTAGGCTTGTTTTGTCAGCGCAGGAAGCCACAAAAAAGCTCATTACAATCAGCTGGGTTTTGTCACAGTCCGGGCTCCTTCTAATCTCCCATAGAGAAGCAGAGCAATACAGCCTCTCAATATGCATTGATGATGATTGCATGATTTATGCATGAGCGTCATGGCACCTTAAGTCTATCCTGCCCAATAGAAGTCCTTGAAATTCTGAAATTAGAGCTTTTGTCACTGTTCTCAAAATGTTTGTTTTAGGCACTCGACTACATCACTCACAGGGCCATTCTCGAATGTGTCAGAAAGTGTTTAGCATGGAAGTATAAGATAACAGTAGCTTGTTTGTTTGAATATTTACCAAATGCTTGTACATAAGCTGTCATGTTTCCTTCAGACTACATTCAGTATTCAGTTTGTTGCATGTCTCTGTTTGACTTTGGGCTTTCACTGACATTACCTGCAATTAGGCTGTCGTAATTGCCTGACTTGCCAGCAACAGACTTGAATTAGAATGATGATTGATGGTTATATGAGAGTTACAGGAGTGATGTATGCATTGACCTTGCAGTGAGCTCGTCTCATGTGGGTGTTGACCCTTTAATAAATAGAGACAAGGCCTCCCAGACAGCCCGAGTGTGTGCGGCTGTTGCAACGTGCCCTAGAGTTTTCCTGTTAGCTCTGATAGATGATGATGCACTGCTCCTACCAAGTTTCCTACACAGTTGCTGCCTTTAACTAGCAACCAACCTGACTCTGGTGTGTCTAGTGATGGAAGAAGTATTCAGACCTTTTAAATGGAAATACCACAATGTAAGTGCTCAGTTATAAATAAAGGTCCTGCGTTCAAATTTCTTCTTGAGTAAGAGTTGTAGCAGCAAAATGTGTGTAGTAAAAATGCTCAGTATGCAGATCAGAGTGTTATTATTAGCAGAATCATCGTTGTAACTGGTTAATTTCAAGCTAATTTGAACTATTTTACGTATTATATGTTTGGGAAGTTTAATCCATAACAATGAACCAATTTTTTAACTGATGGTTTAATATTTAAACGCTTAATATAAAAATTAATTAGTAGCTATAATTGTCGAGTAAAAGGTATATTTCCCTCTGAAAGGTAGTGCAGTAAAAGTAAAGTATAGAGTATCCTAAAATGGAAATACTTAAGTAAACCTTGAAATTGTTCTCAAGGGCCTACATACCCATGGTTACTCAACCCACACAGGTGTTTTCATTTTACCTGATTAGACTCCTGTGTAGGTGTGCACACTTCACTGATATCTTTCTGACCCATTTATTAGTTTTGTTGCACCTGTTTGGCCGGAAGAAGTTACACTGTTATTGGTTCATTCAGTTTGGTGACCTTTTGAGTCCAGGACACATTAGCTCTACCCAAATACAGCCTGAGCAGAGATCTTATCAATCAGAGTAAGTGGAAACACCTGTGTGGGTGTCGGGTGTTTAAGTACTTGACTAAATGTACTTAGTTACTTTTCATCATCTGTGAGCCAGCCATTTTGTGACTGCATTAATCAATGTTTTTGGTTCCAGTGATTATGTGTAATAAACCAACAGAGAATTATCACCTTACTTTACTGTTCGCCTCTTTTAGCATCTTTCAGGTCAGTGTTTTGGTTTGACATCCTGCATCTTTACTGTATTGGTTCAGTCTTATCTGATCTTAATCAACCTCGCTCTCATCAACCAAGCATACAGTTGGTTTATCATTTCCAGCAGTAGCAGCTGGATGCCCAGCATCAAACAGCATACAGACAAAGTTAGCGACTAGCTACTGAACATAGTGAAGCTGCTAAAGAGCCAGATATTTCCCCCAGGGAGTAGGTGGAGACATAAAAAAGAGATAAAAGGAGAGTGAATACAATACTGGGCCCACCACTGGGCCAAGTGACAGAAATGCGACTCCAAATGAATGCTAATGTTGCTCTGCATCTGCTGGATGTGTAAATAGGCAACTGTTTGCTAACACGATCGCCGTAACAACTTTTGAAGGCGATAATATGTCACTGTTATGTTTACAGCTTGGTGTGCTGTCCCTAAGCGGTCAGAAAATCTATTTGTGTTTGACTCTAGTGTCAACTCTCAAGTCGACAGCTGTGGTGAGAGTGTACACTTGTTTGTATCTGTCCATTCTCTGTGGATGAATAAACAAGCAGACTCAGGTGGACAGATATATAAGCCACTGACAGATTACTTAACACACTGACTGTAGCCACTGACAGCTCACTCCCAGCTCAGGATGAATGATGGAGGGAGGCTTTCCTAACATCTTTGAGAAAGTTCTGCCTCACTGGTAGTGCTCCCTCCATCCAAAGAGAAAGCTGTGTCGCTCCGTTCGGCGATTAGCAGCAACTCCAATCTTGAGCCTTTGATGTCCGTTTGCATAGCAACACTCTCACCTCTCGCCGCAGACTCCTATTTTCCCTCTCGTACATTTATCCCCCCCCCCCCTCCCGCTCTCACTTTGCTCTCCAACTTTCTTCTCTCCTCACTCTCTCATCCCCCCTCTGCTGAGCCAGATCTCTTCCATATTCCTTTTGCTCAGGTCCACAGGCTGAGACAGACTTATTTAACAAGCGCCTGGCAGGCTGGGCTGTGGATGTGGCAGCTGTGGAAAAGAGGTTGATGTGGCCCTTTCTACCACAGGAGAGTGAATCCCAGGGAGGGAGTCTCCAGATGGGCTTGGTTTGAAGCAATTCACCCCTGGTTCCCCTAGATGAACCCCGTACGGGATAACACTGCATATCTGAATACTTAATGCAGATTCAGTGTAATTAATTACCTGACTGCATTTGGGTCTTTATTTACATACTGCACCTGACGCTTTTTATAGTGTCCTCTTAAGAATTCAGTACTGAAAGTACACATACTATCTACTCTACTCTAAACTGCATAGCATACAGATCCCATAAAGTATGAGTCTGTTTTTCTATATTAATGCACACAAGAAACTGACCTCTGTCACCATGCATTCACAATTTGTGACAGATGCTTTGATGTATTCCTGCTTCAATGCTCCTCTCTCCTCTGACTTGTACAGGCTGCTGGTATTCTCTCTGCGTGCCTCTGTGCTGACACTGCTTTCCTCTGCATCCCATTGATTCAGGAGCCTTGAGTGATAGATGGGTTTAATAAAGCAAGGTGCAGTCCCCCCAAATAAATGAGCAAACGCGGGATTTATTACCAACATCTGCATTTTAAGGGGAGTAAACAGAGCCTAAGCTGGGAAACACAGTTTCATGATACTCCCACAACCCAAAGTCTGGACCAAACACATATGAGCACACACACACACATACACACACACACACACACACACAGTCATGCACATAGACAAGCCAGACACTGACATGCCTATTACATACACACATCAATGCACACACTTCCAATCACTGTCTTCTTCCAGTCCCCTGTCTTTCATTCTCTCTGTCACTTAATTCTCACATATTTTGCCATTCATCTTTCTCCTTCAATAAAAGAAGACCTTGGCTTGCTGAAGATCTTTTTGGCATCTCCCCTCTTCTCAGTTACACACGTTCTTCAGTCCTTTCTTTTTTCCTTTTGTCTTTCCATTTTTATTCTGACAGACGCTCCCTTCTTTTGAAGCGGCAGAACGGTTTCTCTTTGAACCAAAGTGCTCATCACTGGTTTGTCATCACATATAATGGTCTTTTTTTTTGTCAAAAACATTTGCCCTCTGCTTTTTTGCTGTGGCTCTGCTACAGTCTGCTTAGTGGTGGTGATTTATCCACACGCGGTGCCAATGGAGCTAAATCTCTACTCCCCTTGGCACTGAAACAGTAGTGTGCATGGTTTAATTTCAGCTCTGAAAGACTGTCGTGCCGCAGTGATAACACGGGCCTGTTTGCCAGTGATTGGACTAATTAATAGGCTCACAGATGATCCGCGGCTGTCTTACCCAGTCACAGTGTAGGAGGGCGAAAAAGGAGAGAGAAAAAAAAGGAGAGGGCAAAAATAAAGTAGCTTGACCTGTGAACTTCAGAGCCCCTAAACGGTAGGCTCACTCATTAACTTTCATGTGCACACACGTATATACGAAAAGGAGGCAAAAGCTATAGATCGCCAGGAAAAAACCGCACACAGATGACTGCAATTTTTCCAAGCATGTTTGTTTATTAATGACAGCATTGTGACAACTCAGTCGATAATTACAAACACTTTTAGCAGCTCTTCCACAGAGCTTACACATGCTTACACACTTTGCTTGCAAATCTGATACCCAGAAAGGTTTACGCGGGACCACGTCCCTCCCTCTCCCCTTCTCTGTCTCACTGCAGATGACCCACTAAAGCTTTACACAATGAGCGCTACTCTGATAGCTATCCCTCTGTGTAATTACTGACTGAGCTGTGACTAAATGAAAGAAATGGTGTGTTTACCACACATGCATTAGTCAACTATATGGTTTACAATGGGGGAGTGCTGCTCGTGCACAGACTTGATGCAGACAGTGATGAATAGCTATAGTACACATTTAGGCAATCTGTACCCAAGTCTTAAATATGAAATCTGGAAGCCTAAATTGTATGTATATGCACACACTTTGCAACATTTTACAAACTCAATAGATTTATGCTTGTTTGTCACAAGTGTTATACACATGGTCTGTGTCTGTTCTCATATGTGAAGCTCTGTGCATCAAGTGCATAATAATAACGAAATGTATTCGCTTCAAAGAATTACTATTTAGACAAAGCCGGCAGTGGAGTGACAATGTTTTAATAGAGGGCGCCATACCGCCATACTTTGCACCACACATAAATGTGTGGTGCAAAGTGCTTCACACTCGTTTGATATGCCAGTTTTTCCAGTGTAAAGGCACAGCATGGGAGCAATGTGCAACAATTCAAGTACAGATGTATTCAATTTAACCGGCTTGCTTGTGAGACAGATGTGTATCTCTGCAGTGGTTGGTGATAGTAGCAAATTTTGCCTGTGTGTTGGGAGAATGTTAGTTTTGGAGCAGGACTGTGCTCACCTGACATACTGCATTAATTTAAGCAGGTCCTGGCCCATATGTCTGCATGTAGAGCCGCTGGACTATTAATGAAGCTGATTGCATAAATGATTACTGACCAGACTGCCTCTTAGTGCTGTCTGTATAACAGAGACCTATCAATGTTTTAAATGCAATCGTCTTTATTATGTCACATCCAAAAACCTTCTGTTCACATCTTCTGTAAATATCTGTATAAAACTGAAACATTTCATGTTTTGAGTGGGTGGGTCATCACATTGTTTGAGAAAGCCAAAAATGTAATATTGGAAGTGGGCGCCGCACACTTAGGTCCAATTAAGGTGCAGTTTTTAATAGCTCCTTTCAGACATTCACCTTATTACGATGGCAATTTACCATGTTGGTCTCTTGTCTGACTTTTGACTGTAACATTTCTATAACACATGGCACAAGTCTGCATTGAATGCTGTCACATTAATGTTGTCAAAGTTGTTGAGCACACTAGACCAGAATATTCATCCATGTGGCTTCTCTAGCTCCCACATATATCTTCAACTGCACTGCACAATTAGCAAGTAGCCATCATACAAGTATTCTTTTCTGTTTCAATTTTTCATCCAGTCATCTGCTAATGTTTCTCAGCCATCGTTGCATGTTGCCTTGCTCACAAAAAAACAAAACAAAAAAAAAAACATCATCATTTTGGAAAATATCTTGAGTAGCAATAACATTAGGAGAAAATGTCCTCCCAGTCACGGAGCATGCTCCCTCTTGTCCGGCATGTTGCAGCAAACAAACCCTGATCTTATACATTATATGTAACTTCCTGTGTTGTGTTATCTCTGTCTAGTCTCTTGCAAGATGCCAAATATCACCCAAGTCTTGTGGCTCTTTCTGTAACCTGTCATGTCCGAATAAGGCCATAAGGAACATTTATGTAAAGGTCACCTAGTATGACAAAAAGCCATCACTTCAGCAGAGTTGCCAGCAATGTTACATATTCCTTGTCTGAAAAGTGATAATGATAACACAGATTTCAGTCACTGCACCTTCATCAGGGAAAATGTTAACTTATCAGAGGTAATGAAAGGGTCATTATGAAATTTGTTGCCAGATTTTCTAGGACTTGAAAATAAAAAATAAATAATTATTAATTAAAAATTATTAATGTGAATTAATAATAACGTGGCACCACCCTGAGAGTCAGGGACCAATAACCAAACAGTGAAAACTGTCTCAAAAAGGTTGTTCATCTAAGAATGTCAACATCTGAGAGATATTGATATTATAGGAACAGTGAAGGTTTGATTTCGAGCACTGATCCCGTCAACAAGCTGTTATCACAGTATGTATACACACAATCACAGGGAACTTCACTTTAAATGCACAACATTTATTAACTCTAGCAATATCAATCATAAATCAATAATGCTACAATCAATAAACATCTATCACACAACTACAAACTATCAAACACAAGCAATCTTAAACAACGGTGGTTATAAACAGGAAGACAATATACAGCACTAACAGAGGTGTGTGTGTGTGTGTGTGCGCATGTGTGCAAAGGCGGGGAGCTAGAGAGGAAGGAGGAGGAACAAGATGGCGGACGTGAACCACGTGGGGTTATGTCACTAGACTCACAGTCCATTAACTTCACAATAAAACAACAGCAATAAAGCTGGAAATAACACACTTTAATATCCTATTTCTGCCCAGATTTAAGCCTCCTGCGTGTGTGGCTTAAGGAAGCGAGCAGGGTGTGTTTCAGTCTGTCTTTCAGGTCCGGCTCGGTTCCTCTGCTCGGATGCTGACGGGCCGTCCTCACACTCTGTCGGGGGGGGGGGGGGCAGCTGATTTCTCGGCGGCGGTGCAGAGAAAACAGCGGAGTCGACTCAGTTAACGATGAGTGGGGCACAGCATGATGGGAGTTGAAGTCCGTTTGGAGTTCTTTCGTTGTTATCAGGGTTTGTGACTGCGTGCAGGCCCAACAACAGTTTGTAATCATGCTGGAATTTTGATTTTGTTGACCACATTAGCATCTTAATTTCCTATCTAAAAGCAAACAAGTAAATCTTCAAACAGGCTGACATGTCTTTCTTTTTAATTCTAACTCTCTAAAAAGTCTGTTTCCTGGGATCACACGTGTGTGACAAGAACACTGATACCTTAATGTGCGTCTGTCCTAACCAGCCAAGCCTAAACCAGGTCCAAAGCACCACCACCAGGTAAGGAAGAGTACACTCAGCCCCGACCCAACACTAAGCTCTCCCTATGGGGTGAAGAGTGTGCAATGCTGCCTTAACTACATAACATTGCTCCTCTGCATGGACCTCGGGGGTCAAAATCATTGTGTATTTCCTGGCTGCTGGTTCAGAGTGGCTTGGGAGAGTCCAAGAGCACAGCAGCGTGTTAGCAAGCTGCTGGAGCACGGCTGTAAATGATTCATACTGAACAGGCAGGCACGATCATGCTAGTGCTGATTTTTAAAGCAGCAGCTGAATGATGTCCTCTAACTCAAGGTCTGGGGTCCCTGAGCGGATATTATGCCTCAGGTTAGTCCTATTAATGAGGAGGAAGTGATTGCCCCCCCCCTCTCTATAATGCTGTTCCACATATGTTTCAGGAGACTTTTGATGAAATGTGGCATCAGAGGGCCATTAGTCCAAGCATGCTCAAGTCACTGCAAAGCTGATGGTAATCTGCTCTGGGACAATCTGTGCTGGCACCATTCCCCCAGTGGGAATGTGTCAATCTGCAGGCAATGAAATGAACACCTCTCATACTTTATAGTCCTCTCTTTCTCCCTCCTCTGGGGGCTCATTCTCTCATCTTCCCCTAATCTCAATCTCCCTCTCTCTTTTTCTTTCTCTTCTTCTGCCTCCTTTCCCTCCCTGTGCTTGTATTTTACCTCAGTCAATCCCCAGGAAGATGAAGTGGCAGGATAAGGTCGCGGCATCTGTAAAGGCTCTCATTGGGGCTTAATGAATACCATTAATTCAATCGAGGGACTAGTTGGGATGGCCACGGCCTTTGTCCAGTCATGATTAAGAGATGCTATCAGTTATCAATCGTAATGAGCTTTTGTGGCTGTGGGAGACGGGCGCCGGCTGGTGAAATAATAACATCTTGGTATGATGATAGCGGGTAAGGCCAGACACCTATCTCATCCCGCTATAATGATATGATGGCGTGTGTGGGGGAGGTAGTATGGGCATACAGTATCTCATAGCATAGAAACATCAGCACTGATATTGAGAGAGGGATTGTGATATTTCATTTGACAGTGTTTCTTGTTGAAATCATCTCGGAGTTCATTTCCTTAAAGCTGCACTGGTTAATATTTTTTATCACACGACTACTTGCATGTGACAGGTGTTGCTTGTTGTGACAAAATCACCAGACTCTCCTCAGCTCTACTGCAACTGCAACTCAATTTTTTAGTTTTTACGCCCTGAAACATCTGTTTTTGTTCGCTCTCATTTGTCTCATCATTGTCATTTTCAGACACAGCAGGCAGTTTTCAGTGAAAAAGCTCTAAACCTTCTTTACGCTAGCTGCCCAGCACCAAACAGCTGGCAAAGTCAGCAGCTAGCTGGTTTGCTAATTTTGTTGCTAGCTTTTTCTATTTGAACATAGTGAAGCATTTAGCAGCTAAAGAGCCAGATATTTTACTTGGGAGTCGTTGAAGAGCAAAATTGACCTAAAACAGAGTGAACATTGAAGTTGCATTCGACATTGGAGGACGGAAACACAACTCCAAATGAATGCTAATGTTGCTACATATGTGCTGGATGTGCAACTGTTTGCTAACAAGTTCACCATATCAACTTAAAAGTTGCTAATATGTCAGTGTTGCGTTTTCAGCAGTAGGTTTAAAGATTTTTTCTGTGTGGTTGCTTGTTTCAACTTCCCAGTAAGAACTAAATTGGTGATTTGCAGATAAGTCAATTTTATGTACAGCCTAAAATCACACATTTGTAAACCTGTACGACATTGACACCCTTCTCTATCTATAACTGGACTGAATTTAGTTGAGAAGTCAATGTTTTTTTGTTACATATAACTGTTTTTCCAACAGCATAAATTTATTTTGGTGTAAAGCGTGTCCTTGAAATACAGCATTAGTCACTTAAATGCAATTATGTAATTAACAACCGACTTTTCAGCCAAAATGTAATGCAGTTCTAACATTGATGTCCAAATATCTTTTTACCTGCAAATCACTAAATCTATAGGTCTGTAATGACCATTTTTATTCTTGCCCACAAGCACTCATTGAGAATGCAGCATCTGTATGGTCTTTGCCCTCCAGATTTAAATAATTCACACAAAGCACAGTCTCCATTCACTTTTTATGAGCCCCCAGTGGCAGTTCAAGGCAGTTTCAGCCTGTTTATATCACAATCTCCCTTATGTGCCCTCATCCCAGCCTTTCTTAATTTTGCATTTGGTTGCGGCCTGTGAAGCCTATAACCTCTGTGTTCTCTTCTGGTTTGTAATAACCAGCTTCACAACTATTATAAGGATTCTGTAGCCTTTACAGAGAACGACTGTCTTTGTAAACACTCAACAGCACTATGATTCATGGCACAGGTTTTTTTTATGTAAGTGCACATATGACTTTTATGATAAACCCAAGGGCAAATTCCTGGATGGCTTAGAAGCCTACCAACAAACAAAAACAAACAACCCATCATCCAGAGGCACCAGCAGCTACGGGAAGAGCCTATTGTACAGGACGGCTGAGTAAAGCCGCACCAGGCCTGGAGTGATGCACTATTCTCATCTCCCTCATAACGTTATTAAAAGTTTGTGCCTGGAGGCCATAAAGGTTTAGCAGAGGATTATTATTTCAAGCTCCCTGCAAAATAAATCAATCCTTTATCAAAGTCCGCAGTCCCTATGAACTGCGTAATCAAATTGAACAGTGTTCTAGGCTAGTATGCCGTTACTGTTCTATTAAATTGAGCTATTGCTGAGGGAGATGGCTCAAATATAGCCTTCCACATAAGACATGGGTGTTATGTGCAGACAATTGAAAAATCCCATAAATTTGGCACTGTAAAACATTTTTTCCTAAAGGATTCTGTCTTTGAAGTTTTTTTTTTTTTCCCCCTGTCTTCATTACCTTCTGAGTGCAGAAAATGTTTTGTGTTAAGGAAAAAAGATTGCAACACTCAGTCCACAGTACAGTTAAATCCAGCTAAATCCTCACTTCTCCAAAACTCCTTACACTCCTAACTTTGCATGTGGTAACCAAGAATGCCTTTCTGACATTTAGATGGAATATATTGGCCAGACCTATATTGTTATATCACATATTCCTGTAATGCAATTTCTGAGCAACAATATCTCTCCTGCCGCTCCGGCTCTCTCTCTCTCTCTCTCTCTCTCTCGCTGGTACGCCTGTCCTCGCCCTGTGATTGGACGAGGCCTTCTTGCAGGCTCGGCGCTTCCATTCAGCTGGTCCCTGTTGAATAACGCCCGTCAAGCGGCGGAGTAGATGAAGTGTTTTTGCTGTTATGGTCAATGAAGGAAATGACAGTGAATTTGAAAATATGCTGATGACTCCACTTGAAACAGCAATTGCTCTGCATTTAGAAGAGGCAGTGTTTCCATCACAGCCCCCCTGGCTCCCTCTCAAGGTTTCCCATGATGTTGGCAGGGATTTCACCTTGGAGATGATGTGAAACGATGTTGTCCATGGCAATGGATACAATGTGTGTTTGAGACCACACTACAGCAGCGTTTTTCAAACAATTTTTTTTTTTGTTTGTTTCAGTCAGTGCTCGACACAACATGGGAATACATAAACACTGAGAAGATTTTATAGAACAACAACAACATGAACTGTACAGACTGAACCAATTCTGATGCTGAGAGGAAACCAAGTCATGCACAATTCTTGGCAAATACTGTTACACTGACCTTATTGCTGTTTGAGCAACAAAGCTATAAAGCTTTTATTAAGGGTTAAGAGCAACTTAACACCTTCCACTTACTGAAAATGTCTGAATAATAACAGCACTTCATTCATTTTCCATTCACAATCAAAGGCATTTCAGCATGAAGCAACATCAACATTCATGCAGAAGCTGGAATATCTCATTAAAAGACTACTGGCGTCCTTACGATGCCAATATGTTTCTAGAATGGCAAGAAATCATGGTGCTGCCTCATCTGAAACACATTTTAGAAACACATATGCAGAAATTCTTTATATTAATGCTTTCAATGAGATTCATTACTTTGTATGCAAAACACATGGTACGGATGGCATTTGCTCTTTATATCTCACCCGCTGTAACCCGGTGTGCGTGTCATTAAAATGTAGCGTGGAAAAACCATTTTAATGTGAAGCTTTGATTGAACTTTTGATATTGCTCAAAGGTGTTTTTGAGGTGCATCCACACCACGTACAGTACCTGGATGAAAAGAAAGAGCCCGCTCTGCCTTTAGAGCTCTAATTAGGTTCCAGAGGAGCGTCTGTAACAGGAACATCGCTTCCTGCTCAAAGACCTGGACTCATCTACTGTAAAGACACGTTCTTTTCCCCCAACACATCCTTTCTGTTTGCCTCATGCAGGTGTTGTTTTTTTTACAATCTCACATTCAGAGGGTGCGCCTCATTTATTTGTGCAAGGGCTGTAAGACGTTGTCAAATTTAAAAAGCACTACTATTATCTTGTAACTGCTGTCAATTATGAATAGAAACATCAAACAGTATTAACACATCCTTCTCTCTACCTCTCACACTCACTCACAGACACATAAACACACAATGTTTTTGTCTTCTGATGCTTCGGTGAGTGGAAATTACCTCTCTGACTCTGCTCATCCTTGTATTCAAGTAATCTTTTTGGCCTGTATCTTGTTTGCTATTTGTTACAGGAGTTGTACTGGAAGCCTTGTATTTCAAAACATTGATGCCACTTCATGCAATGTCAGGTACTGATGGAACCTTTTCCTTTTTGATACACTGAGCTTGTAATGGACTGGCACCAGAGTCTATATCGACTTTAACATAAGATGGGTGTTATGCACATTTCCAGATCTATTTTTTTACTACTACTACCTCAAAAAACTCCTTATTTATCTTATACTGACTGGCCATTTTGTTCTGATTTGCCAGCTTTCGGAGGCTGCTTCTCGACAGACATCCGCTGGCTCCTGAAGGCTATGTAAACAAACCATGAAACAAACTACTTTTTCTTGTTTTTTACTCAAAATGTCAACTTCTCAAGTACATCTGAACATGTTTGAGCTGGAATCCTCACCCTAACCCTTGTAACTCTGACCATGTTTAACATAGACATCCAATATCATAATAGTATATAAATAAAAGAAAATCACAAAAAGCATAATATATCCCCTTTAAATCTGCAATAACTGATTTTTGGCCACTTGGGGGCAGCAGAAACAAATTGTGAACACCACACTGACATACTGTATCATCACCTTTTAAGTTGATATGGTGAACTTGTTAGCAAACAGTTGCTTATTTACACATCCAGCAGTTATGGTGCAACATTTTCATTGATTTGGAGTCTTGTTTGTGTCACCCCACGAATGTTAGTCCAATATTCACTTTTTTGGTCTCTATAACTCCTGAGGGAAATATCTGCCTCTTTAGCAGCTAAATGCTCCACTATGTTCACCAGCTAGTCGCTAAGTGTGTGTGTTGACTGTTTGGTGCTGAGCAGGAAGTGTACAGAGGGGTTTTTAAAGCATTTTTGCTGAAAATTGGCACATGGCCCAGATCTGTTTTAGATATTATTGCATATGACTCACGGATGAGTCAACAAATTACATAGTGACCTTTGTATGGGCTGATCTGTTTATTTATGAAAATGTGAGAACTCGTCAGCCCCCACAGTTTAGTAAAAATCCATGCCCCCTATAGGACGAACCGTGATTTAAAAAATGCTGCAGTTGAGCAACAACACGCAATTCATCTTTCCCTGAACTTTCATCAAAAGCCAATCAGTGGTTTCTAGAGGGATGGGCCACAGCTGACTCATATTCCCTTTTGTTATTGTGGGGAGCAATTATAACATCATAGAGAAAGTATTATGATGTTTGGATTACACATTAGACTGTAAAAGCCGAAGCTGAAGACCAGTGACCAGCAACCCAAACAAACAGCAAACAAAGCAATTTCCTCTCGTGAGAAATAAAACAACTTGCTGGATGGTGGCAACTGATGACTGATTATCATTTTACTTCATAAATGTAGACAAATATATTTGAGTTAACATTCAACAAAATGGGATATGTCTGCAGTCAGCTGTAAGCCAAATCTATTATAAACGCCCGCTGCCCTGGGCTATAATGAAGAAGTGCAATGTCCAGATGTGAATTCACACTGAGCTACTTGTCAGTTCTAATGGGGCGTATTAATGAAGCTCTACAGGACTCCTGCTGCTTTTTGTTCATTTCTTTCTGATCCAACACTGCAAGTCCCTTCTGTACCATCTGCTGTCCTTCACATGTGTAGCAAAAGTACAAAACTACATACATGAACAGTCAAAGATGGCATAAATCAGTACAACATACATTAGCTTATGTGCTGAACACTTGGCTGGGACCTGGCAGGACTTTCTTTTACTTACACAGCAGTGGAATTCATCAAAGCGTGGATTCAGCAAGACGCTAGCAATGCTCCACAGGGATATCCTCTAAGTCCATGCTTACTGCGGCGTCATGCAGTACTTGCAGATTTTTCATCCATGTTGTGAACATCTTGTTCCATCGGGTGATGAACTGAGTTGAGATCTTGGAACCATTAAATCACATTTAAATAAAAATCAAACTTAACATGTTGTAACTGGTGTAACCTAACAAATTAATATATTTGAATAGCTACAGGTATGTACTTTTCAACCACGAGTCCATTTAGTTGTTTTTTAATTAATAAATGGTTTATAACACATTATGATGTAGGTATAAGCAGAGATGTAGACATTTTAACTGAACTGTGTCATAATTGTATTTCTTAATTAAGTATTAATTTATTTATACTTATTAACTCTCCATGACAACTGAACAAACTCTGTCTGCTCATGAAGGCCATGAGATGTGGCTGAAAGCTCTGGAACAAACTTAGTGGCCCCTGAATTAGGGAATATTTCTTCAAACTACTTTCTGATGTCAAGAATGAACGTCAAGCTACACATGAATAGTTTTAAAACTGGCTTGTGAATGATTTGTGTTGATGTTAATAAATGTTTATAATGTGTAATTAGGGATGTCCTGATCAAGGATTTTGGCCCTTTAATATTGGGTGCCTACTTATAGTACCAGTCAAACACTTTCTCAGACGCCCAAATGTACTTGATCTGCAATACTGCAGGTCCTGGTTCAAAATTATAAAGTTTATAGGCTTAAATTATACATATGATATGAATGAATGTGACCCCTGAAATTAACATGATTGTTTTACTGGAGAAGACTCTGTTGAAGTTGTTTGTTATAAACTATTTATTAAGTGTTAATATACTGCTTACAAATGCCAAATAGGAGGTGATAAAGTGAAGCAGTGTTTCTTTTATTCCTGAGGATAAAGATAACTGGAAAAATGTAGATGTTATGATGACTGAAGACAGCTACAATGGCTTTTAATCAGAGAACAATATCAAATTATTACTTTTTACTTTCCAGCCCTCAAAATCGTCTTATAAACACAACATATTGCACCAGCACTAATACTGAGAGAAATCATCGCTGTAGAGGAAGAGAAATCAATTTCTCCACAGAGCCTCAGCAATTAATAATGTAATGCAGCTGCGAGATATTTTGTGTTTTGAACAAGGGGTTCAACATCTTCTATAAAACCCTCCCTGAGCACAACTTTCACTTTTTTTGGATGGAAATGAAAGAAATGTAGGAAAATTATGACCTGGGGTATCACAGAGGCAGGTTAAGGGAGAGTGAATACAACACTGATGATATGTTATGAAACTGGAGTAGCTGAAAGTGGAGTTTTTCTTTAATCTGCTGCTACATTTGCTGAACCTGGTGAGTCCATGTGCTTACTCTGACTTATACTGTTACTCGCTTACGTTTGGTCTGCCTGTCAGCCTGAGCGACCCTCGCCATTCTCACCTCACCCCTCAATTAGAGCTGTTTTTGTCGCTAGAGCTGCAGTTGGCTGTATGTGTTTTGCTGCTATCGCCCCGAGTCTGTTGTGCACACACACACAAAAAAAAAAAAAAAAATCTCACGAGGGTAAGCTGTTTTTTGAGATGCTAAACTAGCACATCTATTGGCAGAGATCACACTGTGTTCAAAGTCACATCATGTGTCTTGCCCCTTCAGGTTAAGTCAAACTGTAACGGGATCTCCTCTTGCTCTCTGTATGGTATCCGTGACTCACACCAGCATTACTCATCGTCTGGAGAGGTGAAGTTTTCCATAAATGGGAGACATGGCTACAAAACGTAGTAAATCTTTTATGTTCTTGTTCAAGTTTAAAGAACAAGTTGTGGGCCAGAGTTCATGTTCATTGCTATCTCTTATTCAGTACAGAATGCTAATGGTGTTTCTGTGCTAATATTTGTTTTTGTTTTTTCGTATCTCGTTCTTTCAACTTTGCCCCGGAGGCTTCACATATGATCTCCATGTGTCTTCTCGCTACATCTTTATTGTCTTTGTAGTCATTAAAGTGTGCTTTAAAGAGCTGAAAGAGCAGCAAACCAGAAATTGGAAATGTTCAAAAAAGCAAATGATGAAAGTATGAGAAACAGCGCGAAGAGCAAAGCACAGTGGGGCTGCAGCTAACGATCATTTTCATTATCGATTAATCTACATTTCTTAGGGCTCATGATGTCTTGTTTTGTCTGATTAACAGTCCAAAATCCCAAAATATCCAGTTTTTTTATGTATGATATATATAAGCCTCAAATCCTCACATTTGATCAGCTGCAACCAGCTAATGTTTGTCATTTTTACTTGAAAAAATGGCTATTCAATTATCAAAATAGTTGCAGCTTTTCTGTCAATTCACTAATTGATTAATCTACTAATCGTTGCAGCTCTAATCTTAAGAAATTTATGTCAAAAGTCAAGGCACAAAAATGCTCTGTTTATCATACATTTGAGCTGGTTTTTTTTTTTTTTTTTTTTGAATAACATTGTAAGTGTTTGGGAAGCCGATCAATGTCAGCTGAACTTAAATGTCAAGTGCAGTTTTGAATTGCCTGGACAGCCTCTTCTCAGGTGCTCTTGAAGATAGCTGAAGAGTTAAAGTGTAGAAAGGAGGGAAATGGAACAACTGAGTTGGAATCTGATTTATTCATTGTGTCCTTGGAGAGAGAGATAGGGTGAAAGTCTGCAGTACGCTGCAAAGTGAGGGAGCTAGTGAACCAGAAAGCTTTTTTTTTTTTTTTTTTTTTTTTTTCTGTGGCGGTAATCAAAGTAACCTGCCCATGACACGTCCTCGTTCAGCCTTTAGAGTTTTCTCTCTTGCCTCTTTTTCTTTCTCACGCACACCCTCTTTCTGTTCTTTTTCCACCACGCACACACATATACAACCATCGTCCTCTTAGCGGCAGAGCCAATGTTAGATCAGATTAACTTTCACAGCCACAGGCCCGAAGAGGCAGCGAGCACGAGAAGCCAGCCCTAGTCTCACAGTTGCACACATGCAAGAAGTGTGCAGCGACACATACACAGCGGGGGATGATTAGTTGTCCTCTGGTGGAAGGAAATGTACTCTCCTAGTCCCATGATTAGATTAACAGTCCCTTTCCCCGTGTCACTTTCTGAATGAAAGGCCTCACCCTAATTGCTTGTTGTCTCTTGTTTTTCTCCGATTCTTGCAGGACAAAAACTGCCACTGTGCTGCCCTCTTTGATAGGTGAGTAAACCTATTCCACAGAATAGTCTCATGAGCATCATGTACTGCAGTGCAGCGCCGTCCTCGCGCACCACTCCCCCACGTTGTCTTGTTCCTGTTTGAAAGCAGTCCAGGCATAACAATGAAAAAAAAAAGAAAAGAGAGGCACTGAGGCAAAGGAAGAACAAAAAAGCAATATCCTTTCATGCTTTGTCAGAAATGGGTTGTTTGGATTGTACAGTAGCATTTCTACAGCCCGAGTCTGTTCCACAGGACTGGTGCAGTGAATAAATCCTGAATCATAGCGTATGCATCCAGAAATGAAAGAAAAAATAAATAAATAAAACGCTGGTCTTTTGCCATGTTTGTTGGATTTGTTATTTGAGCTGTGGCAGGCTGGATCTCTGGAAGGAGAAATTAATTTTTAACCACACAATGCAGACCCTGAGACCAGTAAAATGACACAGACTGTCTGGGCGATCTATTGTGTTGATTTACTATACAGAATATGTGAGAATTTACACTGTGGGGATAAGCAGGGTTTAAATGATTAACCGTCCCTTTGCTGTATTTATGCTATATTTAAGTAAATCCTGATGAAAATTCCCTCCCTAAAATATAGTTTTCATAACAGGAAACTTCTGGAGTGGATTATTAGCTACACAGCATCTGTGTGCAGTATGCTTTGTAAGCAGTTGGTGGTTATAGTAATAAATTATTGATTGTGTCACAAAGCATCTTATAAAGACAGAGCGAGAGAGAAAGATCACATGCCAGATGAAGCTGTCAATGGAGCCCTCAATCAGTGGATGCAAGGCAGGAGAGTGAGAGTGAAGCAGATGGGGCTTTCTATTGATCCGAAACATGCACACACACTTCCACTGACTAACGGCTCAATATTGGACCATTACAGGAAAAACTCCTCTCTTTGTGTATATGTCTGCAAGGGGCTGGTCAGGCCGCTGATGCTCCATCGGCAACACACTGGAATCACAATATGAGGTGTGTTTAACCGGAGAGCCGAGATGTGCTCCTGTGATCCTCAGCAGGCCACAAAAATCACCCACATCCATGTTTTATTTAACGTAGACCGCTTCAAATAATGTGTAATGACATTAACACAGACACAAGAACCTTTCTGTACATTTTATTTACAAAATGTATTAAAATTCTCTGTACAGCGCCTCACTAATGAGGTTCAGCAAATTATGCATGCATCTCTTGCTCTTTTGTACCCACTACTACGCCTGGCGATTTTATTTTTGCAGAAGGTGAGGCTTACAAAAAAGAAAAGGTGAAACCGACTTACAAAAAGAATAACCAGGGCTGGATTTCTAACGTTAACCTAAGGTCAGTTTGTGAGTAGCAGAGCTCGTCAAGCATCACTGATTTCACATGCAATTTCTTAGAAAAGAATCAAGAAAAGAAAAAGAAAAAAGGGAAACCAATCTTTCATCTTGTAATATAAATAATTCTGATTTATCTAAATTTACACATCTTTCTCAAGTCATTGTTTTTCTTCACATTATCAGTTTCATTTTTTTTATATATAAAACTATCTGCCCATGGTTTCAGGTGATTAGATAATTATCTTCCTAAATCCTATGGAATCACAGTCTTTTTGAAAGAAAAGAAATTATTACAGCAATATGGAAATGTGCTAAGCTTCAGGACTCTCCCTGGTATAACCTTGTATAAATCTATTTTCCGTTGTATTCATATATTTTTCATTTTCATTTACTAAGTATAGTCACCAAACACTGTAATGCTCATTAAAGGAAATCAAATTAAAAGCAAACCACAGATCATTGTAAAATGTGCAATTGTTAAAGAAAACGGTAAGGTAATCCAAAATACTACAGTTTAAAAGCCATTACTGTTATCCTTTAATTGGATTGCAGTTAATCTACAATTGAATTACCCTTTTTGTTTGGTTTTACTTTCATGTACAGAAGACTTGAATGACTCTGGACTTCAGGGAAAGACCGTTTGGAGCGACAAACCTCTGCGAGTTAGTGCTCCTTTTGATATTTTACAAACTGTAAATCACAAACAGATTTCATAATCAAGCATGAACACTTTGCTTTACACACTCTTTGTCATACAAAACACACTCTTGGCAGTATTGGAAGTGCGAATTATGACCTGGTTCTGTAGTGCGTAAAAGCCAAACCAGATCATCTTCTTATCTTCATGAGTCCCATCAAACGTTCAGAAGACAATGGCAGCAGCACCAGAGTTTAGAGTACAAACAACACACTCATAATTGTTTTGGGCTAAATGGCATTTTCACTCCAATGAGATCAATCCGTCTTTTAAAACAAGAACAAGAAGGTCACTATGAGTGACTTACAGCAGTATAAAAGCTATTGTCTAATAACCAGTGTCTTACAGTGCACTGAAGAGATCTAATAAACTTATTTTAACACATGTAACCAGTGAAAATCTGGCAGCAGAAGGATGAAGAGTAATCTGATCATATTGATTACAAGAAACCAATTAGACCCCTGTCATATAAGATTCGTCTTCTGTCTGGCACTTCAAAATGTGCTTAGGGTTGCAAATGATGGCTTTAGTTCTCTCATTCATTGTAACATGTCAAATGTATAATATATATGTATATATATACATATTTATATGTATATATATACATATCACTGCACCAGTCTTCTGTTTTGTATGAGTTTCAAGCAAAAAGCAATATCATTGTGAGTGAGTTGCATTGATTGGACTCTGAGTTCCATAAGGCACTAAGGGGAGGGAACCGCGTCGGCTCTTCCCATGACCAGTCCAGTCGTGTCGTCATTGCAGATTATCATGCCGTGTCCGCCCAAGAGGATTTGGCTCGAAGCTCAATCCTTGTGATCCTGTCCTTTCATATATGTTTAGTCACAGTTGTAAGGGACAATGGAAATGTTTCCTAAACCTGTGTCAACATACAGAGCAAAAGCAAACATGGCAAGAGTTGAGGTTTATATGGTTGTCAAGCAAACTTACATCTGCATATGATTCATGTTTGGGTAAATACGGACCCCTCAAAGTCCTGAAAGATTATATGTGCATACAGGATAATATATTACGCGCAACAGCTTATCTTGTTCGCACAAGTTATTATCTTGTGCGAATTAGATCTGTTGTGCCCACAAGACGGGGATAACTTGTGCAAACAAGATGGATCAAATATCTTATGCACAAGAGACAATATACTGTGTACACAAGATAATATCTTGTTGACTTGTGCAGGCGATATATTAAGTTAATAATATCTTGTGCACGCAAGATAAAAAATGTTTTTGGGACTTTGGGGGATCTGTACGTAAATATCTGTGACTGTGAATTAAAAATTTCAACTCAAAATTCAAGAATAAATCAGTAAAAGTACTTAAGTTGAAGGATTTTTTCGTAATCCAACTACAAACAAGCTGATTTTTCTCCAACTGTCTCTATTTTGCCGTTTTTTTTTAAGCCTCTAAAAACCTTTTTTTTCCCCTTAACATCAAACATTCATAACTAAACAAGCAACAAAAAGTTAAAATGAAGAAAAAAACATCTTGAAGTATTGCTTATTAAGAATTTAACACTCAAAAACATGATCGTCAGTGGGTGTGGTCGGATCAAATTTGTAAGAAGTAAGAAGCTGATTGAGAAAATATGTTTTCAGGGTCTTTGCTCTGCTGTACGTACAGCTGTACTTGTGTAAAGAGACATGTTGCACATTTAACAAGACGCAAGAGAACACACATCCAATCAAACACAAGACTAACTATTTATCTAACAGTGTTCTGAACAGTGTATGCTCCCCTTTGGCTAGTGCTATACTTTAGAATTGCTGTAGTTATTTTATTGTTAGTGGTATCGGGGTAAGTGAGCTTTCAGTGGAACTACTTATTAAGTTTCTACAGAAGAAATAGTCCCTGTTCACAGTGTATTCTGTAGATTATTCAGAGTAATGGGGAGTCAAATTTTTCCAAAGCTGCACTTACAAATATTTTAAATTAACGATGTGTTGCATAACTATGTGTAATGTGAATCACTCATAGTGACAGTCCCACAGAGAATTATCACCCATCTCAGATCGAGCCCTCAGCTTTACGGAGCGTTTTAGTGTCATTAAATTTATTGTGGTGGACTTCCAGCCCCTAACTTTACTGTTGTGTTTGAGTCTCACAGCTGTCGTCAATGTTTCCAGCTGAAGCAGGCAGCTGTGTTCAGTGGAAAAAAAACCTTAAAGAAACTATATACGCCGCCTACTCAGCACCGAGGAATGATCCAGCTAACGACTAGCCAGTGAACATAGTGTGTAGCATGTAGCGTGACATGCACATAGCTAAAAGGAGAGTGCATATTGGACTTATGTTCGTCGAGCCAGAAAATGACTCCAAATGAATGCTAATGTTGCTCTGTGTCTGCTGGATGTTTAATTAGGAACCGTTTGCTACCATCTTCACCATATCAGCTTTATAAGGAGAAAATATGTCAATGTTGTGTTTGCAGGTTCTTCCCAAGTGGCAAAAAAAAAATCAATAAATGCTGCTTTAAATGTCATTTTTAATGCCAGGGAGAACCACAAATTAAACTTTTTGTTGTCATTTTAAAGAATTTACCCTTTAAAAGGTAATATTACAACCACCGAGTATTGTAATAACACACTAAACTCTTACACATTTCAAAATAACTGCATTTTTATGAAACAGCACACAACAAGAGTCTGGTAACATCTGGTAACATCTGGTAACTATCATGCTTTAGCCTTCATGTAGCCTGCGGCACCATCCATTACGCTATACGTTACAAGGTGCAAACAGTATCTCAGAGTTTCTGTATTTATGGAGGCATGTGTGTTCTGTTGTGTCCAACATGACAGCCATAAACAATCTCACAAACAGCAGCCTCACAGAAACACATACAAATGAATAATTTAACTGATATGACAGGAAGCTAAATGATTCATGTCTTGCAGCACTCGGGGGGGGGGGGGGGGGGGGGTGGGTGGGTTGGGGCTCAGAGGACAGTAAGGAGAGGTGACGTACCTCTAGATCTTAACGCTCTCGGTTCCGTATACGTTGTAGCCTTCTCTGTATGTGGCAAAGTTCTGGGTGTTGGTCGGGGGAGCCGGCTTAAAATTCTGGGCATTCTTGGCCAATTTCAGCCGTTTGGTTTCTTGTCGTGATTTATAACAGAACTCTATCAGAGCCACCATCATGGCCAGCCCCAGCCCTCCAACCAGAATATAGAAGACACCAGCCACATTGCTTAGGCTGAGAGCACTTGTCTTGTCCTGGGGGAAAGTGAACAACACAGTTAAGAGTTTTGCAGTGGAGCAAGGGCAGCAGAATAAAATACAGCCTGTATCCTTCAAACTGAGCCTCACATAGCCTCGACTGCTCTAGTAAATCATCATACTCTATCTTACTGGTGCTACCGATGGCAGATTATGGATACTAACAGCTACAAGCAACACGTTAGAATATGTAATGAGGTTGCTACGGTTAGCTCACATAATTTCGACTGAACTGATTTTCCTATGGTTGTCACAAAGTTAAGAGGAACTTCAGACTGCCATAGTCAAACCATTCTCCACTAAGGAGAAAGAAGCCAACTCTTAAATGCTGTCTATCTGTTGGTGAATGTAGAGCTTTCCCTTCCTCACGCTACATGTATGTAAAATGGCTTCTGCTCTTGACCATGTTAGGAAGCTGGTCAGTATCGCATAGGTCGACAACTCTGCAAATCCCTGTCTTTTCAGTCCTCTTAGCGACATGTACGTATAACTCTCATGGCAACATTGTCATACAGTACAGTCAAATTCATAGTAGATGAAGGATATCTCCATTAACTTTAAAAAAAACAAAAAAAAAACACTAAAGATCAAACCATTTTGCTGCTGCTTACCTACCAAACATATTCATTAAAAATTTGTTCATTAGAGTTTTACTATTTGCAGTTTAACCCTATGAGCATGGACATGTGTTGACACTAACCTAATAATCCAAACCTATAATCTGAGGCCTCGGTTGTATCTCAGAGGGTTAAATAGTGAGTTTATTACATTCCTCAACTTCTTGTAATGTGCAAACAAAGCCTCTAACCTCAACTCCAAGCAGCCGCAAAGATTTAGAGGACACCCTACGGCACTCACGCTGTTTAAAGAAGTTGAATTTGAGTAACTCATCACAATGAGAGGCTTTGCTTGTGCATCACACCACAGGAGGCCAAAGAATCTAATAGACACATCTCTATGCAAACTAGTAACAACACAAATAAATCAAATTTTCATTAACAGTTTGGTAAATAGGAACAGCAGCATAATGGTTAAAGTATCATGAATGTCAAGAGTGAAAATGAGCAAAAATAGCATTTATCAACAACTGGTAACTGCTGTGATTCAATTGAAATTGTGTATCTTGAAGGCACTTTAGTAATTTCCCCACAGCATTATCATTACAGTTCTTACAAAAAAAAAAAGAGAGTTGCTACATTTTATATTGCATAAAAAAGTGTCTAATTTCTATGGCACAAAAGAAAAAAATGAATTTGGGGAAGCAGTGCCTCGTATTAAAGCCACATACACACTGTATTACAGTTTGTGGCAGGACAAAAACTAAAACACTAAAAAAAATAAAAAGAAAAATTATGTGTAGCAAATGAACAAAATGTATACTATAGATGTTAGAGAAGTCTTGTCTTGCATATGAACAGTACGTCAAAATGCAATTTGGAATCAGTACAAAAGACCTGCAGCGACTGACCTTACTTCCAGAGTCCTTGGTTCCACATTCACCCTTATCGTACCACCATTTGTTTTTCAGCTTGTCTAAGATGCCTTGTTCACTGAGTTTCAATACTGCAAGGTTTACAGGAGTTCTTCACGTGGGAAATAACATAAATAACATTATATTATGTTATTTTATGTTATTCAACTTTAAACTACTACATACTTTACAAAGCGATAAAGCAGGGCTCCTGGCTATGTCAACATCACAGAGAGCAGGCATTCTACCTATTACCTTTATAACCCCTATTCTAAAGCCAGGACCTACCCATATCGCTTTGAGTAATCGGCAGACGCTGTTAGCAGGGCGACAAGCAGGTACTGGAAGTACGATCTGCAGGTCTATGAATATCAAAAAGCAGTGGGGTACACTGGTTTGGGGGCAGGGTTATGAATTAAAAGGGGGTTTCTGAACAGCATTTAACAAGTTCAGTCCGACAGGAGCTTTGTCTTAAACAAAATAATATAAAAGACAGAACTTTTGCTTTTTTTTAATTTCATAGACACTACCTTTACATATATGGTATCAGCTAAATCCTGTGATGGCTAATACTGCTGCATGACAACAATCAGTTCTGCAGATACTACAACCAATTTCATATCCAAGCGACTATGCCCAAAAGTGAAAGCTTAATTAATTCTTACGTGTTTTATCACGACATATCGCAAAGAAAACCTCATCTTCCAATTATGCTAGATTAGTGTCAGATGAGTGTGTTCCAACCAAACTGCACAGAGCTGCAGGACAAAGCTCAAATATTACAATACAATACCTCTCATATTTGCCTGTAGCTGCATAATATATAATAACACTGCTGTTTCTTTGCTGTTTGACATCTGCAGCAGTCATATCATGATGTTATATTGTGCTGTATGTCAACACAAAAAAAATATTTTTATTGAGCTAAATTACTATAGGAAACAAAAAACAATTGTACAGCGGAATAAAGATCACATTTTGTAGTCATGAACTAACCCTGAATAATTTGTGGTTCAGGTCAATCTCTCTGAAAAGCAAATTGGAAGCAAAGAAAAATAGTGCATCGATAAATGAGTGACCCGACTACTCCCTGAGAACAATGTCCCCCAGGGGGATCCATGCAATGTATAATGCACTGAGAGAAGATTACACCACTGTATATCCCTCATAGCCAATCTTGAGAAACGGATTGTGAAGACCGGACTATTGTCTTGGCTCAGAGAGACATTGATTAACAATGCAATTACCCTGTAACATGCTCTGTGTCTGAAACTCAATCTACGCTGCACTGTGTTGTGCCGGAGGGCAAGAAAGTGTTAACTGTGTGGGAGTGGGTGTGCGTGCAGCCGTGTGTATGGTTATATGCATCTCCTGATGTCTGTTGGAACATGGAGCTGTGAGCGGGACGGGGCCAAGCAATGCGCCGTTTGGAACGGAGCGCTCCAGACTGCTTTATTCCGCCTAATGGGGCCTTTCCACTGAGTCCTGGAGAGCCAAAACAAGCCAGGAAACAGGCAGCGGGTACATACCTGTGCATGATAAAAGATCGATGACAGCACAAGAGACAGCTGCTTTCAAATGGCTCCTGAACACGCTCTCAGTAGCACAGGGAGGCTTCCTGAGCTCAGTGACTACATGACATAGCAATGTTAGCAGTGCAAACATTGAAAAAGGTGACTTTTAAACATTTAAAAAATATATATATATATATCTTTTCCACAAATGAACCACATGCATATAGAAAGATGCTTGTGGTGATACTATTTTAAATGTGATTTGCTGCTGCGTAACTGTTGTGGTCCAGGCCAATCCATGACAAATGACATAAAGAGTGTAATGACACAATCTGCAGTCCACAGGATCTTGCAGCTTGTAATCTAGCCAATTACCTGACCTACTATCACGTGTGATGACAGCATCATTTGTCATTAAATTGACCTGCATTGTAAAGAACATAATGCTGCCGGCTTGTGTGTAATTTAGTGAAAACAGCACAATGCTTCATGGCACATAATCTAAGTAGTGTACTTAATGGTCATAGTTGGGTGGGGTTTTCACACTTTGCACCATTAGCTTCCATAATGGAAAAATCATTTGTCATTTAACCACAGAAGAAGAGGGAGCGATCTGATGGTCAAAAAGGGTCACAGCTGGGTTATTAATGAGTTGGGGTGGGAACTGCATGTAGTGGAATCAAACCACAGGTGGATTATCAGATGACTCATCAAAAAGAAATCACAAGTCTTTTGTTTAATTAGAATTCTCACGTTTGCCTGCAATGCTTAGTCCCCTCAAGACGCCGCTGTTCCCCTTGCTTCCCTGCTGGCCTCCGCCGAGCAGCCATTTTGAGGCTTTTGCCGTTAAGAAGAATTTATCATGTTGGCTTTAGAGCTCACGGGTTCTGGGCCAGTGTCATGGATGTGAAGCAGCTGTGCGATTAGTTACTGCAGAGCCATCTTTTACAGGATAAGAGAGCTTCAGCTTTATGAGGAAAAGCTGGAGGTTTTGTCCTTTTCGATGCAAAATAATCTAATATATTCACTGGCAAAGGAAAGGATATCTTCCTGTTAACTGACATGCCTGCAAATTCATTAAGTGCGTCATCTCAAACTATCCAAACTACCTAGACAAAGTCCTCACATCTGAGACCAAGTGATCTGCCCTACAGATGTGAAAGGATGAATGAACAAAGCTCAACCTTTCACAGCTGTAGGGCAGCACGTTCACCTCATAGTCTCCCTTTATTAAGAATTTCCAGTAACTACAAAATTGTCATACAGAAAGAAAACTTCTACCTTAAATCTTATTTGCACTATATTTAAGTCTGTGTATACTACAATCTCAATAAATGTCAAGAACATTTTTCTGTTGGCTAAACAAGGGCTCCTTAGTTTGATCTGAGCTGTTAAACAGTCTGGTCAGACTATCAGTTAATTTGGTAATCTGCCGAAGGGCAGCAGCAGGTTGATTGGGGTGGACAGTTGGTTTGGTTATGGTTGGGTTGTTGTAACAGCCTTGCCGATTACTCTGCACTATGGTACCCGATTGTGGTGACATCGAGGCTGACCTTGGAGTCACCTCCCCCGCTGCCGCACTCTCCCTTGTCGTACCACCATTTGTTTTTCAATTTGTCCAAGAGGCCTTGCTCATTCAGTTTTAAAACTGCCAGGTTAACAGCATTTCTTGAAACGATAAAACATAACTTGTAAGAAAATGCACAGGTCCGTGAGAAATCTAATGCAAAGTAATAATCGTATTAAGCATCATAATGATAAGTAATGGTAGTGAGACTACCACTGTCAATGCAGGGGCTTATGCACAGAATACTATCTGTTAATCAGAATGGTCTAGGAAAGGACAAATTGTTTAAGAATTTAAGGAATATGGAGAGATAAGAAAGGCTCATATAAGGTAAAGACAGTGTTAAATCTTGGAAAAGGTGGCATGAAGGGTTACGTAGTTTAGAACTGAAGTGTGCGGGATGGGGACACTTGTCATTGAGAAGAAAAGTAACAACAACAAACATCATGCAATTAACATTCGTCACAAGTGACAGCGCAGCTTTTAAAGGCTAAATTGAAAAACCATTGAACTGTTAAATTAAAAGTGACAACACAACAGTCAGGTAGGACAGCACACGGGACAGAAGGAGAGATCGAAGGAGAGAGAAAAGCAACAGTAAGAGAGACATAAATATGGAATGATTGTTAGCTTTAGCCTTATTATCTGGATTTGATTCCTCTACTGTAAAGTAACAATTCTTAACACATATAAAAAAAAGACATTATTATCATTATTTAACTTTTGTATCCAAGTGCATTGAGGCATACTACCGTTACCTCCGTGTCCACAAAAAAAAAAAAAGAGGAAGAGAAGAGAAACACAACAGGGGGACATCAGGGTAGGTGGAATACTATAACAACATGGAAGATATTGTTATATTATTCCACCCACCTTAATGCTGAGCCTTTGGGCGTCGCCACACCGTAGCCTTTCGAGTCGAGGTTCCCGCCCACTTTCATGGTGTCGCACGGCTTCCGCTGCTCGATATACTCGTTCATGGTGGACTCGAGGAGAAAGGCGAACTTGCCCTTTGACTTTCGTACCCGGGCTACGCCATCGGGTGTGGTCTTAACAAACACTGAGGGCTCAGCAGATTTCATGTATGACCACATCTTCTCATACACTGCTATTTTGGATCGCTGTGCAGGGAGGAAAAAAGAGAGGAGAAGTAGTTTAGAAAAACCAAAAAATCATAAGCATTTAATGGATTTTGTATGATTTTTTTGTGCTTAATGATCACTTGATTTAAACTGGCATCATGAAGTATTTATAGACATCTTTTAATGCCGCTGTGATATCTTTAAATACTTCCAGGAAATGTAGCTGGTGGACTTTTAAAGATCATGAGGTACAAAAATGTACAAAATCCATTTCTCTTCATCAGCATAAATGCACTCTTTAAACATTATGTTGCCGCTTGAGGCTCAAATTCACTGAGTGTGAATGAGGATCACACATCACCTGTGCAGTAAGTAATGTCATGCACATTGGGTTTTAGCAGAAAATCTGGCATATATATATGTATCAATGATTTGTGGACTCGTTCTCACAAAAATATTCCCAAATAGTTAAACTTTTGTGACAGTGAATTGCGGGTAATGATCATTTATATGCAAAAGTTTTCAATCAATTTGTTGAAAAATTCAGCTGAGTGAATTTGAGCCTTGGTTTATAGACTCAATTTAACTTGTAGAACTTATTACAGTCATTCATTTCAACAACACTGCCCCTGATGTTACATCCTAACTGTGACTCAGAGGCAATGTGCATAAGAAGCAAGAGAAGTGAACAAGAAAGCGGGTTGCACAGATACAAGACAACCCATCACAAAGTGACACAGATGAGCATTTCCCCAGCGCCTTAGGTCAGGCTTAGCGAGCCTGTAAAATCTGGGGGAGTTGAGCGCTATCTATAATAAGCATCAATTAAATTATTCAATGCCGCTGGATTTATTTTGGCATAGGCATTTCACACTATGAACAGATCCTGGTCCAAGCAGTGATGAGCCAGTTCCCGAGTGGCACTGTGTGTACTGCACACTAGATCCCACATTAAAAAAAAAACAAAAAAAAACATACTTTCTTTCAGTAAAGGCCAGAGAGAAACTGCGGGGGTTGGATGATTTTCAAGAACTGGCTGAATAAAAACATCTACTGTTAACCAAAGGCTTTGAGGATGGAATATGGACAAGCTGTTGATATACCAACATCTGTCACAGATACTTCCTGGTTAGTTATCTGACCTCACAAGGTCATAAGTCATTAGGTTACCAATGAAATGATTAGTAATCATCAGTAATAATCAACATTTCTGATAATCAAATTGGCGTTAAAGGCATATATCAAAAAAGTCTACAGCCATGTTAGTGGCTCTGAGAGGCTGTACTTAGGCACAGTGGTGCTTTGAGCTAAATGCCAAAATAGTAGGATTCATCATCTGGGAACCATGACTGTAAAAAAATGTATATCAATCCATTCAGTAGATGTTACGGGATTTATCCTCCATGAGGACCATGAATGTGTGTACAAAATTCAATGTAAATCCATCTCACAGTTGTTGAAATATTTCAGTTTAGACCACAGTGGTGGACTGACCAACAGAAGCCACGCCGCTAGCTTGGCTAAAAACCGACCTGATGATGGTTCTTTTTAGCCATGCTACTGCAGCATCCAGCTTCTCACATGTACGTATGTTTTATACCATTGTAAAATTTATATCTCTGGATTTTTGGACTGCTAGTTAGACAAAACAAGCAACTTGAAGATGTCAACTTGGCCTCAGGAAACTTAATCAATCAATAATGGTAATAATAAATTAGTCGTAGCCCAAGTTAACAAGTCATTCTATCAGTTATGTGAAGATCCTGTATTGTAAAGCTCATCTACTGAAGTTGAAAATAAAATACACTTAAATAACTCTCCATGCACACTGAGCTCCACACATATGGATCAGTACACAGACTCATCAGTATCTCGAATTGCTAAAAACCCCTTTAACAAGAGCATATCCATCTCTAATGCATCTCTATTAATAAACAAAAGCATTAACCTTGACCCAATGGAAGTGCTTTACTAGCTTTATGTAATCACATTCGGTTTGTTTGTAGGCATCTGTCATGGTGCATCAGGCCAAGGGTGAGGATGAGATGAGACAGAAGCATAACACAAATTAAAAAGTCTGCATGATGAATGTTCCCTGCTCAGATGAAAAAGCTCGAAGTTGGGACATTGGCTGCTGTATTTTCATGCAAATACGACGGACGGGGGGGAAACGGTCGGAGATAGATGTGATGTTTTTGTTGACAAGCCTGTTAAATGTGTTCAATTTGCATGTGTCAGACATCATGGAAAGGACACTAGTTTTGGAGGACAATTTCCCCAAAGACCCGGGGCTCATCTGCTCGGCGGTGGGAAAGCTCCAGACGCCTCCTCAAATGAAGAGAAAAGAATGGATCTGGGCATTGATTACTGACGACAGAGTGTGCTGCCTCAGTACTTTATGAAGTCAATTCATCAATATCAGAGCGCGGGACAAAGTGCAACCAAAACCTAAATAGGCTGATTCCACTGCAACTAAAGTCACCACTGAGATGCTTTAAGGGGATTCTGACAGAGAGAGAGAGAAAAAACAAGCCCAGCAGGGAAAGAGAGATATTTGATTATTGACTGCTGGCACACAATTGCGCATACTCACAGAGACACACACACACATATACTGTAGTTTCCACACATGAACACACCATAACTGTATTGAACGTCTACTCTCATCGCCTTTAAAATGTAATCATTTATATTTCAGTCTACGGTGGTCATTTAAAATTCAATTAGGGAACAATGACTGCAAAAGTCCATCATCAATGAACAGACAATTTGCTGAGCAATTATATACTGCCATAAATACAGCTTTATACATGTGGCTCTCTTTCAAAGCCATATAATGGCCCTGTTGGAACATGTATTCAAAATGAGCTCCCAGCCAATTAACAGGGAGTGGCTACATTTGATAGCTATTGTATAAACTGAAAAGAAACAGGAGTCTGTGTTGGGTAACTTGGAAATGGCATTATCCTTCTCCTTTAACTGTCTTTTTAGATTATATTAAAGCAGTCATAATGATGCTCTATTCATAATGAAGCACCTTAATAGTGGATATCATCCAGCCCTCCTACCTCGGCGACACAGTTACATCATCTGTGTAGGTGTTTCTCCTGCAGGTCTGTCTGAAGCAGTGGGTTTCGTACTGTTTTATAATAGTCAGATGACAAATTCTCTTATTCTTGGTGATGGCATAAGATGAGACTATAGA
The DNA here is from genome assembly GCA_038419695.1 of Scomberomorus guttatus. NCBI lineage: Eukaryota > Metazoa > Chordata > Actinopteri > Scombriformes > Scombridae > Scomberomorus > Scomberomorus guttatus. The sequence goes on along the minus strand of CM076452.1, from coordinate 20,281,643 downwards.
TGCAGATTCTCTTAATCAGGACACACGTTAGCATTTTTCAAAGGGGAGACAGCATTGTTTTGCAGGTGCAGTGCAGATGTGGGCCTGCATGTTTGAAATATGTTTTGTTATACTTTTTATTCTTAAATGACTTATTATTTTTAATTCCCTTAAACCTGCAATAACATTTTTTTGGCAACTTGGGTGCAGTAGAAACAAGCTGTGAACAGAACACTGATATATCATCAGCTTTTAAGTTGATATGAGGTGGCAGCCGCCACATTCCTTGGCTTGGCAACAGTGGGCCTACTTTCTTCTCAAAATTCTCCTGATGGAGCGGTCTGTGACCCAAATGCATGGGGCCAACCTTAAAACTTTCCGGGTGTGGGATGCAGCTTACAATTCAGTTAAAGAGAGGGTGCAGCAGAAACGACTTTAATCTTTTGTTTTCTTTGTTTTTCGGGGGGAGGTCTGGGGTGGGGGTGTGTATGGGGTTGCCATCGGGGTTTGACGATTGTTAGTTCTCCACGATTACACAAGCTTACTTTGTATGTGTATGTGTGATATGGTGAACTTGTTAGCATACAGTTGTTAATTTACATATCCAGCAGCTGGCAACGTTATTAATTTGTAATCAGGTTTCTGGCCACCAAGTTAAATACTTACTATCCTTTTAGCTCTGTTTTGGTCTCCACCAGCTCCTGAGGGAAATATCTGGCTCTTTAGCTGCTAAATGCTCCACTATGTTCATCAGCTAGCCACTAACTGTGTCTGTTTACTGGTTTGGTGCTTGGCAGGTAGTGTACAGTGGGTTTTTTGGCCAAAAAGTAGTGAGAGTGCATTAAAATTTGTGTCACAAACATTAAAGTTGCAGGTCATAAAACCAAAACAACGAGCTGAAAGATGCTAGAAAGCTCTGTAGAGCTGAAGGGAACTGCAGTTTGGTGATAATTCTCTGTGGGTCCGTCACTACGAGTGACACCTTTCACATTACATGCACTCATTTGATCCAGTGTTGTAAATATATTGATTATAGTGGTTTTAAATGAATGATTATTTTAAATGATTTACGAATAAAATTGATTTATACAATTTTTTCCCCCAAGCGCTAATACTCATTTGGCAATAAATAAATACTCATATTCACAAACGTGTGTTCTGTGTTACACTACAAGAAAGGAGATTTAATTGATAAATTGTCCACATGCAAGAAAAAGTTGTGGTTGAATGAAAGCGCTGTTGTTGCCTTTCTGTATTTTCAAAGATCGTTGGTAAATCTGTAGTTTGAAGAGTTTGTTGTTCCAGAATATGTCATGAAAGGTCTGAGAAGGGACAAGTGATTAAAGCGCAAAGTCAAAGAAATTGCCCTCTCAATTCTAAATAACCACTTAATCTGTATTGATCCTGAGTTACGTAGCTTTTCCACACCTCTGTCCTCAGCTCTCCAAACTGCAGCCTGTTTTTTATTCTTCCTCTGGCATCGCAGGCTGCTTTCATTACAGCCTCTCCCCCAATACGCTCCACTGCTTGTATATCTAAATGCCATCTCCAAACACCCACCAGTACATTTCTTTCTACTTTACTTCCCCTCCATTTTGTTTGTGGACATCACCACTTTCCCCTCAATATCCTGTATGCCAGGACTACCTGTATCTCAAGTATGCAGAAATGAAAGTTGAGGCTCTGGGGGTGTAGTTTGTTACTGAAGTGCCACATGCTACGCCCTGAATACCAATTGCTCGTCTTTGATGCTTGTTTTTGGACTCCAATAGCTCCTTCCGCGCCTGCCGTTGCTGCTCATCTAAAGTTCCACAAGGCCCTCTGAGGACACTGCTTCCCCTCAGAGGTTACGCCTATCTCACACTAGTCTATCATCACTTTTGTCAGCTTTCTCTTTTATGCAAACAGCCTCTAATCTTTATAGGAGCCTCCCCTTCACTCAACACTGTACTGAAACACAAAGTGACAAGAGCTCAGGGAGTTGTGTTACAATGTGCTGCATGAGATTGCAGGGCAACCTAAGCATTCCTTGTATAAATCTTCTCGCCGGCTCCTCTTCATGCAACCCTGGACTAATACAGGTCTGCTCTGCATAAAAAAGCTACTTACTAAACATTGCGTTGGACCATGCAAAAGCTATAGTGTCTGTGCCATAATAGTTGAGACGTGAAATTGATTTTCATGCTTTGTAAAATGCATTGGTGACTGCGCTCAAGCTGTCGTTCCCATCCTCACCACATCTGCAGATCAGTGAGATGCATGATGTTTGCTGTTGAGACTTTGGGTAATGTATAATCTTTTGAGGGGAAGAGAAAACAATGCTGCAGTCTCATTTCTCTGCGCAATTATCATTCTTTCATTGTTACACTGTTAAATGAGGTGCATGAAGGGACAGCAGCGTGGTTGTCTTTGATGGTCTCACCCCGGTCTTTACACGTAATTAAACAGCCACATCAGCCCATTTTATCATCCCAGCCATTATTATATCCAGCTTCTCCTACAATGTACATTTCAAAATGTAACTGAGCCAAGCCTTTTTTTTTTTTTTTTGATGGAATAAAACCTCATCAAGAGGATAAACATGGCCTCACTGGTACAACTCATCATTTTCTAATCATCCAAAACACAAATATTCAGCTGACTGCATGAAAAGATCCATGACAGGAATTAAAATGATGTAACAAACCACAGCGGTGCAGCGGTGCATGACAGCTGCTATGTTGAGGAAGAGTAACACAACGCTTGAAGCTATCCCCGCATTGTCTCAAGGTAAAGCAACAGACAGGCTGGAGACAGAGGAGAGAGGGTCCCCAAACAAGCAGGGTAGTCTGGGGAAGAGGAGCCAAGAGCGGGTAGAGATGCACTGCCAAGCGCCTAGAGCCATTCAGTCTTCCACTGGGCACGTCAACGGGCTCCCAGGCCAGCTGTCCTAGTTGGTTGTGAGCAGCAGGATCAGGGTTTTTCTGGGAGATCTACTCCGACGCCTCTCTTTTTGAAAATTCCTGCACAGCTTTCTCCTCATTCCCAACGCCAAATGAAGACACAGACGGTGATGTGAATACTGTCACTGTCAGGTAATAAGACGTATGTCCAAACTGTCAATTTTTCAGGAGCTGAAAACAAACGCCTTGTGCTTTTCATGAGCTTGGAGGGTTGAAGAAATGTCTTAAATCAGATAAGACGATGGTTTTAATTCAGCTTTTTATTAGGAGTTTATTAAAATATGAACATATATATATATATATATATATATATATATATACTGTATGTTCTCTTTGTTTATTTGGAAGCTCAGTGTTTGTATTGCTGTGCCTTATTTTTTGTCTTATCTGATTAGAAATGGAGGAAATTTTTACAAGTGTACTACATTACTGAGTTTGCTCTACTTGTCAGGCAGCTTTGTAAAATAAACCAGGTGAAATCATCAAAAATTAAAGCCAGGGGTGTCAGAGAAGGTGACATATGTCTTGTTTGAAACATCGGACTTGATTTAAAATTTCCAGCTGGCTGATGCCGTATGGGTCTAATTAAGCCTGAATGTATTTCCTGAAAAACAGATCTGAAATAGAACTTGAACTCCTATTAATCAGTGTGTTTTTTTCCTTGTCAGCCCGCTACAGCTTTAATTAAAAGTCCCTTGGAATAGCAGCTCACACATGTCATTTCTTATGTGAAGACTTGGGGATGTAACTAGGACACTCATTATACAGAACACAGAAAAACAGCGTCTCCCCGACCACCTCTCGGATTGTTCTACCTGCAGACCTGCGGTGGCTCCATTGTCAGGCTGGAAACCTAATCTGTAATTGGCATCCATCATCTCGGTGACACAAAGACATATACTGTACTGTGTATACACCTGTGCAGCGACTCCGATGAAAGGAAAAGCGATGACAGCTTTTGTGAGTTGCTCCATGGTGAATAATGTGTTGCTGTCATACACATCACATGCCATGTTTCCCAGGATATATTATCTTCACAGTCCCTTTTTACAACTGTCTCCTAAGAGTTTACAGACTTAAAACAAGTCTTTTAAAAATCTAACACTGCAGACAGTATCTTGTCCTTCTTTGTCTGAAAAAAAAAAAACAAAAAAAAAACAAAAACATGTATTTGATTTAGCTTTTTGTTGTTCTGAGCAATTCAACCCAGGGGTAACACAAATGAATTGCTCTTTCTGCCAACAGGCTGCAGCTGTGAAACATATGAATTGTTTCTTTCCTCCTGATGAGTAATGAGGGAGCCTAAGATAAAAGACTGTAATATTGCCTTTTCGTCATCACCGGCAGAGTGCTGTTTCATTAATTCTTTTCAACTTATTGCTCTGCAAACGCAAAGGATTGGACTACCGATGTAGCCACGCCAAAAGCAAAGACATCTATGAATTTCACAGCAAAACATGCAGCGCTATTTAACTCCTGCATAGCGAGCATGTACTCAGAGAGTAACACACTCTCGCTACAGATTTTAGTTAATTTATGCCTTAATTGCCAGGCTAGTCCCTAATGCCAATGGACATATTGCTTATTCCATCTGAACCGTCTTTCAGATTGCTCTGTTTGACCTACAGGGCTCTTCTTCATCAGGTCCAATTTGCCAGCCATGGCCAGCTAGCTAATTATATTTCATGAGCTGACCCCTCTGAGTTTGAGCCTGATGTGGGTGCTTTGATTAGCCTCCTGTTTTTATCACCTCTGAGTCTTCCATGTTGTTATCACACTTTCTGCTGACAGCCCCACTGCCTCAAGGTTGCACACTGCAGTACTGCCGCATAAATTTTACGTTCATGTCATAAGAGTTCAAGAACTGCTTTGCTGTCAACATGCCTCATTTGGGGCAATCTTGTGCGGGTCAAGAATGCTGTATTAAAGGTACAAAATGGAAAAGCTGTAAGGAGGAGTTCATCAAGGACGTTACGCAAAGAGTTTTTTATGGTTTAACAGGCCTGATGTGCAAAATGTTTAGGCCCATTTGAGATGAAAGCAAAAGAGCCGCTTGCGGATTAGTCAGTTGCTGTGCCTGCGTGTGTGTGAAACCAAAACGTTTTCTAGCATTACTCACCCTAAAAAACTCCTTTGTGGAGCCTGAGTCCAGAGTGCCATATGCTATCTCTGTCTGCTTGGCCAGATCTTCGGCACTTTCTATAGGAGAGACCATCCTCTCCACTGTCAAGAATGCAGCCAGATTGGCTGTGTAGGAGGAGATGATGATGAGGGTGAAGAACCACCACACACCACCAACGATACGGCCCGACAGAGACCTGAGAGAGGGCGGGTGATGACAGGGAGACAAAGAATGTAATTACACGGGGGACATGTGGTGCCTATCACGAGCTAAGATCTACCAGTTGTGTTTAATGTGACTAATTGCATCAGTCATCAGAATTTCCTTGTAAATCGTTAAAACAACACTGCGTCAGCACCCTAAAACTGCACACTTCTAAGGAAAGTAGTACAAATTGTAGAAAATGTACTCTAATCCAAGCCTTTAACTGGCTGTGAAACAATCAGGGTCAAAGTTCATTTCATAGCCGGAAGAAAGTATTGACAAAAGCATTATGGTGATGATAATTTGAGCGCACAAACTGACATCGTCAATTACACATATAATAGCAGCAATAAATGTGAAATGAGTATAGCTTCAAATAAAGAACACCTAGAGGAAAAAGACATGAAATGGACATGCTTGAGTGACCCCGTCTAGTTATTAAGAACTCATCTCATCATGTTAGAGTTAAAATTTCACGTAGGAATAGTAGTCTATATTCTATTCTGCTCTGCTGTCCACTGCTAGTGTCTATTGGAGCTGACCCACCTGGGAGAGATGTCACAGCCCTGCTGCATGAAGGCGCCCAGTGAGAACCAGAGGGAATTGAAGATGCCAAAGTCATTGGGAGGATCGGGTGGTGTCTGCGGGTCTTTGGTCTCGTCCTGTTCCTCAAGGTTCCACTCGTAAGGACTGAACCGACTGACCAGGAACAGAACCACGCTCACCCCAATATAGGCAAACACTATACACATCCAGATCTCATAGGCCAGCGGGTCCAGGAAGGAGAAAACGCCAGGCTTGGACTTTTGGGGCTTCTTTATCATAATGGAGATGCCCAAGCTCATAAACGGCTTGGAAAAGTCTATCACCTCCTCTCGAACCAGAGTAATGGTGAGAGGTGCAACAGCTATATCTGCTCTCTGGAAACAGGGACATGCACAGCAAGCGTTAGTTACGACCTGCATAAAGACTCATTTAAAAATGTGTGTGTGTGTGTGTGTGTGAATGACTGGAGCTGATGGTTAGCTAGAGGAGAGAGAGGGAGTATAAAACAACGTTGTTATCACACATTTTACATATGATTATAACAAATAAGCCACCGACTGCGACAGTTGAAGGCAGGCTGAAAACACACACACACATGCGCACACACACACACGCACACACACAGAGGAAAGCAGAGTAGCATTTGCACAGTGTTATGACCTGGGATGGCAGCTAATACATCTGAGATTCATACTGTAAAATTAATCAAAGTTTTTTATTGAAATGTGGCCACATTGTGGGAGGTAGGAAGGAGGGAAAGCTTATGAAGGCACTGAAAGACTTTCAGAGACAGCTTGGAAAAAATCCACCAAGGCAGATGGGTGTTTTGAATTATGTTTGACCAAATGCTTCTTTAATCAGGACCCAAAGAGATACAGAGGGGGAAAAAATGAATACGTTTTGAGGAACAAGCAATTTCAGAGTATATCTTGCTGTTTCAGTTAATTGTTTAAAAAAGTAAGTAGTGAGCGGTCTGATATCCTTAAAAAACTCTGCAAACATTCAGAGAGTAACCTGTGTTAACAAATGGCAGTAATTTAAACCGCAGGGTGTAAAAAGGCTGTTGTACAGAAAGCAGCAAGCTGTGGCTGTGTAGACTTCATCACATGCCATTCAGTAGGCTGGATTTCCCAAACACAGCTTATTCTGGCATTAGCCTTATTTTTCTTTTTTCCAAGCTGTTTCTCTTTATCTTCCTCCTTTGCTCTGCTGCTTCAATCACATTATATTATCTAAACACATCCACGGAGGTGGTGCTGCCTTTTTAGAAATCACAATGGGTTTCTTTGTAAAAGCAGAAGAAAATAATTAATCACATTAGACAGTGTTACTGGAGCGAGTGTGTATGTGATTAATTAAATAAATGCCCCTCTTCAAACGAGCCGCCTGTGAAGGAAAATTATTTGCATTGTGCTGTATTGTCTTTTTTTTATGTGGAAATTGAGAAAACATTGGATTGACGCGGGCACAAACAGAGAATTTTCTTTTTTTTTTTTTTTTTTTTTTTTTTTACAAGGTCAAACTAGGAGCAACACAAATAGACCCAATAAACACGACTGTTTTCTTTACCCTGTCAACACAACATTGTGAAGGGCTATAACCATTTAATCCTCGTGCAGGCGTAAGCAGCACTCAATCAATGCTGAGAGAAACAAAGCAATAAAGAGCAGCCTCGGGCCTAACCTTTAAAAGACAATTAAAATCAAATTAATTTACTGGTCAAAAGGTCAAAATGTACAAAAGTATTAGTCCCGGACCACCTGCTGTAAACAGGCCTGCAAAGACTTGACAGCGACGTGATTGGGGATATTTCTTTCACCTTCCGTCTGCGGGGAGTGGACTTTTCCCATTTGAAAGATAATTTGGTGGCGATAGCACATCAAACCAGGCAATCTCTCAGGCTGATAGTTGGGAAATTGAACAGATGAGGAAGCCTAACCCTCATGCATTTTGTATTTGGCCCCTATTCAACGATTGTGGAGAAATGTGGCAAGGGGGGTAATTTTGGAATGCTCGAGGTGTTGTGAGAGCCTGCTCTGTCAGATGTAAAACACGGCATGACCCTTTGCTAATGTGAGAGGTTGAACCTTTATGGAGCACAACACATATGGATCTTGTTGTTTCTAACCGCAAACCACCATTTAGCTGTTGATTCTAAAGCAGATTTTCTCAGCTGTGAATTTACAATGTGGCATATTCATCATACACATCAAACATTGAACATAATTACACAATCCCTTCAAAGGCATACAATCTTTCATTCATCAAAGTGATTACAGTGTGTTTGCCATATGGACTCATTGTTTTCATGTACCTACCTCTGTTTTCGTCTGTAAGAGAGAGAGAGAGCTTTCTAGGCTAAGCAAGAAGGATTAATTGCAATGAACAGCACTGAGAAATGATTTCATTTTCTCCGTCTCAAGATGATCACCAACTCCCCAATGCTTGAGGCTGCATTTGACAAATTCACTCACAGCTGAGCTTCCTGAGACAGCATTAGACTTTGAACTGGGCAAGAGCTGATGAGTTCACAACGGGTTGGTGATAACCTTAAGACAGAAAAATGAGATCTCCTCTCATGTTGAAGTTCCTTGCAAACTGTCATGTAATCAGCGAAAACGAGGCTCCCAGTACTCACCCCATAGACCAGTTCACCCACCATCCCGTTCCACGTCTTGGTCTCGGGGTCTCGGGCTCCGTACTTCCCATCCATTACTATAGACAGTTTGTACTTAATTCCAACATGTTTGGCAATCTCAGATGCTAAATCGACGCAGTAGCCTTCATATCTGTCATTCCCCTCCAGATGCAAATAATTTTTCTTGTACATCACATAAGGAGCTTCCTGTTGATTCAAACACACGCTGGTTTATTCACTCCCATGCCCTAGCACACATTCAGTTATACAGAAATATGCATACATGCACTCACTTGTGCCCGTGCACACACACTCGCGCACACCCACGCACCCACCCACCCACGCACCCACCCACACACACACACACACACACACACACACACATACACAGAGATTCAAGATATTATAAGCTGCTATGACCACATCCATGCAGTCATGCATACACGAGATGATGCCCCGCGAATGCACAAATATGCACTGATATCAGCAGCGTGATCATGTGGTTACACTGCTTTCATCAAGCCGTGGCAGCCAACAGACACCAAGCCCAATGCACCCAACCCATTTTGAACCCAAGGGTGCAACTAAAGGAGGGTTAAAAGAAGGGAGAGCAAAGTTTTGTATTTCCGTAGGGAGAGAACAGAGGGCCAGAACCATTTGAATAGGGCTGGGAGTCATTGGTAGGCAAGGTGTGAGTCAGCTCAGAGGTGGGTGGGGATGGGAATGGGGATGGGTTTCATAAGTAAATGCCAGTGACAGGAGAGGGATCAGAGAGTGCCCATAGTATCTCAACATATTCAAGCACATTGCACCAATGCGCAGTTAAAGGCTGTTTCATTCCAAAAAAAAAAAAAAAAAGAAAAGAAATAAGAAATAAAACAAAATGAGCTGTTATTTGCTATCCAGAAAAAATGCAAAAATACTCCATAAATAAAATAATTACATCAGGAGAGCAGGAGCGTGCTAGTTTTCCTCTCCTTTTCAAAACGCTGGTGCAGCTTATCTTTTCTCTTACTGAGCACATCATCATTATCAAACAATAGGACTGCTCAGGAGAGCAGGCATTGTCATTACAGCCACACACAATTAGAGTGCAAGTAGGAGAGCAATGGTTTGTTTGTTCTGTGCTGAACGTATCCCCTCACCTTGGATCCATTGAGTGTTTTCCTCCAGTTAACACATGTTTACCTCCTGACTGTATTTCTCATCTATAGACGTTAAATGTTTCCTCTCGCTATTGAGTGACGCTGGCTTACGCCTCGGAATACAAATAGAAATCTAACTGTGCGCAAACACCGGAGATCCTTATCACTTTCCAAACATTTTTCTTTAGTGTTTAAAATGTTTGTTGGCAGAGAACGAGGTGCTGCATCAGGTAATTATAATGCCATTATACAGTCAGTAAATCTATTTGCAATGGAAGCTATCCCATAGGCCTGAAACATTTAGTTGAGTAAATACAGTTTAAAATAAACAAACCCAAATATTTTGTTTGTTTGTCATAGTTTGGTCTGGGAAAATGCCCAGAAAATTAGCCTTCCTAAAATGCTGATTGGAGGTTATACTTCAACACAGAACACATGGAGGAGCAATACAAAATAGATTGGAGAGGCGATAACAAGGAAAATTACCACCCCCTCTTATCCCTCCTCCAATACTGATTATTTTGCTTCGCCCAGCTGGAGAAACCATTGCAGTATCATCCTCTAGTCATTCGTCGGCCAGTCTATCCCGAGTGTCATTGAACATTTACTTGATGAGGACAGACAGGTCTACTTACGTATGCGTTTGTATGCTTTTGTATGTTTTTGTAATTGATGGAGTCAACCATTATCATTTATACCATTATTGTGATGTCACTGCTACGACAGGCCACTGAAGTATGGAAAATCAAAATGCTTTGACACCCACACGGATACAGTTGAAACACTCCCCCTGTTTCGGATCGACTGTTTCAACATGTAGTGAGTGGATGGAAAGCAACACAAAAAAGATGTGGTTCTACCCGCCCAGGACAGAATGTATCACTCATTGGAATCAACACCATGACCTTGAGTGGCAGAATACGTGAAACATTTAAAACTGCATGGAAAGTGTACCATAATAGTAGTGACCACAATCGTTCGGTTTTCCACTGAGGAGTCGTTGGTGACCTGCGGGTCCATAATATTTACAAATCGCGTGTACTCGTTCCAGTACCCAATCTGCAAAGAGAAGACAGTGGTTAGTGATGCTGCAGTCTTTACAAACCAAGCATTCCTACCCACAGACGATATATAAGTGAGCATACAGTATAGCAGGGACACTTCTGGGAACTGCCGCGATGCAGGGCTCATTAAAACAACACTGCATTTCCCAGAGGCCTGCTGAAGTTCGACCAAAATAGCAGCGAATGAGCAGAATACTAAAACAATAGAAGTGGCTCAGAAATCTAAGCATGGAATAAACAAAGAGTTGATATATCTACATTCAACATGCAGTTAGCATCATGATCACAGCTATGATGAAAACATACTATTGTTTCTTTTTTTTTTATCTAGTAATCCACAGTTCAAACAGCCAACTGTGCTGATATTAAATTGCTCCAGTGCATTAGACGAGCATATGGCAGACAACTTCAATCCCTCCCACCTTCAGCTTCCCAGGTTTTACGGTAAATAATTGATATTCAGGCATGTGAACTGCATACACCTTTAATAATTTAGCATAATATTCCAGTGGCTCCACAGTTTCTTCTGCACAGTCCTGCCATTGCAGTTGCTCTGTTTTCTGCTGTACAGATGCTTAAGTCAAACCAATGTCAAGTGTTTGTTTGCCCATCTGAAATAAGGGCTGGTCTGGCTCACGATGAAACGTGTTGCATATGTTGTTGCCAAACTGTTGCTGGCTAGGATTTTCCCCTTCACATCTGGTCTGCATTTTTTTCCTCCTCAGATCTTTAAATGTTTTGGGCCAGACAGGTGTACAAGAGTGCAGAGTTTTTAAACACCAAGTGGAGGCGCTAGATAGCAGCAAACTTCTTCAAACTTTGGGCTCCAAACTGTGCTTACAGTTGTGGATGTAGTTAGTGCACTTGCCAGACTGTAGAAAGCTCTAAATGTTTATTCCCCCGGTCTTGTCCGACAGTGATGCAGCATTTGAGAAGCGCTGCTCGGGGGACGAGGCTGTGAGGAGCTGTGTCATGGAGTGCTGCTCTAGAGGCAAAGTCCTGATGTCACCCTGAGCAGCTGGGACAGATATCAGCCCATACATCACTTGTGACAGCCACAGCTAAGAACCTTCATCCTCTAACTGTCACTGGGGTGACTTGGGCTCCAGTTCCTGACAAACTGCTGCCCGGCTTGTCTCATCTTCCCTTGCTCTCTCACTCTCTCCCCATGACCTCCTTTCTCCCCTCCCTCCATCCCTCTCCCTGCTCCTCTCCTCTCTGTTTGGCTGTGCGAGGATGGCTGTGAGGACTGTGTGATGCTAATTGAAGTGTGGGCTTTAGAGGCCTGGGAGGCAGGCGGCATAATCAAGCGTCATATCAGACTGAGCCTACACTTATCCAGTTAACGAGAAATTCACAGCTGTCTCTTCGGTGAGGTTATGAAATAAAACCAGAGGTCATCATATGGTACTGGTTATAATGTGAATGTACCACTGGGAATTACCATTTTGAAGAGGAGCCAGATGAATTCTTGGATCCCCTTTATAGTAATTGGTTATTTGAATGATAATTACTGTCAGGAGAGGACCAAAAATCATATCTGTGCTATCCCCCGGCACAGAAATAGTCTTATATCATTCTTTTGATAGGACAGTTTTAGCTATCGGATTGCAGGCTGCGTGTGATTTGTGGGGCTTGTAATGCTTGGCATAGCTCATCAGTGCTGCTACCTAACAGAGGTAGGAAAAGCAATCAGCATTACTCTGCACTGTCCTTTCAGCACTGCTGGTCCCACATCACTGCAAAAGCCCTCCGTACTTTAATAAATTGAGGTACGGGCTTCTTTGAAAATGTCACGCGATCATCCGACAGGATTCAGGGCAAAGTCTTGGCATGTCTAAACATGTGGTCAACATTTACTGAGTTCTGTTCTTTGGTACAGACGATCAATAAATCATTCAAAATTGCACCTTGGCCAAATTCCATGACTTTGACAAGTAATGAACCAAACCTTGATGTGTGCCAGCTGTAAGCTGTGTTTTGATAAAGACCAGGATTTTTGATCAGGTCTGGATTTGACAATTGATGGATGGAAGCTGATGAAGGTCACTCGCGCCGTCTTACCTTCCTCGGCCCACCTGTTTTCATCTCATAAAAATCTATGGTGTAGTTGGTCCTGCGGCCGTAGTTGTCAAACTGGATATTCCCAGTCATACCCTGCACTTGGACCTGCCGCGTGACACAGACAGACACACACAGACAGACACAGGGAAATGTGTAATAGCATTCACTTTGCATACTGTATATAGCTGGTATTAAGGTGCTCATGTCCATGGAGCTACTGGAGTGCGCACAGTCTGTTAATCAAATGATGAACTGGATACGCTTTAATAAAAGATGTAGTTTTATGGTAATGAGGGCCTGGATTTGAGTGAGCTCTGTGCAAAGATATCTGGAGGCAGAGGGAGGAGAACAGCTCTGCGCTCTCTTCGTTTCTCTCTGTCACTTTCCATCTTTATCACACTCTCACTCGCTATCTCTGCTTCACTTCTTCCAGCCTTTTCTTACTTATCAGCTTGCCACTCTCTCTCTCTCTCTCCCTCTCTCTTTTCATTCCCCCCCCACCCCTACCGTTTTGAGAGCTCTCTCGATGTCGATGCCTTGGCTCCAAGGTACAGCGGGATTGGCTAGACAGTCTCCGGCGCTGCCCCGGCGAGAAACATCCACACGTTGGCGCCGCAGGTACCTGAAGGCCTCTGCTATCACCAGGATGGCATCATGGGTCAGAGCTGAAGTGTACTGTATAACATCAAAAAAAAAAAAAAAACACACAGTGAGGCAAACATGTGGTGAGAGAGATAAAGAGATATGCAGGGATAATACTGTTTTTTTAGTGAAGCCTTTCCAGGTTCTTTAAGGCAAAATGTATTTATACAGTGCAATGATTGTGTTATTATGAATAATAATAAATAGCCACTATAGCTTTTATATGATTGTATCATCTTTCAAATTACTCTGTTCATGCAAGTTTTTGTTCGCAGTAAAATGAGCCAATCCAAGTGAAAATTTGAGCAATTTCAGCTCATTCATCTCAGTGCCTCGGGGTCGGGTCAGTGTGGGTGGAATGGACGCAATCTCTGATGCCTTGCTTGTGATAAAAATAGTTTGATTAGGCAGATTTGATTAGAAAAGCCAGGACTTGTCTAGTGGCAAGGACCTCTTTCAAAACTTTTAGTGCAGAGTTAGAAGCAGACTAGAGCATTAATGCATGATTTTATCTCCCATGCGCTTCCCCTCCAACTTAGCCTGACCTTTTCACCACTGAGGGTTGGGCGACTTGTTTGTTGACCACTGCACCATGACAAAATCTAATTAAATGCCATTCAAAATCCATTTCTTTCTTGATCATTGTTTAATTAGATGTAAATTGAAGCTACGATATAACCTTGCCTTGCACTGCCTATCAATATATCGATTCCTGGGATGGATGCAAAGCAAAGAGGAGGAAGCGAGGGGTGGGAGGAAGAGAGAACGACAAAGGCAAACAGAGGATGAGAGGAGGGGAAGAACCGATAAAGAGCACTTCAGAGGGAGTGATCGTTGCATTCTGCATGCACAATGAAAGGCCTTGCAAGTACCTTCAGCGGAGTGTTTCGGGCTTCTGGGAATTCTCTTTCATCTAGCCGCTCCCAGCGCTGCATAAACTGCTGCACAATCGGGTTCTCAGGGTTGACTATCTGAAACCCTGAAATGTTGGCTCCACCGGCGAAGACTTTGTCCAAGCTCACATTGGAAAATCCCTGAGATGAGACAAAAGGGAAGTGGGGGAGGAGAGGACTCGTGTAGCTTGTTTTTCTTTGAGGTTTTTTAGTATGACCTGGGGCTAAACACCACAAAATATTAGCAGTATTTTGGCCGTGCGCAAGGTGCATTTTATTAAGACCTCTTTGCTGTATGAGAAAGCAACATGTGTTTGCTATTACACTGAGGCAACAATCTCTCTTCACACTTTGTGGTGTACTTCATTTACAGACAAACAACCTGCCAATTTATACTGAGGAATTTGTCAGATCATGTGGAAGACAAAATATTTTACTTGAACCAGCTGACCTACTTTCATTCTGACAGCTTCTCCATGTTTTAAAAAAAAAAAAAATTCTAATGCATTTCACAAACTTCTGTTGCTCCAGCTGCCTTTAAATTTAATTCTTCAACCTAGAGCCATGACATGGAGTTATTTCTTTTTACGGTCAAATTGCTGTTTTTTTTAAGCGCAGCACTGTGTCATGGCGTGCAAGGACATGTGTCTGCCTGCTGCATAATCACATCTTCTAAAGTCTGGGAAACAGCAGCGGGGGATCATCAAGTGAGAGCAGGGCCGGCCTCCACCTAAAAGCTCTCATGCTAATATCAAGGCTAAATTAACATTTCCCTCCCCGGAGTGGGGGTGGGGTGTTGGGAAAGATGGCTGCCCTCCAATGGTGGTTAAAAAGGTTAAATGCTATTTATTTATTGCTTTAATATGAGTAAATTCACTGGCATATAGACATGAAAAACAAAACGAGCCCTATAGAGAGAAAAAAAAAAGAATAAAATTTTGCAAACAAAAACACATATGCAGGCCCGCTCTTTTCTGATTTCACACAAAAGCCCAATCAATTTATTGTGCATGCACATTTGTGTTCATGGCTGAGACTTAGTCCCATCACGTGCAGCCAAAAGCAGGTTCCACTCTCTCCCGGGGGAGCGGTTAGGTTATTACTCACAAGATTGGCCAGAATGTAGTGGTAACCACGACTGTTCTTCCCCAGGGTCACAACCTATGGGAGAAAAACATCGATACAGTAAACCATCCATGAGATGAGAGCTGAGAGCTGCGGCTCATATAAGTGGCTAAAACAATCTGTAAATGCAGCGGCGTCCCGCGAGCGCGCGGGATGCTACTGAAGTTGAAACAAAGAGAAGTCGCCTATGGAATAACAAAAGAGAGGGAGCGGTTGGAGGAAGTGTTCATTAAGGAGGAGCTGATAATGAGAGGAGAAACAGAAACAATGTGGAACACCCTTGAATATTCCGCTCACTTTGAAGTGAGTCACGGTGCAAGAATGTGAGTCCTCAGCAACTGTTGTACAGACGGTAGAAACAGGAAAAAATATTTCAAAGAAATTTACAGTGAGACAGTAAGATGTAGATCTCGCTCTGCTTTGAAAATATCACACCTTTGGTGCATAACAGCATGTTTCAACCCACGCAGCCTGTCTGAAAATAGTAAGCGGTGTTCTAAGCCATTCCATCACTGTGGTACCAACCATATGCTGCCTTTTATTCTACATTTTCTTCTTCCTTTTGTTCTGGCCTGCAGATAAATCCAATAGTGAAACTCTAAATTGTCCTGCCTCTCTGTGCATTACATGCTGGCCATGCTTTTCAATTTGGCCTTGTGAGGTCTCTTATTTATGAGTTTCCAGTCTGCTGTGGATGGACTTCTGAGTGGCTGCCATGCAGAAACCTGTCAACCATGTCTCGGTTTTCATCTGCGTTCTACAAACACAGCAACACAAGTTTACAGCAAAATCAGCATGTTTGCACATGTTCTGGCTCTGGCTCCATCACAAAAACAAACTGTCAGTTTATCATCTGTTTGTGTGTGCGTGTTAGGCCGGGGGACGTTAGATATTTGTTTCTGTGGATCATTTACGACATTCCCGCTGAGTAGTAGAGAGTGATGAAAAGCAAACTTGTATCTTCACATCTCAGAATGCAAAAAAAAAAAAAAAATCTTTGAAGGACGTTTTCAGTTTCAACCATTTCAGCTACAATTACAGTATTTCGTTTAGCTAGGCTGAACTTTAGCTGACCTGGGAGCACAAGTATACAGTAGCACCAAACAATTAGACATCATCCCTGCTTGGACTGAGCACCCTCACAAATTAAATAAACCACTTCTTTCTTTTTTTTTCAGGGACATCTGAAGGTTGTCCACAGAGGGGGAGACAGTTGGTAGTGTTTTCTACAAAAAGAGGCGCATGATGGAGCACAAACACAAAGCCTTTCACTCACACTATCAAGCTGCTCAGCATTCTCTGACAACTTCCACATCATTAAGGCTTTAAACTTCCAACACTGCAGGGTGTCAGACAGAGGGAAGCAACCAAGAAAGTGAAATAGAAACAAAGAGAAAATGAGCTGATTATGATGCAGAAATAGCAGGAATTGGCTTTTAGAATCCATCAATCTGCATCTAATGAGTAAGTGACAGAAAGCTCTGTGAACACCTCCGCTGCAGTGACATAAGAGCTTGACAGATCGTGGCTGACTCCACTGTAATTGTTCACAAGTCTGACTTTAGGACTATAAGCTCGCTGCATTTTCTTGGACAAACCCCACAGCTCCACACTCCTTCACCATGTGCTAACCTTGACTCTGGCTGTAAGCCTCATCACACCTGCCCTGGAGCTGGGCAGAGAAAGGCCTCACCCCCCGTCTGCAGCCCACAGCTCACAGCCAGTCTGGCATCGGCTACAAGCAGCAACCTTGGGATGGAGCACAGCAAGACACTGATGACACAGAGATACACAGAACCTCCGGCCAGAACACACCAACCTCTCCCCTCAACCTCCTTAATTAGGCAGACAGCAAGACCCTGAGACGGGCAGATTTTATTGTTACCAGTGGTGATGCACCACTGACTGCCCTGTCCGTACAAACCCTCAAATACTGCAGGGAATGAGAAAAATCATTCTCTTTTATTTCTTTTTATTTGAGTAATAACATCCTATTATCAGAAACAACATTTACTCAGATTAAAAACAGGAAAATATAAAACATTTTAGCTTACTTATGTATATGAGTCTTAAGTGCTTAAATACACACATTAAAACATTAAAGCAACATGTGCTTATTTATCTTTTTTTGGGGGAGAGATTAGAAGATTGATGTAAAACTACAGAGCTGGAGTTGAGATGTGATGAGATTAGTTTTGCACTGGAAGCTATAATTCAAAAAATACACCTACCAACACCTCTAAAGCTCAGGAATTAACAACATTGTACCTCATTTATTTGATTCAGTCTGCACACACAAACAGAAATATTAATACCAAGGCTAAACATTCGCCTCCAGTGGGACGAAATGATGGCTGCCCTCCAACGTTGTTTAAAAAGGTTAAATGTTATTAATTTACTGTCTAGGATATCAATTTATGCGTATAAATAAATAAATTTAAGCAAATATGCAATGTGGTCTGACTGCCAGATTGTGGTTGTTAAGACATGAGCGACAACAATGCCGGTGTACGTGGAGCTGGAGTTGAGACTTGATTAACGTTAGCTTACTTTAACGTAAAGACTGGAAGCAGGTAGAACAGCTAGCCTAGCGCTATCCAAAGTCTGAAAAATCCATCTAACATCAGCCCTAAAGCTCACTAATTAACATGTTGTAACTTGTGGTTTTAGGGGGAATTACAGGCAACTGGTTCTTGAGGGAAAATGGTTTCAGTCTCTGGCTAGTGCAGGATGCTAGATACGGTGGATAAGTATTGGCTTTGGTTTTGAATCTGTACAGCTAGATGGTACTAGTTCAGTAGAGGTAAGTCCCCTCTTATAACACAAATTGTTGTTTCTGTTTGTGGATGGATTAAACAAATGTGATATAATGTGTGAGTTTTAGAGATGTTGGTAGGGTTTTTTTTTTTTTGTTTCACTTTGGACAGAGCTAAGCTAAGCTTTCCCCCATTTATGCTAATCTATGTATCTTCACCTTTATGCTGATCTATCTACCTAATCTAATCTTACACTAGTCACATCCTGACTATAGCTCTGAATTCAACACACATATCAATCTTCTAATCTCACTCTAAGAAAGCAAACAAGCGAATTTACCGACATGTTGAACAATTCCTTGCTAATATGATTTTGCTCATCATTTTTGGCTTAAAATGGATATTTGTACCAAAAGCACAGACTGAAAGCTAATTTTTGCATTAGCTTTCAAAAAACATTCAGACACGTTGAATTTCCATCACCCTGTATTTTTGGCATCCCATTCTTCTTGAATTGATTCCTGTTGCTATTGATCTCTATTACAGCGCATACATACAAACACAAACACTAACCAATTATTCTGTTTCCCAGTGACACTGAAGAGGAGAAATGTGTTTAGTGTGTCTACCCCTTCAATAATATGATTCCTGTTTTTCATACAGTGCACCCTCTTGCACATCGTTCCACTGGCTGGCTCCACCACCTTTTGTTCTGCTGCAGAAGGAGAGCCTCTATTTTGCAGACTGGAGTTTTCTTTAAAGCCTGATGGGGACAGACAACCAGGATGACCTTGACTTCACCGTCATTCACACTGGTCGTGCCTCAGCGCACCAGACAGACAGCCCTAAATGTAAAACTACAGCCACATTTTTCAATAAACACCAGACCGTTTTCCTCCAGGTTTGACCTTTCCACTGCGGAGTTTGACACAACACGGGAAGAGGCAAAATGATAGGTTCCCTATAGTTTGTAAATATCATACCATTCACTGAGGCATGTAAAAGACCAGCAAATAATGATGCAATTATATCCAAAACACACAGAATCCTAACTGAGGTGTGGTTTTGGCATTAGGGCTACATGTAATGAATATTTTCATTATCAATTTATTGGTTTATTATTTTTGCAATTAACTGATTAATCCTATAGTGTATGAAATATCAAAGATTTGTAAAAACAAAAAAACCCAATAACCTTCATACCTTTTGTCCAACAGACACTCCATACCCCAAAGATATTATGATGTAAAAAAGAAGGTTTTGACATTGAAGAGGCAGAAAATAATTAATTTTTGGCATTTTTCCTTGACATGATTTTAACAGTTAATCAGTTTTCGAAACTGTTTATGATAATTTTCTGTTAATCATTTTAGCACTAATTGGTATACCTAAGATAATCAGTCCTTGGGCCATGACGGTGTAGGATGGGATCTACTGGGCCCAGTAGTACTTTTCTGTAAGGGTTCATCTCTTGAAACCTCCATCCAATGGGGACAATAAAAACACTGAAAACTGTACACCCGGTAAGTACTACATACGCTTAATAAGATCACATCCATATCCTAATCACATTAGACATTAGACATATTTAATTTTATTCAATTTTTCAATTCAAGCCAAACAATTGAGAATTTTTAGCTAATTACAAAATCATATAAATAAAAAAATAGGGCAATCAGGATAGTACAACTTTTGTAGATCCAGGTTTTAGCTGTGCCACTGACAAATATTTTAATTAGTATTTTGCTTGAAGTCAACTTTAAGTTAGCTAATGTTATAGGTTCACAGGACAAGCTGCTGCTTAGCTATGACTGTGCGGCGATCCTGATTAAGGTGATTGGGATCTTATTAAGAGTATAACTAAAGGATTCCAACTATTATCTGCTATCTTCTAGTGTTATAGTAGCTGTTAGGAAATACTCGACTGCTATCTAGCTATAATGAAAATGACGTCCAAGTAAGCTAACACAAGTTTGCTTATTAACTGACAGACTCCTTACCAACTCTTTAAAATATTAAAACGATACAGGCTTTTCTTTCTAACAAACCATCTTTGACAAGCTGTGCAGATATTGGTTTGCAATGCACATTTACTCCAGTAGGTAACAGCCAACAGTTTCATTTTGTAGGTTGTGTAACTCACAAAATAAATGTTAATACAGCTAATAAAATGTAAAAACTAGAAACTTGCTAACAACATTGATCCTGCCCTTGAATTTATGGGGGATAACTGGGCGTAGGGAGGTTGTAGTGACGGGACATTTAATGTTTTACGGGGGTCATTGTCGCAATGGTGCGCTCCGCTGCAGACATATCACAGTGCTCGACTTCACACACGATGGGACAGATGGGTGAATTTCAGCTCTGTATGCTCTGATACAGACGGACTGTGGTTGCCATTTCTGCTTCAAGGCTCTTGGTAGAAGTGCTCTTGGTGGAGCACTCTCTAATTAACAGCCAGTAGTGGCTGTGGCTGAGATGCTTTTCTTGGCAGCTGCGATATATACCCCCCGAAGATAGCACAAGAGCTGGCCTTCCCCCAAATGCAGAACATTTTAGAAACACCTGACTCATATTCAGATGATTATGACTGTCATTGCCATGAGATACGAGAACTATTTGAGACTTGACACCTCGGGAGGAAGGAATCACTGACACTGCGGCTGAGACACCCTCGTGTATGTGTGCCAAATTCTGGCTTTCAAAACAGTAATATGCTCTGTTTTCACTGAAAATAATCAGGGTAATTTTGACTTGATTGATAAGGGAAATACGTTTCTCTGATTTACAGAATGTGGTACTGTAAGACTGTATCCCTGATACATGTGCAAATTGTCACAGTGGCAGCACACCGGTCCCAGCCTCACATTCAGTCGTGGAGTCAACAGGTCACTTTCTCTTTAATGATAACACTTTAATCCCATTTAATTCTATAATCGCTGTAAGTAAATGGCCCTCAACATCCAAGGTTGGTGCCAAGGATTTGAAAGCACAACGTATCCCCGGCTTTACATTGAGCAGAAAGCGTTCAGCTATATTTCTGTCAGCCCCACCTTTCAGCAGCCGGGGGACAATAAGCTACTGTAATGTTGAGATCAGCAGCACCTTTCATATCAGACATTCGCTCACTTTCTTCCCTCTCTACACCTCTATCTTTTAGAACAAATTGAGAGACATGCCAGGAAGTGTTACTAGAAAACAGTAATCAAGGAGCTTTGAATGCCTGAAACGGTTCATGTGGCAGATTTTATGATGTATCTTTTAGAAAATCAAAGAGTGCCAGAGTACATTTTCATTTTTATTTTGATGTTATTTTAGTTTGTAATACCTCTAGTTATATCTCTGATTCCCAATATGCAACATGACCATACAAATGTCATCCCCTGGTTTACAGAACGCTGATGTTGCTCCGTATTTTCATTCAACATTGATTGAGGACCTTTTTACTGCGGACATTTTTCTATCTGCTGCCTGCAATCTATTATCCGTTCTCCCTCCCACAACCTTATATCTGCCACGGTTAGATGGATTTTACCTTTCTTGAATTTGATAAAACACAAAGATTTCTGATTATATAATGCATCTAACTGTGGATTTTTTTTCTTCATTCAAGAGCAGAAAGAGGGATATGGAGGAACTCCAATTCTCCATGGGAAGACAATATTGCCACCCCTCATGCCTCTACAGGCGGCAGAATGTTGTTCTAACAAATCTCCAGATGCACCTCTCAATTTTTTTTTCTTTTTCCGTGAATCCTTTTCACTTTTTTTTTTCCTCATGAAAATGCGCTTTGCGTCTGGTAGAGCGCACACTGCCTGTCTGTCTTTGAACAGCTTGCGTGCCCTGGGCCTGTCCCAGACGCCGTTCTTTTTTTTTTTTTTTTTTTTGCCTGCCTCTCTTTACACTAGTGATGAGCAGGTTGTTGCCTCTGAGCAGACTCCAGCAAAGAATTCCCAGGAGGGAAGTGGGCCAGGAAGGAGCATAAAGGCAGAGATGAGGCTATATGTGCAATCTTATAGATGGATCAGATTAGGCGTTAGCACATGCAGTATACGGTGCAACACACATGCAGCCACATACGCTCAGAGACTGAGAGGCACAAGTGTATTCATTCCAAAAAAATCATTGTTATGACAAGTGGTGGCAATACAAGGATGATTAACTTATATGCAATCATAGTCCTTGTTTATACTGTTCTTCTCTAATTGCCACAAGCATTTTTTTTAAACATGTAATACAGTTAAACTAGATGGTTCAATGAAACACATTCATTGGATATGATTCAGAGAGCAGAGCTGGCAGAGGCTCTCCCATTTTTGTCGTAAGGGAAGGATTGCCATTGGGTTAATTTATCTGCAGTGCAGCGTATTGATGGAAAAGTCCTATGGGTGATAAATCCTGAGTGGTTGTTACAGCATAAAATGATAATGGCCCGGGTGTAGCATTCTCTTCAGCATCCCAGAACAAATTTGGTGGGAGACTCGCTGTGCTCTTATACGAGCAAACACAACTTGGCCTGATGCAGCAGTATGCAAATACTTCTCTTACCATGTTTCTACATCATGTCAAGTGATAAATGGAGCTAATAAAAGTGACATTCAACTGAGTGTGCACACGACTGAGGAACTGGCACATCCAGTATTATTGTGTATGTATGATGAACCCTTCATCAATTTAAAGGAATTGTTGTCCCACACCTGAGCACAGGGTGGGGCTAGAGCTGAAGCAAGTGATTAATCAGATAGATCACCAAAAAAAAAAAAAAAGAAGATTCATTCTAATCATTTAACAATCGTTTTGGTTGTTTAAACAAGAAATAAAAAAGCCAAATATTTTCTGGTTCCAGCTTCTTAAATGTAAGTATTCTCAGTTTTTCTGTGTTTTATATCATTTAAAATTCCCTATCTTTGGGTTTTGGATTGTTTGAACTTGTGAGTGGCATTTTCATTGTTTTCGGGATTTTTCATAGACAAAATAATTAATCAGGTAATTGAAAAAAAATGACTGACAGTTCAAATGATAATGAAAATAATAATGAGTTTCAGCCCTTGTTGAGATGTTTCCAGTGGTAGAGAAGTACTCAGATCCTTTAAGGAAAAGCAATAATAACACAGTATAAAAATACTTTATAATTTAATAATATAATAATGTCTAATACAGATGTGTTAATAGAAACGTATCAAATCTAAAAGTAGTCTATATACAGAATGACCCCTTTCCGTATATTATTGGATTATTATCTTATCATTATTGTTGCATTAACATGTACGAGGTGTTTCAATTCTGTAGCTGGTCGAAGTTGAGCTCATTTTAATTGCTTTTTATATTGAGTAGTTTCATAGTTCATACAGAATGTTTCAAATTAAAAAATAATATGCATGGAAACGTGGTACTACAGCTATAAATGTAGCTTTAAATTTAATATTTTTCTCTGTATTTGAGTAGAAGCATTAGGTAGCATAAGATGGAAATACCGCTAAATCGTATCGTAATATGATGCGATTGATGAGTAAATGTACTACCAGTGGATGACTTTTTACCCATTCAGGAATATTACTGAAACGCTAAAATACAACAACTGTGCAGTGAACCAGTAAAGCAACAAAGACCCGGCTGGATCAAAGCATTAGCAGCAGTGACTGGTTCAAAAGTGGTGCTAATGAAGAGCAGCACAGAGGGTTTTCTTTGTGTTCAACAATTGTACCAAATTGTGGAGGCTCAACACTTGCCTATTCAAGATATCTCTACACTCTGTGAACTTCTTTAGCTGGTATAAAGATATTCATTCTATGGTGGAATTACTCAGACTGAAATCATAAAACTAAGCTACTGAGCTGATTCCCATTTCCCCCAGCAATCAGCTAGCTGGATCTTTCCTGCCTCATGATCCTCTCTCAACAGGCAGTGACCTTGACGGATTTAAGTGACACATCGACATTGCGACACACAGACACTGGCCTCGGCACACAGGTTCCAGTTCAAACTCCTATCCTCCAGAGATGAAACTCTATCTGTCTACAGATAGAGTTTCTTTTTTTTTTTTCTGGTTAATGGAAGTGTAACAGCAGGTAGACGCAGCAGGTTTCCACATAGCTGCCACTGGGTGCCATTTTTGGTGTGATTGCCCTCATGGGAGACAGTCCATCCCTGTTTCAGTGTATAATGGTATGCCCCAATAGGGGGCAGCTGCAGAGTGAAGTCCAGCAGCTTCCCTGAATGCCTGTGACTCATCCATATTGGCAGAGCTAGCCAGATTATTTCAATTAGCTTCAACAAAAAAAAGTTTCACGCTGAGGTTGTCACTGAAACAAGGGGTAAATTGAGCACACTGCTGCTTTGAAGGTTAGCTGTTATTAAAGCTTCATTTTCTCATTTCTAGCTAAAACAAACTTCAGACAGAAATGTGTATGATGGTGGAGGTGGAGGAGTGGAAAGAGACTCCTCTAGAAGTAAAAAAAAAAAAAATCTTAATCGGAAGAAAGACAGGAACAGGAGAACATCAAACAGATTATTGCCTATATCCTTATTATTGTTTGCAGGGGGAAGAAAGCAATTAAAGGCGCACCCATTAATATGCCTCACATGTAATTTGTAATGAATATTCTAAGCTTGTCTTAAAAGCTGATGCATATTCTTCGCACAACAAGGAAATAGATTTCAGTATAGTCCCTGAATTGTAAAGGGAGAAAATTTGCAGCACAAGAATTAAATTAGACACAGCAAATTAATACTAAAAGCAATTCTGCTTTAAACTATGACTCTGGGATCAAATTAGATTCATAAAAAACAAGTGAAACTAACAGTCGTTGAGGGGATATTGTGAGGCAGAGAGAAGCCAATATCTAAATGAATGTTAACGAGCAGAATCCAATTCGGTAGCTGATTGCCTTATAAGCAGGCAGCAGCAGCAGGAAGCAGAGGGGTGTAGGGTAGTGCGGAGCAGGCAAACAGAGGAGATGCATGGCATAATAGCCACTCATCTATTCATGGTAATTGTGTTTCCCCTACTACAAGGACTGGTGGACCTTTCATTTCCTCCTCAGGCAGTGGACGTGATAGAGGAACGGAGGGGTTTGGGGTTGTTAGAAGAGGATTAAAAAGGCTGCATCATCAGTGGTCTCTCCAAATGGCTGCTCACGCTCAGACCTCTCAACCTCAGCCTCTCGGGCGGCTTCAACACACACTGATTTTAAAACAACCTGGCCTCAAACTCGGCAACCAAACAGTGTCAAACTGAGCCCCTCAAACAGGTAGGATTACTGCAGTGCCTCCCATTCAAGTGAACACACTGTTAAGCCTTTAGGAGGCTGCACAAACTGACTTTATATTAGAAAAAACAAATGATTTTATTCTAAAATGACATCAGCGACTTGTGAAAACGTACATATAAAGTTCACAGTATACCAACATTCTCAGTTAATAAGACAGTTAATTATAGACTAAATTAACTAACATTAAAGGGGCACTCAGGCTGTAAACACAACACTGACACACTATTACATTGTAAAGCTGATGTGTCCAACATGTTAGCAAACAGTTGCTTATGTACACATCCAGCGGACACAGAGCAGCATTAGCATTCATTTAAATTCGTGTTTCAATTGACTTGACACTTGTAAATCCTATATTCACGCTCCTTTTAGCTCTGTTTTGGTCTCCACCAACTCCTGGCACATCATCTGGCATCAGGACTGCTCCAGCTTGGAGTGAGATTTGTTTCCAGGGAGAACATTATAATGAGCATTATTCATGGTAAACTGACCCACTACACTCCAGATATTACACATATTTTTCTTCAAAACATAGGGTAAGAAAGATCTATGCCCCTCACCAAGTCACTCCCATCATCCGACACTCCCACTAGTCTCTCAGGTCTATCCAAATAGAAGTAATATCTGAATAAATGATTAACTCCACTGGAACATGCATTGCAATGATTTGTTGTTGCACGCTTTCGTTTCAAACAGATGATGATCGATGCGTTTACGGACAAAAGTGCTGCCTTGTTATTCTCTGTGCCTCACCCCGTGAGAAAACTCGTGTGGTGTAAGAACGTGAGATCTGTGTCAATTGCGTGAGACTCACGGTCAAAGCGTGAGATTTGGCAGCTCTGTCTGGCATGTTAGCAGATAAATACCCCACTATGGCTGCTAGCTAGTCGCTAACTTTGTCAGTGTGGAGTTTGGTGCTGGACATGTAGTATACAGTGGGTGTTTAGAGCGTTTATCAGAGCGTGAACCAAAAAAGTCGTTGCAGGCCAGAAAACCAAAACAATGAGTTAAAGGCCGCTAAAATGCTTCATAGAGCTGAACGGAACTGCAGAGTTGAGTAATAATTTTCTTTTCACATTACATGTAGTCATTTGATCGATTGTCAATATAAAAATATTCATTAGAGCAGCTTTAAAAATGGTCAAAACTGATGCTGCAGAGACTGAGGTTTTCTGACTTTTAGTCCCTACTATGGGTCAAGCTCCAAAAATGTGGATCCTTCATTTCCCGTAGTGCCCACGTCTTCATACTGTACTCCACACTCCCTGTTTCTAATAAAAAATTGTGGTCTCAAAGTCCAACCCAAGATCACTCAAGTGATGCCACTTGAGTAATTTTCTTCTTTGACGAAGCTCCACCAGAGACACAGAGGACATTACAACACTGTTTTCACAGGCTGAGTAGTACTCAACATGAGTAAATTGACTTTGGCATGTAGATTTGATGTAGTGCTCCTTTAATATTTGTTGTTTTGTAAATTAAATTTGCTTGGCAATTATGTGACTAAAGCAGAGGGCTAAATAGACAGTGTAGATGTTTGGTTAAGTAATCTACAGGCGTGTTCCCACATGTTCGGTGACTCTGAGGCTCACCTGTTCTAATATTGTGTTGATCCTGTCCACCTCGCAGTCAATCACATAGCGCTTCTCCTGCCTCCTGTCCATCTCCTCAATGATGCGCTTGAACTCTGCTGCATCTGTTGTGCTGCTAACAGAGCGAGCGGTCACCTGCCAGTTGTTAGCTACTGCTGCCTCCATGATGGCCTGCAGTATAGAGAAACCTAGAGAGACAGATACAGAGAGAGAGAGAGAGAGAGGGAGGGAGGGAGAGAGTGACCGAGAGGATTAGACACAAAAGGGACTGGCACACAGTAACAGTTATGCAAGAACTGAATGGCTGCTAATTTATTCTAGAGAGGTTTTTTACATGAATTCAAAGGTTAAAGGCCATCTCATTACGATCTAAAATAGCATTCCAAAGTCTGCAGGCCCACTAAAATATTGTTGAGAGTCTAGACTTTGTGTGCCAGTGTGTGTGTGAATTTGCATTTGCATGTTGAGAAGCCAATATCATAATGAAGTGAAAGGACAGGAATTGTATCTCCATATTATTAAAAGATCAGTGGGTGATGTTATTGCGCTTGGCATCAATTAAACTATGGCATTTAGCTCAGCTACATGTTAACTCTGACAGTGCGGTGAAACACATCCCGGCTCGTGTCTCCTCGGAGGATTGTGCCAACTCATTTAAAGATAAAGACAATGAAAGATTCATCCAGGCCAGTGGTAGAAAGAGATCATTATGCTACCAGAAGAATGGAGAATGAGTCCTTCTAATGATTAATTCACACGTGAAATATTTTCATTTAACAGAGCGCTCAGAAACACTATGGTCAAATCATATACCACAGAATGAGTAATATAGTCCTATTTCTGGGGGGGATAGATTGCACATAGCACAAGACGAAATAGAAATGGCTTAACTCTTCTCCAATGTAACGGACAAGAATGAACATGAAGGTTATTAATGAAAATCAAGCACAGTGCTGGTATTTCATTAAGCTACGGACAATGCAATTGCAAACTGTATGTAGAATAAGCTTCTTTTCCAAAACTCTATTCATTTTTCATCATCCATCATGTGGTTAACTGATACAGAAAATGAAAAAGAAAAAAAAAAAAAACTTGCAGCAACAGCAAATTCTGGCACACATTCAGACATATACAGATTTTATATGACGATTAATGTGTGATTGGGTATTATGCAAATTGTCTGAACAGCAGTGGGCAAAGTAAACATTTGTCATATATTTTTTTCAGTGTGAGCCATTTCTCTGTACAACCTTATCTCTATGAACCGGCTGCAGACAGCCAACAAAGCAAGCATAGAGACCAAAGAAACAACAACAGCTATAACAAGAAAACCACTTTGTGACTCTCTTCATTTCTCTGCTTATGCATTAGCTTTCTTTTCTATTCCATCTGAATGGCCGAGTAGCATTTTTCTTGAGAAGCAGTTCTCATAAATGCTCCAAGACTGCTGCACCGTGTGTGTCTGTGCTCCCAGTGTATCTCCCCCACTGCAGCACATAGCCACATCTCCACCAGATGACCTTTTGGCGAGCGGCACAGCAAGTAGCGATGACCGATGCACAGTGTGTCATCTGTCCAGAGGAGCAATGGCATACTGCCTGGAGACATCAGCCTGCCAGACCTCAAGGTTATCTGGTAACACGGTTATCAGGTCACATCTCCAAGGAGTTAAGCCTACAGTTTATGAATGTAACTTGTAACACAACACTGGGTTCAGATGATATGTTGAGGGCATATACGGGTACACATGTAGTCCCTTTGTGGTTTGTGGATCACGGAGTGGTTTAAGAGTGGCAACGCAGACCACAAGGCCCTGAGACGTCACAATGTAGAAGGATAATAACAATACAGAGGGAGTATATGTGCAGTTTAAAATTGTCAAAATGTAGTTGGAAGTTTTTGTCTGGACAGAAACCACAATTTCCTCTGACAAAAAAAAAAAAAAAAAATGAAAGTGAAGTGAAAACATCTGAAGCTTTTTTGAAGTATCATCATTTTTACATGAGCGCAGCAGCAGCAGTTTCTCATCTACTATACCGCCTCACATCTCCTGTACCTGAAGCAAAAGTTACAGAATGAAGGTCTGACTGAATAACATGGATGCATTGTTCATTTTCCCGAGGCATATGCTCAGAACCTCAACAACCACAAGCCAGCTGGATAGCATGGCAGTCTTCCCAGCAATAAAAGCTTCTCACATTAAGAGATGTCATGCAGATTAACTGGGTCAAAATGGTCTCTGTTGGTTTGGAGAACTGTGGAGAATAAGGCTGGTAAAGGTAAAAATGCCAATGAGCCATTTTGCACTCAGTAATCACATTGGGTGTTTGACATGCCATGCATATGGGTTAAATGATAGGGTGGGTATTTGTTTCAGGGCTGCAACTATCTGTTTGTTTACTGCAGCACAATCACTGATTCCTTTGCTGCTTGAAAGACATTATAACATGTCTAAGGACGTTTCAAATACAAATACTCACCCAGGGGAAAGCTCTGGGGATTTAAGCTTCATATATGTAAGTATCTGTAGTGTTCTGTCTAAAATAAAAAACTGCACATTTCCTATTTTCATTTCTGAGGTGCAAGGAAATGAGAAATTATGCTAGCTCTACAGTGAGAGGGGGAAACAATGTGCCGTCAATCAGATTAGAATCACTGAGGGCTTTTATTTTGAAATTGCTGATTTGTGCGACGCTCATCTCCTCAGGCAAACCCTGAACTGTCTGGGAACAATTGGATTCATTTAAGATTCACAGAAGATTCCATGCCTGCCTAGTTTTACATTTGTATGGAAATTAAGAGATGGAATCTGGTAGTGGTAAATAGTCTGTCCAGAAATGGATTACTTTTGCTCCTGTTTCTCCTGAAGTCAGCAGAAAAGTTTATGTTTCCTGATTTAGACTTCAGAATTGAAAATGGACAAAATCCTTTGAGCGAAACTTAATCTGACAGCCCCTTTTAATCTCTACCAGCAAGTAAAAAAATAAATAGTATTAGATAGATAATGTATATGTTGTTACTCCATGCTGGTCTGCATAGATTTACATTGGCCAGTCACCTTCCTTGGACCAGACTCCATTTTGAGCTTTAGCTTATCAGTGGATTCAACTGTGATATATATATATATATATATATATATATATATATTTGTTTATAGTGCAATACAAGTAACCAACATGAAGATACACAAGACAAGAGGGAGAACTAGACTTAAACAAACCGAAACAAAAGAAACAAAAAGGCAAAACAGCAAAAAGGCAAAACAGCAGCAACAACAAAATTTTTTCTTTGTTTAACAAAAAATTTGATTTTCTTTTTGTAGTACATGTGTGTGTAGGTAGGTGTGTGTGTGTGTGTGTGTAGAGCAAAGAGAGCAAAAGAGGGAGACATTATTAACCAAAAGAAGGAAGAAAGAGAAAAATAAAATAACATGACTAGAATGCTCTTGGAGGGCATTTCTGGTTGGGCTCCAAGGACTCCTTTCTTTTCATTTTTGTTTGTTTGCTTGTTTTATCCTTTTTTTATTCTTAATTTTTAGCTCTTTTCCCTTTCTCCTCTTCCTTGCTTTCTTTGCTCTCGCCTGCTTTAGGCCACCACCAGGCCCGTAGGAGGTGGCTGGCATGGTGCAAGTCAGATCCCCTTTAGAACAGCCCCCGTCCCTACAGGAGGGGTCTGTTCAACTGGGCCTGAGGAGCAGCTTTCTATTTGGAGAGTGGCTTAGTGGGGATCAGGTCCTCTGACTCCAAGCTGTGCCAAATTAGTGTATAGTTAGGTGTTGAGGGATAAATTGTGAGACAGTGTGGTAATTAAATGTTGAGCGTATGATGTGTATATGACTGTGTGTGCATGTATGGGTAAGTCTGAGTATGGAGATGTGGCTGGTTTAGTGGCATTTACTAACAGGCAAAATCAAAATTAAGATTAGATTTGTGATAAATGGAGTCCTTTTTTTAAAAAAAAGTTTGCGTTACATTTGCTTTCTTAGAGAGGGAGGTATTTTTCCATTGAAATATGTTCTGTGAGAAGATTTAACCAATGACTGTTGT
The DNA here is from genome assembly GCA_038419695.1 of Scomberomorus guttatus. Lineage (NCBI taxonomy): Eukaryota > Metazoa > Chordata > Actinopteri > Scombriformes > Scombridae > Scomberomorus > Scomberomorus guttatus. The sequence continues at coordinate 20,250,614 of CM076452.1, read as the reverse complement.
TTACCGTTTGTTTGGTTTTCCAGTTTGTGAGGATGATTTTCTTGGCGATAGCTAGGGCAACTAGTGTGGGTTTTGTGTGTTTTAGTGGAAGTTCAACTGAGGATAAATCCCCAAGTATGTATAATGAGGGAGAGAGAGAAATGCTGCAACCCAGGGTTGAGGATAGCTTCTGTTACCTTAAACCAAAAGTGTTGTATGGGTGGACAGAGCCATAAGGAGTGCAGGTAGTTGTCTGTGGTGCCTACAGTATATTGTGAACATTTATCTGTGTTGAAGAGACCCATTTTATGCATTTTGTTTTGAGTGACGTGTGTTCTGTGGAGGATTTTATACTGGATTAGCTGTAGATTTGTACTCTTTGTCATTTCAAATGAATTTCTGCAGAGCTGTGTCCAGAGGGTGTCAGAGGGGAGAGATAAATATATTTCCCATTGAGCAGTTGGCAGGTGGCAGATGTAGTTATCTATATTGGAGATTAATTTATATAAGTTTGAACAAACTTTGGAGGATGTAGAATATTTCATGATCTGTTCTGCTGGTTGGGGTGGTTTACTTATTATATTGATTTTATTTTTAATGACAGATTTGATTTGTAGGTATTGGAAAAAAATTCCCCCTCTGACCCCATACCTCTGGATCAGGTCTTTAAATGAAAAAAATGAGTGAAATAGATGGTGGAGATGTGTGATTACTTTTTGTTCCCATGTGTTGAAGTGAAGGGGAGATTTTTTGAGCTGAAAGTCCGGCTTGTGCCAGAGAGGGGTGTACATGCAGGGAGTCAATTGTGGTTTGCTAATTTCAAGTGTTTTCCACCAGGCTGTCAGAGTTGAGGAAATGAGTGGGTTTTTGAAGTAATTGTAATGTTTGATGTTTGAGCCAATGAAGGGTAAATCAGAGATTTTTATGTTGCTGCATTCTGCTTGTTCTAATTTAATCCAAGATATATGAGCCGGGTCAGAGTGGATCCATTTAACAAGATACTGTAATTTGTTTGCCAGATAGTAGTGAAGAAAATTGGGTGCATCTAAGCCCCCCTCGAGTTTATTTTCTGTAAAGTGGAAAGACTGATTTTGGGTTTTTTATTTTTCCAGTAGAAGTGTGATATGACAGAATTCAGTGACTGGAACCATTTGGCTGTAGGTTTTATTGGAATCATTGAAAAGGAGTAATTGATCTGAGGTAGAACTGTCATCTTGAGGGTTGCTATTCATCCAGTTAGAGAGAGGGGAAAGTCAGACCATCACTTTAGATCATTGCTGATTTTTTCTAATAGTGGGGTGAAATTGAGTTAACTCTGACAGCCTGGCGGAGATGTTAATATCTGATATTACCAAAGGTGAAAGAATGGTGTGTGTCTTGGATTGCAGGGTTCTATGAGTTCACTGAGACAGGAAGAATAATTGATTTGGGCCAGTTTATGGTGTAGTCTGAGATTTGTGAGTTGTTAATGAGATTGTTACTTCCTGCAGTGAGTTTTGTGGATCTTGAAGATAGAGTAAGATATCGTCGTCATATAGATTAATTTTGTGTTCTACGTTTGCGGTGTAAATTCGTTTTATTTTATGGTTTTGTCGGATGGCAGATGCAAGGTGTTCAATGTAAATAGCAAAAAGCTTTATTATTAGGCATTTGTGTCGTTTAGAAAGTGTTAATGGAGCATCTAAACTGTCTGCTTGATCTGTGGATATTTGTGGTAATAGCAGATTATCTAGAAACAAGTGAATAGTTGTTGGGTTGGGGTTATTTTCAGGGGAATATAGATTGCTATAAAAAGTTCAGAAAGTATCATTTATGGCTTCAGGAGATTGTGTATAATTCCTTGCTGAATTCCTTACTGTTGTTATGAGTGATTGCTAGAAATTTGCTTGATTTATTATTTTGTTTGTAGTTTTTGTATCTCAGCTGTTAGATAAGAAATTCAGTTTTCAGTCAGTATATTATTTAGTTGAAATTTGAGGGTTTGTTATTCACTTCAAGTGTGCTCTGAGGGCTTGTTTGCATAGTTTTCTGTTAATTCTTTTATTTAGTTTTCTAAGTTACTTTGTAGTTTTTGCTCTTGTTTTTTTCTTATGAGAGGAGTATAAAATAATTTTCCCTCTAATTACCATCTTATCTGTTTCCCATAGTAGTGTTGAAGCGTATTTGGAGAGTTATTCATTTCCAAAAAAGCCCACTACTGGACGATTCAATCTTCAGGCTGAGTTTTAAAGGTGCATGATCGCTAATTATGATTGGGCTGATTTTGGTGTCTAGGATATTTATAGTGATAGAATTGCTGGATAAGAAAAAGTCAATTCATGAAAATGACTGATGTTGGGAGAAAAGTAGGAATATTCTCACTGTCATGTACTTCTGGGTCTAATATTAAGTTACTGTGAGTAAAGTGTATTCTTTTATGGATGGAGACACCTCTTTGTTTATTGGGTTTGGAGGGTTTTTAATGGAGCTCTTTAGTAGGACTTTTTTTGTTGAAGGAGGATTAATTGAGTCTTTATGTTATACTGCTTAGAATAGCCATGGTGTAGTTGTAGAGTTGTGGTACAGCTGTCCATCTATGTAAAGTTTGTCCACCAATATGTATGCTCTAATATTTTTCATTTGGTGTTCTCCGTTCATTTGGTTTTCTCTGTTCATTTATTTCTTGGGGAAAATGATTGTTGGTGCCAGATTTTGTTCCTTTAAGTTCCTTTGCCTTGCATTTTATGAGTTCTTTGTATTTGTAGTGTTCTAGTTTTGGGTCGGGGGTCCTTTTTGGTGCCGTTACCTACTCTGTAAATGTGATGGTAGTAGTATCTTTGCAGTATCTGAGGGAATTTTGAGCTGGGGGTGCAATAAAGTTATAAGCAGAGCTTCTGGGTCATCGGATGTGTTGTTTTTCCAGTATGCCAGAGAATATCAGGTTGTCGTGCATACTCCGTGTCTGAATGTCCAGCATGGTTTCTTTAATGTGCTTATTTTCATTTGTTAGAAGGTCCATTTGTTTAATGAGGATTTCCATGGTGGTTTGGAGGGAGTTGTTTTCTCTTTGGATGTGTTCAATCTGGTTGTGGGCAAAATCCAAACTAGATTGCATGCATCTTTTATTTCGGAGTGAAGTTTAACGAGCAGGTCAAGTTTTCAGTTAATGGATTGTAAAACACTGACCTCAATTTCAGTTGTGAGCTGATTGTCTGTGTCTATGGCAGAGTCTGTTTTTTTCCTTTTGGCCGGGTTTGTTTTGTCGTCTGAGCGGTTGGCTGGAGTGGCTGTGGATGTATCCGGCATGTTGTACTGTAGGTAGTCTGATAGTCAGACTTCAGCCTGCTCTGAATGCTTCATTTGCAATGTTACCTCGACTTCCTCCTCGTGATGACATCAGATTGTTTGCGCATGCCCACAAACGGCCGTCCGTTCTGTAGCCTTGGTTGCTAAGATTGTTGCTATGGTTGTTCCACGGGTTGTTCAGGTTGTCCACTCACATATTTTGGATTCAGTGTCAAACATGTACGGATGTATTTGAGAAGTTTCATTTCAAGTGAAGAATGAGAAAAAGAAGTGAAATCCTACTACTATTATTTGTTTATGTAGCCTGCAGAGCCAGAGGAAGTTTCCTGAAGCTGGCCAATCAGTACAGAGTGGACTCATCAGGATGGTGGACTTAAAGAGACAGGAGCTAAAACAGCCTATTTCAGACAGAGGCTGAACTGAGGGGCTGCATAAAGGGCCTGTATAAGACAAATAAAGAGGTTTGTGAACAGTAAATCATGCAACAATATATCAGTAAAGCCCCAGAATATAAATATAGACCTGGAAATGTGCATTATATGTCTCCTTTAATATATTTTTTAAGTTAGTAAATTATATGTACAGTTACTCTCTCATACTACCAATTGATTCTGGTCTCAGTTTATAGTTTTCATTGCAGTAATAGTTTGACTTGAGAACTATGGTTAAGACATATGTTTGTCAATATTTAGCTGCTTTAGCAAATTAATTTGTCAGAATACATGGTTTGTTTTTTATCTGTTAAAACCAAAAACTATTCAGTTAAAAATCTTAAACATTTTTGTAAAAAATTTGTACTATATGCTCTGTGGTGATGGGAAACTGCTAAAAAAACAAAAACAAAAGACATCTCCATAGCCAAACACAGTACAACACTGTTTCTGTTGGCTGTACGCAGGTCAAAATTGAACAAAGGTGAAGCGAAGCTGGCTGCATGTGTCTGGATCTGAATGCACCTTCTGAATATGTGAGGGGGGACGTGTTCAAGCTAAAACTGGGCGTAAAGTTGCTTGTTAATTTCGAACACACACTCTGTACTTTGTGTAGCAGTGTATAAACTGCTGCAATGGGTGAAAACTCAATTATTTCTGCATTTTCCTTTAAATTTATATCACAACACTGCAGAGTCTGCTATCAAATCCTGAAGGAGCCTAATGACGCCCTGTGTGCTTATAAATCAGAGCTGTTGCGAATGAGATGTTGTGGCAGTGTAGAGTGCAGTGGCTGAGTGAGAGCTGCAGTCCTCTTCTTCGCCTGTGAACCGGATCTTAACAGGATGAGTTTTGAAGCGTCACCCGTGGCGGCTCAGCAGTAATTGAATTGAGTTGCATCTAATCTCATTGCCCAGCTCCTTTGGTTCCCTGCCTCTCATTAGGGTTCGGTGCAGAGTGTCACAGGCCTCCATCTCTCTCTCTCTCTCTCTCTCTTACTCACAACCCTTTTTCATATCTCACAGCTGATCCAAGCTAACTAGGCAAATCAAAGAAACTGTATTGCAAATGTCTCTAAGCATACACCTTGGCATTTAGCCACGACTGACAGTCCGCTTTAGAGACACAGCTTGCTCACATTACACTGTATCATTACACTGCACTGTCATTGGGATTACACTAATCCACATCAGTCCAAAATCTAATCTACTAATATGATCAAATAAATATAAGTAAATAAGTCACCATCAGCTAAACTAAAGTACCTGATGGATAAAACAGAACCACAAACAACTGAAAATACCAGCTAGCAGCTAAGAGTGAGAAACAAATGGCACAAACAACACAATCTGAACTCATTCCCGAAGGATCAGAATCTAAAGCACACGCATGAAAAAGAGGCTGTGGTCGTTGAGCCAAGTGTAAATGTGGCTGCTCTCCCCTCTAAACTTGCCAATCCTCTGGTAAATGAAGGTCTCTGTCGAGCCGCAACGCCCTGCTGAGCACTGACCAGGATCTCAGAGGGCATCAGAAAGGACTGAATTGAAACCACAAAGATAATGGTTTTGACTCATAATTGTGGGGTTGGATGGATATCAAGTTTAACATCTGCAGGGAAAGATGAAAAGTGACTTTTACAGGTGGTGACACTGACGTATTTGTAACAGTACTACAGGGTTTTCCTTGCTGCTGCATGGTGCTTAAATAGAATATTTCCTTACATGTTGCCTGAGATTACAAAAAACATTTTTGTACTGTTTTATTTAACATCAGTCAGTTCTAGTGGTGTCAAGCAATGGAGATATATTTGGTTTTATTTGTCCATGTTTGTCCAGGTTTTTTAGATATCTGTCTCAAAAATGTAACTGTGGAGGCAGAAATCTCAGAGACGGACATCTTCAAACAGGAGCAAAAAAAAAAAAAAAAAAAAAAATTTTGCATGGTCTGATTTTTTTCTTTTTTTTCTTTTTTTTTTTAGGTAAGAGATACTGTCAGATGGGTATAGGTTAGGCATTAAAGGTCAGGTACTGCACATGTTTTTAAAGATCACATTTCTGACGTTTGTTTGTATTTATATTACAGTGGATGGGGTGTACGAGCCACTTAAGCATGTATTTGGTAAATTATTTATCATTTTATATACATTTTTATATCACTGAAGTAAATTTAATAGTTTTATGGATATTTTGAATAGTGTATTGTAGGTGAACTGTGGTAAAGTTAAGCTTATATTTTGTATTATTTCCTTGTGTGCTAAAATACAGGTGGCCCACATATATTTTCATTATTTATGACAGGTGATCTATTGTGCATGTGTACGAAGGTTTACTAAAAACATGGTGGCTCAAAACAAGCTTTTGTTGTATTGTGTTTGTAGCGTATAATATGGAATGAGGCGTCAAGCCAGAAATGGATGGACCTGTGTTATAACGTTTGAATAAGCCCTCATTCAAAATTTTCCCTCCTAGAATTGCTACCCCACTGGTTTAATTCATTGATTTAACGAAATGAACAATTGGAGTAGTCATAAAAATAACAGTTGAGAACTGCCCTCACCCTCCTGTGCCACAAGAGACACTCTTCATTAACTGCATCGCTATGTGCGTACCAATTCATACATATTCCCAAAGATGCTTTGACTCCATTGTCTTTTGAGGAAGCCAAAATAAATACTTACAATATTTAGGGCTGGGTGAGTGTTTGCCTCTGGGCTAAGTTATGCTCACAGGGCTCTGAGGATCCCTCCAGTGTTTGTGCAGTGGAGATCAAAATCCTGGGCTGGGAGATGAAGAAGGCTTTATATTTCCGCTCATTAGTCATCTGGCATAGACCCACAGTTTGAATAAAAAAGGCTGTGGTTTATATGACCTGTACTCTTGACTTCTCTAGAAGAAATATACAGTTGCAACACTCAGAGAAGTGCAATCAATGTCTGATGAATCTCTAAGTGCCTGTGAAAACATGGCAACTGAGGTGCCTTTAAAAGGAAGTGACAATTAAATGAAAAAGAAAATAAAGACTGGAAAACAAGTCCGTTCAACTTAAAGAAGGAAAAAGAAAATGTTACTTGCAGTACGTCAAAGCAGCTCAAGCTGCAATATGAGCTCCAGTTCTCCCTGCCCACGGATGGAGGCAGCTTTAAACGTTTATCCCGATGGTAGAGAAGGAGCATTCACCGTGAAGCGAATGCCAAAGTAGCCCAAAAGTGTGTAGCCAAGGCTTTGATGTGGTGTTTACAGTAGGCCTATAACCAAAACAGTTTCACTGCCAAGTGTTGTCCTAATCAAAAAGACAGCGCATGTCAAATCAAACAGAAGCAGCATGCTGTCTGTATCTTTAGAAGTACATACGTACAGGAGGGAGGAGAGTAGCTCTTTTCCACTGTGAAAATCCACCCACAGACTTTTCAGAGCTTCTTCATCTCTCCCTGCCTGTCTTTGTTCCCTGGTCTCCCTCTCACTCACACTATATACTGTGACATATCAGTATATATACACACACACACACACACACACACACGGAGGGGTTGATCAAGTGCTGCAAAGCTTCGGCTAAACAGCTGAAAGTGAGGAAGAAATGACAAAAAAAAAAAAAAAAAAAAAAAGAGTTAGAAATATTATTTTACTATTGTGTTTACTCTTGTGAAAGACATATATGTTTTATTTGTTGCTTCAACAAACAAACTGGCCCTGTGACATAGTGTCACATTAAAGCCTGTACTATGGCTACTTGAAGCAAAGTCCAGGACATTTTGTTATAATGGAAAAAAAAAAAAAAAGAAGCTCCCAGCAGTAATTTCATGGCTGCTGAAGCTAGCGGTGAGTAGGTGGTAAAATGGCTTTATTCCAGGTTCAGTTTAAAAAAGGACACTGAGAGATCATAGAGGTTTATTGTGTGCTTATTGTGACAGACGATGGCTCTCGTATCACTTTTTTTTCCAAGGCACAGGTGCTTGACTTGTAGTTTTTCAAGGGGTTACTCAATTACAAAGGTTGCTCCTGCAGGTCTAACTATCTGTATATTGGGTTGTCACTTTGCCAGTGATACCGGTTTATGTGTGCAAAATAGAAGGAGAGAGAAGTGTCAGTGATGCATAGCTTCATCCATATTTCTTTAATATTATTTTTCTTGTGCATTTTATGGGTTCTCTGATGTGCCCTTTCTTGTCTGCGTGTCCAAGCTGATTTATTCTCCTGATGCATGCATAATTTAGTTGTTATGAAGCCGGCGTGAAGGAGAGGGCCACTAAAGCACAAGAGGCGTGTGTGTGTGTGTGTGTGTGTGTGTGTATAAAGTCTCAGCTGGGTGCAGCTGATGTGCCATTATAGTGGCTGTGATGAGACCACAAAGCCAAGGAAACAAGCTGCGGTCTATGATATAGACATGGTTGCAGTAGGGAGCTGGCATTCACACTTATTATCTCACATTGTGAGCGGAGAGTATAAATTAACAATTGTGGCTGACAATATTGCACTTGACAAGACATTATTTGTGTGAAATGTGTCAGAATGGCATAAAAATGACTTGTATAACAAATTGAAATGGTAAAAAAAAAAAAAAAAAACAGCTGATCGTCTGCAGTCTCACAAGGAAAAATATTGCTTTGGTTTACCAGACATATGCAGACCAATGGTGGTTAAAAGATAAAATGCAAACTACAGAGACACTGCAGATGAAAACATGTCACAACACCTTCTTAACTGGTTCTGTTGAAGCAAAAGCCATCTGATGTCTGTCTTCATGTGTTTAATCACTGGAGTTTGGACTATGCTTAATAATATTTTGTAGTGCATCACATCACTTGATTTGCTATGTTGTTTACAACAGTAAGAGCAATGCCAAAACACTACAATCAAATTAAAGGACAGACTTGATTAGATTTGCCATCAAAGGCATCCAGGAGAGCAGCAGGAGGCATTTATTGTTTGACTCTTTTAAGAACAAAGGCAACTGTCTCTGGATAGCCAATTAGAGGGATTGCTGAAGAATAGGGAGCAAGGTTCGCTTTAGTTACAGAGTATCTGACTCTGCCCCCACCACCACCCCCCCAACCCCCCGTCTTTCTATCTTTCTATCTAGCTTGGCAGGAACTAGGAGAGATGAGGCTAACTATGTGCAGTCATCCAAACCTCTCATTCACGAGCCTCTTGGCCCTGTTGGCACATCACTCTGCCAATCGTGCCAGGCAGGAGTTATCTTGTGTGCCTGTTTAACAGCTGATCAACAGTGTCTACGGTGAGTTATGAGGGTTTAATACGAAGCCAAGTGGTCTTTGATTGATGTAGTCAAAACATTATCAACTTGATAGATCATTTCTATTCATTAGCATGGCTGCAAATAATTTTATTACACAACTACTCACACGAGCAGCCGTGCTGGAGGTAATCACATGTGCAGTCTCAACCTCCTTCAATATAATTTGGGACATTTACCTAAAACACCTGTTTATCAAGCCCATGTATGACAATGATCTGGCCCGAAGGGTGCAAAAGCATGCATTGCACCTAGCCTAGCCGTCTCAAATTTAGCACCTACCACCAGCTCACTCCCACCGCCTGACTAGCCCCCCACCCCTTGGCCCGAACATTCAACAAGTGCTAGATGACCTCAGTAAAGAAGAGACTGTGCACGTGTGTCTAAATAAATGCCCAACTCGTCTATACAGTGGGGTAAGATGTTAGTTTTGTAGCTCACGGTTTAAAAAAAGCCAAAGGGTAAAATATTCCTGCAAAAACAATGCCATATTTTGCTACGCTTGTAGAAATTTTGGGTGAAATGGCAATGCAGGTGTTGCGTTCACCACCTCTGTCTACAACAATTGCCGCCATGCTCTGGTGTGTAATAAGGGACTGGGAAGGCATGAATCAAGCAAAGAGCACATGAAATCAATGGCGTTATGGAAGGAGGGATGTGTAAGAGATGCAAATGAGACTGAGATTTTCCACACTTTTAGCACAGCTTGAAAGAAACCGCACATATTTGTCAGCTGTTGTGGACATTATTGAATTTATAGCACTAAACTCTGTTGACGGGTTGGACACAAGAGGCAAGGGGAGTAGTGGTATTTTTTTTTTTTTTTAAAAGGACCTTGCTAAGATATTGAACAGCATCCCCTCCAATGCCACATACACATCAAATCACATACAAAACAAAATAATGAGTGAAATCATCACAGAGGAAATTGTAAATGAAATTGGCACACATTAAAAGTGAATGGCACCAAAGACCCCACTGGATGTGAAAATATCTCCATTGTGCTTCATTATATGGATAAGATTAACAATGTGAAAGAGAGACCTTTGTCGATGGCAACTAGTAAACAATGTGATGCCAAGTCTCTGACTAACTGGTTTTATCACATCCTGTACCTGGTAACAGTGCATGCCATGTCACCTGAGAACACACAACAACACAACTTTTTCAGTGTGTGTAACTCTCTCTACAAGTACCTCAGGAAACCTACTGTAGCTGCACTCTACACAGGAGAGAAGTTGAAACGCTTGCTTGATCAACAGTGGACTGGCCACCTGGTCACAGTGACAGTGATCATGAATTCTTTTAACAACATTCTCCACCTGCTTCGTGAGATCGAAGGCACCCAAAGAGGGAAAGAGGTTTGAATTAAGGCCACAGCGCTTTTGAAGACCATTACCAAGCCCAGCTTCCAGTTCATTGCCTGTATGGCACATCAAATATTGAGTTCGCTGGACCCCCCCCAACACCCTACTCCAAGCACAAGCCACTGACCTCTACACTGGTGTCAGACTGGTCCAAAGTGCCCTGGCATGTGTGGAGGAACTGAGATGCGACAGTCAGTTCGACACACTCTGGGAGAAATTCACAAAAGAGAGAGAGACCACAGAACTTCCTGCAGCGCCTCCACAGACAACGACAAAGAGAAATTAGGCACTTGAGAGACTATGTGGTCAATACAACAGCTGGTCAGAAAGAAGTGGGAGAAGAGAAAGAGTGTAAAAGACTGTATTTCAATGTCAGCAAGATTCAGTGAAAGAAATAGCCAACTAGTAGAGGCGCCCTACACCCAGGGAGTAAATAGTTCATGGATGCAAACAAAGTGAGACCACTGCTGGACTTTACAGGGACAGAGTTTAAGGAAGCTGAGCTTGCTGTGGCACGGCGGTTTCTGCTGGATGAAATGGCCCAATCAGATAAAAACTGGACAACACAGGACATTTTAAAAAGTCCTTTGAGTCTCTGGCAGCTATGCCTACTGTGACAGAAAGACCGAACACATCAACAGCGACATATGAAAATTCATTCTCAACATTGCAGAATGCGTTCAGTGAACACAGAAGGAGCGTGCTGCACAAAAAGAAAAGCTCATCTGATCCTGCTTGCAGTTGAGACAGATCTCACCAAAAAGTTCACCGGAGAATGGAAGAAGAGACTGCTGAGAAAATTCAACACAACTTCAAAGAGGCTGCAGCTCAACAGAAACAGTTTTTCGTATCACTTTTGTGATTTTATTGCTGTTGTTGGCCTTTTATGGTAAGTTTTATGTTCATGATTACATGATTCTGTAGCCTATACCACCAGTAAGCTGTAGTTGTTATTGATCAAGTAATGCTATTAAACCACTGAGTGGGGAAGGCCTAATTTATCTATTTAAAATCTAATCCTGTCTTACTGGACCTGTAATATTGTGTATTATGGGCTTAGTTAAACCTTTCTCTATCCAGTAAGGGTCCTGTGCCAGCTGGTCTGTGGTGCCGCTGCCACCATCTTGGATGCTCCTACAGGACTGTCACTCCATGAAGTCTGCACCTTTTGCTGCCTCCTCCTTTGAGGCTTTTTACTGGCCATACTCTGCCCTACGCTTGATATCACTGCTGACATCCACTAGCACAGCCCCTCCTCTACCTCTCTCTGTGTCTCTGCTATTAGAGAGCTCGCTCATTAGAAAGTGTGCAGTCCTGCCTCGTCTTCAGTTGTGTGTGTGTGCGGTGCAGTGGAGCAGATGGAGAAGGAAAGGAAGAGGAGGAGACAGAGGCAGAGATGAGAGAAGGGGAAAAGAGCATGGTAGACAGCTGAAGAGGGAACTGTTATCCATGAAACGGAGAACGGAGGAGGACTGAATTATACAGTGGCATGTTTATTGAGAAGACAAACTGTTGGCTGTGGAGTAAGTGAGCAACTAGTATAAACCTAAGACTTTTCTATGGCATGTGACAGCACACAAAATTCAAAAGTCTTAGCATCTTGGTGAGCTGAAGTTAACATCCAAGATGTTTTTCCACAGGACTGGAGGCAACCTGAGCCTCTTAAAATGTGCGTTTAATCTTGAATCTTTATCTTTGTTGTTCATTTCTGTGCTATATGTAACCTTTTAAGGTTTAGATAATTGTCTTCTCATCATATGGTCAAAATATGTCAGTAAAAAACTTGAAACACACTTGAAATGTTCTTGCTTGGTTGGTTTCAAAACATACAAATCATGTCAAAGTGTATATCAGAGTTATACATCTGCTGATGTATAACAGTAAACTGATATAATTTCAATTCTAATGCCACTTGCTGAAAGGCTCCTGATGAAAACCCAACATTTCCTGCTTTACTGCTTCATATTAAAAGCTTTTAAATAACTAAATAATGGGAGACTTTTATTGTGAAAAATTTACAGGAAATGAAACGTCTTCCTCACTGAATTAGCGGAGCTTCATTAGTGGCGCTAAAAACCAGTCGACACAACAAGATATGGAGATATTTGGAGCTCTTTTTTCAGCGGATCAGTTAGAAATAATGCAGGGAGGAGTATGTGAGATGTTTGATGAAGAGCTGCAGATGAGCAGCACACCTCCAACAGGTAAACTACTTATTTTACTTTGCCCTGCTGTGTAATGGAAAAACACTCATGAAGTCATGGCTCGGTGTGACTGCTTTTTGCTCACATGGAAATTTGTTCCTCATTATTTGACAATTTAGTCTAGTTTAATATGAACATCCGACATTGTAACATTATATATGACTGAAAATAAAGAGAAAGCAGGTCCCCTTTAAGATGTTTGATTCCTAACACCTGATAAATAGGAAGAGAAGTTTAACCATCTTAAATGAATGCACTGTATTGACTGATACACATTAGCTGGACATTAGCCTTTCAGAACAAAAACAAACGTAGCCTACAGTATAGTACTGTATCCATTGCTCTGAACTTCCTGAAAGGCTCTAATCAATTATAGACATACTGTCTAGACTACACTGGTGCTACATGTTCTACAGATCACACAGGCAGCATGAACATGTCCTCTGTCAGTGTCACACTTGTTCCACTCAGTCATTTCTGTCACATGCAGTCAAGATCTTCTGACTAAGGCAACCAGACCCTCAATACAAAAAAGGAACTTAAAAAGGACCCTTTAAAAAAAAAAAAAAAAGGAAATGAATACTGTGAATTCTAGCAATTTTGCTAGTTCTTTTTAAATAGAACATCAATGCATTATTTAAAAAGAAAAAAACAGCCATTCAGTGTAAAACACACCAGGTTGCAGTGTGAAGGGCAACCTGTTGAGTTGTGCACACAGTAGTTTTGGTTATAATTTCAACATTTCTGTTCTGCAACTGCAAAAAGTCTTGAGTGTTGTCAGAAATTTAATTTGCGAGCTAAATGAGCAAATGACATAGCAGTATGATAAGAGGTGTCTTACTGTACCTCATGCATAGGCAAATATCTGCTCTAATTGGCTTTGTTAGTTTTTTATTAAATTACCTTTTTATTTACACTTACAACTACTGCAACTATATATTTGATAATTGGAAAAAGAATGGCTATTATATTTGCATAATTGCATTTGTTTTTGTGGTGGACAGATTTAATTTAAGTTTAATCAGCTGATTTAGGTTTAAAAACAACTGAAACGTATCATTGCTTCTACTGTGAGAAAACCACATTATCCTGTTTGATATGGATTTAGGTTCAGACTGTTGTCTGGGAGACAGATGCCTGAGTGATAATGAAGGAAGCGAATAAATTTTTTTTAGAAAGTTAATTGAGGACAGCTGTGGTGTAGTTCAATGTCTTCCCGTTTTAAGTACCGCCATTGCCTGCTTGTAAAAACAATAATATTGACTTTTTTTAAAACCTTTTTCCATATATCTGACAAAGTAACATACTGTAAGAATGTCTGCATATACAGTTTAGAGACCATATAGGGGGTCAGGTAAATATTGCAGCAACCTCTGATGATCAATACATATACATGCAATTTATTGTTCCACATAAGTTTGTTGAATTGACTCAGCTGCAGTTGGGGTCATTGAAAATATTGACAGAGTGAATGAAAGAAATGCCCTGGAGATATTTTTACTGGATGCTGGAATACAGCTTCCATCTGACAGATTTTTTTGTTCAAAGCGCATTTGACTTCCTGGTGCTATAATGAGGCTATGACATAGAACACTATTTCAACTGTAGTTTCACCTGTCAGCCGTTAAATGATAAAAGTAAATAGCTCTGCTTTCTGTGCAGTAGCTGCGTGTTGGATCGTTTTCTTCCTAACTGTATCGCATTCAGAATATTGACTGGTAGAGGATGGTGATTGAAGGAGACGGCAGGAGGCCCAGCATTGTTCTTAATATGTCATCAACGCCTTGGTGTGGCGATGAATATTGTAAGATGAGCTCAAATTCTGTTGTTCACAACAGCATCATGGATTTAAATACCTGGCGGCTCCAGGTCTTACCACAAAATATCACTGGCACTGCTCTCTCCAGATTGATATTCAGAAAATGTCAATGCAAAATGTAAGTGCTTTCACACTCTTAGAAGACTCATCAGCAGTCATATTTACATCTTTATTCACATTGTTCTTTTTTTTTGTTTTGTTCAGTACAAGGTGAACTAGATTTTCTCAAGACTGACAAAATACAAATAATACAGAGAGGTAGTAGACATTTGGCTAAACCCCCCGCAAACATTAATTGTCCAATCATAGCTTAGCAATTGTAAATAGGCATGGCAGTTAGTCAAGCTTTTGATTTAGAGCAATACTTATTATAGCCTTTCCAAAACCAAGTGTAGGGAATGTATCATCTGCTGTAATGTAAGCTGTAATCGTTAGCATGTCCGGCTAACTAGCTACATATAGTAGTAAACAAACCTGAGTGCGAATGTTGGTCTGAACATGATCTTAGTTTGTGGGGTTGCAGGTTATTTTTAAAAAAAATGCCCCATATGACCAGCACCAATGTATTTGCATTCTTTGAGTTTTTAGGAACCCGGGCCAACGTTACCAGAGATAGCAATATGTTTGCCAAACACCTAAGAGCCTTTTCTCTTGTAGCTTGTGAAAACATCTTTACTCTTTCTTTATCCTTTTGACCTTCCGTTGACTAACTAGCTCTACCCTGCAGTACAAAAACAAAGCGTCTACTTTATTTCCATGTCTTCTACATGGATCACGAACTGGTGAAGATACTGACTTTTTGCCTGGGACGTGCAGCTTTAGCTTCAGTTTTTTAGTACAATATAATGTATGTGCAGCTATCAAGTGCATATTTACGACTCCTTTTGGTTCCAGTTTTAAAATGAGTCAGCTGGAAATATCAAAAAGTCAGACAGACACAGAATTTTCAACCAACACATGGAGCAGGCGTTAGCTTAATTAGCTATTTAGCTACAGCTTATAAAATCTGCCAGTGACAGTTGTCATTTAAGCCGACAAAATTAACAGTCGCTGGCTAGAAATGAGAAGCCTACCTCTGTCTGAAATCAAGGACCCATTGTTTTAAAAAATACTTATAAAAAAGAATAAAATATAATTCTGAGAGGTAAATGTGCCACAATTATCAATGTAAAATATATAACAGAAAGCTTGACAGGCCTAGCAAAAGTGACTAAGGCGGGTGGGACAAACAGCACTGATGTTCTAGTTAAGGATTAACAGATCCTGAGAACTCCCAATTTGACAACTTTGCTGTAGTTACAGAGAAAAAGACTGTGACCGCTGTAGCACCACAGTCACAGTGACATGCGGCAAGAAGGGATATAAGAGAATGGTAAAAACATATAGGAATTGGTATAGAGGGTTAGAACGAGAGAAAGAAAGAGAGAGTGACTCATAAATCAAGTAGAGGTGAGATTGCTGAATCAGGGTTGATTGTGCCTGGGAGAGACAATAAAGCCTGCAATCATCTGTCTCTGCTGCACAGACCTGGCAATTATCTGCCCATACCTGACCGCCAGAACAGAAAGGGCAAGATCCATCTACCTTCACCCTACACAGCTCTAGTTTTTTAAAGGGGAAATTCATCTGCTGATACAAACTGAAAGGATAGGGGGGGGAAAAACTACATTCACTGCTGGAGAACTAAAAATTGGGAACACGGAAGATTTGGTTGAGGAGGATTGTGAGTTTTTCCCCAGTCAGCCATATGTGATGGTGATTTTTGGGAGAAGAATGAGTGGTAATATCTTTCATCTCACTCTACCCACACATTGTATAAACCATACACACACACATAAGGTACCCTGTCGATATATTGCCTCAGACAAAAGAAGAGTAGCCCCTCATTAAGCTGGTATAACACTGCCTACAGAGGCTCCATTTTCTTGCAGTGCAGTTCCTTCATCATAACGTCTGCTTTCAAGCAGCTGTCTGATATTGGCATTTAGGGTACAAATTTTCCTCCATTTCCCTCCAATACATCTGAGCCTGAAGCATATGGACCATCACTCTGTGACTGAAAGCACTGTACTAAGGCCTAAAAGCATTTTTTGCCAGCCCAATAACAGAACCAAATGAATAGTGTGGTTGTAATTAATCTTTTCTATTGACTGAATAAAACCTCTTGATGGAACTCAGCTAGTGAATGCTTTTTTTTTCCAGCCGCGCTGTATTTTCCCTCCCTAATATAGTTTGGAGAATAATTGCAAAGTTGCTTCCAGTATTGTGGATGATCAATGCTTTTATCAAACACAAATGAAAAGGCAAAAAGGCACTCAAGAAAATAATACATCACAACAGGTGCTCTGTGTCTCACAACATGAGCAGAGTCATTTGTTATTCGGGTTTGTTTATTTCACTGCTTATTTACAGCAAAATCAGAAATCTGTCAGTGCCACCTGCATACAAGGCTGTGTTGTTACATATTTTTGATCTTTGTCACTTTGTTAAGATTATATTTACATTTAAGGTCAGAGATCACCAACAGACTTTTCTCAGAATGTCTGTCGAGCTTTGTTTTTTGCCCCCAACACCATTGACTCTAGGATTTTCCTCTGCTACCACCATGATGCTGACATTTTTGTTTTTTAGTAAATGTCTTGACAACTATCGGATAGATTGCTATTTAATGTGGTACAGACATCCATGGTGGCCAGCTGATGAGTTTTAATGACTTTATATCTGTTGATACCATGAGGTGAAGTTTTAATTGGTCCAAAACTTACCTACAAAACTAATCACATTCCCTTTAGCCTCCGCTGTACTTTGTGCTTCATGCTAACTTGCACAATGCTACATGTCAGCCTAAGACTGTGAATATGGTAAACATTATACCTGCTGACAATTGACTCTTTGTCTTGCTCAGACAATACTAACACAAGAAAATCAAAGAATAGTCAAATAACTCAAATCAGATTTATCGCCTGAATACAGATGAAAGAAGTTGTCAGTTTTTCTTTTGCTTCAGAGTGAGAGGTAAAAAAAAAAAAAAAACATACACCCGTGAAGACTATTTTTCCTTGTCGACTATTTTCCCTTGTCACTCCTCCTGGTTTAGCCAGCAGTCAGTGTCCATATTGCCAGGGGAGCTGCACTACCTGATAAGCGGAGGTAGAGGCTCTCTGACACATCTGTCTGCTTGATGAGCCAAGTGTCAAAGCCCCCCAAAGTGCTGGATGGAGTGCATCAATAAACGACTTTAATCCCCTCCTGGGGCCAATGTCCTCCCACTAATAAGGGATCGTCTTACACCACTGGCAGTAAGGAGAGAGGTAAAAGTGGCTTGGCATGGGCTCCTGCACGGGGATGTACTGTACACAGGGAATTGTCTGTACACACATAACAGTCTGTAAATCACACGTGCCTGCTGTTGCCTTAATTGCTGGACTGGATTGGTGTTTTGTTTCCTCCTCCTCCTCACTTTCCCTCCCTCTGTTGCCCTCTGCCCATCTTCTCCCTCTTTAAAGTAAATGTCTGTTTGTCATCGCTCTCTCCCTCTAACACCTCTTCTGTTTTTGTATTTCAGGCTCTTTTCCCCACCTCCGCTATGCATCCAACTCTGCCCCAGACAGTCTCTCTTGCCAGACAGAAGAGGAAAAGCAGAGGGATGGGGACTGGTAGCTGGGCAGTATTGGTTGTGCTGAAGGACGTGTGGGTTGCTAGAATCCGCAGGGAAGATCCAATGAGTGTTCTAGTCAGAGTGACCCTAATTAACCACGTATTATCTGCAGGCTGTGTGGAGGATTAAGGCCCTCGGCTCTGGACCCTGCAGGCCTGGAAACCCAAAGACAGAGGACTGTGCGCTCACACTTCATATTCTGCCTCAAAGCAACACACAGAGAGTGGTGGGGGCGTGAGGCTGGACCAGAAAAAAAAAAAAAAAAAAAAGAACCAAATAGAGCAGAGAGCACACTGCAGAGAAGACAGGTTGCTTGAAGCATATCTGCAGGTCAGGACCTTTCTATAATGAGCAAATAAACATAGCAAATCCAAGTTGCTATGCACAGTGCGGGAGGAGTATGCAGCCACCCTTTTTGGCACCTTCATATTGTTCCTGTTCAAAGAGGAACACATAATTTGGCTTTATCTGTCATATCCTGAACATATCCTTCTGTCCTGCCCAGGTGCTGTTTGAGCAAATTGAGGTTTCTGTAGGAGGCGGGGATCATTACTCTATTCTGAGATAATGAGCTCATTTTCTCGTTTGACATTAGAAATCCCAGAAATGAACACTTCGACATGTTGACAGGTCGTCATCCACGCGGCACGCTGCCGCATTAAACCAGTGTCTATTGTCAACAAGGCAATGCAATCTGGGAACTACACAAAACCCTCATTGATGCAACACAATAAGCAGCCCCCACAGGCAGGCGGAGACTCTGATTTCTGCGGAAAACATTTTAGCAGCAGCTGTGACATACCTCATTTCAGATGAAAGACGAGCCAATAACAACAACATGATTCAACAGAAGTTTAACTGACACAAACCACCAAACTGTTTGAAGAATCCAAAGGTTAGAGTTCATAAGACATGCCATTTCTTTAAGTGCTAATGTGTTATTACAAGTGTGAAAAGCTACTCGTGAATATGTTTCAGATTACATAACGTCAAACTACTGTATAAAATAGTGCAGTGTTAACAGTTCAAGCATTTACGGGGCTTTCTGAAAGTGTTACAGGGTAAACCTATCCTCCGCTAACCCCGGCGTGCGGTTGCTATTCTGAGTCACTGTAACATTTCCTGTGGTTCCACACTGTAATTCAAGCTTGAAGTCCTGACTCAAAGCCGGCGCTGTCACCTACCTCGTTCTGTGTCGTAGAGGTAGACAAACTTCTGCCACTTGTAGTGAGAGAGCAGGCTGAGAACAGCACCCCGGAGGGCGGGGCGCATCTGGATGACAAACTGCACCTCATTATCGGTGGGGTAACTGGGTGTGACGAAGGAGGTGTGCAGAGCGCCGCAGAACGAGGTCAAGGTGTTCATGGACTTCTTGTCGTAGAATCCGAAGATGGCGTACACTCCGCGGGAGAACTGGGAGCAAACTGCAGGGAGAGCAAAGGGCAAGAGGACGTGAGTGTTAAGATGCGAGTCAGCAAAACACGAGTATGCACGTTCACAAATGTGTGCCTCATCACTTTAGGCAGTAACAGATCGATCGGGTTGTTTGACCCACCACTAATGGCCAATTATATGACTCTAAATGACCCCCAGTGCACTCGATAAAGCATTGACAGCATATCCTGGGAAATAAAATAAATAAAAATATAAAATATTAGTGATGTATTTTGTCTTATCATTTGTAGGCTTGCTTCCTTGACTTTGCAAATTTTATTTAGGCAAACTACAACTGCTTATGTTAAGATATTTAACATATAACAAATTTCTAACATTTTATATCCCACATAATGAATCAATTAATGAAGAAAATCACTACTTGCAGACCTAAATGATACCCCGCCCTCATGACCCCAACATAAAACTCAATTTACACCTTAACATTCAATCTTTACATCTGAATAACTCACCTAGAAATAGAAAAAAGTGAATGTACAAAAGGACAACATGCACTGCATCAGAGAGTGAATGCATCTGGTGACAGTCTGGCTCACATTTTGACAGGATGTTGACAAAAATCCCTGACGTGTAAATGCGTGTGTGTTTGTGTGTGTGTTTGCATTGGTAGGAAAGTGGTTGCCAGAGGATAGAAACGTCACGCCATTCACCGAAGCTCCCACCAGGAGCTCCCACCAGTTATCGCCCTGTTCCCTCGTCCACAGTGAACGGCTCACTGCAGCACTCACAGCAGTACTGTCGCCACTGCGGTTACCTCCTACGAAAAAAGCTGAAAAAAAAAAACTCTTTCTGCCTCGGGTGAAAAGCGAACACAGTTTCACTTCCAATGACCTACAACATTTGTTTATGACAATGTCGGTTTCGGCTACATACTTTGTATCTTTGCGTGGCGCGAATGACGGAGATCAGAGCACAATAAGGACAGAAAGCAAATAAAAAAGACAAAGATTGTGTTAATGTATATAAATAAAAATAACATTCTAACACAAGATTGAACTGCAAGGTCCACTAAAAAAAAAACAAAAAAAACAACCATTTCAACAAGTAATCACAGCCCTGCACAGAAACTAGACTGTTCAGTGAAATTGCTATCTGAGGTGACAGTTACATAAATCATTTGAATATTTTTCATTGTAACAAATCTATAACAACCACTTTGGGGAATGAACATCTCAGTAATACAAGCAGTTGTTTTTTTTTTTTTGTTTTTTTTTTTAATCAGCATGTGCATCTGATGACATTTCTTGAGAGGCAAAGAACATTTCCATTTGTTTGTGTATTCATCATGCACTCTAGTGGGACAGCGTAAATTGTTAGGCAGAGCGACTTCCATTCAGTCAGAAGCCATTAATGTGTAAACTAATATTCAGAGCTACAGGTGTGTTTTGCCTTCCTACCCTATCATGAATGGCTGTTCACTTATTCTGATTGACTCTGAAGTGTTCCCGCTGGGTAATCAAGCATTCTTAACATCCGTAAACACTTTGAATATTCCAGCACAATGGTTGGATGACAGGAAGGACGGCTCTATCCAATCTCGTGTAATAGCTACTGTCTGTTAAATATTTGTTTCTGATTGGCTGGCGGCTATCCATTCAAGCCCGTAGCTCGCAGTTCAAATATTGCTCTAAGTGAGGATTCTCCGCATTCTCCGAGGTTATTGATGCTGAACCGGAAACAATTCATCACCGACGTGACAGTTTGTGTTTCGTACCTTCATCCTCATCAAGCGCAAGATGCAATCACGCACACGTACGCACACACGATACCCTTTCATCGGTCTTTGTGAAGAATGGTGTTACAGTATGCGCAAACCTTTCTGATACTCAGAGGACAACATGACAGCGCTTACGTACAGTATTTGGCTCTTGAGCACAATTGCTGCGTGAATGAGAGATCTAGTCACTGGTGGGATTTGCCTCATCCTTTTTAATTCAATTCCCTCCCTATCTGTCCTGGTACAGACACCTCTCCCAAGGTATAAGCATCCATTCTCAGCAAGCACACAAACAGGCAGGCTCACATGCACAGAGATGCTCACATATAAACACACACACGTGCACGCGCACATACACACACACACACCACAGCTTCTTGATAAGTAAATCAACAGATGGACAGCAGTATTGTGGGTAAGTGCTGCAGGGTGAGTGGTGCAATCTCCCATACTGAATGGGAGCCAGTAGGAGTTCCAGCCCTCGACGAGGCCCAGTTTTCTCTGCACTCCCTCTTAATTTGGGCCAGTACTGACACAGAACCTATCCTAGGGGAGCAGATCTGGCAGCCTCTTTCTTTCTGCTCAGCTGTCCTCTGATTATTATGAGCTTTGAGCAAGCCCGGGCTTCAGTAAGAGATATGCCCTCCCATCCTGTCCGCGCACACGCCCCCCTCTCGCTCCCTGCCCTCGCCTTTTGTTCTCTCATCCTGCCCCCGTTAGTGATGCAGTGTCTTTGCGCTGCACCCTTTTCTGTGTCACCACCTTTTTGTAGTGTACAGGTTCGCGTCTTCCGGTGATCCAATGAGCTGATGCCAACTAGAATGATCTTCAGGTAGATTCTCCCATAGCTTGATAGGGATATTCCAGTCAAAGAATGACCCGTTCTGTGTCGGGGGCACGCACGCTCTCACTGCACCAGATCTGCCAGCATCCTGCAATTCATCCTGAACTCCTTTTTGCCACAAGAACTGCACTCCCCCTTTTCTTCACAATAAATCCATTTTCCACCTGCACCGCCTCCCTTTGCCAAAGTCTGCCTGCATAAGCGTCATTTGTGACAGGTTACACGGCTGTAGGACAGGCAGACACATGCGGCGGTACTGCCATAAATAGACACAACCACAGTTAGTGTGTAGCACTACATACAAATAGTTGAAGCTTTGTTATTGATTTTCAATGGAGTACCCTAAGCTGCACTGTGCAGAAACCTCTTGTTTTCTCACTCTTAATCACTAACAAGCCACAGCACATGTTGAGGCTTCATAGGTGTTTATACAGCCTGAAGGTGATACTAAAAGTGAGTTCCAGGAACCTTCAAGTGGAGCTAGCAGTGCTGCTGATCATGGCTGATTAAGCAAATGTGTCATCACATCAGTAAAAAATAAAGCTTCTCTTGGCCAAGCAGCTACAATCATCACTTGTACAAACAGCTGTGGGAAACTGAGCTTGCACCAGTTGAAACTTGCTGTTTCAACCGAAGACGCGTTGACTCTTATCACCAGGAGCTGTGTGATAAATGAGCCAGCAGTCCTTGAAACTAGATCACATATTTAATATTACTTTGTAATATTATTTAAATTGATCTACATTTGGCAGGAGCTGCGCCCCAATTTGACACCTCGCTAATTTGTTGTACATGTAAACGTTTTAACCTTTCAAAATGTAATAAATTCTAATTCCTTCAGTCAAGGGTGAATAACAAGAAAGCAGAGCGAATGAGCGGAGCATATACTCTGGCAAGTTTATTAAAAGTAAACAGCAAAGAAAAAAGTAAATCAGTTGAAACATATTGACCAGTCAAACTGAGGAATTTAAAGTTCCTTTGCAGTGAAATGGAAAGTTAATTGGAGCAACACGTAATAGCTTCAATAAATGAAAAATGCCTACAATTTGAGTACAAAAGACTCTGGTTGGATCTTCATTTATGAACCTTTATGTATTGACTTTCCTATTGACTCTCCTAAAGTGGAGGCTGGAGCAAGAGCCAAAAAAGTTGTACATGTAGAAAGTTCTGGATTACCATATTGCAGGCAAAAAGAGCCGTACTCTGTATATGTATGTATTCTTGCACCTCACTCACTTTCTCCCATAAACGTCTCTCCATGCAGTACTGATCCCCTCCTTCTCCAATGCCTCGCCGTCTCTCTCCGCTCTCCTCTCCTCTATCCTCACCACTCTATTTGACCTCTCCTTTTGTTGCCTGTCTTTTGCCTCAGCCATCTGGTCATCCCCCAAAGCATACACCCTCTTCAAGCGTGGCAGTATCTCTCTCCACCTGAGTGCCTCTCTCTTTCCCCTCTCAGATTGTTCCTCCCATAATATCACCCCGCGGAATCAGTGGAGCAGAGATCGGTGTTGGACTTCTCCAGCATGGTACAGTCAGGGGAGAGAACTGTGGAGAAACACCCTGGCCTCTGCCTCATCCTTCTCGGTAATTAAATAAAAATGAAACAAATGCCGTGCTGCAAGAGGAAATAAAGCGGCCGAACCTGTCTCCAACTCTGAAGAAATAACACATCAGTTAATATAATTCAATGACTCAGTGAGTGTCACTTTGAATTTCAATAATACTAATTTACTCACAAGTCCTCAGACAACCATGCGCATGAACACAGAGTCATTACAGGAGCCTGCATGAAGACTGAATGGTAAACAACACAAAGCTATCTCCCTCATCTGCTTTTTCTCTTTTCCTTCTTCTCCAATCTCATTTTCCCTTCTACTTTTTTTCCTTCCTTCCTCTGCAGCTAACCGTGCCTCCTCCTCCGCCACTACCCCCCCCCCCCTCCCCCTGCTGCAGGGAACCATGCATCCCATCTTCAGTTCACTGGTCAAACACACACAGTGTGCCGCCCTCATTCACTTCTATAATCAGGACACTCGGCAGTGCTACGGGGATGTTACATTTCTGATGCATCACTTGAGATGGCTGGCCTGGAATGCTAGTTCAGAGGGATATGTGCTATCCCGCAGGCACACTAGGCTAATTCATAAAAAAAAAAAAAAACCTTTTCATACACTCAAAGCATTTGGACTTCCATGCTCTTTCGCGGCACACGAGCCAGAGCCTTGCATAGCCTTGGGAAGGGGGCCGGGAACAGTAAATGTCAACGATGATTGTATCTCTTTAGCTGTTTTCCTCTTCTTTTTCCATAAAACCCACATTCTCTCTTTGGCTCTGTTGTTTCTCCTCTCAGCCACATGTCCTCCATTTTCCTGCCTCTGTCTCGGGCTCCTTCTCCCTCTGGTCCTCGTAGCTCTTCTTGCTGGTACCCTCTCCCTCCCCGCCTTCACCCCCCCCCCCCCCGTGTTTCCACCAGCCTACATCGGGACCAGCCCGTCCTGCTCTGAAGAGAGGATGCTGTCACAGGGAGATAGCTCTTAAGTGCCGTGGGGGGATTGCATCAGCTCTTGTCATATAGAGCAGTGGTTCTCAGAGGGGGGTCCAGGGACCCCCAGGGAGGGTTCCAGGGGGTCCCCAGCAAAAAAAAGGAATCATTTATTTTCACAATAATTCCATCCATAAGTGACACAATGACAGAGTGTATGACTATTTTGGTCATGGGTTTCATACACTTTCTGTAATAAAACATCTAAAAGCAAAAATCTTATCAGATGGGGGATCCTGGGACAACATCTTTTCAAATGGGGGTACGTGGTCTAATTTGTGGCAGTTTAGGGGTCCCTGACGTAAAAAAGTTTGAGAAGCACTGATAGAGAGATGTGAAGTGCTTCAAACTGTTAACTCAAATGGCAGACCCAGATACAAGAATGATGAACGAACAACGGTTGCCATGACACGTTAAAAGGAAGCTGCTACTATTCCCACAGCATCAACATCTCACATCTATTTACACTTCACATTATCTGCTCTACTACTACTATCTGATTTACTACATACAGCACAGTAAGTGCATCCAGTAGTTTCCAGGACTATAATTCAGTATTATTTTGTGTTGACTCTCAGTGGAATCACATTATGACATCATGATCATGTTATTGTTTTATAAAACATCTGTTAAATGAACGTTTCCAGGCAAATACTCATTAACTAACAAAATTAGTTGTTCGATACACGTTCTGATGTTACGCATAACACATACAATTTAATCATTTTCTATGTCATTTTTGCATATATTTGTCATATAATGATATATATTAATGTTGTAAAAACATTCTTTTTAATATTGTGATGTTAATTTCAGCCATATAGCGCAGCTGTCATAGGCTATGACACAAAATAGTCTTTCAATGACGACACATTGCTCAAAGTATACAAATCGTTCACTGTTAAAGTTTATTTAAGCCAATGAAAGCAAAGCAAAGCAGCTATTTTACAAGTAATAACATCTAAAATTCCCTTTTCAATAAAGCGGCTCTGACCTCCAAATTTCTCTCCTGCCCTCTGCTCACCCTGCTAGGTTGGGAATCTCCACCATGAAGTACCTCATCTGCTGTTTGGGTTTGGAAAAATAAAATACAAGCAATCCACTGGTGAGGTGCATTTGTGTGTGTGTACCAGGTATTCTTCATGTTGTGGGGACTCGCCTCCCTCATGGGGACAAAAAGCAAGTCCCCTTAACGTAAATCATTAATTTTAGGGTGAAGACTTGGTTTAAAGTTAAGGTAAGTTTGGGGTTATATTAAGGTTAGGGGTAAGGATTAGGGTTAGGCAAGTAGTTGTTATAGTTGAGGTTAGGATAAGTCTCCAGGAAATGAATCTAAGTCAATGTAATGCTTCTGAAGTGATGAAAATGCGACTATGTGTGTGTGCGCACGTGCATGTCTATTTGACTGCTGGAGTGTATGATGGATGATGGGGAGGGTAAGAAGCCTGGCCTGGGGATGCTCTGTCACAAAGGCTGGTTAGCCTGGAGCTCACCCACCAAGAGATCAGCAACCCAGTGTCCTGGAGTCAGGTCCTCAGTTCATTTTGTATCTATTATTTTAAACTTTTATGTTGTTGGTGACTGAATAAACTCACCTTGAGACATGTTCACTATGTGTATGCAGTATTCTACAACCTTCACATAAAATATTCTTTCTGTGAAAAGACTATGTTGTGAGCATGTAAAGCCCCATGAGAGCATGCATAAATTTGATGACAGAATACGGATGCGTAGGTTTTATTGTATCTATCTAGTGTATACAAGACTGCAGACTGTGAACACCCAATACAGTTCCTTCTTTGCTAGATACATTAGTAAAAGTCACATGAAAAAAGGTTACTGGCCAGTAACTTTAATGGCTCAAATTAGTTTGTCGCTATCAAAAAGGGTGCTGCCTGTAATGCTGTAATGTTGGCTCTACACAAAGGAAGAGCATATAAACCTCCACTACCTGTCTGGATGGATGGAGAACAGGTCAAATATTAGAAGAAATACAATCTTATTCCAATGTGGCGACACAGAGCATGTGTGAAGTTTTTTTTTTAACTCACAGTTACAAGTTTTGATCCAAATATAATGTGAGAAACAACACAAAGATTTTTTTCTACCTAAACAAGTGTACAGTAACATTTTGACACCCCTGCTGATCATACTTTTAGTATAGCACATGAAGCCCACTACACAGCACAGAACTTTAAAATATAGTGGGAGTCATTTGTGAGAATAAGCAAACTGAAATGTTTTGCAGTACATAGCAGGACTGCATGGTATAGGCATTTAGTAGCATTGCATTAAGTTCTAATTAAACCTAAATTGAACATTTCTGGTATATTTTAATTGAAAACATGTTCACAGAACTGTAGAGTTATCAGATAACTAGTCAAATATCCTAATGAAAATACCTTATTGTAATTTTTACAGTACTTAAAATCATAATTACGTTTTTTGAAAATGAATTAATGGAAATTTGTGTAAAACTATAAAATTCACATTCGAGTTTGGAGAAGAAACATTTTCTCAGAGCTCGATGTAGAGTAGTGTATCCAATTGAGAAGGACATTATGGAAATTTGTGTGAAAGCATAAAATTCAAACTCTAGTTAGCGTGATTTACATTCTCTTTGAAGCTTCAAGAATTAGACCTAAAAGACATCCGTAAGAAAACCACTTATCCCATACCATAATATTGGCTCATACAATCTAAAACCCCCGTCAGTTCTAATAAGATGTGCCCAGACCTCTGCTCAGTTGGCAAAAAAAAAAAAAAAAGCTGAATTAAAAGCTGAGATATCACATCTGAATTACGTGATATGATTCTGTTTGTCAAATCTTTACTGGTTTGCCAGAGTAAGCCACGGAGGATTACTTATGCAAACTAGAACTGTCTGCTTTTTAAATTGACACAATATTCTGATTAAACGAGATGTTTTAGAACAATATTGAGACGTCAGTGAAGTTTTTGTCCGGCAACCATGGTTAATATAATTGTATGTGTTTTAAAATAAGACCAATATTAATATAACAAGGACTCTGTAGTGAAATTAAAATGGAAAACACTCCTTGAAATGAGTAACATATCCACTTCTGTTGAACCTTTGTTTCATCATTAATAATGCCTCTCATATTGAAGGTTTGACTGCTGCAAATTACTATGTATATGATGTGCTGTAGATGAGAAACTGACCCAAGGATCAGAGTTACTGAGGTCAGAAGTGGCTCCACAAGCTTGTACTTCCCCCACTGGAGTTCATTAACTATTCTCTTTCCTCTCTTGTTTTTCTCTGCAGCCCTTCAACCACCGCCTCTTCCTCCTCTCCACCTGCCATCTTGATGATATAGTCCTGTACTTGCGAGAGTGGCTGGTGAGCAATCCCCATGGAGTCAATGGCTCTCAACTCCATCTCCTTCTGACAGATATTTTCACCTTCAAGGTCTTACCATCATGCTTTGTTTGAACACCGGGGCCGAAAGCACTGCGTAGGTCAAACACGCTGCTGAGGACTTGCACATGTGGTGATTTCTTGATCATCCCTGAAACAGCCCCTCTGTTTGAACAACAAAAATCATTATGCAGAGCAAAAGAGCACGACGTTTGAACAAGAATGCTGTTCAAATCTTCAACACATTGGCCATTTTCGAAAGTTCAGATAACAGCGTTGTGATGGCAGCTGCAAGATTTGCTGTAAAACTCTGGGGGGGGGAACATCGGTTTGATGATACATGCAGAAATCTCACTTTGCATGCCCTCGTCCGCTGCATGTCATTTCCTTGACACATGCAATTAAGGGCTATCTATGTGGGCAGATAACAGACCTAAACCCTTGGCCCTCGCTTCACCTCGAGAGCCGCGCTCTGAGATCTCAGCCCATCACGTTGAACAAATAACAATCCCTTCTCTGACAGGCTCGTGCAGTCCACCATTTGCTGCAATGCAGAGGGGAGAGGAGTGCTACAGGACTTGTCTTATCCTCTAAAAGATGATCTCTCCTCACACCTCCAGGAAAGCTGTGACTACAGTACACAGTGGAGACAGCTGCTAAACACTGACCCTTTCAGTATGACTGTATGCATTTTTTAAGGGGGATTCAACAGAGTATGAAACATGTAAGGCTTATGATATTCGGTAATTGGATTTCCCAGAAAGCTGGTGACAAAGTCCCTCACACACCACTAATCCTCCCAATCAGCACTGCAGGCCTAAAGCGCGCTCTTCGTTGCAGATGAATATGGAGGAAGGGAAGAGAATGTGAGTGTGAAGCGAGGAAGAACGCAGGGATCGCAGATGAAGAGGGGCGTGGATTGTGCCGTGACTGCATAAGGACGGACAGCCACTGAAGGCGTGCCAACATGTTCTAACACACAGTCTAATCACCATCTCAGTGCCGGGAATGAGACGAGTTAGAGGAGGCAGGGCGCCCAGGACAGCTGCGAAAGGAACAAACAAGACAGAGTTCGACATGTCAGATCCACGACGGTAAACATCCAAACTGTTGCTGTCAGAAGTGGTCCGGGGCTCTGCCTTCACAACAAACAGAGGAGATTAGCTCAGCTGAATCACGGGAAACAGTTCACTCTTGGACTTCATGACAGAGGCCTTAAAGAAAATGAGAGACAAGGAGCAAACTCTCAGCCCCATCAAAGAGATTAAAGGAATAGTTAAATAGAAGATGCCTCTAAATAATTTGACGTGACTACAGGAGAGCTGGGCTCGATTGGGTAAAGATTTGCGGTGATATTTCAGGTGTGGAGCGCCGCACACAACTGACTTGTTCTGAATCCAATTCTACACAGTAGGGGGAAATACCTGGCAGCTGGAAACCCCTCATGTTCCTGCTCTTATTTGGATGATTGAAACAAACAAACAAAAAGAAAACAAGCACAGTAAACTTTGCGGTTTTCTGGCAGGCACATATATTTTTCCATCAATGTCAAAATGCTGGATTGTTTTTCCTGCCCTTCTGTGTACGTCAGTTATATCGGTTATTCAGTCTTGCCTGCTAAACTAGTTTCTGTTTGTCATTTTTTCTCTTTTCCTCATCTGCAAGACAGGACAGCAAGGAGTCTTGAATTTCCATATTCTAGTTACAGAGCAAACCATCATGAGGATAATGCTCACTGACTGGTTGTTTCTGTCCTTTAGGGGGGGGATTTCAGATCTCTGGGTCTCATGTGTGGCTTATATGCACATGCAAAGTCTGCCGCACAGAGCCACCAGGAGGGGGATGACTATCTGCTATTCTCACGAGGTCCACTTTCTGCGCATGTAAACTAAGCCTTTGCCCTGGGTGTCACTAATCAAATTACACGTCACATTTCATATCCTATGACAATGAAACAAACCGAGCCAAATCATTGAGGGACTTGCATTGTGCGGCTTGATTACGGGGCTGAGTTTTAAAACAGCACCTCTCCAGGACCAGTCTCTCTCAGCTTTTTGCCTTTTCTACGAAGAATAATAGAATACGTCAATGAGGACGGGAGATGGGACCAGTTGTTTAACCTTGAAGACATCACTTAAAGAATTCCCTCTCCTTCTCAGCCTCAATCCAGGCCTGGTTAAGTATGTAGAGTCCAGCACCACTTTCCATCTTATTAGTGCCCTTGCTGAGACAGGGCTTTGTCCCTGAATGATAATACTGGAGGTAGCAGAGAGAGATGGAAAACAGAGGGCTATGACAGTGAGTGAGCTGTAATCCTATATATCTTTGAGCTCCGGCATACAAACCCTTGAATATACCTTCCTCACCTTACTCTTCTAAAGCAAATTTTCCCATAAAAACAATAAAAATTCTCAGCGAGGGGTTTCACTTCAGAGCCACTTCATATAGCCACTTGGAGAGAAGAGACCAAGACGTTTTCTCACATTAGATGAAAAGATGTGCTTCTTCTCACTCTGTGGACCTTTCACTGTCTGGATATGTGCTGGGCACCAACTCCAATAAAATAATTTCACTGTAGTTTGGTGGCAGCTTGATATATTATCTGGATGTTCACCATATATGTCGCTGTAATAAATGGGAATTATGTGGTGAACTGATCAGCAAAAACAAAATACTGGGTCATCCAGAGTAACAGGAATATTCCATTCACTTCCATTGTAATGGGGCGGAGGCAGAAATGTCAGAGATGGAATAAAGTGCATAAAGTTTTCTGCTGCAGAAAAGAAAACACTTTTTGAAATGGAAGTGTGCATTTATCCCACTAAAAGAAAAGATTTTCAGTGATTGAATGACTTTTGGTATAAACTCTCTCTCTTCTTAGACTATATAATTTCTCTAAATAGATAAAAAAATAATTTAACAGCCTGCTTAATTACTGGATGCCACAATCATATGGCACTGGACTGAAGCTGGTATAACAGGCTGTAGCATTGATTTCACACCTGCTTTTCTCAGACGTTAGATTTCAGATGCATTTTCGTCTGAAATTTAACGTCAGTCTGCGGTGATGAAGCAGGTGATGAATCAGGTATCTATGCCAAGTCCCCAGGAAGTGCACTGGGCTTTGAAGTCAATTTAACATAGTGGCCAAACTGGGGAATTACAACTTCCGGGTCCAACAGGGGCTCAAAAAGCATTTTTCCTGCACACAGTCATTGCAAATGAGCGGCTGTAAAATGGAGGATACATTTTTTTGAGCCGCAAAATGACTCATTTCACTATCAGAATTTGATCCATTCAGTCCGATAGCATTTGGAAAGTCTAGAAGAGCTGCACGATTGGATTGTTTTATCCCCATTCAACTTAGCGAGAGGGTTAAACCAGAAGTTAGCGGTCTTAGTCGGCAGAAGTCTCTAGTGAGCAAACTAATCCAGGTAATTTCTTTACAGCAGGAAGTGGCTTTTTTGGCTTCATGCACCACTGAGCAACTTTCATAGGAATGAACGGGGCCCCGCCTCCAAAGCTGTATCCAGTTCTCTTTATACATCCATGATTTGTACATATTGCCGTTCTCTCCTCCCATATTTTGCGCCCTAAACAGGATACAGATACAATTTTGTGCCACTTTTCTTGTTTTTAAATATGCAATCAGACTATTAAGCACATAAAAATGGTGATTTCCAAAGCGGAAGCACCAAAGTTAGCTGGTGAATAGTGGAGTATTTAGGTGCTAAAGAGCCGTGTATTTCCCTCAGGAGTTGGTGCAAAACAAAGCAGAACTAGCAGGAGATTGAATATTATACTTATATTTGTGGACAGAAGCACAACTCCAAATTAACACTAATGTTGCACCATATCTGCTGGATGAGTAAATAAGTGACTGTTAACATAATAACATTAATTATTATTATTAATAATTTACAGCTTGTTTCGCTGCAATGCAGATTTGCTCTATAAACCATTTAAATCATAACTGCACTATGTGCTCATCACAGACTTGGTGGACTGTGAGAGTAACATGGCAGCTACACAACTTCTACAAAAGAGAACTTCTTCAAGAGTCAAGTTTTCATTATTAATCCTAAATGTTTTATTCTGTTAGGCGTGCTAAGGCTAAAAAGCTTTACTCCGAGACAAACAACTGAAAATGGGAGTGAAATGTTCACCGACTTTTCACAAACTTTGGCCTCTTGAGAGCAATTTTCCGACTTAAGCTCCTTTATGCGTAAAAGAGCTAATAGCTTAGGAATGGGACTTGTACAGTAACAGCAGCATAGACAGAAAGAAAATAGGTTGCATAAAGTCCTGAGAAGAAAGCGGGGGATCATAAAGCAAGTCTGGTGAGACTTCTCTGTGCCCTTGACATATTTAAGAAAGGTATGTGGTATTTTATTCAGTCTCACTACCCATTTACAGTAAGAAAGAGCGAGGTGCTATTTTTCTTCAACCATTCACACATACTGTGAGTTCCTTTATAGTGAGTTAATTCCAAAGTGGACATCATGCTACTTTTGGCTACTGTCCACTTCACAGCCGTTATGGTTCTGCTATTGAATGTGTGCAGCTCATCTGCAGAGGCGTGTAAAGCCTCACACATCGACAGAAAGTAGATTCAGGACATTCAGCTGGCCTCAGTTCTGTATAGAAGACAGGTATGTGGAGAGATGAAGGGGAAAGCGCCTGCGCTATCTACTTACAATCCAGTTCACATCACACACGGGCATACACAAACACAGCGGTTGGTCACTTCATCTCTCCATCTTCAGTGCTGTGCCTCTCTCCTCACTATTCCCTTCTCTCATAAACATCGCTAAGCCACTGATCTCTCCCAAGTCCTTTTTCATCATATTCTAGCACTGTCAGGGCTGCAAAGGGCACCAGCATCTGAGAGAAGCTTTCCATTGAGGCCTTTGGAATGGATTCACTCCAAACGGCCTTTTCATTCTGCAGCTGCGATGGATTAGCTCTGTCATGGGTCCAGATGAGGTTGCCTTCCTGATCTAGCACGCCACGCCGCGGAAAATAAAGCCACACCACTGAGATAAAGACGGGAAGAAAAATAAAATTAAGGGACAGGAGTCGTGCCGGGGGCTACCCAATGGTCGATGATAGAACACTTCAATATTTCATCACACAGTCATGCATGGACACACAAACACGGACAGTGGCTTGGGAGCAACCGCCCACAGGTTTTACGTAGCCATGTGTGAAATGGCAAGAGCCACACAACAGCACTCTCCGAATTAACCATTGGAGGAAGAAACAGAGGAGGGTCATGGTTGAGCGAGCACATCATGTTCACTTAATTCTCACTCATGGGGATAGCAGTGGGCGCCAAGGACAGGGGAACCGCAGGACGGATCACGTGAAGTAACACCACACCACTAAATCACATTTAAATGTTTTTTTTTTTTTTTAAGTCTCTTTCACACCTTATAAATGCAGCCGTTTAATAACTCTGCAGTGATTGGATGAGTTGATGGACAGCAATGGCAGCCGCCTCCTTGACGACAAAGCGGAGGATGACTCAAAGCACCTTGAAGCCCTTTTAGTCGCCTACAACCAAATAATTCCCAGCATATTATTCATGATCATTTGATTACCATTCTTTTCTTTACAGCCTTCGTGGAGATTTGATTAAACTAATGTGAATCACTGAACAATCAGAAATATATTAGTGCTTGTTATGGTGACAACACAACTGGGTTTGTCCCTCAGGCCTGCCAGAAGATATTTCTGTTTCAGTGTCATCGGCTCTTTATTCCAACACATCAACAGACCCTTCCCTGACACTGCTGGGGGTCTTCAATCTTCAACTGCAAACACTGCAGTAATTATCTATAAATCCGCCCCTTGTCTCCAGAGGTGTTGGTCTGCATTATGTCTTTCATTACATAAGATGTGTTTAATATTAACCACAGAGGATATTCATGGCACCACATGTCTTATTTGCATCTCTGTATCACTGCAAGGAATATGCTAATATGTTTTTTTTATTTTTTTTATTCCTCCTCTCCTTCAGCCTGTATGCTAGAGTGCCCATACACTAGTTTCACAAGGTTATGATGCTCCAGTGGCCCGGCGACTGTGAACTGTCACAAGCAATCAGTTATGATGGAGCCCTTGTTTCTGCACAGACATGCAGCTTTGGCAGGGCTCCGCTAGACGACTGCCTCTTTTGAAACAGGCCAGGAACGTGTGGATCAGTCTGCTCGGTCGGCAGACGGAGAGCTGGAAGCTGGAAGCCTCGTTGCACTGTGATCCAATATTTACTAGTTGGGAGTGTACATCGTGACACTCCCCGTTGATGCTTTGTATTCATCACAACACCGTCTGATGTCCTCTTCATTCTTGACTGTTTTTAGCACACAAATTATACTCTGCCACACACACACACACACACACACACACAAAGGGGGAGCCAAAATAATAAACAGCTGATAACACGGTCCAAGTGGACCGACGAGATTAGACGGCCCATAGGTGCCAATACCGCTTTCTCTGACTTTCTCAGAAATAATAGAAGGCAGAAGTGTTTTTCTTTTCATAAACTGTCTGACCTTGGTTAGGACAATGCAGTCAGTTGCTTCTATTGTGGAAGACTATAGAGAGATTCTCTCTTTTTCTTTTGGACCCAGTCAAGCCAGACCAATGCAGCAACTTCTGATGAGGCACGATGCAGATGTGCTATTCCAGCTCAAGTAGGGGATTACTGATTCAATGATTACGGGTATTGTAGGGAAGTCTAGTGAATGGCCAGTAGCTAGCTGAATGTGACTGCGGCGGTTGCGGAAACATAGCTGTAATGGGCTTCGTGGGAAAGATTAAATATATATAAAGAGAGAGAGAGATAGAAATGAGAAAGAGACTAGAAGTAAAAATGCTGACTGCAATGTCAGAGATCTTTACGAGACAAGTTTCTTTTTTCCTTCACATACATTCCTGTCTTTTCAGAGCTGGTACGTGAGGGTAAATGACATTTCGAAATGAAAATAATCTCTGCCACAAACAACGCGCCTCACTCTCCTTGAGAGCTTTTACTCATTGAGAAAACAAAATGGGAAGCAGCCGTCACATGGAGCTCGGCTGCTGGCAATCATATCCCTGATGCACCTGACATGAATAGTTCACAATAGTAGCTTGCCCCCTGTTCATTTTTATTTAAAATGCACCACAAGTACAGGCTTTTTTCTTATCAAAAACGCTTCTTCCTCACAAAGAGCACAGAGGCGAATGTGTTTAACGCACCGCTAAGGTTTTGTGTGCCTCCTCCTGTGTGGTCTCTCATTGTGTTTATCGCTGCCTTTTGTATGGTCAGCCAGCTCCTCTTGTTCATCACAACACAGTGCTGATCTCATCTTCAATAAGGGATCACAGACTTACCCTGTCATTGTTGACTTATAGTTCAGAAACCACCCTGTTATTTGAACAGTGGTGAGCAGATGTGTGGAGCATAGATGGGCTGTCATGTTGCATCATGTCTCCTGACGAAAAAGGGGCTTGATCTACGCCTTGCATGCATGAGCTTGCCATAAAACTCACATATGGGTCAGTGTTCCACATGTTATTCTTAAGCAGTTGGTTAAGGGTAACAATAGGGGTTTTATTATTCAGCTGTGGCATAAATAGTTTTAATAGTTGTGAAAATGTTATTGTCAAAGCTGTTAAAGCTGTATGAGGAATCCCATATGTCTAGTAATACATTTAAAGCACTTCTTGCAGTCCCAGAATTACTATTGTATGCATTTTATCACAAGATCACTTATCAACAATATACAGTTGTTCTACATTGGCTTTGTTGTCTATTTGCAATTATTGTGTGTTGTGGGGTGATGAAATCTTCAGGGTGCTGTGACAGTCTATCCATAATCATTTCACCTTAATCCCCCGTCTCACTCGCAATTTATCACATTTGCCCCAGAAAACTGAGCAGATAGATAAAGGAAATCAATAGGAAATTCAAAGACCCCAACATCCCCACTGCAGGTCTGAACACACTGCAAAAGATTGATAACTGTCAGGGCCAGAGAGATCTTTAAAGGTACCAATGAATCTATATTGTGAGCGCTGATTTACCGATCTTCCGAGTCAAAAATCTGTCCCCGCACTATATGCTTTTTATAATCCATGGATGCTGAAATGGCCAAATGCCCAGTGTTTGTGAAGGATATATGGAGATTTGAAGCAAACACAGCAGCGAGGCAGGAAAGCTGTTGTTTTATCAAACAACATCTGCCAGCATCATTGATTCCAAGACAAATAACACCCTGACAGCAACACTTCTCAGGTTGGGTTTAAGAGGATCTTTTGATATTCTGATTAAAAATTCATTGTGTTGAATCTGCCTCGGAGTGTGTTCTATGTTTTCTATTCTGAATCTCATTACAGCTTCAGCCCTCTGCCTGGCTTTAAAGAAACAAATAAATGAAAATACAGTGGAGGGCATCTCATGGCCAGAAAATTAGGTCAAAAATAATGTTCCCTTTGGAGGTTTGGCCTTTGGAATTGTTCCAGGCTTTTATGTATTTGCAGTATGAAAAAAAGGTTTAAACCACATGTGACCATAACAAACAGTACTAGTGATTGTAACCATACCAGCAAGAATTCAAGAAAACTGTAGGAAATTTAGGTTAAGTTATTAGTATTTCATCAGAACTAAATTTCAGCAAAATGTGCCGTGTGCTGCTGTAATGTAGTTTTTACAATTTTACAATTTAGAGTTCATGCAAAATAATGATTGTGAATATTTTCTGCTGCACTTCTTTTTTTTTTTTTTAACTCAAGTCAAATCAAAACATGCAACTTTATCTGACCCCTTTTTCGGTGCCTCATCCTATTCTATCTGAACTGTGTTGTCAGGCACCCTTTTCTGCTCACATCCTGCTCCCCTCTCGGAGGACTTGTATTTCCCAGAGCGTGTAACCTCATCCAGGGCCGTTACTGTACCGCTCATCTGACTGAGGCCCGCACCGAGCCACCTCAACAGGCCCCTGAGACTGCCTGGCCTGCTGGCCTCAAAATCAGACCATTACGTTACTGTATGGCGGTTCATCTTTCTCCCAGAGACGTTGCTGCGCAGCCACGGTGCATCTCAAATATTCTGTTCTCATTCTATTCTGTTATTATTCAGGATTCTTATTCTGTGAATAGTTTTTTTTCATGTCATACCATCCTACTGCTGAAGAGTGAAGCATATATTTAACAACAACAACAACAAAAAGATATTTCCTAAAATTGTGTTTTGCACAAAGAGACACAGGGTGAGCCAGCAATATTTTTACCATGACCTTTGCTTTGGTTTAATGATGAATCGGTCGTGGCAGCTTTTGTACAGAACAGCGAGATTTATTCATTAACAAATGAGTGAAGGGGGAGATAAACTGCATGTGACTCTATACTCCTACAGTGTGTGTGTATGTTTGTCTGCTGATGAGTGTGTGACTATGTGCATATGTGCACGCACATGCATGCATATGCACATGCATGTGTGTCCATAAACAAACCTCCATCTGTGCCTTCAACACAGCTGGACTATGATGGCATGTCCCGATACAACCCCCCCCCCATAGCCTGGAGAAGTTTCTCCCACTCTCTCTCTCTCACACACAAATCTGCTCTCTCATATAAGCAACCTCTAAAACGTTCTTTAATAAAATTCTTTATTCTCTTGCTTTCTCTTACTGCACTCCTCATCTCTATCCTCCCACCACCGAGCACCCCCCCCCCTCTCTTTCCCAGCTTCCCCTGCCATGTTTCCCTGGTCACACCTTTCAAGCTGAGTTTGAGTTACAGCCTGCAAGGATAAGAAGTGTAGCACCGCTACAATCACCTGAGGAGCTTTTCTCGACCATGGCCTGTCTCTGTCAGGCCATGCACTGCAGAAACATGTCTCCCTATCACTTTGTTTACCATCCATTCACACACCAGCAACAGCCCCAAAAGCTATACACACAACAATACATGCGAAGATTCGGTAAGGGGGCCCTTTCGTCTGCGCTTCACAACATATGCCATTTGCCACATGTGCTCTGTCATAGTGCAGGCCGCCGGTGCAAAGAGACTATTGGTGTTTCTGAACAACATGTGCACAGCTCGCACTCTTTGGGTAAGTGTAAAGATCAGTGAAGAAGACGTCTAGACAGTAATGATGCTTGCTACTGAACGTTTATGATAATCCTAATGAATTATGTCGATATCCAATACAGTATCCATGTAAATTCAAGCAACAGCTGGAGTTTTCTTCCTGACTGTTACACATACTTTCTGTACCTAAGCTGACATTGTTCATCATGTGGATACTCCTCACTTATTATCACCATACATCATCCTGCCTCATGCGCAACACAACATCCAATGAGAAATAATAATTCATTTTCAAGCACTGACAATGCTAATACTGCAGCATGAACTTCTGGCATCACATAAGTCATCTGCTGTTCACTTAGAGCCGTGTTAACCTCACCTCCACACTGTTTACCACGAGACACACTGCACCTCGCAGTCAGTCTGCTTTTCTCTCTCGCCCCTCTCTTCCTTCTTGCCTTTAAGAAATGACAAATGCAATCACAGCGACTCTTGTTTCATCCTGTCTTCTTTTTCCATGCTCCTGGAGTGAGGCGGTTTCATCTACCGTAGCTAACAGCGGCGGAAGAAGGTGGCTGAACAGTGCAGCCAAAGAAGCATCTGCTACTGCCAGGGTTTAAGGACCTGGAGGATTCAATAAAAGAGGGGTAGGCACATGTAACAAGGCTGGCAGAGGGGACACAGACCATTAGCTTAATGACAGAATGAGGAATGAGGAATAGGGAGATGAGATTCAAAAGCCAAGCATTGCAAAATTTGCCTTTAACAGGAATCAAGGCAAGTAATCTAATAAATAGCGTGGCAAGGAGAGGCGGAGGGGGGCTTGATGTTTTTCTCGCCTCAGGTAAAGGAAGAAGAAGAAGATGGGTAAACAGGAGAGAAAAGGATGGCGGTGTCATTAAGTTGGCTTGCTGTGACCATCAGGAACATTAATGCTGTCTGCTCTGCTTTCTTCAAACTGGTACCCTTTGCTTTGAACTACCCCTGTTTTCTCTGTGAGCATACCTGACTCCTAGCTTCCACAGCTATTATGGACCCTGCACTGGTAATTACACATTTCACGATTTCTGATGTCACTTCAAAGCAACAACAGTCTTGCCACAAACCAAAGCACAAACCATGCTGCTGTAGTACAAAGCCAAGCCTTAAGGATTACTGGAGCCACACATTGTTTTGCTGCCGGTCACTAATTCAATTAATAGCAAAAGGCTTTAAACTGACTTGAAAGAAACTGTTCTGACACAAGACTGTGCCTTCATTATACCTAAGGATTTCCATATTTTGTTTCTAAAAAGCAAAATAAACTCCAGCAACTTTAATTTGAATTACTGTGTGCACGTCTTCTTGTCCCTCTGCCTCTATTATATTACTTTTGAAGGATGTATAGCAAATGGGGGGGTGGGGGGTGGGGTGGGTGATCTACATGATGAGTCAGATTAGAGGGCTTTGGCAGTGTCTGTCCCAGAGTGAACAGAGAACATCGCACGGGAAAGCAAAACAACATCAGCTTCAAGAAAAGCGGAGGCCAAACAAAAACTGTCAGTTCCACAACTCTGGAGCCAGATCTCATCTTGATCCAAGCGATGAAGCTCGCCTCAAAATAGATTCACTCCCCCAAAACCGCATAAATGCCACCTTTGTAAAATCTTAGCCAGATTGCCCCATCATAAAACAGATGTGTACTATTGCTGACAAAGGTCTGAGTCATCCACATGGGGCTATTGATGACAAAGGAAATTTGAATGTCCACTAAATAATTGTGACAGCTTGCAGAACAAACAGCGCTGACAAATCAGAAACTCCGCAGCACAGGAGGTCTTCACTCACTGGAGGCAAAGCCTCAAAGGCCTGGAAGTCAGCAGATAAGTGATATTTAATAAGCGTCATCTCTGTTTTGTTCACTACATTGGTAGAGACAATCCGAGGTGCTTGTGGACTGTTGTGAGCTCAGCATGAGCTGTCTGTGGTTTGTGAGCTCAGTTTGACGAGCGTCTCAGGGCACTACCTTGAAAAAAAACATCTCAGATCGCACGTTACACAGAAACCTGCATCTCAGCCTGTTTTAGGGGCAGTTTTTGCTCACATTTTAATGCTATAATGAAGAAGACTTTTCGTGCGTATGTATAACACGTCTGTTTGTATAATGTAGCAGGCTACACATTCAGCGCAGAAGAGAATTTTAAAGCAGAGCAGATTACAAATATGTACATCAAAAGGGAAAACGATGCTCTCACCACACATTATAATGACATTTGACAATTGCCTTCCTATTTTTGCATCACTGAGCGATAAATGTGTTTGGAGCACTGGTTTCTTGGCATCATTAGAAGCTCATAGTTCTCTTGTATGTGAAGTTTAAGGCAGTCATGAGACAGTGCTCTTGATGGAGATGCTAAGACGTGGCAGCAAGAAACGGGGCCATGGCTCCCACAGGAACCCCTTCCTCTCACCAAAGCTCTGTCTGCCCCTGAATTTAATTAGATTCTGATATCAAGCCTTTTCCTCCTATGCTTCCCTTCCTCTTCGACATGCGTGAAATTGCATGGCACTATCTATTATTTATTCACTCTCATTTGCTTATTGTTTCTTATGGATGCCTTCGTTAGGGTGCTTGCAGCTCTGTTGCCTGTGATATGACGCTCTGCTTCATCTCCCTCACTGCTCAGACCCACCTCCTCTGCAGGTCTGAGCCCAACTCATTTGCTGGCGTTGGTTGGGGAGCTATGGATTTTTTTTTTCTCCCCCCCTTTCACCCAATGACAGCACGGTGAGGTGCTATGAGGGCTGGGTGCTAATGAGCTGACTCTGCAATGCTGGGGGAGATGCTCTGTAACACAGGGGGAGTCAGAGGACGGAGCAGGCGGGGATGCTCTGGCGCACGGAGAGTCAGAGGGGCCATTATGAGCGTGCCACACAGGGGTTAGACGGGACTGAACCGCACCAATCAAAAAGAGCTGTGTGTCTCTAAAGTCGTCCATTCAGCCAAACTAAACTCATCCTTTAAAATGACATCACAAAATGACATCCTATTTCCTCCCTGTTAGTCCACTCTGTTTCTGCTGATTTCAAGCAACTGCAGCCAAAATGGGGTATAGAGGTTATTTGTTGGATCAGCCACAAATCAAAGCAGCTCTGTGCACCAGTTGCACCACGGGAAGACCATAAACACATAATAGGGCCCATACAGAAGCATGGAAATAAGGTGTTGTATATAACGGATATTGCAGCATTTCATCTTCCGTGAATCATGAATGTGTTTAACTTAAAAGACATTCGCAAAACACTTCCATCCAATTTTTGCTCCACCACGCTCCTCCAGCAATCCCTGACACAGTGTTTGTGTGTTTGCATTTTCCTTTCAAGGCCAGCATGTATACAGCGTGTTGCCATAGGAACTTATTTTAAAGCAGGGAATCTATGTATTTGTAAAATATCACCACAGTAAAACTCAAGACAGGCAAAAATACTGTAAAAAGTGACAACAGCACTGTGGTTTCTAACCATAGTCGCTGTCTGCAAAATGTTATTAGCTGTGATGAATAAATAAATAGCAATTTTATACATAAAGTGGTAAAAACCTAAGAATATTACATGAGACGGATATAGGAAGAGCAATTTGTAGCTACACCATAAAAATACTGTTTCTAACTGTATTCCCAGAGACTCCATGAACCAGTGAGTGGGGGTGAGATGGCCCCATCTTTGATTGAACTTGACTGCTTCCCCTGGATTGAGCTGTAAGCCTCTATAAGGTCCATATGAGTTTGACATAAATAATTCTGCTCATTCTGCTTGGACAGGAGTGGTGGGAATCCGGACATGACTGAAATAGAAGCACACTTACACGCATGGGTGACTGAAAAGCTGTTGGACGACTCGAGGTTGTCGACATTGTAGTTGAGGTGGAAAGGCTTTTCAGTGGTGTTTTGGTTGGTGTTGTAGAGTTGGACAGCAAACCTGAACGCGCTGTGCTCCTGC
Source organism: Scomberomorus guttatus (assembly GCA_038419695.1). NCBI lineage: Eukaryota > Metazoa > Chordata > Actinopteri > Scombriformes > Scombridae > Scomberomorus > Scomberomorus guttatus. The sequence continues at coordinate 20,208,617 of CM076452.1, read as the reverse complement.
ACCGTGGAACGCATGAACAGTCCCCCTTGAAGAGATGAAAACCAAGATCAGACAACGCTTTCAACTGTCGCCTCTCTGCGAGTTTTTCAGACTGCATTTTATTTGTGAGGAAGAGCTCTAGACCAACAGAACTATAAAGGTGGATAATTGTTACTTGAGAAAATGAGGGTCATGTATTTTAGCACTTGACCAGTGCGCCTGTCTCAAACTCCTCAGATCGAGCGGGGCGACTGACCGTCTCCCGTCTTCTTTATATTTATTAGACACTCCACTTATTTACAGGCAGTGATTACAATAGCACAGTCAATACATTATCACTAGCTGTGCCTTTCATCTAGATAGTTTCTAGAATCGGCGGTTATAAGCTTGCAGCATATATAAAATCAAGTTGGTCTCTATCATTGCGCAGAGCTCCGCGCTCCTTACAGATTTCTCCGGTACATTTTTTTTTTTTTTGCAATCTCACATTTGAATTGTCCATAAAAGCCACAATCTACAGCCTCGTAGCTATAATAGCAAAACACTTACCGATATTGATCTGATTGGGAAATCCTGCGGATGATCTGCCAAAGAGCCACAGTAGAAACAAAACCACGCGTTGTGCCATTTTCATTTCTGTTCAACTCCTTAAAGGGGTCTGTCTAAGCAAATTCATATGTTCTGGATGAAAGCCGGGCACGATGGAAATCCAGAGGATAGATGATGGTCGCTCACAGTGCACCAATTAGGTTCATTGAGGTGCAGCCCAGCTGCAGAGCGTTTTTTGCAACTGAGAGAGAGAGGGAGAGAGAGGAGAGAGAGAGAGAGAGAGAGAAGGAGAGGGAGAGAGAGAGAGAGAGAGAGAGGGAGAGAGAGAGAGAGAGAGAGAGAAGGAGAGGGGAGGGGTGGGCGAGTGGGGGGAAGGAGCAGATCTGAACTCCGATTGGACCCGCCGCGGCGGGCCAATGTTGGTCAAACTTGATCTGACGTTAAATTAAAAAAGCCTCAACCCGCTAGATTATTACAGCTTGGAATAAGAGCTGCACTTGTCAATATTAGCTTACTGCTGGACGAATCGATAGAAGCACACTGCAATCTCAGGTGGCCAATGACTCTGAACAGCGCGGCCACTTCCAGCTGCGGCAGCTGCTGCATATATCTCAAGGATCCGCGGAGAGGCTGCGTTTGCACGAACTGCGGCTTTTTTTTTCCACAGTGGGAGCGAGTCTCAAAAGTTTGTCTTCACCAGTGTTCATGTTAGAGCTTCATGTTTGGATGTTTGATCTTCATCTTCACCATGTTTAGATCTCCATGTTAGATCTTCATCTTCACCATGTTTAGATCTTCATGTTTAGATCTTCATGTTGAAAAGAGTTACAGGAATTAAATGGAAAATGTTGTAAATTTTAGTTCAAACAAACAAGCACTGACACACACACACACACACACACACACAAGCTTGCAGAGGGGAATGTAGGAACACAGAGCCAACAGAACTGTCTATGGTCCTGAAAATGATCAAGAGACTGAAGAAAAACATTGCCTCACTGTTGTCATGTGTTATAAACATACAGAAAGTCACATTTAGCTTTTTTTTTTTTTTTTGGAGATTGGATGATAATACACTGACACCTCTTTTTAAAATCAGCATCTCATTTTATTTACTTCAAGTTTTGCTCTGTCTCTAATGAAACATCTATCATTCCTGTGATTCTGCCTAAGAGAGAACAATTAAGGGATTACTGGCCCATTTATCACCCTCAGCAAAGCGCTTTGAAAATTGAGTTTTTAATTGCATTGCAAATGTCTAACGCTTCAGCTACTGATACCCCAAGTTTCCTTTAACATAGGACAGACTCTGTGTGCTGTTTTAAACTTTTTAGCATCAAAAGACGTGCAGTAACATGATCTTAAAGAAATATGACAGACTGTTTTTTCATTGGATAGGGCTTTGTTACTATGGTGCAGATAATAAAAGCATCAGTAAATAAATCCTGTGTTTATGTCTTCATGTTTATAACCTATTATGTAGCGTAACCTAGCATTTTACCCCTTTATAACATAACTGGGATCATGTGCTTGAAGGTGCTATTAATCATTCATGTCAATCAAGTCATGATGTGGTATGACCTATAGTTATCAGAGGGGGAGATTTCCTTTCCAAACGGGGTCAAAGTTGACACCTATTCCCACGACTCACTGGTTCTCTGGGGATGAATCTGAGATGACATCACATTGATCCTCTGGTCTGCACAGCCTCTGTGTCAGAGTCACAGGATGTCGGTTGTGTGACCTTAATGGTTGAAGTCATAATGACCAATGTCAAATTCTGACCCTCTGCCTGCTCTGCTCCTCCAAACTCTCTTCACATCACACCTGAAATCGGAGATGTCAATGCGTCAACATGGTTGTTTTAGTGGAGCAGGGAATAAGAGGCCACCTGTGATGTTGGTGTACTAAAATCTTATGTAAAAAACAATTAACTGAAAGAATCCCTTCAACTACCAAAGGAGCAATTTAATTGGTCATTTACTGTGCATGCTGGTTCTCAGTTTGAACTAGCTAATCGTGCATCATTTCAAACAAATCCCATAAAGAAAAAACATCACTCGCTACAAGGGGAGCCTGAGTGGTTGAGATAAGGCCTTGATATAACTGATATTAAATGGTGATAATTGCGTCGCATTATTTGCAATTAGGACACTCTGGCCATGCTGCATTATCCTCTCGGCTCAACCTTTGCAGGAATTCAATTTTGTCACAAGTGCAAAAAAAATTCACAGATATGATCTATGCCAAAACAAATAATTATATGATATGCCTTTTGGATTTGAAAACACTCACAGGAGTGTTACTCTAGCAGGCAAAATGAAAAAGACTGAAAAATAGATGAAAAGATGTTGCCTTTTATCTCATGATGATGATGATTCACAAGCTATAGCTCTGAGCAGTGCAAGCCTCACCAGGAAGAATTATTCATTTGCTCCCTGCCTTCTCCTCTTAACACAACAGGATGAAATCTTCATCTTTGCCTTTTTGAGGATACGTGAGCAAATAAGTTAGCAAACTATAACATTTATTTGAAAAAAAAAAAAAAAAGACAGTTTCTGTCCCTGTGGGAGTCTAGAGGCCACGAGTGTAATTATTTTTAGGTTTGATTTTCTCATGATCATTGGATAATTATATTATAATTTATCATCTCGACATTACAAGCTTGTGTTTTTTCGTGTGGTTGTAATGTGGTAATCAAAGGCAGCAGGTGCAAGGACATTTTGGCCAGAGATTGATTGATTTGTGATAAAAGCCCGATTGATACTGGATTTTTGAGGTGGATACCGATATCATTTTTGAGAGTTTTAACTCATTTGATAATGATATATGTGCACATGAATCAATTCTTGTGATTTAACACCATAGATCATGATGTTAATATGGATGTGAATCAAAATGAAAAATCATTTTTCCTTTTCACATTGTTACATTTGAAGGAATACAGCATTTTACAAGAAAAAAAAAGCACAACTGGGGGTCCCAAGCCTCAGCAGGACCACTGCTTTATGTTATCATTTAAATTTAACATCAGTGGGAACCCGGGTGGTGCAGAGGTAAAATACTCACCCAGCACTGCAGCAACCCAGGTTTAATCCCTGGCCCCAGCGCTTCCAGCTTCATAAAACCCATTTGGCAGTGTTCCTTGCAGCTGCACTGGTGACTCCTACTGGTTGGTCAGAGTGTCTGTGTGGAGATCTGCGGGAGATTCTTTGAACCTCTGCATGCACCACACCCTCCCGGTGAAGCTCCTCGCTGTCCAGTGAAAAGAAGCAGCTGATAACTCCATGTGTATCGGAGGAAGCACATGGCTGTCTACACTCTCCCCAGGCGAGCAGTAGGAGTTAGCACAGCAGGCTCTGCAGTACCGGGGATTTGGCCTTTACCAGTGGGAGAAAACAGGGGGAAAATGCCACAAAAATAAACTATTGATAAAATAACATCAGCAGATAACATTATGACAGACTACTGCTGCTGCAACCAAAATGTCCCTGTCATTGTAAAATATTCTTATAAGTAAAATATTAAATAAAATATTTAATATTTAGATTAAAATATAGTTACCTTAAATAAGACATACACATACAGACTTCACCTTCACTTTTTTTTTTTATCTACTGATTATTAGAAGACAGTTTGGGCCATTTAGTTTTTTATTCAATCAATCCTGCTCATGTGACAAGAACAAAACTTGCCACACATCTGCTCAAAAATGTACGATCAGTAGCTTGGCGGATACAGAAGCAGGTGTTTGGATAAATTCTAAAATCTGGCAGATTACCTCAGAGCTTTAATCTAATAGGTTGCAATGCATCAAGGCCATACGCTTTAAATCAACAATGATGACTCAAATTTAGAAAGACTCATTTTTATGCAAAAAGATTGTTCAAATTGTGTGCATATCGGGGGGGAAATTGCATTTTAAAGATTTAAACACTTGGCAACTTGGAAATTCAGTATTTTTCAGAGTTGTAATGTCTTATCAGGAGTGGTCACATTATATTTCCTTCTTTTTTGTTCTTTGCACACTTATGACTTGATTCACCTTTCAATCTCTCTCTTTCTTACCATTTAGTGCACTGCCTCACATTAATCCTACCCTGCTGAGGAGCTAAATTCAGTAATCATAGAAATGGGTTCCTCTGGTGAAAGACACATGAGAGGGTGTGAATTAGCATTGTAGGAAGGATGCAGTTAAACAAGCATTATGCAGCGAAAACTCAATGATATTTGGAGAGCTGTTCCAAGAGCCTATCAGTCTTGGCCAGATGTTAGAGGCTGATAAGAGACTGCTCTCAAGGAGCTCTTCTTTATTCTGTCAGTGCCTCTCCCCATGAAAGAGACTGTAGGAAGGCAATGGCCTGAGGAGATAGAGAGGCACTTGCTATTGTGGTAGCGTGTCACACGGATGTAAAGAAACCACAAATCTAGTTGAATAAAAGGTTCTGTTACAATGTATAAATCACATTTGGTTAACAAAGTGTAAAAAAGATAAAAGTTGGTGTATGTCAAGTGACAGAAAAATTGTTTGGGAGGAACCGCTGTGAACTCCTCATGAGGAAAATGAAAACGCATCATGTGGCATGAGTTAAATGACGTGACACACTTCAAGGGGTGAGAAGAAGTGTCTACCCCAATTTCACAATTTGAATACCACTGCGTGCTGCGTCACAAAACCCATCATGCACTTTGGCTCCCCAGCAAACACTCTTTGGCCTGAGTGTGACAGAGGCGGTGTTATCAGCTGCACAGGCTGACACACTTCACTCTCTTGCCCCAGGCTTTGCACAGTCAGAATCATGCGACCACAGCAGTCAGTGCGGCGTGGCAGGAAGACATCTTCACCACATGAGGTTTGAGCTACATTTGCACGCAGAAGGGTCCCGCCCCCCCCCTAATAACACAAATATGTTTTGGGCAAACATGTTTATGCACACATACACATGTACACAGGGTAAATCACAAGGCTTTTCTGGTTAATCATGTTATCAGTGCATACCTGTGGGTGGTGTTGGGGCTTGGCTAGAAGCAGGTTTGGTTATCAGCAATAATTCATGATTATCAAAGATAATTATGAATTATTAAAATCAATAAAAAACTATTTGAATCAATAACCAATAACCAAACGGTGGATACAATCTCAAAAAGGAGTGTTAACTTTAAAAATGTCAATATCCGAGAGACATTAACATTCATAAGGTGAACAGTGAAGGTTTGAATCCAAACACTGACTCTCTCTCTACCAGCCTTTACCACAATATGTACACAAATAACACCAAAAACAACTTCTCTTCAAGGTATAACAGAGTTTATTAATGCTCACAATATCAATTAACAATCAATAGCACTTCAATCAATGAAGATCTATCATCCAACTACCAACTATCAAACACAAGCAAGCATATGGCACATGTAGATGTGTGTGTGTGTGTGTGTGTGTGTGTGTGTGTGTGAGGAAGAAGAGGAGCAAGATGGCGGACATGGGGAATACATCACGTGAGAAGTCCGGTCAGAGGAGGTGACCGCGAGATCTGAACAGACAATGGCTAATGGCGTCTGCTAGCTTAACATGTCTCTCTGACAATAGGATAGCTTGGGACAGAGCTAAGCTCTGCTACCTAGTTATCTGCTCATCAAATGTGTGTGTGAGTGTGTGTAGGCACGTGTATGTGCGTGGTTAGTAAGAAGAAAGGGGGTGAAAGCACCAAAAGCATAGAGAGATCCTAGCAGCTGTGGGGAGACGCAATCATTGCTTTTTATCACTCAGAGACACGGTGAATGGACTGTGATCCATTTGCTGGCCTTTTAACAGATAAAACGCAATTTACTGGCTTCACACACAATGGCAAACTAACACAAAGCAGCCCAATGAAGCTGGGCAAAACACAAATCAGATTAGCGTGATAAACACAACCAAAACAAGCAGCAAGCAGCAATAATACTTCCACGGTATTAACCAGCAGTAATAACCGGACTCACAGTCCGTTAACTTCACAACAACAGCAATAAAGCTTAAAATAAAACACACTTTAGTAACTTATCTCTGCCCAGACATAAGTTTCTTACTTGTGTCACTTAAGGAGGCAGGCAAAGTGTGTTTCAGTCCATCTTTCAGGTCCGGCTTGGTTCCTTGGGGCTCGGATGCTGACTGGGCCATCTTCTCGCTCTGTCGGTGGATTTTATGGCAGCTGATCCTTGGCGGGGTTGCAGAGAAACAGATCCAGTAACGTGCTCGGTTGAACACAGCAATAATCTTTACTCATCCAGCGAGAGTTAACGTATGTATGGGGTTACTTCCTACGGTAGATGTGGGAACAGCTGGAAGCACGGTTTTGAGAGCGTCTCAGGTGTTTATACTCTCGGTGATGTCACAGTCGGGGGACAGGACCTCTTGTGGGTGCTGGAGGGTCTCGTCCAATGGGAGCTGAGAGTTTGACTCTGCCGGATTTCACACCTGAGTGTGAGTTGAGCAAAGCATGGTGGGAACTGAAGTCTGTTTTGGACGCCTTTTGTTCAACTTGGCGCTGTTTTTTGTTATAAGGCTACAGTCAGGCTTTATGACTGCATACAGGCCTGCCTTTGTCTCATACACAGGGCATATAAGGCCCAAAATTCCAGTCAGTTTGAGACTGAACTTCACTAATTTAGTCCCTTCAGCCAGAAGCTGCTACTGAAGGGTGTCGTCGATGGTGAGGTTGGGACCTCTGAATGGACAGGACAATAGCCAGCTTGGCAGCTTGTTGGAACATGATGAGTACTGCAGCAATCTCAATACTGGCTTGTCTTGGTGCCCAGTCGGTACTTTGGTATGTCAACAACACAGTTGACCCAAACAATACCGACTCCTGCCCGGATCTGGCTTTCATGGTGAATTGAACAGCCATCCACATAGACCTTTGGGAGGTCTCGGCAGACATTCTCATCATAATAATGATGGTTGGAAGGAAGCGATGGAGTGGTAACGAGTAGGGACTGGGAGCTCAGTTGCCCCTCACAGTCACAATGTTGACATTCGGCCAGGGCCCGGCCCAAGGCCATTTCGTGGTTCTTGGCGTACATGACCTTGACATTTGAGCCTTGCAACACCATCATCCAGGAGGCGATGCGGTTGTTGGATACCCGTCCTTCCCTCAGCCACTGGCTGTTCGGGAAGGTGACGGGTTGGTGACAAGTCCCAATAACTACCTTCTGGTCCCCAGTGTAGCTGCGGAAGTGTTCCACAGCCAATTCAGTGGCAAGAAGGGCCTTTTCACAGTCGGAGAACTTCATCTTGACGCTACTCAGAGGTCAGCTCACGTAGGCGACGACCCGCTTGTCCGTGTCATATTTCTGTGCCACTGAGGCAGTGGGAAGAGAAGCTTTCCTCTATGTGAACCTCTTTGTCCTTGTCTGGGTAGACCAGACCTGCAGAGTTTCTCCTTTATCCAGCGGAAAGACTGGGCTCAAAGGTTCCTCTGGTGGGGGACAAATTCCGTCACCATCTGAGGTTGTGTCTCCTGGCTGAGTCATGAGGGCGTACATGACCATGTCACCTCCGGTGCCCAGAGCAGCACTGCAGATTGCTTTGCTCTGTAGCATCTCGTGGCAGGCAATGGTGATTATTTTGGTTGGGAAGGTGAAAAGGACATTGTCCAGGTTGTCGTCTCTGGCTAGGGAATGGGGCAGCTCTCCTATGACAGGCACTGTCAGTTCAAAGTCATGGAAAGAGCTGTCGACCAAAATCCCTAGCAGTTGCCGCGCCCTCACCTGAATCGGGACATGCGTCAGATTCTGACAGGTATGGGGGAAGACGCAGTCAGGTTGAGGTCCCAGAAGCAGGGTAAATGTTGGAAGAATGCCTGCAAACAGGCATCTTATGTCCCTTAAGCATCAAGAGACAGATGGGGACACCTGATGTTCGCACGGGAATAGTCAAATAGACTTCGCTGCTAACCTGACATGCCTGGGGAATGGTCTGACCTGATAGCATGTGTTCTGGTTCAATGGTCAGGGGATATTTTCTGGCACTAGCCTGGGACCACAGAACCTGGTTGACTGTATTCAGCTGGGTGCCAAGCTTGACTAGAAGGTGGTGGAGTTGAGGGACCTGTTTCCTGCCAAGCTGTATGGAGAGGACACATTCCCCAATCGGTTTTTGGAAGGGTTTGCAGTGACTCTGCAGAAAGAAGGTGGTGACTTTGCTGCACGAAGAACAAAGGAGAATTGTACTGACACAAGTCGTTATAAAGGTCATTGGTTGTGGTCTAGTACTGAAATGATTAGTTGATTAACACAACTGCCTAATCACTAAAGTTATTTAACAAGCACACATGCCAAACATTTGATTTCAGCTTCTGAAATTTGAGGGTGTGCTGCTTTTTTTTATCATTATAAATTGAATATGTTTGGGAATTGGATGGTTGGACAAAACAAGCAATTTGAAGATGTCTGGGAACTTGTAATGGGCTTCTTTGGCTGTTGTTTTGGCATTGTATTGATGAACTAATTAATTGATTATTCAAATAAATAATCAGTTGATTAATCAGTAACAAATCTTTGCTTCAGACCAAATGTGGTCATTATAGTGGATCAAGCAACACTGTCGCCTAGATCTTAGATTTATCTGTTTCCCAATTACGTTAACATAATTGCTGCCTGGATTCTGTTCACAGGCAACCTTTTTTTTTTCGAGTGAAGGAAGCACTATATTTCTGTACTTTGTACTTGGTCAGGGTTGACGGTGGACATACAGACACCAGAGACTGGGGATGGTGTCCTGAGTCCTGCTTGTGGATTTATGCAACAAAAGCACTTTGGTTAAGGTTTGGGAAAAAAGTTTTGTCTTGTGCCTCAAGTCACTGCGCTATTTTTTTTCGGTGTTAAACCAAAACCATGATCTTTCCCTAACCTCAAACAAGTGATGTGAGTGGCTAGACATGGCCATAAAAATGTTGAATCATGTTTTAATTACTAGGAGCAAATATTATATTGCAAAAGCTACAATGAGATATATTATAGGAAAACCAAATTAAATACTGTTAATATTTTATTGATATGTTTAGTAATAATATTAATATTAAATGACTTGCTGGATACTATCATTTAGAGCTGCAACGATTAGTCGATTAATTGATTAATCGCCAAGTCATTTTTTGAAAGAACATATTCTCTGATTTTATCTTCTCAAATGTGAATATTTATAATGTTTCTTTAGTCTTCTATGATAATAAACTGAAACTGTGATGGACTTCTTTCACCAATTTCTGACATTTTACATACTAAACGACTAATCGATTAATCAAGAAAGTAATCAACTGATTCCTCAAGAGCTAACAGGATAAAACCTGTTTTCTGTGGAACACTTTGATTCTCCGATCCTGTATGTAGTTATGTAAGACCTGTTTGATCATATGAATGTCTGGCCATTTTCAAATTACTAACAGAGCTACCTATAATTACAGCAAAAAGAACAAGTCAAAGCTTTTTCTTTTGAAGTCAAAGGATTTCAGATGCCATCATTATACTCCTGGCTTGCCTTTTTTCTTCTTAATATCCACTGCACTGCAAATAGGTAAAAAAAGAAAAAAAGGAAAAAAAAACACACATCATGGCTTTGACCCAGGTTAGGTTTCAGTGATCTATCATTTTAGACCTCCAAAAGGGAATGACAAAGGTAATAGAGCAAGTTATGGTGGTGAGAATAAAGAAATGAAATGCAGCCAAGAAAATGCTTGATACAATCCCTCGGCAGCAGCGGCAGCAGCAGCAGCAGCAGCAGCGGTAGCAACAACAGTAGCCTGTTATTTTCCCTTCCCCCATGGCCTCTGTTGCCATTTCCCAGTAATAGGAGATGGGTGTTGCTCACTGCCTGCGTGCCTAATTGAGAGGAAAACAAACTGGTTGCTACAGATAATGGGAAAGGTGAGGCAAAATACCATTAATAGTCAGTGATCCTTTTAAATAATTACCAGTGTCCACTGTGTCACGTTACCAGCACTGTTCCCATGATTGATGTCCCAGCTATGATGGGTGTTAAGATAAACCTGCTAATGCAAAGAGGAATCAATCTTACATATTATAACCTATGGAAATAAATGCTACAGTTTAAGGTGATTTAACAACATGGTTACATAAGGTTTTGTGTAGGCAGAACAGCAGTACAAGTACATGTTCACAATATTGTAGTGACTGATGATAACCACAGGCATATTAGAAAATAGCAAGGAAGGAAAATATTTATCTTAGTTTACATAACACAAATACAGGTTTCCAGGCACATTTAGTGATAATGATATTAACCTAATTGCACTCCCTTATACTTTGATTTCCAACATACTGGGATTCATGAAAGCGGGAAGCAGCATTCAAGGTCAAGCCTTTCATAGGAACAGCACGCTAAGCCAACAGCACATGATAAATGATAAACATACCGTACTACCATAGTTCTTAATAATGCACTCCACATCTCTGCAGTTATAATGAAACATTCAGTAGCTGTGGGGATGAATATTGCATGTCATTAATGGATCAAAGAATCAGAAGGTCAGGAGCCTATGTATGCCTCTTCTTTTTTTTCGGTGTGTGTGTCCGCTCTAGTATGGTTGTGTGTCTGTCTGTGTGTGTTCCAGTGTTGTTTGTCAGGAGGGATGCTCCTGCTGTTTGTTAGTCCCTCAGACTGTAATGCTTCAGTTATCCCTTTGTTAGCCGGTTCTACTGTACCTGCAATTAAATTTCCAAAGTCAGAGGAGCTTAACTAATTACTCCCAGCAAATGCCCCCTCTTTCCAATGCAAATAACACCGCAATATGCTGTTATAGTGCAGGAAGCCATAACACGGGCCTGGTGGATCTCACTCTGTCAATCAATACAAAATTGGATTTGCAACATAATGTTATGTCAGCTATTTCTGTGCATTCATTTGACAGATAAAACTGTAATCAAGCTAATGCAATGCTCTCAACAGAATAGTTTAGCAGCCTAAGTTGAAATAAAGCCACTTTTTACTTTTTGCCCGACTGAGCAGCATCCAAGTCTCAGCTGCAACATTTCTCGTGAATGATACTGATGAGAGCTTGACAAGGCAGAGACAAGGCATCTTGTCTGCACAGGAATGAGAATGAAGCATTTTTCAAATGCAAATCACCATCAAAACATCACCTCAGAATCATCTTCTTCTTTCGGCTGTTTCCGTTAGGGGTCGCCACAGCGGATCGTCCGTTTCCATCTCTTTCTGTCCTTTGCATCTTCTCACGCCAACAATCTGCATGTCTTCCCTCACCCTATCCATAAACCTCCTCTTTGGCCTTCCTCTTTTCCTCTTGCATGGCAGCTCTATCTTCAGCATCCTTCTCCCAATATAACCAGCACATGTCCAAACCATCTCAATTTCGCCTCTCTCGCTTTTTCTCCAAACTGTCCAACCTGAGATGTCCCTCTAATATACTCATTCCTAATCCTGTCTATCTTCGTCACTCCAAACGAAAATCTTAGCATCTTAAGCTGCCACCTCCAGCTCTGCCTCCCGTCTTTTCGTCAGTGCCATCCCCTCCAAACCATACAACATAGCTGGTCTCACTACCCTCTTGTAAACCTTCCCTTTCACTCTTGCTGGTACCCTTCTGTCGCAGATCACTGCTGACTCCCGCACTACTTTGAACAGTTGACCCCGAGTATTCAAACTCATCCACCTTTGCCATCTCTACTCCTTGCATCCTCACCATTCCACTGTCCTCCTTCCAACTCCCTGCATACCTCCACCTCTCTGAGCTCTCCTCAACCTGCTCCCTACTACAGATCACAATGTCATCTGCGAACATCATAGTCCATGGAGATCTCGTCCACCAATCGGTCCATCACCATTGCAAACAAGAAAGGTCTCAGAGCCGATCCTTGATGCAATCCCACCTTCACCTTGAACTTATCCGTCACTCCAACCGTACACCTCACCGCTGTCACACTGCCCTCATACATATCCTGCACCACGCTTACATATGCCACTCCCGACTTCCTCATACAATACCACACCTCCTCTTTTGGCACCATTATATGCTTTCTCTAGATCCACAAACATTCCCAAAGCAAACATTGCATCAGTAGTGCTCGTTCCTGGCATGAAACTATACTGCTGCTCACTATTCATCACCTCTCCTCTTAACCTAGGTTCCACTACTCTTTCCCATGACTCCATGCTGTGGCTGATCAACTTTATACCTCTAGTTACTACAGCTCTGCACAGCATCCTTATTCTTGAAAATCAGTACACTTCTTTTCCACTCAAGCATCCTCTCACTTTCCAAGATTGTGTTAAACAATCTACTTAAGAACTCCACTGCCAACTCTCCTAAAACATCTCCACTCTTCATCCTCTTCATAGCTGCCCTCACTTCCTCCTTGCTATTCAGCCACACTTTCTGATTCCCTATTCCCACTGTCTCTCTCTCTCATTTTCTTCATTCATCAGCCCCTCAAAGTACTCCTTCCACCTTATCAACACACTCTCCTCGCTAGTCAGCACATTTCCATCTCTATCCTTCACCACCCTAACCTGCTGCACATCCTTCCCAGCTCAGTCCCTCTGTCTAGCCAATTGGTACAAGACCTTTTCTCTTTCCTTAGTGTCAAACCTCTCATACAACTCGCCATATGCCCTTTCTTTAGCCTTCGCCACCTCTCTCTTCACCTTACGCCACATCTCCTTGTACTTCTGTCTACTTTCTTCATCTTTCTGGCTATCCCACTTCTTCGCCAACCTCTTCCTCAGTATACTTTCCTGTACTTCCTCATTCCACCACCAAGTCTCCTTGTCTTCCTTCCTCTGTCCAGATGACACACCAAGTACCTTCCTAGCCGTCTCTCTCACCACTTCTGCAGTAGTTACCCAGCCATCCGGCAACAATTCACTACCACCCAGCACCCGTCTTTACTTCTCCCCGAACTCCACAAAACAGTCTTCCTTCTTCAACTTCCACCGTTTTATCCTCGGCTCTGTCGTCATTCTCTCCCTCTTCTTGGTCTCCAAAGTTATCTTACAGACCACCCTCCACCTGGCAGTCTGTGTGTGTGCACCTTCCTCCACTCTTATACATCTCCCTGTGCTCCTCTCGAAATATGTATTCACCACAGCCATATATAGTATGTATGTGTATATATATATATATATATATATATATACACCACAGTATATATATACCTTCCTTCTCTCCATCATATCAGCCAGCTCTCTCCCTTTACCAGTCATAGTGCCAACCTTCAAAGTTCCGACTCTCACCTCCACACTCCTACTCTTCCTCCTCTCCCGCTGCCTCCTGACATGCCTTCCCCCTCTCCTTTCTCCTTTTCCCAACAGTAGCATAGTTTCCACCCTGCTGATCAAACAGTACCGGTGGTGGCTGTTGGTAACCTGGGCCTCTACCGATCTGGTATGGAAATCTGATTAATGATCCACATATTTGATTGGGCACAGGTTTTACGTTGAATGCCCTTCCTGATGCAACCCTCCCCATTTATCCGGGCTTGGGACCAGCACTAATAATGCACTGGCTTGTGCATCCCCAGTGGCTGGGTTTGAAACATCACCTCAGAATATTAAGTCTCATGTAAATTCTCTCTGTTTTGATGCATATTTGCATATTCTCATGTAGTGTACTGTCAGTGGCAGCATCCGGTGGCGGGGGAGCACAGAGAGGTTTCGGTGTTCATTCAGTTCACCAGACAACTATTGCCATAATTACCTTAGGACATCTGCAAGGCCACCATCAGCCTAAAAACACCACCTGCAGACTACAAGGCCTTCAAAACCATCTCTGCATGCTTGTGACTCTGTAATATACTGTAGCAGAGCCTGAGCTAGAGCCATCTCAGAAAGATTCCCATCAGTGGTGACTCATGTGAGATAAAATAATGTGAAAGAAAAAAGAAAACAGACAGTAAGAACCAAAACAATAAACATAGGCTTAAAACTTTCTCTCTTTGTGTACCGTTTGACACCAGTAGTATATTCTCTTTATTAAGATTTTATGTAAAAACAGATCAGTGACGGATAATAAAAAGTTGATGATAATGGTGCTATTGACAAAGCATTTTAAGGAGCAAATAAAAGTCAGCAGCAACATATTGTGGTAGGTTTAAGCAGTGTTTCTGTCTCTTGTGTGAATGGCACGAGGGTTGCCTCGCTGCTTACGTTGTTTAAATTATACATTAAGTCAGGCTGCAGATACACAGGAGTGCATTATTTACCGATGCCAGCAGAGGAGACGCAGATGCTCTACTGTATGTCTAGAACATCCAGTACACACCTGACAGCTGGAGGGGCTACTCAGTAAGCACTTAAATCACTTCATGTGTTCATAAAGATTTAGAATACTGCTGTTTAACTCATAACCACAGAAACGTCACACCATGAGTGCGCATGCTGTGGTTTTGGTTTTTGTAAAATCGCTGAAATAAAACTGAAATTACAATATGGCCATGCTAAAAGAAGTCAAAAAAGTCTGTTATTTTTAACATCCTGAGCTTGTGACATTTCTATGACACGCTGCAGTTTATCACACATCTCACATCACTTTTCCTGAACACCACATTCCTCTTAGAGTCATTAAATTTTCACTTTTTTTTTTTTTTTTTCATTTCTTCTAGAGGTAAAGTGCACTGGATGTGTCATCCATGTGATCCAATTCACTCTGACAGAAGCCTTTATTGCTTGGCCACGTTTACTCCACATGTACGTATGTCCTTGCAAAATAACCCTTATTCATTTCCATTAATTTTGGCCAGTGGTGGAGCCGCGGCAACACCGGCAATAAAACAGCTCATTTATTTGACATGAAAGCTGATGATTACTAAAGACAGCTAGAGTGGTGACAACAAAGGCAGAGGAAATCCAGAGAAGATAGAGTTGGATTGATCTGCCTCAGAGCAAACAAATGGCCCTGTCACTGAGGGGAATAGTTATACTTTATCCTCTATTGCCCAGCTAGTAAACCCAGATTTCTGTTTAATAGAAATCTGGGTTTGTAGAAATAAAGCACCATTTTGAGCACAAACCTAATATGACAAATTTTCTAAGTTCTTAAAAAGTCTGGACAGCTTGGGTTGCATGTCATGCAAGTGAAAAGACAGGCCAGTCCAGCTCAGTGGGAGTTCTGCTTTAAAAGAAACATATCTGAACGATAACAAATTGCTCTGGGCTGTAAGATTCATCACTGTCAGACCTTCTATTTTGCCTCACTTCTATAGGTCATGATGAGCCCCTTAAAACAGGAATTTTCTGAGAATATGGCACACTTATTTTAAAACCTCTTCACCTGACATTTTAAAAGGTTAAGCTCCCTAGAAAGGGCAAACTAATTAAATAATTTCTTCTCAAAGAGGGAAAAAATATCAGTTAATCATAGTGAAGATATATCTCACAAATATTAGATCATCATTTAGAGGCACTGTAGATGAAGCAGTGACAGCATATCAGGTTAAAGATACAGTACAGGGAGGAAATACTGCAATTATAGCCAAATGTGTCCTCTGTCAGTAAACTGAACATCTTTGGGTTGTGGACATAAGACATTTGACGACGTCACTCTGGGCTTCGGGAAACATCGACATTTTTCACCATTTTCTGACATTTTATGGACCAAACCACGAATCGATTAATTAAGAAAATAATCAACAGATTAAGTGATAATGAAAATAATCCCCCTACCCCATTCAACACTTTTTTTTAGAAGTTAATCATATTCATATTAGGTCCTACCCTGCATTGTGTGCCCCTCTCACAGACACCCACACAAACAAACCCCACTAATCATTGCCACACCATAATCTAGCCTCCAACTGTCACACATGCAGAATTATTACAACAAATTGGTGTTTTACTCAGACCTCTTGCAGCAGTGCAGTTTGCTCAATTTAAGATAAACAATGATTTCTAGAACTAAGGTTCATCTTGTTGTCTGGACATGAGCGACACTAGCCAGCCGTATATGCAGAGATAAACTAGGATCCTCATGTATGAACATCATCTTGATATTTTCAGAGACATTATGTCCTAGCCTTTGCATAAAATAATGCATTAATGTGATTAGGATCAGTGCATGGGGCGATAATGCTCGGTGCAGTCTAGGTGATTTCAGATTTGACACAGCGGGTTATGATATAAGACTGTATCCTATCGGACAGGATGGAATGGACGGACGAGGCCGTTGGACTAATGCAGAGTGACACTTGCTCTCTCAGCGACTCCCCTAATGGCCCACAGATAGACATACAAAACTGGGTGGCGTGAAGGACGCAGGGTTACAGGTTTATTCAACCACTTCTCTATCCGGTCCAATGTCTCCTGTTATTGTGACATTCATATTTACATACTTGGCAGACAAGTTCCTAACAAGATCATGATTAACAATCATGTTGCTAAAGATAGTTTTTATTTTTATGATTTCAGGTTTGGTTTGTGAGAATTCGGAAGAAGGTTATGACAAAGAAAAATCAAAACAAATCAACACAAAACACTGAAGTGTAGAACATAACTGTAATAAAAGTGCAAGTGGATGTTTAGCCAAGTGACAGTATTCATTTGTCACCTTGCAGGCTACTGGTGGTTGACTATTTGGAGCACAGGAGTAGAGGTTATTTGTGGTGGCTTGTGTGGTTGCGTGCTTGGGTGTGTGTATTTCCCGGGAAAAGTGCTGGTGGCAGCGATGCTACGAACAAAAACACTATTCTGCAGGCAGGAATACTCAGTGATGGGAAATAAAGAGTTTTACCAGCAGCCATCTATAGTAAATCTCAGCATGTTGGTCTGACATTTCACACTTCATTTAAAATTCAAAAGTCAATGAATGACAAGACTCACATGTGCTTAACATAAAGTACTGTTAACTACTGCGTGCACTGTAGGAATCATGCTTCTTTAGATTTTTTTGGTTGCCCTTTGTTTGTCTAATGTTATTAGTTTTCATATTGTATGTATGTATGTCAAGGAATAAACAGACACCATCACTGAGAGACTTCGTTTGTCTCGCTGTCCGGTATCAAGACTTCATGAAATCTGCCCATGCAGCGGCCCTGAGCACCATCGAGGCTGCTGTTGCAAGAGAGAGAGGGCACCTGCCTGCAGAAAATGTCCTGAAACTGGAAGCAGACAGTTTTTCAGCTTAGCTTTCTGATGTTGTCGAGAGACACTGGGACGGCTGCGGGCTGCTTCAAGCCAGCGAGTGAATGGTAACTGTACTCAGTGAAGACATGTTCAGGTGTTGGAGTAACGCTTATGCGGCAATAAACAAGGATTTTTCTCCTCAGTGTTTCAATGTTAATCTTACTGTAGCCTATGTGATGATGATTTTAGGTAAATGTGAGTCTTCTGTGTATTTCCATTCATTACTGAAACATGATGGTGAATCACAGCTGTGATTAAAAAAAAAAGATATTCTACTGAGACATGATGGCACATCTCAAAAAAAGTTATGTAACATGCAATATGATTGAATAGTGACTCTTTAAAATAAATATACAATTGATCAGTATTATGTTTTTAAGTTCAGATTTGAGTAACTTTAAATTAAACAAATTATTTAGGGGGGTAAAGCATAAACAACATGAATGACTGCAGTTTCTCCTACCATTCTGCATCAGTGCAACTTTAATAGATTAATATGACACAGATTTGAGTTTTACATCAAATCAAAAAACTTGTCAACTGCAATTTAACACCTATTGTCATTGTTTCAAAGCTGTAAACTGACCTCTGAATCATTGGCTTCTCTTATCACTAAAGGTCTCATGAATCAAAGGCTCCTTTAACATGTTTGTGATCAACTTCATCCAGCAGATAAACTTAGTATACAGTCTATGATCCAGCTTTGTATTTCGTTTGGGCAGGGACTGTTAAATATGAGGATATTTGAGTCTATGCTTTTGAGTCCTGGCTAAGCTTCCCCCCCCCCCCCCTCTGTGCTATAAATACACAGCTTGCCACAGAAAATCTGTCTATCTAGATGAAATCTGAAACAGGTAGAGGAGAATATATTGTACAGGCAGTTGCCTCTCAGTCCTAGATTTTCTTAAGACTTCTAAACATGGGCCACAGTATAGTATGTGATCCTAAAATCTCACTCTAATTAAAAGCCAAACCTTTGTATAACCATATAATTACTAGTAATCCTAATAATAAGTGTTGTAATAATTACAACATACAGCTGTTATATCCATCAGTGTCACTACACTGTAAGTATGCATTGCGCATTTACTTCTATAGTCGCAATAATCCAACCAACACAGTATAATCACAAATATGTTTGTATTTGCTGTTTAAATGTTGTTGTCGTTTATGTGGTTCGTGCTTCTCCAAAGAATATAAGTAATATAATTTGTATAAATAGTTGGCCCTGCCTCTAGTTGTTGCTGCAGAATATTTTGTCTAAATAATGAACCTTCATTACAATAAAGGCTTTACCCGCATGTCGTAACTTGTCAGGCAGCTACAATAATTGGTAATGGGATTTTCACTGAGCTCAAAAGGCAGAGTCAAAACAACAATGTACTATAAAATTATTTATTTCTACATAGGCCCCGACTGCAACACCTTTGTTATTCCACGGAAGTAACTGAACTCAAACTGTATGACACAAACCACCCACAGCTGTGCACTGGAATGTTTCCAAATTAAGGCCATTAAATCAGTAGGTGCAAAGTTACTTCTTCTGTAATAGGGAGGAAAAAAAGACAAATAACAGTCTATTAAAATGAGTATAATGTACATAATGTAATCCCATGTAAATCTATAATATGCACACAGTGGGAGGGTATGCTTTGTATATTCCAGTCTCAAAAATGTCCCAAACGGATCCACGTACACACACAGACAAAAATAATGTAGTTTTTTTTTCCCACCACAAATGGATGCAGAAAAAAGAATAAGAAATATTAAGCGATGTGATTCTAAAAGAAAGTAGCATGTTTATCTTAATTTGTGATAATGTGTTGCCATAAATGGTAAAATGGTAAATGGACTGCACTTATAGCACCTTTCTAGCTTAATGCACAAAGACCAAATATTGTTTGTCCACCAACAACAGTTCATTTGGTTTGGTTTCCAATTTAGAAAACTTTATTTTATTGTTATTTTTATTATCATCTAAATGAATTCATTATAGGGTCTTAGTTATGATTTTTTGTTCTCTAAAACATGGTATTGTGTGTGATATCACATGTGTGTCATTTTGATATAATGAGGTTGGTTTGAAGGAATGTCAGAGCTTCAGCTGTGTCAAACAGATTGTTCCCTTTACTTTACATTATTAAAAAGGCAATTATATTCCTCTTTTATCATTTCCCCCCTAATAATAATAATTAAAAAGAGATGATGATGATAATGATTGTGAAGACTGCTCCCCCGGCACCGGAATGACGAATTTGTTAAATATGATATGTTGACAACGCTCACCCGTGGTTAACGTGACTTTTTGCTTTATTGTGAATTTGCACATAATTCAGTTTAATATGACTTGAAATCGTGTGAATAGTAGAGCTCCAACATCTTCTGTGTTAAATACATATTTGTGGTTGACTGTACATGGTTGCAAAGCTGATTTCAAATGTATTTTTTTTTCATAATAAAAATAATATTAATGTTGATAATAATAATGACTCAGAAGAAGATACATATTTATAAGATTCAGTCATTACCATGGCAACAGCATGCTTCTCACTCATAATAACTGCGCTTTCATAGAGCAACTGCTCTGGCTGTCCACTGACTCCAGTGTTAACCCGACCACAGCGTTATGAGACATTTTGAGCATCAGTCCCATTGGAGAACTGAGGGTGGGAGGACCCGCCGTCCAGAAGTATTTTCCCCACTGTCACTTCCCATGTTAAGGTTTTCTTTTAATGATACGATATCCTCAATATTTCTCATCACAAAAACACAACCTGATAATTCAACAATACAGTAGGTCAGTGTTATGGTCATCAGTTTTAATAATTTCTCCTTTAAGTCTGAGAAATCAAGTTTTTTTTTTGTCAGTTTTGGACGGCGGAAGGCTGCATTATACATGATCCTCAGCCACCGTTGCTATGGAGAAGAAGCCAGTCTGCTTTGCAATGTCGGGAGTGCTTTATTGGATGACATGCCTCAATATTAATTAAGGAAGAGTCTTATGTTTTAAGAATGATAATTTCATATTAAATAACCTCAGCCACATATTTGTGGAAATATAAAAATTAAATTAGCAACTTCACATTTTACAATCACAGGCTATAAAACACCGTTTGTTAACAGAGGTAGTGGCGTTTGGATTCGGATAGTTGTGATTGCGGCCGATTGGTGGCAATTTGAAATGGAATGAAGCCCACCCAGGGCAGACAACCCAAAACAGGAGTCAAAGGCTCCAAGTCCACTCACAACACAGCGCCCTTTCCCTAACCCTAACCATCAAATCTTGTACCACGGCCACATAAACGGGATGAAGACGGGGTTGAATGGGCTATGTCATGCTGTCATATAATCCCAAAGCCAAGAATCCAAAAAATCTCCAGGGTTGTGTAAATAGTAGCCTATGCATTCCTGTCAGAAGCCTACTGGATATGCTTGTATGCCTGGGAAGCTCTGCAGCCTGGTTTCTTCCCTTGACGATAATTAAAGGTGACCTCACAGAGCACACAGGCTACAAACAACAAATTACAAACTTAACTCCCTGCCATCACTTTATTGGCTGAAGACCTTCAGTTGTGGACATATGGAACGCAATATGTGAAATTAAGATATAAATGTACTTGTTACATCTTCTTTCACAAGCAACATTCGACATTTATCTGAAATCCTACAACACGAGGATCCACGGGCATTATATTTATATATGATTTGTCTCTTTGTGTAACCGATAATTGTGTGCAAATAAACAAATGCAAGCAGTATGAATAAATGATTTGTGCATGAACTTTATTAAAATATTTTGTAAAAATAAAGCTAAAGTACAAATCTAAATAATATTTTGAGTTTTCAATTCATCTTTTTTGAATTCCTGTTCAAATCAATATGAAATTTTGACATATGAAAGGAACTCCAAATGTGTAATTAATGTAACTGTATGTAAACATGACAGGTGACAACACAGGTGACAAATTAAAGGAAGAAACCTTTAGAAACAAACCACCGTTGGGCCACTGTGAACCACCAGAACAGAAATATAAATGTGAACTCCAGCTTGTACAGTTATTGTGGGCTTGTTGCCGGCTCTGTATTTTGCTGTGCTGGCTCCCAGGTGTCATCCCACACTTTGCCACCGCCAGGAAATGAAAGAAAAAACACATACACACACACACACAATACACGTTAACAGGATAATCTCAGTTGTGATATATGAGAATTTCTAGGTTGAAACATGTCCTCTGTGTTCATATGCCATGCTACAGACAATTTCACCTTAAAAGTGAAAAAAAAGTTTCCACATTATGGACTGGCTTCTTCTCCATAGCAACGGTGGCTGAGGCTCATGGGTATTGTAGAGCCATCCGCTACCTAAAACTGACAAACCTGTTTTATAAACATCTGGAACACAATATGTGCAATTAAGATACAAATGTACTTTTAATTCTACTGTGTGCACATAAACAAAAACAAGCAGTATGAATGAATAATTTGTACATAGACTTTACTTTTAGTATTTATTATTATGAACTTTATTATCCCACATTACCAATACCATGGCCAGTTGTCAGCAAAATGTTTGTTATCACATTAGAAACATCAGCATATAAGGTGTTATGATCACTTTAATTATCGTTAAGGGAAGAAACCAGGCTGCAAAGATGCCTGGGCATATAAGCACATCCAGGAGGCTTCTGACAGGAATGAATAGACTATTCACACAACCCTGGAGATTTTTTGTATCTTTATGATTCTTGGCTTTTAGCATTCTTGGGATTATATGTCAGCATGACAAAGTCCATTCATTTAGAATCAGAATCTGTTTTATTAGCCAAGCATGCAAAGAATGTGTCTTGAAGTTTGCCCCCACAAATGCAACATAGAATAAAAATAGACAAAAGTAAGGTAATAATAATATAATATTATATATTTCTCAGAATCGATGATGTTGCCATGGTAATGACTGAATCTTATAAATATTTATCGTCTTCTGATTCATTGATTCAGGAAAATGATAAAAGAAGAATATAATTGCCTTTTTAATAACGTAAAGTAAAGGGAACAATGTATTTATTATTCATTAGCCTTTCTGGCTAACTCTGGCATATTTTCAGAAATGTTATTAATATGCACCGTCCCTGTCAAATAAAGTAATAAGATAATAACCTAAAAAAAAATATTTGACACAACTGAAGCTGTCATTCCTTCAAACCTACCTCTTTATATCAAAATGACAGTTATATCACACACAATACAATGTTTTTAGAGAACAAAGAATTGTAACTAAGGCACTATAATAAATTCAGTCAAGTGACAATAAAAATAACAATAAAATAACATTTTCTAGACTAGAAAACAACATTAACCACCGCCCATTGCGTAACGTTGTTGAACCAGGGCACTCATGTGTCTAGCAAGACAAAGGATCCTAATTGACTTTCCATTGGCATTGTTTCCATGGTACCGGCACGTAATTTTAACACATTATGTGTCACCATCACGTAATGCGGTGTTAGGATGCTGTGGTCATTTCACGTATTTCTGTGAGATCAGGTTCTGCTGGTAGTTGGATTTTGTTATCTTCTGACAGAACCAGATGAGCTGTGTCCCAGTTAGTCTTTATGCAACACCGAGCTAACTGGCTGCTCGCAGAAGCTTCATATTTACTGACAGACACGAGAGTCGTATCGATCTTCTCATCCGACTCTCGACAAGAAAGCAAAAACGTCTCACTACCCTTTTAAAGAACTGTGACCAAGATATGTACTCAGTGGGACATTTAACAGTTGAAAATGAAAATGTTCTCTGGTAGTCAAACTGCATTATGATGACATTGTTTCTAAATTACCACAAATTAAGACATAAACACAACACCAATTTCTCTGCAATAAGCCAATATCAGCAGGTATATTTAATTATCTTTTTTATTTTGGCCATAAAACAAACCTTGATGGAATTTTAATGAACATTTTAGTTACGTCAATTAAATCCTCGTCAAAGTTGTTTACTTGCCTAAGCTTAGCAGTGGATTAATCATTAACATTTGGCAAAAAGGTGAAAATGGTCATATAATCCAATCAGAATTCAGGTTCACGTAATAAGATAATCTGAATTATTCCATGAAATCTGACAAAAGAAAAAAAAAAAGATCCATGTTTATGAATTTTACATAGACCTTAAAGTGCAGATTGGCAGTGCAGCACACACTCATCATCAGGCCTGGGCTCCCCTGAGGTTTCACACTGTTGAAACTGTGTCCAGTGGGGCTGCGGTGTCTTTAAGAGATCACAGTTCATTGACATGAGCGTGTCTGAAGCGAACAGCTTTCATTCCCTGGGCACTGATCCCCCTTCCTGCAACACTCCTCAGTGTGTTATGCTCAGTTTGGGTTTGTCACCCAAAGCTGCTGTGAACAAGGTGAATGAGTAAAGACAAGGCAATAGCACAGAACCACTCCAGCCTGGAATACAGACTACACTGGGCTTTGAGTCAAGGAAATGTTGAAATCTCATTTAATTTTCTGCAATAAAGAGAGTCTCATCACTATTCCTCCTACTCTCCTATTATAATATTTCATGTTACATAAAGCATAGTGTGACTCAGTCACAAAAGGAGCACTTTGTTTACATCACATCCTTTATTTTTTATCTGTAAAGCTCGAAGGTCCTGACATTACTGGATCTGGAACTTTTACATTATCATTAGCTTAGAAATATGTGTTCAAATTGTCTCGCCTTTCTGGCAACTTTGTCCTTCTATGTCTGGATTTTTGCCATTTTTATTTTATTTTTTTCTATTATGACTCCTTAAAGCTTCAATACTGATTAGCCAGAAATAGTCATTTGGTGTAGTGAGGAAACCAGTGCTTGTTATTGTTGAACCTGACTATTGTGCCTGTTTATCTTGCAAAAACATTTGTTTCCATTTCATGTTGTAGAAAACATGGCATTCATTTGAAGACATTCTTAAAATACTGGTGTTGTACTATTCTGCAGTATTAGAGACCTTACAGACTTAGGCCTGCATGAGGAGATAAGATAAACTTTTCAATGATCAGAGTCTTCTCTGTGGTCTATATGAATGGTCCAGAGTTTGCCAGAAGCTTTTTGTAATTTGTTGTTGCTATTTTTTTGTTTAGTTTGTTTTGGGCTTTTTGAGTCTCTCTTTTTCAAAATTTGTACATTCATGGTCCAATTGTAATCTGAAAGTCCACATAACTAAACCCTGACTATATAATCTAAATTTACAAGCTGCATGGTCGTGTTAACATTCCCACTCTTAGTAACCATTCATTACATAGTAACCAAAAAGATTTCTTGAGGAAAGTAAAAAGTCAGAAGTTTATGGACTTGGTAGAGATCTTCCAACACCAGCATATGCTGGTTATAAGCTGGACATATGGTGGCTCATGTGTGTGTAGTGAATATGGGTTTACATTAGCTGAGCTAATGCTGTTATATATATAGGCCTTAATTAAACCTGTTGTCATGGTTTAAGAAAAACAAAGCTATGACGGCTTTATTGAAATTCTGTTGATGAAGACGTTCAATGTCAAAAATAGTTCAACAGTATGAACTTGAAAGCTAACAAACATTCCTCTCTATGTTCATGGTATTTTTTTCCTTTTAATCTCCCTAAAATAAGTTTTATTTCAAACTGGTAGCACATGATGGCTGTTTTGCACACATTATAAATTCATAGTCCCAGGTTTGTAACCATATTTAAGATTATAATCTCATTTTGTGACATAATGCAGTGTCTCATTTGGGGGATGGCACTATCATTACATTAATTGGGAGTGAGACTCCAGCTTCAAATTATGGTAGTTGCAAAAACAATTATATGATGTACGGTATCTCATTATGTGATTTGGACACAAAGAGAATTATTAAGCACACAAAACAAACCAGAGAACATGCTCTTATGTTATTTTAAAAAATCTATTTTATTGTACAGTAATAGCAGATTTATTTCTAAAGACTACAGAATCCTTTACTCACTGTAGCATTCCAGTTTTTTCTTTCTTTTTCCTATATTTCATGTTCATGCTGTGTTTGAAAGTAGTAAAATAACCAAGCAGGTAGTTCCAAGTCTGAAAAGTGAAGCCAATGCAGAAGTGCCTCCACCAGCTCTATTTCACAGTGTGTTTTCAGTTCATGAAAGTTAGTTGTAACATTTTGGTCCCAAGGTCTTCTTCAACATTTGGTTGTACTAAAAGACCCTCTAAGCAGTCGGATGTCCAGTTTTTCCGTTAAGTACATTTTGTTTTAATGGTTTTAGGCCTGTTTTTCACTATCAAAAATTAAGATTAGCATTATCACAGTTAACCATAGTCTGTAAATGCACTGTGCAGCTGCTAACCAAGCTAGCAGCTAGCAGGTAGCGTTAGTATCTGCTCCACCCTCTCGTCCCAATAATATGATCACTTCTGGCTCCAAAAATCCAGGATGGCAACGGTCAAAATGGCAAACTTGAGGTTTCAAAACAGGAGTCCACAAACCAATGAGGGACATCCATTATTTATTACAGTGTATAAGAATAACAGAAATTCTTCTCTGTAAGTGAACGTTTTTTTTACAGGCAGCCAAATCTACTGTATGTTTTTTGAATATGGCAAAAAATGAAAGGAAAGGCTTTTGTGTCATGTGTTTTTGACAATAAAGCACGACACAAGCCTGGGATATGCCCCTTCAGAGTTAACTGAGCTTTGAATTGGCTAGAATATACAAACAACCTCTGCCATTAAAGGATTGATGCAAATATACATTTAGGAAAATACCAGACGGCATTTTGATCAGTTATAGAAGAAGCAGCAAAAAAAAGGAGGGTACTTCCTTTGACAAAGCTGTCTTGAACACTTCTGTTTACAACAGAAGTAACAGCAGATTAGGGTGTTTCTATGTCAAAATCCACCCATTAAACAGACAGCCATTTTTTATCCCTGTCCACAGCTTTTAAACCACTTACTGTACTGTAGGAATTTAGACTGCTCTGTCTAAAAGGATTCTCTCTCTAATTCCCGTTTGAAATGGAAAATAGCAACTCTATCAAAATAGGAACCAAAATGTGAGGAGCAAATTTACATTTCCTGGATGTGAAACATGCTAAGAACAATTACAGTACTCAGCAGCATGCCCTATCTTCCTGCTGGTTATTACAAATATTTCAGTAAGAATTTTGTGAAATGTTGTGTCCTACTGTATGTGCATTTGATATCTTAGGTTTCAAGGAGCTGAAAAGATTAAAGTAGAGACTGGATATAGTTGAACAGTGATTAAGACAAAGATAGGCCATCTCTCATTCTGCCACTACTTGTTGTAGCACTAGTGGGACTAACAGCAGGGTTGAATGTCTTTTGTCATTAAATGAGAGTTTAATATGTTGCACCATGGAGATGGGACGTAGAGTGTGTGGCCCCTGCTGTTTCCTTCATCAATGCCTTGCCTTGTCACAGACCGCACCACATGAACCCACTCTCATCTTCAGGAGTCTGAAAGAGCACAAACCTGAGACCTTTCTTGAATGGCTGTCTGATGCACATTCATCAAAACTGCTGGACTCAAATTTACCTAAAGGTATAAATCTCCATTAATATTCTCACAGACAGGAAAGGTCATTTGTCTTTTTTCCATTAAAGGAAACTAACTGTCCTCAAAAAATTAATGACTTTCCAGCTGTTTTGGTGTCATGAAAGCACTGATGCAGAGGGCTGTTTGGGTGTCAGAAGATTTGTTGAAAATACAGTTTGGTTGTGGCTGATTTTATAGTGTTTGGGTGTAAAACAGCTGGGCTGTACCGCTATTTTCCTTCTGCTTTGTATGGGTTTTGTAAGACTTTAAACCTGTGGGGTAGCCTGTGATGGTAAATAATGAACTTCCATCTCAGCCCTATCATACATTTTAAAATATGCTATTAGTTTGCCACACACGCCATTATTGCAACAGCCATAACTATTTTATATGCTAAACCCTGTCCAATTGGACAATCAAACCCTAAGATCTATCTACCTATGCTATTTTTTAATTCATAACAAAAACGGCTATAATTTAGTGTCAATTTAGACAGTTAAGTTCATGAGAGGCTACTGAGTAAACCTGTTGTAGCAATCAATCAGATAGCCAGTGAACTATATAATCTAATCCTAATGGTACATCATGTGTGACATAAATGGCCAAACTTCTCAACCTTTTATTCAATTTTCACAACACAAACATGAACCGGACATGTACCAACAAAATATCATTACGGGGTCTAGTTTGGAGAAGTAGGTTGTGCACAGCTTTGGTCTCGGGTTGAGTTGAGGTTGGTCTTTGAATTCCAAATTACTCTCTCTCTCTGTTCCTGGCTGCACCAATGGTCTGCATCAGTGTACGTCGTGTACTGCAAGTAGAAAATCGCAGCCTGGCCAGTCCATTTTACACAGTGCCTCATTAATACTAATCAAAACTCAATTATTCTAATGAAATGATTGATAATTGTACTGGTCGTATTAATTTAGTCATTCACCTGATAGTGATTTAGTATAAAAATGATTCATATTCCCCATTTTATAATATGGCCGTGACTTCCTTATCCTTTGTCCAATACATGAAAAAGTGAGACTTGTAAAAGGTTATTTCAATGACCGAAACAAACCGCAGCTTGACATGGCAACAATAAACAAACAAACAAAACTGTCAGTCAATAATTTTCATATTGATAGCGGCCTATTATATGAAGTCAATAATTCTGACCATCAGTCACTGCTTACCCATATTTATCAGTACAATAAATGCCTCTGCTGCTCTCAACCATTTGTGTTGCCTCTTGCAGCATTAATCCTGTTTATACTTCACTGTCCTTGTAAAAACAATTGTCGCAGGGCACAGAGTGTGTAATGTGGGTTTTGTTTGTCTAAAAGAGCACAATAGTTCTGACTGTGATGAGAACAGGACCTAAAGTGAGAAGCAGTGTCATTATCACTCAAGTGAGTTTTACATAGCTTTAAAGCCTCTTACAGACGAAGCCATCAGATAAAGTGTAAGACATATCAAATGGGGCTGACGTGGTTTCTTTGAACTAAATGATGAAAGGTCTTAGAAGAGTCACGTTCTCTTTGATGGCTTATATAATGATAATTATAGATGTCAGAGTTGATTGTGAACATCAATAGTTTATAATCACAGCTTAAACACTTTGCTCATTACAATGTACACAGATATGAGGAGGCGTATGCTGTATGGTGCTTTGTATTCTATGTCAGAAAATAAGTCTTTGACGCTCAGCAGAACCACATTGTATGTGTGTAAAGAGTGGGAGGAAAATATTAGTCTAAGCAAAATACTATAGGTCAGTTACTTTATATTATTTTATTTAAAACTTGTGCTATACCACAATACACACAACTCTGTAGCGATGGGTGTTATGTATGAAGTTTGATCTGCAGTAAGAAAATATCAACCTCCATGCACAACATATGGTGATACGCTTGATGATATTATGGTATTGTCAGGGCTATTTTTAAATATGGACGTGTAGTTTCAAATATAACAACCCGATTAGCCAATACACATATGTGTGTACATTCTCTGACACATAGTTTACACTGTGTCCTAACTTTTTTAAATAGAAGTAAACTACCGCATCTTTATATTTTGGTACTTTCTGCTTTTTCTGACTATCACCATGTGTTCAACAGGCAACTGTTACGTTTGACCCAAAGCACCTCTGTATGCAAGATCAGCGAGGCAAAACTCACCTAAAATAAGGACATGCTTTACCGTGAGAGAGTGACATCACTTTTGAATTTGAACCAAGTTTGAGCTGGTCCAACTTTTGAAATGTATTCTTGCCATTTCCTTAGGGATGTAGAGCACAAAAGGCCCCCATGAAGAAAATTAACATTTTGCACAGTTCGTTGAGCTCATTTAAATGAATCAAAAGATGCAACTGGCTCATTTTCATATAGTATGGCAAAGCTGATGCCAAGCACAGCTCAGTATTAGGCCCTACTGTATTTACATTATGAAAAAAAGTGGTTTCAAAGGGAGTTGGAGGGAGATCTTTTTTGAACTAGTGTTAAGAATTTGGCTTTGAATTCAGCTTTGGTGTGCTGACTCGGAAGGAAGTGGTCTAAAACTCTATGATTGTACATTCCTACATTGTGTATGTATTTTCTATTGGTGTTTTACTTTTCAGTGACTATTATCACATAGTAAAACAACTTAAAGTGAAATTAAGCTTTTTTTTTTTGCTGGAACGATTATCAAACAGTGCCTAGGTTCTGCCAAGAACTTAAAACAGGCCGGATTTTTCTGGACCACACACGTCCAAGAAAAAAAAAACACTGGACAACTTTAACAATCTAGCACACATCAACCTCTCCTCAACTACGAATACGTGTACTGCATGAGTAATGTTTGCTGCTTACCTTGGTCATTTTCGTTTACTTTGTAAATCTCAAGTTATCTAAAGTTCTTTGAAAGCAGTGGAAAAGAAGCAGCCCGTTTAATTCTCTACAAGGTTTATGTCGGCATTTGATTTACAGCATATTTGGGGTATTTTGCATAGTCTCGGAATATTGCCACAAAACCAATCCCATGAAAAGTTATTTCCCTTGGAGGACCATTTATTTAGTCAAGGCCGGAGTAGTTTAGCGGGATGGCTTTCATTTCACGGTTCATACTCTCAATGTGATTAATAAGTAAAATGCTGTTGAAGAGACAGAAAAGCCGTCATTCAATCCTATCTTCCTGGAATGGTAGGGGGGACAGAATATCCTAGGGCATTAGGGGCTGTTGTCAATCACTGCACGGAAAATCAAGCATATTTGGATCTGGTCTGATAAGTCCTCATCTGGTCTGACTATTTCCACAGCTAGCTAAGATAGGACTGAAAGTACAAGGGATGGTAGTTACTACAGATGAGTGCAGCAGCGTAACATCGGGGTGTAGCATTGTACACCAGTGCTGCAATCAGAGTGCTCCTAAAGGTTTATTTGCAAGGGTTATTTTCCTCTATTTTTCCATTTTGATGATTAATTATTTTGACGTGTGACATTTGTTAATTGATAATGATCCACTGGTTCCTCTGAGAACTCATTTAGTTAAAACACAATGAGTCATGGGGCTACGTTTCCTTACAAAATATTGTATTACAATGTGCTGAAAATGATCATTTAATAGTTAATCCCTCCACTAGTTGGAGCATGACATGCACTCATGAATTTCCAATTAATTTAGATATACAATATATCAACAACAAAGATCAATCCAGCTCTTATATGCTACTTGTCAGACCATTCAAATCGTGTCCAACACTGCAGTTACCAACAACTAGTAAACAACTGATGTGACCGCTTGTTTGCGTCACACACTACACCAAAACCTGAGTCATCAAGATAGATGTGGACTGTGTGTTTGCTCAGATCCCCATTAAGCTGCTGTATCACCACAGTACCTACTGTACTCTTTGGTCCACATAAATGTTTAAAATACTTCAGTGGCAAAAACATTCATACTCACAGTAAGACTCAACAACACATACGACAAGCAGTAAGACAAACACAACAAGCAACATGATGACTCAAAGCCTGTCTAGTACGTAAGATAGCTCTGTATACAGTAGTGTTTTAATTAGGTTATATTTCATAATGATAATAATCACCTCATGGAGAATTAAAAGAAAGTGCTTTCCTTCTACCTCTGCCAACTCTTTAGAGCACTCTGTCACTGTAAACAATGTGCAACCCTGAACATGAAGCTTCATTTATCAGCTTTTACAGTGTTAGACGACTATGAGCTCCAAGGTCAGTTTCTGCAGTACAGGAATGATATACTGAAAGTATTTAATCAGTGAAAAATTCACAAAATCTTAACACACATTAAAAGGGTTCATGTTAAAAGTTAGAACACAATGACAACATAATTAAACACATATACAACGCCTCGCTAATTAACTGATGAAAGAGAGCCAGCACTGAAAACTGCCAACACTGAAGACGGGGACGTCATCACTCTTTGACTGGGGGCTTGGCACTCTTTCTCACAGTGCAAAATATTAAAATAGCAGAAGTGGCAACAACAACGACAAAATCAATACCACTTATATTTATTCTAATTTTAATTAGTTATGGATTTGGTCCAGAGTGGCACTTAAAGCTAAAATGTGATGATGATTGTATTACATTTTTTGGTTAAACACTTCCATTTTTAACAATGTAAATTCATTTTTCTCTCAAAATCATGCTTTGGAAAAAAAACATCATTGTAGACATTCCTGATTAGGATGTATCCATCTTGTCCAGTTATGCAAGAATACAGTACACTCACAAAGTATTTGCAAATGTATGCTTGATACTATCTTAACAACTACATACTTATTATTCTGAGTTTTCTACATGTTGCACCTCTGGCCAAGCAAAGTGTCTATCAGCAGGAAGATACAGAGCTCAGCCCGAAAACTCCGTATTTCCCCTATGGGACTGTATGCATGATTAATACCGCTTGTGTGTATACAGTACACTCACCATGTAACCAGTCTCTGTCATGACTCATACCGCCCATGGCAGGTGGGACAATATCCATCTAATTTCCGAGGAGAGTGTTGGTGCCATCCTCTGCTTTGTCGTTTTTAACGGTGTACGATCACTTGTCATTTTGATTAAGTAAGCTCTTGAATCTTCTTTGGTGTTATTAACTTCAATTTCCATTTTTCCCATACATACTCAAACACTATAGCTAGATGGAGGAAAGGGGGGGAAAAAAAACAAAAAAAAACAAACTGTGACCTCTTTTGCAGTCTGGTCTCTAATGACTTGTCTCTTTCTGGATGCTCAGCAATGTTTTAAATATTGCATCAGAAACACACACTTTCATGTCTGAATGATGAATGGATATTGGAGGGAAATATTTACTGAAATTTAGTGACAGTAGACTGTAGTAATATTGGTGCTGCAGTTCAGAATATTGTGTACCTGACCTATCCTGACCTATTATAATAAAGTACTTGTGTGTGCGTCTATGTGTGTGACCACGCAGACATGTGAGAGAAAGAAAGAGGGAGAGATTGTACCCGAACACGAATGTTGGATTCAGGGACTTTGTGCAAATGTCAGCAGGCCTCCCAGCACCTCCCAAGCAGCCTAACTGGAAATGGCACTGAGACGCTGCTGACCATATGGCTCTTGTAATTAATCGTGCCGATTAATTTTTGGCTCGCCCTCAATGTCTGCACAGTCACTTATGTAATACCAGAACCCTATGAGCAAGCACTTCCCCTAGCTTTTCATTATGAATGTTAGAATACGAACAGAAGGCCATGTAGTGGGAAGGTTAACTCCACAGCAGAGAGCTTGATTTCATTCAGAAAAACTTATTTAGATGAGTCTAATTATTTTATACTTCTTAATTTATAGCACAGGCCTTCATCGACAGAATAGAATAATTTACAATTTATCAGGAAATATGTTGACATTAGAAATTGCTTAGGTTCCTTTTACACAGTTTTTACTACCAAAACTAATTATGAATCAAAATTCATTAAAGTAATTTCATATCGTGGACATTTTGGGGTCTATATTTTGATTCTGGGGCTCTACTGGAATATCTTTGCATGATTTACAGTTCAAAAAACTCCTTATTTATCTTATACCTGCTCTTTATGCAGCCCCTCAGTTCAGCCTCTGTCTGAAACAGGCTGTTTTAGCTCCTGTCTCTTTAAGGCCCCCCTCCCGATGTTCTCTGTTCTGACTGGTTGGTTCCTGGCAGCCACAGACAACAGTAGTAGGATTTTACTTATTTTTCTAGTTCTTTACTTGAAAACAGAAACTTCTCAAATACATCCGTACGTTTAAGCCCGAATCCGATCTAAAATATGCAAGTGGACAATGTGAACAACCCATGGCACAAGCTTAGCAACAACAAAGACAAAGACTACCGAACCAACGCCCATTTGTGAGCATGCACACACAATTTGACGTCATCACGAGGAGGAAGTGGAGGTAATAGCAAACAAAGAATTTTGTTTTGGACCTTTGACCATGTTTAACATAGACATCCAACATTATAACAGTACAAAAATAATAGAAAATCAGAAAAAGCATGATATGTCCTCTTCAAGAAAGCTGCTACTGTCTGTACTATAATAGTAAACCTGACTTACTCTCATGTAGATCAAAGCTACGGGACAGAAACAGCTATTTGGAATTTTACCATAATATACAGTGTGACAGTGTGACAGTCAAAAACCCAAAGATATTCAAATGACGCTGTTGGTATTTTCATATACGTTGGTAAAACATTACACACAACCTTATTGCAAGAGAAAGGCTGTATCTACTTGCTTGCCTTGGTTCACTGTCATCTCACATAGCTCGTGATGTGCAACAATTCCAAGTATACATGGCCTTGGTATAGACACTAAAACACTAAAACACACAGTACGAGAGTTATCTATTATGTATTGTTTACCGCTCAGCTGAAGTAATGTATCCATCAGAAAGGTGAAGAATAGCCTGGAGGCATTTACCAGATGTTCATTTATAAAACAAAATATATTCATTTTAAATGCCCCCGTTGTTTCAGCGTACCTCTAATGAATTTTTCAACAACCCACTGTGGCTGTGAACAATATGCATTGCTGTCTTGTATTTTGGGTGTAAGATAACCAAAGTGATGCTTCCTCTGAGATAACCTAAAGTCATATACTGAAGACAGTGACACTTGTCTTCGTCTATCTTTCATAGTGTTCTTCATAGTCTGCTTTGTGGTATTTTTTGCGTTTTCCTCATTGAATTTTAGCCCAGATATTTGAAGTGACCTATAATAGAGGTGTGCTGTTTGTACAGCAAAAGCCCTCATTTGTATGCGCTGAGCCGTCAAAGACTCTGCGTCACTTGCTGTGTCGTAGGGCACTATACTAATCGTCCTTGGGATGGCTAAAGAGCTCGGATTACGGCGCTAATTTTATTTCCTTATAGGAATGCAAAGGTCGGCCCTTCAGAATATTAGTCGGACTATCTGTGTGTGGGGAGGCAGAGGGTGTTGCTGGGGTGGGGGCTGAAGGGCTCATGCTAGTCGGTTTTCGAGGCTCATCCTTCTGCTGCTCTTTCACCTTAACTCTGGGATTGATAAGACTTCTGCTCCTGCAGCTGTGCTGCTCTGGAGCGTTGCAGTGATAACAGACCAGCGAGACGTCAAGCTGTTATCTCCTTGATGCTGACATTCACCTCATATACTTGGTAACATGTGCCCAAAAGGTACAGTGCTCTCACTGAGAAAGCTGCGGGGAACCAAGAAGGCAAAACACGGAAGACTGCTCACATTTTGACAATTGAACACAAACTGCAGTCACAAATGGAGGAACTATATCTACCTACTGAAGCACAGATTTATGATGTTTTTAATGGGCCTTTTTTTATATTAGTACCATTACTTCTACTACAAGCACTATTGTTTGCTGACATGTCAGAAAGCAGCACAGCCAGTCAAGGAAGAAGTTGTACTGCGGTTATTCTGAAGAGAACGAAACTCAGGTCCTTCATGTTACCCTAGGTAGTTTCAGGTTGTAAGTGATTTGGTTTTTAGGACATTTAGACTGAATAAATTAGATTTCATTTCATATTTTATAAAAATCCTGATGACAGATATGCAATCATTTTAAATAGAAATACAGTCGGACCTAATTCTACCAAACAATTGCACCGAAACTGTCCATGTAATTCAGAATCTCCAGTCAGAAAATGAGACAAGACACAATACAGGCTTTGAAGTCATTCCTTTTTGTTTCAAACATGACACAAGTTGGACAAAACCTGTTGTGAGACAATGTGTTTTGAGACACTTTGTTCTTCAGAATTAAATTAAGTTTTACATTAAAAAGAGGTTTGTACTTCATAAGCACTGGCAATGAAAGGGAAGGATGTACCTTATCTCTGCCTGTACTCTCACTCGCTTTTATTACGGAGGTAATTTGCATTTTAATTTGGAGCTTGAACCTGCGCTTAATAGAATTAAACTGAGAGACACATCGACATGGTTTTCTGACCTCTCCAAGG
Source organism: Scomberomorus guttatus (assembly GCA_038419695.1). Taxonomy (NCBI): domain Eukaryota; kingdom Metazoa; phylum Chordata; class Actinopteri; order Scombriformes; family Scombridae; genus Scomberomorus; species Scomberomorus guttatus. The sequence continues at coordinate 20,172,936 of CM076452.1, read as the reverse complement.
CCTGCAAGTACAGAAGGGGCAGAATCACTCAAGTTGTAGCGAGGCATGACTTTGACCCCAGCTGAGATAAGCTTTAAAGGTAAACACTGGCTCCTTAAATGCCAATTATTACAATCATTTTCTTCAAATTCCCTGCAGAGGCAGTGCATTAACCTATAAAATGGCGTGTTATTGAGAAAACACAAATCAACAGGATATTTCGATGTAGCGCTCCTCATAAAATATTTCCTCTTTGGCGCACAAGATTGGAAGACCTTGCACAGAAAGCCAAACAGTATTGTCTTTTTCTCTTTAATGCACAGAAAGACTGAGGTTTGTTTTGCCATAATATCTCCAAGGCCTGTATCTGTGAAATTGGAAGTGGGCTTGTCAGACATTTGAATGTTTACAGCAGCTTTGAATTTCCTATTCCAGTCAATATTAGGTTAGGCTATGGGGGGAATAGCTTGAGAGGGGGAAGTGCTATGAAGCATGAAGAGCCTAGTTGTTGACCTCAGAGAAAGAGAACCAGACAGAATGAAGTTTGGCATCTTATAATTAGAGATGAGGGGCTGGAGCAGCAAACAATGCATTTCAACTGGCACACGTCAAAGTCTCCTACTATAAGTATAACATCAAGAGTGAGATGTAGCATGAGATGTCTGCTTCCAATAATAATAAGAGCACATCTCCAACAAAGCGGGGGATTGTTCATTTTATTATATGATCAGTTTCACTGCTTTCAAAGCTTCAGACTTTATTGTCTCCGACCCGGAATGTTTTGCTGGCTTTCTATAAGTTCTGCTTTTTTCATCTGTATCAGTGTGATCTAGTCACAGACAGACAAGTCTAAACATCACTTCCTTCTATAGCCGTCAAGCTTGACCTTTAAGGTGGTTTTAATAAACGTATAATTGACAGTGAAAAGACAGAAATACAAAAAGTTAGAAAAGGTCTAAATGAAACATAGTGCGCCCCAAAGCCAAACAAGTGAGATCTGAATACAGTAGATCATTGTCACTCTGAGCACAGTCAACTACTATTTCATACACTTTGCTGCAAGTATGTGCTACTGACCGCCCACACACCTTAAATATCTAGTCTGCCCTTGAAACATAAATAACTATAAGTGCTTAACCCTATAATAGCAAGAAATAGGAATCGTGCTATTTTGCAGCAGTGTAAAAATGTGACAAATGTTTCACACACAATTATATATACACACACAAACACCAGCTTGTCTAATGTCTTCTACTCTCTACATCTCTGCAGTGTGCGTTGAATGTAGAGACGAGGCTGCCATCAACCACAGATAAGCAGCACAGAGGCCTGTGAGCCAGCACACAATACTTGTAGTTTCTATATGAAATTAAATCTGTGTGCCAACAAGAAAACATTCCTATCAGATATCCAGTGCAAAATCACTAATGGTGATATTTACGGGTGCAACTAACGATTATTTTTATTATCGTTTAATCTGCCTATTATTTTCTGGATTCATCGTTTTGTTAATAAAATGTCAGACAATAGCAAAAAACGCCCTTTATAATTACTTAGAGCTCATGATAATATCTTCAAATGTCTTGTTTTATCTCATCAACAGTTCAACATCTAAAGATGTCACGTTCCAGAAGCTGCAACCAGTAAATAGTTTTTGCTTAAAAAGTGACTAAAACAATTATTTGATTATCAAACTAGTTGCAGATTCATTTTCTGTTGATCAATTAATCGATTAATTGACTAATTGTTGCAGCTCTAGTGACTGTAGATGATTGCACTGTATGTAGGCAAAGCACCAATACAGGATTTTATCAGTAACAATAACAACAAAATGCTGTATTCTCCATTCAAATCCATCAGTCTGCCATTTCTATCAATTCTGAATCACACTAACTGATTGTTGTACTCTTCATTAAAATAGCAGTTACAGTAACAGAGCGAGCTGTTTTACCTTAAACCAGCTGTTTGCTCTTTTCCTTCCTCTCTGCAGAAGCATGGGCACCATGAAGACTTAGCTCATCTTGATATTAGTTCTCTTCAGACCACAAATCCCAACTTGGCTCACACGGTTGCAGTAGTTAAGCTAACTGGTTACACAGGTCAGTTGATCCCTTCACTGGGAGGGATAATGTTAGCTAGCCTTACAATCAGTTCAACAATCACAACCTTGTTGCTTTCATCTCCTGAGTTTTGCTCCAAATCTGCCTTTTCACTATCCTCCACAGTGTTATTGTACTTGTCAGTTTCTTCATTTGCCTCGTTTTAGACAACATACATCCATAGTTTGTTAAGCCCACCATCTAAACTCCTTTAATACATCCATAAATGCAGATTACATTTATGTGACCACCCTCGTGAGAAAAGCGTGAGAATGGGATATTAATAATAAAAGGCTAATACCAAAATACCACCTATTTTTGCCCTGTTGATACATTCAGCAGTTATGAATGGTTGTGTTGTTTCCAAACAACATTTAAAGAGCCTCTCCAGTCATGTTTTAAGACATAAAAATAATGTTTGGAATAATTATGTGTGTCTGATTTAGTTTATCCATAAAAAAAGTTCAATTACATCATTAGAAATTCTTAAAATGACATCTATTCCTTCTCCCTCATTAAATCCAGAATCATTCTCAGTGTATGTGCACCGGAGGCTTCAAGTCTCCACATCACACCATCTTAAACTCAGATTTTCTGAGAATCTTTCCATTTTCAGTAGCTGGATGTGAAAACAGACTTCAAGTGTCAAACGCTGCACATACATACGTCATTCTGCACCGTGAAGCTCAAACATTCAGGCGAAGTAGCAATAAGCAAAACACATGTTTAAGTGGAGGGAGACTTTAAGGTTGTTTGCACCACACAATGTACATCACTACAAGATTTCCAGTCACAATCTGAAGGGATTTCATCTCCTTAAGAGTCAATTCAAGAGAAAATAGTGAATATCACAGAGAAACTTTATTGTATTTGTATTATTTTGCTAAGAGTTTCATTTTTTTGTGACCCAATACTGACAAACGTCTGTGCTACTAGCACATTACACTGTACAGTATGTACCATGTGGCCTTATCTTGCCATTTTCCATAGTATTGCCATGAATTGCCAATGAAAGCTTAAAGCCTTAAGGCTGTTTCCACTAGAAAAGAATAATTAGTCATAGCAGAGGTGTTGCAGTGGCACTGAGCTGCTGGCATCACTGGGGAGATCCTCAGTGTAACGCCTATTAATTCAGACAGAGACAAACTGTGCAGTTCATTTGATCTTCTCCTTACCCCATGAAATAAAGTGCTGTATTTACCAATATTGTTTGCCAGCCTGACGCTTCATCAAATATTTTGCAGACAAAAACCCTCAAGTGTCAAATTCATGCAGCCTCGGTGAGTAACAGCATCCCGGTTGCCTCCTGGCAAGTTTGTTAACTGACATGTAATCACTTACGCTGAACCAATAGGACGTGGTGTTTCTTTCTTTATTCTAGCTTGCGAGAGAATTACTTAAGTGCACTTACTGATTTATAAACCTATCAAAAAAATGCCCCATAAACTCAAATGTGGAGGTTTTGTAGCGTGTAAAATCGTACATTTCTAAATGTATTGTGGTTAACTCAACATAGCTGAGGTAGCCATGATTTACTTTTAAAAATCTTACCAGTGTACAGAGGCGTATGATGTATAGTATGAACACTCCAGTCGTCTCACCACATTCACTTTGCTAACAAGTCATGCTCTCAACCAACATTGTTATTTTTATATCCCAGCTCACTTTGGTTTAATCAGTTTCCTACACAGAACAGGCCCTCAAAGCCACATCTCATTAAAAATTACCATTAAAAAATAACATTTTCTGTGCTGCTGTCTTGTTTCACTTAAATCACAGTCACCCGAAATTACTCCATGTCCACTCAAAAGTAATTGGGCTACTTGTGAAAGTGAAAATAAATTAAGCATGTAAATTAATTAATACCATGTTCATACATACAATTCTAAAATATTGTGTTTGTACACTGGTACATCGCTGCAGGCGCCAAAGCGGATCCTATGAATGTGGGATTTTATTCTCTCAGGTGTTAATTAATGACAGGGAAGTGGATACACCACATGCCTAAATTTACTTAACTACCTAACCTCAAAATTGAACATTAGCAAGATATTTGGAAAATGTTTTTTAAGTTCTCGCAACCCAAATTATTCTACACTAGTAGAAAGTCCAGATGCCAGATGACAGCCCCCTCAGCCATCCCGCCGCCTGACGGAGGTTTGAGAGCAGCTGTCACAGCTGTCAATCCTGACGTCACACCCCCTTTTGATATCGTCAAATAACTAATTAAAAACAATTTTATAAAAACGAACACTTGGACAATTATCAGAACGATAAGAACTACCTACAATGACAGAAACCATCTTTGGGAAAGATTTATTTGACATGCACTTTCTCCGCTAATGTGGAGGGGGCGGGACTTATGACCTATACAGCAGCCAGCCACCAGGGGGCAATCGAGATGTTTCGGCTTCACTTTTAGCTTTGTGTTATAGCTGCTGGCTAAATAAACTTGTTTACTATGAGCGGTGTGTACTTAGCTAACCAGGAATCTATCTTAGGCAGGCTCATGTCGATGCCGTGAAGGAGTTTGGTGCGTTTGCTCCGAGGAGACTACACGGTGGAGGTCAGAGAGCCATTAGAGGTGAAAAGTGTAAGAGAGAAGAGGGGAGCTGGGGTTTTGTCGGCCCGGTCGGGGCGTACTCCAGGGGATATAAGATTACAGTTACAGGAAGTGACTGGAGGAGAGGCACGACTGTTCGCGTAATGGCTCACATGTCATAGTAAAAGTTCAGTTTAAGTCACACAATGAACGAATTCGTCTGTGGAGTTTGTACCTACACTGTGGTGTGTTGTTGCTTGGTTTTGTATCCAGTAATGTTAGTTCTGGTTTGGTCTCAGTGTTCTTGGTTGTGTTCTTGGTTTAGTTATTCCTCTTCGTTCAGCAATCGCTAAGTTTCAGCCGTTGTTGTATGCATGCATCCCAATAAAAAGCCCACCATCAGATTTGTTTTGATGCTGATGCTTATCCTAATGCTCAAGTGTCAACATGCTGCAACAAGGTGAAGAAGATCTCTCTTTTTCACCATTTTCTCACATTTTATAGATGAAACAATTAGGGCTGCAACTAACGATTATTTTCATTATCGATTAATCTGTCGATTATTTTAAGTGTCTGGTCTATAAAATGTCAGAAAATGGTGAAAAATGGTGATCACTGTCTCCCAAAGCCCAAGAAGGCGTCCCCAAATGTCCTCTTTTGTCTCAACCAACAGTCCACAACTCAAAGATATTCAGCTTACTGTCATAGAAACCCGAAAATATTCACATTTGAGAAGCTGAAACCATAGATTTGTACAGTTTTTTCTTAAAAAATGACTCCAAACAATTAATCGATTATTGAAATAGTTGGCGATTAATGTAATAGTTATCAACTGTTCTTGACACGACTGTTCTTGAGATGAATTCAGAGTCTGTTCTTGTGCCTTATTGGGTAAAAAGACCAGTCCAGTCCTGCCAGGAGGGGGAGACACAGATCTGCCATTTTTATGAGCGGATTGTTCAATTAAAAAAAGAGGGGAGAGTGATGTTCCACTGAGAACAAAACCAACTCATTCATTGCACCAGAGAGATCTTGACAGCATACACTATATTTCAAATTAAATAAGCTCCCACTGCACCAATATAATGAAGCCATGTAACAACAATAGCCAGTGGATTTTGTACAGGAAAAATGGAAGTACAGAAATGAGCCAAATAATTAAAAAGTGTAATTGTGCCTTTTCTGTTATTTTGCAGACAAGACTGTGTGAGAAAAGATAATTGAGGCAAAATATTCTCTATTTACTCTAGATTTTTTGACATCAAAGCTTATAACATCCTGCTCTTAAAATAAGCCTTTTTTAAAGTGTAAAATTCATACTTCTGAGCAAACAGATGGTCGTTTCACACAGTTATTCACTTTGAAGCTACATCTTCACAGTGGGCCTCCTATACTGGGAAGCCCAGGGTAAAAAATTATCTCCCAACTAGAACATACTGACATGATCTCAAATAGTCCCTTTTCTCTTGCTCTCTGGCTGCTGTTGTCCTCGTCGCGAGCAGTTTAGAATGTGAATGTGTTTTGTGTTTGTTTTTCTGAGGGAGAAAATGCATGCACTCCAGAGTATGATCTGAAGGAAAGTAGATTGAGACGGGCACAGCCCTGATCTATAATTGGAATCTGTTCTTGGATGTGGAGAGTTTGAAACGCCTATCCTCCAAAACTCTTCCCCCTTCCTAATGGGAAAGACGTGCATGGGTGTGCCATCTTTTTAGATTTCAGCTTCTGTTTGGTGCTATCTAAGAAGGTACTGTTCTTCAAAAATATGAATGCAGCAATGCAGATTGTACCGTAGTACTAGCACAAGAAGCTCTTCTTTTTATGCAGGCATGCATCTTAAATAAATGTGCATCATTCTGTGTACACAAGTGACTATTACATATTTACAGTGTGAACATACAGTACATACTTATTGTTTGAGAACCTTGGAAGGACATCATTAATTCTTACAATTCCTTGTTTTTGTGCACTCGAGCCCTGAGTCCTATGCTCTCATTGTTTGGCCCATTATTGGAGACACCAACATGGGAGCCTGTGGTGCTAATGGCATGCTCTCTCATTCATACAGACACTGAGCAATGGTAAACCATTATAACATGCGGCTCCTCAGCATAGCGTGTCGCCGCCGCCACTGATTCGGCATCCATCCTCACCAGTAGATCCGTAATTGTAGTCAAGTGAAAATGATAGGGTTTGTTAACATTTTTTGGAGGAAAGCCCATGTCAGGTGTAATTTGTTTCAAAAACCAATAGTAGTTGTGATAAATATCTCAAATATGGTCACCATGACAAATGAACCTCAGTGGATGAACAGGGATGATGGAGTGCCCCTTTGTCATGTATATCATTGTCATGGCTAACACCAAGGCTGACATTCATCACCTCAGAGAGGATAAAAAGTTGGGATCTCTGAGGTCCTTACTCTCTAATCTGTTTGAATATCCAGAGATCCCCAGGCTTTAACTGAATTAATTCAACAAGGCCACTGAAGTGAGTAGGAAGAAAAAGCAGAGGAGTGAAAGGAGTACACAGAGAACAAGAAAGGAGGAGACAAATAAATGATATGATGATGGATGATAGGGCAGATCATTTTTACTGAAAAGATAAGGAAAGAGCTTTTTTTCATCGCACTGCAACTGTATTCAACAGGATTTCCCCTGTCCCCGTCTGGCATGCAAGCTTGAGAAGTTAAATTTTATAGTCTACTGATATGGAGACTGATGATGATGATGATGAAATGTTCTTGAAACTTTCTAGTCTTTGTCATCGACAGGTTAACTTCACATGAAGTAAAGATTGTTCTTTCTGTTGTACACTTAAAAAGAGTGTTGATTAGCATTGTACTACTGTAACATTATCAGACTCATAATGGACAGTTCATGAAAATAGATGCAGCACAATCAGTGATCTCGTCTATTTCATTCCATGCATTCCTTCTTGTCAAAACATGGCGCTTACATTACCCTCAATGCAACGTGGCTGTACGGGCGGAGATGTGTTATGCTAGTAGCGGCTAATGTAGCCTTGAGCCACTAGCTTTATGCAGAGATGAAAAGCGGGCTACAGAGGTCTTTCTTTCTTTTTTTGTTCACCAAATGACAACGACATCACCTGTATGGAAGATTTAAAATGCCTACATTATATAAAACAAATCAAATAAAGAAATAAAGTGCTACACATTGTTGTATGTATTTCATTTTTTATGTCTGCATTTACTGCGTCATAATCAAATAAACATTTGTTAAAAAGACAATTATTTGAACGAACTGTTTTTCATTGTGTTCATTTCCATTTTGGCATGGAGGATGCGTCTCCACTTCAAAAAAAGAAAACGTTCCCTTCACCCCCACATAAAAACTAATCTCATCGCTTTACATTTAGCATTGGCAGGTCTATGCTATCCTCTGCTGGACAACACTGAAATGCAATACACCTCCTCATTTTGTTTTCTGTATTGTGATCTGATTTAAATGTGGCATAGGAAAATTCATGTGATAATTAAAAACATTCAGTCAAAAACCTATCTGTCCTTTTACATATACGCTTAATTTTATTTTGACAAAGCAAATGCACACATTAAAAGAAAACAAATTTAATTACAATGAGTATTATATTTCATTTTCTGTCTTTTTTTTTTTTTTTTTTTTTAGACATTTTAAATCTTCCATACACTTGAGGAAAATTATCAAAGTTTGCACAGATCCCTCTGGAGCCATAAAAGGCTCCCCTTTAACATTTACATTAATATAGGCACATAATATAAACAATCATTTTTGAAATTAAAATGTGGTTATTAATGGATTGTCACCAAGATATGTACCAGGCATACATTTCACAGGTAAAAACTAAACCTGTCAGTGCACCCTGGTGGACAAACCATGTTATGGCAACACTGCATCTAAATGAGATCAAACATATCTTTGCCATATCTGACATATCTTTCTGTACTGCAATTAGTTTTTTAATTACTGCCCAACATATATGAGGATAGGACGGACTGGGGTTGGGTTCAAGCTTTAGTCCGAAATACCTGAACTTAAGTTCAATGCCTTTTTTTTCTTTAACAATTGGTGCATTATTTCAGACACATTTAGGTTTTGTTTATATAATCTGTAGGAGGTACACTAATCTGGTGGCATCTGCGAGCAACATAAACAGAACTACAGTGGCCAACAAGGGCAAACATGCTGCAACTTAAGAAAACATCTTCACCAATCTGACAACACATGTGCAGCATTTAGAAAAAACACTGCAAATACCACAACACAACACATTTTGCCCTTGTTAGCCACCGTACAGAACACATCTCAACTTGCCTCACAGACGAATAATGAGAGAAGCGCTTCTTTGTCCGTATGCACATTTACTGTTGTACTGCATGAAGCCTGTGAGTGGCCAGTGACAGCGATGGAAAGGCAGTTAGAGGATAAAGGCATAATCCCTCGACCACAACACTATTTATAGCTGAGTTCGTGCAAATGTCAATAATTTATGCTGACACGTGTAAACACTGCTGTCACATTAATAATTGTGTTGCTAAAATAGTCATGGAAAAAAAAGCATACATAGCAAAATGTAGGCAGCAGAGCACACGGAATGCTTTTCATGAGTCTAAATCATACAGTCTCGTGATGATCGATGTAAGGCTGGGACCCATGAAAAACTGTCTCCCAATTTCAGATGTATAAACATGAAACTTTGGCAAATTCTTTTGGTTGCACATATTGAAGCTGGTGAAAACCAATGGGAGGCAAGCTGTGTATCAATGAAGACTTCTTATAAATACATTCAGATGCCACAGCAGTTACCGTACACAGCTTGTCTACATCTGCTTGTTGCTCTACATGTCCTGTTTCGTAATAGGCACATGAAGAAAAGCATAGCGATCAATATTTCCTGCACTTATTTAAATGCTTTTTATCTTGCTGGACTCACAGCATAGTGTGCTTGTGTGTGTGTGTGTGTGTGTGTGTGTGTGTATATATATATGTGTGTATTTGGGGAGCACTTTTATATTCATCCACATAGCTGTCCACTTCTCTTTGTCTGACCTGTCCTGCCTTTAAACTCTGTCAGCCTGTGGAAACGGCCGCCTCTTTTATCAATATTTATGCCAGACAGCGATTTGGACTCAGGTCACGATTTCTGCAAAGCTTACAGTCAACTGAATGCAACCCATAGATCACATCACAAAGGTCCGCCTTAATCCTCAATTAGTTTAACTTCCTTTTCTTTGGTCAACGAAAATAGAGTTACTGAATAATTTCAACTAGTCATTGTTTTGCACTCCTCTTTGATTTCTCCTGAGGGTGATGCATGTATTGTGTGGAGATAATCATGTCTGAAACAATTAGAAGTTGGTAAATGTATCTCAGATGACTCAGAGACAGTTTGGTTTTCACAGTAAGAGACACACAATCTGTCGCAGTGTCTCAGAACGAAATTCAAAAATCAATACAGGGAGACACTGCAAATGGATATAGCTGTTTGACTGTCTAATTCCCTTTATCATGAGAAAGAGCCGGCTTGAGTCTTGACAATTAATTTAACGAACGAGGCCTCAAGAGATTTGTGAAATCTCAAGGGTTTGAACAGTTGTCTGTGGCGAAGAAACTGACATTTAAATAGAGACCGTCTTATTATATTTCAATGTCATTAACTGCTGATGTGTCCACTCCTAAATGACAAAACAAGTAAGGGGTACTGAGATTTAAAACCTCATCAAGCCTCTCTTTCCCTCAGTTTTGGTGAGGTGTATGGCGTGGCGGTGAATGTCCACTATGAATTCAAATAAGGCTACAGTATGTGAGCGGAGTCCCACATAAACGTCTCTGTAGATGTTCTGTGCAACAATCACAACTTTCTGTGCTAAATCTTCAAAACCTTCGAGGCAATTGCATAGCAAATATCAAGTTTGCCAACCGGGAAATTTCGTCTGAGGCTATGCTTATGTGTGGTAATCTTCCAGACTTTCAAGTGCAATCACTCTCCACTGGAAAGTCCTGCTCTTCATTTGACACGGGGTGTTACACTGGACCAGCGGCTAATTATGTTGGCCCAATGATTAACATTTGAAGGGAAAACTATCTTCTACAGTCAGGGCAATAGTTGCATCACAATAGAACATACGGTGCTGCCAAGATTTTTTTTTTCCTGTTTGAGGGTTTTTCTGTTTGTGATGCATTATTGTGTGTGTGTGTGTGTGTGTGTGTGTGCGCACGCCTCTGTTTTTGAAACCCACTTACATGCAAGTAATGTTTGGTTACCTGGAGCAAAAGCTACCCTTGGACCATCTCCAAGAACACAACTTGTATACTTTATCTACAAAGGCTTATCTTTAAAGCCGTAGCATTTTTATTTCTCAGACTTTCAGCTCTTGAAAACAGAGAAAACTAGATAAGTGATGTTTAATTTTTCATAGAGGAGCCATGTTATTAAGATCCTTGTGGGGAAAGGTTATTCTGTGTTGCAAAGGAAAGGTTGAACTCATAGTTCATTTGGAAACATTTACCTCAACATTAAAATGCAGCAGGTTCTCCAATTTTGGTGAAATTAGACCAGAGTAAACCTCCACAAGACATCAGTATAATTATGGCTGCATATTATATACTGCCATCAGTTTGTTCTACACTATGCATACACTTAACATACGTGTATAATGTATAATTAGGAGGCTACTCTGTAAAGGTAAATGTTTGAGTTTGGCCTCAGACCATTTAGAGAGAAGCGTCACATTTATGTGCAATTATAGCTTCACAGTTAGACGACCTTAAGTGTAAGAAACTGGAATCACTAAACCCTTTCTGATTTTTTGACTCTACAGTTTATTTTATGCCACCATATTAGGAAGGTTTCAAAGATAGATGCACACAAGCTCAACACATTGAACTTGTCCTCGTGGATCAGGATGGAGCTAATGAGTATTGTCAAGATAAAGAACATTGTGACAATAACATAATGACCACAGTTCGCAGAACAAATAACTGCAGTTATTCTGTGCAATAAAAATATCCTAGTGTTTTGCCAGAAGCAAAAGATCACATTTTAGGCAGCCTCATATGTAGTAATTGAGACTGGACAAGACAGCATACAATTACAAGCACAAAATTACAGGTCTCAACATAGTTTTATGTGTAGTTGCTATGCTGAAACCATTGTTCCTAGATGTTCATTGTTTTTCCAGAGTTATAATGACATTCACAGTTTAAAGAAATTACTTGTAAAATGCTAATTCACAATATCTTTGTTACCACATTGTGCAGCAAGTGGAGAATGCAGCCTCTGATGCTGTGCTTTTTACCTCCTATCCTTTTTTTTTTATACTAAATGATTAGCAAGAATCACCACTATAAGTTTGTGTTTTTATTGAGGTTACATGGATTGACAAGAGTATCAAATTATTCTATAAAAACTCAGCTCTGCAGAGGCCAAAAAAAAAAAAAAAAAAAAAAAAAATCAAGAACATGGCTGCATTAGTTTCAAGGCAGCTCAGTGATGCATGAAATAATGTCCTATGGCATGTTGCTAAGACCCATCCCCGATGGGAACAAGCACTGAAATAGCCACAGAGCTCCAGTGTTCAGGCCCCCATCAAGACTGGGCAAGTCAGACAAGACTCACTTCTCCGTGTTTTATTCATCTCATGCAATCATACAATGTCTCTTTCATGCAACCCTTTTATGTTTGTTATGTAAGCCATCTGTACAATGCTTTTCACTTCACAGCAGCTCCACTCTGTTTAACATTCAGTCCTTTCGCTTTTCTAACTATGCTTCTGCTACTCTGAACCCACATGCCGGCTGTTTTTAATTGTGGATGTTGAAGCAGGTTGGAAGGTTACAGTGAGGAATAGATTCTGGGCTAATAAGTAGTCCAGACTGTCATGAGGTGACAGGTTTATACATATTATACATGGTACATAAATGCCCACTCTCAAATGTTACATTCTCCCCCTTGATGTAGTGCTATTTATATAGTGCTGGAAGTGGTCTGCAGTATAATAAATGCCCTGACGATGAAGTCTGTGCCTACCAGTTTCACATCAAACATGACGAAAAGCTCAAATTCCCTCTACGCTGCCTGTTCAGTGTGAGACAAAGAATATCTTATATATTACTGTGTGAACCCTCAGCACTTAATTCAGTGGCATATGCTCAGGTTCTTATCATCTTTAAGATAGTTTATGTCACTATAATTGAAAGGAACTTACTCAGCCAGTGACAAGGAAGCCTAACCACACACTAAGCTCACATCTAGCGTAGCCTCAGAATCATCCACTTATAACTTGCTGCCGGTTTTGTGTTGTGTGAGTCGCTGAATTCTTGGACAAAAGTTTGAATGCAGAATAAAATGTTTTGATTTTGCTTGTGATTGTGTTAGTGACAAGTTGTCTCACAGAAAAATGGGGCATACACAACCTGTATTTTTTATGGTTACTATGGAAACTATAAATGAGTGGGGGGCGGGGGGCGGGGTCTGAGATCTTGAGATCCCTTTTGATATCTCTTAGCTAGAGAAGATGAGCCCTAGGCTACAATTAAATTGTAAACTTAGCTTAGCCTGTGAGGGACAAGACTGAGCACACGGTTTGAACTCTACACTAACAATTGACATGTGAGGGATGAGTATGTTTAAACAAATTTAAACCCAACTGACAGCGTTTCAAAACACTTCTGTCCGTGCTTTACCTCATCACCTCAGGCCTGTGCGTGCTGGCTACGGGATGGGGTCAGCGTTTGAATTCATCTCTTCAAGCTAGCGAGACGGAGAGACACACCAATGTGGAGTCTGTCTGTTAAAAGAGAAAAGGGCGCCTATACATATTAAACACAGCCCTGAAGAACACTGTGTTAATGTCAGGTGTTCCCTATGGTGCAGCAATGTCAGGAGCATCTGGCTCATTTCAGGGAAGAGTGGCAACATTTTTCTTAACATGCAGTGTGGCACAGTGGCACAAATTAAAAGGGGAGGGGGGCATCTGCATTTTTACCTCAGGTGTTAGAGGGAAATAGAATGACATTAGTTTTCACCAGTATGCAATATGGATGCTGATGAGTAGCAGGAAGTGGATAGCAGACATGCTCTTCAACAAGAGCAAAGAATTTCTATGATTGTGCATTTTACAGGAAATATTAGCAGGTTATTGTCTGTGTTTAATAGCTTTAGGGTTTGGGTCAATGTTTTAAATCATCAGTGTGCTTATTTAAAAAAAAAAGAGAGTACAAAGAAGATTTGAAGCGTATACTGTATGATATTAGAATAGACCACATTAATGTAGAGCTGCAACAATTAGTCGATTAATTCATTAGATGATCGACAGAAAATTAATTAATCTGATAATTGAATGATCCTTTTACAATTTTTTAAAGCAAAACTGCCGATTATTTGCTGGTTCCAGCTTCTCAAATGTGAGGATTTTATGGTTTTCTTTGTCTTCTGTGATGTTAAACTGAATGTCTTTGGGTTTTGGACTGTTGTTCGGACAAAACAAGACATTTGAAGACGATAACTTTGGCTGTGTGAAATTCTAAAGGGCATTTTAGGGCAAATTAATCGATAATGAAAATAAACATTTGTTGCAGCCCCGCATTAATGGTGCATCAAAACTATCAACTTAACAGTGTGAATATATATATATATATATATATATATATATATATATATATACACACACACACACACACACTACCAGTCAAAAGTCTGGAGACACCTGAATGAGAAAGTGTATCCAAACCTTTTACTTTGTGCTGTACAAATGACAATACTGAAAAATGCCCACCAATGTTTCCTAGAGCCCAAGGTGATGTCCTCAAATTCTGTGTTCTGTCAGTCCAAAACCCAAAGAGAATTTACATATGACAAAAAAGCAATATATGAATATTGAATATGTATGAATAATGGATGAAAGTAACTATATTAAGAATGATCAAAACAGTTCCAAACAGGGCTGCAACCAATGTTTATTTTCCATAATCTGCAGATTATTTTCTAAGTAAATCATTTTGTCATTATATAATGTCCTATTTTGTCTCATCAACCGTCCCAAATCCAAACATATTCAGTTTAATATCATGTATGACACATACAAGCTTTAAATCCTCACATTTTACAAGCTGCAACAAGTAAATGTTTATCATTTTTCCTTAAAAAAATGACTAAAATGATTATTCGATTATCAAAATAGAATGGAATTAGTTCAGCTCTAACGGATGCCATGTTGACTCTTGCTACAGTAGAATGAATTCACACCATCAGTACCACATACTGTAGATTATAATGGCAGATTTTGAAGGGATGTGAAATGATTTGGAGACACAAGCATAAAATGATGGAAGCTAAATATAAAAATCAAAATCTTTAGGCCTTTGTTAGCCCCCATTAACAAGGTAGGAGGTATAATAATGACATTGGTGTGAAAGATGGGAACTGCAATTTTCTTGTATGAAAATACACAGAAAATCCTTCGAAACCTCAAATGGTTGTCTACAACTGACAACCCCCCCTGATTAGTCAACTGATAAGGACGTGGCAAAATGACAGTGACATGATGAAATTGCTCAAGGTTTTATCAAAAAGGTTTTTGAAAGCATCTTTTTTTTTTTTTTTCCTTGATTACAGCCTCAGTCAGCAATCCCCAGCTTGGAGACAAAACAAAGCGATTCTTAATTTCCAGCAGTTACAAATGCCAGAACCCCAGGCGCATGGAGGAAGCAGATAAAGTTGTTATTGGCAAATGTCCTTGGTGCAAGCAGAGTGAGCGCTCAGTAATCCTACTGTGTTATTAGTCTCCCAGGACCCTAGGACTCTGCGTTACTATCACAGGCTGGTCCCATGTAGATAACACCAACTCCATTCACCCTCACATCTACTCATAGCTAAATTGACTGCAATTATCAGGACTAGGGAGCTTATTATTGCCCTCTTTTATTTACACGCAGACTCCCACACAAGCCCCAAAGTTTTTAATGGTGGGAGATGTTGGACATTTCCTAACATGTCTTAATTCTCCATTAAATCCTCTGGAAGAACAGTATTGATCTCATCTGCTCTCCCCTAAGCCTTAATTGACCATGAAGCAATCAGGTATTGTACAGTTTGCGTTTTCAATTCCTTGTTGGCCAATGAAAAAGTTACTGACAAACCCGAGGTTAATTCAGATATGTCTGTAGTATATGCTATAACACCTTTTTGCTATGCTATAATATACCTTTGTCGATAAACATCAGTGTATCTGTAAGTTTCAATTGATAGTAACATCTGTCCTGTTGATATTGGCTTATAATATTTAAAGCATCCCCTTCTGTCTGTGTTTAACACTGGCAACTGCTTTAAAAAACAAACAAGTAAGGGCCAGTGGCCTCAGTGTCAGCTGTCATGCGCACGAGGCAGGAGTGTGAAAAAAAAACAACAACAACAGAGTGCTCCTGAAAAAAAAAGCAAGCTGCCAAATGGCTGAGGGAAACAGGTGAGACTGTGACCCTCTCTATCAAAAGAATGTCACCTGTGGTCATCTGCTATAAGTGAGGCCTGCAACCTTGCGCTTGCTCAAAATCTGTGAAATATGAAGTGGCCTGTCAGTAATCTGAAGTCTAAGGAGGCACTTAGGAAACTGAAAGGGAAAAATATTAAAACTTATCATTTCTGACACGGCATGTGTCGAAGCATTTTCGGTCTCATTTGTATTCTGAGTTTCCAGAGGCTTTTCTTTCCATTCATCCATGGCTGCTGAAAGGCTAAATAAAACACGAGCCTTATCCATATTGGTAAACTGGCATACCGTTGGACCTAAAGCAAAGTACACTAGAAAACATTTTTCTGAAAAAAAAAAAAAAAAAACGGTAAACATCAATATCTCCAGGGGTATATTACATTTACTCATAAATGTTACTTAATAACCGAAAAAGATTATCACCATCTAGTCGTGCTGACTTGCAGTAGCTGAAGTTAGTCATCTATTATATCAAAGGAAAACAGCCATGTCCTATGTGTGAGCTTTATCATGAATTTGACTGTTCCAATCTTGCATGTAAGTGCTTGACAAAGCACAGAATAATCATCATTAATGCTGAAACAGTGCCGGAGTGCCATCCCATTTCAGTGGAAGCAGGCTGACAGTCTCAAAGCTGCCCAGCTGAAAAATGGGCACTGAATCATTTCACTCTAAATTCTGGCCAAATAACAGTCAAAACACTGACATTTTATTTGCATAAAAGGGTTATCTCAGTAATGGGATATTCATCAAAGACATAGCTGAATTGGGATGTATTTTAATGAAACAGCATGCATTCATACATTATTGAACATAGACCCTCCTGAAACAATGTGCCTCAAGTTTGCTGTGGGCAGTGTTATTCCAGCTGACCTTTTTGAAAATATAATCTCTGATTACTTTGAATGGAAAAATATTGTAAAACGGTGTAAAGGTCTAATCTGTGGCTCACATTTTCACTCGCAGCTTTACACGTGGTGTGTATGGAAATGTGAAATACGGCGTTTCTCATTTTCAGTGTTGTTGTTTTGGCCAAATAGGCAATTTGAAAACGAGTCTAATAGAGAGATCTTATACTGACCTTTGAGAGTGAATATCTATGAGTGACCGACTCACCACAGCATAAATTCAAATGTTAATGTATGTGTCTTTGTTTGTGTGAATTCTGTGTTTCATATTTCACAAAGAGAAACGGAAAATAGAAAAACTTCATTGATCGAAATTTGGATAGTATGACATACTGATACGGGAAAAAAGCCAATTAGTCTGTTGATATGTTCTTTCCAATATGCAAGCTCTGCTTGAAATAAAGAGGATTGCACAAAATTGTGTGTTAAAATGAATTATTCAAGTAGGTATCTAAAAACTCGCAATCTTGCTGATACAACATGCGAAAGGACTTACAGTAACTGTTGAAATATTCATGCAATTAAGCTCTACATGTGGAGTACAGGGCTGAGAGGAGGTTAAGCTTCATATGCATCAGTCACACTTGTCCACAGAAATCTTCCTATAGGACGTGGTAACTCACCAAAGAATACATTTCTAAGCATGACATATGTACACTGTGTATTTTTAATAAAACTAAATACTCAGTCATTGCTGTGGGCATACAGGGGCTGTTAATTGCCCAGTATGAGCATAAATTGGACCATTCCGATATCCAAAAGATTCTCCCCATAGGTGTAATTAGATATGCAGCTGCCAAAGCATCCCCTATAGAGAACCTGCCATGGGTAACGTTTCCTCCCTGTGGATCCCTGAAGAAGATAATTGGTTTAATGTTTATGCCCAGTGTTGTTAGCTAATTAAAGCTAGGGGCATTGGCTATCAGATCTCACAAACTTTATAACAGATGTCCACTGGTCTACAAAATGTTATAAAGTGACTCTTTTTAATTACATTTTTATGTACAAAGTATGATTAATTCTTACTTGCTGTGGGGGGGGAACTCTCGGTCAAGATGACGTGGTAATTTGTAAATTGAATACTGTAGCTGTTAAATATTTGTGGTTGGTTTTTAGGAATTATGCATTATAAAATCAAAAGGCAACATTATATTGTGGGTGTTTAACTGAATCACATTAAAATGAAATGTGACACCTTAAATGTGATTACAAGTCATAGTCAACAGTACTGTACCATTCTGGGTGGGCCACAGATTTTACACACACACACACACACACACACGCACACGCACACGCACACGCACACAAAAGAGAACAACAGGTATTATAGTGACAGGTAGAACAAGAAGGAATATTAAGCTATTCAACAAATTAGGATACCTGTATGTAATTAATAGCCTAAAACCCAACCATACCTGCTAATACAACACATTGCACACCACAAAAAGATAAAATTACATCACTTGTGTTACAGAAAGCAACATTGTTACACATAACACATGTCAGTTAACCTTAATCCTACTGTCCGGGGTACCCGCAGACCCCAGTGGTCTACTTCTGTTATATCTCAAAGGTGCTTTATTCTATCGATGCCAATTGTTCATGACTTTGTCAATCAATTTTTCCCTAATGACTTCACATCATTGTTTCTGTTTCTGTTTTAATTAGTGCTTTTTTTAAAATATCAATGTATTGGGGTCCTGGGGGAGTCAAAAGCACTCGATTCCACCTATGCAGTTTTAATAGATGGAACTATTTATTGAGTTCATGTTTGCTAGGGGACCTAATTTCAAAGTATCACACACTATTGGGGGGGGGGGGGGGGTGTTGGGGGGGGCACTCCGTCAGTCATTTTGAAGACATGGAAAGATTGTATTTGGGATAAAAGGGACCCCAGTCAGTCCTTGTAATCACATTAAATATCACATTTTAAAATGAAGCCATTGTTTTATTAATATAAATTAGGCCCCCTAATGGGAAACTCTTGTGACACCAGCCCTGTTTTAATTTTAGCTGCCTTCCACTTTGATTACATGAGCATGTTTATCAGTTGGTGCACTTCAGTCAGATTTTCAGAAAAGGACATATCTGCAAGTGCCTCATCTTCTCAGCTGATTTGTGTTGTATTGTGAGCTGTGCCTCTAGAGTTTGATTAAAGCCTGTTAATGCTTTAGTTCCCCCATTAAAAATGATCCACGTTCCTTTGTCAGACAATTGAATTGTCATGACGAATAAAAACAAAGAGTGGGTGAATGTCCAGTTTAACCTCCATGGTAAATTTAGAAGTGAAAGGAGGTGCTGGGCTGTTACTGTGTGAGAGTGATTATAGCTTTCGTTTTGAAGCTTTTCACAGGGAATGAAAACGAAACACCATTACCTAGCCGTGATTGGACTCTTCTTGTCATCAGCGGGATAATTGTCCACAAGTTCATGATCTCTCTTCAGTGCCGACTGAATTGATTGTGGAAACGAAAATCGCTGCACCTCCCACGTAGCAACTACCCTGCTGAACAACTGCAGAGTTTGAGCTCTCCCACCCAGTCACATCTGTTCATCATTTTAAGTGGCGTTTCTTCCAAATACATACAGCGGTGTAGATAGTGGTATGATTTACACTGATTAAACACATATTTCTCTTGCTACATCAATGCTGTATCTTATCATAGAAGCAGTGAAGATGGGAAATTAAAAACAGGGAAAGGGGAAACAGTTGGAGCTAACTTGTTTGTATTAAGATACAAAGATAGAATGTCTGTTTGGTCAATATTTATTGCTAAGTAAATCACTGTGCAATTTCTTTGCTATAATTGTGTATTTCTATCTACACTATTCATAAATCTTTGTTTGCAGAAATAATATTAGTGTCAAACCCTAAAATGTATGTATTTCTATTTAACTTTCATAGACAAATAAGCTCCTCTCCTCTGCTCCCATTATTGAGGTGATGGTAAAGGGTCAGGGGGACAGACAAGTAGGTCTGAGGCGGATATCGGATGCGGTCAGCTCTGCAGCCCCCGCCTGATAGCAGGACTGATGAGGACAGCAGACTGAGTGCTGCAGCAATCTGGCTTCCTCCAGACGGGCTCCATGGACATCAGCAATGAGATCTCCATTACTCTGTTAAACTGTGTCTGAGAACGCAACCTCACTATTATGTCAATGTCAGGGGCTTAATGCTGATTCATACAGCCGCACAAATCCCAGATTAACCTCCAAGCTGGGAGACCTCTTTCAGCAGCAAACTGCACGGGCAACGTTATGTCTAGAAGGAGAGGCAATATGATTTTGTTTTGATAGCAGAGAGACGGACAGACGTACGTAAACCCAGGTACCTGCGTTGACATACACAGATACACGAGCGCGCACGTCCGTAGTAACACAACGGTGACCATATAGCAGAATGCGTCTTTTGAGTCAAAAGAACGATATCACGGTATGGGGAGGCATTTCTTAAAATGTTCTCAAAATACTGCAGCCAAATACCCATAATCTAATATATGTTAAAATATTAGAGATAAAATGTATCATATGAATGTAATTTTGATATTAAATTATTATGAATATGTTCAGTGCCGCAGAGTTTCATACACCATCCAATGTCAAAGAAAAAGCTGGAGACAAAAACATTGTCCTTCCTCAAAGATAATATAGGGAAATCTGAGTCACTATTGTTGAAGTGAGCCTTCTGTGCTGCAGTGCACCCCCACCCTGGCCTGGCTGGTTGGGCACTAAGAGCCGCAGTGTTCCTGTAAGAATGAGTATTAAGCCATTGGGGGGGTGGAGGACTGGCAGTGTGTGTGTGTGTGTGTGTGTGTGAGGGGGGGGGGGGGGGGGGGGGGGGGGGAGTATTCAGCTGCAAGCCCTTGTGTGCCGCCCAGTGGTATCAGTCTCCTTTTACAAAAATAAACCGAGTAAAAGTGGTCAATTATTTATTTATTTTTATTTTTCTTAGGAATTAGCAGTAAATGCTTGGTTACAAAGTCACAACATGTTCCTTATGCAGGAGCCTTTTTGCACATCCATGTAAATGCTTTACAAAGCTTAGTTAAGTTTAAAATGTACATACATTTTAGGGTTATTGATACCATGTTTTGGCTTTTTTGATTATTATAGTAATGTGTTATCAACATGCCAGGGCTTATATGGTGTGGATTTTGGCATAACTCATGAAGTTGCAGAGCTGCTTAGAAAGGTTTTGTAGCTTTATCTTAGAAACACGTTGAGGCATGGTACAGGAAATTGCATCATATCTTGTGTGAATCAACAGGCTACAATCTTACTGAAGTGTGTGTGTGTGTGTGTGTGTGGAAAAGGGTAGGTGGTGAGAGAGGTGCCATACAATAATCAAAAACAAGAAGGTAGCAGATGATAGTTTCTCTCTGGACAATGGCTAGGAGGGTCTATTTGAAGAAAAAAAAATGCAGTTTGGTGAATGAAGGGTTCTCCTTCAAAGACTTAGCTTCTTCATTACAGTCAGCCACTTCCTCAACCCAGGGCATAGGATAAGCATCACACTTTGAAATGTGATTTCACTTTTGGAATTCATTATAAATCTGTGATATGGACTCTGGTTGGCCCAGTTGCTGAGCACTTCTTGTATTATCAACAGCTGCCTCTGCTCATCAGTCACTGCACCTCTGCCCTCAGGGGACTCTGAGGGGTTATATTTTCGCTTTCTGCTGTTGGTCTGTCTGGTGTGATGGAGATCACATCCATTTTCTTTTACAGCAAATTCTTCATCTGATTCAACTGTGTTTTGAAGAGCCCAGGTTTAAACATTGATATCTCCTTCATCACTGTCTGGATAAGATTGTGACTATCCCAGTACACAGAATATAAACATGTAGGATACCATCTGTTTGATAAACACGGTAAACTTAGTTATATGTCCTGTGGTCAGGAGTGTGCTAGATACTTGATAGATATATACTTAGATAAATACTCAGCTACTCGTATATTATGCTACACCAGATAGATCAGTAGTTGAACCTTCTCAAGACACCTAAAAATTGTACTATTCATAGTCTGGTTTTTAGCATCTCGCCTTTCTCAGGATGTAAATGAAGGCAAGCTTGTTGGAGACAAATTGACCAACCAAAGCAGTCCATGTGTTTTAGTTCTCAAGACCTAATTTTTATGGGTTTTTTCCATCACAACTCAACACAGTTGTGTTCAGGATCGCATTGACTTTGTGCAGCTCTAGTTTGCCAGGTGCACTACTCTCAAACACACATTGAATGATGAGGAAATCTTCAAATGCTGACCCATAAAGTAATTAAAGCATGTTCTTTCCACACAATGAAACACTCACTTTGGAGTGCCACATCTTTGAATAGCTGTGATTGAACTGCTATCACATTTATGTAGTTTCTGCACACCCACTTCATTGTCTACTTTGATTACCTGCACATCAAAGAAGAATGAGATTTCTTTTTTTTTCCCCCACACCCACATCCAAAATCACTGTATTATATGTTGCTCTGCCATCATCTGCGGATTGGCTGTAAACATGAGTGTTAACTACAGGCTGACGTTTACCAGGTAACATTTAGCATGTTAGCATGCCAACGTTACCATTAGGAGATTGTATTAAAACCATTTCTTCCAGTTAGCAGTCCATATTTAATTAAAAATATCATCAGACATTAACACAGTATACTGAATATGGATGGTTTGCTTTCCAGTGAGCACATGCTGCTTATAGTGACAGATGTACCACTACGATATGCAGACATTTTAGGCAATGGCTAATCTGATACAGGCAGGATCCTGTTGGGTTCTCTTGGGTTCAATTGTTGTGAGATGTATTGCTTTGGCCCTCTCAGTGGGGAGCAGTGTTCCCATTGAACTGTAGCTGTGGCTCCAACTCTTTGAAGACCATTCTCCTGACTGTGCTCTAATTGCTGCAGCCCTTCAGCGCTCTTCACCTCAACCCTTTACTCGAACCAAAAATAGCAACTAATAAAAATAGCAGTAACCTGCACTAAGCACAGGGTATTGTCATCAGTGCTGTTGGTGGGGATAAGAATGCTTCAGCACCCCCTTTATAAAAAAAAAAAAAAAAAAAAAAAAAGTGTGGTTCTGAGTCTCCCAGTCTCATAGAGTTTACATAACTGATGTCACATCTATCACTGTGCATCTGTCAGCTATGTTCCTTCCTCTTACTTGTGCAACCCCCAAGTGTCTGGACACAGAAGTCAGTTCAGTGTTAATTTTCATCCCATCTATGATTCATCCCCATAAATCCAGCATAAATTTAAACCAAGGCTGGGTACACTTTTGGAATACCAATCCTCTTTTAGCACGACTTAATCTCTTAACAGGTAATACTGAGGGATGTAATTTCTTTGAAATGAATTTCAGATTTATTATGACACTCTTCCTCTGATAAGAGTTCAAGAACGTGGTGTAAAATTCTTGTCTGTTGGTCTATTACTGATGTCTATCTTCAAAGCTCAGATTGCAGAATCAAAGACAATGAAAGATGGCCTTCCTTGATAGCGTGGGACGTGAGTTGAACTAATCTGCTTTGACAAAAAAGATTGTTAATGTTTTCTGACATGTATGTTGGCATGCACTTTCGAACTACTTTGCATTTGCAAGTCAGATTAATGAGAGCTAAGCCATTGTTATTTGATTTATTGGGAGGTCTTTGAGTTTCGACTTGAAAAGACTACTACATAGCTACAGATGTGCAGCTGCACAAAAACATCTTTTCTGGATTGCATGCACTGCAAAAGTTCACTAAAACTAGAAGCTACCCTCTCAACTGATTTTGAAATGAACCCATAAAAAGCGGCTCAGCAAGCACAATTGGCAGTAAGACATGGTATATCATAGGGCATGTGCTGCAAGGTCATGGAGGTCTCGGTCTTGGCATAAGCAAATCAGAATGAAACAAAGAAGCATCCACACAAAAAGGGAAACTGGCAGCGTTTCCAATTCAGTGGAGGAAACAGTAAGATGTGCCAAAACATCTTCCTAAGCTAAGCGGGACAATGGATGAAGTGGGAAAGAATAGGAACGAAGATGTTTAGTTGGAAATAGATGTGATTTTTGGAAAAATGCAGGATTAAATTCATTGGTATTTCCGTTCTAATAATGGTGTGCTGAAAACTCCAGATGTCCTTTGTACTTGCTCAACCTACCAATACATGCTTCAAACTGTTTCTCTCAAAGCAGAATTATCAAATGCAGTACAGTACACCCTTCCTGATGCAATAGTTTTCAACTTTTTCTCTGTATAATAACTTCATATGCAGCTGAGCAGGTCACTTCATGCAAAATGTTCCCTCAGCCTCAGTTAATTCTGTTTTTGAACGGAATAGCTGTGTTATTTCAGAATGAGCCTTCTGTCCCTTTTATGTGTGATTGGCAGTAAAATAATGTTTCTGAAGTTTTGAGCTCAAGCCAGGAGGGTCGGCTGACCCCTTAAACTGCGATTACCGGTACACTACAATGGTGTTTCAGAACTGCTGAATGAAAACTTGAAAAGCAGCAGGATCAGCCGTTTTATTGGCTGTTTGGAGGTGAGTCTGACATTGTGTTTGAAAGCTTGAATCACAATCCTTTGGACTGAGTACAAGTCTAGCTATAGGTAAAGTAATTGTTGTGTGCTGTAGGTTCTGTAATGGTTTCATCAATTCCAGAAGCACTATAGCAGTAAATCACTGTGAGATTTCAGGAGCTTCCTGTTGAGCCTCCTGAGTCTTGCTAACTATGCATCTCTCAACAAAGCCAACTTGTTATGCAGGTTTTTATGCTTGATTAAAGGGACAATAAATGGTTACAACAAATTCTATGTATTACTAAATTGGAACGAAGGAAGGAAGAATATTACTGGACCTCTTAAAATATTATTCACAGCCATTTACTGAAGTGTTTCTTCTTGTTCATTGTTCTTTAGAGACCCAGAGTAACTGTAGCGTAGGCAAAGAAACACTGTAATTACTTATTGATGTGGCTACATTTGTTTTTACATCAGTCTTTCACCATAATGGGATACAGGACATTGAAAAGTTAAACTAATTCAGTCTATACATAGAAATTGACGTGTTTCAGCTTCCTTGGCTTTGCAGACCTTGCTGTTATATACATATAAAGAAGACTAATCATGCAGTACATGCAGAATCTACTGGCTATGAGCATATTGTGCCATCATCAGCAGATCGTCATACAGAATAAATTCCTTCTGTTAAATATGATTTCCAGGGCATCTTCTATTGCAGCACCATAGCATCTTCCACTATGCTGGAAATTAAATGTTTGATATGTTGAAATATAGTAAGGATTACAACACTGAGGATTAGGCTTAACCAGCTAAGCTTGCCTAATCACTACATGTTAAACAGGATTGGTGAGTATGCTCAGGTGAGGCTGTTTATTCATATCTATTTAAACCCTAAAAATATATAAAGGCATAGCACCTCTGGTGTGTGCAAGCTTTACCTGGTGCACTAGAGAGATGACAATATTATAGGATCCAGCAAAGTCCAGCCATTTATCACTTGCCAGCTCACTATTTTGCTGTGTCACCAACTAGATTGCTGCAAGACTGGAATGGATGTGCAGAGAGTTTTGTTCTTTGTAGTTATTAAAAGGCAAGAGGTTACAATAAGCACTGAAAAGCCTTTCTCGTCTTGCTATCCCTGGCCAGTTTGCTATTGTGTTTGTTGTGGTGGACAGAATGATAATACAAAAGAATGACGTGGGGCTTCACTAGGCTGTTGAAGCTTATCAGATGACTTGTACAGACGGCAAAACCTAGGTTGAAGATCTGGTATTATGGCCTTTTTTGACTCATTTTTATACATTTTGAGTCTATTTTAAACATATCTCTGACATTATATTCACCAAAATTTGTTTAGATTTCTCTAAATCCATCTTTCCTTACAGCCCAGATACCCCTCTGTCCTCCAGCAGGCTGTTTCGGAAGCTGTTTACATAAAATTGGCATTATTAATGACCACCTACTCCAATTGGCTGGAAGTGTGGCCCCTACCTTAACAACCAGCCAAATGGAATACTACCTAATGAATAATGCAAGTTCCTTTACGCTGTATCTTTACCAGGAGTAATGTCTGCAGCTGGAGACGTAAGACAGTATATACCTGTCTAATCTAAGTCTGATCATGAGAACCTGCTGTTGCACAGTTAACATTTCAACAGGATGTTTCAGAATGTTTCGTGTCTAAGTTTCCCAACAAAGCAAAAGTCATTGGCTCATGCTAAAGCTTCCTAGCATATTTGATTTGACATTCTGGTGTGACGTGACAGGTACCACCTCAACACTGCTAGCTGTTGAGCCGCAAATTTCACACTTTCAAATATCTTAAAAAGGCTGAGGAGATAGAATTGAGTAATTTTACAGCACAGCAGGGCCTCACCATCACCTTAATCCATCCCAAAGCTCATTTTCCTTGTTTTCCACAATACTAAGAGTCTACAGCCTTGTTAGCGGCTCTGTGAGGCTTTACTTGAGCTAAATGCTCACACCAGCATGCTAACAATGATAATGCTACCATGTTGATGTTTAGCAGGTATAATGTTTACCATGCTGGTTTAGCATGTTAGTATGTTAACATTTGCTAATTAACACAGGACACAGTGTGCAGCAGAGTCTGATAGGAATGTCATGAGTTTTCAGGTATTTAACCAAAATATTGGATAAAGACCAGATTATTGCACCAGATGAAAATTCAGGATATCAAAGTTATCAGACATCCTCTGGCAAATATGAATGTGTGTACCAAATTTCACAGCAATCCATCCAATAGCTGTCAAGATATTTTATTCTTAACCACAAATGTCATCCTCATTGGGGCACTAGAGGAAAACTTAGGGATCACCAAAATCAGTAGGATCTTCTGGGGACCATCAATGTCAATTTTTTCAACATTTCATAGCAATCCATCAAATAGTTGTCAAGATATTACAGTCTGGACTAAAGTGGTGGATTGACTGATCGACAGACCGTCATTGCCATCCCCTAAGGCCATGCTGCTGGCGTGAATATGGTGACCAGACATCCCAGTTTTTTCCAGGATTGTCCCGGTTTCATGCTGGGTGTCCTGATCGAGTCCCGACAAATATCTGTAAAACACTAAAATGTCCCGGTTTTCACCACAATTAAAATAATAATAAAAATAATATACTTCTTTTCAGCGCTTACATAAACATTTATCGTGTTCTGTTCCACTCATTATTACCTAACCCAATATGAAAACAAACAATGCACCACACGTCTGAATTCAACATTGATTTGTCTGTATGTGTGTCAATCAATCAATGTGTCATTGTCAAGGCTGTTACTAGCCTTCAGTCTTTTCTAAAGAGCTCCAGGAGGCTGACTCTTTCCTTCGTACCCGGTAACGGCAACGTACCCAGCAACATACTGGGAGTAACAAGGATACCGATTCATCAGATTGTTATGTAAGATGTGATGAATAAATATTGTCGATCATGCCTGCTTGTTTCATCAAATTTAAGGACAGCTTGTAGTTTTCATTTGAACAAAAAAACATGAATGGCTTTTTTAATATATTTTCACATATACTGTAACTTATGGGTATATTCATTATATAACATAATACTACAACTAGTACTACGAATACTACTACTTCCACCAATTCTAATAATTATAATAGTGATACTACACAATTTTCACAAGATGTAGCAAAGTGACTAAGTTAAATATATGGCTGTTTTTTATGGCGTAGTGTCACAAATGTTAGATGGTGTTGATCCATTAGCTTTAACATATCCACTTCGGTGATGGAAGGTTGCATAATGCCTTGTGACAGCTATGAAATAAAGTAAACCCAACCCTGCTGTGAGCAAGTATTTATCTATGAAGTCTTACATTTTGATGGCACAAACATTCAAAAATGATGACAAGCGCTCTCTTTTTTTCATCTTGAACAAAATATAATTTCATGCTGGATTAACTACATATTGACCAGGAGTAAGAAAGAATCATCTACGGACACAACTGAAGCCCCTGGGCTTGGAGATCTTCATCAGTTCACTATGTTTCAACACATTACTGAAAAAGACAGAAAGTGAGAGAGAAGGTAAAAAAGATGGGGGAGGGAGGGCTGAAGTAATGCGAGTCTGATTTTGACTCGTGACCCGAGGGCTGTCACATGCTTAATCTGGAGACATTACTTCTGACATTGCAGTCTACATTGCCTCACACATCTATGATTAAATTCCACTATTTTACATTTTAATTGCTTTATTACCATGATAATTCAGAGTGTAGCAAAAACGTATAGGTCTACGATGGTAAGACATCCTTGCATAAGATTCATTATGAGAGCACAGATATCTACAACCAGGCCATGAACACAAACTCTATTATTCATCCATTTTAATCAGTTTATAAAATCACCTCATGTCATTTCTGGTGTCATTGCATCTTCATATAATGTAAATGTAGAGCTGGAGACTTTGACTTGTCAGACTTGACAAAAATGAGGACTTTTGACTCAACTTGTGAGTTGACTCAGGCTGCTTGCTGCACATGCAGTTTTGTTGTTATGAACAGTGCATGAATAATTGATATTGTAATGGGGATGGGCATACCAATGTTTCCAAAGCCTAAAACTAAATGGTTGCGTGTGCACCAGCTGGCATCAACTCTAAATTTAGATTATAGAAATTAGCCTATCACTATAATTTAATTACATAAAATGAGTAGCTTAATAGTTTCCCCCCCTTTATATCCAGCAAATGTATGTTACTCTCTGCAGCCACGCAACTGTGTCTAATGCACAGAGTTCTTATTTATGTGCTAATTCCTGCTTTTGGGTGTTGATAGTTTTTTTTTGTTTTGTTTTGTAAATGATTATGGTATTAATGGTATTTTTGCACCATTTAACGTGTTAAATTATTCATGTCTTTTAATTTCTATATTGTACCAAACCAGGATGGGCAATATAGATAGAAAATATCTATCACGGCATATGTAATTTCATACATATGTTTATATATATCATGATATAGTAAATTCTCCGTATATTCATTTGAGAGACCATTTATAGATGGGAATGTCTGCATTTTACTTCAGTAAAGTAAAATTTCCCTGAAGAATGTAAATCCCACACTTCTGCTGATTGGTTTGTATTTTATGGTACATATTGGCAAATTGCCCAACCCTTGTACTAAGGATTATGAAAAATACTCAAACTCATATTTTTACTATATGCTACCTGTTTAAAAAATGTTGTGGTGTGACTTCATGTGTAGCTGTGACATGAGGTAAAGGATAAGAAAAGCAGTCTTCTATATTTCCCTCATGTCAAGAAATCCTATGAAATGACCAAAACCAAACTATGAATTGATTGTTATGTTGCCAAAGTCTGATGTCATCAGTCCTTACAAATATGAAGCTATTATTTTTTTAGTCATATTGCCCAGCTCTACTACTTTGTTGTATAGAACTGGAAATAAGGCCATGAACTTAACATGCACACACACACTGTAGCCCTGAAGGGGTTAAGTGCTTGTTTATGTTTAAGGGTGTGCAGGATAGACCAGGCGGGAATGTGTTGGGGTGAAAACCCAGGAGCATTGACGTATACACACTGCTGTGTTCCAAACAGACAGAAACACACCCCAGGGCTTTTTGCACCATTAAACATATTTAAACAGTTGATTTCAGTGTTCTCAGAAAAAAAACGACACATAGAAATTCAACGTGATGTTTAATGCAATAAAAAAAAAAAAAAAAATAGGTATCTTTTATATGTCCATTTTACTGTTTGGAATTGAGACTTGAGACTCAAAGTTGTCTTGCATGACAACTTGATTCAAAAGACATAGACCAAACATTTTGTGCATAGTTCTCTTCGGTTATATTCTTTAGGTACTGAAAATGAAATCTAAAGGTCTCTAACTTCACTAAACTGGGATTTTGGCAAGTTGTATGGCAGCTGCCAGGCAGGGTGGCATTGTTTGTATCCTACTGACTATGTTGTGTCTAGAGAGCTGGCTTCTGGCCCAGAGATGCTCAGCACAACCTGAGCAGTGTTGGTTGGTGCTCCAGGGGATGACTGATTGAGTACAGATCGTATTTATACTCAACCACAGCATGTACAGGAGCTGATGCTTCAGCAACTTCTGGAGACGGACAAAATTAGATCATTTTTCATAACTGGAGCTAACAATTGTCAATTTTGATGACAAAGACTCTTTTTGAATATCCAAAAACAGACAGAAATTGTTCTTTGAAATGGAACATCTGTATTGTTACTTCTGCTTGAGCTGTTTTAAATTATTCATGTTTAAATTTGAGGTCATGCAAGCAGAGAGAACAGTCTGTCAGTTACTGTAGCCTGCTGCGAAATGCTGCCATTCTGATGTAGTTTGTACCTCTTATTATTGTTGGTTTAATTAAAAGAAAAAATGACAATAAGGAAAATAAATAAATAAATCCCCCACTTTCAGGTCTGCTAATTATTCATCTTTTCTTTCTTTTTTTTTTTTTTTTTTTACAGGGTGGCCCCAGGAGCTGTGTGTGTTTGTGTGTGGTGACGGTGCACCATTCTTAGGACAACTAAACCAAAATGACATACTTAGAAAACACAGCTTTTTCAACCTCTGCATTTATTTTGGCTTAAGATAGCTTGACTGTAATGTCTGTAGTTTATAGTGCAGTAAGCCAACTACTCTGGACACGTGTTCATGTATTTTGTTGCTTAAATATAATCTGGTACAAACATGACAGCCAACAGCAGATGTCAATTTAAGAGGAATAATTTCATAAAAGCAAAACACAATTTTATTTTTAATGATCCTTAGTTTATGCAAAAGACGGCACTGGCCTCTGCTAAATAACTTCAAGAGCCAGTCGGGCTGATTGCGGCACCATATGATATGCTGTGATTTGAGCAATCTCAAATTCATAATTGCTTCACTATGAAATCTGAATTCGTCACTTCTTTGTTGACATGTTCTGTTATGCTTTTCTTTATTCCTCTGCATCTGTGTTCGCACAAAACCATGTTGATCGCTTTGATAACTTGAAAGTTACAGACATCATGCACAGTAACAGATCGTGACTGGTGATGGCACCGCAAAAAGGGGAAGAATACGGGCAATTAGCATACATCTACCACAGCGAACAATTTCCATGAGCACCAGCTGCTGCCTGCTAGCGTGTACACCTGTCTAGCTAAAGTCACATGCATGGTGTAAGCCACAGTGGCAGTCCGTGGCTCTGTGCCCTCTGATTGCTCCTAGTTATCTCCAGGTTTCTGCTGAGCTGACAGGCAAGGCACACAGGCCAGATGGTCAGAGCCCGAATCAGGGCTTAGAGTTTACAAGGCCACTTCCGGAGCTACTATACAATGTTACTAACATGGGTGATTTATTAAGAACTGTTCGCATTGCATCACATTAATGGACAATCACTTGAACATCAACATCATCTGCACCTATATTAATAGTCTTGTAAAACTAAAAAGATTGATCAGTTCACTGTTACAGGCTTGAGTGCACCAGCATGTTATCAGATACGTTTTTATAGACAATAAGGTAAATATAGTAGCTGTTATTAGTATGAGCTTAATCTATTATTCTGGTCTGTCACTCAGCTGTTGTAAAGTTCTCTAATGGGTCATAACGGTAGAAGATGGTTGTCCTATCAAATTTATGGGGGTATAATGTGGGGGGGTCATGACAGAGTTCAAGTTATAACCAGTTCATTAAAGCGCAGTTAAATGTTGAGTCCTTTGCCGGCTTTTCATCACCATGCTTCCCCTCTGCACGAGAAATCCCATTCAGTTCATCACATGATATCCCGTAGAAAAAGTATCTGCTCAATTATCATAATTTCCCAGTTAATGGCTCATATCTTTTATTTGCCTTAATAAGTCTTATTTTGCAAAAAAAAAAAAAAAAAACTAGAAGGTGCTCAGTAGTGAGGATATTGATGGAGCCATAAGTTATTCACTGAATTTCAAGTTGGTATAATTTGGCAAACGTCACCTCGCTATACAAGCTTGACAACAGAATTTTCCTCTTAGATGTATTAATAATGAAAGAACCATACAGCAACTCTCTATCCTGACTCCAGAGACTCAAGACTGCTTTCCTTGAAAAATGAAGGAAATCACTGGCATCTACCAGCCCCGGGTCAAACTCATCAACATGTCCTACATTGATGAAGGCGGATCTGAATGCTAATGAAGGTGTCCTTGACTCACTCACATCTAGTTAGGTTATCCGTCCTAAGATCATTTAAGAGCAGTTTGACAGCCCACTTGCCAATTCAATACAGCTTTCTATGTAAATTATTTTTACTGCCATGTTTTTCCCCTTTTTTTTTTTTTTTTTTAGCTCTTCTGCTACATTTGCCCCAATTTCCCCATTAATTTTCTGTTGTGTAACTTAGTGGTCAGTCTTGGAGCAACACTAAGATTGTAGCCACTAAATTGCAATTAGATGTTGTAGTTTACACAACACATGGTTGAAACAGCCTTATATTTTGTGGTCAAACATAATCATATTTGGACATAGAATATGATGGATGTTGATTGATCCATCGGTCGGTCTGTCACTTTATATCTCAACAACTATTGGACGGCTTCTCTTTCCACTGGTGCCTCCGAAGTACAGACATTCATGGTACATAGAGAAAGAAGCCTACTGACTTTAGTGATCCTCTGATCTTTCCTTGTCCAATACTTTGGATTATGATTGAATACCTGCAAAATTAACATAAATAAACATATTGAACTATACCTGGTAAACATCAGCATGTTAGCACTTGTGGTACTTGGTCATTGTGACCATGTTAGAATGCTGATGTTAGCATTCAGCTCAAAGCACTGGTCTGCAATGCAGTCCACAGCCTCACTGAGCCACTGGTACTCTTAGTACTCTTAGTACCTTTAGTCTTAGTGCATTCCTTTCAAGCATCGTTTCAGCTCTAATCCAGTAGTTGTGTGGAATATTTTTCACATCTGAGGACTCTTCATAGGTATGTGCTTACAGGATGTCCCTGCAAAGTCATCTCTTCACACTTGCCATGAACTGCACTCAGGCGCACTCAACTCGTTCCCCTCAAAGACCATATGATGCTCTTCATCTGGGTTGTGTGTCCATAAGGAATGCCTATCTCTGGAGAGCCACTGGAGAGGATTCTCTGTGCAGGAGGCCAGCTGAGCGTGTGATATCTCCCCGAGGTGCTTTGTCAGAGAGCTATTAATAGGTTCAAGGGACATCCTCCATCCCCCCAACCCTAAACACTCCCACCAACCTACGCCCCATTCGCAACCATCCACACATGGGCGCACCTCTCTGCTGGCGTGCCCAGTGAAAAGGCGATGGGCAGTCAGCCATGATGTTGTGTTTAGACGAGAAAAGCCCTGTGTGGTGAGAGACGTTATGCTCATTCCCTACAGGCAGCAAGGCTTTTATATCTTCTTCAGAGTGTCAAGACACCATTGGACATACAGTAGGGAGATCATGGTGTAATATAATGCAATTTACTATTGTTTTTATTTATTATTTTTTTTACCAGAGTAAGTTGCTGGTACGTCTCACACAGATTATTGAACGTTTGAGGATCTATTGTCATTAACCTGACTGGTGGTAGAGGACACAGAGCACTTCTTGAAATATGGATGTCTAATAAAACATCCATTTCGATCACTTCTGTGGCTCATAGTTCATAAATTGGTCAGTAGCCCACATCCAGTGGCAGGCAGAGGAAAAAAGATGACATATCCCATTTTCTCACAGTTTGCAGCTTCTCAAATGTGAGAATTTGAAGCTTTCCTGTCATACATGATAGTAAACTGAATATCTTTGGAGTTTAGACTGTTGATCTTGAAGATGTTGCCTTGAGAAATAATAACGCATATTTTTCTCGATTTTATAGACAAAACGATTCATTGAGAAAATAATCGTCAGATTAATCGATAATGAAAATAATCGTTAATAATTGTTGAAGCCAATAATTACTTGTGTATACGTCCCTAGTGGAAAATTTTATTATTATACATTTGATTTATTTTTTTAAATGTGTTTTCATACAGTGTAGAGTGATATGTCTGATGCCTGTGTGATTTACGTCTGTTATGTGTTATGAATACGATGTCTATATGTTTAACATCTGTTATGTGTTTTTATATGCCACTAGTAGCCAAAGGCAAAGCTCCACATGTGTGGGTCATAAACTTTTCTAAAGTCTACTGACACAGCCGTGTTATTAAGTGAGTAAGTTATTTCCATTCCACCTATTTACCCAAAACAGCAGCTTGCAGAACTGGGTAAGTAAATATTTTTCTTTAACTTTCAGTGTCACTACTACAACAGAAAATTGGGAGAAGAATAATATTAAGTATAATTATAATAAGGCACGTGAAATACTTTTGTAATAGAAACTGATAACTCTGATAAACTGATGACATTCTTAGACAAAATTTCTTTGGGATTCCTGCTCTCCTCTATGCAAACTAAACCTTCTTGTAGTCAGAATATTGTAGAAACATGGTCAGCTTTTTAAAACAAAATTACTCCCAAGTGTCAGAGACCACGTGAAAGAATGGAACCAAGGGAATTACTGCAAACAGGGAGAGGGACAAAGGCACAAAGTGAGAGAGGAGGGAGGATTAATCACTGCTGCCCTGAAGCCTTTTCTCCAAACTGAGCAGAGTTAACTCCCCCGCCTCTGTCCTCCTGGACTAAAGCCAAGATGGGAGCGCTCTGTTTGCATTTCACCTGCCAAAACCCACGCAACCCTAACTTCAGCCTAAAGTACATCAAGGTCAGTCTATGTAAAGGCTTTTAGCATACCTTAAATGTCTGACCTTCAGGAGAAACTATATAATGCGCCGGTAAATATCAAATCAATTTTATTTATATAGCATGCTTAAAAACAACCAGAGTTGACCAAAGTGCTGTACAAATTATAGTAAAAGGCACAACAATAGTGAGCAAAATAACATCTGTAGTAAAAAGGCAGGAATAACAATGAATGGCAATAATAAATACATAAAAATACAAGGCAATGTCAAAAAATATGTGCACAAATGCAAAACAGAAAACAGAATAAAACTCGTAAGATCAATTCATAAAAAATAAAAGATTATAAAAATACTAAAACCACTAAGAGCAACCAAAGGCCATTGAAAACATGTAGCCTACGTCTTGAGTTTTGTTTTAAAAGTGTCAATGGAGGGGAACACTTGATCGAAAGCAGAAGACTATTTCAAAGCTTTGAAGCTGCAACCACAAAGACACAATCTCCCTTTACCACTAGCCTCAATCATGGAACCGTTAAAAACAATTGTTCTGAGGATCTAAGAGGCCTGGACTTGGAGTAGAGCAGAGAGGTTCTGAAATGTACTGGGGTGCCAACCCATGTGTAGCTTTAAAATAGGGATGTCAGTTTCGGTTAATTTTGCTTTCGACAGACCGACACCCATTAACTGATAACTAACCAGTTCATTTTTAAGAAAAGTTGTGGTGTGGCTTTTGTTTGTGAGAGCTGTCCAGCAGTAGGTGGTCAGAGCTAGCTTGTCTGCCCTGGTTAGCTTGACTTTTAGCTCATCCTTCTTCTCCTCAAAGTGTTTTTTCAACGCGTTTAGTCACAGTAGTTCTCGGTCGCATAACGTACTCGGGCTCGAGGTACGAATATAAATTATAATACAGATATAAAGCGACCCTCCTTTTCCAATAGCTGTTTTTTGGAAAAATAACATTACTTTTTGAATATGACTTACAGTATAGTTATATACTCACACACTCTCCTACCAGGCTCTTAGAAGCGGTTAAAAATTATTTTCTCCGGCAGTTAGCATTTATACAACTGCCTGTTTTTCTTTTTGAGCTCTTTATCATAGTTAGCAAAGATGCAGTAGAGATGTCGAAAGGCGCTTTGGACTCGTTGTCACTCGTCATGAACTTATTTCCTCCATGGCAGAAAAACACGTTACATGAGCCTTCAGAAACTCCAACAGGTTAAATTTGACTGACCAAACACTTTTAGTGCTGACTGAGTCTAACACACTCACTATAAACAGACTTTAAAACACTCGCTGGCCTAGCAACATTAATGCTACAAACAACCCATAATGCAACACACCGTGCAGAAGTTGGCTTTACACTGGTACTTTATCCGTTCAAAAAGAATGATGACTGATGTTGTGAACACACTGTGTATACAAATTAAGTGTGTAACCAGTCAAAAATATTCTCAGCAGTTAACAGATTAACGGTTAACTGTTGACATCCCAACTTTAAAAACAACAAAAGAATTGATATTTAAGAAATTAAATATTGATATCATGTTAATAATACACATATGGTAATATGTGTATAAGTAATCCAGCGCCTCTTAAAACCCCTTAAAGTACCGACGGCCCGTCCATGGGCCCACTGTTACGTACACAACTATGCTATGTACACAACTCCTGTCTTTAAGTGAGTACTCATGCACACATTTAAGCTAAGCTAAGCTAAGATTCTTGTGATTCGATTGATGCAAACCATTTCAAGATACAATCACAACAGCAGGTACAATCAACGCCCGTTAGACCGCTAACAAACAAACAAACAATTTCAACCAACAACCAAATTCAGTTACTCACCTATGAAGCTTCATATTACTCCACTGACTGATACAACTCCAACAAAAACGGTCTTGTTACATTGGCAAAGGTCCAGTCGATCCAATCCAGTAAAATATTTAGTCCAAAACACATTATTACGTCGACAAATATCCACGAACGACTGTTGCTCATTTCAAATTAGCCGGCAGACGTCCTAATCTTCCGACGTATTCTCCGTCATAACTCAGTAGGAGCTTCCATGTCCTGCCCACAGCCTACAATAGCCAATGAGAGTCCGCGTTGAAAGGAGGTGCCTGCCCCTTTTTTTTCGTGTAAAAGCCGAACCAATAGAAACAGAGTCTGCTGATGAGTGGCGTTTCAAATAGCCAATGGAATTCCGAATGACCATAGCTGCTTTACATAATATAATATAATATAATATAATATAATATAATATAATATAATATAATATAATATAATATAATATAATATAATATAATATACAATTATATAAATATAAATAGTTTGCTGTGATTTACTTTTTATATGAACTGCTTTTCCACCATAGCACTTGTTTTGACTCTTTTATATGCACAAGGTTTAGTTTCAACAAGGGAAGCACTATAATGTGTTTATGCTTCAGTTAATCTGAAGCAGGGGTTATTTGGTGTCTCTAAATGGCCGTTTTTTGGAAGACGCCTAGCCAATCCCTCAGAAAAACGTGTGTAAAATATCCATTTTCTCTGGTGTTGGTATTAAATTTGAACTTGGACTAGGTAAGGCTCTATGCTGTGGTCCCATTGTGTTTTCCAGTTAATAAGTCACAGCTATAGGTCATCTGCAGGCATCTGTTTGCAAAAAAATATTCAGGTGGAAATAAAAACCTTCTACTTCAGTGTGTTCAAATTTTGTCCAGTTATGGTTACCGACTCGATCTCCACCTACCTACACTCGTATTTTGAGTGTAATTCATTTGCCAGAAAAGAGGCAAAACACACAATAAACAAAGTTATAAAGATGATTTGACTGATAGCATTATTTATTTATTTTTTAAATCTTCTATAAATATCTCAATAACAATGTTATCGTGAATTCTTTTGGCCACGATAATCGCGTTGTTGCCCTAACTCACACACAGCCATGTTGTTGTACCAACTGTCATATACAGTGATCAAAGGACCTGATTGTTAAGATTATTGCAGTGGAATAAACCAAGTTAGATCAGAAAGAGATCCACTTAAGAAAATGGCTTAAAACTCGTTATAAGTCAATTTTTAGTAGAATTGTTTGGCAGGACTCCTAACCGGTACACACAGACACCGTCGTGGTGAGATGAGTCAAACAGTTATCAGCCATGCCATCATAACTGTCTTAGCTGGATGTTCTTTCAATAACACAACAAATGTCACCCCTGTGTCATTTTCTTACAAAGTTAATTTATTGACTGTAACATTTCTGCTCTGTAAATGTCTGTTGTGCTTTGTAAGAAAATTCTTTCATTAAACAAGAATTGATTGGATGTCACCCCCATTACCACCTGGCCTTTTAGTTAACAGTGGACGTAAGACTGATAATCTATGAAGTGGTATTCAACTGTCAGCTTCTTTCCAGACTTGTATTTGGCTCGAGAATATATTTAAGAAAATGATTGATAATGCAATTTGTTATTTTTATCTGTTAAATTGTTGATTTAGTTACATTATATTATAGTGTTAACTTGCGTGTAGCAAAACTGACATGAAGGTAAACAATATATCATTTTCAGATCAGACATGGGCAGTGTACTCCAAACTACAGTAGGTTGAAATTGTCAGGCGGTCCATTAAACTGCAGATGAAGAGGACCTGCAGGAGCCGAGGGTTTAAGTCATCACTCATTGCTGCAGTCGTGCTGTATATTACTTTCTTTACTTTAGAAATGCATGAACATATGTTGAGTTGCTGTGTGATTATTGTATTGCCTGGAGGCCCTGGTAAATCTGTGCCAACTCAAGTCCTTGAACTACCTTCGCCTGAATCCAAATTTAATAGAGCAAATTCTGGCTCTGTTTCATGTTCACCTCATATGGTACACACCATTGTTTATGTCAGTGCCAAAAGCGGTTACTACTCCTTTCCAAAGGCAAACTATATTTTGATGAGGTAAACCATAAAAAACAGTTGGGATGCTGAGCTAGACGTGAAGAGGACATGAAGGTATATTAATGTCTTTCCATGAATGATCTATATAAGTGAATATTATCTGAAAGCTAATAATAAATAATGGAAAGCCAGGGAGCACAACAGTAAATGTCTCCTTGGCAAGGTCAGTCCACGTGATGATGAAAACCAGCAAGTCAATAATTAAGCATATCATTAACACAATAAATCTAGAATTATAATTAAAATAGTCTATTGGAATACTACCATCAGTTGCTCATTGCATTGGCTAAGGTTAACCTAATTTGTCAGTGAGAATATGTCAGTAATGACAATCCTAACCTTGATGCGCTCTTCTTGAAGTTCAATTAAGTCTGTGTGATTGCTCATATTGTTACTGCATGTAAATCAGTTGGCACTCTCTCTGCTTCCGTTTTTCATACTCTGCTGTGCGAGTAAAGGACATTGTAATTATAATTATACTGTATTGCACCATGCTTGGTTTCATTACAAAACACAACATCTGAATTGTTTTTAGCGTATATGGTAGACTGTTTGCCCAGATGTTTGTACACTGCAGCTCAGGTCAAGCACTTTCTAAATTATATCATCACATACATTAAGGGGTGGGACTCTCCTCAACCTTGCCGCTATAGTCTGTCGTCTTCTGGCTTGTTTTGGTTGGACTTGACTGCTCTCCTGAGTGACACTGATAACAGCCATGTTGGCATAATAAGCTGCATTCTCCCTGCATATTCTTCCTCAGAGAGAGCTGGTCGCTGGGTACCTGTCTCCCCATCAATCTTTGTCCCTGTAGTTATAAATCAATCACACATCTACAATGCAATGCACCCAGAGCTGATCTGAGGTATGACTAAGATTCAAACAAACCTAACCAGAACCATGGCAAGAGTTTAATAACGTCGCCACTTAAATTAAACAGGTTTTGTCTTAAATACAGCTGATTTAAACAGTAGACTTTCTGTGGTGGTTAATACTTTCAAGTGTTTTCAGGACAACAAGTGTGAAATGACATTGATTTGTTCTTGGCTGTGTACAGTATAAGGACAATCTTATGTACTCTGCCATAATCACTATTCTCCAGCTCGGTGTAACACAATGGACCTGTGCGTGTGACCTACGCTGAAGATACAGTATAGCTGAGTAGCATACCCTAGAATGCAGAGCTGTGACAATCTCAAAGACTTTTCTTTGTAATCCAATGAAAGGGAAGCGCTCTATCAAGGAGAAAATGAAAGACAAATATGAGTCAAAAATGGTGAAATTGTAGAAAGGGTCTGACGAATAACAGGGTTGACAACAGGGGCATCCATTTACAATAGGCCCTGTTATTTTCATTAATGTCTAAAGAGGACAGATTGGTAGGTGTGGAATGGGAAGGCATGGGGCGGCTTCATGCACGTTTCCCTTCCCATCACTCTGTCATGCTCGTTTCATGGCAGACTGAGGCGCAAACCCATCAGCGCATTATCATTCAAGTATAGCTGCTGTCTGAATCAAGGACATGGGCATTATCATGAGAATGAATTGCCAACTGACATCAATGAAACACAGATATCTTTCACAACCAGCATGCGACCTCTCTCCTTTTTCCTCTTAAAAAAGTATGCCACGAGGTTTTGTTTTTTGCTGTGGTTTCAGCAATGGGAATGGAAATACTTGTACCTCATGACATGCCCTTACTGGAGAACACCAAATATATTTAATCACACGTGCAGAAATATAATGTATTCTCCATTGATATGGATGCAGCTGTGTTATTGCTAAATCTATATTTCATCATTTTTAGCTGAAGAGAGGCTGTTTGATGTAAAATGTATATTGGGCACACTGGTATTCCAAGTCTGTGGGTGGGAATTGCTCTTCTCCGCTTTCAAGCAGTTTCACTCCGAGAGAAGGCATCCATGTGCTATTAGACATGTAAATGTAAATTGCAGGTAGGTGGTTATGCTTTTCTGCCTCTGTAGAAGCTGCACACACCCCAGGTTAGAAGACCAGTGCCACCTAGTGGTGTGATTCAGAGCAAAAGGCAAACATGAATTCTTCAGCAAGAGTGGTGCAATTGATTAAGGCTCAGTTGATACTTCATTAACACATTATTAAAGAAGTCAATTTAGCCTGTGCATTGGTTTATTACAGTATTTTACATCTACAGTATAGTGTGCAACAGTGTAAGAAGTGCATTTTAGTCATTTTAACTGATATACCGAGGATTTGCACATTTTGTTATTCCATTGCACAGTAAAGAGCAGTACAGTATGCCTCAAAGATGTAACAAACACTTTAGAGATGTGACTAATGATTATATTCATTACCAATTAACCTACAGATTATTTTCTCAACTAATCGATTATTTGTGTGGTCTGTAAAATCTCAACAAATTATGAAAAATGTCCATCCCAGAGGTCTTGGTTACTCTTCAAAATGACATGTTTTGTCTGACCATAGTCCAAAACCCAAAGATAACTGGTTTATTATCATAGTATGAAAACCAGATAATGTTCACATCTGGGGAGCTGGAACCACTGAATTTGCCATTTTTTAATAAACAATTGCTTAAATGTTTAATTACTCAAAATGCCAATTAATTTTCTGTTGATCGACTAATAGATGAATCGACTAACCGTTGCAGCTCTAAAATACATATAGTATTAGAGCCGACTTAGTACCTTAGTACCGACTGTGGGATGATCTCTCAAAACAGTCTTGGTATGGCAGCGATATGATGATTTCATAATGTAAGATAGAAAGGGTTTTATAATAGTATGTAGAGCCTGATTAGCTGTAGTGTTTAGTGAGAGGTCAGGGCTTTGGTGACGTAGATCAGCTCTTTTGCCTTCATATTTGCACCGATGTGAAATGAAGGGCTTGGTGTGGGTTCATGATTCCACAGATTTATGAACTCAGGAAACCACTCAGCCATTCAGTGTTCATCAGAGTAATTATGTTTTGTTGTGCCCACAGACGT
Source organism: Scomberomorus guttatus (assembly GCA_038419695.1). Classification (NCBI taxonomy): domain Eukaryota; kingdom Metazoa; phylum Chordata; class Actinopteri; order Scombriformes; family Scombridae; genus Scomberomorus; species Scomberomorus guttatus. The sequence continues at coordinate 20,131,231 of CM076452.1, read as the reverse complement.
GACTCACAAAAGAACAGCTGCATGTGTTGTTGCAAATTTAGGTACAAAGGCACAAACACGACAGACATGTGCACATTTGTACGCCATCCAAATGATATCAGGTCAAACAAAGTGTAACATCATTAGCAAACTGAAAGTGCTAATGGAAATTAAAGTTTAAGTGTGGAGGAATTTATCCAAAACTTAAAATAGCTCTATCCCAATTCATCTCTGTTTGGAAACAGACTGAAAAAATGAAGAAGTAGAACGTTTTGCTTGACGGTAAAATGAGAATACAGGTCGAGGTCTTCTAGAAATTAGGAAGGCACTGCTAGCAGTACACTGACAAATACAGTACTTCATACAGTAAGGCAGTAATATAAAAGTATCTAAAAACAACACACACTAGCATGCCAGTGTCTACAAAAACACTCAGAGAAATCCTTTGAGGCAGGCACTCAAAGAAAAAGAGAAGCAATACAATTTTGCAGAGAGAAGACTCATAAATTATACATGACAGGTTATTTTCTTTTATATTTTAACTACTGTGTTGACACTTCACAGGGTACAGTAGCAATGAGTTGGTTCAGTGGCTGCTAACAAAAATGCTTCAGTTCTCAACTACAAATTGTCTCGCCGTGCAAATGTGTTTGATGATTACGTTTTCCAACTGTTGAACGTTGCCTGGTAAAGTGCATCTGCTCAACGGCACAGAAATATTTGTCAGCAAAAGCTTAATAGCGAATTAGAAACTAAAACTGGCGCACGTTTGATATCTTACTAAGAAAATTAAAGGTGCAAAAGCATCACTCAGCTGAAGAGTTTCTACTGTGAGCAAGGGCAATTCTCTTACTTGTTGCTGAAATGAATATTCCAAATGAGGAATTGATTGGCTATTATGAGAAACTAGCACTCTTAATTTGCTTGTAGAAATGTGTCAGAAAATAAATTTGCATATATATTACAAAAGCTTCAAGATATAAGTAGCTTGGGCAGAATTCAAACCAGTTTAGCTACAAGATTGAAATACATACTAATTGAATCCATCAGTTATTTTTGAATACATAGAAGATTGAATTGTGTTTCTGAAATGCCAAAAAGTTTATCAAAGCACAAATTTAAAACCGTCTCTAGTGGCAGCGCCTTAGACTTTGGAGCTTCCGATGACGTATTTCGGAAATCTGTGATTCTTTATAAATTTTGACAAAAATTCTACAGTGTCTCTCCTCTCTCCCCGCCTCCATCTCTCTCTCTTCCCATGTTTCTTATCATACTCTCCACCACACACTGTATTGTTCAGCTGGTGATGAATGACCATAGTGGTGGGAGCCAAAATGAGCTCTCGCTGAGACCACACGAATGCCACACTTTCAGTACCTCTCCAGAAAGATTCATTACAGTAATTAAAGTTCTGTTTTCTCACATTCTTCCACAGAAGCCATTCCTCGCAATCATCCCAGACTTTCACCAGAAACAAAGCCTGCTGTAGTTCTATTGGCATCAGAGGTGGATGGCTAGACTGGTTTTCTATTTTTATCGAAGTGGACATCACCATCTTGGATAATCAACTCCAACAGATTGCGCTCTGAGAAACAAATTGCTTCATTTAGGCATGAAAATGATTGAGCAAAAGGATGACAAACACGGCGGAGTGCATTTATCAAAGCTGTTTACACGAGACACAAATCACGGCTGCTGGATCCACTTGAAAAAATTGCTTTGTTATAGTTATAATTTATCATTGACATGTTGTATTTACTGAAAAACAAATCTGTCAGATGGTAGTCAAGATAGATTCAATATGTCAGTTATTACCACTGAATAGAATTACAGAGAGGTCTGATGCCTGTGCTGCAAATAATGTAGCATTACTTCAATGCATAATCAAGCGCTCCACATTTTATCATCTGAAATGTGAGGAACAAAAGCTTAAAGAGACGGTTTAATGATTTGACGTATGGAAATTATGTAAATCATGTGGCCTTCACAATTTACATTAGATTTACATTTACATTTTAGGGTCAGACGGGTTAGACAGTGCTTTCCACCATCATCATCATCAAAACACCAAGTGAGGGAATATCTTTCAGAGGAATGTTCCCTCCAGTTGAGGTCCAGACTTGTAGAAGAAAAAGACAAGGAGCATTGAAACTTGAAACTGTTTGGAGGCTCGTTGTGGCCCAGCACCTGAGGGACTGGTCCTTATTTATAGAGAGGGAGGGCACTGGGGAGGGACATACAACTTTAAATGGTTGCATTTTGTGTTTATTTTAAATACGTTTTTTTTCCTTTGAGAATACGTGTTTTACCGCTGTATGGTGACGAGACTCACAAAACATTTATGAGGGAAAAAAAACATTTAAACCTGCCTATTCAGTTTGTGTCGGAATGTGAAGGGTTAAATGAAAGAAACGCCCCCTTTTTGTAAGCCAATCAGAATTTTGCGCCTCCACAGTTGCTGGGAAGAAAAATGCTGCTTCCAGCTCTGTGATTGGTGGTCCAGCTATAATTTGACAGAGGGCAGAGTAATTCAAATGACAAGTTTCGGCGGCAAGAGCGGCGTTTACGTCACCACGACTACATGGACCATACAAACACAAACAAGTTAAAGAAGATTGATAAAACAGCGGACTGATGAATGTCATTCAGGCTCACATAACATAACATTGTGAACATTACCGTCCATGTTGGCAATTATTTGTCAGCTAGGAAAGCTACCGTGGCTTTTACCCGGTAGGCCGACATTGCTGTTTGTTTTGTCAGCTGACAATAACGTGGCTGCTGCCGCTGGTTGACAGACTAAACTCCATTTAAACAGTTTTCCCGCCCTTCGCCATTATGTGTTAAGCGGTGCACCAGCGTACTGAAATGGAGCGGACAACAATCACAAGCTAGCGGGAAAAAGAGCTAAACAAGCCTGGAGTAACCTGGCTAGTGAGGATTATCTATGACTTTATCAAGATGAACTTTTAATGGAAATTTTGAGTCAATCTGCAAAGGAAGAACTACACCAGAGCTAATTTGGTGCAGAAAACCAAGACTTTTTTCAGCTCCAGGATTTCGTTTTCAAGTAACTTTCCTCAATGTGACCATCAAAGGGTAAGTTTTTCAAATCTAATAATGGCCGCCGAGCCAGCTGGTATTATTGTGGCCGCTGCTGCCACTGTTGTTTATGTAAGGGTTTATTTGGGGAAACGGTCATTAATAATTTAACATGCACATGTTGCTAATGTTGGCTGTGTGTGTGTGTGTGTGTGTGTGTGTGTGTGTGTGTGTGTGTGTGTGTGTGTGTGTGTGTGTGTGTGTGTGTGTGTGTGTGTGTGTGTGTGTGTGTGTGTGTGTGTGTGTGTGTGTGTGTGTGTGTGTGTGTGTGTGGGCTTATTAAATGTTGGCTTTGTGTGGCAGAGGTGTGGCTGTCATGCACCCATATTCTGCTGAAGTGCACACAGCCTGTGTGATGATGTGGTTATTTGTAAGGAGGATTTGCATTTTGACTTAGTTTTGGTTGATAACTCTCACTCTCTCCTGCTGTTTGTTGCATTGGCTGGGCTAAGTTAGGCTCTTATTTCTGTTTCAGAGCTGTAATTTGCAGTACTAAGAGAGGACACAGTGAGTTGGGCTGGTAGTTTTCCTTTTTTTCCCCCACGAGGGAAGGAGGGTCAGAGGGCTTAAGAGGTTTAAGAGTCACAGTTTGCTATTTAACATAATGATTCTCAAATACTAAATACCTTTGGTGTGGTTATAATATGGTTATATGGTTATATATGGTTATTTATGATGGAGGGAGGGTCATGCATTTTCCTCCAGTCACTCAGGGAGGCTCAAGGAAAAATACTTGTAGCTCCAGGAGGGTCAAGATAAAAAACAAAACAAAAAATGAAGTCACACCTCAGCCACCCCCCTCCCTCTGATAAATAAGGAACAGTCCCTTGCTAAAAGACATTTATGTTGGTTTTTCCTTTATTTTTTGTTACCCACCTTGTACATTTGGATGTTATCACATTATGAATGTTAGGAAATTGGTATTTTTGCCTGCAGATTACATACAATTCTTACTTTCATGATTCTACCAAACAACATTTTGTGTGCATGTGAAAGTCAGTTTTAGAAATGGAAAAATTAGGAGATAGAAATAAAGTAAAAGTGAATTGTGCATACATTACTGTATGATTATATCTTTCTGCAATCAGCTGCTTCATAATTCACTGCATTCAGTTTCACTAAGCCTGATAATCAGACTGAACTGCCATTTCATTTATTCAGCCAGCTGTTGTGTTCATGTTAGCCTCTTCTTGTCATTAGAGGGGGTCCACAGCTTGGTTAATATCATCCACTCTTGCCGACATCTTTGTTGACATTTTTTTTTTTTTGCCGCTGCTTTTCATGGATGCAGACAAGTAGCTAGCAAGCTATGCAGGAAAGTGACACTTTCTTAATCCTGCCTACAAAGCTCTGATTGATCGCCTGTTTTTCCAGCAGAACCACCACACAACACACAGTTTCACTAACATGATGCTGGAAAGCAGTACACCCATAACCACACCCAATAGTGATGTGGTTAATGTTAAGTTACTGTGTAAAGAGACCGTCCTCGGGACATGTTTGGGTCTTTCGTTCAAACATTTTTACTGTAAAATGACACGTTTCCTTTTTTCCTGGCGAGTGACGTTCTGCAGATAATTACTGTCCTCTTGTCGATATTGATTATTGACTTATGTTTATAACAAAAGAAGAAGCGGCATGTTGTTTTACCACCACAAAGCTCTTGGGGCGGTTGTGGATGGTTTGGTCATATCCCATATTCTACCTTCTATACCATCAACCACAAACTTCCAAAGTTCACAATGACTTGTTGAATTTAAAACCAAAGTTGAAATGTCAGAAAACTCTTGAAATTCTTGCCCATATAAACACAAAGCTGGACAGATCATTGATCTATTCCCTTTACTTTGAAAAAAAGGCTTAACACCATGAAGAGCCCAGTGTGATCGTTTTCCCATTACTGCTGCATTAAGTGGCATTACCACACAGCATTCTACTCTCATAGTATACAGTAACCATAACAATTGGTTGGGGCCATCTCAAATCAGAGATGATGGTTTAATCAGAAGAGAGTTTAACCTCCTGCTCCCGTTTGTCTTCGACCTGATCTTCACGCCACACAAATTCTCTTTCCACGCTCAGTACGCTTGAGAGAGATGATTATTAAAATGTGCGAGGGGTCTCAGTGTCTTCTACCTGCCTTTGTCCTTGAGTTTTTCCACCGGTTTTAACGCCAGCCCACACAGGCAGACACCCTAGAGCCTGAATCCATAAGAATTTACATGCCAGGCTTAGGCGACCATAGAGACATTGATGAAAAGAGACTGAAGGTCGAATGAGAACTGTGCCGCAGTGAATCTGCTTTAAGGGCTGAGTTGCCAGACAGTTCCAAACATTTCAACCAACAGTGAAAACCACCATTTGCAGCATAACCAATACATATTACTGTGTCAGGTAATTGCCGTCAGACAAAGCTAAGACTCCTCTCTGATAATTAGTTCTTCCACTGGGACAGGAGATAAAGGCTGGGGGGGGGGAAGACTATCTGGCTCCAGTGTGTGGAAGAAAACCTATTTAGGCTCATAATGTATACTACACTGCACAGTGCAGTCCCACAATTCAATTTTGTGTATATCTACAACATACATATATATACAGAAAATGTACTTGATACCTACATCACTCCTTTGGCTTCAGTATGTGGACCATATCATGAGGTCGACCCATTTAAAAGCTGTCATTAGTTTGATGCAGTTAACTTTGTTGTTTATCAGAGCTTTCCTGCGAGTTTACTGCCATCTTCTGCTTGAATGAGATTTCATACAACATTGTCTGTTTTCAAAACAAAAGCTTAGGAAATTGGCAAGGAGATCAAAGAATGAAAGTCTGTGATTCGGAGAGTGGTGTGTATGCTTGAGAGATTTCCACACAAGTCTCTTCATTTCCCTGGAAGCAACATTAAATCCTATTCAGCCAGGCCAGCCATATTTTTTGGATTTTCGTCTAAACAAGAATTTGGAAAGAGCCCAGTTGTAACTCTCATCAGGATTTGTTGGCTCGCTGCCGCACAGTTTTAAGGTGCAAAATTATAATCTTCTCATCAAAATTAGATTCATGGTTCCAGCCACCCCAGATGGCACTAAATGCATACAGTGCTAGTTTCTTACATTAGAAATGCATTGTGTTTTTCTCCTACAGCCTATTTTGCCTTTTGGGGTCTGTGTCTTTTAGGTTGACTTAGAGTAGGGATTAATTCATGAGATATTCATACTCAACAGCACTCTGATTAAATTAACTTTCCTCTTAAGTTTACTGCAACTATAGAACAGAGCAGGAATGTGATAGCAGCCGCTCGGCCTGTGATTAATGAGCCCATGGTATTTAAAATGATGTTCTTGGAGAAGAGTGATTAATAGAGCCTGTGGGTATATTGACTTTTAGAGGAATCTGTTATATTCAAGCATTTGTTTACTGCTCTTTGCCTGGTTTCCACCTTTTTAAGGACCCGAAACTTCTTATGCAAGTGGCGTGTTTTCAGCAGAGAGCGTCATGGGCCTCAGGTAGAAATCTACAGGCCTGACACAGCACAATTTGTTGCAGAAAATATTTGACACTCGATGAGACTCTGTATCTCTCAGATCTCAGTTGGCCCTAGCTATAAATTGCTTTTTCGTGAGACAAGACCCGAGCTCCATTACCCTCGGTGGAAAACCATCTCATGGAAGGAGTTGTCACCTTGAGGCCGATTTGTTCTCACGACTGACTGACAGCGTTCCCGCTCTCTGTCTCCCTCCCTCCCTCTCTGTTTGTCTCTATTCCTTCTATCTCCAACCCCTCGCTCTGCTGTCTGTTTCGATCAAACTGCTTCTGCAAGCATCTCTGATTTTTCAATCAATATATTTCAGTAGCAGCACCTTTCACTGTTGTCTGCCTGTCTGTCAGTCATCAGAGGACCCACAGCTGAATACATCAGGGACACAACTTGATAGTGTTCACCCTTTACATACGAGTCTGAATCCAGGGCCGCTGCCATACCGCCTCCCCCTCAATACTATTTTGAGCATACTGTATACCCATTATCCAACTTGGTTGAAGCGAGAGTATTCGTTTTGTAAGAGGAATGTAGCCTTCACTGCATTTGATATGCAGTTACAGCAGTCTGCTGTCTCCCTGCCTGCTTAGTGATCACAGCTCTCCTGCAGCCTGATCAGATGCCATGTGAGCAGCACAGCGGCCCTTTATGCGTTAGACAGTCCTGTTCATGCTGACCAATTACCAGATCGCCTGCTGGAATCGCTCAGGCCAGCGACGCCAAACAATCCTTTGAAACAAACAAACAGGCAAACCCCCGACGAGACCTTAAAAAGGATCGAGAATTGCAAATAAAATAAATTTTTTTGACGAGCAGTTTGATAAATTGCACATGCAGGCATTACTGATTTGTGTATAAATACTCGGTTCTCTCAAATGCTCTGCGCACTGTATGTTCAACTACCACGGGTGGAGGATAACATTTACAGTAAATTAGATAAGCGCTTCACACAGGAAAGAAAACATCACGCTACATAAATGCATTGAATTCAGCATTAAATCACACATTTAAATAGTACTATGCTCTTGTAATGGAGGAGATTTTATATGTTGCTTTTAGCTAATGTCAGAGTAGTTAGCTACTTAATCAACCAGACTGTGTGTCACATTAATAAAGCCCCAGAGAAGTAAACAAATACGTTTCCCACTCTCATTAGGACTATTTCCGCACTGGTAGAGCGAGAGGAAGCTGCTGGGTAATGATGTGTAGATCACAAGGTAATAAATTAGACACAACCTAGAATTAACAAACCCCGATATTTCATGGACAGAATATTATGACTTAAGGGTGAATGCATATCCCAGTCTCATCAGGGTACTTGAGCAAAAAGCACCTTGTATGTAGTGAGGAATGAACAAGAAGAATGGCGATAAGGACCGGGGGTAATTGATGAGTAATCACTAGTATGAAAAAAAAAAAAAAAAGATAAATGTCCTATGAGGCTGGGAAAAAGCAAATATACCGTAAAACAAATAGTTTTATAGTATATTATAAAATAGTGTTTTATGGTTGTCATTGACGTCTGATAAAAGCAGAAGAAAACACTAAAATCACTGTGAGAATCTCTTAAAGAATATGAGGTCACGCCCCATCCATTTGTCAAGTTGGTGCACAGCTAAAGATTTTCAGTTTTATTAGAGGCTTATAACTAGAGGGAAGGGATTATGAACTGAATCCTTTGTAATTAGGTCCACTGGGTGAAAGTCTTAGAAACAATCAACTTCAGAGGAAGCAGAAGTGAAGGTGATTGGGCGTAGAGGTAAGACAGGAAGAAAACATGTTTACATGATGGAGAGATGAGTCTGCATTTCGCATGTTGCACAAACTATATTTCTGCCCTTGTTGCTGTAATTCCCAAGAGTATCCCAGGCTTATCTTTTATAGTATCCTGTAACGCAGAGGAAGATCAGTCCTCCCCTTCACCTTTGTGGACAGCGCTATCTTTATTACCTGCTGTCTGCCATGAATGAGACGTCTTCCTCCCTGTGTGCTGTCTCTCTCTACTTGAACCTTTGCGCCTCCTCTAAGGTCTTGCTTCTGGTCCCTGGCTTTGGCTTGAACATCTTCATCCTGGTCTCCCTTGTGTCCTGTCTGCTCAGCCAGCGGAGCAAGATAAGGAGCAACGTGGCGATGTTCATCCTCGGCAGCACCAGCTGCAACCTCGTCAACCTGAGCTTGTGGCCCATGACCATTCACTGGAGGCAGCACGGCCGCTGGCTGCTGGGCTCTCGCTTGTGTGAAGTCATGGTGAGCGCCAAACACCTGACAAGCTCCGCTTCCTTCCACTACGTCTCCTTCATTACCTTCTCTATTTACCTGACGGTGGTGTGTGGCTGCAGGCACCTGGTAAACAGCAGGCTTTTCTTGGCCCTGCAGCTTCTGTTTCCTCTCCTCCCTGTGGGGCTGAAGGAGCTGAGCCTGTGGCTCATGGGCAGCCGTGTGAATCACCTAGATCCTGTCAACCTCACTTGCTTCTCCTTCATCAACGATGAAGTTATGAGGGTGCTGCTGCTCATGAAGACTGTCGTGTTTCTGCCGTTGAGCCTGTATTTCTACGCTCATGTCCTGCACACCATCATCCAGAGCGCTAAGCTGATACACAGGAGCCAGAAAGTCAATGTGCACCTGGCGAAGGTGTTCAGCCTCATATCTCTTATTACCTTTACAGCACATATACCTGGTAAGTATGTGCATGTTACTTCACAGGTTTTTAGGCTTACTTAAAGGATGTTTTAGTTGCTTTAATTGTTCTTCTTGTCTGTACTGGCCATGAAGTGATCCCTTCCTAATGTGATTACAGTTTAATATGATATATGGGATAAATCCACACTTTCAGCTGAAGCTAAAAGGAGGTTTTAGTTGTTTGAGTTAGTCAAATTAAGTGGGTATCTTCCAAATGTACACTCCCCCCCCACCCCCCCCACTCAGCAAAGAAGAGGAGAAAGAAACATCTTCTGTGAAAGTATAAAGTGGGAATTTCATACCAGAAAGTCTTTAACTATGTAATACCCACTTGATTTCACTAATTGAGACTGCTTAAGCCACACATTAGCTTCAGTAAACTTTTGAATGCATTTTGGCACAGACAGAAGACTGTGGATTTTGTCCTCCATCACTTATACTGGAATTGCTTTAGGAAGGGGTCTCTGTGTGGCCAGTGTGAGCAAGAGGAACAATTGCAGCAACTAGTATCTCTGTCAATGTGCATATGGACATGTGAGTATTGTTTAGAGTCGATTCCAATTTCATTGTTTTATTGTGAACATTTCTGAGGAAAAATATAATTGATATGTCAAACTTACATTAAGCTATTACATATTTTGAATACTGAAAGTTATAAACACTAAAAATGAACATTTGCAGAGTGCAAAGTTAAAGACAGTTTAGCTTGTTTGACTAACCATTGTCGTAGGAAGTGAATAAACTGTATGTCTCGTAATGAGCCTCAGAGCTTTGTTTGTGCAGTACAGTGTTGTGTTTAAAGTATAAAGTCTATATTCTGAGAACTGAGCTCGTTATTTGGAGTTTTGGACTCAAAACTGCAGTTTCAGTCATCAGTCAAGATTTCTATTTCTAACAATAAAGATGTTGTATAATGAAACTTGATTCATTTGTATAGTTGTAACAGACACTGCCTTAAGGTGAGCTGTACTCCACAGCACACTTACTTTCATTTGTTTTACTCCGAAATCTGAGAACTTTTCTATTACTTAGGACTGTAGGAGAGCACCCCTATATAATTCACAACATAAATATTCATTAATTAAAAAAAACAAACATTGTACACCTAACAGCACACTTACTTTAATGTTTTACTCAAAAAACCTTTTTTTTTACTTAAGAATGTCTGAGAGCACCCTGTATAATTCACAACATAAACATTCATTAATAAAATACATATTTATGATTTTAATTAAATACTTGTTCTACTTATTTTTGCTGGTAAAGCCAAACAGAACTGAACTTTTTTTAGCTGGAAGAGATACATGAACTTTTATTTGTCTGTATCGTCGAGGTTCTTGCTAAATTGTAATAAAAGGAAAGATGATGTGTCCATATACACTTTGAAAATAAAAAAAAGATTAAAGACGTATCAGTGGCCGTACATTACAAAATGTAAATGAATGACTCATGTCTCATTTAATGGCATTACTGTTAAACCATTTATAATCTGTGCACGCTACACTTTTATGTACTGTAGGTGCTGTGTTTGCACTGATGGATCACCCCTCTGTGTGTCAAGAGCTAGTCAGAGATTTGCTGCTGGACCTGCCTTTACTCTCCAGCCCTATAATCCTGCTCTGTATGAATAAAGAGCTGAGAAACCAGTGTCTGTTGCTGCTACAGCGCAACCCTGCCAACCACTACACGGAAAGAGAAAATCTATCAGCAAGACAGACGAGCAGCGAGAGACCCTGACTACGGGGGAAACTGACACATCAATTCGCCCCTAATTTATAAGATTATGAAGTTAAACTTGTCGTGATCAGCTTACACTGTGTGTTTATATGTGCAACCTCATATTTCAGACTGTGTACAGACATGAACTGGAGCTAATTAAAAAGAGATTGAGATTTTGTTTGTCCCCCGTGAACTGTGCGATTTCTCCTTGATAAATGTTCAAGTAGAAAAGACAAACAACAAATAAATATATCAAAGAACAAGTAAACAAGACATTTTGCTTTATAGTGTCATTTTTCATGCCTTGCTCATGCACGTGTGTGTGTGTGTGTGTGTGTGTGTGTGTGTGTGTTTGTTATGTGGTGAATGGAGGTCAGATTGTAAATTCATCTCTTGAGTATGGGATCAATATGTCTGACTTGTTCTGTTTCATAGGCAGCTGTACAACATTATTATTTATTCATGATTTGGTTTTGCAGCCACATAACTCTGCTCATTCTTGACCAATGGTTATGCAGTGACATCTAGTGGTGGATTCATAGATTGCATTTACTTAAACGCAGTCCCAGTTTGAAGGCATATGAAAATTAGCTGCTGGGAATAATAAATTGTGTCTGATGTGTTGTTTTTTTTTTTTTCCCACAAGAAAATTAAATTACCTTCATCCTTAAATTGACATCTCCTCCCTCTCGCTCATTAAAAACCCAGAAGCTATGAAAATGCAAATATTGTTCATTTCAAAAGTTTAACGGCTTGATACTACTTGACTGTGAAGTCCATCCTCACTGTATGTGCACTGGAGGCTTCAGGTTTCCACATCGCATCAAACTAGTTGTGATGTCACAAATCATGATGGAAGGTTCACGCCTTCAACTCAGATTTTCGGTGAGAAACTTTCCACTTTCAGCAGATGAATGCGAATGAATCTAGTGTCAAACTCTGCACATGCATCATTCTGCACAGTGAAGCTCAAACATCCAACTGAAGGAACAAGAAGAAAAACATGTTTTTAATTGGGAGACTTTAAGGTGTTTGATCATAAATATTAGGTTAAACATTGCACAAAATTCATGATCCATGTTCCATCTGATCATTTTCTTCACTCCAGAATATATTTTGCAGATTTATTGATATTTGCATTGGTTGTCCGCAATATCAACTTGAATATAAATGCTTCCAACCTGTGATGAAATTAGACTGTAATACTTTGAGGATATAAAAAGTATGAAATCTGGAAATGATAAGATGATAAACAGTTCAGAAAATATCCTACATGCCAGATAGACACTGAAGCAGACACGGCCCAGGATGTGAGATTTTCCCAGCATGCACATTTCTGCTGCTGAGTACTGCTCTTAGTCACTAGGTGGCGCTGTCTGCCCATATTTAAAACTGCTGCTCCCAGTAAATCATGAATGACTGAATAATGTTCATTAATCTTCATGATAGATGCAGTGAGAGGGATGCAGCACTGGATAATGAATATGCATATTTATGAGCTTCTTCACTCATGACTTAGATAATCCAAGCACATACAAGTTACGATTTTCCTTGCAGCCAGTTTGCCTTCATTTCCTGGAAGCTTCTCTAGGTCACCTACAGCATGGAGCACCCACCGCTCGACCTTTAACCCCAGTAATTTCCCATGAGTCCCTGCAGCACAGAGAAGCATATAGAAAATGGTAATTACTGGTGTCTCAGACTACCCACATATTATGTTAACTAGATGAACCACAATTAACATATTATTGAAATAGTCCCATGTTTTGCACAGTCGATGACTGGTGCAGTGCAGCATTGCAGCATTTGTGAACACAATCAAACTAATATGACAAGAAGCGACGGCGTGTGCATCAAGTCGTTTTTAAAATGGAAACTATATGAATGGAAAGAGGGTTTTGGTTAGAAAAGGACATTTTGACAACAACACTTTGGCTTCACAATGCTTTGATTTTTCTCTGACCTTAAACAATCACACCTGAACTCATTTCAATGTGTTTTCCTTTACGTGTATGAACATATTTTATTTAAATCATATGTTAATTGCTCGTCTAGCTAGTACAATATTCAGTGTGTGTGTGTGTGCGCTATATGTGTTTTTTTATATTTACAATTTCCATTCATATCAGCAAAACAGCTTTGTGTAAAGTAACTTAAAGAGGAGAAATTTCAGTGAAGACCGTTTCATGTGGAGTCAGCTCATGCTATTATTCAGAATGTTGCCAGCTAACATTATATTAATTCTAATTACAACAGTGGGACATTTTTTTATGCAGTTGTATAAAATTTATCCCCTGTAAGGCATTGTATAAGATCTTTCCTTGAATCAAAGAATCATTTCAGTCTGCAGCAAGTGTCTTCAGTTGCCTAGCAACTCCAGCCCTGGTGCGGACTAATGCTGTCTGGTGTGTTGAGGTAAATCGGGGGGCAATCTGATTTCAAAATAGGTTCTATGTAGGCGGGGGTCAAACTTTGCCGTTGCTCTAGGACAGTTTTCCCAATCGGTGCTGGATTCTTGTTGTGCTGTTTGCTATTTAAAAAAAAATGTGGCTCACCAGGGAAGTGTGCTGCAAAATAAAATCAGATTAAGAGACTCTAGTCCAAGGACATCAAATCAGATAGCATCTCATGATGGGAAGGTAACGTTTAGCTGCTGACCATGTAAGCTCAAACTTACAAGTCCTCCCAAATGGTGAAATTAACCATGCTTGCCACCTGAGCTGCCAAGTCCCCGGGCAAGCCATGGCTCTGTTCAAAGCATGGAAATTTGCTTTGTGGATTGCAGCCATGTCCTTACTCTGTGGTATGTATAATTGCAGTGGTGGCTCTTACATTCACATGTGAAATGCAAATGCCTATAGCGATTGTTCTTCTTCTCCCAGGTTTCCTGCTTCTTGTCCGTTACGCTTCGCTAAAACAATTCCACATTGCCTTCAGCAAATCAGCTTCTCTCTTTTTGCACTGCTCCCTCTATTCCTCTGTTCATTAAAGTTTCATGCCAGATTTTTACTTTGATAACATATGCATATTGTATGTCATGCTGCTGGATGCAGGTAGCATCACAGGGGCTGGAAAAAGTCTGAAAGAAGTCCACATCCTTCATATTGAGGCTTTGTAAACTGTCATATGCTTCTGCTGTTTCCTCTCATATCTTTACAGATGCGTCATTGCAAGTTATGAAACACTTTGACAGCGAGAAGAGACATTTTATTGTGATGTTGAAACTCATTCATCCAGCCGATCACACCGTTCTGAGAGTCTGCGTGTGTTATCGGGTAGGCTATTTGAATTCCCATAGGTTGTCACGCAGCGATGACAGGCTGTATTTCCAATGCACACGCAATCTGTGACACGCCAACTCAGAGTTTTGATGAAGAGAATAAAGTATGAGGCGCTCTGTATACAGACAGATGGGGAAAAGCAATTTCCACACTCGACAACCATATGTTCAGCGTTTTCCGTATTGATTTCTAATCAAAGACTCAACTGGAATCCTATGGATGTAGTGAAACAGGATGCACCTCCCTGAGTGTGTTGAGGATAGTTATCACCTCTGTGTTTAATCCTTTGGTCACCCTCCAGAACCTGCCAGCTCCGGCTTTATGAACAAAATTATAGCTGATCTGTAACATATCACAAATAAATGCAACCCCCTTCCCCCAAAAAACAAATGTAAACATATGTGCACTGAGAGCTGTATAAAGGTAACGTTTCTTACTATCTGTGCAGAGTTCCAGGTTTTTCAGTGTAAAGAAAAAGCGGAGCAGTATAGAAATGATTTATAGCACCCGTAATGTTTTAACAATTAGATAAAATATATTGGTGTTTACCAGCATATCTGGGGCGAGGCCTGACAGAGTAAGTAATTTGATGCTGTCGAACTCAATGGGGAAGTCCCGGCCTTTATCTTTCTCTCTCCTCTCTCAGTCTCATTTTTTTTTTTCTCTTCTTCCTACAGCTTTCTGATGCATTTGCGCTACTCTCTTCTTGCCCCGAAAAATCACTTTGTCACATAGCGACGCATCATTTCACATGCTAAATTTTTAAAAACTGGAACTGGAAATCCTTTCTTAGCATGCAATATCCATTAGGGAGAAAATTATTCATATGATTCCCCTGCATTATTTATCACTTAATGAAGAGAAATATGTGGCCCTCACGCTCTCACCATTGTTACCCGCCAATACTTTACCTCTCAGGATTTCAGGTCCGTCTTTACAGGATCCCACTGTGCCTTCACTGGATAATCTAGAGTGAGAAACGACTTTTGATCACATAGTAATGGGATTTAAAGTGCCCTCATTCCTCCATCACCTCTGGAAGATTCACTTCATGGAGGTCCCATAAATCTCCTCTCTAGAGGTTGTTGGGGTCTATGTTGCTGCTTTTTTACTACGCATTTGCTTTATTGTGGGATTGTGGTCTTTAGGGCAGACACACATGAATAACTAATACCCTACCAAAACCTACACTCGCCCTCTTTCCTCTCCAGCCCTGCGTGCTGCACCATCTCTTACCGAATGCACCGGCAGACCACCAGCAAGAGTGGAGATATAATATGAAACATGGGCAGAATGTAATTTGGAAAGACAGAAAAATATCTTTGAGCACCATCGAATGTATTTATTCAGGAGTCAATTGTAGCCGCCGAAAATAACCGCCAAAGCATCGAGCAGATACGCCTGTGTCAAATACAAACTGTCATAGGGTGTTACAGTCAAGGTTGGCTTGACTGTGTGTTGGGTTATGGAGGTTTGTGTTGTTCTGCTGTGTAGGGGGAGCAGATGGAGACTTTGCAGGTGGGAGAATCAGGCTTCTGTTCTTGGTAGAAGCAGGGAGTGGAGGAGCAGTATGTCTGCTGCTTATATCCCAGCCTCTCCAGGGTTTCTAATATCACAGTATTGAGGGTGATAAATGGACCTGCAAAGGCGACACTAACCAAGTTCATGGTTCAGTGATTTGGTCACCCAGTTTTTTTTTTTTTTTCTTCTTCTTCTCTTGTACACATTTCAACAGAATGGATAATAACTCGTAAAGGATGCTCATCAAACTGGACCTTACAGATTTCCGTGTGTGCATGTGCTTGTGTTCATAATTGGATTTACAAATGCAAACACCGGATTGTATATGTTTATAATACATTACAGAAAATGCAATCACGTTTGGCCGCTTGTGCGCACATGCTTACATGTTTGCAAATTGAGGTAAATACCAGAGACATTGTAAATGTGCAGAAGCTGACCTTTTACCACAAATAAACACTGTTACCGATGCTGGTTCTCCACACCCCGCAGCTTTCATGGGTCACAGAGATCACTTGAATCTAAACGCACATGTAGAAACACTAATGCTTTTGGTGGTAGTGTGTGTGGTTAAACGAATAAAAGAAAATAACTTTGGCTTGCTTACAGTATCACTTGATTATTTTCAGGATATCTTATGTAGTCAGATTATTTTTGATGTTTGTGTACTGGACATAGCTTTCCTTTTCTGTTCCCAGTACCATCCTGTAGACCTTTACCTTTGTTTATGCATCTGCCCTTATGATTTTTCCTCACTCGATAAATAATTGACATGCTCTTCTCCTTTGATATGTACTTTTAATGCTTTTTTCACCAACCTTGTAAAAGTCTGCACTCATAGTGCTCCCTTCCTGCTGAGTTTAGAGTGCACCTCAGCACAGTCACTGATTTCATGGTGACAGCCTCTTTAATTTAATATTCACATACAGTTCAATCCATTTTTTTTATTTTCATAAAGAAGAAGATAAACATGCAAAACACAAATTGTGTGTCTGGTGTGACACGAGTATGCTAATTTGCAAAAAAACAACAGTGGGTAAGTGCCTTACTGTTCACTTGCGTTTGTACCTGGTACATTGCATTATGTCAGTACAAAGGCTTTTTATGTGGCTGTTTCATACAGTAGGATGTTGTTCAACTCATAATGCACATCTACAGCTCATAACATTTAGTGTATTGTTGACAAAAGTTATTGCCTGCTCACCAGAGCCTCATTTATTGTATGCTCCAGGCAAGAAACATTTCAAAGTGAGAAATTGTCTTTGAGAAACATTTTTGCTCTGGCAAGCGCTGTATTTTTAATAGAATTGCTTGACATACACACTGCATACACTCAAAACACTTTCAAAACAGTTTGAGTGCAGCCTTTGAAATGTTTTGATTTTCTCATTTTAAGATCACATTAAGGTTTCAAAGTCTTGGGAGGAACCCTTTCTATCTATTATTCAATTACTATCTAAGTTCAGAATTATTCAGTATTGCACTGTAGATCAATCTTTGCACACGGGCGTCAGCATATTTGAGTTTATTGCGATGTTAATTGCAATGGATGGCAGCGGCTCACTTTTTTTTTTTTTAGAGAGCAGGCCATTTAAATGAACAAACCGCCGAGATAAACAAAGTATGTTGAGGAAGAAAAAAGTGTGAGGGAGCGGTAAAAAGAAGGTATGATTATTTGCTTTCTTCTCCGCCTGCGAGACCTTGCTTATGCTCATCGGGTGGCAGCATTGACAGGAGGAAACCTGCTAATTAGTTCCCTCTGTAAAGGGGCGGGGCGCCAGGAGTCTCCAGCTGTCATTACTAGCAATGATAAAGGGGGAAGAGATATGGCTGCACAGGGGATACGATGCTCTAATTTGTCCTTTTTATGAGGAGAGTCGAGAATCCATTTGGAATAGAACCGGTACATCTGAAACATCTGATTGAACATTATAATAATTTCTTGTACAGCACTATGAAACCCATTTATGTCTGAGGAGCGGCGAATACCATCCCTTCATTTGTGTTTGAAGAATATTATATTGCATAAAAACACCACATAATACACACAGGAAATCCCCACAAGAAACAAGGACACAAAGTTTCAGCAAAATTCTAGTAAGTACAAAAAAAAAAAAACTGTTCTCCACCAGCATCTTTTTCTGCTTATTATAACTCAATGAAGACAATTTGACACAAAAGTGATTATGCACCCAGGCTAGAAAATGTGAAATAGGAGCACCGACGGGACGCAGATTCATAAACAGGCAGAGAAAAGTGATATTCTGTTGAAATGCAAATTCTTTGAGGGTTTTGTTCCAGAGGCATGCAGGGTGAAATTGGCCTTTAAACACATTGGCATACTAATGTCTTAAGGTGCCTCCACCTTCAGCCTGTTCAGAATAACCATGGCATTATAATTGACTTATAGTTCACAATGGCAACGCATACATTTGCATCACACAGAAATTAGACACTTCTGTGCTCTTAGGTGGGTCTGAGATTGTGTGTCGAGTGAGTGCAGGTATGGAGACAGAAGAGAGACCAGATGCGTCCTTCATGCAGTGCTTTGAGGATCTAAGTGTGGAGCTGCTGCTAACCCTGACAGGGTTCAACAGGTCTGTTAGTTTGCTTTGTCCTGCAGCTGTTTGATTTATTACATCTTTTTGTTTTTTCATTTCCCTTTTTTTTTTTTCTTCCATTCATTATTTTTCTCCATTGTAAAGTGAGTCTTTCAGGAGATCAGGGGCTATAAATTAGAATGAAAAAAATAAGTAATTAATTTAATTGGACACAGAAAAATGTCATAAACAAACACACATTCTTGACACAGAAGCAGAACCGTTTAAACAGTTTGGTATTTAAACCTCCTGGTCAGTCTTTATCTTATGTCTTGACCACAAACATGGCTCTCATCCTCTAACGTAGTAAAAAAAACCTGCCAGTCGAGTCGACGCAGTCAGCTGCTAATACTATAACATTTAGCTTGAAAAGGTAGATTTTAATCAATCGGGCATCATGCATTATGGGGTCTCTGTTGTGGTGTGCAGGCTGCAGATGCATATTTGTCTCAGTGAGTCAGCGCTACGATTGGCATTCAGTTGAACTCCCTGCAGGATTTCAAGCAATAAATATGGAAATCTGAGCATGAGAGCCAAGCTCTTGTCTAGCTGCTTTTTGCCTATTGCACAGTTTAGTCAAGTATCACTTCAGCATAAACAGACTGATAGCAAACAGTAAGATTTGAGGTTTTTCAACTGGCAACTATTTACTTCAACATGATCCCTCGGAAAACATTTTACACGTCAAAATTAAACATTTCTGGCTTTCCTGGGTACCTCTACGACTTTGTCCTGGTAATTATACTTAAGTATACTTTGCTGATGTGATAATGGGGTAGAAGAGACTGTGAATCATCTGTGTACATGAGATTTTGCATGTTAGATTTAGCTTTTTTTTTTTAAAGACTTGTATTTGGGAAAGACCAGCAGATCCCTGGGCGCTTGGCACAAAAATATCCCTAAATCCCCTCTCCTACTCTGGGCAGTGACACATGCTGTGACTAACCCTTTTTTTTTTGGTGATAATGCCGTTCAGATTATTATACAGAAAAGCGTGTCCTAATAAATACAGTGTGGTAGTAAACATTAAACTGTGTCTGATGAAAATATTAGTATTAAGAGCATTCATCAACAGCTTTATTATGACTCTTTGTTTCCTCGACTATCTCAGGAAGATCCCCTGATTTCTGAGGCTACCTGGGAAAGTGCCTGATGTGGGAAGCAGTAATCAGCCTCAGACCCAGCCACTGCGAGCCGAATGTCCCCAAAAAATGTGTTTTGAAACCATAAAAAAAAAAAAAGCAGTTCATCCAAGCTGAAAATGGATGTTTACAAGGAGAAATGATGAAAGAGTATGTACAATTTAGAGGGGGGATTAATGTGAGTTGCCTGGACATGAACTTCAAGTAAAGCCATGAAAGTGTTACCGCACCATCAAGATTCCCTGAAAGTCTGAAGACTGAAAAGATGAATTTTCCGCCATGCGAAACAAACTCGTTATGCAGTTTGGAAGTGCAGAAATTGGCATCGGATTTCTATTAATATGGCCAATGTTTATTCTTCTTTTTGACTTTGCTATCTTTAATATTTAAGTTTTGTGGCAGCTGTTCCACCACATCTTGAATTAGGGACTCGTCCTGAGGACTACTGAACATTTTTGTGGCCTTTTGTGTTTGTGTCAGTGTGTGTGTGTGTGTGTGTGTGTACTCTGAGCTGTTTGATGGCAATTGAAGTGAATAAATATGAAAGCAACAAACTAAATGGGGACATAATACATTACAAGGTTATCATTCCATCGCATTTTCAGCCGTAAGATGAGAGGATTTGCGGTTTAAAGTGGAAATCTTACACTTTAATACTTGTGTTTATATACAGCTGGCATCATTTCACAGAGAGATAACAGTGTAATAAGTTCTATGGGTTCACATTCATGCCACGGTTACATCTGCCCTCCTCTTCGCTGCCTATTTTTAATATTCGATCTGCAAATGAAAGGTGGGAGGGCATGAAAGGTGCTGAGTAAGTTGGTCGGGGTCTGACAGAGATTACAGTGTCGGTCTCTGGGGTAAAGCTACAATAAGAGACAAACAGGACGCAAATTACTCAATATAAAGCAGGAAGTATTTTATAGTGCCCATATGAGAAATGTGTAATCCTCTGCACTGGACATCTGTTACAGATACATATGACAGAAGGACTTGATTCATTTTATTGTAAACAACAGAACAGAAGAGGAGAGTCTGATTAATCTGTTACATGTTCAACTAAAAATACATTTTGTTGACTTTAAAATCAAAATCCACTTTGAATACATTCATCACTTATTTGTGTGTCCTCATCCATGTACGCTTGTATGTATTTGTAGTAATTTGTACCTACTTAATATGTTGACAATGATAGTAATATTATATTATATTATAGTAGTATTATAGTACTTATAATTGTGATATAGTGTGTATATAGTGCAGCCATCTAGTACTACTGTATGTTCATGCAGTAGGATATAATGTAATAATAATACATTCTGCTTTTCAGGGTACTCAAAGACACACTAACACACACACTAACAACATATGACACATATGACACACAGCATTAATCACACACATTAAAAGCAGTTCTGAAAAGGTGGGTTACGATTAGTGATTTGAACGTGGATGGATCGGCGCAGTCTCGGATGTGTTTGAGCAGAGAGTTCCAGAAAGGAGGGGGAGGGAGCGGGGGAGGGGGGAGGGGGAGGGGGGCAGCTACGGGGAAGGCTCTGTCGCCCCGGGTCTGGAGCTTGGTCCTGAGTGGTGGCGACAGGAGGTTAGCGTCAGAGGAGCGGAGGCTGCGGGAAGGAGTGTGGTGGCGGAGCAGGTCGGCGTGGTGGGAGGGGGGCCTGGTAATGGAGGGCTCTGTGAGTGTAAATAAATCTAATTGGTCCAGGTGTCAGACTTTATTTGGATGAGCTGCCCGAATTCATCAAAGATGCTGGAGCAACATTATTGGCTAGATTTTCATTGTTTTATACTATAAAGGAAGATGTGGTGTTCAATATGTCTATAGCTTATATGATACCAGGACATTTGTTTTTAAGTAACTCTGGGCAGACACAGTTATTCCCACATGGAATGGCTTTCATATGTGAAATCCATTTTCCAGGCTGGTTTTTACTGCACTGCACCTGTTTTTTAAGAGGATTGCCCAGCACCCAAGAAATGTTTCTGTATGTTTTTGAAGCACATGAAAACAGGGTTCAGGCTCTTAATTTATTGTCTTTTCCTGTTTCCGAGTTATTTTATCATTTTGCATTTGCACCTGTGATCAAAGAAATCACTCAATTTGATCCAGTTTGTAGCCTGTAGTAAATCATACAAACATTACATACAGCAGTGAAGCGCCATCATCAAGTTCTGATCACTTTTAGCGTTAAACGTTTGTGGATAAATGTGTGTGTCGCCCTCCATCGTCCGTGCCTCTTGACGTCTTCGGGGATCCCAAACACATTACTGAATAAAGCACAAGTGTTCCGAGGAACACCTGACCACACGGCAGCGTGAGCCAAGGGCTTTATCTGTGATCACAAGCAATTTGAAGCTGTATTATCCTGCTCATTATGTGGCTACTTATCAAACATATTAATGATTTCACACAAGATACTGGTTTAAATGATTTTATAACAAGCACAAGTAAGTTATGGGCCTCGGTGGAAACACCAGTGGCCAACATCCGTGTTTTACTATTAATTTCCAGATTTCTTGTTCTTTACAATATCCAAAGGCATTTTTGAATTGTTGCACATAAAAAAACATACATTTACTAGTCATATCAACACAAATATGCCATTAACAATTCATGTAAATGTCAGGAATGTGGACTGAGGACACCAGCACAAAGAAACACAGACGTTTCAAAGGTCTTCTCAAAGCCACAGGCGTCACAAGACCCAGGCACAAGGCAGAGCTCCAAACAATAAAGTCTATTACTAGATTAGCAGGTTAGACTCAACATTAACTCTCTACAGGCCTTTTCCATACAACGCAATAAGCGCAGTCTCAAACCAACACTGATTCTATCACCAAGCACAGAAATGAACAGAGGAACTAAAGTAGTTTGAAAACAGATGAAAAACAACTTTTCAATACATGCACAAGCATAACTACACACACAGAGATCGGCCTGAAGTGAGTTTAGTGGCGTTAACTTGCTAACTCTGCGGTAATCTCGCGTTTTGTTTTCATGTCACAAAGACGGCTTACTTTTAACCGAGGTAGATTACCATAGTAACATATGCTGCATCTTAAGTTCAGCGCACAGATCAAAATATCTAATTAACTAACTAATCAGCTCTTAGAAAAACTAAGGATGAGCGGACTGTACTCACATTAAAGAGACCAGAGGCCTGGAGCGCTGGGCATCGTAAAACCCAGTGCTCACATGATCATTTATCAGGGGCGTAATAAATGTCAGATGAACAGGCCGACTATTACTATAAAACATGCTTCTAACTAATGCAGATAGGTGACTACAGCCTTTTATAATTGGACTAAAGTTTTCTCGGCAGTGATTAGTTCACTGTACAGTAGCTGCTGTGTTACTTTGTGAATAGAAGAACTTTTTATAGACTACTGAGGATTGTGATGTCCCTGCAGTGGCGTAATGATGGGCGGTTTTAACTGTATACGTTTCTTTTTGTTTTTAAGGTCTGTTGTTCGGTCTTTTATCGCTATTCATAGTGAAGCCCTTTGTGATGTCTGCTCTTGAAAGTTGCTATACTTACTTACTTACTAATAAAGGAGAAACCAGCAGCTCAGGAAACAATGCTCAGTGAAATAACTATTGATCTTCCAGCGGAAATGATGCTGTTCCAGCAACTAAAGAAATTATATGATGAAGCTGGGTTTAAGATAAACACATTGGGAGAGTTTAAAGCAACAGCATTACTGCAGCAGAAGCAGACAATTACCGGAGAAATATTGCAGATAGAGTGAATGTGTAGCCTAAATTAAAAAAAAAAAAAAAAAAGCTCCATGTTTTGTGCAGTAGGGGAGAAGCTGCATCACATTTCGATGTTACCATTTAGCTTTTCTAATCTGAGAGTCAGGAACATTGAAGATTTCTGTGGGGATATATTCTTAATAGAAATCAATAACTAACCCAAAGAGGGAACACAGTAATACCATATAATATTACTGCATATTGGGTTATTGCCCAGATATTCTTTTATTCTGCAGAGGACAATGTAAGTGGATGGTCCCTTTTAAGACAATAGTTTTAAATGGAGTCTCATTAGTACAAGGACAACAAAATCTTAATACTTTAAGTACTTTGCTGCTTATTTTCTGGGCTGAAATAATTCTTAATTGATATACAGTTATGGTCATCAGACTGTCAGTTGTCCTCCACACTGTTCAGTTGACTGTCTTGTGCTGCTTTCCTGTCTTATTTATTTATCTTCTCCTCCTTGCAGCCCCTGCTTGACATTTTGTCCTTAATCTTGACTGTATTTGACAGATCTGTGCTTTGTTTTGTCCCATGTATGTTTTTTTTTTTTTTTCTTTCCTCTTTGGCTTTTCTACTGTTCTGTGCATCCTGTAGTCTGTTGCTACTTCCCTTTTTGCCGTTCCATGTAAAGAAGGTTGGGTATTTTGTAACATCTGGCCACAGACGAGTGAAGAGATTTTGCCATGTAGGACTGAGGAAATGTCCGCTCATTTGCATTTTTATTGTCCATTAATGATAATCTAGCTCAGAAATAAATCTAATAAATGGTATCTAACGGTGGAATTCTCCATTAGCAGACATATATTTTACCACAATAAGGATAGTAACACAAATGATTGTCCTGGCAGTGGATCCTTGTAAGCTGAGAGCGATTTCAAACCTTTTTTTTCTTTTACTATTTACCACATGTGGGCAAATTAATTTTGAATCAAAATAACAGAATAAAAACTCTCAATATTTTGCAGTTTTGACACATCACATTTTTAAAAATTGTCAGAGAAAGGCTGCGGGACAGTGAGAGGAGAGCTAATATGCCTGCATTCTGATGTTGTGATGCTGACACCGACTCCTGAGGCATAGATATTAGTCTCCGGCATGCTTTTGAACTAACCCATCCAGTCGCCTCAGGCACAACATTCATCTGTTCTCTCCTTGAGAGAAAAAAAATGGTCCCTGTGAGTATGAATGACTCATCTGTACCCACCTGTAAAACTCACACACCCTCAGCATGGGGTATTAAAGTCCACCCCCCCCCCTCTCAGAAGCCCTTGAAGTATTGTTTTTTTTGTGATGTTGATGACTGTCAATAAGGAGGATGGGGAATTACAGGCAACAAAGGTCCCCGTTCAGACTTGGCGCAGGGACATTGTGAGTCATGGTCAACACCTGAAACTTCCCAACTATTGCTTCCTGTGCTTACAACACAACAGGTCATGTGGTATGAATGCATGTGTTACACCTGCCTGCTGATGTTTGTGTCTCTGCCTCTTCTGTGATGGATTTTTTTCGAGAGGAATTTTCGCTGCATGATTGTTGAATGTTGGTTAAAAAAAGAAAAAAGGCGACTCTTATTGTTTGTTAAAACCTCAGAAGCAGTGCTGTTATTTTATTCAACACTTATTTTAGTTTGATGTATAAAGAGCTTGATTTCATCTCCCTATAATGCTGCAGGAAATGTAAAAGGCTGCTATTCAAATTCATAAGAAAAACCAACTTTATTTAAACAGGACATTTGAAAACAAATGGAGTACTGCACAACAGATTAAAAAAAAAAAAAAGAAACACATAACAGACCGACACAAGGACAATAGAGGAGTGACACCGAAAAGACAAAACACTGATGATACAGTATTGATCTCAATTGGATTTAAAGGCCAAGGAGAAGGGATGGGTTTTCAACCAAGATTTTAAAATGTCAACAGAGGGAGCAGACTTATGTGGAGGGTTAAACTGTTCCATGTTATCATGTGGACACTCAAATCTGCTGGAGTCATATAACAGAGACTTTTATCCCCTCAAAAGAGCATTTTCATAAGCACACATCCCAGAAGCCATGTTCACAAACACTGAGAAGCCGCTATAGCATAACCATTTCCATCAAGGAGTTTCAGCTATAATTTTAGGCAACTTCTCATAGAAAAAAAGATGTTTTTATACTCTTTATATAGAATATAAGTAACTTAAGAACAGAAGATGTTGCATGTTTTGTAAAGGTCCCTAAAGCAAATATGTGACTTGTGATTTTGATTATATTGAGTTTAGATTGAGTCACTGGTCAAATCTAAGTAAAAGTCAGCACCTGTTTTAGTCATTTTGAATGTAGAAAGGAAACCACGCTGCATATAATCACACAATCTATTCTATGTCAAGTGTATTCTACAGATACTGTCAAAAATGAAAGCCTCTTCACATAATTATGGTGTAACCCAAACCCAAATTATCCCCTACATGCTGATGTGTAAATGCCTTTGTGTTATATTCACTTTGCTTTCAATTTCTATCAGTGACTCTGTATTTAGACTCATTAGTAGTATTAACCCTCATCCTACCATCACATTTAACATACAAGGACTACCGACTGAGGTCCCTGGAGACCCCGAGAATAAACTACTGAAAGAAACAACCATCATAGCAAAATGTTAACTTATTTCCTCTCAAAACATTATTAGTTATGTAATTAATGTCATCTGGAAATAAACCAGATTGTTATTATTTCGGGAAAGTTACAGTTAATTTGCATATTGTGTAAAATTAAAATATTTACTTTTCTTTCATACAAATTGCAGCTTTTATCCTGAGTACAATCTTTCCACAAAGTCTTCAAAATGACTGGCAGACTGCCCCTACCCCCCCTGATAGTGTGTGATACTTTAAATTAGGACCCATGGCAAACATGAACTCAATAAATAGTTCCATTTATTAAAACTGCATACGCGGAATCAGGTGCTTTTGACTGAGGTCCCCCAGGACCCCAATACATACAAAGCACTAATTAAAACAGAAAACAGAAAACAATGATATGAAGCCATTAGGAACAAACTGATTGACAAAGTCATGAAAAATATGACAGGAAGTATACCTCTGGGGTCTGTGGGTACCCTAGGCAGTAGGATTAAGGTTAAATGGTTGTTGAAGAGTTAAGAGTTGTTAATATGTCTCTAGAGCTGAAACAATTTGTTGATTCATTGATTAGTGGATCCACTGATAATTAATCTGCAGCTATTTTGATAATCGATCAATCGTCTAAAGCAAAAATGCCAAAAATTCACTTCTTCCAGCCTCTCAAAATTTGAATACTTGCTGGTTTTCTTAGCCGTCTATGACAGTGAGCTGAATATCTTTTGGATTTTGGTCAGAAGAAAAACAAGAAATCAATAACAGCTTCAAACTTCATCCTTGCAAAAGCTATATTATGTAGCTATGTTAGGCTACTAAAGTGTTTAGCATGAAGAGACCTTAAATTTGCCTCCTCTTCATTCATTCACTGTATCCAGCCTCTTAAGTCTTCTCTGCTCTTAACAGTTCACTAGTATTTTATCTTGATGTTAAAGGGGGAGTCCTACAAAATGTAATAACTGCGTAAGAAATTTCCCCACAGGACCAGTTTGTAGCACTAGAAAGAATTATTCCTTTATTTGGATGATATAGCGTTTTTTTTTGTGAAATATGAAACAAATCTCAGTTTTGATGAGCTGTCAGAGGAGGCAGAGCAGGAGGGCAGAGTTGGAAGGCATAAATCTTCCACTCCTTTTCATGTGTGATGCGTGTGCCCTTGGTTACCTAGTAACTCTCCTCTCCATCTCCAATCGGCGCTCCCAACATCCAGGCCGGGATCGCGCCGCGCGCTCTCGCGAAGCTCGCGTTGAGCCCAAGAGTCAAGGCAAAAGCGTCAAAATGCACCAGGACTATAGGAGGAGCGCTTCCCGCTGAAAAAAAAAAATTATCCCACAACAAACACGGGAGAAATCCATTAAAAATGACAGAGGAGTGAGGATAATGAGAGCCGTTACCGCTTCACAGGAAGGTCATTCCCGAAAAACATAAGCAGCGCGCAGACTATACGGATATTTGGAGTACATACCCGACTGCAAGTGAAGAGCCCGAAACAGTGAAACATTGTCCCGGCTTTTTATTTTCAGAAAGCAAGGCATGGGGGGATTTACATCTCGGCAAGGCAGGTGAGTCATTACATGATACTTGATGAGCAGCTGAGGAAAAAAAAAAATCTTAAGGCTGCGTGGTGAGTGACTTAAAAGGATGCGGGATAAATTGGCACATCGGGCTACTTGGATTAAAATTACATGACTTGCATCTCTATTTTTTTTTTCTGAAAAGAAAAAAAAAACAAAAAAAACACTGGCAGCCTATTTTGCGATGCTACCTCGACGCAGCGCTGTAAACCGGCACGAAGCACGTATAGACAGGCTACTTCTAAAAACGCATTTTGGATTGTGTGACTTGAACGGACTAACCCGGAGTCTTTATTAGAGGCAGGAGGGGGGGAAAAAAACTGCGCCTTGTGCCCACACTGGCACATGGAACAACGCTCCAGCACCCTGCGCCGCACACGTCAATGCAGAAAATAAACGCCTGTGATAATTGTTCAGAGCACTTGTTACTTGGGCATAAAGACATCTTGTGTGCCTGATGGAGCAGTGACGCGCAGGCTCTCTCGCCGCTCTCCCCGAACAGAAAATGAAATAGCCAGGTGACTCGCTGTAGGCAAATGAGGGGGGGGTTGGAGGGGGGGGGGGTGGGGGGGGGGGGGGGATAGCAAGCTCTGAAGATTAACGGAAATGAAAGGGAGAATTCAAATCGCGCAGGATGACATCAGATCTAAGATTTTATAACGCGAGTGGGATCCGCCACTAGTTTTGTGGCGAGCTGTGCATGAGGATAATCTGCCACCAGGCATATGTGGGGATCCCCCAGTGTCTAATTCTTATTTTTAAGTTATGCGCATGAATTCTTTAAAGTTCACTGCTGAACGCGCAGCCTGCTCGATTTAAACGCCTAATTGTGATGCGGGAGGTTCAATGTCATTTTGAGTGACAAACACATTGAACTTGAAGTCATATGTGTTATTAATGTGGTGCATGTAGGTGTTATTTCCTACTTATCTCTGACACGCTTTCTGATAGTAGCATTGAAACCCATCAGGCATTGATCTTTTAGACTTATCCCATGAGTCTGCTATTTTATTTTATTTTATTTATTTTATTTTTTTTTGTAGTAAACAGCCTCTCCTTTCTGTTAATCCCGAAAACCACACGCACAGATTGCTTATGGACGGACAGGTGCTGCTTTTAAAGACACCGTAACGATCCCTGCAGGCCTCATATGTCTACTTTGTCACATTGTGAAATTCCTGGACACATGGCGCAAGCTTACGGAGATAAATAGTCTCGGTGTAGTCAGTGGGCAGGGAGAATAATTAACTGTGAGAGGTGAATTCTGCAAAAGAAAGAAGGACTGAAAATGTCAAGCCAGAGTTGTCATGGTGATTGGTTGAATAAGCAATGTGTCCCTGAAACATAAGCATTTAGGAAACGATCCAGGCTTTTATTTGGCATGCATACCACGTTGTTGATGAAAGAAGCCCTTAATGGGTAATAATAACACAGACACATAGGATTCCTAGTTCTTGCTGCACGCCTTTAAAACCACCCTGTGAAATATGATTAGGACTCTTTGGATTTCTGGTTTGATTTGGAGGAAAAATTGTGCTCATTTATATTGAATGTGTGTCTTCAATATCATGTGTTATGCATTCTGCTGCTGCTGCTGCTTGTGAATTCTCTCTCTGGCCCTTCGGTGTTTGTATTCCAGTCCAGCAAAGTGCTATTTTCAAGTTCCCTACTGTTTTACTATCCATTATTCACTCTTTCACTGAATTATTCGGGGCTGTGCTCGAGCTGTGTAACAATCATGGCAGCTTAATTTTTACGTCAAAAAAAAAAAAAAAAGATGAAGCTTTCTGTTTTTAGCTGTTTGTAGTGTAATTACCTGGAACGGTGCTCGACGAACGTGCTCATTTACTGGACAGATTGGACTTTGGAGGAGCTGGGCACATCCAGAAGTGGTCAACGTGTGATCACTGACAGCCACACACACACACACACACACACACATTTGAAGCAGCGTTTCAAAGTGCAGCGTTTAGTCTGTTGTTTACTACCTCAAGTCTCAGGACTGCTCAGGAAAAGCTGGAGGAGACTCGCTGTCTGCTGCAAAGGTCAGCAAGGCTTCGTCCTGACCTAACGTGAATACACCTGAGCCCGCCTCGGCCTGACTTAACATGGATGAGCCACTCATTGGTCTCTGGCCTGAGAGGCTTCCTGGTCTTCAGTTTCCCTTCCAGCGCGCTCTCGTTATTATTCTCACATCCAGACGCCTGGACGGAAGTGTGTGTGTGTGTGTGTGTGTGTGTGTGTGAGTGAGTGCACGTGCTCCTCCTGCGTGCATATGCGGAGGTGTGCTGCTGCACACACGAGCGAGGCGGGTGGAAGGTTATTTGTGTTTTCTAATGTTCTTCATCGTGTTTGACGTGTCGTCTTGAAGCAGCAGGAGCAGGAGCTTGAATATTTTTTCCCCCAAATGGATACCTCTGACCTTCTCAAAACATGTCCCATCACTGCTTATCCTACACAAGAGGAAAAGCCCGTCACGGTTTTCACAACTTTGCAGTGTCATGCACGCATAAGGAAAAAGGTATTTGTGAAGTATTTGGATTTACTGCAGATTCGTTTTCACTTATTTACCAAAGCAAACAACACCATCCCATTGGCCTTCATGGCCTGATGCTTATAAAGACCATAAGTGTAGAAATGTCTTACCAAACTGCCTTTAAACTATCACTTCCTCTGTCGGCACTAGAGAGGAGAATCATTAAGAGTCTTCACGTTATTGCCACTTAAAATGTAAATGATTTGAAGTCATTTCAGGGCTTTAATTGCCATAAACAATGGCGATGGTGCATGGAGGTCTGACAACTGATGAGGCAAAAAAAAAAAGCAGCAAAATCTTTTCAACTCCAGTCACAGTGCATGAGGACTGAGCTCGTTTGTAATGCATTCACAGACGTAGATGAAATGAGAAATGGAAAAAAAATATCCCGATCGTTTTTTTTTTTTAAAGATATTACTAGAAATGAGCCACAATTTGCTAGGTAGGTTTGTGTCACAGTCGTTTTTAATAATGAATAAGACATATTTGTTAAATCTGTGAGAAGATGAAAGAGCCTTTGTTTGACTAACAAAACGGTTTTGGCCTTAGGCACAAAGATGCGCCTCAAGTCTACTGCACATAACATATTTAACAGAGATTTTACATTGTTGATGGCCCAAAAACATCTCCCCTGACTAACAGGTTTCCCTGCCAAAGACCAATGTCTGCTTAGTAAACAAGATTCTTTTGGACATCGCCATTCTAACTACAAAGCAGATGTCACACAGTATGTCTCCACTCACTGTCTGCCAGAAGTTATCTATTTATTATTTATCTATTAATTAGACGATTTACACTCAATAACACATGGACTGCAGAGGCAGCCTACTGAGTTCAAATCAGGGATGTGACTTGATGTGCAGCAGCAGCGAGGAGCTATTTTTGATTGTTTTTTTTTTTTTTTCCTTTTTAAAGAAGACTTTTTAAAAATGCATCACATGGAGAGACACAGCGAGAGGTGGGGGGGGGGTGGGGGCGTTGGGGGAGTGGGAGGCTGTCATGATAGGGAGGGAGGGTTCTCAGATGCAAAGCTGCATAAGCTTAGACTGGGATGAAGCTCAGTTCATTTCATTCATGTGGAACATGCAAAGGACATGAATGACCTTTTTTTTAACTCCGGTGTACAGAAATCAATCCACTGACGCAGTGTGTGCAAGTCTGTTTACATTCCATTGATTTTATTTAGTGGAACTGTTGCAGTCATTTGATTTGCATATGGTGACGCTTTCCAATTTCACTTCAAGACAACTAACTAACTCTCGAATTTACGTCTACATTTCTGCACTTTCTGTCCTCTAAAAGTCCACATCTGGGGCTTACCAGCTCATTTAAATTTTAAAATCTTAAGTCTGGAAGGAACAAAAAAAAAAAGTAATTCTGCGCTTATGTTGTGGCTGACAGAGGTGAAGTCCTGCCTGTTTGTTTCCGAAAAGTTCACCTTAATCCGCGTGATTCAAATTGCATTTTATTCCGCCTAATCCACCCTGAGAATATACAGACAAGTGACGGGGAATCAACAACTTTTAAATCCCGGGGATGAACGTTACTGTCCAGGTAAAGTTGATGTGGCAGAGTGTGCCTTTCCCCTGTCAATTCTCCAGCTTCTTATCCAACTAAGCAATCACTAAGCCCCTTTCTCTCCTCATTTTCTTAACATGGAGTGAGTATTGTGTGGGTCTGGCAGGACACAGAGGCGAGGGCCCGTCTAATTCGTGGGGTAAATTAGTGGAGATAAGGCCTGAGTCAGTACCTCCAGCCTACCATAGATCCCCTGGGGCAGGCTCTTAAGGAGCTTAGTAAAAGCCTGTCGTATGAAGACATGACATGGAGCTGGCTAAATGGGCTACGTTGGAGTGTCTTCCATCAACCTAATATTCATATATGGGTCACTGTCGTTCAGGCTTTAATCCCATTCAATTTATTCATTCTCGGTTATTAATTCAGAGTTTTAGGAAAATGTGGCACTATGTGTAAGAAAG
Source organism: Scomberomorus guttatus (assembly GCA_038419695.1). Classification (NCBI taxonomy): domain Eukaryota; kingdom Metazoa; phylum Chordata; class Actinopteri; order Scombriformes; family Scombridae; genus Scomberomorus; species Scomberomorus guttatus. Next base: position 20,099,184 of record CM076452.1, on the reverse strand, counting down.
GTGAAAGAGGGTGTATTAGTGAGGCTGTAATGCAGCTGCACACCAAACTGACAAAACACTTATGCCCACTCGCAAGACTATGTTGTGTAAGACTATGAGTCTGTGCCACCAAATCAATAATGAATGCTGGTTTACCCAGAACTCCTCCAGAGTCACTGGGTCACATACACTGGGGAAACAATTAGAGGCTTCCTCTCGCTTCACAGTACCGCAGCTTCTTTTTTTTTTTTTTTTTTTTTTTTTAGCTGCACGCATTTCCCTTAATTTTCCTCTAGGGTCCAGCAGCATGTCTGTGGCGCTGTTGAGAAATTACAGATACCGGCCGCAAAAAAAAAAAAGTCTTTTTCCAGCGAGAACTACAAAAGGCCACGTCAGGTCCCTGTGATATATGTGGGTCCGTGTGAAGTGGAAAGCATGGTGACGGATAGGACACCAGTCTTGCGGGTGTGTGTTAACCTCATAATGCTGACAGATTACAGATTTAAATATTTTAAATCTCACAGAGCACATGCTGCTGGTGATGAAGAGTGTGGAAATGACTGCAGTAATGCAAGAGATTAATAGAGATCTTTTTCTCGCCCTCCCACACACACACACACACACACACACACACACAAACTCTTCACTGCCACCGGCTGGTCATCGTATACTCACAGACCCACTGCGTCACGAGTTTATCGTCTTCCTGTCACTCTGCTTGTTTCATCTCCGCATGAACACACACATCTGTTACGCTGGCAAACAAATATTTTTTTTTAAGTTTTTTTTTTTTTTTTTTTTAAATATATTTTAACTTTATCCGAATCAGTGCTGACACTGAGTCAAGCATCAGTGTCATGCTGCTTCATCTCTCTATCTCTCTTAAGGCAAGTTGTAAATAATGCAGAGCCTGAGCTAGAGCTCTAGCTGCTAGAGACCTCGCCTATTTAGCTTGTTTTATTCATTTCACGATTTTGGCCGCTGAGGAACCTGATGAACAAATAAAATATTATGTGTGCCATAAACATAAAGCACCAGAGTGTGATGGCTCAGTCGTTGTTGCCTCTCAGCAAAAGGCCCCTCGGTTCGTCCCTCTACTCTGTCGTCATTCACAGGTTTTCTAAAAACTCATGTGTAATTTTTGTGTAACGGTAGAATGTTAACTCCTCCTCGGGTTATTAAAAAAACCTCAAATTCCCCCCAAACAACACTAAGTATGTGTCCTTGGTGTCTTCAGTAGTAGCCACATCTCCGTCATTTCCTCCCACGTTCCACATTCATGCAAATCAGGTGGACTGGAGACTCTGACTGCCTGTAGGTATGAATTTGAGTGAGTGGATGTGTGTGTACGTGTTAGCCCTTTGATTGGTGTCCAGTGTGTCCTGTTGTAGTTGAAGCCTGCAGTAACCTGAATAGGACTATATATACGGATCAGCAATTAGCAAGCAACCAGATCTAATAGTTTTACAATGTGGAAGCTTTTTTAATGTGCCTTAATGACATTGTAAACCCTCTACCTTAATAGGATACCTGCTCTGGGATTGGTTTATTTTGGTGCTTACATGTAGACCTGCTCCTCACTGTAGTCTATTTATATCTCTTGCCAGCTTGGCAATGCTTCCTGATAGCCTTTGAGGACAGAGAAATTCCTCCATCAAGCTCAGGGCCCATCTGTGCCCATATTCCTCCCAAAAGGAGCCATCCTCCACAATTATAGCTTTCTTCCAATGATACCATCATCATGCCATCATTTTGTGTAAGAACAGGCTCCAGGAAATTGACTTGATATTAATCTGACAAAATTACCAAGAAAGGAAATTAGACTGGGGAATTTTTTTCTGGCATTGATTGTGTTTTAAAGGCAAGATGCACACTTTGCATTACTCTGAGTTTGAATAATAAGAACATTTAGCTTATTGATTATTTGAAAATATTCTGTGACAGAACATAGCGGGCTCTAAAACCCATGCTAAGCAGAGTTTATTTCACTTAATGTGTTCCCTGTGACTTGCTGCAGCTCATTACATTGATACAGATCCAGATTCACCTGAAAATCTGGGTCATCACAGAAATAGCCTTGTGGCTGACTCTCCCAAGATGGCAGCTCTGATGAATTGGTGGCTGTAGGTCACTATGACAATGGTTAGAGTGAAAAAGTGAGGATGAGGGGGGGGGGAGGGGGGAGGGATTTTGATGAGTTTCTTGTTGATCCGAGGTTTCTTTAATCGAGAAAAGTTCTGTTTTTGAGGAGTTTGGCGATGTGGGCGAACACGTAAGACTAAAGGGATCCTCTAGGCACTTTTCTGATCCTTTAAGTAGCACAGATTTGAGGGTTTTGCTATAACTGCCCAAATGATATGCTCCAAAATCCATAATCACATATGATTTGTGGAATGCTGTACCTACTGTATGTAGGATGCCATTTGAACCATGAATATTAATACGCTGTGTGACATTTTGAATACATCTTGGTGTTTGTCTTGTCCAGCGAAAACCTGGAAAGTGACACATGTATTCAGTCTCTTGAGGGTCTACAGCCGGAAGGTAGATTTGTGACGGGAGACTCCAGGGTTGTAGTTTCTCTCACAGGTCCTTTTGGCCAGCATTCACTGTGAATTTCAACTGGGTTTAGTTACAGGTGTTGAATGACATAATAGTGGTGGGCAGTTCAGTCCTGAAGCTGAAGAGTGAAATGATACTTTTGGATAGAAATGGTTCTGTGAGAGTTGCAGGAATGGAGAGGGGATCAGAGAGGATAAGAGAAGGAGAGAGAAGGAAGAGGTGAGATTGAAATGAAACAAGAGGAAAACGGTTAGGTTGGAGAAAGGTAAGCCCGGATAAGCCTTTTGACAAGTGAGCTCTGGGCCGGAGAAAGCCAGTCAAACACAAATCTGCCATGTTTGTTTTATTCATGCTGCGGCCAACTACGGCTTCACTATCTTTATTTTGTTGTTGTTGTTGTTGTTTTACAGCGATACACAAACAACAAGCAGAATACAAATGCTACTCCATTGTATCCCGGAGTTTTTTCCCCGTGCTCCCTCTTTTATGTGAAGATTTTTGATTGAGCCAGATCTCTCTGCCATGTTGAAAATTACTAAATGATTCAACGTTTTTCTGACACCCCAGAATTTACTGGCATTCTCATATCTTATTCTCTTTAATCACATCCTCTCTCAGTCCAAAACCTGCTGCACACACATTTCATGCATTTAAAATTCTACAGAACCCCTAACTCCAAAGCAAACGGTGACAATAGGCATTTATTGTTGAAGCTTTTTGGTAGCCTGGCACCCAGTAATATGTTAACTAATGGGATGTCGAATGGAGTTATTTGCTATTGCTGCTGAAGAATAACAATTCACCAAACAGGATATTGAATTTACATTCTCTGAACCTCCTCTTGATTTGTATGACCGAGCTATCTCCCAAGTCTACATCCGAAATGAATTATTGAAATGAAGAAGCATTGTGAATTTTATAGCGCAAAAAGGCATCAGAAGTGCAAAATATATTTTCAGGAAAAGCTGCCACACTGCTACACATCATTTTACTTGATTTAAAATATACCTGAAGGAAAGTCATTAGCCAGCGTACACACGCACGCTTCCACGCTGCACCCCCAACACTCCTCGGGGTTGATTCTAATGATACCCATGTGATTTATCCAGCAGATCCATGATCAGCGTGCAAAAAGGAATCCAGAACTGACCTAATAAGTCATATCTTTGCCTTTGTTTCCCCACTGTGCCTTTTTTTTTAAAAAGACGACGGTTAGGATGCACGAATGAGGAAACCTTATCACAAAAGATGTCGGAAATGTGACATATATCCTCGGGGACAGTGTCTCTGTGGCCCACTTTTCCTTCATATTGATGCTTTGCTGCACATGAATGACAAACAGCCGCATCACATGTAAAGGTCTTTCTAGTCAAATCCATTAGCAAAGGTCCAGAGCGGAGGCAACATACCCTCCATTGAGGAAATGTTTACTCTTTGCTTTTAATTGTTCGGCACAGTGTGAAAGGACTTGTCCAATTGGGTTAAATGTGGGTCCTCAGTTTCCCTTTTAATCTGAGACTTGCACCCCCATACCCACGCAAAAAAAAACAAAATGCTGCTACAGATAAAAAGCGACCAAAACAGTAGAGCATGGATATAGTGGTGAATGGCTCATAGAGGATATTTATGTAATCTTGGGGCACCAGGGCTGACTCAAACCCGACTCAGAGCTGTTGTTGCAGAGAGAGGCCCAAGGACAGTAGCAAATTTTCTAAATCCCTGGTAGACACAGAAAGTTAAGACAAGCAGTGTTGCAATAAAACAAAGCCCAACCCATTTATCTGAGCATCCCACACAACCCCTGGCCCAGATTTACAGCCCCGGGCATCCAGAGCTACCAAATCTTCTGGCAGCCATTGCCGCAGATATTGATAGGAAGCGCGAGAATCCCACCAAGGAATTCTGAGCTGGAGGGGCTAACTTCCCAAACCATGAGCTGTCCCTTAATGCAGCTTGGAATCACACACCAAAAAGTGTTTGATATAAAAACATTGTGCACTACTGTATAATCACATTGTAAATTGGGTTAAATTCTTTCTCATTGATTTTGCTTTTTCTCTGAACTTGCCTAGTAAGTATCTGATGGTATGTGGCATTAAGAGTTTATGGATTGTTTGACAAAGCCAGGTCTTTGATGAGCATTTGTACCCTCCGGAGACAGAGCACAGACGCTATTCCATCAACAGCAAAATGCCTGTTTGGAAACAAATAAAAACAGGCCCACTCTCATCATTAGATCTAAAGAACTTAATCCTGGGCAGAGGCGGCTCCTCTCTTTCCACTAAAAACCTTTTCTTTGTATCCATCACATGGATTTCATTCGTGGCGTATGTCTGCATACTAAGTTGCTGATGCTAACCTCTGGGGGGCAGCGGGGGCAATCTTCGTCATCGTGCCCCCTCTTTAGGTTATCCCGAGGGTGCAGATACAGATACTTTATTATTCGCAAGATTAAAAAAAAAAAAAAAAAAAAAAAAAAAGATTTATGGATTACAGTGGTGAAAATAAATCGTGCACTGAGATAGAAAAGAGCATTAGTTATTATATCAAATGCTTTTGTTCCTGAAAAGTTAAAGCATTGCAGTTTTTAGTGTTGTCATATAGTACAAACAAGCTTTGAATAAAAGCAGGATTTTATTCCTGCTGAGTGAAAAATTTTCTCTTGATTTATCTCAGCATTTTTTTCACTGCCAACTCATAAAACATGAAAAGGACAATACAAATCACCCCCACACACACAAACATACACTCCACCGCACAGAGACACATCTACACAAGCCAGTATTTATGGTAGCCAGTCTTTCTGTCCACCGCAGGGGTAAATATTGGTAATAGGTGACGTGCCATTTTGGCTCCTGGGGCTTTGCTTTTAGTGTCTATGAAAATTGCAGGAAGGCCTTGTAGTCACATGAAATTGTACAGCGGGCATGGAGGCACTCTCATTGTTGTGTTTGCTCCTCGCAGAAGCTCCAAGGCTCTTCGGCTAGAAAACAACAATGGCCCCGTTGTTCTGTCTCTTCTACATTCGTGCCTGGTAAAAGGAACATAAAACTCCCTTCCCCTCTGCAAGCCCCTGCTAGTTGCTCTTGTATCGGCACAGTTCAGGCACAGAGGAATAGTTTTCAAAGTGTCACCGTTTAGGGCATGGTTTGGATGTCAGCAGCTAAATGAATAAATAATGTGCCCTCAAGTTGCATTTGATGTAGCGGGATCTGATCTGATATGACTTTTCACTCAAGCTAGCTAACATCCAGATGTTAGAGGAAAGCCTTTTTTTCCCCCCCCTCAGGTTGCTGACGAAACATTGGAACAGGGAACGTGTTCAACGACAAAAACATTAGGAGGAAGGTTGGAAAGAGGCAGATGGGTGGGATTGCTTTCTCATAAAAGCAAAAATCGTATTGATCTGGCTGCGTGTTTGCGTTGTGTGTAAAATCCGTGTGCATGATCACAATTACACAATGTGAGTGTCTACAGTGTGTGTTGGGTATCGCTCTGGGCTTCTTTGCTGCTAAGTAGGCATAGAATAGGAAGAGAGATACACTGCGTGTTGTGTGCAGTTTTTGAGGAAGTGCAGACAACCCGAGGCCAGATTTGCCTGCAGTGTTTGGACATGGCCTACTTCTAAGAGTCATTAATGTGGTCTTCTACTCTGTTTAAAGTACACAAATGGGATTTTAATTCATACTCGGAGTTTCGTATGCAGGGCGTCTGCGCTGTCTTTTCTTTCCACTGTTCCACTGCAGGCCAGCCTAAATTCAGAGCTGTAGTTTAAAAGCAGATCTTGATTTAAAAAAAAAAAAAAAATATATATATATATATATATATATCACGGATTTCAGAAAGCGGTGACATCCTGTGTGTGTGGCGCCTCACTGTATGACCTTGAGTACCCTCAGTAAGCCGCAGTGTCTGAGGATGTGTGCGGTTGGTACCGTAGTGGCCCGCTCTTGTCTCGTGGACTTTGTAGTGCCTGTGTGTGTTTGAATAATGTCCTGCAGGAGACACTCTAAGTGCAACGTCTAGGACTCAGGCGTCAGCAGTAATATCAGGGCAACCTCTCCTCTCCTCTGTGTGCAATGGCATGGGGGATATTACAGCATTAGAGCGCATGAATTATAGCCATATTGTTAGCTCAATGTCAGGGGACATTGACGTGTTTCTGGTACCACCATGGCATCAGTCAAAAGCTAGAAAAGGGAGAAATGGGGATTATGAAATGTATTTTAAGTATTTTCCTGTGCACACTGTTTTGGACTCTGGTGATAAATGTAAGCCAATTTCACTGAATAATGCTATATTGAATTAGGATGCCACATTTGTCACAAACTGTTGTGAGCTTAAGGCCGCTCCGCTGTTTGATCTGAAGGCTGCTGTGCTATCATAGAGCCAGGTATGACTGAGTATTCTGTATCATAGTAAATGGATCTGTGCGTTTCCCAAAGAAAGATGGGGGGCGAAGGGGGGGGGGGGGGGGGCGGAGAAAAAAAAAGAGAAAAGACCAACCAGTGCAATAACAAAGGATGCATTACCTAATAGATTTGGCAGAAATACAGAGTTCAGGGTGGTCTGATAAAGCTGGGTTACAGTACTTTAATCAATCACTAAGAACACGAGCCAATTTAGGAAGAAGCCTGACATTCAAGATAGGCTTTCAGACAGGATTAGAAATAGTGAATGGAGAGTAGACATATCTGCCAGGGCGAGCCGAAAGGACTGTTGTCAGGGGACGATGTTCCCTACTCCATGTGTGATATTGAAGCATGTCTCTGCCTCACACTCCCCCACCCCCGCATTCTGTCTTTCCCGGCCTTGCCCCTCAGTCACACTTGTGTTTTGTTTTGTTTTTTTTGTTTTTTTCAGTGAATGCAGATGAGTATTAGTAACAAGACAGCCTTGGTCGCCTCTACTGTTTACTCCCTCTTGTTTACTTCAAGAAAGGGCACTGTCATTTAAAATGTCCCCTCAGAGCTCATCATCATCAGGATTCTCTGGCCTGACTAATAATATCTAGAATATCAATGTGAACATGCAACATGTTTTTCTATACGGGCAACTCGGGGAAACACTGGAGGAAAAACAGCTGCTTTTTCCCCCTCCATGACATCTTTCTGGTGCGCCAGAAACTTTGATGAATTTCTGATTAGCTGAGTATATCCTTGATTTTTTTTTTAATAAAAATGATCTGTTTCCTGAAGCTTTAGGGTCCTCTAAAGGGAAATCCTTGGCTCCAGCTCGAGCGCTTTAGCCTGAGTGGGCTCAATGGGAAAAGCAGCCAGGGACAGTGATGTTGCTGGATAAGGGGACGGTTCAACTGTGGTGATTGATATCACCTCACTAATCCTCCTACATCTCCTCTAAATCCACCTGGATGTAGCTCTGAATGAGCCTGTAATGTGATGAATTAAGATTTAAATGCTCAAACCCCATTTACATTTCTAATTTTTCATTCTTAATACAGTATAGATTATTTATTATTTGACAGACAGAAGTGAAAACTTTTAGTTTATTTTAGTCTATTTTGTAGGTCTCATTTCCAGCACTTAGCCTCTCCTGCTGCTGTAAATAAAGTACATCTCCGTTTCATAATCTGAAAGCATTCCACTGCAAACCAGGCTTTCTCTGAAATGTCAAACACCGTGTCACATAATGAATATTGAAATATTATTAATTTCTTAAACACCTCTTATTAATGGCTGAGACTGGCCATGCGGTGCTGCATGTGTTTGTTTGGTCTTTGTTTACGCTGAAGATGAAGGTCACCCCCTCATTAGTGCAGCAGCATCTTTTTTGATGTTGTGATATACATAATAATCAAGTGTGGCTCACATTTCTGTTTACTGTTGACCTTTAGTTAAAAGCACATCACTGTTGGATTGGCTCGAAACTTAATTATGCTCCCATAAAACTCCAGGCATCATGTACGGTGGACAGACCTCATTTAATCTGTTGTCATTAGGCTACAGTAACCCTGTGCTTCCTCTGTAAATAGGGCCCGCACCATAATGCTCATGAATCTATTATGCTTTTTTTTTTGTTGTTGTTGTTGTGGTTATAAAAAATAGATGCTGTGGGTTTTGCTGTGTCAAGCGCACTTGTGTACATCTCAGCTTTCAACTATGTATTTAGAAATCCTGCTTGTCACACAACAATACACTTTGGCACCTCTCACTTCTCTGCAACTACCAGGCATTTGCATGTCAATAGCATCATTCCACCACTGTGCTTTTGGCATTTGTGAATACTCTGCGAGGAAGCCAAGTCGTCGAGGTCTTTGAAAAGAGACATCAGAATAATGCGTCGTGCGTTGCCGCGTTCATTAACGCGTTATTTTCTCAAAGTCCGCCGTGGCTTAACTGATCATCAATCGCAACTATGATTCAGGACAGTATTCAAAGTATGTGCAGAATTTGAAAGCGCGGGCCTGAAGCTGAGGATATATGATGCAACAGAAGAAGAAAAAAAAAACCACAATGTGACGCTTTTACATAAGAACAAATTAATTAATTCAGGTTCTTACATGAAGTCTAGAGTCTAACACTATATTTTACCTGGATGTGAAATATCTCTCTGTTTGCACATTACTGTAACTGCTGCAAATGCTAAGGCACCTAATGCATTATTAGCTCATTAATTTTACAGGCAGCATCTGGGTCATGTCTCTACTTGGTATATGTATGATTCTGTGGAGCCCCTTTAAAGCTGATCTTTCAATTTTCACCGAGAACTGCAGCCTACTTACCTTAAATTAAAGCTGTTATTTAGCTTATTAGGCCATGGAAAGATTCATTTTCTCAGCATACTTACAGTATATATCGTACGTGCCCACACACACACACACACACACACACACGCACAAAGCTATTAGATTTCACAGTGCGGCCCCAACAGCTTTCATTTTATTGTTAAAGAAAAAAAAAATCACATTCTTTTGGACAAGTTGATGTGAATTTTTAATCTTTGTCTGCAGAAAACATAATTCAAAATGCAGTGGATGAAAGTGGTGAATTACATGCACTCAGTGCAGGGCTTCACTGCTTTTTGAAATGGTGCATAGCTAAGTGTTGTCCTCAGGATGATCAGCTCTTCAAAGGCCTGGCTTTGTGCTGTATGGTTTATGAGGATACTTTTACTGTTTGTGTTTTAGTCGCTGTAATGAAGGGAGAACGGGTGGGGGTGGGTAGTGCATGGCAGTGGCATTACAACCGCAAGAATTAATTTTCTCTGTTCCTAGCAGGAAATGTCCACCAAATTGCAGACATTACTGCATTGCAAATTACCCACATAATCCCATTTTTAGATGTATTTTGTATGGTATTCATTGCAAAGATGGTCTAAATCACATTATCTCGAGAACAATCCTTCTGGCCCAGAGGAACTGTTTTGTTCTTTTTTTAAATAATTGCTCACCAATGTGGGTTTCTTTTAGTTGCATATCTGCATGCGATTCTGTCTCTGCAAATGGTTATTCAGGCCAAGGACAACTGCATGGCTTCTTTCACACTGAGTAAAAGAGTCAATAGTAGCCATAGGAGCTGATCCATCTAAGATTTTATAATGCAGTGCCAATGAACCCTGATTGTGAGAGATCAGCTCCCTGTTGTAATTACCAGCCAGACCTCAATTAACTCACAGCAAACCCCCAGTTCAGCTCTATATGTTTGTGAAGTGTTAATAGCTGCTTAAAGAAAAATGTTTCCACTCGCCATCCCTGTCAGTTCTTTGGTACCACTGATCCACTCGGATCAATGTTCAATGCGCTGCATATTGTTAGAAACATTACTTAAAATGACACACTTTAAACATCCAATAAAGAGTTTAAATTGGAAATAACCCATTTATCCCAAATGATACCCTCATTAATCTCAGAACCATAATCAATCAATAAACTTAAGCGAGTTCTGTTTTCAGGCAGTAACTCTGATGACTGGCGGGGAGCTCCATGACGAGCAGCATTTAGACCAAAGAGTGCAGCAGCAGTAATACACAGCAGTTCACATTTGAAGTGATTGTCATAAACTTTGATTTGCTTTATATACGTGGCGCCATGCCAGCGCTATACAGGTTCCTTGCACTTGCCTGAATTTTATTAGGGATGCATCCCAGAAGGCTAAAAATCCATCCTCCTTTACACTGTAAGCCAGAAATTGATGTTAGCGCTGCCATGTTATACGTGCTGTCCTCACAGTAGAGGAGATGAGACGAGCTGCTTGAAATATCTGCTGAATTCTCCTTGGTATGCTCGAGTGTATCTTCTGTAGGAATTCAATCATGTTTCACATGTGCTCACCAAGTCCAATCAAATGTGTTGCCACTTCACAGGTGTAGGATGATTTGACCAACAACTAGCGAACACAGCATGTTAGCGTGTATGTTAGTATTCTATACAGCGGAGATCTGATTCAGCTGGTCACGTACACTCGGCATGACGCACAAAAATGAGCATTTTAGTGGATATTTATCAAGTTATAATGCTGAATATGAAACACACAGAAGCTATAAAAATTCAGGTCTACTCCTTTTTTCTTTTACCCCTTTCTTTCTCTAGTTTTTCATGAGCAATATACTTTTAACAGTTGTGTCAAAAAGAAGGAAAGGAACGACACTAAGCCTCTGCAGCCATGCTAGTAGTGGCTCTGTGAGGCTGCCTTGAGCTAAATGCTAATTTCAGTGTGCTAACATGCTTGCAGTGACAATGCTGACATGCTGATGTTCAGCAGGTATGATGTTTACTTTGTTCACCAACTTAGCTTAGTGTGCTGTCATGCTAACACTTGCTAATTACCACTATGGTGATAGGAATGTCAGTAGCTCCTTGCATGGCTAAAAAATCTCCAAAATTCATGGCATAATGTTTGTATGTGCATTATAATACTATGGCTGTGAACCCCTATAATGTAACAACATCCAGTGAGAGATCATCTGTAATTGGTGACTGGATGGATGCCAGATTTTAATTAGATGTGCCTTGTTTATTGTCAGTGATTCGGTCATTTCCGGAGACACGGCAGAAGGGATCGTCGTCTTGTGCTCTCTCTTTAGCAGCACTAGAAATTGCACACAAAACACTTCGTCAAGAGAACACATCCCACCCTGCAAACGGCATCTGTGGGAGCTTGGATAATGAGTATGCCATGTGTAAAGCCTTAATGTGTTTACATACGGCTAGATTAGAGACGGACCCAATACTTGCCCCTGCGGTTTCTCAAAGAATCCCTGTGGGCTACTTGAGTGATTAGCTACTTTGGGTTTTTTCAGTAGGAGTGTCTAGTGGGACTCTGCAGTGGATCAATAGGAGTTAGGATGATGAACTGTTGGGGAAATTTCTTTATTTATCATTTTTTAAATGTAAGCTCCTCAGTCCTTTCCCGTCTAATTGAGTCAGTTAGCTTTGATTAATATCCTCGTACCCCCACATATTGTTTCACATATCGTATTACTGCCTAAACTGTATCTGACACTCAGAGGCGTGCACACACCCAGTCAAGAGAAAAGGGAGGCAATAAAAAGACTGCTTCTACTTGCCGTTTTAGGCCTTCTGGATCAAATCTGTCCCTATCATTTTAGTCACAAAGAGCAAACAGTTGTTTCAAGCACCGTCAGCAGTTAACAGAATGGCCATTATTTATTTGCTGTGCCACCACTCAATTCATCTCAACATGTACTCACCTGGAATCTGTCTTTATTTGGCCCGCCAGGCTCACCTCTCTATGCTTCCTGGGCCGTTTGGCTAGTAATGATACTCATGGCAGCATTTATCCACCAGCCAGGAGAAGGGGTGGAGACACACGGCTAAGCAGGCGGCCGCAGCAGCAGCAGCAGCAGCAGCAGCAGCGCTTTCGTTCCTCACCGTCTCTCCCTTTTGCTTCTTTAAAAATATGTCAGCATCAGCGCGGTGATTAGCAGTCAGAATGTGCTGCGTCTTTGTCCTTGATTTAATGCCAAATCTCCTAAGTAATAATGACTGCACAGGCTCTGTGTCTGATGGAAAAAAAAAGCAAAGGAAAGGAATAGTAGGCTCTCATCCCTCACTGTTATAGCAGCACTGGTTCCCAGCAGGAGTCTTGTGAAGCCGCACTTTGGTTTTGACATTTTGTGAATGTTGTTTCTGAAACATGCCAATCTCCTTGATTTGATATGGCGTGCTGTTGTTCGTCAAGCCCAGGAGCTTACATAAAGTGCGTGCCAGCGAGAGGAGACGGCATACGCGTATACGTTCAGTATTGATTTTGCTGTGTCAAAATCCATGTTTGCCTATCTGAAGTAAACATGTGTAAACAGCCCAATTTACAGATATGCTTTCCACATCATTGACACACAGAGGCCAGAGAGCAATCCTATCATCATAAGCTGAGCAAGTCTCAAAATGGAGCTTTCGCGCTGATGTAGACTGGTGTCTTTGTGGAGCACAAATGGAAGGTGAAGACACTCAATTAAGTTTGTGCCGTTGCCTCTCACATTTTAATGAGTTCAGCTGAGGTAACAACCCGGCTACATAGGTTTCTGTCTTCTGGTTCCTGTCTTGTTGCCTGTCTCTTATTGTTTCTATAATGGGACATTCAGCCTTGCTTATAATGTAACAGCACCAGAAGCATTTGTAATCAGTGATTACACTCCTCTCAGGTCAGGACGGCTCACTTCATTTCAAGTTAGATGTTCTAGAGGACTAATGCAGCTTTGTGAATGCTTTTGTTGCAGACTAGCTACTATAATAACAGAGTGGGGAGAGTCAGAAGCTCCATCTACTCAGAACTCTTATTGGTTCCTTTTTTATCAGAGTCCATTCAGCCTCTCTCTAAGGGATGTCAGGGCGTAGGAGTACATTTGGCTCTGTGCTCAGACTTTTATTGCGATGCAGAGATCTCTCCGCTGTAGGAGAACAAAGGGTCTTCTACAGTAAGTGTACATGGCTGTGGGCTCGGACCAAAATAAAGAGGAATAAAGTCTATGTATTTCCTTCTAAATATGGGATCTGTATGGGGGACAACTCACATGTGTGCCGTTGAATAATGACGAAAAGGGATTGGACCTGATGAATTTAACATGTCTTATTAATCAGGGATTGGAGAATTGGGGAGGTGGGTGCTTAACGGCGTGTACTTGGTGGAGTGCCGTCTTGCATTAAGGGCTAATAAGAGCGTCAGCACAACCCCCCCCCAACCATCCACCCCCCACCCCCCCCAACCTCCCCTTCTCCTCTTCCTCCTCCCCCCCCGCCTCCATCAACCCAGTTGTATTTATTACGGGCTGCAAGGCCACGGTGATGAGACGATCAATATTTCTGGGATGATGAGGGAGAACTCATGCAATCTCTCTCTCTCCCTCTGTTCCTCCCTTGGCAGTGCTTCAGCAGGTAGAGAGATCAAAGCAGAGAGGACCTCTGAGATGCTGTTGGAGGGGAGACTGATGAAGAGTCCTCTGTGCTGTGTGTCCTCTAAACACACACACTCAATCACACTGTCCTATGTCCTTGCTTTGTCCTGATTAAAAAGTTTGACCTGATGTATTTTATCTCAACTAGAATTAGTGTTATCACGCTTATTCTGCTGCTGTGTGCAGATTTCAACAGAAATTGCTTTGGTTAAAATTAAAATTCTAAATCGGGGTGTATCTACTGTATGGGGAATTATACTAGACCTGCAACAATTAGTCAAGTAATCATTTAGCCGATCGACAGACAATTAATTGGTGACTATTTTGATAATCGAATAATCGTTTTTAATTTTTTTTTAAGCAAAAATGCCAAATAGTTTCTGGTTTTAGCTCGTTAAATGTGATGATTTAATGTCTTTTTTTGTTGTACATGACAGTAAAGTTGAATATCTTATGTTTTCGCCTGTTGGTTGGACAAAATAAGACATTTGAAGACATAACCTTTGTCTCTGGAGGATTATAACGGATATTTTTCACTGTTTACTGGCATTTTATGGACAAAATGGTTAATCGAGAAAATAATCAGCAGATTAGACAAAAATGAAAATAATTGGTAGTTGCAGCCCTAAATGATACGGTTCCTTTTTTGTAAAACCTCCTTTGGACAGACATCTTAAAGTTATTATAATTATCTGTCTTTGTTTAGGAGGATTCAATATGTGGAAGTCTTTATACACAGAGCTCGAAAAGGATCATAAACAGAATTTAATTGCAACTGTTTTTGAAGAGGGATCAGACATGTAGACACGGGGGAGCTGATGCCTTATAGGTTTTTATACCGTCAGGTGCTGATTCCACTTTTGGTCATTTTGGAGGCTGTAGTTGTGCTATAGTGAGAGGCGTTTCTAATATTTAGTCTTTCCTCACTGATGTAAATAGAGCGGACAAAATATTACACCTCTCAGTATAACAGCCCCACAAAGTAAAGCCTCCAAAATGACCATAAAGTAAAATCACACCTGTGTAAAACAGTTCCCGGAAAGCTGAACATTATAACCCTCATGAAGGTTTAATGTAATGCAGGGTTGTTGTATTAAACAGCACCGGGTTTAGATAGGTGTACCTAATAAACAAGCAACTGAGTTTATTATATCACAGGTTGTATTTTGTGTCATTTGTAGGTGTTTTCTTGTTGAGCTGTGTGCATTTTACAGGTACAAACGTTTCAAACTAGATGAAGCTATAAACGTTGTGATATGTGGCAGTGATCGGTGCTACAGTATATACTCGTTTCTATAAAAATAAACAGGAATGGAACTGTATTTTTACAAATAACAGTATATGTCATACAGTCCTTTAACATGGCAATAATGTGTTTCTAGGATTTCTGCTTGTGCTACTGGGACCCCAGTGAGCAGGGAAGGGACTTTGGCAGTGTGACTTTTTCTAGCATTTTGAAGCCATTGCCCGGTCTTGGCCCCCAGCAATGCATGCCTCTTAGTCCCCAGATTGGATACGGATGGCTTTTCATGTATTATCACATAGCAGGTGCTTGGTGTGCCAGAGTCCCTGAGCAGAATCATCCACCACACACATTTCATTCATACAAGTATTTGACGGACGGTGGGCTCATCAGCCGTTATTTACAAAATGTACGTACGTGTTCTTGATGTGAAGTGAGTGCTTCCTTGTACAACTACGCGTGCGGAATCCACTGGCAGGCTTTCCGCTGATCCTCGGCTGCAGCAGATGGGAATAGCTGCCTAGCGATAACAGCACCTCCAGGAACGTCAGGATTGCTTTCTCTCAGTGGTTACTGGCTCTCCAACTGCTGCTGATACATTATAAATCATTTACACAGTCATTTTGGAATGCAATATCCTCTTCTAAATGCTGGCTTTTCTTCTCCATTGTTATTAGAGCGAACGCTGCAGTGGGCGCCCAAGGCTGAGGGGGGGGGGGGGGGTACCCTAAGCCACAGAAATTGAAAATTGATCAGGCAGTGTGGGAAGGTGTTGTCGCTGGCACCAGTGTGGTTCACCCTGGGACTGTTGATTAGCATTTACAGCGCTGTCACTGGAAGAGCCTGTGCTGCCTGTAGCTACATCCTCCTCTGCCCCTTCTTCTCTCTTCTTCCCAAAACGGGATCTCTTGTTAGAGCGAAAAAGGGAGTTGGAATTTAAATTCTACCATGTTCATATCTATACCAAAGGGAGATGTAGGGAAAATGCTGCATGACATTAAGCGGGACATGAAATTTTTATCATGTTGCTGCTGCTGGGTTGTAGCAGTGCTTCTCCTGTAAATATTGCTATTCTTTAACTATTAATGTAAACTTTAGGCTTTGAAGTAAAGAATAATTACCTACGGACAGTATGCCTTTCACTTTTCAGTTGCCCTATTAACATTATTAGGCAAGTTGCCTAACAGTTAATTGCAATATCCAAGTCATAGGCAGGTTCTTGATTATGTGGATTGATGGTAGCGCTAAGAGCTCTGTCATGTTTATGTGAGCTATTTTATGTCATGGCAGAAAAGGACTCTACAAGTCAATAAAAATGACTGACTAAAAATGGGAGCAAACTGGTGGGCTGTCAGGGAACTGTCATTAATTTTCCTGTCCTCTTCTCTTGCAGTACGGGATAGAAGATCTGACGAGCGGCGGGAGAACAGCGGATAAGGACCTCGCTGCAGAGAGGAGCTGCACAACCGCGACTGTTTCTCCTCATCTGTAAGCCGCCAGGCTGCACTATCACAGCTGATGACCGTCCCTCAGGTGGCTGGACTGCAGGGCTGAGCGAAGGCACGGGAAGGCCTGCGCGTTTGCTGAGGGGCTGCCCCGGCTTGTATGTTGGTCACTTGCAGTTGCACTCGCTCACAAGGACCATGTGGTTTTCTCCAAGGAGAAGCGGTCTCTCCTCGCAGAACTGGCACGGTGCCTACAGTTGCACCAATCATTTCAGCGTGTCCTTGTGGGTGTTAAGTTTTTGTTGGTGCTTTGCGGCTGTGAGAAGTCAGAACTACCACCCCACTGTGAACACACAGTACGGGAAACTCCGAGGGGTGAGGGTGCCCCTGCCTAGTGAGATTCTTGGACCGGTGGACCAATATCTGGGGGTTCCGTATGCTGCCTCCCCAGTGGGGGAAAAACGCTTCATGCCCCCCGAGCCTCCTTCTTCCTGGTCAGGGATCAAGAATGCCACCCATTTTGCTCCTGTCTGCCCCCAAAATATTCACAACGCCGTGCCAGACATCATGATGCCAATATGGTTCACCTTCAACCTGGATATAGTTACCACGTACATACAGGATCAACACGAGGATTGTCTTTATCTAAACATCTATGTTCCAACAGAGGATGGTGAGTGTGTCGAGTATACAGGATGAAACAAAAAAAAAACCTCTCCTCCTCTCTCCTGTCCCTGCCCTCTTCTCTCTCTTTCTGTCTTTTTCTCTTAAGAAAATGTATGTCACCTCTGTATTTTGCGCGGAGCATGACCTGTTGTCTGGCGCATGCTGTGTCTGTGTCCATCATCTCAACCTCCCATCTTGACTTGATCTTTCATTTAGTCTTTTCATCAACTCTCCCCTTCCATGCCACTGTTAGAGGTTCCTCTTTTGATGACTAAATGACTTATTAAAATGACAAAAAAAAATCTATTCATACAAGGAAGAGATTGGAAAAACTCGGTGCACCTTCCTACCCTCACTGTCTTGACTGTTCTGGGGATTATTAGCCATTAGTGATCAGTAGCTTGCCTCATAAGTGAATGATCTACTGTAGGGTTGGTGAAATATTCTGTCTGGTACACGAGAGGCCTGTGGCATCAGCCTGACCTATGTAAGACCCTTTACTCTCCTCGCTTCCTCCACAGTTTGTCCTTGCATAAAGCTAAATGCAGGTTTTGTGCAAAAGGCAAACATAGATTGGGCTCTAACATGACTGAAAGTCTTAAAAGGTTTAGATTTCTTCATGTTGACTCTTAAATGGCCCCTATTATTTCACCACTTGAAGGAGACCCACACAGGAAAATGAGCTTGAAATGTTAAGTGCTCTGACAACCAAATGGACAATGTCAAATAACACTTATCAGATTAGAATGTGAACTTCAACTTTGGAAATCTAGCTTCTCTGCCGAGGCAACGCTCAGTTCTGTGTGGCTGTAATGGGTCTTAAATAGAAGTGCATGTGAATATGGGCTTCCTGTGTCCCAGGATGCAGCAAATTCATTCCACCATTTTGGAATATTTCTGCAGCAACACCCCAGTTACTTTCTCAACAGGTCCTCTGTTGTTCTTGTTGTTGATGACTGGGAGGAGGGCGGGAGGAGGGAAGAGGGTGTAGAGGGGGTCTGACTCAGTCTGAGTTGTTGCATGTTACATGCGATCTTTTCCAGAGCACTCTGTTATTTTGTAGTTTTTCCATTCATTTTACAGTCAAAAGAATATCCAAGGAATGTGCCAGGAAACCCAACAAGAAAATGTGTAGAAAAGGAGGTATGTAAAAAAAAAAAAGAAAAAAAAGAAAAAAAAAGCCAACACGGAACGAAAGAGAGGAATTGAAAGAGTGAAAGAGAGGAGAGTGATGGTTGCATCCTTCCAAACCCGCCAATATCACCACCTATCAACTCCCAAATCAAAGTGCTAATTGGGATGAACGTGGGACTTGTGACTCAGATCAACCTTGACATGAGTGTGAGAGATGAGTGAATGGTTGTGCTGTGTTGCATGTGTGCGCGTGTGTGTGCGCGTGTGTGTGTGTGTGCGCGTGTGTGTGTGCATGCTGTAGTGTGGTTTTACTATGAGAGAGAGTGTGTGTCAAGGATTGAAAATCCAGGTCCCTAAATAAATAATGGAGTTTTGTCAAGCAATAGATCATGATGTCTAAGAATAACCTGTATTTTTTTGAATGTCATTGTATGGCTCGTTCATGTTCAAAGTGTAAGATGTTTAATTTAAATACAACTGTTGATTAAGTCAGAGGCAAGAGTGTGTTTGTGAAATATTAGCACATAAAATGTGACTTGGTATGCAAAGAACTTTAGTCATGTTTCAGATTGCTCTGACGGCACTTAAGACACCAGCTTATTGCAAGTATTTGTCAAACACGACACCTGAAAGCGTTTGTGCCTCAGCTGTTGATTAAATTTACACTAAAAAGCGGAGGGCCACCTCTCTCTTAAATGTATTATTCACAATTGTTCAAATAGGGGTGGTGGGGTATTTTATTGGCATGACAGCTTTCATCTATCCATGTGGCAAATGCTCAAACACGCTGCCACAGAGAAACAGAGTCCAATTCCATTAACAACAGCTAAAATCTCTAATTTTCTAAACCTGCCTAAAGGCACCGGAGGACCATACGAGTAGCCTTAAGACTGTGATCCTGAGCGTATCTCGCTCCACAGTAAAGAATCAGTTTCAGCTGCAAGACCTCTGCTGTTGATTTCCATTGAGGCAGGAGGCAGCTATTGGCCTCACTCTGTGCACTCGTACATTCTGCTTTGGTAAACCAATTTTGTTGGAGACAGACTGGCCCTCCAGGCACTTCTGCTTCTGAATTAGTCCCAGTTGTGGAATATACACAGAAATATCTCTTTAATATTCCCCTTCCTCTTGAAATTTTTCAATTATCTTCCCCATGTTTGGTAATGAGAAAATGGTTTATCATAACTTTCATATGTTGGTTTTGTGACACATTATTGTGCAGAGGGGTGATTGTTGCATAGCTCCTCTGTTGCCACAAACACGAAGGTTGTAATTTTCAGTCCGGCTGGAAACTCTTTATTTCAATTGCATCTTAAAAAAAAAAAAAAAAAGTGCTTCTACTAATCTTGGTTTATGTTGAATTAACAGTGCAAATGAAGCATTATTTATCCGTCTCAGGCAATGTAGAACGCAACCTCTGAAGCATTCTTGGTTTTGGTTAAATATTTCCAACAAGGAAGGAGTGAACTAGGGAAACCGTTTTAACAGTTCATCAGTTCCCTCATTAAAGTTTTTAATTAGTGTCATTGCAATCGTAAGATCTGTTCCATAAAGCTGTAAACACCAGCTGGGTTACATGTTTTCTGTTTCAAAAATTTGCAAAGATCTCAATAGAGACTTGTATGATGCAGTAGAGTCATACACACTGTGCATATTCAGTACTAATAACACCTCCACTACAAAATTTTTACAATCTGTATCTCTATGAATACGGCTCCTCTGGAGAAAAGAGTGATTTGTTTTCCAGAAAGAAGTATGATATTTGACTCTTGATGAAATGGTTGTGTGATTGTTGCCAAGCAACAGTATGCAGTTGTGACAGGAGCACAGTAAATGGGCCTCTTACCTTGCGTGAAGCACTTTTGTTGCAATGGTGATGCCTATCAAGTGAGGAAAATACATGACCCCTTAACCTTGTAAAATGCATAGCACAAGCTCTTTCTTCAGTTTTATGAGACAAGAGGTTAGTATTTGATGATTTGTAGAGTATAGAGCATATGTAAATACAGAAAACAATCTCCAGTATGAATTAGAAGAGTGATGGTAAGGGCGTATCTCATTTTACAATTGAGAAAGTCTATCCTGTAGATCCTGTGCTGTTGGGATCCTTGTGGGCACTGTGTAAGGAAACCCCTTGCTTGTGCTGATATCAAAAATGTGACTCATGTTCCTCCATAAAACACCCTTAGACCACACAGTAGTGGCCTGATAAAAGATCAGAGACAAACTCATTCACAAAATAATAGAAGCCAAAATTGTAGCAGATGTTGCCTTTCTACAGTAAATATATGGTTGGTTGGTATTCATAGCAAGAGCTGCCGTGCAGCTAATTTAGCAAAATCAACAGTGTATTCATCTTTGTTCAGAAACAATTAGATGTTTACATCGGCTGAAATATAGTTCAACGACTGTCCTTTATTTTGCTGTTCCGCTGCAGCACTGCATGTCCAAGATGTCCGAGCAGGTAGCCACCGAGGTCATGTGGAGGTGGTCCAATGTGCAAGATCAGCACCGTAGCTCTCTCTGAAGTGGCGCGCAGAGCGCAGAGCCGCGACAGAGCCCGAGACAGAGCCCGAGACATTGGAGCCTTGGTTATATCACTCACTCATTTTCTCTTCTCTGAGTCAGAGTGAATGGAATGAAGAGAGGTGTGATGATATGCGGGGACACAGCTAAGCACTATTCCATCTCAGAGTGCTCGAGTGGCTCGAGATGGGTCAATTTTGCGAGGACAAACCCTGATGACCTCATCTTTATCTTTTAAAAGAGGTTTACATTGTTAAACTTTAAAAGAGATCTGTAATATTGCATCCTTTTGATGAGATCCTCATTGAGGCAGACTTCTGGTGATAAGGTGCCCTCACTATGCTGCACGCTGCCTATTTGTACAATATTCACATTATTTTCTGCGGGGTTTTTACAGCATGTCTCTTTCACTGCTTGTAACCCGCTTGTAAAACTTGTCCTTAGAGTCCTTCACACCGGTCTCTCCGAATAACAGTGTTTCAGAGAGACTGAGATCATCCTTCCTGACTCCTAAATTCAACCCTCATCATGAGTCTATTTGAGATAAGTGCAGGGAAATCTGTTGTACGTTTTGGCTTGATTTGGACCACTCAGCTATCATTCCTATGCAGCCCTCACAAGCAGCAGGCTGCAGTGTGTTACGCAGCCCAGTGCCAGTACTGAAACAGCCGGATCAGTTGCCAAACCTGTAGATTAACTACCCCAGCAGAAACATTGGACATCTTTTCCTCTTACCAGATGACCTCCAGATGCTAGAGAGCTGTGAAAACTGTGAAAGAGCCCCAATCCTGGTTTTGACTACGTCTGGGCCATGGCAGACAGTAACACACCATGGTAATCCCGTTGGTTGGCCGACTCAACCCGGCCTTGGGGAAGGAGGGGCTACTCTCTGAGTGCTGCTGAGGAAATCTGTACGCCAAGCAGACAGGGCAGAAACTTTCCAAGAAGACAAAAGCAAATATTGGCCTGTGTGATTTGAAAACAGAGCAGATGTCCCACTTTTTGTTTGACAGAACATTACTTCTGTGATCTTCTACGATCATCTATCCGGGACCGTTGATGACCCCAGCGAGTGAAAGCTGTAGGCAGCCAGAGGCGAAATCAGTCACACTGACTTGAGATGCAAGACGCGACCTAAGCAGGAAGTTCCTATTCAGAGGCCTCCTGCTGCTGTGCTGTCCAGCTTCCACAGTCAACCCAAGGCTCAATATCTCTGTTCTCTTCTTTGTTTACCCCAATAGAGGACACAGCCTGTGGAGCCCTAAAGCCCTTTTAAAGGGGAAAACACAATTTGTTGCTTCTGGTATCTCTGTTAGCTCAAACCTAACCTCTTGACACCTGATTTCCTGTTAATTGTATTAATTTTAACATGCACCATTTTATACACCTTTTCATGAAATTCAGCCTGACATTTTTTAGTATTATTGGAAACAATCGGATTTTGAATTTGCGGTTTTGAACAATGCTTTCCCACACATTATGTATTTGTAATGATGCACCTAACAGTGCATTTGACAGGGTTAAAGGTACCCTGTGGAAGTTTCTCGTAAATAAACAAAAGTTATGTTTACATTCAGTGTTTCTCACCAAAACACATTATTTGTATCCGTGAGGTCCAACAAATTTGTTGAATGCATTTCCTTACTCATAAAAAAATTGTAAAGCTGATTTTTCTTCTAAATATTTAGAATTGTGCATTCATTACATCCACATTTGCTTGCTTGCCATAAAACATTGCTCCATACTGCTATCAGTGGTCAAAACCTCTACAGGGAACCTTTAACCAGAATCCAAAAATTGCAAAATCAGTCAGTTATTTCTGATCAAATTCCAAAGCATCTAGAAATAAATATGCAAATTCTTGAAGTCATTCTCCTGGTTTAAGGTTTGAAGGCTACATACTGACATTCTCATGGCTCTCAAAGGCTTTGAATGAGTCAGGAATCAGCAGTGATGCATATGGTGCAGCACTTATTCAAATGACTGTTAAGCGTGTGAGGCTTAAGAAACTTAAAGCCTGGTGATTGTTTTTGTAAGATGTTTGTGCAGTGTAGTCTTTGTTCACTTAATATGGGGAAGAAATGGTTCATTAGGACTCAAGAATGGAGGCAAGCGACCCCGGTGTGTTACCTTTGGTTGCTTTCATACTCAGAAGCCTGTGGTGTCTATTAAATATGTCTCTTTCCATTATCAGGCTGTAGACAGGCAGAAAGACTACTTGGCTGCATTTTATTTGTTTTTGTTTTTTTTTTTATTTTGGGAACAGCTGAAGCGCAGTGTGAGTTTTGGCTGTCCTTTACTGCAGGATTACAGCCTCCTTAACCTTTTAGCTGCATTCTCCATCATTCTCTCTTATGTGTCCCTTCCAAGCTGTTCCTTAACCTCTACACTGGGAGACAGATTGAGAGAGATGGAGATAGACAGACAGACAGAGAGAGAGAGAGAGAGAGAGACAGACAGAGAGCAGACAGGACAGGAGGGAAGACAGGAGGAGAGACAGACCCGGGCCTCTCTGAAAGAAAAAAAAAATGGCCACCTGAGGATTAGAGACTGGATATAACTGCTCTAAATTGTCAAGGCTGCAACATTTCACATTTCACTAAGTCCCTTTCCACATTCTGACCTTTCTGATATTTAACTCCAAGGCCCATCTATTGTCAGCGAACCTTTTTCCTGCAAAGAAAAGGCAGTTAACATTCAGCCCTTCTACAATGTATTGAGTGAATTGTGGATTCAGTCAAGAAGTCTCTGGAGTCTGAGAGCACTCTATATCTGTGTGTTTGTGTGCGTGAGTGAGTGTGTGTGTGTGTGTGTGTGTGCATGCTTGGGTTTCTATCATGTATATCTCCACAGCTAAGTACTAAAGTATCTTTTGTTTTCAATTCCATCCTGCTGAAATGATAAATTTCAATACCCTTCATGCAACAAGTAAGCCCATCAAATGTGTTTTCTTTTAATCTGATTTGATAAATGCGACAGGTTTCTATTTTGCTTGTCAAGGAACATGAATAATAGCTGTTATTCTCGATGCCGCCTGTTTTGAAGCGATGCAAATGCCGACTCCTGGAGGCCGGCCGTGCAAAGAAACTCTTTCAGTTTATTGTAGTTTTCTTTTAATGTCACACTCTTTCACTGTGGCATCACTTTAAAAGATTGAAGGTCAAATATAGGCTCGCTTGCTGAGTCACTGCAGATGTCACATGTTTGCAGTTCCTATTATAGATTCAGCATTTGACAAACACGGGCTCACAGACAACACGATTCAAAGTGACAGAGCTTCCCTGTCGACACCTGCCATCCAATCTATGCTTGTCTGAAGCACTATCACTCAATAACCTCACTGTTTTACCATGTCAACAACACAGTGAACGCTGAAGAATAGCCGTAAACGCTAACAGGCCATAAAGAAGGCCGTTGAAAGCTCTTTGTTTGGGTGCTGGCTGTTATTCTGCTGAAACATTGTTGTTGGTCCCCGTAACACCTACTTAAGAGAGACATGACATCTGACAACTTAATGGCAGTCACTTCCTATACGAGGAAGATGCTCCTAGCTGGCCTGATGTTGCTATGAAAGTTTCTGTACCTGCCAAACAATAAGACTAAGTCCATATTCAGGCCAACATTGTCACTGATTACTTGGACGACCTATTTTACTTTGCAACATGAACTCCACGTTTCTACTGTTGACCTGGTGACTGTCACAAAATCCTACCTCATACTATTATAAACTGCAGTGCAGTGTTTCTGTGTCAAACAATACGTGCCAGCCAGTGCAGCCCCTTACTGTGTTTTAATCTGACCTGTTTACAGTCTGAATGCCCCGTAGCTCAGATTGAACAAAACTTTATTGAGCTACAAAACTCAATAAATAATCAAGTCAATCACCAGTATCCACATGGTGGATTTCTACCATTTTGAATTTATGAAATCAATTTTTGGCCTGATTGCCATGAAGCCAAAGCAACATCTGTAAGCAAAGCTTTTTATACTGTATGTTGTTAATGGATTTATAAAAGATTTTATACATTTTGATTGGCCAGTTTGCAGTATGTGTCCCCTCACATTTATCACACCAGTAGCTAATGCAAATTAAAAGGCCGCCGCCCAGTTATGCATTTAAGCTCTAAGTTGTCATAGTGATATGATTATGTTTGCATGTCTAAAGCTCATACAACAGCCGATACAGACTGATATGTTCATTGCACCCTACAATACTAACAGATGGATATACTGAACAAGGTCATTGTACCAACCGCAGAATCAACCAATTCAAAAGGCTCCTCCACTTAAGAGCACATATGTACTTAGTAAATGTCATGACACTCAACCTATTACATTATGCAATATACTGCATCTACCAATTAACAATGGATAAGGTATTCAAACACGGCCAACCACTCATTCAAATAAAAGCTATTTAACAGGCGCCTATACCAAAGAGGTTTTTATTTTAAGTTACATCTCTGGGCATTTCTTCTTTTCGCCTTTATTCAACAGCCAACAGTGGAGAAGCAGATAGGAAACAAGGGGGAGAGTTAGGGGCACGACATGCAACAAGGGTCCCCAGGTGGGCTTGAACGTGGGACGTTGCAGCAATGCGGCATGCACCGCAACCATTCGGTTACCACGGCGCTCTGCCAAAGAGGTTTATATTATTATTTTTGTGTACATAATGTAGGTGCATTACGGTGTCTTTCACCGACTCCTCCTGACTGCCTGGCTGACACAGAGGTAATATCTTGATAAGACTCTCGGTGGATTTTAACCATAAATGGGATTTGGAGGATGAGAAATTCTTCTCTGGGCCTGAGGGCATCATGTGACTTATAGTTCCAACCTTGGCCACCACGGCAAAATCACTGCGTCTCGCTAAAAATAGCAAACAGAACAGAACTGTCACTGAACATCACCAAAAACATTTTATAATGTATAGAAGATGGCAAAGATTCTTGATTTTCATCGCTGTACTATTGAATTGATTGACTGAGAGACCAAATGACATTGCTAGCCTTAGGCCCTGCTGCTAGCAGGCAAGAAAAAAATGACAATACACCGATATCAAAATCTAACCAATTCACAATACCACTGTGTAAGTGGTAGGCCAAGATAGGCCTGCACACTTTATCTGTACATGGTGCGCAGGCGCCCTAGGGGGCTAGATTTTCATACTTACATGTAGCACAAGGACAACAGCACATTACCTACTGTTTAGAGCAGAGAGACAAGCTGCACACATCAGTGGGTATACATGATACATCTCGTGATTTATTCAAATCCCTCCCTCCTCTAGGGAAGTTGGAATCCTGCACTTGCTTCTGGTTGCAGTTTAAAACCTGTTCTTTCAGCAATTTTCTGCATCCCTGTTTCTTATGTTATTTAGCTAGCCAGTAACCGCTTGGTCTGTTTGTTGTCATTTTATTGTTGAGAGGTGCAAATTCTAGAGAGAGTAGAAAGTCACTAAAACCCTGTTCATTTAATTGCATTTCCTAAATACAATTAAAACCCATCAGAATCGCGCGCGGTGCTGTAGCGGTTCATTTTTTTCAATAAATCCTTTCAGCTAATGATGTTGTTAACCAAACTTATAGGTTTGGACTCAGAGGGTTCTCCTGATAAATCTAAAAACAAAAAGGTTTCTCTGAAAATGCCAGTGGTGTATGACTCTGCTCCATATATGTTTTTGTTTCAAAGTTTCCCTCTGCAAGGTGATGTGATTTTTTTTACACAGTGTCTTTTTTAAATTAGATTTGTATTCTATTAAAACATGTATTTTTCTCTTATTGTATTGTGTATTAATAAGAAATGCCTAATGGGAATTGTGTATTTACATTAACATTGTTATTCATATGTGGTCTCAAATACTGCTGTGGCTTTTTTTTTTTTTATTGAACTGCCTCTTTTCCCATATCTGTGTTGCCAAACATGCTATTTTGAATTTTCCTGTGCCTCTCTATGTCTCTCCCTGCTTCAATAATAGGGGCCCATGCAAAAAAACAGGGCGAGGATTTATCGGATAACGACGGTGATGAAGACGAAGGTATTTTCCATGGTGAACAAAGATGGTGCATGATTTCTTCTAAAAATGTCACTGTCATTTATGCTGTTTTTGGAATTATTTTTGTTTTTACTTCTAATTGCAGATGCACTCATCAAGCACCCCTGTCACATTACAGTCTGTAGAGATTGAGCAAATGTCAGTGTGTGTGTGTGTGTGTGTGTGTGTGAGTGAATGTGAAGTCTCCTGTTCCCGAGCATCTAAATTCAGCCGATGAGTAGAGTGTTTGGCTTCAGAGGCAGATGAGATCTAGTAGCTGTCTAGATAACCCAGCCCGGGTTGAGCCATTTTAATATCTCACATAGTGACTGGAGCAACTGTTATTACAAGGGCAGCGGTGGTTGTGAGAGTCCCTTCTTAAGGTGTGGCTAGCAGCTGTATTTGTGGCGATAATGGCAGAGGGAAAGTGAAGCAGCAGTGTAATATCAGACTGTTCACCAGGTCTGCCAGCAGATTTAGATGAGGAGCGGCAGTTCAGGAGTGCTGCTGGAGAGGATTAGAGGCGAGAGGTGTAGAAAATGGGAAGTTGCTGCTCAGCAATCGCATTGTTCACTTTCCATATTTATCTTGGGATATTCCTGGCTCAGGGTGGATCTCTGCCGAGATTAGAATGAGAGACGATTCTTGTGCTGCAACAGAAACGGCTTAAGTCTCTGAATCTAAATCAAACCCTTGATATGGCCCCGCCCTCGTCTTCCTTCGCCACTATGGGGCAGGTGATGCAAGCATGATGTTGGGTATCAAGGTAAAGCCCTTGATTTATATTGCATTTGTTTGTAATGAACAGATTGGATTTTTGCACATTGTATGTACATTCTGTGGATAGGATTTAATTGTATGTCTGGAGTGTGGCTGTTTGGGACCTCAACACATGTTTAGGGCATATGGACCTTCTATTTGGCAAGAAAAATTAGACACTTAGTTGCAATATCCTTTCACTTTTTTTTTTTTTTTAATGTTGGCACTGTAGATGCTGGTTTTGCTGTGGGTCCTGCGTTGGGTTTTAAACCCAGCTGAGGCCGACTGGCCGGGGATCTCTCCAGCTGTTGAAGGGTTGGTAGTGAAACTCCTTCCTATTTGCCAGTGGGCTCCTCTCTCAAAAAGAAGCCTCATGCTGGCCTTGATCACAGAACAGGAAGCGTTGCCATGGCACCACTTTGACACACAGGTGTTTCCTCATTCAAGCCCAGGGCGAGCTGTCGCAACTGAAGCCAAACTGCCTTCAGTCTGAGGCTTGACTGTGTGTGTGTATATATATATATATGTGCGCGCGTGTGTGGATGTTTGTCTTCCTTCAAGCAAGCCCACATGCGTCAGTGTATGTAGCCCTAAGTCCGTTCAAAATTGCTGACAAGTGCCGATCCCTTTGTCTGGCAAGTCTTTGCATGCAAACACAGTGGCTTGGTCTCCAAGCTGTTGTGCAAGACTAGCCTCACTGAAAATGTGACAAGTCTATTCTTTACAGAGCGCAACTAATACTATTTACAGAGCATCACCGTAGAAGCACAATGCGGTCCCAGTAGAATCTCCGCCACAGCACTGTAACTAATGTGTGACAGAGTTGGCCATCAATCCCTAAACATAATCCAGAAGATTTTCATTGTTCTGGTGGATGTCTGTTTTTTTTTTTTGAAGTGTCATAGCCCGACACATGAAACCAGTGTTCAGAGACTCCCTTCTGTTCCTCTACATTCCCCCCAAAGAGAACTGTTACCTCTCTGAAAAAAAAAAAAAAAAAGACTTTCCTCACTGAAGGATGGTTGAGTACACAGCACAAACCACAAAGTCCTTGTAAACTGTCTTCCATACTACGGCTCTCACAAGTGGCTGTACTATTATTGCACGTAATAGCGGCCTCCTTGTCTACGATAAACGCGCTGCATACATTAGCGATGAAATTCAAACAGCTGTATTCAAGTTAAAAGGCGAGTAGAATCATAACACAAGCAGAACTCCCACTCTCTCACTCTTTAAGTGATGCACCTCTCACCGGCATATTCTCATTCATTCCAGGGAGCTGCTGTCTTGTCTGGCTTCTCTGTCTAACCCCCTCCATCTCTCAGTCTGTTCATCCCAGCATTACCATGCTGTCTCAGTTGGCATTCTGTCTATCCTGGGCTAATTCCTCCCCCTCCCTCCACTATATTTGAGCTGCCCTCCTCCCCATTATAACCCTCTAGACATGCTCTTAAATTCTAATTCAGATACGTTTTATTGGAACAATAAAGGGTTTCTCACATTACCAAAGAGATGAAAGCAACATATGCGGTGGAAATAGTAATATATAAATTTACAATAAAAAGATTGTGAAACAGCCAATAAAAACATTCAACTGAGACGAGCAGATAAGCAAAATGAAATATGTATCAAGGAATATAATGACATTTATATACATACTGTATCTCTTGCTGTCCGCTGGCTGTCCCTGAGGCTCTCCCTTTTAGCCGTTCTGTCTCTTTGTCTCTTCCTGTGTCTTTCCGTCTGTCCCTTTGTGTGACCGCCTGTCTGTCGGAGCAACAGTCAGCCCCCTGGCACCCCCCTAAACTCTATTCAAATTCTACACAACACTCCCTCCAGCAACACCAGTGTGTGGGCCAAGTTGCTGTGATTTACACCGTCCCACAATCAAGACTCAATTTTACAGAGGCTGTTATTGCACTGTAAAGGGGGAGTGCGAGCTTTCAATCAACTACCTGCTGTTGTTAGATAAAGGTGGGCATGTAAAAAGAGGAAGTGAGGCTGTGTAGGAGCTAAATTTCCCAGGTGGAACATGGCAGTGGTGCTGAGCTACTGTGCCCAGTGTTAGGCAGAGTGAAGCAGCCGTCCCCACTCCACCTCTAGAGTGTCTCGCACCAGTGCTGCCTCGGCCCTCTCCCACTGATGAAAAATAGATGTGTGTGTGTGTGTGTGTGTGCGCATGTGTGTGTCTGTCTGTCATTTGGCACTTTGAGACCCCAGCTCTAATCAGGAGGAATGCTTCCACCCTGTGTGAGTGTGCACACACTCAGACATGTACACCTACGTCCATTAAATCAGTGAAGCATGCACACGTGCACGCACTTGTACACATAAACAATGCTTACTTCTAAGCTCTAGAAGCAAGCACTACACACACACACACACACACACACATATATATATAACCCCCCCCCCTTGCAGAAGCTCTCCATCGTTGCTGTGCCAGGGAGCAGAGCTGAGCTCCACCTGCCTGGGTATTACCATTAATTCCATTGCACAGGCCTGACTGGATCCCCATCCAGCAAAGCCCTCAGCTCAGCTCAGGCAGCCTGGAGAGTGGTGAATCGACAGTGGGGGCAATTCACACACCATTCTCCCCATTCTGCCACTATTCTATTCTCTCTGATGTGGCAGGGATGAGGAATCATGCCCCTTGAAGCCCATTTATGCAGAGATATTTGGAATGCTGCTTCTCAGCTTCTTTCCAAGATAAGCATTGCTGCTAATGGCTGATCCACAAGGGCATCATTTGAGCCATTTCAAAGGATCGGAGAAGCAGACTGTTACTGTCATCTTTTCTTTACTTTTCTTTTTTCATTTGTCCTTTACTCGAGTGGCACGAAATAATTGGCAAGGCAAAAACATGCAAAAAAAAAACCCACTCTGCTTTTGAAAAGAATGGAATAAGAGTAGAGATAGGCTTTGAATTAGTTCACTGAGGCACTTTGACTCCTTTTCTTATGCAATGCCGCAGCACGTCTGTTTGCTGTGTGCACTTTTGAAATGTGTTTATTGGTGCGCTGTCGTCAACCCTTCAGTGGGTTTGTACAGTGTAACAGCAGCTTTTGTGGCTCGCACCAAGGACAGCAGGCTTCCCTGAAAGACTAAAGGGTTGGTCTTCTTTCACTCTGTGAGTCTTAGGGATGACAGCACCTCTACAGCTTCTTCCTCTCTTCTAGATCCAGGCCAGCTGTAGGGGGCTTTGGCTAATAGCCTTGTAGGCTTCTCGCTGTGTCTTCCCTTTTATTTTCCTCAGCCTGCGTCTATCCCCGTCTCTGTTTTCTCCCTGTCCTCTTACATATACATGGCGCTCGCTGTCTGCCCCGTTGCCAACATCATATTTAACGCACAAACACAGCAGCCAGGGAGCAAGAAGTCACCTTCACACATAGGTCATTCCTCACATTACATTTACTGTAGCGATGTCAAGATTCATAGTAGAGGCAAACACAACTCCTTTTCATATACACCAGCGCCAAGATTGCCTTTATATACATACTTCAGTTACTCTCAGAAATGTCAAGTGTTGTAGAGAACGCCGTGATTTTGACATACTGCAACTATAAGGTGCTCTTTTTTTCTGCCCACCCCATCACTCCTGATGATGTGCAGGCTCTGAAAGTCAACTGGCTTAAAATAGCAACAGCTATGCAACAGCTTTTTTTTTCCCCCCATGGTCCTCCTTCCACTGTCTTCTGTGAGTCAAAAATAGAAAATTTGTTACTGTGTGTTCCTTCACTTTAGCCTTTTTCCCTCCAAGGCCTAGTCACACACAGTGCTAGTTCATTTGATTCTGCACAAAGGGAATATTAAGCAGACATTCAATGACATTCAGAATACTGTCAGCAGCTTGTACAGCCGCACAAGCAGCTGTATAATTTGCTGTAATTACACTGCCTGTTTTGCGAGGCAACTCCCCAGATAAACTATATGCCGTTCTTAAATGTGAACATGACCAGTAATGGACTTGTCATGAGTGAAGCGTGAAGCTCGGCTTGACAAGAGCACTACAGTAGGGTGCATGTCATGTCCTGCCACATCAGGACATTGTCACCCGTTCCCCCACCTCAGACCTCACTGATAGCCGCTGACAGCCACCATGTTTCACCAAGTGTTGACACAGTGAATGCCACCGACACTTATCTCCACTCGCCTTTGTCCTGTCCCACTCCGGAGTGTCAAGGCCGGGTTCTGGGGCGCTTAACGTCAGATATATGACTGACTGTTTTCGATGGAGTGAGAGGCAAAGGACAAAAGGTACGGACTTAGAGTGACCGAGCGACAGAGAGAAATAAGATAGAGGAGGAAGGAAGGAGTGCTCCCAGCCCTCCTGGTGGGTTTCACTTGCAGTAGCAACACTTAAAGGCTCAGCTCAGGACTGAGTTATGCCTCCCACTGGCACTCCAATCAGTCCAGGGCTACTGTGATGCACCTATGAAAGGTTGCACTCCTCAGGTCCTGCTAAAATTCATGCTCTGTGAAGTATTTGAAGGTGGGACTGTCCCCAACCTTTCTGTCTAGCAGGAGCGAAGTGCAGCAAACTGTAGACCATTCGATTATTTATTGGCATTTCTTTTCTCTCCTTTCTGCTGTTTTAATAATGTGCTCTGAGTGTATGTGACTGTGCAGTCGATGATGCATGATCTCACATGTCTGGTTGAGAGAAAATACGTGAGAAAATGATCTGTTATTCAAGTGATGTTTCTGTTCAGCTCACTCTTCATCGCACATCAGCTGTCATCCACATTTCTATCATGCACCGATTTTTTTTTTTTTTTTTTCCTTTTGTTCATCTCCAGATCATGAGTTTGTTTGTCTTTTTTAATTGTATCTCATTGTGCATGGAGTTCTATTGCAAATATACTGGTGTGTGCATTAATGAACGTATCTCTGTTTCTTTTTCTAGCACAGAGCTCTGTGCTACATTTAGGACCTTGTGATGCTACTGTATGGATATGTGTGTTGATGTAATGATGTGTTTGCCTCGGAGACGTAGTGAATCAGGAAGCAGCTTTTTTTTTCGAGGTAGCCAGTTAGTCACCTGTTTCGCCAGATTAGGCTGTCCACAGCAACTGTTAAAGCTCTGATCTGATTGGTTAAGAAGAGCTACTAACATCATTAGCCCCAAGTCATGCTGTGCTGCAGCCCAGATGTGGATGTAACCAGAAAGGATTATTATTTTTCACTGTAAACCGAAGCCCAATTGGGATCTGTCGCATGTATATTTTCCTCTGACACAAATCACTGTCAGTGAGTACTGTATATCACATCTGTGTGACACCTCCCACATCAAATCAAGTCAATAAATAGATTAGAACAAGTGGAGCTTCAATGTCTTGTATCACACTTCCAAAGGGATTTAACTGTTGTCATGGAGACATGATGTGAATCAACAAAAGAGGTGACTGATAACATTGACATGACTAATCTCTTTTTCTTATTTCTGCCCCCTGTTCCTTCTTCCTCTTTGCCATCCTCTCTGTATCTGTAGCCCATTTGTTTGAGTAGCTTGTGTAGGATATCGTTTTGCTGTTTTTCTCCCCCCCCCCCCCTCCTCTGCTCCCCTTTCCCCTCTCTGACTGTACCTTTTCATGCTTTCTCACCCCATGCATCCCCTCCTCCTCTTGTCTAAGATAAGTGTGTGCATAGAGAAGTGTCAGCTATAAATCACATTTCACTGTGTAGCCTTCTCAGATACCAGCAAGATAAAGAAAGCCATAAATAAGGCCACATCATATACAAGTTATTGCTTTGCTTTTAAATGTAACAGGGCCGTGAATAACCAAGGGAATGATGGGAAAAAAAAAAAAAAATTTGTGAATCAAGGCTGAGCTCTACTATAGGGGTTACAGAAAAACCGTGTCTCTACAAAATGCATTTAAGTAGTTGTCCTCGGTGTTGAGCATGCTAATGTGATGGGGTGCATAACGCCGAGCAGTGCCTGCAGATGGATGCAGATTGGGCTGTGCAGGATGTGGTCTGCGATTAGCTGTTCTTGAGGATTTTGAATTTTGGCTCTCAGTCACCATAGCAACCAGAATACAATACCTCCCTTTTAAATCTGAGCCCATTGCTTTCTTTCTTTCTTTCTATTTCATTCTTCTTCTTCTTTCTTTTTTGCATCTTTAGTCATTTCTTTCTCCTTTTCTCACTCTTTCTTTTTTCCTTCCTTCTTTCCTTCCTTCCTTCCGGTCTGTCTTTGTATGTCTCTCTCTCTCTCTCTCTGTCTTCCTCACTCTTTGCCCTCCCACCCCTTCTCATTCTCACCACTCTCAGGGCTTAAGGGGAAAAAAGAGGCAGGGAGCTGGACAGAGATGGGGGGGGGGGGGGGGTGGTGGTGGTGGGGAGGCGGGAGAGAAACAGGGAGAGACAGGGGAGAGTCTGTGAGTGAAAGCGATACAAAGTGAGGGAGGGGAAGGCGAGAAGCTACACAGAAAGCGGGGGTGGGGGGAGCAGGAGTGAAAATGAGAGAGAGTTTCTTGTCTTGTCTCTCAGCTCTAGCTAGCCAGTCAGTAATTCAGTCTATTCCTCAGACAGAGGCTTTTTTCTTCCCTCTACCTCTGGATGTGCTTTATCTGGCTGGAGTGTCGCTACAGCTGGGTATCAAGCCCTGGTTCGGGAATAAAATAAACAACATTTTACCAAAACTGAAGCACAAATTTAACTGCCTACAATGCCAAGCAGGACTGTGCAAATAAATTGTTGCACAGAGATAGGCCTGTGTAAAAAGGAGGTGTATGGTAGCATTGTGTAATTAGCCGCTACGTTTTCCCTATCACTGTCAAGCCAGATTAGCCTTCTCCCCAGTTAGGAGATGTGTCAGAGTACCTCTCTCTTTATTCTCCTTAATGGCTCCCTGCGTGTCTATATTGGGAAGTGGGTCTGCCTCCTGTAAGGCAACACAAAACCAAACACAACCCCTAATAGTTTGGTTTCTAGGTAAATGACAAGTTTTCGGCTGAGATGGCCAATTACTATGATAGAGTTGAACTCGACATAATGAGTGGACATTAATTTGTTTCTCATGGAGCAGATATGATAGAATATTGCTTCCATTTCCATTAGTAGGCCAGCAGACTGTATCCTTGCAGCTGGTATCTGGGAGGTGAGCGTCAGCTTGTCTGTTTGTTGGCCACCATGTGCTGTATCTGCTGTATCTGAATCTGAGCTGACCCATGAGCGGAGTGGGTGGACGACAATGTGAATGTGTTAATGATGGCCACTCTTGCAGACATACGAGATACTGGGGCCAAGCCTGTGATGGTCTACATCCACGGAGGATCCTACATGGAGGGGACGG
Source organism: Scomberomorus guttatus (assembly GCA_038419695.1). Classification (NCBI taxonomy): domain Eukaryota; kingdom Metazoa; phylum Chordata; class Actinopteri; order Scombriformes; family Scombridae; genus Scomberomorus; species Scomberomorus guttatus. The sequence goes on along the minus strand of CM076452.1, from coordinate 20,064,163 downwards.
GCAACATGATCGATGGGAGCGTCCTGGCCAGCTACGGAAATGTCATCGTTATCACTCTCAACTACCGCGTCGGAGTTCTTGGTAAGCATCTTTTCTTCTTTTTTTTTTTTTTTTTTTTTTCCTTCCTCCTTCAAGGACATTTTTCTGGGGCATCTTTGTAGGGCAGCTAGGTGTAATGAGCACTGCTGATTGCCACATATACTCCAAATAAGGCTGAGGGAGGGACGCGGCACTGTAAATACACAGACTGGTTCCTGTGCCTCTTGTCGATGTGGCGCTCGTGTATCAAAATCACAGTAATTGAGTGTGGTGAATGTGGGTTTGTTGTTGTGACTGGAGTTTAGAATAAATTAAGAAATTATTGTAATGAGGTAAAAAAAAAAAATGATGAGATGGGTGGGCTGCTGGAGAGATAGAGACGAGGAGAAGAGCGTTGGAGAGAACGAGGGGTTCTCTCTCTGAGTTGCGGTTGGTTGCAGATTGACTCACACAGCTGAATCCTCTTTCAGACACGTGCATGTGTGTGTGTGTGTGTGTGTGTGTGAGAGAGGGAGAGAAGGAGAGTGGAGTGGCAGAGAAAGAGAGAGAAAGAGAGGGAGAGAGAGCTCCATGGAAACAGCTGCAGCAACACAAAATGGAGTTTGTTAGCACACTACCAGAGCTTTGTACCTATTCCATCCATCTCTCTGACACAGCTGATTTCCCTCCTCACACATTTTTTTACATTTAGAGTGGTTATGTACTGACTACAAACACTTTGAATATATAAAATGAAATTTCCATGTTGTTGTTCGCACTTGTTGAGGATATTGCCTCAGACGTGGGCCAAATTGGCAGCCGTTAATATTGAGGATGATGCAGGTGTTATTCTTTATGTTTCTTATTGTCAACAAGTCCGTCTGTCAACAGACGTATCGACTTTGTCTGTGGCAATCCGGTTCCAGTCGAATATGTAAATCTTTAAAAAAAAAAAAAAAAACGGGTCACTTTCCTAAAACTGAGCTGTAGTTTTTAAGCAAATGTTAATCAAAGAGAGGTACATATTGCATTTGTTGGAGACAGTTTTCCGCAGTGGATTTAAAGCAAGCCTGTTTGATGAACAGCAAACACTGTGGTCACAAGTAAGAATTGAGGAATAATATTAAAAAGCAAACCTGTAGTTCAAAGTCAGAATACTGACTCAGGAATGGTACACAGCAATATCTGTATTCAGAGTAATAAAGGAACACGTCGCCCAGTGCAACAGTGTGGCTTGTTGATGTGTTTTTCGTTTTTGAACTAAAATGGAGGTCTATGGCACAGAGGATATATCAGTGGTAATCAACCGGTGGGTGGCGACCCCCTGAGGGTTTCACTCGATAAATCCGAGAGGTCACAGGATGATTAACCAGTTAGGAAAGGAGAAAAAAAAAAATCTGCTACAGAAAATTGCTTTCCTCAAACCTTGTTACACATTGGATAGTTGTACATTTTCAGGCCACTAAAATGTATTCAAATGGAATATTTTGAGAGGAGAAAATGGTTTGGTTGAAAATACACGCTGCAACGAGGTGTCATAACCACACTTGGCTTTCTTTTAAAGGGTCAAAAGGTTGGTCAAAAGGTTAGTGCCCACTGAGCTATAACAGGCTTTGGCTACATAGGAAAGACTTGTTAGTAGGACCAGTTCATTGTTGCTTTTCGCCTTTTTGTGGAATTTGATGGTGAGAAAAATATTACATATTGCAAAGAATAAAACATATATATATATATATATATATATATAGCTTTATCCTTGATGGAGTGGTTTGCATCACCTTGCTGCTCAGAGGGCTCCACATGTCAAGAGCAGGAGGATGACTGAGAACGAATGCTGCTTTTTCCTTCAGGACATTGAGATGACTGCTGCGGTTGAATCACAGAGACACAACTACATTCATCCTGAGACTCTCTTTTTGATGGAGATGAGAGTGCTACGGCCTATCGATTTTGTCATCAGGATTGCTCGCCTTGAATGCTTTGTGTTTTCCTCTGTCATTTTTTTGTGGAGCATCATTTTGAGCATCGTAATCAGCCTTCAGGGTGGTAAGGTATAGGAGTACTGGCTGAGCATGCTGCTTCCTGCTCCTGCCGCTGGTTTAAAGCCGAGCACGTAAGCCTAATACAGATTCATGATCATATTTCTTTCATGGCACTTCAATTATGAGTCAGATGTTTCTTCTCTCGCTGCCACATTTCGCTAAATGTCATTCTCCATGCATGCGCACACACCCTCAAACACCACGTACGAGACAGCGAGACACAAAAACAACCCACACACACACACACACACACACGTATGGGCAGATGCGGTTTGCCCACATGCACAAACACACACATTTGCAAACATGCACAGACATATACACGCAAGCGGCTCACAAAGCAGCTCTCGTGGTGAGCTCTCCAGCAGCCATTCTGAGAAATGAGCAGAGAAGAAGTGATGCATGTAGTTGAGCGATAATGTCCATCGCTGTAGCATGGTCTGATAATCTCCCCGTGGTACGGCTTTAAACTGTTATTACAGACACACTCATATAAACCAAATAAAACCAAGGCCAGAGAGAAATCAGACCATGATGGGCCAATTAACACTAAGCTGCCTGAAGATTTTCAGTCATAAAGTGTGGATTGCAAAACTCAGAACATGAGAAATTGTAATTACATGTCTTCGTTTTATTTTTGTTTATTGAATATGGGCGATAATTGAGTCTAAACAGCATTAAGTGGAGTAGATTAACTGTTTTTTTTTTATTGTGGACACACTGTACATTAGCCGCTGCACTCACAGTTGAAAGCTCTGCACTTGCTGCGTAAGATCAGGTCATCTGACAGCAAGCGAGAGATTTTATTTCTCTTCTTCTGTGGCTTCAACTCAAGTGCCGTGCAGCAGGACTGCCTTCATTTAAATAATGAAAAGGAAGAAGAAGGAAAAACAAAATCAGTAATTTAGATTCTGCGCGGGGTGAAACAGTTTCATGTAGAAATGCAAAATAAATAAATAAATAAATATTAATGAAAAAATGAAAGCTCTTTTAATTAGGCTGCTTAAAGGGATGAGGGAATAATGGAGACAGAGAGAATTAGACAAGATAATGAGTTTAAAGTGAAAGCAGACAAGGCAACTCAAACTACACTCTCTGACACTAATATAGCTCTCTCACCGTCCCTGGGCAATCTGAATATGGCATTAATAATGCAGTAAACACCTTTGAAATACACACAACAATCTGAATATTTAACTCATTTCACAGAAACAGGCCTAAACTATTAGGCAACAACAGCCCTCGCTAACAAATCTGTACTGAAAGCGTTTTATAATATGCAGAATGGGGAAAAAAAAAAAAAAAACATTTTTCAGCAGCAAATGTCAACAAATTGGACAGCGCCAAACCTTTACAAACGTCCGTGATGAATGTCTTATTTATTCGTTTCATTTATTTCGTTTTTGTTACACCATATTTGAGGTTACACCATTCCTAAGCTTTGCGGGAGCTCTCCAACACTTCACTCAAATGGAGCAAACGTATTGAGAGACGGCGCTCAGAGTGTTATAAAATATAGATTTAGCATTTGTTTAGTGTTTCCAAAGGACAGGCCACAGTGGATTTAATCTATTTTTCAGCGCGGGTTTTATAATGCGTGCATGGCAGTTACACGTTCGACAGTGAGACACAAACTGCGAGCGCACGTACGGTGAGACACAGAGAGAAAAGGGCTGAGGGGAGAGAGGAGAAATACTGTAGAAAGAAGGTGTAACATAGAGGAGAGTTGTACAAATTCTATTCTGAGACTGTGATGTGTCGAGTCGCCGCCACTCCTGTTCCAATTAAAGAGGAGTCCACTAAGTTTCTAGTGCTGTTCTATCATCCCCCTGCAGCTTTTAGCCCCGCGCTGCTGTAATGGTAATTATTGCTTCAAAGGGTGGACCACAATTCTCCCGAGGCCCCATTTGGAAACTTTCATATCTCAACCTTTCACTATTTAGATGAATGGGAATTCATTTAAGATTTAATCTTTAATTACTTATTGACCCACCGCAGTATGATTATCACCAGATGAGCTATTGAGAATAGGCTTTTACACCGTCCAGACCGTCCTGTTAGGACTCGTCGCGCTCTGCTCGGGGTCAGGGACCTGAAGAGCAGAGTTTGTTTACCAAAGAGAAACAGTGTTTGGATTTCTGCTCATTGATCTGTGTGTGTGTGTGTGTGTGTGTGAGAGAAAGAGAGACGCTGTGTGTCTCAAAGTGTGTGACTCGTCTACCTTCCACCCATGTGCGTGTGCATACGTGTCTGTGTGTGTCGCCTGTGCACGAGGTGCGCGCGTGCGTGCGCCTAGTTGCCGCGCCTCTCTAATGATGTGTAATGAGTCCCAGTCAGAGGGGAGTATCTTGTATCACTGCTCTTTACAAATATAATTACTCACTGGCTCTCCAGAGTATGTCAATTTCCCAGTCCATTCGGGGGGGGGGAGGGGGGAACTTAATTACTAGTTTCCAAATGCATTAAAAATTAACAAAGGCTGCCTCTCTTTCCAAAACCCAAGGTGAGATTTCCTCTCAGCCAACTGCTCTGAAAGGAGAATGGTCAAGTACAATCTGTTCTTGTGGAGAGTTTTCACCTCTGACAGGGTTTATTTGTGACCTCTGATGTCTATCTCCCATATCTCTCTGATCGCAGCCATTTTATGGTGGCACCGTCGCCGCTGAGGACTGTCACCTCCGTACACCCAAGTTATTCAGGCCTTCAAAAGAATAGTTTTAGATCCAATCAAAATAACCTCAACCCCGCTATAAGAGTGTAAGTGAAAGCGGCGGGCGATTTAGCATTGATTTGTAGAATCGCCAAAGTTATTCTGTATGTGGCAAGTGACTCTGCCTTCCTCTGTAATGTCCCTCTCCTGAACAAAAGATGGTGACGGTTGGTAATTCAGCCAGGGATTTTGGGAGCAGGGGATATTTGTGGCTGCGTGTGAACAATATTGTAGAGCAAAATCTATCACACAAGTCGGTAGAGTTGTTTTTGGACTACAGTGTGCAGGGGGAAGCATAACGGTTGAACTCCGCCGGGAGCTGAGCAGCACCCAGTGTGCTCATGGCCTCTTGACCTAGACGCTGTGTCCTGCAGGATGTTGGTTAATAGTATTACTATAAGATGTTATCTGGATGCTTCCTGTCTGAGGCCACGGGCAAAGTACATGTACACCATGGCCACAATGACACTTATGATTTCAAGTTCAAATTTAATAACACTTTTGTTTACTCTCAGCCGCATATATGCATCTCTGTTTGGCCGGTTCGTCTTGGTTTCCCGGGTTACAGGGAGTCCAGAGGGTGGTGGTGGTAATTCACCTGTAGCTGTTTGGTAACTGCCAAAAACACCAGAAGAAGAATAACTTCTGCACTTTGGCAGCTTAGTTGCAAAAATGAGCAGTTAGCAATAAGCTAGCAAACTAACAAGTATTCATAAGCCACAACACAAACATATGGATGAATTTGTATTTTATTGTTGCACAGCTTTTGTAAAATGATATGCATGTATGAAAATTACATTTTTTTTACTACAAGTTAATGTGCGGGATCTGATCTGTCTGTGTGCGGCTCATTTTTCGCACCGGATGTCTGGGATCACAAAAATCACTCAGTGAGTTACTGCAAAATAAAATTCGACATGACAGCCTCCTGTGTGGCGAGGGTGAATCGACTTAAAAATAAACTCTTCCTCTCACACGAGCCTCCCTCAGTAAGTGTTCCCAGTCTCAGTCATTTTGGTTATCATCTGATATATGAGCTCGGCGCCGCGCGGAAGAATTCTCAAACAGTAGGTGGAATAAAAAAAACGAAGGCAGAGTTCTCTTTGTCTTTTATTATCAGGAGGGGAGCTGAGATGGATATTTACTTGTTTTCATTGCCATTTGGATGAATTCATCCAAATTAAGCAGAGAACAAAAACATTTATTCATCCTATTAATGTCAGGGAGTGAGGGATTGAAGTAATGGTTTTCATGCTCCAGTCTGCAGCAGCTTGTTGAAGCTGCTCTCCTACACATCACTGCCAGAAAATTAACTCTTAAGCTGCTCTTGCCAGACACACTGCAACAAACGTCTGGCTCTGCAAGACAGGGCTGAGATGGAACCTATTGTTTTCTCAGTGCTCAGCTCACCGTCCCCAAGAAGATGTTTCCTTTCTAGCTTAAAACTGTTGAAAAGTATTAATTAAAAGTGAAAAAGGGGATAATGCTGAGTGGGACTGAGCCCTATAAATAATGGAGCAATTGCTGTCAAACAGCACTTTCACAGCAGGAGAATCTTTATTATATAATATGCTGTACATTTAAAGGTTCCTAGTTATGTACCTTTCATGAATTTCTTTTTGATTGTGTTGTCTCTGGAAAAGCATAGTGTGCTTTATAATAATTATTCCTGCATTTCTCCATTACAAAAGTTCTCAGTTACAGTTGCTGCGCCGGGCTTTGATTGGCAGGCAGCACAATGTGCACCACACCCAGAGAGTGTGTCATTTCAAATGCTGGAGACCTCCCCTGAAAAGAATTTACTCAGTTTTTGAGAGAGTTTTTGGGGAACCAATCAAGACTAATTGTGTTTTCACACACTAATGGGAAAAGTCCAAAATCTGGAACCTCCAACTGAGTTGCCTCGCAGTGTTGCTTTCATGCAGTATTTTGTTGGAAAATCGAGCCCAGGCAGACACCAGATATCCAAAGACTGACATTTTGTAGCTTTGCAGGCTTATATTGGAATTTGAATTGCAATAACCTGCACGCAAGGCACCATACAAATAAAGTTTGTTATAATAATAAAGTCATAATCCTTCAGAGTTTTTATGAAATCCAACCATTTTTTGATGTTTTTTTTAAAATATATTTTAATATATGTTTGAAATAGCCATTTAGTGTAGTTACATTCTGCATGAACGCTTCTTTATTATTAGTGGCAGAGTCTGCCACTCCTGCACAGGATTCAGATTACCTGCCCACACACTAGACATTCACAGGAAATGTATCAATGTAGTAAAAAGTCACAAACACAACATTTCCTACTGCTGTTTGTTCACATTAAAAGCATTTAATTGGTGAAACACAGCACGGCTTTTATTGTAAAGTAGTCACAGGAAATGCACTGTATTTGTCACCGAGGTAACCACCGGCAGCGATCGCTTACGAAAAATGCATTGACAAGACGTGGTCTGAAATTTTTGACAGCAGATCAGTTTTAAATATAGTCAGGTAATTTGGCAATCTGCATATTTCGTGATGTTATTTTTTCTAAGAACAGTCATCATCCAATCATTTTTTTTTGCTCACAGCTGTGAGAAAATTGAAATTTGTTTTCATTAGTTCTCATTAGACACATCTGGCAAAAAAAAAAAACCAAATAAGAGAGTGAAATATGGACACAGCAAAGTGGCAGAAATGTTTTTTTTCACCTTTGGTCACAACATAAAAAGTGTTTTGGACCGTTTTATGAATGTGAACCTAATTTCAACTATGACATGGTCGGCCCAACCCTACTTCTGACACACACCATATGTATTTTTTCTGCTTTTCACCCCTACTTATGACAGTTCCACATCAGTACCTATTTTTAGATATATCCAGTAGCATATAAAGCATCACCTTCATGTGTTGCAGGACTGTTTCTTTAAGTCCAACCACCTGCTCCGGATCAGTCATAGCAATATTGTATAAAGATGTTTCACACTGAATGAACAACAAATTTCTCCTCACTGTTGTGACTCCAACTCAGATTGCTGATGTATTGTTAATGAGAATGTGTCCTTCTTTTTCATCTTACAACTAATGGATACAGGAACAAAGCTCATTATATTTCATAAGCATGACATTTCAGAAAACTGTGCCATTAAGAAATCAATTTCCACGGTACAGTAGTGCTTTTCTCTATGCAAAACACACTTTGCTGTAGCTCTGCCCCGAGATGAAAACATGTTTAGATGATCGCAGTACTTTCACCAAAACAGTAAATATGCATTACAAAGACTTCAAAGAGCTAACCCGACAATTGCTTTCATCTGGTCAAGGGGTCCGCTGCAGCGTCTCATGTAAAAATGGAACACTTCACCCAAAGATGGCAATATGAAGTGCACAGATGGAACGGCGGTTCACCGAAGGAAAATGTCAACCTTGTGTCAGTGTTTGTGGTTAAGACGCTTTATTGCTGGATGTTTGACCTTTATTGTTAGTGATGGAGGATGTGTCTCTTGTGAAGCTTTCATTTGCATCCTAAGCGTTAGTAAACATTATTTCTATTCAGTCTTCCGCCGCACAAAATGTAGAGTTTTGTGTGGTAGAGAGTCTAAGTGGCTCCTCAAAGACAGAGAGCTAATGTTTACCTAGCAGCTATCTCACGCGCTCTGACATAGATTGGTACAGCAACAAGAGAAGGCATTTCCATTTCCACCTTCGCAAAATCTGACCCAATACTGATTCAGGGGTAGAGCTGTAATTTACAGGTATGCCACTCGCAGCTCAACTTTTTTTTTTTTTCCATATTTTCAAGTGGCCCCTTAAATTGAGTGTATTTGAGTCTGAGACTCAAATAAAACTCACAATAGGCAATTCAGAATGCAGTGTATACACAGTGGCAGGTGTTGCCAATGCAGTGATTAAGTTATTCTTTCACCTTTGGTTTTTGTGGTAGGGGCTATTAACTTGCACAAATAGACGTTTCACAGTTTTGTGTGAATCCCTGGCCGGCCTGCCCCTTTGCTTCCTGAGCCAGATGCCCTTTTAACAGCCACACCAGTAAATCCCAAAATATATTCACACCAACAGGGGCTTTTGTATGATCTGCTATACTTAGTCCTGTTTGGACTGGTTTATTGCCCAGCAATTGCAAAATGACCTTGGTTTCTTAAGGATATAAATTGAAGGTCCCCTCAACCTTTAATGTGTCATTGCACAGCATATCAGCTATATAACATCACGACTGTGGAACATCTAGCCGGTGTAATGGATGTATTATTGTGCTCGCTGGGTCAGGCTAAGCTACGTAAGTACTAAACTAGGATTTCTGGACATGTCTGAAAAGTTGTAGATGCTAATAAAACAGTAAATGGATTAGACTGTGGAACTAAATAATGCAAAATCATTAGCATTACCAAACTAATATACATTGAGGGGCACAAAATGCCACAGAGAAAACAATGCAGTCTGGGTAATGGGAACTGCAAATTACTGTTTTGTTTCTCCACCGAGATATTGACACAGGGGCTGAAAATCAATTAAATGAAAACAGTACATATCATTGTATGAAGTCTTTGAACAAATATCACTCTGTCAGAGGATGGCACCGGCAAGATGTATTGTATACCCGAAGGTGAATATTTGTATTTTCTGAGACTTTTTATAACTTTAGTCTATTCCCAACTCATATTGGACTTCTTGTTTACGGTGCCTGAAAGATCTATCTGTGGTGATTCATTGCTTGAATGCTTTGTTTTGCTTTATACTCTGCTCTAGGAGGGAGTGTGGGGCTCCTAATGGCAGCACAGCTTTTCTTCTTCGTGCATTTGTCCTTGAGGGATTTTTAACTTCACAACCAAAAAACACACAGGCGCTTCTTCTTCCTTAGGGCAAAATACGTACAGGTAACAGCCTTATCGAACGGAAGCCAGCATGTACACCTTCCAGATGAGCCCAGTGTGGCACGTTTGAACATTCAGAGAAGGAAAAAAAAAAAAAGTGTGTGAATGAAACCCCACCCGTCCCCCGTCCCCCGTCCCCCTTTTCAGTTTTTTATTCCTTCGCAGCAGTACTGTAAAGGGTAAGAAGGGAACGATTAGAGCAGGTACAGCGAGAGCGAGGAGGGGGGTTGAGATTTGTCCATCAGCGGGTGTATCCTGTGACAGGAATGATGTGTGTAAGAAGATATATATTGGCTGGGCAGGTAGAGTACTTGCTTCTTGTCTTGTAGAGGCATTAATCATAGTAGCGGCCAAGCCTAACCACCAAGGTCAGCAGTCCTCACATGTGTAGGAGGCACTTTCCACAGCTGCCACCACAAAGCGCTGCTGTAGAGGGGCTAGCAGAGGCTGGAGTCTGAAGAGGGCGAGGCGCGGGATGTTGATGAAAGTAGGAGGCGAGGAACGGGGAGGAGAATAAGGTTGGATTAGTGACGACCCTCGAGGGCGTGGTCAGTAAAGAGTAGCACTCGAGGTGGTAGTGAAGGAGATTGCTAAGCAAAGGTAGGTGGACATTTTGGGATAATGGATTGAAGTGGGCAGCACAGCTGAGGGGGGGGGGCAAAATAACAGCGAGTGATGCACTGGTACAGTGGGTGGAACTGCACAAATCAGAGGGAGGAAGGTTCGGAGGGACAGCATGTGAACAAGGTCTGGTCACAATGCTTTTAATCACACCTCTCATGTAGGAGTTTGGTATTATTAAAATAGGACAGAGGTGAGAAATATGCCTGTTCAGGGAGTTTGTTCGTGACTGCTTGGAGCTTTGAGAAAGATGCCAGATGATAAAGGTGCTGCTAATTTAGCAGAATACAAAGCCAGATATTCAGTGCAGTGCTTATATTTAGTAGAGCAGTAAAGTATTAACAGAAGGACAGCAGTAAGCAAATAGGTGGCGATATAACCATGGCAGCCTGTATTACACATCACGCACGTACCATCTTTCTCCTGTGAGAGCTAATTTTATAGGGTCGTGTGGTTTTGAATGTGTCGTGTGAGGGGGCATTTCCACTCAACCCGCCGTGAAGAAAATACAATAATTCTCTGCTGCGTTATGAAACAGAGGTGCAATATATCCTTACAGTAGCTAAAAGGAGCCGTGGCTGCAGTCCAACTTAGTCCAACTACATTTCCCCTCACTATTTAGAGGCCTTGATTGGTATAAAATTGATCCAAGTGGGATTTTCTACCATCTCCTTTGCCCGTCCATTCTTTACAAGCCCATGAAGGAGGAAACACTCTGGAGGGAAATGTAGAGAATTAGAACACACTGGAAGGGCTTTGTTGTAGTAAGCCAGCGTACAAGGAATTCTGCGGGCGCTACCTTTGCCTGACTGCCTTCTGCTTATGTAACATTTGCAGTCATTTCAGGTAGTGGGAAGGGAGGTGTAGCTTTCTCTTTTATAAAAAATGACTGTTTTAATGACCTGACAACCCATATTGGTTGCGTAAAGCTACAGTAAACTGCTTGAATAAGGTCAAGGAAAGATTGGAGTTATGGCTGATACATTACTGTATGGTTAACTTGTAGTCATGGTTAAAAGTGAGTAGTGTTCACTGTTGGTAGGAGACAGAGTGAAAACTCCAGCGTCACACGTTTTGTGGCTGAATTATCCACCTTCATCTTTGTGGCAGAGTATAATAACGTCACGGTTTTTCCACTTTAGCTACTGAGAGAGGTTATTTGCACGTCGCAAGAGGTCATTTGAAAGATTTGACAACTGGCTTTAGAAATAGGCCCATAGTTTACAATTTATGACTCAGAGGTCAATGTGTAGAATTATGAGATGAATGGTGGCTGCTGAGGGGGAATAACTAATCGCCCAGCAGAGACACAACAAACCTTTAGGTACAATTCAAAATAACCTTGTGAAAATAAAGCACATTTTCTTTTTGTTTCCTTAATAATTTCTTCCGCTTCAGGTTGATAAATGTAGATTTCGCAACATCACTAAGCATTCAGAGGTCAAATGGTTTTGTTTGTACAAGTCAGTCTGACAGAGAGTTCAGTCTGTTTAACGATGACATACTTTATCTTTTCAGTCTTTTAATGTAATGAAGTGGTGATAATATATAATATATATATATTATTTATTATGATATATAATGATATATAATCATGCACCTTTGTCCATGATTATAGCTATGGAGGTAGTTATTAAATGGTGTTAAGACAATTGTTTATCTGAAATTTTAACTATGAAATAATAACTATGAAAGTCCAAGTGTTATCCCTTCAGTGTGAAAATATTAAATAATATCAGACACTGGTGCTGCACATTTTCAGCACAGGTAGAAAAAAAACCTTATGACAATACAGAGAAGTCTGATAGCAGCGCACAGCTACACACCTGAATCTCATCTTGACCGACCTGCCTTCGGTGCTTCATGCCCAGAATTCAAATCTTCTCATCAGTGTATTGCTGAGGATTGATTTGTTTTGATTCCAACCTAAGCAAACAGCAGCAACAACAAAAGAAATTATGTATCAACAGCAGCCTGAAGGAGGGAAATGAAATTACAGCATGGCAAAGCAGCTTACAGGAGAGAAGTAGTGCAGATGGTTGATACCTAACAATTCATTTGTACATCGCATGTCTACAGAGAAGGTTTGACATGGGTTGCCTGCAAATAACCTGGAAAAAAAACGAAGGGAAACTAATTAAAATGCCATCATAACATGCAAAGGAGAGAATGTGCATGGTCTGTGTGTGTGCATGTGTGTGCACGTGCACGCAGGGCAAGCCAAGACATCTACCTTTACTGAAATGGAAATTTCTCCTAATTTGCCAAACTGACATTTTGGGACTGAACACATGCTGCACAGTTCTACTTCTTCGGCTTTTATCACTTAATTTGATTTATTATGTTTATCCGAGGATTTAAATATGTTTTTCAAGGGTTTGGGTTTAAAGTGTTATTCACAACAAATACAACTTTCAGTTTTGTAAATATCGGTATCGTAATACCACGCCGACAATGTCATGATGAGCGATGAAATGATGAATACTGAAGCACAAATATGTGCTCACAGCAGCCACAGACATATTGAGCTTATGGTATAATAGAAATAAAATGCACAAAGCAATTTTCATATAGTAAGTTACAGAGACTATAATTCAATTTAATGGTTAAAAAGAGAGACGGGGATAAAAAATAATTTCATTTAGAGCTGTTGAATTTGGCTTACAGTGTTGGAATTTTTTACAGTGTCCATTCTGTATAGATTTTCAGAAACCGTGCACAAGGTAATCAACAGCAGGGCTTAATTGAGATTAGTCCGTAGAACAGAAAGAGGCTTTGTTCCTCACAGGCAAAAGAAGTTCAAGGGATTCTTGTAAATATCATGCGGGACTGATGTGAGCGTCAGGTGCTGCCGGATGCCAGTTTCTCATGAATAATAGCAGTGAATGTGTTGATAAAACCTGAATGTCTTGTTGGAGTTGCATGGCTTCAGGTGTTGGCTGACATTCTCTCTGCGGAGCTGCCTGTCAAACAGACGCTGGGCCTCTGGAGCACTGTCTCTGTCTCTCTCCGTGATATTTTTTCAATAGCACAGTCACTGCACTTGAATAGCCTGCTTCTCTTCTGCAGTGCGAGAGTATTACTGAAAATCCACAACCTCACTATAGCATACTGTACCAGGATTTCTCCTCTCATATTCTGAGGTCTCATCTGTTCCCGTTTTGTTTACACAGATATGAGCCTTGCTGTGTTTTCCCATATCAAACTGTATTAGTTTCTGTCATCGCTAACACGACGTAGCAGGCTAATAAAAGCATCAGTGAAGTGTGTGGCACATGGCAGCCGCTCTGGGAACGGTCGCTGCAAGAGCAGTAACTCTCATCTGGTTCCGGAGAATTGTGGGTCCTGCTCCCATATATTGGCCAAGAGCCCATGTGAGCTGCGACCGCATGTCACTTGTCCTTTACACTCACTGGCTGCATGCTGGCGAGTTGACCTTTATCATTAACCCTGCTGCGTGCCTGTCATTTGAAGTCTTTATTATTCATGCTTCCCCTTTGGGTATATTGTATACCGGTGAGCATGGAGAAGGGATACAGAGCTAGTTAGCACATTTACACTCAGCAATTAGAGCACTTAGCTACTGCTGAGAAAATCTGAGACAGAACACAAAACCATCAAATACAAAAATGACGTGTCTTTAACCCGGTTACGACTCTTATCTCTCTCTCATACATGCAAAAAAAAAAAAAAAAAAACCCTCTTGCAGGGACACATCTCCCTCTTTACTGCTGCACACATGCAATGTACCATGCTTTGAGAAAAATGCAACAACTGAACTGTCAACTACATTATCTCTTCTATTGATTAGTCTCATCTTTTCACCATAGTCACACCTTCTTTCATACAACAACATTTGTTCCATTTTTAGACTTTGATGTTTACAGCCGAGGCAGACGAGGGGCACACGCTGTGGCTGAGCCGCCGTTGATATTCTTTGGACACTCAGTCTTCATCCGCAGCGGCATTAATCAGCAGCCATTCTAATTAAACTCCGTTTGCACTTGAAATGCTTTAAAACATGTTCAAACACTTCTGAACGACAACGGTTTGATAGGACACATTGCTGCCTCTGTCCTGTTCGTAGGCGATAAGCGCAGCGTATGCAAAGTGAGTTGGCGGGGATGTATTTTTAAGGTGCAGATTGTCCGTGTGTAATCAGACCAAGTCAATCCACGTCTCACACCTTCCCTATGATATTATTCATGAATGTTTTTTACCCCTATCCCACATCCATTACATCTTTATCACAACTATTTTCATTATCACCCGGCTCTGCCACTTGCCTTCACTCAACCACATTCTGCTGCGTGCCAAGTCAGCAGTCTCTCCACAAAAAGTAATCCACTGCCTTTACTGATGGGCTGTGATATAGCTCTCATCATTTCAGTGCTGCGGCGACAGCCGCAGAATGTGGCAAACAGGCAGTTGACACCCCACTTGTGCTCTGTCAACTATTCAATTTAAATAGAGCACTATCAAAATGAATCCCATCAAATTACCTGATTATATTATACAGCCAATTACAATGTTTTGGTGCCACTATCACCAATGCATTTCCATTTGTAAGAGAGGTGAAATATCAGCGTTATACTTTGAGCCAAATTATATAGCTTAGTTGTGCATACAGTTTGCATGTGTACTTGTTTGTAGTCCTGTCAAAGCCCTAAAAGCCCCGGATACCATATTACGTAAAAGTTAGCCAGAGGACAAATTACAAAATGCTTTCGCCTCGCAGAATTTTCCATCATTAAAAACAGTGCGGAGGAATGCTATTCCTATTACAAATGGGAAAATTGCAAATGCATTTTTTTTTTTTTTCCCCTTTCCTTACCCTGTCTGAATCAATTGAACAAACCGGCATGATATTTGATGGCCTGTGAGCTCCAATTATTAGAACAATATTATGGCTGGGGTAAGTCAGGGGCACTCCAGTGGAATTCCAATAGTGTTTGGAAGCTATTTGTATTGGTGCTAGTCCTTCAGGGGCTGTAGAAGGGCATACAGCTCAATAACTCAATTCTTAACAATTAGCCCCTGACATGTCCCCCAGAAAACAGATAGAGAGGACTCGAGTGGATAATATTTTCCAAACTGTAGAGATTATTGTTTCAAAGGCCCAAACAGCATTGGCACAGAAGTTGTGTCTCTGTTTTCAAATCATGCTTGCTGATAAGATCAGAGTTGATAAGTACGTAATTCTTCATCTCTCAACTGTTTAGGTGGCTTTTATTTTGTCGGCATCAGCATGACTCTCATCACGAGCGCCGCCCGCTCCTCGCTGCTCTGTGGGGAAAAAAGCCGCCTGTTCTCCTGGGTCACTAATTATCAGCAGCACACTTGCAACGTTTTAAATGGCACAGACCTTATCACTCTCAATTATAAATGTATTAGACTGTAATCAGAGGGGCTCGTGGATCTGGGATCTGATCTCATCTAGCTGGCCATGTGCTTACCGCTCCCTTCCTCTCCTCTCAGCGCACTTCCTCAACTGTGGACCCAGCAGAGAGTGACCTTGGACCAGGGGCGACCTTGCTGCATCACCGCGGTCTGATGTTATTAGATTGTCCAGGAAGGAGAAAGGTTGAAAAAACATATGCAGTCCATCTCGCCTTTCGTTTGGTCTTCGGTGCACTTTCAAGGGGATAGGGAGAACAAATAGAGCTGTCTGAGGGTGTTTGACTTTTGTGCGTGTGGGTGAAAATGTGTGCTTGTGTGCTTGTGTGCATGATGTTGGCGTGCACACAAGCACTTGTGTCTGTTCGGCCACATATATAACTCGCAGACAGACGTGGAGGTGGCATTTGGAGTCGTCTGGGGAGAGCTTCCGTGCCTAAGGGGATCATACTCAGTTGGGCTCTCCTTTGGATCCTGATGGGCCGTGCGCTGGGGTCTGATTGTAAAGAGGTCATACCTTTGCAAAGGAAGCCCCAGAGGCCAGCTAGAACAATTAGAAATATGTGTTTCTGGGTCACTGGAGCACAGTTACAAGTCTGGTAATACTATTTCTATTTCCTGACAGTGGAGGGAGAGGAACTGGCTTTACTCTGGCTTTTGTCTGATTCTTGATGTGATATCTCTGTGCTGGAGACACCATGCATGCTGTTTTGTTTGAACTGCTTTACACTCGCAACAATGATGTAGATTTTCAGGCTTTTACTTTATACTGTATATTCTAATCTTGCTCTCCCAAACTCAGTAGTCCTTAAGTCAACAGCAAGCCGTGCTGCAAACACAGCACTGACAATACAAATGCATGAACAGTAACCCTGCTACAAGTAAGCTAAGCCTAATGTAAACATGGCCATGATTTCACATATGCACAGTGCAGCATGTACAAATGTAAGAAATATACCCACGAGAGTGGATCTCCGTATTCCATAAATATTTGATGAAATCAAAAATACAGAGTCTACAGTCTACACAAAAACACATGTGTAATTTAATTCATTGTTCCTGTAAGACTGCTGTGAGCCTAATGCTTTCATTGGAGCAAAATTGCCAGAGGCTATATACCTCCCTCTGAGGCAGCATATCTGGTGCTTAATATAGCAGTAAACAAGTTAACAATGCATGACAGGGATTAAAATGGATATAGATTCCCGAGCGACAGAAACTCAATGACACAGATCATATTAGTTGAACTGTTAAAAGTGTCAGACCATGAAAAATAGTGATATGCAACTTAAAAAGTGATACGTGATACGCACCTTTAAAAAAAAAATATATATATATATAGTGATACGCAACTTAAAGTAGTGACTAAAAAGTTGCGTATCTGTATTTTCCCTAACTCAGACAGGAACCATGTAATTCTTAGTCTGAAACATCAAATCACAAGAGCTGGATTCACAAGGCTTTCACCCGACAACAACAATATCTGGAGGTCGTTTCACCTTTATATTTTTCTTCATGAAATATGGAAGGGCATTGGCAGGATGAGTCAAGCTGTGCCTGTGATCAGTGGATCCAGCTGTTATGTATGAGTGAGAATATGGAGCAATATGAATTATCATAAGTGGAATAAGGGCTGCATCAAAACAGATTATCTTCTGACTCAATAATTTTGCAGAGTTGTATCACCCCAGTCTAACTTGATCATCCACCCCCATCATTTTAGACATGAATTGTGTATCAATTATCTCCCCATCTATAGAGCAGGCTGGGTTCTGAGTACAGCCCAGTATGATTTGGTATCCCAGCTCTGGCATCTAAATGCATGCACGTCCTAAGGTTACATTTTTCATGCAGGATTATAAAACGCTGACTGCACGCTTTTACACGCTGCATTTGCATTTTAATGTAAACACCCATTTACATTTGCTAACAATACCACTGTGGTCAAAATTATAATGGTAATATCAGCGATTGGGTGAGAATAAATTGTTGGCGGGGGTGGGGAAGGCTTTTAAGAAAAAGGAAAGTTTTGAGATAGAAAGCTAACACACTTTTCTGTGCAAACTGTTTCTGTGTAAGTCAGGGTCCACTGCCATTTGCTGGTGGCACCACTGCTCTGCCCATTTCCCCCCATCTTGTAAAAGGCTAAATTAGCCTCCTCTGGAGCCAATTTAGCTGAATTAAGCAGCTTAGAAAGGTCATACTTACATTTCATTTGAACTTAATAGACACTGCAATAAGAGTGCTTTTCTGTGTTTGCCTACATCACCAGCAGACACTTTCAAACTTAATAAGACCAAATATACAGTCATTATTTCTGATCCCTCATCATCCAGAAGCTTTACAGGTGGCTGGGGCAAAAACCTCAGGTATCCAATATCTTTATGGCATTTTCCCAAATTAGACCTCCAATCCACTGTATGTTTGGCCGTCGAGCTACCTCGTTAACTTAAATAATGAATGAATTGCGCGGGTAATTATGAAAACTGCTCACACGCGGGACTAATGCTTCTGCTGGTTTAATTAGAGCAGGAGCCTGCCACTCAGAGCTGCTCCTCATGCCAATCCGGAGGACAGAATCGTGGATTCTCAGGCTGGGAGATAAGGCTCAACGCAGGAGCTCAGTATGCTACAAACCTACCACCATTGCACAGGCAGCTACAGGTAGAAAGGCTGCAGGATTTGCAGCAGCTACAGGTAGGGATGTTACGAACAGTGAGCGACAACTGCAGCACACGGTCTGGTCCAGTTATCCTAGGCTAGAGACGGGAAGAGCAGTTAACCACCTGTTTTCCGACGTGGGAGCCATTGCAATGTAGTTAACCTGTCAGAGACAAGAGGAAAGTATCGTCATCAGCATCAGCATATGTCTTGATAGCACCGCAGAGAGCATTAATAGACATTAGAGAGCATTATCCATAGCACAGCCGGTTAGTGGACGCTCAAGTGAAGGAATAGATGTGGGGTGATAGAACGGGGTATGATTCGATCAACACAATTGGCTTTATTTCTGTTCTCCACCTGCTAGCTGTTTGCTGCTGATGCTATCCTAGAGCCAGAGGGCCTACTGGAGCATTGACTGAAACAAGATGTCCAGCTAATAAGATTCAGAATCCTTGCTTCCATTAGAACGTGTCTGTTTTCCTCCCATTATTGGCATTGTTGTTGGGTCAGTAATCCACCCTTGTAACCTCTAGGCAAACTGACGGATACAGAGTTAACAGCAAAGTGTGTCAGCTCGGATATGGCGAGTGGGGGCCGCGAGACAGGCAGCGACGCCAGTAAAGGCTGAGGCCAGACTGAGGAGAGGTGACATTGGCCTTGGCTACCCGGAACCACCACAAAGCAATCTGTATAATGAGTGGCTTCCCCTCTGACTGACACGGCTTGTCATTCCATTCATACGTCGTAGCTCGATACATCCCTCCTAACTCTAGTCAGCCCTCTTAAGCCTGAGGGAGGAGGAGAAGACAGTAGAGATGACATAAACACAGAAAGAGATGAACTGTTCTCCAGGGGGAAAGCGAATATATACTGTATATTCAGTGAAATAAATTATCACACTGATTCAGTTGCTTTGATAACAATATTGCAATTACCGAGTAACCATGTTAACTAAAATGTGAAAATTTAGTGTTTGAATCTTTGTATTAAGTTTTTTTTTTCCTCTAAAATGCTAATACAATTCCCTCAGCACATCTGGCAGAAATTGGTTACACTCATTTATGTCCTTGGTGTATAACAAATGTCTGAGCTCATGTTGTTGTTTACGCTATGTATGTTTTGAAAAATATAAGCATGTGGCCCAGATAAGCTCATAGGCTTATGCAGCGTGCAGCCGCGGTTCAGACATATGAACTCATAAACGTCTGCTATCAAATAAAAGCAAAAGAAACTCAATTAAGGGAAGAGATCTGGTGGGGATTGCATCAAATTAGGTGACTGACAAGCCCAGTAATCTGGAGCATATAGCATTTTTCATCTAATAACACTCAGAGATGTCCTTGGAAAATGGAGTATGTGGCGATGCTCAGCTGATAGAGAGGGAGGAGAGCGGAGCTGCCGGGGTGGGGGTCATGTACAAGTACAGTGACAATTTCTTCCGACAACGTCCTGTCTTCTTTTTGCTTCGTCAGCACGCTCTTTAAAGCAGGGATGTCGTATTTAATCAAATTACCTGCGAGAGCTGCTCCTTCTTTTATTAATTTATTGAGGGGGGAGGGGGGGGGGTAAGGGGAGTCGGGGGTGAGTGAAGGAGCGCGGATGAGCTCCTTTGGGATGAGTGTGTTTGTGCTCTCTGAAACATGAACCAGAGAGAGCTGACTTAACAGGAGCTGACAGTGGCAACCGCCCTAGTGCTCGGCTGTGAGAGGACCAGTCGGCTTTTTCGCTTCAGCCTCGTTAGGGAAACAGTGAGAAGAGTCATCCGAGGCTCAGAGATGGGTAGCTGGGTCTGGCGCCGCCGCCGTTCAGAAGAAAATGGATCAGGTTTGACTGTAGATGTCAAGAGTTTGAGCCTCAGAAGCTGTTATGTTAAGCGATAGTGAGGTGAATCACATCTTTCTGCGACTTATTTGTGGTTTAATCATATAGCTCTAAGGTTAAAGCCTCTAATCTAATTGTCCATCAAAGCGGATTTTGTCAATGAAGATAAAATGCAGGCAGTTAACAAAATGTGACAAAGGCACAGGCAGCAAAATTAACAAGACTGGATGCTGCTCTGTCTCCAAACCACAACCACCTCTTTCACCCCTCCCGCTCTCTGTGCTTTGGCCTTCGGGCTTTCAGGTGTACGGTGCATCTGGCCAGCCTATAGGGTGCGTGGAACAAAGCCACGGTGACATTTTATCTGACGGTAGCTCCTGTGGGGCCTGAGCCATGCTGCCGAACTGTCAGGCAGATTTCAGCGCGATGAGGAGGGGGAAGAAAGCCAAACAAACAGAGCCCTGGCAAAATCTCCCATCACCAAACAGTGCAGACGAGCACAGAGAGACGTCCCCGGGGATCGCAGGAGGCCGAGATGAAACAGAAAGCGAGATCTACCCTTTTTGTTGTTGCTGGAACCTAGTTCTTTAGTGCTGCTAGATTAAAAGGAAGAACAGCGAAGTGAAATGAAAAAGGAATCACTTCAGCTGTTTGAACATGGAGACCCTCACTGCAAACAGGACTTCAATATCAATTGAAAGGGAAGAAAATAAAGCAAATATTGTCATCCTTTGTAGCACATGGGTACAAGTGTCTTTTGTATAGTGCATGCCCTTTGTGTTACATGCAACAATACATGACAGGCACACTCCCTCTATTGTAAAAGTGTTATGGTAATCATACACACTATTTCAAAAGCTTTTCATCCATTTTTCATTTCCCACTGTTCTTGAGGTGAGAGAACAGGCATGTTTCATCAACAAAGGAATATGTGAAGCCAAGCAAGCCAAGCACCCTCACAAGGTGGAAGGTAATAAATTCTGCATATGTACAAACCTTGTGGTTTCAGTTTCTGTGAGACAGAAAGACATCCAACTGCCAATATCGACATACCAAATATGTTCAGTATTGGCGAGCACTGTTAACAAACCACATTACTGCAGATTCACACTCCCATATCACCCACCTTGATTAGTTTTCTTAGTGTAGGTGGTGTATCTTCTTTTGCCTGTTCAGAACGGGGCCAATTTGTCAATAACTACAGAGAACAGTGCCCGTTCCCTGAACACCTCTCACGCAGACTATTGGTGCACGAGAGAACCGCTCATCCAAACAACTTCACACTTGACACTGCACTTCCTTGGGCCCCCAGCAATACATCCGCCAGGTATGAAGTAGATTGGATGAACCGTTTTCGAGGTATGCGAAGGACAAACAAACACATACATAGAGACAGACAGACTCCTTGCTTTTTATAGAGATAGTAAAAAAAAATTCTCTTGAGGTCACAGTTCACAGAATGGCTACTGCATCGACAGGTAATTATCTCTAACATCTGTGATCATAAAGCTTAGCTCTTAACCATCACTGTGTGATACTGAGTATAGTGCTTTATTGTTTTTCTCCAGCCTCAGATTTTGAGGAACCTTTAAAGTGGCTTTAATGTGCTAAATGCAGATGTGGAGGAGTCTAATCAAAGCTGTGGCACATTGAAGTTCCTCCCCCCTCTCACTCATCTCTATAGAGTTGGTATTAACCTCTTGATGCTTTTGCAGGCAGATGAAGAGATACCAACCACTGATGTTAAGCTAGTGCTGGAACTGCAGCCCCAGGAGGCTCTGATTAAATCCTGAACTTAGCGCTCCATTGTGCACCGTGTAGCCCAGTTCAGCCTCACATGGCCCAGCCCTACCCTAGCTTATACCAAAGTGATCCTCTTGCACCGTCCTCCTGGTGTGAAGAAGACGAAGATCGCAGCAGAGAGAGACGGAGATCAGTTGAAGAAGAAAGAGGGAGGAAGCAGAAAATGAGAAGGTGCAGATGGTGATTGAGAGGTACTTTGACATAGAGGGCCCGGAGGAAAGTCCACAGAAGAGTGAAGTCCTCCAGTGTCAAAGTTCACAGACGACAGGCAGGAGTTTGAAACGAGGTTTGCTGCCTCCAGTTAGCATCAGACCTTTGAAAACATGGCTTAACACTTCGTTCATAGGTGACAGACACTTTAAAGTCAGCCCCGCTCCATTAGTTAGTGGTGTCAGGCTGTTAAGACCGAGGTTATAAACAGTTAGCGAGGTGGTTAGGCCTTTTATATCTGAACTCTGTTTGTCAGAACTGCTGCTCACGGTGATGGCTGGTACAGATCTTGTACCCTTTTCCACATCAGAGAGTAAATGCATGCTATTACCATTGGCCCAAACGACTGCTCACATTGCCATCGTTCCGGCACTTCATCAAATTGATATTGTGGGAAAACACACGGGCAGTGCCCAGTCTTTAGTTCGTAAACACACCTAGATTCTCTGCCAGTTCCCACTGGCTACTGTGCTGGCCGTAGACCTAGTCAGTGTGCTTGGCTGATAATATGAATGGTAATGAGTGACTGGCTGCTAGGAGTGAAAGCAAAAGTGCTGTCATAATTGAGTTAGATTAATTAAAGGAGCTACACTGTATTCTTACAGATCAGTGCATCTTGTTAGAGGGCTGTGCTATGGGTTAGGGCACCGGAGGGGGTGTGTTTGTGGCCAAAGTGTATGTGTTTGTGCGTGTGTAACCTGCAGATTGTGGGTTAGGTGGGTTGCTGTGTGAGGAACTAATTGAAATGAGAGGCGATGTGCGAGTCTCAGCCAACATGGCCGGTCCATTTGTCAGGGTGACATCATTGCACTCACACCCCATCCATCTCCGCCCGGCGCCACAG
The DNA here is from genome assembly GCA_038419695.1 of Scomberomorus guttatus. NCBI lineage: Eukaryota > Metazoa > Chordata > Actinopteri > Scombriformes > Scombridae > Scomberomorus > Scomberomorus guttatus. The sequence continues at coordinate 20,041,162 of CM076452.1, read as the reverse complement.
AACCATGCTCCTCCTGGTGATTAATATCCATACCTCCCTCACCGCACTGCATACACCAACCCCCCCCCCGCACCCCCCCCCACCCTCCCCGAGCACTCACGCACTGCCGCTGCTCCGCACATGCACACCCACAAACAAACAAATACTCACACACACTGTGTTGGAAGCCCTCCTCTTCACTTATGCACACAGTGGCTGCGCACTCACCCGCATTCACCGCCATGGCACTCCCATTTACTCTCCCATGCACACATGGCTGGGGCCCAGCGCCCAAACAGTCACACACACACAAACTTCCTAATTGTACCAAATACAAACTGTCCTCTTTAGTGGGTTTTTTGAGACTATGTACTGATTTCAGTTCTCATGAAAGTCTAGTTCAAATCCTCATATTATTATTATAGTCATGTCATTTAGGTAAGAAAACCAAAAGCCTTTATCTCTCCTGCATGTGTTAGCATGTTAGCATTAGGTGACTCTGGAGGATAAAAAAAATGCTTGTCTTTCGGGAAACGTAAAGGATGTAACTATAGCAATATTCTCTATTTTTGTAACTGTCCCATATGCCATAAAACTAACAAAACCAACAATGCCTTAGTCTGTCTCACAATATTTTCAGTTTTCCCTAACCTGTCTGTGGCACTAAACCCAAGCCTGTTTGTTCCTACTGAAGATGTAAATCTTCATAAACTGGTCATAAATATATCATTTTACTTTTTTTTTCCTAAGAAATTTTATAAAACAGCTGGGCACTGTAGTTTTTAGTAAACATTACTAAAACAGGAGTAAATAGTGTATTATTTGGGACTATTTTCAGCTGTGGACATGCTAGCAGGTATTTAGAGTAGCAGGATGGCGTATGTGGGATCATCGTAATGAAGGAAGGAATAATTGTTATTAGGATCAGTTCATTGTTGGTTTTAGTCTTTTCATGGGATTTGTTGACAGTTGGAGGAAAAGATTGGAAAAGGGTGTGCCATATTGTATACATATTGTAAACACTGTACAGGTACATTGACACATGACTAACTGCTGATGTAGTTGAAGGCAGAGCAGATCCAAACTTTGCCTTCAATATATGATAAGCCAAATCAAAAAACATGTTTCTTAACAAATCCTTGCTTCTTGTAAATTTGGAGCCGGTTCCAAATCAGAACACAACCCCACTGGCAGCAGCTCTACTTTTTGTAGCCAAAAATATTATACCCTTCCGAAGACAAATAAAGCATCACTCATACTGCACACACCACAGCGCTAAACCTCCGGAAAACAGATGTTCATTTAAATTGCTGCCGTAGATTTACAAGTAAAGCTGGCAGGGTTTTACAAATGAACAGTATCAGGAATAAAAGCTGTAGAACGGGCTGCCTGAGCTTATTTTCACAAGTTCTCGTGAGGAAGGGTCAACCAAAACTTAGCTCATTATGGCCAGCTATCAGAGCAACTCCAACCTGAGGAGAGGAGGAGTTCGGCTTTGAAGATCCTCTAAATTATGACCTTTCTCTCCTACTCTGCTCCACTGATGTGCTTTGATAAGCCGTGCTCTGATCTCCTCTCTGGTATCACAGTGTATCACTGCACACTGCCCCATGCTCCCAGAGCTGGGTGGTGCTAAACTTTCTCACCACGCCCTCAAATTACATCACCCAGGTTTGATGTCATTTTTCACACACCATGCCTTTGAACATGTGCAGCCACCGGGCCAAAAAAGTGAGACACAACCTACATGCAGTGCTGTTTTGTGTGTACAAAAAAAAGGATCTTGAATATAAGAACAGTTTTAAACATCAGTCTTGGGTAAAAGCTAATTATTTTTCATGAAATCTCTCCCTTCGATGCACGTCCCTCCGAGTGGAACCAAAGCACTGGTTAACCTCGCAGTTGTGACTCTCCAACACCAGTCTGTCCCTCAATCTCTGTGGGAGCGAGCGGACCCGCCTCCGCACCAGCTGTGAGATGCAAAGCTCCACTTAATGTAAAAGCATTTCGCTGTCTTTGACAAGCCACGGTCTGCGCTATTCACCAAAAGGAAAGATGTTGAGAGATACAGGAAAGAGAGACAGGTGATAGGTAGTGGGGGGGGGGGGGGGAGGCAGAGGCATAGATGGAGAATAGAGAATGACACTGAGAGCAGAGGAAGACTGGAAACATGACAGAGAGGCAGAGCACAGGGAGGGCTGGTGAAGGGTGGGCGGGAGAGAAGCAAAGAAGGGCGACAAAACTGAAAGCCGACAGCCGCCATAGCCGATGTGTGATTGATTGAGTGGCGTTCCGATGCCAGGGGTCATACATATGCAAACTGCTCATTTGTAGTTGCTGCCAGGGCTGCTGTTCACCAGAGCCCTTGAATAGTGTCGCCTGACCACCGGGACACATCACACAATCAGATTAAGCAGCCCCAAAGTCACATGCAGGACGACCAACAGCTGCCACGTGCACCACCAGCTCTGACTTACAGTATCTGTTTTCCATCCCTGACTGCTGTAACAGGCCCTCGTATGTCTGTAAGAGATCTGGGTTTTAGGGGCTCAGATATGTGTCACATGAGCTTTGGTGTTTGTGCGGTGCAGATTGTCCCTCTTGACATTTTGTTTGTTTGTTTTTGTTTTGTTTTTTTTCCTCAGCGCTTTGTTGCACACGAACCACATTTTCCATTCGAGCGGCTCAGGCTGTATACAGCAGCACAGCATGCATGATGATCTATCTTCAGCATCATGCATGAGACGATCCAACCACCTTTTCAGCGCGGAGTGTAGCTGCAGTGTCGGCTCCTGCTGCACACCCTGCATGTATCTGTGTCACTGTGTGCATTTGAGACTAATATTTGAATGCAAGCATTTAGGTTTCTGTTTGGTCGCTCCACATTTTCAGCAAAGACCTGCTGTTTAGTGAGTTATCATTCAGTTTGAACTCGTCCAGTGTCGAGGGGCAGGCCCCTGAAACATCAGATGACTTTGTTGCCATTCAAGGCGGTCTGATATTTTCTTTAATTATTGATTCGTGATGAGGCCAGCAGGAATCAGGGGCTCATACATAAATTCCTTTTCACCATTTTCTAGTTTGATTCAGCTATCATGTTATATTTATTCATATGGAACTAGTAATTTGTAGGGGTGACAATCAAAAAGTATGGCTTTTTCTTTTCCCCCCCACGACTCTTTATTTTCTCTTCCACCGGAAACAAGGATGTGGTGTTGGGTAAATGGTCTTCAGTGTTCAGGATGCCATAAAGAGGCTTTCTTGTGCTTGGCTGCCCTTCTGTCCCCCTCTCTCGCTCTCTCTCTCTCTGTTTCTCTATCTCTCTCTCTCTCCCTCTCCTGCTCTCAGATCAGACTGCGCTACAGCCATGCTATTGGGCAGCGAGCTGTAAACAGGGGCTGTACACTGATCCAAGTGGCAATCACCTTCATTCAGGCCCACGCCCCCCTCCTGCCCCCTTCCCTTCACGCAGCCTTTTTTTTTTTTTTTTTTTTTTAGTCTTGTAGGCATGCTGAAATCTTCCACCACCCAAAAAGAGAGGTTGAAAAATCTTGTGGGAATGACTCTGTGTGTGGAGGATGGACCACTGGGTATGTCCCTTGCTCATCGTCAGCCTGACACACAGGCCCTTTATGTGGCTGTGTGGAGGGTGGCCCCTTCCCTCCTCTGCTTCTCATCCACACCCCAGAGGCTCCCATTCAGCCCGGGCCTGGCTGGGGGGAAGTTGGAGCTCTTTTGTAGTGGGGGATTCTTAGGGGAGGCTGTCAAGGCTGTGACTGTGTGGGCCTTTATTTCCCCAGAGAAGAGAAGGGGGAGAAAAGATAGAGGGAGAGGGCAAGAGGGAGATGAGGGGGGGGGGGGAGTACCAAAGGAGAGTCTGGACACAGACGACCTTGTTAACCGGCACCCCCAGTGAGGGAGAGGATGAGAGGGAGAAAGAAACAGGGAAAAGGCGAAGTAAAAAAAAAAAACGAGAACGAATCCAGCAGAAAGCCCAAAAACTTTCCCTCCATTACGTCACTGCTGTTATTCCCATCCTCCTCCTCTCTTCTCCTCCTCTCCTCCCTATCCGTTCCTTCCATCTGTCCCTGTGAAAGCTCACTCTTCATCTCAATAACAAGCTTTTGCCCTCCCTTCACCCTTCCTCGCCCACTTCTCACCCTCCGCCATTACTTTACACACATTCCATTATCTGGGAGACCAGGCTAAGAGAGATGTCTGGGGTCGGAGCGATCATTATCATCACCTCTTTTCCGCTACACTGTGAGTTATAGCGCACCGTATAGGAAACAGACATTTAAATCATAATCAATAGAGCAATATCAATGCTGAGAGGCATGGCTAAAGGAAATCACTGCCACAGCTCAGGGGGAGACGGAAGCGCTCAGTTTAGACTGAGATAGTGGCGCACGCTTATTGATAAAAGACGATCAAGCCACAAAATGCATTATGTGGCATCACGCTTGGCGCTGGATTTTCAGAAAATAAACAGTTTTGCTGATATTCAGGTGATGCAATGATCGTGGCTGGTGTGTGAAAATGTGTGGAAATGGAGAGGATTTGAGCAGTGATCCTGGTCTTTGAACATCAGTGTCTGCTGCTCATGTATTGCTTCCGGCACAATGGCTGAAGCTCAAACACTGCGGGGAGGGGACACTGTCATGCTGTATACATTAACTGACCCTCTGGTCATGTTAAGGTTACAAGGGCAGCTGAGTTCCTCGCAGTGGGAGCAGTACTACATACACATACATAATGTTTTGTCCGACAAGGACGATGCAAGGTGACAGGTGTGATCTGACCTGGCTGCGACTAGACCGCGGTCGCCGCTGCCACTCCGGCTGAGATCAGGGCTGAATCTCTGACAGTGCTGCCACAAGGAGAAAATACCAGTTCTCCATACAGCAGAAGTGCACCACATCACTGTCAAGGAAGAACAGCTTTGAGACATGATACAAAAACACTTCATGTAATCAGTCAGGATAAATTACAGCTCTAACATGCAAAGACAGAGCACAGAATAACTGTTAATAACTCATTGTTTGCTGTGAATAAGAAACTCTCATGCAAATTTCATGTCTAATCCAGTTGACTTTGTTTTTGAGACAATTTGAAATGTTATTTGTTGACATGACCTTTTGCAAGTGATGCATGTATAACTAGTTTTCTCAGCAGATCTTATGAAATAAATTTTGGATTTGGCAATACATGATTTAAGAAGGTTGACTTGAATGAAGTTCAGTTATATGATTCCTTTTCTCCAGTGCAGTTCAACTTCGGGGCATTTTCTTTCCCTCGATGTTCCTCTTTCGTTTATCAAAATAAACCATTTTCCACTGAAACGTTTGAGCTGGATATACAAAACAATGTCTTGTTTTGTACGATAAAAAAGCCTGAGGCAAACCATATATGACATTCCTGTAGGTATAAGGCTTAGGCTTCAGTTATTGAGACGCCGTTGAAAAAAAAAAAAAAGCATCCCACGTTTAATCTGCAGAACTCAGAACAGGCGCGTTTAATGTCAGAGAGAGAAAATTAAATTAGCACGAATTCATTTGTGAGCACTTTACTTTCAAAAGTATCAGATCAACTCGAACTATTTGTTACTTAATGATTATTTTATGTTTGTTGAAATAACTTGACTGGGACACTGTACCGTTGGTGCCAAAACTAATTGGCCAAAAAAGAGAAAGAATAAGAGATTTTGCATACTGATTTGAATTCAGACAGTTAAAAAAAAAAAAGATGGATATTATGTGATTACAGCTTATAATTAAATGCTTACTGTAGAGCAGTACCAAGTGTGTATTAAAAGTCTCAACTGAGTGTTAGGTTGAGTAGTGCAGTCAAGCACATAACCAGCCTGACCAAATAGTTCAGAAGCACTGAACGGCAGAATCCCAAGGTCCTGTGTAGGTGTGAGCTGTGAGCACTGCACATCGCGGTTCATGCGCAGCCAAAACCCACGCAGCGCCGATCAGACGGGGATCATCTGCTGGATCTGGAAATCTATAACACAATCCCCTAAAGAGTGAGGAGGTTCAGAAATTTGGATAAAGTAAAGCTAGATATTATGTTATTATTTAAGTAATCAGATTGTGTGTTAGGGTAATAGTATGTAAATTATTCTGTACCTTATTATTCTAGCAAAGCAGAGTGAAATTCTGCAGGTGATTCATAGGTGACGGACATAAAGAAACAGCCATAAAACAAAACAGGCCAAACAGCTCTAGAGCAGGAACATAAAGACAATGGCCTGCTATAAATGTAAAAATAGAAATAGCCATGCCTAAAAACAATTACTTTGCTATCTTAATTGCTTTCCAAAGAAAATACTTTCTGTCACCTTTCCAATTAAAACATAACCAGCAGCTATATTAGATGTATTTTTAAATGGTGCCTGCAGCCTGTCTTGTTGTCTAAGATATTGGATTCCACCTCTACATTTTAATGACCAGTTTCATTTATAGATGCAGAGGAATAGGCTCGGCTAAACAAAAAGTCGCCGCAGAATAGGGCATTGGATAGCATTTTATTCCGCCAGCTGGGATATTCAATTCTAATGGTTTACATTTGTTATTTAGTAATGGATAATGTTTACTATATCTTTTCAATTAGGATAACAGTTGCACAGAATCCCTTTTACATGCCGGTCTCCTGACATTTCATAACCCATCTGACATACACTTGGTGAAGTGTGAACCATTTTGCAAATGAGGGTTATTCCGGGAGAGTCGCGTCTCCTCTCTCCGCAGCACCCGAGAGAGGCTCGTACTGTAAAAAGCTGTTGTCCTTTAGTTATGACGGAACACAAGGAGGAGCCGCATGAGGGAAAAAAGAAAAGGAAAAGCTCTTCAATCCTCCCCTTCTCCTCTCTCTCTCTGTCTGTCTCTGTTCCTTTGCCTTGTCTTTTTCGCTCTCTCTCTCTCTCTCTCTCTGCATGTGCCCTGCTGCTCTGTCATCCTCAGGGATGCGTCTGAAGGAGACCATCTGTTGATCCATTTGTCTCCTGCTTTGCTTCCTGTGCCACCGCCTCTCTCCTAACGATGATCAGGCCTGGCCTTTCCCCTGCCCACCCTCTTTGTTGCTGCCAACAGGCACTCGGGGCGAGGCGGGTGTGCTGTTGGGGGGTGGGGCAGGAGGTTGTGCCCTCTATAGTCTCTGATTCACACAAAAAGAGAAAATAGGGATCAGCAGACTCATGCTCTTTGTACATATACATGCCATAAACCGCTAATGAGCCCAGAGCAGCTGCTTTCTAATCTGTGTTTATCTAAAGTGAGCATCGCTGTGCTGACCTGAGTCAAAAAACACACAGATTTTATCTTTTTTTATATACTTTGTTTTGCATTGCTGATATCAAAACTATTCCCTATTACCCCTTAGGACTTAAACACGGAGTACTCATCATTATATGGAGGCATAAACCATGAAATAGATGTTGGAGAAAAGGACCATCACTGGAGGCTTGCGAGCATTCACCACCAACACATTTATTGCTTGTGAAATGTTCGGTGGTGTTACCACTAAAGGAGGGGGGGAGGGGGGGGGTTCATGGTTTCCACGCATGCCTCCCAGCTGTCACCTCGCATGCATGTTCATAGGTTTGATGGACACTGAGTCCACCGTGGGGACTTCAGGGATTGCTTTCCTTTGATCTTCTCCCGCGACTCTCGATTACCCATCATTCAGCGGGGCTTAGGCCCTGGAGAGCAGCTGGGAGAGGGTGGTGTGTTAACACGAGCTCTGATGTACCCAAGAGAGACTCACTGTCCAACTCAGACATCATATAGCAGATTACACAGACACGGAGGGAAATGTACATGGATAGTACCTGTTGTGAGTGTTTTGAGTGAAGGTACAGTGTGTGAGGGAATCGAAATATGTCAGCGGAAGATGGTAGCTCTGATAAGATATATAATAAGGCCGCAGTCCATATGGGGGTTTTTGCAGCATCAAAATGATTGTAAATCTTATTATCACTTCTTTTTCTCGCTCTGTCCGTGGAGTTTTCATAGATCCGTAAGGTTTTCATCAGGCCTGCTCAATATATCTGATGATGGGTGTTCACTTGGGGAGACATGCCATTGATTTCCCATAAGGTGCAGATGACATGTGGTCACACGTACTCCTATTTTACCAACAACCCTGTCATCTAATAAGTCATGATTTCGCCGCTGCTGTCACCTGGCTCGATGGTTCCTCTGACAAAACTGGGATTGGGGTCGTCATTGCGGATAACCTTTAGCCCTACTTCATTTTTCTTTCTTTTTTTTGGTCAAGTGCACATTTCAGTATTCAGTACCACAGTGTGACTTATTTTATTAGCTTTCTCTACGTGTATTCTTAAATCTCTTTATCTCTGTGTGTTTCAGGCTTCCTCAGTACTGGTGACCAGGCTGCTAAAGGGAACTACGGGCTCCTGGACCAGATCCAGGCCTTAAGGTGGATCAGTGAGAACATCGGTTTCTTCGGAGGAGACTCCAATCGCATCACTGTGTTCGGTTCTGGGATCGGAGCTTCGTGCGTCAGCCTGCTCACCCTTTCCCACCACTCTGAAGGTAGAGTACAGTAGGGGGGGAGGGGGAGTGGGTGGGTGATACAGCTGTGGAGCTCATGCTCATGCTCGTCTGCTGGTGTGTAGGCTGCTTGATATTAGAAATGGCGATGCAGGGAGCGAGTTGTTGAGTAATGTATCCCACTGTACTGTACAGCATAACAAATGTTTTAAGGAGCAGGTGTTTGCATTTAAGTGATTGTGATGCTCATTCCAATCGAAATTGAAACTCTACGGCAGCTTTCAAACCACCACATGTGGGGTCTTGTGATGCTCTGCTGGCTTGCTAGTATCCCTGCCTACTGTATATCAGAACTGAACATGAGGGTATATGAGGGTTGTTTTTTTTGTTGGGTTTTTTTTGGAAGCAAGATATGAAAAAAGGACATGATGTGCTGAGTACAACATGTAGGGAGAGGCTAAATGACACACACACACTTTGCTGTTCTCTTTGTAAGCATTGTTGTTTATCTGCTGGCTTTCTTAATGCTACTTCACGATGATTTACTGCCCATGTTGGCCATGTCTTTAATACTAAATGCAGCAAGCGCGCTTAAGCTGGACATGCGATAAACATCCCTCATACTCATGCTCCCCTAATGCATCATTGAATTAAGATGGAGCCCCCACTGCTTATAGGTAAGTTCTTGCAAGAGGTGCTTTGGCTCATGCTTGCTCTGAGCTCCATCCGTGACTGTCAGCCTCCAACTGCACCCTGCAGCGCCAAGTGGACAAGGCATCATCCTTAACCTGGAATTATTACAGTCAGTCACGTATTCGCCCATCCATTTAAAAGCTGACTGTTTCCGCATTTAATTGATAGCGGCGTCGGGGTACACGACAGGCTATCAGGACATTAAGGTCTTTGTGATATATAGCAATGTTTATGTTTTTTCCACATTGTTTATGTGGTGGTAATATTCCAAATGAGAAATCTTTACATTCAGCCACGCTCCCAGCTTGTGAACATGTTAACAAGCCACAAACATGCTGCTTTGGACACACATGGTTAGAAATGTAACACGGGGCTTTTTACTGTACATTACATGCAAGTGAATTACATTAAAGAAATCACTCTTGCATTGGATAGAGGGTCGGTCTTGGGCAATGCCACGGTCAGGAAACTATTAAGTAGCACAACTGACACCACCCGACCACCAAACACACACACACACACACACACACACACAATTCTTTTCCTCGTCACTAGGCAGAGTAGAATCTCTGTTCTCGGATTTTTGATTAATAGACCAATGTGCATTTGAAAGAGGTCATTTGAGCTGCTCGTCTTCGGTCCCCATTACAGTGCCAGGGATTTGTGATGTGTTTTGCGTTCTCCAATTTGCATTTAAGTGTTACTAATTGCCTTGATTTCCTCCGATGAATGATGACTGCTTTTGGATTGAATTTTTACCATAAATGCCTTTTTTATTCATACTCCATAATGCTATGCTCCATGTAGCATGTTATTATACTGCCAGTGAAACCATCTCCTCTGCCTCCCAGTAAATTGGATATTACCGGGTCTGTTTTTTTCCCTGAATGGAAATGTATGCCCCACTGATGGGATAAAAAAAAGACCCAGTAAAAACTTGAGGGATCCTAGGAAATTGAAACAGGAAGTCTTCTATCACGCCAGGACTCTTGCTGCGAATGTTACCAATGGCAATCAGATTTCACACAGTCTCTCTCGGAGCACAGATTGTTGTAATTATATAAAGTTTAGGACTGGAGTGGGCTGCAGGATGTGACAGGAAATCCAAGAGAAGAAATGTCTCTTTGCACCTGCTTTCACATCCTCCGCTGTACTCTACCCCTCCCTCTCCTCATTCTCCTCCTCCCCTATAGTCTCACAGAAGTGAAAAGTGGTAAGATGTTCTTGTTGCCAAGACAACACAATAAACAAGAAAGGAATCAAAGCGTCTGGATTCGCGTAGCGGTGAAAATTGAAGCAAAAATCTATAATCAAATGAATTATACACTGTGGCATGAGCACACCTGGTTTCAGGTGGCCTCTAGTAATGGATTTGTGTAATGATTTTCTATCCATGTTAGCAGACTTTTGCATCTCGGGAAGAGCGTCTTATATTGAGTTCTCTACTTTGCAGTCTGAATGGAAATTAAGTCGGGAAACAAGATTGTAAACAATGCATCATAGTTCCTCCCTCATCTCCTGGTTTGACTTTGTAGTGCGACTTGCTCACAAATAAAAAATCATACTCAATCCATAGAAACAGAGGCAGTGGTGTCACACAGAATATGGCGAGTTCAGATTCTGGAGTAGAATAGGGTCGGATATGATAACATAGGCTAAGATTCACATGTCTGCACACGCACACGCATGCACACTCGCACACAAACGTTTTCCTTCACCTGCTGCTCAGATGCAGGATAATGAGGCGCAGGTAAAAAAAGAAAAAGTAAATCAGCGATGACACTCTTCTGGAGTTCCTTGGTGCGTCGGTGTATTTAATGACAGTATTCCCACTCGTACTGTACACAGTCTGTCATCAGTGCCTACAGTGCATAGACTCTCCATCTAACAGAGACTCCTTTTATGCCTGTTGGTGGCAGAGTGACAACTTACTTCAGATGCTCCATGCTCCTCCTGAAGCCTATTTAATAATCTGGATCCTCCTATATCATCCTAGCCCTCCGGCCTCTCTCTTTGATTGCCTGCTCCTCTGGCCTGGCCTTGGTGCCGTCTCCGTGTGGGCGTGCCGAGGGCTCCAGTCACAGGGTACATCCATCACCGAGCCTCCCCCTTCTGGCCTGCGTGAAGGCTGGCCTGGACGTCCTCTCGTGAGGGCTAGATTTTTTAGACCCCGGTCCCTGCCCTGCCTCCTCCATCTAATCTCCTCCTCACTGCACCCATCTGTCTCCCTGCCTTCACAGACAGTAAATGCATGCAAGGAACACACACTTTCTCTCCATGTGCCCGTGTGTGCGTCTCTCTCTCTCCCTTTCTCCCTCTCTTGGTTTCTGCTCCCTAGTCTGCAGCATGTGTGGTGCGTTGCTATTAATAAGATGGCTGCCTTGTCTGCTATGTGGCAAGCAATCTAGCAGCACATCTGAGACTTTGGAAGCAGAATGGTCATTAAAAGCATAGTCTCTCTCGGTAGGAGAGTGTTTTTGACCAGCTTATTAAATGTAGCTCAACAGTTGTGTTCCCACAGAGGGAAATCTCCGTCCTCATCTTCTTTTGCTCTGGCTTCAAACAGAAAAAGGCTGAAGAAGTTCAGAAGCAAGGACATTAGCCAGTCCCATGTATTATCTATCTGGCATCGCACAGGCACTAATTGAACATGCAGATTTGGCTTTTTCCCTATCTCCTAATAATCATTATGATATAAAAAGTGAGATGGCTTTTCTGCACACGACTAGAATACCAAGTAGCCAATGACTCAGACGTGTGTTTGTACATGTATCTCTTAATGCATGCATATCAGAGGGACAATATATATGTTACTCCCTACACAACCTGCAGAAAACATACTGTATATCTGTGCACATGTGTCCAGCTGCCCTCGTATGTGCACACAGGCGTGTCTACTCACAGAGCACACGGGAGGGAACGGCTAGAGGCGCTGAAGGTCGTTTGGTTTCTTTTTTTCCTCTCTTCCTGTAAGCAATCAGGATAAAAGCTCCACTTCTGAGGAAGTGCTCCCGTTTTAATGGAACGTATTGGACATTAAAGACAGCTAGTGTGGAGGATCCTTCATGCCAATGTCAGCTTTCATTTTTATTAAGACTTCTGGGTTATTGAGGACCATAAATGTGCATGTTAAATGCTTGGGTTTTATTACGGCAGTGCAATGAGTACCAAGGCTTTTTAATGCAAGACACCACCTAGCAAACATTGAAACCCCTTGAACCATGAGTATTAAGAGGGCAGTGTGACAGCTACTCGGTTTTCAGCAAAGGGTAACAAGTTTTTGAATCCATTTAGTGTGAAGGATAGCATAGAAGGTGATTAAATGAAGGGATGCATCGTGGGAAGTGAAGACATAGAGGATCAGACAGATTGAAAAAATCAAATGGCGTGGCAGGACATTATTCTTAAATCAAATCTGAAATATTAACTTTATTAATGGCTGATCTTCATAGTGAACTACTTGCTGTGGATTTTCTCTCTAGAATTTATGATTCATGCAGTCTTGGGAAGGATGTGACTCAGAAGTCATAGGAATTGATGTATTACTGTACAATTTCCCACAGCTGATTGGGTGAGAAAGTAGGGCTTCCATTAGAGTGACTTGAGTGTGATGTAATGATTACAGTGAGACACGCTGCCATGTCCTTTACAATCAAGTATGGTCAGTGATTCGTCTGAGGGCGTGATCACTGGCAAAATGTTTAAAAACCTAAACTAAACCAGTACTCATTATTAGTACTCTGGTAATGGTTGTATGTTATGTTATACATCAGAATTTAATTTATACACACATGAGGGCTGCAACATGAGATAATTGGTGATAAAAATATAATTCAATTAATACATTTGATTTTACAGTTTAACTTAATAATATTTATTAATATTCGTCACAAATCCATCACTGAGTTTGAGTTTTTCTTGTTTATCTGCACTGGTCACTGTTTCAATCATGAGCTACACTCAGCAACGCTCATCACAGTTTGTTTTTTTCTGTTAACGCCTTTTTCTTCCCTCCTCCACCTCAGACACAAGACTCCAACATCTGCAGTGTAAACAAAACACACTGATGACACTGAGACAGAGGCAGATAACAAATAAGTAAACAACAACAATGGATAATAATAATGATAAGAATCATCATCACCATCATTATTATAATTATAATTTGTAATATATTACAGTTTAAGGATGAATATTTGTATGTATAGAAATATTTCCATGTTGCTTGGTTTTCCAAATAAAAACTTTTTTTCCGTATTAATCAAATCAGATGCTTCAGTAATCCAAGTGTGCTCCGCTATCACTTTTACTGGCTTTACACACTTGTGTGTTAAAACCCTTGGCAAGCAGTGTTCAGATAAATCCATAGTAGTACTATTCATATAATAATAATTCATATATAGTAATTTTAATGCATAATAGTGTGAGCAATATGTATAACATTTACAGCGCTAATACAATGCAGACATCTCACTCGGAGGGGTGTATTGTTCTTATAATTTTATTGTTTTAGTAATTCTGCTTGAATGACACAGTTAGGAGGCAACATCTAATGATCTATAGCATCGAGCTTTACTGTTCTTTTGAATTGCAAATGTCCAGGGTCAGTCAGCTTAATCCTATCTATTGTATTTTAATTTACCGACGACCAGGCCCAATCAGCTCCTTTTTTAATCAGATTTTACAGATTTTTTTATCATCTATTATAAAGCTGGACAAGGTCCTAATGGTTGGGGATTTTAATCTTCATATTGATAACATGACGTGTAATGCTGCTTCTGAATTTCTTAATCTCACTGAGTCCTTCAATTTTAAGTTACATGTATCTGGCTCTGCACACACAGGTGGGCACACTCTGGACCCTGTTTTACACATGGTATAGATGTTGGATTTGTTGGCTCTAAGGACTTATGTGTCAGTGACCATAAATGTATTTTATTTGACATTTGCTCTACATTGGAGTCTCTTGCCATATGAGACGCACACCGTATCATAAATGAGGCTGTGGCTGTCAGTTTTCCTGTTGGTGTTTGACAGCAATATTGTTTTAAAGGATGGAGACGTGGACACTTTAGTCCAATCATTTAACACTCACTGCTCCTCGGTGTTGGATAAATTGGCTCCTCTGAAACTTAGAAAGATCTCCAAAAATCCATCCCCATGGATAAATTAAACTATGCAGACTCACACCCCTAACGTGCCATTCTTCTCAAACAGTGACTGCAATAACTTTCTTAAATATTTTATAGACAAGGTTGTAAATGTTAGGGCAAATATCTCACCCATGTCCAGTCCACTCACTAGTGGTTCCTCAAATCCATCTTGGACTCCTTTTGTCCTGTGTCCGTAGATGATATTGCAGCCTTGTTAGGACAAATGAAACCCTCCTCAAGCCCTCTAGATGTCCTTCCAACCTTTCTGTTTTTAAAGGTTTTTAACTTTATCAGCCCCTGCATAGTCAATATTATAAATCGCTTTCTTCCATCAGGGTGTCCCCAGCTACTTAAAGCAGGCTATTGTTCAGCCTTTGTTGAAGAAACCAAACCTGGACCCCTCCCTGCCAGAGAACTACAGGCCCATTTCAAAACCCCCTTTCTTTTCTAAAATTTTAGAAAAGGTTGTTGAAAAGCAACTTATTCAAATACTGGAATTACACAGGGTGTTTGGAAAATTTCAATCTGGTTTCTGTAAACTGTACTCCACTGAAACAGCTCTCCTAAAAATTATATTTTAATGGCTGCAGATGTCGGAGATTGTTCAGTTTTGGTTTTATTGGACCTTAGCACAGCGTACTGTGGACCACCACATTCTAATCCACAGGCTAAATCACCTGGTAGGCATTTCTGGGACTGCATTGGCGTGGTTTTCCTATCTCACAGATGGGTTGTTGTCAGTCTCTGTAGGTGAATTTGTGTCGGACACTGTAGCTTTCTCATGTGGTGTCCCACAGGGATCAGTCTTGGGACCCATTTTATTCTCCATATACATGCTGCCACTAGGACAGATTATCAGCAGTTTTAGCAACAACATCTCCTACCACTTGTACGCTGATGACATCCAGTTGTATTTTTCATTTAAACTTGATGAGCTTCATAAACTCTCTGTACTGAACAACTGTTTCCAATTAGGAACTGGATGACAAATAATTTTCTGCAAAAAAAACTGAAGTCCTGACTTTTGGTCCTGATAATCTTCACTCATCGATCAGGCAGAACCTTGGTGCTTTATTCTCATCTCGGTCTTCTGTGTGTAATCTTGGTGTGATTTTTGACCAATCAATGAGTTTTCGAGCACACATTAAAATGCTGACTCGATCATGTTTCTTTCATCTAAGAAAAATAGCCTAACTCAGGTCTGTTTTGTCAAGAAATGAAATGGAGATGCTAATACATGCTTTTATCTCATCATATTTGGACTACTGTAATTCTCTTTTTACCTGCCTTAATAAATCTTCCTTACACCGCTTACAAACCATCCAAAATGCTGCTGCTAGGCTCTTAACACGATCCAACAGATGGTCACACATTACACCTATTTTAACCTCATTGCACTGGCTTCCTGTTCATTTTAGAATTCATTTTAAAATTTTGGTGCTCACTTACAGAGCCCTACATGGCCAGGCTCCACATTATATGTGTCCTTAGGGCCTCTACCCAGGGTTCTCTAAGTGTAACTCAGACACGTTTTAAGACTCGGGGTCCTTGGACACTGTGGACTCTTTTAAAAAGCAACTAAAAACCCATCTGTTCAGACAGGCATTTGGGTAGCATATGGTATTTTATGTTTTAATTTGTCTCCTATGTCTGTTCCCGTTGTATATTTTATCTGGTGTCTTTGTTTTATTTATTTTGATTTGATTGTATTTGATTTTTATTTCTTTGACTGCAGGGCACTTTGTGACTGGTGTCTGTGAAAGGTGCTATATAAATAAACTTTGCTTGCTTACTTGTTAATGTGCCACTTTTAATTAATGTTTTTCAGCATTTGATTTTTGTGTTGATTGTTGGGGAAGATAGCATACAGTGTATTTGATTTTATTTCTTGTTAGACTATTTACCTTTTAAGTCATTTATGTCCTTTTCTCCATAGTTTCATAAACTGCATATACACTATGTACTATATTCAATATACTATGGAAACTACAGTATGTACTATAAATTCATATATAGTTTCATACATTATAGTTTTAATACATATTAGTGTGCATTATGTATAACATTTCATTCTTATAATTTTAGTGATTCTGCTTGAATTGCTGAATATTTTAAGGTGTAATGAGATTCTGAGTGACTCCAACTGCATGAGTTCACATAGAGCAGAGGAACATCGGGGAGCAGACCTCACTGTAAGGTCTTGTCCTGGTCCTCTTGTGATTTCACTGCACAAATCAGTGCAAATGACTGCTGTGCTGTTTCTGGCATGTATTTAACTCGTGGACATACACAGGAAGGAAATAAGACTGACAACAATGTTTATTGGACTTCAAATCAATCTGCCTCTGTCAATCTTGCTGATGCAGTGCTGCCGCTGTGGGATTCAAAGCTTGCGTTGCCATGAGCACCTAACCTCTGCTCTGACAATCATTTACCATGTACATGCAGGCTTGCTGTTGTCCTTTGAGGTAACAGTACAAACACTGTTGTATTGTGTCTGCTGGGAATTGTGAGGATGCATTGAGCCTTGAGAACTTGTGCAGTTATTCATTGCTGGATCTCGAGATATTGACACGTAATCTAAGGCTAATATGAATGCAGCTCCATATTACCCTATCTTACAGAGTGGAGACCGAGGCCAACAAGCCATATGGATGAAGGCCGTGTGAGTGTTGCACTACATCACTGCTTTAACTGTAATGTTACGTCTGGCTATGACCTTTGAAAATAACATGTGTGGGTTTCCTCTCTGAAACAAGACCCAGGGGAGGTTCTCCATGTGGAATGGCCTACAGGCCTGCACACCCCCACTCCATAATGTCCCTGCACCGCACTGAGCTCTCACCGTACAGATCTGGAGGTGCGATCCATCCGCACTCAGTGTTGACTTCATTTCTGTGGGCTCAAGCATCCTGTAGCGGCCATCCATCGCCTGTGGAGTTTAAACATCATATAAAGGCACCTTGCAAGAGCTGGAATGTGAACTGCAGTCACCGGGAAAGATAGCTGCATAACCACTCCCTGGGATGTTATTCATATACGATGCAGCTGCCATTGTTGTGCAAATGCTTCGTGCTTGAGAAAAACCAGGGACAATTGTCGACGTTGAATAGACCCCATTTCTGAGGTGTCAAAGGCATTCAGCAACTCGACACTGTAAAGTTACCTGGGTGTTTGGGGCAACAGAATGCCTCCATCTCAAGGGTTGATTCGGCTGTTTGCTGAAGGGTGTCTGTGCATCTCAGGGTGTGAAAAGGGCCTATGCGAGATGAGAGAATGGGGACGCGCCTTGTCAGGTGCCGTATTCTTCCACCTCGATTGACAGGAGCGATAATTAAACCAGGGGGATGCCATCTCTGCGGAGCAAGAATGCTTGTATTTATTTACGCTGACTACTCTGCTTTGTTGTCTGCCATATCTTGTGGCCGCCATTGTGTGGAGAAAGCAAACTGCTTTTAACAAGTGGCCTATGTGGCATTTTTCAGTCACTCTTTGAACAGCAATGCCTTTGACTTTGTATAGCAGAGCAAAATTGCTTTATTTTTACTAAACAAAGATGGAGGATTACTTACCAACTAAAAGGTATTGCTCTCTTTTGAACTTGAAAGAAATTGGAAATGGCCTAATTCAGGCAGCAAATAGGTTTTTTCTCTTCACTACTCACCGTTGCAAAGAGAAAATGAAGCCAAAGTTGTATTGAGCAGGAGAAAAAAGGTGGCCCTGCAGAGTAATGCGCGGTGGGATGGTGTTATTAGGGTAAAGATGACTCCACTGAGGTCAGATAGCCAGTTGGAGGTAACACTCTAGAAAATAATATCTAGTTGGGCTGTCCATCAGAGTGAGGCAGCTTTACCTATCCCTAGCCAGAAGAGAGCAGAGGAATGAAGAATTGACAAATGGCCCGAAAACGGCGAAGGCAGTTCATTCAGGTAGTCCAGCCATCAGTCTGTCTCTGCTTGCAGCAGGTAGTTGAGCCTATAAAGCACGGAGTTATCGGTGTTAAAGAGCCCAGCAGCAGGTCAAAGAAAGAAGCAAGGGATAATTGTGTACTTTAGTAAATCCATGCCTCCATCAACCAAGGTAATAGCTCAGAGCATTGCATATATACCCCAGATCCACAACTGTACGGATGGGCTTCGGCAGCTTGAGCGACATGTGGCACACATGGGCTGTCTCAGCAATATTCTCCAAGACAATACAATGAGACCCATCTGGTGATGTATCGCCGAGATTGCTTTTGGAATCTAATAGCAGCTGATGAACGAGATTACTACAGAATATGTCATCTGTTGATGACCTGCAATCCCCAGTGAAGACGCTGGCAAGTGATTATTAGTACAGGTAGATGCCATCTATGAATCATTCTTGATAAATCATTGTCAAAGGCGCATTCATACACCTCCTAATGGACAGTGACAGTTGTGGAGGGGGAATAGTGGTTGCAGCTCCTGGCTGTGCCCCTGCGTTCTTTGATCCTGTTAGACTTTAGATCAATTAAACCAATAGCTGCATCATATTGCTCCCAGACTGTCTCGTCTGTTTCCCCTCTTGAGTGGTCTAATGACTTGATAGAGGTTTTCTGTCTGTCTCTCTGTCTGTCTCTCTGTCTGTCTGTCTGTCTGTCTGTCTGTCTGTCCATTTTCCTGCTACACTTGCCTTGAATCCAGCGCCTCTGAGGCAATTTCTTCAGTTCCCTTCCCTGTTTCTTATAGCAGTTTCTTTCTTTCTTCCACCCCCATGTCTCCCTTTCGTCTTCTCACCATGTCTCTCTCTCTCTCTCTCTCTCTGCCTCAGTCTTTCTCTCTCTGGCACCAGTGTAAAGCATCCATTATAGAGCGATGCATGGGTGTCTGTGTGAGTGGGAGAGAGGGACTTGGCACTCCTCCTGCCCCACCTGCAGAGGAAGCACTGACAGCTGAGCACTGGGGGCTCATCTCTCCCCCTCCTCCTCCTCCGCCCATCTCCACATTTCTACTGACCTCCCTCCTCCTCTCACACCTTCTCTCTCTCTCTCTCTCTCTCTCTCTCACCCTCCCTTTATTCCCTGTTGTTCCACACATATTGGCCCAATTTCTGCCACCACTCACTAGTTTCCCTTATGCTATTTTCCTGTTTCATTATATACATCCACCTTTTTCTTTTTGCACTGGCCGTTCTATTTTTTGTCTTCTTCACTGCACAATTTTATTTGTTTCTTATTTTATATATGTATACGTAAGTATTTATTCATTAGGCATTCCACACCAGGCAACACGGTTGGCTAGATGTTGAACCGTGTGATGGTAAATAGACTGTTGTTTCCGTGTTTGTCCGCCAGATGAACAACCATGGTGTAATTAGCTGAACTTTGCCCTTTAGTGATGACCACGAGCACTCTGTGTTTGCTTGTTTTTGCTGACAGCTCACCTCTGTGGCTAGCTAGGTCAGTCCTTCAGTGTTCGTACATCTGTTTAACTCTGCCGAGAGAAAGACGCTCAATGCCTCTGCATGAATAACAGACGGATGGTGTACAGCTACAACGCCGCGCTCGAGTCAGTTTCACAGGTTTGCATAACATGTGATTTATATACAGGGAAGGGAACACTACCTGCTGTTTCAAACCGTTTCGGGTGATGTTTTTGAAACTTCCTAATTATTTTGAAATAGGAAATGAATGATTTTGTGCTCACTTAATTCTGGTATAACTGCTTCATCTGCACAGAGAGGAAAATACTTGTTTACTGCTTTACCTCATGATTACAGGCATCCAGGAATACATTATTCTGTTTACATAGAGCCTGCTTGCTGTAGTCTGCTTACAGATGGAATGATTTGGAGGGAAAATTATTTAAGAAGAAGTGTTGCATACAGGAAAAACATCAGTTCAATTACTTTGCTGTAGGACTAAGCTGGTATGATTTGCTTGGTGGGAGCCTATAACAATGTGATACAAAGAATGGAATCCATGGTATGCCATCTGGATCCCAATAAAATGCTGTAAGTGTACACTTTAACTGTCCACTGTGTGTGTGTACGTGTGTATGAACATGTGCACGTGCACTCACAAGCTGTAGCCTGCCTACCAAGATGTTCAATTCTGGGCAGTGCAAATGCATTAGCCTTAGCTGTGAAATTTGCATAGTCTGAGCACAATGAAATCCCCAATGAGACGAACTTCAGCAAACATGCTGACAAGCAGAAACCTCTACTATAAAGGGCCAGCATTGTGCAACCTGACAAAAAGACTAAATCTTTAGCTCTCAGGCCCGCAAGGCTGTAATAGATTTTTAGCTTAGAGAGGTAACATAAGCTATAGATCCTTTTCAGTGGTAAAAGAGAGCGACTCACCAAATCGAATGCCTCTGTCGGAGAACAATATTGCCAATGCGCTATCTCACAACTTCAAGACAATTTCCTCCTGTAGAATAGGAAATTCAACATCAAGTTACCATGTTCGTATGTGGTTAATATCTGGGCTGCGAGGCTACCTGTTGCTGCAGACTTTAAAGTGAAAAACCTCCTTAAAGAAGAAAATGCCACAAGACAACAACACTTTGACTGTAACAGAAAATAGTATCTGCATGTTACAAATAAAATATTATCTCGGGTACAGGGAAAGGTTTTCCGCATGCTTATAACAAACTAGCTTGTACAACATTATTTGCACCTTTAGCTCAATCGAAAATTGGGGTGAGAAGCTGTCTGACATGGAGAGGTGCTGGATTATAAACAGGAAAAGCACATGTGTAGCTCAGGGGTTACTTTCTGAGCTTTTTGTGCTGCTTTTCTCAGTCGAATAGAAATCGCACTACCATCTGCCCTCAAAGAAGCACATAAAATGGTCAACTTTCACAGTATTAAAAATAAGATTATCCCACAGTGGTTAACCTTACACGTAAATTGCAACACTTGGTGGAGCTGCTTAACAGAAAAAGGCCTACAGGGGCACCTTAAAGCCCTTACAGTATGTGTAAGGATTTGAAAATTTGCAGCAACTAATCCAGGGACACTAACAATGAAGAACAATCTCATTTTTCAACAAACAAAAAGTTATTCCATCAGAATAAGTTTAAAGATGCTAGAATCACATGAAAATTACACGTCTACACTTTGCTTTGATGTTTCAAACGTCGGGCAGTTTCTTTAAGCTGTTTTGGGCCTCATATGATTTCACTATAAAACACAAAGGCTCAATTCATACAGCAGTCAAATAAAAAATAATTTTGCTTAGAAAATGTATTATTCCCCCTGAACAGCTGGAAGGCTTTTATTGTGAAGCAGCTGCAGGAAGCGCTGAGGAAGTATTTGCTGACGAAGCACAGCCATGAAGCGGATCAGAAACCAAGCGAGACTCCTATCTGTTAGATGAAACGTTAGAACAAGGAACATAGGAATAGAACAAGCCTCCCAATGCGACTCCTGCGTTATCCATGAACTAACAAATGCAGATTAAAGCAAACACTAAAAAAGCAAGTTTCCCCTCAAAGCTGTTCACGATGAGCAGTTTAGTATTCAACACATTGGCAGAAGTAGCTGTGTGAAGAAATTGCAGAGTACTCGAAACCCTGCCTGTTTCCACACCTAAACACACCTGAGTAATTGCTGCAAAATGTAAGTGTAGACGTTCAGAATCTCGACATCTCCTGCCTGAGCTCTGACCCTTACCCTTGTTCAGAACAGCCCTTCTTTTTAAGCATGCAGCAGCCTTGACAGCTAAAGCGGCTGCTGAACAAAGGAAAAGAGAAATGCCTGCAAAGTGAATCTTAACCCATGCATCATTTGAAGGTAACCTGGGCCCGCGTCATGCAATCAAGCCTCTGACAGACTCAACATTTAACTTAAACAAATAGTGCTATTAGCCGGCCAAAGATAACGCTGCATCATGTTTTTATGAAATGAAAAATAGGCATCGCTTGTGAAACATTTCTCCTTGTTTAAGTGAAGGCTGTTTGGAGAGCATGCATCCTCCGCAGTATTTCACATGTTGACAAACCCATATGGCATGCCACTAATCTTGATCGATGCCCACCACTGTGAACACTCCTCACACTGTAGAGGATAATGAAATGTAGTCACAAAAATCACCACAGTGATCTGTTTATTATCCATTATGAGAGGCATCATGCCTTCTGCTGGTTTCCAGTCGGGAAAAAAAAACAATGCAAAGAGTGTTTACATATACAGAGCAGCACAGAGTGCTTGTAAAAAAAAAAGTCTGCTCTCGCCCAATGTGCTATTCTTAGGGTTCCCCTTAGAGCCACTATCTAATTGGAGCCTTGGTTGTCCTTTCCGTGAAGTTATCCTCCACACACACCTTTTTATGAGGCCTGTGAGTGACTGAGATCCCCTTTCTGGGTATCTGTGGCTGTTCTCCAGCATGTCCCGGGACTCCTGCTCATCGGTGAGGGCTTCATTAGCCGGGGATGGGAGGTGGCAACAGAGAGAGAACAGCTGTTTAGCTAACCACTTGCATTGTTAGCCAGCCTTCTCCGTATGCCTAACTGCCTAAATCCGTCCCCTAGCTGCTAATAGAATGCTCATTAGGAGAGGAGAGGGAGACTTGATGGGAAACAGCGCTACTGTGCTACAACCCTACCAGCTTCTGCTTCCCCTCCTCTCCCTCTGGTCTCTATTAAAGAGCTGTACAGAATAAACCTTCCCTCTGTGGATCAACTACCTACCCAGCCCATTTTGACCTCCAACCCAGACCCTCTGGGAAAGACAGGGGGTGTATGGTTACCTGAGTTGTCCTTGGAGACAGCCGCCAGCCTCTCTGATACCAAAACATGCTCCATACACTTGCAGAGATACAGAAAGATACAAGATTACAAAATCCCAGAGGACAGACAGATGATACCTTCTGCTCTGAGCCCTGAAGATAGAAGGGGCTAGTTTGGTGTGTGTGTGTTTTTTTGGGGTTTTTTTTTTTTTTTTTCTTTCCTTTTTCACAAATTTACCCTGAGCGGTACGGTGTTAAATTATTCAAACACTGTAGATTGTGCCGCCGTAATTTGTCAGGAACCCAAAAGCACAAGTCTATTTCTCTGTGTCAAAACTGATGAAGCTGGCAAGGAGGATGGAAAGCTGCGACATCAGAGATGGCACGAGATGTGAATATCTGATGGTGTTCATGGGAACAGCTACATATCAGAGCCAAAAATGCTGCACCACTGTCACAGTGAAAACACATCCCTGGCTGAAAAAGGGTGGCCCATGTTTGATTAAAATTCAAAGGAGGATAACATGATGCCATAGAAGTGCTTCACTGACTTAACACAGGCCAGTTTCTACCATTCCCATTCCCCATGTAGAATTGCAGGGAAACAAAGTGCACAGAAACATGAAGGGGAGAGTGGCAGAAATCAATGTGTGGTAGAGGAGATATGCTCCAAGCTATTTACAGTAAGTGACAACATCTGTAGATTCTGCTGTCATGTGGAAATGTAGTCTGGAATAGTGTACACAGAATATATTTATTACCTGTGAAGAATAAATGTATTGGCCAAATACAGTACGGACATGATAATAAGACAAGTCTCCCCTTTTACAAAACCTGTTTCTAACTGAATAATTTTAAAAAAAAGGTTGAAAGATATACATATCTTTTAAATTAAGGTTGGGCAGCATGATATTACTATGACACAATATAAATTTGTCAACTGCCAGACATTTTGTCATGCTGTTATTTGACCATTGTGAGCAATGTATGAGCAGGATTGCTGATTGGTGATTTTTGCATCAATGTGATGAAGGACCTTGGTTTGTCAGGTATTAAATGTGTAGGATTTGCAAATTCCTTTTCATAAAAATGCACATTGTCAACACAAATATCAATATTGCAATCTAAAATGACATATACCATGATACAGGATTTTGTCTCGTTGAAATGTACTCTCACATTTAAATTAAAATAATATATAGTACATCAATAAAAAATACATTTCATTTGTAAACAAATTTTAAAATCAAGTTGAAATCAAATGCTGCACATGATAAAACTGTAGCCTTCTGGTATCTTTAATGCCATTATAACATTTCAAAGACAATCAGCATTAACTGAGGTATTAACTATCAACACTGAGCAGCTGGTGGAGGTATTTTCCCCCCTGCTTACTACTCTTCTTTTCTAAACCAGCGACAGAGAAAGAAAAACAGACAGACAGGCAGAGGGAGGGAGGGAGACAGCGAGGGAGGGAGACAGCGAGGGAGGGACGGCCAAACAGTCGAAAACACAGACAGAACAAAGTCAAAAGAGACTGAGAGTTTAAATGCGTAATGACATTTATGTCTAGTCCACAAATGTAAGACGACATCACTTTTTTCGAGAAAAAAAAAACATCGTCCTATATGTAGGTCAATATGGTAATAGAAGATAAACAAACTGGACTATATGTCATTGATGGCCATATACTGTCGATCATTAGTTATGATTTTGTGACTAATTACTCTGAGACGCTCACCATGGAAGAACAACACCATCCAGTCTCTCACAGCAAGCAATGACGACATCCAAGGAGCATCGGCTTTCTGTGGTTTCAATCCCACTGAAGTTTTAAGGACCACCTTTTTGAACATGATGTCAACTATGAAACCATAGATCACCTGAAGAAATCTTTGGTTTTCACACCAAAGGGCAATTACACAATTACCATGTCTGAGTATATCAGGAAAGAAATGATCCCACGAGGCCTACGTATCCTTAAGCCATCTTCCTTTGGTAAGGACAATCACTGCATGGAGCAGTCACCATCACCATACAATACCTTCATGAGGAAGAAGGCAAACTCCAAAATGAGGCACTAAAGAATGAACAGCACTTTGTGACTCTGGCAAGAGAAAACAAGGATGTGCTAAAACAAAAGGAGGAGACTGACATGAAACTAACTGAATATGAGAATGAAATCAAAGAAGACAAATTCCTAAGAGATGAGAAGGACTACAAGAAGGGATACATCTATCCCCGGTGCAAACATAATCACAGCTCAGCACCGAAACCTCCCACTGCACCTGAGCATCCAACACAAAATCTGCAGAAAGTTTGGTTTAAGGACACATATCCAAGGAGGAGACTTCACTCCACCACCCCAAATAAGAAGAAGGCCCAATATAACTCCTCAAGTCATTCTGCCCGTCCCTTTTTTTTTTCCCACCTCTGAAACCCCAGACCAGCAGACATCCAAAGCCAAACACACACAACAGGGCAAGAGGAAGAGATCAATTCAACTGTCCGTGGGCCAGATCCCAAGGGCAGGGAAGAAATTGGCTGTTGTCAACCTGAGCAGTGCTGAACTGACCTCTACTCGGCTCTCTGTACTTGAACTTGGTCTTTCCTTTGTTCCAACCCCATCTGTAAGTCAATTTGAACTCCTTTTAGACCTACAGTAATTTCTCAGAGATGTGAGATGAAAAAATGACCCCTCTCAGAACTCTATTCCAAATAACACTTTTAAAATTAAAAAAAACACTTTTAAAATTATAAGCAATTTTTATCCACCGAAGAATAGAAATCATTCAGTAGAGACATATTGTAGACTTGTAGAACTGGAATTTGAAAATCACTTTGAAAACAAAAGTTTCACTGCACACAATTTGACAAAAAAGATCAACAGAAAGCATTGTCTGAACTTGAGAATAGAAGATCCATTGTCTTTAAAGCTGCTGATAGAGCGGGCGCCATTGTCATTATGGACAAGTGCAATTATGACAATGAAGTTCTCAGACAACTTGAAAATACATCCTTTTTACAAAAAGCTGAAATGTGACCCAGCCAAGGAATACTTTAAGGAGCCGTGAATATTACTTGAGGAGGGTTTTCTTGATGGTGATATTTCTCTAAAGAAGTCGACATTTTTTGCTGAATGAGTTTCCTTCAAAAGCCATTTTATGTTTCACCTAAAAATCACAAAACCCCCACACCAACCATCTGGTAGACCCATTGTTTCTGGAATTGGAAGTCTAATAGAGAGAATATCAAGTTTTATAGACTACCACATTAAAGACTTTGTACCTACTTTAAGCTCCTTCATTCAAGACAGCTCTCAGTTCTTAATTTTCCTTAAAGAACTCCCACCAATTGATCCAGATGTAGTCATATGTACTTTATACAGCATAGACACACTGGAACATTTCCTTAACACCCGACCAGTGAGAACACCCTCTACCACTTTCCTTAATCTGGCCTCCTTTGTTCTTAAGAGAAACTACCACCTCCAGACCTCTGGCACTGCAATGGGCACTAAAATAGCACCTAGTTTTGCCTGTTTCTTTGCCTTTTCTTTTCTTGGAAGCGTTATATTGATGATGTGTTTTTACTTTGGAAAGGACTGATCCCCGCTCTGTTAGAGTTTTTACAGTTTCTAAATGGTAACTCTGCAGGCCCGAGATTCACGTATAACTATAGCCTCAAAGAAATTAATTTTCTCAATATAAATGTAACAAAAAAGATGATGTCCTCTCTTCCTCTCTTTTAAACCAAACCTAGAGATCGGAATACACTTCTTCATGATGAAAGCTTTCATCCCATCCCTCTTAAGAAAAGTCTACCAATAAGTGAACTCACCAGACTGAAAAGAATGTGCAATGTTCCAGAACAATATGATAAAAGTAAAGAAGAGATGTTATCCAAATTTAGAGAAAGAAATTACCAAGAAGATTGGCTTGTGTGTGCAGAAAACAAAGTGGATTCAAGGAGCAGAGAGACTTATCTGCAAGCTAAAAAATCCTCCAAATTACACCTTATTTACTTCACTACATTCATCCCTAAAACTAAGAACATCAAGGACATCATTTTAAAACATTGGCATATTCTTCAAAATGATCCATCCTTGCAAGAAACATTTAAAGATCTACCTATGGTAACTTCTAAAAGAGGAAAGAAACATAAGGGACAGTGTTATTAGAGCATACACATTTTGGATTAAGGCCTTTTACAAACTCAAGTACCAACCCTTAGTTGCACTTCTCCAGTTAATGGACCGAATATGGTGTCACCCATGTCCCTTACTGGACACTCCCCTTACCTGTCTGCCAGTCTGGGACAACGATTGGCCTGAAGCCACATAATATGTGTGTGGATGTATTTGATTAGTTGTCTTTAAAATGTACTCTCACATTTAAATTAAAATAATATATAGTACATCAATAAAAAATGCATTTCATTTGTAAACAAATTTTAAAATCAAGTTCAAATCAAATGCTGCACATGATAAAACTGTAGCCTTCTGGTATCTTTAATTCCATTATAACATTTCAAAGACAATCAGCACTAACTGAGGTATTAGTGTATTAACTATCAACACTGAGCAGCTGGTGGAGGTATTTTCCCCCCTGCTTACTACTCTTCTTTTCTAAACCAGTGACAGAGAAAGAAAAACAGACAGGCAGGCAGAGGGAGGGAGCGAGGGAGGGAGACAGCGAGGGAGGGAGACAGCGAGGGAGGGACAGCCAAACAGTCGAAAACACAGACAGAACAAAGTCAAAAGAGACTGAGAGTTTAAATGCGTAATGACATTTATGTCTAGTCCACAAATGTGCAACAACATCACTTTTTTCAAAAAAAACAAAAAATAATATTGTCTTATGTAGGTCAATATGATAATAGAAGATAAACAAACTGGACTATATGTCATTAACGGCCATATACTGTCGATCATTAGTTATGATTTTGTGACTAATTTCATTGTTGTATATTATTTGGTGGGGACAATTAAAAGTATTCATATATAAAATCATTGCAATATAAAAATTTACCACCTCCGTTTGTAAGAAATTGTCAGCACAAGTGAACCAATGTCAATATCCACCCACTCTATATGCTCTCTCTCTCTCTCTCTCTCTCTCTATATATATATATATATATATATATATATAACCCCATAGCTGCAGAAAAGAAAGAATTGAAAAATATAAATAATCAGATTATGAAAATGATGAAAATACATTTCAAAAAATGTAAAAGCTGTATAGATTTAAGTATTTTTTGCTGATACATGTAGAACCCAAACTGTGATTGTTAACCTTAAAAACATCAAGTGAGTTGTATAGATAAAGAGAAATATAGATTAATACTTCCTACATGCTATGATGCCATCATTTATCATAATATTTTAAAATTTCCAAGAGTACCATAGCAACAGCTCAAATGTAAATTTCTAATCTGTGTGTTACAGTACAGACCCGTGTGTCGTTTCTTTATGTGGTGATGGAGGCTGACAATGACACACTCTATAGTAATGGCAATAGGCTTACCGATGCCATGAATGTGTGCTGGAAAAGAATGTCTGTGGGTGAGATATGTGTCAAGTGTTGTGACGTTAGTTGCTGTTGAATATGTGTTAGCTTGACATTGAGATAGTGGAGTGTGCCAGCATGCAGCCTAACTGATAGACAATTACTCTCAGTTGCACACACGCACGCCCGCACACACGCATAACTCATCTCCACAGACACACATCGATACTGCACAAACATGAACTAATGTGCACAAACACTGGGACACACATTCTGAACACACAGTGCATACACACACACACACACACACAGCTATGGCAATGGCAGGTCCAGACCCGTGGGATTGAATGTCGTTAATGGCTCGCCTGCGTAAATATTCCCCCCCCCCCCCCCCCCCCATGCTCGGCTCACCTCAGCTCAGCTTGCAAACACTCACACACACACACACACACACACACACACAGAGTCCATGTGTACATGTAAGTCCACATACACTCCCACTCCAGGGGATTTCATGTGGCTACAGCTGTGTGCCTACTGGCACTGGCAGCAAGAGACACAACAGAGAGGAGAGAATATAGAAGATATGGGAACGGACAGATTGCAGTGAAAGGCATGTTACCATGGAAAAGAGGACAAAAACATGAGAAAGGAAACTGTGCAGTCTTGCACACGACCGTGATATTTTTTCTTTCCTTTTTTTTTTCTTTCCTTTCCTCCGTTGCCTACAGCCTGGTTTGAATGTAAAAGACTGATAATCTGAAGTGTGACCGTTGAGGCAGAAAGGCAACTATTGAATGCCTTTCTTACCTCAGTGAGGCAGTCGCACAGCTCCACAAGCAGCATGAAAAGTTCACCAGAATGCAGACGCGTGTGTCTACGCACAAGGACACAACATAAGCAAATAGAAGGACACAAGGGAGCACGGCCAGCGTGCTCTCTCTCTCACTCTCTCTCAATCTCTCTCTCTCTCTCTCTCTCACACACACACATACACATACCCACAAATAAATAGTGAATGAGGCTGCCAGGGCGGGGACGCACTGCTCCTCACCATAGCTCAGCTCACAGCTCTCTGCCCTTGTGCCGGGACCTCGGCCTGTCACTCTGCGTTTTACTCCGTGCACCACCACTCCACTGTAAGCAGCCAACACAATTTTAGGTATTGAGGTGGTGAAGAAACTGTCCACCACTGCCCATTTGGCCTTTTCAGAGCTTGACAGAAAGGACCGGAGGTAAAAAAATACACTGCATTCTGTCCTGCCAAAATTGCAAACGGCTGGAGTGCTGCTGCGAAAGGGGAATGTATATAGTCCTTGTTATTAGGCCGGGCCGGTCTGAAATGAGGTTGACACGGCGCCAGACATTGAGATGTTTTCTGTCACTCCATTTTTTGTTTCATATGAAATTCAATATGATACATTAGTGTTCCAAATGGAGACACAGTGCAATAGATATTAATTACTTGTCCATTATGGTTTGTGACACTATCAATCTGTTATCAGCTGGCTACACCACTGACTGAAATTAACTGTCACTTCTCAATATCAGCCAAGTCATCTCCGTACTTTATTGCCTTCATTACAATATTCAGTTCTTAAATGGCATCCTCATGAGATCAGACAGTAACCAAGACGTTGCTAATGCAAGAGATGGATGTCACGGCATGTTTATCTGCGCAAAGTTGGTAAATATCAAAGTAAATGTCAACGTCGGTATCAAACACCTTACAAGGGAGCGCGAATGTGTTGTGGACTTGAGGAAATAATGGGAGCGCGGCCATATCATGATTTCCTGAGGTTCATGTATATTTGATAGGGCCTGCCAGATGTGGCCTTGGATGTGTGGATGTGTATCAGCAAGCAATCTCACACTGAGCTTGCAGAAATTAGATTTCATCTCAGGCCCCAAATCTAATACACAAGCTTATATTTACTCACAGTTGCAGAGCATCATAAGCCAATATGACCCTATAGAGGACTGGCAGAGCCGCGCAAAACACAGTTAAATGAAAATGCTCTGACCAAACTGTTTCCGAAAGCCATCTCAGCTTCTTAGCCACGGACTGGCTCAGAATGTAGTTGTTTCTCCCTTGTATGAGCTTAAAGTGTCAAAACTGACAAATAAAATAACACAATTATTTTAGGTTCATTACAAAAGTCAGTATTTACTAATCTGCTTACAGGAAATGATGTGATGAATCTGAGGTATATTTCTAAGATTAAGAAATTTAATTCGACATTGAGCTCAAGAACAACGTATATTGGAGATGAAATGGTTGCATGAGTCACTCAGCGCATTGAGATGCTCGTGTCTTCTTCACAATGATTGCAAAGTCACAGTTAGCATACGGAGAGCCATTTTCCTATGCAGAGAGCCGTCGCCTGCCTTGAATACTCTCCGGGGACAATAGCACCCACTGAGGAATTTAAAGAGTCTTCTTGCTTTTCTCTTTTCTTTTCTTTTCCCTCCCCTCTTATCCTCCCATGACCTCCCCCATTTTTCCCCCCTCCCTCCCCTCCCCTCTCTGTCTGTGACACAATGAGAATAGATGTGTACAGCTCAGTTCATCCATATATCTGTCTGTTTGTTTTGCTAAGATATATTTTCTAGTTTGTAGCGCAGATAAATGTGTAGTCAGCAGGCTTTTGTTCAGAGGAGGCAGAAATGAAGGATCTCAGATTGATGAACACTTTGGTCAACACATTTTAATCTCTATTACCAAAGTCAACATCTCAGCAACTCAGTGTATTTCCTAATCAAAATAAAAACATTTGAATGGATTGATTTAGATTAGTTTTGCAGCAGATCGATGTTCAGTGGCCGAACGCTGAGTCCAGATAGGCTGCACAAATAGCTCTTAATTGTTGGGATTTCCAGTTGACTTGATTTGTTTGAGTATATTTTCAGGGAGCCTCTGCTGCCAATGGAACTTTTCCAAGCCATTTTTACAGCAGGACATGTCATAACCCAATTGTCTCAACGTCCACTTACAGTAAGTGGCTATGGTGGCTAAAGAGTCTGCCATAGTAATTGACTCAATGGGAGTTTACAGTATGAAGCATGAGGCAGGGAAGGCAGACATAGTGCTCTCCAGGGATGGGCTGTTGTGACAGTGCTGCTATCTCTCCACCGTGTTACTGGCTACTCACACACACACACAAGCACAAATGCACACGCACTCATCCCATGCGTGCACAAACACAGCAGCTTTCCTCCAAAGCAGGTAATTCCACAGTCAGGTGCCGCGATCACGTTCGCGCCGTCCTATCCCGGGCCTCAGTTTTTCTCCTCTCAATCTTTAATGTGCGCCCAAGAATGAGGGCGAGGCGAGGACGACGCATATCCGTCCTATTTTTGTCCGCCGTTTGCATGGTGTGCCACCTTGAATTAGACCGAGCTTGTGTGGCTTCTGGCTGCAGGGCTACTGGCACAATGGGCAGAGCGGGGAACAGTGGTGTCAGACGCTGTGAGAGAGGAACACACAGAGTGACATAGGCACAGCTAGAAGAATATGTTTACACTGTTGGAGACCGCGCCTAGCCTGGCACATTCTTGCCTGGTACAATAACTAATCAGCTTGGACGCCACTGCTGGTGTGACCACTGACCCTAAAAGTCATCGGTAATAGGGGGACTCTTTCTAATAGCTAGAGTGGGGTGCAGGAATTACAGCACATCCAGGGGAGTTTTTTTTTTTTTTTTTTTTTTCAAGCATCTCCACTGGTTCTGGTTCATTAATGGTGGATTAGATTAAAAGAGTTGTTGATGTTCTTGGTCTTGGAGAAAAAAGGTTGCTGCCCACTAGGTGCTCTGTGAGTGATGCCTAATGAGCTTCCTGAATTATATGCTTGTGTGTGTATTTGTGTGTGTGTGTGCATACACGCTGGTAGCATTTATGTGCTGTATAGTATACATATATTACATGTTTCCTGTAGGGTATTTTTTGTGGATTGGACTTCCCTAGAGAAACTATTGATGATATCGATGATGCACATGTGCGGCTAAGCCAACATGTTAATGCTCTGTGTGTGCATGAACGCCGTGCACATTGTTTGTCTTTGAATGTACACTACAATCAAATGTAATCGGGGACATATCCTTTTCAGAACCAGACTCAAAGGCTTGTAAGCTAGTGATCTGCTGTATTGGAAGACTGTGAAAAGGGCCAGGGTAAGCAATAAGCTTCCACCCACCTCCTGCTTTTAGTCGGGATGTGCATATCCATCTCAGTTTCACCTCCAGTACCCCTACAGCTCACAGCTAATTTGTTTCTGCAAGACTTGTTCACTTAGACCAACGGCCCTCTCTTTCTCTCTCTCTCTCTCTCTCTCTCTCTGCCATTCTTTCCTTTCCTTCTTTGCTCCGAATCCCTCTGATTCCCCCCAGGGGGGTGTACATCCCTTGCGATAATTTGTCTGTCACAAATGCAACTGCACCCTCTCCGTGGCTTTCCTTGGCCCAAAAATGAGTTTCAGCCATCCCATCTGGCTGTCACAGGCAAGATGTCGCCAAGAATAGAAGCTTCCCATCCTTCCACATTTCATGGATGAATTGTCATATTTGTGTGTGACTTACATCTTTGACCCTCCCATACTAGACATATTTTACATCAGATTTGTACTTATGGAGCTTCGCTTCCTTGAAGTCAGGGCACACTTTGTCTCTGGCTGTCACTACTTGATGCATATATAAAAATGAGCCATGCTTTGGGGGCTGCTACACAATGCAGATGGGGTGTAAAACACGGTGCATATATTTAGAAACAAGAGTCAGATGTTTTTTCACTGTTATTACACAGCAGCCACTTGCACAATCCTCCCATGAAAACCAGTTTCTGTGGGAGCTATAGGCACTAATCATTTCCTCTCAGCACACTGATCTGAAATCTATTTGTGGACACAGTAGGAGAAGAGAGAGAAAATCAGAAAACATCTTTAACAACTTGTCTCATCTAATGAGATTAGCAGCGCCGCTTACACAGTCATGACATGAAGATACACACAGATAACCCTGTAATAACTCATTATTCTTCCCATTTCCACATTGACGCCGAGTCGAGGCTCGCTGACAGTGCGTGTTGTTGTGCGTACACAGCTATCAGGCCAATCTAGGCACTGCAGCAGTGTGGAGTGAGCGCAGTGAATACCGCCTCGAATGCCACAGCACAAAGAGAGCTAGCAACAGAGGCACACTGAGATAGCATTCTCTGCTTTTCAGAGGCTGCAGCATTAGTGACACATGCATGAGTGCAAATGGAAAAATTCACCATGCAGGCTCTGAGTTTCTCTTGGTTTGGCAGGGAGGCTGCGAGGGGAGAGAGGGACAGAAATCAATTCCCTGTATGTGTGCATGCATGCATGTGTAGTCATGAGAAGTCACCGATAACAGAAATAGGACGTGCAGTAAGACCATTTTCTTGCAGGTGCATACAGTATCAGATCAATAAAAATAGGATCTGTGTGATGATCTCCATTTGTCAAAACTTTTTTTTTCAAATCTTTTTCCTCTAAAACAATGTATCTACAGGTTTTGCATAAATTTCTTATTTCTTTTATAGGCTTTTCAGCAAACATAAGGAAGGGTTTCTCAGTCACCAGATGCCAGCTGAAGAAAGGAGAGCCTACTTGCACCCTGTGATTGTTTAATCCATCAAACACGGTGCCACACGCTTTTCTGACAACGACAGCAAAGTACTTAAAAGCTGCCGTAACCTTTAAGTGTCAAAAGATGCTTTTTAGTCCGCGGTAAGTGAGTGGGTACGTGCCCTATGCTTGTGCTGGTGTCTGTGGGCACCGTAACTGGATCACATAGGATTTTCGAATAAATAGCAGCGTTATCCTGCTAAGAGTGCCAGATCCAATTTGCCATATTGGACAATACAACATAGAAGCACCCAAAAAGTTTAAACAATCACACGGACGTGTTTGAATTTTCGGTTTAATCTGCTTTACTATGAATGACAACACGCACTAATCTGAAATGTCCCGATGTAGTAAAACCTCGCCCACGCCGATTCTGGGCTGAAATTAATTCAGAGAAAGCCCAGAAATACAGTTTGACTCAGGTGTGGTGTGCACGCCTGTGATTAGCAGGCAGATTGATGAGTTCAAGGAGGAGCGGTGGCCCTGTTGTGCTCTGCGTGCAGACAGAGGGAGGCTAGCGTGCGTGTGATGATGAGGCCTGGAGTGTGTGGTATTGACCAGTGGATGTCACGTTGTGATTTGTAGGAGATATCACACTCACCGGGCTCAGATGCACATCGATCCTAGAACCTGGGTACAGCCTGTCAATGGGGTTATTTTTATCCTCTCCTCTCCTCTCTTGCATTCTCCCCCTTTGCCTCCTGCCATTCCCCCATTTCCTCCCCCTCCACTCATACCTTCTCCTTTCCTCTCACCTCCTCTTCTCCCCCATCCTTTTTTTTTTGTTGTCTTTTTCTTCTCCCTCCTCTGTTCTGCTTTCCCATTCCCTCCCTTCTTCCCTCCATCCACCCTCATGGATCAAACTCTTTATCTGGCCTAAGCCACAGCCTGCAGGCAAGCAGGCAGTCTCTACAGAGGCTGGAGCAGAAGACCAACAGCTTCAAACAACATTATATAGGGCTGGCATGAAGCATGTCTCACACTGATAGATGAAAACACTGCCTTTATATGGACACGATGAAACACAAGCAGTCCTTCTGTTTCAAAGTTCACTGCTTTTCACTTAAATATTGCTACAGCGCCTCCCAGGATGTGAGACAGATTTTAAATTTTGTCGGAATTAGGCAACGGCGCACTTTTGTGTTCTGATCCATGCAAAACAAATCCGTCGGTCTCTAGGAGGAAGATGCATTTTCTTTGGCAGCTATCCTGTTGGATCATCTCCTATGAAATCAGAGTAAATCTGGTTTAGAGGGAAAACATGTGAAGCCAGGTAACAAGAATAGTCGCAGCCATAAAAGAGTAAATGCACGCAGTGAATCATGGGTTTTAAGGGGCCATTTTATGTCATGTTTAGTGTTTAACCAAACAAGTACCACTAATAACAGTCTTGCATGGATTAATGCTCACGCGCACACACACACACACACACACACACACACACACGGCGTGGATGCTTTTGTGCTGGGAATCCAGGAAGTGGCTTCAGTGACGCTACTACCGTCTCAGAAATCTGTGGCTCGCCCTCTTCCTGATTCCGTCAGCGCTCATTTTGTAGTTGACAAGTTCGATGTAAGACAGAATTTTTAATGGAACATAAAACAATGTAGGTGTTGTTTCAGGGCTGCCAGACCAATGTGAAATTATCCATGGACTTATGCATGATCAGACCAGAGGCACTTGTGATTAAGTGGATGCAGCCTGTGGTACTGTAGGCTGTAGCCATGGAGACAGCAGCTTTAACCCTGTGTTATGAGACTGCAAGTGGCCAAGGATGTAGGCTACAATAAGGCAAATTTCATAAGTATTCATCATTCAACAGGCTTCAAATATTTAAGTTGGGATTATTAAACCACTTCGTATATCTTAATCATTTTGAAAAACAATAACTGTGTCTGGATTCCTAGTAGGAGATGAGAGTTTTTAAAAAAGAGTGAGAAAAGCAGCACCGAGAAAGAAAACAAGAGCCTGAGTGAAATACTGCAAGAGAGGGAGAGCAACATTTATTGAGTGTGTCCAACTGAGTGCTAGCCTAGTTTGACTGTAGACAGAGAGAATGTTTTTGCAACACAGGGGGCCCTGCATAGTCCACGGGTCTGTGGAGATTTGCTTACAGTGAAGAGATGGTGGAGGTAAGATGGCTCAGAGGATTCAGGCTTCGCTGAACGCAGGCTTATGTCTAATAATCAGCAGGAAGGGACTCAGCATGGTCCCTCAGAAAAGGAGACAGAGAGAGTGCTATAGACAGAGAGAGAGAGAGACAGTAAAAACAGAGCAGAGGAAAGATTGAAGGCGAGGGGGGGAAAAAGCAAGTACAACATCCAGCAGGAGAGAGAAAGACATTTCCCTGTGGCCATGTTATTGCTCTCTCGCGATGGCTTTTATGTGTATGAGAAAATTCTGATAAGATTTGGCTGCTTTACATATTTTCACCCCTGTTAGCTCTTAACGTCATGTGGAATGTTGTTGCGGAAAATTTCATCGCTGACCCATAAAATGACACTCGGACAATCCAAACTTCCAAGGCCATCCGATGGACGTCGCATTAACAGCGGTTGTTTCGGCATGACATTGTTTAAGGTTGTAGTGGTTTTGCAGGATGCGTTTTACAGTCGCATATATTTCAAGGCCAGACTGATAAAACTCGCTGCTGATGCTTCAGTGATTTTTGCCAGCTGTTCCAGATTACAAAGTACAGTCATTTATAGTGCTTACTGGCATCATCACCAACAGAACATCCTTGTCCATTAACACGGACTGAAAAACTCACACGTGCCCATACGTGCCGCGTAATACATCAGCAGTGGTCCAAAGCACAGCCATGTCATGTTACTCTCTCTCCAGTGATGCGGCATTGGCTCATTAACATCAGCATTTCATCCATATTGCTGGTGTCAAAACATGGCCTAAATGTGTGTGTGTGTGTGTGTGTGTGTGTGTTTGTTTAAGCCCGTGGATGTGTTTGAGTGTGTGTGTGTGGATTGTGGCTCTCTAACCTATCCGGTGGTCGTCATACCCACAAGGTCAAGCTTTTTTTTTTTTTCTCCTCTCTCTCCCATCAGCTGTGAATTATCTCCACAAGCCACTCCACCAATCTGGGGCCTGAACCGCATGCCCGTTTAACGAGCGTCTGGTGAGGGGGCAGCACGGTCGAGGTCGGCAAACCGCAGCGCCGAGCGACGCGACAGCGTTTTAGCAGGGGCCCAATGAGTGATTACCTCAGAGCTCCAGTCATAATTCAGTGTGACCTCAATCTGCCAGCAACGCTATGGCTTGATGGATCTGCTCACAGTTTGGGTGTCGGGATCTCGCATGTCAAACACAGACAGATGATGATAGGGCTATCTGTTGCTTTTACAAAGTAAAGCATGCGAGATATGAATGTGACACACGTGTTGATCGTCATCATGCTCTTTTTGTTTAATTCCTCGGGATGCCGAGTGAAGAGGCGTTCACCGCGTCGATGTCACTGTAGACGCTGAAGACAAAACAATGTCACAAATGGTTAACCCCCACCGTGATGATGCCTGTCGTCCGACGGTCTATTCATCATCTCTGCGTCTTATCAATCAAAGTCAGCACAAATACATGTGCATAAACACACACACACACATGCGCGTGCACACACATACAGTACACCTCCTAGTGTGGACAATTAGTGGATTCCCTCAGTGGGTGATAGAGCCTGTGCTCTTCTCTCCTCTCTCTCTGACCTTCCCCAGTGACCCTCCTACCACAGTGGGGCTCATCACATGCAGCTCTAATACATATTTATTGGTCCAGTGGCAGCTCATGTGCGCTGGATTTATATCATTCTCGCCAACAATAGTAAAGCCCCAGTCACTCTTCCTCCCTTTCATCAACCAAAGCGGGAGATAAATCTAGTAACGTCAACCTGGCTCCATCCTCCTCCTCCTCCTCCTCAGCAGCTGGCCATCTGTGGGTTTGGGTGTCGACAGACATGAGACCAAGCCTCGTTGCGTTCAAGCCGCTCTCCTCAATTACGACAAACGGATTTGATATACGTATGTCTGTCAAATCGCCTTGGCAATCACAGGAGCTGCTCTGCTGGCAAATGTTTTCCTACAGCAACTTCTGATCAAAGACATTTAGAAAGTGGCTGTGGCATGGCTGGCAGCATTGGGATTCAGGACAGACTCCCTGCACCATGACTGGCTCTGTTTGCACAGCGCAATCGAGTCGAGATGTGAAGAGAGGCAATACCACTAAAGAGTGAGGGGAGGAGAGGGGAGGGCAGAGGAGGAGGAGAGGGGAGGGATGGAAGGATTAAGCCCCAGCCCCCCTCTCTGCCTCCGAGCGGCCATCTTTCATCTTGCGGCCGCCCCTCTAATGCTTTCAAGTGGGTGAAACCCTCGACATCTGCTTCTGCTCCCTGGGACACAGCGCAGGGCACCGTCCTGCGGTGACACACTTCCACAGGACAGCTCGAAGGGCAGCGTCAGGGCAAGGCCACAGAAAGCCGCCGGCCTCATCCACGTAGAGTGAGGCGCATGATGCAGAAACAGAAAAACAAAATTCGTGCAGTGAGGTTTAATCAAAAAAGTAGTTGTAGTCCCACATGTGTTGAAATTTTCACCAATAGCCACATGCACACCCGAAAATTATTGTTCAAATGCACAAATTATGGCTTATACTGGTAAACACATTCACCACAGAAACATTTCACAGTTCACTCACCCAGACACATTAATTCTACTTACTACTTGCGAACAAATAAATGTAAATAGCTCGGTAAATAAACACTTCATCTTCGCCAAGAAGAAATAAGCCCCCCGCCGCCTCTGATTAAGACTACCAAAGTGATATATCTGGCACTTAAGTCTGCTGTTAACCTCATAAACACAAAGACTTCAACACAGCCACCCACACTGGCGCTGAAATATCACAGAGTCTGCGTGCGTGTATGTTCCTCTGCTCGTCTTTGTGGCTTAAATGTGGGATCGTCTAATGCCTTTTTTTAATTTTTTTAAATACGTGCCATTTCTGGAGCATTTCATCTGTTGTGGCTTTCAACACGGAATTCCTTGACTCTGGCAGTGATGCTGCCACGAGCAATAAAGGGACCTGGTCAAGTGGTAGAAGCTTCGTTAATGATTTTCTCTGAGATCGGTAAAACAGCACTTGTGATTTCGAAAACCATATCAGGAGGACGGATGAGTGGTGCTGTCAAGACAGAGATTGCGAGGCGTCGGCGATGATGTGAGGGAGGCCTACCGGAGACAGAGAGGATGTCATGTCACTTTCACTCGACTGTAAGGAGACATTTTTCAAAAAGGGATGCAATTCAATTATTTCTGAGGAAATTATGTTTGTTATTTGGGATCTGTTCCTCGTGGTGAAAAGTCATTTTAGATTTCCTTCATACTGCACTGCAACCAAAATGTAATTTACTATAATTTGTGAAAGGACCCCGTGAGACTGTAGATTTGTTCTCTTTGGCTTCCAAACCCCCCCCTCCACCCTCCTTAAAGCCCACCCACCCACATACACACACCAAACTCTTACATAGATTCACATTATAGATGGTCTGTTGACTCTTGTTACGGCATGTGTTTATTTCTGTATATTACAAGCAGGAGACCGCGGCGTTTTGTTCAGTTTGGTCTTCTCTCATTGTGTTGCCAGGTGAAAGTGTGCAGCTCCATTCCACCTGCAAATGTAGGGAGTAGGAGTATAGTTTTATTTATAGCAATCCACCCACAAACTCCTGTAGAATTTAGTGATGTTTCAGGTAAAAAAAAAAACTGTACTGTGTGTGTGTTTGTGTGTGTTGATGACTGCAAAAAGGAGCATCTGTGTCTATAATTGCAATGTTTGAGGTTCATCCAATTTAAGCTACCTTGAAAAGTACATTAACAGAAGGAGGGCATGGGCACAGGGTTCATATATATATATAAAACACTTAAATCGCACTCTGTTGCATTTCTGCAATTCATATTTCGTACGGTACGGTGCAGCCAGTTTTGATGCATCCTCTGTTTGCAACAAAGCCTATAGAGCCATACTGGCAGCATCTGCTCCTGACATACATAGAGATTATTACTGAGAGAGCGTATAGAGATGGATGGAAGGAAAGAAGATGACAGACAGAGTGCTGATTCCCTCCTCTGTGTGTGAGCCGTCTGTGAGAACGGGCCATCTGCACATTCATTATCACAGCCATGATTCCATTATTGTTCTGTGTGGCAACAAGGACTTATTCTGTCTGGCCTTTGTTATTCTTATCAACTGTGTAGCTGACAGTCCCCTTTTGATCATGGCAGCAGCAAAATTAACAACAATCGTATAGTATAGTACACAACTGGATTATCCTTGTGACACACTGAACACGACCCTGTCTCTTTTTCCTGTGTCCTTGTGCAGGTCTGTTCCACAGAGCCATCATTCAGAGCGGGTCGGCACTGTCCAGCTGGGCGGTAAACTACCAGCCGGTCAAGTACACGCGTCTCCTGGCAGAGAAGGTGGGCTGTAATGTCCTGGACACCTTAGACATGGTGGATTGTCTGAGGAAGAAGAGCTCCAGGGAGCTGGTGGAGCAGGACATACAACCCGCCAGGTACCACGTGGCCTTTGGACCTGTAATCGACGGTGATGTTATCCCCGATGACCCCGAGATCCTGATGGAGCAGGGCGAGTTCCTCAACTATGATATCATGCTGGGGGTCAATCAAGGCGAGGGGCTGCGGTTTGTGGAGAACGTGGTGGACTCAGAGGACGGCGTCTCTGGAAATGACTTTGATTTTTCCGTGTCGGACTTTGTGGACAGTCTATACGGATACCCGGAGGGCAAGGACACACTGAGGGAGACCATTAAGTTCATGTACACAGACTGGGCAGACAGGGACAATCCAGAGACCAGGCGCAAGACGCTGGTGGCTCTGTTCACGGACCACCAGTGGGTGGAGCCTTCAGTGGTGACGGCAGATCTCCACGCTCGCTACGGCTCACCCACCTACTTTTACGCCTTCTACCACCACTGCCAGAGCCTGATGAAGCCCGCCTGGTCAGACGCCGCTCACGGGGACGAGGTGCCCTATGTTTTTGGAATTCCCATGATTGGTCCCACTGACCTTTTCCCCTGTAACTTCTCAAAAAACGATGTCATGCTCAGTGCTGTGGTCATGACCTACTGGACCAACTTTGCCAAGACTGGGTGAGTAAAATGATCTTATATTTCAACAATTATCCCAATTAGGCAATTTAATCAGTATTAGTATTGATACTGGTACTGCTAATTGGTATTTATACTTATCAATACTCCTTCTTTATATTAATATTGGGATTCAGTTTTATAACTAGGCACACAAATGTTTCCTTCATTTATATATTTATTATTTTTTAGAATCATGATCATGGTATATGGTATATATGGTTAGTTGTTCAGCAGGAGGGAGAGAGAATTAGGGTGTGAAATCTAGACCAGTGACTGGTTTGTACTGGAAAAACAACAAGCCTTCCCCTCCACAGTAACTATAATTGCACACAGGTAGTTGGTTGCTTCATAAAACAGGTAACACATCAGATGTAAGGAAGCAATTGAAAATGAATGGCATACATTTAGCGGCACAGAGTTGCTTTATTTTTACCGTGCCACCTAAACTTATAGTGTTTCATTTTTTTCCCTTACTTTACGGTTAATAACTGTGGAGTTGTTTTATCTGATAACGAGTGTTATCTGGACTTAAGGTCGACTGGGAGCTGCTTGCCAGCTCAAGCTGAGAGACTGGCTGCAGGAACGGTGGAGCAGGAGCCACTTTGCTCAGCAAATCCAAAAACACTGCAAATATATAACATATTGTCCCATTAGCTCACCAGTGTTACCCTCGTTACACACAACAACTGCTATACATGTGGCTTTCGCTGTGGGTTTTCTGTTTCACTTTG
This sequence comes from Scomberomorus guttatus, assembly GCA_038419695.1. Lineage (NCBI taxonomy): Eukaryota > Metazoa > Chordata > Actinopteri > Scombriformes > Scombridae > Scomberomorus > Scomberomorus guttatus. The sequence goes on along the minus strand of CM076452.1, from coordinate 19,999,061 downwards.
CCACAGCTACGCCATTCTTCATAGCATTTCAGCCTGTCCGCTACACAGTTAACAGGATGTAAACAAGCCCACAACACAGTCGCACAGCGTTAAGGAACACGTCGGCTACACGTTTGGAAAAGGTTTATTAGGCAATCTAAAAATGCTTAAAGTTAAATGAATGAATGACATTCAAACCCAGATAGCAGTACCAACTGCTGCAGGGGTTTATCAGTATTCCGGTCCTGACCAATCAGAAACCAGTACCAATTTAAGACCAGTCCTCTGCATCAGTCCCTAATCCCAATTTAGATCAGACAGATGCATCATGGGTCTAATAATAGTAGCAACAAAACATTTGTCTTTTAAATGAGTTCAGCGACACTACTTGTAAATTAGTAAAACCAGTGATCACACAATTACAAACTTGCTCTGTTATTAATAGAAAGTAACAGAGAGTGAAATCCTATCTCAGTTCTATTAAAAGGACTTCTGAGCTGCATGAAAGAGGCTGCGGGAAAAAAGGAAGCTCTAAAATGGATAGTATAGGACAGAAAAGGCATTTTTCAACAGAGCCATTTTTTCAGAGGTGTTTTTCGCCTGGACTTCCTGGGTCTCAGTCTGAAAACCTGAGACATATTGAATCTGAGGAAGATTAAATGTTCTTCCAGAATGTGTGCTGTGCTATTCGTGCTCGGGCTGTTTGGGTTGAGTGTGTGTGCATTGCGTGGCCGCCTGCCTTTCTGTATACATCTGTGTGTGTGTGTGTGTGTGTGTGTGTGTGTGTGTGTGCACGTGTGTGTTTGGCTGGAAATACTATCTATGCTCTATTATACCGAGACCCAAAAGACACAGAAACTTATCAGGGAGACATATCAAACTCTTGCCCTCGGCGGTATCGATTCACTCAGCCTGGACCCAGTCGATCACTCAAGCCCTGGGCGACTCCCACTCCCCACCATGCTCAATTTCACCCCCACCCATCACAAAGCATGGCCATTTTGTATGACTACTAGTTATCATTTCTAACAACTGAAATTTAATTTGACAATCCCTGTTACCAGAGAGGTATTGATCCCATCCTGAATGGGATGCAGCCTGAAATCTTGTTCCGTTTTTTTTTTTTTTTATCTGCCTCTATATCATCTGCTGTCCTATCAGGTGGCATTTACATCCAGTCGTCTGGCTGATAGGCTGAGCCCACAGGCCGCCGGCTCTGCTACATCCTTGAACTGCTAATGGCAGACGAGTGCAGATGGACTGATGTCGGCTGTTTTGGCTCCTCAAGGAAAGCACTGAGGTCCATCAGTGATGATCGGACTAAACAGCTGTCTCCTCTGCCTGGCAGCCATCTTGTGTCGGCACATACAAAGCGGCAATTTGTAGATACAGATGGAATCTATTACTTGTCCTTCCAATAATATTATCTGCTGTTATAAAAAACAAAAAAAAAAGAGGATGTGTTTTATTTAAATAGGAAAAGTTAGAGGCCTGGAGGTAACTATGCCAGCTGAACTTGGATCTTGAGATGTCAGTGAAATTAATTCTGATGGATGATGACAGCCAGCCTGGCTTACCTACGACCAGATTCAGCATAGTGCCATAGGCAGTAATCCCACTGCAACCCTAACCTGGCCTTCACCCTAGCAAGCAGCGGAAGTCGAAACAACAAATTGCACTTTACTGCTGACCCGATGTCGGGTTTTGTAGTTGAGATTAGGAGCAGAACAGTGGGAGGGTAAACTGGTTCTACATGCATGCTCGCCATGTTACGGCTACTATCCACCCTATGGTGTGTCACCTTGGCGTAATTCCAGACGGGGGGATTACAGGCAGACCACAAGGCACTCAGATGGTAAAGAGCCTGGGATTACATGCCAGGATAATAGAAAACTCACTGTGCTGCTCCAAAGGGTAATTTTACTCCAGCCCAAGTGAAGGACTCTACCATCAACTCTTCAGGAAGAGGGGGGGGGGGGGGTTCATCCTCCTTATTTAGACCACACTGAGGGATATAGATCTCCTCCAACACCAACCAAACCCAATCTAGCTCTAGAGGACATCCTTTTAATTAAGACCCAGTTGAATTCCCTTTGCCTTCCCGGGCCCGTCCAGCAGCCATCTTCCCTATATCTGTAAAGCAGCTCTCGCTCCCCTTCCAGATGTTCATAATGAACTGACCCAGATTGCACTTCCTGCCCTCGTCTCTAAATCGGCTGTTGAAACATGTGTGACACGATGTTGAGACACTTGGGCTGCATGTCAGCAGTGTGTATCATAGCAGCGTTCCCCCCAAAGCTCTTCCTGTCCCTGGCTCTCATGTGTCATCTTTACAGGGCAAATCCCTGCCCATGCGCCTTTTTTTTTTTCCCTCCATCAGTGTCAGTGAAGCATAAAAGCATACAGAGAGTGCACACTGTCAAATCTTCTTAGTGTGTGTGTGTGCATGTGTGTGAGTGTGAGAGAGTGTGTGTTTACACTACTGTATGAGGCTGTTCTTTCCTGAGAGTTAGGGATGTTTCAGAAGCCGGGAGATTTACTCAGCTCCAAGTTATTTTTCTGGCTGCGACATTTGTTTCACTATTGACAGGCAAAATTGGCCCGTGCTTTATTGCCACAACAACTTCTTCTGAACAGTTTCATCCAAAAACTTTTTCGCCACGAGTCCACACGCTGCGATTTTTTTCCACACGCCGCTCAAAAAAAAAAAAAACAACAAATGCAGGCGCAGCATCGGCGCACAAACGCGACTATACACAAAAACACTGGCAGAGCACTTCAGAAAAGACAGAATGATGAAAAGCCACGAAAAGATCAATCATTATATATCATTAGTGCTATAAATATGTTGGTCCATCTTCCCACTACTCCTATTTTTTTTATTATTTTTTTTTTAGCTGGCTGGTGCTCATTTTCCCTGTTCTGTGTGCGATCTGTGCCACATGCTGTGCAGGGCCTTGCTAGGTAGTTAAAGAGCAGAGCGCTGTCATGTGCTGAATTTTTTTTCCCTCATTCTCCTTCACTGCCCCTCCAGCCCTCCTCTCTCTCATTACTCTATACAAAAAAAAAAAGAAAGAAAGTCTGCTCATGTATTACATTCACAACATGTGCTAAAATATGCAGTATTGATTGCTTTGTCTTTAGTGACAACGGCTGTTCCCAACAAATGTAGATAGAAGCGACTACAGTCTGTCTATACTGCAGTTTAACAGCCAGCGCTTTGATTTACAACCCTGATAGTCTTTTTTTTTTTTGTTTTCCTCCCGCTTGTCAATGGAACAACCCTCCTCTGTAGGGTTAACGACACGTACACATCAACTCTTTCTCCCGTCTGACCTCATTCACGCACCGCTTCAGCCTTTTTCTTTTACCCCAGCTGTCTAGTAGTTACATCACTCATCCCTGATCCCCCTCCTTGTCCTTTCTCCGGATTATCCCCCGTTCCCTTCAGCTTCCCTTCGTTAGGGCCAACTCAACCTGTACCAGGAGTCTGTGAATGCTTGGCATTGTGGAATAGCACAGCCACCTACCTACTCCATTAAATAGGCACTCACTTGATAGGAGATTTGTAGCCAATATCCTGATTTGCATTAGAGAAGGTAAGGAAGTGGTGTGGCTTGTTAAGGGGCCTGGATACCATTGATCGGTGTCCATGCTGTGGGCTGAATGTAATGAGAAGAAGGCGGCAGGGGGAGGAGGAGGAGCAGAGGAAGTAGATCTGCATGTGTACATCCATGAGTAAGTGGTTGTCTTATTAAAGAGGGAGAGAAATACTAAAAATAATGATGCAGCATATTAAAAATAGACAATTAGAAAGCTGCTAATTGGTTAAAATAAAGAGAAGGTGTTCGGGGGGGGGGGGGCATTTTCTGCCACTCATCTAATCAAACAAATCAATAGCATCCATAATAAGGAGTGGTCCGAGAGCTGTGTCCTCCAACATTTCTGCACGCCCCAAAGTCACAGCACCTCGCCCTGCATCACTTAGCCTGCTGAACCGAAGGCTGCCATTAAATATGAACCACGCATCACTCAGCCCTCTGCCCCAGCGTGCAACCACATGAAGGGTAAAAGAGCACAGCCTGATAATTTGCCTGCTCAGTGCTGAAGTTGCCCCCTACACCGCACCAAGACAAAGTCGACAAACAGAATTAGATTGAGTGTATTTATTAAAAATTTAACACAGAATGCAGGGGAAAGGTGTTGGAAACCTTCTGTCAGAGAGAAAATTACAATTAGGTGCTTACTTTGTGTTACCTGGTAAGTAGATAAACAACTGCAGGGGATGAATTTGTTACACAACAGTAACAACAATAACCAAAAAAAAAAGAAAAAAAAAAGCAGGCTTCAACTTTGCATATTTTAGCAGCTTAGCAAAATGAGTATCAGTGCCACTGAATTAATGCGTGTTCTTTGTTTTATATTGAGAAGCTATACTCAGCGCAGGATTCAGAGACCTTGAGTGTAGTGAAAATAGATTCTTGTCTTCTGCCTTAGGGCACCTAAATGTGTCTTTTCAGATTTGGTGATGGCTAGGTCTATGATCATTCAAGCGCTTCAAATTACATCAGGATGAAAAGGGGAAGGAGGTACATGGGGAATGAAAAAAAGAAAGAAAATGAAATTCATTCTTTCCCCTTATCTACCTTTTACATCAGTGCTCGCAGACAGAGCTTGGAATAAGTAATGAGCTCGGGCCCCCGTTATGCCACATGTGTAGGTAGAGCTGGGAGTTGTGTCTGTCATCCAGGTGCACGACATCTTATAGAAGAGCTGTTTAACACTTAGGCTTTTCCTTCATCTGCCTGAAGAGGCTCGCCGTCATTACTACACGGCATGTATGGCTTTGTGAAATGTGACGTGTCTTGTATTCAAGTGCGGCACTTGTGAAGCCCCAGAGGCCATTACACCAGGATGCGTCACAAGTACAAACGCACACACACACACACACACACACACAGAGGCACAGGTACACAAACTGACAGACACGAGATGTAGCGCGCGCACACACTAACTCCCAGTCAATCACAGATACAAACACACGGGAGCACTTAAACACGCATGGCTGGCCAAGGTTAGCAAGGGTCAGCAGGTCATGGAGAGGGGAAGGGGAAACTGAGGAGGGGATGAAGGCGATGGTTTATAGTGCCACAGCCATATGAACACATCAGAGGAAATCTGAAAGGCCATTAAAACGCCTGCTTTTACGGGTGTAATAATCCCTCTCCTCTGCCTGGGAGTCCAGCCACAGCTCCAATGACCATCCGGATTAAGTGGGAGGTCTGACAGGAGGCAGGCTATCAGCTAATGCAGGGGAGCTCTGAGAGCCCAACAGGACCACAAACATCACATTATGCCAAGGCTGTTCATACAAGTCACAACGAGGCGTTTACTGTAGAGCTGGACACACACACGCCGAGCTCGGGGAAGTGTTTGGACAATGACGCACCGCTCAGCGTTTTATCACCGGACTGTTATAATATTTGAATGTGAAACGATACGATGACCGTAAGGTTTGAGTGCAAAGTGTCAGCTTTAATTTTAGGCTATTCAAGCACATCAAATGAACAGACAAAGCAGTGCAGCCCTTTTTTTTTGCACTTGCAAGAAGTTTTTTGACAGGTTAAGATAATGTTCAATAAGTGTTTTCATTTTTTTTTTTTTTTTTTTTATCTCTAATGAAAATTCTTCACTGTGAGGCGACTTCTGAAGGCGTTCGACCCATCAAGTTAAGCAGACTGTTGATATCTTATCGTCATCTTCTCTTTCCGGGCCTTTTTAATTCTATTTTGTTCTGTCTGTATCACCGAGTATTCAACTGTGACTGGTCTCAGCTGACTTCATAGTCGTAACATTGTTTCACATACAAACTAATAAAAGCACAGAGCCAAAACAAAACGTCTCTGTTTGCACACTCATGGCTCTCAGTGTAGAGATTAAGACTTTCTGCATAGTAAAGGTACGCCAACTTAAAAGTGTCTTTATTTATTATCTACAAATGGTAATAGTTTGTGAAGCTTATCATTTTTTTCTTGCTTTTCTGTCAGACACACTTTGCAGTGTCCAAACATTTGACTGGTGCTGTATATTTGATGTTTTTTGTGTCATTTTGTCCTCGTATGCATACAGGGTGAAGACAAAATAACATCTCTCTGTTCATCAACTTCAGAATGGCTGTATAATTTATATACTAGGATTATATTGTACAGGTGTTATAAGGGGGACCACCTGAATTCATACAGCTTGCCACCTGCAGAAAAAAAAAAAAACTGTGGCAACAATTGCAGCACTCTATTACCAAAGTTCAGATGGAAAACACAGCGGCACAGCACTCAGGAAACATTATAAAGTGGATCTGACTACATTGCTTCACACAGCACACCAGTATGCCCCAGTATAAATAGAGCAGGGTAACCTAGTAGCCCTTAACACATTGAATAGTAGCAACCCGAGCACAGATCACTCGCTCTGACTCTACAGCTCAGGGAAGGACTACTTCAAAGCCAGCATGCAGCCCAAAGTGGGGGCAGCAGTGGTAGAAATTGTTCAAAGGAATGTAGCCTGTTTACTATTGACTTTGCAACAATTACCCAAGCATATGTGTGTAATTAGATAAGGCAGCCAGTTGTTCTCTAATGCGGCAAATCAAATTAACTAAAGATGCCACATTGATTTCTTTGTGTTCCCTAAATTATTCATCTTCACTTGCACTGAACCAGCCAGCCAGCCACCAAAGAGCTTTTCTAACTCCTCTGCACCGCCGCTCCCTGGCTCCCTGCACATACTGATTGTTTGTGAGATCCCTCCAAGTACCTTTTAGATATTTTTTGTCATCACATTTCAGCGAATTGACCCTGCTGAGAAGAGAGCATTTGCAGTTTTATGGAAATGGCCGGAATTCCCATTAACTGAGATAGCTCTGACCTCCATCATTGTTGTCATGTGCGTGTATGTTCATATACGTGTGAGAGAGGGAAAGAGGGGCGGGGGACTTGCTTGCACGTGTGTGTGTGTGTGTGTGTGAGACTGCACGCACAGGACTGCTGGGAGAATTCATGAAGCACGCAGGCTGCAGACAACCTCGTCTCAGGCTGCTTCATTGACGTCCTGTTCTCTGGCATGTTGCACTCAGGGAGATCAATATGACCTTACCTCCACCACCCGCTCCTTTGAAACTTAATTACTGATATTCAGCTACAAAGTCATCATAGTCTGGCTGTCAATATTCATTGGGGATCATTACGGGCCTAATAAAAGAGGTTATTTACGGGCTGCTCTGCTGACACCAGCCCAGGTCCAGAGATTCAGCTTCAGCCATCTCAATTTGCTTTACCTCTCTCTCTCCCTCCCTCTCTCTACTTCTCTACCTCTCCCCCTCTCTCTCTCTCCCTCACCTCTCCCAGAAGCACTGACCTGAAAAAGAAAAATTGACAGCAGAGAAACGAACAGGAGAGAGGATGGAGGGTGAATTCTTCTGGCATGGCTTTTAATTCTCTTGGCCGTGTTTGGAGGTTTTCAACCCGTGCCAAAAAAACACTGTAGCCGCCATATCCCTAAATCCCCAACTAAATTTGAACTTTGCTTGCCACTGACATGGCAATCAGACCCACAAAGGGATATTTCATGACATTTAGAGAAATGCCGCGCAGATCTTTGCTGCCTCCTTGCAACAACAGTTTTAACTTCTCTGCTCCAACATCAATTATTGTGTTTTCAAGGCCGCAGCGCTATTCTTCAGGTTCTTCCAAAGAAAGTCATTTCATCTGTACACAAAGCAATAACTTGGACTGCAGAACTCCCACTCCTGGCATTGTACAGCAACAAAGCAACAAGGAGTTGTGTGATTGAGGGAGATTGCGATATGTTAATTCATTCAATAAATCAATAGCTTCACTATAATTGAAATGGTTGGCCATCCAGTGTTGATGACAAGGTGTCCAACGCTGAAAAGTGGAACAGTGAACTCTGTAGATCAAAAGCGGTACTGCATCCAGAAAAATCTCTCGCTCTCACTCACTCACTCACTCACTCTCACACGTTCCTTTTGTCTCTCGCTTTCAGTCTCACACACACACACACAAACATACTAATATCCAAGCGCACACACACACACACACACACAGCTCTGCAGTTCCCTCTTAGTGTCTTGATTAATATGGTCCACTTTACATCAGTACACTGGATGCCAATGCACACTGTGCTGCCTTCCCTGAGCAATTAGCAGAGGGGCTCCACCAGTGTTGGATTATCAACAACAAGATGCCTCCTGACGCGAGCCCTAAAGCCTGCTGACTTATTCATATGTGTTTACTTTAAAAGCCTCTGCCCTGGTTTTTGTGGGTGGGCTGCATCAGAACTGAATTAAGAGCAACATCTGGGGAGAGAGAGGCGATGAGGGTGAGAGAGACAGGCATACTCTGCCCACAGAGAGGCGGCACAAATGCTGGAGATCTTGTGGTATAAATAAAATTGTACATGCCTTGAGAAAATAAATAAATTGGAGAAATCTGTGCCCGTTGGTACAGCCAATGAAGGTGTGATATATGCCACACTGTACACACCTCGATCAATTATTAAGTCTGTTGGTTGCTTTTGAGGGTTTTTTGCTTTCGCCATTGTGGGTTTCGCTGAGCAAGATCAATAAACTCTCCAGAAGTAACTGAACCCCTTTTCACGCCAAAGGATAAGCTGTTTCTGATTATGTTTTCCTTTTAGTATTTGTATGTGCTTCCTATCCCCACATGAAGGTCAGAGCATGAATAATTAAACTTACTGTCAGAATCTTATTTAATACCCTATCACGTTTGTCTCTTCTCTGTCTACAGGGATCCCAACAAACCGGTTCCCCAAGACACCAAGTTCATCCACACCAAGGCCAACCGCTTTGAAGAAGTCGCCTGGTCCAAGTACAACCCCCAGGACCAGCTGTACCTGCATATCGGCCTGAAGCCACGTGTGCGCGACCACTACCGCGCCACCAAAGTGGCCTTCTGGAAACACCTAGTGCCCCACCTGTACAACCTCCATGACATGTTCCACTACACCTCCACCACCACCAAAGTGCCCCCGCCAGAGACCACTCAGAACACCCTGTCCACCAAAAGGCCCAACGGGAAAACCTCCTGGCCGTTCAACACCAAGCGGCCTCCCATGTCCCCGGCCTACAACAGTGAAGACAAAGACTCTTGGAGCGACGACGAGGAGACGGGGCCTCTGGTGGTGGAGAACCCGCGGGATTACTCCACAGAGCTCAGCGTCACCATCGCTGTGGGAGCCTCGCTGCTGTTCCTCAACGTACTGGCTTTTGCAGCCCTCTACTACCGCAAGGACAAACGGCGGCAGGACTCCGGCCACGGGCAGCCCAGCCCGCAGCGCCAGAGCACCTCCAACGACATTGGCCACCACGCGCCCGAGGAGGAGATCATGTCACTGCAGATGAACCAGACGCACCATGAGTGCGAGGCAGGGAACAGCAACGAGGGTGCACTGCGCTTGGCCTCGCTGCCTGACTACACGCTCACTCTGCGGCGCTCTCCGGACGACATTCCCCTCATGACCCCCAACACCATCACCATGATCCCAAATTCCCTGGTGGGTATGCCCAACCTGCACCCCTACAACACCTTCACAACCGGCTTCAACTCCACCGGCCTGCCGCACTCCCACTCAACCACCCGCGTATAGCTTTAAGGAGGCCAGGGGCAGCCGGCGCAGGCGGGGGAAGGAGGAGGCGGCAGTAGCGGTGGTGGATGAGGAGGAGCAGGGGGATGGCTGAACGGAGGAGAGGATTGTGTTTTATAAATATCACAGGGAGGGGAGGGCTGCGAGGGGGAGGGGAGGGGAAGGGCAGGAGTCGGATTAAAACGTGAAGAGATTTAACTAGACTTTTACTACGAGGAGAGTTGCTGAGAGCTCTCTATGGATGTCAAGTTGTGCAGAGCTGCCAAAATCAAACTGCTTCCCTTCTCCTGATCGGGGAGGGGGTCTTTCTGCGGTGTTTTTTTCTAAAATAATCATTTTAAAAGCCTTTTTAAGCAGACTGAGGAAATATCAACACTTTTTTTCTTGAATTCATAACAAAAACAAAGAGAAGTGCTTTTTATTTCCCATCCCTTCCTCCTGAGGGAGACACATCTAGAACAATGGCCTCTACGTCAATATTCGCGAAATGTTTTTAATTGCTTCTTTGTTTGTTTTACGTTTCAATGCCTTACAAAGCTTGTTCTTTTTTGTCATTATTTCTATTCCCTGAGACTATTCCAAGTGGAGTGTGTTACAAGCCGATGAGACTCAAAGATGAGAGACTAAATCCAGGATGGGAACCTAGAGGATATGCAGATGTAGAGATTTTAAACCCATTTTGGGCAACTCATTTTTTTTTTTTTTTTTTTTTTTCTGTTGCGTATCAACACAACAGCCACACAAATGGTGTTATCTTTTTTTAGCTCGTATAGAAATGATTTGTCCGGGACAGCTCTTGCCGGGAGATGAGAAGGCAGAGATAAATACTATGTTACTGTGATTGTTTTGTTAAGAAAAAAGTGCATCTTTTACAGCCAATTTATCTGTTAAGCTATCTGATATTATCTCCACAAAGTGTGCACGTACACATGCTGCTTTGAGCACCTGTGTGTTTGTGTGCATGTGAAAATGATTTCTCTTTCCTGGCGTGCGAGCGTGGTTAAGAGGCTGAGATAAAGGAAGAGACACATTGTCAGAACTTGCAAAAGCAAGAGTGGTGAGTGAGTGAGGATGTGTGCGAGCGAGCGAGCGAGCGTGTGTGTGTGTGAGCGAGTGTGTGTGTGTCCGTGCACCTGTTTTTTTGTTTGTAGGTTGTATAATGTGGTTTTTGGGGGGTTGGGGGGGGTGGGAGGGGGTGGGGGCTGAGTACTTTCTCATGTTGTTGATTTTTGGTTCACCACCAGTAGTGTTTCTGCTGCGTCTCTGGGTGTCTGTCTTTGCGAAATAGCACTTTTGTTATTTTCAAAGTTATATATGTCTAATTTTGCTTAAAGATTACAAAATAAATCTATTATTTTACGTGTAAGAGAAAAAAATAGCTAAAGATTCAACTGAACTAACTGACATGATTCCATTGACTTTGTAAGAGTTCCTCTTCAAAAGCAGACAGTGGCCTGTTTGCACTGAATAAACCTACATCAGTGCACACTTGTATTTCTTTGAATATATATATAAATATGGGCATACATACATATATGTATAGGGCTCCTATGGAGATATCGCTCCCACTTACAAAACAATTAAAACACTGTTCAGACTGAAAAGCACCAACACAAATAATTTCTATGTATTGTTGTTGTCATTTGAAACATCCCAAGCCAAGACTGCTCTAGGTGTCTTTGTAAGAGCTCTATATGTATATTTATGTATAAAATATTTAATATTTATTTATGTATACCAGATGCATACATGCTGATTGTGCCATGTGCCAAATTAAAACTGTAAAAAATGAAGAATATAAAGTTTCACTAAACTTTTTCTTCTCTCTTGATCAAAGTTCTTTTCCTCCCTTTTATGATTTTTTATTATTTCCATTTTGAATGAGTTAAAAAAGAAATATTCTTGCAGCAAGTGCAAGTCTCCCCCCAGGACTTCCTCTTTACCTCCCTCTCCCTCTCTCTCTCCCCTCCTCCTTGTCTTCCCTCTCTCCTCCTTTCTCTCACTGAAACCTTTGAGAAAAACAGGCTAACAGCTTGGGGCCTATCTGCGTGCATAACTCCAGATTTTACTGTAATTCATGCAAAGTAGTGCTGCAGCAAAGGGAGATTGTGAAAAGATTGCCTTGATGTACTCACATTGCATCCTATTATATGTTATTCTCGGGGAGAAAACTGGAGTTATTGATTCTGCTAGTAAAACTGACAATTTTCATTAAGTATCTTGGCATAGCATAGATTGTGTCCCACGTTACAGCAAAGTGCAGTAATATGACCTGACCAGTGATCGTAGATCAATGTTGCAGTTCTTAGATACTTCATACACATAGACCTCAACATTTTTATGAAGTATTCCATTACAACTTCCCCTTGTATTTAATGATAGGAGATGCAGCAGAGCGAGAATCACAGTCTGGTCAGCTCATCACTGATCCTGCCAGTAGCAGAAAGAGAGAAGGGGTTATTTCAGGGAAATTGCTTGGAGACTGATCTATATGAGTCATCTTGTTTTTTTCTCTTCCTGCCTTATATGTGGCTCACCTCCTAATCAGCCTCCGTCTTCAACCGAGCTGCAGCCACTAGGAAAGGAACATGCAGTTGGTTTCTACCTGGAGCTGTCTCATATATGCAGAAACATTTAATAACGTCTCTGCGCGTGTGCTTATGTAAGGGACCGACTGTGTAAATAGTCAGATTTGTTCCAGTAGCAATAATATCAGCTGTACCTTATTTACTGGCATAAAACGAATAAACATTATGGCGTGAATTGTTTTTCGATGAGCAAAAAATATTTTTTTAAACACTCCTGACTGCAAAATGGATGTGGACTTTTCTTAATGGAATATGTCCTGAAAGGTTTGGTTCACCCAAATTACTTAGAAGTATATTTTATAACTTGCCTATTGTGGCATCCAGCCATGAGGACTTTATTTGCCAAGGTTTTGAGATTTCTGCTGCCACCCCAGTACAATGGAGGTTTGTTTGTGGTGCTAAAAGCATTGAAATATGACATTTAGAAAGAAAAGTCAAGAAATGTGACTTGCATTTCCAGAAAACTGTGCTTGTTATTCTGGATAATTCACAGAACACATTGTTTTAATGGTTCAATTCCGGTGAAAACACAACAAGGTCTGTATTATTCAGAGTAACGGGGACATTGTTTCGGGGAATAAAAGTTGCTTTTAAATATTTTAAAGCTGCTATAATCGTTATTTTCATATTAATAACATTAAATGACTGCGTCTGTGTGAAAGGGGTAGTGACAAACCCACAGTCTCTTAAGTTACCCTCAGCTCCAGGAAGCACACACACACACACACACACACACAGTGAGTGGCACAGGGCTAAAATTGAGTGGTGAAGTTGAGAGTGAACTATCAAAGGGAAGAAATGTCATGGGAGGGCAACTTGTTTTTTGCCATGTAATTTTCCCATATGCTGTTAAAGCAGAGCAGATGTCACCAAGTATTGGCTCGGGCAGTCCTGGTGGCCTCTGGGACACGTTTTGGGGATATATGTGCCGGTGAAGAGCCAGTGGTGGACCAAAGAGAAAGACCACGGAAACTGCAGTGGTGTGGTGCAGCGAGAGCGGAAACGGGGTCAAACTTCTTCTGCAATCAGACACCTGAAGGCTCGATGAAATTAGTCCAAACGTCCTATGACAAGAATCGCCGGCATCAGAAAAATGGGACAGTTAGGAGCGAGACACTTCCACAGTCGAGATTTGTTTGCAGTTCAGTGAGTGTGTTTCCAAAGTGACATCATTCAAGGGTTGGCTGGAATACCCCGATGGGGTTTGTGACTGCCTCGACAGCACTGAAGACAAACCCAGCCTCGGAAATGGATGTGCCAAATTACACAGTGCCACCCGCTGGGAGAGAGCTGCAGGTGTGTGTATGGGCGTCGGCGCGTGTGTGTGTGTGTGTGTGTGTGCGCGCGGTGCTATGTGTGCAATATGCGTGTGCAGATATTGAGAATTTGATTTCTACTGCAGCGAACGTGTTGTTACCTATATTTCCTCTCACCCTCTCTCACCCTCATCTCCCTCTTCCTGTGTCTCATTCGTCTTTGCTCTCTTCCTCTTTTCTGTGTGTTTTTTTTTTATTCTTACACAAAATGCAATCTGAGCAGCTCTACCTCTGTCTCACACAGACATGACCTCCCCATTTCCTCTTTCTTCTACTTTGTAAGGGTCATAATATAGACTACTCACTCATTTCCCATCATTTAAGGTCTGATTTTCTTGAGTTACAGTATTTCTCTGCTGACTAAGCTAATGAATATTACTTATTGGGGAATTAGAGTAGAAACAGTTACAGAACCAAAACTTTTATACTTTAAATTTAAATAGCCTGTTTTTCTCCAAAGGGCAATCATACTGCATTTTGTCAAAACATCAATAATCTATTATTTCCATGTGAACAAAACATTCTTGACAGTTTTCTTCTGTACCCACAGAGCATAGACAAATCACTGGCATATTTTTCAGGTTTTCCTATCAAGGAGCATCATGCACTGGAGCTTTTTGGTGGCATCAAACCCAGATACTGTAACGCATTTTTCACTAGAAACTAGGACTGAAATCAACAAAACCAATGGTCTTTGAGGCCAAATCCATCATCGATAGATCTCTGTTATCTCAGTGTCATTGTACAGATTACTAAAGATGCCCTGTTACTTCTATGTTTATGTCCATAGAATGTATTTATAATCGCGCAAACTGGAGTAATCAAAATAAAATATCTATTCTTTCTGTATCTTATTGTGGTTCTCATGAATATAGAACATGACATCCATTTTCAGTGGGCGTGGGACCAAGAAGTTTGGCGCTGATAATAATGTTTTGTATAATTTTTCATCCTACAAAATGAGAAAGCTTCGCAATCCAGGTGAGCATCTCTGTAAGTGCTGCATTTGAGTGCTCTGCTCCTCCAAAAATCACACTGCTTCTGCATTAAAGGATAAGCCTGGTATATTTGCTCTTTTGTTGTTATTATCAACAAATCCCACAAACAGACCGAGAAGCAACAATGAATTTATCCTGCTAACAAGTAGCTACTGTCTGTGTAGCCACAGCTAGATGTAGCGTATGCCTTTGTGCCATTGAACTCATTGCCGTCCAAAAACTATTAAAAATCAAGGAGAAAAGAGCCAGACTGCTGCACTGGGTGACATATTCTTTAATTACAATGAACACAGCCAGTGTAGTTTATGCCTCTCGGCTCGTCAAACTAACAAAGCAAGGAGCCGCATCGCCCGGCATTTTTGGTGACGTCTGCCTGACCTGGAGCTACTGTCTAGAGCAGTGGTTCTCAAAAGTGGGGTCCGGAGACCCTTCAGGGGCCCTTGAGAGCGTTCTAGGGGGTCCCCAGCAAAAAGGGGAGGGGTCCTTGATGTGAAAAAGTTTGAGAACCACTGATCTATAGAAAATGCTGTTCCAGAGTTAGCTGTTCCATAAGCTAGAATATCACCCGATGCTGTTTTATGTGATTTTTAATGGTTTTTGGATGATTATGGAGTTCTGTGGCGCAGAGGCATAAGCTGCAAGTTGTGGCTACACAGACATTACTTGTTAGCAAGATAAATTATTTGTTATTTTAAGTCTTTTCAGGCGATTTGGTGGTTAAAAAAAAAAGAATAAATAAAATAAAATAATACCAGTATGATCCTTTAAACGCAGCTTTTAGTGCAACAAAATGTAGCAGCATTGCAAGCGTGGAACGAGTTCAAGTGTAATGTACCGTCTAACAGTAAAAGGGGCTGGTCTGCTTTTTATAGAGGTCCAGTAAAGAACAGTAGCAGCCTATAGTTCATCTAGTACAAGCAGTCCCACCTACCCCCGGCCTAAAGCTGGCTGTCGACTACATAATGATCTGCCCTCTGTAAGATGGATGGCCTGGAGATACCACTGAGGCTGCTGAGACTAAAGCCTGTATGCTCCCACTGTGTGTGAGGGAAGTAACAACAGCAGGCAACAAGCACATTTTAAACCTCTACACACTCTCTATCCTGTATCCTGCCCTTTAAACCCTCACATCACAAGATGCTGCAAGACAGCTCATTTTTTTTCCTTCTGGCCCGGTCCAGTTCTGACGGCCAGATTCACAACTTCTAGGGTGTTTAATTTCTTCTCTAACTGCTCCCATCGTTCACGGCATTATCTTGCAGATTCAGAGCTATTTTGCAAAGTTGATCCTCGCCAGCTGAGGCCAGGCCCGGCGCTATCTCTCAGTTGCATCAGCTGGAGTTCACCATCAGATGGCAGTCCACTAATGCCTTTCTCAGATGTGGGTTACTGGTGGCGGGGGGAAGGTTGCGTCAGTGGGACCTTTGGTGTCTGAACTCGCTGGCCTGTGCTCCTCCGGTACAGACTACAGAAGTCTCCCAGAGGACTTCCTGAAAGTATCTTATCACTTAGATCACATTACAATGACTTTCAGTGGCACCAATTTGATCTTTAGTGCTAATCCAGGCTACCAGGATTTTCACAGAGCTTTTAGATCAAATACACTGAGTTTGACTTCAATATCTGAGCTTACTCCAAAAAAATCTGCACCATTTTTTTCTCTGTGAAATACTGGAAACATCCTTTGAAGTTAAGCCTATTTTTCCCCCCCGAGAGGCAGAGATATTCATTTGTCTGTGATGCCTAAATGTTAGTCCTGTGCAGTGAATTGTTAAATGATTAAATTTCCAATTATTCTTACAAATAAGACAGATTTTTTTCATGGTAATTTTTACCCAAAAAGACCCAGATATTGTTAATACTTAATCATAAAGTCCAATAAATGTCTAACCTCATAAAACTTTTACACAGTTCTTTTTAAAGATACACTAGTTTTGCTGATGGGAATCTAATTTGAATACCACCATATCTCAAAATGCATGTCCATCTGCACAAGAGTGTTTACAAATGGCACAAATTGGAAACAAATGCATTTTCACACAACCGGCTTTAAAATAGATTTAAAGCTCTTGTTTCACTTTACAGATGTTATCTATGGTGGCATAATATTGTCAGTTAACGGACTAGACAGAAGAATCATCTCAGCTACAAAAAAAATGTATCACACTGCTGAAATATACACCGGGCACCACTAAAGCCGGCTGTTGGATTTTAAAACTTCCACACATTTGTCTCTCACTCTACTGAAACTACAAACAGACTGGAAACATTTTCCACAGCTGTAAAGATGCACCGAGACCTCCTTGTGTGATTGACAGCTTACTGGCTTGGTACATTACAATAAAGAACAGTTTTTCCTGCCCACTAGGTAGCTCATGGCATTTACTAGAACTGCTGTATGTTCATTTTCACTTCCAATCATACATCCACATTTTGTCAATAAATTGTTTTCAGTGCTTTTTCTCTTTAGTGTTCAATGTATAACTAGTGGACATTATTTACAATACAAAGGCTCTCCTTATTCCAAGAATGGAATTATGACATTATTTGATAGATTTTTTTGTTTGCTTGAGTTTCAGTAACGAATTCAAGTAAATTGTCTGTTTGGGTTGAAAAAGGAAGAGAGAAGTAGCGTCAAGAAATCCCCAGTCAGCAGTGATGTAATGGCTCATTTGGAGTCCAGAGATGGCTGGATGAGTCACATTCTTTGGGAATGAACATCTCTGAAAGGAATACACTGGTTTCCTGTTCCATACAATGAAGTCTGGAGAGTCTGAGAGCAAAACAGGAAATGACATGGCTACAGGAGGAGACTGATTTATATAAGGACCACCACAAAAATCCAAATAAGTCATTAAAGTGTTCCCATTGCCCTAATGGTTTTAAAATAAGGGAGTAGTGTTTTTTTTCTCTACTGAATGGGTTGAGTATTGCATTGCACATACTTATTAATGTTTTCTGGTGCTGTTAAAGGTTTGTTTACAACAGTAATTGTTGTGAACACAGCAGGAAAACAGGCCAACATTCTCAATTATGATAAGTTAAGAGACGCACAAAATGCTGATTTTGCATCATTTAAAAAAACTACTCAATTAGCATACAAATATCCCTGAAATGTGCTATTTAATGGACAAAAATGGCCAAGACGAGGAGTCTACAGCCATGCTAATGGCTCTGTTAGGCAAAGTGGGGCTTTGAGCTAAATACTAATGTCAGCATGCTCACATGAGTGTTTATATCCTGGTATCCTGGTTATGATTGGGTTTTTGGAGTATCCTGGTTATGTGTTGTGCATGTAAACACCATATCCTGGTTTCAGAAACCTGGATAAAGCCTTATCCCGGTTTTGAGAAACCTGGATATGATACATGGAGTACTCCAGTAGAAACCAGGACACTGTCACGTGTAAACGCCTTATACAGGTTTCTGAACATTCTTTGTTGGTACAGAACATAGTGGCTGAGAACTGGACACAGATTATCAGAAACCCATGCTAACATGCTGATGTTAAGCAGCTATAATGTTTACAATGTTCACCATCTTAGTTTAGCGTGTTAGCACGCTGATATTTGCTAATTAGCACTAAAAAAGTACAGCTGAAGCTGCACGGAATGTCGTTAGTTTTGTAGGCAACCAAAGTATTAGACAAATGTGGCCCTAGATGAAAAGTGAAGGGTTCACCAAAGCTATTACAGTTCATCCTTAGGGGGACATGAATATATGTATCAAATTTCATGACAATTCATCCAAAAGTGTTGAGACATTTCACTCAAAACCACAAATGTGGACGTCCCAGTGGTGCTAGAGGAAAAGTAGGAATCACAAAAGTCATCAGGATATTGTTGTCTGAACTTTAGATGTCTACACAAGATTTTGTGGTAATCCATGAATGGTGAGATATTTCATTGGGTAAGTGAAAACTTTGATCTGTGGCGCTAGAGGAAATGTCAGGGGATCTCCAAAGTCGGTATGATTCATCCTCTGGGGACCATCATGGACATCTTCAAATGGCAGTCGATCCAATAATTGTTGAGATATTTCAGTCTGAACCACAGTGGCGGACCCAAAAACCAACCAACAGACAGAAATGAAGCTATATAGGACTGTTGTAGTTTATAATATTATATCTGATCAGTGTTTACTGTCCAGTCATATCAGGATATCAAAATAACAGAAATATTTTCACAGTATTCATGGATTATATGAATATATCATATGACTTGTGAAGTGGTGTCATATGAGAGATTATTTCACAGCACACCACCGAGTCCTTTTATGGCTCAAGCTCCTCGTTCTGCCTTTCGTGAGTTCTGCAAGAATAACAAAGCAGTGATCTGAGTCCTTGATCCGGGCTCAGGGACCGGTCTCAGTTATGTAAGACCCAGTCAGAATCTGACAATCCAGTGTGTGTGTGTGTTGGGTTGGCAGGTTGGTGGGGTGTGTGTGTGTGTGTGTGTGTGTGTGTGTGTGTGTTGGGCGGTTGAGCCAGCTAATTCCTTGGGAGAGCGTTGTTAGCCTGGACCATTTCAGAAGCTCTCAGGGGAGAGGCGTTGCTCCGGTTTCTCATCAGGCAGATGACAGAACACTGCGTGCTCTGCATGCTGCACTCATCTCGGCCACGATAGCCTCACTGCACAGGCCATATCTCTGCTTCATTTACTCATTGTCTGATAATAACAAGTGTCTCCTTTCTGCTATACTCAATTACATCTTCATTAGCTTGCTAACTAGCTTAAAACAAACCAGCATTGTGTGCAGAGACTTTAAGTCTATGTGACATTTATTACCAAGATGCCTGAGTCTATAGGTGAAGGCCATGAGGGGTACAACATGATATTTATTATGTCTTCATCTCTCAAGACCATTCATTGTCTCATCATAACATCAATTAATTTTCATTTATCAGCTAATGAACTCAGTTCATTCATCATTTACTCTGTCTGTTATCTAAACAAGGCGACTGGCTGACATATTGGCCTCTTACTTATGTGTGCTGCCAATCAAATACCAGCCTCGTAGTAATTAAGAGATAAGCAATGGGGAGGTGTTCCCATAAGACAAACTGATATATTACATCAGATCCCACTGAAGAGCAATCGAATAAAAACCATACAGCATAATTAGCTGCCGGTGACTTTTCGTGTACAATGAAATGACACTGCGGATTAGAGCGGCTAAAGTGTGACAGCAATGTCAAGCACCAGACCAGATACAGAGCTACACATCTGAAACATGCAGGGCACAATAACGCCGCAAGAAACACAAAGTGGGAACCGAATTCCAATCAAATGCCTTTCAGTTTCATCTGCCCTGTGGCGTGACGTTTCCTGCATTGTTGCAGTTCCTCGCCTTCTGTCCCCTCTGAAAACAGGATGTGCCCTTCGTTAGGGAGGGAAGTTCCATCATGTCAAAGCCAACTTTGTTTGTTACTATCCTGAACAGCTGTGGCCTCAATCAGTCATCCTCGCCTTTCTCTAAGTGGAACAGACAACACAGGAGGAGCAGGTTATTCTATACCACCTCTGTGTATTTCCCTATTGTCTGAACACTTTCCCTTTTGGTCTCTTTCTGCTCCCATTATCCCTCTTTGCTTTACAGTATGTCACACTTAAAGGTAATTCGCTCTCCCTGCTATATTACCCTTCCTCCCTCTCCCCACAGACCAGTGCCAGCTCTTGTCTCGGTCAGCAGGGTTAAATAGTTGGCCAGAGTTCAGAGCAGAGCTAAACTTTCTGAATAAAGTGTCTTTTAATAAGACATAAACAGACAGGGAACAGTTTCTTAAATGTCCAGCTTTCCTTTGGCCTCTGCCACTCACATCATGTCAGAAAGGAGGTCTACCCAAGCAGCAGTCTATCTGTAATATATCACCAGGGTCAGTGGTATGGATGACGGGTCGTATCAAGCGACTGTCGGGGGATTTTTAAAGGAGAAAACAATGACAATTCAATAAACTGCTGGTCCCTGGCGTCCCCGTTTCCAGGAGGGCAAAACCTTCCCACTGCTTTCACCACTCCAAAACAAGACTCTCATGTGTGATTACAGTAAGCCGTGTGAGTAAATTTCAAAGATTGTTGACTGTTGGCTCATTCAGCATCATACTCAACTCTTCTCCAACAGAGTGAAAATAATTTTGCATACTTCAGCTGGATTATACCGCTGATGTCGCTCAATGAGAGAATTCACAACTGAAAAATCACAGCCTACAACCACAACGTTCACCTCTGCCTCGTCTGTTTCTCTAAGCCGCGTTGCTTTGACGACAGGGAGGAGTCAAGTCAGGTCAAGTCAATTTTAATTATATGGCGCCAAATCATAACTGAAGTTATCTCAGGGCACTTTTCATATAGAGAGCAGGTCTAGACCGTATGCCTTACAATATTATTTACAGAGAACCAACAGTCCCCCATGAGCAGGGAGACACCTGTAAATGGATGATACTTGGTAGACCTACACTATGTGAAATGACAGCTGAATATAAACACAACTATGGAGGAAAAGTCACAGCTAGCTGACCGCAAGGATGCTTTTTTTATAACCAACTCAAACAAAGCAGAACAATTTCCTGCCCCCAGTTCAAAGCTTGGATTTGTGGTAATAAGTTATAACTGAGTCAAAGCCCCCCCCCCACAAAGTCTAAATGAGCATTGTTTCTCACAGCACAACTGACGCACTTCCCTTCTAAGCTAAATTTGTAGGTTCCCTGATTCAGTGACAGAAGTGAAACTCAAAGCATAATGAGAACAGACATACAGGAAGCACGGCTTCAAACAAAGACAAATGGGTGAAGGGCTCCTGAGACATGTGGTATGACACTAGCAACAGTCAGTTTGGGGGGAGGTGAAGGTGTAAGCATACTGAATATAATTTGTTGTCAGTGCTGTCAGGAGTATTTTTTAGAAAACAGAAAGGATTTCAACTTTGTGTGTGTGTGTGTGTGTATAGAAGCAGATGTGGCCTACCAGATTCAATTTAGTTTTAGATATCAACTTAAAATCAAGGACAGAAAAAGGTAATGTAGTCAGAATTTAGCTTTATTTATATGTGCATTCATCTGTACAACAATATATATAAAAAAGAATATTAACAAGAACAGTACACTGAAAACACCAGCATTTAAATGACATTTGATATTACACAGCAGATCTGAACTTGGATTTGGAATTAGTTTAAAGTGCCATCTGTAATTTTGAACCAGACAAAGATCAGCCTCCTTTAAAAAAAAAATAAAAAAATATGGCACTGAGAATTTAGGGCTCTTTCCTGGTATTGTACTTATGAAGAATTTCAAATGTGGCGTAAACATGTCCTCTATACCCCAGGCAGTATATTCTCATACACCCGGACAGATAGAAGCTTTGTCTAGTTCGAGGAATGTGTCACACATCTTGGACCCGATGCTGCAGGGACGTCGTCTTGCTGGCTGGACGCGGCGTTGCCAGCGGTCTGTGTTCTTGCATTTTTCGAATGGAATGGCCTTTTAATTTCTGATGTTAACCTTTTCCCCTGGAGCAGATCTGCTCTGGCGTAGATCTGCCCGTCTGCACGGCAGTAGCCGGCCGTGTCGCCCCCAGCCTGTTTCTCCCCCCCTTCTACGTGGCTCGCTTCATCTCTCTGTTCACATCTCTGCAAGAGAAAAGGGGAGAAAAAAGAGCAAGAATAAGAGAAAAAGAAGCACAATATTAACACACACTAGCATGCATTGACTAATAAGGGAGCCTTGTAAAGATAAAGGGGGAGTTACGATTAATATGTAATGTTCATACTCTCTGTGGCAGAGACCAGTGATAGCAGCGGATGCGTGTTTTGCTCTTTGTGGTTTGTGTGCACATGCAGAGCAATGCAGGTGTTCATGGGCCGTCTGAAACACCACTGCTTTAGTGCTGATAGCAGGATCATGATGCTCATGTAGTGAAGTATGCCATTATCACTAAAGGGCGTGTAGATAGTCCACCTGAGTCCCCAGACATGGCATTTACACACAAGAGGTGCTCAGAGATAAACGGGATAGAAACAAGGTGGCTACTACGCACTCTGTTTTTCAATGTGTAACAAACATGCACTCTGTCAGCGTCTCCGCCACCATTACGCACTGCAGCCTGCTGGCTTGTCAGCTTAAGTGCAAAAGGAATAAAGAAAAGATTGAATGATAGGGGGTGTAATTCTCTTAAATACGCACCAGCAAGTTCCCGGTCCAACATGTCGATAAAACTCTCAAGTTCCCTTGTGTCTCCTAGCTTGGCTGCAGAAAGAGGACAGAAAGAAAATGAATTTGAGAAACTAAAGGAAAAAAAAAACAGTCATGGAACATTTTTGTGGAGAAATGCAGCTCAGTTCAGTGGTATTTCCTTTGGACCAAATGCTGAAAACTAATCTAAGTACTAGAATTACATATGGACCCAAAACTGCATTTGGGCTGGAAAAAAAACACTTTCAGCTTCTTTTCTACAAACGGAGATAAAGCTGATCTTAAATGCTATAAAAGCTGCACAGCTTGATGGATCCCAGCAGGATCTCTGTTGTAAATATCTTCAGGTATTCTGTATAGTCACAGACAGCGAATGGCACCTCCTGGTCACCTTTTTTTTGTTGTTGTTGTTGTCATCCGCTGAGATGCATGCAGCACAATACAACAGCACCTGAGCCAGCGTCACCACTACATAACAACACAAATAACCCCTGCAGGAGACATCACAGTCACAGCGGCAGGGGCTTTGTTGTGTAAAAACAAAAGAGCTCCCAGCCTAATGTAGAGGGGTTTTTTTGTGTAGCTGTGATAGTGATCAGAGCAAAAGTGATAGTGATCACTGTAAGAACGAGGGCTATCTGGATGGAGATAGGCTGATGGATGCCTCTAGTACCTTTCGGTGCCAGCGTTATGCCTGCTGTGTGAAGCTCCTCCTCGCTGGTGTTCAAACTGTTTCCCAAAGAAGCTTCGCTGCCTGGGGGGGCGGGAGAGAGAGGGAGGCAAGGAGGGAGTCAGTGGAGATAATAAACAGAAGACAACCACTTAAGCCAGCCCATGCAAATGATCAACAGCAACAACAGCTACAATCTAACACAATGCAAGTTGCACATAATGATAATAACATGCAGTAAAATGAAGGTAAACGCTTGTTCACTGTTAGCGGCTCCCAAGCGTCAGCTTTTGAAAGCAGCTCGCCTGTTGAAACATTAGGGGGGGGGCCAAAATGCTTTCAATAATGACGACACATGGGAGCAGCAAAACACACTTTCTTTCTTTTATCTCGTAACCGTTGACAAACAGCGGCAAAAAAAAAAGAAACACGATAAAGAGAAAAAGACAATCGCAAAAGATGGGTTATCCATAATTGCAGTTCATTCCAGTACACAGCTATTGTTGTGAGCAAAACAGCCACTTTAATAGAAGTGAACAGGGATGTGTCCTCTTGTACTGTTAATTTCATGCAAATTAAAAGTGTCAAGCTGCAGTTTGTTTGGGCTGATAAAAAACCGCAACCGGCACCCAAGGGGACTCCACACACCCTCACTCACCAGCAAATGATGCACTAAATAATGTCTTTCCTTCTCTGCGCTTTGTACAATAAGCAAACATTATCTTAATCATAGTGTGCTTGAACGGTAGCATTGTTCCCGGGTGATGATTTTGTCACTCACTGTAATCCGAGTCCTCGACTCCGCTGTCGTCCCCCAGCACAGTGCGACTCTTGGCCTCTTTCAGGACGTGCTGGTAAACGTGAGGTTTGCTTTGGGAAGGGGCCTTCAGCTCCTCCACCACATCCTGGAACTCCTGCAGCAGCTCGCCCAGCTCCAGCTCCAAGTCTGTGGAAAATGTGACAGCAGTTGGAGAGAAATTACATTATTCCACTGGAAGAGAATTTTAAGACCATCTGAGGTTATTTCACAAACTAAAAAAAAAGAAAAAAAGATACAAGTCTGGCTAAAATGTGACTGAAAATCTTGAAAGTCCTAAATAAACTATTTTATATTTTTGAAATAAAAACATCTCTGAAAGATCTTTGACATTTTCTGATAGGAAAAATAACTTATAACTTCTATTGTATGAGTGAGAATGAAATTAAATAAAAGGTAAAAGCCAAAGCCTGCAGTTGAAGTTTATGTCAGTGGGTTGTATCAGATAACTGGATGTGTGAAAATAAACCTAACAGCCCATAAGGCATATAAAATATCTAACAGCCTGTAAAACACCTGGTGTGTAAACTGTGATATAAAAATATTACATTTTAACCTAAATTCAACGCTTTGGGCTGCAGTAAAACAAAAATTTTAGGCATTCTCTTGAATAAATGCACTACCATAAAATAATAAATGCGGTGTAGGATCAACACACCTCAGTTTACCCACCATTTTATCACAAAGTCATTTTATTAGGCTGACATAACAAAAATTGAACAGTCCTCTATGGGTTATATAGACTATATAGGTAGCAAAATGTAGCAAGCGAGAAGATTATAAGAGCACATATTCAAAAACTTCAGCACTTGTTGAGTGATGAAGGAATATTTCCTCCAGTATTCAATGATTAGTAAAAAAAAAAGTAAGAATAGGAAGTAAAAAAAAGGATATTTAGAAATTTGTTGATTCTCTCAGTGTAAATTTAAGTATCAATCAATCAATCAATGTGATGTTATATATAAAAAAGATAGAGCAGGACATGGGTTTAAAAAAAAGGGTAAAATATCCCCATACTCTATCTTACAGCCTCTCTGGAAGCATTAAACTGTGACTGGTGTGTGTTACAGGCCTATAATCACTGTCACTCTACCATCATTACAAACTAATGTCCCAAGTAGTCGTTGGACTCACCTGTAGTAATTTCTGCGGACATGCTGGAGTAGTGAAGTAAAACAACACCAAGCTGCTGTGTGTCTGTCTTCAGAGCGGTTTTAAAACTGACGAGCAGGACTGTAGTTTTATTTTAAAGCCCTCCACACCCGCTCAGCTGTAGCGCGCCGCGCCAGCCAATCATATTGCAGAAGAAGAAGGAAAAAAAAAACCCAGGTTTACTGTCACTGGAAAAAAAGTGGGTGGAAAGTTTAAAGAAAAGCCAAAACGAGTCAGACAGACAGAAATGAGTTATTACGCAACTGAGGTTGAGGCTTACAAAGTGAAGTCGCCCCTTCATTATTCATCATTCATTCGATTTTAGGTGCAAGCAGCTGGCTACAATAAGATTTTACAGTCGTTCTGGGTTTGAAGTGATGATTATCACTCCGCCTAAGAGCCCTGTCACATTGTGCAGTCAGCTTGAACTACATATTTTTACCAGATTAATTTATATGCAGGTTCCTGGTTCATGAATAAACGGCACATATGTAGAAAAACGAGCTCTCTCTCCCATCTGTCAGAAACAAAACGTTCACGCCACAGTGGCTGCTGTGTAGTAGTTTTATGTATTTGTAAGAAGGATGTATGCCATGTGCGGGCTATGTTTTGGATTTGCTTTTTTTCCTTCTTGGTGTGTATGTTTCTTTTATTGCGTGTGTTAAATTTTGGGATAGTAATAAAGTTAATCTATAGCCTATTTGTGGTGTAAGCGGTGCAGTACTCTGCTCTGCCGAAAGAGGGCGCCCCAGTGCAACTTCTGTTCAAACTCCCACAGGGCAGCTGTGCAGGTCATATTATGCAATTTCCAAGTTTACCAGTGGTGGAAGAAGTACTCTGATCCTTAATTTAAGATGTAGTAAAAATACACCATTGCAAATAAAACTTCTCCTTCCAAACTTTTACTTGTGTACATGATTATATATATTTGTATAGTCTATTAATTGAACTTTGTTATGATGAATTATTGTGTTTAATCTATAAAAGTGCATTATATTTACTTGCTGATATGTTTTGTATCTTCAATCTGAACCTGCACAATAACCAGTAACAAAAGTGCTAAATGTAGTGCAACTCACCTCTCAAACGTACCTCAAAATTGTAACCGAGTAGCCTAAATGTACATTTCATCACTGATGTTTACCTCTAGTAGAAGCACTTTACATCTATTGATGTTACTATATGAATGCATTGTCCAAACTGTTAAGGGTATCATTTATAAGGACTTGAATTTTACAGTCATAAAGGCTTTTGTAGTTGGACAGAAGAAAACCGCAACAGATGACAAATCTGAGGGAAAAATGATTGAGAGACTGATAAAACATTAAGAAATAGTTTTTAACAATCAGGTGACAGGTTTGCTAACAAAATAGTTGTGTAAGCACATGTGGTATTGGCACATTAATCCTGTCCCATATAATTCAGAGGCAAAATGTGTACCTATCATAAACCCCATGCTTACTCATTCTTAGAAACCCTTGACCTGACATGCTTTCATCTCATGCAGGTAAACCAGTTGTTCTTCTAACGTCTCAGTGACACACAAGGTAAGTATGGTAGGAGGGGCATGCCTTCCGTTGTGCAGGTCTAGGTTGCTGCCTCAGTCCTCAGCATTCATTTGCTGCCGGGGGAACATGTGTGATGGCGATGGGCTATGGGACTCCTGATAATATGAACTGGGCTGGACTATTACAGGTCAGTGAGCCAAATGAGCCGATGTGAAAATGTAGAAATATATGCAAAGTTTTTTGTAAAACGAAATATATGCTTCAATATTTACTTTTTTGTTTGTGTGTGTTATCTGTGGGTGAGAGTAATTGGTCGAAGATAAGCGAGGGGCATCACATTACCTTTATTGTACAGTTGCCTGCTTTTAAAAGAGCTCACTGAGGCGTGAAGTTCAAACCTTATCACTAACTGGGAAAACCTCCAAACTGTTTCAGGTTCAAATGCACAAAAAAAAAAAAAAACGGGGCTGTCTAATCATAAGAAAAAAAAAGAAATGCTAGTGCCGTTTTTAAAGAAATTACTCCTCACAGCTTATTTCTTCTCCCGTCAGAATCTGCTGGTTTTGGTCCATCTCAGGCAGATCATGTGTGGCTCTGTACGGTTTTCCATCCCAGAGGAACAGGAGCCTGGAATTCTGGCCGGGTCACTTAGTAAACACTTTCCACCTCCGTACCAGCTCCTGACCCAGGACTATCTATGGATGGACAAAAACACGGGGAATTTATACACCACTGAGCAAAAGATGGATCGCGAGGCCCTCTGCCCCGAGGAGACAAAAGCTGAGGAATGCATTATTCTATACAATGCTGTCGTGGGGCCCTCAGGAGACCTTATACAGTTTCCTGTGATCATAGAGGACATTAATGACAATGCGCCTCATTTTGAAAACAGTGAAATACACCTGAGGGTGTCTGAGGATGTGACAGTGGGGACCAGTTTCTTATTAGACGAGCAGGCTCAGGACAGGGATACTGGTCGTAATGGGGAGGTGCAGTACCGTCTGGAAGGTTCTGATGAGTTTTTCAGTTTAAAAGTTGAAGACGAGTCTTTCGTCATCCTAGTTGTGCAAACAGGTCTGGACAGGGAGACTCAGGAGCAGTATCAGATGGCGCTAGTGGCCACCGACTGTGGCTCAGACCCTTTAAGTGCTACAGCAACTTTAATAGTTACAGTGACAGATGTTAACGACAACTGTCCAAGCTTTAGCTCTGACAGCCCCCGCAGTGTCACCATCCCCGGAGACTCCCCGAAGAACACGGTGGTTGCTCAGGTCACAGCCACAGACCCAGATTCAGGCCCAAATGCTGCCATCGTTTACTCCCTCAGCCCCAAAGTCTCTGAGCAGGCCAAAAAGCTCTTTAGCCTCGACAGCCTCACTGGGTACATCAGACTAACACAAGACCTCCAGAGTGACAACTCCGAGGAGCTGGTGTTGAAAGTGTTAGCTAGCGGCCATCACTGTCCCCCAGCAGACACTCAGGTAACCGTATCTGTCCTCCCCAAGGCACACCAAGAGCCAACAATAAAGATCGGGTTCATAGCAGAGCATCAAAACCAGACTATGGTGTTACCAGAGAACCAGCCTCCCACTGTCTTAGCTGTTTTAGAGCTGAAGGGTGACAGCAGCTTTAAAGGCTCATCTCTTGCCATCGAGGGCGAAGTGCCTTTCACTTTGAGCCCACAGAATGGCAAATATCTGCTTTCCACATCAAAGCCCCTAGACTACGAGATGAAAAGTGAACATCACATTTCCGTGGTTGTGCACAGAATATCAGCTGGAGGATCTGTGATCACTCCTTCTAGGCGTGTGATCAGGGTGCTGGTGGCAGATGTCAACGACAATGCTCCACATTTCCTGCAGTCTCACTACCAGCTGGAGGTGGAGGAAAACAACCAGCCAGGGATGTCACTGCTGCGGGTCTCAGCTTCAGATGCAGACAGTGGATACAACGGCAGGGTGACCTACAGGCTGGACAAACACACATCTACCATCTTTAACATTGACCCTGAGACAGGTCAACTGTCTGTGTTAGCTTCTCTGGATAGAGAACAGCAGTATGTACACACACTGACCGTGTTTGCACGAGATAGCGGCTCTCCTGCCTTGGAGTCTGTGGCAACAGTATCCATTCGTGTGGTGGACCAGAATGACAATGCACCTGTTTTTCTAACGCAACATTTCATCTTCTTCATTCCTGAGAATATAGCACAGTTTGCCCAGGTGGGGAGGGTAGGGGTGACAGACCCAGACGAAGGGAAGAATGGGAACACAGAGTTGCATGTTGTAAACAACAGTGAACCTTTTGTTGTGGATAACACCCAGGGGACATTACGCACCACAACCAACTTGGACCGCGAGACAGAGGATCGCTATGAACTCTCCCTTCTGGCCAGCGATCATGGTCACCCAGTCTCTTTGACTTCCACTGCCAGGGTAACTATCTTTGTGGAGGACATCAATGACAACCAGCCAAAAGTGATCCTTCCCAACAGCAACTTCTCATGCCTGACTGTCTCTCCAGAGACCATGGCTGGCACCATGATAACAAAGATATATGCCATTGATGAGGACTCGGGGCTGAATTCAGAGATAACGTACACTGTCGTGGCGCGAGAGCCAGCGCACAACGGCAGCCCCTTCCGGGTGGATTCGAGGTCAGGGAACATCACCTTAGCTCAGCGTTTGGTAGGAAACGACCTGGGAATGCATCACCTGTTTATCGTGGTCAGTGATGGGGGGAAACCAGCTCCACTTCATACTACTGTCTGGGTTAATCTGCTGGTCAATGAGAGCATGGAGCCGTGCCAGCTTGAGAGTGCACCCACCTGGACAGGGCCTTCTGACTTCTTGGTTCAAACCCCCTCAAAGGCCCCCATCTGCGAGGTGGAGGAGGGCGCTACCAGATATGCTAAGCTGACACTGTTAGCAGGCCTGGGAATGATGCTGGCATCCATCTGTTTGCTCATGGTGACAGCTGTTTTATACCTGAAACAGAGGAGAAGACGTCCACAACAGGAGAATGAGATTCCACTCAGGCTCAAAGACAAATATTACTCTGATGACTAACACAAGAAAGCAAGCATTGTGTGTAATCCTCACTTGCACAGTGTCAAGGATAAAATCAGTCTGTGAATAAAATACATACAAATATATTCCAGAGGCTTCTTGCATTTTAATCATAAAATTTGTTGAATTATTCTGATACACAGTTCATTCAAACATGTGTCAACTTCCACAGTTCTGTGGAAATTAAGCTTATCCATTTTCTGATAAAGATCCATGTATGCTGAGGGCCAGGAAAACACAAAAAAATGTGATCTGATAGGTGAAGTATTTGAACAACCAGCAGGAACCTGTAACCTTGTGCATTCTGTAAAAAACTGAATGGTGCTGTTATTCAACACGGGCATCTTGTGATGTGTACAGTATGAGCCACCATAAAATAGAGTATATAGAGTATATATACTCTATTTTAATATAAATACCACTATCACAGTCATTATCTTTAGGGATTATTCCCCATGACCCCTGCAGCAAGAAGGCACCTGAGGTAATGGTCCGCTAAGTTGATTGGGCCTTTCTCAGATTTCTGACTCTGAGTGATGGGGAGTCTAAACTATTTAGA
This sequence comes from Scomberomorus guttatus, assembly GCA_038419695.1. Lineage (NCBI taxonomy): Eukaryota > Metazoa > Chordata > Actinopteri > Scombriformes > Scombridae > Scomberomorus > Scomberomorus guttatus. Next base: position 19,968,537 of record CM076452.1, on the reverse strand, counting down.
CACACAAAAGGGTTTAATGTTCCTCCAGTGGGGAGGTGATGAAAGTCTCTCAAGAAGCAAGTCTGAGTCAACCACAGGAGGCGGAGAGCAGCTGTGGACAGGTGAGAGACAGCATAGGGAAGGCACACCATCATCTCAAGTCACTGCCTCACACCTGTTACCCGATAGCACCGCTTCTCACCCACAGTGTTGGATCGCACCCAAAAGGCAGCAAAAAACCGACTGTACTGCACCCAGTAACCCAGCAGACTTGTTGTTTTGATGACAGATGTTTGGAGCGAAATCACACTGTGTTCAAAGAAATCTTTACAAAAGGCGGTTTCTCTCTTGTGTTACTGATACATTTGTATGCTGACTAACAATTGGGACATCAAATCAGGTTAAGTGATGCATAAAGTATGAATGAGTCAGGGTAAAATGTGTTTACAAATCTGTGAACACACAATTACACAAAGAGGTTAGGGTAATTATATTAGCTTTTACAAAAGAAAACATTATTTTGTATCTTTATGGTATCATAAACTATTGAGCATTCACGGTGCACCTGTGTACGAGAGGAAAGGAGGGAAACCACAAGTCAGAGCCTGTAAAACACAATGTACAACAACCTGGTTAGTGGAGAACAAGGCTTGTATAACATGAGTGGTGTCTCTGAGGACTTCTGAGCTAGCAGCTCAAAAATAAATAATCTAATAGGGCTGTACTATGAGACTAACTGCATTAACTGAGAGGAAATAAAGAGCTCCATAACAAAATTACATATTCCCCATTTGAAAAAGCAGCATCTTTGAATAAGAATTATGATTCCATTAGATTAAAACATGTACAAAATGAATATTAAATCAGGCCAATTGTAGGTTTTTAAAAGACGTTTTGTGCCTGCTTGACAAAACATTTGGATTTTTATATGTTTAGAGATGCTTTAGGGTTGTTGTTTTTTTTAAATCAAAATGAACAATATTAAGAGATAACACTCTTCACGTGGCTGCTGCTGTACAAATGCAGTGTCAGGAGGAAGTCTGCCATCTGCTGGACACAGGTGAAGCCAAACCTGGCTCTTTATTTCTGGTATTTAGCCAGAGGGTGAAGATGAATCAGAGGACAGTGTCTCACTCCGCCACAGTCAAGTCACCTGAGATCAGTGATGTGTTCGTGCTGCATGGTGCTCTGGTTCACTAACAGCACATACTAGTTTAATCAGATTCAGTTTTCTCCTGCTGAACATTTGATAATGAGTTATGGGGGGGAGGGGAGGGGGGGGGTCGCATGAGCTGACATGGACAAAGAAGCTGGCACAGACCCCTACATACCCAGGGGATTATTTCTGAGATACACATCAGCGGTTTCATGATCAGAAATGACAGAACAATCGAGTGTAATTTAAATACCAGTGATGTTTTCACTATCAGAGTGACTCACTGTTGTGTTGCTGAGGAATAGGTGCATCTCAACAATCCGGCTTAAAAGGCACTATCTGACTTCATCACAAATTGAGTCACCCACATATTCATGGTCTGTGAGTGCCACTTCGAGATTGCTTTTAGAGGAACATAGCAGGGCTAAATAGACCCATTTAAGAGATAAATGATAAAGCACATATCCGTGTTGCCAGCTGGGATGTCAGATCTTTAATTCTCAGTACTGTATCTCAAACACTGCCGTCTAACAGATAGTATCTGACAGTTCCCTAAGCCTTGGAGAGCATCACCTGACTGTCCACAGGCCCCTATTGATGGTGTGTTGTAACCTCAGACAAATCACCTTCACTGTTCGTGGACATACGGTGTCTCATCAGTCCCATAGACCATCTGAATAATTCATAAGCTGTTTCTCATTTGGTTATATTTATCAGGCTGAAACTTTGGCTTTTTTTTTTTTTTTTAAACGAAAGGCCTTGGTGAACCAGCCCTAACTCACAGAGGAGGACAAGTTATATTTCTCCGTGGAAATAAAAACTTTCCCCTCCTCTGTATTTGCATAAATTGCTCTCTGGTGGCGCAAATATGCGTCACAATGAACATTTCTGCAAGTGTAAGATACTTGACCTCCTCATCATTCTCCGCCTTGAAGTTCATTGAAAAGCGACATTGTTTCTTTAAGATTGCACTCGCAGTCATCAGCGGGTCTGTCCATTGTTGGGGGAACAGAAAGCGAGTTGAGATTGATATACGGGGGCCGAAGACAAGTTGCGCATATCATCAGCGGACCAGCTGCAGTGCAGGCAGCAGTAGCCAACAAGTCCTGAACGCATCCTTCCAGACATGGGTAAGAAACTCCAGCCTTTATTACCTTTTTAGCAGGTAGCACACCTCATATTATCACATCTGCACTTTATTTTATGCATTTTATGGTCGCACACTGCTATGAATGGGTCTATGAGAGGGCATCAGGAGTTATTAAGTTGTTGTTTTGTTTTGTTTTTGTCAGTTTAGAGGTCGGCTACTCGGCTGATATGAGATTTATTTCATGCTTGAGATGCGACAGGGCTCCTCTGAAAGTAGCCCTGTCGCATTTGCTTTCGGTGGCAATCTTTCTCAATTTTTAAAGAGGCGAACTTGGCCTCAGCTTTGCATTTTCTTCAGGAACGAGGCCTGTGTTTTCATTTGAGTCACAACCGAGAGATAGTGAGCCTCCTTGCGCTCAGAGCGCTTCGGCCGGGTGTTCAGGAGTGATGTCATTAATTGCTTAATTGGTACAAGGTGTATCTGAATGCACGCGGGCAAATATTTGTTAAACTGCATGTTTAAAGTTGTGGATTATGCTGTTAATACTTGTATTCCTGGAATCTAGTGACCAGAATTATTTGCGCACATAACAGTATGTTACTCATTTACTTATGTAACAACACTGAAAATATTCTGTCTGTTACTTGTTTTCTCTGTTTAGACTCTCTCTTCCACACTATAGTAAAGTTGTGCAATCTGGACAAATGGTGATCAGTCTCTCTCTCTCTCTCTCTCTCTCTCTCTCTCTCACACACACACAGCCATGTAGACGTGTTCAATTAGAGTTATATATTTGGCACTCCTACCATCTGTGTTTACTGTAATGGTACCAACCACAGTCTGTCTGCTTCCATTGTGCGTGTCTGTGTGCATGCAAGCGTGTAATGGCACACATGCACACAGTTGCATTGTTTGCTTTTCCATCCTCTTCCAGCACAGGGAGAGCTCCCCACTATCACTTCTTGTTCCTGTGTCTCCTCTGAAGGAAGTCTATGAGTGTGCGCATGTGTGTCAAGCATAGAGGTGCCTCTGGCCTTTGTTTGCTTGACATTGGTGGCCCTTGTACCCCCATGATGCTGTGGGACAAAGACTGTTGTCTCTGCAGTCACAAAAGCAGCCTCTCTCTCTCTTTCACTTTGTCTCTCCTCACTGTCTTCCCCCTTTTTCTCACACTCTCCATGCTGCGTTGTGAATGGAGCCAGGGTGCGAGCTGGGGTCAGAGCAGACACATCCCCATGCCCTTGGCCCTTGGCATCCATTCAAACAGCACATGACTATTAGGAAGAATGCACAGCTTTAGCAAGTGAGTGAAAGTGTTTGCAGCTGCAGCTGGATCCATAATGACAAAGTAGCATGAGTATATTTTCTTTAAAAGGTTGGGTTTACCCAAATTACAAAAAATAAACCTGTTGTGGTATCTCACTATGCAGACAGTTTCGGTATTATGTGCCAAGGTTTTGAGATGTCAATCTCCAGATGCTTTCCTCCAACCCACTGCAAAGGAGTTTCATTTGTGAAAAATGACAGATCCAGTTTCTCTGGATAATCCACAGGCCCCGTTCTTTCATTGGAAATACCTTTTACTCAACAAGTCCCTGAAAACTGTTCACAGCTGAAAATTGTTTCTGGAGAGAGAAGTTGCTGTTGAATGTTTCGAGTAGCAGGACTGAAACGTTTGAAAAGGATTAGTCAATCCACTGACAAATAATTGTCACCAAATTTGATAATCAATTCATGGTATTGGTTAATTATGAAGTAAAAAACGTATATCCTCTCTGACTCCAGCTCCTCCAATGTAAGTATTTATTTTCTGCTTTTCTCAGTTTTATATTGTAAACTCCATATCTTTGTGTTTTGGGCTGCTTGGGCTCTGAGAAACTGTAACGGACATTTCAAATAAGCGTTACTGCAACCTAATTTCCAGCAGCACAAGCAAAATTCAATACCACTTAATTTGCATCGGGGTGGACACAGAAATCTCATATAGGGATATCTCAAAACAAGAGCAAATAAAACCCAAACTATCTGCATGGCTAGATAGCACTAGAGTGAAGTGTTTTTTTTTTTTAATGCAATTTGGGTGAACTGACCCGTTAATAGGTTGTCGTGCATCAGTCCTTATTGAACTAACTAGTGGAAAGAGTAAAAACAATAGGAACTGTTTCTTTATCCGACGTATACAATACATGAACAAATGATTTCCTTTGAGCTGGCGGTTAATAATGTTCCCTGACCTTCACGGTGCTGCGTCTTGACTAACAGGTTGCTATGAGTGCTGTATGCGCTGTTTGGGTGGGGTGCCATACTGCTCCCTGGTCGCCACACTGCTGTGTTTCTCTGGCATTGCCCTTTTCTGCGGTTGTGGACACCAAGCACTCACAGAGACGGAGAGACTCATCGAGACCTACTTTGCCCGTAATCTCCAGGACTACATCACCCTCGCCTACATGTGCGTGGTAACATTAAGCATTCTCATCATTCATCTTTTTAACTTTGCCGTTGGATCTTCTCAGGCTGTTCTTTCTTTTTTCAGAAGGTTTAGCATCTTTGTAAAGCTGTATTTTAATAATCCCCCCCCCTCCCCTTTTTTTTAACCACCTCCTTTCTTAGCATTCAATATTTCCAGTATGTCATCTATGGTTTGGCCTCCTTTTTCTTCCTCTACTGCATCGTGCTGTTGGCTGAGGGCTTCTACACCACAAGCGCTGCCAAGCAAACCTTTGGAGAGTTCAGGAGCACCATGTGTGGCCGCTGCCTCAGCTCCACGGTGAGAGACCCAGAGTGGGACAAGTAATGGGGATTGGAGAGATTGGATGGGATTAATGCACATATCACTCCCTGGTGGGCACTGAGCTGAAAATCTTAAGGCTGCTAAAAACCTTTGGGGACATGCAAAGATAAGCATACAGTGTGTGTTTAAGCGGTTGGGGGAAAAAAAGCTGAGTGGTTGGAAGAGGAGGAGAACAGAGAGTGAGATAATAAGTAAAGCTAATCAGAGGAAAAAGTAAATGTGGTCACTAAGTGAGTCACTGCTCATAAAAACTCACTTAGATTGCTTATGTACATCAGTACATTCATTACGATGATGCGCCCTAATGTTTATTCTGCTTTCTCTCTGTACAGTTTATAGTGCTGACATATGTACTAGCTATGCTGTGGCTGTTGGTGTTCGCCTTGTCCGCACTGCCCGTCTACTTCTTCTACAACATGGATGCCACCTGCCACACCATTGACGTTCTGACTGAGACGCCGGCGAGCATCAACCAGCTGTGTGTCGATGCAAGACAATACGGTTAGAAGAGAAACCCGTTTATGGCAGTTTATGTTACAGGCTTCTCAGACAAATTGTATTCGGTTAAAGGATAAGGTGATAGTCTATATTTGTCTTATTGTCAACAAGGAATTGATTCTACTAACAAGTACTGTCCATGTAACCAAAGCCTGATTTAGCTTATTCCTCTCTGCAATACAGCTTCATTGTCCAAAAAAACAATTGAAAATGCATCAATTAGCCACACTGTTGCTGTGGGTGACATGTTACATCATTACCATGAATATGGGCACTGTAGTTTAATTTTAGTTGATTCCACACACTCCATCCTGTTGCTGTAAATAAATACTTATATCAAATGTGTATTAATCCGCAGCTAAAAATAGTCCCCAAGAAATGTGCTATTTACTGTTGTTTGGGTAACATTTGCTCAAAACCACAGTGCCCAGCTATTTAAAGACATTATTTAGCCTTAAAAACATTTGTAAAGATTAACATTAGGAATCTATGGGCTTTGGACTGACTTCACAGACAGGGTAGGGAAATCAGAAAGTATTAAGAGACACACTAATGCAATGTTGGTTTTGGTGTTTTCATAGGATTCATGGTCCGTAACAAAACTATAGAATAATGCCAGCTTCATCTTTTTAATTGTATCTGTGAGATAAACTTTTATACATTTCCACAGGGCTCCTGCCATGGAATGCAGTGCCAGGAAAAGCTTGTGGTATAACTTTGTCTACTGTTTGCAAGACCAGAGAGGTAAGAACTAGGAAATAACTCTGACTCTGTTGTCATGTTTTACAACTGGTCTGACATGAAATACAGTAAACATCACCACTAATGCATATCTCCTCCTATCAGTACCGAATGACCTATGACCTCTACATTGCTGCCTTCGCCGGTGCGGGCATCACTCTCTTGGCTCTGGTGAGTGATTATCCTTCAGCCGGGGCCAGTTTGGCTGCACTTCCACAGTGGGGTACAACAATAGTGTTATGGCTCATGTGACTTAGTGACGCTCAAAGTGTAGGCGGCGAGGCATCTCAGTCCTCCATGACTGATGACTTTTGTACTATCGCTCTCTGTTCCTTTTTTTTTTTCTCAGCTGACACAAACATCATAATAATGCCGTAATGTCTGGTGGGTTTCCAGCCAGGCAAATGGTGCACCCATTATACTTGCATGCTTCATTACATAGGCTGTTACACGGATGGCATCTGCTATCAAATTAAGGTCATAAACAGTTAATCGTTTTTTTTTGTTTTTTGTTTTTTTTTTTTGTATTTGAATTCTCGGATGGTAATCAGAATCATCTTTATTGGCCAAGTATGTTTACGCCTACAAGGAATTTGACTAAAGATGTTTCAACAATCTTCAGAGATATACACAAGGAATGATGATATACAGGTGAAACTGTTTCTGTGAACAGGATATATATATATATATAGTGCAAAGCAGTGATGAGATAAATATTAAATGGTAAAAAGATGTTACTTTATATAGATATAGTAGATGGTTAAGTACAGTGTATATACAGCCTGTTCAGATATACAGCAGGGAGTGAAATGTATTGCACATTTTGTATTTTAGACTAAAATAAATATATAATTTGTAGGTACAGTGGGTATTATAGTGTTTCGGGGTTATCTTCTCTTCACTTCAGTTCTGACAATCCCTGTCTTTTCTTTCTGTCTTCCTCCAGCTGACCTATACTGTGTCAACCACCTATAACTTTGCAGTTCTGCGGTATCTGGGGAGAAAGGGCATAGGTGCACGGTGTTAGTTCCACCAGCTTCCTGTCCGCTCTGTCACTATTTCACCACCAACATGGGGATATAAAGGGACGGCGACAATTCTCTCCTTCCACATCATCTGCACAGAACCACTTGTGCTGTTGGTTCTTTGGGCCACGAACTCTTAAAAATCTTTGTAATTTTACTTTTCTTGTTGGAAAGAATGTCATTGTTTTGTTTTTCCTTTCTTTGTTTTTTTTTATGGGTGTGAGGTTTGCTTTGACCTACATAAAGTCCTGTGTCAGTATTTTCAATGCCATGTCACCAAAATATTTTTTTAAACTTCTGCTTTTGTTGCTTTGCTGAGGTTAGTGTCTAAAATTCATTTCTGCTTCCCATCACGCTCCAAATACAAATAACACACCACTAATAAATTAACATATGTAAGAAATAACAAGCAATTTGCAACACATGTGCAGCTAGAATGCAGCTGTTACGGAGAATAGGGATTATGTGTTACCATGGCTACCATCCCTCACATCTGGTTGCCATGGTGGCAGACAAGCACGCATTTGCAGTCTCACGCTGACCTCAGGACTTTTCTCACGGGCTGGAGAAAAGCCTCAACAATGGAGTCATGCCTGTTTTAAAAGCTAGCCAATAAGGAGCCAGTTCTGGGGGCCACCTGCGCTAGAAGTCTCTGCCAAGGGTTATATTACATGTCAAGGGAGAGGGTCCTCAGGACAAAGAGAGGGTAAGACTTCTCTAAAGCCTCAATGCAGCTCCTCTGGGGCAGCAACTACACACACAACACATCCACACGCTGCTGCATGACCCCCCCACCTCCCCCCGAATAATGGAAATGATGGATTCAAGAGTCAGGGGACTGAAGGAAATTTCGATTATTTTGAATAGTTTCTTTCTCACAAAGGGACATACTTGTTTAGTTCTGATCTAGAAAGGTCTGAAATTGTTTCTCATACTTTTGAGATGGCAAAAGCACTAGGTGCTGATTTATCGAGTAACCTCATATTATTAGACCTAAAACACATTGTTGAGGTGTGACTCCCCCTGCTGTTAATGCATGACTGAGGTACTATTATAGAGATAGGACAGCTTTGTTTTGTCTCTAATTCTTTAGGAATTTTGTTGTAGTTATTGTATAACACATCTTTTTACTTATTGTAGCTGATTTTACTACTACTTTTACACTTTGGTTATTACTAACTATTTTTTGCAACAAAATAAGTAGATTATTCTATTTGTTGGAAGCTTTACGTAGCTGTGAGTGGTGGATTTGTCAAGTGGCAGCTGGCCGTTTGATGATTATTTTTTTTTCTGTTGGTAATATTTGATAATAAAAAGAATATTGTTTTGAAGTATTTATGCAGAGTGCCTCTGAAAATCATTTATTTGTAGTCTGCGCGCAAGTGCAAGTCCGGTGTTGTGTCATGGTGTTTAAGTGGCGCTCCATCCTTGGCTTTTGGCCACATCTAGGGGCCAAAGTGTTTTGTAAGGTGTTTTGTATTCTCTCCTCTTGTGCCCACAGGTGCACTGTTCCCTGCACTTGGCTGTGAACCAGGTGTACCTGAGGAAGCTGAGGCACAGAGCGAAAGAGGAGAGGAGAGGCTATGACCTGTATGGGCGACTGCAGAGGGACAGAGGAGGGACTCTGTGCTCTCCGTATCCCGCAAACGCATCCGACAGCTCCTGAAAGCACCTCTAATTTATTTGTATGTTGGCATTTGTTAAACTGATTCCCTTCTTTATTTTTGTTTTTGTGGAAAAAATTGGGTATTTTGTGTTATATCAAAATTTATAAGATCATACAAATGCAGTTGGGAACTTTGATTTTGAACTGAGCCATAACAGTTCAATATATAGTTCTGATTTCTTATGTTGTTCTGCATTTGACTCATGTCTCTGTACTTTCTGAATGTCTACTCAAGTCAGAGAAGTTTAAGAAGATGCACTTTGAAGGCAGACATGACGAAAAGAAATGTTTTTTTTTCATGCATAGGTCTGATTTCACAGTATGCGGTGCATGCTTGATATCCTTTTTAATGAAGGGGAAAATAAAAATGCAGAGCATGCTTGATATTCTTTTCTAACAAAGAGGAAATAAACAGTGTTCACTGTCTCTCGGGTTCCCACACACACACTTGGTCATTCAATCGTATTCAAGGTCTTGTGTGATGAAATTCAAATAAGGCGAGTTCGGGGGTAAAAATTAAAGACCCTTGTTTTACTCATGATTTTGCTGAAAAATAGAGAAATGCTACATTTTAACATTACTGCTTGTTTCTGCTAATGTTGGGGCTTTTCCTGATAGTGAGGTGGAGAGCTGAGGTACACTAGATAAATTGGAGTGACATATTTAAGTTTTTAAAACAGTTTCCAAGCGATTGTTTTCTAGCTTTAAAGTCATTTCAAAGTCATATATATATATATACTTTCATGTATTTTCACGGCATGAGCACAAAAAAAACCCACAAGATATTATCTCCATTTGGTATGTGGCATGTTTTATTTGTAGCCAAGCACTGGAAGAGTATTCAACGCTTTGCCAGCATGTTGGCACAGTCTTATCCTCTATAGTGCAAAAAAAGAGGAGTAAGGGAAGTTGTACATTAGATCAACAGATAATTAAGATCAAGTCGGACAGTTTAACTTTCACACAGCATAAACCACACTCACGGGTTGAGCACTGGGGGGAGCGAAACAGACGTTCAGTGTCATTTTGTACATTATTATAAACTGAATGCCCTTTGCAATTTACATCAGCCATTAATAGGGACAGCCCAAACAAATTAGTTTTTACATTCATAAATATTACAGCAACATTAAAAAAAAAAAAAAAATACTGACAGACTGGGTTGCCGTTATATAAGACAACATCATGAGGGAAAACATACTGTAGATTATGATACCAGCTTATAAATATCAGATTCTCGTTTATGTTAGATTTCAGGTAAACGCTGTGGTCGGCTACATCATTTTAACAGGATAGAAAATTAAATATTACAGTAAGAAGAAAACTAACAAATGATAAGCTAACAGCCCTCATTTTTGCTTTGGATTAATGTAGGCTAACAGCTTGATTGTGTTAAAATGCCCAACTCAGTTCACAGTTCACAGTTTCTCTCATACACTCAGTACCAGTCCTCAAACACACCTTATAAAACTTACAGTAATCATATAAACAAGCTATTTATTATAAGCCTACATTAAACCAAAGAAGCATGTTATAAGTAAATATGACAGTACCTGACTGGATTGGGTTCACTTTCACAGTGAAGCTCTTGTAATGTTCATCATTAGTCTGCACGTATACTGATTTATGATGCAATTTTTGACTTGAAAGGCAAATAATGTGATCTCAGGCTGACAATACACAAGAAAACCGTATGAGAACATGGAGCTATAATGAGACCCATAGCAACTTTGTGCATTCAGAAGATGAAAACATTTTATCTTATTAATGCAACAGGTTTGGTTGTTTGAGTAGACACAATCTAAAATACTATTGAACTCAAAATACTGATGAGAATGGATTCAAAACATGTTAAATTCAGTTTGAAGCTTTGAACACCAACCATATTATTTTCTCGAACCACAAAGGCTAAAAACAAAGCCCTGTGGCCAAAAGCAGTAAACCAAGTCAAATGTACCTATGGCAAGTAAGCCTGTATGTAAAAACATTGAAATAAAAGTAAAGTACCATTCAGCTGAAAGCAGGTAAACATCATAAAGTCCTCAGAATACTCTGAGGTGATACTAAGTTATGTGTTTGAACAGAGAGGAGAGGTGATGCACATTGCACATTAGTGGTAACGACATTATCCTTGTGCTCGGGATATTTCACATTCGGCTGAGACCTAGAATGACCAGACAAGGCGTATATAATATACTGTAGAGCAAAGAGACCTTCAGAATAGGCAAAGCTCAGGGACTGGAATGTTAAGGCTTGCCACGCAATCAACAGGGCAGACACAGGATTATAAATATGCCATAATTATGAAAATGATTGTTAATTCTAATAATTATAACCTCCTCTGCACATCAGGAATACAGACTCTAATCAGTCCCTGATCAAACACTGAAGCTTAATGTAAATATCAGACCATGGTTGCAAAAAGTAACACATTAAAAGGGTGGAAATGTGCTTCACAGAAAAATAAACAGCAGTTCATGAACAGTAGAAAAAGCAGTGTAATTTCTGAACTTTGAGAAACACTGAACCTTAGTATACAGGTTCATGTACATAAATCACGGGACATACAAATGATCTGCCAATGCCTTACTTGTACACTTGACAACACCTCTGGCTACACTGTAGTGTAGTGATAAGAGATATATTAAGAGCACCACAATTGCTCGTACCAAACACAACTTACACAACTGCAAAATTAAAGCCCACAATTCCCTTCAAATTAAAGACAAACATCTTCCATATTAGTGCAGCAATCGCTTATTCTTTTTGTACCTTAAATCATATTTGTCGTCGTACTGATAATGGGAGCTCAAATATCTGCCTGGACAGGGAACACTGGCAACTCACTGTCTGCCTGTGTCCAGAAAATACATCAGTTCTCTGATAACAAGGGAATTATGATGTTGTATTCAAAGTCCCCCTAAAACCCGGGATGTTGCTGTGCCAATGGTAGTGTGCTCTTCAGGAGAGGATGTGTATATTTGTTTGTTCACTGTATTATTTAAAATTTCTATTATTTTGATTAAAATAAATGCTCTGGAAGTATTATTTGATACAACCCCCGCATAGGCAGACGAAGCTGAAGCTGGGTAAAAATGTTTTGTGCAACACTACTGAAAGTACCAAGATGAGTGTGCCTGTTACAGAGTGCCTGTGCCTTGGTTAGAGTAACAATTCAACAATCTAGACACTGGCTAAACCCGTGACACGACCCTCCTCAGAGCCGCTGTATCTTATCCGTATTATCTGTAGGGGATACTGTATCAGTACCTTGTACCTACAGTACATGTACCATAAACAATATCTGACTGGCTCGCCAAAACTGCCCCAGGCAAGTTTCAGTCAGAGAGATGATGAAAACGTGGATTCACACCTGACCAGTCAACAGCAAGACGTGCGAGATGTTTTGCGGTTGCCATGGAGATCTATAGTACCACTTAGTAGCGTGTGGTCAATCTGGTCCTCAGCAGCCAGAACTTCCCTGACAGCTGCCTCGAATGCAGCTGTGACATTAGTGTCATCCTTAGCACTGGTCTCAAAGTAAGGGCAGCAGCCGTTCTCCTCACACCAGGCCCGTGCTTCATCCTCTCCCACTTCCCTCTGCTCCATGTCTACCTTATTCCCAAGTACCACAAAAGGAAACCGCTCAGGGTCTTTAACGTCCGAATAATGCATGAACTCCTTCTTCCAGCCGCCGAGGTTCTGGAAGCTCTGCAGATCATTCACAGCAAATGTGAGCAGGCAGCAGTCGGCGCCTCGGTAGAAGGGCGTGCGCAGGGATTTGAAGCGCTCCTGGCCCGCTGTGTCCCAGATCTGAAGAGTAACCAGGCGCCCGTCCACCTCCAGGTCCCTGTTGAGGAACTCCACGCCAATGGTGTGAAAGGACTGGGAGTCGAAGCGGTCTGTGACATAACGGTTCATCAAGGAGGACTTGCCCACTCCTCCGTCCCCCAGCAGGATCACCTTCAGCAGCAGGCTCTTCCCGCTCATCATGCTTCCACCCACCCCTCCTGACTGGGCTACAGTCCTCCACACCAGGTGGCAGACCAGGGTCAATTTAACCTAGAAAAAGGAAGAAAGAAAAAAAAAATAGACAATTGCTTGACGCACATCACTGTTGTAAAATAGGAACTGAAAGATACTGACTTCTCAGAAAAAAAAAAAACACCCATTAGTGTAATGATGATGTGTAATGGTTGACTAGTTTGAGTGACATAATGACAGAGGTGAATGACCGAGAGGTCTGCTATAGCTCTGTCAGCTATGTCTCTGGTTAAAGTAAGGGGCATAGTACTGTGCTAGATGACAACAGCCTTGTTGTTTACTACATGACACGGAAATACTGACTCATGGTTGTCTACACATGTACTGAGCCTGGAAGATTAAACTGAACTGAGCAGGTGCCAGACCGATGTAGGATATAAACATTATCCTAAAAGACGAAGGACAAAATGGGTTTTATGACATATATAGGAGATACCGTGTAGGAGTCACAACAACAGGGGCGAGTCAGGATCATGAGCCGACTCTGGAAGCGACCACTGCACCTGCGCAGACCACTAACGTGTCCCAGCTTGTTGTCAAATGTGGCTGGCGGCTAAAACTGATTAAACCGCTTTGTCGATGGTCTCCGCAAAGCTGTCCGTGAAGGTGTCTCAGGGCAGATGTTAGCTAGCTAACAGTCCTCTAAAAAACTTTCGTGCAGCAGACAATAAAACTGTTATGTAGCTTCCCTGTCAACTAACTTAGCAAGCTGGCCGGCCGGCTAGTGTGGATGTCTTGTTGACATCCATCCTGGTCAGGCTAACCGTTAGCTTCAGTGCATGAGCCACAAAACTAATTTTAACAGCTTTTTAAGCAACGAAAGACCAAATGTTGCACTGATGTGATCTATCTATAAATTAATGCATCTAATATAAAATGAACAAAAGTGTATTTTCACTCACCCAGTACCTAATAGTTGATATGATGCTGCCTGCCCTGTTCCCCTACATCTGACTGGGATCGAGCGTCGTGACGTCACGTGCGCGCCCCCGTTGACGAGCTAAAACCGGGGTCCTAAAGCCCGTAGAGTCACTTTCCATTTATGGCAAAGGAGAAGGGTCTATTTACAGACTTGCAGACCTACACGACACACCCCCTGACCCCTCACCCTAACCCTAACCACCTCACTGCTCTTGCCTAAACCTAACCTAACCTAAAAGTGGGTGTGTCATGTAGTAAAGTGGGTGTGTCATGTAGTAAAGTGGGTGTGTCAAGTCACTGTGAGGTATATACTGAAGCCGAGAACGGCCGTGCTTGCAATTATTTTTTAATGTCGATATCTCGAGATCACAAGTTAATTTATCTCGTGATCTCGAGAAAGCAAAAGGCCGATTTCTTGAGATAGCGAGATGATTTATCACGTGAGTTATCACGGGTGGAGCTCATTCTCATTTGCTCACCCCTGTCTTCTCCTCTCCATGTCCCCCACACATGGATAACTCAACCATTTAGATCAAGTACAAGAAGCCTTCAGGTGGCTCATAAGAAAACAGGTTCAAATCTGTCATATGTTGGTTCTTGTTCCCTCTCTCCACCCCACTTTCCTTTCTCTCATTAAGTCTAATGGAAATGAAAATGCTTGAAAGATAGCTATTGGTACTTCTACATGAAACATCCCATCATATTATGACCAGGAGTTATTCAACCTGCCATGTCGCTGTGACACAGATGCCATCAAAAAAGGTGCTGTTAATAATAACAGGTACTCCTTGATCTGACATTTTCAGCTTAAATCAGTTGCTGCAGTTGTCAAGACGCCATCGATGCTGGCATGGCACTCCTCATTTCTGATAATCATTATAAGTAATTAGAGGAAACAACCTTCTGTTTTCTCGAGATAACGGGTTGATTATATCGTTATCTTGAGATAACAAAGCTTGTTTTCTCGAGATAATGAAATAATTAACTTGTCATCTCGAGATAACAGCTTTTTAAAAAAGTAATTGCAGCACGGCCATTCTCAGCTTCCGTAGGCCTGTAACAGTGCAATAATAAGTGTATTTACTCAAGTATTGTGCTTAAGTACATTTTAAGGTACTTATGCTTCACTTAAAGAAGAGAATGAATAATAATGTGTATCTGATATGGTTTTTCGACAAAAAAGTTCAATTAGGCTCGACCCTTAAAATTGGATTTTCAATGAGCACAGAGAAACTTTCCACTTTCAGCAGGTGAATGTGAAAACAGCCTTTAAGTGTCAAACTCTGCACATATATCATTCTGCACAGTGAAGCTCAAACATACTGTGCAAACAAGAAGAAAAACCATAGACTGTAAAAAATATGGACGTAGCCACCGTGACGTCACCCACTGATTTCTGAAGAGCGGTTTTGAAGCTCAAAGTGGGCGGCTCCGGCCGTCGCCATCTTGGCAGTGCCTGACTCTGCTTAACTCCCGGCTAATCCAAAATGGGCAAAGACGTGGAGCTGAGGCGGGCCAAATGAAGCCTGGTTGCTGAAACAAGCCACCTAGCGGCTAGCGACCTGTCACTCAAAGCGGCCACGTCCTTAATTATGCATAACTTTACTTAATAAAATTTAAACGGGTATAAAATATTCAGCCCCCGTACAGTTGTCATGAAAGGGGAAATTAGCTATAGAGAGCAAAACCTTTCTTTGTACCAGGCTGTAAACATGTTTATTTCTGCTGTAAATTTAGGCATTTTAATGTCTATGGGGACTGACTCGCTTTTGGAGCCAGCCTCAAGTGGCCATTTGAGGAACTGCACTGCACTGTTTTTGGCACCTGTGCATTGGCTTCATTTTTCAGCCCTGGAGGTTGCCGCTTGAAAAAAACACATTTTGGAGTGGAGGGGGACTTTAAGTAGCTATACTATTCTCTGCTTCTTATACTCAGAGCTGCAATCGAGTAGTTGAGTAATCGTTTAGTCAGAATCGACAGAAAATTCCTCTCCTAAATGCTTACTCACACCCCACCAAACACACTTATGTGTATTAATCTATTTATCATGTGCAAAACCACACCTGTGCAACAATGTGCAATATAATGTATATTTGTGTATATTTAAATTCGTCTCTCTTATCTTTCTCTCCTCTCTCTCTATTTTTTATAATTATAAATATTTAATTATATACTCTAATTGGAAATAGAGCTCAAAGAAGCCAAATTTCACTGCCTTCAATGTTGCCATCTGCTGTGTTGCTGTACATGTGGCAATAAAAGCTCCTGAATCTCTCTTGAATAATCAATTAATCATCTCAGTCATTTTTCAAGCAAAAATGCCAAACACTGGTTCCAGCTTGTGTTATGTGAGGATTTGCTGTTTTTCTCCAGCATATATAACAGTCAATTGAATAGCTTTAGGTTCTTCACTGTTGGTTGGGCAAAATAAGCAAACTGGAGGTCTCTCTAATAAATTGTGAATGCCATTTTTTCCACTATTTCTTAACATTTCATAGGCCAAATGATTAATCATTTAATTGAGAAAATAATCTGCAGAATAATCAATAATGGAAATAATTGGTAGTTGCAGCCCAAGATACATTGTATCTTTCACTCCAATAGATTTATTTGCTGCAGTCTACTAATTACTTTGCAGGTTGAGATTCTGTGTGCAAAACACATGTTGAACCTGTGAACTGTTAAGGTTAAAGTTCACAAGAATATATAAAGAAGACAGAATTAACTGCATCTCAACCAGCTACAACAGTGGAAAGCTACTTACTCATTAGTGCATCAGTATTAAAAAATCAATCACATAATATATAATAATATAATAATATAATACTCAAAGGAGCATTTACTTCTAATACTTTGAATATATGCTGTTCATATGTCTGTACCTTTTACTTAAGTATGATTTTGAATGCTTATAATGGACTATATCAAAATTGTAAATGATCTGAATATTTTTTCCACCACTTTTAAATCAGAGGGCAATAAAACCTCATTTTCAGTCCATTAAGCTGTGGCAAGAACATACAAAGTCATATTTAAAGAGGATTTTTTTTAATTATAAAAAAAACTTTCTTGCAGACATTATTTTAAAAAGGCATTTTTTTTTGCTTAAAATCAATAAAGTAAAGCAAATGAAGGAATGAGGTTGATGACTTTTTAAAAAAAATCAATGTCATTGTACATTTATACTAGTTTCACGACAGCAGAAGTAAATAACAAGCACCTGTTGTAACTATGAGTAATACAATATTCAAAACTGTTTTTACTTCAGACTGATGTCTTTTAGGTTTTTGTATCAGATATTTTTTTATTTGTTTTACTTTAGACACTTTTTGTTTTATACATACCTACACACCCTAAATACATTAGAGGTACTATAGCCTATAGTTTTTGCAGTATATTATATTAAAACATCTTCGGAAAGAAAAAAAAACAATTGTTGTTACAGTAGATTCACACAAAATAAATTTGGCGTCAAATTTGTAAAAGTTGCACACTGAACAAATTTATCACAGATATCTGTTAATTGTTTGTATCTTTTTAAATTATTTTTATGTGCATATTTTTTATTGTATTTTGTATTACTTGACTGAGAAATCCTGTAGGCTTGCCTGTATTTAGTAGCCATTCTTTCTCCGGAGGTATAAACTAGGTGGCGGTGTAGCGCGTAATTAGTTTGCGACCAAAGAAGAAGAAGAAGAAGAAGCAGAAGCAGAAACGTAGAAGAAGAAGAAGCCAGCTGTTTTTGTCCCTGCTGTACCGCTGGCTGTTATTGGACAGCATCCCGTTATCAACACTCTCCAAAGCCTTTAAACTTTAACAGAAGATAGCTTCCTATTCCTGTTCCGGAGACCTGAGAGGGAAAGGCACCTTCATGTGTTTGTCGCAGTGACGACAAGGGTAGGAAACTGTATAATTGCTTCGTTACTGATGCTTGCTCTGATAACACTGACACGTACGATTGAAATGTTAGTTACGAGGCTGTTTGTTCAGCAAAGTTAGTTGCCAGCAAAATAAGTGCGACTGTAACACTTTCATTTGGGCAATGCAGAGCTTCAAAACAGAGCTTCACTTAATTTGCTGCACTGTGGATTCACACCAACATTAAACAGATAAGAAACTGAATTGGTTTTATGCTTTTGAAAGGTGACCTAATTGTATCTGACCAATACACGTGTTTTCTGTACTTTTCAACCTCCCAGATGGCAGGTAGGGGCAGGATGGTGCCCTGTGTGTGTCTGGGGCTGTTTGGCGTCTTGTGCTGGGTCTGGGTCTCCTTTGCCTCCTTTCCTGATGACCAACTTCCCCTGGAGGCCTTGGATGCAGTGGACCGAGGAGCCTTTCAGCCCCAGAGTGCTCTAGCAGAGATGGAGTTCGCCTCCATCAGCTCATACCGAGGTCCTGGCAACAATGACCGCCGCAGTAACAAGGAGCTGCCCATTCTCCTGTGGTGGAGCGGGGGATTGTTCCCACATTTTCCTGGAGACACGGAGCGCATTGACTGTGCCACATCCTCTTGCCTGGTCACAAGCAACCGCAAGGTACCAGAGATACTTAACCTTTATAAAGCTTGTTACTCAAACTCTCGGCTTAGACAGAGAGAAGATGCATGCACACATTAATAATAATTATCATCCAAAGTTGTTCTGCCAGTAATCTTGAGCTTGATCTTGAAAGGTCCAGCAGTACAAACGGACAGCATCCATCATCTTTTATGGGACAGACTTCCGTGCGTATGAGGCGCCGCTCCCTCGTCTCCGTCACCAGACCTGGGCACTGTTCCACGAAGAGTCACCCATGAATAACTACGTGCTGTCTCACGGACCAGGAATCAGGCTGTTCAATTACACTGCCACGTTTCGCAGGGAGTCCGACTATCCTCTGACCCTGCAGTGGCTGCCCTCTCTGAACTACTTGCTGAAACCTGTAGCCGTGTCCCTGAAGGAGAAGAACCGGCTGAGGAGGGAGGGCCTGGCCCCTGTGCTCTACATGCAGTCTCACTGCGATGTGCCGTCAGACAGAGACAGATATGTCCAAGAGCTCATGAAGTACATCGAGGTAAAGGGCATAAATGTTCTTTCAGGGCCATATTTACTAAGATGCACACTAGATGAATGTAGCTGCTTCCAGTTTAGTGCCTGATGTATCAGGGCTGCTTAATGCAACATGTACGTTAAGTTGCAATGTTGCAGTTATGACAGCTAAGGAGCAGTCACACTTCTGCATGCTGTAGCTTTGCTCTCAAAGCATAAAAGTTCCATTTTATTAAAGTAAAACAGCGGTAATAGAGTCTCATTTGGCAGTTAATAATTAATTTAATCTCATCCTCCGGTTTTTGAAAGAGAGCTCTTCTCTAATAGAATACTCCTTTTAATTGTCTTGTTTTTGTCTTTTTTCATGTTCTGCACAAATTTTAGGATATCTTTCTGCTCGGTTTTAAATACCATTATTAATAATCTCCTTTATTTTGAACCCTACTAGAGACACTCTTTAAAATAAATATCAATTGGCTCTCATGCACTGACAATCTCTAGTTTAGAGTCTTCCTCATTTCCACTTGCACATACTTGTTTGCAGGTCAAAATCCTGCATGCAACTGCAGTAACACCGCTTTAAATTTAGCCCTCAGTGTGATGTTTGTGAATTCCCATCAGGGAATACTAGGAATGTCTAATCAGGTTATTTTTAAAAAATGTAGACCATTAAAAGCGTATCAGTGTCACATGAATAATCTCTTCGTAATGTCTCCATCCTTCTCTGTTTTTCTCTCTGTAGGTGGACTCTTACGGGAAATGCTTGAACAACAAACCTCTACCTGAACATCTGAAGGACACGTCCACTGCTACCAGCGAGGATCCCAACTTCATGGGTTTTGTTGCACGCTACAAGTTCCACCTGGCACTGGAGAACGGCCGGTGTCCAGATTACATGACAGAGAAGCTGTGGCGGCCTCTCCATCAGGGCTGCGTGCCCGTCTATCGAGGCTCCTCTGTGGTGGCAGACTGGATGCCCAACGACCATTCTGCGATCGTCATAGATGACTTCCCCTCACCAAAAGCTCTTGCCGACACCCTCAAATTTCTGGATGAGAACGATCATGAGTATGCAAAATATTTAGGGTTCAAACACCCCAGCCGTATTACCAACACTCGTTTGCTGGAGGCTCTGGAGACCCGCGAGTGGGGGGTTAATGACATGAGTAAACCCAACTACTTGAATGGATTTGAGTGTTACGTGTGCGACCAGGAGAATGCACGACTGGCGGCAGAACGAGCATACAGGAAGGCTCCTAAGAAGAACCAACCTCCTCAGCCAAAAATGGCTAAAAACTCTCACATGGGATGCCCCCTGCCCAGCCCGGGGTACGGAGACGTCCGAGACCTACCTGCAGATGACGGGTGAGTTTGTCTTAAATTACTCACCGTGCCAGGTGCGAAAGCCTTTTACTTTCTGCGCTTTAATGTGAATAACAATGTCCCGAGGGGAGAGAAATCAGTCTGCTTTAATTGTCTAATTAAAATATCCTCTGTGATGAGCCTAATCTGTTTGTATATCTGTCCACAGATGGTTGCAAATATGGCCTCAGGATTACTGGCAGAGCCTGGACCAAGCAGAGGGGCTGGAGTCTCTGATAAGACATAACGAGTCCGACCCTTCGCTGCTGTGGAAGCACATCCAAAGCATTGCTGTGAGCAGAGCCAGAGGAAAACACTGACACAGGCCTCAAAACAAACCCGGGGATGGAGCACATCCAGGATTACAGGGGTGTCCTATATTATGCATCCCCTCGGTTTAGATGAGGGAATGAAGCAGAAATTACTCCGATTTTTGCACCTGAGCCAAAACTCCTTTACCCATATGAGCAGTTTAGTTATACTATAACAGATTTTGATATTGATATGACCTACTTTTGTCCTTTTTGCCAAGTTTAGTAATGGGAAAATAATGTCTGAGAACGTAATATGCTAATTATTTCAAGTCGTTTTATTACCATAACTGAGGTGCAATCACTGCCCTTAGTCCGCCTTGCACAGAGGCACATTCTCAAGGGAGGCAGATTTTCATTGGACTGGGGCAGAGCCAAAGACTTGTCCTCTGTACCAAGGGAGCTCTGCCTAACTGTGTGTGAAGACCATCAAGACAGTAGCCAATGAACAACACTGGGTTTTTTTTTTTGTTTTTTTTTAACAGTTACTCAGCAGGTAACTGATGGTTATTAGCTAAAGTCACATTTATGTACACAGCTATTTTGAGTGACTATGCAAGGAAAAGTATTATTTCACCAAGGAGCGGAGAAAGGCAAGCACAACTCTCCAGAGGGAGATCACCACTGCATTTGCAAAGTAGTTCTCAGGAACAGCTCATCTAATGGACATCTTGTGGTTGATACTTTATAATATTGACCTAACTATTTTCTGTTACACGACGCTACGCTCATCAGTATGTGCAATAATTTTCCGAGTTATGCTTTTTCTAACACGTAACTGCTTGAAATTGTCACGTGTGTCTACTAGCACACTACCTTTGTATCACATATTTATACCAGGGTTATATAAATCATTTTATTTTGTTAACAAAGCATCATACAAGTGAACACTATTTTGTATCAAGAAGAACAAAGGAAGTAAACATTTTGTAAAAAGTCATTTTCTTGCATAACTAATGTACTAAATTATAATATTGTACCCCGCTTGCCAGTATTAGTCTGTTCACAGTTATATGTAGCACATCATAGACATATTGACATGTACAGACGTATCCTTCATAGTTTACTGAGGCAGATATAGCTTTCACCACTAGGAAAAACACAAGCTTGTATAACGAGTTTTGCAAAATTGGAAATTTAACCTAATGTAAGAATCAACATTAAGCAATCGTATCGTTCATTATTACGGTCTCTTTGATCACCCTAAACCACAGTGTTCCCTAAGTTCAAACTGAACACAGTCCAAACTTTGTGAAAGACCAGTTCTCACTTTATATGCAAATGAACATGAAGGGAAGGGGACGAGGATAAGAGGCTGCTGGAGAGCTTCAGTAATCAGTCGAGGGCTTTGGAGTAGCAGCTCTCGCAGTAGACTTTCCCACCATGTAGGAACATATTGTAGAGAAGGTCTCCCATAGGCTTACCACACACACCACACTGAAAAATTAGGAGACTGTCGTTAGAAAATGTGATTATGAAAAAAAAAAGAAGTAAAAAAGCAGTGTTTTTTATCTTTGAAATTCTGCCATACTCATTTACTGCTCCATAAAACACAGTAAACACAACTGTTGTAGTTTCAAGAAGACAACTGATTAAACCTTTGATTCATGGACTGGCAGCATGCAATAGCAAAACATAATTTGTACTTGAAGAGATGCTTTTCTAATAACTACGAAGGAACTAAGGTAAGTAATTCTACAGTATCGGTCAAAAGTTTGGACTCAGTTTCTCATGAGAAAGTGAGTCCAGGGGGTTATGTACAGGACTATTTCTTGGCTAGATGTAATGACCTCCTAAAGTCTTAGATGGTTGCTTGGTGACCTCATGATGACAACTGCAGGAAGTCACAGCGCCCGGACAAGAAAATAGTTGCTAAATTGACCTTCTCCTAGCTGTAGCATAGTGTTTACCGTTCAAACACGAGGTTGGTATCAAACTCTCGACAAGAAAGCGAATAAGTCTATTTCTGAAAATGTCAATTCCTTTAAGAGGAACAAAAGGTTATTTTCTTCAGTCCCTTCAAGGACACATGAATATATACAACATTTTACTGTCCAATAAATACCACGAACTATACAGACAATTTACCTGGAAGCAGTCAGGGTGGCAGTTGATATTGAGGTGCTCAATGGTGATCTTGGCATCATTGCCCACCAGCTTGCCGCAGTATGTACAAGTGGATGACAGCGATTCACTGAGGACACACAGTGATTGAGACAAGTAAGTTTGGGCACTGACTCAGAAACAGCTCTTGCGCAACTGCAGCTCTCTCTGGTAAAATAACCTGTGACCCTCTGTCCTGTGCAAGGGAATTTAATAAGTAAATAATCCTTTGATGTCCCCGCTTAGCCTCCTAATGAGCAGGCTTGGTGGAATTTCTGCCCTACTGCTTACACATATCTAGTTTCGTCAGAACTGGAAATAACAAGGCAAGGGGGAGAAAGGGCTCCCATTTAAAGCCGGTTTAATACAGGTTTAGGGAATTGCCTTATTACCTGGAGTGAGTGAAAGGTTTGCTGTAAGAGCACCTAATGGAACTTAATGTCAAAATATGACCCAAACAAGAGCAACTAGGAAAGACTGAATTATGTGCACCCAATGCTGAAAATCTGCTGTTGAAACATGTGAAATTGTAATACTGAAAGAAGTTGAAGTGGCAGTGATGATATAAATACTGAAAGCAGTTAAAAATGGAAGAGCTGAAAGAAGCTGAAGTGTTACTTTAAGGGTCAGCAGCAGGTGAAGTATTAGTTAGGAGTGAAAAGAGTTGAAATGTCACTCAAAGTGTAAGTGATAAATTGAGCTGGAAGTGGGAGTTGAAGTGGAAACCCTGAAAGATATTAGTGCCAGTTCAAGTGTATAAACTGACGGAAGACATCAGTTAAAGCATCGAAGTGAGAGGACTCGAAGCATTTAAAGTAAATTCTGTATGAACAGTGGAACTTGTGGGAGTTAAAAGAGCAGATGTTTTTTTTTTTTGTTTTTTTTTATTGTTCAAAAGGTGAAAGGATTTGACGAGTCAATCAAAGCGTGAACACTGAAAGGAGTTGAAACGCCCCCGTTGAAGGGAAACAGATGAATGCAGTCGAAATGTCAGTCGACGTGCGAGTGGTAAAAGGCAATTCAACTGTCAGGAGATGAAAGCAGTCGAAGCGTCAGGGGAGAGAGGGCGCAGATTTAATACACGTTTAGGTGATTGTGTTATTACCTGGAGTAAGTGGAGGGGCTGCTGTATGAGGAATTGACAGAGCTTGGTGTCAAATTATCTGACCCACTATGGAAACAAGAACAATATCATCATTAGAACAGAGTTAGAGTTCATTCAGCAGTAGTTAGCTGTTGTAAATAATATATTGGTCCTACCTATCGTTGGTGTCTCTGGCGTTATGCAGGGACAGCTCTGTTGTATTGACGTACTCCTTCACATACACAAAACCCCTTGAGCAGAGGCAGGTGAAGATGAACTCAGTTAATATCTATAGTTAAAATGGATATTAGCTGTCACTTTAATTTAAATGTCTAATTTGTAAAATTACTCACTTTTTGGTCTCAGGTTCTGGTGTTTGGACATGCTGGTCCTCTTCCATCACGGTGCTGGGTTCATAACTGGAGAGAGAGAGAGAGAGAGAGAGAGAGAGAGAGTGCGGCAGCGTTAGTCGTAGCTCCCGCTCACTGATGAGAGCAGCCTGATGGGTTATACAGAAGGACTCTACATCTGTCAAATGTAACTCAGGAGATAATCATTTTCTGCCATTGCTTGTTAATGGCGTGCTGTTTAACGGGCTGTGATTTGACAAAAGGACATCTCTAATACACATCATTAATCTGACATCTGGAGACTGATAATTAGAGGGAAGGAAATGAGGGCAAATTGAAAGACAATGGGTGAGCAGACCTTGTCATTTAACTTCAGTAAAAGAGTTGAATCAGGAGTCTGTCTAACCAGGCGTCACACACAAAAGTTGCAGGTAACTTTAGCTCCAGTATTAAGCCGATAGAGCTGCGTTCCCACAGGGTTTGGCCTGAATCTCTCACCCAATAACAACCACACAAACAGATCTGGTAGGTGAGTGTAAAATAAGCCCTGACGCCCTACATATTAGACCGTACGTGCTTGATTTTAAATACACTTCATTAAATGAAACATTCATTCCACTTATAACAACAAAGTATATCCTTGCTTAAAATTTCCAGAGTCATAAAAAAACCCAAAAAACTCTGGTTAAAGAAAAGTATTTTTACAAAACTGAGAAAATCAACAGACCAAATAGTAGAAAATAACACTCTGGAGAAAGTATCCTTGCATTATGCTGTGTCTGACGTTAACAAGATCATAAACCTACCGATCCATAGCAGGCTCTGGCTCACTGCGTGTCTCCCTGGAAAGTAAAGAAAGCTGTATTAGACTTTTACTGTTGGCTGTAGCGGTCAATAAGCTGGACGCAATCCAGTGAACAGGAATTCTGCAGTTTTTATTAGTGTATGAAGCTCATCTCTCTGACTCACAGCTCCAGAGGGGTCAGGGACCAGGTTTAGTGTGTTTCTACTACGCCGCAGCACAGAGCCCTCCTCCCATGCATTGTAATTGTAAACATTACCTACACGCCTCTCATTTCACTCTCTCAATTCCCAGTAATCTCCCCTGTTCTTGATCATAAGCTGTGAGTTTCTGCGAGAATCTTAAATGCGATTGGAGGTTATTTTCCCAACCTGATGGCGGTGTTGGTTGTGACTGTCTGTGTATCCTCGAGGCTGCAAAACAGAGAACATTCCAGCATAATAATAAGTTTGGCAGTGCAGGCGAAGAAGTGACCGTGTTAAAGTAAAAAATAACATGTCGAGAGAAGAAGTTCATTATTCTTCGACACAGCCACGAGGAAGTTTCAACTTGTATTTAGCTTGCCTTCATTTAAACGGGTGACAGTCACTGAATTTTAAAGGTGCTATAATCAAATCCTGCTAAAATGGTAAAGTGCTTTAATATGCATTTACCTCTCCTCCTCCTGTTCCTCCTCCTCCTTCTCCTCCTGTTCCTCCTGTTCCTCCTCTTCCTCCTCATCTGTGGTGATATTATAGACAGTGGGTAATGTCCACCTGTCCCATGGGGAGTCATTGTCAGTGGACCTTGAGCACAAAACAAACAAAGACATTACACTGTAGCATGAGAGGATAACAAAATTTGAAACTGTGTACATTGTTAAAAAAAAAAAAAAAAAAGGCGAGAAGTGGATCTGTTTACCGCAGTTGAGAGAGAAAGTTGTAATAAATATATATCTGACCTATTTTCATCGGCACCAGTGCACAATGTCTTCTGGCTCAGTGAGTACAGTGTTCATGCTGCAAAAGCCCAGTTACTTCACCGTAGTGAAAGGGAAGGAGGTTATGGGAATAAAAGGAACAGATATGCACCCGGAGCTTTTAATAAAAACATGACTTACTTTCTCTCAAACTTGACCAGCGTCTGTTGATCTTCAGCTTGGCCTCCTGGCGCAGCCTTTTGGCTGAGAGAGGGGGACATACATTGAAAGGCTTTTAGCACATAATAGACATGGATGGGTGCATGCAGACGACTGAAACATAGTGGACAGCATTGTGTGCAAGCGTAAGAGTAAATCGAAGTGTGTCATCACCTCTCTCCTGTGTTCATCTTCTGGGGTGGGCTAGTTTCCCATGTGCGTGCCCATGACCGATGAGTGCTGAGAACAAAGAGCCAAAGCGGGGAGAGAGAGAGAAAGAGAGAGACGAGGCAGAAGTTGTGACAGATCAAGCATATCAGACAACGGTAATGTGCGCTGTCTGAGAATTTGATTTCTGCAGGTCCGCACTCTTCCTTTCTTCTCTATCTCTCACTCATACATTCATAACACAATTATGCACCCGACTCAATTTAATACCTTGTGGTGTCAGTGTTGATGGGGATAATGTCATCTGCGAGGGATCCCAGTGCATTACAGCTCATGCTGTCAAACACAAGCACAAAAAAAAGGGAAAATCTAATTAGAATTTCACAAAAGCTACATCACTGTCACACTGCATGCAGAAATTTTTACTTAAGGTGCTGAAATGATTAATCATATAGTCAATCAACAGAAAATTAATCGCCAACAGTTTTGATGTCTGAGTAATTGTTTTGGTCATTTATCATTCAAAGTGACAAACATTTGCTGGTTCCAGCTTCTCAAATGTAAGAACTTTCTGTTTTATATCATTATAATTTGAATATTTTTGATGGTAGAAGAAAATAAGTAATATGAAGATATCTCTAGAATGTCTATGGGAAGTAATTTTATAGCCAGATGAATCTAAAATTACTAACAAATTAATTGATAATTAAAACAATTGTTAGCTAGAGACAAAGACAGAAAGATTTGGATAAGTGCAACTAAGTTACTTGTTATCTGGACTTGGATCTTTGTTCTTCGTGGAAGTGGGTGACACTCTAAAGAAACAAGAAAAAATAACATAAAATCAACATTAGCATAGCGTCAATAAGACGTAACCACAGGGCTGATTACCAGTGTGTCTGGTGTGATAGCTGCTGATTAGGAATAATAATTATTACAAAAACCTACAAAGCAAAGCGGTTGTGGTAACTGTGATAGTAACATGATAGTATCAGTGGTACGAACAGAGGTTACAATACAGAAAAGTGGAATTTGCATTATCATTCTCGTACCTGTTGATGGAAATATCTGCGAGGGGCTGGAACAGGTCAGAGGAGCTGTAATAGAGAAAAGTGGCTCATAATCAGAAACTGCTGCATTATGCATGCCGAGATGCTATCTGGCTGGCTGGAAAACAGTCACAGCTCCAAACCAATATGATTACCTGTTAGGGGATGTGGTCCCTATCGGATATGGATCAAACGGATCAGCCGAGCTGAAAAACAATTTCATACTGATTTCACTCTCAATTGTCAGCATGGCCCATCTTGTGTTGGAGGAATTCTGATCACATTGACTCATAATAGAAAGATTAAATGCAGTTTGAATGGTAAACAGAAACACAGAGGGACCCGGGGCCCAAACTTAATCAGAATCAGAATCTGGATGTATTTGACAAACGGAAAGACGAAGTAAAAATCAGCATATTTCAGTTTTTTCTGATTTCAGCCAATAACAATCAGACTAAACAGATCATCAATATTATCAAATCCATGTTCAGATATTTTACCAACAGGAAAATGGTGACGAGATAGAAAAGTAAGGAGGATTAAACGCATGAATGGCATGATGGGAAGAGAAAAGAGGGCAAGTAAAGGTTAGAGTAGTTCCTCTCATACACTATTTACAATGGCAGTCCATTACAAAAGCTTGAAACCTACTGAACTATTTAACAAGCATGAAAACCATCTGAATATTGTACATAACAGACTTTTTCTGCGTGCGTGTGTTTTCATACCTTTTGTCAGTAATGATCACAGTTTTGGTGGTTGTAGTGACTGTGGGGCTGGCGGGCAGAGAGACACAGCGTAGTTTCAGGCAGAGTTAGTATAAATCATTACAAGGCATATCTGAATAGAATACATTTCTCAGCAGGAACAGCTCTGCATAGATAGATAATTGTTTAAGAGCAGCCTGTCATCTCCTTCTACCTTTGTGTTTCTTTGGATGTCTCATCTGTCTGCTTCTCCTCCTCTCGCTGCGTGCTGAGGCTGGTGGAGACAAAACAAAGACGCAATACTAATCAGTGGAGAACATTCTCTTCTATTTCCAGTGGCACGCAGATAAGACGCGGCTTTCTGTTTCAAAGTATTACTCAGTCGCTTCAGGAATCTGCGACTTTGTTTCTATCTAACGCAGAGCAGGGGGTTAAAATAGAACGCCGAAAGTAAGGAGCCCTGATTTACAGATCAAACTTGAGGCGGACGGGGTTTATTAAAAATCTTACACCTCAGGGAACCCGGAGCTTGGATATTTGGCCCCTTCATCTGTAGTGATAAGAAATAATGGTGCAGATGGAGGGATGGGGAGTAGAGGCCATCACAAGTCTGTCTCTTTCTCACCTGCGTGCCTCTGTGTTAATTACAATGACATGATTAGGCAGGAGATCCAGGGTGCAACTGGTCTTTTGTGGGTCTGACTCACTAAGACATCAAACAAGAAAAAAGTCAAATACAGAGGAGCGTTTGTGTGCAAGTTCCCCTTGAAATTGTATATCCAACTCTGGCAAGGTAAGTTAAGGTAATGCTTCAGCTTGCCACTGTCAAGGGGGCTATTGATTTTTCACTGATGAAAGGATAATTCTTCGTATAACTCAGTATTTGGGGCTTGGGTGGGAAAGAGCTCTTCCTGTACCTGTCTAGTTCACCAAGCAGATCCTGACTCCAGCGTCCTGGGCTTGGGGGAACCGGTTCTGCTGACTGCTCTGGACTGCGGAGGCGGAAAGAGGAGAGGAAGAGGAAGTGGAGAAGGTGATTAACGAAGAGGGATTTAGGATGTAGAGATTTCAGGGCAAGAACAGGACAGTTGAGGTAGAGGAGAGGAGGGGTGGGGGGGGATCATTAGAAGTCCAACAGTGCCACCTTGTGGGTAATTTTTTAAAGAAGACAGTTTTCTTAAGTGAGGATTACTTAATTGCACAATCAGTAGGAAATGTATTTTTAACAAACCCATCACTGAGAGCCAGGAGATCGTCTATTATTGGTTCACAATTGCTGAGCACTGGAGTTGGCTCCTGCTCAACACTGCAGACAGCAAGAGGAAAAATATATATCAGTGCACCTGCTTTGGCACGTACACACACGTCTCTATTAAGCCCCACATTTTTAATCAAGTCTAATTTGGGACATTCTCTTGTGTTAGGTAGTTTCAGGAACCTGAAATTGAGATGTGGGTTATTTTGTGATTACTTTAAAGTGAACACAGTGGCAGTTAGCCATTATCTGTTTTCTTGCCAACCCTGCTATGACATGAATGAGGAAGCTGTTGGTTTTGTACCCGTCCTCTGTGTGACTGTCCGCTGAGCCTCCCTCTTCCTCTGCCAGAGCTGGCTCATCATCCTTAGAGCTGGAGAGGAAATAAAAACTCTCATTATCAGATGGCGTGTTGGGGCTGCAGGCTCTAACATGTTAGTGCCATGGTAATTTTTTATTTTAATTTTTTTTCCATATTGGTTTCTGCTGCTTTCATCTATTTCTGCCAGTACCTGGTGGAACTTGTGTCGAAAGAAATGAGGGTGTCGGACAAGGCGGTGAGCGTGTCAACACCGGACCTGTGAAAATAGATGGAGAGCAAACACATGGCATTCCAGGGCAGCTTCCAATTTCACATGTGAAGAAAACAAACATACCATAGAAATACACAAAGGAAACTACCTGAAAGCAAATTCAGAGAAAGAATTTTTAAAACACATTTTCTCCATCAGCTTTTTACTTCAGTGATTGTTCCTACATGAACAAATAACCTTCTGCCAAAGCTAGAACAGTTTTCATGGTCTTACATTAGATATTTCTGTATTTCTTTTTTTTTTTTCCTCTGTGCTCCCCTTACTGGTTTGAAGAGGGCGGGGCACAGTTGGGAAAAGATGGTCACATACTTGTGTGCACCAATTAGGATATATCAACTTTTGAATCAGTCAGTATGAGGGTTGTTGTCACTGTCAATAAGATCTGACCAAACCGCACCAACACAGTCCTGATGAAGCGTTTTCAAGAGTTAAACTCTAAATAAGATTTGATTTTTGCTTATTTAATCATGAATGTCAATGTTGTAGAGAAATACTGAAGATTTGAAGCATTATCACAGTGTTAGACACAATGTTATACTGATGTTAATAGTATGCAGTGGTGGAAAAAGTATTCAGATCATTTATTTAAGTATAAGTAGCAATGCCTTACTATAAAAATACTACATTACAAGTAACATGGTGGGCTCCGTGGAAGGGGACCCCCCCTATGTAGTTATAAAGGGCTCATTGTAAGCTAACGAAAACACATCGATTTCTGCCAATAGATCCCCCTAAATCTTACACACTGGTCCATTAAGATTTATAAGTGAAAGTGCTCAATGCAGTCAAATGGCCCCTCTGAGTGGCATATTATTATGTATTAAATTACTGCAGCATTATCACTGATGCATCAATTTGCAAGCAGCATTTTATACATGTTATAGTTGGTAGAGCTGAAGCTTCTTTTAACTACTTAATGTAATGCATGGTAGTTCAATCTATAACAATAACAATATTTTATATTTATGTTTATATTGATATTTTCATATAAAATGTCAATATATAAAGTTACTATGCAATAAATGTGGTGCAGTAAAAAGTAGGAGAAAGAGTAGAAAGGTAAAGTAGCATGTGATAGCAATACCCAACAGTAGTTGAGTAAATATACTTAGTTTCTCTCCACCACTGATACTATGCTACAATATGTGGCAGCACTGATTCTGGTTAGTGGGAATCTGACCTTGGGTTTGGAGAAGGTTCTGGCTTTGGCTCTGTCTTCACTGTGTCCTCTTTTACAGCAGGAGATACTGGAGCAGCGGTTGGTGGAGCAGCGGTTGGTGGAGGAGTGGTTGGTGGAGGAGTGGTTGGTGGAGGAGCAGTTGGTGGGGCAGCGGTTGGTGGAGCAGCGGTTGGTGGAGCAGCGGTTGGTGGAGCAGCGGTTGGTGGAGGAGTGGTTGGTGGAGGAGCAGTTGGTGGGGCAGCGGTTGGTGGAGCAGCGATTGGTGGAGCAGGGGATGTTAGAGTAGGTGACAATGGGGTCGGTGGCGCTGGGGTGAGTTTAACCAGAGGAGTGCCAGAAACCTCTGAATCATCAGGTTCTGCATCCGTACAGACTGCTTGAACATACACAGGGATGAGTTCAGGGAGGGGGGTGGCCACCTTGGTGCACCCTGGTTTCATGTCTTCAAATGGGTCTTTTTCTGTAACAGACACTGGAGGGGGGTCTTCTTTCACAGGCTTTGGGACGGCATCATCAGTGGCATCAACATCTGTCTTAACACTGGTGTTGACTCTGTAAACCACACAGATAATGACATAATGTACTGCTGAGAACCTGGAGGTTATCTTCAACAGTGAACTAAGCTTTGAACAAAATACAGAGAAATTGGTACAATCATGTTTCTACCAACTCAGGAATATTTCCAAGATCAGAGCGATGTTATCTTTTAGCAATACAGAGACACCTGGACTAATGTAACGCCTTGTTTACCTGCCTCAGTGCCTGAGCTGTAGCTCAACTTCAGACTGTGCAGAACTCTCACATCACCCCAGTTTTAGCCTCTTCGCACTGGTTACTAATTTCTTTAGAAAATTAGAATCCGTTTTAAAATCTTACTCATGACTTACAAGGTTTTACATGGCCAGGCGCCACAGTACATGGTTGAACTCTTAACTCCGTACTGTCCAAAAAGGCCTCTTATATCTGCTGCGTTAGGCCTGCTAGCTGTTCAGAGTCCAGGTTAAGGTCAAAGGGTGATTGAGCGTTTGCTGTACTGGCACCTCAGCTTTGGAACAGTCTCCTTCAGTTAGTATTCAGTCTGCTGACACTGTTTCTGCTTTTAAATCCTGTTTTAAGACACATTTTTACAGACTTGCCTTTTCGCCTGACAACTAGTCCTATTCGTTTACATAATACAGCTCCGCTGATTTTAAGTTTTTTTTTTTATAGTTTTCACTTATTTTACCTTTTGGATGATTTATTTGTGACTTTCTTTTATACGGTCTTTTAATTGTGTGCTTGTATTTTGCTCTTCTTGTATTTTTCTTTTTATATTTGTGATTGTTTCTTTTGTGCTGTCTAAGCACTTTGTGTTCCTGGCTTGAAAAGTACTATACAAATAAAAGTATTACTATTATAAACAAACTGAAGGAACAGAAACCACTTGTTGCACTGTAAATAGAAACATGGCAGAGGACTTACAGTTTCCTCGGTTTGGGCTCAGGTACAGAGACAGCAGGTGT
This sequence comes from Scomberomorus guttatus, assembly GCA_038419695.1. Taxonomy (NCBI): domain Eukaryota; kingdom Metazoa; phylum Chordata; class Actinopteri; order Scombriformes; family Scombridae; genus Scomberomorus; species Scomberomorus guttatus. The sequence goes on along the minus strand of CM076452.1, from coordinate 19,936,013 downwards.
GACGGGGGCGACAGGGGACGGGGGCGGAGTGCTGACAGGTGCTGGAGTGGCGACGCTCTCATCTTCATCATCAGCAATCTCCACCCTGCACATTTGTAGCCACGCACACACACGCACAAATGCACGTACGGAGTTGGGTGTGTGCGCACATGAAAGCAGACGCACATAGAGAGACATTTGATCACATACTTGGATTCGCAGGTTGTGAAATTGTCTTTTTCTGTCAGAGATGTTAGAGGGACCATTTACCTTTTAGCCACAAATGATGAACTGCTGTTGTCCAATGAAGTGTCAGCTGCTTTTTCTTTAGACCTGTGGTTTTTCAACACATAAATACCTCCATAAATGCTGACCATTTGTAATCACGGTGTGTGAAAAGTGCAATTTCTCAATGTGTAAAAGTTTTCTATATATGTAAGAAACAGAATAATAAGATAAGCATTAGCATAGCGACATAAGACATACATACTCATATATCTTAGCAGCAGAAAGCACATAAGACCGTTGCCTAGCTGCAGATTTCTTCAGAACATTGTTGGCTGTCTCTGTCCTGTGAAAATGAATCATTATGATGTTAATGTAATCTCTTTTCTGGGCATGTGAGTTCAAATTGGATGGCGTTCTTTGTGCGAGGGAAGTCTTACCGTTTCTCCTTCTCCTCAAGGCTAAGCGTGCCATCCTGGTTCTCTGAGGTGGACCTCACGGTGTGGGGGGCTCTGAGGAACAGAAGCGCAAACATACACCTCATGAAAACACAGTCTCACTCAGTCGCCAGCAGTTCACTGTGAATCTGATTTGTGCTGCTTGCTCACATTTTCTTGTAGTTCTCTGAAGGTTTTTTGGTGAATTGTGTTGTTCCACTGCGAATAAACACACACAAAAAAGAACAGCTTATATTAATGTGGCAATCAGAGAGGTCAGTCAGTGCATTTCTAGCTTATAAATCATTAGCTTATTCAAGCAAGAGGAGCCCCTACCTAAAGCCGTTAGATGTTGAGGATGAAGCAGGCTTGTCTAGTTTAGTGAAAACGCCTCTGAAAAAAAACCCAAAAAGTGTGAGTGAATAAATATTTTTACCTAAATATTATGTAAAATGCCCCATGCTATGCTTTTGATTTAGGTTTCTAGTTTCAAACTGGATGGCTAAAATGTTGGAGCCAGAAAACTGACATGTTTGTTGCTGCAAATGTTAAAGTTCTTCTTACTCTTGCACCGTCACACTGAAACTGCACTGTATCTGAACCTAGATTTAGGTTTCTATGAGACATGTGTTACTCTTACCTGATCAGGAATCCCGTTGGCGCTCTGAGTTCAAAACAGAGACTCGATATCAGCACAATCACGTTTTGTGAGGATTTCAGAGTAGATAAGTGTGATAATGGAAACCAGTGTTTACCTTTCAGTGTCAGGCTTGGCGGGTGACGGAGTGGATGTTGTCGGTGAAGACACTGGACTGGTCTCAATAGGAGCCCCGTCCAAACGGCTGGCTCTCACTTCTGCTATCCTACATGGATGGTTTTGTCTATTCAGTTAACTAGTATGGGATAATATAGACAGCTCCCTGTTTTTCCAACATGTGGGAACCGCACATACTGGGGTGCTCTTACCATGGCTTCTCTTCCACGGTCTCATTCTCAGGTTCACTGCGGCGCTGCAGCCAGCTGGCGTCTCCCTTCAGCTTGGTCCGCACTTTGGTGGTACGGAACACAGCTGCTCTGTCCCCCTCTGAGACACAAACACGTGCATGTCACACACCCACACACACACACACACCATCTGATATATTTCACACACTGTAGGCTGCATCATAGTGACATCTTAATCACCATCTGCTTGATAGCATGCATGATATTCAGTCCCCTTTGGGCCCAATACACCACATAATCAACCGCTTGTATTCTGCATCAAAATCAGGGCAATGACAGAGGAGCAGAATTTACAGTCATCAGCCTGATGCAGAGATACACCCTCCGATGCCCTCTGCTTCTATTGGAGGAAACACGTCATCTCACATTCAGATCAGATCAGTCAGCCTGCTCACCGTTTGACATGGTTGTTTATAGAGGTTTCACTCTCGCCTTTTGTTATGTTTTCTTCACAGGCCACCTGAAAAAATGGACACGAATCTCATTCAGGTAAGTTACACGGGTCATGTCACAAGAAATTGTACAGATTTAAGCAGCAAATTGCTTCTTAAAATGGTCCTTCCCACGCTACGTTCCCTCCCAAGGAACATCTGCTGTGTAAAGCATTCCTCAGTCTCATCCTTTAGACATGTAGATGATCCTGTCCTTCCACTTTCCAAAAAACACTGCTATTGCCTAAATATGAATGGACACCCAAAGACATGCTGTATGTGTGTAGCTTTGTGACTGGATATGAAATATACTCCCACAGAATGATTTATATTTTACACATTAGCAAATTAGCTGACCCCTCAGTTATTTACGGTCAAAAATGAACTGTTCAGAGGCAAACCCACTTCACTGAGAAACTTAAAAAGGAAGTGAAAATACAATGAAATACTGACGAGTGTTCCCTAACGTAGGCGCAAACCGGAGCTTACGCAAAATTATGACTTACTGCCAAATTCATACTTCAAATATAACTAGTAAAACTCCAGGGGTTGTGAATTCACTCCTTCTAATGCATGTTGCCACAATATCTCTTGAGGACGTCCTGAATATTGATAACAGAATAAATACACCAAGGGCTTCGAAAGCATATTTATCCTAGGCTTAACACATCAGTCCACACAAGATAAATGATTAATGAAGAACACTTGCATTTAAGGCAAGCAGGGCAGAGGATAGATAACTCCACTGACAGGTAATCATGACAGGGAAACACCCAGAAAACGAGAGGGCAAACACTGACAATCACCAGTTAACACTTTCAACAAACAGTTTATGCAGCATGATTGATCACTTTTGCATTATCTGTTCTCGCACCTGCTGATTAATGAAGATATAAAAACACAAAGTGTCCAAATTATTTGCTAAATCGTGTTGTAATAGAACCTGCCAGTCAGAGTACCTACCTGCTCTCACTTTATATCCAGCAGATTTATATCCAGATCAGTGGAGAGTCTGTGACAGTGTGCTCCACTGAGTGTGACTAGTGTGTGCCGATGGAAAGTCTTTTCTGTCTGACAGGTGACTCAATCCCTGAGCTAGTGAACAGGTACGGGCGTGAGCACCAACAAGCCTAGCAAGTCAAGGGGGGGGGGGGGGGGTGGATGCGGGGTGGAGCAGTATGTGTTTGTCTATCCATGTGTGTGTGTGTGTGTGTGTGCGCGTGTGAGAGTAATAGAGGTTGCTAAGAACTCACTTTTTTGTTTACTACATTTGTGCTTTGTTCACAGGAGTGAGCAAGCACATACCTGGCATACAGGTGGCTGACAGTCAATGCTGAGGCAGAGTGTGGCAAAGGGAAGCAGAGGGGTGGGGGTGGGGGGGTGCAGGGAGCACAGCGTGGCATACATAAATGAGGCGACTCGTAGCAACGTCTCCTGTGGGAACCCTGCTCTCATGCTCACTGGGTAGGAAAACCCAGGAAGCACACATCATTAAAACAAGATCAGGAGCAACACACACAACTTGAACTGAGATAACCAACAGTGACAGCGGTCCACACATTATTACAAATAATACAAAAGCCAAGAAACACATTCAATTCAAATTTTATATTTAAAATAACCTGTTTTGCACAGGGGAAAACAAAAAACACTGACAATAATATACGTTTTGGTTTGAAGACCAAACAGTATGACTTGTTTTAGGCTTTTGTAGCACATAATGCAGGTAGAAAAAGCAGATGGAAGCCTATGATAAACAAACGGTAAAGTAAGTGACTGTGTCGGTGTATATTGGAGGAAAAAACAAAACAAAAATGACAAGTATATGCTCTGGCATTTGTCCAACAATTTGCAACACTTTCTGAGCAATTGGCCACAGTATGCACTCTTTCAAAACACAACATGGAGATCAGCCCACCACTGTTTCTATAGAAAAAAAAAAAACAATCTCACACATACTTTGCATACATTTACAAAGCCTTTTCAAATCAGAAAAGGGTGTGAATAGATTTCGCAACACGTCAGACGGAGAAGGTGGAATAGGAAATTAGCAAGTCTGAGAGCCAAAGTTTCACTCTGGTGAGCACACTGGCAAGTGTAAATGCTCAAGTCTATTATCTACCTTGATCCCTCTCCTTCTTTACCCTGAACAAGAAACCAGTCAGACAGCCTTGCCCGGTGGCTCTGACTCTAGCAGTGAATCATTAGGGTGCTGCTGGCTCAGAATTAAAGAGAATGCAAAGTATCCGAACTTAACCCCAACCTTGATGTCACGCCAAGACATGGAATGACAAAAATGCTTCACTTAGAAAAGACAAAACTCTGCAGCAGCAACACATTTAATATGAATACTGTGAAAATGAGGCACTCTGATGGCTACAAGTTCTTCCGTTTCTTAACCTTGTGAAACTATAACAAATCATCATCAGAGTGACAGAAAGAAAAATGGAATGTGGAAATACAGATTGTGACTCAGGGTTTCTTTTTTTTCCACCACCCATCCCATTATTGTATTCAATGACAGTCGTAAAATAGTATTCTAGTCACACGTACACACACATGCCATCCCGATGATACGTAGTATCTAATACCGGAGTTACGGTATTGCAGCATCATAAGCCCTGGCACACAGTCAGCCCATTAATTCATGCTGCAAGTGTTGGATGTGGTTGAGGTCGGGGCTCTAATGCAGGCCAGTTCCCCAAAATGTTGCCACAAATTTGGAGGCACACTGTCGTAGCATTAGCTGAACAGGACTGTCCACATACTTTTGTAAACGTATCATTTTAAAACAAATTATTTTCATCCGAGTTGTATCAGAAGAATCACTGTTTAATGGAATGTATTAAGGCATTTTGACAAAAAAGAGCAGCTTCTCAAAGTGTGTACAGCACAAGAGTGAAACACATGAGAATCAAGCAAGAATATCTGGAAGTCTTAGTGGTTTTCACAGTGTAAGATCAGTATATTTAAGTTGGCATATACAGCGCTTTAAAGCAAGATCTCACTGCAGTGTCTGTTGAACAAAACCAGGATCATCTGCTGCCCTCTGCTGGTAAAAATGGTGCATTCATATTTGAAAGGCACACATTGTGAGGTTTGAATAAAGATAAATCGTCTGTTTTTAATTGTCCATTCAGTGTAACTGCACTAACACCTTCGGCCTTCCACATTTTAACAGTCTTCATCTCCATGCTACCGTCAAGCCCCTTGTCTGAGGTGAGGGTAGCTCTGCACCGTGCGTGCTATCCCCTCCTTCAGACTGACTACCGGTTTATAGCCCATGTCCTGTTTGGCACGGTCACAGCTGTAGTAGTGGTGTGTTCCAGCCAGAGCCACCCTCATTGGTGTAAAGGTGGGTTTGAAGGACACTAGAGGGCGCAGGATCAGGGCCAGCAGCCAGAGGAGCAGGGCCAGTCCGTACACAAGGGTGTAGGGGAGGTGGTAGCGTGGAGCAGCATATCCCAGACCTACCAACACCTCTGACATGAAGTCCCAAAACCGAATTGGCTCATCGTTGGTGATGTGGTAGGGCTGAAAGAGAGATAGAACAGATATATCCTTTCAACACAAAACCATTGGTAAAGTCATTCACTAATTAAAAGACTCGCAACAGGATTTCATTAGACATCATTTTGTAAGCCAGCTGTACCATGAGGTTGGCTCTGCTTCAGATTTTATTCTCACTCACTTTTCCACATATGGGGGAGTCTGGCCTCAGGCGTTCAGCAGCCAGGATGTGTCCATGAACTACATTCTCCACAAAGGTGAAATCCACCAGGTTGGTCCCGTCACTGTAGAAATCCGGATTATTAATGTTCAGCGTTTCATCTCAATCTTTTAAGTTGACACACTGTCCAGGTTTTATCAAGCTGTCTATTTTTAGAAAGTCAAAATGCAGCCATACATAGGCCTTCAGGTTTAGGAGAGCACTGAAAATCTGCTGGTCACTCTGTTTTCTATTCATGTCTTATACATGCACTGACTAATGCTTTCTAGCATAATGACCCCCAATAAAAAAAAAAGAATCATCAAGGCTTTTTTATTTTAGCAGATGAATTTAGTTGGAATGGCATAATTTATAGTCGAGGCATCGAAGCAGCGAATGAACTGTCACACCCATTTAAACTCACCCAATGATGAACTTCATCTTGCCCCTGCGAGCCGTGTCCACCAGGATAGGGACCAGCTGTGGGTCCCGAGGTCCAAAGATGCCATGAGGACGGATGGCAACCGTGAGGAAACCCTTCTGCTTGTCACACGCCTCGAGGACCAACTTAAAAACAAAGACGGGATAAAATATTCATAATATTCGACATTGAAGCTCCACTAATAAATGAACCAAATCTTGTTTTGAGGCAAGAGTGCCACCACTGGGCCACTGTAGTGAAAGCATCATGCTAAAATTGAAAACACCACTCTCTTACCTTCTCTTGCTGAATTTTGGTCTCTGTGTAATAGTCGATGGGTTTCTTGGCATATGGTAAGTCCTCTCTTCCGTTCTTAATGTCTGTCCCCTCAAACACCACACTAGCACTGCTCGTCAGGACCAGTTTCTGGATAAAACAAACAGTTAAAACACTTCTCTCATCATCTCTCATATCCTTGAACAGTAAACCGTAGGCGTGAACAAAAAAGAAAAGCCCGGTCTCTCATCCCCACGGCCTCACCTGTACTCCAGTTTCGACGCAGGCCTGAATAACAGTGCGTGTGCCCTGAATGTTGACCCTCTCAAACAGCCCACGGTCATCGCTGGCAGGGGCTGGGGAGGCACAGTGGAAGACCAGGGACACATCCTTCAGAGCTGGCAGAAGCGCCTGAAACAGACCGAAACAGACACCTCAGAGCTATTCTGCCACGTATGTTAGCGCTGTGTAACACGTCGGTCCAAAATCTCCCATAGATGTTCAATTAAGTTGAGATCTGGTGACTGTGAAGGCCACAGCATATGATTCACATCATTATCACACTCATCAAAGCATTCAGTGAGCCCTCGTGCCCTGTGGATGGGGGCACTGTCATCCTGGAAGAGACCACTCCCATCAGGATAGAAATGTTTCATCACAGGATAAAGGTGATCACTCAGAACAACTTTGTATTGATTTGCAGTGACCCTTCTCTTTAAGGGGACAAGTGGACCTAAACCATGCCGGCAAAATGCCCCCCACAGCATAACAGAGCCACCAGATCCCCTCACTGTAGGGGTCAAACATTCAGACCTGGTTTTTCCTTTAATTTGTCAGCCGTCTGTATCTCAGCCAAGTTAGGGACAAGTAACTTTTGCAATGCATAATTAAAAGACAACTTCATCAAAAGAGTAATTGAGTAATACCTGTTTGTCGCAGAGGTCTCCCTGGTGGAAGCTGACTCCAGGCAGCTCGTAGCTCTGACGGATGTCAAACACAGAAACGGAGTAACCTCGATCCAGCAGCTTCTCCACCAAGTGTCTGCCCAGGAAACCGGATCCCCCGATGACTGCACAGCGTTTATTACTCTGTATGACAGGCAGAAAGTGATTATTAATACTTTTAATTCAAATAGGCAACGCTAGCATCATGAAAGGGTGAAACTAATTTGCACAATTAACGTACCGGTCGAACGCGCGTGGCCATAGTAAGTCAGACGTGAGCAACAGGTGAGCTGGATATCAGGACTTGACAGGCACTGTGGTGAAAATATTCTCCTTACAGGTACAATAGTGAATACTGTCCCTTATTATCTAATACGAGTTACACGAACAAAAGGCGGGTTTTAATTGAGGTAGCACGCGATACTATTACCTGTAGTACTAACCTGCAATCAGTCAGCAACTGACAACAACTGACCCACACACAAGCCATAAACTGTCTGCATGAGCTGAGTGAGGACTCCTCTGTGATTGGCCGAGCCGGCACCCAGCACAGCGGTGACGTTTACGAACAGCCAATGGTGTGCAGAATACGTAAAAGAACGCCACAATTTAGACCAATCAGAGATCTCAAAGCGACTCTGTGCGCCTCTTTGCCCAAAAGACCACGCCCCCTGATATGTTGTCAGAGCAGCGTCCACAGACGGAGTTAATTAACTCCAATATTAATATTTGTTCTTGCTCTAATACATGTATGTTTGCCATATAATACATAGACAGATTAAACCAGTGTTAATATGACTGCCAGATGATTTCTGGTAGACTAATTAATGTGTGCAAATGGGAATACTGCATGAATTCAGAAACATGTAATAAAAGAAATAATACCAGTGATAAAAGGATAATAATAAAGTTAAATTAACAAGTAACTAACAATTTTTTAAAAGTGTGTTTGAACATATATTTCAATTCAAGTGTATTGTCATTATGCGGTGCAGAGAACACGTATAATGAAAAGTGACGGTGCAAAAGGCAGATACATTTTTTATTTTTTAAAGAGAAAATGCGCATGCAATTAAAACATAAAACAATATAAACATGTGCACTAACATGTTTATAATATCATATTTGACAACACATTTGGGATTTGTTTATATACTTGTGCTATGGAGTATTTAATGTTTACTGTGGACCCTGATAATAATATTATGCTCACTTCAAAAGTGACAGTGTCCCTCTTGGTCACAGAAGAAATAGATGTTGGCTGCACATAGACAATATCTGAGGTATGGATGTATTATAAGAACTATATTATTATCTTACTATGATCTATTCCCTATTATCTTATTATTCTCTATCTTATTATTATCATATTCTCCTTTATTAGAAGAGGCTCTGTGATCTGAGGTGTGATTTAAAAGCTGACACTAGAGGGTGCATTGAGGCAGGCACAGCAACTGCACCGCTCATGTGTATTATGACATATTTTGCAAACAAATATGACACAAACACTTCCCCATTCTGCATAATCTGATCCAGCATCTAATATTTCTATTGGAAATCCAAGGAGGTTTAACTTTAGTCTCTGCAGCTCTGGATTTTCTGATCGTGTCTTGCGCCACGTGATTTACAGCAGCCAATCATCTTTTTGCCCGACTGGTGTGTTTGATTTTCACTCCCACGTGTGCCTTCCGTGTACTCCTTTAGCCTTTGAAACGATGCGCTTGTTTCCTGGCACAAAAGGTGATCAAATCAAACCTCTTCACAGCAAAAAACCCCTGTGCATGTTGTCAGCTAGAAACGTTCATTTTTCTTCGCATTTTAGCCGCTGTTCCCGCGAAATAAATACAAGGTTTTGAGGAATAGACCATCTTATAATTAGTGTAATTAAGCTGTTAATGCGCGCGACTGATGTAAAGTAGAGGCCGTTTTATCATCTCCTCCTCCCTAAATGATAGGGAGGCTTCATAGCCTAGAGGAAAACATTGATTGCCCAGTAGATCCGCAGTTCCTTTTTGTCAGTCAAACATACATCAACTGATGGTGAGCGAAAATGTTTTTTAATCTGATAATAACCTAAATGTATGTTATTGTGCTGAATTTGAGCCGGAGGTGATGGATGTTTACATTATTCCTTATTCTTGTGAAGAGGTTGTTTTTTTTACAGGTCAAGGGAAGATGGAAAATGGCATTTTCACCCTGAGACACATGACAGATCTCAGTGTAGACGTGGCTCTGGCTCTTGGTGCCATTTAGAGGTTGATTTTTCCCTCCTGTGTCCCCACCAGGCGACCAGTGCCAAGAGGCCATCCCTGCAGGGTCCCGTGCCCCCTCCTCGCAAGAAGTCAAGCCCCAAACCAGAGCTGACTGAGGAGCAGAGGCAGGAGATCAGGGAGGCCTTTGAGCTGTTTGACACCGATGGATCTGGATACATCGATGTCAAGGAGCTCAAGGTAGAAGGGGCTCAAACGCTGGGTCAGGGGAGAAGAAGGCAGTAGCATCCTTGTACTGTAACCATTTTTCTTCAGCTTCTCTGTGCTGTCCACTCTGCCAGGTTGCGATGAGAGCTCTGGGGTTCGAACCGAAGAAAGAGGAGATCAAGAAGATGATTGGTGAGGTGGATAAGGACGGCACAGGGAAGATCTCCTTCACCGACTTCTTGAGTGTCATGACGCAGAAAATGGTAGATACATGAATGTTGTATTTCTTGAACTGTTATATTTTTATTATATATTTGTTATATCAACACTGTACTGTAGTGGCTGCAGTTTATTTTCTCTTTAGGTTTGAAGTAAGTTACTGATTTAAATCTATTAGAATCCACTTTATCAACCCCACATGAATATCTTGTACTACCTTTCATAGATACAAATTCTGACCCTATTTCTTTCAATTTTGTTCGTTCTGTCGCCTCATTTTGTGACTACATGATGACAACATGGCTGTTGAAAAGTGGCAGCCTCTAGTAAAACTGCTCTCTCCCATTTTTATCTGAATTCAGGCTGAGAAGGATTCCAAAGAGGAGATCCTGAAAGCTTTCCGCCTGTTCGATGACGACGAGACAGGGAAGATCTCCTTCAAGAATCTGAAGAGAGTAGCCAAAGAGCTCGGAGAGAACCTCACAGATGAAGAGCTGCAGGTAAGGCGGAGTATTGTGTTATAAAACAATATTCACACACGTGTAGACTTTAAGTCCTGCCAAATACATGCAGGCCAAGAGTCACAACTGCAGTTTTGAATAATGTCAAAAGAACATGAATGCTATCAATCATCATCCTCTTTTCTTTTTTCCCTCTTTTACTGTGTGTTTCTGAAGGAAATGATTGATGAGGCAGACAGAGATGGAGACGGGGAAGTGAACCAGCAGGAGTTCCTGCGAATTATGAAGAAAACCTGCCTGTACTGAAGGAGGTGTGTGACACCTCCTTCAGGTGTGTGATATGGTGTCGAGGGGACCGTGGGTGGTTCTACATGTAATGCTGCTCATACATATCTGATTCTATCTCAGAATTTTCCTTATTATTGTGTTGTGCCATGCATTTTCACTCAGAATGAGTCAAATCATATCAACAAGGTTTAACTGTCACATGCCGTCATTGAAAGAAAATAGTTAAAAACTTGAACAAGAAGTCCGGTCAAATGCCAAATGATCCTCCTTTGATTTACATGATAATCTGCAACACATTTGCCAAAAACACTTGTTCAGAATGCTGCATACTTTTGTGAAAAAAAAAGCATTAATATGAATTATATGGAGGTTATTTTGTTGTTGAGAAATTCTCAGTGCCTGCCTTAGACGGTGACAAACCCAGTACATTCCAATGTGTCCTCTGTGCATTTAGTTCGATCCATCTGTAGATTGTTGAGTTGATACTGGCGACTGCAGTGTTTCATGTTTTGGCTGTTGTATACCGATTGTCCAGTTAATGTGAGCAGTTGGTTAACCGCTGATGATTAGGGGGGTGCTGTCTCACCTCAGTGCTGCCTGTGGATTTGTGCCTGTGCCTCTTTTCAGGGGCGATCATCCCGATCATAATCAGGGAAGCTGCCCCCGACCTCTCTGACCCGCACGCCTTCCCCACAAACCCAATTATCTTTAATATATGATTGTTGATGTATTTTTCTTGTAGCATTGAGTATTCATCCTTCTGCATACTTTCTCCTCTGTATTTTTGAATGTTTTGTATAATATATAGTGAATTAATGAGTAGATAAACAGTATATTAGTGTTTAAGGTACAAATTAAATATCTTGAAGCAGTTTGTCCTGTCTCATATTTCTCATTCTCACTAATAAAACATATTTGCCTTTGAAAAGCAAATGAATGAAATGAAGATGATGCTATCAACTAAATTTAGAGCCTGCAGTGCTCAAGACAAAGAAAGGTTTCTCCTCATTCAGGCAGCAACAGTTCTTCATACAAATGATCGTCAGACTGTATGACTAACTTTGGATGTTGACTTTGTTCCTGTCTGCAGCCTGTCGTATCCTTTGCTGCAGCTCCCGTAGACCAGAGGGATGAGTGATATCCCCGGGTGGTTGCTATATCAAGAGCATCACTGCAGGTAGCCAGGGATCAGGTAGCTGTCCATGACCACAGGAAGAGAAAAGAGAATGGTTTGAGCTGCCTGGAGGGTCCGGGCCACATAAGCTCTCTTGGTGCAGAGCAGTCCTGTGTGCATAGCAGACAGAAGCAATGCCAGGATGGTCAGGTAGCAGAGAGGCAACAACACAGCAGTCCCCACGGTGCAGTGCAGGAGCAGAACTGATGTCCCAGACAGGCAAGGTGTAAGGATGAGTGGTCGACAGCGGGAAAGGGGAAAAATTGACCTGGATGGTGTTGAGGCTTATACACAAAGCCACACTGCTGAGCACAACTGATAATGTCCATATGGCTGTAACAGTTGCTCTCATCCTCTGAGGGCACATCAAGGATTCATGGCGCAGGGGCCACTTGACAGCTACAAAGCGGTTCAAAGCCAGAGTGGTGTTCAGGAAGAGGTCCACCTGTGTAAAAAATGAAGTCAGATGGAAACCTCAGTTTGGGGATTATTTTTTTTGTAACTGATAACTTATTTGATCTACAAAATGTCAGGAATAAATGAGGAATGGCATCACAATTTCTCCAAACCCAAGGTGACATCTTCAAATTTCTTGTTTTGTGTGACCAACTATCAAAACCTCCCAAAATTACATTTATAATGATATAAAACCAAAATCCTCACATTTAAACAGCTGGAACAAACAAATTGTAGAACGTTCCTGAGGCAGCTAAACAGTTCAGTACACAAATATTTGGCATTTTTTTCCTTGACAAATTACTTAAACTATCAATCAATTATCAAAATGATGGTTGATTATCTGTGAACCAGTTCATGGACTTAACACTAACAATAATTTAGAGTTTAATTAAAGACTTTTTTTTAGCACTAAAGTGTAGACTGGTATATGAGACGTACTGTAAAAAATGGATTGCTGTAATCAATGTTTTACAAAGCAACGAGCAGGCCTGGATAGCAGCACAGAAGATCAGACACTGGGTTGCAGGTATACCTTCTCTGCTTTGATTGTCCAGAGGAGCTGCTGAAAGAATGATGATCATTTAGCTAAAAGGGCAGGTTATCATGTTAATTCTTCATTATTAGATGGATGTCCATGACATGAAACTCCCTCTGATCTACCGCCTTCATAGTTTTGCTTCCTAATAGAAAATACAAATGCATGTTGTCTTATAGACTCTTTACTGGGCAGAACGTCCAATCAATCTCTAGCACCTGGATAAAAAAAAACATTTTCACCTCATCTCAAATGGAGAAAAAAAAAATGCAATACACTCACCCTTAGATCTGCTTCAAAGTTATTTTTCCCTCTTGATCATTTCCAGCTCAACATGGTACAGCAGACACATGGTCAGAAATGGCTGATTTTGACTGAATCTTCCTGTTATTTGCCAGCATCCATTTACTCAGCTTCACCATGTCAACATGTCAGACCTCGGGCCTAAAACTTCATCCCCCTCGCACAGCGGTGTGTCAACAGCGAGTGTTTGTTATCTGAATTATATTTGCTTATTTATGCAAAAGTCAGGGACAATATCAATACAATCTGTACAGAACTGTATTCTACTGGTCAATATTTGCCTGATAGCAGAGGCAGAATCATCATATTTCACCCCACACACACACACACACACACACACATATCACCATATTTCTGTAAAATACTGAAACCTGGACTGAACAATAATTATACTGTACTTCAAAATTATTTTGTAACCCAAACAATCAACTGGTGTGAAGAGGACATTAGTAGAGTTTTAGACATAAATTCATGATATAAAGAGTGTAATTTAGTTGACATTTAGTTGGCATTGAAACTGGATTAATATATCTGAATTATACACTGTATGTAACTAATAGTTAAAACTAACTTCCACAACCTATGATGTTTCCTGTTTTAATCATAAATAAACTGTTGAACTAACATGAATTTAAATGTTATTTTGGGATAGTTTTCTGTCAGCTGGTCTCAACTTACTTTTAACTGCTGACAAACAGATATCAGTGTCCATGTGATATACAATTACACATTTAAACTTTATTAAGAGTTCACAACGAGAAAATCAAACCGGTCAAATAAAAAGAATGTAATCATACATTGAACGTACACATGTGACAATTCCTTAATAAACTGATATCCAGTATATACACAAGATACCAGAGACACAGCCTCATCTACACGAACACGAACCTGCTGTTTGGGCTCAGTTTTTCCAGTCACAGCAGTTCCAATCTTCACAAGACAGACATTACATGAAAAACAGAAAAGTAGATTATTAATCATCACAGCTGCCCACTAATGTAAGACGACTTCACTGAGGTATTTCAGAGTTCTGAAAAGGTTTCCTGTGGTTTTGTGTTTTAGTCCGTTTCTGTCACAGCCATGATCTCAGCTTTGACTGAGTTTAGTCTTGGATGCAAAGTCAGCGCTAAGTTTACGCATCACTTCTGCATGGCTTTGTCCTGCCAGCTCTTGTCGTACAGTCCCATAATTCTCTTTCACAAAGTTGGCAAAAGGCGTGGGAGCGCGCGGCTTGGAAGGTGTCAGTAAGACAAGTTGACCTGTGCAGAGGGCACACGCGAACCTCTGCGTGTCCAGTGACTTGGAATGACGGCCAATCCTGTGGAGAATAAAGGAATATTACAGAGTGGAAGTTTAGACAAACATTTGTTGATGCGAGAACAAGAAGTTGATTTCATTCATCTGAAATCAGCCATACGTACGTATTCTGGCAGCGGGTGCACTGGTACTGGAATTTGTATTTGATGTCGTAGCTGTGACAGCGAGTGACCATGGGCAGCTCAGGATGCACCAGTGTGGACTTGCGAGCATACAGCTTCCAGAAGGTCCCGTGTCCGTCCCTTACACCATTAATGAGCCATGTTGCAGCATGACACATCTCATGAATCAGTGTGTCCCTGAGACGATCTAAGAGGGCGGGACAATGAGACTGTCTACGTGATGTAATTTAAAAAAACATCAAAGTCTACTATGCATGAAGGATGAACATGGACTTTCATGGAGACAGAATTTATTACTTTAGAAAACTGGGCTCACTAAAGGATTACCTGCAGAATCACAGACTTTCTCTGACAGTTCAATGCGAGCGTAGCGGCTCCCTCCACCTCGCTCCTGCCCAGTGATGCAGTAGCCGGCTGTTTTCCGCATCTTCTTATTCCAAGTCACTGACATATTGATGGGGAGCTAGAAAAAGAAAACATACGATACATTACTGAAGCAATTCAATGATTTAAAATATGTATACATTCATAATCAGATGGCATTTCTAAAGAATGTAAATGAAACAAGGAAGAAAAACTGCTGTTTATTACCTTACTATCAAACACACTGGTATTGTACAGCTGGTAGAGTTTGCTGGTGAGGTCTTCCTTGTTCTGCCGGAAGTTGCGGCCATAGCTGGCGCCTGGGTTTGAGAGGGACTGCAAGAAGCAACCTGGGATTTTACATAATGCTAACCTAGAAGGGAAAGAACAGGGTTAACTAGAGACAAATGTCTGCATATGAAAGATAGTTAGTGGCTGAAGGCACATTATACAATAAACATTTAAACTGTTGAAGCATTTCTCCAGCATTCTCCTCGTATCGCTGAAAAGCTGGTTAACACATGTACCTGCTGCTGGGGCCGTGTCTGGGCTCTGTCTGACTGACTGTGGGCTTCAAGATGGTGGATTTCCCTGGAGTCTTAAAAAGCAGAGGTGTTTCCCCTAATGGTTTAGAGCTGGGTGTTGTTAGCCCCTTTACAGGAGGAACTGACACAGGAGGGTCCTTATTGCATTCTGGATTAAAGAACAAAAACAAGAGCCTCATAACTAAACTCAAAATAAAAGACTGATTCAAGATGATAATTGAAAGATTAAGCAGTTACCTTTGATGTTCTTCGGTGAGAATGAGGTGGTGGGGAACTTGTTTTTCTTTTTCAGCCTCTCCAGTAGGGTCATGAACTCGTCTTCAGAACTGGCTGATTCATCCAGCTTGGAAGGAGCTGACAGAGTACGTTTGGGAGAGGCCAGTGATGTTAGAGTTTTGTGGGGAGGCAGCGCAAAGGGAGAAGGAAGTGGAGGCAGAGAGAGTGATGGTGAACTGTCCTCTGGGTCACACAGTGCATTGTTACTCTTGTTAGACTTTGGCAGGGATTTAGGCTTTGAGTGACGAGTCCTCCAAGTGCTCTTCACCACAATATTATCATCATCATCATCCTCACTGTCACTAACAAAGACTGGAGAGTCCCATTCAGACAGTGGTCTCCTCGATGGATGCTGGGCTGCTGGAGTATTGTTCTTCTTAGGTACTGCAGAAAATTAAGAGGAGAAAAAAAAAGTCTGTTTTGTAAATGTAGTTCTAAGTTGCTTTTCTTGTAAAGATCCAGGCATGCCAGTAATGATTAGGTCACTTAGGGTTACCTTTAGAAGATGATTTTGTCTCAATAAAGTCATCGTCTGACAAGTAGTCATCCACTATGAAGTTTTTGAGGCTTTAGGATAAAACACATGTAAAACAGATACGTTTTCAAAACAAACTTTCCAGACAGTAATAATGCCTTTGGATGAAAAAAATACATCAAAAACTCACCTGTCTTCACTCCCACTCTCTGATATTTTCTTAGGCTTGGTGTTAGGGGTTTTCACCTGTTGCAGAACTTAAATATGCAAAAAGATATGAGCGTTAATGTAACCCACATCATAAGAATATTTTCATTTTAACCTTACTGATAGAATTTGACCCAGTGGAAAACGGCAACTTACATTTCTCGAAACTGCTGTCATCGTCCGAGCTCACCACAAGTACATTTGAACTAAAAATGAACAAAAACTGGTTTACAAGTTAAACTGCAAATGAGCGATACTGTGACGAGGCAAAGCAGAAGTCAAATTGAAACCATAAACAAGACACAGATGCTGCTTCACAAAAACACATTACAGTGTGCTTCATTTTCATACCTCTCTTCCTTTGCAGCACTGCGTGGTTTGTGTGAGGTAGATTTAGCTTTTGGAGTAGCCTTTCCCACCACAAGTACTAATGAAACAAAAAGGGCAAAATGCACAAAACAGTGTTTATGCAACCTGAGTCACATTACTAAGGTTGCACTTTCAAATCAGTTAATCAGTCAACTCACTCACATTGGTCAAAGTCATCATCACTGGACTCGATCAAAGCCTTATTTCTGTACTTGTTGTTCCTTGAGTACTGGTTCTCCTTGTCTGGGTCATCTTCACTTTCAGAGAGGAGAAGCTGGACAGACGAGGCTGACTGACCACTTGTGGCACCATGACGAGACTTACCAATTATAGTTAGCAGCTAGAAAACAATTGACAACAACAGAGCGTCTCTGTAACTTCATATGAGTCACACACTTATACAAATAACCCCAAAACTTTTTTTAAAAAGTGCCTCTCCACTCTTCTTTCTCCCAGTAACCCAAAGGCACATGTGTGTTGGTGTTCGTTTACGAGTTATTATAATAAAAAGAAAGCACGTGTTACTTTCTGTAATGTAAATAAAATAAGTTGCAAACCTTCTTTTCTGCTGTGTCCAGTCCTCCCTCATCCATCCACCCCATCTTTTTAGCGACTCTTTCAAATAATTTGCAGGTGTCATCATTCATAGTTTCCTCTGCTCTGTGAAGACATTTAACATTTAAAGTACAGCGCCAACGTCAGTCATGTGATTTATAAACTAATGGATTGACTATAAAACCACAGGGTAAGGCTAACTGATGGTTAAAGTTAGTTATTTTCAGTTAATACAAGAAAAGCTATTAAGAACAACAAGCCATATATTGTAGCTAGCGTCTCAAACGTTAGCGTTACCGTTAGCAACATGCTAGCTAACATTGCGTTTAGACCCCAGCTAACTTTTTGTGGTTCAGTGTCTCCGTAAACGTGTATTATATTAACTCCTCAATTAAAGATGAATTGTATCGCTTAAAATTACCTAATATATGACAGCCAAACGCTCTTCTGTTGATTAAAATAAAAGGGGCAGACGGAGCAGACGCTAAGTTCAAATCTGGTGAACGGATGTTGTCACGAAGACAATTGACCAATCACAGCGGGCTTTCAGTGAACCCGTGACGTTTTGTTCACGCCCACCACCACATGGACAGATACAATTATACCAAGCACGTAGTTAGACTTACCTAAATATATATCCATTAAATGATACTGTATAGGTCTACTATACTACATTTCTGTGATATACTTTTCCCCCCACATTGATGTTTCAGATATTGTTACTTTGCATATATTTTATTTAATAAATATGACCAACTGATAAAATGTTACATCAGTGTTGAATTTACACAAGAAAATTAATCTATTTCCTCAACCAGCTGCAATAAAATTCTGCTACCTTTTTATATCATATTAAAATTGTTAATTTTGTCTATTACAATTTACATATATTTTGTTTTAATTCAACTGTATTTTAAAATTTTTCTGTAAAGTACTTTGGTCAACTTCTGTTGTTTTGAAATGTGCTCTATGAATAAATTTGACTTGTATTACTTAAAGGGTCTTTTCCATATAATGACAACTTGAACTATTGACACTTCAAGACATCATTCAAGTAAAATTATGAATGTAGGACTTTAATTTGTAACAGCACATTTTTGCATGTGTGGTAGACCTATGTTTACCTCTACCTCAGTTATATAAAAGATCTGACTATGTTGTCTTTTGATATCACAAACAGTACCTGCTGTAGGCCAATGCAGAGAAAATAATGGGTTCAAGGTATAGGGGATGAAATATTTACATTGCTCCAGGGAACTCAATACACTAAAGGACAAAAAAATCTACTATGCAAAAACATCCTAACATTTGTGAACAGCAACAATAATCCTATGCTAGCTTTTAAAACAAGGAAAACAAGTTTTTGGGTTTTAACTTTTTTACTACCCACACCTGGGCCAGGTCAGTGCAAGAGACAGAATAATATTTTTGCCATCTCTTTATTTTTTTTAATTTTATTCTCAGAGCCTTACGGCTTCATTGACAGCATACAGTTAACAGACAATACAAAAACAAAAACTGCTTAGAAAATACTTACCTAGGCCGTTCCTTGTTTGAGTGATTAAAAAACAAGATCAATTTGTGAACAGCTCATAGCTAAACTGAAATTTAGGCCCTTTCCAATGACTTGAAGCTCCTTTGTCCAGCTTTGTCCAGTCATCTTTACGAGCATAGTGAGACATCAAACAGGACAACAGCTAGTGAACATATTCCATAACTGACAGCAAAATTAATCAAAGTTGGCATTTGGTGAGGGGAAGAAGTCTTCATCTAGACCGTATTCCTCAAAACTTGCACATCTACTCATTGCAGTCATTTAATAACAGCTTAAGACAAACTAAAGAGCAGTCTTTTGTAAATCTATGTTTTACAATTGCATGTTAAAGCTGATGAAACTTAGATCAGAGTTACAATTTTCATGGTGCAACATTGTCCTTTTTAAAACACACAACACCCTTAATCCATTTATAAATAGATCAACAAGTAATGACAGCTGGGCATTCTCTCCACAAGCTGCAATTAGTCCTGTATGTACACAGACAGGAGGAGAAAAAAAAAATCCACTGATCCAAGTACTGAAGGGAGTAGCGGGGCATTCACAATCTTCTCATGCTTACCAAATATACTGTGGTTTAGGACAAGAGTCTCAGACAAAGTGCCTTAAGGCCTCAGGCTCTATCTGGCTCAGGAAACACAGATGTGTGAGGCAACGACGAATGTGATGGACAAATGTGTACATCTGTAGGCTCCTTTGCAAACAAGAGTTCCATTAACAGGAAATGAGAGGGATTGAGACAATCATTCAGGGGAGAGGGCTGGAGTGGACCATTCAAGCAAGGGTGCTGAAAATGTTTTTAAAAAAAAAAAAGATGGTGGGGAGGACTGCACATGGTTGGGGTATAATGGAGAAGAAAGTCAGCGTGCTTCCAGTTCAAGCATTCTCACTGGTCTCTACTGTCTGGAATTTGACCAGGTGTTCTGGCTTATTGCCGTTGCTATGGTGCTCCCACATCTGCAGATAGAGCCTCTCCAGCTCTATCGTGTACTGCTTGGTGTTGAAAAGAGGGCTGCAGATTCGCTGCTTCCAAACGCGCGCTCTAACCATCTTCAGGCTGCAGGAGATATATACAGAGTGGTCAGAGATGACAGTTCAGCAAACAGAAAAGACAATGCTTTTTAAAGAAGACAAAATTTCCCACTTACTATTCCATGTCAGAGCCTAGTTTGACTGCTATGTCCTCATAGTCCTGACGACTGTGGGCTATTAGCTCAGGACAGCCCAGACAGTTGAGCTGTGACGCAGCCACACGCGAGGCAAGGGTCTCACCTTCACAAAGAGTTTACACAATTAAGAAGCAGCCTTAACTTGTTCTTTACATGATAGTTATTGTATCTCAAGAAAAGACAAATTATGTTTTCAACTATTTTTAGTTCATTAAGTTGTCCAATTCTCTTAATATTGTAGTTAAAATTATTGAAAATTGTATTCACAAAGTAACCCATCTGTAATAACATGAGAAAACAGTCCCTGACAAACCCTGATGCCTCACCTGGCATGGTGACCATAGGGGTTCCAGCCCAGAGAACATCCATGCCTGTGGTGTGACCATTGCACAGAGGGGTGTCGAGGCACACATCAGCCAGCTGGCCCCTTCTCACATGCTCCTCCTTGGGTGCCACAGGAGAGAAGATGATGCGAGAGCCAGGGAGACCCATGTTCTGAGCATACTGCTGGATGTTGGGCTCGCCCACAGCGGGGAATCGAAGAAGCCATAACACACTGTTGGGCACACGTTTTAGGATCTGCAGGAAGAGGGAGTTCAAACGGATTTTTTAACACAAAAGAAATTAAGTAATCATTTTTAAACGTAGAGTTGAGAGAACACTCAAAGCGGTTACGACCCATGTCTGTCAAACTTACGTTGGCCCACATCTGAAGGGTAGGGGGGTCGATCTTGTAGAGCTGGTTGAAATTGCAGTAGACAATGGAGTCCTCTGGGAGGCCATACTGGGAGCGGGTTGTCACAACAATTGTGCGTGGCACCTCCTCCCCAGTGGCAGCCTTGTTATTGATCTAAAATGAGGGACAGAAGAGTGTTGCTCAGAGGTAAAGTGGCCACAACGCTTTCGTCCATTGCATTTTTAAGTGCAACAGGCCTCAACTGTTGTGATAATATGCTGCTTGTAAAGCCAAGATAGTAGCACTCATTTTACAGCCAATCCATAGTGCCACCACTTCCCTCACCACTAGTTCTGTGCTTCCACCTTACTTTCATAAAAACATGTCATACCTGTAAGGACACAGTCTCAGACTACAAACTCATCTGCATCGAGCAAAATTAAACTGCTGCTCTCGCCTTCTTTCTGCATTTGTAGATGTTTTGCAGCCATGCTACATCTCCTAAGATTTGCATTTACACAGACGAGTGTGACCTAGTCAAGCGTACCTGTGTGGTGGCCAGGCCATTGCTGACAGTGAAGCCATTGATTGTGACCTGGATTTGGCCTTGGTTGATCATGTTGATGATTGCTTCAGCTGCCGTGTTCATGGGGATAACTGGCATGGACAGAGCTCCATTTGTGTCTCCAGCAGCTTCCTGGTTGTTGTCGCACTTCATCTGGCCAGAGAGAACAGTTTCAACTTAAATGCTTGGATATGGTTTATTGCCATTTTTGCCTGCATGGATTTTATTTTTATATTGTGCACTATGGTAGTCCACTGGTTTCTCAATAGTAGAAATAAAACAACCACTTAGTTCATCAAGGCTGAGGAAACTTTCTTTACTCACCTTTATCACTTTGACATCTGGCAGACTGTCCAAGAAGGCCTTCAGATCAATACCATTGAGAACAATGCGGTTGTCAAAGATGTGTCCATTAGACTTGAAATCAATCACTGCTTTTTTCTGTGGGTCAAAAGAGAGACATTAAACTTAACAAAACCCCACATTATACTGACACAAAGGTTACTTTTTTTTGGAAACAAGACACTCTGCAGGAGACTCACAGAAACGAAGTAACAGAAAAATGAAGGTGGACAAACCTTGAGGTGAGGGAACATGTTCGCATGGTCTCCGATGAAGAAAGTATTGGGCATGTAGGCAAGTTTCTCAGAATACTGCTCAGCTACTTCCAAAGGTGATGTCTCCTTGTCAGTGATGATGTAGTCCATGAAGGGAGCGCCGCTCGTTCCGGGGTAACCTAGCCACATAGCCTGTTGAATGAGACAAACAATTGAGGGTGCCTTCTTTGATGCAAACTGTATCTGCAGGATACAACTCTGCATCAGTCGGAAATCATATGGAGAGCTTACCTGAATAGGGGCAGGGCGGAGGGCAAACAGCTCATTTCGGGCTCCCTTTGTGTATCCATTCATGTTCACCAGAATGTGGATTCCATCCTGGTGAATACGATCAGCTGCCTTGCCATTGCAAGGAATCTGGAGGGAGAGAAAGGTATTAGTTTTACTACAAATGGGTAGTGGTGTTATATCACTGCAGCAATCTTGTAGATATAACTAGTCACTTAGAAATGTATTTCTTTAAGATTAATAGACACTTAGTAAATGTGCTGGTGAAACAGTTACAGTTACCTGTGAGAGGTCTGTGAAATGGTGAGCCTCTGCTACCACTTTCACTCGGAAGTTGGTACTATCATCAGGGCTGAGGGCGTAGCAGAACACCTTGAAAAAGAAGAAGAAGAAAAAAGAAAAGCACAAACTTATGAGTTTCACTTGCATACACACAAACTATCAAATATTTCAATAAACTCCTTACACATGACTTCCTTGACCATGCTTGCCGGTCAAGTTTGTAACTTCTAAAGTTAACAAGAACAATAAGAGTCACCAACCTCAAATTTCTCAGGATTGTGCATTCCGGGAATGGACTGCATTAGGTGCGAAGTAGGGTGGTTGCCAAAGTCCGAGCTGACATAACCAACACGCAGACGTCCACCACTGGCCTTCAAATCTTTAGGATGCTCAAAAGCAGGTTTGTGCAGTGCATTGATCTGTGGAATAAGCAATAGTCTAAGAATAAAACTACAGTAGAACAGCCAATTCCAGATGGTACAAGTTACACTGACTATAGCAAGGTGGGCTCATTCTGATTCTCAATAATAAAAAACTGCCACTAAGTCATCTCAAATCATGTCAAACCTTACACCATACCCTCAGCCCTGCAAGCCATCCATTCACCACCAGCAGTCACCTCTTTTGTCACACAATAATATATATATATATCTAGTATCTCACCCATCCCTTACCTACCCCTTATCCCTGCAGACAGCCATTGCACCACCACCACCACCAGCCACCTTCCACCCCCCCTCCCAAAAATGAATCAAAGGTTACTTGCTTTGATCAGTGCGTGTACCTTGTCCAGGCAAAGGTTTCCATGGCGTTCAGCAATGGCCTTGCGGAAGCCGTGAGAGAGTGGATACAGCATACTGTGGTGTGGGTGCACTGAAGGCAAGCGGTTCTTATCCAGCTGGTCAGCCACAATGCTCACAAGCTTCTTCATCCGCTCATCATAATCTGTCCAGTCACACACAATCTGAAAGAGTGGTAGAAACAACAGAAGTAAGAAAATGTGCTTCTACTTCAACAGGAACAAAAAAATAAATAACTACTACATGTGTAGTAAATATTTGACAAATATATTAAACATAAGAACCTGCAAGCAATGTGCCAAGTTACAGTACGCATCAGGGAAGTCCGGCTTGAGTTTCAAGGCTGTGCGGTAAGATGCAATAGCCTCTGGGATGTTTCCAGAATCCTAATAGTAAAGAGAAACATTAGAATACAAAATTACATGCAATCTGGACACAGGTACACCACTATGTAGTGACAGACTGCTAAGCACTGTCATCGCAGGTGAAAAAAGAAAATAGTCAAAAGGAAGAATTATCCCTACCTTGTGGATAGAGGCCAAATTGCTGTGAGCATCAGCAAAGGCAGGGTTGATCTGGATGGCACGGGTGTAGCACTGGAGTGCTCCCTGTACATCCTGCATTTCCTTCAGTGTATTACCCATGTTTGAGTAGGCATCCGCAAATGTGGGACTGATTCTAAAATCAAAACAGGAAAACTATGTAAACACCTGCATAACAACATTAACATTATGGCCTGTAAAAAGTCAAAGTGTCATCACTTGATTTAGGATTGATTTACTTAAGAAAAGACAGTGATTAGAAAGGTCTGGGTTTCCATTATCCGGTAATTACTGTTTTTTTTACAGGGAAAATCTGTTATAGTCCGGCATATTTAAATCTCTCCGGTCATAATGTCCTGTGAAAACAATTCCCTCTAAGCACTATTTGAACTGCATTAAAATAGGCTAAAATTAAATTTCCACATATCTAAAAAAATTTCTCTCTTTTTTTTTTTATATGAACGTGCAGAGCAAAGACGCATTCCGGAGGACAAGGTCACAAGGCTTATGCACATTGCAGAGAGACACTTGACACCTTTGATTTTAAGTCAGCATTTGCATGCTTTACTGCTGCGAAAAAGCATAAGTAGTAAATTGATATGCCAGCAATAGATTATGGTTATTTTTCGTTTGTTTTCAAAGAGTTTTATTCCATTTTATTTAATCTGAGAAAAGGCTTATAGCCAACAGAAATGATTTGATTTTAAGTCAACAGCAGCACGCTGTAATTGAAATGTTATGAGCCAGATAGGCCTACATATATTTTTTTTGTTTGCAAACTGTTTTCATTCTGTTTTATTTTATCTGAGAATGTGGGCCTAAAGCTGAAGAAAAATCTTTGTGTTTACATGTTGCCCCAATGAACGTAGGCTAGCATATTTGTTTTATTTTTAAAATAGCATTATGCACGTGAGTCCTCTACATCTACATGTCTTGATAATGTCATTCTTTATATAGCCTGCCTATCAATTGTTTGTAAGCTCAATAAACAGAAAATATTTGACTGGAATTTCTCCCATTCATCCAGGACATTGAAATCTTACAGGACATGTGGACCGGCCCCAAACGAAACCCTGCACCAGGTTCAACTGTATAGAACAAAGGGATTGTACATGTTCACCAAGTGGTGGAATTTCTGAGCAGACTGATGTGGCATCACACCAGTATGATGGGGTGAACTGAAGGTGTTTCTTTGAGTATTGTGGCACAACACCACATTAATACAAATTAAGTCTGCAAATATCTGTAGCATAAATGTACAAACCTGATGGCCTCCTTGTAGTGCATGAGGGCCTCCTGGAGTTTTCCCTGCTGCTGCAGGACACTGGCCAGGTTAGAGTGAGCTGCTGCAAATTCTGGGAAAACCTGATGAAAAAACAAAAAAAACATTCATGTAAACATTTACAGCCACCATGACGGTGATCTTACCTGATAGGAAAATACAAATACAAAACAGTTAACTTTGTGCTCACCTCTAGGGCTTTTCTATAGAGCTGTACAGCCTCCTCAATGTTGCCCTGCTCACGCTTGATATTGGCCAAGTTGTTGAGGGAGTCTGCATGGGTTGGACACAAACGCAAGGCTGTATTGTAGCACTCTTCTGCTTCGGACACCTGGGAAATACATAGGCATATTAAAACTTGTTAAATGTTAACAGACTCAAAAAGGGACCTAAAAAGATTTAGATATGCAAGATAGCCTAGACAGGGAACACACATGAAGTACCGCCTTACATTGCCTTTCTCTTTCAGGGCATTTGCCAAATTGCAGTAGGCATCAGGGAAGTGGGGCTGCAATTCAATAGCACGGCGGTAGGTGTCAATAGCCAGGTCAATGAGGCCCTGCTCATAGTAGACACAGGCCAGGTTTCCGTGAACAACCGCATGGTTGGGACTAAGACTCAGGGCTCTCAGGTATCCAGCCACAGCTCTGGAAACATAAAATACAGGACATGCTCAAGATCAAACTTCTGCCAAAATCGTTTTTTAATACCTTCTCATATTAGGGGCATTAATAGTGTACACAACAATGGTAAACAACTTCATAACTGTTGGAGTAAATTATACAGTGTTATGACTTAAATGTTGAAAATGAATCCAGTGCTTCAGCCAGTTGAGTTACAGCTCTTACTATGATTACAGTTGTGAGGGTGCAGTGAGTCTGCCCTGCCTAAACAACTGTATGCAAAAACACTGCAACAAGATCAACACAGATAAGGAAGTAATCCAAGTAGGGTGGTGCTTTGCAAGACAAAGATTAGACATTCATTTATAAAGAGAGTATCATTCTGTCTACCAGGTCATGATTTTGACTCACCTGTCAAAGATGCGGGCTTCCTTCAAAACATTTCCTAAATTGATGTATGCATCAAGGAAATTTGGGTCCAGAGTCACAGCCTAAAAATTGAAACAAAGCTTAAAAATGCGAAACAACACAAGACTATACCAAGACACAAAGATGTAGGTCGACAGAATTTTAACATAATAACATATCTACCTTTTCAAAATGGTGTATGGCCAGCCATATCTCTCCCTGGGCATTGAACACACAGCCCAGGTTGCTCCAAGCCACTGCAAAGTTGGGCTGAGTCTCAATGGCTTTCAGGTAACAAGCCTTCAGTGGGTTTATAATGAAAAACCACAGGAAAGGAGAATAGGTAGAAAGGGAGAGGTATAGTATGTAGAGGGGAGGACAAGGGATTGTAAAGTAAAAAAACAAAAAAACAAATAGAAGATTGAGAATAAAAGTAAGAAAAACAAAAAGGGCAGAGAAAGCAAAATTAGTGACTATTCTCCATGATGGCAAAAAGTGAGTCTACAGCATGGGCTCGCCTGCGCACAAGTCTGCCGCGCTAAGCTGCATTGCTTTTTCCTACGCTGCGCAGATCCAACCAACACCCACACGTAGGCCATCATCTTGCAGTTATGACCACATTTTCACCAAAAAGAGTGGCACCTTTACCCAGTACAGTATACTATCCCCTCTGATAATACCAACACTGATCAGTTATAACCCCAAGTACTAAATGTAATGATTAGATCTAAAAATGTACATTTATATGCATGAATCCTCTATATTTTATGTGGGCATATCTCACAACCTGGGATGCTGGACAGTTCGTGCAGGTGATGGTCCCTGTAATGCATGCGCAACAATTCCATGCGGGCGCGCGGGTGTGTGTCTATCGCCACCATCACCACCACAATGCACCATAGAATGCTGCGCGACCTTGCTCTTGGCACAGGTCAGTATTTTGCTGCTGCGCTCGCTGAATGGCCAAGTGAAACAGCTGCAGACCAACAGCCCCTTGCAGAACACCTGCAACACCAGACTGGCACACACTCAGCACCCAGAGTTTTCTCAGAACAAAGGTGGGGTTTGTGGGGAATTGACTGACCACAGCAAACAGTGGCTACACTGTGATGTTAAGATATGGGACATTTGGAAGTAAAACAGCCAATAGTAAAGCATTTGTCGAAGAATAAGACAAAAGTATTTATTCTACATGACAAATAAGCCAATTATGTCTGAGATTTGGGGGCGTTTGGGAGCGAGGCTGGTTCAGAGCGGGGAGAGGTCCGCAACCAACAGGCCAAAGGGAGTGGGGGGGGGTGGGGGTCGCATGCTTGCGCATTCCGCCTTTTTGGTTGCTTGGAGGATATCGCTGCGCAGCCCCTGCGCTACTGCAGACTCACAGCGCACTATCTGCATCATCATCAGAACGCTGCAACTCCAAATAAAGAAGGAAAAAACAAAACAAAACAGGAAAAATAACCAACATGTGAGAGTTAGAGGGTTCTTACTTGTTTTTCACGATTATTGCTTCCAAATCCAACTTTCTTTTTACTTAATAAAGAGCTGGGTAATTAGTATAGCATATTTTAAGAAATGCTTACTGTAATTTCTTTTGTTACTTTTTTCTTTTTGCTCTTCAAAGAAATTATTGCTCAAGCATGAAGTGAGGTGGTTTTTCTTTTGTTGGCAGTTACAAACCCGTTACCATATTTTTGGACTTTGTCAGAGTGATGGCCGCAGCTGGCTGGAAGAAGAGGAGAGGACTGAGGCTGCCCTAGTGTTCCTTTCCGCCAGGCACCTACGCAGGAATAGTGTCACCCACCTGAAACCTTCTAAATAACAATATCAGTCGTGGAAAAACCAAAAGAGACAAAATCAGAAAACAAGATCGTTAGTAAGTTTTCAAACAATACATTCTTCTTTAAATATCGAAATAAAACAGGTTCTTCCAAATCACAACAAACATAAAAAAAACAGACTATTCTTAGTTTTCATTCATGCAATGAATGCTTCATGTCAAAGAAAACAAAAAGAATGCTTTGAGGGTTGCTGGGAGGGAAGAAAGGCTTTGATATGTTCAGTTTATCTGTAAAATAGAGTCCATCAATTCAATTTTCAAAATAAACTACGGGAGGGCAGTTACTGGCTTGATCTTGCCCAAATGAACTGATCACATTTCTTTGGGAATAATAGTACATATTTGAAGGAAAAGGGAAGAAGTATTAATCATTGTTTTTTTATTCTTTTATCATTTCCATGAAATATTTTAATACTTTGATTTTCTTTATCCTGGCCTGCTTTCTTGAATCCTGGCCAATGGGGTGGGGAGAAAAGTCTGTGGTTTAATTATTTGTATCTAGAAGCCTCCACAGCTCTGAAATAAAGAAGTCATCGCTGTTGCTGCGCGTGCTTCTGTCTTTCTAAACCAGCATCTGACGCAGGCGGTGGAGTACAGATTGTGAGCTGTCTGCCTGATGCCACTTGGACCATTTTAAGGCACTTGAGATTTAACCTTCTTAAACCCACAATGTTGAACACTGGGTATCAGATAAGATAACCAGCTAGGTAAAATTTGCATTGTCAGCCAAAGTAGCAGAAAAACTAAAGGTTGTGTGCATGAAAAGCACAGTTGGGATGTGCTTGAGCACTGATTGGGAATAGCTGAAGGGTCAGGAAGACAGCTCTGGGCGCGCACACTCCATCAATCCTAAGCAAGCGCGCGGGGGGTGGAGCGACAGAGCGGGGGAGTTTGTCACTCCCTGATGCTCCTCCCCACTCCTTAACCCCCCTCCTTCAGCACGAAATAAGATGGCCTGTAACCAGTGGGACAACTCCACATCTCCAGATTTTACCCACACCAGGTAGCCCCCCTTAATATACATACAAGTTTTAAAGTGACAAAATGAAGCTTAACACTTCGGGGTAAAAAAAGCATCTGGCAAATGTACTGACAGGAAAGAACAAAAGCTTGTCATTAGACACTTTAAAATACTGGAGTATAGCGGTTAGGTTAGAAACCATCTTATCTTTTGCACTGCAAAGATAAACTAGCTTCTCATCAGTTCATATATTCTTCAAAGACCGAGCCAGCATTTTCCCTCCAAAATCAACTATATGAAAACGCATGCGTCAAGATTCACAAATGACAATATAGATTTCAATTTAAAAACTCCAGCCTTTCTTCCTGAAAGAGGTGGGGTGGGGGTTGACCTCTGGTAAAGGGTCGGGGTAAAGCAAAGGACATTTGGACTAAGAGTCATATAGGGTGGGGATAAAACAATATATATATATATGAAACTGTCTAAAAAGTTATCAACAGAAAGTTTGTTTTTTACTATAATTTAAAAAAATTAAAATTATACAGAAAAGTTGGTTGCCACAAACAGGTCTTGACTCATTCCAGTTCAATACTTCCAAAGGCTTTCGATAAGTTAGGGGTGTGAAGCTCACTGCAACTCTGAGAAATGAGAAAAAACTATTTTCTGTCCTTCACTTGGCTGAAGGGGTTGAAGGGAAAGGGCTCCATGTGGCTTAAAAATGTCAAAAGGGAGAAAGGAACATCTATGGTCTTTGTGGGGGACACTAAAAACAAAAATGTATGGACAAGAAATAAAAATTAAAAAAAGAAAAAAAAAGAAAAAAAGAAAAACAAACACATCTATGCAAATGCCAACCCACTGTGACGTACCTTAGCCTCTTCCAAACGCCCAAGTGCTTTAAGCAAGTTGCCCAAGTCACTACGCACACAATAAAGATCCTAAAGAAAAAGAACAAAAACCGTTGTCATTGTCCTGCAACAGTAAACCACAGACCAATGTGTTGACACCAAATATGAGCTGATAAGAGTTAGCCGATTTCAACATAATGGCATGTGACTTACAGGGTTGTACTGTAACGCAGACACATAAGCCTGCACTGCTCCCTCCATATCCCCTGCGGCCACCAGAGCTGCTGCCAAGTTGATGTATCCATCAATAAAATCTGGTTTCAGTCTCAGAGCATGGCGATAATGCTCTATGGCCTCCTGCAGTTGCCCTCGCTCCTTGTACACATTCCCCAGGTTGGAGTAGGCCTCAGCCAACATTGGGTTCTGTTTGATGGCCAAGGTACTGAAGTGAGCAGACCTGTAGGGTCAGAAAGGGTATAGATTTGTCACAATCTCGAGAGGAGTGGCTGGCAGCGTTGGATTAAAGTGTTGTGTAGAGGTAGCAGCAAGATGCAAGTGGCGAAAGGTTTTTTAAGGACGTGTGTAGGATTTAGTGGCATCTAGCGGTGAGGTTGTAGACCACCAACCAACAACCAACTGAATACTCCTCCCCTAACCCTCCAAGTGTGTAGGAGAACCTATGGTGGCTGCAGCACTCGCGAAAAATGCGAAAGGCCCTTTCTAAAGCCAGTTTTGTCTGTTCTGGGCAACTGTAGAAACATGGTGGAGCAACATGGCGGGCTCCATGGAAGGGGACCTGCTCCCTATGTAGATATAAAAGGCTCATTCTAAGGTAACAAAAACAATGATTCTTATTTTCAGGTGAATATACACTAATTTAAACATACTTATAAATATTATATTCAATTACTACCAATAGATCCCCCTAAATCTTACACACTGGTCCTTTAAACGTGTTTAACACAACCAAAGACTTTAAAAAGATATGTGGGCAAATATACAAACAACACATTAAGATGAATGTCCTTAATGTCCAAATCCACTGAATCCATCCACTGAGTGTTTATGGTGCAAACTAAATAACTTATCATGCTGGCAGTACACTCCAAATGAAGCTGTAATTGCACAGACAAAACGTTGCATCTATGACGCTGGTTTTGACTGTCATCACGACTCATTACAATTTATCAATTCATAATTTCAGCTTTTATCTGCATATTTTCCATCTGGATTCCTTATGCGTCTTCTCTATCTAGGTACCACAAGCTTGCCTCGCTATTCACGTACACACCTGTAATAGTAGTAGTACGTACACTGGCAGTTCAGTAGGACCACACACTAAATAAAAAAATTTATTTGAAGTATACTGCTGGCATTAGGCACACTGAAACAATAGAAAGAGGTAAGAAAGATCAAACATTTAAACCAACTTGTAAGACCCGAAACCTTCACCATGGCACCTGAAAAACAAGACTGCGGCCACAACCGAAACAGTGTTAGAATCATGAGGGGACAGAGCAAGACTTGACTGAGCAACAGGATTTCCAGAGGACAGTTCAGCTGTTGCATTTGACTCCCCAGACCAGCTGTGTGCACTGAAAGTCACAGAAGACCCATTATACTCTGCACCTCCATGTCACATACACAGTGTGCCCCACAGCCCCCCCACACCTCACCTGTCGAGTCTTCGGCACTGGAAGTGGATGGAGGACAGGAGCAGCAGCACGCCTGTGTTATCAGGCTCTTGCCGCCAAAGCTGCATGCAGTGGCGCTCTGCTGCCTCAAAGTCCCCTGACTGATACTCCCGGTGCGCCAGCTCAGCCAACCCTTGGAAGGAAAGCATACGTTTTGTCGGTTCTGGAGCACCAACACAGCCCAAGGAGGGGGGGGTGGGGGGGAAACAACATGTTAGAGGTGATGGAAGAAAATAAGGCAGACAAATGAAAAAAAATAAATAAATAAAAATAAAAAGATGAGGCCACTGCTCTCAATGACAAATAATGACTAATGATTTGAACTCGAGAAAACAAGGCAATTGCCAAAACAAAAGATATCAAGTATTATAGATTATTATTATTATCATTATTATTATAGATATCAAATGCCAGAAATTCTTTAACTATACAACTACTTAAGTTATGTTATTCAGAGATGGTAATCTTTGGGGATTTTATATTTCAATTCAAATTCACAATTTGATTAAAAATCAAACCACTTCTCTGTTAAATAAAGCTAATAACATAATAACACTATCTGCTCAAGTGTTATTCAAGTGTTTCCTGCATCGTGGAGTTGCGTTATTCACATTATTGCAGAAGACTTCCAGCAATGTTTAAAATTACTGCAGTTACTATTACAAACTTTGTAGAATTGCAATGTGCAATCATGGCTCACAGTTTCATTCTCTCTGTCCATCAGTAAAACCTCTTTAGTGAGAAACCATTTTACAAGAAAGTAAACCAGGGTTTCCAGTTGCAAAGTAGAAAAAAGCAATACAAAATGTGGGGGGAAAAAAAATCATGCGTGAGATGACAAACACAAAAACAAACACTGGAGGGGGGTGATACACTGGCAAAAATTCGTAGATTTCATACTTTAAAAGCCTGACAGTCCAGCTGTCACCTCATGTTTGGTGGGTGGGTACAGCATGTGTGCACATCTAACATCCATGCAGCCTTAAAAATGCAAATATCTAAGGCTGCAATTAATCATTTTATTTCCATTTTGTATATATTTATCATTAGTTATCTTTCTCTTGTACAGAATGTTTCTGGTTGCATTTTTAAACTTGTTGTATGGCCGTTATACTTATCTTTCAGGGTTATCAGTGAGGCTCAACTGTCCCGGTCACACACATTTCATAAGGAGTTTTACCTCCTTCCTCCAGGCTGCCGCTATAGGATGCTCAAAATAAAAAAACGGCACTTAAAACTCCCTATTACTCCTGTGGCCATTGAAAGACTCAATCTCAATGTTATACAGAGAAACCTACACTTTATCCCACCAGGAAGTGCATTTTATATGGCGCTGCTGTTATCTTCCACTTCTTATGTGTAGGATGGGAGTGATTCTATTTTGGGCTTGCTCTGTTGCTGCCTATATTCTTTTTTTATATTGGTTTATTTATTATGTATCTATTATCGTGCATATCCATGTCATCAAAAGGCTCTGTGCCAGTACAGATGAAGAAGTCCATTTCAGATGTCACCTGAGGTCAGGGTTATTCAGGGTGTGGCATAAAAGCACATGAAGCCACAGTTTTAGGGACATTTCAACTGCCAAACAGTGAATCCACACACACACCCACCCACACCCACACACACACGCGCCATTAAGTCAGAGCATACAATAAGATCGCAGTACAACCTGTTCAAATTCATCCTTGACAATTACGTCATTGGATTGCGTGTGAGAAGGCTTGATGGTTTTTTATTACATAACGCGCCCACTCACCGTGCAAGATTTAACAGTCAGGTGAAATGCAGTGAATGTCCACAATTAGATATCAGATAATGATCACATTTGGGGTGAACTGGAGAGCACAGTCAGCAGAAAAAAAGAAAATCAGCCATTAACCTTGGAAATTTGCGCCAAGCAGCGATGTCTGCATGGCTAGTTTTATCACCAATACGCTGCAGGGGCCTCGTTGTGTCAGTGCCCATGACGAACAGCAACTTATAATCGTCATGAGAACCAAAGGTGGAAACGTTTTTTTTTTGTTTTACAAAAAGAGATGCCTTATTTGCTTTCATATCACACAAATATGCCTCAAAATACAACTGCAATCAACGCTACCTTCGTTCGGGCTGCACGTTGGCTAGCTAACGTAGCTAGCTACAACGCAACCCGTTTCTTTTTTTTTTTCTGGACAAAACCCTTAACAACTACGTTACACGAGTGTAAGTAGTTCACAGTTAAACTTGTGTTCGTAACGTTAAACCTTATTCGCCAAATTGAAACTCGTAGCGTTAAACTACAGTTTCATTAAGTGCAAACACACACACACACATGCTAACGTTACAATTAGCCCGAATCTGCCTCTTATTCGAGGGTAATAATATGACGACAGCAGCGGAAACTGAGCCTATATTGCTGATGCCATCATGTCCAAATATGTGACGTTAAAGACTATTTTAAATCCCAGTAAAGTCATTTTTATATGCTTTAACGTTACTTGCTAGCCCATCTAAGCTAACGCTGTAACACACAGAACATGGTCGCCTCACAAGCTTCCTGCGTTACTCGACATCTAGTTAAACATAAGAAACTAACCTGTGCTGTCAGCCACATTTCCCACTGAGCTCGCCATCTCCTCGGTCTTCGTGTCTTGCACGGTGGTCGTCAATGTGTCTTCTGGTGGATAACAGCTTCAGAGAAAATGTGCGACGAGCAGATAGTCGTCTTTGTCGGCTGCGTCCAGCAAACACGTTGCAAGCTAAATGGCTAACCTAAGTTACTCTTTAATCATCCGTACCTTTCTTGGCGCACAGTGGTTAGTATATAGCTGGATAACAATTAACCACCTAATCTCGTTACAATATCTAAATTTAGACAGACATTAAACGTGCTATTTTATGACTCACTGATTTTTCTCGTCACAACAAAGCAGCTATGAAACATAAAATGGCGAAATGGGTGGAACTTGTTTTTTGGAAGAAACTAGATCCACACCTCGCCATTTCGACGAAACACGGGTGAAAATGAAAGTGAATGTTGTATTACTTATAATAATAATGAAAAAATTATTATGATGCAGTCTTCAAATATTATTTACTAACCACGCGTCATAAATTCAATTTTCGAAAAAAATAAAACGATTACGATAATGCTGCGCGGATGAATACATTGGTGCAGTGAGACACAGTGCAAACGATATCAGGGCAGCATGAGCCCTTGACGGATGCATGTGATCATTCCCATACTGCTGAACTGTACAGTCATGGTAGAAAAGGTGCATTTTATAAACCTTTACATGCTACAACTGGACACATTAAACTACCTCAACATGACAGGTTACTCCCTATTTGACTTTGACAAGAGAGGCCCTAAACAAATGTAGAGAGATAGCTTTGTTGTAGTAGTTAATAATCCTCCTCTGGGGATAATTCCTTAATCCGAGAATCATCACAAGCAAAGCAATGTAAGGCTATTCTACCAGAAAT
Organism: Scomberomorus guttatus; assembly: GCA_038419695.1. Classification (NCBI taxonomy): domain Eukaryota; kingdom Metazoa; phylum Chordata; class Actinopteri; order Scombriformes; family Scombridae; genus Scomberomorus; species Scomberomorus guttatus. The sequence continues at coordinate 19,900,940 of CM076452.1, read as the reverse complement.
AAACTAATTATTTTGTTTAGGTTTGTTTAGGCTTAATTCTGATGTCCAATTACAACTGTTCCATTATTTCTGTTCTATTAATTTTTTTATATTTTAGTCAGTCTATTTGGTTATTTTATATTATTTAGCCTTTAATTTTATTTGTTTCTTTTACCTAATTTTTTACCTCATTGTTGGCTGCTGTAACATTATAATTTCCCTTTGGGATTAAAAAAGTATCTATCTATCTATCTATCTATCTATCTATCTATCTATCTATCTATCTATCTATCTATCTATCTGCATTGGTAACAATGTTAAGAAATGCAATTTCTTTATTTCATTGTTTGGTATTCAAAATGTGCTATCCATGTGTCCCATTTTTTAAAAATTGAATTGTTTGCATATTTGATTCCAGGAAAACAAGATTTCCTGATACTGAAACAAGTCCAGTTTGAGTATTCTGCACAACCCATACTTTGAGTAACAATTTTGTTGATATGTTTTTGAAATGAGCTTGGTGTAGCTTGGTCACAATGTATAACCAGGATAGTCTGACAATTTAGCTGTTAAAGTACTGCATCCGTGCCGCTGTGGAGATGGTGTGCAAATGTCATAATCGCCAACAGGGGGCAACCTCTGTAAACCGATTTTGAAGAAAGATTTTTAGAGACTTGCAGACTGGCTTTGAACATAATTTTGCCTTGTTATTCCTGCAGGTCCCACATATATGTTTACCTGTCTGTAATTGGCAGTGGGATCCTCTGCCTTGTGTTGTTGCATGGTGTTTGTATAGCTGGTGCACATTTCACCCTACTGAAAGAGACTCTTTCTTCAATTTGTTAAAGAGAAATACAAGCACTTTGGGCAGCGTCGTAGTTCAGTTATAACCCTTATGCCAATATTAATTTGAACCAGAAATGATTGGCAACACAAACCCTTACTTCATTCCCTCATTATGTACAATATATTTTCATTTCACACGTTTAACACGTCAATTTCCATGAAGTGAGAGTCATTAACGTGCCATTCTGCCCTGAAGATGTTGAAAAGGGGGCTACTGCTTGCTGCACCCCAGTTTTCCCATAGTCCCATTATGGGAAAGTAGTTGACATCATTGCTCATGTTGGGTTTGCTCTGTGTGCTCAAAGCATGCATAGGGTGCAGGGTTTGTGTACTCTTCCACACGTTCCTCTGCTTTGCTCTCACTCTTCACACTGCTTAGCGGTCACTTGTGCACAGAATGATGTCATGGGCACTGTGTGTCTATGGCAATTGCATCTGACATGCTTTATCTTTGTGCAAGCTGCAGTCACTAGCCTGGCAGTCAGGGTGAACACATCTTCTCCTGCCTAAAGGGTCAGTGACAGCGCTCCACAACAGACCCTGCTTTCACACAAGCTATTTTAGGACGCACGTGAGAGCGAGAGGTTTAGTCACTCACTGGTCAATTTAGACTGTTAGCTATTAAAATCTCCGATTAGCCTGGAGAAGTCGGGAGTTTGTTGTGCTGTTTAATTGCTGGGCCATGAGTGGCCTAAATGATTTCAGCCCATTTATTCTAGGATCAGATCCAATCCAAGCTGATGACCCAAATTATTTGTGGTGTTTTGGAATGCTTTCCTAGATACTTGAATAGAGTTGCTTTGGGATAGAGAGAGGGAGTTATTTGTTCATTAGTCAGATATTCTGCTCCATTCAGTCACCCATAACTCAAAGCTATTCAAGTCTCTGCAATGCTTGGGCTCACACAAACATATATTTAGTGAGTGAATCTTCTCTTACTCACACATATGGAACAGCAATCATAGACAAGTATCTTTGTGCGCATCTACAGTTTTAGGCTTATGCACCGATTAATGAATCCTCTTGATTTTATGTCATTATTATTGGTGCTTTCCAGAGATCCTCAGTTCTCAGTTGATGCTCCAGCCTCGCAGGGATACTAAAAAAAAACAAGTATTTATTTCGTTTGTGGATGAAATTAGACTTAGCCATCTGCTTACACTGTCAGGTGGTGGGAATTAATGAAGAAGATGAATTTAATTTTATGATGCTGACACGACAAGACCGAAATTCTTTGATGATTTAAGTAACTGAATTAATTGCACTCTGTGCCGGATATAATTACGTCTTTGTAAGTAAATGTCCTGGAAGCTAAAACAATTACAGCCAATCCTGTAGCTGCTAATCATGTCATTTGGGATTCTAACTTGCACGAGAAGTGACAGCCAGTAGATGGACTCTGTGCCTCCTGAATTTGTTGGCCGTCCGATGGAAGAAAACATGAACGGCCACAAGATTTCTAATAAATGATGGACGAGGAGAAGGTTCAGACTTCTCAGAGACAACTCAGAGAAGTAGACGACCAACATTTCTGCATGAGTGCAACACTTTATTGCTTTGCCAGATGGCCTACAGCAACAGACATATTCGTCACTAAGCTTCCCCTCTGTAAGACAGACAGAAAAAAAAGAAGACACAGAACAAAGGCATTTCCTCAAGAGCAACTTTACTGATGTAGTACAACACTTAACATGGTGTGACACTTATAAGTGTGTGAATGTACAGCAATGTGATTTAGGGTATTATAATCCCTATTTTGTCCATTTTCAAATAATTGAAGCGTGTGAATATCCGCATTATGTGGCAGACAGATATTGGACTTCTAGCTGCCAGCCAGGTTAATCATCATGTACCAGCAGCTTGATTCATGCTCCTGGCCTTCATTTAAGACATTTGTCAGGTGCAGACTGATGTTTTATAGCCGTACATTTTGTGGTTGGAAGTTGTGTCTGAACAAAACAAGTATGCACAAAAATGCACTGCTGCAAACAGTTTGTTTCTGTTTGAAGTTACTTTTAATACTCATCTCTTGCAGGGTTGTAGGTTAAAAGTGATTCATCACCGGTGGAAAAATACAAATAGGCTCTGTTTTAAGTTACTTTTACACTTATATCTGCCAGTGTTATTGATTTGAGGTTATTGAGCACAGCTGGGAAAATAAATCGCAGATGATTTGTCATCATTCAAGTAACATAGCAGTACTTTGAAGTATTTTTTATATTGCACATGGTTACTTGATGCTCATTACGATTGCCTGTTTCTGTGTCCATCACGGTGTCAGAGAGCAGGAACAGGACAGGTCAGGGCTGATACTTGCAGTGTGTTAGAAGGTGTCAGGGCCTGTCTGGTGCCTCCTTTAAATCTCTGCATTCATCACCTGTCGTCCCTCTGACTTCCTGACCCCTCATACTTCACCCTGCCCGCTCCTCTTTTCTTGCGTCGCTCTTTCCTTCTTTTTTCTGTGAGGAGGAGAGCGGCGGTGTGGAGGACCTGGTGACACTACTCATGACAGAAGCTGTCAGTCTCTGCTATCAATTACACTGGTTGACTGACATCCTCTCCAACCCTGATCCTAGCCTTTTATTCACCCTCCAGGAATCTCTACCAGTTACAACAGCACCCACATCTGGCCTTCGTCGCCTCTCTGATGCAGATCCCCATTTCTCTCCAAGACCACCACCTCCTGCTCCCTGTAGGTCAGACACACAACTTTTTCTCTAATAGTATTTTAAGGAAGTCACTGGACATCCTCAAATACAACACTGCAGTGCATTTTCATGGTGACTATGTGTCTTCTCCCAGGGTTTAGACTAAATCTGCCATGTAAAAAGTCTCTTCGGATGAAAACTCCACTGATCCTGGCTTTGCCAGATCTCATTTAGATCCACCTGAGGGGGAATCGAGTGGTACACAATTCCAGAGACGGGATGTCTGGGGTGGGGGAGGATTAGAGGAGACTCCCCCTGGCTGGCTGGGGTTTGGGACTATCTGAGAGGCTCTCCTGTGTGCCTATGTGGTAGTGTGTTGTGGAGTTGGCTTTCTGATGTTATTGCATTATTCCACCCTCTTTGAACTTGTGTGCAGCCTCAGATCAGGCAGCTGGAGACTCTCCAGCATCACTAGCATTTAAAAAAAACCCACTTTCCTTTAATGCCTTTTATTTGATTGCTTTTACACAAAAAATCTTTTTATCTTAGCTCTCTTCTTCAGACTTGTTTTAATTTATTTCACGCGTGTGATGTTTGCGTTCACTTGCTTATTAAAACACTTTGTGAGTCTTATCTTCACTATGTTTTATGGTGTTATTACCTCACTCTTTTAGATTATCATTTATTTCAAAACCTTTTATTGTTTTCATGTGTCTTCAAATTCAAAATGAAAGTGACTCGGTACCAACCACACGTCTCCACCACTGAAATCCGGGGAACATGCTCACCACTCCGCTGTGACTTCTCTCCTCTTTTCCACTGTAAACACAGCACTTGTTGTGGCCTATCCCTTTGTTTGTTTAAGATCAAATGGAGGTGGAATCTTACATCCTTTAAATGAAAAACACAAATAAGCTGTCAGAGGTTAACCTTGTAATTACTACTGTACACGCACCATAAACACAGTAATTTCAGTGGATGTACACATGGGAAGATTGATGATTCCACCAAATACAACAACAAGCTGCCTATACGCGATGGCCCTCTCTCTTTAGATGAATGTGGCTAGTCATTCACCTGGCAACCTCTCTGGCTCTTTGGTTTCTTTCTTGGTTCCTCCACATCACTCAAATGGCTTTCGTCACCAGCGACAACATACAATAACTGAACCGTAGCCAGCCTTGAGCGAATAGGACTTGTGTTGTGTCCCGTTCTCACGCAAAACTCATCAACTTTGTGAAACCTTTTATCCAGAAAAATGGATCACCCATCACTAACCCCACTCCCCTCTTCTAGCCCCTCTCCTCCCACGGGTTACGTAATAGGCCGTACCTTGTGAGTCAGTCATGGTGAGCGGAGGAGGAGGAGGAGGGGGGGTGGACATTTTGTCCGGAAAGAAGAGTAGAAATCAGCCTCTCACTAGGCTCAGGGCACAATACAGCACTGTTCACCCTAAAACCAAAGTTCTCCGCTTGCTGCCTTCACATAAGCAGCTTAAGAGGAAGGCCATGTGTTTGAACTGTACTTATTGCACCTGTTCACATTACAGGTTGACGGTTCATACGTCACGAGCAACTTATTATGGTCTTCCTGTCTGTGTGAGAACTTTTCCCTTTCTGTCTTATTGATGCCGTTCCAAGTTATGTAACTGCACACTATGCCACAATAAAGGATTAGATCAACTTTGAGAAGATAAGCTTCATAATAATAACAAGCAGCAGCAGCAGCAGCAGCAGCAGCAGCAGCAGCAGCATAGAGCTGGTTTTCTCTACTCTGAGGTGTTTATGTTTAATATGTAATCTCACTCACCATTATCATTTGCAGCTCCAAGCTACTGTTCATAGGTAAAGTGGTTTAGTCTGGAGTCTTCTCCTTAGTTGGATGTGTTTATTTGCCCTCCCTACCACAAAGTGATTTACTAGTTCTTCTCAGACAGTAACTGTACAATTATTTATTCACGCAGTTGTTTGAACAGTTTACCTCCAATCTCAGCCTGCCTCTGTGTCTTTTCCCACACTGTTCTTTTCCTCTTTAGGTATCCTGTTTATATGACACACACAGTTGCAGAAATACTGCGGAAACTGGGACTCATTTCAAGATACAATACACACTTGATTTGAGTGTGTACATGAAGGAAGATTTTTGACAACATTTTGTAAATATTGTCATTCTGACCTTCAGGGTTGGGTCCTTCCATATGCCAGCGAGATCTTTCAGAGATCACCGGGGTGTTAAAATGTTTTTTACTTTAAGGGTTTATGCATTACTTCATGCATGTAAGTGGACATATAGAGTCCTATCTGGCCAGTTTGAGTGCATATTTCTCCGTGTGTCTGTATCTGTGTGTGCACAGCCTAGGTCGGAAACGGGTTGGACCACAGCAGCTGTGGAAGGAACAGGGAAGGAGTCCGGAGGAAAAGGCGTAACTGCAAGCCGGTCGACCACTACATCCACCACCCTGGCCACAGGGTGCAATAAAACATACGCTGAAGACCATGTCACACTCACACACACCACACACACACACACACACATAAACAGAGAGAGCATAGTGACAAAGTAGAGAGTTGACCATTATTGTAGATGTACTGACCTCCTCTTGTAAAATGTCATGTCACATCAAAAATGACAGAGAATTTGGGGCACAGAGTGATGGCTGTGGTTTTATTTTAAATGCAAGAACTAAGTAAGACGTGAAAACTTAAGTCTAACTACTAATCTGTGTGGGACTGGACGAGGGTGGTTCAAACACAAGAACACTCTCACTTTGGTTACCCCAAATGTGCACTGTTCACACCCTACTCTGACCTTTCATTGAGCTGTTCTGTGAATGTATCATTATCCACTGCACTCTCTGCCTCACACTCTTTAGCATAACATAAGATAGATATAAGATAGAGGGCTGTACTCTAGGTACAAACCTCTAGGTTAAAAGAGTGAGTTATACTCAGTGAGGAGACAGCATTGGATGGCATTCAGACACAGCTGTGTGGTGGTGAGGCTGCTAGGATCAAAGGCCAACAAGAGAGCAGAAGGTATTGCCATCTACTATGTACAGTATGTCTTATATTACTGTATGGGCAAGGCCTCTAAATTAATTTGCAAGCTTTGATCAGTGTAACATCCACAGCAAGGTAGTTATTTTCTGGAAAGTCACAATAGGGAAGTTTTTTTCTTATTTATCTGCAAGCTGTTCAGATTCATAGGATTACATCCTCTGTGTTATCTCTTGCAAAACAATTACAGGAATCAGCTTTTGTCTTGCTGACTGTATGAATGAAAAGTGAAAACAACAGCACTTCCTTGGGCCCTGAATTAAGATTTATATGAAGCACACTAGCTGGTGATCTGTATGATCCTACATGGTGAGCAAACTAATACCTGAACTGATCCTTCTATGTAGTTTTGTTAGTAAAATAAGTAAGAGGTTGAGACAATCACAGTAATGTATTGAGAAGTCAGTTCAGTCAGTGGTCCGAAATTACACAGAAGTGTTGAGAAGTGTGCTTCTACTGTACGTAAAGTTACAGGTGTTGTACAGAAATTTTACCTCCCATTTTAGCAGGTCTGTACTATTGAATGATCTTTAACCCTCTCCACAACTCTGGGTCCCTTCTTGGAGACAGGCCCCAGGAGATGGGACCAACCAGGGAGAAACATGGGGGTGAAAGGTCAGGGGTTGCTGATGCAGAAACAAGGGTCATTGAGGGAGTGGATGGGGTGGTGACATTTGACATCACAGCCACAGAGTTGTAGACTCCCAAGTCTTTAGCCACCAATCAATTAAAAACTACTCAGTATATAAGATATCAATATACAGCTGGTTTACAAGCACTTAATGAACCTGTGAAGGGGCCCACAGACAGATTTGGTATAGCAGATACAGCACAGGTGTAACTAATAACATTAATTATGCCTCTTTTCCATTTAAGTGTCCTGGTAAGCCATGATCGTGAGCCAGCATGCACAGAACCGGAGCTAACTGGGTTTTAGCCATTATTAATGATATTAATTACACCTGTGATTATCCTGCTTTGACAAGCCAGAATGTCTGCTGTGAAAAAGGCCCAAATGCAGAATTTCCTTACAGTCGCAGTCTACAGACCAAGTGGCCATTTCCTTATCACTACATTTTTTACTCTGGTATCCATAACCATAGTTTTTAAATTTTAAATTTAATTTTTGTTTAATTTTGTTTATTTCATTCTTTATTATTACCTTACGTTTGTTCTATTTTTATTCTTCTATGTTGCGTTTGTGGGAACACCAAGACACATTCTTTGTATGCTTGCATACTTGGCTAATAAAACTGATTCTAAATCTGATAATATTGTTGTTTGTTTCTTTCTGTGACGGGATGGTTTGATTTTACCCAACCCCAATTGGCCTTTTTCATAGCACTCACTTTGACTTGTCATAACAAGAAAAGCACAGGTGGAAGTGATATCGTTATCAGTGATGGCTCCGTTCCATTTATATCTTGTATCCCAGTAAGCCAGGCCAGTGAGTGAGCACACAACCTGGACCCTGGGATTGACACCTACATGGACTTCAGCCATTATTAATGTTATTAATTACACGTGCTTTTCCTGCTATGAGATAACAAAATGTCTAGTGTGAAAAAAAAGCTAATCACTGGTGAGTTACCTGCAGTAGGCTAACTACACACTGTTATATCTCTAACACTGAAGCTGGTCTTCACTCAGCAAATGTTAAGCAATTGTTTCAGAGAATGGAAGTGGATATGGAGACGACATATTTTGCAAAGACAATTTGCTTGTTAAATAGGCGACAGTGCATGACTCTATGTCCTGAAATTGGAAATAATAGAGCAATAATGAAGAGAAAAAAACAACCATTAAGCAAAATAATGTACTCCATTGTGTTCCTTGTGTCAAGATGCTTCATTATCACTGTAACATGGACCAAATAACCAAATAAAAACAAAGATAAAGCTGTGTTTAATTTAATAAAGACAAATAATGATGCAGTCAAGAAGATATGCTAAAGAGTGTATATACACAACCGAGTTAGCACTATGTTTTAAGCAAACAAGGGGTAATGGGCTGGATGGCTAATGTTTGCACGATAGCTAGCTTAGCTAACTCAATATCTAACATGAGTCCTGTTCCTACAAACATTTGTACCTTTTCTCACATTTTGATTTTTAGTGAGAAAAAAAGGTGGGGTGTGAAAAGAGCAGAATTTCAATTTTAGCCAACTTATTATCTAATGTAGCTAGCTATATGTTAGCTAACCAGCATAGCCAGGGTATCATCAGTAGCCTTTGTTTGCTAATACTGAAGATAACAAGCCCACCTTTACGAATTTGAATTGCTCAATAAAATTCAAGAACAATTCAGAGAGTAATTTTAACGGGCCTGCCCTCATGTTGTTGTTGGACTAGCAGGCTGTTGGGTGAGGCTTTGAAGGCTCAGAGGTAGACAAGAGCTGAACACCCCCAAGAGGGGAAGTGCATGTGCATTAACAAATGGATATTGGCTCAGATTGAGGCACTGACTCAATTACAAGTGAGAATGTTTGTTCCAGATAAGGGCCATTATTCCTCCACTGAAAATAAGATAAAAACACGACCATATTAAGTATGAAGGCTGTTGGCCGCAGCAGCAACTGTAAATGAGAACATAGTACATCAACAACAGTGTGGGAAGGATAGATAACAAATGTTTAGTCACTTTGAAATGTGGCAATTTTTCAGGTCAAAACAAAATAGAGAAACACTTAGCTGAAGGACAATGGTGAGCGTAGCAGCCCTGCTGTCATGTTTGCTACAGTCTGGTTGAGTGACTTTCTCTGGCTGTAGAGATGAACAGTGTGGGCTCCTGTATGGCTTTCTGCGGAAAGAGGAACTATTTACTAATTCATACGGGGAAAGATGGGCAGATAAGGGATATGGAGGCAGAGAATAGATTATAGCATGAGACTGAAGGCTGGTAATGATCAGTTTTAAACATTTTTATAGACATACCTCACTGTTTCATCTATTAAGCTCTCATTGTGTGTGCATGTGTTACTTATTTGAATGTCACCAATTAATATCTGGCAGCTGTCTTATTTTTATTGTAGTTAGACTATTTGCAAAGTATTAGTTATCAGGCATGCTGTTGCTGTTGTTACGCTATTGGTATTATTAATGTTAAATGAAGGGAGAAAAAAAATTATGTAGTGACATAACCAGCAATTCAGACATCCAGGCTTATATGCATTGTGCGCAGGCCTGTTTGTTTGGCATGGCCTTGGTTTGGAGCAAATCCCCTTTGTGCGACACACAATGCTGAAACCAACTAGCTCATAATTAAAATTGCCTGGCAAAGACCTGCCCAGTGCACCTGGGGAAATGGGAGTGGAAGAGGGATGGATGGACGGATGGTTATATGGAGGTCGTATAAATGTAGGACAGTGCTATTTGTCTGAATGTCCCTCTCCTCCTACACTGACGTTAAAAATATTCAACAGATCGTCCTGTCACAGATGGTCATTTATTTATAATCTACTCTGATAGAGCAAGACCAGAGGATAACACTGTACTGCACAGTAGACTTTATCATTGCTGTCAGCTGTAATAAGTACCCTTAGCTTATCTGCTATTTTTGTGGGAGCACTATGTTATTATGGCCTGTGGAACACTGTGGCTGCACAATTTGTGGCCCTCCCCTGTTTTTGTACCCATATCAAGCACCTGGTGGGAAATAGTCTAAGAATTAACATGGTGACTCAAACATGTCATTAAAATTCCTGGCATATGCATTTCTTCTCTTGACATACATCTCCTCTATACATCTTCAGTAAAAGTCAAACATATAGAGGGGGAACGTCCTCTATGAGATCTGTGAACATATGTGATCACTGAGTGGGAATACAAAGGATCCATTTCAACACGTTAAAACAGCTTTGGAGTTTAGGCCTCACCAAACAGCACTTCAAAGGAATTTCAATGTCAGTCAGGGTTCAAAGGCCTACATATGAAAGGCCCACTCTGTGCCCAGAACTGTGCCCCTGGACCCTACAGCTCTCATGTGCCACATAGTGGCACCCTTCTCTACTTTGATGCCCATATTGTCACTGAGTACTATGGAAGTAATCAGGCATGCTCTGTTTATGTTTGATCACAGCACCAGTGAAAGCTAGGCATTACGACTGCCGTGTCACATATGCGACTCCTCTGCGGGTCACTGGAGATGACTGAGATCAGCCTGAGATACACAGAATTCACGGTGGGGTCTCCTGTGCAACAAGAACCAAAACAATGTTGACGCCAAGGCGAAGCTGAGAGGGATGCCTTACATGGACAGAGCTGCTGTGAGGGTATGTGATGTGTAGTGACTGCAGTTCCTAATAAATGCTATCTACCAACAAACATTGCCGAGGTTAAAAATACAGAAAACGAGCTCCAGTGAAAGGCATTAAATACATGAGAAAACAGAGATTCAAACTTTCATTCATAATGAAAACCAAGACAATAAACAAATGAGCAAAAATATTCTGTGTTTTGGAATTAGGCCAGTGAGGACATCGAATCTAGTCAAAGCTTTTTGTTTCCAAGTACTCCTTCTTCCCCTCCCTCCCTGTCGCTTCAACACCCCCCCTCCTCCCCTCCTCCTCCTTCTTCTTCTCCTCCTCCACACCTCTTGCTCAGGTCACAGTTGGAAGACTATTAAGAATGCACTGTAGTACATCCCACAGCATGCTGAATGAGGGAGGCGTCAAACAAGAGCCCTGCTATTATCATTCACATAAGTGTGTGTTTGTGTATATGGGTGTGTGTTTGTATCGAGGGGTGATTGTTGTGTCCGTCGTAGCTGTATGTACTCTGCCAAGCCCTTGGGTCTGACAAAAATGAGTTATTTCGATGTCTTCGTTGGGTTATTGTCTAATTAATTGGTTCCTCTCTTTGAGATCGGTCTGAATATACAAACACAGCACCTCCTGTTAACTCTTCACGCTCTCTGGGAACAACAGGCAGGTGTGACCACCGACAACAGGATGACAGGGTTCAACACCTCTGCTCCCCGCTGACTTCCTCTCACACCCCAGCTCCACATTCAACCACACCCAGAGCAACAAGAGATACAATTCCCAGTGTGTCTCCCAATAAACAGTATATGTGCACAAAAATGTGAGAGTGCGTATGCTCTGTGTTTGTATCTGCGGGACGGATGTGGGCTTGCTCTCCGGTTTTAACCCCTGAATACCTTCACTGGGTTAATCCATTTAACTGTAGAAGTGCCCATCTACTCAGACAATTGTAGTTAACCCCAAACAGTCGCTGATAACCTCCAAGTCTAACCTGTGACCTTTGACCTTAACCTCAGGGCTCTTCAAACAAGACATTGGCCTCTAGGGATTCAACACACAGATCTTCCTTCTCTGTTATGCTTTCTCCTTCCCTCAATCTCCCACTGCACATCTATCTCAATCTCCTCTCTCTCTCTGGTTTCTGTTTAGGGTCGGCGCAAGATAATCCTTTGAGTCTGTTTCCTTTAGGAGCCCCTCATGAGTTTTCACAACCCAGAGCCAGAGGCTGGTGTGGTGTACACATGAGGAGTAAACAGCAATGCATAGATCTGTTTATCTAACCCTCTCTGGGCTCAGCGATACTTCTCCTGTGTATACAGTGTTTTATAGCTGATACCTTCAAACTAAATTTTTTCTTGATTCTCTCATTTCTTACTTGGCTATGGATACCAACTGTATTTTTCTCCATTGTTCACAATAAAACGTAATAAGTTTGAAGCATTTAAAGGACAAGGACGGGGATATTCTATATTTTTCCTCTTGTCAACAAATTCCACGAGAAAGGATCAACTATGTATTTTCATCTTTAAAACAGGCAAGTAATTTTGGGCACGGTAGTTTTTAGAAAACATTAGTCAAACAGGAGTTAGTAGTGTATTTGTTGAGGACTATTTTCGCAGATTTGGTGCACGAGTGAGTATGTACAGCGTCCAGGACATTGTACTGTATGTTGGATTGACTCAAAATAAACTACAAAGTGTGTGTTAATGGTAAAGAACGAACATGTCATCCATGTGTAACAATGTGGCTCATTGATGAGTTTTTAAAAAAAAAAAAAGTTTTTGGCACAGAGAGTAGAATCAATTAATTGATGGTTTTGGTCATTTCATGGGATGTGTGGATGAGAAGAAATATATAAAATATCACCAGACCTATCCTTTAAATATCTGGTCCTGCAGAATCTTTTTTTTTTTATATTGTTTTGTCATTTTGATCATTTATGGTACCACCCACTGCTAGTAATGCTGTTAGAATTATGTAATAGATAAATAGGGGTGTGTTTCTTCTTTTTGTGTGTTTTAGTGTGTAGTGCTTTGGTTTGTCAAAGACAGAGCAGCTATTACACTTACACCCTGTTAAGACCTTTGATTTAGAGCCATAGAGTCATTTGTGGTAGAAAATATATAAATAAATAAATATATAAATATAGAATTTAGTGTTTTTTATTTGATATGACCTATAGTTAACAATATGTAAATAATTATTTACTGCAATTACTTTGCGTTATATGATACTTAAGTGGCAACTTCTCAGTGGAGATGTTGTGCAATTTCAGACATTACTGGTAAATCCTATGTGGGTGTTTTTCTGCACCCATCACTCACTACTATTTAGGCTTTTTTCCAGCCCCTTGGTAAGTCCTTTAGATCCCCTCAACAGGTTGAGTGGTTAATGAAGGCTCAGAGAGAGTGATAGGAAGTAATAGTGGGTAATAATACTAATTGGTGGTGATTGCAGTGCTTCTGGAGTGGTATATCTGTGTGAGTAAACAGAGGCCTGGTTCTTTTCAATGAGCTCAGCCAGAGTGCTCTCTCTTTCTCACAGCACAGCCTAGCAACAGCCTGTCCTTCCATTTTACTGGGTTTTGACCAAATAACTCAGCTGGCCATCCCAACTCTGCACTGGTCACTCATCCTTTTGTTCTCTCCCTTTTCTCCCTCTGCCAAACATGCCAGATCTCCTTGTGTCAGGCAGAGAGGAAGGAAGGGAGAGAGGGGTTGCACGTGATTTCCAGAGAGTAGAATAAACCCCATGCTGTCTTCCCATTTATCTGACCTACATTAAGTCATTTCTCCTCTAGTCTGTCCCTCCCCCTCGCTGGCTTTGAGATCATCTAGTCATTTTAAATGTGACGTTAAGTGCTTTTGACAATAACTGTTATTGGCATGTTTAAAAAGACCTCGCGTCAGAGACAACTTCATAGCAATACTTAATTCAACAAAATAGTTCAACATTTTGGGAAATATGCTTATTAGCTTTCTTGCCAAGAGTTAGATGAGAAGACTGATACCACTCTTGGCTTTACGCTGAATATGTAGCTACAGCCAGCAGTCGCTTAGCTTCGCTTAGCATAAAGAATGGAAACGAGGGGAAACAACTAGCCTGGCTCTGTCCAAAGGTAATAAAATCTGCTCACTAATTTACACATCACATTTTGTTTGTTTAATACTTGCAAAAAGCGATGTGTAAAAAACAAAAATAATTGTGGTTTTGCTAGACTGTTTCTTCTTAATAGCCTTTATGCTAAGCTAAGCTAACTGGCTGCTGGTTGTAATTTCATATTGAATGGACAGATTGGTCAGAGTGGTATCTATCTTCTCATCTAACTCTTTGCAATAAATTCAATAAGCATATTTTCCAAAATGGCTAACTATTTTATTAAGCTATCACACGATTTATATGCCACTCACTGATTTATCCAAAAGTCCAGTCACTCCTATTCCAGCTCCAACCTCCAAAGACTCTCCCACAACCTATGAAACTGGGCTTTGGGTTAGGGTTAGCGGGCCCAAGGGTGCCTTGTTTTACCAACAACTCCCGTGTTTCAGCAAAAGGCAGGCCGCATTGTTATGCAACAGTTTAGTAAGAATCAATAGGTTTTAGCACAGGCCCAGTGAATGCCAGTGGAAAAGATGGGAAGAGAGTAGCAGCTAGGTTAATCCCAGAGGGAGTCCCCTCGGGGCCTGGCCCTCATAACTCCTCCTTGTTGTCCTTTCAGCCTTAAATGTGTTGGCTCTAATCGGAGCCGGAGAAGGAGCAGAAAGGAGGAGGCTGGGTTCTGTGGGTCCAGCAGTAGAGCAGGCTGGTTAATCCCTGCAGCCCCAACACAAGCACCAGCCAAAACTCCGGGGTCCCCCCCCCATTTTCCTGCTTTGCTAACCTCTCAACTGCTAATCTTCTCTTAACTTCTTCCTCTCCTCTCCTCCCTTCTCCTCCCCTCTCCTCTCCTTTCCTCTCCTCTCCTCCCTTCCCCTCCACTCTCCTCTCCTCTCCTCTCCTCTCCTCTCCTCTCCTCTCCTCTCCTCTCTTCTCCTCTCCTCTGCAAGCATGGCTGCCCTCCGGCCCTGAGCCAACAGTCCCACTGTCTCTCTGTGGGTGACATCACTGGTTGGCACAGAGAAGCAGGGGGGGAATAATTAGGTTTAGATGGTTGAAGTAACTGTGTGTGTGTGTGAGTGTGTGTGTGTGTGTGTGTGTGTGTGTGTGTGTGTGTATGTATGCATGGACAGTGTGTGTGTGGTGATGTAGAAGGGAATTTGCAAGTCTTTACTCACAATGAGGCACGTAGACATTACAATCAATACTCAAACGGAGACCGAGGGGAAATAAAGTTAAAATAAATTTAGTTCAAATCGTATTGAGCTTATTTCACTACATTTATGATACATGTTGAGTTCCAACAACAAAATGCAGTGGGGATCAAAACTTGGCCCTCCTTTCAATCAATCTTGTGACAAAAAAAAACCCCCATCAAAGCCACAGAGACATGAAATGAAGGCTGTGTGGTTGGGTTTAGAGTTAACTGTGACGGTGGGGGAGAAAGAGCAGGGGACCCTGCTTTAATAACTCACTATAGACTCCATACATGACCACCCCAGCAAAGCACAGCCGTTCACTGCTCTCCGCGCTATATACACAGCCTACTTTGAGAGAAGCCTTTGTTTGTACGATGCGCTTTGTCAACCTCTATTTAGTGGCTTCTTTACAACAGACCCGGCCCTTTGAATATTAACTGTGTGATCACTCTTGCCACACAAGCAGCCGCTCTGGACCCCCTATCGACGCAGCCCAGCTCCCCTGCACTCTGTTTCAGGGCTTTGTGCCCAACCGCAGCTTCGTATACAGACTCTTGCGGTCTCTCATCAGTCAGTTAGGGAGGAATTTAGTTTCCATTGCTTCACTAACATCATTTATGAAGCGTTTGATTCATTTTACATATGAGGAGACTGTAGACCAGGGATCAAATATGAGAGGTCACAAAAAAGAAGAAGAAAAGGAGAAGAAAAGGAGAAAGAAAGAGAAGGGCTGATTTGTAGCTCTGTGTCACTGTGTCATTGTAAGCGTCTTGTGAAGTGAAACTGTTGTTCTGACTCGCGTAATGACCGTAGCAGCTGGGGCAGGAAGGCGACTGAGGGTGGGAGGGTCTGGGATGGTGTTTTTGCAGGCCAATAATCCCTTTTATTGAGTCTCAGGAAATCCTAATTGGAATCGGAAGTGGCTCTAGTGGCCAGATGTGCAAAGACAAACAGAGTCGACCCAACCCCCAAGGACAACTGACCACGAGCACCCTCAGCCTCCCTTTCACCCTGCTGAGTTTAATTTAAACAAACACACACACACATACACAAGGACAACTGACCACAAGCATCCTCAGCATCTTTGGGGAATTCAACTTTATCACAACACAAAAGACTCACACACATCCACTGCTAAAAATGTTGTGACAGTAGACAGCTTGGTAAACACAGTAAAGCGTCAGCTGTGCACTTAGGACTGTCTATGAAAACAATGTGAGGAACAGGGCTCAGTTGTGCCTCTTGTCTGCTCTCTCAATCGATTAAATCCAGAGAAGCTGCAGCCAATATTGTTGCAAAAGCACATAGTGGAGATTCCTTAGCAATCAATGTACAGGAAGCTTAAAAAGTGAAGAAATAAAGGAGAAAAAAACTAACCACACAAGTCTGTTCTGACAAAGAGACGAAACCTCAAAAAGTGAAAGCTCCCACAGATAGCTCTTTATAGCGAGTTTTCTCTCTCTGCAAGTTTAACTCATTGTCTACCCTTTCATCTTTCTGTCTCCATAATGTTTGTATCATCGTCTAATGGCCTGTCTATGAACCCCTAAGCAGTGGCAGCAGTGTGTGGAAGCCTCTTTTTGTGTATTTCACTATCATCTATAACATATGTATGTGTGGGAGTGGATATACTTCCAGTTCTCATATATGGAGCAGTCATGTATGAGTTACTGCGAGTGCGGATGTGTGGTGTTGTGTGCGAGAGAATTTGGGAAAAAAGAGGGCAAGACGCTGAGATAGACTGAGTGTGGCTGTGTTGTCTGTCTCTTGCTGTCTCTCCTTATCAGGCCGGCGGTCTGACCAAAGCCAGAGATCCTTGTCAGGCTGTTCTGGCTAACTGCACGTGATCTGAGTGCAGCTGGGAAACCAAGAGAGATCTGAGGAACCTGGGTTTGATTAGGAATACCTCCCCGGACCTACTGTCCCAGTCTGGGATCAGATCCAGGTGCGTGTGAATGTTTGCTCACACACACTATGTCTATGCATGTGTTTAAAAGCCCTGCAGAGCCACAGTCACACTGACCTATTTACTCCACCATGGAAATGGCCAAGAACCAGGAGGCAGACCAGACTCACTAGAGGCAGAATAACACTAAGCCCCCATACGGTTACATCAATAGTTTCACATGGAATAGTTTTACAGCCACTTTTACACGCCATATAAATGGGGCATCTGGGATAAAAATCTATTGTATTGATTTCTTCACATCCGGATTCATTTCTGCATTGTGAAAAGCCAATTGCAGCAGAGGCCACTGTATAGAATTTGATCACCGTAGCAAAAGTTCTGTAGAAAACAAATGCCATTTTGCTGGGCTGTGTGTGTGTGTGTGTGTGTGTGTGAGCACCTATTATTATGTGTGTGTAAGTTAGAGGAGGAGGGAACTAATAGCCGTCACCTTTACGTAACCCTTCTGGGACTTCAAAGTGAGATTAAGAAGGAGAAATGGTGAAGGGCTAACACTTGCTGCATGGCTGCAACCACCCCATCACACTAAGGACTGTGCTTCTTAATGTTTGTTGCATTGAGGTCCCATGTGTTAATCCTTATTTCTCCGAGGGTGGTAGGTTTCTATAAGACATCAGAGAAGTGTCACACCACAAGATCAGGAAAAACATTTATTTCTCACCATAGGTCTACGCAACGAAGTTTAACTTGAATGCATGGATTCACTCGCACATTCAAGCTGGCTCACACACAGATCTTACACATGAACACCCTCATGCACATTCATTCACTAGAGAATGGGCCAAGTGAAGCACAGGCTCCGAAGCTCACTGTTATGCAAAGGGGGACCGGCTGGGAGTGGGCATGTAAACACATCACAGACTGTTTTGTCTCTTGCAATTTAAGCATCTTGGCGAAACAAGTGAGGGATGCCAAGTTAACTCCTTACTATTCATTAATCACTGTCGCAGGGTCCGTGTTACATGAATGCTGGCATAATATGTGGAATTGTGTAGGGTTGTTCAGGCCCTTTATGGACTATAAAGCAGACGTCTCTCAACAGTGGCATTTCCTTGTATTCTGAGAAGTGCACTGTACTCTGAGAAGTGAGTGACTGAATAGAAAGTGAAGTTTCCTGAGAGAGGTTTATTCTGGCACGGGTACACTATAACATGCCCTGCTGCACAGGAACAACAATGGCCAGATCTTTGGGGTCGTAACCCCCTAATTACTGCAGGCCAAGAGGCGATGACGACTGCCTGTCAGCGTGGCCCGTGAAAGGGGCTACCTGAGCCGGACTCGGGAGCACCAGGTGACATGGGCCAGGAGCGCTCCAGCACCTCGGATGAAAGGTCGATGTTATGGGTCTACATCCCAGCACCTGGGCCATTTCAGCACCCTAGAGCGACTTCTAGCCTCTTGGCTTTCACCTATGCCCCGTTTTCCTCTGTTTTTCCAGGCTGATCATAGTTCAGGGAGGAGATGTGGACATCATTTCCCATGTCTGATAGCCATCTGCTCCCTCTCTCAGGTTCTCAGTAGCATACTCTTCTTAGCCTGATCAAGGCCTTCTGCACCAATTATAGATCAGAGTCCTGCCCACTATGATGATTAGTCTGAAATAGAGACTTATCAAGTTGTCAATACAGCTCCTGACAGCAGGCAAGCTTTCATGTGCAATTGTATCTGGATTACATGAATTATTAAGGCAATTAAAACAATCCTTCTTAAAGATTAAGGAACCGTTTAGAAATGACGATGGTTACTGATTTTGTTGTGGATTTCAACACTTTTTTTTTCATCTTTCTCAACTTGGTGGACATTCCAGAAGTTCAGCCCCATCACATCTAAAGTCTAGAAGTGGGCTAAAGTGGAGTTAAGATCGAGCGCACCCCCCACCTGAAAAACCCCTAAAAATCCGCCCATGGGAAAACTGGGAGGATACAATAAAGGCATATCAGCGTGCGAGAGCGCGCCTGCGCGTCCCGGTTGAGCTGTGTGGAAGTTTCCCTGCAAGTTGAGAGACTGCAGCGAGTGGAGCGGCGTAAATCACCGGGACAAGGAAGACACAACAAACAAAAACAAAAAGTGGGATTGAAGCGTATATTTATACAAGTTCCACGTAAAATTAAACCTGGAGTTCTTGTTGGTGTTTGTGGAGTTACCTCTCTGGAGAAGTGCCGTCCACTGCAAGTAAGTGAAATAACTTTATTATTGTCTTGAATCAGAGACATGGGAGCAGCGTCAGCAGCGGGCTGTCATTTAACTGAGACGTCATTTTTAATCTTAAGTGAATTTAAAAGACACCTAAATATACTGCCTAGTTGTTTTAAGCCTATACCAAATGTCAACATGAAAAATGCTGAAAAGTTTCTTAAATCTCACGAAACCAACTAAAGAACGCACATTTGGCATGTTTAGGCCATTATAATAACGCATTCCCCCAATTGCTCTTTTTCTAATCTACTTGAGCAACTAGTTTGTCAAATGATTTTTCGCTTGTCAAGATACAAATCTCGTTAAATGATGAGATCACCGGCGGCGGTTTGTGCAGCGCGCTCATGCGGCGTTCTGTGGAAGAGCTTGGCAACCAAACGCAAGATTTCAAGTTTCCCAAAACTTATGATTCATGTACAGAGCGCAGGAGAGGGCGATGATGAGGATTTGTTCTTGGCCAAATGCAAAACCATGCCGTGATTAAAGACTTCAAACCATGACACCTGAAACCTCTGAGTCATTCCTAATTGCGTTACTAATCCTGCTTCAAACTTGCTGGTGCAAGTGTGCGCAACGAACGTCCAGACGTTCACCTCCCATAACGAGGCAAGAATATTCAAAGTCATAATTTCTGAAGCTGCAGAAGCCCTCTACTTTTTTAGGATTGTGGTTAGCTGTGCATCTTCTTACCTCGCCTGTGGTGTCTCCGTGTATTCTAATTAAAAGGGAGAAGGCGCATGATGGAGGCGTGTGTGCACGCAGCCAGGTGAAACTGAACAGGATGGGACAAGCTGCTTCAAACAGCCTGCAGAGGGGGAGAGCTAATTTTGCTCAGCTAGTACTTTCCCCAGAAAAAAAACGCCTTGAACTTCCACTGAAGGTTGAGCCAGGGGTTACATTCTTAGCTCCAACTACATGTCAATGCACCAGAGTCATGCTAATGACAGGAGAAGTCAGGCCAGGTGTCGGACAACCTTACAATATTCAGGTGAGGTCATTGGCCTCAGTCACAAAGGGTGCTTTGCTGTTGCAATACTCCTGCATAAGCCTGATTTCCTGTCTCTTTCTCTGCTCAATAATGTCTGAGATAAGATTTTTTTTTTGTTGTTGTCTTGTTTCCTAGGCTGGAGTTATTGATGGACCTTTTGAACTAGAGCTCACTGGAAGCTAGAAAAGACGTCACTGACCGAGCAGAGACTGTTTACCCGCCTAACACCCCCTCCCTCTTTAAGACCAGGCGGCCTCTATGCTCATCAACCTGACTGTAGCCATCAAGGAGTCTCGTGCCTTTCATGGAACAGTGCCTGCCCTCCCCGCCGCTGCCCCTGACACTGTGGAAGTGACAGCCATGGATTCACGTCCGGTGCTGGTCGCCCCGCCACCGCCTCCCCTAGCACCTCCACCACCCCCACCCCCTCCTCCTCCTCTCCCACCTCCACCTGCATCATCCTCGCCTTTTAGCCGAGCCGACAGCGCCCGTCGGAGCCGGCTGAGGAAGCTTAACTGGGAGCGTATCCCCAAAGAGAAGGTGGAGGGGAGGAAGAGCGTGTGGACTGGGGCGGCCCCGGGCGAGGACGAGTTCCCGATAGACCTCCATTCTCTGGATGAGCTGTTTGGTCAGAAGGACAGTAAGCCTCAGGACAGAACCAGCACCCTGAGACGCCGGTCTGGTCTGATGCACTGCAGATCCTCCCAGGACAACTCAGAAGAGGTCAGATCATGGGGATACCAGTGATATTTTTCTCATTAAAGGAAATATACAAAGATAGTGAGATTTCTGGCTCGTTTCTTGTCCTTACATGTGTCCTTTTGTCTTTACAGATCTCCCTACTGGACTCCAAACGCAGTATGAACATTGGAATATTTCTTCGCCAGTTCAAGACGTAAGCTCATTCATTTCTAACTAGAGCTGAAACAATTAGCTGATTTAAAAGATTAGTTGATCAACAGAAAATTAATCTGCAATTATTTTGATAATTGTCATTTTTTTAAGCAAAAATGCCCCATATTCGCTGGTTCCAGCCTCTCAAATGTGAGGAAATTTTGCTATTTTTTCTCTGTTTTATATAATTTAGGGCCACAACTCACAATTACATTTATTAGAGATTAATCTGCTAATTATTTTCTCTATTATCCATTTGGGGTAGGAACTAAAGATATTCAATTGACTATGATATATGAAAAACAGGAAATCCTCACATTTAAGAAGGTGGAACCAGAGAAAGTTTGGCCTTGTTGCTTATAAATGGACTGAAATGTTTAATAGATTATCAAAATAGTTGCTGTGATTTTCTGTTGATCAATTAATCGACTAATCTTTGCAGCTCCAAAATCATTGTCAATTGAATATCTTCAGGTTTTTGGACTGTTGGACAGACAAAACATTTCCTTGAGGTCGCCATCAGTCAAAACTGAGAGTAGCTCAAAGAGCAGGAAACAGAAGTGCGTTTAACTGTGCCAAGGGGAACAGTACTTCACTTGAGTTGAACTGGAGCGTGTGGCCATATATCAAAGATGGATGGGTGTGCAGTTTGTGTCAGAAGTGTGAGGACTCATTGGGAGAGAGGATGGCTGGTGTCGGGGAGGGGACATGAGTATATTGTAGGGGACAGGTGCAGGGGAGGGTGCGCCCTGAGCAGCTGGACTGAGCGTCTTAAAGGAGGGTGGTGGCTAAGTGACCGGGTATAGCCCTAAGAGTCAAGAGTTGACACCTGCTGATGCCCTTAAAGAGTGTCTAATGGTAAAGCTACCCCCTACAGGGAGAGACCCCACTGGTGGCCTGTCATATTCATCCATCCCTTAAAGCCTCTTTAGCATGTTTGCCTAACTCAAACAAAGCTGCAGTTCTCATAATGAATAGGGCTGTTTTATAGTTGTTAAAGCACACTTACAAACAGTATGACGTCTGAATCATTCAGATTAACTTTTTGATGTTGGAAATGATGACATATTCAACCGTTGCTGGTTAAAAAAAAAAAAAAAAAAACTAAATAAAGGGGAAAGGAAGGGCTGAGGTGCTGTATTGTCATGCCTCCACGTGTGCATGAAATGTTCACGGAGACTCAATTGTGCGGGTCTGAGCTGAAAAGCGTCTTTCTTCTAATCTAGATTTGTCGAGACTTGCAGGGAAAGCCATTATGTGAAAAGAACATCTTCTGTACAAACATTTGTCTTGTTGGGAGCTTATTTGCTCTCTAAATCCTCCTCTACCGTCCTCTGTTTTAAACAGAGATGGATCTACTGTTTAAATGTGGGTGTAGTTTAAACAAAATCCACTTTTGTGTTGTCAGATATCAGTGCCTGGGTAGACGCTTCAGTATGGTCTCTTTATGTGTTATTTATATGCTATTTCATTCAGTATTAGTTTTCAATACAATGAGTTGGAACAAATAACAAAAAGTGTTTTTAAAGCGAGTCCCTGAAAATGATTTATTCTCAATCCAATTTAGGTTCTTCATAGGTGGACCCTGAACTGTTTAGCTATGGAAGTGAACGTCTATAAATGAGGAGAATATGTTGGAGGACAAAGATCCCATACTGGAGTATGAGTGTGTGTGTGATGGGCTGATAATGGAAAGTTAAAGAGTAAAGGACAGATGTGTCACTGGGAGGAAGTAAGGCAGAGGTCAAATAGTCAGCTGGCTCAGTTTCTAGTCTTTTCACCTTGACATCCCGAGGCCCTTCAGTCGTTTTCTGTGTGCGTCTGCCTTTTATTTGTCCAGTGGATATGCAACTTTGCGACGCCACTGTGGCGTCGACCAACCCTCTTTCCCCAACACTTTGGCTGATAAGAATAGGATAAGCCTCAATATTGTGTGATCATGGCAAAACAAAGAGCTGATACCGCTTATAACATGGGTTTTCTTGGGGGTGGGAGGGGGCTTGTGCCTTTTCTCAGGCTGAAAACTGTGGGACACCACTGCTGGCCTACCCAAGATAGCTCCATTGCGTGTTAAAAATGATGTCATGCTTACAGTGTGTCTGTTTGTCGTTTTTTTTTCCACAGGCCTGCGAAGGAGATAGTTGAGGACATCAGGCATGGTGCTGGGGGTCGTTACGGAGCGGAGAAGCTCACAGAACTCTGCAAATTGCTGCCTGACAATGAGGAGGTAAAGTGCCTTTTCTGTCACACAAATACAACAGTATACAACCCCTTTCTCTTCCCCCTCCCCCATCCTCCTGTTACTCATCATCTGGCTCTGGTTAGGATGATCAAAGTTTGCCATTACACCATGTTGTATAATGTGGTCTGTTTCCGGAGGAGTGCGGTGAAAGATATTGGAATTGACTGTTAACGGCATGTTGGTTTTAGTATTCCATATTGCTTTCCAGATTTGACTCAGCATCTGTTCTCTCTCAGGAATCTCGCCTGAAGAGGTTCAGTGGGGAGCGTAGCTGGCTTGGAGAGCCTGATCTTTTTATTCTGCTGCTGGTGGAAGTCCCCAGGTATACCTCACCGTAGCCCTAGATTGGATATAATTACCAAGCATGTTCCCAGTACAGATTCTTTGACTTTTAGCTTTAAAACTGCTCTTTTTATCTGTATATTTTAATGAGCCACTTACCACTCATATGCTTCTCTTTGTAATGACGTGCTTGTTTAAGTGATGATTGATCAGGAGTGTCTTTTTGCCTCCATCGTCACTCACCCCTGCCCGTTCATTCATCCATCCGTCCTTCTCTTTCCTCTTCCATTAGTTTTCGGCTACGTTTGGATGCCATGATCCTGCAACAAGAGTTTGACCCCGCTGTGACCTCTCTGTGTGTGGCAGCCAGATGTCTGAGGGAGGCGGCTAGAGGTAAAGTAACAGCAGGGAGTTGTGTACTCCACCACTATAAAGATCTAGGTCTGTTTAAGTGCTCCTATCTAGGATTAATCTGCAGTTCAGAGCAATTTTCTGACTTATGAGAAACCTGTTATCAGAAGTATTTTTTGTATGAAAGTTACCACTCAGCCTGAGTGCCTGTTCTTCAGAACAGTTGCTGACTCATTTGAAGGCCTTGCCGTCAGCTGTATACACTACTCATCATGTTTCAACCTTGAGGCACAATATTGAATCTTTGTCTTTGACTCTCCTAGAACTGCTGAGCTGTCCTGAATTACACTCCATCCTTCGTTTGGTGCTGAAAGCAGGGAACTATATGAATGCTGTGAGTGCTTCTTTATTTTGTTTTTCTTCTTTTCTTTAGCTGACAAAGCAGAATCGGCCCTTTTTATCTGTGCTCAATACACCAGTTGCTAGGGGTCTGGGTGTGTGTGTTCAGGGGCGTCACTCTGACTGCACCTGGGTTTTGTATCATTGTTTGTTTAAAGTTGTCACATGTTTTGTGAGTGTATATATGTGTTATTCTGACCTTGTACATGGCTTCTCAGGGTGGATATTCAGGGAATGCTGCTGGTTTCCGAATTTCATCACTGCTCAAACTGGCTGACACCAAAGCCAACAAGCCGGGCATGAATCTGCTGCATTTTGTAGCTATGGTAAGATCTTAAATTTAGATATACAGTAGAAAGAGAAGGAAGCAAATAATTATAAACAAAACAGGGATTAAATTTAAGAGTTGTTAGTCAAATGTGAAATGAAATTTTGGAAAAAATGTAAAGGGATTGATGGACCTTTGCTGGCTCGAAACATTCTTGGGTAAATTAATTTTAGCACAATTTCTGCAAGAAACAATTGTGTCTGACTGCACAGTGTTTAGAGAACAGACCCTCAAGCCAGACTGCTCCACATAGCATATGATTTTGTCAACATGAGCAAATGACGTGTTGTATCTTTTGGAACAATAGCTGGATAATCATTTGTGTTTGTCGCCACAGGAAGCTGTGAAAAAGGACCAGAGTTTACTGTCATTTCCCAGCCAACTAGGCCATGTTGGCTCCGCCTCCAGGTCAGTCTCTTCCCAAAACCCGGATTCCATCATGTCAGATAGTGATCAAGTGCTAAAACAAGTGTACAGTGAATCAAGAAAAATGCACCCATCTGCTATCAGTAGCAGGAGTTGTATTATGTTTCATCATGCTGATGTTACAGAGCATTTTCTCTACAGTTCTGAATACAATTGCGTATTATATGTCTTCTTGTTTTCAGGTTGTGTGAGGAGTCTGTGCTGGAGGACTTATCCAAGTTAAAAAGCAGAGTGGTGGCGCTCAAGGCAAACATCCAGACTGATGCTGAGATTCAGCAGCATACACAGCCTTTCCTGGAGGTATAACACACATTGTATTCACTCTACAACTAAACATTTTTATGGAAGATAATAAATTGGTAGAAGAGTACAGAATGTGAAGACATTAGTGGAAAAGGTGACTGTAAAATATGTCTTTTCCATCTGTGTGCAGGTGGCTGAGGAGCGGCTGAAGGAGGCAGAGGATGAGGTGGAGGGCATGAGGATGTCGAGTCAGGCTTTGGTGGAGTTCTTCTGTGAGGACGACAGCACTTTCAAACTGGAGGAGGCTTGCAGGGTCTTCCATTCGTTTTGCCACCGCTTCCAAAGAGCCGTCCAGGTTAGATCCAGAAATTGAAATGTAAAAGTCTTACAGAATTAGACACATAAGTTGAACTCAGTACTAAGCGTCGCTGACAAATGATTCTCTCCTTTGTCTACAGGAGAATGCAGAGCGAGAGCTGAAGGAGCAGAAACGGCTGGAGCGTCAGCGTGAGATGGGGGAAAAGCGCCGCTCTTTGGCTGTTTGTACAGGGCTGGACTTGAGCCTCAACCTCGCCAGAGAGCCTCAAATTCAGGAGAACCAAGATGAGCTGGAGAAAATCCTGGAAAAGAACTTGAGCTACACTTGGAGTCGTCGTAGCCTGAGAAGCTCTGACTCCCGCAGACACTCCCACCACCTCCAAAGCGACACCCATCTCCATATCGCATCGATGCCCAAGAGCTTCCCCGAGCTGGGCAGCAGCCCGACGTCGACCAGTTATCACTCTAATAACTCCTCTGATCATGAGACCACTGCTGTGCTTTGTAGTTCTCCGGAGATGGATGGCACGTGTTCTCCCGTTGATCAAGGAAATGTTCTGG
The DNA here is from genome assembly GCA_038419695.1 of Scomberomorus guttatus. Classification (NCBI taxonomy): domain Eukaryota; kingdom Metazoa; phylum Chordata; class Actinopteri; order Scombriformes; family Scombridae; genus Scomberomorus; species Scomberomorus guttatus. The sequence continues at coordinate 19,874,658 of CM076452.1, read as the reverse complement.
GTAGAGGGAGCAGGGCTCAGCCTCACCAATACCAAGCAACTGACCGCAGTATGGGAGCTTCATTTAGTCATTCTCAACATGGACGTGGCTTCACAGTCAAGCAACAAGGGCCAGAGAGCATTTCTTATGTGCTACAAGGCCAACTGAAGGCAACGGAAACATGTGGACTTAAAAAACAAGATGAGATGTCACCTGAACAAATTGCTTCAATGAACACTGAATCTTCACCCAGTCCCTGTACAAACTCTGCTGCTATAAACACTGATGCACCTGCCCTGTGTGTTAAAAGCCAGCCCTCCACTCATAGACATAGTTTTGGCCTGCCACTGACAGACAATAGTCATCCTCTTCAGGGTAAATCTAATAGCTCTTGTGTTGATGAGTCCACTCCTCAGTCTGTTAATAAGAGAGGAATTCTTTCTCATGGTGACAGCAGGGCTGGGTCATTCAGGTACCAGAGGTCTGAGAGCCAATCGCAATCATCCATAAATGCTTCAGATAAAGTAGAGTTACAACCACAGAACAGAGGGACACCTACCATTACAAGTGCTGCGATGCCTTTATCTGAGGCAGGCCTAACAAAGCAGGCAGACACAGAAGAGGCATCAACACCTGTAGAGGAGAGCTGGATGCCTTCCAGTCTACCAGAGTTCAGTGAGTCACAGCCAGGAGAGTACTCTGACTTAGCAAGTCCTGAGAGGGAGATTGCAAGGTCATACTCCCGTGTGGGTGAAACGCTGGAGTGCCACACTTTGGTGAAAGGCCTGCGATCCTATGATGCCTTGTCACCCCCAACATCCCCACTCCCACGACCTGCGCCAAGCCTCTGCTCCAAGTGGAGGAAAGAGAGAGAGGGTGACTTCCGAGAGGGGACAACTCCAATGTCTCCTACATCAAAGGAGGAGACTCGAAATATGAAGAACCCCGTGCGTAGTGGGATAGGGGCCAAGAGGGGACTTGTGTCACGTGTGGGACCTTCCAATAGCACAGGCATTCCCAGGGTGCGCTCCAAAACTGAACCTTCAAATGGAGCCCCAGCCCCAATCAACCCACCCACTCCTAGCCGTCTTTCTGCTCCCCGCAGCATATCCATGCGCTCGTCCCCTGTCACACGGCCTGCCGCTGTCCAGGCAGATGTGAAACGAAGTCATAGCACACGCGAGAGGACACAGACTGTAAGTGAGCCACAGACTCCAGGAAAGTCCACTCTGACCCGTAGGGCCTCAGACAGATCTCTGCCTGAGAAAGTCTCAGGCAACACCCAGCCAGCCTTCATCAGAGGAACTCCTCTCCGCGTGTCTAAACGAGTCGCCCCAAACTCCGAGACTCAGGTTCCCTCCCAGCCTCGCACTGCCCACAGCCCGTCCTCTGCCACAGCCAAGACCATACGCACGGCTGTCATATCCGCAGCCAGAAATAAAACTGCCAAGACAACAAGCACAAGCGTCTCGCCCACTAGCTCTAAAATCCCTACAGCTTCACGAATACCTGGTCCCAAAATGCCTCGAGCTACCACAGCTCCACCACTGTGGAGGTGATAGAAGTGAAGTAAGTGCAGTTTGTACAAACTTCACATGCCTTTATGGATTTCCGTCTTAATACATCCCTTGCAGGTCACTTTTGAGTCATCAGTAGATTTCTGGTCTTAATCAGCTCTAGTTCCACTAAATTCTACTTCTATGAAATGTGTATGTAGTGAAGTGCTTCTACATTTGTGAGAGACTACACTGATAGCATTTCATGCACCAGCAGAACAGTATGTCCTCTATATCCTACCTCTTTTCACATCCATTTGTGTCCTTTGCAGGCAATAGGATACTATAAGAAGACCCATCTTAACTGTTCATATGTAGAGCAGGTAAACACTCAATTCACGTCAGTAAAATGCAGCCAAGTGAACACTACGCTGTGCCTAGTCAGTACTACAAGTGTGCTTTGTAAGAATTGTAATTTGGGAAACTGTTTCAATCTCTCTGGCATTTAATTTTATTTTAGGGAATTGTCCAAATGTTTTGAATACTGCAATCCTTCTGCTAAGCGATCGTTGCGTTATCACACTGTCTTTACAGTCCGAACTGAACTCGGTACAATGTTGAACTCTTCATCCTCTTGTTGAGACGCCTCATCGTTCTGATGCACTTTACAAACTGAAGAGGAGGCTGCAAGGAGATGATTTCTGTAATTTTTGTTTTATATCAAAAAAATTCTATAACTTTATTGAATAGCAATGGTTGTTATTCACTGTATTATGTGGACTTGTAAATAAGAAAAGACGAATAAAGGCGGTGATATGGTTAGTGGTGTTGGTTCTCTGAAAAAGGTGCTCATCAGCTGAATTAAAAACTACCTGTTTGTGTGTGTTATTGACATATTGTCACCAATGTTTTTTCAGTTTGTATTCAAGGCGAATACTTGCTTTAACAGCCTTCACATTCACGGTCCCCACTCTTCCTCCTGAACTTCTGCTCTTGCATCTTGCTGTCCTCTGTCTTCTTGTCACCCTCCGTTTTCTCTCCCTCTCGTCTGGGCTCTCTCCTACTGCATCTCTTGACACAGTCACCCCCAATCCTGTCAGTGGCTGTTGTCATGGAAATGCTACAGACGTCCCGGGGAATCTCCTGGCAGAATAGTGGGGTGCAAGGGTTGGGGTGGAGGGTGACTGTGGGTGTAGGGTCCCAGTGGGAATTCTCTCTTTATAGGCCGCAGTGACGCCAGAACCTCTTGGGAAAGGCAATAAACTGGTGCCTCTTTGTGTTCTTGAGTGTCCGGTTGTCGGTCAGCGCTGGCCTCTTAACCTGCCTCAGTGTATAGAGGTGACATCATCAACGGGTCTCCAGGGGTGCAGGACAGAGTGGTCTAAAGTGAGCCCTCTTTTAGCTGCCTTCGTGTATTCTAAAAAGCATCTGAAAGCATTGGCTTATAAAGAATAATGACCTGTCTAAAGGTGAATAAGTGATATATGGGCTTTAAAACCAGTGCTGACCAAAGAGAGGATGAGAGAGAGAGGATGTCCAACAGACAGGAGACAGGATTGTTTTATGTTGAGTATCTATGCGTACACAGTGACACACGGTGGCATTTAATGGTGAGAATGTAGCAAGTTCAAGAGAAAAGGGCAAAGCCAAAGCAAAAAGAGTGCAGGCGTCCATGCATCCAGTCTCTTGAAATGTTAACAGACTGGTAAAATCCAGGAACAGCCTCCCTCATTTGCAATGAGCTTGACCACAGTTAAAATGTTGGATAGGAGTCTGTCAGGTCAGGGAAACACTTTTCAGCAGGTGTCATTTTTGAGAGACAGGTTGCACAGTGTGGGTTTACATTATTTTGATTCTTGGAGTCATGCGGTCACATGAATGGAAAATGAAGTTGTCTTATATCATCTTTGCAGTCCAGAAAGAAAGATATGTTGTCTCTTGCCCAGGAAAAATGTCATGCCAAACACTATTCATAAATCTGGCAGTTGAATGTGATCCTGATTACAAGCAAATGTTTGTAGCTGAGTCCTTTTTCTGCATTAGTGGGAACACGGGTGAAAAGTACTCCACTTAAGTACATTTGTGTAGTAAGTACATGTACTTATGTATTTCCATTGTCTGCTACTTTATACTTCTACTCCACTACATTTCAGCGTCACATATTGTTTTACTCTGCAACATTTATTTAACATGTGTCGTTAGTTTGAAGATTAAGATTTTGCTTAAAAACATATAAATAAAACATGATGCATTGTTACAGATTAAACTACGCAACAGTAATACTCCACCATGACCAGCTACATCATACAAATGCTGTTTACATGTTGATGCATCAGTAATATTAATACAATAATCCAATAATATAACACTATGAAAGGGGCCATTCAGCATGACTACTTCTACTTATATACAATTATGAGTTAATGTACTTTTACTTGCATTGTAATAATTTTTACAAAGTATTTATACTTTTACTTAAAGTTAAAAATATATTTTTCTTCTTGTTCCTACAGTTGAATGTTTGAGCTTCACTGTGCAGAATGATGTATGTGTTTGTGAGTTTGACACTTGAAGACTGTTTTCACATTCATCTGCTGAAAGTGGAAAGTTTCTCTGTGCTCATTGAAAATCTGACGTTCTATGAGTGGGCCTACAAGCATGACTTGTGACATCACAAATAGTTTGGAATCCAATCCTGGTCCAACTTGAAGCCTCCAGTGCACTTACACTAAGAATAGACTTTTCAGTGAAGTAGGAGACATCTTGTGTTCAGCAGTTCAACTTCTGAAATGAAATATATTTGCATATGAATATATTCTGCAATTTTTAATGAAGGAGAAGGAGTAGATGTGATTTAAAGTATTTTAACAATATAATTTGACTTATTTGAGGAAAAATGATATCAGACAAATTATTATTTAAAGTAGAGTAATTTATATGCATACATCTTAAAACGTGTGGATGGGATCTTGGGATATGGGGATATCAATACTTACCCTGCCACTTGGTAAGTCATATTACTTGAGATGGCAGACAAAAAATACTTGTTCTATTATTCTTCCTGTCGCCAAACTTCAGAATACAGTTTTCAACACAACTCACAGGGAGATTTAAATCATAGAAACTTTTTCATCTTAACAATTATTATTTCCTTATGTTCCTATGTTATTAATACTGTAGCACTAACAATAAAAAGTGCAAATTAAATGTATTATTATTATTATTATTAGAAAGTCAGAATGGCTTAGCACCGCCACCTAGTGTCATGGAAACAACTATCACAAAATGAAACTACAACTCCCAGCTTGCATTGTTTCCGTACGTCTCTTTTTACGTAATGGACAGCTCCCCGGATGCGGCTGTGATTGACTATACCAGGCAAAAAGAGATCGAAAGCCAAGTGGCGGTAAGTCACAAAACCCTTCAAATTTCATTGATACAGCAAATTACTACCTCTAGGACATGTATTAGGATAGAATGTAATTTTCCGAGTAACTTGTAGAGAGTTGTCGGGTCGTGAACAGAGCTTTTTAAGAAATGGCTTGCAAATTAACTTTCAACTTGTTTGCTAACTAGCTAGCTTGTTAACCACCAAAGGCGCTAGTTCCTTAGCCTGATGCTAGCCAGTGGGGAACGCCTAGTATCCTAAAGTGATCAGGGCGAGATAATAAACGCCAGAGGATCGCCGTCTAGCATTCGATTCAGTTGTTGTCCTGTAATCAATCACCAGTGCTCTGAACTTTCCAGAAGTTCTTGATAAATGGACGGCTGAAACTGTAGCTAAGCTATGTAACGTTAATTACGTCGATGAGCTAATGTTGGCGGCGGCTAGCTCGTTTGCTAGCTGGAAGAAAAGCTGTATAATCTCTTCTTTCAGAGTTATAGGCCAGCAGTTTCTTCCTAATCAATTAACGTTGAACAATTATTCCCATATCATTTAGCTTAGCATCACAGAGTTGGTGTATTGTAATTGGTAGTTACCCAGGTGCCCTTTTTTTCTGTTGTCAGGTGCTGCAGCCCCAGTGGTCGTAGGCAGGATGCAGACCATAAAGTGTGTGGTGGTGGGTGATGGGGCAGTGGGTAAAACCTGCCTACTCATCTCTTACACCACCAACGCCTTCCCTGAAGAATACATTCCCACAGTGTTTGACAATTATAGCGCTCAGATGAGCGTGGATGGCCGCACTGTCAGCCTCAACTTGTGGGACACAGCAGGCCAGGAGGAGTATGACCGCCTGCGCACTCTCTCCTATCCCCAGACCAACGTCTTCATTATCTGCTTTTCCATCGGCAGCCCCTCCTCCCACGCCAACGTCCGGCACAAGTGGCATCCCGAGGTGTCTCACCACTGCCCCAATGTGCCCATCCTGCTGGTGGGCACCAAGAGGGACCTGAGGGGCGACGCAGAAACGGTAAAGAAGCTGAAGGAGCAGGGCCTGGCTCCCACCACCCAGCAGCAGGGCAATGCCCTCGCCAAGCAGATCGGGGCTGTTAAGTACATGGAGTGTTCGGCTCTGCTGCAGGAAGGTGTCAGGGAGGTGTTTGCTGAAGCTGTGAGGGCAGTGTTGTACCCAGTAACGAAAAAGAACACCAAGAAGTGTGTGCTGTTGTAATAAACGGTTCCCAGATTTGGACTGTGGAGGGGGATGATAGGGGTTCACAGATGCAAAGAGAGGCTGAGGAACGAAGGTCGTCATCTGGCTGCTTCCATGCCACCTCCAGCAGTTAAGACTTCGTTTTTAGCCCTTCTGCTACTCCTCTCTTCCTTATTCATCTCCTGGAGGATTTCACACCGTTGCCATCATCACCAAAGTGACTATGCCAAAATGGGGGCAACAGACCGGATCTCCTCTATTTTTCTTACATTTTAACTTTTGATATTTACACTTTCTTCCAATTTTACATCTGTTCTAGATTTATAGCTTCTCTGCTTTGCCTTACAAAATGCTGATCATGGTTGTCACAAGCCATAATAACATCCAAACCAACCAACCGAGCTACCCTGTTTGACTGGAGAGAAGAGATCTACCTTTGTTCAGGTGGAGAAATAATGACTACCTCATACTTCTCACCTAGGTTGCATCTCATGAGTCTCAAGCAACTTCACCATTATGAATGCTTTGACTTGCCTATTTAGATGTAATAAACAACCAAGTAGAGGGTGAGCAAGTTTTAATTTCAAGCAGCTTGAGTCCAGACAAGGTGTGATGACTCCCGGACAAATGCCAGTTCCCCTTAACCAGTATGCTCAGATTAGAGTTTCAACTCCAGAGCTGCAGTTTCCCTTGTGCTCAGTCTGGCATGTTAGAGCTGTCTGGCAGGCTGTCCTTCCAGCCTCTCTCACTGCTCTCTCACTGCCACGCATGGAAGAGCCAGTAGGCCTTTGAAGATAAGCTGGACCCATTAAAAGCAGCCGACCATTTGCCCTCTTCAGTAATAGAGGAGCAGGTGTAGTAAGGCCTCTGCCAAATTAACCCATGCTGGTACTGGATTTCTCAAGCGGATGGTCAGAAAGTCAGGTTGTAGTACAGCTCTCCTCTGTATACGTCTTACTCTCGAGACTCACACGAGTGCCATTAAAAACATGCCTAAGAATGACCTTTTTGACAGGGTGGGGGGGGGGTTACAGAGACTGTATTTTGTCTAATAATGTTGAATTTACTCTGTAAATTTACTCCTCAAATGTTTTTTAACCTACGAGTGCGGTTATGGCCAAAGTTGAATATATTTTTTGTAATAGCCTATGTTTATTTGATCAGTAAGATGTTTGTGTGTTGTAGTTGATACTCAGATTTGTTAAACCAGAACTCCATAACGACCCTTTGTCAATTGCGTTACTGCCTTACATTTAAGGTCAGCAGACTATGACCACTGCATAATTGATTCAGTATAGCATATAATACCAGAATATGTTTAAACTGGCTTGTGCTAGGCTATATATTTCTTTTCCTATATTGTCTGATTTAGTTGAATATCATTTCATCTTGGAAGAAGCTGTGTCATAGCTGCCTTGTTAATTTTTCTACCATGTAACAGCAGTGTATCTACAATATGATAGGAGCCTCTTTTTTTTTTTGGTCAGGTGCCTTATCTAAACCAAAGACCACAGCAGTGCTCCTTTGTCAAACCCAGACGTTCTTGTTATAGTGCCACGAGACCTTTCAAATACAGGTCCAACCAACTCTGGGTTTCATTTTTGTAATTTTTCAGAAGCTTTCTGCTTTAGTTCCAGCCAGTAAACACACTCGCTCTTGCAGCCCTCCTTTATAAGACACAGGTGCTAAACTGACATCTCGCGCAGCAAGTCTGTACGCATTTGTGAAACGAGAGCGCTCGCGGCCCACAGATTGTGGTTTACATCCCTGCATTGCATGGTGCAGCGAGAGCAAAGGCACAAGTAGCACATAAGGTTAGCAAGTGCTGCGTTGGTGGAACGTGCCCTGTCACATCTGAGGATTTTTATACATTTTATGAAAATATTTTTTTAGTAATGACTGGTTGCTCATTTGTGCTTACAGCTGCCAGTAATAACAGAACAGCAACCCTTTTTACTATGGTTATCTTCATTTACTCATTCGAGCGAAATATATATATAAAGAAGTCAGCCTAGGTTGTGGCCTGTGTAAAGTCTAGAATAACTGAAGCGCAACACGAGTGAGAGGTTTTGTGTTACAACAGAAATGCGGTTTGAGATTTGCCAAAAGATGTGTGAAAATTTCCCAGATAGGTGTGTGGAGGGTTGAATGTAAGTACACAATATGTCAAACTGTCAACTGTGGTGAGCTTTTTTTTTTTTTTTTTTTTTTTTTTTTTTTTTTTTTTTTTGGCCATGTCCTAATTCATTCAGATAACGCTGTTGAAGTGGAACATACACCTGTGGGCTCTCTTTGTCTGTGTCCCGGAGCTGTATGCTACCGTGTGCGTGGTACTACGCTTTTACACTGGGAACTTGATGTGTAGAAATCTGTTTGTAATTGTTTTATATATAACAAAAGCATATTTGTATAAATGAACTAACAGTAAGATGATTTTAAATTATGCCAAATAAAATGGTGGTTAAAGCCAAGCGCTGCATTTGTTTTTAGTTTTTTTTTTTAAATTTATCTAAGCGGTGAAAGATTTACCCTGGCTGCTTTGTGACTTGACAATAACTAGTATTAACACATAATCAGCACATTACTTCACAGCTGTATGACAGTGATGGAAGAATAAAGTCATACTGAGGTGTAGAAGAAAACTGAGTCACACACTGACATACAGCTACTTGTATTTTCAGCTCAGGAAACCACACCACATTCCTGTAGAATACAGAACACAGTTCTTTTTCTCTCACATAATGCCATTTCAATTACCGTGTCCGAACACTAGATGGACACAGTCCTCAAGCTCAGCTCCATATCATCCAGAATGACTGCCATTCTTCAAAGCCAGTTTTTTTTTTTCTTTTCTGTACATTTGGAATTAATGATCTATACCCACCCTGTTTTCAGAGCCATCATTCAATTTAGCAGACACCCACGAGTTCAATCAGTAGCAGAGGCTTAAAAACTCAGCATGCTGCTTACTTTGAAAAATTCCCTTGACCTTTATGGGTGGTGGCTCTGACAAATGACAGATGTGTTAAACTCCACCAAAAGCTCATCACAACATAACTGCAGCGAGATTCAGAGCTCATTTCCTCTGCGGTCTGTCTCTGAATGTTTTACAACCACGACACTGCTGAATGTATGTTTACAGCTTGTAAAAGGTTGCTGCTTGTGATAGTACTTGATGTATTATTTCGGTGAACTCTGCCAAGAATGAATTGAAAAGGCGTTCAGGAAAACAGCACCTGGGTATTGTGATGGCCAAATAGGATGAGAAAGGATGAGCGAGTGTGGCTGTCTGCAATACGCTTAACTAAGGCAAGCGGCTTAATGAGACTTAAGGTTAAGGTGATCCATTTTTAGGTGTAGTGTACATATGTCGGTCATCTCATAACTGTTTATAGGAGTTAAATGACACCTCTGCCTTCTTCACCCTACATGGATAAGGGAGTGAGCTTGATTTGATTATTGATGATTTGATCCAAGCCTGGATTTTTCACTTCTTCAGTTGAGGCATAAAATAATGATGAAGCTGTTAGCATAGCAACAGCAGGCTTGTTCACAGTTGGCTGGATCATGACCAATACTTTTTAGGGTGTGCCCCTAAACACGAGGCCCCATTTTCAGATATTAATGAGTCCTGAAAAATGTAGATAAGCTTTTAAGATGAGAACATGTTGGTTAATCTGTTTGTGTAACTGTATAGACTGTATGTAGTTGGTATCAAGACAATAAACGAGTTGTATATTGCCATAAGTTCATAAAAGCATGAGTAAATTAAAGTCTAATTCTCAAACTCAGAGTACTCAGACAGAGGAAAGATGATCTAATATAGCTAAGGGAAGATTTATAAGCTGAACAATGGTTTTATAATCAATACAGCTGCATCAGCAATGATTAAAAATGTAATATTATCATTAACAATTACGTAATTATTACATTAGGGAGAACTTCACCAATCAAGCACAAAAATCACTCACAGTCTAACACATTTGCTCATAATAAAGAATTGCATAACAATAATGGAAGTGCGAAAACAATGCGGGGGTACAATGTAAAGCACAATAACAGCATTAACAATATAGGAACATGCATAAAATAATACATGAGCCTGTTGCCTTGGAAGGCTTCCTACACACCCACCACCAATCATACTATATACAGTAGGAGTGCTGATCGTGACTTCAACTCACTCACGTTGCCTTAATTTCAGAGTGCACTAAGACAACATCATCCACGATGAACAAATCAAACAGGGCCCCACATTTGTATTTATCTTTTTATGACACCAAACAACAGGCATGTAGTTTACGGTGCACTGTAAATGATGTAAATGTTTTCATGCTGCGTAGTCACACACACACCCTTGTGTTTGAACCAGGGATGGGGTGAGTTTTTCTCTGTGCTCCATCTCTGCCATTTTGATTGAAATGTGCAGCTCAGGGTAAGCCGACCAACAGATATTCTTTCTGTGAGTCATCAGTGTGGAGCGAGTGGGAGTGCTGGCCTCCACCGGGACCTTGATCTCAGCTCTGTCTATCACTCCTCAATCTCCCTTGTTCCTTTCTTCCCCTCTCACTGTCCGTTTGATGATGTGCTGGGTAAAGCCAAAAGGCCGGGCAGCTCCCAGCACCGTTCAGTCAAGGAACTGGGGAGATTCCTCTTCTTCTCCTTGTCTAAAGATGAAAAAGCAAAAGCCTTGATCTAATAGATGGCCCACAGCTAGACTGAGACTGAGAAAGCTGCAGTTCTGCATTCAAATCAACCTGTTCCAGCAGAAGGGAGGAGGGAAAATGAGATTGCAAAGGAACACAGAGGGGAGTGAAGGCTGTTGGCTGTGTTCGCAACAAAATAGTACGGAGCCCCTGGGGTCATCTGAGAAAAAAAAAAAATCCATGTATAAATCTGTACTCGGTTTAGAAATCTGTGTGCACGATTTATAAACTGTGCTCTCGGATTCATAATCCAGGCCCTCGAATTACGAATCCATGCCCACGGATTTGTAAACTGTGCCCTCGGATTTGCAATCCATGCACTCAGATGCAATTGATTGTAAAATGGGAAGTTGCTCATTTAATTTTATATTTCCAAGAATATGTGGCTGAGGATATTTAACATGAATAATTCTTAAAACATAGAATCTTCCACAAATAATATTGAGCCATGTCATCCAATAAAGCACTCCAACATTGTGTGTGTGTGTGTGTGTGTGTGTGTGGGACAGCTTGTGCAATTGGGGACAAAAGCTGTGTACCCAATTGGTAAAACTTTTGGATTGGATTTTTGGGTCAGTGGTTAAGGTTATGGTTAGTCTATAGTCTATGTAAATACCCCAAAAGTGACTTAAGTAAACCTGTGTGTGTGTGTGTGTGTGTTTGAAGGGGGTGGACTCCGAACACATGCAAAATCTTAATCAGTTTGAAATAAATTACGGGTTTGTAATGGGTAACGCGACGTGGACTGGCTTCGTCTCCATAGCGACGGTGGCTGAGGATCATGGGTAACGTAGCCTTCCACTATCCAAAACTGACCAAAAAAAAAATCCATGGGCATGGATTTGTAATTCAAGGGCACACATTGTGATTCTGAGAGCACAGTTTCTAAACTGTGCGCGCAGATTCCTAAACTGAGAGTAAAAGTTTACACATGGATCTTTTTCTCTCAGCTGACCCCAGGGGGGCTCTGTAAGATAGGACTCCTCAGAGTGGAAGGGAAAGTGTGACAGTAATGGAAATACAGCAAAAGGGCATAAATAATGATTGAGAAATCAGCCAAGTTGTTTCAAATGTAAAATGAAGGTAAGACGGTGGGGTAGAGGATGTAAACTTGATGGATAAATTAGGATAGAGCAAGGTGACCTTTTCTACCTCCTGAGGTCACCTGTTTCCGTCCGTATCCAGTCTTTAAGCTCAGCTAAGCTAACCGGCTGCTGGCTGTAGCGTCATATTTAGCGTACAAACATGACAGTGCTATCAATGTGTCCCTCGGCAAGAAAATGGAAAAAGCACACTTCCCAAAATATCACATTCTTTCTTTAAAGGAGCAGTTTATTTTAGTGTTTATATCAATATTCTCAGACAGAGCGGAACCAACCCGAATGAAGACCTGTGGGCATTGATCTATTACGAGAGCGTAAAGAGAGAAGCGAGAAGAGGAGCAGAACAAAGAGAAGAGAAGAGCACACACCCAGGTCTACTCAAGTATTAATTATGTTGATTTGCAGTTTGGAGGTGAGAAAATGATGCCTGTGAATCACTGAAGTAACATCGCTGGGAACAGAAAGTCCTCAAGTGACCTCCTCACATTCTTGTTGCTCAAATAGCTCTTCTGAAAACAAACGCAGAGCGAAAGCGGGCTGATTAGATGTCCCGTGTATGCGGCCGCCCATTGTTGATGTGCAATCCCTCTAAATCCACAACAGGCTGTTCACACGCTGTCATTCACTGATGTCTGTATCACCACAGCGGGGAGAGGCCAGATGGCACGGGGTGCCGGGGCAAGTCAACTCTGACACTTTTCAGAATCACGCTCGCACCGCTGCGCAGTTGGAGTGGTGAAGTGAGAAAAAGGCAGAGAGAGGAAAGGAAAGATCTTTGAGGGACAAGCTGTGGTTAGATGTAAGCGAAAGCAACTGATGAGCTGAGATTGAGCTTCATTAAGATTGGACGGGACATGTGACTGCCTCCATGGACCACACACAGAGAGCCTTTCGCCCTATCCAATTACCAGCTATAACTTTGGTGTTATGCTCTGTCTGAGCTGTCATAACTCTAAAATTACAAGACAGCACGAAACCAAACATTGTGAAGTCTAAACAAGCCACATTCCTATCTCCCCCCCCCCCCCCCCCCTTTCGTCCTCTCTCTAGTGTGCATCAGTGTCAGCTATCCTAGAGATCTATCAGCAAGAGAGCAGAACCTTTTCACAAACTTGTCAATTCAGGCAGCGAGCAAAAGGTCACTCAGCAACTTAGGCTGCCTGGTAATAAACCCGACCCCCAACGCTGCCAACTCTGAATGAATCTGTAAGCCTCAGCCAAATGAATATGCAACTTGACGGACGGAGAGAGCAACCCGACACTGTTCCTCTCCCGATGCTTGATTGGAGCTGCCGCGGCACGCCGTCTTGTCTAAGGAGAGTTGGTGCGTCTGGGACCGTGGCCTCCGTGTGTGTGTCGAGACAGAACATCCTGTGCTGCCTTCGTTACTGCTGCTCTCCTGCAGCGCTGTGCCTGCTTTGATCTCACCCGTTTCGTCTTTGAGGAGCAGGTTTTACCGTTCTGCTCACATCGAAGTAGATTGTGTGGTTTAACCAGGTGGAAAATACTTTCTAGAGGAGAAGAGAGCCATTTTTCTTTTCTTCCATTTTTTTCTGTGGTCAGAGGCAATCTCTTCTTACTACGGATCTGTGCTCTTTGAAATGCACATTTATATCACTCATTGGTTAGGTACCATTTGTCAGGGTTTTGTTGTCACAGACGATGACACTGTCACAGCACATTTAGGTGCTATAAGCTGTGAAGGAAAGAGTCCTTACTGTCCAAGCGTTAATCCAATTGTCTTTAGTCCCATGTGAGGACAAGGGGATTGGGTTCTCTGTGCGCATGTGTGTGTGTGTGTGTTTATGTCTGAGATGTTTATGGATTACTGAGAGGTCGGCCTCTGCAGTTGAGCCTCTTCTGGACAGGGAACACGTCACTGGCGCGGAGACTGTTGTACTTGGCTCACAATACATAAACCTCACAGCCGCCTCTCAGTGCAGTGCAAAATCTGCATTTCAACCAAAAGACAAAATGAAAAATGATCTGCTGTTTCCCCTCAAGGGTCAATAATTGACGCCGGTCCCATTGTCTTTAGGCACAGCAGTTAGTGCTTCAGCTGTGACTATCATTAATGTCTGCAATTAGGTAGCCAGGGAGAGCTATGTCAGATAAAAGAAAAATACTACTTTCCCAGGGGTAGCTGCTTCTCTCAGAGTAAACAAAGAAAAGTTTTTTTGCTCCCTGCCTCTCCCTCTTTTATTCCATCTCCCTCTGTCCTTATGCCTTTGTTTCTGTCTCAGTAGATCTGCAGAGAAATGTATGCATTTATTGCCGGCTCTGTTCATTGTGTTTGTCTCTTGTCCTGATTTTAAACTTGGAAACCCAAAGGATCCAGACGTGGGTGGATGGATATTTTCATCCTCTTTCGTAGAATTTAAGATTCATATTTTGAGACTTTTGGTGATATAAAACATAGATGAGCCAAAAATGAGTCAGAGTACAGAAATATAAGACGTTTACATTTATACATCCGCTCTCAGCAAAGTCACACTTGTAACAAGGTCTGTAGAACCGAGACTCAAGTCAGAGTAAGTCACAAACTGAACACTTTACAAGTCACAACCTCCTTGAGACTTGAATCTTTAAAGACTTGACTTGAAATAAGAATTGAAAGCAAACATTTTAAGCTAGGGGAAATCCTACTAAATAAGATGGCCACAAACCTTAAATATTTAGGTTGAATCATGCACGCTAAATATGGGATGTGATACATCTCTAATAATCGCCTGCCCTCTCCTCACCACTCGGGACTCACAGGTCATCATCATGCAATTTTGCTGTCGTCCAGCAATCTTACTGGACATATTGAGTGTCTTACAAAGTTTGTTTTTATTATTCACTGACAATGAAAAATACCAGGCAATGGCACAAAAAGTTAAAATGCTCTCCACAAGGAGCGATAGAAGAGAACCAATATATCTCTGTCCACTCTAAACTGTCTCAGTTTACGCATGAAATATAGACACTGCAGACCTTTCTTATAGATAACATCAGTGTTGAATGGTATGTGGACTTTCCAGAGTATTTTGCAACCTGGCTGCAGGGATTTTCTCTCATTCGGCCACAAGAGGGTTAGTGAGGTCAGGCACTGATGATGGATGATAAGGCCAGTTCATCCCAAAGGTGTTGGATGAGGTCGGAGCTCTTTACAGGTCAGGCAGTTTTTACTACACCAAACTCACCACCAGACTGTTGCCACAAAGTTGGAAACAATACTGTCACAATATTTGTAGTAAAGGCGCCTAGACGAAACTTTGAAAAACAGCCCCAGACCAAAAGTACACATACATGTCCACATACTTTTTGACCACATAGTGTAAAATGATGTAGACTCACTGTTTGGAGGTAAATACACACTGTATTGGTTTTACATCAGCACTTATTACAACAATACTGGGCAACACTGTATCTAAATATGTCTCTTTTTTCGGAATATCCACGCCAAGATGGATCTGTATTTCAGAGGTTTCATTTCCAAAATTCCAATTAAATTCTGTGAAATAATCTGATTTATATTTTCAACATCTGTTTTCTTGTTTAATTTGTGCACAAATACTGACTTTTTTTTGCAAATATCACGCTCACAGATGTCAGAAAGCTTCTGTTTCTTTGAAGATAATGTACTACATGAATATTGCACACACACTGAGAGCCGGAATCTGGGGGAAAAAAACCCATCATTTGATAAAATGCACATTTATTGAAATGTTGACTCAAACTATGTCAACAGGAAATAGCAACTTTTCCATTGTTTCCTTTGCGCAAAATTGGCTGAGATGAACGAGATATGTGTGCGTGTCTGTTTGTGTTTTTCTGTGTATGAAGCTGAGTGTAGATGCATGTTTGAGAGCTCTAATAGATGGTTTGCTTTTATAACATCTGACATACCGAGACTGACAGCTTTTTCTGTGACCATGGTAACGGGAAATTAGCTCGTTCACAGGCTATGGTAATCTGCAGGCTGACACTTAGACACTCGCATCCTGAAGAGCGTAACCGAGGAGAGGAGAGGGGAAGAGGTAGACAGATGGAGGAAAAACAAAGATGAGAGATCACACTTTACATGTTGATGCAACCCTCGGTACAAAATACAGCTCTGTTCCCGATTGAGCTCTCCCTCCTCTGCAGTGAAGTCTATCTGAAGTCTGGTTGGCACGACAAGAGAGATGTCTCCTCCAGATGTGGTATCTGCAGCTTAGTAGAGTGCCGTTAGGCTCCCTCAGTGACTTGGGAAGCAAGCTGTGTGCAGTAATTGGAGCTGGCTCCCCCTGGGGCTCTGCACTAATCGCTTATAAAGTCTACCTCCTCCCCACCACTGTCACCAACACCCGGCAGAGTGTGTTTGACCCCTGCCTGCCTTCTCTGTGGGGTCCCATAATGAAGGTCAGGATGACTATAAACACTCAATCACACACACAGCTTTCAACTGTGACATACACAATCATACAGTATACAGAACACTCACTAAAACACATACAAATATATACTGACACAATACGCAGCGTACACTGTAATTACAGTACAGAATCATGCATGGGGCATTTGTGCGTGCTCAGATACGGACATGCTGTTTGCGCATGCATCACTGCACGCAGATGCACATGCACATGTAGGGTCAGCCACACATTTGCCTTCACAGCGCTTCTGCGACGACCTCCAGGGTTCTTTCATTTCTTTTTTTTTCTCTAGTTTTAATTTCACAGCTGAAGAGAGGAGACAACTATGTCTACTTGGCACAAAGCACATTGGTAAATGAACAAGATTTGTACTGAATAAAACATCTAGCGAGAATCCCTAAAGCCCACAGTGTTGAGCTGAATGTAAGCCTTAGAATTAAAAAGAGGAAATGAATCTATTAAGACTGTTTAAGTCAGTTTCATAGCCTTTTAGACAGGGGGACTGTGACCTCTGCTCTTGTGTACTTTAAAATGTATTATCAATGCATGTATGAATGCAGAATTTGTTTTAAGTTTAGAGATCCTTATTCATTTGTTCCTCTGTTAGACAGTGACAGTAGTGAGATGACAGGAAATGATGTGAGAGAGGGATAAACAATTTAATAACGCACACATTGAAGTATTACATTAAAAATGCATAACATTGCAGCAACTGCAATTGGCCCCTGAACCCACTTTAACATTCACAGTGCATGGTGTAAAATAAAAATGAGAAGCCTGTATAAAACAATACATAATGTATACACCAGTGAGCCAGTAAAGAAAAAAAAAAAACAAACAAAACAAGGAAGAAAAATTACAAAATTTAATAATAATAATAATGATAAATAACAAGCAACATCTCATTATGAGCCTTCGTCGTGGGTTGCATGTTAGTTGTGTTTAGAGTTCTGAAAGGGTAAAATTATGCTTATCAGGATTCAGCTTTTTCTTATTCTTATTTTTCTTGATTCATTTTGCAACCTTGCAGCGTCCTGACCCCCATGTTGGGCACCATTGCTCATGCCCAGACTTAGAGCTGAAACCATACATTATATATAATAGTTTTCATATCTGTAGGCAAATAGTCTAGAAAAGGTGACCTTTTATTCTCTTTTCAAACAGTTCGCACTGTTTGAGTATTTTATCCCTTTTTATTAGGGAGCTGACAGGAAATAACGGGAGAGAGAGAGAGAGAGATGGAGAACGACATCAAACCCTGAGGCCTCCAAAACAGCATGTATTTTTTTGATAAGTGTGTCTCTCTGCACCGAAGAGTAACACTGGGTGGGCTATCTCAGATCCAATTGTGCAAAATACGTTTGCGACCAATGAGGAGAAACTTATCAAACTTGCTTATAATGTGATGAGGGGAAATGTATTTCCCTGGTAGGCAAACCTCCAAGGAAAAGCCTTCTTTCTTAATTTTCACCGCACATATCCCACTGAACGTCTTGTAAACAAAATCCTGAAATTTGAGGGATTTTATTATGTACACTTGTGTGCTTGTATTTTCTTTGCATGTGTGTATTTCTATCAACCTGCAGGGCCCATCATGTCTTGGTCTCTGTCAGAGTTCCTGTCACTGACAGAAATGACTGTAATTATATGCTCAGCGTCGCTTCTCTCCAATACCAAAATAGATATGTGATTCACCAGCCCACACAGTGTCCACACATGCACACACACACACACACACACACACACACTCAATGTGCAGACACACAAACAAACATGTGCGCACCTCTCCTAGTAATCAACTCTGATGGAACACAATTAATATCCAATTCCAGCAGCCTTTGTTTTCAGCTGTGGATTTAAAAAAAGAAATGAGGAGCTCCGGGGGGAATTGACTCATGAAAACCAATATTTAGTGAGGTGACATTGTCTGCTTGAGGTCAGGGATAAAGGACTCGAGAGCTCAGGTCTGAATCGTCTTTGTGAGGGAACAACACTGATTGGATGCAGGGTAAAATGAAGAGTCCGAACGCTAGCGCAAAATACCCTCAGTGGATTTTATTAGGATGTGACGGGTCTTTAGTATGCCGGAGGCCTCAGGTGTTGGGAGACACAGAAGATTCCAATCTTAAGCTTCCCGTCTGGCTCTTGATGACACACCGACGGATAGCCAGCCGATTCATTCCCCCTGCTAGTCTTCAATCAATAGCAGAAGCAGCAGGGGAGGGAGAGGTATCTTGGCTTCTCTCTGTTTCCCCTTTAAATCAGACTTACTATGCAGGGAAGGAAGACAACCCCTTCATCCTTTATCTTGCTGGAAAGACAAGCTCAAGGAATGCCTCAAGGCAAACTGTGTGCTCTGCACTCTCCTGCCTGGCTGCCTCAGCGATAAACTGTTTCTTTGTAGCCTGCGGTGGAGTTGTGTGTGTGTCTGTATATTTGGCCACTGTGGTTAGCCATCAAGATAGACTGGTTTGAGGGTGAAGGACGACGAGATAGGGGTGGTTTTTAAAATCCCTTGTGGTTGTTGTAGTCGTGCCGATAAACCAGGAGGTTTAACCTCGAGGGTCCTCTGATAGTTTTGAACAGTTGTTGAGGTGTAACTTCATCCTTTTTCTCTGATAAGCTGACGCGATCACAGTGGTGCTTCCTGAAGAAGCTATCAAAGTTAGCATTTTAATAATTTTTTAACCAAAGTGCATGTGCAGAAATTTTAATGATGCATATACTAAAGCAAAGACCTAATGTGGCATAATATTTCAGCAGAAATGTTGCATCACAGACCTTTTGTAGCTTGCAAATTCATAATCCCAAAGGGAAATATTATAGCAACACATAAAGTAAATAGTGTATTATGGGGGGAAAAAAGCATAGCTTCTTTATCACACCATCCATTAAAAAAGACTAACTTTTGTCTAGTTTTAGCTCTCCTACAATTGACCTGTCTGCCTTAACACTTACTTTCTGCTTTACTGTCCTCCTCCTTCCTCTCTTCTTTGCCACAGAGATGGATGGGCACAGATCAGGATGGAGGCGGCTACTTCGGACAGCCTGATGGGGAGCGTGAGTGAGCCATCACTCTTGTAATGAGGTGTTGGGACAGAAACTAGGGTGAGTGGGAGAGAGGGGGTGGGGGGGGAGGAGGAGGGATCAGCTCATCAGAGGTCAGCGTGGAGGTCAGAGCGGAGAGGTGTGACGGGACAAGGAAGAGCATAAACACTGGGGTATTAGTGGGAGACCAAAATAGCTGCTACAGGGGGCTTGGTTGTTGTTAACAGATTGAGGTCAGTTTATGCAAGTGTGTATGTGTGTGTGTTTAACACAAAGGGGGAACAACAGTTAAGGCAGGGACCCCAGGCGAGCAGTTAAGGGCAATGCGGCTGGTGTTATTGTGCAAATATGTCAGAGTCTTCAGGACCTGTTGCGCGGGGAAGGGTAATGAGAGCAGTTCCAGTGTGGAGGTGTTTGTTTAGAGGGCACCAGGAAGTATCTAATTAATGCCATCCCAGAAGCCCTGTTGAGGCCTGACCTTCTGTTCAAAGCCCTGAGCTGCCTCCACTGCCTCACCCTGCCTGCGCAGCCCTCACTGAGGCTTGAATTATTGATAAGACTGAGAGGAGAAGCAGGAGAAAAACGGCGGGGACGGATCAGGATTTCTCCATTCTATGTGCATGTGTGTATGGGTCTGCATGTGTGCAAGCAAAATGAGCTCACAGGCAGTTGAACAATCTATAAAGGGAGGGTTAGATGAGACTAATCCCAAGGGCGGGTGCCTCTCAGGCCTCCAGGGAGAGGAACATCCTAAGCATTCATGAGAGACCGGGGTTAAAGGTGATGGGAGAGAGGAGGTGATGGAGAGCAACAGGAGCATGATGAGGAAGCAGGAAATGAGAGGAAGAGACAAACAGAGAGGAAAAGAAGCGTGAAAGGAAGAAAAAGAGGCGAGATTTGTCCGAGCATTTAGGAATGCGCCTGCGTGAAGTGCAGCACAGCGAGCCTCAGCACAACAGTGAGTGGAAAGGGGGACGGCGGCGGGAGTGCTGCGACTCCTAAATCAGATGCCTTTCCCAAATACTTTGCTGTTATTTTGCCGCAGCTGGGGCTCGCTCACAGGAAACAGATGGATGTAATAAAGCTGGGAGCTGGGTGGACGCTGAGATCCCACTGGGCTGTCTGCGAGCAGGCACACTCCATCCCAGCCCTGACACACATAAAGCCTGCTGAGGATTGAGTAGGGCACGAATGGCTGGCGGGCAAAGTGACCAGCGGGGCAGGGATTCAATCTGGGGGGAAACAGGGCATGTTTAAGTCTTAAGGTTTAGGAGCGATTCACGAATGGACTCCAGAAGTAATAGAAGGCCTGGATCTTAAATTTTAACAGTGAAGTCATAGAGGCTGGAAATGTGGCTCAGAGCGGGTTTTAAGTTGCAAACACACTGATAAATCAATACACGGCACAAAATGTTGAATCTTGATATCTAAAAGAGTTACTTACAACTTAGCTTAGTTAAAAGACTGGGAGCAGCTAGCCTGGCTCTGTCCAACGCTAACAAAAGCTCACAAAATAACACATTATCTTATATTATTTATATATATTATTTTAAGGGTGAAAAAGAACATTTTGCAGGGAGCATTTCTTGGCTGGAACCTCCAGGAAGTTACTGGTCCCAGACAAGAAATAGTCCAAATTGTCATTTTTACACTTCGGTTTCAGTCCTGATTAAACAAAAGAAATATAATGTGTTAATTAATGAGCTTTAGAGGAGCCAGGCTAGCTGCTTCCCCCTGCTTTCAGTCTTGGCACTAACATAAGCTAATTGACTGCTGTCTCCAGCTACATATTTAATGGACACATATAAAAGTGGCATCAATCTTCTCACAACGAGAAAGCAAATGGGCACAGTTCCCCAAATGTCACACAGCTCCTTTAATTAGAATTCAACCTGAGCCTCAAATGCTTTTTTGCACATAAAATTCATCATCTGCTCCCAAAAAGTCAGACGCAACAATAATTTGAAAGTAATAAACAACGCTGTCATCGCCTTGAGTTACCTTGAAATCGCACAGATTGCATGACATCTCTTCAGAGTAGAAACCTGAGCACTTTTGCATAAATTTGAAAGACTAATTAGCCTTTGGTGATTAGCTCCTTCTCTAGTTTATATTCCCTTCTCTTTTAATCCCAACCCACCCCTACACCTACGCTCTTTCTCTGCTAAGTCATTAACAGCAAACCTCCTGTGGGAACTGAAAGCTACCTGCATCGCACAAAACAAATAGACTACCGGCTTGTTTCATGCATGAGCCGCTGGAGCCCCTGGGACCGGCAAAGTATGAAGTCAGGAGACGGCTGCTCCTGCTAATGTATTTTTAATCACTTGTGTACACTTTTTTATTTTCCCATCCAGACAGGAGACAGATGCAGTCAGTCCTAGTGTCACCTCCCTAGTATTTAACATTATTAAAAAAGTATTTTTGGACATGTTTTATTCAGGAAATAAGCTGTCTCGACTTATTTTTCTGGCCCTGCAATGTTCTGTATAAACATTTCATGCAGAGGCAGAGAAGAGGGAGGAATGTGTTGCTGCCAAAGTGCTGTTATATGTTTCTACGGCCCTGCGTCTGTGAAAAGCTGCACCCTTGGAGTCACTGAGCGTGGAGGAGAAAAAAATTGTCAGCTGCACTAACTACTGAATAAAGAAACACTAAATTGGCACGAAGGGAGAAACTCTGCCACCTCACCGAGATCGAGAGCAATCAGATCCCATTAGTATTACATGCTACAAACTGCTTGCACACACAAATCACAGTGCTGCCAGGGCACTGTCTTTCTTCTTTCTTCTGCAATAAACAGAGTATTTGTGTTTACATATAGAAGCTTTTACTCC
Source organism: Scomberomorus guttatus (assembly GCA_038419695.1). Lineage (NCBI taxonomy): Eukaryota > Metazoa > Chordata > Actinopteri > Scombriformes > Scombridae > Scomberomorus > Scomberomorus guttatus. The sequence continues at coordinate 19,852,494 of CM076452.1, read as the reverse complement.
ATCTAAAGCAATTCTTTTCTATCTCAGGCAACCTCTGGCCTTATTTTATTTGGCAAAGGCAATTTCGGTATATATTCACATCCCTAAATATGTAAACACTCAAAAAAACGGGGCTCTGACATCCTGTTTTTGACTCACCTTCTCTCGTTGTGGGGCTTACTTCTACTAATGTTCTCTGATCTCTGATTTGAGGTTTAGAATGTAGCTGTTCGTGAAAGAGAAAGAGCGAGAGAGGTGAGAGGAGAAGAGAGGGGCGTATAGCAGAAGAAGCACATAAAGGAAATAGCGTGATGACAGAGATAACAAAGATGTCGGAGCCGGTTTGAGCTTTTGCAGAAGCAGCAGCCAGCAAGCCAGATGTGACAGTCTGTATTTTGTCTTCCCTGACAGAGCGACAGTGATGGATGCTTTGATCCAGCACAGGATCTGACATATTCTCAGTTCATATCTGAGCACTCAACACATCCCCACTGGCACGCGTAAGCCCCCAAACACGCCGGCGTTCGTAAGCCGAGAGAGAGCCGCTTGAGTGCTTGAAACAAACGTCCCACAAAGCCACCTGTCATGGGCTGAATGTGACGTGACGTGATTACAAATTGTTCCATTAATGCTCATTTCCCCCCCGGGGTAGAAGCAGTGAGATTTCTCTACTCAAGGAAAATTTATTTCCGTCCATCTGTATGGGAAATTTATTGCAGCGTTCACACCGCACAACGTTTTTTTTGCTAACATCCCACCTGCAGCAAAGTAAATGTTATCATTGGAGAAAATGGGCTGGCATGCATGTGCATATGGAGTGGGGCTTCCCACAACGGAAAGCCACAGTTAAACAGTGAAAAGGCCCTCTGAGTCTCTGTAAACAGTGGATAGACGCTTCACCCTCTGGTTAGATTTGGGAGCTGCTTTCACCTTCTGTTTGCGTCCTGCTCGACAGGCAGTATAAACTCTTCCAGAGTCAACCAGCCTGTAAGTAAAACAAGAATGAGTCCGCTCTTTACAGCAAGATCTGACCACAGAGTGACACTGTGACTTCATGACAGACTCTCTGATCTTCAGTCTATGATGTGGAGTTAAAGGTGCAGTGTGTAGAATTTAGCGGAACGTACTCGGCAGAAAATGAACATAATATTCATAAGTATGTTTTAATTAGTGTATAATCACTTGATAATAAGAATTGTTTTGTTTTTGAGCCCTTTATATCTACATAGCAGGTCCTCTCTTTATATCAAAGCCCAGAAAAAACTATATTTAATTTTAACTGTATTTCCTGTAGTTGCAATGACAGTAAAAACTAATTTATTTGAATTTGAGATTAGGAATTTGCATACAAAACACATTTTAAAAAATTAAATATGAAAATTAAGCATGGTGCATTGTTATAAGCTACCTAACAGTACTACTTTCATGTTAAAACCTCTAAAAATGTGTTTTCAAATGCTAAATATTTCTCAATTACATTAAATATCAATTACTTTAATTAAGATTATAACAGTCAAAAACTCTGCAGCTTCAGTCAGGACTGTGTGGGTGGGCAGATTTGAGTGATAGTACTGGCAACGTACGTAAACAACCACAAACATCAGATTTTGATTCAAATGTTGCTGAATCCTGATTGGGGCACAGATGTGGATGACATCACCTCCTTCCTACTGAGTCCCGCCCAACTTCAAACCAGTGAGAAGAGCCCAGAAAAAACAAAATATACAGAAAATCTCTCATGGGAATTAACCTAAACAGTTCTAACTTTGGCAGAAAATATCATATTCATGTAGGACTCCACCACTCATAGTAAGAAGCTGACTGAGGAAATATGTTTTCAGAGTCTTGAATGCATCAGGAATAATAATGCAATAATATAAAGTAGAGATGAGGGAGGATGCATCATCAGTGTGACTGTACTGCAGAGGACCAAATGAAGACATGCTATTGACTAATGTTGCATTCTCTTTTAAGATATAAAACAATTTTAAAAAGCACAAAAATAATATAAATTAAATGATTAATGAGGTACAGAGTTCATTTAGTAGCTGTAGCTGCCGGAGCTTTTGATCATATTACATCATCTTATCAGCTGATGAAGACGAGGTAAACTTCATCTGCTGATGAAGATCATGTGATGTGTAGGAGTACTTTTACTTTTGACACTTAAGTATATTTTGCTGAGAAATGTATCAGTCATGAAATCCTGTGGGTTGATGTGACCGCACCATTAATCTGATTAATCCGATCTTGAATGTTTTTTTTCCGAGAACTGAAAGTACATTCTGTAGATGCACTTAATCATAACAACATCATTTTCATTTTAACAGCAGCCGACAGACTCGTTTTATGTCCAAACATAAGAGTTAAAGGTGTTTTGACACTAAAAGTTCATCGGTTATCTGTTCATTCTTGGACTGAGATCCTGAGACCCACAACCAGTGGGCATCTTAAGTGCTTCTTATCAGCAGCATCTGCCCCATAAAGAATCAAATTGGGCTGCTGATGCATGCACAGCTGATCCCTCACCCTTGGGGCTTGAACCAAAGGAAATGTTGCAATCGTAAGCCATGGATTTAGTCTGGGTAGTGTTTATCCACCAATCTGTTTGGATTACTGAATAGCACAGAGGATATTTTTTCCGATACGGTTCCCTGTCATGTAGAACAGAGCGCAGAATGAGATGTATCTGTCTGTATGCTCAGCTCATGCCCTACAGAGGAAGACAGGGATCCAGATGTAAGCCATGCACACAAGAAGCAATAAGGAGACAGTTTCATTGTGGAGTCATCACTGTCTGTGAAGTTATCAAATGTGAAAAAAGAAATGTGTTGAAGAGGGAGAAGCGGTGTGAGGTGTGATCTATGCCACCTGGCAGTTGAATTTTCTAAATTCATGTGATGTGTAAATGTTTTTTGGTAGTTTTTTTAAAAATTGAGACTGGATATTGATGAAAAAAGTCTGATTTGAATGCCAACATTCAGTTTTACTGATCACATACAAAACGAAACTTCATGTCAAATCTGTCTGACACAGTGGTGAAGGAGGTGAAGATATGTGAGGTCATAAATTTAATAAATTCTAATAGTTTAATGAAAATGTGACGTGGATAAGTGGGGCTGCAATGACAGTCTTAGGAGAAATATACTCTTAGGAGAAGGTACAGCATGTGTATTATAATTCACTCACCTTTACAGCTTTACAGTATAAATACATCGCGTACATTGTAGTAATTAGTGTCAGATGTGACACTCAGCGTCACACATTTAATGACTGAGTTTCACAGTTTATAACTTGTGTCTGTTCACATTTCCGTTGTTAACAAGTTCTAGCATCATGCTCATATCTCAGACATAAAAATCAAACAGACTTCATATAATCGCTTTTGCTGGTTGGCGGCTCATTTGATCATTCAACAAGAAATGTCAATCCTAACCCTCCACGCTCTCTGAGTCAATGTGTGCTGACTGTCCACACTGACCTGTGCTGAGCAGTGAAGACTTACTTCAGTCCTGAAACACAGTTGTCATGAATACATACATTTTTCAGAAATATAATGTGATATATGATTCTAAATTGAGTATATAATAGCTTTATGTTTGTTTCAATCGTACAGAGACGCCTGATTAGTAAAGAAGTAAAGTGCTATCACCGGTTCATCAACAAACCAGCAGCACAGATAATGTTGTGACAGCAGAAGAGTGAGTGTTCCTGTTCCTGCACCCCCCTCTTATTTCCCCCAGTATGTATTCAGCCTGTCAGATGTGGAAGCATACAGCTCTTTTCCTGTTTTGACTTTTCCTGTCTCCGCTCTTTCCTGTTGAGCAGCGCTCCACTGCTTTGTGTTTGTCTAACTGTCTGGATGTGAGATGTTACATTTGCAGGAGTTTGGCAAGTGTCGCCTGGAGATAGAAACAGGTGGGATTGCTATTGATTTTCTCCATGAGCTGGCGCACGTGCATGAAAGATTTAGGGAGAAAGCGAAAAGGGATGATGGCCAGATGTGTTCATTGCAGCTCAACGGAGCCGAAGCTCTCATCCTGGAGTTCATCGGTTTCTCTGAGGATGCTGCTCTGACCTCCAACCCCGTCCAACCAGGCAGAGGCGATCTTCTTTTATTCATTATTGTCTTGTTGAATTTCTGACCAGTTTTGCGCTGCAATCACCTGCATATCCATTATTTCTATTGGTGTTTTCTCAGCTTTGGAGACACTACTTTTGGTTTTGAGACACTGAATATAAGCTGCCAAAATATGTTAACGCATAAACACGCTCTGTGAGTTTATACATTTGATTCTTGGAAACTTGAACAGCCGTTTCATCAAGATGGTCTCCTACTGTTGGCAGCTTGTGTTTGTGTGGATCTTTTTGGTGTGAGATAGAAAATTTGTGAATGCCTGCATTCTTGCTGCTAATTTATTTATTCCTGACAAAAAAATCCTCTTGATGAAATTCTTCCTCTTGCAAGACTAAGCATCAAGGTCTCTCAGCAACCTCTCCAACAGGAAACAGGGAGCTAGCAACAATGTGAAGGCGTGTGTATGTGTGTACAGTATGTGTGAATTGATTCAGCATTACTGGCAGTGCAGTGTGGTGCTGTGATGAATCACTGTAATTTGCGTAGCCTGCAGAGGAGGCGATACCACAGACTATTAAAGACAGCACCCCTGCATTGATTACCATAGCAGGTAATTGCTTGGTGAAGATAAAATCAGTGCTAATCCTGGGATGTTGTCAGGTTTTGAAACAGGAAAAACTTTTGATCTTGCCAGCGGGTATGTAAAAGCCCGGCCATGCCAAAAGAGATAAGCTGAAGTGGACCAAATCAATTCCTGCAGTGGGTTAATTGCTTTTCTGTGCATGTCTAGCACATTTTAAGAGTGAGGGGGATTGTTTTTGTATTGATTCACTGCACAGGGAAGATTTTAATTTCCCCAAACTTCTCTGGCAGTGCTGACAGTCTGAGGTTAGGAAATCCAATTATCTGGGCTCGCCCCAAAACTAACTAAAACCACAGGAGAACCATGATATTGAAATGACTGACATGATTCAGTGAGCCAAAAATTTTGAATGACTCGAGATAAGGATCGATAGATCAAGGTTGCATTCACTGAGATAATAAACATGTTCAGTGAGGCTTGCATGCAGTGTCCTCTGTTGAAGACTTTGTCCTGGGAAATATGTGAAGGATGACACACCTCTGCATAGGCAGCTCACTGCACAGGCGCAGTGCCGCATGTACCAAACCAGAATTTAAATTTAAAAAAATGTTTAGTTTGTAGCATGTTCACACTGGAAGGACAAAATAAAAAATGATCAAAAATGCAAGCATGCAGAATAAAATTCCTCTGTTTTTGAATGTAGTGTTGATGAACATTATTTTTCCAGCAATGCCGTGACTTGTGGACCTTTTTCCATCATGTACAGGTCACACAGTAGATTGCATGTGGCAGTTTTATTATTTGCACAGAGATGCAGAAACCAAGCAGCACCACAGCTGAAATACCTGACCTCAGATTTAAATATCAGTTGGGGTAATGTGATTAAAAGCAACTTTATTCAGGAGTGTGATCCTCTCGAGTGCAATATAAACTCATTAATTAAGGTCTTGAAATTGAATTTGGACACTGGGCCCCTCTAGACAGCACCACAACATTAGGTAATAATGCAGGACCCATGGTAGTTGATATTGTATTTCAGGGGTGCAAATTCCCACATTTGAAATTAATCAGACGACCATAAAACAAATGGCACACAGTGAACCTGGAGTTTCTGGGGCTTTAGGGCAGTTTGCTCACTTTACCCAGTTCACCCAGCATTGCTTGTAATGATACTAAAAATACTGAAATGCAAAAACCTTGTTTGGGACATTATAGTTAGTTTAGCAGAAATCCAGCGATGAATTTAGGGTAACTTGCCTGTAAACCTGATCTGGTATGAATCCTTAAATGTGGATTATCTCATGAGAACTCAGGGTTTGTGTGTGAAAGTGTGTGCTTGAAGGCCCATTAAAAAAAGCTAAAAAGCTTAATCTCCAATGCACTTCCATTTAGAGGTTCACAACAATACACTAGCTCTAAATGCAGTTCTAGGAATATGTGGGGGGTAACAGGCAGGAATTAGCATTTGGCTCTTTCAGCCTTCCATTAATCCATTAATTTAGCCTCCCATTAATTGGTTGCATTCAACTGGAGTGCGACAGACTCTGATTAAATCTCAATAACTCCAACACGTTCTGTTAGTGGTGTTTTTTAATTGAATTCTGTCTGTACATTGTAATAGCCGTGGCTGCAGGCGAGAGCGCTCTCCCCGCTCACCTTGATGTGCTGGAGACAGAGACACAGCCACAGGCCATAATAGAGACTTCACAAGACTCTGGGAGAAGAATACAGCAGTGTGATGATCGCTTCAAAGCCGTCAGAGGGCCTATACATAATAGATGACACAAGAGCAGTCCGCTCTGAAGTGCATTGTTCCTCCCTCCCAATTAATTTAGTGGTAATTATTCTGTAGGCACCTTAATAAAATGAGAAACCAACTTAGAGGAGCTGCTGCTACTGTTGGAATAACAAAATGCACTCACAAGCAAAATGCTAATCACATGCCAGTCACTATCATGTGCTCTGCAACACTGTCAATCTCCTTTTCTGCATAAAAATGTGTCCACCCACAAAACATATTTGTCAGGCTTCTCAGAAGAAAGAAATACAATAACTCCAAATTTCAACAAACCACTCAGTAAAGTCTTTACGAGTTAGTTTTTCCAGGACAAGTCTTGAGGGGTGAACTTGTGTGTGGCTGGCGGGTTTGTCAGCGAGAGAACAGCCTCACTAATGCACAGCGCGTTCGGATGCGAAGAGAAAGAAAGCCAACGCATTCCTGGTTTATTTGGGAACAGTGGAGAACTCGAGCAGCCTCTGTTGTTGCCGCAGTGTGTTTGTTTGTTGCTCAGGAGTCTGCGGGTCCTCGTGGGACACCAGTAGACAAGACACACATACACACACACACACACACGCGCGCACACACACAGAGCATACAGGGACTGATGATGATGTACAGCCTCGGTGCGATGAGGAGCCTCCTCAGCAGTACATGATGCCAGGAGAGTGCATTGACTCAGGCTGACACAGTGAGAGTGTAGGGCCAAGGAAACTACTATCTGCTCCCAGAGCACCACAACTCCTCCTCTGCCACAGACAGTGCAGCTTTGCGGCTTTTGGAGCCCGGTTTTCCAAAGGATGCGTGGCCCCATTGTTAATGATAATGTTGTTTGTTGTTTCATGTTGCTTCCTGTGTCCCTGAATGTTGAACATTTGCAATTCCGAGTTTTTATTTTATCTCTCCTCATTCCCAAAAGAATGAAGAAAGAAATTTCTTGTTAAATAAGTCAAAAGGCACACTGAGTGTTGTAGACCTTCTTGGTAAAATAATGATTCACATAATAATAATAACAAAAGAGACTCAAAATTTGGAGCAATCACCTTATGTGGGGGAGTAAAAATAAAGACACGACAACAGCAACAGTCCCTGTAGTGCACAGAGCTTCAAAGCCTGACATTTTGATGGGAATTCTTTTAATATAATTTTAATGACATCAGTGTTATACACTGGGGATTTTTAGACAGTAAGAGCAGTATCCACTGCAACTGCTGCAGCTATAGGCGATGGTTTCTATCTTTCTCTTTTACTGTTGTTTGTCTCTAAAATATTTGGGCCAAACTGTCCAAAGCCGCATAAAAATTGCATGAATTCTGCTTATGGATAGACTTTCTCTTTCAAACAATAACAATAGAACTGCACAGTATTTCCATATTTTGAAGTTCCCTTCTTTTATTTTTTATGATCACAAAACCGTTCATAGCATGAAAATGAGTTAGCTGATGAAGAAAAGAAGGATTATGAATTCAGCTGTGGGATGTTGTTAGCTAAATTATGGTCACAGGTGACAGAACGGTGTCTGATGTTTGGCACAGATGGATCTTATTGGTGAAGATCAGAAGGAAACACTTGTCATCTGAGGTTGGTTTGATGCTGCAAATGAGGATTTTGTGTCCCAAAAAACTGCTTTTTCAAAATCTTTATCCTCAAGTTAGTGTTATGTATTTTATATGAGTGGTTTTTAAAAAATGTGGAATAACTTATAAGCAGGCAAGGAAACAATTTTGAAGAAAATCTTGTAATTATGCGCCCGTGAAACGGGATTGTTTGTATTGTTGCTGAATGACAGATAAGACCACAGCTAACGAGGGACTTGCAGGTGAGGTTTAACGGTCTTAAAAATGTCATTAAAGGTGAAGTCATGTCAAATAGGATTAAGGGCTAATTGGTGTTTAAAAGGCAGCTTTCTCTCTGGATGTCAAGAGCCTTTTCCCCTTGCTAGTACAGTGCGCTATAGAGGTGTTTTAAGCACAATTAAAGTGGTCAAGCCCAAGTGTGATACTCTTACACATTAGCCTATAAGAGGGTTAACATTGTGTGAGTGCTGGGATATTGCACATCTTGTTTTTGCTGGCATTTTCTGCAAATGCCTTTCTGCATCATATGCATCATTATCTTCAGCGGAATGCCTCGCCTCACTTGCACTCATATTGCTAGAGTTCATATTTTCCACCATGAGTCCACCACCCTATAGTTCATAAAGCAGAGAAACAGGACCAGTCGGAGGACAGCACAAATCAGGCAGCTATGATGCTGTAGATTAAACTCACGTCAAGCTGTATTCTCTGCCCCGCTCCTCTCCATGTTGACAGCAGATGGCCTGCAGGGTTACATGTCAGCAGGGCACTCATTGCTATGCATAAAAATGCAACAATCGGCAAGACGCAGAGAATATTGTGGAACACATTGCAGTGATTTGCACCAAGTAAAGCATTAATGAGAAACAAAGCATGTTGGGACGACTGTCGAAATGACATGGATGAATTTTAATCAATTCAAATGATGCGCTGCGAGGGCTATTACATGTCTACTGCGGGGTTATACCGTTCTTACAAGTATTTTTAAATGTATTATTCTCCTACAGAAGCCTGTTTAATATTTGTTTCTATATTTGGTGCATTATAATTCCCATGCAGAACAAGGGAGGGTGTTCCAATCAGGCAGCAAAACAGCAACAAGGCAATGCGCCTCGCATTCAGACAGGCCATGTCATATTTTCCACAGAGAAAAGTAGCAGGCACTTGGCTCAAAGATCTGACTATCAGGCCATCTGCCGCGCCATGCCATACATTCACTTTTATGTGGTGCTTGGTAATCAAGTCATCTAATGTTTCCATTTGCTTCATGCTAGTGCTCATCTCCACATGCCTGCTTCCCTGCTATTATGCAGCACTACCCATGATGCTGCTGTATATCCTCTTATATACCGTTAATCACGTTCAGGGGGTTGACAAGGATCATGCAGATAACAAAAACCTCTCCATTCACACTTAAAACACAGAGGCATATTCATGTAAAGGATTTAAAAGCAAGTAAAGTGACCCTACTGAAACACTGGAAGTGTGTCTCTCTCTATGTGTGTGTGTGTGTAGTGAAGGAGCTCTGAAAGCTTTTGCACCGAATTTGTTGAAATACATGATTTTAAATCAGTGAGGTAGAGAGAGAGAGAGAGAGAGAGAGAGAGAGAGAGAGAATGGAATAGGAGTGTACTGTATTCAGACAGAAAATGCTGCAGAATTAGGAGATTAAAGTAGCTGCAGGATTAGGCTCCAGGTTTTAATGATGGAAATGGAAAAACTGTGAACAGAGTCTGACACATTCTCTCTGGCCCTCCTCTCCTCTCCGCTGCCTCTCTACAGAGCATGTGTCTGCTGCTGATTGCGTGGACGGCCTCCGGGGAGAGCCAGCCCCGCTCTCTATTAAATAACATGCATTTGTTTAAGAACATTTATGTGCAATCGCATGTTTCCTGAAGCATCACAGACGCCCCGGTTAACAAATAAAATGGGGGCGTGAGCAAGTTACGTTTAATTTGGAAGGATGTGTAGTCGCTTACTGGAAACATCTTATTGATGCAACAAAATAGAGGGTCTTTGTTGATGTTTTGTTTTCATTTATGTGATTTTGCAGAAACCTTAATATGATTTAAGTTGCCTTTGTGGCTGTAAATTGAAAGCTGATTTGCTCCCACTGCTGGCTGAGCTATTTTTAAAATAAAAAACAAGGTTGTGTATCATTGCATGATCTTTGAGGGGCATGCACAAAATCAAATCAGACTGTCTTTACACCACATTAACTGAAATAAATATGGCATGTAATTCTGGTCTGTGAGTTAAGTTTGTTTTTCTTGCTCATTTTTATGACAATCAAATCAAAGGACAATGTTTAATGTGAGGGACGTTGCTCATACTGATGAACCTTCAGAGAATTATCACTTGAGTATGCAGCTCCCCTCGGCTTTATGGAGCTTCATATCGAGTTTCAGCTCATTGTTTAGCTGTCCAGCCTGCAACTTTACTGTTAAGGTTCACTCTCACCACTCTCATAGGGTCATTTTCAGCCGCAGCAGGCAGCTGTTTTTTGTGAATAAGTTTGAAAAATCTACTATGTACTACCTGCCCAGCACCAACCCACCTGGTGAACATAGTGGACCATTTAGAGTAAAAGCCCTGAAAAGGGACTATTTGTATGAAAGATGCATGGACACAAACTTTCTTCTGGTCATGTGCTCTCAATACACCAACATACAGCAATTTACAAAATAAACTGTGATAACTCAGCTCATTTATATTGTACTGATAACACTAACTCATAATTTATAACCTACAACACTAACAGTACACTGAATTAATAACACAGACATTTTGGCAAATATACATACAGGATAGTCCACAGTGCCCGCCATATGGTTTTCCAACCACACTACACCTTAGACGTCAGAGCAGTTAGCATTACATGAGGTTAGTGTGGTTAGCTTATTCGTCGTCGGTTAGCATTACACGTGGTTAGCATGGTTAACTTAGTCCTCGTCATGTAATTAACATTTCTCCACAATACACGGACATACTGTAATACCAATACTTTCCTGAGCACATATACACATTCAACTAACACACCCGTGAACATGAACTGTTTATGTGAAGGGACTCATACCTGAAAAAGGGAGTATTTGTATAAAAGATGCACAGACACAAACTTTCCTCTGGTCATGTCCGTAATGACTGAGGGGAGGAAGCAAGGTTTCCCTTAACGTAGCTCAACAGCTCTACACTCCCCCTGCTGGAGCCCTCTGGTAACTACAACTACTCTTAGTACTGCTGGTGTTAGGGTGACATTATCAACATAAAATATAAGGAAACACAGAAATGACTGTTCTCAAACTGCTGCAGCTGACAACAAACATTTTAAACATAAGATAAAATATAACCTGAAAAATGCTGGTAATGCACATCCATCTGTCACATTAGCAGCTAAAGAGGCAGATATTTCCCTCAGGAGTTGGTAGAGACCAAAAACAGAGCTAAAAGAGTTTTTCACTTTTAAGAATGACCCAAATAAAGTGTTGTTGCAATAAGTGGAATATTGCATTAATCTGGTTAAAATAAAATGGCGGGAGTGCATGTAAATGTACAATTTGATGATTTATTCCCAATGAGCTCTACTCATGAAAAGGTCGTAGTGAATCATCACTAATTACAATTGTAAAACCAAAATACTGATAATGAGAAACTGGAGGCAAAAGTTTTACACCGGTATCAACCTGTAAGTGTATTAGACAACTTGACTGCCAGCTCTGCAAACCCGTTTCAGGCGTAATAATTAGGCCTCAGTTCTCCTGTCTTCCCTTAAGCCACATTTCATTAAGACATACGTACGGCTAGCACACAACGTTTATCTTCAAGTGTGAAACGCCTCCTGACAGCTGAAATACTAAAATATCCCAAGACCCTACTGCAGTACTGTACTTTACAAGGATCACTTTCAGCTGAGCTTTAATTGTCAGGAGGGCCGACTCTACTGAAGATAACTCATGCCCCGAAGAAATGAGATGCTAATGTATTGCTGGCCATTCGAAATAAATCTGCAAGGTGCTCTTTCATGCAAATGCAAGGCACCCCGTGTGTCAGCAAAAAGGCAAAAACGGATACATTTGAGGAAAGAAGATGGACGACTGTGCCCGAGGTGTTTGTAGTAAGTTTCCTCCGACACTCCACTCTGTGTTTTTTGGACATTATTCAAAAAAGCCCTCCTCTTTTTCTGAGAAGGCCTGATGTATCTCTCCATCTTAATTGGAATTCTCATTATGCTATATCGATTAGTGGATGTTTTTCTTTAACCAGATGCAATTTTAATGTTTGAACACAAAGAATTTGGTTAAAGGGATCCAGCACTGTCGTTTAGTTTTCATCCTCTGGGTGCCAATCCAGTGAAGACTTTTGGAAGTGACATTAAAGACAGACCCCGTGGTTAGCTCTACCTCTGTCCAGTGATAATCACCACAACTATAATTCGTAGGTTTGATCTCACATCTCTTAAATATTCTGTCAAAGAATGTTTTTCTGCCAGTCCTTTTCCTGCAAGACTATTTTACCTCTTCATTTCAAAGGATAAGTATTCCCTTTGCTGAAGAGCTGGGCCTATCAACTTCAGAGACAAATCCTCATAGTGCATCCATAATAAGTCAAAAGGCCAGCTTCAGAGGGTTATACTGAAGGAAAAAAAAAAAAACAAAGGGTGAAAGAGAATTCAGAACTGAACAGATGCCTATGGAGAGGCCCAAATGCAAATCAAGGACTGGTTTTGGATAGGGATGTCTGTTTTGTCTAACAGGACTCCAACACAACAGACTGTGCAGCTTCTGCCACAGTAAACAGGAATTTTAAATAGGGAAGACTTGTTTCAATCCTCTGCATGCATCCTGACTCAGGCGTGCTCTCATGACACTACTCCGAGCCCGGGAGCCCGGCCAGCATGCTGTCGCTGTCCAAGCCAAAGCTGAAAGATGAGAAATACAAGAAAAGGAGCTGATGAAGCAAAACTCTCTCATGAGTTGCAAAGTAAAATATTTTCTATGGATTTCTCAGCAATCAGCAGACAGTTGGAGATGGCCTGAGTGTTGATGAGTGTGAAATGTTTTAGTAAAGACTGACTGGATGGCATAAATTGTCGCCATCGTGCAGCTTGCGAGAGGAATAGCCTGCTGTTTAGAGACTCTTGAGTACTGTGACAAACCCTAATCTGTTGTTAATCCCCTACTCAGAGCAAGAGGATATCTGTATTGCTCCTTAGCCGTTACCAGTGTGCCTGATAAAACTATTCTATTTGTCTGATGTTTAATGAGATAAAATGTCCCTCTCAGCCAACACTTGAGGATTAATGTCTTAACCTCAATATTAACCCGGAACGACACAGAGCTGAACTGCATCAGGCTAGAGGCACAGTGTTGATAGAAAGCTCTGGATAAGACAACATCATTTAAGACTTCTAAATAGAGATACTGCGGATGGCCATCGGACTCAGTATGATCGAAGGCAGAGCAGCAGGTTGGATGTTGGTTCTGCTCAGGTTGAAGAGCAAATGAGACAGAAAACAGAAAATAATAGAAATAGAAAATAAGAGAAAATAAAATGACCAAAACAGACAAAACATGTTCAAGGCTGCATTAAATAAATCAGCACTCTGTTGTGAATGTGAATGTGGTGGAGGCCCTGTGTAATATTTTATTTGTTGCTCTCTGGAAGCTCAATATGAAGCTGAAAATGCACATGGATGTTTATTAAATTGCAAGAAAACAGCAATTTGATGGTCTGTTGCATCAATTATTAGACCTGTTTCTTGTGGAAGCAAGATACTGAAGGGAAAATGATCAAAAGGGTTCAAAAACTCAGACTACTTTATGCTCTATGTTGAGTTGTTGATCACAAACTTTTAGAAGTAATTAAGAAAAAGTCACTACAGCAAGTTTGATGAAAAGGGGGTTACAGTGTGTTCAGGGCTGAACACCTAAAAAAGAAGGAGTGAAAGTGGTGAAGTTGCGGGTTTAGGTGAGTGTTACTGTTTGAAATCCTCTGTAGACCAACTGGTAGCTAAGCCATGAAGAAACTATACTGGAAAATACTGATTTCTGCAATATTACAGCATCAGTAGTAAAAATCATTTTATTTTACTTTTTGGGCATTTATTCTTGAACAATAAATATACTCTCTTGCCAAGAGTTAGATGAGAAGAAAAAGTTCAAAGTTAAAAAATATGAACATGTTCACGCCTGTACAGAAATGTAAAAACAACAATTTGTGGTTTCTGAGGGAGTTATGTGTCATCTGTTTACCAAGAAATAGCTACACCCTGTTACTCCCTCTAAAACCACAAAGTGTTGTTTTTACTCTAATATAGATTGAACAAATGAGATATAATATGTATATAATATAAACTGAGCTTAAGAGGTGTTGCTAGAAGTAGCTTGTTTCCTAGCTAGCAGGCTAGCTGTTTCCCCCTGTTTCCAGTCTTTATGCTAAACTAAGCTAATTGTCTTCTGGCTAATTGCCTCCTGACCCCAAGTCTGTACTCAACGCAGACATGAGAGTGAAAATTTCCCAAAATGTCAAACTACTCGTTTAAGTAATACTTTGATATTGAAAATTAGACTGAAAAGGAAAATGGTAAGTCATTTTTCATTTCAATATCACATAACGAGGCCTAGAACAAGGTACATACACACACATGCGCACACACATACACACACTTGTTAATTCATTAGTGAAGCTGGATGAGCATTTAATGCAGAGCAGATAGAGGAACAAATGGCACTGTGCATTGGTTCATGTAGTCATTATTGTCATTATTACTCCACATTCTGGTCGTCTGTAATTACCCACTTCGCTTCCCGGTACATCGCGTTCTCTGCCTGAATTCTTTCTGCTGCTAGCTTGGAGATAATGTAATCACAAAACGAGCCCAACTGCAGAGCTTTTGAATCACAGGCAGCGAGGAGAAGAAAAGCTTTGAAGTCATACAGTTAATATTGATGAGGTGAGATATTTTAGATGATTAGCAACAGAGATTTCACTTCTTTCTTTTATTTTGCATCAGCAAGGTCAAACGCCTAAAATTTCACATTTAGCTTACATTTTCCAGTTGCTTGATCAGTGCACACGGTATAGAGAGCAGGGCAGAAATCTCTAATTAATGACATTACAATATTATCCTTTGACTGAGTGAAAAGAAAATTATTCAAAATATTTATTAATATTTCCAAATAACTTTGTGGAACAAAGAAGTGTCACTAACAGTCTCTACAGCGGTGTTGTTTCCTATGATGGGAAAAGACATTTCTCAGAGTTATAATCTCTATGTGTGATTGCTAGACTAGCTCAGCCCTAAGCACTAAACAATCAAGTCAAGTAATTTCTGTTGACATGCAAAAGCTACTACTGTAGAGGTTAAAGTAAACTGGCTGACAGTCTTCACAAAATTTGCATCCGAGCATCATCGAAATAAAGCTGGAGTTCACTGCTCATGATGTTCCCATTATTATTAAAAATCCTCAGAATGAAGTTTGTCCACCATGATGCTGCAGCAAAGCTCTCTATGCGTTGTACTTCTTGAGCAAGTCACTTTGCCAGTGCCTCTTGCGATCTGGAAACACTTTGGGCATGCGGATCCTTTTGAAGTCCTCAATGCATTTCTTGAGATCCTCCTCCAGCATCTTCCTCTCCTCCTCCTCCTCCTCCTCCCCAGGTGGGGGGCCGCCGTTCTCCTTGACGGTGGGCCGCGGCAGCGTCTTTAGGTTGAGGGCGGTCGGACGCTGGGGGCTCTCAACGAGAGGCGGTGTTGGGGGAGGAGGACTGGAAGTAGAAGAAGGTTTGGATGATGGCAGCGGCGGGGGCAGCGGCGGGGGCAGGACCGGGGGCGACAAGGGTGGGAGATCAGGGCTGTCTGCGGCAGGAGGTGGAGGAGGAGGAAGAGGAGGGGTTAAAGGAGGAGGAGAGGCAAGAGGCAGCGGGTTTTGTAAGTCCAGCGTCGTGCTGTTGCTAGTTTCTGGAAGGCTTTGTGTTCGGCCACTGCTGCTGAGCTCCGCTGTGGCTGATGCAGTATGAGCAGTAGCAGGCTTAGAGGATACCACTTCAGTGAGAACTGGGGGGTCAGAGGTCGTCACCTTGGAAATTAGTGAACCACCTGCAGCAGACAGAAAGAATTGAAATTTTAAACATTATATGCTACATTTACATTACTTAGGTATCATTCAACATTTTTTGGATATATTCTTATTTGTTTTCTTGCAGAGAATTAGATGAGAGAGTCGATACCACTCCCATATCTGTGCGCTAACTATGAAGCCAGAGCCAGCAGTCGATTAGCTTAGCTTAGCATAGCATAAAGACTGAAAACAGGGGGAAAGAGCTAGCCTAGCTCTTTCCAAAATTCACAAGAGAACTAATTCATTATTAAACAACAGCCAGTTGTTGACAACAGTTTGTCAGAAGATAACTAGCAAGTAATTCCCCCCAAAACCCCTATCTTTAACATTTTTGTTTGTGTATGGGTTAACAAACGAAATACGTGTTAATTAATGATCTTTAGTAGGCATATTTTTGAGCTTTGGACAGAGCCAGGCTGGCTGTGTCATCCTATCGCCAGTCTTTAACGGCTAACGTACAGACACAAGAGTGGTATCAACTCTCAGCAAGAAAGACATTCCTTTAAAAGTCTACATTTTAAGTGGTACAGTGAAAAAACAGAGAAATCAGTGATTGAGTGGAAACGCGACAGAACAAGGTTAGCTCTATCTCCCTTTTTAAGCTAACCGACTGCTTCATATTTACCATGCAGACATGAGAGAGGTATCGTTTTTCTCATTTAACTCTCAACTAGAAAGCAAATAAACATGTTTTCCAAAATAATTAATTCTTTTAATTGAGGGTAAAAAGAAAACTCGGACTCAGGTGTCGAGCCTGTTTGAATAAAGGTCCCAGCAAACAGGGGAGCTTTGCTCAGAAATTTGATTACATTTCGCTTTTCGTTTTGTTTGCCTTATCAAAGTGTGTCAGTAGTGTGTGGCTGGCACAGAAACAAGCACCTCAGCTTTGAGCTTTACAGTTTTTGTCTCCTAGAGCACAAAAGTAAACACATGCTGGCACAAGAGCGTGCGGGAGCATTGTGAAAACAGAAATTAGCAGAGAAAGGAACTAAGCAGGAGAGGAGAGGAAATTAGAGATAAGGAGAGCGTAGGACAGCTTCATTTAATTTCAGAGTTCCCCTTTACCTTTGCTTGCATGTACATTATCCTGGAAGGAATATTGTGAGTGAATGGGTGGCGTGAAACACTCCGACTGAAGCTTGGCAAGCTATTTTTCACGGTATGTTGAATTTTCATCTCATCTCTGTGTGAGGACAGAGGAGGTTGCTGCTGTGCGACTTCTCAGAATAGTTGGAGTGGCACATGCACATTCTGTACCTTGTGATGTTTGAAAGCCCCATCAGCCATCTTGAAATGCCCCCTCTCTCTATACAAACAGCCTGTTTTTCAGAAACCACTGAGCGAGTTATCAGCCTCCCTCTTTTCCTTTAATTTTCACTGTGTACATGATGGCACGCAGCTCCAGCTTTGGCTCAGCAAGTCACAACAAACTTATCCCATGTCCACACGAAAGCGGATAAATTTCAAAATGCATCTGTTTTTCTTTTTTTTTTTTGCCTTCCATTCCATGCTAATCCTGGGTTGTTTTTTGGGTTTTTTTTTTTTTTTACCACAAAGAACACACTCCACAGTGGGTAAAAATCACTGTTTTTGTGTTGTAGTGTGGACTGGACAAACAGAGTCAAACCAAAATCTTAATGTATCACTGTCATGTTTTGAGGATCTTGACTTGCTCTGCTATTCAGGCCTTTTCTGTGCACAATAAACAGCATTTCAAAAAGCATCTGGTGGTTAACTCCCAACAGAGGAGAGCTGAGCCTTTTCTTGTTGCTGTGGTATTTCAGTGTGAATGTTGAACTTTAAGAAAAACAATCAGAAAATGCTCTGCGGGCAGAAAAAAATAGATACATAAACATTTAAAAAATTTCCCCACCTGACACATTTGGACATGACCTTAGACCAAGTTAAATGGTATTGCCAGCACTGCATGCATACTGTTCATGCATCATCCAGTAGAGTGTTCAGTCACACACACATATTAAATCACGCACATGCTAACTCTCGCTGTGGGTGCATTCTGCTACAGTACATGAAATACATAAATGCATATGAACAGCTAATCTCTCTCCCAGCTCCTCGTACTTGCTCAAGCAAAGATATGCAGGTAGAAAATGCCTCACGCGCGGCGGCAGACACACAACCAAGACGCACACATGTGTACAGACATACGAGGGCCTGCACTCTTTCTTTCAACAGGGCTCATCGTCACGGTAACCCATCTTATATAACAGGAAAAGCTGCTTGTGTCAAACGGAGGCGGCACATAATATTCTCCCACTGCCTTGGCTTTCTGAATACCTGAATACAAATGTGTGTGTGTGTGTGTGTGTGTGTGTGTGTGTGTATGTGTGTGTATGTGTGTGTGTGTGTGTGTGTGTGACAGAAAGCGTACAAGCAGAGCAAGTGAGTGTCGTCTTTTGTGTTTGTGCATGCATGTGTGAGCACGTGTGTGCGTACAGTATGTGTAGGTGTGGGTGTTTGCATGTGTGTGGGAACAGATGTGTGTGTGTGTGTGTGTGTGTGTGTGTGAGAGTGTGTGTATGTATTATATTCTGGGCATGTACTGGCATTTGAAAGAAGGACAGATAAAGACAGAGAGAAAGGAAGGAGATGTAGGGGATGGAGGGGCTGGCGGAAACATGTTCTCCAATGTGTATGTTAGCGTGTACGGTGAATTCAATGTCTCTCCTAATGAATACATGTGGTTGAGGGCCCGCCTGGACGTGGGAGTACGGGGGCTTAGCAGTGTCGGAGGAATAATCCACTGGGGGATGGGCTCCATGCTTTCCTCCACTACTAAGCCTTATGGAGGAGAACAACGAAAGAGAGCACTCAACCCTTTTCCCCGGGCCACTTCTCCAGGGATATATGCAAAAGCCAAAGCACTTTCTCACACATCCTTTCCTCTCTCGCTGCCTCTCTCTCTCTCTCTTGTTGTCTCCCATCTGTTCAGTGTGACACATCCTTCCGTTGCCATCATTACTGCTATTAGCAACTCTAATGTGTCACTGTTGCCAAGGTTTAGCACCTCTCTGCCACAATGCGTCTCCTCTACGGTTTGTTATGTTTTTTGTTTTTTTTTCACTCCACCTGAATCTTAATATTTGATTTGAGTCATAGTACACTGTGTGTTCTCACACACTGACTAAATCAGAAACAGGTTTATTGCCAAGTAGGTTTGCACATACAAGAAATTTGCCTTGATGTTGTGGCATATAACAGTCAAAAATATACACAGAATTAAAAAATCATAATAATAATAAATTATAAATAACATTAAAAGATTAAGAAAGGATTTTACAATAAAAAATGTGGATAAATCAATAAAATAAATAAATAAATAAATAAAATTTAAATAAAACCATGGCAACATACTGAAATAGATTTCAATATTATTTGTGCAAAAGTGTGATTTCATATTGAAGTCAAACTAAAATTAAGAATATATTTTTGTATATACATCCCTGGTGTTTGTTTTGCTTTGTGCATTTGATTGGTCAAAATTGTAACGACAAAAAAGAGGAAATAAAAACTGTATTTATTTTTCGGTGGTGATAGCGTGCTCTACATTAGTATTCCCCAGGAGTCATTCGTCTTTGGTTCTGACTAACAATGTCGGTACTGCTAATTTGAATAGTGCATATCTGTGTGGGCTGCCACTAAAAACTGTTTATTATACCTCCTCAATTCCGATGGACACACAGGTAGCATGGAGGCTGATGTTATTGACTGTTACTGTTATTGACTGAGCACTCCCTACATTACTCCGTGACTGTGTCTGGACTACACATTAGTTACTCCGCATTGTGATTCGAATCACCTGTTGAATGTTATAAAGGGACAGACAGTACATAAGCGATGCTATGTGGTCATATTGGAAAAGCAAAAAATATGCCCAAAAGTGGTTTTATTTTCCCTTTAAAACTAGAAAAATGTGAACAATAGCTGCAGTATTATTATAGTTTATATTTCCTGTGAGTGAGATGGATTCAAATTTCAAACAAATTAAGTTTAAAAATGAACATATCAGCTACGTTTCAATTACCTTAAACATGACCCGGTCAATCAACTGGGGGGTACTTTTTAAAATTCACCGTGGCTGCTGACAGGTGACCCGAGGATGGAGAGACTGGCAAACAAGAGGGCAGCATCATCTCCATGGTAACACCACAATGATGTGCAGGAGCCTATACACAAATGCATAATAATGTCTCTCAGACTGACAGAAACCTCTCATCCACAGTGTGAAGTACATATGGCGCTATCCTGCGGTTCTAAAGGGACCTCGTGCTGCATAGTTCTGGCAGTTAAAGCACGTTTTATATCTAATTACCTAGTATTCAGCTCAGATATCCAACATCTGCTTTGTGAAATGATCTGTATGCTGCCTAATGACAGATGAGTGGGCCTCACCACCTACAGTCTTCTCATTCATTGTCTTTTCTTCTCTGATTACCATCAGCGCAAATACATACGGGGGTGTAATCAGACAT
Organism: Scomberomorus guttatus; assembly: GCA_038419695.1. Taxonomy (NCBI): domain Eukaryota; kingdom Metazoa; phylum Chordata; class Actinopteri; order Scombriformes; family Scombridae; genus Scomberomorus; species Scomberomorus guttatus. The sequence goes on along the minus strand of CM076452.1, from coordinate 19,831,887 downwards.
GGTAATACTATATTTTTCAGACTAACTTTACAAGCTGGGGCATAAGCACAGTCCTCCGTATCAGAATCACTGGAGTGTACTCATAAGTCTCTGAGCAATTATAAAATCTGTCAATCTACATAATGTAGAGGAAATGCGTGACATAAACAGCAGGAGGCCGGGGGAGCTGCTGCCAAATAAGAAAAGCAAAGAGGGAGTTAAGGGGTTGGGAGAAAGAGAAGGGGTAAAGAGAGGGAGGTGTTTGAAATAAACCTGACAGCCATCATTAATAATTAACCTGCAGATGAGGTTTTTTAATGCATTTGGGTATGAAAAAAAAACTATGATATGATCTTTATTTGTGCAGACTTGCACTAAGTCTACATCTGATGTAAGTGTCCTGCTGATTCACCTGCTCCATGTGAGTCCTCTTATCTTTCTTTAGGTTTAAGCAACCTGAGCTGCTGCCTGGTTCCCATCGCCAGTAACCAGCCTGCCAAAGCACCTGCCTAAAGCCCATCCTGGCACCCCTCTCAGCCCCTTCAGAGCTTTCAGCCCCCCCTGCCACCTGCTTCCCAACTCCTGGTTTCAGCCAGGGTCCAACCATGCCCAGGACTGCAGCAGCAAGGACATGCCTGACTGTTCAGATTACTGATAATTAGAGGGGCAGATTAGAGCCCAAGTCTCCAGATGGCTGAGGTGAATCCCGGCCTAACAACACACACATTTACCACTCACTGCCTAAACCAAGATACATTAGTCACACAGGGACATAGAAACTGCTCATTGTGGCTTCACACTGTCGTCACAGAGTGTCCAAGTGTTACATAATACAGTTCTTACTTAAACAAAACTATTATAAGTAACCATATACTAAAATGCATACAGTGTAATGTTATGTTGCTTTGTTATAACTAGTAGATGCTTAACTATTTATTCCAAAATGTACCAAGTCCTCAATATAAAAAAAAGATTACTTCTGTTCCCTCTCAGTGATGGATGGCATGCAATTAAATCCAATCAAATTGAAGTCATTTGCCATCCTCAGACATTTATTTGCAAAGACAGAAACTTTAGAAACGGATGGTCATTAGCTGAAATTGTCAAAAATATCCACTGACAAGCATCAGCCGTGGGAGGACTGTGAAACCACGGGCTCCTGGCCACAGACGCTTAAGAGCACCGAGGTTCAAGGTTAAAAATACACTGAACACCCTCCTAAAAAATCCTATTTATAAAGAAAACAGTCTGTGTGGGCTGGTTTTGTATCATTTTAGTGAAGAAATTTTATGTTGGCTTACTGTAGCCTTAGTACAGCTGTATTTTGTAGGAAAAAAGTTTAAAAAAAAAACATCATTAGGACATCCCTACTTTAGACTGAGCTCCTTGACTTTTAACAGGAGATGTTGTAGTCATAGTCGCCTCATACCAATGTTCTAGCTTTAGGGGCTTAGTTCATAATTTCAGTTGAAAAATGTATTTGTAATGAAATATTTGAATCCTTATCTGCTGTTGACTGAAGCAGAGGAAGTTCAACGGATTGTTTCCTCAGCCACTCATTGCCTCACTTTACCCAATCTACTATTTCTAATTCTCTCTTCCTCCCTTCCTTTCCTTTTCAACTGCTCCTGTCTCGCTGCTCTTTCTCCTCTTGACTTTTTCTACAGTCTCTACGGTCCTGTATATGACGAACGTGCCGCTTATCCTTTTTTGTTGCTTCCCCTCTGTATCCCATAACTTGCTCCTGACACGCATGAGTTACTCACTTCACCTAATGTCATGCTCCCTCATTGTCGTCCTACTTTTTTCTTTGCGTGTTTACACATCCCTCGTGCTTTCAGTTATTCTTTCTGTGCGTCGGAGTTTAAAAGAGAAAAGAAAAGTCAGAGAGAAAAATAAAGAGACAACATGGTGAGAGAGAGATGAGTAAAGTAAATATACTGTACATCACTTGTGACTGATCTGCTCTTTTTCAGCGGCTAGATCTTGTCTCATGTTAACCCTCCCCACCACCATCTTTGGGTGTGACCCCTGACCTTGCACAATGGAGTTCCCCTGCTGTACCAGGGCCCAATATGTTTTGTGACAGCTGCTCTCTGTAGGAGATGTGTGTGAAGAGGAGGAGGGGCAGCGGAGCATGTGTACCCATGCTGGAGGATAGAGCAGTGCAGTGAAAGTACACATCTGGCTCAATGCCTGGCTCACTATAAATAACCCAACACACAATGAGATGAAGATGCCCCGAGCCAGCGCTACTGTACTCCCTGCATGTGGGCTTACAAAGCGGCGCTGGCGAACTGTGTTGTCGTCAAGGACAAACACAAACACAGAGAGGTCTGAGCTCACTGCAAATTAACATGAAGGCTCGCACATCAGTTCACACACTCACCGCGCACGTACGTCACATACTGATGGAAAGAGCAGCAGCGGTAGGCCTCAGGCTGCTTCGTGCTTTCTCCACTACGTTGGCTGACTCTACTCCCGGGTAATTAGTAGCAATGATGCACTTTTATATTAGCATGGACTTCTCCTGTTTATTGCTGTCAAGAGGGAATGAGGGAGGCAAATGGCTTGTTTGCCTGCTAATGCGTTTTTAACTGATCACAAAGAAGAGTGAGAAGAAAGAAGCCGGCCAATTAGATCTAAAACCTCACAGCTCTGAGTCATTAGCCCTCACACGGGAGGGCTGTTGCGCATCTTCTCGTAGCAACTTCCCTCCCTCTGTGCGTGTCTGTGTTGTTGTGCTGGGGTTTTGAGATGCCAACTGCCTGCTCAGCATATTTGTGAGACAGGGAGATTGCCCCCTGCGTGGCCCCCATACCAGCCCAGTCCTGACCCAACGCAGAGCCGAGGCCCAAATACTCACCTAACCTGTCCTCCAAACATCTACGTAAGCACAAACACGAGCACGAGAACAAAAAACGGAGCCAAAACATAGTGGCATATAGCGCACAGATCCAAAAGCAGACAAGGCGCTGAGGCCGGGAAGATGTAAACGAACACATGGCTGCACACGAATGCTCAGAATAAACAGAAACAGCAACATGCGGACAACATCTGATAGTACACTCAGTTTTAGATGTTGAGAAAATGACTCATTGTGGCGCTTTTTGTTGTCACTCTTGACACATGCAGTAAATCTATTCATAAGAGAAGACAGTCTGGGAACCTGTGCTGTTGGAAGTTAATGTAAAGGAACAGCTGATTCACATAAAGATGAGACACGCTGTACACTCACATGTTTACTCAAACCGGAAAATGCCATTTCGTCTGGTGCAAAAAAACATCAATTTCCCTCCTTTCTGTTGATGTAATCACACAATGAATCAATATGAATCCCAACCATACAGAGTAATCTCATGGCTCTATATCTGTCTGGTGTAACAGAATCTCTTTGTGAGTGTTCACAGAGCTGACAGGCCGCAGCAGAACCACATTACAGCACGGCCCAGTGAGGGCTTTGTTTGTCAGGACTGACGGTCCAGCACCTCTCCCAATAACAGGACACTTCATGCTGGAATTGCACAGGAAGAGATAAGATGGGAACACCGAATCCTTATTGGTTAAATACACATCTTGCCTCCACTAGTTATCTGCCTCTTTGTCTCTCTGCTTCCTTGCCCCATTTTCCAATCCCCCCTTTTTTTTTTTTCCTTTGACGTACATCCGTTCCTGTTCTTCTCTGCTCTCTTCCTCTCTTTCTCCAAATAGGGAAAGCGCTGACCCAGCTGGCTCAGAGACAAGGGGATCAGTCTAAGACGGGGGAGCAGACGGGGCAAGGCATGTTGCCATGTAGAGCGGCCAATGGTGACAATAGCGCCACAGGAACACGACATGGGTCAGATCACCGCCTCAAGGTAGAGTGCTCAAGGAGAGAACAGTCTTGTAAACACTTCTTTTTGCCTTGAGGTTTCATGGCAGCAGTTAAATAATGAATCGCAAAATCTCACTGAGATATTGTGTTAACGTCATACCCTCTGGTAGGAACATAAAAGTATAAATAATATGAAATAAAGTTGATTGTGAGCTGTGTGATGAGTTGTCTGATAAATGCAATCTGCTATTTGGATTTTTCCAAAAGACAGAGAAGCAAAATTCATGGTAAAATATCTTTATTGTAACACTCTGGATAGAACAGGCACACCACTATGGCGACACAAACTAGAACCTGTCTCTTATATGGCACATGAGCAGGCATGCTACACGTTTCAGCCACGAGTTTCACAACAGGGCATCTTAAAAAAAAAAAAGAAAGAAAATCAAACAAAAACCTGAGCAGTATTTCATCACAGCCTGGCCCGTGGACCTCACTGCTGCTGCTGCTGCTGCTGCTCAATGTCTGGGTGTCAACACTTCTCACACATCCACTGTTGAATGTTGAGTGTCAAGGCAAACTCACGGAGGTGAAGCGGGAGAGCGGTTTAGACACTGATGCCTAAAATTTCACACATGAGGCGTGTTTTTCCGTGCTTGTGCTAATGACTGACCTTGGCGCTCCCGTGTTGCAGTGTGTGCCGGAGGACAGAGAGGGAGGAATGCTGCCCGTGACTGTGTTTGTTTGGGCTGGAGAGACGCTGCAGGCGCTGTATTGTCCTGGTCTCTGAGGATTCGTCATACATTCCAGACCGCTAACAAAAAAATCATCTGTTTTCCAGGAAGGGAGCCACATACATTTTTTAACAGTTTTTGTGAAGCTCATCAACTACGCTTTTATCTAGGCCAGACTGAGATCAGGTTCAGAGGTCTTATACTAAGGTAATTAGCATGTGATAATCTCTGGGTGAAAAACTGATATTAATCACAGGTTTATAAAATGACATGTGACTGCCTCCCCTACATAAAAATAACCTTGATTTCTGTTCAAGTGCAAATTATGCCCACTTGTCCGCCTGTGGGTGTGCTCGGTCAAAATGCTGTTTTTACTGACAACAGACAAAAATCATTTCTAAGCTTTTAGAAATGGACAAATCGTTGTGCCGTACGAAGCCTTAACAACTGCATTATTTAACAGACCTGGATTTTCCCCCCCCCCATCTGCATCAAGGTTTTGACTGCAAAAAGTAATTAGGTCAATTATTGGCAACAAAATAAGGGTTTTGTCATCTGCTTTAACAGAGCTTGTTATCTATGCATGTCCTCGTTTCCATCCTGGCTCTGTTTTCTGGTCAACTGTTTGAGACCAGAATAAACCAGAAGGAAAAAATGTGGAGAGAAAGCAGATGGGAGCATGAGAGATGGTGCCTGAGGGTTGAGTGTTGAACATTTAATATGTAGTAGAGTTTGTGTCTGAGGACATTTCCTTTAATGGACCTATCTCCACGGAAAATGGTGAGTGGAGAATTTGAATCGGTTTACTTGTGACTGACTTGTATTGTCAGAGGAAATGAAAAATTTGAAAACGCAGTATACGGGCATGTGCCATCTCCCTTTAAAATCTGCCATTCAGCACTGAGAAAAACATTAGTTATGAATGGAAAATACAACCCGGATAGAAAGAAAACATCTTTTATTTGACAATTCAATCTGCTTTTCGCTGAACACTTTTAATTTCAGTGGTGTCTACGCCTGCAGCGGCACACTGCAGCAGGTCTAACATATTGACTCAGATGTCAACAGCACTTCATCACACTGAAACACAACATGGCGGTTTCTAGACATTTCAGAACACATTTATTGTCACTGTCAAGACTCCCTGGCAAAACTACAACCTCACACCTTATAGCTCAGGTGAAATCCTGCACTATACTGCCTCGCCGGCTGCAGCTCAAAAGAAATTCACTTTAAACTAAACCTCTTTTTTCATAATCTTATTACAGCAACTACATTTTGGATATTTTCCTAACTGTGTCTGCATCTTCTTTCGTGCCATCAGCTGGATCTTTTGTTGGACTCAAGTGCCTTCAGTTTATATTTTCGTCTGAGGTATATGATGTGCAGACCTGTCCTGAGGCTGTATCTGAAAACAACCCTCTGTTTTTACTCACTCCTGTATAACGTCAGTTATACCTGCTCGCTTTAAACTGCCCTCACAGTGCCCTTGCTACAGTGGTGAGAAAACATTGAGCTTTGGCTGGCTACAGCGTAATCCTACCCTTTCTCATGGGTATTCACTTACAGTAAGTGAGAGCTATCATCAAATATGCAACAGCTTCAACTAATACTGAACTGAGTAATAAGAATAACATTATTGTTTACAGGACACTTAAAACATGATCTGATAGGGTGGCTACCACTTTTTTTTGTTTTTTTTTTGGAAACAACACGTAGTCATGATGTCAGCTTTTCCCAAGAAGCGCCTCGCTCTAAGAATGCTCATAAATATGTTATTGAGCAAAGAAAATGTTAAAGAAGCACAATGAGTGAAAAATATAGAGCAGTGGGCTGCCAGTGATGCAACACCTTCCGTCTCCTCTGCTCTCACAGCGTGGGTGATTAAAATACTGAAAGCTCTATTGCACAATCAATACACACACTTCATCCGGCATCTCTAGCAACCTTTTTTTTTTCTCTTTCCGTCTACAAGATCTCTTGATATTTGAGTTTTCGTCGCTTTTTTTTTTTAACAAGGCCTGTTGCTTGTTCATTTTCCACACAAGCAGCGTCTTTTTGAAAAGGAAACTGCACACCAACAATCAAACTTTCCCATTCAAAATAAAAAAAATCAATGCCCCCCCCCCCCCTCTCCATGTGACTGTCTTACTCTAACAAGCGGAGGTTTTAACTAATCCCCCATTCATTCATAACGACAACTGAACAGATGAACTATGGCACATTCCCAACCACATGGTACTGGACACATTTAATAAAAACTAAAGGAAATGACATTTTTGTGTTGCACTTCTTTCTTGTGCTGGGGCTGCTCACGTCCCTCAAGGCTGATAAGATGTCCAATTATTTGGTAATTTAGTTCAGAAGAGCAGGACAGAGTCCGATCCGCTCGAGTAAGCAGGCAAAGTATAGCACTGTACATCACGGCCACGCTTTGAAGCCCTTTCTTTTATGCCCTTATGGCAACTTCAATAGTTATATAGACACACTGGGGGCTCTCATTTAACAAAATTAGCTCTTGGATACATTGTGCTTCACCAAGGCAGATGCAATATATAGAGTACAAAAGGGAAATAGTACATAGAAGGTATCAGTCTCTGCAGGAAAGGCGGTGGGGTTGCTGTGGTCAAGGATTGGGGACTACAACTAGATGGAACGACGGCTTAAGCGGAGGGGCAAAAGCTGGACCTGAGGATGAGGAGAATGGATCTGGGGTTGAGAGGGGAGGGCTGTAGATTCAACCTGAAGGTATGAAGAGTCAGAGCAGCTGCTGGGTACTGTTCACAGGATAAAAGCTGGAGGCTGCAGAGAGAGATGGAAGGGCACAACATCTACGGTACATCTACTGGTGCAGGAGCCATCAGAGAGAGGCTGGAGGGGGGCACTTGGAGACAGGGTGGGAGACCGGGGGGGGGAGGACAAAGCCGATATAGTCTCACTCACGGTAAAACACATATTCAGTGTAGCTGGTCCAGATCTTGTCGTCCGTCTGCTCATGGGCAAAGGCGCAGGTTCCTGTGGAATTACAGGCCACCATGTGGAAGCCTGCATCGGCCAGCTTGTCAAACGCCTGCTCCAGAAAGGTGAACTTGAGATAGTAGCGGGATGTGTAGCGCTCAGGGGGGCGGTCTGGGTCGCGGCTCTCGTTCAGCGTCTCCCCAAACACCTCTTTGGCCAGGGAGGTCTTCCCACACACCATGATCCGTGCCACCCGGCGGAATTTGGCGTCGGTGTGGCTGTCACGGCCCAGGGTGTATGAGCCTCGGTAGCCAATTGTGATGAACCCGGACCGTTTGCCTTCCATGGCACCGGGCACGAGGCTGGCACAGGCGGCGGCAGCAGCACCCAGGGAGCCAAGGTTACGGGCCGTGTCAATCCCAGGTGAGGAGTCCTCTGGGTCACTCTGACATCCTTCGTCGCCTAGGGAGTTCTGCTTACTGATTTTGGGCGCCAGCAGCTTGACAAGCTCGGGCAGGTTGAAGAACTCAGCCTCCCTCTGCAGTCGCCCGCGCTCAGGGAAGTGGTCAGGAAGAACCAGCTGCTGGTCCCGCATGTAGTCCAGGATGTAACGGAACAGGAAACCATCACGGTCCACAAAGAAGCGCCCCTTGGTGTCCCTGGCCAGTCCTTTGGCTGACTTTCGACTGAACATCTCCCATAGCAGGGAGTCTGGCACACTTGTGAGGGTAGAGAAGCGGGTTATGTACACCTGGCCACCAACATTGAGCTCTATAATCTCTGGGAAGGGTACCTCATCCCCAGATATGCCACTATCTGGTAAAGCCATGGTTTAGTTCTGCCAAGCAGGTGCACTTCGATGCAGCTTTAAAAAAAAAAAACTTCCTTGGCTGTGTTTAAAGTTCAAATTGCAGGACTTGAAACAGGATTCTCAGTGACACCTTTGCACTGTGGTCAGAGAGGCCTGTTGCCTGTTAAAAAGATTGCAGGTCCTGATGCAGTGGATATCCCGTGGTAACGGAGCGGCTAAACTGCAGCGCTCAATTGGTATGCGCGCAATAAAAGCTGGCCGCTACTCTCACATCAAAGCCAGCAGAAAGCAAACAGTCTCACAAGCACAGCCTCTATTCTAACTACAGCTTTTCCCCATAATTACTAAAACATCGCGCGGAGGGTTTCAGGCAGCGTTGAACGGAACCGTTGTGTCCATGTCCTTTACGCGCAAATAGATGTGATATCCTGAGGAAATTCTGCTTTTGACACCAGTTCTCTGACCAGGAAATGCCCGGGTTGCACAACAGTCCATAACGACTTCTTCCTCTAATTTTGGTGGGTTGTCCTCGCGCAAACAGGATCAGGTGGCCCAACTTCAATTAGGCAATCCATAGTTGGTGAAATATGTGGGTACCTCGTTGGTTAAGAGCCACGAGGAGAAGGCGACGTTATAGATGTAGTGAGAGACCAGGAATATGAATAAGAAGATCTCTGTCTTTTCCATCACCGGGGTTCAGGTTTACGCGAGGTGGTCAGCTGTTCAGTCCCTCTGCTCCTCTCTCGTGCCGGACTGTAACTCTGCTGCAAAGTAACGGAGGATACGGCGTTATTCCTCCCGGTTAGCCACGCCCACCCGCGGTGACGCGCCTCTGCTGTGATCCGGGTCAGATCCTGCCCTCAGAGACCAGCTTGTTTACTGGAGCTTCCTAAAGGGGCAATTATGTCTGGTAATTTTTGATAAACATTTATTGAAATATGAATTGACCCAAATAAACACCCAAGACCATATAATCAACTTTTCTCATAAAATATGCGCCATTTCACACCTTTTTAACTGTATTTTCCACATTTATACTGGGAGAGGGAAAATAAGAGCGGCTGCAGAGAAAATCCCAACATCCGTTTATGCATTTCTATCAACTTTACCAAATAAACTGTGGAATCAAATCAAAATCATAGCACTGCCTAGCTCGTATGTTGCTGTAGTCTCATTAAAAACGCAGCCACTGGCTTAGAAATGGGACTGCATTTCATTTTGATGCATTTATTTTTGGGAACACTCACAGTGCTTCAGTGGAGTCCTTGTCCCTGTGTAGGGCGGGATAACAGCGACATCTAGTGAATACTCAAGAGGAAATGTTTCCTCTTGCTAACTTGTGATTCTGGTCACAGATATATAGCTTGTTAGTATTTTAGTTAAAGTGCCCCTCCTCAAAATGTGTTTAGCCTGTTTGTTGTTTCTTCACTTGGATGTTTGACCTTCACTCTGCAGAGTTTGACACTAAAAGGCTGTTTTCATGCATTCTCCTGAACAAGGAAAATCTGAGCACGATTTTCTGACATCACAACTAGTTTGGAAAGCCAATTGTGGTCCAACATGCAATGTAAACAAATGAGATGCTGAGGCTTGAAGCCTCCGGTGCACATGCACATACACCGAAAATGAACTTTTTCCGTGAAGTAGGAGGCATCTTGTGTGCAGCAGCTGAGCTTTTTGAAATGAGAAATAGTTGCACATTCATCATAGATTCACAAAGGGAGAAGTAATAGATGTTATTTTTAATGAGGACATTTAACTTTTCTGTGGAAAAAACAACAACGTATCAGACACAAATTCTTACTCAAAGCGGAGCATTTTTACCACATCACATGGAGTTTGCTCACTTGTCATAAGGCCGGATCTGCTGACATGCAGGTTCAGTAGCTGCTACGACTTCATCCGTAGCACTTATAGGACAAAAGATAAGCATGAAAGTTAAATATCAGGGTCCACTTACTAGCTTTAAGAGTAACAAAACAGATTGAGATACATCAGATGACACATCCTACAGTCAAAGTGTAAACACATAAGTAGGGAGCATGGGTGAGTCAGAGAGACCTGCATAGTCAACAATCTGCCTTATGCTTTTTGTCTCTTTTCTCCCTCTCAGTCATGTGTTGTCCACCACACAGTCCTTTCTGTGACTAATCAGCAGGCCAATTTTGACAGTCTCCAAGCAATCTGGCGCTGATTTCCCTGAGGGCCCCCGCAGTCTCCAGCTGGCTCGCAGGCGCTACAGCCTCGTCGCCGACAATCTGGATCCGCCGACTCTGGTTATGTGGGCCACCACAGGATCTGGAGGTAATATGTCTTCCGATGAGATGAGTTGATGACAGGGTCCCTGCTCCATTTGCTGCTCCCTTCGCTGAAATATGCAAGATCAATATGCTGTGTAACACCAGTGCAGTCCAATGCAAAAATCCCCAAATAATAGGCTCTGATGCTGCACCATATCTAAATATTTGGGATTATGGTCCACTTTTAACCAATGCCGCACATTTAAAATGATTAAATTACTGTTATATTTGTATATGGATCATTACCTTTCCATTCACTGACTCCAAGCAGCTCCAAAATCCTTGTGACCCTGGATTTTTACTGGCAGTTTCATCATTCTAATCACATCCACACCATAGCTCATTGATCCTCAGGAATATGGACAAAATGAATACATCAAAGAAATTAGTTTGACCTTCTGCAACAGCTGGATTATCTGTGTACGTCTGTCAATTCTCATCACAGTGATGGCCTTCGAGGCTGTTAGGTGAGCTGTGTGTGTGTGTGTGTGTGCGTGCGCGCGCGTGTGTGTGTTTGTGATGCTCTGCTGACTCAAAATGGGAAAGAGAAAGTGGTTCAGCATACAGAGACAGGAAATGGGAAAATGTACTTACTGCTACTGCTGTTGGTAAATCTGCATGTATTCAGAGAAAAGCAGCCAGACATGCTACTCATGCTGAATCGTTGGATAATGCAGTGAAAAAGAAGGGTTACTTAGGGAGGATTTTATGGATATATATCTGCATATTGATCTCTGCATCCTCAGCGGTTTCTGCTGACAGTCGCACCAGTAAGTGATTTATGAGATATTCTGCGGGATCAACAAAAATGAACTGTTGCATCTATTTTTCTCAGGTGTTTGCGGCGCTCGTGTGAACCTATCTGCACGGCCTCATTTCCCCCAGCATGAGACATCATACATCTTTCGAGACAGGTGACGTGGAAGTGAAACAAGACAAGGCTGCACCGTATCTCAGTGAGATTGTACAGATCTATTTTTCAACAAAGAAATGTGTTGTTGGAAAAGAGTCACATCCCCTTTGGGTCTCATTAGAGAGGCAGAGGACTTTTATTTGGGCGGTGAGACTGAGTCGCACTGACAGCTGTAGCCTACAACATGCTAATGAACATAGAGGACATTAAGGTGGGAAGGCCACGTCGCCTCACATGCACCCGTTATTACTGTAAACTTTGTTTACTTCACTTTCCTCCTAACTCAGTCTGTGCTTTTCTTCTTATTCACCGGTTACACTCGAATCATTTCATAAATCTGTTTGTTCTCTTTTTCCGCGGCCGCTCCCAAACCAGTCATATCCTCCCTATCAAATATACTGTATGACTCTGACAAATGTGGCTCCACATTCATCACTATCTCTCTGCCTCTTTTTGACCTGTCAGCTATTAGTATGTCTGACATTTGTTTCCTGACTTTGACTTATGCAGTTTGAATTGCTTAAAATCACTATTTGAAATTCAGATTTTGAAAAAAAAAAAGCAACACAATTTCAACTTGCTGAAAGCGCCCAGGCACTTGGACGGTGATCCCAAACCACATATTTATTTAAACCAACAACATTTTTAATCCTTGACAAAGACCCCAGTGGGATGAAAATGTTGCCTGTTTACATAAATGTGTGGTTTGGCGTTGGCGTGCAGACTCTTTTCATCAGTGCTGTTTTCCTGTTGCTCTGCACTTTACGTGCGATGTGCGATATACTTATACAGATATAATCAAACTGTCCTTCAGCCAATCAGAACATACTGATTATGTAACCTAAGCCAACCCAAATACTGCAGTGTGACAACCTCATAACTCAGCTTGTTGATGGGAAAACACCACCTCGGATCCAGGACAGGCTTGAGAACTGTGCAACTGTGTCACCTGGAGCAGCTCAGGCAGTGTTTTCCCCTGACTGTTGTTCTTTTAACTTATTGCAAAGCAGGCTCTGATTCTCTTGAAAGACCTGAGCTTGTATGTACTACTTGTGGAGATTATTGCCCCTGCTATGCGTCATAGCAATTCCTAAACCAAAGATCTCCACCACCACCACAATGAGTTTAACAACAATTCTTTGGAAGGCCTTTGTGTTTCTGGATTTGAAATTCAGAGCATTAGGATTGCTGGACCCTGTGCCAACTGAAGTGGAAGACTGTAATGTCTGCTGGGATAGCGCCTGCGAGACTGTACGGCACAGCTAAGCCTCCTCTAACGCTAAATCCTCTATCTTTACACTGATGTGAGGGGGTGAGCTTGTGATCAAGTGAATCCAATAAATGGCTTGTTTGCCACTGGAACTTTACAGAGTTACAGAGGCTTACTGGCATATTTCATCACTTAGTAAGGATTGATTCAAGTTGTACAATCTCAACCAATGTTGAAATTGTGCTCCAAGGGTCACTGTGTGGGCTGTAAGGCACTCAGATGTTTTAGAAAAAAATCTCTGCTGATGGAAGTTGTGGATAAAGCATGTGTGAAGTTTTCTAAGGGGACGGAGAATGATGGTTGCTTCATTTCAAAATACCCCCCTGAACAATATTTACTGGGAAGCTGCATGGAAGCCCCTTCAGCGTAGAACGGATAGATGTCACAACTACAATCCTGCATGTGTCTGCATTTAATCTGGCATGCTGATTAACCTACTGGATTATATAAAGTGTCTGTTCTCCTTGTGAGTAAGTTAAAGGGACATTCTGTGATCCAAATGTAACCAAACACTTGACAAATGACAAAATGCAGATTTGCTATAACTGAACCTCTATACCTGAGTTCAGAAAAAGACAAAAAAAGCGTAAAAAGATAGTTGTTTATTTTGGTTCTTCCCCACCAGTAGTTTATCCACAATCAGACTGAAAGAAAATATACTAAGGTACACGAAATGCAGGGATTTTTAATATATACCACAATTAATTTCATGGAGACAGCATATGTGCATACTTTAAAGACTAATGCCAATATGATGACCACTGACGTCAAGGGGTATAATCCCATGCTTGGGATTGGGTTGGGTTATTCAGGACTGTAGGACTAGGGTGTGGGAAACTTGTTAGTGACCACAAACAAAAACACAAAACCCAATCACTTATCCATAGAACAAAACAATAAATGGTTTCACCCACCACTTTCAATGACAATTCAGTTTTGATGCAGTAATGGTTCGTGCCCACTTGCTAGAGATAACACTCAAAAACAATCTTTACCCACTCACAAAGCTCTGTAATTGTTTATTATCCAGGGTGTGTGTGTACATATATACATATATATATGTACACACACACACATACATACCCCATACATGTAATTAAAATACAAAAAAAAAAGTTATTAAAGTGCTTTCTACTGACTCAAACACACAATCTCTGAGAGAATGGTATTGATACAGCATGTTTGAGAGTTAAAAATCACTTATTTTCTGATTTGCTGTGTTCATCAGTGCTTAAGGGATAAAGACCAACAGATGTAAGGCATGATTGCAATCAAATGGTTAGCTGAGGGAGCACATCTGTGTCATAGGTTACATCACACGTATGCAACTTACAGTGGCAGTCAGATAGAACCACCTGAGCGGTCACCAAACATGAAGCCAACCATCTGTCAAACTCATAATACACCTGTTAACCATCATAGCAGATATAATAGCAGATTTCTGTCAGAAATGTGTTGTGTACACTAAAGGGATATTCTACTAATATACCAACTGCACCCTTCTCCTCGTTGCTAGACACTGCTGATCAGATCAAATTCTGAATCAACTTTTAAGACATATTAAACAGAATATAGCCTGTATTATACATGATTCATTTAATGGAACTCCAAGTGTTCAGACTTGGGATGAAAATGATGAAAATACAACGGTTAGATTTAATGAAATATGCTTTTAAGGAGCGTAATGTATGTCAACATCACTGAAAACCATTTATGAAGTCATGAATGGCTGTGCCCCTTAAAGACCAGATGGCATTGAAAACAAATGTCAGGATAAAAGCTGGTTAATAAGGATATGAGATACTAGTTGGTACTATGGAGGCAAACTTCTCCTGTACTCATTCCACATCATCTGAAGAACTGGCATGACGTTCACAAAGCACCGCTTTCTGTTTTACAGGACACAGTCATCATCTTGCAGCATTTCAGCTGAGTGGGTATAAAAATATAGCATTTGAAACCCTGAATAAATGTTCATATGTGATTTTCTGCAACAAAACAAAACACAATTTACAGCTGTCCCACTCAGTGTACACACTGTCTTTTTTAGACTTCACCCCCATCTAAAATGTGTTGTTGCATTACCTCGGGGGGCAGGAGGTTTACACCCATTACAACACAGAACACAGAACGGCAATTATAATGTTGTCGTCTTCATCAACAGCCTACATCCGTCATTTCTTTGTTAATACACTAAAATTACCTCTGGGTGTGTGACACAGATTTACTCAGGGGAGAGGAGTGTGGTTGTGTGTGCGATTACATCAACATGTCTTTGTGATGCCTGGCTATGTGCTGGCTCTTCTCCGAAGGCCTCCTAAAGCCCTTGGTGCAGTAGTCGCAGCGGTGGGGGTAGTCCTTGGTGTGAATGGAGATGACATGGCGTTTGAAGCCAGAAGCGTCCGTACTGTTATACTCACAATACTGGCACTGATAAACCTTTCTACCACTGTGTGTCTTCATGTGCTTCTTCAGGTCGGCGGGCTGTCGGAAGCCTCGCCGGCACCGCTTGCACTTAAAGGGGAGGTCCTTTGTGTGCAAGGACAGGATATGGCGACTCAAGGTGAAGGTGTCGGGAGCGTTGAAGTTACAATGCCGGCACTGGTGCACCTTGTTGCCCTTGTGCGTCTCCGCGTGTTTCTTCAACTCTGAGGGCCTGTGAAAGCCTTTCTCACACACATCACACTGGTGGGGGAAGTCCTTGGTGTGAACAGAGATAATGTGTCGTTTCAGGTCACTGGAGTTGGTGCTCTTGTGCTCACAGTGTGGACACTGATGGGTCTTGTGGCCTTGTACCATCTCTATATGACGCTGGAGTTCCCGTGCGTCAGCATACGCTTGGGGACAGTGGCTGCACTTGAAAGGCAGATCTGCTCCGTGCTTGCTCTTGATGTGAGTCTTTAGGTTGGACTGATCTGCACAGCGGAACTCGCAGTGCGGGCAGTGATAGGGCTTCTCGCCTGTGTGGGTCCGCATGTGTTTCTTCAGCTCTGACGGGTGGCGGAAGCCTTTGGCGCACTCGACACACACGTGTGCAAAGTTCTTACTGTGCACTGCCAGCAGGTGGCGGTTGAGCAGGCCCTGTTCAGCCGTCTCATAATTGCAGTACTTGCAGTGATGTAGTTTGGGCTCCCGGTCCTTAACGATGAGCTTGTCAGAACCCAGGGGGCTGGACTCGTGGTAGCGCCGTGCGTACTCGGTGTATTCCGGAGAGCGCTCACTGTTGTGGCTCAGCAGCTTGTGACTCTCCAAGTGGTTGTGGAAACTGACCTTCTTGTTGGTGGTGAAGTCGCAGTCTGTACACTGGTACTTCTTCTTTAACAGGTGGTCCGGGTGGTTCTTCATGTGGCATTTGAGGAAGCCTCGCGAGCGAAACTTCTTCCCACATATGTGGCAGGGGTAGACCGTCAGAGGCATACCATCAGGTCCAATGATAACAGCTGAAACAGAAGGTTGAAAAATTGTGCGCAACCAATTGTGTTAAATTTATTTAGTACGAATCATCAAATCATATTTTCTGTTGTTTGGACACTACAAAAGTGTTTAACTGCAATCTCATCATGCAATAGTGGCAGAATTTTACACGGTTCATACCAGTCTGACACTGCCGCGTGTCTCCTTTCTTCTTTTTCTTAGCTTTGGGTTTGAGTGCACGGTTGGCGCCAAGCCCCTCTCGGATTTGCAGAAACGGTGTAGCTGCTCCGTTCTTCACCTGATCAATGGTATTACCTAAACAAACAGGACAGTTTAGATTTTACCATCAACAGGATGGGAAACACTTTTCTCTGTGAGACCCGATTAAAATAAGCTATTTTACAAGTTTGCATTATGGCAGGAACGCTACTGTGCAGCAGCCTCTTCTGAGTGATATACTTTCAACAGTCAAAGACCCGGTTGTTTTGACCTGACCAACAAAATGCATTAAAAGCTTTTGATCAAGGGGCTTTGTAACAAAAGAACGCACTGATGTCATCATCGTCATCCTCATCACTGTCATCCTCATCATCTTCTTCTTCTTTTGGATGGTTCTTGACTGCCATGTAGACCATCTTGTCACGGCCAACTCCCAGCCTGCCTGACGATGCAGCCTCGAGGTCAGGATGGCCATTCTGGTAATCATCCTCTGTTATTACCTCTGTTCCACCTGGAAAAAGGGAAGAAAATTAATAATTAAATCAAAGCCCTGATCTACATTCAGTCTAACAGGGAAGAATCTAAAAAGTAATATCTTACATTGTTGAAATGATTGAACTGATAATTCAGTCATTTACCTAAATCGTCGTCTGCTTCAGCTTTGAAAATGTAGACTTTGATGACCTCTGAGCCGTCCTCCTCCTTGGACTTGTCTTCCATTACCTCAGTGCTGATCTCAAGGGGAGTGTCTCCGATGTCCAGCTTCTCTCCCACTTCATCCACTAAATGACAAATATAAAATGACACAAATAACCTTGGTTATCAAAATTGTGTATTAGCAATAATAAACACCACATTTGCATAACATCAGTGTCTTCTAGGTTGTGCCATCATATGGGAAACTGTCTTACAGGAGATCATAAGGTAATCCTCAGAGCTGCTTCTTGCATCATCATCCTCATCTGTCTGCAGGGGAACAGCCTCAGTTGGCAGCTGTTCGTGGATTATGGTCTCGGAGTTGGCCTCTGTCACGATCAACCCTTCTGTTACGAGCTGGTGGTCCAGAGTGTTGTCCTGGTGCTCAGAAAGCAGCTCTGCCACAAACACCTGGTCTGGCATGTCATGGTGGTGGTGGTTCGAGTCCTGGATGAGGTCTGAGGTGAGGACATGGTGGTGGTGGGGGTCAAGAGCTTCCTCTATTGCAACCTCTGTCCCCAGAATATTCTCAGGCATGATCACACTGTGTTCTGAGGTCACCATGTCCTCGTTGGTAATTTCATGGCTCTCTACCCCTTGAGACTGCAGACTTTCTACATCTACCTCTAGACCTTCAACAACCTCTGCTTCCAAGCCCTCTACTTCCACCTCCTCCTCAAGGCCCTCAACAACATGAGCTTCCAGGTCTTCCACATCTACCTCAGTTTCCAGACCCTCTACCACTTGTGCCTCTAGACCCTCCACTTCTACCTCACCCTCTAGGCCTTCGACAACTTGAGCCTCCAGCTCTACCACCTGTGTCTGGAGCCCTTCAACCACCTCTGCTTCCAAGCCCTCTACATCTGTGTGTAGACTCTCCACCACTTCGGTCTCCAGTCCTTCAACCACTTCCGTCTCCAGGCCTTGAACCACCTGGGTCTCCAGGCCTTCCACCTCAAGCCCATGCTCCAGGAGGATGCCCTCGTCCGTCATCACATCAGAAAGAAGCATACCCTCGGGCACAGAGACCACGATGTGCTCCCCATCGATGTGAGCCAGACCCCCCATGCCTGCAACTGTAAACACAATAGAAAAGAAGGGTACATGACAAAGAGTTTTCAACAACAGACTAGCAATAAAAGCTACAATCCATGAAAGCTACTGAAATTACAAAAAAGATGTCAGAGCATCTTGTGACATGTTTATGATGTTGTATCATATCTTTGTTGTACTAGTGCAGTGAAAAATTAAGAGAATTAATACTGTTAATGTGATGTGTGAATGAGTATATACTGGGAATGTGCGATGACTATTATTTTTAAATATTTGTCATTATTTTAAATTAGTTATTGTTAACTTTTATTTAGTGAGTTGTTGTCATGTTTTGTAAGATAATGTGCAATGTTCATAATGCACGGTGCAAAGTGCCACACATTTCAGGATCCTTTAAAATACAAATTGCTTATTGAAGAATGTTATTAACCCTCTGGAAACCGAGTGTAGCATCGACGCTACACTAGATCATGTTCTACAAAACATTAAATAACTTTGGAATAACTTTGGTCTGAACTGTGAGATTCTCAGTTTACAGAGGCACCTTGAACGGTGCCCTTACGCCCATCATGGCCGGATTAACGGTGTTTGCAATCATATGATACAGGAGTCACCTGCCCTCACTCTGCAAAAAGTAAACACCTGCAGTCTTCCATGTATCAACTGATTAGGTTGTCTATTTTCCAATGACACTTTGATATTTACTCTAAGAGGTGATCTTAACCAAAATATAAAGACAGCACCAAAATTTATATATTGTCACATTGTCTATTAAAAAAACGCCCAGGACAATATGCAAATAAATGGCTATAACTCACTCCTCAGCAATACACCTGCCAAGTGTGAAGTCGATCAAATGAACAGTTGTCAAGAAAAGTGAAGAACAGAAACACACACACACAGAAAGACTCCTTCCTTTAGTTAGATGCAGTGATAATGTCAGACTAACCACATTATGGTAGTGCAAATATATAATTTACTTAAGTGATAGCACTTGAACTCTTAACTGATGTGACTCAAGAAACCTAAAGTGGAATATGAAAAAGGTATCTAACCACGGTAAACATGAATAGAATATTATTTGATTTGTATAACAGATTTCAGCCTTAAGATGTACTTGTTTACAATACAATTGGTCACTTTTCCTACTTGACCACATACCAAAGTCTTGCATGATCATAGTATGGGGCATCTTCAGCTCCTGTGTGTGTAGCTCCAACACCCCTCCACCTTGGTCCATGTCTTTACTCAGAAAAATGACTGAAAATGACCATATACACAACATTAGTTGTTTATTTCACTTGTGAGTGCACATTACTAAAAATGAAAGTGAATTCAACAACTGACAATGCTACACAGGGTAGCGTTCAATACATACCTTCACATTTGATGACAAGAACCTTAGAATAAAACCAATAGGATATTTGATGTGCTTCCTTCCATCAAGGTAATCAACCCTTCTGACAAAGAAAAACATAAACAATTGGCACTCGTAAGCATTACATTGATAGAGAGGAGACCGAGAGTGGGTAAAGGGTTAATTAATCAGTCTAAACGCTGTATAGATAATTTAAAAACTTTTTTATTTACTTTAAGTCAAACTTTCTAAATGAGTTCAGGATCACCAGTGCCCCCACATGTAATGGGCTCTGCACTACTTGAATACAGAAGACAGAAAAACTGTCTGTTGCCATTGAGAAGGGGCTGGTATGTTGTTGACCAGTGGCTCCATCCATTGCCTATCAGTAGTACTACAGGCAGCTTCAACCTGAGGACATATAGAGCTATACACCTGGAGCCAGTTGAGTCTGATGGCAACAGCTCAGCTGAGACTAAGGACGAGCCCACAGGCAGTGTGTCCGTTAGCTCTCGGAAGATGAGTGCTGCTTGTTTTTGTGGTGGCGGGGGGGGAAATGCATTGTCGTCACATGACGGTTCAAAAAACGCCAAATGTGTCATGTCTGCAGTGATCTGGGGTTATGGGTGCATGTTTTTTTCGCGGATATATCATTCTAGGATAAAAACAAACACTGTGTGGTCATACTTATAATTTTAAATAAGTGTTGTGCTCTGAAATGTCTTTGCACACATCTACACATGCTCTGCTTTTATGGCTGCCTATGAAAGTACCGTAGACGTTATGCAATGCATACTCGGGCGGCTACCGCCCTCCACCCACCGGAGCTAACTAGCAGGCGAGCTAGGGCTGTTCCTCTCAGCGCCATTTTGTTTTAGCATAATGGCTAATTCAAGGCACCCAAGAACCGATCTAATTTGACATTTTGAGCATCATGTACATATAACGTTGCAATATTAATAAAGTCACCAGTACAAGCATCAAACTAATATGCCTCAAGGGTTTATTGTATTATCAGTTGCACTAATCTGCGCGGCAACGGCCGTCCGTTTGGCTAGCTAGCTTGCTAAGCTAAGTAGAGCCGCTTGTGCCGCATTATCTTCCATGTTGTTTTTCCACAAGGCTGAAAGAGGCCCGCTACGGCCGACTGGGCCCTTGCGTCTTATTCCACATACCTTTCTGATCGATTCAAAATAAATTTACCTGATAACGTCGTCTCCCGACTCTATCGGTGTTTCTCCGCCTTGTCCGTTTTGTCTGTTATTGTTTTGGTTTATTTTTGACGGTAAGCTAAGTGCGGCCTGCAGTTTTGGATCCCCGGGCACTCTTTGCTAGGCCTCGGCCAATCAGCTTGCGTCCTGACGAGCAGAGGGAGGGCGGGGGGCAGACAATGCGTGGCCTCGTTTACCGCTGATCCCTTACTATTTGCGTCATGCATAAGAGAGCAGTTACATTAACACACTCATTCTCTTAATGGGAACATAGGCTATTTATGCCCAGATCTTAAGACACAAGATTGAACGCTATCACACAGACTAATAATTTTTTTTTTCATGTGGTTGCAGACTGTGCGCTCACACTTTGTATGCGCACATGAGGCCTGTAGGCCATTTTGTCACAAGGGGTGTGTAGCATTGAGCATTCATTTGAGAAGCGTTTTTGTCTTGCTGCACCCAGGAAATATCCGGGACATGCCGCCGCCGCCGCTGCTGCTATGTTGTGCCGCATAATGAAACTAATTAGCCTATGATGCAAACAGACCTCAACTTGCATAGATTACAAATGACCACACATGCAATTATAGTTTCAGGGTAGACTTTATTATTCATTTTCATTACAGCTCCCAAATTTTCAGAGGCACTCTGCATGAGGGTGCATAGCTGGCACAAGGCCTTCGTGCATAAACATTTTATTTATTACAGTGGTATCCAAAAGCAAACACTCATATCCACCACTGGATATGCAGTAAAAATGCCTGGAAAATGCAGTACGGTAACAGTACCTTTGATGACTTCAGATTACTTCTGGAATTAGAAAGAGTGTTGCAGCTGAAATGCACCTTGGCACAAACTATATTTTTCCTTTATATTATTTAAGGGCAGTGTGGTTTACAGGAGTTGCATTGCCGTGTAAAAGCAAAGAGCAAAAACAGAAAAACAATAAATCTAAAGATAATTTCACTATGAACCACTCAAACATTCATAAATTCACACAGATCATTGTTGGGACACATGGAAGATTTGTCATATTGCAGTTACATAATGATGAAAGGGATAAGGAAAACTGAAACCAAGCATGCAACACTCAGCACCATCATCTAGTAGGAAGTCACACAGAAAATGCACAAACCAGAAACATCTTCATTTAAATTGTCTTCATATCAATAACATCAATAGAACAAAGTAATTACAACCCTTAATATTCCAGCAGTTTCTCACAATTACCATAGAAAAATAAGTAAAATTGACACAAACAAATCTTCTGGAAGCTCTGAGTTGGTCCATGTAACAAGTGGAGTGTGCATGTGTGCCTCCGTGTCTGCCTACACATCTTCTCTGTGTGTGGGTTGACAATGTTTCATGCGAGGGAAAGAGATGAATCTTAACTACAAATCCAGTGCAGCCCAGCGATCCAGTCTGAAATGGGGGACTGAGAGGTTGTACGACGCATTTGTGGACACATTGCCTGTGTTCCTTGTTTCTATGAGAGGTCAATGGGGAGAGGTCACGTGAGGGTTGCAGCAGTGGACATCCTTCATCACCGGTCAGGCTCAGTAACAGCCATCTTTCCAGGATTCATCTGAGATTTTAGTCATGCCCAATGACCTGTCAATAAAATAGAAAGTTAGTCTTTATTCACAGGAGAGGCTGTGCAGATGGTCAACTACTGTGTAACACCACAACAATCATTGCTCAGTAATACTACAAATATCAAATTGTGATGATCTAAAGAGCAGAAAGCAACTTTGCAATTATGAAAAACATCATATTCCTGTTTCTCTACATTCCTTAAAAGAGTACTTCACCGATTTAGCATTGCACTGCTATAACATTGTCTAACGATGGACAGTTTAAATAAAAACAATCAAAATCAATGCAGTCTTTTTTATTCCACACATTCTCCATTCTTGTTGCCAAACCTGCTGCCTACATTACCCATGATGCAACTCAACCACTGACAGTTTTAGGTGTATTATGCTAGTAGCGGCTAATGTAGCCTCAAGCAGTTAGCTTCAAGCAGAGGAGTGGCGGCCTACAGAGGTCTGGTAACCTCATTTGTTTCTAACTTCACACCCCAAGATACTTTTCATTTTCAGCCCAAACTGACGTTGACTCAAGTGACATCATTTGAGTCAGTAGTACTCCCAAACACCTCTAAACAGACCTTGATATGTAAAATCGATGGAGTACCCCTTTAATAGTTTTCACTCACCTTCTTGGCGGCTGTGAAAGTTTACTCCTGGTTGATGCTGATGGCGCAGCCTGTCCTCGGCTCACTACAGGCCTGCCTGCCCCAGCAGATGATCTCCCGGGTACGTAGGCTCCACCATTAGTGGAGCCTGGGGACTGGACCCTCCGGGCCCCTCCTGCAGGAAGTGCCTGGACAACAGGCAAACCTCTGGAAGACTGACGACCTGGTGGCATGGAGCCCACAGGAGTGACAGCTTTAACTGGAGCCCGCAGGGAGAGAGGAGACTGGCCATTGCTACGCAGTCGACTACAAGCCATACCTTTAGCAGAAGAGAGGCACAGTGGTATGACAGAATCTCAATCCAGATTCTTTCTTTAAAACAAATTGGGTAACTGAATAAATATTGTTTATATATTTAAAAATATGCTGTAGATTAAATCCAAACCCCACGTACGTCGTACGTATGAGTTGTAGGCATGCCTTTAAACTGGGAGGAGCAGTAGTGGATTATCAAGGACAAGTTTGGAGCAAAGTAGTGGAAGGTGAGTCAAAGAGTTCTGGGTGAGGAAGGTTACCTGCAGATTACCTGGGGTATGTCAGGGAAGATGAGTGGCTAGGGAAGGAGTAGGGCAAAATTTGGGATGCTTTGTGGAACTCCTATATATATAGTTTATATTGTGACCCATATACAGTAGGAGTTAGTTACAGATGATGTCTTGTGCAGTTAGGGTTAGACTATCATGGTCAGATTATTATTATTATTTTTATTATTATTAGATTTTTGGGAGGATAATAAATTTGCATTTTTTCTAAACTTATGAATTCAATTACATGTAAAAGATATATTGCAAGTTTGTGATTTAAAAAAAAACAACTGTATATTTACTGATGTTGCAAGTTTATATGACTGCTTTATATTATGTTTTATTATGATATGTTGTTTAAGCATTTACATTTATATCATATTTATTCAAACAATATTCTACTACAAAAGTTACTCTTGAAATGTACTTTTTAATTTAAACTATAACATCAGCATTGAGTATCTGCAGCTTCAGTTAAATTGTATATCAGTCCAACCCTTCCTGCGGTAGCATTCAGGTTAAGAGGAGGTGAGGTGGTGGGGGTACAAGTGACATTACAGAAGGATATATGCAAGGTAGGTACCATTATATGAGAGGAGTGGTGTGGACCAGGTGAGGAGGGTGGGGTTACCTGTGGAGGGGGAGTGAGTCAGGTGGGACATGCGGTTGCCAGAGCTCTGGAGGTTAGCCTCCATGCTGCGGCTGTTTCTGACTGCCTCCAGGGAACGTAGGCTGGTGCGGGGGGCCAGATTAGGCATGCTGTGCCTCAACTCTTCTGGAACCACACAGACGACACATTTAGTAACAACAAAATGTGTATCATCACAGCTTTGGTAGAACAGCTACAGTATCTCTGCATTGGTCACTCTGTCTTCTTTGACCTAGTGTATGAATCCTGTGTTATAACAGATTTTTGCATACCCTCACTCTTGGCAAATTTGAGCAGCTCTGCACTGGGGCCCTGAAGAGATCGTCTGGGTGTTCTTGTGCGTGGAGCCCCGAGTCGGCTGCTATATTCCTGACCGTGGTTGGAAGTGGAAGGAGACAGGCACCGGGGTGAGCCTAAGGGCGAAGGGGTGAAACGATGCCGCCGATGGGGCAGGGAGCAGAAATCATCCTCTTCATCTTCTAAGCTGTAACTGTCAAATTCCTGGTCGCTGTAGGTGCCACCCCGGCGCAGGGACTGCAGAGACGCTGTGGAGCTGCGGCGTGATGCAGACGCTGAGCTGGAAGCATAATCCTGCCTCAGACCTGACATCAAAAATATAAGATTAAAAAGGAAACTTGCAATATACTCAGACACACATCTGCTGTCATAAACAGTGCTCCACATTTAGAATTTGGATACACAATCACAGAAGGCGTCTGGCACACCATGTGAGCAACACCCCTACTCACTCTCTTCCTGTAGGCGAGCCATGATCTGGACATCAGTGAGATCCTGCAGCTTATACCCCATAGAGATGGAGTCATCTGATGTACTGAGCTCACTGTCTATGGAGGACTGGGAGCTCAGGGCTGAGTGCATGCTTGTGACACCTGGAAGCACAGTGAGATGTTTGTTTCACACAGCATCTTGCACATCAATAAAAGCATTATTGACCACATTTTCTGCAAGTTATTTCCACCTTTATCAGGGAGAAACAGAATTACACTATAAGTTCTCAAAAAAGTAGCCATGGTCTGTTTGAACAAACAAAAGCCAGGGAAAAACTGCCAAGGCTGCATGGCTCTACTACTACAGTATGCAGGACTACAGTATGCATTTCAGTTTGTAAAAATGAACAATTTTTGTGGATATCCCCTGAGGAAGGTGAAGTGAAAGGTTTTTCCTCCGTTATGCATAACGACAGAGGACAGCCACAGGAAAATCACAGAATGATAACTAGCTCTCGGAGCAAGATTGCTTAAAAGACTCTTGACTAATGGGCCTCTTTCACACAAGAAAATGACTATAACAAACGTCAGACCATCACCTAACTAAACTGATCACAAAAGATTAAATGCCTTAAGGATCTGTGCAGCAGATGACAGGGATTGATCAATCAGGCTTACGTCATTGTATGATCGCTTTGAGGTAATGAAGCAGAGTTGCACATCAAAATGTCAGTGGGAATTTTTTTATTTATTTTTTTTTAAAGTTGGGTAATATTAGAGAAAAGCTGCTCAGTCAGTCATAATAAGCTGGAGGTGTGTAAGGTATCACCCACACCATTTCAACCAACACACACTTTGCACTTCCTGTATCAGGACAAATTTATATTTGTTTGATATTCACCAGGTGGATCAGCATTTTACCTCCCTTATATACCCAGACAGTATTTGAGAATTTATGGTATGAATATGAACAATAGCTCTGTTTGCCAAGATCAACATCTCGCTCCACCCTGACTTTACTACAGCCTTGCCCAGGAAGTTTACACTAGAGGTTTTGTTTAGTAGAAGGACTGTTTGCTTATGATACCCAGGAAAGCTGTATGCAAAGGCTCCCCTGCCAGGCGTGCCTGTCTGACACAGGCCTAACACTCAGACTGAGACAAATGGGAAATGACAACATCATCCAGGGGCATTTGGTTATGTAAAAAGTCTGGGATTAGACATGGTCACCACCGCCCACAAGCCAAGCATTTTCAAGTTCATGCAAAGATTAGTTATTTATAGGGTTTGGACAACACGAGCATGGTTGGTCTTCGCATAGCGAAGGTGTTGTGAGCAATAACAGGAGTGCAAAGTAACTGTAACAAATGCCACCACAAAGTCAAGATCAACAACATTATACATTTCACATGGGTTAGCATTGCCAAACACCTTCAATATATCAATATACAGTGTTTTCATCCCCAGAAATACAAACCACATATACTTAATATAATTGCTGACCATCTTCCATCTTTCCGCTGGTGTTGCAGATGTTTTTTTTAATCTGCTAGACACACATTGTTTCCTATTCCACTTAATATAACATGAAAGTCAACTCAAGAGAAGTAATCATACTTCACCGTTGGTTTTGATAGAGTCGTGAGGAATTTCTGTTACTATGTGACAGACAAAGTTTCTTGAATCTTGAATACTTAAAATAGACACTTCATCACAGTGAATAGAAAATGAGTGAAAGCTTGGAGTGATTTGGAAAATCTGCGTTTGCAACGCATTCACGTGGAGGAGAAAAATTCCGACATCTGCCACCTAAAAGTTGGCTGACCAACAGCAACCTTTGTAAGGCAAGAAGCTGATAAAAACACATTCTACTTTTCAGGATGTCCATATGACAAGACATTCCTTAATTCATAGCACTTAAGACTGTGATTTTAGACCTTCCTGCTAGCCAGAAACCTAACTAACCATTCTGAAGCAAGTTTATTTTATTTTAACACTAATAAAATGAATGATTTGGAAAATGTTAAGCAGGAACATCAAGTATATGTGATATACAGTAAACTGGGTAAAACATGCAAAAATACTTAAATACAACCATTCACATCCCCAAGAGCACATGTTGTTGACGCATTAGTGCACACGCATCTCAACTGACCTACATCTTTACAATAACTGACGTCAATCCCATTGTTGTGTTGAGCAGAAAATGAGGAGCACAGTGTGTTAATGTCATGCCATACCTGAGCTGCCACAGGTTAGTAGGGATTTGTTAGTTGATTTGTGGTACCCAGGAGAGATCAGGCCTGAGCCTGCTGAGCCTGCCTCTGCCGATGGGCTGCTGTACATGTTCCTCCATCGAGACGCTGCAGAGAACAGGACAGGAGAGATTAGATCCCGGAGAAGAATGTAGACGCTTCAAAAGGACAACATGAGCAAGAGCAAGCAAAGTATGGTTGAGATGAGTGTCTCTGATCAGATGTGGTTACAGAATGTTTTAAACAAAAGCCTTATACAGTGTAATGTTCAGTGTAATAGCAGGTGTAGGTGTTAATCATCACATAAGAGCCTTGAGGACAATCTAATACTTGCATATGTATGTAACAAATTGTTTAAAATTAAACAACATATTTTTAATTTATTTCATACATCTTTACAGCTAAACCTGTAGTATGTGCAGTTTAGCTAAAACTCAGTGCTCAGTGCCACTAGGCAGTTTTGTGGCCTGGTGCTGCCGTTTAAAAAGGAGAGCTGACCCAGGGGGGGGAAGGTAATCCAACCCAGTCCATGACTTCATGTAGTCATTCAGCCCTGGTGTGAATAGCTTTGTTGTTCAGGTTCTGCAGTGATCAGGAAGTAGGAGCTGCGAGCAGGATAAATAATGAATGGGGTGTGTTGGATCACACACAAACGTCTGTCCATACATACAGACGTACACACCACATACACATTCACTACATGTACTCGGGCATTGTCATATGACAAAAACACACAGATGAGTGCACATGCACAGCAGATGTGAGCAGTAAATAAGAAAGCAGCACATTTACAGAAGGGGGTTAGTCTGCATCTCTAAAAGCAGAAACATGTGACTTAAAGACCTTCAAAAAGTAAATTTGTTTCTCATTTATGTGGAAAGCTGTTACTTAATTAAAGTAAATTTGTTTCTCATTTATTTGGAAAACTGTTACTTAATCTGTCACAGATTGCTCAGCTTAGGACTCGCAAAACTGCAGATACATAAATTCTTTGATTAAGGCATTTCAAAAGAGATGAATTGATGTAAACATGTATGTGTGTGTGTTTGCTAATTGCATACTCTGGTCCAAACGGTTGATCAGGGTCCGACATGCTATTTCTGTCTCTGGGCTGCGGTGGTCAAGAACCTGCCGACACCACTTCAAAGGAGACCCGGGGCCTGCCTCTGCTACTTGCTTTTTAGGAGACACATACAACCTGAAGAGAAAAGGCAGACAAGAGGTAAACTTATTATTACCGAGGGAAATGAGAGCAATGACAAGGGGTAGAAGGGATTGGGAGAGTAATACCGAGATGTCATAACTGAGGTGGGGAAAAGGCCGTTCGAGGCTGTAAAAGAAAGCCTAATCTACTTTTTATTAAACTTGTCAGGTGTTTGCCATTAAATGCAGAGCAGAAGATTTGAATAAAAACAACCTAGAGATTAGTGTTCACCATTGGCTTTTTCACCTAATAGTGTTGAGCATGTCATGTATAGTGAGAATGTTTTTCACAATGCATGATTGAGCACAGGCACAACTAACGCCCAGCCACTGAATGCTTTTCTGGCAAAAGGACAATGTGAAGCGGCAAAGATCCCACATCTAACAAACAAGCAGCCACAGACCAACAACCTATTTTATTTGAAGTGAATGATGTAATCAGAACAAATAGTGAGTGAGCAAATACCTCCAAAAGGTAGAATGAGTAGGATTTTCCTATAAGACAATGTATAGACTCATACAAAAGTAATCCCTCTCAATCATCACTTACGACGCACTAGAAATGTGTGGTGGCGTGTATATATATATATATCTGTCCTCTGCCTGTGTTTTCTTATTTTGCTGTGTTCAGGATGTTTCTGGGTGTCAATCTTTGGGCAGTGGGTGTGTAGGCCCCAGCCGACAACGGTGCGCAGGGTGTGAGGGCGCCTCTGGTGTCGTTGAGCCGGGGAGGAAGAGCCAACTTTGAATGTTGTGTTTACAAACCGCAACTAACAAATCCTCCTCATTCTGCCTTTAAGTACTACATCTTAAAAAATCCTTATCGCACCCTTAAACAGCCTGGCTCCATCTAACACGACTGTGGAGATAAATCCACATTCTGCTCATCTACTTCTGCTTAACACACCAGGCCTCCGTGACATCCTTGTGTGTGTGTATGTGGTGGCAGGCCACAACGCATTAAGGCAGACAGACGTGAAAACGCTTTTGCATGTGAGAGATTTTCAAATATAGTGGTTTAGTATGGACATGGATGGATGATCCAACATCTAAAAAAAGAGAAGTCATATTACTGCATTACACTCCACTGCAAGATGTTTTGCCCCAGTGAAGGCAAACAGCCACAAGCTTTGAACTGGCGGTCACATGGGCTGATCCTTTGAGTTGGATACACAAAAGGCCCAGACTGACCGGTTCTGAACCAATCAACTACAAATCATCTTCCCATTGGGCGAACACAAAAGGACCCATTTACCACTGGAATAAGCAACAATACAGAGAGCAATATTCAGGTCACACATCCTGGCAGAGCACAGTTTCTCTGTGGGACAGTGGGAGGTACTTTTTATGCACACCAAAACCTGTGTTTGATACCAGGTAATGAACACGCCTTCAGCCCGTGTTTGATCCATTCACACCGGAGTTTTGATCACGAGTCAATACGTGGTAGTCGCCGTTTACACAAGACACAAGTCTGCCAGACTGACACTGTGGTTCCATAAACATTACTGCTACACCATGAAATTATACTCGAGCTTCAATACGTGATAAAAAAAAAAAGGGTGGTTGACTTTCGGTTTGTTAACATTGGCTGTTACATGGTTTACACTGGACACGCCACACTGCAGATGTACAAATGGGTGGAGAGATTAGTGAAGCCTACACACTTAATATGTAATATGCAAGTATCTCTGAGATACAGGAAAGTAGCATTCATGGATGAGATAAGAAGTCAACATCAATCCGTACAGTATATCTATACTTTTACAGTAATCCAATGATAATTTAAAATGAACCCTGTAGTAATCCTATGGGTATTATAAAAATGGGTGTCCATTAGAGCGGCAAACAATTAGTTGATCGACAGAAAGTTAATTGGCAACTATTTTGATAAATTGAATAATTGTTTTATCATTTTTTGAAGCACAAATGCCCCAAATCTACTGTTATCAACTTCAAAAGTGATGATTTAATGCTTTTCTTTGTCATATGTGACAGTAAACTGAATATCTTTGGGTTTTGACAAAGCGAGACATCTGAAGACTTCACCTTTGACTCTAGGAAATTGTAAAATACATTTATCACCATTTTCTGACATTTTATAGATCAAAAGATCAAGTGATTAATCAAAAAAAATAAATCGCTAAACAAAATAATCGTTAGTTGCAGCCCAAGTGTCCATCCTTTCATTTTAAAGCTAAGCAGTGTCTGATCTGTGTTTATCAACAGCCAGGAGCAGAATCACAGAGCCAGGTTGGATAACTTTCACTGACACATTGAAATCAATGTGAAAACACAGGTCTCTGTGTCAGTAGCCCCCTTTTACGCAGCCTGTTCAAGGCGGGAATGCTGTGCCGTTATTCCGCCTTGCCGTTCTGTATAAAAAGGTACGAACATGGAATGGGGGGATTGTTGTTCCGCCATTAAGCCGGCAGCGGAGGTAGTCACATTGCCGGTTCGGCGTCTGTGTAAAAGGGACAGCCGGCATGGTGGGACTACACAAACTAGACGCCGACGCCGTTATGTTACATGTCACACTTCTGACTCTGGAACGCCAGCATGCTATCTAAAAATCACACACAGAGGCGGCATTATGCCGGCTTTGTTTGGTTCAGTGCCAAGCTGGCATAATGACATGTCTTCTTTATGGCAATATTGCGGGATATCTGTATAAAAAGGGACTAGTATGAAGTGTATACTTCAGGAGCTTTGGAGTTTAGGCCTATATGTGGAATTTAACAGGCTGGGGGGCATCTAGCTGCCATTTTATTAACTATAAACTTGCAGTATATACTTAAAGGATACATTAAGAAACATTCACATGGCAATCTTGAATTGTAGGGTGGCAGATCTGAAACATTGCCTGCTCACTAATAAATTCGGAAGTTATTCTCTGGCTTTTCCGATCTTGACTGTGTGACACTGGGACTTTTTGTATCTTTCGTATTTTTTTAATCTTGTTAAGGTTTGTGATTCATAGGATAAAATCTTTACAAGAGATCCTGAAGTTGCTCTCAATTCCCGTGTTTTTGTCCCTGTTGCAGTCTGATCACAGAGGGGGCCCCACATCACATGCTGTGCAATCCCACCCAAAGCAGTTTAGCCATGCGGCAGCATCCAGCCCAGGGCAGATCAGATTATGTCGCTGTTAGGATTACTGGATGTTTTGGCTATGATAACCTTGCAAAGCACATATGGTATGGCTAATGATGCGAAACAGAAAATAAGTCATGAATGGTCTGGCTGTTAAGCTTCATGGCTGAGCTGCTAAAGTAGCTATCAGGAACACAATATGTTACCTGTTTTAGCCAAGTGCACAGCATAAACAATACTCCAACTCAAACATGTCGGGACTGCTTTCTGCTATAAAATTAACATTGTTTATTAGTAATATTTCTTCTATTACGGTTCCTTTTGGACAATTATATTCTGCCTATTCAGTTGGAGAAAATTAGCACAAGTTCATCTTGTTTCTAAAAACAAAATAAACTCCAACCTGACCTACCTTCAGGAATTAACTAATGCAGATATAGCTTTGTTGATCTTTAGTACACTGTATAACAAGTTTTAGCAAATGCAGAGCTATGTGTTCAGTGCCAAGCCAATAATACTATTTTTTATTTTTATATATTTATCATTATATATAACAATAAAACCTTTTTCTTCAGCTCAGTAGAACACCTTCATGCAGCTATGAATACAAAAAAAACTTTGTATTCATCCAGCAGGTAGCAAGATAGCTCATACCTGCCGTTTACCTGTCCAGAGAGCTCAGTCAACTGAACCGCCAGCCTCTCACTCTCATATTCACATGAGATCAAACACTGGCTGGCTGCACTTTTTTTGCTGCAAAGTCTTTCTTGTTTCTCTTTTAGTCATACCTAACACCTAATCAATTCCTCCTAGTTACGGTAAAAATGTGTTGATCAAAATGTTTGCCACTTTCAAGTAGAGCTTTGAAAGTATGAAAAAAAAATTCCCTTTCAAATTGTGGATGATCGGAGAAAAAAAAGTCAGTTTCTGTCTTGGCCAAGAATTACGCCTAAATGTACATCTAAATAAGCTAATGCTACATAGTCACTGCCCTGTGGGGGACTAACACACTTTCAAATCAGAGGTTAAAATGAAAAAGCACAAGTGACTCATCTGCTGAAGGGGCTCCTGTACCTATATACAGGCACACGTAACAGACATTGTTAAGTGTGACATCCCTGTAACCTGTGTGACACAAATAAACATGCCCTGAAGCTATGAGTGTATGTGCTGCGTCTCACATCCGCAACACTTTAGACGCAGCAATTCGCTCTAGCCAGCTATGATAGAAATATACATTCACTGGCCTCTTCATTGGGAACACCTGTGCAATCTAATGCAATCCAATACAACAGCTCTGCCATAAATTCTACATTTATGAAGCTTATACATTTTCACTTTTTGTTGACATTGTCAGAATGATGGTAATTTTACTTTGTTCATTTTTGATGTCGTAGTGGTTGGTTGTGTACTGGGGTGCATTATATTGAACAGTGTCCTGAAAATGTATAAACTTCGTAAAAGTGAAATTTATGGCAGAGCTGGTGTATTGGATTGCATTAGATTGCACAGGTGTTCCTAATAAAGTGGCCGGTGAGCGTATATAGGATAAACCAAACAAAAATGGGATAAGCAGTGCAGCTGATGAAACATACCAACTGTCCTCGTCCTCTACTTCTGCACACTCATCCTCCAAATCTAGGACATCCACCTCATCCAGTGCAGTTTGGTCCACCCCTGAGTCGCTCTCTGCAAGTGTCTCTGACTCATAACTTTCCTGAGAGGGGCTGTCTGGTGTCTGGCCTTGTCCCTGGGTCTGCCCTGCTCCATTGCTGCAAGTCAAGGTGAGAAAGCCCCCACATGGACCCCGATCCTCCTCTACCTCCTCTTCTTCCTCCTCCTCTTCCTCCAGTCTGTTGGCCACAGGAAGAGGGGACATCTCTTCGCCGCTGCTGCTGTCCTGAGGGGGTGACAGTTCAAAGTCTCTGCTGCCCAGCTCGCCACCGTGCTCCAACCTAAGGTCACAGGTCAGCCTCTCGTTGATATTGACAGCAGCTGTGAGGTTGCTGTTGCTGCTGGCTCCTCTGTGGATGATATTCTTGCTTCCCCTGTTGCGTAGTGTCTCATTCTGGACCTCCAATCTATGAACAAGCTCCTGCAGCTTTCGGACCTCCTCCAGCTCCACCCCTGCCAGGTCTTGACCCCCCTCCTCTACCTCCTCGCACCCGGGCTTGGAGCTCTCCATGAGGCCTCTGGGACTGCCATTGTCAGGCTGGGGGACCACGCTGGCACTGTCCGGGACCACCATGCTCCGACTCTGTTGGGAGTCACAGTAACATTAACATGATGACAATAGAGAGCAGCTGGATATTTCACAGGACAGAAAGAATTCACTGGTTCAAGGTATGTTGCCAAATACACCAATAGTGATTGGCAGCAATATAACACCAACTCAACACAGAGTGATCACAGCTACATGGTGAGATTATCAGTAAAATAGTCTTGAAACAGCCTTTTTTTAGACCTCACAAACAGTTACACCAACTAGCTCGCGTGTCAAATCGTTAACTCAGCAATTTCAGCTAACAACCACCAGTATTTACATCACGCCGACCACTTTTTACTCGTCGTGGCGTTGCTAAACTCTGCGCTTGCAAACAGCTAACGTTAACATTAGCTACAGAGTACAGACAGACAGACAGATGCTGCACATCATGAACTCTACCTCCCAGCTGTAGACGTGTAGCTGCTGTACTGAAAGCATTACCCACTCGTACACGTATATGTGAGCACTCTTGGTTAATGTTAGCACAGCTAGCATGCTATCGGCGAAAACAGTCGTACCGGTGAGTGAGCCGTGTTGTCCCAGTTGTCCCAGCGAGCTTGCCCGCGCCGCTGAAGAGCTCAAACTCCTCTCTGCACCAGCGACTGCATGAATGAAGCCGCTAATTACAACCACCTGAAACGGCCCGCAGCTTGATAGTGATTGCCAAGACGCCAGAGTAACTCTCGGTTAGCTAGTGCATTGTTATCTTGTTGCTCGCGCTTCACTGAAAGCGTTCACCATATCGCTCGCTGCTAACTAGCTTGTTGATGGACTTTTAGTTAGCCCAGTGAGCAGACCTGCAGTGGCGCTCGCCCCTCCCCCCACGGGTTCTCCCTGTTATCTGGCGCCCCCCATCGGAGGCCGGCGGTACTGCTGCAACATGTTTCTGTAATCTCTATTGTAGCCATTGGGTGTCGCTGTTTACAAAATGGTGCAACACGCACCGCTGTGTCAAAGGAGAGACAGACTCCGGGGAAGGTGCCAAGTTAGTAACATGCATGAATGGGGCATGAATGTGTACAGATGGAGAGGGAGAGGAGGAAAGAGGAGCTCAGAGAATCATGTCTCCCAGCAGTCTAGACTTATAGCAGCATAACTAGGGGCTGGTCCAAGGCAAGCCTGGGCTGGCCCTAATTATAAGCTCTGTCAAAAAGGAAAGTTTTAAGCCTACTCTTAAACGAACAGAGGGTGTCTGCTTCCAGGACCCAAACTGAAAGACGGTTCCACAGGAGAGGAGTAGTGTGTTGTAAACTGACCGTGATGAAGGCCACAAGCCGAAATGCGCTGGTCTCATAATAAAGTTGTTCCTTATACTACAAGTCTTGACCCCTTCAGGCTTCTTTCCTTCTCCATGCACCTTGGAAGTAGGTGAAGTTGTGCCAGAAATCCCTACTGTGTGAAAATGAATAATCTACCACTTATTTCAAGGTGGTGATGATTTCAGGTTCACAGCTGGATTAGACCCAAAATGTTAAGCCTCTGTGTTAAATAGCCTATAAACTGGTTATGTAGGCTTACTTACATAAACAGTTAATTATTTAGTTATTTAGTTACTGCACACGTTTTGCATTGGTAGTCTTTTTCAAAATGGTCATCATTGCCTTTATGCTGGACAGTATGTGAGCAGGTATTGACCTAACACACAAAGAACAGGTAACGACATTAACTTTATCTGTTTACATTTTTGCTGGACAAGGTGAACTAAAGGAAGTTGTGATGCTACTGAAAGTACCTGTATAACTTGTTTTGTGAGAGACAACAATCATGTGCACTTGCCACACTGTTGACTCAAGGATATCAGGTGATAAAAACACAGGTCGGACAATTAATTAGCAGTAGACCTGTGACAATGGATTATCCAGTGAAAGACACATCAAAGTTTAGGATCTTTAGCATATGATCCCAGAACGGTTTTGAAGACATAAACAATATTATAAACCTGCGTCTAAATCTTATTATTTAGTTGTGTTTTGTTCTTTCTCTTCTTGTGCTGCAATCTCCAGTGTGTTGTCATAGTGCACAGACAAGCCTGATCCTGAAAGATCATTTAAAAAGAAAAGTACATCTACTACTTCACTTTTTGCAGATTCATGAAAGCTATCATTCCCTTGATAATAAATGTATTTTTCATGATCTCTGACAGGCTTTCACACAACTGAACAGACATTAGAAGTCTGCAAAACTCTTTAGATTTTGGAAAATAAATTCCATACCGAAGCCAATTAGGAAGTATGAAGTAGAGTTTGTTTTTGCTCTCAGGTTCTTGCTTGCTGCTCTATGAGCATGTTTCAACAGGCTTATTGTAGAAAAACACAGCCTGTACATCTTGAGCAATCCACATACATAGTATGAGGAAAGAAAACATGCTCAGCCACTGATCCATATAATGCATTTCTCCTCCCCCAATATGGACTTTCCAAAGCATGTTCATACCGCAGAGACACAGGATTTATGGGAATATGTTGGTGTTCATTTTTACTGCTTAAAAACAGTATTTGAAGAGGTCCCCGAATATGGAAACTAAATTCAGATGTTAAAACTCCCCTTTTCAAACACAAACCATATTTCATGTTAGCAATGTGGAATGTGTAATATCTGAAGCTGATCCACTCCCTTTCCTGCAGCAGGCTTAGACCTGTTGTAAATCTAGATGGTAGGAGGTTTTCCACCGGGCGAGTAGGATTCACTCAACCATTCAAAACTCCAGTCAAACTATAACCTGCAAACAAACTGAATGTTCATGCTGACAAACTGGGATCATTGATTTAAGACCTTATTCTACTATGCCAATAATCATCAAATAACATGAGATTGAGTGTCCATACCTATAATTATTCTGGTACCATTGCTGACAATAAGTTGACTTTAGTATTATTGTGCCTTCATTGAACATGTAAAAGTAGGTTATAACTGAAACCTACAACTGCTGTATGTTAGTTATGTTTCTTTATTGTTTACACTGGAGCACTGAACAAACACACTTTTGTTCTCCTACACACAGAGTACTATGACAATAAATTCTACCTTGAACCTTTTGTTTTTTAATATTAAAAACCTGTAAGTTAAAGAAATTACTTATAAAAGATGACAGTATTTTACAAATCATTTCTTTTCTCATGGTTTTCAGTTTTACATTTCCTTTAAGTATTTCTGACATAAGACTGAAAATACTACATTAAATTGATTGGAGAGCTGCACGAATGTCTGACACTAAATCTCAATCTCAGATTATCCAGTGTACTTAAATAGCCATAACTTTTCTTTTGTGACTACTGAAGCAGGAACGTTACGCCTGACCTGCGGTCTGAGAAAAGAGAAATGGGGAACATGTTGCAATATCTGAGACTGAAATTGTAACTGAGCTTCAAAGCTAACTACTTTCATTTTTGTTTGCCACTCATGGTTGACAGTTACTTTCACCATGTCCACTTTCTATTAGAAACAATCTTGTCCTGATTTCTTCAACAAGATAAACAAGATGATTTAGCAAGACAGTCGGACAAAATATACACAAATGCAACTCAAGCAAACCATTTCTGAAACATTGATTTTATTAAAACAAAAATATCATCTTATGTGTTGTTTTTTGGAACATTTCCTAAATGGCACCATTTACAGGCATACTTATGGTATTTTTAACGATTCAGTATCTTTGATGGATTTCCATTAATACAAATATTTTTCTCTTTAATTTTTAAGCCTAGACTCTGTCAAATATCTACTTTGCTCTGTTCTGCCCTTTCTAAACTACATGGAATAAGAACAATAATACATATCCATTGCGTTAATATACTTGTGATTACAAACAGATCGTTCCCCATAGCATCAGCCCAAGAGCCATTTCTAATCAAACATGGTGGCACAGAAAACAGAGGCAGAAATCAGAGATGATGGACAGGAATCATAATTGGAGGAGGAGCGGGCAGGACTGAAGCAGAGGAATCATGCAGGTGTGTTTCAGTTATTTTCCTTCCTTTGCCGCTTTCTTCTCCTCTTCAATTTCTGTGTGATCAAAAGAGAAACAGACAGAGAAAGAGGGTGGAGATGATAAATATATGAATCAGTTTGATCAACCATTAGTCCCAAATTGTTATCAGGACAAGAAAATATACAGAAGACATAAATCTGAATACTGTGATGGTCAGAAAATATTAAACAGACAATCAAAACTTGTATCTTAACATATATCTTAGTCCTAGGATGTATAAAAACCAATTCATATAGCTCTTTGTTTAAATAGTATCATCCTATAATCATTTATTTTAAACCACAACTGATGTACAACAATAAGGCATCTGTGTCAAATATTCTGGCTGGTGGGTAAGATTTGACTATGCAGCAGCTGGTGCAGCAGATGGTTACACTGCTGGTAGTTTGGCTCTGTCACTAATAAGCTGCCAGAACATCCAGTAAATGGTCAAGTATGTCTCTCTCTCTCTCTCTCTCAGTTGCTCTCTAAATGATCAGGTGTGCACTGAGTGGAGTGCAAATAATTAATGAGGCAGTCTAGCGATTTATTTGCACTCGTAGAAAGTTGGGAAACTTGCAAGACACAAAAAAATGGTTAAAACCAAAGCAGCTGAGGCTGAGATACCTTCAATTTAGTCAAGCCCAGAAAATGGTGGCTTCTACATTTCCCATAATGCAACACTGTAGCATCTATTGTTAGATGAATGCCTGCATGATAAACACCCATATCTTTTTAACAACTGAGATAAACTAAAACAAACTGAGATAACTTATTATTTTCTCATATTTAGACAGAAGAAGGTTTATAGGCTGTATAGTACTCCTCATTACAAGTACACTTCAGCTGTAAAATATATACATGTATCTAATGTCTGACTATAATTTCTGCAGTAATGTACAACATGAAACCATTAAAGTAAATGTAGAGTGTGTCAGGGTGTGGCACAGGAGTGAAAGTCAACTTTAAAATTAAAAAAAAATAATTACGATTTAGTTATAACAGTTAACATATGCTTATGTAACTTTTGTTACATAAGTAAGAGTTATAGTGTAATGGTGAATGCTAAAACATAGTTTAACCGTAGCTCAAGTAGAAAAGAGTCATTACTGAATGTCATACAGCAACATCTATCTAAAGTTTGCTAACATTAGTTAACATACTAAGCTTTAGCGCCAAAAACTCCTGAGTGTATTGAATTCATCAGGTACAAACTGGACAGTAAAAAAAACCCTTATTCTGCTATAAGCAATGTTCAACACAGGTGACTCCTTCCAATGCAACATAGCAGATCTCTCGTGAGAAAAATCACAGTTAAAACTCATAAAAAGCCAACATGCACCTGCTTCTGTGCTAATATTGAGGGTGTTTACCCACTGGCATATAAATCAGAGTCAGTCAGCAGAGAGTCTCTCAGCCTCTGGAGGGAAAGGACACACCAGATCTGAAGTGAGGCTTTTCTGCTATATATCATCTGAACCTCTAATTTATTTCTCTATCAAGTGACTACAATCTGTGTTTTTTCCCCCACAGTGCTGGGTGCACAAAGCTCCACATGGCTTCTTAATATATCTTTTAAAAAGACCAAGATCTCATAATAAGCATAAAAAATGTCACATGCATCACTCTTAGATAATAGCAGATACGGTACTCCACTGTAGGGGTGGGGATGGGGTCATATGTTTCTTATGAACTGGTTGGAATTGGCAGGACAAGGGCAAGCTCTCAGCTCTCAGGCAGTTTGGGTGTGTACTTGCAGTTAATCAGTAATGCAATGTTTGCAGTTGCCTTTTCGATAAGGGTAGATGTGATTTTTCTTAAGAGCACGCTTAGTCCCTCTTAAATACCTACCCTCCTTGGTTGGAAGATGGTTCTTTTCACTTGTGCTAGTCTTCCGTAGACTTTTCCTGTTAAACTGCTGCACCTCCTGATTGACTGGATTGTTGTCACTCATTTTGAAAGATTTCTAAGCGGGAGAGAGAGAGAGACAGAGCAAAAAAAAATGAGGATTCAAATCAAAACAGGGAGTTTAACTATTACAAAAGACATGAGAAAAAGAAAACATGAGATAGCAAGCACGATCTCATTGTTATTTCATCACTCTAGATGTTGTCTGCGGTACAGGCCCATACAGGTACACAAATAAAGCCACACCTCAGTTAAGAAAGACTGTAATGCGCTCAAACCTGGAGTTATGTAAGCCTGTCACAAGAATCAACACGCACATGCTTTATAACCTGTAACCCAGCTCCCACGTGGTGTCATGTTACACTACTGTTATTCAGCACAAGAGCACAGACAGGGATTGGGAGGGAACATGCTGTATTTGTACTCTTATTTGCATTTAAGTCTGGTCTTTAAAGAGATTAAGGAATAAAAAGTGCACAGCAGGGCCAATGAAGCAAACATAAAGGAAGTGAGAACAGAGCTGGAAAATCAAATGTCTCATTTTTGCTGGGAAAGTGTGCGTGGAAAAAAAAACCAAAAAAACTTTTAAAGGGTTTTCTAAAAAAAAAAAAAAAAGACGACGACCGCAGTTTATTTTGCTTCTCACACTAGGCTACATGTCCACACCTACAGACTGCACAGCCTGCGCTACAAAGGGCTGCACAGCATGTACATGAGGCGCGCTTCATGTTCACCATCACCG
Organism: Scomberomorus guttatus; assembly: GCA_038419695.1. Classification (NCBI taxonomy): domain Eukaryota; kingdom Metazoa; phylum Chordata; class Actinopteri; order Scombriformes; family Scombridae; genus Scomberomorus; species Scomberomorus guttatus. The sequence continues at coordinate 19,791,563 of CM076452.1, read as the reverse complement.
TAAGGATGTGACAGGTGAAAATACTCATCGCAGACCCGTTTACGACAGGTTTGCTTGAAGAAGCAACATTAAGTAATGACTGAACAAGTTCCGCATCAGTGAAGCCGCCTTGGCACTGCCAGGCATTCCCACACACACCTCACAGCATAATTTACTGTGGCATGACAGTAAGTGTATCAGAATAGCTGCAGGCCTGTAGCCGAAATACTGCATAACACCAACAAGACTTTATTTTTAATTTCTTTTCTTAATAATGACGTTTGCATTACTTTGCATCGCAATGATTGACAGTGATGACAATGCAGAAACTACTGAACAGAGGTAAGTGAGGATCATTTTACCTGGTGCAGGGGTGCGCAGTGAGATTGTCCTTTACAGGTGAGAAGCGTCTGTGTAATCCGTGCAAAGCCAACGGTTTAAATAGAGCCAACACGCCCTTCTGCACGCCAACGTGGAAACCGATGCTCTGACTCTCATTGGCTCCCAAAGCTCAGATTTTAATTGGGCACGCTGGGTGCCTGCAGGAGCTCTTTGGGCATGGTTACCCACGCTTGCTGTGAAATGTTGTAATCATTTGTCCCTCCCTGTACCTGCGTGTAGGAATGAACAGCCGCTGTGCTGCTGATCAGCGCACTGAGCTCCCATTATAGTGAAAGTGGATGAGTTCATGCTGTGATTTTTAAACACAATACCATCTAGTGGACTGGTTATGACATGGCATGGGTTGGAAAGAGTAGAGTAGAATGAAAACAGCAGCGGTGGAAGAAGTATTCAGATCCTTTACTTTAGTAGAAGTACCAGTACAGCCATGATATATTTTATATTAGATGATTAATACTGAAGCATCAGTGTGTAAGCAGCATCTGGTGACCCCTCCAAAAGGTCACCAGATAAATCTGAGGAGTCATGAGATGATTAATGTGAGAGGAAAGAAGAAAAATCTTCTATTTGGTGGATTTCAGATCAGAACATTTCTGATCTGAAATCTGTTTTCAGTTTTTTCTTCTCTAATCTTTGATTTTTGGTGAAATATTGGATCATTTGAACATTTATTGAAATGAAACCATGTGAGAAGTTTAGAGGGAAAAATCACTATTTGGTGGAGCTGTTAACAATTCATAGACATCTGAAATGTGACCCCGACTACACACTGCTTTTTGTAAGACGCCAAAAACCAAAAAGGTTGGAAACCACTGGTTTCATCTTTAACAACTTGTTGTATCTTCATCTGAAAGTAACTAAAGCTGTCAGATAAATGTAGTGGAGTAGAAAGTACAATATTTTCCTCTGAAATGTAGTAGAGAGGAAGTATAAAGTAGCACAAAATGGAAATACTCAAGTAAAATACAAGTACCTCAAAATTGTACTTAAGTGCAGTAAATGTACTTAGTTACTTTGCATCACTGGAAAACAGCAAGCACACCCCAGAAACTACATGACTAATACATTTATTAATACACTGTACCCTGAAACAATTATATTTATATTATTATATAATTTCACTGTTATATGTTGAGGTTACAGTCAGTCATTAGACATTTCAGACATTCAAACAGATACAGTTTAATATAATGGGCTATGCTGTGAATAATAAGGCCGCAGTCTGTTCCACACACATGGGAGAGAGGCAGGGCACAGCCCAGATGGGTTGGCAGTGTATCACAGTGCTATATAGCAATTCACTTTCTGATTATCCTAACCTGCACAGACACCCACATAGACACGAGTTGAGCATGCAGACCTCACACAGAAAGGCCCCACCTGGCCGGAGGACTCTTCTTGTTGCGATGCAACAATGCTGACCACTGAGCCACTGTGCCGCCAGAACTTATTTGCTCCCTTCCTTTAATCTATAAGTAACATTTCTATCATACAACAAAAGCACATTACATAGTGACAATATACCTTGAACATGCATCCATCTCCTTAATGCACTTAAAAGGGGAAATCCAGTGATTTAGAATTGCACTTCCATCAACGAATCTAAGCTGCAGACCATGAAATCGCAACGTCCCCGGATCAAGTCCAGCTGGTGACGTTTGTTGGATGTCATCCCTCATCTCTTTACTCTCATCGCTCTACTTTCTACTATGATAATGAAGCCAAAATGTCCTCAAATACTCAAGAGAAGAAAACTCCTCCGGAGCCACACAGGGGCATTGTACTACAACTGTATTCACAAGTTGAGTAGTACTCCCCATGATGAGTAAACTGACTTTGATGAGTAAAATTGGTGTAATTGCCCTTTTTAGACAGTAAAAATAATGCAAGGTACCTGAGATTCACCAGCACCATATTTATATTTCCAGTGCACAAACAACTTTGGCTCATAAATAAATAAATAGTCACCCAACACCTTGGAGATTGGGGTTCAAGTCGTAGCAGTGGTGCTTTTAGCTTGGTTGCGCATTATAACGCACAAAATTGGCAATGTTTGTTGGTTTGAACCAGATGATAGATCATGTCCTTGTGGCTGCAATAGGACTCTCACAGACATTTTGACATGTCAAAAGGAAAAGCACAGGTGTAAATAATAAAATCAGTGGTTGCTAAGCTGAATTTAGCTGCTTTGGTTTCAGGCTTACTGGCTTACTGGGACATACTGTTGTCTGTTGTGAATGTTATCAGTAATACATGAGCTTTACCTATGATGACAAGTCAAATTGTCTGATGTGAATTTAGGCAGGTATGAAGGAAGGATGGGATCTGTGGGGGGTGAAGCCCCCTGCTTGCAGATATGAGTGCGCTGGAAGAGCAACATGGCTTTTCACTCACCAAGACAATGGTGAGAGAAGTGATAATGAATACCATACAAGGGAAAAAATGAATTTCTGCATCACATAAAATCAATGTAAAATCAATAGCTGCACCGTTTCCTGGATAATCAATAATAAAAACAATAAAACAAACTATACTGTCTCCTTAGCCTGAACGTTTCTCCTGCCTGTCATAGATAGCTGTGGTGATTCCCCATGTGATACACGATCTCAGAATAACCAGGGAACCACCTCGGTACAGCAGAGCCACACTCCGCTGTCGGGATTCCCACAGCATCCTCCAACAAGCCATGACCCCTTTTACCTCCCCTCCCACCTGTGCCTGCATGTTTGCCACTAGCACAGACAGCGGGTACAGAGCCAGGCTGATTGCCATGGAGGTCAGCGTCCCAGACACGAAGGAGGAGACCACTGGAGAGAGCCCCTGTCCAGCCACAGCAGCACACACAGGCCCTTTCAAGCCAAAGTAAAGGGAGCTGCCCAGGGCGTTACGGGCTGTGATGGGCAGAAAGGCTCTGTAGTACCCTAGAGCTGGCCTCTGTGCCTTCAGCCTGACAAGAACGCTCTTCAGGGTTGGTAGATGACGGTCATTCTGGCCGTTCTGCAACACATTCTGGACGCGCTCAAAGGGGGTAAGGACCACAGCTTCTACCATGCCTGCACCAAACCCAGCCAGAGCAGGCAGGGCTGAGGCGGAGATGACACTGTGGGACGACAGGGAGAGATGGCGGAGGAGGGTGTCCTGTAGGCCAAAGAGCAACGTGCCATTCAGCGTCCTCATCAGTAATGGCGGGGCCACACCCCTGAAGAGCTTTGCAGGTCCCTCTTTGTAGAGCTGTCCCACTGCCTGGTGAACCGGGGTGTTGTGGATTTGTTGACGGAAAACGGTCTTGTAGACGGGGAAGACGATGAGGGTGGGGAGGGTGGACAGCAAGCTGGAGGTCCCTCCATGCAAGTAGCTGTGGAAACGAACCATTGAGACCCTAAGGTCCTCTTCATCTTGTTTATGGTCAGGACTTCCTGCCATTCTTGAACTGAGAAAAATGACATCACAAATGATTTTCAGATTGACCTGGACAGTCATACATGAAATTAAAAACAAAACTCAGTGGTACAATAATCACTGCTAACCAAATAACATTTGCATAACATAAATTCATTTGTGTTATCATAAACATTTAAATCAAACCAGAGAAGAAATTTACTCACTTAAATAGTCAGTTGTCACCAGGCAGGAATAGCAGGAAATATAAATCCTAGTTTCGATATTACGTCTCCATCGTTTATAGTCTTTGTTGATTGTTGGAATTTGAAGGCAGATTTGTTTTCCCGAGTCTGCACGTGAATTTCTTGTTATTCGCCCAATTAAGACGGCAACGCGTTTTCCTTCATTTTCAACCCGAATATAAACACAGAAACGGTCAAATATCGTCAGGACGATGCGCGATCACGTCAGGATAACAGGATGCATGGAACATTAATCTGCCGGTCCTTCATCGTCCCGCCCCTTCCACAATAACCATTGGCCAAGACAGGCGACGCCACGTGGTCGGGGATTGGTTGTTTGGTCTATCAATCAAGGTCTTAGGAACAGTGGTGCGTTCACGGTTCAATCTGAATACTTAACAGTTGTTTAAATTACTAATGCAAATGATTGATAACATGCTGGAATAATTTTATTTAAAATAAAAGTAATAAAAAATAAATGTATTCAGTGTCATGTTTAATGTTGCAATATTCAACTTATAGGCTTATCTATACAAATTATAAGGCTAACATGCATTAATACCAGAAAAAAAAAAAATACAAAACCCATGTTTAAGATTTAACGCATATTTCATTTTATTAAGAACGCATCCTCAGATAACTGACGCATTCATCCTACTGAAAAAGTAAACACAAAGGTTTGGAATATGCACATAAATGACAAATCCTTCCTCCAGACATACAAAAAGTGAAAGAAGAAGAAAAAAAAAAAAAAAGCAGGTGAACATTTCTGAAGGAAGCTCCAGCCTGCAGAGACCCCGAGTTAAAAACCAGACACCTTCTCTATAGAAAGATCTTTAACGTACAACCTCGAAGGGTAAACCCTGGACACTGGGCAAACCCCACTCAATGAGGGCACCTCAAGAGTTGAAAGAAACATCCCACAACATATTCTACAGCCTGATAAGACACGTGAAAGTTCTACATCCAGTGAGAAAAAAAACCCAGCTAAATAGGGGGGAAAAAAGGATAAGACTGGAGGAAAAAGCATTTCATTTCAGACTGTTGAGGCACTCTTGGTTGAGTGGAGCTTCAGTGGCACTGTAAACTAGTTCAATACACATTCACTTCATTAATTATATTCTTTGAAACAGCAGAGGATACAAGAGCAACATGAAAAACTACACTCGTTCCTTGTAACAAAAAGCACTGTAACAGCTTTATATGCCAGATGCTTCTCCTGACCACTGGAACCTGCCAGGGATATTTATAAGCTCTTTGACAATAGATTGAAATGACTCGTGGTGAGGTGAAATGGTCAGGAGAAACTCTGTATCTAAAAGGTTATGAAAGGGGGACAAAGTTCACAGTGGATAAACACTTATTTATCCATGTACAATAAATACGCTGGCCCAAATCGGTAGCTTGCGATTGCTTTGGTGCCCAAGACATGAAGGGACACTGCTCAAGGGGGAAGGGACTCGAGGGAGTGGGGGTCAGCATTAGTAACAGACATGACATGAATTTTTTTTTTTTTTTTTTCATGGTTAGTTAGCGGAACATTGTTGCTAATGGTTGTGTTTGGGTTGGGGGAAATCCCTCCTCTTTTATTTGGTGTAACAGCACAAAGTTGATGGTGGACACCGTTTGTTACAAGGGGACGTGGCTGAACAAGTACGACACAGACTCGCCGTTGTGAGTTCTACGGATGGCCTCTGCGAGGATCATGGAGATGTCAATAACCTGGAGGAAGAGAAGATGGGATATTAATATTTATGAGTGACTTATCAAGCAAAAATACCAGCTTCTCTAAGTGAGGATTTGCTTCTTACTTTGTTTCTCATCATTGTAAATACCTCTAAATACCACTGACCAGACAAAATAATCAATCTGAAGACATCCCTTTGGGCTCTGGGAAAATGTGTTTAACATTTCACAGACTACACAAAAACTTATTAAAAAAAAAAAAGGTATATAGCATTATATTATTCAACAATGAAATTGTAGAACCAAGAGAGAGAAACTGAGGTGAATTCTGTATCCCGACCTGTATTTTGGGACAATGCTTCATCTTCTCCTCCTGAGGGATTGTATTAGTGACCACAACAGCTTCAAAGCAGGCATTGTTGATGCGTGAGATAGCTGGGCCAGAGAAGATGCCATGGGTTAGTATGGCATACACCTTGGTGGCACCAGCAGAAATGAGTCTAAGGGAGAGAAACAGTAAAAACGTTGTTAGACATCTCTACACATGACTGGTTATATCCTGAAACAGAGGTCTTTAAATGGAATTCAGTAATGACATCTTTATAAGCTAGTTTAACACCCATAGCGGCCACAGTTGTTGGTCAAACTGTTTTGTTATGCTGTAAAGTCCCCAATTTACCATAAAAGCATGGGGCTTACTTGTCAGCAGCATGGCAGATTGTGCCACAGGTGTCAGCCATGTCATCGACTAGAATGGCGACCCGATCGGTCACATCTCCAACAAGAACCATGCGGTCCACTTCGTTTGCCTTCTTCCTCTCCTTGTGAATGAGAGCAAAGTCCACATTCAACCTGTCTGCTATCGAGGTGACCCTGCAAAGGGAAAGTATAACATTAGAGTTACAGCTGGTGTGCAGGCGAAAAGAAAAACGAATTGTCAACTTCAAATTACACCCTCGTCAGAGATAAGTAAAACCAACAGACGTTTAATCTAAAGTAAATTCCAGAGGAGATATGATGAAGGTAAGTTATGTTCAAGGGTAGAACAACTATGGCAAGCGGTGCCAGCATACCTCTTGGCTCCTCCTGCGTCAGGTGACACGATGGTACAGTCTTTCCATTCAGGGATGTTCTCTTTGATCCATTTCAGCACAGCTGGCTCTGCATACAGGTTATCAACGGGGATGTCAAAGAATCCCTGGAAAAAGATAACAGTGGTTTATGGACTGGGGTCACAGGAGCTGAATATATAGTACTGCTGGAAAGACCGTAGAAAGCTCATGTTTCTTTGTTTCTGTCTTAATCTATTTTAGTTTCTTTTGAATTCTATTTATAATGTCTTGTGTTTCTTTTACATTTTGGCTTGATGCATTTTATGTTTCATGTAAATCACTTTAAATTGTCTTGCTGGAAGGCATTATACAAATGAAGTTGCCTTGCCTTTGTTGACATCTATGTAAATGTAGGGCTTCAAAGTCAGGTTTCTAATTCTAATGAGCAGATTCTCCAAAGATGGGCACACGTTTAGATTGCACACCATAATGATTACCCAGAGGACTGATTAATGGCAGGGAAGTGAATGAGATGCACTTCTATTAGGGTCTGCTTTTTGTGTGCAAGAGTTGCTCACCTGTATCTGTGAGGCGTGCAAGTCCATAGTGATGATATGATCAGCGCCAGACACTGACAACATGTTGGCCACCAACTTGGCAGATATGGGAGCACGGCTCTGCAGTGAAAATAGATCTTGTCAGTCACATGGAATAAGTAAACTGACAGGCATAGCTTGTTTCTAAAAATAACACTTAACTGAGAGCTTTGCAGTTTTGTAGAATTATACCAGTCAAAACATGGAATCTTTCTGAATATATATCACATATCAAATTGATAATAATACAATATGCAAGTCCTTTTGAGTTACAATATTATCGGGTATGACCATTGATACTCAATATTTAACATGGCAGCAAGAAGTTTGGCCTGTCACAAGGCTGTAAGTGCAAGAAAGATAGAACTTATTGCTGTATAACATATACACAATCAAAGATATCAAAAGATCTCCCAGTTCTATTGATCAATAACAAGTTTAGATTAGGCAGATAAACGTGCAATATTTTAGTCATGCAATCTGATTAGAATGCTGGAATGACAGTACAATGACAGGCACCTAACCACACAAGATGAAACAGGCTTGCAACTGAAACAACAAAGCAAACAGAACAAGGGAAATGACAACAAAAAAAATAAGAAAGCAAATATGCCGTGTCAAGTAGTCGTTGATGGACATGGCTGCAGGCTTCTTGTCATGATGCTGGATGGCAAATGGCATGACATAGGTAATTAGACAGATATCCCTCACCCCCACCTTGTCCTTCTTGTCCTGCCGGGCATACGGAAAGCAGGGGATGACAGCAGTGACCCTGGAGGCCGAGGCAATCTTGCAGGCGTTGATCATGATCAGCAGCTCCATCAAATTGTCATTGATCTCCCCACAGCCGCTCTGCACGATGTAGACATCTTCCCCACGTACGCTCTCCCCTATCTCCACGCTGTGAGGGAGGAGAGAGGTGACAAGGCAAACAGCACTTTAGTACCATAGAGCTAACACACCATGGCAGGCAGGAGACAGATGAGGCAGAGTAAACAATGGCTTGCGTCTACGTGTGCTGTGACTTCAAACAGGCTAATAACGGAGAAAACTGGCGTGCAGAGTTAGAAAATGTTTTAATAAACAGTTTTAATGGGACACATGATATGACATTTTAATATCTATGTTTAGGACAGTTTAACATCAGGGGACTTAGTTGCTAAAGATTACAGGACGGGTTGTTAGCATGAGCCATGCGTGGACTACAAGTTCCTATTAACACTTCGCGGCAATTTCAGCGTGACACAACGTTTCTAATTAAGTACGTGTGGCTAGGCTACAACATTTGCGCAGTTGTTACACCTCTGACATTAAGCTCTAATAAACATAGCTACAAAAGGTAAACAACTCACCATGTTTCCTGGTTGCTAAATTTCTTCGTAACAACCTTGCCCAGCTCGAGACCCAGGCGGTCTGCTATTTTCTGAGACAGGTCCGGATGGGAGCTACCGCTGAATATTTTGATATTCGGCATTTTCTTGCGGTCCAGGGCGTCGTTCAATCCCAGCGGGCAGCGGCAGCGAGCGGCTGTCGAGTCAGAAAGGTCGAGAAGTCCCAAGACAAACAACTGGAAATTAATCAACAGTTGACGGGCTACTCTTAGCGAGCTAAAGTGTGTTCCCTACCTATCCACCATTATGTCCCACACATCACGCATGCGGTTCTTCCTCCCAGAGTGGCGCGCACGCTTTCACTTACGTCGTTGCCACGATGACGTCATCCGGGGCGGTAACAACACTATGAGCTTGCACATATTAATACTGATTAAAAAAAGCGCAAATGAGCGCTAAAAAGTGAGTCAATGCACCTATAAGCTGGTTGCCAACCGCCAATAATACCCAAAAGAAGAAGAAGAAAACGTGAGTTAATACACTGACAGGAAAAACCGAGTTATTGCTTCTATAAATAATATGTTTTCAACATTTTTTCATAAAAACAATGGATATTGGCCTTAAGGCAACGTTAAAGTTTGTAAACCCAGCCTGTCTAAACCCCCCAAATGATTGTGGGGCCTCTGATAATATGAGCTAGAATATTCACAATCCTTCCTGTGACAACAGTGGAAGGCACTGCAGTGCATATGTGGTAGAAAGACACTGAGTAAATGAGAGGTAAGATTTTTGGCGTTGGATATAACTTGCAATGCAATTGAAAATATAATATCTTGTACATAACATAGTAATCAATCTAGCAATCTCGTGGACAAAAACTGTTAATTTCCTTGTCATAATAACAAAATGTAACTCTCATTTTGGCCCCCATGGCACTGTAGGGCCCCAGAGACAACATGGCCATACAATCAAATGTGTTCCAGCAAACTGCTGTTCCTAAAAGAGGTAACAATGAAAAAAAAAACTTGGGGGGGAGGGACAGTACTGCTGCTTTCAAAAGTATGGGCCTTTTTCCACAGCAGGTATTTTGTCTTGTCATAGTAGGAAAAACATAGCAGCTCCGTTTAATCCAAGTGTCCCAGTAATCCACAACAGTGTGACAGTGACCCAGCGTGAACTGAAGCAGCTAAATGGAATTCAGCCATTAATTTATTATTACCCGTGCTTTCCCTACTGTGACATGTCAAAATGTCTTCTGTGCATAAAGTCTATTAGCTATTAGAGCAGCATATTACTGTATGTTTAGGTTTGACTTGTGTATAAAATGATGAGTGTTAATGACTTCTAACATCCACAGTTTGTTATATTTTTACAGGATTATCTTTCTTACTGCCAGTTTTGTAATTTAACATAACCATAGGCTACTGCAGTATTTTTTTTAGCAAAGAGGCTCCCCTGGCTGGTGATTGGCAAAGTTTATACTCTATCTGCTTTTCAAAATCTTAGCAATAAGACAAATAACACACACAAAAACCTAGTACATTTATCTTAAATTGCAGCAACACACAACCACTTTACTGTGAATGGTTGTTCTTTTTTCAAGTGAGTGATATGTACACTGTTGAGTCAACATTAGTTTTTGCCAGAGGCAAATGAATGAAGCATCCACAAAAGTAAGAACCTGCTGGCAGCAGCAGAAAGACGCTTCCAGGTAATTATCTTTCACATGACGTCATTTGTTTGAAGTCATTCTATCGGTCACCCTGTGACTTCCACAAGTTTATAGCAAGCAATGTCATTTCCAAATTCTCTGAAAGAGTTTATATAATATACTTTATTGCTCTTAAAACATGAGTTAACTTTGTACACAGACAGAAAACCACAGTGACGACAAGATCATTGACAGTAAATTAAGACAGGAATGAATAGGTGCACATAAAGAAAACAATGGATTAAGCCATGGTGGGCTCATTGTGTGAATGAAACACAGACAAATCCACACAGTTTAGCAAAGCAACTGAACAATGACAACCACAGAAATGTTTATCATAAATGCAATAAAATGTTCAAGTGCTGATGAGAGAACATTGTCTGATACTTTTGTTTATAAAAATAAACATGTCCCATGCTTTATACTCATAATATACTCTTTAAAATATATGTTTTGCTATTAGTCTCTATGTTACATTACTACTATAAATAATTACATTACAGACATGTTTTATCTTTTCCTTTTTACAAAATAGTGAAGAGTTTAGATAAATCTTCAGGTTACAAGTAATGTTTTAAAAGTGTATCTTATTCCCTCAAATATTTGATCTTATTATTTACATTTACAGTGTAGAATAATACATTTCCATACCGAATATCATTTGTAAAACATTTACATATTTGCCACCACGGCCTTTCATTTTTGCCTGTTTTTTTTTTTTTTTACACTTTAGAACTGGAAAATTATCTGTACAAACAGTATCATCATCTTCAATGACCAAAGTATCTGCCCCTGAAAGTCTAATACGTAAGGGAAAACATGCAGTACAGTGAAAGAGAAAACACTGTATATGGTTATGGAAAATGCCACATCAACAGCAAAGAAAGAACTGTTAAAAGAGAGTGCTTGTAGACACCATGAATGTGTTCTGAAACCAAGAAAAGTTGTGCAACAAAGCTGACATCCTGATTTTCCTTTTATATTTTATAATATATTTATATTGTGCAAAATGAAAGGTGTCAGTGATGGGTTATACTGCAAAATTGATGAATAATCACATTGTGTGTGATGCAGAATCACACAAAGAAATATTTATAATAGAGCTGGGCAATATGGACAAAATCAAATATCACAATATTTTTGACCAAATACCTCGATATCGATATTGCGACAATATTGTAGGGATGACTATTGGTGCTTTCACAAAATATTTACACAATGAGATTTTAGAGAAATAATCATCATTAATGTGGATATAATGACTAAGTGGCAAATAATAGAACAGCTAGAACAGTCTGCTAAGTTCAGACAATTACTTCACTTAACTGTAATGCAGCCTTTAAAACCAGGAAAAGAAAACACTTATCTGCCATATCACAATATTACGATATCCAAAATCTAAAACAATTTCTAGTCTCATATCATGATATTGATATAATATTGATATATTGCCCAGCCCTAATTGATAACAAATAATCAAAGCTGAAATGAATAAAAATAACCACAGTAACAAATTTAGGTGCCATTAAATGAACACCATATTTCTGATGTATGTCAAATTTTTTGCATTTGCAAGTTTGTCTGTAATGTCCATGTTGTTGTATGGCATTCGCTATACTACAATTAGTTTCTTGCCACCTAACAGTTGAATACCTTCATTCAGGGATGTACAATATGATTACTGTCATCAGTAAAGAGCACAAAACATTTAAATACAGATAAGCACAAGTCATCATATACAAGATTTTATGAACTTTTGAGTTAGGTTTATTGGAGTACTGTGTTGTATGCCAAAGAACTGGCCAATATTTTTTTTTTCAAGAAACAGCAATCTTGCATTTCTTGTCTTAAGTATTGTGGCAGCTTTGTTGTCACTATTAATTTGATTTCACAGCACTTTCTTTTAACAGTATGTCCAGTATACATATTAGGCCAGCACAACTGTAAAGCCTCTGTGATTAATTTCCAATAACAAGAGGATGAGACACAAAGAAGATTTCAGACAGGAAACAGATGTGTTACTTTTATTAAAATACATAGAAAACTACTTTGTGTGTTTCTTATATATTTGCTAGATTGCACAATGTATAACAGCACATAGAAAGCAAATTTGTTTATACTGTATCTGAAAACCTGAATAAAAACAAAGGATCCTTTGAAACGGGTACGTTTTAGCTTTGAGGAGATGAGTTATGTAAAACTGTTGGTGTGGACTCAAGTGAGTTTCTCAGCAGCAGAGTGAATAAAAAACACTGAATCAAACATTAAAAGATACATTTCAACTTCAGAGCTAAGTTCAGAAGTTGTGCAAAATTCTAGTGATAAGCTTAGTCACTTGCAAGTGGATGGGTATATTTAAAACTATGAGTCACAACAAGTGAGATGCAAGTGAGATATGGATCAGTGATGGTGTAAAATACTGTCTGTGCGTTAAGTACAGTGTGGGTATTCCTTCTCTACAGCTCATTACTGTACAGAGGATAAGACTGTGACTTGGGTCTCTGCTACATTGTCTGCCGTGAGAAGGTGTGTTTCATACCTGCACGGTTTTAGTGTGAGAATGGGCCTATGTCAGTATCAGTCAGTGTAGTCTAATATGTCATACTTGGCTTTCAGCGGTTTTAATTTTCCAACAATGCCACTTACATTTTGACTCTTGCATCAGTACGCCAGACATAGCCAACAGAGATCTCCATTTTGCATTACAACAGTTAGAAAATTCAACAAACAAACACATCACCATCTAACCAACCAACGCTTTGGACTATGTAATTTACAGAAGTCGCTACTTCACAAAATCTCTGAAATATCTTTGTCCAGAGCATACATTTATTTCTGATGGTTTATTAGAATTTTTATAGTTCTCTTAACTCAATACATTTCAAATATATATCATCACCTTTTTTTTCTCCACAAAACTTTATATTATTTGCTAAGTAGACACAGCTCAAATTTACATTACATATAAAATATTATATCATAATGACTTATTATATTGTGAATATTGATGTGAGGTGATTAGCCCTGTGTCACCCAGTCTGTTGTAGGGTTCTTATTCCATTGTGCATTAGTTTGGTGTATCTTTATATTTCAAAACAAGATCCAGGAGGCTACCTCAGGGCCTGTAAACATGGGATGGAACAGCTGCATTGGAATTTTTACTGAGGATGATTCATTGCACGTTCTGTAAAAAATGTAAACAATAAATAAATAATGAATTTGGATAGAGTAGCCACCCACATTCAGGGCTGTTTTGATTACATCCCTGCCAGATTTATTCTTACTGGGCAGGAAGAGTTTTGATGGGTCGAGTGAGTGAGCTCATGTTATTGGTGTTGGAGGAAACTTGAGGGCTCACTGTCTTTGTCGGCAGGCTGCTTGAGTGTCCCATTGATTCTTCTGCTGCACGCAGAAGCAAGGTATAGTTGATAGCTACTTCCTCAACTTTTCTCAACAGCTGCAGCCTTTGGGTTTCTGAACGAACTCCTCTGACCAACTTGATGAAGGTCTGAGTTAGCTCACACAACACTTGAAAGCTGGCTGTGACAACAGCAAGCATACGTGTTGGGCTTTTTTCAACGCTTGCCACTCGCCGACATGACGCTCTGAATTCTTTGAAGCGCACTGCCAGCTCTTGTTTGTACTCTGCAATCCGTGAAGGCTGAAGACGAGCCTCGCCCTCAGCTTGTGGGCTGTTAGCACACTGACGCAGGATAGCTAGCAACTCATTAGCATCCAACTGGGCATTTAGGAAACCATCAGGCAAGCTGAAGGTTTTCCCCTGTAGAGCCTGTACCCGTGCCAGGCTCCCCTCCAATGTACCACAGGCTCTTAGGTCAATCTCTTGTGTCTGTGGCTCCTCCTCCTCCTCCTCCTCCTCCTCCTCTTCCTCTCCACTGCAGTCCTCTGCATTAAGAACCTGGAGTGTTTTGCTCACTACAGGAAAGGTACGTGAATCCAGTTCCATGCCTGGCAGGACCTGAAGAGGTATGGAGTATGAGAGCTCATCCTTCTCACTGCTTTCATCTGCTGCCTCACACTTCCTGTAGCAGAAACAGAATGAGCAACATTTATCCTTGTCATCACTGTCTTCACTAGGCAAGGTCAGCAGCATCTCCCCAGTCCCTTCTTTGCTTTCTCGCAGTAGCTCCTCTCCCTGAATAAAAAACACACCCTTTTTTCCCTTCCCCTCTGCCTGGTGAGACTGTGTGTGCACTGGCTCTATTGGAGTAGGGAGCCTCAGTCCTGTGGCCCTCACTCTCTCCATCTCCTTCTCTAGACTCTTGGCTTTGGGCTTCACCTCAGCATAAACAGGTGTGCTAGTGCTGTTATCCAGTTCTCCAATGCTGTATCGCCTCTGGAGCTTCTTATATTGTGGTGCTCCCATACAATCTGTTTGTGAAGTACAGGTGGGCAAGCAGGAGCCCTGCTCTCCTCTTGGCTCTCTTGACTCAAGGCTGGTAGAACGTATTCGTGTAGTCTTGATCTCTAAGGTCTGAGGTCTCCTTGTAGCACCTTGGGTATGTGGGGCTTTGGAGACTGCTGGAGGGGTCTTGGAGATAGTTCTCTCTCTACCTCTGTGCTGTGTCTCTGTTGTGGAGCCAACTGGTGTGTCAGGTAGTCGCATGCCCCTACACATTCTCTTACAGTCACAGCTGCGTCGCTGCTCCCTGGAGATACCTGGTGCCTTTAGGACAGGGCTGGTGCGGAGCTGGCAGGCACAAGGAGTGCCTGAGGGCACAGGTGAGGATCCCTGGGGCAAAAATTCCCCCTGGGATGACTTGGGTTTCAGCAGCTCCTCTAAGAACTCTAGCTCATACTGGCGAACCTTCTGCAACTGAGCCCTTCGCTCATCTGTTTCTCTTCGCATTCTTGCTGGGAACGTAGCTGAAAGAAGGTTTCTAAAGCTCAAGAAAGGGGCACTGCGCTGGGACTTCCCCTTAACACTGCTCTGCTTCTTTGAGTCTCTGGCTGGAAGAGTAGAGACCTTATCTACAGAGGGGCTAGGTGTTGTTGGATCATCTAAAATAGGTAAGGATTTTATTGGGCATTTCTGTGACTCAGGATGGGATTTGCCCTGGGCACCCTCAGTCTTGCTTTCAGCCTCTTCTTTTCTCTCTGATTTTACAGGCAAACGAGGGGAATACTTTGTTTGTATTTGAGGGCTGGGTTTTGACAAACTAGGATCAGGTCCTCTCACTGCATTTTCTTTACTGTTAGCCAGCTGGAGGCCTTTGGCCCGAAGGCGCTCATCATCTGTGGGGGAGGAGGATTGAAACACGACTACCTTCTGAACCTGTGGGTCTTTTATTCTTAATTGAGGCCCAGGCTCCTGTTGCACTGGACATGTGCAGAAAAGGTCATCAACTGGCAGAAGTTCTGTAGAGCTTGAAGGCTTCATGGTCTCACTAGAGGCAGTCTCGGCATCTTGGCACATAATAGTGGGGGAAATCTTGGCAGAGGCAGTTCTGTCCACAGGCAAGAGGATAGGTAAGGCTTTGTTGCTAGAGTCTGTATTAAGAGGTGTTGTTGTCTTCCCCTTTATGCCTCTAGAAAGATTTTGACTCAGTGTCTCCCCAGAAGAATTTGATAATTTCTGATCTTTACTGACTTGAGTTGTCAGTGAAGCATCAGACACTTTAAGTTCCTCAGGTGACTTTGAAGAGGGATCAGGGGTGTTTGCTTTGGTGGACATGGAGTTTGCTTTCATTTCTGCTTTCTGTTCAGTTTGAGTGGTGTCTTGATTGCCTCCCTGCTCTGTTACAACACTGAGTATTGCAGAGTCTTGACTGGGGCTGACTTTAAAGGGAACAGTCTTGCTGAGGATTACTTGCTTGGGTGGACAGCCAGCACGAATCTGACCCACAGAGAAGGCCCCAGTCCCTATGGTCTTTGCAGTGCAGCCAGGGATAGCCAGGGGAAAGTCGCGGCGGCAGAGGATACGTTCCTTGTTGATATGGTGAGCCAGCAGATAGGCCTGGTTCTGGTTCTGTTTCATAGCTGACACCATCTCAGAAACATCTGTCAATTCAGAGGAGTTGGTCTCGTGGCCTGAGTCCAGTGATGACTCAGGTGTAATGGCAGCTAAGACAATCAGCCCTGAGGAGGAAGGCAACACAGCACACTATTAGGATAATCAAGAAACAATAAAAATACACACAGAAATCAATTGTTATATTAGTGTTTTACTTTAGTTATTGAATCAGACATTTGCAGTAGAGTGGATTCATCTTGATCACAAACAGAAAAATACTTTTGGAACAATTTCAGTTTGTTTACAAAGTCCTTAAGGGTCAGATTTATAGCCCCTCATAAGACTGATGCACTAATGGGCTTCCATCAAAGAACTGTAGATTTTGCCTGCAGATGCAGATATGTGTGTGCTTGAGAAATGTGCAAAGATGAGCACATTTCCTATTCTGACTATGTTCATAAAATTTGTCACAAAACGTTTATTTTTAATAATGGGGGCTTGTTTTTTTAAGACACATAATGCTGTGTAATAGTGAGCCGTTGCTTTTCATTTATCTAAAATATGCTGTTTTTCAATTGATTGTTTTCATATTGGTCTAGTTTAGGTTATTGGTCAATTTGTTTCGCATCCTGTAGGTATGAGGTAGTCTTGAACTCTACCTTACTTATATGCTGTCTGTGCAGTTATTACACATTCATGGCCATTTTAAAATCAGGAGATTACAGGATTTGCCATTTCACAATAATAATTATTAGTAATAATAAAAAGATGCTGCACTGCAAATGTGCTGTGTAATGTTAATTGATAAAAAAGTAAAAACTTTATTGGATTAGTTAGATTACTGCTGTTAATTCTGTGAGTGAGATGTGGGCCTTTGCATGACTGAGGCTGTTGACCTGCAGTCTGTGTTGGCTGTTGAGGGTGATGGGGGTAGTCCTCAGAAGCTGCCAAAGCCTCCAGTGCCTGTAAGGTAGACACCAGAGCATCATCAAGCTCCTGGGCATGATCTCGGACTGTTCTTGTGGCCACATTATCAATCAATGTCACAGGCACATCTTCCTTGGCTTGGGACAGCTTCCCAGAGGCGACCCCTTGGCTGGCACTGGTTCGAGCCTTCCTCCCTCTCTTTGGGTCATCCTCATCTGAACTGTTGTCCCTGAAACCAGGTGGTGGGGCAGCAATAGCGGGTGGTGGTGGTTGGAGCTTTGCTCCTGCATCATCTGCCTCCTCCTCATCCTCCTCTTCATTCCCTGGGGGCGGTAGGGCCATGAGATCAACAGCGCCTCCATCTCGGGAGGCACAAGCACTGGAGCAGTATTTCCCCGAGCTACCACTACTGTTCACTGCTGGTGATAGACCCTCTGCCCTGTGCCTGGCTTTGCAAGAGTCACAGAAGTATCGAGAGGTTTTCTGGGATAGACCAAGTGTTAGTGCTCGGATTCTAAATCCGGCATTCTCCACTGGTAGGCTCTCTGAAACCCCAGCTATTTCCTCTGTACTCTGCTGGGTGGGGTCTGACTTGGTGCGGGGCCGCCCAGGGGGCTCTTGAGAGATAAAGTTCTCATTTATGTCAAGTTCAGCCTCAGCGTGTGTTTGGAGCTCCTGAAATTGTTGTTGTTCTTGAAGGTGGACATGACACAGGCCTAGATGCTGAGACTCTGCAGGAACTATGGCCCTTGAAGACCCTGACTCTCTGTGCGAGCCCTCCCTCTCGTCCCCTCGTCGCCCTCCACTTGGCAAGCCGGTTGCCCCAGAACGTGGGTGGGCATGGTGGGAGCTTCTGTAATCTGAGGATAGAATTGTTAGAGCAGTGGAGAGTTTGAGGTGTTAAGAACTTGTGGGAATAGAGAAGATCCAGATGGGAAAGCAGAGTCAACAGCTGGTGGTCACATGGGGATTATTTGTTATTTCAGAGATGGATGTTGGAAGTTGAAGTTTGTTTGAGGTTGGAGGGTTAGATTCTGGTGGAATGTGATGGTATGATGATCCTTCTTTTATGTGGACTAGAAGTTGAGACAGCAGATGGCAGAGGATCTGTTCATGTTTGAACAAATGTTTGTGATTACAGCAAAAAATACAGCAAGATGCACTGTAAAATTCCATAATGTTATTATATCTTGGGGAAAAGAAATATGGGGTATCTCATTTCAATGTCAAGATGGAGATGGGAAGAGAGACAGCAGAGGGCGCCATGGGATGGTAGTTCTAGGATAACCTGGTAATGGTTTCAGTCAATGAAGAAGCAGATCAATGTCCATGTAGACTGAACATATGAAAATTATCAAATATTGCCTGACATGCAGTGTCTAATATGATGCTGATTAGATGCTGAAAGTACACTTTAACTCATACCATTCTAAATGTGTGATATGGGTGTTTTATTTTAAACTTTAAAGTAAACAATGTTGTTTTTTTGTAAATTCTTTTAACATTTGATATATATTACCTAATCAGAGCATATATTTCAAAATTAACCAATAGAGGCCAAGAAGACTTCCAACATACCTGCCTTGGTCAGCTGAGACTGACCAGTGGTCCGGAAGTAGATAGTCCTTTTAGGATCTACAAACAGCTTGTAGTAGCCGGAGATGAGGCACGCAAAATTACTGGCATCAGGCCATTCCATGAGTAGAACCAGGGGCTGCACGGGGTGGCAGGGAGGGGAATTAGGAGACTATTTAGGGGACAGGCAATGAGCATTGCCTGCTCATTTTGTAATAACCTGATGAAATTAAATTTATTAAACTGTTGAATGATACAAATATTACACATGTTGTGTCTTGGCTTTATTAGATGTCATTGTACTATGCATCTTTTGAGACTTGTTTTAATACCTTGGCCTCATGGATTGTCACCTCCACACGAGCCACTCCTTGGCTCTCTCGATAGAGCTGAATCTTGGCAACCCTGCTGAACTCGGCCAGAACTGTTGTGAGGTTGTTTTTCAGGTCAATCACATGACTAATACCATGTCGAGGACCCACCAGTAGTGTTGTAGCTGATTGTTTCTCATCCTATAGAAGAATACAGGAGGTTTACGATTATTTACATACACTATGGAACATAACATTATATTGTCTATATTGTCTTTAGACAGTTCCTTAAAGATGCTACATCAGTGCATTAAAAAGCAAGCTCCTTGTGCGGCTACATGTACAGCTTTAAGGACACATAAGGAAAATGAATGAAGCTAGGAATTAAATAAAAGAGATACACATGTAGTATTCCTGTACAGAAAGATTTAAAATGTATTACCAGTCCAACAGTGTGGAACAGTATTCCTCCAAAAGGTGGGAGGTCATTGAGTACACGCATGTACTGCAGCTTCCCTTGGAGCGGAGGGACCTGTGAACAGAATGACAAACAAGAAACTCTCATCTTTGAAAGAGGAATCCTCTTATAGGCAGGGCACAAAATTAGCACCAACCAACAGCCAAATGCCGGTAAAATATGAAAGTGGCCGGTAGATTTGCTTCACTCACCAGCCAAAACAACAACAACAATGGTAATGTATTGAGTGGCTGGCAAAATTTGAACATTTACTAGCCATTTGGCTGGTGGACAAAAAAGTTAATTTTGCACCCTGCTAGGCACTTTATATTTCCTCATGGGGGCACTGTTGAGCCACAGATGTTTCTATTAAAGTCTTATGCAACAGTTCCATCTATAAAGATGAGGGGCTTGTCTGAAGATAAAGGACTGGTTATCATGCAGACATAACCATAAAATACAATAAATTAAAACTCCTCTATAAAAGCAAAGTGTTGAGATTTAAATCTTCATTGTGATCAAGACAAGGGGAAATTAGGAAGAGGGCTCTATAAATTTTCAATGCTTATAAATGTGTAATAACAGCAGTATGTCTGGGAAGAGTCCCAGTCATTCAGGTCATGGTACATCTTAACTCAGCTCTTCTGAATATAACAGCAGTAAAACCATCCACAAAGAATTCTCAAAATATTTCAGAGATGGAAATGGTTACAATTAACATTTTGTGTTTATTTAGTTTTTTTTAATTTAGCAGCACCTTGTTGCCTGATGGTGGTGGATGCTGGTAGGTCTTCAGCAACTGAGACAGGCTCTTGCACACATTCTTCTCTTTGACTGTTGGAAGCAGAGTGAGGGGAAGGAAAGGCTCCAGTCCCCACTCTTTCCTGTGATAGAGAGAAGAGTGGTATACACAATAGAAGACAACAGTGGAGCGCTTAAACAGAATCCGGGGAAGATATCACAACAAAGACAAAGGAGTTTTTTTTCATCCCACCGAAAGACACAATGAGCCTACAGTAGCTCGCATCCTCTATAACTCATGGCTTGACATGGCCACCCTAGTCTATTACAAGCACTGTTCTGCTTCTGCGATTGTGTCGGCAGAAGCTAATTACTTGCTAGGTTGAGGTTTTGAAGAATAAATGAGCAAATTGAGGGATAGATGTAATTTCACAAAGCAATGGATTTCTTTGTCTCATAACGGCCTAGGGAAAAAGATCCTTTATTAATTTGAGTTTTGAATACTATTGGGATTAATTATTAATCATTTAGATATTATTGAATGAACAAACTTCACTGTGGGACTGTGTGATGTGGTACTCAGAATTCTTAATGCGGTAAAAAATGCAATACATCAATTTTTGTCTGTAATTTCTCATAAGTTCATTTGAAGGCTAATTTAGTTTGCGGACTTACTCTACATGCTTGAGAGAGATCTTCTGATTGGGCCTTGCGGAGGACACAGTGATGTAGATATGGAGTGCAGCCAATCGTAACGTGATGTCAGATTTCCAATCCATGCCAAAGCGCTCCTTGATTACGTCATTGCGACTCTGTGAGGACATAATGAAATGTTGTGTTGTTTCGTACACATCTGACTGCAAACAACACTGTTAAAGACTGGAATCCTTCTGTAGGTCATATCATTAATTTAATTGCCACGGGCAGCTTCCTAATTCATAAAAGTGTTAACGTGAATGCGACAAGAGCCTACAACATGGCCACTGTGTCTAAAGCCTGACTCAGGTGTTTGTCACGTCACTAACTCACCTCTAAAATCAGTCAAGAAGGCAAACATAATCTAATGAAAACCGTGAAATAAAACTAGCTGCCTACGAGAGCCTCTAATCACTGGCTCCCTCTCGACACACCCTGCTCTTCGAGGAGACAGTTCTCCAACAGTGTCATGAGATTGAATGACATCCTTCTAAATCCCCCTTTAATCCAGTGCTTTACCTGTATATAGAGATACTCAAATGCAGCGGGGTCCCTTCTCAGCAGGTCTGCAGGGTCCTTGGGGAAGAAGCAGATGCGGAACAGACACTTCATCCCTTGGAAATAGGTTCTATGCACCACCTGAGGGAATACGATAGTATCAGCTAGATAACCGATGACATTTTTGGTATTAGTCACAAATGTTATAGTATAATTTTCCATAGGTGAACAGGGTTGCTACATATTGGATGCATCTGTGGCGCCATCTGGTCTCAGCTCTGCGTTCATACTCCTAATCCCATAAATACATCCATCAGTAAAAGCACTTTTTTTTACTCATGTTTCTGTTTCTTACATGTGTCAGAGGCTGGTTCTCCTGCAATAGATGCAACCTCTGATTCTGGTCCAGACCACCTGCCTCCAGCACCAAGGCGAAGTGCTCAATGTAGCGCAGTGAGAGGCGGTCCTGCAGGGAGGAGATCACATCCTGGAAGGAGAGAGATGGAAACAGATTAGAGACTGAAACACATTTCCACCGTAAGAATACATTCTGCTTCAGCGAACACATGGATTTGATGTACGGAGGCTATTTTTACACAGAACTCACGCACTCCATGCTTCTACACAGTAGTTTGTCAAATTGATATCCATTTTCTGTTTAGGTACTTCGATATCATGTTTGTCATTTTGAGCAACAGAGAGCTTCCACAGATATTCTTTATTCTGCACAGTGAGTGCCTCCTATTTAAGAAAATAACATCTGTGTGTTGTGGAGAGCAGGGCAAACTTTTGTTCTGGTGCAGATCACTATCTATGAGTGATGTAGAGCTTTTCTCATATCCTCTTTCTAAAATGCACAGAGAACACTGTCTGAGGGGAAATTCATGGTTTATCACATACTACTGTGGGCTATGCCTAAGGATAACTTCTTTCCCCTCTTAATATATTGGAGGCTTGGACATTAAAGGGGATTCTGTTGGAGTGATATGTTATTATAGTATGGCTCAGTCTGAAGGCTCATTAAGAGACTTAAAATATGTGCCCTAATGGTTTGCTCTCCATAAACAATTACTTAGGCTTACTGATGTAACCTAGGCAACAACTGTCTCTCAAAAGCGAGGACAAGCAGTTTAAACAGTATTGAACTGTGCGGTTTGCATTTAATGACGCCTAGGGAAGTCACACAATCAACTGAGGGACCCACATAATGCTATAGATTGTAGCCTAGAATGCTACAGGATAGCTACTTTAGTTGACAGACATTCTAATGGGCGCAAAACTAGGCATCCTATTGTGCCATTGATTTAATCTGTATTGTTTTATTGATCTGTGACCTCTTATTATGCTGAAATTCCATTTAATTAGGCTGACAGGGGAGAGCTTCCACTATCTTTCCTTTATAGTGATGCTGTGCTTCTCCCTCCTTCTCTCCCTTTCTGTCCCTCCATGAGCAGAGGAGAGATTTGTGAAATCTAATAGAGTCTGCTTAATGAGTCTGCTCGGAGATGTCAGACTCATCATAGAGACTGACATAGAGACAGAAATGACCTCTGTCTGACTGAATTCATTTGTTGCTTTATGTCTTTAATCACGTTAGTGAGATTTTAAATTCCAGAAACTGATAGGATGACGTTTCACAGAATGAGAGCCGTTTTTTCTTCTATCCTCTGAAAACAATTGCCTATTAGATACATATGTGAGAAAGTGCGAATGGATTATATTGTTGAACATTATAATACACTATAATACTTTTTATGACCCATTGCACTCTTTTGTTAACGTGATATTATGATATAAAAATGTTGACATTGCTCAGCTCTTGTGGACATCAGACTCTAAATTCAGTTGCCTCTCACCTATGCACAGCTGTTGTGAATACATACCCTAACAGTGGTACGGCTATCAAATGTAAAGGACTTAATCTGTCCATTCTCCAAGAACACCTTCAACACATTTGGTATGAGTAGCAAGGAGTCGTCCTTGAGCATTGTCTGGAAGAGATTAAGGGAGAAACCAGTTTAGGTTTAGTGAAAAAAAAATGATGGATGAAGTTCAAGATCACCAAACATTATTTGTACAATACAAATTAGGTTTGTGCTTTGCTATTGAATGAGAAGCAAAAAAAGAAGGAGTAAAGATACAAACATGCCTCATGTGAACAACCAGAGAGCAGAAACAGAACAAACAGCAAATGATAATGAAATTCATTATTGTGCTTTCTGTAATAATTGTAGTATAGATTGTATGTAACCTGAGAGGCAAAACTTGCATTAAGGTTTTTGCTCTGAGTGGAGGGTAATAACTGAAGGTGACTCAGATGAGCATATCCATGTTTTTATCAACTTATCTCTCTCTAATGTGGATTATGGTGGCTGGACAGTAAAAGGACACTGTTTAAAGACATTTTAGTAAGAAAATCAACCTGTAGGGGGTGTGGGGGGGGGGGACAAAAATATAATTTAAAAATATAAATTTGAGTGGTGAGAGGGGTAACACACGCCTTCTCCCCTCCCTGTCGCTTTTTATCTTGCTGTGGGCTTTTTAAGAAAATGACTCAGTTCTCATTATGTAGTTTCAAAGAACCACAGTTGTGATCAGAGGAAAGGAGGGTATCTTAAAGTAATAAGATGTACCTAAGGGTTTTAATGTAACGTGGTGAGGATGCAGAGGGAAACAGCCTTGCAGCCCAAATGAAATCCTCCATAATTGCCAAAACAAGATCAGTCCTTTCCTGTGTTTCTTGTTTTTTTCAATCTCATGATGGGATTTGTAAAAACAGAATCCAGACATTACTCATGACAGTATAGGGATGTGGATTTATTGTAACAGTATAAACTCAGAAAATGTATTTAGTTGAAATGGAGAGCTGGGTCCACAGCAGATGCCTTGCAGTCTGTTTTTTGGAGAACTTAAGTATTCAGCAGGCTCAACAAGCTGTTCTTCTGAGCAGACTGGAAGCAACTAAAGCCTGAGTTATGAGGGAACAGATCTTTCTCCATACTGCAGCACTGAAGGGAGGGTGCATTAGTGAAGCGGCTCCACAAACAGGTCTATGATTTCCCATGACAAGCCACTATACCTTTGTCCTTGTTAGTGAGTGTGAGCCGGGGCTGATTTGTCACATGCAGAAAAAGTGTTATGAGAGAAAAAAAATCACAGCTCAATGCCGCGGCCTCATCTCTTTCCTCCTCTCTCTCTCAATAAACATCGGGCTAGGTGGCCGACACTGATAAGTCTCCAAATGATCAATCAGCCTGTGGCTCCTCATCGTTGCAGGCAGAGATTAAGAAATGTCTTGCAATTGGTTGGGAGGTGGTGGCTGAAACATCTAATAATTACCAATCATAGCATCTCCTGCACCAACAGTGCCTTATGTTCTGTAGCTTGAGCTCAGATCATTGGATTCACAATAGAAGAAGAGAGATCCAGCCTATCGTATAGCTGTAAACAGGAGCTGTTGGTATTTCCTAGTTAATGAAAATATCTCTACCTTTAATTCAATTTAGGTCTTCACATGATGTTGACCACTGGTATTGCCAGGCTAGAGTGGGTGGTGAAATCAGCTGTAATGAAAAGCAAGTTTGAGCTGTCTGCCTAACACTCTGTGTTGGACTAATCCAAAGGTTATCAGAGAGCTGGTGGTCCAAGTGATGAGCAATCTTGTTCTCTACTTTCTTCCATTAAGTTCAGGTAAATAGAAAATAGTGATGAAATGCCCTATCCTCTAACTTCTGATTCTTTATTGATTGTCTGTTGCTTGACATCTTTGTGTTCCAACTTTATTTACTGTGCTGTGTAACGTCCTTTTTAGCTAGTATGGCTCTAGGGATGGCAATGTCAGTCTGTTGATGGGTCGGTGTGTTGGTCGGTCTGCCTAGACTGAAATATTCAACAACTGCTGGAGGTGCCATGAAATTTTGTACAGGCATTCATGTTTCCAAGAAGATGGAGCCTACTGATTTTGGACTTTTCCAATACAGTTATAACATTTTTTAATGAATTATCTTTACAGCTAATGGATAGATGGCTGAATTTGGCACAGATATCCATGGTGCCCAGAGGATGAAGCCTAATGATTATCTAGCTCTAGCTCCGACTTGGAACTATCGACTTCTGACTTTGCAGTGGATTGCAGCATGTGTCTCAATTCAGGGGCCGCATCCTTTGAAGGAAGCGCTCTACAAAGGCTTGTCCTTTGTAGACCGAGTGTTGTTAAATGAGACGGTCTGGTTTACGGAAGATTTCCTATTTGCGTCACCAGTTTCCGCCCTTAACATTGCATCACGAAACACCGCTCCTGTCGCCTAGCAACCTCGACAGCTGCAGTTGACAATCGGGATACAGCTAGTAGAAATGGAGCCAGAAATTTTAATTTTATTATTGTGGCAGCCCATCCAGGTCCAGCAGCACCACCAGGGACTCCCTGCTCAGCTGAACCAAAATATACATAAACACATTTTCTAAGGCCTAATATTTATGAAATTGAATAAAAAAACTTTAAGGCCCTACAGACACCCTGTTAATCCACTTCTTATGTGCTTTATTTATGTTTTAAATAGTTGTAAAGACTGCTGTAAATGAAATAAACAATGTATTTAACAATTACTTTATTTTAATTCATTCATTCAATATTTTTTATTTTTCAAGTAATCTCTTGAGTAGAGAGAAGAGCCTGTCCATCCTCTCTCTGCTCTCCTGTCCTCTGCCTCCCTCTGCAACCTCATGTCTTCCTTCATGAGCCGAAGAAGCTCATCCTCTCTATCTCTCTTTCCCTTAAGTGGCTCTGGCTTCCGAGGACGGGAGGACGCGGTACGGTCATTCTGCAATTGGAACAGCAGTGTACTTACTGACAGCAGCAGCTCAGCTTCAACACAACTGCCTGAATGTACTGTGACAAAATAATCTCAACTAAAAGCTCCACTAACATTTTTTTTACTCACAAAAAAATAACCTCATTGACAGAGAGATGCAGTAAATTATGATATTCAGTCTGTAATGTAGCTATAATAAAAATCCAACCTGTTATGTAGCTTAATAAAAAAAATAGACTGATCTGTTCATTTTAATACATTTATTTAATACATTTACTGAAATATGCTGATATATGTACATACAGAGCCCCAGAGGCAGCACTGTTGTTCTGTCCTGTAAAAACATGAAGCTTCACTTTACGTTCAGACAAACTAATGTGGCAGCTACAATTATTAGATTTAATCTGAGACCAACATTTATCTTCCAAAAGGAATTGTATCATATGTCAAAATGCTACAGAGACATTAGAGCCAGCGGTATATTACCAAAGAGCTGCACAGATCAGTTCATCGGATCATATTTTTCCCGGGATGACGACGGGCGCTAACCGGATGATCATTTCAGGAGTCAGGCTGCTAGCAGCTGAGATGACTGGCTGGTCTCACCTGGCCGGGAGATCCTCACATCTCCAAATTTCCAAATGGGCGTTATTTGGATAAACTGACCACATATTAGGAATCTAAATGGTTACTTTCTAAAAAAAATATTAACATGATATGTTAACAGTCCTACAGCAAAAATTACAACATATTAGCCTGGCTCACAATCTCCGCCAGATCCCTGCTGGTTGGTGCGAAATGCATTCTGGGATAGGTTGGGTCACGAAGGATCCATCTGTTGGCTCCCTTCAAATTCAGGCAAAGAAGGCTGCATTTCTCTGCCGCATTTGAAGGAGCCTTCAAAATGCAGCCTTTGAAGGACGCAGCTCCTGAATTGAGACACAGCTTCCTCCTTGGCCACCAGACATCTCCTCATACATCTGCCACACAGCAGGTCCCACTTGCACAATGTAAAGAATGTAACTCAAGCCACATAAGTGTTTTTGTAGCTTGTAGATGTTGATTAGTATGGTAAACAAGGTGGGAACATGAGAGCTGTGCCATGTTCAGCAGAATAAGATTGGACCCTAATGTGCGACGTGTGTCTGCTTTCAAAATGCCTTTGTAAAGAAGTGTAGGTTGCTCCTGTGAGAATCACAGTGAAATCAGTCGGATAAGCAATTTATTCAAGGCTAAACTGCTGGACCAAAGGCTCGCTCTCACACACAGTAGAGAAGCCCCGAATGAAATAAGAGGATGGAGAGAGGATACTTGGAGCTTTTGTGATTGCTGATCAAACAAAAGAAATGCGCAGTGGGAGAGGGAGGGAAAGGGTAACAGCATGTGTTTTTGCGTGCATGAGATACATGACAAGTTGAACTTACTGAGTCTGGGTCGCTGATGGACACTTGCTCTGAAAAGCGCACTTTAGGCGGGTTAGTTCGCAGGCGGGCCTTTTTGGCTGCACTTATGAAGGCAGACTTAGGTGACTGAGGATAAGAAAAGAGAGAGGAACTCAACTGAATCAGCTTGAAAGAGGAGGTGTAAATGAGTCAAAAAAAAAAAAAAAACCTGTGAGTGCCAGGGCTAAAGAGACGTGTGTTGGAGAGCTGGCTAATGCTGCTGCAATGCGACAACTGCAAACCTGCTTTAAACATGACACTCACCTGTTCAAATTTCAAATTACTGTGCTTGTTGCTTTGAGCACAAGGAAGATGTTAACCACTTAGAGCCATCAACACATTGGCAAGTCCCTGCAGAATAGCTGCATAACTCATAAGAATATGGGACTCCAGGCTTTAAATTACCAAATTGAAAAAAATTAAAATAAATTCAGAATCAAATTAATCTACATTTTCGTATCAGTATTTGATCTGCTAAAAATATCCAGTTCAGTTAGGCGTTTAAGAAAATACACATTTTCATTTTCACTGTATGGATGGTTGTACACACAATCTTTATTTAACATGGTCTCGTGTAGGTGTTTATGTGCCCACATGGAGCTTTTCTGAAAGGGGTTACCAGAAAAAGAAATTACTCTAATGTGTAGGCATGGCCATGAATACTAATGTATGTCTGCACGGCATTTGTGTGCTCTTTTCCAACGGAATACCGTACAGTATCTCTGTATGATTCAGAGTGAAAGGAAAAATGTTAAGACTGATGAAGAGTAGGAGAAATCCCGAGGGAGGGGAACATGAAAGAGAGTGAGTGTCCTAATATACTACCTGATGGGGCTGCAGCACAGTGAGAACTATAGTGTCTTTGCAGCGTCTATGGAAAGACAACAGAGAGTGGAGTGGGTTAGATAACGCCATGAACAGCATGGTATTTGGAGAGCTTCTCCAGTTTATATCTGCCATTTCCTCAATGTCCTTCAGCTGCAAAAGGACTGACTCATCCACAGGTTTGTGTTGATGTAATGCATCACCAGCAATAAGACACAGTTTGTTCCTTTTGATCCACTCTCTTTACCCGCGGCCTCTTTACTTTTTCACTTGCCCATGCTGCTGGTCCCCTGGCCTGCACCCCCTCCGGCTCCCCCTCCCTCCCTCCTGGGACAGTAAAGGATGTTACCTTACAAGGTCTATGACTCTCTCTCGGGGCGCGTCGCTCACCGTCTCCTCGTTAATGGCCAAGATCTGGTCTCCAGGGAGAAGCTTGCCAAATGAGGGGCCGTCTGCAGATAAGATGGGACACACAGACAGCAAGCAAAATCATATACATGCAGGAAAAATGAAAGTTTAATTTAAGTCATCATAGGATCTATGTATACTGCCATTACTCTTCCTGTCTTCTCTGTCTCTCTTTCCCACACACACACACACTAACCAGCAGAGACGGAGCGTACAATGACAGGCCTCTGGCTGCCTGCAATGAAGCCGAAGCCTTGAGTCGGGTGGCGCTGGATGGTGACCTGTCGAGCTGAGGCAGGACTTAGGGTACCACTGTCCATACCATCTTGGCTCTCCTCTAACATTGCAGAGCTGCAGAGTACACACACACACAAATTGATGAGTGACAGGACAAATAAATGTAATGTCATAAAAATACGTGTATTTTTACAATTAGAGAATGAGCAATATTCTGTTTGTGCAGAGAAAAACAAGTGTCTAGGTCACATGTAGTATTGAATACCTGTCACATGCGTTCGTGTGTCCATCCTGGACCTTGGCCATCCCCTGAGAGGAGGGAGCAGCATGGGACAGGGTCGCACTGCAATGGCTGCTCTCTGTTTTGCAATCATTCACCTGCACAATAGAAGAGAGGAGACATGGGGTGCAAGCAAAAAAAAAAAAAAAAATTGACACTGTGTTTGTTCCTTTTGTACAGTTTTTTGTTATTCATTGTCTTGGTTGAAACCACAGCTTGTCTAAGCATACCAGACATTTTCCACTGTCAACAACAAGTGGCGTTTGGCTCCTTATAAGGTTCTGCATTGTGCTGAAAAAATGCACAAGATGGAAGTAAAAATGCAGGCATTTTCATTGAAATATATTTGCTAAAAGCATCTGACATTTGAGGCCGGCATTTAGGAAAACAACATTTATCAAGGACTTATAGCATAATGCACATACAGTATTTAACACATTAAGGTCTCTGAATCTGCCAGTCTCTCGCCAGTGTGGACCAAGCTACTGCTGTGAGCCACACATGCTCTTTTACAGATTCCTGTGTGGGAGGCAGTGAAAGCAAGATTACTGAAAGACCGAGAGTGTGAGTGTGTGTGTGGCCCGTGGGTTTCTGTGTTTGTGGCAGAAGAATGACAGGAAAAAAAATGCCTGGAAATGATTGTGTGAGGGAAAGAGAGACAGATATTTAAGCTCATATCTTGGACTCTGATGATTGCTGACTAAAGATGAGACACTGATTGTGATGTTAATGGCACAGATGGGCTAAAAAGGAGAGAGACAGATAAAGAGCATGGCAGTATTGCTCAGGATTATTATGCAGGGATACACTGTTGAGAGAAAATACCTTCCCGGGTGCCACAGGCAGAGAACAAACTGTCAGTAACAGGAGGCTGAGTCACATTAGTCAATAGCTCAGATTCATATTCTTGTCACTTGCTGTTTCTCATAACAGTGGCTTATAGGAGGGCATGGCTCATTTACAATTCCAGTGGTGCATTACTGATCTCTACCTTGTGACACGATATCAGATGAGAGTTGATGTATCATAGATAGGCTTCATTTTGAGCTCAGTCCATGACCAAAAATCCATTAAGTTATATGTGCTTTGAATTTCAATCATACTAATCATTTAAAAAGATTAGATTTAAATAAAAATGTCTGTATTCAATAATCAGATGACTTACAAAGGATCATCTGTCTGTATCAGAAGGTGCACATCGGTGACAAATGATGCTCCGCCAGCTGGTTCTGCCTCTAAAAATGATTACATGTTTTTGATTGAGAATGATTATCGTCTCCTTTGATTCTCCCAATGGATTCTGACAGTGCAGTTCAATCCCCATTTATTCTCCTTCTTTCTGACCATCTAATGGCTTCCTTTATTCACCATCTGTCTCCCTCACCAGTTGCTGGAAGGACACCCTTTTTTGTTGGATCTTCAAGGAGGCGCGAGCGTGACCATTCATCAGGTGTGCGCGATTGCCGCGCGTCACTATGAATGTCAGTAAATCCTCAGCGCCATCGCAGAGAAGAGCCAAGATTTGTGACCTCAGCAAGGAGACAATATAAATATCCCTGTTGTCCAAGCCTGCACTTAGACCTTGCTCATTATTCTCAGAGCCCCCATTGTAGTCTGTAAATCCTGAGTCTTTTGTACATACAGTGTGATCAAATAGGAAAACTGAAATGCGGCTGAAACCGTGCACTGCCATCATTATACGAATGCACATAACCATTACTGAGTCTGAAACAGAGGAACAACTGCTCCTCTGTCTGCTATTTTTCCTGTGGCTTTGTGGACTCCACACAGAATTTACAGCTCTAAATTCTACACTCAATTTCGAGATGAGTTTTCAGAAAGAACTGAACAGAAGGGAGACTGATGAAGGTAGCCGCGGGACACCGGAGCTTACACGTCTGCAGAGATTAACAGCCATTCAGCAGAGGGGCCGACCTTTTACTGAGAGAGGACACCAAGGAATTCTGTCAAGAAATGATCCCCAAGGGCATCAGAAGGCCTGCCCGTTGCTATGACTACAGCTCTTGGTAGCTTGTTGAAGCTCGTGTGGACGGAGGAGATGGTGGGTGGATGAGAATAGTGATGTGGTCGCTACGAGGGAGAGAGGACTAGTCGGCCGCTCTCCGATCCCGCCGTAGTCACAATGGCCAGAAGCCAGCGTTTCCTCGGGCACCAGAGGTCAGAGCAGCAGATACCTGCTCTCTTCCAGTGTCCCAGTCGGCAGCAGCTCACCAGGCCTCAGGGGCTGCGAAGAATGACCTTTACTCATTATCCGCCCAGGCCTGCATTCTGACAGGTTTATCATTAGCTTGAGGGACACTGTATTTTGTACAGCAGCAACGATGCTTAAAAGGCTCTGTTCCAGTGTGATCAGGTGCACAAAAGTGGCTGTGACAGCCGCTGATTGATCAGTCAATTAATCAGTCAATCAGATCAATCAAGTAGTCGTGCCATCCATCGGTAAAAATACTGATTATAGCTGTTTTAAATTTGATAGCCACAATTTCTGTTTCAAAGGCTGGGTCCATGATGCTGGGTGGGGGGGGGGGTCTGTGTGGCAGCCAGGAAACAGCTACCAGAACTGACTTAGTACATATCTTGAGGGCAGTTCAGACATGCACTGAGTGAGAAGAACTATTTAATGTTTTATAAACCAATAAAAAGACTTGAGGAATAACGTGAAAATGCTGCTCTGAACACACCGTTTGTAAAGTTACCTCTACTGACATCAGATCGTTCACACATGCCCACAAACGGCTGTCTGTTCTGTAGCCTTTGTTGCGTGTTGCTAAAGAGGTTCCATAGTTTGCTCACATTGTCCGCTCTCATAGTTCAGATCGTATTTGGGCTTGAACATATACAGATGTATTTGAGAAGCTGACATTTTGAGTAAAGAATGAGAAAAATGCGAAATCCAACCACTATTGTTTGTTTATGTAGCCTCCGGAGCTGCCAGAAGTCTGCCAAGGGACGAATCAGAACAAAGTGTGCTCATCAGACAGGAGCTAAAACAGCCTGTTTCAGATAGAGGGTGAACTGATAAATATAAGATAATACAGCATTTTTTGAACTGTAAATCATGGAAAGATATTCCAGTTGAGCCCCAGAATAAAAATGTAGACCTAGAAATGTGCATGATACATCCCCTTTAAAATAAATTCTAAAAGTGACAAGAAACCAAGGCGGAGACACTAACATGTGCTCTTCTTCTGGTCTTCCATAAAACACCTGCGAGTTTTATATAATCGTAGCTGACCTAAGGTTATTTCATACTGTAGTTAAATCTGAAAGGAGGGTGTTGCCAACTGTCACATTTCATTTGTGGCCAACAAAACGGATCCCAGTCCAAGATGAAACCCAGATTAAATATGAATATGAACTATGGCTGAAAAAAAAAAAAAACAACAACTGATGGTCAAATGTTCTTTGTGTCATATAATTACATAAGTGAAACCTGTTCAAAAAATGTTGTATGGAATTGAATTGCATTATTGAGACGAGAGTAACAGCCAGCAGCTGCTATTGCTACTGTGGAAACTGGATAGGCTCTACAGGAAATTTGCCGTGAAAGAAGGCAAATTAGTTTAGTCTGAGAGCAAAGATGAAGGCCATTGTGAATACAAATAGTAAAGGCTGAAAGCAGTACTCCTGTTGTGGAAAATTTGACATACCACTGAGAACCCTCGAGGAGAGGGTAAATAAGTTCTCCTGTAGCTGTCTGATGGTTTGTATGGAGAACTGCAGAACACTTACAGTTTGCTCATTTGTTTTTTATTTTAATTTTAATTATTTTGAATTTCCCTCAAGTTCTGTCGTTGTTCTGTGGACGCTGTCTCTTTTTTACTCACTCAGTTAGTGTTATCAGTGGCTAATAGAGGATGATGCTAATGCTAAAGAAAGTCACAATTCATTGTGCATCTGTCTCAGATCATATCAACCACAGAAATATTATCTGCTCAAAATTATAGAAATCGTTGAAGACAAAAAGCTTTTCAGTTCTTGCTTCTAGGCCTCAAAGACACATTCCTAAAGAGGGTAGCATTGGTTCACATAATTTTACAACACACAAAAAATATGATCAACATCATCATGAGTTTGATGTTGAAATGTAGATGCCTTGTTTAGTGATTTACAATAAGCATTTAGTCATTTGATCACATGTATCAGTGGAGAATATTGTAGAAAAATATGAAAAATTGGTGATATAGCCTTTTTAATAAAATCGCTAACTTCAGCAGGCGTACCAGTATGGAGGACGGAGATGTTGAAGACATTGATTTATGCATTTAGGCTAAATGAATGTAATTATAACTGCTCGTGCAACATATATATTCAGACTTAATTAGGTTAGGCTATTCCCACACGCAGGAGTTATGGCTTAGCCTTTTGGATGCTGCATCTCAAATGTAGATTCTTAATTATGGTTTAATAGGAATTAAGGAGTCAATTCCAGTGACAATTAGCATAGCACTTCCACACGGCACTGAATTATCTTGGCTTCTGTTGATGCTTGAGGAATTTTCACTTATTTTACTGTTGCACTAATTGTTAATCTCTCTGATTAACTGTGTTTGGTAAATGCCTGAATTATAAATTATAATTTGAATCAGAGATGGAATCAGCTGTAGAAACTTGGGAGTTGTGCAGCACTAATTGCAAATTGAGTAGAGTCATAAGTCGTAAGTATGTTATTGGATCACAGCCTTAAGAAGCCAGGAAATAGGTGAGTACTATTGCAGTGATTACTGACAGAGTCTAGCTGACTAAATAATTAATGAACATAAGAATGTTACGCACCAGTGCTGGCATTTTGTGAATTCCATCTAAAATTGTCTTTCCCTTGTGAGGAGTATGCACTACTGTAGTTGTTTGTTGCTCAGTTTTTGGTGGCACCACCATTAGAAAACTGCTCTGAGTGAACTTAATCACATTTGAATACGTAAGCCGAAACTGAGGGGCTACGCATGGAAGCAATGGTGGTAGGAATCATTATAGGCTGGGTTATAGTCTAAGGTACTTTGATAGCTTACAAGTTTTTTAAAAGATGTTCATTTTCAAATATAAAATATATCTAAGAGAGGTTTCTATTTCACACTGGCTCATTCTCTTACACACAACAACACACACAAACTTATGAATTTATAATATCTGGTTGTCTCTACAGTCATGTAAACATCTAGAAGAAATATGTAAGTTAATCATAATGCTATTAGAAAAAATACAGTCAAATTCAATAAGGTAACTTATTAGTGTAATTAGGAACTGTGCTCAATGAGAGCAACAGCATTTTCTTTGATGCTTGAGTAGTCTGGGTCAAGGGCTTAGGAATTAATTTCCTGAATTGGAATATATCCAGACAGACACTAACCTCAATTACCTTGCTGTAATGAGCAGCAATGGAGGACAGTGTCAGTGGTGGGTGCCGTAAAGAAATGAGCATGTGTGGTGACCTGCACCAGTCACACACATGTTGCTTTCTTACACATGAACAATTCGTTGTAGAGAAGTGATCCTGCAGTGTGCATAATCTCTCCCAGGAGATGTTTTCTTCAACTGTAGTCCAAATGACATCAGAAATAGGAAATGTAAACCCTGTAAATTACTGTAAATATTAAATATGTCATGGGCCGAGTAAATATACAGTACATAATAAGTTGATCAAGCTAATAGCAGTGTTGAATGTCTGATGTGCAACAGTCACGTGTCCCAGAAAGATTAACTTTCTTCCACAGAAAACTCAGAAAACAACATTAATGTTTATTTTTAATATATTAAAAAAGGGACTACAAACACCAGCAAATATAATGCATTATAAAGATGTTAGATCTTTCAATTTCAGTTAATTTTGCAAACTTACAGTATGTACAGTATATAAAGTCAGGTTTCATACTGATACATCCCATTCAATCACAGAGAAATCCTCTGTCAGCCTGCAGCACAGGCTGCCAACATTTCGTATCAAATGTAGCAAATCCTTGAATCTGCAAAAATCCTGTTAGGATTATGAAAGAGGCGACACAATAATCTCCCCAGTGTACTGTGAAATGAGCCCTCCTGGACAAAGATACTCTGCCTGTCACATGCATGGCCTCTAGGAAGCCGCAAACATGAAAGTCATTCTGGCAGCGCGGTACAAACTGTCTTCAATCTGTTTTCAATTGCTGGCTGTGATCAAACCTATACTCAATATTTATGCTGTTTTTTGAAAGGATTTGAGATTTGTGACTTTTGGTGATAGACAGACCTTTGCACTGAGAGAGCCAATCAAATGAAACCATCAACAATGGGCCTAATCCTTTCTGTCACTGCAGACTGCCCCAGCCAGACCTGCAGGACAACACGACCAATTCACTCTATTGGGAAAATGAAGGCTGATATATGAAAGTCAGTTCTGGACCTCCTGATAAACTTTTCATTGTATTTTTTATCTACAGTATTGGATCATTTAAAACCTTAGGCAGTCCTTTGACTTAAATTGGAAGTAGCTCACGTTTCTTTTCCATCCTTTTATTGCAAATCCCTCCACTCCTGTCCTTCAGCATTACTATGCAGTATCATTCAGCCTGTCTCTCTTTCATATACAGTACCAGTCAAAAGTTTGGACACACTTTCACATTCAAAAATGTACATTAACAATGACTTAAATCTGTCTCTGTATGTCACATCTAATCTTCTCTCCGGATTTTTTTCTCACTCTTGCAGGTCGATTTTCCAGCCAACCAGTCTTACCCCTGCTGTCAGGTAAACAATAAAAACTCAGTCTCCAAATCTATAAGCCTCACTTGACATGCTGGCTGCTTACTGAGTCCACACAATTGCCATTTCTGTCATATGAAATAAAGATACAGCTGCAGGTCCCATCCCTCTGTCTGTCTCTGGCTGTGTTCACCTGCTGGCCTGCCTGCCAGCATGACTGCATCCTTTCCTCTCTTTAAACAAATGGCCTCCCCAGCATGGCCAGATGGCATCCATTTAGCAACTGGTTTCTCACTTTCACTATCTGAACTTGTTGCCTACCTAGACTGTTTCTCTGTTTTTTCTCTCTTAATCTCTCTGTCACTGTCTGTCTCTCCGTCTGTCGCCACCCAGTCTCTTTCCTCCAGCGGCCAAAGCTAACTGCCTATTTGAAAATGGATTGTGGCTGTAGGTAAAAGCGACAGCTTGAGTGCTGATTGATGCAGCAAGGAGGGAGAGCATTGGCTCTTCTGGATGTATTTTGTGTGGCAAATGTCCACTGAATGTTTCCAGAGTGTTTACTGAGTTGTTGAGCACTTTACCTTCCTTGTCTTGCCAAAAAATTAGCCACTGTCTTTATTTTTCACTGTCCAATGTTGGGCCTGTGGACCTAAAAGGGTGACATGGTTATGTGGAGAAAGGTTGTCATGTCAGATATGCACCTGTTGCAGCTCAGTGTAATGTGTGTTCAGCCTTTCTTACAAAATGTGCTTATGTCTGTATAGGTGCACAACTGTGGATATCTGAAAAGAGGAATAGTGTGTCTTCAACAGCAAGGATTCCCAACCAAAGGTACTTGTAACCCAGGGGGTACCAGGGGTTTATGTGGAAAGATTGCGGTATAGTAATTAGAAATTATGATTTGGTAAAATGTATATGCACAAATTTGTGTTTTGGAAGAAAAGGAGCACATAAATAGGATAAAAAATTGGTGTAGGGCTAATCTTATAATGTTTACAATAATAGTATATT
Source organism: Scomberomorus guttatus (assembly GCA_038419695.1). Classification (NCBI taxonomy): domain Eukaryota; kingdom Metazoa; phylum Chordata; class Actinopteri; order Scombriformes; family Scombridae; genus Scomberomorus; species Scomberomorus guttatus. Next base: position 19,754,294 of record CM076452.1, on the reverse strand, counting down.
TATTGTCGCAATGACCTATAAAGTACCAGCTATGATAAACTGACAGCACAGGTCTCCCACTAATCTGAGTTGTAACAGTGCTGCACCACGTGCTGTAATTGAGAGTGCACAGTTTTCATGCTAGTTAGCAAGCTAGCAGAAAAATCAAAAGGGTAAAAGTAATGGATAAATGGTTGACGTGTCCGAGTGGTAGTAGTACGATACAACAAACTTGACCAAACTTATTCAAAGAAAGAAAAAAGAGACCAAGCCTTAACTGTGACAATTCCAGGATCACTATGTCTTGTATGAAGAATATTCTAACAATATCCACTTTTATATCATCACATAACATCCAGTGTAAAATCAATTCAAGTGAACAAATTAAGAACATTGCTGATGGTGTCAGTAAAGGTGTATTTGAGCTAATCTCACAGGGCAGCGGCTGTCTACTGTTTTACAGGATCAGCAACAAGGCACAATTTTCCAAGTTGTGTTCCTCTCCAAGGTCTCCTGGTCGCCAAGTGTTGAAATGACCTCGGCAGATTATTTGGGCTATAACCCCAATCAAGAGCCCTCTGAGTGCAAGCAAGCAAAAGATGATGAACATCTTGAGAAAAGTTTTGGATGAGAGCAAACTGCAGGGGAAGAGACTGCAGTCACAAGAGAGTGCTACAGTATGTGCTTCACCCAAATGTGTTTTGTTTATTTTGCGTCTCTACAAGTTGTCATTGTCATGGAGATGGAAATAGTAAAAGGTTAAAAAGGATCTGAAAAAGTGAATGGGGTTTGGAGTGGATGTGACTTCTTCACAATGGAGTTCACAACCTCGAGGAGAACACCAGCACATCATTTCGCTTTCCTTTCCAAATTCCATCAAGCAACATACACACAAAACAAACCCCCTCTGGAAATGGATTTCACTGGAAGCTGTAACTTTGTTAACACACTGGCATCCTATCGTTCTTACCTGGACTGAACTCCATCTACATCTCTCTCCCTCCTTTTCTTTGAGTCAATGTTTTCGTTAGCATCTCGACCAAGACAAATGAAGATGAATGATAGTAGACAGACTTCATCATGCTACGTCCCACAGTGTTATCTGAACAGTATAAACAGATGTATCTACGAATGTCACACATCAATGATTAATTCCCACATCTTTCCCATAGTGTGTCTTTCTGTCTTCGTCTTGTGTCAAAGGCTAGACACCCACACCATTGGGACCTGACTCATGTGAGCTTCAGTAATTTCTGAAAACGCTGAATGAGCCTAAAACATGACACATGATCAGGCCATCCAAGCAGTGGATAAAAGTCAGGAGTTGGCACCCTATGCTGCCTACGAGGTGAAAAAAAACCTCCTATAGGCAAATCTAGATGTTAAAATATGATCAAAAGACAACATCTGCCTCGCCACATGTTTGAATGGTTCCTTGGTTGCACTTGACTGGACTTGGCTGACCTGTTGGTCTTTGGTTTAGATGCTCCTCTGACTCACTCCTACATTATTAATGTGATCATTGCACCACATGACCTTCACCACAACATGGAAATTAATATCCCACCCTCTAGAGTGCACAGTCTGCAGACAAACTTAACCCCTCAACCTCTCTGTGAAAGAGTGGCGATAAGCTGGCGCCAGCGAAGCGGTGCGCTCTGACAGGAACAAAGGTTAGAGTGCCACCACTCTGCTCTGTAGGCCGGTCTCTTCTCTGAGGGTCTTATATCGGCTTTTACCTGCTGTGTATGTCTTTATAGTGTCTCTTTGTATCCTTACTGCTGTTTGTGGAAAGCAGTAGAGGCTGTGGGAACATTTATTTTCTTACTGATTTACTGCAATCATAAAATAATTATCACGTGATCTTGACACAGTATACTTTGTTTTGTTGTGATCACAGAAAAAACATAATTCCTATAGAGCTGAAATGTTGATTAATTGATATCAATTTTTTGGCAACTATTTTTAATAATTGTTTAATCGTTTTTCAAGAAAAAATGCCAGAGAGTTTATGATTCCAGATTTTGCAATGTGAGGATTTCATACTTTTCTATATGATTACAAACTGAGTATTTTGGGGTTTTGAACTGATAGTTGGATAAAACTAATTTGAACATCACTTTGGGCTCTGGGAAATTATAATGGGCATTTTTTCATTTAAAAGCCAGAATGATTAATTGATTAATTAAGAGAATAAATCGACTGAACTCTTATCTTCAACAGATAGAAATTTGAAATATTCTGATTTATCTATAAGCATCAATCATAATCTCCAGAGTTTACATCATGTCTAATCTCAGGTGAAGGTCACAATATTGTAAATAGAGTTTAAACAATTAGTCAATCAATTAATAAGTTGTTTGAGATAACATTAAGTGGCAACAATTCTGCTAATCCAAAAACACCCCCAAAAAATTCTTGTTCCAGCTTCTCAAATGTGATATCTTTGGATTTTGGACTGTTGATCAGAAAAAAAACAAAAACAAACAAACAAAAAAAACCAAAAACATTTACTCTGGCTTTGGAATATGTGATGGGCATTCTTTCACTAATTTCTAGCATTTAATAGACCAGATGTTTAATCAATTAATTGAGAAAATAATTGGCAGATTAATTGATAATGAAAATAATTGTAAACTAATTTAACTGTAACTGACTGACTCAGTCACACAGGCTCACTATCAGTCTGTATAGTAACACGAGGCTTTGCGCCTAATTTTTATTCACTACAGGCAACACTGTAAGAAACTTGATTGAACTGTGATTTTTACAGTAACTGGCAGCAATTGACAAGTAACTTACTGTCATTTATTTTACAGTAAATTTCTTGTCAACTGCTGCCAGTTAGTTACTGTAAATATAAACATAGCAAACTTACTGTATAACGAATTATAGTAACTTTACTGTGTTTTTATTCACAGTAGCAATATTGTAGCTGTAAAATGAAACACCAATATAATTATACTATATCTACAGTTACTGTAGTTGTACGCAACTGTAAAATAAAATACAGCAATTTTATGTCACTGTGTATTGGATTACAGTACCAGACATTTTGCACTAAATTAGATTATGGTTATTCATGTAATGCTGTAAACTTTCAAACCACACTTAAATTTCAGTAAATGAGTACAGAACTAACTCTTTAAATGACAATTATTTATTATTAACTGTTGAACCGGAACAAACGTATTTACTTATTTTCATTGCAGGGATGGTGCATACCGTGTTTACAGAAATCTAATGGCCTTCTTCCATATGGCAGAAATATCCATGCTGTAGTGGTTATTTCTGCCATATGGAAGAAAGCCATTTTTCATAGTGAACTGCTGTAATTATATCTGTGATGCACAGTGCAAATGGTTTTCCCTCAGACAGGACAGCAGAACAAAATAAGTTGTTTACCCTTAATGACATATTAGATGTGCACTGGTTTGCACAGACTTGAGTAAAAGAGCTTGTTGCCTGCTGCTTTTCATCTGCCAGCTCACTGTGGCTGTTTCTTCTTTTACCTTTCCTACTTTGCAGCATGTAAAACGGATCTGCTGACCAAACAGCACAAACATTTTGCTGTGTAGACCAATATTTACTGACCAACAGTACAGTCAGTTTTTGCCTTTCCCTGTACATGCTTCATAATAAAAGCCACACAGTGGTACACCAGTGAGAAGCTTTTAATGTGATGTAGCAGCAGCAGGAAATGTTTGGACTGCACAGGCATCAACTTAACACAGTAAATAAGAACATTTTCTTTTCAGTGTTTCCAGTTCTTATAATTTATGAAAACCTCTACCATGTTGCCTTTACCCATAAAAGAAGCATTTTTCTGTCCTCTAAAATAATTCTGTAACTCACGAAGTCAACAAAGTTTTCAAATGTATATCAGGCATGTGATTGACAAAGGACAACCCACGCCCCCCGGGTTTTTCTGTCCATCAGACAAAACAAGCAGTTTGAAAAAGTCACCTTGGACAGTTTTCTGACATTTTACAGACCAAATGATTAATTGTCAGATTAATCAATGATGATAATCTTTTTTTGCAGCTCTAATCAGATTAGGATTATATTCTCAATTTAATTAGTAGTTGTTCAGTCTGTACAGTGACAGAAATCAGCTAAAAATGTCCATCTCACTTTTCTAAGAGTCCAGACTGACATGTTTGAATGTCTTGTTTTGTCTGACCAACAGTGCAAAACCCAAAAATAATCTGTTTACGAAACGAAAACAGAAAAAAGAATCAAATCCTCAAACTGGAGAAGCTAGAATCTGTAAACTTTAGGCAATTTTGCTTGGAAAATAACTAAAATGGTTAATTGATAATCAAAATAGTTGCCAAATAATTTTCTGTCAATCAACTAATCGATTACTTGACTATTTGTTTCAGCCCTGACTCACATTCTCAAAAGCACTCAGTGTTTGTGAAACCTCCTTGTTGATATAATTTGTGCACAAAATTTCATTTACACATCATTTTTTTCTACACATTTACAAACTTGCATTTCTCCAGCAGAGGTTTTGACAGGTTTAAAGGATGATTTACGAGCACACGCTTACTGAGTTTTATATCCCATTTCAAAACTATTACTATTCCATTCTATAAACAGATTTCAATTTATTTTTAATATTACTTTGTTTATTTCATTATTATTATAATTACCTTACTTTTGTCTATTTTTATTCTTATGTGTTGTGTTTTTTGGGAGCAAACTCAATTCTTCATGTGCTCGCATTGGCTAATAAAACAGATTCTAATTGAACGGGCTACTGTATGTCGTGCTGACAGAAAATCCCAAAACCAAGAATCATAAAGATACAAAAAATCTCCAGGGTTGTGTGAATAGTAGCCCATGTATGCGTCGGTATTTGATGACCTGGGAATGAGAACAGGTTGGTCTTTTCAGCTCTAACCCAAGCTTCAGACCTTCCTCTAAGCCTGTAGTGATGCTCTAGTTTGTCAGCAGTATTGTATCCCTGAAGGTGACTCATTTTGGTCATTATTTCCACTAAAAAGAAAAAACAAACAAACAAACAAACAAAAAGCTTCATTTTATATATTGGGCCTTCAAGTGCTCTCTGAAACTAGGCCTGTGATGGCTTGTGTCCCTGAAATGGGAAAATTAAAAGTAAAGATGTTGGTTTATTTCAGATATTTTAGCTAGCATTCTAGAAATGGGGTTTTAGGTTGGTAGTTCAGTGTCAGCGGGAGTTATGCAGCGCTTTAAACTGTGTCATCCAATGTATGTGTGAGTGTGAGTGTGTGTGTGTGTGTGTGTGTTGCTTCCGCTATCAAAAACTGACAAAAAAAAGCTTAATTTCTCAGAATCGAAGGAGAAATAATTAAGACTGATGGCCTTAACATTAAATCGTATTTGTGTTGAGAAATGTTAAAGATTTCATTAAAAGAAAACCTTAACATGGCGACAGTCATTAAAACAGTTACATAAAATAACACAAATAATATAACAGCTCAGATAACTACACAACATCCAACTACATGGTGATAGCAGCATCTGCAGCAACCACCACAGCAATGATAGAAATCCTGCAAAAATCTTCGTAATAACTGACAAACTAAACATCACATACATTCACTGAATGAAGATAATGAAAATAAAATGCATATTTCTTGCTAGAAATGTTATCAAAATGCATTTTAATGCTGAACCTATCTTAAAATATTGCATTTTCATTTCACAGTCATTTTGTTGGTTTTCGCTGCAATGAAAGAAATTTGACAGCCATGTGACGTGGACGCAGACCAACGTAGCTATTACACGCTTTGATGTGAGACTGGGGACGCATCTGAAGTTAATGAGAGGGATCGGTGTGTCACCTGCACGCACAACTGGACTTTGCCGTACGCACTTGGACGCAATTTGAAAGCGTAAATTCGTATGTTTGTAGGCAGATTGAGGAGACCAGATTGGATATGGAGAGGAGAGTGATGGATCAGCATGGTGGTTAAGAGCCTGTCTGTCATGAAGAATAAATGGGTGGAGGAGGTTAGCCAAACAGATGTTCAGCTCTGACCGTCTCTGCAGGTCACTGAGCAGGATCTTTGTTGATAAAAGGCGGATGAGGTTAAGAAATGCAGCTCATCCATGTAATAGCTTGTTACGACTTTCCTTCACTTCCCAGCCATAAAGAAAATATTTATAGAGGACAAGGGGCAGACTTTAATGCTGTCCAGAGACTGCAGTAGCCCTGTAGCGGTCATAAATATTAAGGCGTACATGACGATGCTGACTGATGAAAGCCAAAACGGTGTTGGCATTCTTTTCTATTTATTCCTCTGCACTGCACTCATAACCACACAATATTCTCCTGAAGGCAGCATTTAAAATTGAGCCACAATGAAATGATCCAAGCACTTTATTACTCCAATTTGGGATTTTCTCCTCCGCTCGACAGAACATTGCACAGAGTTTATTCACTTTGCCAATTTGACATAGAATAAAGAATGTTTCGGGTACCTGTGATACATTATATAAAGCCATAATCCCTGTATAATGTTAGCCAGATCTAAATTCCAGCAGCAAGGATGGGCTTTTAAACTGAGAGAGGAGGTGGAAGAAGCCAAGTGTAGAGCTGCATCTCCGTAGCACCGGGGTTTGGCGAATACCACAGAGGCAATCTTCTTAACCTTCCATTTGGGTCCACTTTACCCATCCATGAAGCAGCACACCTGTTTGTTGCTGCTTGTTAGTCCAATGAATATGAGTTGAAATGAAATTAAAATGGAAAAAATCTGGCAAATATTGCTGAATTATTGTAAAAAAAAAAAAACACACACACACACAACCTAATTTAATAACATGACATGGCAGCAGCTCTGTTTTACATCTGGATGTACTTGAATGTGTTTGCCTACTTTTAAATTATAGAGAGATGGTGGTGGTGAAAAAAAAGAGATCAGGAATGGAGAATCAGTTAAAGAACTAAATATGTGAAATGAAATATGGAGTTGAGAAATAAGCAATGAGGAATATTTACTTCAGCTATCATTGTCCAACAAGCTAGGAGATGCAGTTTACTTGGCTGGTTATTTTGAATCTATGTTCTCAGACTGGGGAGGTTGACTCCATTTGATTCATCAGTTAGAAGCTGAAAGGAAACTCAGGCCTGCGTCGCTTTGTTTTCTCCCCAAAGTCTTTCACCCAGAGCCTGAGCTCTGACGGGACTCTACAGACTGTGTGCCGGCTTCCACTTTCATTCCTGATCTATTTCTTGTTATTTACCTGACCTTTCAAGACGTATAAATACTGTAAATAAGATGGAAGATTTAAGTGTTAGCAGTGTGGCCAAGGTACCACCAAAGGCTAATACACCCGACCTTTACAAAATCAATTCCAGCCTCCACCATGTTTTGGTGCAAAGGGGCTATAAATGAGACCATTAGCTAACAGTTGTCTTTGACTATAGCTTTGACATACATAGTGAAGATGACGTGATTAGCCACTCAGGTCCAGCAGCCTGCAGCCAGTTACACTAGCCAGTAGCCCACAGCTGAAAACCAAGAGGCCGAGTGGCTGTGATAGCAGCAGAGCGGCTCTGTCTCTTTGCTGTCACCCTTCAGTGAAGCAAACAGCTCTCAGCAGCTCGCCTGACAGCGGAACGACACAGAGTGACACTCATTCTCTATGAAATACAGCATGGCTGTTCCCCCTCCTCCTCCTATCTCTGCCACCCATGAGATATCACCCACACGGCCCTCCCAACTCCGCCCTTCTGTGACTACCAATAAAGTGGTCTTCTCCTGCAGTCTGCAGTATGCAGCTGATTTCCCACACCCTCCCCCTTTTCTATGTTTGTGCTCCTGAGTCGTGTTCAGTTAGGCTTTTCACACAGTGAAAACAAATTTTCTGACTCCGACACATTTCCACAAACTCTCTTTCTGTAAAATGAATTTGTACATTGTGGTTAACTGCACAAAAAGTGATATTAACAGCCCTATTTTGCTCCGTTGTCCATCAACCTAAAACACATAAAAAGCTGAAGAGAGAATATTAATAAACCTGGCTGTAACAACAGCTGGTACAATAGTTCCACCCATACTCTCATTTACATGTACAAATGACAATGTGTGAACACACCAGTAAAACACCCCATCAATGACGATATCCAGTGTGACCTCTCTGGTCGGCCTCGCTATCACATAACTCACTGAGGTGCATCTTCTGCTTTTCTCATTACTGTTTCTTTCCCAACAGTGATGCTGCTTTCTGACCAGGAGAGTGCTTTTGTTTATTAAGCTGAGCTGATTCCACTCATTCAAGAGATTATACATCACTGAGTAAAATGTAAGATTCAGTCCTTTAGCATAGCATGCTGGTTTTGTCTGTCAGAAGCCTCCACACCTAAAGTCCAGACCACAGCAAGGGGTTGATTTGTAACCCAGCCGCCTGCCGTCTGGGTCTGGCTGGGCAGGAAGCTGTAGCAGCACTCCCTCCCTTTCTTCCTCGCCATCTCTCCCTCTCTCAACACTGACTTATCTAGTGCTGGTATGTTTTTGTGGGTGTGCTGCGAATACCAAGTGGCTGCTCCATCAGTGTGTGTAATTATCTGGCCTGCTGAGCTGCCACGCTCCTGCTGCCTGCCTGCTTGGGTCCAGCCAGGGCCCTGCAGCCTCGGCTTGGACCAAAGTCCACTGCTGTGCAGCAATCTTGTAGCTATTGTTCTCTTTGAGGTTTTCTAATGTGTTGCCACAGTTACAGTACCAGTTAAAAGTTTTGACATACTTTTACATTCAAACGAATGGGAAGGTGTGTCCAAACTTTTGGCTGGTACTGTATTTTCAAAACTATATCTATCCACCCATCCATCTATCCAACTATCCATCCATTGTAAATCATTCATCCAACGATTGCACAGACATCTTTTGGGATGACTTTTTATCAACATGACGCAAACCTTTATATGTATCCAGCATGAATGAGGGTCTCAGGATAGATGGTGTTATATGCTGTGCAGATTGTAAAGCCCCTTGAAACCAATTTGTGATTTGTGATGGGCTATATAAATAAAATTTGACTTGACTTTGGCTTGAACCAACTCAAGTTTTTTATATTAAACACATCATCATGTCATCTTTTTTTTCTTTTAGCTACCTGCTATTCAAGCAATGCACATCTTCATGGTTTAGGCAACTCAAAGCACTTGGTTAATGTCGGTGAAAGATTGTGGTCTTGGTTCTGTTTTTTCTGGATCTTCCCCTGACCTTAACAAAACCACACATACGGGACTCAACTCATTTCAAAAATCTCTGGTGGTCAAATTCATGACCTTTGATGCCAAACTATCCTCACCACCACATACCTCCTCATCACTTTTTGCTGGGTATAAGATATCACACTCTCTGCTTTGTAACAAAACATTGCAAACAAACATAATCCAGACAAGAATAATATTCCCTTCATTCTGTTATACATTTTCCGATGCACATTTATTATAGATTAAAGTAATTTAGGAGACAAGTTTGACCAGTGAACTCTAGCCGCAGTTAGGGAATTGATTGATTGGATCAAACAGTGGATTGTGTGATGATCACTCAGTCGGCTCTTTTATACTTGCAGTCAGACTTAGAAATAAAAAGATATCACAGGGACTAAACATAAAGACATTTACAGCATTGCACTGAAACACACACACACACACACACACAGACTCAAGCAACAGAAAGCCAGCATCCTTCCATTACTGACGCTGGCGACAACAGTGAAAATCTTTTTGCCTTCAACACAGTTTCTTGGCCATTATATTTTAACACATTATTAGTCATATCTTTTCTCCCATATGAATACGGGCGTATGTTGGGCAAACAAACTGTAGCATTGCTTAATGAAGAAAATTGTATCTACTCTAAAGATTTTAATCTTCTGTCTCTGATTTGAAAAGATGGTTCAGGGACTTTGTGACACTCCATAATACGCTGTCTGCTGCTCTCACCCTCAGTATGGAGAAAATAAATATGTGCTTGGCTGCTCTTAGTGCTTTAATCCATTTAATGCACCCTGGGCAAAGGAGAGAGGAGAGGAATATGTAGCCCGCTATGGTGCACATATCTAAAAGAGCTTGACTATTGCATTGAAGCAGAACCGCTGACTGCATGCAATTCTTGTTGCGGTTGCCATTGTCATGTGTAATTCGCTTGCTAGCATTAGTTAGGGTGTTCAATATTTTAAAAAAAGAAACTGTTCCTTGATATCTTACAAAGAGTGAATAAGATGATGTATTTCTTGTTGTGCTAAGGTATTGCTTTCAATTAACAGAACACTTTCCCTCTGCAGCAATGATATATTGAGCATTTCACCAACACGTTTGTTGTCTGGCTGGGGATGCAAAATAGCAAAACGTCACTATTAAGCTCAGTAAAATGTAATTCTACTCTTCTAAAGGCATTCAACCAGCACAATTAATAGAGAAAGCACAGTATAGAGATTCCTTTTTGCTTTTTTAATTTTAGTTTTGACAAAAATTGTATATACCCACCCTTCACCTCTGTTTGGTAAGAGTCAGGCAGCACCTCAGAGTCATTTATGCTCCAGTAAACTCTCAGAATTTGTTTTATAGAAGGTAATCGGTGTAAAGGGTACCTGTAGAAGGATGCTTATTCAAGTCGCAAGTGTAGGTGGCCCAGTGAATGATAGCTCCACCATGAGTTGTGATGAATTGGGCTGCGACTGTGCACTTTTATCCCTGTTAATGGGCTGTGATCAATAATGTAGCTCCGTATCAGCAACCACAGAGTGATAACTGAGTATGAGGGGGGAGGGAGCCACATGATAATCGATGCGAATGTGGAGATTATCAACAAGATTCCAAGTAATACCCTGGGTGGTGTGTCATATCGAACCTTTTGCAGGACCATTTGAAGGGATCAATCAGTGGAATTGTCTCTATTGCGTAAAGAGTGGTGCACTGCACCCAGTAAACTGGGGAACATGATGGTCATGATGGTGAAGGCAAGACTAGGAGAAATATAAGTCTATTTGAGTCACAGACAATAAGGTCTCTCGTGTAAGCTTGTCACTTTGTGGTAATTTCAGCTGTGCTTTGACTGAGGAATATTATTTTTCCTGTTCTACCTCTTTGATTACAGACATTTAACTTTATCCATCTTTTCATAATCAAGTAAAAAGGCTGACATGAGTTGTCAGGATTGCTAATGACTCATCCTACATTTTTTGTTACATTTCACATCTTTGTGTTAGTGGTGGACTTGCAGAGTGCGTTTGTGATTGTGCTTGGGGTGCTGAGTGGTTTAGAGGCGTTCACTGGCTGGCTCTCCTCGAGGCCGCGGCCCTGCCTCGGCTAATCGTCACAGCTCGTCTCCTCTGCTCTTCAGCGCAGTGTGATAGCCTGTGCTCAGCCATGTGTGTGAAGTCTGAAAAAGCAAAGTTGATTGCAAAGTGGCGGTGTTGTGACAGGGGCGCCGAGAGGTTAGTGCAATACAGTGTTTGTTTACGTGTTTGTGGACGTGAGGGAGAAGAAATGGAGGCATTGCTGGGAAGCCGGTGGGTTCCAGTGGGTAAATTCTGATTTTGTGGGGACAAACAGGAAGTTATGCGTGTACAGTTTAAAATGAAAAACAATGTATACATCATAGTTTGCATCAGTGGTAGCAGTGGAAACCTATTACTGTGAGCCTAGGACAAACAAGTGTCTGATTGCATCAAGATAATTAACAGCTGTGCTTTGTGATACTGCGCTAAATATTATATTTATATCGATCTTTCTGCCGCTCCACTGAGCTGCTCAGACAAACCAAACAGAACACATAGAGTGGCTTGAAAGACAGATTATGTGCTTATGAACCATCCAAGGTAATAAGGTCAGGTGCTAGAAAAGATACAAGATATTTACAGTGTCCCAATAAAAGGATCTGTACATATTGGAAACACATGATCAGAGCTGGCAGGGCTATTATAGCACAGGTAAAACAAGCTGAAAGCTGTGTAACTGTATTGACAGGAGCTCACCTATCAGCAAAATTACTACAGCTTTTTGTTACACAGTGAGAAATGTACTGAGGCTTGTAGGGTTCAGACAAAATTGTTTCTTTTTGAGGCTAGGGGCAGCTTCATCTTCAAAGCTTCGACTTTTCTTCTCTCATCTTTCTCGTGGGTTGATTACAAGTTGAAGTTACAACAAACAAATACTGAAAAATTCTAAAAATGTCTTTGATGTGGTTAATTTTGACGGCACGCGGGGAGAAAATGCATTCACCGGCAAAACCGAGCCTTCCTCGCAAGTCTTCACACTCGACATTCCTCGTTATAGCGTTGGGATTTTTTGCTGCGACAATGAGAGGGACTCCACATGCAATCGGCTTGTGTAGTCAGTCAGTTTGGAGGCAGGCAGGCAGGTGCTGAGCGCTGATATGTTTCTTATCGTCGAGCTGCCTCCTCTCGGCTCATCACAGTCCAGAGCACGTCACGCACATGCACACACACACAAATCACACACAACAACACCACACTTTCTTGGGTGTGGTATGGAGGCAGAGGGGGTAGAGGGATGGGAGAAGGAGAAAAGCAGAGGATCTATTTACCTGTTTGGAAAAGAAACTATTTTTCCTTTTCTTTTTTTTCTCCACTTTGACATTAAGAACAAAATTTAATTCTCAAGTTTATCTTTGGAATTTTAAAATAATGGATGACCTGCCACTATGGCAACAGAGCCCTTCACTCACAGCATCTTATTAAGAATATGGCCAAGTGCTGCATTAGTCAGACTGCGCCTCAGCATTTTACTTACGAGCCATAACCAAGAGGAAGGACTGGAACGGTAGCCAGAAGCTCTGAGGTGACATTTACGATTTTAAGATGAGAGCTGCGTGTACTTAATTAAGAAATAGCAGGGGACATCAGCCACTCTCTTCTTCACTGTTCCCCTGGAAAGCTTATTTCATGCTCCAGAAAGCCTTTTACATCACACACATGTACATGCATGTGTGGCTATGTGTGTGTGTGTGTGTGTGTGTGTGTGTGTGTGTGTGTGTCTGCGCTACAAAACAGAGAAAGAGAGGAGAGAAGTACACAGACTAACAGGATAATGAATCCCAATTATTAAAATCTTCAAGCCCGTAGATGTGTGCAAGCGCAAAATGTGTCTATTGTGCATGCTTAGATTACTGCGCTGAAATTATAAGCTGCTTTATCAATGTTCCCATCATTATTGTTCTTGTAGACACACACACGTTCTGTGACGTCTCATAGTATTGGGTAGGCAAGACAAAGGCAATGCCTTGATATTAATTTACTATCTTAATATTTTGGTCTCATACTCTACCTATTCTATTGTGATTGAATAAGGTCCAAAGAGTAGGGCTGCATGTAATCATTATTTCATTATCAATTAATCTGTAGATTATTTTCTTGATTGACATGCAGACATAGTGGAAAACGCCCCTCACAGTTTCCCACAGCCCAAATTTACATCTTCAAATCGCTTGTTTTGGCCAACCAACAGTCCAAATATATTCAGTTTATTCACATGTGAGAAGCTGTTATCAGTGCATGGCATTAGCATTTTTAAATGTTTAATGTTTTTGTTTATTGATTAATCGATTAATCAGCTCTACTAATGAGCCACAGCCCTCAAAAGGAAAGGTTAGATTTTTAAAGATGTTACCAGACACACAGCGGTTACACACTGTTGTTTCATAGGATCAGCAAGTTGATGTCATCCATTCTGTCATTATTTTACAAAAAAAAAAAATTACCATCTCTTATACTTTTTTCTAAAAAAAAACCTGTGGACTCAGGAAGTTTTGATTTACATATTCCTCAGGTCAGTAATCACCATAGCAACCTGTAGAGAAAGTAGCAAATTATCCTCGCTACAATGCAGCAGCTGTAAGCCTGAGGGCTGAAGAACGAAGAGAGGTTATGAGTAAGAGGATGAACTGTACAAACCCCCGAGACCACTACACATAGATCTACATCTACATCATCCTCTTACTCTTGCTGGTCTTTAGCAAAGGATCTCTACACTGTTACACAATGTTATTTATTGTAGTGATTTCTTTTGTACAAAGCTTGGTTTATTTCTTCAGTTGGTCTCAACATACGTCCGTGAATGTAAAATATGGTGTACTTACTGTGTGAAAGGCTTTTATTGCTCCCCTCTTCTTATCAAAGCATGGTATCGCGTGATATCACTCAATAAGAAAGCTGATTGATTTAAAGGGCAGGCGGTATCCATGTCTAAGTGTGTGTGTGTGTGTGTGTGTGTGTGAATGTGTGTATGTCAAAGTGTGTCAGTTTGGCACCTCAGCATGTATGCAGCTATTTCTAATCTTTAGCTTCTTTGTATTCATTTCCAAACCGTCTGTCTGAGATTCATTTTTTGTTTGTCCCTCCGCTTCACTTCTCTCTTTCTGTCTGCCTGTGTGTTTATGTGCGTGCGCATGCAAATGCATATGAGTGTGTTTGTGTTTGTGTGCCTGCCTTCCTGCTGTAAAGCTGCTGATTTCAGAAGAGTTAAATAAAATATAGCCACAAATAGCATTTGGCAGGTCCAAGCTCCATGGGAACTGTGGAGCAACTCAGCACTGTAGAGCTTTATGTTGGTTAAGTCTTGTGGCTTCTTAATTTACCTGATACAGATTTGCCTGAAATGTTAAATATTATGGAGCTATGACTGTTTGATTAACAGATTTGGATTTACCTTGAACATCTCTGGATGTCAGTCTTTTAAGACTGAACTTTGCTTCCACAAGTTAAGGCTCATTTTTTTGGCCTACGGGCAACTAAGCTATTAAGAGTGCAATCTTTTAATAACTTTTAGTCTTGGGTTTCCAAACATGCTGCATGCCAAATACAGAGATTATTGGATTAACACTATTAGAGAAGTTTGTAAAAACAGAACTGCATCTTATTTCATGGTCATGTCACCCTGTACTCTGCATCGGAGCAGCTCTGTTCAATTCCAGTCTTGGAAACCAAGATCCAATTGGTTCAACATAATAAGGGGAAAATGCTTTGCCTCACCTTATAATTTCCAGAAATAAAAACAAACAAAAAAATCCTCACTATTACTTCCCCAAAAGAGATCATTTACAGAGATTAAATAGCATTTCATTACAATTAATGGTCTTCAGTTGAAAAAACAGCATATTTCTAACAAAACACACATTTTAAAAAGGAATTAATAAAATCCTTGTTCACCTTTTATTTACACCAATTTTTAATCTCATTAACATGGTGTATTTAACATTTCTGATAAAATAATTCATAAAATTATAGGAAACCCTCAATTTTAAGCATCATATCAGTCCCATCTAATCCAATATTTAATTCAATCATTTATTATTGTCAAAAAGGTCTAGTTTAGCGCTTTAAAACCTTTCCACTTCCTCCAAAGTATATGAAAACTTCAGAAATGCCCAGATTGATCTGTGTCAGCGATCATGACATAAATCTTTTAAAATCTACTGGGACTGTGCCTTTGGAGGGCATTGTGTGACTGGAGCAGAGCTTCAAAATGAAAGATGAGAGCAAAGAGAAAGCTCACAGAAGTTGACATAATATTGTCATGGTCACAGGTTGTCATTTGTCATTGATTGGTTGCCAAACTTCAAGAAAGCAGGTCTTACATTATCTAAAATGAGCCTGTCAGAGGGCAGACGCCAGAGACAAAATGAGGAGAGGAAGAAGGGAGGTAAGACTGATAGTGAGGAACTTTTGGTAACCTTCATCCCTGCTGTATTTTGGTTTCCGCCTGGGATTATTTGTTAACCTAAATGAACTGAAACCAATCTCAGTGCACAGTTGAAGACACCAGACCAGCCCGACCATGTGGGGAGTGTGAGTGATGCTGCATGGGACGAGTGAAGCGACTGCAGACAGCTAGTCGAGTTCACCAGGGTTCAGGTAAAACCCACGTGCTTTCTTGTTGTTGGCAATCAAGACATTCAGTGCATGTTGAGGCCTGTTAGTAGCTGGTACAGCTGTGTGGCTTAGTGGTAATTAAATCCCCTAAACCTAGCAACAAATAATTTTACCAGTAACACCTGTGACAATATACTTATACACTCCCCTACATGCTAATTCTCACAGAATGTTAAATAATGGTATTGGGGCAGTACTTAAAGCCACTACATACATACATTTATACATATATCCACCCAGACAACATATTAGTTTTTGAGACAACACCACCTGAAACTAAGAAGTGAAACTTTCTTTCCACTGTTGTGCCTTCAGTGGGCAAACATTCATCATGCATCACTTTACAGCTAAACAATACCAAAACAAATGTGAGGCACACAGAGCAGCCTGTGTTGTTTGATTCATATGATAATAATGAGTACTGGGCCTTTGGAAACAGATTGTACCGTGACTATGATGTAGTTCTCTCAGGGGGTTTTATAGCTCTTCTTGGACCAATTAAAATAAAGGCAAGAAAAAAAAATCTAAGATAGAGATGTAGATATAAGACAAAATTAACACTACTAGCAAAAGAGGAAAATTACTTGAACACTTGCAGAGATGGACCAATACTTTGCATCAACCACCTCCTGTTCACAGCCATATTTCATCTGTCAAACTCCATTTTTGCTAATCCATTACCGCTATGCCTTTAAGCCTTTTATGTGTATTTCTGTATCAGTCATTTCTTTAGTGGGAAAAGAGGATGTCAAGATGAAACTCTCAGAATTCATAATGACTTCATTAGTGGTCCTTCTCTGTGATTAATTAGAGTTATGTGACAGAGCCACTCTTTGCTAGACAGTGTTGTGACAGGAGATGAGCACCGTGTTGATGAGTTTGGAGATGATCGCACACACTTATGTGCACTTGTAAGACACACGCGAGTAACTAGCATTGTCACGCACATCCCGCTTTATTTACAGATCCCACAGAGATCTAGAAAGGGATTTTGGAAGAAGACCTCGCCTTAATCCAGTCAACTTTTCAAAAAGAAGATGGTTTACCTGCGATCGATTCATTGCAAAATTCACAGTTTTGCCAGCGGTGATTAGCGGCAGCAATCTGTGTCAGTGTTTACCACAGTTCTTGATATCAACGTGTTGGCACAAGCTTAGCTGTGTTAGAGCCCCAAAGAAGCTGGCATCTCTCTGTCTGAACAGGAGAAGAAAGACTTCCGAAGGCCCACAGAGTCTTTCAGCTCAAGGGGCCACAGATAAGAAAATCCACTATGTTTGATGGCTGCTGTAAGCTCACCATCACAGAACATTCAACTAAGGAGCAGGAGGAAAAAAAAAAAGTTGTATCCACTGTATACAGGAAACTGATAGAGGGAGAAGTAGAGATGGAGTAGTACACGAATAAATGTCGAGTGCAGGAGATGTACAGAGAGGGCAGGAATGAAGCGAGACAAGAGTCACGGTGTCTAGATAAGAAGAATCTACCAGAGGCTGAGGATCAGTCTGCTGGTTTTGAACTGGTAAATGCTTCCTACTAGGAAATCAAGCCTGGCTTTTGATGGGTTTGCCTGACTGATGTTGGCTCTAACAACTTTGAACAGGGTGTCTGGAGTCGGGGAAGTGCACCGCAGTCCTGCAGCAGAGCTCGCCTCATCAGATAGAAAGATCTCCACGGTATAAAGTCAAACGGCAGACTTATTTAATCAATGTGATCGATACAACCATTGAACCAGGTCAGCTCCCATATCAGTAAAGTAGCAGAAGAGTAAAAGAAACCTCTAAATTGGAGGGGATTGCTGTTTAGAGACCAGGGCTCAGTGTTAAACGGCAGCTTCACTGTATTAAAGTGCATCTATCTTTGATGAAAACCTTTGAAAAAGATTTGATACAGCCTCGGAGCAGGTCTCTAAACTGCCTCCAGGTAAGGCGAACGTTTTCAGGTCTCCTGGTTAATTGCTGCTCATGCTTCACACGTCGCTTAAATCTTTAGCCCAGAATCATTTTGAGCCGGTGAAACATTGAGAAACTACCATCTCGCTTCTTTCTAAATGAGAAGTGCAAGGTAGGAGTCTGATAAATTCCAACTCAGCTGCATTTGCATATCGTTAGCTGTCTGTGAAGTGTTTCTGATGATAACAGTGGCTTATCTGTCCTCAGCTAGTATGTCCTGACAGAAGACTTAATCGCAATTTGATCTGTCAGTTTGAACTATTCTCTTCCACCGCTGATCATTAAAGGCCAGGCAGCCGATCATGTAGGAATTTTCCGGCAAAAGCATCACTATGTATACCACACACACACAGAGACACAGATGGAAACTCCTCTCTTCCTGCCTGTGATAGCAACTACTTCCATATGCTTGAATATCTGTTTATATTCCCTCTGGGAGTTTTTTTTTCTCCCCCTGCTGCATCTATACTGTCTTTCCCCAGCACACCAGGTCCTCTGTGGCCTTCTCGTCTCTGCGCAGCTTGCGTGAAGTGAAGTGGTGAAGGACACTGGCTTCTCTGAGATATTTAGGCACTTTCTTCGTGGGCTGCAACAATATGCAACTGTGCAGCTAGAGGAAAAAATGTGTTTCCTTCCCATTTAGAGGAAACTGTGTGAGATAATTAAAGAAGTTAGCTCCTTGTGCTAGCTATAAGCTACACCTATTGCAGTTTGAAACTGAAATGACATTAAATGACATTTTTACCCAGAAATCTAGCCCCGCTGCAGCGGGAATGTAAAAGGTCTGTCATCTGACAGTTGTTATTTGGCCCTGATAGCAAGTTTACAATCTTAACATCTCTCAAAGTCACACTGTACATATCAGCTCAGCACGCTACCAGCCATCCACTGAAATGGAAGACACACAGCAGGCGTTTTCACTTCAGTCGCCTCTGATACGGACCCGTATTAATTTGATGAAAAGCGAGGTGATAAAAATACGTGGCAGTGATTCAGCTAAGAAGAGGTCCTAACAAGCATAAGTGGCCACCTCTCTGAGACAACGAGTGGGCCCGTGAGTTGATTACAATCCTGGAGCGCTGTAGGGATAAACAACATGTTTTTGATGTGTGTGAACATTGTGTTTCATATGTTAATTAGGCAACGCTTCCAATTGTTTCAGATTTCCTTTTTGTACACTACCGTGTTAGTACTCTACGCTGCATTTGTTCAATGAAGAATGAATGTTTCGGTTCATCTTGAATCTGAAATTAAGATATTTTAGCGCAAACTGATTATAATAGTATTATAATTGCATATACTGTACAGTACATACGCATGCAATTGCTCCTGACTGCAGCAAATCCGATTACTGTGTTGACTGCAGTCGTTTACTCTGCAGCATTATTAAACTCCCTCACACACATCGGGTTATGGCAATAGCCACTGGCTGATGCACCTGGCGAACAGAGAACCCACCCCTCTGCATCAGCTTTCTGCTCACTGGCATGGAATCAATGCAGAATTGCAGATGTGAGCAAAAGCTGCAGAGGACACACACACTCACACACACACACACAAACCGCTGCATGTGTGATCACACCTTCACTGCAATATCATGACAACAGAGGCTTCCTACCAAGCCAGTTCATAACCTCTTACAGTCTATAAGTTACATGTCTCGGTGGTAAAAGGAAAGGCAGAGAGTCCGAGAAGGTTAGAGAGTAAAGCACTGGGAATAATTATGTCTGACTCATTTTAAATGGCTTATATAAAAGCCGACTCATCAGTCAGTGAGAAAAAGGTTATGCATTTCAGCAAATTGTATCTATATAGCTTTTGCCTATGGCTCACATTGATAAAGGATTTAGCATTTAATCCTTGTAAGATTAGGTTTTTATATGCTTTGTTACATCAAACTGAGACGGGAGGAGTTTGAAGTCCTCCTTTACATGATTCATGCTTCATCTAATAGTCCTTTTTAGCTTTGAATTGAGTTGAGCTTTTAGCGATCTCACGGTGTGATATTAACATAGAGATCCTTTACTACCCATGTACAGCTTTGGTTCATAAAAGCTGAGCGAAAATGGAAGGTACAATGTGTACTTACGGTCTCTGATGTACAGGAGGTTTCTTTTTAAGCAGGGATCATCCACAAACGCTCACACACATACACACACAAACAAGCGTCTGGTCCGTGGTGTGTGTACCTGTTGAGAGACACAAAACACAAAAGATGTTAATGCTTGTTACACTCGGCAGATGCTGAATAACCTGTTGATGCACAGCCGGTGACTGAAGTCTGAAAAAAGAAGTCAGGAAAAAATGGGACATATATAAGTTGTTTGTGATTTGAATAGTAGAATAGAATAGTAGTGCAGGGTGAGTAAAAATAGCTCACTGTCTGGTTCACGTTTTTGTCCACACAGCTGCTTAAGATTCATTTTTAAATGTATCTGCTTGACACGGTAACCCCGGAAATGGCCATGAGAAAACAGTTTATGGAAGTCTGTTAGCTACATCTGCATAATGGTGTACTACAGAGGAGGGGAAAAGGTGTGCTACATACGGTGGTTTATGTTACGAGGCGGTGACAACGACAGGTGTGATGTTCTCCTTCCTGCTGCTGCAGACTTGAAATGAAACAGGGGAACTGACGGCGAGTAGAGCAAATGTGACATCAGCCACACAGAGATCCGGTGTATTCAGTGATATGTGAGTGTTCATTTCATCCATGTACTGCAGAGCTGAACATGATTTACTGTGTTACTGTTCCAGCAGCACCAGAGCTGGCGAGAAATAGTCTGACAATGGGAAAGAAATATGTAATATTCAAAATCTTTATCTACAAAGTCAGCTCCTTTACTAAAATTCAAATTCACAGGTTGATGTTGGTGCTGCTCCTGCTCATATTGGCGCTCTTGGTAATATAATATAATTTTAAATACCACCTTGTTTCACACTCTTTTTATTTGATTGCTAATAACACGAAAATCCATTGCTGTGTTACATAATTTATTAAAACTAGATAATGTAGAGTGCAAATAGTATTTGACTAGACATGAAGTCTGTTTTGCATGAAATTATACCACACTAATAAACAAACAAATTATATATGTGCACTCTCAGCAATCAGAGCTGCAGATTTCACAAGGATGAATTCAAAATTTTTCTATCTGGCACTGTAGTCTGCGATGATGGCTCTCACTTCTCTGCCAACGACTTTATGTATTCTAACACATAAGATCGCTCTAATTAGAGATCACAAGTAGACTTTCTAATAAGGCTGCTGACCCTCCCTTGGATAACTCGCTTGCTGTTTATCACACTATTTGCATACATTTATGACTCAAAGTATTTTTTTTCAAACACTCTTTTAAGTTGTTAGAGGACACCAAAACCCATGACCTGCATGCTTGACCCCTTAAATGTTCACAAGGATTTTTACAGTCGAGGCACAGATTGGTGTCATGACATCAGCATTGATTTGTCATTTATTTTGTGGCACTGATTACCTGTCTGCCTTAAGACTTTTAATGCAACTGAAACCTTATCTACATCATCTGCCTGAGCTGGCTTTCAAGTTGCAGTAGGCCTTGTTTCTATGAGATAGTTCCTCTCTTTGAAATAAAGATGTGGCATACAGCAAACTATGAACATCAATAATAATAATAACCTCACATTTCCTGCTCTTCATGTATATAACCAACCATGCACTGGACCAACATACATACAATGAATTTGATTTGCTCTAAAATAGCAAACACCTGGGGGATAGGGATTATTGACAAAACAAGATACATGCTTAATGTCAGCACAACATTATGCTCATATTATTATTTACCTCTTTACCATAAGTGACAGCATTATGGCTCGGGCCATTGTTTTTGTTGTGTAGGAACATACAGAAACTCTTTTTACAAGATCTGAATGATTTCCAAATGAATAATCTTCAGCTTGTTGAGTTTATTTATCATTATTTCAATAACACTCTGCCTTCTGTCTTTAATGATCATTTCAGTTCATTTAGCACCATTGACATTTGGCCTGCATTTTCAAGAACGTCAAACACCCGATTAATAATGTCTAATAGAATCTGGACCTCAATTTCCAGTAATTTTGTAAACAAAAAGAAAGTGCTCATTGTTAACTTTTAGTACCTTTGTATTTTGAACAATTTCTGGTTTGCATAGCTGAGTACATGAATGTTGATTGTAGATATTTTGCTCCTGAAATATGATGTTGTTGTGATGATGAAATTTGATGCTCTTCTAGTGGAGCCACACAATGAGCTCAGCTCCTGGAAGTGAGTTATTCTCTTCATATAGCAAAGTTTAATTTGATCAATAAGTCACAGGTTCAGGTTCTTGCCAATACAGTTTTAGTGTGTGTATCCTGTTGTCCTTGTCTGTGTGACCCTGTTCGTTATTGTTGCTACATTCTTTTTGTGTGAGTGGGAGCAAATAATGAGCAGACTACTGCTGTGTGTGGGTCTCCTTCCTATCTCCTTTCAGACTGTGGCTGCAGCTAGTGAGTCAGTAACGGTGTCCTTTGACATACAAACTCTTATATCTGTTGTCCATAGCGACTGCAACGTTGAGACATTATATACCTGCTGTACTGATTATTCCTGCTGCGTTGTGATTATTCAATGACAATTTTGATTGCACTATGTATTTTAGTTTTTGCTCACTCTCATTGCTTGTTTGAGTAGCCTCTCTCTATGATGGCCTTCTCCTGATTTATTTTTTTTTTTTGTTCTCATTGTCGATCTTTATTTATTGTTTGGACATACAAATAAACTCAAACTGAACTGATTTAAGGAATAGATCTCATAATATGATATTGCGTATATAAATTGTATTTGTCTCACTAATGACAGTCTAATCATAGAGGGATACTCTGTGATTAGAGTTTGCACTTTGTTGTTATTGTGTACTGTGTACTGTGTTTATAACATGTACATATGAATGCACTGCGTACATAATCTATGTAGGTCTGTAGTATGTAGTTTTTTGCTGTTTTGGAAAGGTGTGTCCTTTGTGTAAAGGCAGAGAGATCCAGAGCACAAGTATTTCATTGTATTTTTAATACACATGACAATAAAGATGAACTTAAACTTGACTCACACTTTTCTTAAGACAGATATTTATGCCGCTATTGTCAAGCACAGTGTTTCACTTTTAATGAGCTCAGGAACATCCACATTCATTTCATAATTGCACAAATGATGCGTTTCAAAGAAATGCTGCCTGTGGCTTTGATCGCAGGAGGCAGGAAGACATGGAGATTCACTGGAAGTTGGAGGACTCATACATAACAGTCTCCCTCTGCTTCTTACAATTGACTCAAGGATTTTTTTTTTTTTTACATGTTGAATTTAAAATGCAAGATAAGAATCAGATCTGGCATAAAAGCAGGAGGATATTAATTAGCACCAACAAGGCCCAGTGGTGGTTCCTGTATTAGTAAGGGTAAATGTTTCATTAGCTTGCACATAGCAGGGACTGGCTGTTCCTGCCATAGCACCACATTAACTCTGTGCTGTGGACACCAAAGTGGATTTTTTAGTCCTGAGACACTGAGGCTCTTTTTAGCTGCAAGTGTCAAAAGAGAGCTTACACAATAGCAGAGAATATCAGTGAGACAGAGAAAAATATCAAAAGTAAAAGTTGTCAATCTATTATTATGTAAAGATAAGAGAAAATAATTTTAAAAAATAAGTTTAACACAGTTGAATTTTTACTTACTGTTTTTCATGGCGCTGCATACCAAATCATTACATCGAGATCGGAGAGTGAAAGTCAAAATTCCGACACATGTAAAACTTCTGAATACTGACATATTTTTTTATGTGGTGTCAGTGAGAGGCTGAAATGTATTAAGCTGGACTGCATCATATCAAAATCTTTATTATTAATATTATTATTGTATTTTAGATTCCACTACCAATAAAATGCCAGTTTCTTCTTGCTTTTATTTGCTTTTCTGTCTGTCTGTTTGTCAATCCTCATTTTAATCTCGTCTTTATGATTTTTACTTCCTGTCTCTCACTGATGAGTCTCTGCTGTTGCATCATGTGTAACATAGCTGTTGTTTTTGGGGATAATGAAACTGAGTTTATAAAATTGTATTTATTGTATTTTTGTAGGTTATAGTTGCACACATGTTCATCTATTCTATCAATGATGTCTATAGACTTTCCTTTATAATGACACAGTCATTATTGGAATCAGTGACCATTGTCCGTTACATTTGTATTTACTTTCAAGTTGCAAGCTGTGACTTTTATTGATGGGTGAAAATTGATTCCTGTTGGTTTGTGGCAATATCAGCTATGAAACACATGTCAACAAAAAGGTTAAGCAACCATAGAAATATATATTTGAAGTAAGGGTAAAGATCTCTGTCCAAAACCGCTGCACAGTGTGATCCATGATCTAGTAGGTCTCAGTGAAGATTGGGAAGTTGATTTCTTGCATAGACATGAAAAAGACTTTTCTACAGAATAAGGTTGTTGGGGCAAGAAAGAAACCACATTTTCATGGAAAGAAATGGAGGATAGTTTATAAAGGTGCAGTATGGAGCACAAACCAAAAGGCCAGACCACAGGGAGTGACACCATTTGACTATGTCGTACTGTAAGAATATAGAAGTAAACGACCTCTACAGAATTTCAGCTGTAAGTGATTTGTTATTATCAACATGTTTGCCGTGTCCACATAATCTCCAAAGCCACAGATGTTTCAGCCTCATTGTTTGGCCCTTTTCATCAAGAGCCCTGACAGATTTCTTTGTTGGTCTGATGTGTTTCTCTGAGAAGACATTTACTTAAGTCAAGTGAACTGTCATTTGTTTCAGGTTCAGCAAGCTGATTGTTGAATGTCTTGCCAGGATAGCTGGTGCTTCGCTTTGTTGATTTCTGAATTAATCAACATAATAATGTTTCTGTCCCTTCATCTCATCCGTCTTTCACCGTAGTTTTTTCCACTCGAGTAAATTATGCTTATTTCTCTCTCCTGTTTTTTTGTTGCTTACTCATCTTCCATTACTTTAAACCTCATCTCCTTCTTCCACCATCCATCTTATGACTAGTTAGTATTGTATATCCTGTAAACAGATCCTGACCATCTGTCCATCGCATCCAGACAATTTCTCTCTTTCTTGCAGTACCCTCTCTGCTTCCCCCACTTTCTCAGATCCTCCCCTCTCTCTGGACACACATTGTTACACTTCTTTATCTGTCTGGTGCAAACAGTGTCTGCCTGCACATTCTCTGCCTCTGGCGTCCTCCTCCTCCTTCACGCCTCTCCACTGAGGTTATTTCTGTGGCCAGGGCAAACACAGCCTGGACTCTGTTAACTCTGCACTCTAGAAGTTTGATCATACATACCTGATGCTTACTGTATCTACAAAAATATCAAGTTTAACCTTTTCACTCAATTTAGATCAACAAGGGCATTTGTTAAAAACTGTAAAAAAAAAAAAAAAGAATAAAAAAAGAAGGAAAAACCCAATGCCTGTGTCAGGAGCATACTGATGTCTTTGAAAAATTTGTGGCTTTGTCATATTTAATTAATGAGTAGCGTATTGTACACAACATCCATATATCAACACTACACCCACTGGGCTGGCACCTGCGGTGTCACTATGGTAACATCATGAGATGTCTCATGGCTGGTACAATTAGCCGTCATCAGTAATTAGAGCTCATTAGCTCATGGGCCTGAACCTCTTTTTAACCAAAAGGGGGGAAATATTGACTGGTGAGATGTAGGAGACCAGATCAAAATATCTTAGAGTGTCATTAGACAGTACAGTAGAAGAACACATGAAAAAACAAACAAACAAGCAAGCAAAAAAGGAAAAAACAAAAGCATCATGGGTCCATTGGAGGATGCACATTATCACATCCACACCAATAACAGTGACAAGCTTGAGGTCTTAATCATCAGTCTCAGATGTATCATTTCACCATATTGCGTACTGAGGAGGTTTCAGCACCATGGACAGCAACTATTAAACAGCGCTGTTTCAGCACCATGGACAGCAACTGTTTAACAACATGTTTCAGCACCATGGACGGCAACTGTCTTCTGGACATGTGTAAAGACAGAGACATGGACAGCAGTTTTCTAGTTCAGCACCATTGACAGCACCTGCTGATGATGATGCTTCAGCACCATGGACAGCGAAATATCTGCACCTTACCACTGAGTGTATTTTCTGGGAAGCCACCTAGAGAATTATATTGGTGCTATCACTTTCCTCTTTAAGGCCCCCCAGACAGGTGAGTGCAGTGGTGCAGGTTATCTCCCTGAAAGAAAAGGGAAACATCTCTGAACCTTTCTTTATTTCAGTGTGGTGATTCTGCCAAAGGCGGACAATGTGAGTGAGCAACTGAGGGAAACACAGTCTCCCCATAAAGACGCTCTGAGAAAGCAAAGCACCCCACTTCCCTTATCTTCATTCAAAAAATGTTTCTCCACTAAACCTAGCCATCTATAACAAAAATTAAATATGACATGTGTTTCTTTTACCAAGAAATGTGGTACATTTGCTGTCAACTAGTATCACCATATAAGACTCTCTATACTGCTGTGGACACCAAAGTGGATCTGTTTGTCCTGAGACACTGAGGCTTTTCTAGCCTCAAGCGGGGTAATAATTCACAGATTGATGGGAATTTTAATACACTGTGGACCACTCACTATTCACATATTTACACCTAGTCACATATACTATTCCACAAATAATGATTTAAGCAGAGAGTGCAGAGTGTGAAAGAGAAGTTACATAAGTCTATCTATTATAATGTAAAGACTTGAGACAATAATTTCAACAGAAGATTTGCATTTAGAATAGTTCTAACCCCTCAAAAAGTATGGAAAGAGTGCTGAAGGATGAATTTTTAGTTTTTGTTTTTTATGGCACTACATACCAGAGAGTGAAAGATACAGTTTACTGAAAACTGAACTGTATCTTTCAATCTGGTGTCACTGAGAGGCTGAAATGTATTAAGCTTGATTGCATCATATGGAAATGATGCCATATTCTCCATTCCAGTACCAACAACATACCTCATTATAGTGTCATCTTTATGATTTATAGTTCCTGTCTCTCACTGATGAGTCACTGCATTTGCATCATGAATAACGTTGACTACGTTTACATGCACACTAATATTCCACTATTATTCTGAATGTGACAATATTCCAAATTTGATACAGGTCATGTAAACAGCATGTTCCTTTTGGATATTCCGAATTAGGCCATATTCTGAATGTAGCATTTACCAATTAAGGCATGTGGGATATGCCGATATTATTTGGGTTTAGGAGCCTTCATTGGACATGTATACAGCACATTCGGAATATGCGTCTCAATCGCTCTCAATTGAGGTTTTTACCGCTGTTTGCGACACACGGCCTCTTGTCTGTTTACGGTCAGCTCTGTGCGTTGCAAACAAACCAACTAGCCAACAGTTTGCAAGGCTCGGACAGAGATGCTGGTTGCGTAACGCACCCCTGTGTAGGCAAAATGACATATGCTGAAGCAGGAAGGCAGACAGAGGAGGGGTATGAGAGGAGAGTGGAGAGCTGTTCAGGGTGGAAAAACAGAGCGCACCTTCTCCACGAAGGGATTGGTAATTATCCTGACATGCAGCCATGGACTGACTGTGATGACTCGGTGTGATGCACCAAAAACACTCAGCAGTGTAGTAAACATCATGGGACAACCTAGGTACTGGATGTGCCTGTAACTATAAATTTATAAGTCATATCAGTCATATCACATCAGTCATATCAATATCACTTCACAATCACAATCTCACTAATGTTTTTCACCTCACTGGTTTTCTTCACTGCCTGCAGAGCAGAGGGAAACCCTGGAAACAATTTTGCAAAAGGGAATATTAGTGGAATATTCATTTTCATTAGCCATGTAAGCAGCTTAGGAAGGATATTGTCTTTTTCAGAATAAGGGCAAAAAACAATATTTTGTGCATGTAGTCTTTGTTGTTGTCTTGGATAATGAAACAGAGTCTATGAAATTACCTGAGGTTATAGTCGCACACTTGTTCATTATTGAAAAAGCAGGCTATTGTATAGACTATCCCTCATAATGACAATGTTAACATTTGAATCGGTGACCGTCGTCCGTTGCATTTGCATTTATGTGAACAACACTCTTCTTTCAAGCTTACACGCTGTGACTTTCACTGATGGGTGATAATTGATTCCTGGGCTGTGGGGATATCTGCTGTGAAACACATGTCAACAAGACATGGTGTACATTCAGTGTCAAACAGTATCACATTTCTATCTGCTGCTGAAACCTACCCCCTCTGGAATTTGCTTTGGTGCACAAAGTAGTAAATGAATAAATCAATAAATAACCAAAAACAATCATTTCGATCACTGATTTCTTTTCAGGTTCCACACAATTAGGCTGGAAAGAGAAGCCACTTTATTTCTAGAAACTGTCATATACTTGAACGAATTTCAAACCACCATGCATCCCGCTTTCTTTCAGAAGTTACGCATTACCTATTCCTCCTCCCCTGCATCCCCCATCCTTTCTTCAATTGTCATTCACTGCATCCCCTCACTAATGGGAGCTTTAAAAGAACTAGTAAGAAGGAAACTTATGGTTAAACAATTCAGATATATTTAACAAACCTCTTAGCCATTTCATTTTCTGCATTAGCAGTGATGATTCACTGGGGAAGGCTAAGGTAAGGTGTCAGCTAAAAGCCCGTAATGAAGCGAACTGTTTGTCAGGCAGGAAGATAAGGCCTGTAATTGCCCAGGGTCCTGTATTGTCAATATGCATCCTAATGCCTTCAAAGGCTCTCTGGTTATAAGAGCAGGTGCTTTGGCTTTTTCTAGATAACACGTGGCTGTGGCCGACGGAGCTGTTGGATGCACATGAACAGGGAATAAAGTGAAAGCCATTCGAATTTGGATACCCATAATAAACCTGCTGAAGTGTCCAGACTTAGTGATATCTCAGTGGTCCAGCTGTTTTTCAAGCGCAAAGGGTTTCAATTTAATACAAGGCTCTGTGTTTCTATGTGTGTCAGCCTATGCACGCTGGCACATATTTGTAGCGTATGTGTGTGCTCACTCATGTACAGTACACATTGATTTGTGCATTCTGTCTTTGATCGCCCCGCTGTTAGATGTTCGTGCTAGCTCCTAACTCAGTTAAGCTTTTAATGGAAAGCAGCGGTTTGGCCTTTTCTCACTCTGCCCTCTGCTGTGGCATGCCTCACTTTGGAAAACGGAATACTTGCTAATTAAGATAGTTAGTCCCCAGGGGTTGTTCTCTGCAGCCAGTTTTTGCTCACTGTGGGAGTGAGAGGTTGACAGGTCTGCAGGCACCACAAGTGTCCATGGAAAATACAAGCGAGAGGGTGAGAGAGTGGACGTTATCTCTGCATAAGTATGCATACAGTATAACAGCACTCTATGAAGGACCCAATGCAAACTACAATGTTTGCAGTATGAAACATAATGTAAAATAATAGAGGAGCAACGAGGACAACATAAAACATGTTACTGAATTTTAATTTGCTATTTCACCATGACAGTAAAGTAACAGCTACTGACAGCATGGTTAGATTAGTGTCTGTACATGTCATGACTTCATGAATTTGTCATAATAATTTGAAATGCAAGGCATAAAAAATAATCGTTCTTTCAAATGTTTTTATTGTAATGAATATCAGTGACATGAAACATTAGTTACATTTAGTGAATACTATCAAAACACCTATTAACAAAGACAAGATTATCCACACAAAAAACTGTCACATATTAGAAAGCACTAAATATGTTATTTTGATATTACTTTACAAACAAACGTAGAAAAATGTATTTATGAATAACTGCTGCAAACCAATTCAGATATTCTTTATAATGCACACAGTCATAGACAGTAAGGCTGACTGGCTGATGGTTGCCGCAAGTTTAGCAAGAACAAATCTGATGAATTGTGCTAATTGATATGAGACTCTGATTAATGACTACTGAGTTATGGTAGTTCAAATGTATAGTATTTCTATGGGCAGAATGCTATTAAATTGTACAGTTAAATCACTTGCAGTTGATTTGTGTATGTCACCTAAATATTTTTGCAATCGCACAATCTGTTTAAGAGTTATGTCAGATTATGTCAAATAAGACATATAGTTATAGTTATACTGCTGTCTTCCACTCGCCCACTATCATTTATCAAATTTGCTTAAGATTGGAGGAAATTTGTAGAGGATCAGTAATAAAACTGTTATGCAAAAAAAAAAAATTATATGGCAGTTCTTAAGTAGAAATGGGTGCTGATAGATTTGTCTTAGGAATCTACATCTCACTGTTCAGTTCATCGATCTAAACTTAAAGTTATTTATAAAAATCTGCATGGTGTCGATTTTTCTTTGGATCCACATGAAGAAAATGTCATTAAATGAAGTCATTTTTTGAGATATACTTCTAACTAACAGACAAAAAGACAAATAAGATGAGGTCAAACACATAATGTCCTTAGTGTCTCTGCTGCTGCAGCTGCGATGAGAATGTTACTGCTTGGAGACCACCAGTGCTTTACACAAGCTTCCAAAAATGTCAAAACATAGTCAGAAACTCTTTTTTTACATCCCCCTTCTCTGGGTGTAAATCCCACTTACTGGTGGAAAGAAAATGTCAGAGATTCCTTCAGCCTTTCAAAGTTGGCATGACAGTATCTTGTGTAATTTTCTCTTTTTCTCCGCTTGCTCAAATCAGATGATGCCCACAGCAGCCTCTTCTATAAGCCACTCTGACAATTACAGCCCCTCGGGTGTTATCTTTTCTTACCATGTGCTCCATTAGCCTTTTAAATACCTTGTACTTTGGAATAACTTAAATCATGCTCACCGGTAACCTACAGAAGCTATACTGATTTTTCTTTCCCCTGAGGACCAGTTGCACAGACCTTACTAGGCTCATTACGATGATTTACTTTGCAGCTTGATGTTTACACCCCAGGACAATCATACGTGATTACCTAATGAATACAGAGGGAGAAAGGGCCTAAAGGAGAACTGTGAATAGGTAGGTGGGCAACTAATTAATGTAGTCCTTTTACAGAACAATGATCCAGTCTTGTGTGTGTGTGAGAGAGTCTGTGGTGGTGCTGATGGGGGCTGTTGGATGATTACCAATTTCTAACTCCTTGCACATCTCAGAGATAAGGTAAAATTGGCTGCAGTCTCGGGACACACTTAAATCCAGAGATAATGCTCAGCTCGAGCTGGGCCATCAGTGCACCTAACTTCATAATAACTTTTTGTGATTATTCTTTGTGACCAATCATATATTTTTGCTCAGTCAAGGTTGGTTCACAGTTGCACATAGAATCAAAATATCCACATCACTGTGACATGAACCACAGGGAGTAGTTGTTGCCAAGCAAACAACTAATGGGGATCCAAATAAACAACCTAACATTAGTAAGGACAAGAACATAGGACTGTTCTAATAAAAATAAATCTGCTTGTTGTTTCACGGTCTGATATGTAGGATATTCCTCGCACATGTAAAATTGAACAGCCAAGAGCAGCTTGTTGGATTTTTAACCTACTGTACCACAAACATGAAGATTTCAAGAAATAAAAGTACTGCTCTTTTGGAGTCGGATGAATCAATTATTTATTTTGCGGTGTCCCCTGCAGGCCTTGGGATTCAGAGTTTGTGTTGTGCTTGTTTCTGTCTCAACAAAACACAGCAAAACAGCTTAAGTTTTAAGCTCTGGAGATTCAAATTGTAGATGTGGAAGAAAATATCAGATCCCACATCCACTTTCAGTATGCCGAGAAATATTTTAGATTGTAAACAAAATGATCTCGTGAGACAAAGGGCTGCAGTCTTACTCCATCTCAACCTCCTTGCATTTTAATTAAACTCAAACAACTGGTTTGCTGACATTTTTGGCCTGACGATGTGTAATGCTGCCTGAAATAACAATCAACTTTTCCCAGTTACTGACAAGTTACAGTGTATACAGTACTGGGTATAACTGGTATGTTATATATGTCCCACAGAATTACTGTATTATATTATACATATTATTATACATTATTCAATGTAAATGTCTGTTTAATTCAATAAATATACACAGCAAAACTGCACAGCTAATAGAATTTTTCCATTTTACTCCCTAATCCAAAAAATAATCCATTTACAAAGTTTGCAATTTAGTATTACACTTCCATAAAGTTGGAGGACTTGTGAGATACATATTAAAGGATCAATCTGGTGATTTACTATATCAGAGCCAAACCAACAATGAATTGATCCTACTTACAAGTATTGTGTGTATCCAAAGCCTGATATATCTTCTTCCTCTGTGTCATAGACCTCTGTTGTTGTCCAAAACCTATTAAAAATCAATTAGCCACACCATTGCGCTAGGTGACATGTTCTTTCAACCTGAAGATTATGGTCACAGTAATTTGTTTAGAAACAGCTCCAAAGACTAATAACAGGGATCACGTCTTCAGTCTGCGGAGAGTAGTTGTACGGCAGACGCCACTGTGCATAGGTGGGAACATGGTTTCATTTACAGTGCTTTGTTAGCTCCAAAAGCACTTAATCCTACATTTCCCCTAATGCAACTCAGCCGTGTCTTTCATTGGAGCCCTACCTGCTGCTAAAGGTCCGTGTATGTCAGACTTTCCAGAGCCACAGAAGACATCATACAACTGTTTTCACAGAATGAGTAGTACTCCCTATGACTAGTAAAGTGATATTGATGTGTAAAATCAGTGGAATACCCCTTTAACAAGTATTCCAACTAGTCCAAACCTCCACAAATCCCAAAACAAAGGTAGAAACACAGGACTCGCTTTTTAAATATTACACCTCAAGTTACATGTTACACTGTAGTTTTACTGTCTACTGTTTTATATCTCTTTACTTGCTCAGACATTACATTATCATGTAGATGCTTTTTTTTTTTAGAATTGTGCATTATCAATCATAGTCCAATAAAACACAGTTGTAAGGGTGTTGCTTTTGTTGATTTTTAGAAATAAGAGACTTTTGCTTTGCTCTTAAGAGCAGTTTTTGTCCTGCTGGCAGAGTTCTGCTACACTGATCTGTAATAATGTTTCATACCGAGCAAACACTTCAAAAGTTAAATATAGAGGGAAGAGAGGAAGTCCTTCTCCATGTGTATGAAACCTAATGAAATGTCCTGAGGCACTGTCTATGAAATATTTAATCTAAACATAACTGTTAATGTTTTCCGCTCTTTTATTTTAATCCACCATTACCTAAGTGCATACCTCACAGTGTCTTTCACAGCCCACTCATCTCAGCTCTGGAATATGTCCTTTATTACATGAACGTACCCTGTGACCAGCATGAGGAGTTTACGTCAGCAGCCAGATCACCTGTGACTAATCATGTCTCTCACTGCACTCTCCCCTTTTCTCTTATAATGTCAACCAGTGCCCAAAATACACCCCCGCACCACCACCACTTAGATACTCTGTGCTGAGAAAATGACTATTATTCATACCACGCTTTACTGTGGCATACAACAAAGTAGCGGAGCCAGCAACATCCGGCTGGTGATTTGCAGTTATGATTTGGAGTGATCAAAAAACGCTTTTGATTACAAATCAGCTTAACCTTTGCAGGAGTTTCAAAATACAATTACTCATTTGTTTACTTTTAGCGTTGCCAGCAATAAAGTTCAGTTGAGTTTGACATCATTCTAATATTGAGCTGCAGAACTTTTGCACAGACCACAGATCATTTATTTCAAGGCTTAAAATCTTTCATTAACTCTTCTGCTCCTCTTTATCTACATACCCTCCTTTCTTATTGGTATATAGTTTTACAAGAGATATGTTAGAAATCACGGCATTTCCTTAAATTCATCTGTACATTTCATGAAAATAGTAAATATACCTGATATTTTATACGTTTAGTCTATTCCCAGAGATTGTTCATATAGGCTATATAATACCCAGTTTCCACAGAGTTTGTAAATGTTCCAGCAGCCCCTGTAATAATGTCTCTGTCTGTCTAGTAAAATATGCAATACATGTACAACATAGTGGAAAAAGTATAGCATCTTCAGTGCTTAATGAATTTTGCATCCACAACAGGTTGTCTGAATGATTTTGGTACGTTCCATTTTCCAGGCTTCACCCACACAAAGAGAGCAAGCAGCCATGTGTGCAGAAAGAAACAGACACTGTATGTTTCATGATTTGTTACCCTGACACTACAGAGGGGCCGATAAGCCAAAAACAAAGTGTATAGTACTAAACATTAGAGTATGATGGCACACAAGCAGGTAGAGGCTGAGCAGGATGAGATAAACTTCAAAGGTATACACTGCAATAGCAACAACAGTGTGAATATGTGGGAGTGAGAGCTTATTGTTGTCTTACTTCTTTGCATCTGTGATTCCTCTTTGTCGTGGATCAGCTAGTATCGTCCTCCTGAACTAATGTACAGCTGCAAAACTCCATTTGATGGTTGTTCAACCCCCTGTGAGTCTCGCCAATCTGATGTACCTGAATGCACTCCCATATATTTATAAATTATGTATTTGAAATCTAGAAACCTTTAGGTGGCCCACAGTGCCCTGGCAACATGGGTCCACTGACATACTATACAGCACTGCAGTGTAATCTTGAGTAGCCAATTATAAGTCTGTAACATAAACCAGAACTTAATATTTTATACTTCAAAGGGCACTGCATTGGACTCTTTAAAAGTCAAGTCTCAAGGGGAAGTGGTAAAAGCATTGCATCATAACAGGTTTGGCCCACTGAAGAGCTTGAGGCCATCTAGTCTACTAGTCATCCAGAGAAAGCTATTACAGAGAGAGGGTCACAGAAACACAGTCTGAAGATCTTTTTAAATGTTGAGCGCACTGGAAATCTACAGAAAGGCAGGAATTCTGGTTGAATAGATTTCTTGTTATAAATCAAGGAGCGATGTTGTGCCAGTATGTAGAACTGGTTCTGAAGAACAGGCTGTCATTAGGAAACCACATGATCAATATGACTACCATGTGCTTTTATCTTTCCTTATCCATGTAGTTTTATGTGCCTAGAAGTTTCAGAAAAGAGACTTCTCATAGACTAAAAGGTAATCACTACATTAATATATGACTAACATGATGAAGCATTTACAGCAGCCTTGTGTAAGAATGGATTTTTTTTAATGTCCTCAGTCGTTGCCATAAGGGATTGTATTAAAATTATTTTGGAGGGATAGGAGGGTCAAAAAGGGGGGATGGAGAGTAGGGGAGACTTTTTATTTTTTTAATTTTATATTTCATTTTAGCCTAGTGAAACTGATGATTTAAAAAAAGTATCTGATTTGCAAATGATGGCTTTAATGGCTTTAGTGTGTGCAATTGGATCATGAAGTTGTACTTTGCCATATGCAGAGGACAATAAGCAGAGGTTAATAAGATCAATATTTTAGTACAATATGTGTGGATCCGGAAATTTCTAATTCCACTTCGATCGTTAAAATATCATTCCATTAAAATATTGTGGTTTAATTTGGGGTACATCTTAAATTCTTTATGCTTGACTCTATGACTCTTACAGCAGCCTAAATCTGCTGAAAATAATGGTTGATAATCCAAGGAGGGTTGAATCGAGGGCAACTGGACTTAAATGTAGATACTTGAAACGTTTCGCCTTCAGTTCTAACTGACTGGCAGGGAGTCCCAGGCATTTAACCTCTGTGGGGTCTTTATCAAGGTCATTGATACCACTTGGTTCATTAGTGCTCCTGGCTGTTGTAACAACAGTTGTTAGAGTCACCTGAGGCCAAGTGTAAACAAGATTCGCTGGAGTTGTCACATGAGGTCAGATGTGAATGGTTGTTAAGTCACCTGTGAAGGGATGAAAGGGCAGCATTGTAGGTGGACGATAAGTGGTGTCGTAGACCTCCTCCTCTGTTGATAGATGGTTTCCCTACTTTGATGTAGATAGCCTCCTTCACTCCTCTTTCAGTTCACCTGTCCTCCCTACGCAAAATATGTACATTGTTGTCCTCGACAGAGTGTCCCTTATCTTTCAGCTGTAGGTAAACTGCTGAGTTTTGATCTGCGGAGTTGGCCCTCCTGTGTTGAGCCAGTTTCTGTCTCAGTGTGTTGCTGGGTTTGAATAACACAGGGGTGCAGTGTTTGTTAAAAATCCTCCTGAGTTTCTCAGATACTCCAGACACGTATGGAATGATGGATGTTGTTGTGCTTATCCTTGTTTTCTTCACCACCTGCAGTGTTGGTGTTCTTCCTGGATCTTGTAGCTGTTTTCACAAAGGTCTGGTTAGGGTACTCACAAGCTTTAAGTGCATCCTTCAGGTGTTTGTGTTCCTACTCTTGGGCCTAGGCACTTGTTGGTACATTATCAGCTTGGTGGTGCAGGGTTCTGGTAACTCCTAGCTTATGCTCCAGTGGATGGTGAGAGTCAAAGACTCCAATGTGGAGGCTACTGTCCACTGAGTTAATGTGTTCTGTGAAGGCTTGCACTTTCTGGGTTTTAATTTTGACCCATGTGTCATCCACATACAGTATCTAAACCAGTGGCACAGTGCTGTTCCTCTGAAGCAGTCCATGGCGCTGCTTTCTGCTCATTCCATGTAGAGTTTGGCCACAATGGGAGATACTGTTGAGCCCATGGCACAGCCATGCTTTTATTTGTAATACCCCCAGTTGTACTGGAAATAGGTGGTGTTCAGACAGAGGTCCAGCAGTTTGCAAATCTGGTCTGGGCTGAGGTTGGTTCTATTGTTCAGGGTGTTGTCATGTAGCAGTCACTTCTTTAGAGTTTCCACCACCTCCATAGTTGGGATGCACTTAAACAATGAGGTCACATCATAGGACACCATGGTTTCATCTGGGTCCAGTTTCAATCCTTGAACCTTGTTCACAAAGTCCATGGAGTTTTGAATATGGTAGATATAAGTTTGGCAATGTTGTAAGTGTGAATCTTACATGCATGGGATCGCTTCTCCAGGATACAAGCGATGATATTGTTCACGATTGGTGGTTCTCTCCTTCTGTAACTTTTGTTAACATTCTATGGCGTTTTTCATGCATCCACTGGTGGGATCTCGCCTCAGTGTTTCATATGTATTAGTGTCAACGAGTAATGTGGTGACCCTGTCATGGTAGTCCGCTGTGTTTGGGACCACCGTGCATCTTCCTTTATCAGCCGGTAGGATGGTGATGTTTTGGTCCTTGCTCAGTGACGTTGGCTAGGACATCTTGCTCTGATTGGGTTAAGTTCCCTGTTTGACAGATTCTTCATCCATCTATCGTATTGTTTCATCCAGTGTTGAATTATCTTTCTTTTGCCTCCAGGTAAGTTCTTCTGCTTTCCTAGTGTTACTAGCTTGTAAATGTAGGTTTGGGAATTTCTGTATCTGTCTTTCCTTGCTTTTGGCATGTTGAGATAGTTGTGCCTTCTCAATGAAATCAGATGTGACTTCAATTTCTGGAGTAAGCTGTCAGCCTCTTTATTTAAAGCTTCAGTGGTGAAATGAACCTGTCTCACTCTCTCTCAGTAGCTGTTTCTACGCCTTCTGTAGGGTCATTCCAGCTCTGTGGCCTTTCACCGTGGAACCTAGACGTAGGCTGCTTGGTATGAGTCTATGTTGTTGGCATCTCAGGTTAAACCGAAGGTGATTTCTGTAGTCTGCAATTTTCCCGGCCATCCTTTCACAACCCCATACCACCCTGAGGGTGTTCGTCCCAAAATGCTTAGTAACATTTCTGTGAAGATTCTCAGTAATCCAGGTCATGGTTATCCAAGGACGGTTGAATCGAGGGTAACTGGATTGTAGATACTTGAAGACGTTAGTATCTACAACCAAGTCCTGTTGGCTTCGATTCAACCCTCCTTGGATAACCATGGCCTGGATGACTGAGAATCTTCACAGACATCCTACTCGGATAATATGCCACATGACAAACTCAGGTTTTTTTAAGCAGAATTGGAACAAGAATAAAGAAAATCAAAAAAATGTCCTACAAAAAGGTAACATGAGAGAGTTATTATCTTTCTATATAACATTGACTTCTTCACTCTAATCTTTATGTTTGCAGCAAATAAACTACAATGGATTACACTAAGTAGATGTACTCCAGAGAGAATTATGTAAATGAGGTATGATACATGAACTGTCACAACACGGTAATGTGAATGAGAAGCCTTCGCTTTCCATTCCCGGAAATTGTTCTCAATTCAACAAGATGATGTGTCCTCACTGATAACTCTGAAGAGATCTTTATATGCTGAAGCACTCAGAGGACTTAATGGCTCAAAAAGAGCTGCTCTCAATCTAAAATGAAACGGTTTGTAGGTTACTTAGAGAGCCTAACCATTAGGATAAGAAAGAAGCTAGACTTTAAAGCTACAGGATAACTTTTATAATCCTCTCTTTGCTGTGGCTGTTGTTGTGTACGGTGGTGTAGTTTAAGAGTCGGGCAATGTAACAGTGGTTTAATTAGAAACTTAGCTCTGTTTGTTTGTGTTTAATGACTGGCTGTTACCGCCCACAAATTTCTCCTTATCAGGTGGTGATACACAGTGGGCCTTATGCAAGATTTTCATATTTTTATCCTAAAACTCTCTGACTTTTTTCTGTGAGGTTTGCTCGTACGAGTGCTCCAAGTCAGATTCAACAAACTCTCACGTGATCATTAGCATAATAAACAATGGCTCCATGTTCCTCTCCGTTTGTGGGCGAGTTTTCATTCAAAAAAAAAGTTCCAGAGTAAAAACACTGCGCAGCTTCAAGTCCAGCTCCCAGAAATCAGTAGACAGAAACATAACAATAGCTGTCAGAGTGAGAAGTTTCCAATAACTACTGAAATGAAGAAGTTACTGCTCCAAAATATTAATAAATAAATAAAAATAGTGAAATCTAAAAAAACCTTTGAGTAAATTGGCAGCCATGATGATGAAAATATGGTGAACAGAATATTAATTTTGAATGAAGTTTGTTTTAGTTATATATTTATTTTGTTTGTTATTAATTCAGATTAGGGCATTATAATTGTAAGTCAAACAAGTGTTTGTCCCCAGTGAAGAAAGGCAGAGATGATCTATTCATGACATGTACGACAGGTCTGGATCACTCGTCAATTTCGTTCGCACCTAAGAGAAAATTCTGAGTACGAGAAAATTGACGAATGCCACAAATGTCCTTAAATCAATCGTACGTGCATATTAAGAACAAATCTGTTCTTATAAGTGGTTCTTGCATAAGGCCCATTGTCTCTATGCCCGTGACTACAGGAAAGGCAGATAAAAGTTTCATTAGTGAAAACAGAAGTTTGGGCTAACTCTAAGCACATTTATGCTTGAATTCTGGACACTTTTTTGCTCAGTTTGCGTAAGATTACACCCACAATTTAATCCATCAAATCCATTAAAACTTCACTGTTAGTTTCTCTATTTACAGTCATTTACAGGAACTAAAGACAGAGAATCTGAGTCTTCTTTCCTGTTTTTCTGTATAGTTCATCCAGTTACAAACCATTGAAGAAACACAATGATCTATAGCGCTGTCCCCAGGGGGTGATGGGTAATATGCAAAGCAGCTCAGCCTGCATACAGCAGAAACCATAAATTTGCAGTGAGATGTGAAGAAATGGGAGGAGCTCACGGGGGCTGTGATTAGGAAAGGAGGTGGTGGTGGGGTGAAGCTGTGCACCGTATCCTTTTGCCTCCTCAGCATTCTTGTCAGGCATCTTTAACGCCATGCTTTACGTAGCACCATAAAACCAAGATCATTAAAAAATCACCTGCATTGGACCGCGAAAGCTCACCTCTCATTTGAACAGGAGAAAGCACAGTCACAAATTTCAGCTACACTGACGTACACAGAGAGAGCGGAAAAGCAGTCAGGTCACATTGGCACACAAGGGATTGTGCTCTTCTGGAAATGTTGAAGGTTGAGGTGAACATTGATTAGTGGCAGTAGAACAGGTCATGCCCCCATCCTGCATCAATAAGTCAATGTTGCCCTTTTCCTCTGGACAGTCCCAGTTGTGACTGCAAATCTCTGGCTGACAAAACTGTGTATGTTTTCTGGGCTGAAATACTTTACTTTAAATTATGGCTAAAATATTGACATCATGAAGAATCTCAAAGTACACTTGACTCATTCATTACATGATATAAGTGTGTACTGTTTCACCATAATAAAACATTATTTTATACCATTTACCAAAGGTAGGTTTGCTGAGCACAAATACTTGTTTCTGGGTCTAACTAGGTGCTCCAGACTCCATCAGCTCCAGTCTAAAAATATTAAGTAAATTCAATATGCATGCTGACCCATCTTTTACTATACCTTCCTAGTTTTTCCTTGCCGCTGTCACCAAGTGCTTGGTCATGGGGGAATGTTGGGTCTCTGTAAAATAAAGAGTACGGTCTAGACCTGCTCTATGTGAAAAGTGCCCTGAGATAACTTCTGTTGTGATTTGGCGCTATAAAAATAAAGTTGAATAGAATTGAATAATTTATGTCTTAATGCTTTCTATCATGAAAAATGCATGCCTGGAAAAAGTAATTCTAAACAGCTTCAAAATTATCTCACAAATATTGCACTGTGGCTTACTGCTTGCAATAAACTCAGGAAACCGTCACACTGTAATACAATAGAGAATAAACATAAAACGTCACCAGTTGACAACATTCTGGGTCCAAAGCCAGTCTAGAACGTATATCACACATATCCATATGTCTCTCCTGTTGCTCACATGTCTGTCAAAACTGTAAACCTTCAAAAACCATCACGACTTTCAAACAAACCAGATAATGCCACACACAGTTATGTGGACAGCTCATATGAAATACATGTGCTTTAAACTTTACAGTTTTAAACAAGACATATTGTAAGTAGAGGTGTCAACTCTTTAACACTGAGTCTTAGCTGAACTGGTTATACTGAATCACTGGTGTCACTGACTGAACCAGTAGCTGCTAGCAGTGGAGCTCCCCTCACTGGTGACTGACAGCACTGTTGTCGGCTCAGCCGTCTGTTATTTTGTTGTTAAAAGCTCACTAAAATGCTGTGAAAGCAGAAACAGAAACAGTCATGATGTGATAACTCTACTGCAAATAGCTGCTGAGCTATTGACCTTATAAACATTGCCTGCATAGACCAGAGTTTGTACTGAACTGAACTGAACAGCTTGAACCAGCAACAGACTGAACATACCGTTGAACTGATGACAGTCAGAATCGGCGCTGAAGTCAATGGTGATTTGTTAGCTTACTGATGTATGCACTGAAGTGCACCACATAATCAGTGACTACGTATCTTTGAACTGAAGTGAACGAGATCATTTGAATCAGCAAAGTGACATGTAATTTCTGCCTCTAATTGCAAGACCTAGTTTTGGGGAGGAAAAAAAATGAGGATGAGAAAAACCCAGTAAAATAATCATGTTTTTTCTATTGCCATTAAAAAAAAAAAAAAAAAAAAAAAACTGCACTGTGCTTGTTTAAGCTTTTTAGTCAATGGGCTGCTCAAAATCTAAAGTATCACTCTGGCTTTGCAAAACAAAACTGCTTTGATAACAGAAATCTAACCCTTTACAGTTCATGTTAAATCTTACAGTTTTAAAATTTGTAGCTGTGATCATGTAAATGTCCAGTCCTGGAATAATATTTCCACAAAGCATGTAATGTACAGAAAAAACTTTTGGTGTAATTATATACTAATACGGTGTATCAATATAGTTAATAGTTAATTTTGAGTTAATTTGTCCTTAGATATTAATATTAAAAATTTTAAGCATCACTGTACATTGTGACAGTAGTTTCAAGTGTGCATTTCTGTGGGAGACTGGCTCAGTTTGGGGGTATACAGTACATTCAAAGATAAATAGGTTCTCTTTCCACAATGAGATTTTCCTGTCTCTCTCTGCATTTCCAGCACGGCTTAGCCTTGCAGCCTCCTCTGAGAGCCAAAACCTTAGGCAGGTAGTTACATTAAGGCTGCCTCCTCCATGCATCACTCGGTGGCAGCTGGAGCCCAGAAAGATGTTGAAACCTTCACCTTTCTCCCCTCAAGTTATCAGAAAAGGCGCTCTCACTCAGAGAAGCCCTGAAGCTGTCAGTCAATGAATGATGAAGGTTGAACAGTGTGTGCTTTTGTCTGTGTGTGAATGTGTGCATATATGCATTGTTTACTCTACTGGTGTCACTCTGGTTAAATTTTTGGGGCCTCGTCTCTTTTGTGTGATTCAGTCACATCCTTGCCCCTGCCTTTGGTAATCACCTGCTTAGGTCCTCCTCTCCCAGCTGCTAGGGATGATTTAGGTAAGGAGGTGGAGATTAAACGTGGCTCTGAAGTTTCTCCTTTTCAAAAACAGCCTCCACTCTGCCAGCTGCCATATCCCCCACTCTCTTATCTCAGTGGGCTTTGAAACTCACAGCGAAAACAAGGCAAATAAGTTGGCAAGTTTTTTATTTTTTTATCAATTTCAAACAGCCACCGTGGAAGATATAAAAATAGAGACTGTCATAAATGCATTAATCATTTAACTCTGTGTGACTCCAATCAGCTGGGTCTTGACTGTATTGTGCACAAAGTATTCCCCAGGTTCAGGCTGTAGAGGGAGCATAATCACAGGAGACAGCTTTGTTCTCACAGCCATGTTCTGTGCTGAGATCGCTATCTGAAGAGGAACATCTGTCTGTCTGAAGCAGTAAGCTTTTATCATACCAGGCGCCTGCATCCGGCTCAGAAAGCAATCCACTTAACACACACACACAAGCATCGGCACAAACTGATAGCAAATACACATCAGGATCCAGCACCAGCAGAAACACAAGGAATATGTGTCAGTTTCTCCTTGATGCTCTGACAAACGACTACCAGAGGAGCTGCATTCAAAGTAATCACGCAGCCTTTTCAGAGAAGCTGAAAGCGTTCCCTCTAGATGGAAGGTATGCTTGTTATCTGTTCCTGCATCATAAATGATCAAAATGACGTTTTGGACTTTTTGCAAAGCACCATGGAAAAAAATTAGTGTTTTCGAGAACATACCCGACTGTCTTCATCCGCATACTTATATTCACAAAGCAAGCAAATTTCCGACAGAGGGGCAAACCTGCAGGAAGGTATTAGGTATAAAGTGCTGTCTGTTACGTGCAGCCCAACTCTAGGGTTCCTCCAAGGACCCGCACTGATTTACTGCCTGCCAGACTGATGAGTCTGAGAAGCAGGGAGTTATCGGCCTTGGCCACAGTAGCCAGGTGTGATGGAGATTACAGCCTTTAGCCGGGAGCACCACCTTTACCCAGTGAGACGTTTGGCAAAAGAGAGACTAGCCACATGCTCTGTAAGAAAAAATGAAGTCATCATCTGCCACCACAGTGTCTGGATAGAGAGGAGTGTTTTTATATGTGCATATTCAGAAATATTGGTGTTTTAAACAGAAAACTACATGACATTCAATACTGCATTTACAATAACTGCCAACAATATGCAATTAAGAAGATATGCTGGTTACATTTTTGGACCATAAATAAAAACGTTCTTTCACGCTCCATAAACTTGCACTTGCAGGACATGCACGCATTTTCATGACTGCTTCTGAAATGAGACATAAAATGTGCCTATTAAATTCAAGCCAATTTAAATAATTTTCACGAACATCACAACACCAGATGGACAGTCAGAGCTATATTTGGATAGTGACCCCTCACAGAGCTGCCTACCATTCCACTAAGTTTTAAGAGAATTGTCAACATGGTTATATCTAAACTGGAAATTATCTTTCCAACTCCCAGTTTCCCCAAACAGCACTAGCCAACCAATGTATTATCTTCACCTTCAGCTTGTTCCCAAGGAGAAACACAAAACATATTAAAATACATAAAACATATAATAAAAATATGCAAAACATATACTGAAACCCACACACACACGCTCAGATAAAACATTTGTGTACGTGTGGTCCATCAGTGACAGCATAACATAAAACCTGGAACACATCCAGCCATCATCATCCAACCCGTTCATCAATGATTGAAACAACATCACCATTCGAACGTCACCCACCAATTTTATATAGATCACTATATAGACTCCACCTGAGCATTTAACAGTGTGATGACATGATGCACAAGAAAACTGTAAACAGTTCTTCCAAAAGTTGAATGAAAATTCATCCATAATTTGTTGAGATATTCAGGCAGACAGATGGAACAAGCTGAAAACAAGAACTGCATCTACAGAAACTCTGTTGAGGGGAGTAAGCAGATGTCTCTTGGTAGAGTGCAAACCACCAGAACAAACCAGAAACCAGAACAGTTCTGCAAACCACAAAACTACAACTTCCATTATAGAAAATATTTAAAAAATGATTTATGTATGGTGAGAAAACAATGCCACTGTCAGATCTATTTAGTAGCTGTTCTGGTCATGTCACATAATCCTCATCAGGAGAAGGAATTAGCCCAGTTGTCATGGTATTGTTATGCTTGAACTGGTATAAAACGATAGGATTGAAAGGTCCAGAGCAGCTACTAAATGGACCATGTGGTGAGTTTGCTTTCTCAACTGTTGTTCCCAAGGTCAAGAATTAATTTTGAACCTCAGCTTTTAAGCCAACAGGGGGCAAGAAGTTCTTAAAGTGCTCAGACGAAAATGGATATTTGAACATCTACAATTCCATGACAACTGGGGAAACTCCATCTGCTGATGAAGATCATGTAATATGATCAAAAGCTCCAGAACAGCTACTGTTTTCAAGGTCAAGAATGAACTTTGAACCTCAGTATTTTAGGTCAGTTCTTTTTATTTTTCTCATAAACCCTCATATGTACACAGTTTAGATGTCAGTATATTTAAAATATAGATTTGGGATAAAAGTCTGCTGACATAAAGATCAAGATCACAATTAGATTAGATTAGATTATTAATTTTCAGTGTTCTAAACCGGTTTCATTTGTTTCAATGTTTCACAAGGGAACAAACAGATTGAGAAACGAGTGAACAAAATGAATCACTGTTATCTGATCAA
This sequence comes from Scomberomorus guttatus, assembly GCA_038419695.1. Lineage (NCBI taxonomy): Eukaryota > Metazoa > Chordata > Actinopteri > Scombriformes > Scombridae > Scomberomorus > Scomberomorus guttatus. Next base: position 19,709,424 of record CM076452.1, on the reverse strand, counting down.
GCTGATCAAATATTGACATGCTCAGCGGGGTGTCTCCAAAATTTCAGCCAAGTTCTACCAACAGAGACAGAACAACTTGGAGACAAACTGGGTTGAAATTAACATATTTCTCCTCCAAGTTAGCTGGCAGAGGCAATAAACATATGAAAACAATAGAATCAGATGACTGAACAGCAGACTGCGACAAAGACGACAAACTGAAACACTTTACATGTCAGCAAGCTTCACTGTATTTATCAGACTGCAGCATGTTCAGCGTGGAGAAGCTTACAGTTATGAAGATCAGGCCAACAGCATTTTCTTTTACCTTCACACGAATGCAAGTCAGAACTGAGGGCATATTCATGAATAATTTCCATTTGTAATCTTTTCACTGAAAAAGTGCCTTTATAGTAACACAGTATGGTATGCCGCTGACACTCACATAGACTCTTTCTGGCTTCATTCCTTGGTAAAATTCATAATTAATCCCTTTGTGTTTCCTGGAAAAAAGACAAAAGCCTGCAGATCAGCTGCAGCTGTGATCGTACAACACTGCTAGATGAAACTGCTTTAGCCAAAATTAGATGGAGCATGTGTCTGGTTGTTGCTGTAGCAAACTCTGAAAACTGATTACAGTTTACCCATTCAAATCAAGGCTTAATATGCACATATCCCAACAGGCTTTTGCACGAATATTGTCTTATTTTGACTTTTCCCTATCATTTACCAAGTGCATTATTCATGTTCCATATTTGTTGTGCTGTGTGTTGTCAGCATATTTGTCAGGAAAACACACACTCTGAAAATATAATTTACAGAGCCAATGTTGAGTGTATTCCCAAGAGGAATGATGGGCCATTAGCAAAGGATTTGTCTGAATCCAGACTTTTCACCTTGGAGACAGTCGCTGAATCAAAATACGCTGGGCAAAGCATAATTTATCACTCCTTACAGAAAGATACTTCATCATCAACGCAAAGATTATAAACAAACATGTCCTTTACTGCATATCTGCACTTTCTTGTGTTTGCACTCTGTTTGAATACAGATGCAGGTACTGCAGGATGTTTAGCAATGGAAAGATACAGTGCAACCTGTGGGTTTGCATCTTTAATCAATCATGGACAGCAGCGCAACATTTCAGTGATGAATCTGTTTAAGTCAGAGGAAACTCTTGGTGACTTTTAATCATGACTATGGTCTCCTGGCAGGTGGTCTAAGTGCCCTTCATTACAGTCCGATCCTTCTCCAGAGAATGTACTCCACTGCTGCTGGAGACCGGGCCACCCACATTACCTGCAGACCATTAATTAACTAGACAAAAGCTTCATCTCAGCAGTTGCCCTCAGCTGTGCAAACCACGTAGACGCTGTAAAATTTCAAGATCAATAGCAATTCTGTCTTTATATGTCATCCTAAAAGGCATCCAGCAAGGCAGTGACTATCACCTGATGTCGCAAAATGAGGAGCTATCAGAGGAGGATGACCCTAATTCCTGCGTGTGTGTGTGTGTGTGTGTGTGTGTGTGCTGTTGCCATTCCATCATCTGTATGTGAGGACCAAATGTCAAACAAATGTAAGAAACAAAGTGACAGTGTTTAGTTCACCATGACAATGTTAATTGTGGTTAATTTCTGGGTTAGTGGTTAGATTCAGGGCTGGAGTTGCAGATGTGGTCGCAGTAAAACTAGACTTTAGTGTTAGATAGGTTGAGTACTACTGTTTTGTTCTCAGTTGCTTCGGCACACTCAAAACACTGCAATTTTGAATTCTCAAATCCATAGTTTTCACTATGCAGCAGCATTTCTGAAAACAGCATTTCTGTTTGCTTTCATACAGAAGTCAAATGTTTAAGTGCAAATATCGTCAAATGATCCAGTGATGCATTGAGTTAGCCTTAAACTGCTTTTCTAATGATCTGTATTACCTTCAAATGTGTTCATCAACATGCTCATTGTGTAAATCCTCACGTGCAAAATATTACTGTCATGACCTTTCAACCATAAATGTTTTCTAGGCTTCAGTAAAAAAAAAAACTGCAAACAGATGAATCTTCGAATTCAATTTCAATAGTAATATGTTCGTTCTCATTTCAGTGCAACCTATCATATGTTAACAAATGCAATTTCTAGGTGCAACTCCTCAGCTATCATTTCTAAAACACATTTACACACAGGGGGCGAGTTTTATGTAGGTACCGCAGTTACTTGACATGGACAAGGCAGACAGTCATGCTCCTACAGATGGGAGGATGTAAAAATATACTGTTTGTCAGGTGCTTAGTCAGAGACTGACACAGACAATTAGGCAGAGGGAGGACATGTTGCTGTGACAACACCGTGCTAGAGACATGTGAAGGACGGTCTGTATTTTAAAGGCAAATATCTAATGAAATGGTGTGACAGGAGAGAAAGGAGTGCTTGGATGTCAATGAGTTGGGATGGGAGGGATTTACATTTTGTTTTTCATCTCTAATTAGGTCCTTATTTACATGCATTTTCTATTTTACATTACTGTTACATAAAAGGTGAAAGAAAGCTGAACACTGACTGTGAGGAATGAAGTGTTGCACTGCCCATTATTAAACGATGCAGTGATTGCTCTTAGTGTTTTGAGGACTCCAACACTTGAAAGTGAAAGAGACCTTTGGAGTTTTCATGTAAATAAAGAAAAGTTCTGTTTGCATTCACTGTTTCTCAATGCATAGTGTCTATCCTTGAGGCCTCACAAACACACTGAATGTATTTTCTTTCTCATCCTTTTTTTTTTTTTTTGCATTGTTTACAGTACATCCATGTTTACTAGCTAGCAGTCCTCTTCTTCCCTGCTTTTGCTGGTGTATTGCTGCATTTCTTGGCACATGACAGCCACCTACTGTATTGCAGGAATGTGTAATGCGTCACTCGGGTGCGCCTACACATGCGTTCTTGTGTGTGCACGACCCACTCATAAAAAAACTGCTCCATAGCGTTAGCTTTTTGATCACGAGTGCTATAGGGAAAAGCTTTTATGAATGGGTCCCTGTTTTGTTCATATGCATGATTACACATTCAACAAGTTTGATAGATCTCAAGGATACACGTAATGTGTTTTGGTGAAAAACAATGAAAGAAAACATTACTTAATTAGTACAGTGTGTAATAAAACTCCACTGGTTTCTTAAAGCTTTTTGGGATGAGAGAAACTGAAAACAAATGTGTGTGTATATAAAGTGTAAACTTTCAGAAACTGTACACCTATGTGAAACTGATTTTGGGAAATTGACGTATTGAACAAAAACCTTAATTTAATTAATTTGTTCATACATGCAGTAAATCCCAGCAACTCTATATAAGTAAAGTCTTCTCTGGCCTGGTAAAAGCATTGATGTTGCATTGCACATAAATATGTGCTCCTTATACTCTGTTGTGTTGGTTATGATCCCTATTGATGTTTTCTACAGCTTCCCATTCAGCTTTGCAACTTAAAAATCAATATAATCAAACAACAAAAGTGAGCAGTACTTAATCTGTTTATACAGATCTATTGTATCAGATTGTTTTATTATAAAGTATCTGAGGAAACCTTATCTTTATCTGTTAACTCTCTCACCTTGAAAGATTTTGTCTCAAGGTTTCAAGTAGCTGCTCCTTCCCCAAAATGTACAGCTCGCTCTCGCGTCCTTACAGAGATCTGCTGATAATTTTTCCTCTGTTTTCTCTACTCAGTGTAGCAGCTTAACTCAGTTTCATGATGTTTAATGTTTTATGTTCATCAGTTTTAGATTACATTGCTCCCATTAGGACATGGTCAAGGTGCCAGTCAAATCCATCACCTTGGATAAGTGATGATACTGACCATCTAAAAAGAGAATGTAGAAGAGCAGAACGAGGCTGGGAGAAAACTAACCTACAAGTCCACCTCATATCCGAGAGTTATTGTCTGCTTATAATTTATTAATCAAAAAAGAGAGAATTACATATTTTACAAGTCCTGTAGCTGCAAAAAAGCATAACTCTAGAATTCTGTTTAACACCATTGATCGACTTATGAACCCTGTTCCTTCAACTGTTGAAGATTGTGATAAGTTCTTAGCTTATTTTGTTGAGAAAGTTAATGGTATCAATACCCTTAATCTTATATATATAACCCCCCTACCTCATGTATAACTCCAGACGCCTCCCCCACATTGTTGAGTGAATTTGCCTGAATAATCTGCTTGATATTGTGTCACAAATGCACGTATCCTCCTGTGGCCTTGACACTCTACCCCCCAGATGTTTCAAAGAGGTATTAGAAGTCATTGTCTTCTCTCTATTGTAAATGAGTCTCTGTCCTCCGGTTTGTTCCCAGACAATTTCAAACAAGCCTGCATTCAGCCCCCTTTAAAGAAACGTGGCCTTGATCCAACACTCCCTCATAATTACAGATCAATATCTAAATTACCCTTTGTCTGAAAGTCACTAATGATATGGTTATGAATGCAGATTCTGGTCATCACTCCATTTTAGTATTGTTAGACTTGTCTGCCACCTTTGACACTATTGATCATACCATCTTGCTGGATAGACTGAAGCACTGGGTTGGCATAAAATAAACTGCCCTCAGATGGATCTTTCAGTGTGGCTGTTGATGATTTTGTCTCGTCATCGGCTCATATGTTGTGTGGGGTCCCTCAAGGTTCAATCCTTGGTCCCATTTTGTTCAGCTTGTATATGCCCCCCCCCCCCCATTAGTCATATTATTCGTCAGGTTAAGATTGTTGCCTACCACTGTTATGCAGATGACACCCAGCTTTATGTGTCATTTAAATCTGACGATCGTAAAAATCTGGATACTCGACACTGTTGCCTTACTGCTATCAAAGACTGGATGTCAGAGAATTTTTTACAGATGAACACAGACAAATCTTGGTCATTGGCCCAGACCAAGTATCAAGGAGTATTAGTCCATACCTCAGGCATTTAGCAGGGAATATAAAACCATCTGCTAGAAATTTTGGTGCTGTGTTTGATCAAAATCTGAATTTTGACCATCACATTAAGAAATTGGTTGAGTCTTGTTTTTTACAACTCATTAATATTGCCAAAAGCGAGCCAGTTGCTTGACTTCACCTGGTTCAGAACACGGCAGCCAGGCTTTTGACAAACACTAAACGAAGAGAGCATATTACTGCTATTTTGGCCCACTTACACTGGCTTCCTGTACACTTCAGAATTCAGTTCAAGATCCTTCTGATCACATTCAAAGCCCTCCATGGCATAGCACTCTCTTATGTTTCTGAACTTATAACCCAACACTCTGCACCAAGATTACTCAGATCTTCTGCTCTTAAGTGTCCCACAGTCCAGGCTGAAAACAAAGGGGGACTGTGCTTTTAGCTCCAACACTATGGAATCGCCTCACTGTCAGGTCAGCCAAGTCTGAAGCACATTTTTAACAACTTTTAAAAACCCACTTGTATAGGCTGGTGTTTTTATAAGTTTGTTGCTCTGAAATTCTTATTGGTTGTATTTGTCTTTTAATTTTGTTTTGTTTGTTTATATTGCTTTTATTGTTGAGTGTCTGTTTCAGTTTAATAAATTGTATTTTTACTAGCTGTTTTCATGTTATGTACTATTATTCATTTTTATTATCAACTGTGAAGTACTGTGGAACTGCTGTTTTGAAAAGTGCTGTATAAATAAAGTTTACTTACTTACTTGCCTACAGTGATCAATAATGTATCTTATTACAATAAGTACGATGAGTTTCCTCTTCAAATGATTAGATAATTAAATCAACATGATAGATAGATCTGGCACATGCTCAAACACGCACACACACACTCACAGTACTGTAAACCTTGTTGTCTAAATCTAGTGTAGGATACTGTGCTCAAAGTTATACGTTTGAGAGAAGAAATCAAGAGAGCATCAAGGTTTCAAGCTAAATCAGTCATTCATGCATGGCAGAGTGCTATTTATGTGAGGGCATGTTCTGCATAATACCACATTTAGTGTGTCCAATTACATTAAATGTTCATATTGGGCTGCATCCTTCCTTCAGGGTTATAGAAATCTAGAGGTGGGAGGGATGGGGTGGGGGGTTATAAGTATTCAGTAAAGCCACTTCTCTATTTTCCTCAAAGAGTCTGAATCCATTAAAAATGTAAATTAGTCCTCTCTGAAGAGAATAAATGTACCCCATCACAATCACGGTGTCCGTGCTGTAGCTTTGTGTGTGAGCCCAAGCGTGTGCATGTGTGTGTGTGTGTGTGTGCATGTGGAGTGTTGGAGAGAATCTCTCTTACAGTAATAACTCTTTGTAGGTTGCTCTAGCTGTGCGTACTCATGTGCACACACACACACACACACACACACACACACACACACACACACACAAACACGCACACAAAACATGTTGTGTGCATGCTCACAGACCTCTGGGCTGAAAGCTGCAGCCCCTGAAATAGTCTGCGGATGAATATAAACCCTGTCTGTATGCTTTTCAAAACAATTCAGTTACACAAGCAATCAGTCTGATTGAAACGCAAAGTGACAGTAGTGGAGTTTAGCTGCAAATCGGTGCTTTTTGTTCAAGTTGTAGCTACAGTTTGTACATAGATATGTTGTAATGACAGCAGATGCTGGCAGGGCTTTATGCAAGAAAGCATCATAATCTGCAGGGGAATTGACTACGTTAGCAGCATATTGAATCCGTATTCTTCTCTGCCCTGCACTATAATACATAACCTACTGTAATTGAACATACGGGGGATACATGTGGGAAAGTATTCAGATGATATTTGAAAGGTTATGGCATTTTTACCTGCATCCGACAGCTGACAGAGACAGAAAAACATGTAGTTCCCAGCCAGACTCAACCCAGGGATTACGTGATACATGTCTGAGACTGCTCGGCTCAGAGAATGCACCGTAGTCTGTTCATTTATATCCTATACATTACTTACTAGCTACCAGTACATGGAGTAAAGATTAAGCCTGAAAGCCCTTGAAAACACGCTTTCAAATCTTAAGTATTTCTGTTGAATATTAGATATTCAAGCATCATCAGGACTGCATGGGTGTGATATGATCAGACCTGATTGAAAATGCAGGCAACATAACCAGGCAACCAACCCTACAAATGTCAGCAGCTTTGATTCTAATATTGCTAAATCCAGATTGATTCATTGAAGTATATAACTTCCCACCTACTTCAAAGCAGTGAGAAAAGTACAAAAAATACAAAATACAGAAATCTCTCCTGTGAAATAACCCACACTGTTCTCAATTTTTGGCAGAAAATAGTGAAACTTTTGGTAGGAAGCTGATCTCCTCCTCAGTTTTACAGTCATTAAATAACATTAAACTTGAAAAACATTTTTTAGTTCATGTGAAACACAACACATGCAAAACTCACAATCTATGTGTGTGTGTGTATAAAGCGTTATTGTGATTCATGCCACAATTTCACACATACATGTCTACATCTTTTCTCAAAAATATATAATTCTCTGTAGTTGTGATTTGTTTCTAATCACACATACACACATGGAAACACACAACTTTTTGCGTAAACACATGCACGGATGTGCAAATGTGATTCTTATATTCTAATACACACACAGATGCACACTTGTGTGGCTGAATGTTTCAGTTCACATGGAAGTGCTAATTTTAAAGTACACCTTTTAAAACTTAAAGTGGTGTATGATAATAGATATTTATGGGAATCATCTCTACAGCGTACTTAACTATATACTTATACAGTATGTGTCCAGTGGAACTGTAGTGCTGCACTAGTTTTAAAACCAGAACTTTTTAAATCACTGTAAAACTCTGCTTCTGTGGTTAAGACCAGACTCTGAACCTGACAGGTTTGTAGTTTGAGTCCAATCAGTGTCTTGCTTTTTTAAATATTTGTGTTGAAGGAAAAGTCATTTTAACTAATGTCTTCTGGACACACACAGACATATCTGCACATCTGTGAGTACTCACAGTATGTCAAAGTGTTTCATTCTCACACCTTTGAAGTGAAGCCCTGTATTATAAGGTTTTATCTTCGGTTAGCACCGCTTCAGGGAAGGAGCAGCACACACATCAAAAGAACATGAGATCCCTCCCAAATCTCCACAGAAAGACAATAAAGGAAGATTGAGATGAATCCCAGACTTTTAAATGATTCAAATGTTTTGTCTAATTGTATGGCATTTTTAAAATATGACAGTAATGGGTATAACTGTTTTGTCTTTGAAAAATGTAGAGGACACAATCAGCCAGGTGAATCCAGATTTCATTTTTAATTTGTTCCTTTTAAAAATAATTACAGTAAACGTAAAACTAATTGCTGTTGCAATTTGTTCTGTTTTAATGACGCTTTATGAAAGTGTCAGTGTCAAAGTGGGGACGGTTGAGTGAAACATATTGGCACACAGATGCTGGTATTTTACACCTGTTGGATTACTGTATGTTATAACTATTAATGCATTTTATCAGTTTTTATATGTTCATTTCTGTAAATCTATGTAAACAACAGACAGAGCAACCCAGGCTAGTATCTGCATATGGCCTAATTAGAGCACACAGTGTTGTCGGGGTTAAACATACAGAGCAATTTTCTTTGCAAAGCAGTGAAAAACAATAACAATAAAAAACATACACAATTGAAAACAATTATTCTTAAAGCAAGAAATATGTAGGTTTGGCTGCAATCTTAATCATCGTTATAATTGAACTGAAATGAATTGAAAAAACTAGGAACAACACAGTAATCCTAAAGCTCCCATTAATCAGGATCAGTTTTTGCAATATAATGCAAAATCATGTGCTAAACTTCATTTAAGCTATTTAGAAAATTGATTTTGCTTGTTTATTACTTTTTCATTTCCCCCTGTGGGACGCCCAGTTGAATACTAAACATAAGTTTTGTTTCATTTTCTCTCTCTTTTCTGCTTCTTGACTTGACTGATTTGCATTCTGCATTTCTTGATACAAATTTGTTGGTTCATCATGATGGTAAATGTGCGTCAGTGTGCGGAATATGTGACCCTAATCATTTCTTGCGTGGTGGAAGAAACTGTTTCGTATGAGGCTGCAGCAGTGTGAGTGATGTGTCATAGTCCTCTTCCCGCCAGTCTACATAGATAGTGTATGTGGCATTTTGTCACAGCACAGTTTGTGTACAATATCAGGTTTTTCTGTATAACTGGTTCAATTTTGTGTGCCAGCAATGGGTTATATTGGTAAAAATAGAACACACACAACTGTCTGCTGTAAAACTCGTCTTCCTGCTTGTTGCTGTTTACGTAACCGATACCTCATCTGTTTGATCTTCTGAACACAAATCTCTATCAACTCAAAGCTGTAAAAAACTAGACAGAAATATTTACGTTTCATTTCAGACTTATAAAATGTATTTAAATAAGTGAGGCAGCAGGGCCACTGGAAGTGATTTGGAGAAATATGAAAGAGCCACACAGCAGCGCACTCTCTGCTGATGTGGTGGCTCCACATCACAGAGCTATATGTGGTTTAAGAGTGAAGCAGTTCAGTCTTAAACCGCTTGTTAGTGAATGCCCCACATTCAGTGATAATCATTATTAAATATTATCAGAGGAGGCTTCTTAAATCTTGAGCCAAAGTGAGGCAAGATTGTTGTTGTATATTGGATGACAGTGAGGAGCTATTCATGCGTTCATACTATTTTTTTTAAACGTCTTCTCAAAATATGTAAAATGTGCTGTCAAAATCTACTTTCTAGCACTTTTAGGAGGTTGTTTCCTCCTCTGCAGGGGGAAAAAAATAAGATCATCAATCATCCTCAACTGCACATCCTTATGTGCCTCTCTTTTCTTGTCTCAGTCCATTTCTCTGACTTGCATCAGACTCCTGGAATATATTGCTTCTTTTTTTTTTTATCTTGATCAGACTCTTTTTCATTTTCTGCATATTATCTGAAGACAGTATGGTTCACTTCTCTATCCAAATTGTACTGGATATGTAGTGGGCACTGGATAATGGAGAAGATGTTGAAGGTAATAAAGCCAGAAGCGGGAAAAAGATTACTGCTTTTGTGGTTAATCTTAAGGCTTAGATAAGATCCTGGTTGTGCTGTTGCTTTTGGGTAAAAATCTGGACAATGTGAATTTAACATAAACTAAGGAACATTTATAAATGTATTCAATGGGGTTTATGGGTCTTAACGTTATTCTCAAATAAATCAGTTAAAAATAAAAAAAATCAGCAAAGTTTCTAACATGACAACAAAACAAAAAACGAAAGTTTTGCACTGTCATGTGAACCAGATTTTAAGAGGAAGATGAAGAGGAAGAAACAACACAACAGGACCAGAGAGGGAGAGAGGTCAGAGATCGGGGTGATGGAGAGTGAAAGAGAGAGAGAGTAAGAGAAATCCATTAAATTCTGTTGAAATATTAAGTAAATATATCTGTTTTCAAATACTTCTCCCGTTTCTTTGGTGAAAGACCTACTGTACTGAAAGATTTAGTTCATTCTGTTTTTCCACACGTGTGGACATGGAGTGCGGACTACGAGAGAGACTCCTGATGTCTCTTCGGTGCAGTCTACCTCAAAGATTTCTCCTGCAGTAGCACCATCTCTGCCTACAACTTCTCCCTCTGTGTAGAGCCCCTCCCCTCCCCGGCTATTTTTCTAAAATTGTCCTTGCCTGCAAAATGTAGTTTTTCTTTCTATAGTACATTTAAAAACCTTTATTTGTTTGCTGTTGACAAATGAAAAGTACTGAAAAGCAAGACTAATAAGATAATATCCTCAGAAGAAAGAGAGCCGGGCTGCTGGCTGAACCTGCAGAAAACACTGCAGTCATCTGTCTTCTACATGGCTGCAGAAAGACTTACAGACACACACTCAGGTGGACTAGATGGGATTTTTGTGATGCCCAACAATGAAATGCTACAGATATTTTGAAGCAGCCTTCAGAGCGCAACTGTGACAGAGATGAGAACATGAAACTGTAGTTAATAATGTAATTAGCTTTATGGCCCTTGGCTATGTTTGTACCCTGTGAAACGAAAAAAAAAAAAGTCATCAACATGATTCTCGCACTAATGATTGTGCTTTTACTTCGTGCATGTGTGTGCTTGTGTAAAAAGTATAAATATAACTGTGTGTGTGTGTCTGTCATAGGCTACTTTAAGACCAGTTAATTGGGGACAGCTTGTCCAAATGGGGACAAAAGCCGTGTCCCCAATTGATAAAACGCTGATTTTTGGGTCAGTGGTTAAAGTTAGGGTAAGGGTTAGGGTTAGGCAAGTAGTGGTTATGGTTAGGGTTAGGGTAGGTCTCCAGGAAATGAATGTAAGTCTATGTAATGTCCCCAAAAATGACCTAGAACAGTCCTAAGTCACTTAGGTCCTGTGTGTGTGTGTGTGTGTGTGTGCGCGCATGCGTCTGTGTGTGAAAATGCAAATGTTCTCCTCCAACCACTGCACACATCTCCCAAATGATGCATGACTCGGAGCATTTTCAGCAATGACTGATGCTCGACTGCGGATCTCCATTTTCGGCCTGAGAGATTTTGAAGTTTGAAGTGAGATTTTGTTCTAAGGGTGTTTACTGTATGTTAATTTCCTTCTCCATGTGTTAACTGTTAAAGTGGATTGCTACAATATGTATATCTCAAAATGAAGACAATGTCAGGGTACATGGTGAGGAACAAGACTTTAGGCCGCATTCAGACCGACTTTGACCCCGTCTGAAAAAACACAGCCCCCTGTTCATTTGAATGGGGCCTGTACATATACGCAGCAGGGGGTGGAAACGCAGAAGAAAAAAAAACGCAGGGTCATCTGGCAAAAAAGTTAAACCTGGCTCAATTTTGACGGACCACAATGCAAGGCGCTGTGTTGGCCAATCGGTTATATGCAAGTGCACATTCCTGGTAGATTGCTTTACAATGTGAATGCTGTATTTCTACTGTTTACCTCGCAAATGTTGTGACAAAAGATAAAATGATTGCTGCTGTCATAACTTTTCAGAGTTGTAAACCCTCAAATTTGCAGATCTGTTTCTCAAGCTTGACTTCCTTGATTGTATTTCATTGAAGCAACAGAGTCTCTTGTGTTGTTTTAATGCAGGACTGTTTTCTGTCTGAATGCCCACTAAGACTCTACAGCCATAGCTAAATGCTAACATGCTCACAATGACAACATGCTGATGTTTAGCAGGTATAATGCTAACATGTTAACCGTCTTAGTTTAGTGTGTTAGCATGTGAACATTTACTAGTTAGCACCAAACAAAAAGTGCAGCTGAGTCTGATAGGAATGTCATTATACTTGGTATTTAGTCATAAACCAAAGAATTAGCCAAATTAAAATTACATTCATGTCTGGATAAGACTCTGGATAAAACCTTTCTCTGTCTTTGAGGCAAAAATCCTCTCATAGCACAAACATATCTTGCAATCCAGAGTTATTTTTGCATTTGCTGCAGGTGTTTTCCTCTTTTTCCCAGTTGATAGTTTGGGATTCTGGCCAAGTTAACTAAAGAATTCACACTGCACTGCTCTTCTGCGGAGCACTACCGTAAAGAAACGTGCTGGCACGAAAGACCAGTTAATATGCATGTTGTTACTCAGATATTTATCGCCTCAGTAACAGTGCCAGTGTATTACTGCGGTTGTTTAGTTGTCTTTGTTTTTTTATCATGCGTGTCTGAGGTCTGGCTTCCAGCTTGGACAGATTACCCCTCAGATACAGCAGCAGAAACAGCTGGTTGTCAAGGGTGACCACGAGAGCAAGTGATCTATCTGTCTATCTATCTATCTATCTATCTATCTATCTATCTATCTATCTATCTATCTGCCCAAGCTTTAGAAATACAAATGGTTTCCATGGGAACTAAATTGAATTGTTGGATGAGGGTTACAATGTTAGGATATAGCCTTTGGTTGTTGTAGTTGACAAAAAGGAACCTTTCTCTAATATTTCAGCAACACAGCTTTTACTCCAGTCAGTAAACATGTTTCTGAAATCATAAAGTATTCTGTGTTGTAACAAGGTAAAAAAAACTTCTATTTCTAACAAGATTCCTATGTTGTAATTCAATTTCAGATTGTACTCAGTCCTTTACAAATGTAGAAAGCGTAAAAATATTACATAACCAAAGAGAAATAAGGTTTTAGTAAAAAACATTGTAATCATGATTAGAACCTCAATGAGATGATTTTGTGAAATATGTGTATTTGCTTTCTTGCTAAGACGATACATACCACTACCACCTCTGTCCGTTAAGTATGAAGCTAGAGCTAACAGGAGAAACATCCATTAGCATAAATACTGGAAGCTGGGGAAAACAGCTGGTTTAAATCTGCGTACTAACACCTCTAAAGCTCACTAATTAACAAGTTGAATCTTGTTAGTTTGGTCCATACATAAACCAAAATGTAAAAACATGTTTCTCAAAACTATTCCTCTAAGGGCTTTGAAAAAATGGAAATCTGCATCTGCTGATGGAGATTATGTTACACAACACATAGGCTAGTGGATTCTGAGGTGAGACTATTTGTCAACTGCTGTTTCTGAGGTCAAGAATGAACTTTGAACTTCAAGAAAACTTGTAATTAAACCTGCATTAACTGTTTTTTTTTTGGCCACTTGGGGGAAGTGAAACAAGTTGTGAACAACACATTGACCTTTTAAGTTGATATGTTGAACTTGTTAGCAAACAGTTGCTTACCTACACATCCAGCAGTTACGGAGCAGCCTAATATTCACTCTCTTTTAGCTCTGTTTTTGGTCTCTTATCAACTCCTGAGGGAAATATCTGGCTCTCTAGCTTCTAAATGCTCCACTGTGTTCACCAGCTAGCTGCTAACTGTGTCTATTTGCCGTTTGGTGCTTTAGTGGGTTTTTAGAGCTTTTTGGCTGAAAACCGCGGTCTGCTGCAGCCAAAAATGACACTATGAAAGCAGTGAGAGTGAACCAAAGCAGCATAGTTGCGGGTCGGACAGCTAAACAATGAGCTGAAACTCTCTTTAAAGCTCCATAAAGCCGAGGGGAGCTGCAGAGTCTCTGATAACTCTGTTGGCTCATCATAAAAGCTCTGACATTCACATTGTCATTCGATACTACCGTTTGTTAATATAAAAAAATATAGATTATAGCTGTTTTAAAGAAATACGCTGGTATTATTTTGTGTTTGCATCATCAACAACACATTCCCTGAAGAGACCAAAACCAACAATGAATTCAATAACAATTCAGTTCTACTAACAGTATTGTCTGTGTAGCCACAGCTTTATGGATCTGTGCCACTGAGGTCCATAAAAACATATAAGAGTTAACATTGCATTGATCGACACATTCCTTCATAATGATGATCATGGCCAGTATAATGTGGCTCCACAACTACAATTGTTGATCTCAGGAGCACAGCTTTGTACCAGGCAGACATCACTTTGCATGCTCAGGGATGTGGTGCCATTTTACACTGATGAAAGGAATAAACTACACTGCCTATGACTATTATGACTGAACACGTGCCATCAAAATGCAACAGTGTGGTTCTCTGGTGTGTTTTTAATAGTTTTGGGCAACAATGGAGGTCAATGGCTGCATTAACTGTGGTTGAGACAGACAGAACCTGCATGATCAGTTAATTGGTGGTTTTGGTCTTTTCATGAGATTTGTTGACAGTAATAATAAAAGTATAAGATAAAATCAGCCTTATGCTTTGACTTCTCCCCACATCCTGTATTGTAGATCATGCAGAGCTTTAAAAGGTTGGATGAAAATCATTTAGCTTAACAAGACTAAAGATGGAGATCGGCGCTATGTGTACGACTGAGTGCGCTCACGTGTCTTGCAATAGAGCTATCCACTCGTGCTTAACTACCAGTGTAAAGTGTTTGTGAGACTGAAATAATGCGTGTTGTTCCCCCCCCCATTTAAATGCCCTCCACTGTAATTGGTGTAATCTGTAGGTTTTATCGAGTGCCAAGTCTGTTTTTATAATGTGCTTTTATGTGCCTCTGCAGAGCTGCCAGCCTGTGCCAACTGCTTCTCCTTACATGTGCATTAGACCTCACCACTGTGATGCTGATTGGATTTTGAAAGCATGTCCAGGCTTGGTATTGCTCTGTGGTAGTCCTGTTATTCAGGACATCTCAATGAGCCATATTATGAGAGGCTGGTATCTGTTTGTGGACTTGGGCAAAGGCGGGCAGCGCAAGTTGTATTAATTTGTTCTACCCAAGAACCTCGGGGCTGCTCTGCTCTCCCCAGTGACTAAGCAGAAGTTCTCGAAGAAGATAAAATAGCAGCATGTACAATGTACAGCAAGGTCACAGAAATGATTTCAGGGCTGTAATGTCTGATCATTCATCATACATTTATAACCACAGTATCAGCATATCAATAATTAAATGTCATTTCTGAAGCTGAAGTCATCTAATAACTTTTCTTCAACTTCAATGATGCCTGTGCATATATTTACCGCCATCAAAACACTCCCACAATCAACCTACACATGCGATTTCTGCAAAAGAACACGTAATCAACCTCAGACATCCACTCCATCAAACGCCAGCCTAACCAGGGTCGGGCTGAGTGGCATCTAGATAGATGTTGCAATATGGCTTTTAAAATCAACCTCTAAATCAGCAACCATCCACTCTGAAGCACACTTTGTAATGGAAAATATTGATATTTTTTGGCATATGCTGAATGCACCGCCTCTAGAATTAATCATGGCATTGAAGAGAGTGCTCTTCCTCTGACTGCCTGCCTCTGTGTTTTACCTGTCTTTCTCTCCATTTTGCCATGTCCAGTGTATCTATAACTTGCCCAGCCACATGATGAGATCAGAGAAGCCTGGTCATCTAAGTAATGGCTTTCCTTCTGTTGATTCCTCCTGGGTCCATAGCCCTGCATTCAGTGATGTATGCTCCATGCAATGGCACTGGACAGCTCATCTCTCTCAGCCACAGGCACCTCTGAATAAGCACATCCACCCTGGGCAAATCTCTGAACTGCACTTTGGGACTGCTGCTGCCCCTGTCATTGACACAGAAGAGGAAGAGCTCTATAACCATTTTAGAGTCATGTAATGAGGCTTTAGAGTATTAGTGGAAGGTTGAAGGGAGAGATCTTCCATTGGCAGAGGTTGTAATCTGACCTTTTCCTTTTTTCTGCAGGGGCAGCCACAAAAATTCTCAAAGCTGCAAAAGCAACATTACATCTTTGTAACATTTGCAGTGTTCATTTTCCCTTATATCCTCTGTATGAACTTCTCACAGCTCTAACATGTGTTTCCTCAGTGTGCAACTGTTCAGTTTAATTATGCAGCAAATCACAGCTTCTCTGTCACCAGGCTTCTACCCCAACTTCCACCCTGCTTGGCTTGGTGTAGCACATACACCCATGGGCTCCTCTTGTACTCCTGCTAAGCACCCTCTCTGCAAACTCCTCTATGGCATTTCTTCAACATAAGCACTCTCAGCTACCCTGCCACACCGTGAAATACAGCCTTTAGACTTTAATTGAAAAACTGGCCAAATGTGGAGTGTGGGATGAATATATGAATTACAAATGAATCACTGAGGAAAAGCAAAGCCAAATGGTCACCCCCTAAAATGGCAGAAGCCCACAGGATATGGCACTCACATAAATTATATGAAATGCCATGGACTCTCAGTCTCTCTATCTGTCTCTCTTTTCCCCTCTCCTCCTTCCTCCCTGTTGTACCCTCTCCATTCCCACTGACATTCCCCAGACGTCTGATGGATATCGGACCGTGTCCTCCAGGAGACATGTTCCATTATCATGCTGCCACAGCGCTCATCCACATATCCCCTCTAATCAATGGCCATGCAGCACAGCAGCGCAGCAGGCTCACACAAACAAGACAAACACCAAAACCTTCAGTAAATAATAAAACCAATAGATGAACATGGATAAGAATTCAAGGAGCTGAGTAATCTATATCGCTGACCACTCATAGCTGATTCACATCTGTGCAGATCAATATAGATGGAAATCCAGCAGAGCAGCCCCAGCTGTGATGCCTCTTACCTGCGTGTCTCTGTGGTGGTCCTTCTCTCTGTGGCTGTGGTTGATGAAGACCTTCGGTCTACACAGCCATGCCCTCCTACATGGGCATGCATCTGTGGGGCAGATCAGAGGTCTGCTGTGTAGCTGTCAGGCTGGAGAAGAGGAGGGATCAAGGATCAGACAGTCCTCCCGGCCGGCAGCCCCTTCTAGCGCATCTCCTTGTGTCTCCCGCTCTCCCGGGTCATTCCAGCCAGCCCCTCAGCAACCGCAGAGCCAGGGAGCGAGCGTTCAGGGGGGGATGGGAGGTGCTTAGAGGACTGAAGCGGACATGGAACGGCGAGCAAAGCACCTCCTCCTCCTACATGTCTGACTGCAGCAAGTGGACATACTATAGCTGGAGTCTCCGTCCACCCCCTGTTTTCTCCCTGCACGCACGTATGTGTGTTTTTGTGTGTTTGCGCGTCAGTGCTGGCTCCACTCTGTGTGTGTGAAAACACAGTCTCTTACCTCACTGTTAATGCTGCCTGCAGCCGGTGGCTCTGAGATGCTGAGGCAGTGTGAAAGAGAGAGAGAGAGAGAGAAAGAGAGAGAGAGAGAGCGAGAGAGAGAGAGCAGGAGTGTGAGCGCAGAGGTAAAGAGAGAGAGGGAGAGAGCAGTGTGTGTGTGTGTGTGTGTGTGTGTGTGTGTGTGTGGAAGCGGGGGAGGGAGAATGGCAAGGGAGTATATAGGAAAGGTTGTTTTCCCTCCATCTATCTATATCAATCAATCAGGGATACATGGCAGGAGCTGAGTTAATGAGTCATTCATATCCATACACATGTCTATGTGTCTGTGTAAAACAAAAAGATAGAAACAAAGACAAGGAGATGTATGCAAGCAGAGTACACAACATCTATTCATGCTTTGCATATTTTGTATGTTTGCAATGTGCAAATACATTCCTGTGAGTCATCTGTATACTAATGAGCATGTGTGAAATAAATAACTGAGAACTTTATAGCCTGCTCTGTGCACACATACACACAGCCAGACATACACGGAAGAGAAGCACACCTAAATAGCAGTTGAAGATCTCCTCCGGCTATCAGTATATCAACAGACCTGAGACCCTACACCGTTAACAGGCTACCTGCCTCCCTGAATGCCCAGGGGAATGATATATCACACCTCAACACTGCAGAGGATCCTCCGGAGAGGAGAGGAGAAGAGGGGAGGAGAGGAGAATAAATATGAAAGCCCCTGCAGTGAGACACCCCTCCAAAAAGAAATGAAAGGGAGGTGGGTCATTTGATTAGAGAGAGAATCAGAAAAGGAAAGGAAAGACAAGAGGTGAAATGTTGAGGCTCAGTTTCACTGACAGCGTGCTCTGTTTTGTTCTCTGAACATGCTGTCTGTTCTGCTTTGACCGCCTCAAGAATAAAAGGGAGAGGCAGAAAAGGATAAAATGGAGAAGAATGAAGATCAGGAGATAGGTAGAAAGGCTTTTGAAATTGAAAGAGAGAGAAATAGAGAAAGAGAGAGAGACAGAGAAAAGAAACAGGCACTGAGACATCTTCTCATCTGATAAAAAAAAAAGCAGGGACATTTAAAAAGCACAGGAGGAGCATACTAAACAGCCTCTTAATTTTTTTCCTTCGCTGCAGAGATAAACAAAGATAGATGTTTTCCTTATCTTTGCATCCTAGTTAGTTCGACTTCTTCAGCAGAATCCATCCCTCCCTCTCTCTATGTCTGGCTTTGAATTAAGTGAGGCGTTGCATCAGTTTGAAACCAGTACTCATGTAGAAACAGCAGAGAAAAACAGCGGTTACCCTGTCAACCTAACATGAAAAGGCTATCGACGGTCTCCCAGCATCTCTGTGAACTGAAAATGTCTAGACAGACAGACAGACATATTCTTTAAGCAGTGGAAAGAAGACTCTATCCTTTCAGGATGTTTGGGCCTGCAGACACATGCACTCGGAGCATTATGTGACTGGACTGACAGGACAGACTAAATAGGTTGTAACTCCACTACAGTGCAACACTCCACACCAACTTTCCATCTATGCTATCTTGATAATCCACAGCCTACTGTGCTACAGAAACATGTATTCCAAGAGAAATAGTGAATTTGGTGAATTTAGTACCTGCTATAGCAAAGTCAAATTATGTAAAGGATGGGAGGAAATGATTAACAAGAGTTTAAACTAAATTCACATTGTGCCCATTGTAATTCATCCCATAGTAGAGCTTAGTGTAGCCTTACTGAATCCAGAACTGATCCTTCAAGGGAAACAGGTCTATATTGACCTGAGGTCTGTTTTCAAAAGCAATTCCTGACGCTTGACTGTGTTAATCTAACTCTGTAATCTGCTGCTAAATCAGGCTTTAGGAACGATCTGAGGCAATCTCATGGAGAAGAATCAGCCTTGTGGAGTGTGTGCGGGGGTAATTATGCATGAGGAAGACGGTTAGTACTGCGTTGGATGTTGGCAGAGGACTAACAGATGGTAATTCTCTCTCGCTCATGCACTCCTGGCAGACCTCTGGATTAGAAATGCACTGGTACCTACATTTCACTCACACATATCACCTACTCACACACATACAGCACTACAGCAGTCACAGAGGTCCAGTTTTAACACGCATTTTGCAATGATGCTACGCTGCGGTCACAACTGGGAGGGAAATTACTTTACAAATCCAGTCACACGAAGCAGGATCATGTAAGATAGGAGAGGCTTTTTTAGATTCTAATACATTATCATTTATAAAGAGCCTAGATTGCAACTAGTCACTTTATTAATTAAATAATTAAACAATTGTGACAAATAATTAATTGTAATTATAAACCATCAACTTATGCTTTATAGATGATGTCATGAGTCATTAAAATAACAACCTTCGGGGTGCGGGTTGTGAACAAAATGCCTTTGGTGTTTATCTTCTTCCAATAGATACCAATGGGTTTCTTACTTTCTAATAAGCCATTGAGTCTTCAGTTAGAAATATTGATAAAGTCATAATAAAGGCTCAGGGGTTTATTATTATTATTAAGTTAATAATAAAAGATTCAACAATCAAAATCAGCTGTTAATAAGTTTGTGAGGTTGATTAATAGAATCCAACTGACATCACAGGCATAATTTTAGAAAAAAAAGCCCATTATAAATATTATAGTTCATCTAACATTATAAAAAAACATACAGGTCTGTGCTGAAGCCAATACAAAACAAGAGAAGCTACTGCCAGCATGATCGTTTGGCACTGGTGTCTCCAAGAATCAGTGACCAGGATAAGGAACAACGAGGTCTACTGTATTGAATATGAGAATATGAGACAGCCTGAATGTGAGAATATTCTGCAAAAGTATAGGGGTTGTATTATATCCGAGGACCAGAGAATTACATATTGTCAACATACTGATTATCAGGTGACACCGGCTCCTACAAAGTGTTGCACTGGGTTGTTTGTACCCTTAATGTTAGTAGGCTGTTTAGGATGCACCTCCTGGTGACCAAATTATCTGTCAAGCAGTCGAAACTTACCAATGTCACAAAAACATCATGATGCAGAGCTCAAAATGACAAAAAGTCTGAAATATGCTAATTGCCAGAGAAAATAATTGCAGCTGCTTCCAAGAGTCTGATAAGGGAGAGTGTGTGTATGTGACTGATAAACACTAGCTGCACTTGAAAACATATTTAGACAAGTACACAAATGTGGGATTTATGACCTCAGGAAAACTTTTCCAAGAGGACTAGTCTGAAAGTGTTATCTTCAAAAAGTCTTTTTCCAGAAACAGGTGTTGGAAGGGTCTTATTTTCGGGCCATTATGCAATAGTAGGCTTTACTGGTGAGGTAAATGATGAAGCTTATCAGTCAAGGCAAACTATTGGTCATTGGTCCGTGCAAGCGGGATTCCAGCCCACTGACCAAAATGTTAAACTGAATAAAGAGCAAGGGCGAAAGTGCTACTTGGATCTTACAGTGATGAAAACACAAAGCATGTGCTCATGATGCATGAGTAGGCATAATACTGTCCACAGTTAAGTGGCCACAATATTAATTACTTATGGACATTGTTAACAAATGGATTTTGGTCCAACTACCTCAAACCATTTCCTAGAAGATAAGTGGCCAAATGACCATTTGGAGGGGTCTTCCTGCTAAATTAGAGAGCTAACTAAAAAGACAAAGCAAGTGTGATGCTGCAAAAGGATAAACACCATATAGAAAGATTATTCACAACCTGGCAACCCAAATGTCGTAGCCTGCTCTGTCCCTACTGTTGCAGCTGTAAAACATTCTTTGATTTCATAATTGTGCCCCCTGTTTTACATTATTTCAATTAAATACTGTTCAGCTATCTGCTTACTTAAGCTGGAGACCTTATTTTGATACAGCAAATCAGATCTTGCATAAAGCGATAATGGCGTTCTATCATGTCAGTTAGCAGCGAGATAGCTAATTAGCTGCTCAGCTGCAGCACATTAAACAGCATGTAAACATACCTGCAAATCTCATGTTGGATCTGTTAAATGTTGGTTTTGTCATTGTCCTTCAAAATCCCTGTTAGCAACACACTGTCTGTCCATGACTTATAACTGTGGTTTGTTTATTCATCGATTCTATATGGTGTAGCGTTAGCCTGCCAGCTAATCAAACAAGCCTCCTGCCCCAGCCATCTGAGACAAAAAGGAGGATTTTAAATATATTTAAAATGCCTTCTCTCTTCATTCAAATAATACACTATCAACAATACATTTAAAAAACATGTTGATATTATTTTGACTGCAAAGAAAGATGATTAAATGTGATTTCAGTTGGACTTTAAATCATTTTAATGGATCCCCTATTATGAAGTGGCATTGTTAGTTCTCATATGCTACATTAAAAAGCGTTGAAATGATGAACACATACATTTTGGATTTTTAATTTGAATCCAATAAATCTAATTAACCAGGACGGGGCTGCCATTACAGTCAGATCACCGACTCTGTTCAGTATCACTCTCACTAACACTCACTAATACACACAGGTGCACACAGATACAGACAGCTGAAATCCTAACAAATCCAAAGTTCTGTCAGCGGTGACCTTGCCAGAGAGGCTCTAACAGCGGCTTGCGTGGAGAAGGTGCTGATTGTGATCATGAGACTTGAAAGTCTTTGATCTCTACAGCATGGAGGCTTAACAGTCAATTAACCCTTTGTTCCCCTCTGATCCCTGTCAGAGTAACCCATATATACACAGCATACACACAGACGCCCCTACTGCAAGATAATGGCTCCATTATCACCTTCAGCAGTCAAATTTGTACTGCAGATTTACTGTATGTACGCACGTCAGTCTTCCTCATCGTCCTCATCATTTTCAGGGGTCACAGCACTGGATTTCTTGAGCGGCTGAGCAATGAAAACAGAATGAGAAATTAGACAGTTAATATCCACATTGACCTAAGGCTGATCTGACATGACACCCAGCTATACGGCCCAGTGACATATTGACTGGCTGTTTTGATTGTATGAAGACAAAAGCCTGAAGTGGAAACATACAGGCTAAAGAAAATCAAAAAAAAAGGAAAAACAATTCAGTCATCTTTTTTCCACACTGGTAGATTTAAAAGGATTTAAAAGTTGTCATGATCCCAACTAGCCTTTGTGTCTTCCTGGTGTTTTTCCTCTTCCTCCTAGTCTCTCTCTCTCTGTGTTTGTTCTCTGGCTCTCTCTCCTTCCACACCTGCTGCTCATTATGTAATCAGCTCACCTGCCTGTCATCAAGCCATCACCACTCCACTATAAAGAGACTCCACAGACAACCAGTCCCTGCCGGATCGCCATGCTATTCATGGTTTGTCAATGTGCACACTTCTAGCTTTGTTTTCAGTTCGTTTTCCTGCCTGCCTAGCCTGCTAGTTAGTTAGTTTGCCTGCCTGCCTGCCTGCAGCTTGCCTTACACCTGTTGTCCCTGTCTCCAGGAATACCTGCCTGCTTGCCGTCTCATCTGACTGCCAAGCCCGCCAAGTCAGCTCTCATCCTCAGGATTCCCTCTACCAAGCATTTTCCCGGCTTCCTCCCCCTCACCTCAGCCCTAACACCAGCCAGCCTCCACTTCACCATCTCTGCCTGCTCAAGCAAATAAAGACTTTATTTCACCATTACCTATTATTACAGTGTCTGCATTTGGGTTCAACTGCTCCATCCCACATGACAAAAAAGAGCATTTGTGAAAATCTTAAGCATGAAACGCATGCTGATTTTCAGCTCTTTTCATGTAATATAATTCTGCGCTTCAAAAAGCCCATTTATTCTCCTCGTTTCCAAAGGAAATTTTGCACTTACATTATTGAATGGCAAGCTGGAGCTTTCACTCTTGAGATCTTTCACGTGTGATGGGAGCTGCCATCAGTACTTGTTAGTACCTGTAGTAACAGACCAATCCATTAATAATTGTTTTGAAATCGACATTTTCACTGCAAAAGGGTCCAATTAAATCAATACGTGTACCTTCGTCTCAATCGATTTCCTATTCTGAAACAGAAAAACAGGGCTTTCTTTAAAAAATGGTTTTGTCAATCAATTTGGAAAAAAATATCAAAGCATTTTCTGACACGCAATAGAATTTATAGAAAAAGGCCCGAAATTTTATTTCTCTTGATAAGAACCTCCTATCTAGGTTAATATTAACCCTAACCCTTCAACATTATTAACAACAGCTACAACATTGACAGTTCAGTTATATGTAAGCTATGTCCAGTCTATAAATGGCCCGTAGAAGAATAAGTGCAAGATAACAGTGGTCTGCCTACAATATGCAGGGTAATCTCACATTTTGTCAAACTTAATAGCCTATCCATGCCCATATAATTTCTCAACTCCAACATGAATTGGCTGCAAAATGATTGCACATCCACTGTTAATCACATCCACTAATCTGTCAACAGTAGCCTAATCTTGTGGCCAAATGAATAATCAAAGTTATACGGCACTTAAGCCTACAACAGCACATCTCGAGGACTCTACCTATTATAAAAGTTGATGCCGGTGTGTTGTTGGCTTGAAATTCCGAGTTTTCTTCCACTGTTACACTAATAGAAGTGTGGAATCAGTCTGGCAATGCACAGTCCGTTATTGATTATTTGGTTGAAAATATGCCTACTGATAAAAGCTGCTAACAAAAAAATGGAAATACTTCCTGAGCGCCAGAAATAAAAACCTTGTAGACTACATATTAACAGATCATAGGTTATGGTTTTGGAAATATTAACTGAATATAATGTCCTTACATGGACACTGATCCTATCAATGGTTGCCTACAATAGCTTAATCGCCCTATGATCGTAGTTAATTTAATCTCATCGGACATATCTGCCAAAACGGAAAGGTCCAGCCATTAAAAATATGAATTCCTGACCACAGAATAAGTAAATTGGCTATAATGTATCCTATTTTTTTTCATTACTGTTATATACTGTTAGAGCAGCAAGACAGGAGTGTAGAAATGAGAGCTCGGTAACCTTTATTTACCATAACACAACTACATCCCCCTTTCTGTGTACAGTACTGTACTGTACAGTCAAATAACTGTACTGTAATAACTGTTTGTTTTACGTAACACTCATATTTTTTCCATTCCTTTTTGTTAGATTATCAGTCTTTTATAACAGCCCTGTGTACTATTACCTCGTTTCAACTTAAACAATACCTCAAACTGAAAAATGCTTTCTTAAGATTTTTTCCCATTCAGTCGAATAGTTTTTTAACTCAACTTTTTATGAAATATGTTCTGCGTAACTAGTATCCAATATCAAAGTCCTTCAGGTACCTCGGATGGTGGCTAAGCAATGTATAGCCATGTTGACAATACAATAGCTAGTCTACAAGAAAACAGAGCAGAGAAGAATGCTTGGATCTCGCCTGTCAGGTGCTTCCAGAGTGCGCACTGAAACGCCAAAGTCGCTGAGTGCCATCTCCGGCGTTTCTATTGCGGTCTGCAGTCGCCTTTAGTCATCTTGACAGTGGAAAATAAATGCTCATACATAGCAGTAAAGGCATCGAAGGGCAAATCTCATTCGAGGATATTAGGCATAACCTTCAGTGCCTTTTGATGTGCTGTAAAAACCTTAAAGATCATCTGCTTTTACTTCGTGGCCTCTACATCCATTTCTGTGGCACAAGGTGCATGCACAGGCAAAGTTGTGTGAGCATCATCTCCTTCCTAACTTGCATCTTGGCTTGAATTAACTACTGGAGGAGAGCAGACCCATTTTCTGATATGCATTTTTACTGTTGCATATTTAGATAAATAGCCTACAACTACATGGATGCAATCAGAGTCCTTATTGCATAACCTGTCATAAAGCTGGAGTGCAGGACTTTTGTCTCCCCCTTCCGGCAGTTAGAGTAAAGTGGGGCACTCAGCTGTGATTGCCTGAGTACAAAGACATTACTAGGATGAGGGGAGGACATTTCTCTTCGTTTGATAACGTTAAAAGTAAAGTTGGACTTTTCTGTCAGCTTCCCGAAAAAAGACGAGAGAAAAAGAGAAGCTGAGAGCACCAGTGAGCGAGACAGAGAGCAGCCGTGGTTGAGTGAGCTAAAGAGTGAATGAAGAGGGGGAGTTGTGGTAGCGAGAAAGCTGTGGATCAGATCAATAAAACGTTATTTTCAACACCTGATTTGGTCTGAATACGGCTTGCAGCACACTCTCACGCGCACCCCAAATGACAGGCACACAGAGAGGGCTGATAAAAACGGATATGTTTTTACCGTCCACCGGCCCAAAAACTTATTTTTTGATGGCCCACTGGAATTTGTCACAGTATGCCTGTTGGCCAGCACATACTGGCCATAACCTACTGTTGCAGCTGTAAAACAGTGGATAAATTGTTTTGAGTGTCACACAACCCCCGTGAAATGACTCTTTTCACTATCAGAATTTGATCCATTTGGTCCGATAACATTTGGAAAGTCTAGAAGAGCCACACGATTAATGGCCAAATGGCCAGCACAGGAATGTCATGCCTGACATGAGAATTAAAAATTCAGATTTAAAATACTTTGAAATACAGAGATATTTATCTGGCAGTGATAGGCTTAATCAGCATTGTGTGAACTTGTTTGGCAAGGTCTTGAATGTAATGGACATATATTCATATGTAAAGGTGCGCACTGCAGGTTTAACTATACTCTTATTTGGGTTGTATTATCTATCCAGTGATGTAAAGAAGAGATTTTATAGAAACAAAATAATTACACATGATTAATAAACTTGATACTGGTTCACTGTGTGTATGGGGGGGCAAGCATTAAGCTGAGGGCGCACAATGCACCCCTTGGTGCCGACATGGATTTTCTTGCCCTGACCTGCTGCTACTCCAGCTAAAAATCATAGCTAAAAGTACCAACAATGAATTCTTCACCTTTTGATAACAAAGATTTAAAATGGAAACTGGATTTTTCATGTTTGACAGATGAAAATCTGTAATAACGAAACAACACAAAACTCCATTTTCAGGACAAAATTAAATGGAAAAAGGCTCTATTTCCATTTTTAAAAACATTGTTACAAACATTGATAATTTTAAAAAAGCCCTATTTTTGTTTTCCATTTTTTGTGTCAGAATAGGAAATCAATTGAGAAGAAGGTACACAGATTTAAATAGATACAGAAAAGTAGCAAAATGTAGTGAATTTATTTATTTATTATTTATTTTTCTCTTTGATCAAGGGCACAAATATGCATATAGAAACTTGGTTCATGTCCTCAATTCCAAATAAGTATTCAACACATCAACTTGTTTTTCATGTTTTTCAACATATTTCCAGTGCAGCTATTCATATGAAATTAAGACCAGACATTGGTATTAACTCAATAAAGCAACAAAGGTAACGAAACCTTAACATTCCAATCAATAAAAAAAAGTTCTGTGCATTAAATTGGATTGACAGAAAAAAAGTATTGAACACGCAGTAAGAAAAAGCACTGAACCAGGTGATTCCACAAATTAGTGGATTAATGAGTGGATTACCTGTGCTAATTAGAATCAGCTGAATTAGTGCATGTGGCTATTAGTACTTCCACTCTTTTAAAAAAGGTTAGCCATCTGTGAATGCATCATTTGCTGCCAAGCTGTCATGTGAGAACCATCTCATGATTGGTAGAGGCAAAGAGCTCTCCCAAAACCTTTGCAACAAGATTGTTGAGCAACATAGGAATGACACAAGTTACTGAGGGATTTCTCAACTCCTGAATTTTCCCATAAGCACCACTGGGGCCATTATCCGCAAGTGGAAACAGCATCACTCCACCATCAACCGGCTACGCACAATAGCTCCTTACAACATTGCTGACCGGGCAGTAAGAAAATTAGTCAGAAGAGGAGCCCAAGATCCAAGGACCACTGGAAAAGAGCTCCAGAAAGACCTGAAAGAAGCAGGTACAATTGTCACAGAGAAAACAACGATGCTTCACTCCACCACCACGGTCTCAATGCACGATCACCCCGTAAGACTCCATTACTGAAGAAAAGACATGTTAAAGCTTGTTTGAAGTTTGCTACACAGCATTTGTAGAAGCCTGTAGATTACTGGAAGAATGTGGTGTGATCAGACGAGACAAAAATTGAAATTTTTGGCAATAACACTACACGCCATGTTTGGAGGAGAAATGGCTCTGTATATCACCCTAAAATACCTACAGTGAATTTCGGAGGTGGAAGCATAATGGTATGGGGCTGTTTCTCTTCTCATGGTACTGGCAGAATCCAAATTGTTGAAGGGAAGATGAATGGAGCCATGTATCAGGATATTCTTGAGAAGAATCTGTTGCCATCCATCGGGACAATGAGGATGAGACGCAGGTGGACCTTCTAACGGGACAACGATCCAAAACATACTGCAAAGGAGACTCTCAACTAGTTCCAGAGAAAGAAAATAAAGGTGTTGGAATGGCCCAGTCAGCCAGCCGACTTGAACCCAAAAGAACATTTATGGAAGGAACTGAAGATAAAGATTTACCAACGGGCTCCCCGCAATCCTCAACATTTGAAGACTGTCTGCTTAGAATAATGGACCAAAATCCCCCCTGAACACTGTGAGAGATTAGTTTCTTTGTACAGGAAGCGTCTTAAAGCTGTCATTGCAAACAAAGACCTCTCCACAAAGTATTAACTACATTTCAGTTAGCATGTTTAATACATGCTAACTGAAAAAAATATTTTTTTTCCCGTGTCATACCAATGTAATGCACATAACTTATTGAGTTAATATCAATGTCTGGCGTTAATTGCATGTGAATAGCTGCACTAGAAATATATTTACTGAAAAAAAAGTCAATGTGTTCTATACTTATTTCTCCTCACACTGATTATGATCAAGTCTTCCCAGTTAATTTTTTGACAATATTGCTGTCTCACTTGTTGTAATTTTTCCAGTATTCTGTAATTTGGTGAGTGAAATTTGGTTCAAGACAGAATTCACAATAACATCACACATTAGGAGCATATCAGTACATGTAACACCTGACCACAACAAAGGGTCAAACAACAACAGAGGGGACAACCTGAAAAGCTGTGAATATTATTGGCCTTCCTCACCACATGCATCTACAGTATGTCATTTATATAGTCCACACCTGTAATCTTACAGCATGGTTTCACCAGGCTACAGTGTGCTTTTATTTTGTTGAAGGCACAAAAATAAGGTGCAAAGAAAAAAATAATAATTTGTATTGTGTTGGAACATGGTGCTCCCCAGCAAGTTCAATCCAAGCCTTCACAATTCTAGCAAGACAAAAAGAACAACCATGCAGTGTGTGTGTGTGTGTGTGTGTGTGTGTGTGTGTGTGTGTTTCTGTTGTAGGTTAAACCAATTGTGCTGCACTAAAGTGATGAAAGCATATGGCTAAGGGCACTGCCCTTTGAAAAACAGGAGTGTCAGTCCATGCTGTCCACATTAACAGACAATATAAGCTAGTTCTTACAGCTCTTTGTCCAGGCATATCAAGGACTTGGCTGTTATTATCATGGGAATGAGTCTAAAAATAGCCTCTGGGACTCCAACCAGTCAAAGAGCAGCACATTAGACAGACAGACACAGAGCAGGCAGAACCTTGAGCTCCTGGGATCTTGGATCCCAGATCAATTTGAAGCTCTTTTTGAACCTACACAAAACAATCTGGCACCCCCTCCCTTTTGTGAGAACAACAAGAGGTCTGGTTATTACTGATTAAAATTTGCACTCTTGCAGTGCTGAATTCTGACTCTGCACATTGAAGCATGATAAATGCTGGCTAAACCTTCTGTCAGATGTCATATGAGCTGTAGGAGAAGAAATACCTGCAGAAGCCTGTGTAACAGGTGCAAGTGCAGGATGATATACTGCATAGGGTGTGACCCCCTAAAATGTCTGAGCCAATCGGATAATGTGATAAGAAAGACCGATTGATAGCTTGGTGATCAGCAGGTGGGACATGCGATCAAGGGTCTCCGTGTTACACTGGGTGATGAAACACGTCTTCGAGACACCCGAAGAGGGAATCATGGTTTGAGAGCCATGTCGCATCGGAATAATCACACCGCTGGGCCCCGTCTATTCCCCCGGAGACTGTTTACACATCGCGGCCTGATCAAACATCAGTTAAATGCCTCTTTCCAGGTGTGAGTTTCCCAGACCCAGCGACCTCTATGTGGACACCATTTCAACCTGTCGGCTACAATAAAGGAAATCTTTACTTTAGCCAAGCTTCTGTCCAATTTATTTGACATATTTCATATTTAAACAAGGACAAGAATATACGCTAATATCACCAATTCTAGAGGTATGGTCTCACAATGTATATTTCCTTTTCATATTTCTAAGTATAATACATTGCTTTCATTTAACATAGGGTGACCAGACATCCCGAAAAATTTGGTGTTGTCCCGAGTCCTGAATCCTGTCCTGTTTGTCCCAAAAATTAATAACCAGAGTTTTGATTAGTGTTGCTGCAGGCAGCCACGGACAAGGAGTGATCTGACGTGCGTCATGCAGACAGATGTGATAGGCACCGCACCAATGAAATGAATAAAATAAAATGAATTTTATGTAACGGATAACAATTTACACAGTTACATGCAACACAGTCATTGTGTCCTAATGACAGGCAGTTAACTTCATGAACTAAAATAATACATTTTAGCATTGAGTTTTGACTTTCACGTGTTTTAGCCTACCGTTCGTTGACACTGAGGGGCGAATTCACAAAGAATGGATTGCAGCTGCTGATAGCATCATAAATTGTGCATCATTTGCAACCACTATCTGTCCCGTAAAAGATATTGCACTAATGATATGACGGCGCACCCATAAAGTTTTGCAACTGAGTGCAGTTTGCCCTTCTTTTGCGTCAGATTGAGTGGGCAGAGCGGTTTCCAGTGTTTCAGGCTTTTCTCCACATTTCAGCATACAGATCGGTCCATAATGAAAACTGCAGAGAGCACAAAAGCCTCAAATTGCATGTCTTTACGTCTCCATCACAGCATGTTTCAGAGACTAGTTATAGGGTCTGCTGTTCAACAAAAACATGGCCAGGTTTGGATGTTGTTGTTCAAATGATGCATTTGGATGATATTTTTTAGCCTAAGTCTTTCTTTTTTTCTTTTTTTTTTGTCTTGTCTGTAAGGGATAAAAGCAGGGGGAAAGACCAACAGATGTTTCAGCAAGAGCCCTCTTCAGTTCCTCACATAGTTGTTTGACAGTTGAGGTCTTCAACTAATTGGATTTTCCTTTACACCCTTTCTCTCAGGTGTTTACCTGGACTGTTTAAAGACAGGCAGAATTAGTAGGCTTCTCTCACAATTGTCCAAAAAACGGTCAGGCACCAAAACAATGCCAATCCAGTTCTTCCTTCTGCACAGCTCCTCAGAGAAAAACCCCAAACCCCCCATGTTTTTACAGCATGGGTTGGGAAGGACTGTAGATGTCCTGGAGGATGCTGGCCATAAGGAGGAATGTGATCTGGTATGACACTCTGTTAATGAAGTAGAAAGTGGGGTAATTTGCACAAAATATCTGCAACCCATATTAAAACAGAATATCCAGTAACAGAGTATCCCCAATCTTTGCCACCAAAACCATTTCATTTACAGTAGGAATGCTGCCGTTAAGTATAATAAACAGATTTCTCTTGTGCTCATTAATTTGATAAATATTTGGTAAGATTACCAAATATTTATGCTTTAAATCCAGATTACAGACATTCTTTGTGAAATGATGTCTGAACTGGGCCTGAATGCATCACAAAGCCATGGGTAAAAAGCAAGAGATTGAACTTGACTTTTTTTTTCAAAGCGAAGAAAACATATAGATGCTTTTTTTTTAGTTATATAATTGAAAAGTATGATCCATCCAACAAGGAGTAGAACAGAAATATTTGTTTAATATTTAAACCCAAACGGGAGGATCAGGTCAACGGAAACTCAACCTGTTGTCACTTGAAGAGGAAGGATACACGGTCTTGTGAAGACCTGGAGAGGGCTGTCTATACATTATGCCCATCCAGCACACACTGGACATTTCTCTCCTGCCCTTCACAGCTCTGGAGTTCCAGGCCATGCCGAAACCCTGGTGTGTGTCATGCCAGGAGTATGTCCCGCTGCAACTCCTCGGTCTCAATGTCAAGACATGTAACCAGTCTAAAGTCAATGAGGTATGGCGTGCTGACAGGAAACTATGACATATTGATGTTCTTTCTCCCTGTTCGGTGAACAGGTTGGTGGCATCTCTTAAATTCCACAGCAACTATTGGATGGTGGGACCATGTTAGCAGTGTCCCCATCAGCTTACCCCAAACTTGTTAATAAAGCCCCTTTCACACATGCACTGCAACCCTGAAGTTATCCGGACATTACCCAGAGGAGCTGTATGTGTAAAAGCAAATGTCCGAATCAGTTGGACCAGACATTAAACGGACTATTCTGTCAAACTTTAAATTATATGCAGTGTACAAGCTTCAGAATTGCTTCTAGTTTGGTTCCGCTTCCATTTCTATGATGAAAGCCAATGTTCCAACAGACATGTTGGAGATGACTTTTTCGTATATGTCTCTATGAGAAAAAGCAGACAACCAAGAAGAGGGGAGCCATGTAGGTCAAAGTCACATGGCAGCTGTGCCCGGAACTGGCGGGGGAAAGCGTCTATCGGTCTGGCGCTTCCTCCAGTGGGAAGATAATGGTTAATTTTGACCATGACTCCCACTATGGGGCCTTTGTTACCTGTTGTTATCTGCACATGTGAAATAATATAATTTGCTCATGAGCATGTTTTATCGTGCTCGTGACACATGACATAAATCTGACCCCATACAACTTCACCGTTGCTGTTATGGGAGACACTTGGGGCAGCTGTTGCTCAGGTGGTAGTGCGTGTCATCCACTAATCGGAGGATCGGCGGTTTGATTCCCAGCTCCTCCAGTCCATATGTCGAAGTGCCCTTGGGCAAGATACTGAACCCCAAATTGCTCCCGATGGCTGTGCCAGCACCCTGCATTGTAGCTTGGCGCCATCGGTGTGTGAGTGTGTGTGTGAATGGGTGAATGTGGCTTGTAGTGTAAAAGCGCTTTGAGTGGTCGGAAGACTAGAAAAAGCGCTATATAAGTGCAGTCCATTTACCATTTACTTAACGTCATAATTAGAGGAGAGATAATATCCTATTCCTCAACATTGAACAAAGCAAGGAAAAAAGACAAGAACAACTTACTGAGTACATCAACAAATTAGATCAACAATATTCCACTTCTCCTACACCTGAACTCTACAAAGAGAGGGTGGGACTTCAGACACAGTACAATCTGCTATTGACCGAGAAAACTGATTGGTGTCTACTTCGCTCTTGTGGGTACGTGTGTGAACATGGGGAAAAAGCAGGTCGCCTTTTGGTCCATCAATAAAGATGTAAATCCACTTCACAACTTATTCCACAGATCTGCAACACTCCCCACATTGGGAAGTGGATCCTGTTGAAATTAATGATACTTTTAAAGCTTATTATTCACGATTTATGATCAGAAAAACAAAAATTGGATGAACCGGTGCTGCTCGGGGAGGTAATCAATTCCATCAAGAAGATTCAGAGAGGCAAGTCCCCCAGTCCAAATGGTTTCTCAAATATAGTTTTATAAGAAAAGCTCTTCCAAATTTGACCCCTTCTGCTTGAAATGTTTGAGACAAGGGGCCTTACCTCAAACTCTTACTGAAGCATCCATTATGCTTTTACATAAGCCTGGTAACGACCCAGTGGAATGTAATTCATACAGGACTATCTCACTCTTAATCTCAGAAGTAAAAATTTTAGCCAAGTTTCCAGATTGGACAATATCATGACAGACATCATTTCAACAGATCAGACAGGCTTCAACCTAGGTCTCCAGTCTTCCACCATCATCTGCCAAGTACTTGGTGTCATCCACTCCTCTACCTCCCTGGACATCCCTGAAGAGATTGTTTCCTTGGATGCAGAGAAGGCGTTTGACAGAGTGGAGTAGGCATATCTGTTCACAGTGTGACTTGGTTTCAGTCAAAAGCTTATCTTGTGGGTTTGCTTGCTATATTCCTCTCCTAAAGCTGCAGTGGTAATGAACAAAGTGTGATCACCCTCTCTAACTCTTAGATCATCACCACTCTTTCAAAGTATTCATAGAGAAATTCTCTTCCAAATTTAGAGCACAGGGTTTCCCTGTATGCTGATAACTTTTTATTATTCATATAGGACCTAGTGTCAACTGTCCAGCATGTAGTGAAGACCCTACACAGCTTTGGTACCTTCTCAGGGTAGAACCTGTTGAACCTGTCAAAGAGTGAATGTTTCCCTGTAAATAACCTTGCCCTACAGATAGAAGATAGAGCTTTGCCCTTTTGCAAGTCTAAATCTGTTTTTAAGTACCTAGGCATCATTATTAATCAAACCTTTTCTGGCCTGAAAGATAATAATTTTACACCGCTGATTGGCAGAATCAAACTTGATTTCCAAAGATGGAGCGCCCTTCATTTGTCCCTGGCAGGTAGAATCAACTGCATAAAAATGAATATTTCACCAAAGCTTCTATATTTGTTTCAATGTTAACCTACTTTCCTTTCAAAGTCCTTTTTTTAAATCTGTAGACAAGCTGATCTCATCCTTATGGGGAGGCAAACATCCCAGAATACGCAAGAAACTTTTTCAATGACACAGGGCTGAGGGGCGATTAGGTCTTCCAAACATCAGGAATTACTATTGGGCCACAAACATCCATAAGATTGTCCACTGGGTTCCATTCTCCCAATGTAGACTGGTGTCAGTCAGAAACAAATTTCTACCCATCATCATCACTCCCACCATTAGTCACAGCTAAGCTACTCCTTTCTCCCTCACAATACACCACCTGCCCCATTATATCTTCTACATTAAAAATATGGTCTCAATTTAGACAGAACTTCCATCTAACAGATTTTTCTATCCAAGGTCCAATATGTAACAACCATACCTTCCCCCCTGCTAAACTGGACTCCACCTTTTCATGCTGGAAAAAGCTGGGTCTTCAAACGTTCAGTGACTTATATATCAATGGAACCTTCGCAGATATTAGTGCCGTTTCTAATAAGTTTAAGCTACCCCCGTCAAACCTATTTTGCTATTTCCAGATCCAGAAATGTGTTCAAAAACTGAGCCCAACATTTCCAAACTTGCTGCCAAAGACTGGGTTGGATACCATTTTGCAATTTCCCCACATCCAAAAAGGTCTAATCTCCTATCTGCTTGACATCATTATGTCCCTTAGAAATATGACTCAGGCAGACTAGACTAGACCAGAACTAGGGCTTGAGATACCTGAGGAGACCTGGGACAGTGCTTTAGATAGAGTGAATGGTACATCTACATGTGCACACCTGAGCTTAATACAGTTCAAAGTTCTATACCATATCCATTTCTGGAAGGCCAGACTGTGTTGATAAAAAATGTGACTGATGTCACACTACAAAGGCAGATATAGCTCACATGTTTTGGCACTGCTCTAAACAGTGTTTTGGGCTTCAGTGTTTGGAACCCTGTCTGAGGCGTTTGATATTGATTTACAACCTAAAATCGAGATAGCCATCTTTGGGGTACCAGGTAATGACATATCTCTGACAAATGGCAAAGAAGATGCAATTGCTTTTGTCTCCCTTATAGCCAGGAGGATTCTGTTGGAGTGAAAATCTGCTTAACCACTTAGAGCATCTGTCTGGCTTAGTGACTTGATGCTTTTTCTCAGGTTGGAAAAGATCAAATACTCCATTAGGGGATCAACCAAAAAAGTTCATTTAACTTTGGATCCTGATATCCTACTTTAAAAGGTTAAAAACCCTTCCCCAAAATTGACTGTCGTACACAACTTTCTTTTTACCTTCTTTAACCCCCCTGCCCCCTCCTTTATAATAATGACCACTTTTGTCTGGCTAAGTGTTTTGGTGGTTATGGTCTGATCCCACAGCATGAGCACAGAATCATGACACAATCAAGCAGTATGCAATCCAGAAATTTGTCTTATTATTGTAATTTTTGTTTCTGATGTTTTGTTTTATTTCTATTTCTTTGTTGTTTTTGTTTTGGTTTCTTTCCACCTGTATACCCAGTTCCATTTAGTTTTGTGTGATTGAGTGTATTTATTTTTATCTAACAGTTTTAATGAAACTCAATGTTACCATATTGTGATGCACGTAGTTACTTTAACTTGAATTAATCTTTATACATGCAGCTTGGGTTATGGGTGGGAGACCTGGTGTGAGGGGAGGAAAGGGAAAAAAAGGGAAGAGATGCATCTGTGCATCAAACATCTGTAACTGTTTTTGTCCATTGTTATGCTCTAATAGCATATGTAGCAATGTCTCTAATAAAAATAATTACAAAAAAAGAAAGACAAGTTGATGATGTGCATCGCCTTCTCTCAAATGCAGTAATGTCATCTTTCCAGGTTAGAAGAACAATGCTCAGTAATTGCTACAAATGTAATGATTATGAAACTTTGTTCACTCTGTATCACATAATAAAATGATCTTATTACCAGATGATAGTAAAAATGATTTTCTCAAGATCACAACTTAAATTACATTATTTTTGGATAGATCACAAATTGTGACTTCAAGGTTAAGTTCTTTTTCCAGATGCTTTTTGCCTTCGTGAAAGGTTCGTCATTAAACACACAATTAATACACAGTCTGGTTTCAACCTCATATCTGTGACCTCAGCAGTCCTGTACGCAGTCATTGTTCCACATGCTGTTTTACTACTCTAATCTCAAGATCCTGACTTAATTATCTCGTTATCACTAGATTAAAAATTAATGGTTTTTCAAGGTCACAACTTCAGTCTAATTGCTGTTTCCTTCATGGAAGCCAAGTGTAGAATACCTGATGGGGGAGTCACACTGTAGACAGATTAAAGTAAAATGACAGACAGTCAGACAGAGAGATCACGACCGATCATCTCATTAGATTTTACATTAATCTTTACTTTAAGTATTTGACACTGAGATTGCATCCACAATTAGCTACAAATCACGTCATGATCTCAAGAAAAACATTTTGTTATACTATGGTACAAGGTTGACTATATTGTGATTTTGACCACTAAGGGTGCTGGAGTTTTGAAAAGTGACGCAATGCTGTTTTTAATTGACTGATTGGTAATGCATATCCACTTTTTTTCGTGGCAGTAAACAATGCAGATTTCAAAACATAAAAAAAGGCTTTGCAAATGAGATGAAAAATATTTCCAATACATTCGTTTGGCCTCAAGGCTGCACACAATTCAATGTGGAGTTTTCATTTGTTTGTTCACAGTGAAACTCCACAGGGTAAATTCAAATTGTGATAACAGGAGCAAAACAAATATAAACAATGACCGTTTTAGGCCTCCTTAGTTCCTATGTTGCTGTCTAACAGAATATTATAAACAGTGCACAGGAGACTCTAAGAAAAGTCTAGGGTTTATCGTTTGTTTAATCAATGTTTTGTTTGGGAGGAATGTTTTTTGAAGTGCACAAGCAGAGCTTTCCCAGAAGAAAACTATTTTTTAAAACTAACATTAGTTTGCTGCATGCCGTTGTACCTAATGATCTGATCAATGCTCATTGTTTTCCTATTGTTACTAATGATGTGATCAATGTTCATCTATTATGTTAATAGAGTTTATTTGAAAGGCAAACTCCCAAAAGATCGACACAGAGCATGCAAAGAGTAGGACGACAGTCAAGGAAGAGATGTTTACTTTTCCTTTTAAGTCTGTTGGCTGGATAATACTTTTAGGAAAACTTTTAATGTCTTGTAGCGGTCCTCGGTAACGGTAACTTTTCCACCTTATCTTTTCCACTATCTTCTCTGGGATTGAAGTCCCACTGTTCCAGCTGCAGAATATTATCTCCAATTAATTCATGTTTCTCAGTGGCATTCAAGTAAACATAACAACCCAAAACCCACTGACTTAGTGGCCTGTCATACTCTGTCAACCTCCAACACTTTTAATCGATCTAAACCCCTTCGACTTCAGCCATCTGTCTGGGCTAGCTACGGAGACCATCACTGTTTACCTCAGGGCTCTGCACTTTGTTCCTCTCACATCAAGACTGTGATGTCACTTGACCTTTATTACTGTGTTTCAATCCTTGAATTAGTAAGTACTCTTGTGGAAATTTTCCCTCAGGCCGATGTCGCACTAACTATGACAACATAAATCCGGGGTCATTGAACTGTCCCAAGGTATGAATCTAGTCATCTGTGAAATAATCACTGTGACAAGACAGAGAGCAGCCTGTCACATTGGTTGGAAATGAAAAAATGTTAGTGTAGAAGTGCTGTGAAATGACTGAGAAATGTGGTGATTTTCTATAATTGAGACTTAGTGCTCCTAAATGCAAATCATATAAAATCATCATTTTTCAAGTGGTAGATGTGGGAATGATGTTGGTTTTATGAGGCGAGGTTAAGCTCAAAAAACAGATCCAGAGAAGGTATGATACATGCGCAAATTCTCAAGTGGGGGTGTGTTATTTTGTGAGAACTGTGTTTTGGTTTCTAGGATTCACCCCATGTACATTTTTACCAGCCAAAGGAAAATGCCAGAATCAGTAGAAAAAACATCTTAGATTAATTCACCCAATGGATGGCACCAGCTTGCAGCCATGCCTTGGAGCTTCCATCCATCCTAATGAAAGTGGTACTCAGTAGAGGGTGAATGCTAAGAAGCTATTCATATTGAATATAATTTACAGAGAAAAACAAAAGTCCTTGTGTGCTCAGTGAAGAACTAGCATTTTAAACACTGGAAATTGAGGTAGGCAGATATAAAGATATTCCTAACTATAGCAAGATAACAAGGGAAGTTCGGTTGTACTGTTTGAATGTATTTATTTATGTAAGATATTTGATGCAGGAGAACAGGCAGAGGTAAGTTTGTGCATGACACAACCAGATATCAATTTACTATCGCAATTAGCTTAGCATGAGTCTTACATTATACTCCTCAATTAACAAATATTTTGTTACTATTGAGTCATGAATCAATGCGCATTATTTGCTAGTTCACAGGCGAACGACAAGATGGAACAGCCCAGCGTCCCCGCTGTGAAACACCAGACTCAAGCAAACTGCAATACATGATCAATCAATAAATACCACGTGTGTTTATTTAACCCATGTACTATATATGCTGTATGCAAATCTGTCCATCAATTAACCATTTTCGTCTAGTATTACTATTTACTATTAACTAAAGATCTAGTAATGGCGACCTGTCGTTACACCATTAGTTTTAATATGTGTTTTGGGTTAGGGTTAATAAATGAATTGTCCTCTGAGCTCTTAGTGTTTTGTCTGACTATTATAAAGGTTATGCCCAATATAGTATGGCATTACATTTGTCTAATTACAGCCTGTGTTGTCTAATTAAGCTGTCATAGGCCCATATTGGTAGCACTGAATGTGGTGTCTAATTACAGCATAATTTGGTAGTAAGGGTAGAATAGTGTCTAACTAGCATATTTTGGATCTGATATGGCATTGTATTTGATTTGTAATTAGACTATGATCTTGTAAAATGGTGTCTAATAGTGTATGAGCATCTCCTATTTGGTTTCTAATTAGAGTATAATATGGTATAGTATACTTTGGGTCTAATACAGCATTATATGTGGTTTCTGATTACAGCATATTTTAGGTGTATGGTGGCTAATTGGGGTATAACTGTGTTTGTTTACTGTCTAATAAAGAACATTTCTAGTTTTTGTCTAATTTGACACAAAGTACGGCTTATTACATCATATTAGTGTACTGAAAATAAAGTGCGACCAAAAAATTCAGAAGTGAAACACAGAAATCATGATCAGTGACAGAAATATGAAAAATACTATAATCAAATGTCTTGATTTTGCCTTTGAGGTCATTTTTTGGTTTCAAATTATTTTATATAATTGGCATTAAAACAGGTGGATAAACAATTATGGTTAAAATGTGCGTTTGTTTTGTAGCGATACAAAAAAGTTTGTCAGACCCTTGCAGAATGACCTTTGCTCTAACTATAGAAAATTTGTTTGTTTTTTTTCACCAAGAGAGCAGCTTAAAGGGATTGTTAAAACCGTGGAGGTCTTGGCTTATAAAGCAATGTCATTTGCAATGGATCACTTTGCCCTTGTGTGGGAGGGTGCATATGTCAGTGCATGTTTGAGGGAGTGTTTGTTTGTGTGTGTGCTTCTCTGTGAGCGCCCTTGATTTGGGGACTCATTCTCCTGTCATCATCATCATCAGCAGCAGCTCAGCAGAATAATATAAGCCTGTCTCAGGGGAGGTTGAGACGAATGTGCAGCGTATCAGCGGGCCATGTAGTCTGCTGCACCACCACAGGGTGATTTTTTTTTTTTTTTGTGGGGGAAGAGGAGGTGAACGGGAATGTATTTTCATCTGTTCCTATCCAGCAGCCATTACCCTTCTTTTACAGTCTCTGCCTTTTATTTTCTCAAAGTATTTTCGCTCCACTCACACAATTATCTTCCTGTCTCCTTACATCCTGTTCCCTCTTCTCCTCTCATTAGCTGAGGAGACAGGCTTAGTTTAGGGTAACAAGTTGACCATTGTGTGTGTATGTGCTGTGTGTGTGTTTGTGTGTGTATGCCTGTTTATATGTGTGCGTTGTTCCCTTGGGCCTCAGCCTGTTGGCCAGTTGCAGGGCTGTGTCTTTAAAAGCAGCTCATTAGTGTGTCCACTTGGACTCCAGACAGCTCTTTCTTCTTCTCCAGCTGGTTCTGGCCACATTAGGCCAATGATGCTCTTTCACTCTAATGGAGCAGAACGAGAGGGCCAGCAATGAGCAGCTCCTTTGCTCTCCTATTAATTATCCTTTCCCGACCAACTTAAACTACTACAGTCCCATATGCATGTGGAAGCTTTTCTAAGGCTTTCTTTAACATTCATATCAGTGGCAACACACCCCTCTGATCATCAGAATACGCTGACTGCAGGAGTTTTTTATGATGTGCTCTTTTTAACTAGTGCTCTGTGTTGCAAAATGTGGTGCTTTCTTCCTCAGTCCACTCTGTGAGGGCTCACGAAGTGTGCAAAATGGCTGTTGAGTGTATGTATGTGGCTGGTGGGGGACTCATGCTGCAGTGATTTTGTGCTGTTGTTGGCAAAGGTTTCATGAGCTTTATAGAGCTTTTGCATGAAAAGAGGAACTGTGGTGAACATTGCTCTCCTCTTTGATTTTTACATTCGCCATCTATTTATGAGTGGAATTAATCTGTCCTTATAGCAGTTGTGAGAAGACATAAAGCGTAGAAAGCTGTCTGTAAGTGCTGTACCTGCTATACCAATTTAAAACCAATTTTTATGACACTCATATTGGTGCGAGATCATTAGTGAACTTTCCTGTCATATTTCTCTAATTAGAGATGACATAAGTGTACATATACAGAACCATCCACGTTATTTATAACTATTAAAAAAAATCTTAAGCTTCCCTTTTTTCCAAAAATATTTAATTCTACAGAAACCCTACACAAAAATAGTCTGTTTAGCCTGATTCTAAGTCAACCTACTTATGTGGTGTTTCCTACTCAGCCAAAGTACAGGTTTTGATTCTATATTTGAAGATTGCACACATGGATTACAGTATGTCATATTGGACAAATTGTTTCCTGTGCAAACATATTACCTCTTAGCACTCAACTATGAACATTGGTGTACAAGAACGCCGTGTTCTGGGCTTGTCACTTTTCATTGAAATCATATTACATGCTTAATGGATTTACTACATTAAACTATCTTTACTCTTTAATAGGGGTGGGGATCACAGAGTAACTCACGATACGGTACTATCACAATACGTTGCCCACGATAACGATGGTATCACAATACAGTGATTCTGCGTTTTTTGCTGCCCTCAACCCAGTTAATTTTGCTGTATTCTTTATTACTGCAGTGAATTACCCGCTCTACATTTAAACGTACACTAGCTCTGCTCAAGCTATCTCCTTCTATTAGCAACTTTCTTGCTAATCCCACGGTTTACACGGCATTCAGATCTGCTAGTTACTTTAGCTTAGCAGTTAGCGATGGCTTCTCTCTCTCCCTCTCACTCTCCTGCTCTCTCTTGCTTGGTGCGTCTTGTTTAGCTATTCCTCTACCTCATTTAGTGATAATGGTACATGTAAATATTGTCTATTTGCCATGATGGAGGCGAGGCTCAGTGAATTGGAAGCAGTTAGCCAGCCCCCAGTAGCCGGTACGAGCCAACCTAGCTTCTCAGTTTAATTATATTGAACATTTATCGAACATTTGTTATATTTCTATTGAGGAAAATTATATTGAGATAATTATTGTTATTGTTTTATT
Source organism: Scomberomorus guttatus (assembly GCA_038419695.1). NCBI lineage: Eukaryota > Metazoa > Chordata > Actinopteri > Scombriformes > Scombridae > Scomberomorus > Scomberomorus guttatus. The sequence continues at coordinate 19,667,587 of CM076452.1, read as the reverse complement.
GCCCAGCCCTATTACCAACTTGTTTTATGTAAACCTGGACACATTTCAATTCTGAAATATGCATGTTCTTCTTCAGGAACAGCAGCTGTTTAGCATGCTCAGAGGTGAGTGCACTCCTCTTATGTCACCAGCAGTCAAAATATTCCTTCTGCAGATACACTCATCACTGGGACACATAGATACCTTTGTGCCAGCTTGGCAAGGAGTGGGTACTCTTGTGCCTGAGATTTCCACCAATCCAATGGGTCATCTGGCAGTGGCTGATCTCCTTTCCAGCTATGGAAGTAGCTGACAACAACAAGGGAGCTCTAGTGCTCTTGAATGTCTGCCCAAGAGGTCAACAAGTGCAGATTTTCTCTTCTTTGGTGTGTGTGAAGTGGAAGGATCGTTCCCATTCTCACTGGTGTCAAGACATTCAGCAGCACTCTGCTCAGTGCTTCCTTCATCGTCAGTAGTGCTCTCTTGAGAATTATTCTCCATTTCAAAGTGTGCATTCTCCTTTTAAGAAAATAAACAGTGTCACACCTTTTACAGTATTATTTAAAACATGTTCACATCAAGTCAACCATTTGTATTAATGTAAAATTTTCACACATGACTTTTTGCAGATGGATTGGATATATATGGATGGCATCTCTATGTCTGGTGGTTTAAAGGCACATCAACATAAAAATGAAATAAAGAATTCAGATGACCTACTGCTGTTTACAAGATATAATTACCTTCAGAGCATCAGCCTCTGACATCACTTTGGCATATGTCTCCTGCGTATCTTGTAGCGATAGGAAGAGCAGAGATTTAAACTTGGGGTCTAAGGCTGATGAGATGTACAGGTTGTCTCCCTCCTCTGTGAGTGATATGTCTTTTATAGGTCTTGATGGATGGTGTTCTTTATCTCTCTGACAAGAGGGGAATCCTCAATGGTGCCAATTGTGTCACTCAAAAGTTGGGCACGAAGCGGAGCAATGACAGAATTTGTTGGGCTCTTCTCCTCGCACATGATGTTTGTTGCCACCAACATTGGCTTGAAGGCTTGCACAAACCTCTTCAGGATGTGAGATGTCAGTCTCAGTCAGGGTGCAGATGTCAGAGCCATTCTTTCTCACCTTTAATCATTAAAAACATTAATTTAAGAATATAATTTATATTTTCTATACTTCGCAACCTAGTCATTACTAAAATTCAACTTGCCTAAGCTTTAATGCAAGAACAGAGCAACATAGCACTTTAGTTAAAAATTATGATTTCATATTTTAATATTTTGGGCTCTCAACCCCATTAATAAAAAATGTAATCTATATGATATACAAACAAATCAGATACATACATACATACATACAGATTTTAATACACTTTATCAGTAACAATGTACAATAAACAACTTACCTCTGGAGATAAGAGTGCAGCACAGATGGCAGGCTGCTGCTCGAGAAACCGGGAGAGCATCTCATAGGCGCTGTTCCATCAGACAACAACATCTGTTATGAGCTTGTGTTGTGGAAGGTCAAGCATCCTCTGGGTTCTCTACAGTGCATCCAGTGGAATCCAGTCAGCACAACAGCTACAGTCATATTCGATGCGTTGTCATGTAACGACTGCAGCGTCTTTGCCAGTAAGCTCCCGTTCCTCTGTAGCCTTCTGTAACACTTCTGCCATATGAGCGCCGGTGTGACTCTCATGCAATACCCTAGTTTGAAGAACATAAGATTGCATTTCCCACTCGTTGTCAATAAAATGAGCAGTGATGGTCATTTAGAGCACCTGCATGTTTTAATAAAAAATATTGGTATTTGGTGCCAATAATGTATCGCAAGGGGAAGTATTACGATATATTCCAGTATCAATATTTTGTCCCACCCTTACTCTTTAAACTGAACTGCTTCCTTCAGTTTCTAAACTTAGAGGCACGTCTCTCCAAAAGTAAATGATTGATATATATAAACTCAGAGCTGATTAATTCATGTATTTTAGAAACCAAGCAAAATGTTCATCTGAGGCTGTGTGGTAGAAAGAGCTCATTGCTTCACCAGAAACAGTTATTTTGGTGGGGAAAAAAGGCAGAAACCAACAAGGATTATTTTCTGTATTTGATTCAGTGGAGCTATTGTGAGAGTGGAAGAAAATACATAGAAGAAATTGGAGCTGTCAGTCGACAACTGAATCAATTTTTTTCTTGTTTTTTCCAATAAGATTTTCTCCTTGTTTTCATTGATGGATCTTTGAGAGTGAAACTGTGATTAAGTCCTGCAAAAAATGATTAACAGAAGAATGATTTTCCCCAGGCCAAATGCAATGTGCTTGTTTTTGCTTTGTATAATTCATTCATCATTGAAGTGGAATGCATGACATAGTAAACAGTGCCTGTTTATGTAGCGTGTAGCAGGAGCATACTGTATCAGGTCAAAAAAACTCTTAATTGGTTGGGTGAACACTACGTGAGTTAGAGCCTGCTTAAAGAAAAATGAACAACAGGACTATAGGACTGGAGTGTTGGCATGTACACTTTACCTCATTAGAATTTTGAATTGAAAGAAAAAGTAAAAACGGCACTTTTGAAAGTTGGATTTTAATGTGTATGTGCTTTAATCAGACAACAGACTTTCACTCAGTGTTATTCTTGGAGAGGGAGAGAGGGTCAGATTCATTTTTCATGGAGCTATTTGATTTGCACATTTGGCTTTCAAGGATTCTCAGTGGCATGAGAAAACCCAGAGTATATTTCAGCGACTGAAAGCTCAGCATGAATAAGTCAACAGTGTCAAAATGTTTATTTATTCATTTATGAATCTCTCCTCACTGATGCTCCTCAGCAGCCTCCCTCAGTGGCACTGCAATATATGCTTTTATCTACGTGCATGCAAATTATAAAGCAAGTGCTCATTGTTTTATAAAGGTGTTTTTTTTAATTACATATAACCTTTCCTTTCCTTCTTGGTTTCCTGTTGACCAGGCATCCCTCTAACCTTTTTAATCCAACTGCCCTCCACTTTAGGTTAGATTGACATTTCCTTGAAAAAAACGACACCTTTACCTAATTACTCACTGCTATAGCATGAAATGAGTGAAACTAATATCCTTTAAACAATCCAAATAGGAGTCTTCGTGTGCTGAATAACGGTGCTTTTTGGCTGGTGTTTTGCTCCTTAATATTTCACAAGCTGTTGTTAATCCAATTCTTCTTTTGGAGTGATTCATATTCTCACTGCTGCCTGAGCAGTTTGGCTCTCAGGAAGTACAAAAATGCTTATAATAGGAAATAGCTGGTGTGTTGAATGGGGGATAAAGGTTACTAGATTATGCCAGGCATGTGTGGTGGCAATATACTTTAGTTTGCAAAGTCAGCATTGTAGAAAAAGCAATATACTTGATTCAGACAAAGAATTATAATCCCACAAACATCTATGTTATACATACTCATCCCTGGCAGCCTGTAGAGGTGGCAGCTGACAGCTCATTTATGTGAATGGAGCAGAAAAAAAATAACAGTTAAGTCAGCGACTCATCTGTGAAAAGAGTCATCTGCCTATCCTGGTTTATATAGATTCTGTCGAGAAATATTTTCTGGCTGCCAAGAGGCATTTTTATGCCAACACTGCAAAAAGGTGTTCATTTTTAAGTCCATAATTTTTAAAGAAAGACTGAAACTACCCTTCGCCTGGCCAAAACCCCCCAGCTGTTCACATCATCTATCTTTCAGTGCAAAGCTAATTTCTTTTATTGCCCAGAAATGATTTGGATGCAGATCCAAAGAATCTATAATGGCTGTTTGTACTTTTAGACACCTTTAACTTCTTAGTTGGAATTAAACAATCTTTTCAATTATGTTTGTACCTTGGGGATGCTTAAACATCACTTCCTGGAGTTGTTGATAAACACTAATATTGAAGAAAACCACCTGTCTTCATATATTCAATCTCACGTATATAATCAATATTTTTATAATAATGTATCAAATGACATTGTGTAATGTGAGAGGCGTTACTTGTAGTGATGAACCTACAGAGAATTATCACCTGACTGCAGCTCCCCTCGGCTTTATGGAGCTTTATAGCGAGTTTCAGCTCATTGTGTAGCTGTCTGGCCTGCAACTTTACTGTTTGTGGTTCACTGTCACCGCTCTCAAAGCGTGTTTTTTGGCCATTGCAGGGAGCCATTTTCAGCAAAAAAAGCTTTACAAACTCAGCACCAAACGGCAAACAGACACATTTAGGTTGATATGACGAACTGTATTATGAACTGGAGTAATGTTGAATGACTTAGTCCAATATTCACTCTGCTTTAGCTTTATTTTTGGTCTCCGTTGCAGTTTTCACACAAAAAATCTCTGATAAACACACTGTGCACAACCTGCCCAGCAGCAAACAGCAGACACACAAAGTACGTGACTAGCATTTAGCCGGTAAAGGTCCAGATGTTTCCCTCAGGAGTTAGTATGATGTGGCCAAGAACAATGCCAATGAGGGTGGTGAGACTGAAACAAAACAGCAAAGTTGCAGGTCAGAAAACCAAAACAATGAGCCAACAGCTCAAATTATCTGTAGAGCTGAGAGGAACTGCAGAGCTGTGTGACACTTCTATGTGCATTTGTCACTATGATTGAAACCTTTTTCGTCACACGTTTCATAAAAACTTTAAATATAACTGCTTTAAAAATCCAGTACACTATAAAATAGAGTTTAGGACTTTGTCCATGCAAAATTATCAAGATTCCTTGTTAAAATTCCTTGTTCAATTCATGTAATTCATGTTTGGGGTGAATTATGGTAACGTTGGCAAGGATGTTTGACATGATCACATACATTGACAATAACATACTCAAAACAATAAAACATTCCAGTTGTTTCAGTTATTTCAGTGAACATGCAGTTCAAAACATTGAACATGCAATTTTCTATCCCATGCTGACATCTTGCTAGCCTCATTGCTGCAGTACAGATTGACAGCAACAACGTGAGCTGAAGTATTTAGCTTAAATTCGACATTAGACATGTGCATGGTGACCCAACCTACCGAAATAAGATGTATTTCAAACATTTTTCTCACTTATTTGCTGTTGTGTGTACTCCAGCTATTCCATTTTGCAAAATTGAAGAGGATATTAACTAACTAGCTGATGAAAGCTAGCTAGCTAGCTTTCTATCATGGTTTGCAATCTGTCAAGATCATTGCTTTGCACGAACATTGACAGTAATATTACATTCAAATGGTCAATCTGTTATTTGATCACATGCTTAATGTAGTTAATGTCCTGTAACTGTATTTCAGATTTGTATGTCTTTTTGGATCTGTAAATGTACTACAATAGTTTAACCAGGTACAGTACAATCAGATGATCCGACCCAGTGTCCATTCAGGAGGCGGCCATATTAAGAATCCATTAAAACTGTAGTGCCTCCTAGGGGCTTGGGGGCCAGATGGACCGTGTGAAAATGTCCCTGTGTTTATGGCAGAAGCTGTTTGCCTTATCGCAATGATGATGCATAAATTACTTAGGATGAAATTATTTTAAAGCATACTGAATATATGTAAAATAACATTTACTAACATAAGTTTTACCTTTATTTGTTCTCTATAGGTTTCTCAGCATGGGTGATTCTTTTACCACTATTGCCAGAAGTTACCGCCTGGGAATTTCCACTGTTGCAGGCTGTGGTGGCCGCACCACATGTCAACACCAAGTGTTGGTAGTTTCTTTTTAACACTGTTAACATATAAACATTTCACTTTATTATTGACAGTTTGTTTGCTAATTTGAGTGCACGCATTTTGGTTAACATTCTGTCATTAACATTTCTTGCTTGTGTTAATTTATGTTCTACCTTTTTGGTTTTTCACGGATCCAGCGAGTCCTCCCCTGGCTAAAAGAAGTGGCGCCAGTAAAGATGGCCTCTTATACTGTGGCAGGCAGGAAGTGGAAGAGGCCAACTGGGTGTGCCAGAGGGGATTCTGACTTTCAGGATCCAGTTAACTTTAATTATTTTGGGACTTTAGGTTTTGTTGCTTTCTTGGTTTGTTTAATTTGGTTGTAAATAGTTTCTTGATTTAAATCTTAATCTGATATTAGGGTTAATTTGTGATATAGAGTTAATTGTTTATTCCTGCCCCCCTTGTATGTCTGCGTAGGCTAGCCTTTGTGTATATAAACTCTCCCTTTGTGTCATTTGGCAGGTCATGAAGTAATAAATCTCTGGATCTCAGCTTGAAGAAGTTTTAGATATCCCAAAAATCAGCTCAGGAAAAACTTCTCTTTGGTGTCCAAAAAATCATCAGGAGTCAGAGCTCAGAGCAGCAAAATGTTCTCTAATGCCAGGCAATAAAGGAGAGCAGCTCTGAAGTGTTCACAAGGTTCACCAAAAACACTCTGAGTGATTAAGGGCCTGTGCTCCTTCATTTATACTGCTGGGCCTTCACAGGTCACGCCTCTTGACCAACTCCTTATACTGGCAAATTACACTATTAGAAATCTTTTACGTCAATTGTTACTGGGCCTGAGATCTTGGGGCAGGCTTCAGGCAAGTCTGAACATGTCAGGACTTGCCCCTGAGCTGTGTCTCAGGCACAGCTCTTTTTAAAAAAGGCTATTCTGGTTTATTTTTCACTATTATTTCCACAATTCCCTTTTGCCTTATTTAAGTTATTCTTGCCTGTTTTACACCCTTATTTCTTAACCCTCTCGTGGTTATTTTAAAAAAATAATAAAGTTTAATACAAACACACTTTAAATTTCATCAAGTGCAATGAGTGTGATTATCTTCAACATATATGCCCTTACATGAAATCACGAGATCTTGTGAAGTATACATGAGATATGATTAATACAATGTTTCATAATAATATTTCAGCATATTTCTGCTTAATGCTCATCATGCATCTTAATCATTTTGCTTTGCATTTGTTCCCTTCAGCACATCACAGGTCTTAGAAATTATACCACAGTCAGTTATGTTGAGTTCAGTTTAGGTTGCTGTTTGTTTAGTTGACCTCAAGTTAAAGGGCCCTAGTTTTGAAATTACTTTTCTCTAGTTTCACTATTTTTGTATTTTGAAAAAATAATTTTGTTTTGAAATTAAGTTATAAATAAATTACTATTTTTTGCTTTACACACCTGGTGTTCTTCAGCCTTACTTCTTGGTCCCTGACAGACATTGTGACCAAGACATGCAATGCCATTTGGGCCTGTCTGAGGGAGGCCTACAGGTACATGCCACAACCGACTGAGGAAGTTTGGCCAGCAAACTCTGGGTCACAATTCTTTAATTACAAAGGGTCATTCTCTGGCCGTTGTGGATGCCGACTACCACTTTCTATCAATTGATGTGGGAAACTATGGAAGCAACAGCGATAGGGGAATCTTTGCAAATTCAGCTCTTGCCAAAGCCCTATATGATGGATCCCTCAACGTCCCACTACCAACCAAGCTCCCTGGTGCACCAGAGTTGTAGAAGGTCAGTCATGTTTTAATGGCAGATGAAGCCATATCTCATGGTGGCACGGACACATTACCCATGGCCTGTTGTTGTATCAGTTGTCATTCACGTGTGGAGCATTTTAATGTTGCAGAGCTAAATAAAAACCACTTTATATACTGCTGGGTCATTAAACCTTTAACAAAGTGTCACATTAAATGAACCTCTATGCTTTTATCTGCGAAGTAACTAGTAACTGTAACCCTTAGATAAATGTAGTGTAGAGAAAAAGATTTTAGCCTTATTGCTGAATGTTGTGGAGTAAAAGTAGAAAGTTGCACATAAATTGAAATACTCAAGTTAACTATAAGTACCTCCAAGTTAAATTCATTTTGTTTAATTATTTATTATATATTATTATTTAGTTAATTAAATTTTTTTTATATTGCATTGATTGATTGGTTGATTTGTTAACAAGATCTTGCCTCAAATGCTGGCATGTTTTTGGAAGGTGCAAACCTCCAAAATATCCCGAAACTGCATTTGAAACATCGGCAACATGTCTATCTGTCCTGCGGTGCACTGTGGCCGGCGTGCAGCAGTGCGGCTCCTTGGTGCAGCAGCAGCAGCAGTCCCAGAAAAAGAGATCTGACAAGGAAGAAAGAGAAAATCATTGCCCCTTATCACTATTTTCCAAGCTACACATAATACAGCCTCTATGCTTGACTCAAACTGTTAACTCATAGTCCTTCAGAATTACGTTTCCCATTACTCAACACCAGACACCCACTGAACATACAGTCACGAAATAGCAGGCTAGCAGCGTGAGCATGGACGCCTGGCCAATCCTAGCGATTGAATGCTACGCAGGGCATGTCTTGCCAAGAAAAGCACTGGACTGAACACAGGGGTTTAGTATATGTTTGCGTTTCGAGTATAAATCAAAATGTGTTTATCATATGTATGCTTTTATTATATGAGATACATGGTTGGTCAGCTTATAAAGGTCAGTTTATAATACCTTTAGGGCTTGGTGGATTTTTCAAGGAAAGACAGTGAGCTCATATGCTTCCACTCTTTCTTTGGCTTTCCTCCTGCCTTTCCACTGTTTGTTTCTTTGTTCTCCTTCCTCCTCTTGACGTAGGTGTCCCGGAGGTTTTTCCACCTTTTCTGGACCTCTTCCACTAAACAGTAAAGCAGACCACGACATGCACATTACACTGAAACTAACTATCTTGCTTACAACACCAGACCATGTCTATATACACAATAGAATAATTGATAATTGATGTATCGCTTATCCTATATGGTCAGGTTTTATAGTATACTTTTCACAATGACTACAAGTAATTTCTGACACGTATAATGTCCATAGCATAACGTTAGCTAATGCACTTGGAAATTAATGGTTTTATATATACACGTTCCCTTGACAACAGAGTACTTTACCCGCTCTTTTGTAGGCTACTCACCATCACAATCAAGTTCAGCTTCCCAGATGTTCTCTTTATATTCGTTGTCTTTATACTCTTTGCATTGGCTGCTGCTTAAAATTATTTAATTAACATGCAATTTATTTGTGCGATTTATTCATGTTTGGTCTGAAAAGACCATTAGCGTTTCATTCTTTTAGTATTGAATTAAATGACCACCTGTAATGTGAAATTGTTCTTAAAGCCTTTACACACCGGAGACGTGACAAATAAACAACACGGAAATGTGAAATACTCACCTATGAATATTTTGCATCAAAACTATTCATACTGTCAGTGATACGAATTTGCAACAGAAACATGAGTTTGCGAAATAATTTGCGACAGCTCATTCTTCAGGATAAATGATCGATTCATCATCATCCAGTGAGGATGATCTCCGATCACTGACAGCAAAATATTTACTGAACCAAAATAGTTTTCATGTCGGCTCCACAGGAAGAAAGACTGTTTGTAGTTATTGATTCATTGATTTTATTGCCCTGTTCACCGTAGCGAGTGAAGGGAATCTACCTGTAGTCAAACAGACAAGCTCACGGACAGACTGGGAGCCTTGATGTAGATACGATAAATAAGTTCAAAACACATATACAGTGGGCTATTTGTGTTATTTAAACAGCTGTCAGTGCAGATTACGCTTCACTAACATGACAGAAATAGACTTGGAGCATAAAAAGAAACGCAGGGGGTCTCCGTGTTCTTTGTCCTTTGTCATACAATACAAGGTGAGGAGAAACGCAAACAATCAACAGGTCCGCCATTGTCATTAGGAGTTGTGACGTGATGTCCATTCTGCACAACATGGTTGGTTGATGCCTTTATTCATGGTATGAAAGCTCAGGAAAATCAACCTCGTACTGAAAACAAAATTACGTCGCTTTTTCAGCACATAATATTCGCATTCTGTGTGTACTCATGACAAAAACAACAGTTCGAAAAAATATATTGATGTGCGAATTAATCACAAGAAAAAAGAACCCCAGGTCTGTAAAGGCCTTTGGTGTTTGTGAAACCACTGACATTCAGTACCATAGTCTGCAGCTCTGTACAGATTTTCAGCTCATTGTTTTGGTTGACAGTCACTCCTGCTCTCACTGACCTTGCGATATGAAACTGTGAGCAGCTCTTTCCAGCTCTGCGTGACACGCAAACTCACACAACTTATGATGTAGAAAATGGTTGGTCACTATATCACTGTAGGTGCTCATTAGAACATGTTTTCTCCTTTTCTTCTAAAACACAACACATTTTTCTTTGGACGCAGCCTTGATTCACTTTTAATTTGAATGATCTGCAAATAAACACTGGTTCATAAGTCAGAGAATCAACACAAAAGCAATGATGCTGTTGTGATGCAGGTTAAGCATTGTAACAATACAGTATAGCAGCTAATTTGGAGCAAAGCAAATGAACAGAAGGTGTCAAAACACACTATGATTCAATACAGGAGTAAATAAGATACAGGTTTTTGTAGACAATGTTTCTATGCAGTATAGTGTTTGCCTGTGTGGTTGTGTGTGTGTGTGTGTGTGTGTGTGTGTGTGTGTGTGTGTGTGTGTGTGTGTGTGTTATAGACAGAGAGATGCTCTGTAACTGCTGTTTTCCTCTTGCCAACATAACTGTGTTGCTGCGTCGATAATTGGATCAGACTATGCTTATTAGCAGTGTATTGCAAATAGGTGACATATTTCCAGCAAAATTCTGCCAGATATATAAAAAACAAACCTATTTTTTGTTAATTATCATAAGCAGCTGCTGGGATCCAAAACGCTGCCATATTGTAATGAGGTGAAAATAGAAATGCTTACATTAATTTCTGAGACATAAGGGGGAAAAAACACAGAGAAGCCTGAACACCTCAGAGACCAAGACCTATCACATTATCACTATCTGTTCTGTTCTCCCCACAAGCTGCAGCCAATAACTTTTCTTTCACTGTCTTGGCAGCTTAATCAAAGAAATGAAGTCCATAGTGGGTTTAGAAATGTGCGGGTGTGAACAAACAGTGCAGGCCTCTACTGTTGTCTCTAACTCAAAATTTGTGAATCAAAGAAATAAAATCTATTTCAGTATAACTCAACCACCACCAAGACTGTCCTCACCAGTAAAACAATAGTTCTTATGGTTGGGCTGGGCAATATATCAAATTAATTTGATTAAATTCAACATATTTTCTTCTTCTTTCTCTGCATGATGTGTAAAATGTCTAAATCATGGAAATTGAATTATTAGAACATGCACAAAAAGGTTTAGTCAAAAAGTAATGTAGATGATAGATGGCTACATTGGCCGTCACTGAAGTGAACACTTACACTATATGTGCACCTGCTGCAGTTCTGGCTCTGTCTATTGTGGAGTGAATTTAACAGTCACATGTACCAGAGGGACAGATTTAAAATGACTCTGTACACTGGTCTGCGCTCTCGGTTTGTGTTTGTTGACGATGTATCATCTCTTATCGAACTGGGAGTCGACTGAAAAGTGCACAGATTTTGCTTTGTTCAGTCTGTCCCTACCTGCCGGGTAGCTAACGTTAGCAAGCAGCTATCAGACTAATGTTTGTGTGGTGCAAGTGTTTTATAAATTACATTCACGGGGTGGATGGTCAGCCCAACAAAGCATTTGACACAGGAGATGTTGTTCCTATTATCTACCAAGTGTCAACATTGGTTGACAGTTGGCCTGACCTTCTGGCTTGTCCAGCTGGTCAGTATGAACTTTAAAGTCAAATTTAAACTTTAAACTCAAGGCTCTAAAAGAAATAATTTGTGTCTAACTGGTGATTATCAGCCTGTTGTCTGACCTGCAGTGCAGCAGTGAGTGTTTTTCTCACACATCAACACCTGATTGTAATGAGTTGTCAGTTTTCCAAACCCATCCAAAACAGTTTTTTTGCAAAACATTGCAACGTGCTGCTCTGATTAATTACTGTGAAATTAATGTTCAATGTGATCAGTCCAATAGATCCTGTAGCGTCTCATCAATGTAGTAACTAGATGATACTTTAAACATTCCCCTCACTCATTAAATATCCCCCTCACTCATTAAATATTCCCCTCACTCATTAAATATGTGGCCTTTGTTGTATTATGTAACACAACCGCTCGTTTTCCCTAAAGCTTAATTATCCTAATTTTATACGTTAGCGGATGCGTCTCCATTTCAGACACCTTTGGTATAAAATGCTACAGGAAACCCTGGTTGGTAACCAAGTAGTTTTGGTTGCCTAAACCTAACTAAACCTTAACCATAGAGGTGGCAGATCAGAAAACTGTCATCCTTTTTGTAATGGTCATTTGTAATTGCACTGACGATGCCCTGTCAGTAGGGCCTCTACCACACTATGCAGCATGTTCGCTGCTTACCATGAGATTACTGCTATTTCTCTCTTACAGTACAGCCTTTTTTTTAGCTATGTTACTGTATGACTATGGACAGCAATGCCGATCTGATGGACGGTTGATCCACCACTATTGGATTGATTGCCATGACATGTTGTACAGGCATGGTCCCCAGAGGATGAATCATACTGACTTTGGTCATGTTCTTCTAGCGCCACCAGCAGGCTAAAGCTTTCACTTATACTGTGCAATATCTCAACAGCTACTTGATGGATTGGCACAAACTTTGGTGCTGACATTCATGGTTCCCAGACGATGTAGATGATTTTTCCTCTAGTGCCACCACGAGGTTCACATTTGTTGCTTTGAGTAAATGTCTCATCAACTATAGGATGGATTGCCATGAAATTTGGTTCACACATTCATGTGCCCCTCAGGATGAATTGTAATTACAACTCTAGTGCTACCATCAGCTCAAAATACTTGCTAAATATACTTACTAAGGACATTCCCATCATCCTCAGCTGTACTGTACTGTGGTTAGTGCTAATTAGCAAATGTTGGCATGTTAACATGCCGGTGAACATAGTAAACATTATTCCTGCTCAACATTAGCATGTTAGCAATTCACAATACTCTGGCTATGAACAACAGCTTCAAATGGGCTAGCTCTTAGATCTTTCTCTAAAGCACTATAAAAACCTATAATAAATCAACTAATGGATCGTTGTGCCTCCTGGTCTTGTTTGAGTGTATTTTGCCTGCAGTGCCAGGACTCTACAGCTTCTTGCACACTTTTCAATTTTCCATCCTTATTTGTAATTACCATTTGCAATGTTTAGCTGTTTTGAATAGATGGATACTGGATTTAAATCATTAATTGAGTCCTTCATTTTAAGTGCGGCCAGATGCTTCCATGGCAATGATTACAGGTGTTTGTCTCAATTAACCCACAGCTCCACTTTAGGAAACATGGGAATGCTGCGCAACACCATTCAAATTAAATCTAATGTGCAAGCTAATTACAGAATTTATTTTCCATTCTTCCACGCTCGCCTTCAGCTTAATCACAGGTTTCTCTTTTATTCTCCACAGGGAATGTGAGAGTTTCTGGGAAATTCAATTATCTAAGTGGAAGATACCGTTGTTTAACTACACGTGAGCCTGGCCCTGATTCAAGTTTTCTTCTGTGCTCTGCACTGTTCTTTCTCTCCATTTCCCAACTTCCTACTTTGTCTCCAACTGCAGTTTGATACTAACATTATACTATACAAATAACATTTTGCTATTTCATAATGTCATATTTCTCATAGTGTTTGTCTTATAATGCGAGTTAAAAAGATGCTGTCTTCTGGGATGGTGCAGCATCCCGAGTTCGGCTGGTTGAAAGAGGCTTTTGTCCAGGCTCGTGTTGGACGAGGGAGAGAGGAAGCTCTAGAGAAAACTATCAAGAGCAAAACAGACAGAGACAGAGATTAAAAGAGCCTTCACTGCCACAGGCCTTTCATCATGAAACTCATAAAGAGCAGGAAACAGCAAAGTCCCATGGTTCTACACCATTCTGTGAGGATACAAAGCACACACCCGCCCACACACATACTGTATATAAACAAAGACACATGTTGATGGCATAAAACGCCATACACCCACGAACACAAGTGTACGCACACATGCACTGTGGAAGCTGCAAACCAAACCTGACATCACCTGTCATAGAGAATCCCTGAGGTTTTTCTCTTTTTCATTGTAAGACCCTGCTTGTCTTTGCTTAAGTTGTAAGAGGTGGCATCACACAGGAAACAGTCTGGAAAGAAAGAAAAACAGTCTATGTAATGTTTCAATCTTGAATAAAGGGCGGTGAAATATGGCTGAAATGAAAAAACAAAGAATATTTTTTCTGATATTGATTTATATTTCATCATATGGCAAATGCAGTCACAATGCTACATGCATTGATTTTAATCAATGTTCAGTGCTATGAACAGAAAAAAACTATCATGTGTAAAGTGAAAACATAAAAAGATCATTCTAGTTAATTCCAAAGTAGATTTGTTTTGTCGACATTACTTTCAGTTATGAAAACATTATACTCATTGTAAAAGTAATTTGTGAGATCTGGAGTGGGAACACAACAACATCATTACAACGTCCAATGGATTTAAATTTACCCAGATTAACTAAATCAAAAGTGAGCACCCAAAATCCCTGAACTACAAGTACGGTAAGTAAATGTTGAAACAGGGAATCAGTTTGTACTTCGATGGGTGTTACAGTACAATGGACAGTTTGGGTAATAGTAAAGATAATTTTACTGTTTGCCTTTGTTTTTTCTGATCATCTGACTGCTCATGTTTCTTTCCCCATCTAACTTCTTTTGGCGATGTCACCATGTTCCCAGATCTCAGCAATTAACTTGATGAGTAGCCCATTATTATCCAAAGGAAAGATGGCCAAAACTATGAAAATAAGAGTAAGAGTAGAAAAGTTGTACTAAACCAGAATTATTGTTATTTTTTATTATCAATTTTTATTAGTTTTTACTACAGTTTGCTTGGAATCATTACTTTGGACAAGATCATTTTGTAAAACAATAGCACAATGTTATATCATATTGTCACAAAACTATTCCGATTAAAGACAATTGACAGTAATGTTACTGTCTAGCCCTACTTGAATTTCAGGAAGACATGAAGAGCACAGAAATAGGGTTGCAACTAATTATCTTAATTGATTGTTTGGTCTATAAAATGTCTTTAACAATTCCCGGCATCCGAGCTGATGTCTTGTTTTGTGTGACCAACAGTCCAAAGCCCCAAAATATTAAATTGACTGTCATACAAGACAAAGAAAAGCAGCAAATCTTCACAATTGAACAGTCGAATTTAGAGAATGTTTTTCATTTTTGCTTGAAAAATGGACAATTATTGACTAACTGTTTCAGCTCTGAACAGAAACATTTTGAAACTGCCAGTGCAGTGTGGGAGATACTCAGTATGCACCTTAAGGACTTGAGCCATCATTCTTCCTTCCTTGGGTGGGATATATACGTTTTTGGGACACAACACAAGCTTCATCACTAGCAAATAAAAGCTGCCAAGCATCATAATGACATAATAAAGTTTCCTCTAAACACATCCACTAGCTGCTTTGACCTTTGATGTTTTTGACCTTCCTCATAACTCAGATAATGGCTTTTGATTGAATAGCTCTGGGAATGTGTAGGCAGGTGTTTGTGTGTGTGCGCGCATTGGGGAGCGGGATGTAAAAAGTAAGTTACAGAGTTTGACACCCACTCCATCAGCTTTGTAAATTGTGGAAATGCATCGATCGTTGCGACAACGTTATTGTGTCTTGCCGGGCCCAGCTGGGGAGGAAGATAACCGAGATAACATAGCTCGTTTCTCAAGAGAGCATGCCTCTGTCTGTTTCCCTGCCTCTGCCCTAGGCTGTGCATCTGAACAGCTGTGTGTATGGACGTGCTCTGTTTATGTTGGTTAGATGTACGGTAATAGGCAGTGTCTCAAAGGCAATGCTAAAGATAACACAGTTGTAGCTGGTGTGTGAATAAGAGATTTCCTCTGTTGAATATGTTTTCCGCTGCAAACAAGCTGATAGCAGAGTGAGGCATTACTGTCAGGTATGAAGGGTTTGAAATTGTGGTTACCGCACACGTAAAACATAAACATGCACACACACTACGTCGTATCATCTGTCTTTTATTGTACTGCAGTGCCAGGCAGTAATGGTGCAATATGTTAACCAAAGGCAGCTCCAAGGTTAAACGTTTGCATTCTGTGCTCTGCCCCATCACAGTTATGCTGATTAGAAGAGAAGATTTCCTACACTATTAGCTTTTTTTTTTTTTTTTTTTTTCCTGTGTAGTCCTTTGGATGGTGATGAAGTAGCGGTGAACATGTGCAAGCTGCAGGGGAGTAAGAGATTAGAGGAGGTCTTATGTGAACTAATAGACTGTGGCAGTGACTCAAAAGAGGCACTATAACCCTTTGCGAATGGCTGAAGAGAAATGAATTGCTTCACAGAAAGAGAAAAAAGTACATGATGAATGATGAGCACAGGCACATATTTGTCCCACAACATGACTGATAACACCTGAAGCTCTCCTGCCTGCTCCCCCTCTCTTCTTATTCATTCTTCTAAGTTTTATTTCAAATTTCTCAGCCTTCTGCTTCCTTCCATTTTCTTCAGCCTTCCTTTCAAACCAAACCCCTCATCTTTCAATACTCCTTTCTTCTTACTCTCCCTTCTGCTCTGCTCTACTCATTTCTTCTTTCCTCTGTCCATTTTCTTGCCACCACCCCAACCCACCCACCTCCCATCCCCCTATTCTTCGTCTCCAATCAGCCCTCCTGAACCCAGAATGAGGCTCATTTCACCGCCAACTCATTGTCAAAGAGAAAAATGAGAACATGAGGCTGTGAGGGTCACAAAGCAGGATTTTTGACAGTAATGGGATTATGAGGTGGGGATTGAATATTAAAATAATGGAGGGGAAATGCTAAACGTCAAATGGACATCTGAACAGAAGGGTAGCGACACTGTATCAGAGCTCGAAGTCTTGCCTGCACCGTGCAGTGTCTGGTAGTGGATGCATGAGAGGTGACAGGGAAAACAATAAAGGTTCTTAGAGTCGGTTAAGTATTCCATTATGTGCCATCTTGTGCTGCCTGAATGAGGAGTGAAAGAGAAGGGGAAGGTGGTTATGCAGAACACTGGAGAAAGACATCCCGCAGAGGCCATGGCTCTCTCGATCATCCAAGGACAGCTCACTAATAGAGTTGTTTACATGCAAGCAGCGACTCCCTCTCTCTCTTTCTTTCTTTCTTTCTACCTCTCTCTCACACACACACACACAGGTTGAGAGACATGCATTCCATTTGCATGCTTTTCTGTCGTGACTTTAAAACAGGATGTCACCAATACAAATGGTTGAACACGCTCTCCACACACTGAACTTCATCACAATCAAGCTGTCTGCATGGATGTCCATAAACAGTATGGTATACTGTAGTGTCAGCCGTTTGTGCCTGTGTTTGTGCGTGTGTGTGTGTGTTGGTGTGTTTAGTCAGCAAAGCTTGATCTGGGACAAGCAGGCCTGTTAGTTTAACCTTGTGCCCTGCATGCATGCCCAGCAGATAATGGGCACTGTTGGCAGGAACCAGTTAGCATCCTCTGACTTCGCATCTGCCATGTGGTCAGGCCAAGCGTGATGCCAATTGCTGGAGAGCCAGACTGATGTGCTTTCATACTGATTTAATTCACACTTCTATCTCTCTATTCTAACATATTGCGAGTCAACATGCATGTGTTTGTTGATGTTATCTTGATTCAGATTGCTTTACTCTTGTTGCAGTTTTTACACAATCGCACTTTACCTTTCAAAGCAGCAGCAGGGTAGCAGGAAGAGCAGCAAGAGACTGTTGTTTAATCAAAGGGCCCAGGCTCAAGCTGCTGTGGGATCCTTCAGTGAGACACTGAATCCCTAATCCCTGAGGGGAATGTATCCAACTGACTTTATGTTTTCTTCTTCTGACTGCTTTGAAAACGAGAACCCTGGTACCACTGTCGACAGAATCTCCATTCAAAATGACAATTTCTGTTGTTGTTGTTGGCTGTGGGTTACTTAAAGGGCAGGAACATCTGTCTTAAGGCAAATGCCTTATGCAATCAGGGCTGAGTGAGGGAGGCACTTACAGTGAAAACATTGGTAGAGGTTTATGTAAAATGTACAGTAGCTTCATTGGTATTGTATTGTCTTAAGGTCATACTGTGTGTTTTTTTTCCTGCTCTCCATATTAATGATTCCAGGCAAAATGTAATTAAAAACAAAATCATTTATTGAAGGTTTTGTTTTATGCATCCAAATTTTGTCTAAATAACACACCAAATAACAGTTTTATTGCACTGAACATCAATTGTATTATTTTACACATGATTTTCTTTTCTTCCAACATCTTAATTAGGTGTTTAATTGACTGTTTGCTAATTCCCACCCCCTAGTTACTGTTGCTATGCCTGTCTGTAGCAGCCAATAATGTAATAACTGCCAATAACATAATAATTTTTCCATTCTAAATGTAATAAAAATCGATAATGTAATAACTTACCCATAATGTAATAAAATTTCTAAACCAATATCGTAATAAGTTTTTGCACATAATGTAATAAGTTATTACATTATTAGCATATAAAAAATGTAATAACGTGAGCTGATAATGTAATAATATACCTGTATCATTTTATATAAGTTTTATTTGTTGGTTATAAAGTGTCACACTTCCATGACACTTACCCTCACTGTTGTCTCTTTCAAATAGCTGCTCAAAAACCTGATCACACACACACACACACACACACACACACCTACTCTCTCTGTAGGCATTATGAGGGCACAGACACCCCTGCAGGTCTCTGAGGGTTAATTAGAATGATCTCACAAATTTGTATATCCTCTTGCACTAAATATATAAGAAATGCTAATCTATGTACATAAATATCCCCTAAATACACTAAATTTACTAAATTAAATTAAATCAAATCACTAATTATGATCTTTGTATTCAAGGACAAAGCATCTTCAAAGAGGTTTAGATTTCATATTATATGACATAAGAGTAATTGTCTGTGTTTGCAAATGTGTGCTCGCACTTCATTTGGCTCTCAAATGGTTAATGAGTAGAAGGCAGGGCTGGAGATAAGTCTGACCATCAAGTACCACAAACAAATATATAGTCATAATTCCTACAGAGAGAGTAAGTGTGTGTGTGTGTGTGTGTGTGTGTGTGTGTGTGTGTGTGTGTGTGTGTGATCAGGTTTTTGAGCAGCTATTTGAAAGAGGCAACAGTGAGGGTAAGTGTCATGGAAGTGTGACACTTTATAGCCAATAAATAAAACTTATATAAAGTGATATAAGTATATTATTACATTACCGCCTCACGTTATTAAATTTTTTATGATTTTTTTTAACCCAGCCAATAATGTAATAACTTATTACATTATGTGCAAAATTACGTTATTGGTTTGGAAATTTTATTACATTACAGGTAAGTTATTACATTAATGACTTTTATTACATTATTGGCTGCTACACTGTTAAACTTTGTATTCTCACATGGCACATATGCAGTTTACAGTAATAACGGTGGCAGATTTTCCATCGAAACACTTCTTTCTATAGTAGTTTGTCTTAGTATTTTTTTTTAACAGTGGGTTGATAGAATAAAGCTGCAACTGCCAATTTGGCTGGGTGAGGTATTAACTGTCGCTGGCAAATTGCATCAGCTGTAGCTATCTAGCTAATTCAGCTAATGTTAGCCTCATGCGTTGGTTGAAAATGCAGTCTATGCAGTATGTTAAAATAAATAATAAAATAAAATAAAAAAAAATCTTCTGATCTTGTGATATTTGTTTCATAGAAACTGGCCATCCTAAATATATACTTCCATGGGCTCACTGGGAGTATGAGCAGGCTGTGCTCTGGTAAACATGGCTTATAGAAAAGTGTTAGAAAGACGGAGGGCTAAAACATTCTGGTTCTCCAAAGAAAACCCTGGACAGACGTTGCACTATTGAACTTAAATGTAAACCAGAAAGCTGTCAAGCTCCAGGCCCACGTTCACTGTAAAGTGACTGCCTGACTGAATCTTGTATTCCTGAGTGAAACAGAAGTGACACATGTCACAGATAGAGTGAAGGCACTGCCATGCACCCCTGACTTATTGACAGTTTAACAGAGGCCAAAGTGGCAGCCCAAAATATTCTTGAACCAGTGTTTAAATTTCATGGCTGTTATGATATAATTCTTATATACAGTAATATTGATCGCTCATACAAAACTTCAGGCTGAAGGGCAGTTTCAGTTGCACAAATAAAAATGTGCTTTTACTTTGACAGTGTCTTCAATATTTCACTGATGGTGCTTAAAGGAGACCTATTAAGCTAATTTCCAGCTCTATATTCTTATTCTGGGACTCCACTAGAGTAGCTTGCACGATTCACAGTTTATTCGAAATGTCAATTTCTCAAATACATCTGTACATGTTTGAGCTGGAATCCAATCTGAAATATGCGAAAACCTTAGCAACAACCTTAGCAACCAAGGCTATGAAATGGACGGCCGTTTACGGGCATGCATTACGATCTGACGTCAGCTCGTCGGCAAGGTAGAAAAATATACCACAAACGAAGCGTTCAGAGCTGGTTGAAGCCTGGGCTTTTGACTTGCAGGGAGCATTTCTACATACATTCACCTCAAGTTTTGGAACTTTGACCATGTTTAACATAAATATCTGACATAATAACAGTGTATAAATAACAGAAAACCATAAAAGCATAATAGGTCCCCTTTAAGATGTGATTTTGTACTAACACACACACACATAAACATACACACTTCAGTTAGCCTATGCCAGAGGCTCACTACAGGGATCTATGGTGCAAAATAATAAAAAGACATTTTCAGTGATTAATACACTTCTCCTCCAGGTAGTGGAAAACTGGCGCCTATACTCAATCATGTCCTGAATCTATTAGAAATTATTGATTTTGTAGGAAAGAGAAAAAGAGAGAGAGTGTCAAAGAGACAGAGACAGAGTGAGAGAGAGAGTAAAAGGCAGAGAGATAGTGAAAAAACATGGAAAGAGACAGGGAGACAGATGAGACGAACAGGGAGAGAGCAACAGACAGCACCAAATAAAGTTGTCGTCTCTCGTTGGTAATTGAAAAAAAGTGACGCGAATGAACGGGCCTAACTTTTTTCATAACTATTCTTAAACGCACTGACAAGTTTGGCAGAAGTTCCAGAAACACAGTGTAGTTCATGAAGTGTGTCTGGGCTCAAGAGTGCAACGTCTCTGATGTGACCCTTTATCTTTGATGTCGACTGCATCCTGTCTGCTGTGGCAGTGACTGATGTGGAGAGACAAGAGCGGAGTGGTGAGAGTCGCTTTCAAGGCAAAGCCATTCAGTGAACCCAACAACAGAAGAATGGGTCAGAATTCAGAGTGCTCAAAGACTGACAGTCTCTTGAATCATAGAAATCGATGTCGGACCATGTTCGCAATCCCCAGTTGTTGGAGAAAGGAACTTAATCTAAAAAGTTGTATATCGGAGTAGTGTGTAGAGGTGTGTGTGTGTGTGTGTGTAGGTTTTGTTTGGGGGTCAGCGTTTGATTTTAATTTGTAAGGACAAGTATGGCATTTCATGATGAGCTGATGCTGTCTAAGCCTCCTGCAGTTATTTGATGACTGCATTGCTGAAGATCCCAGACTTCTGTTTTGGTCAGTGAGTGTTTGTACCTCACCAGATACCAGATATCTACAGATAGCTTAGTCAGTACTCTGTGATAAGTGGGAGTACACCGTATATCTACTGTAAGGTCACAGGTAAAGTTCTCACTGGGACTGAGTTTTGGCTGTCAATGCTAAAGGGTGGGGTTTGCAAGTTGTGCTGAAGGACATGAAGCCATAAATCTATATAATGAAATCCACAAAAAAGACAAGCCATCAACACAAGACACTGAACATGGCAAGGCCACCAGGCGCCACGATCCCGTAATCAGTGGTGCTGTCAGTCAAAATGCAGATTATTGCTTGTTTCCATTGTTGTTTAGTTTAGGTTCACAATAATAATTCAGTTCTCTTTGAATTGAGCTATAATGTAGCTGTCAAATAATAAGCTGCAATTTACCTTAAAATATATGATAGATCTCAGTTATGCCATATTAGAATATAAATAGGAGGAGGTGGCTCCACCTAGTTCA
The DNA here is from genome assembly GCA_038419695.1 of Scomberomorus guttatus. NCBI lineage: Eukaryota > Metazoa > Chordata > Actinopteri > Scombriformes > Scombridae > Scomberomorus > Scomberomorus guttatus. The sequence continues at coordinate 19,645,569 of CM076452.1, read as the reverse complement.
CTATGTTTTTTATGTCTTTATCAGGCAATAATGCAGCAGTAAGAAGATGATTTCCAGTGTACCTTGTACAGTTTTTTTTAAGTGAAAGAAAGAAAGGAGATGTATTTTCCCTCCCTGAACTGCAAAAGGAGACTGAATGGAGATATCCATTTGTTTCCATCAGTTTTCTAGCAATGCCATTTCACCATTTGTCCACCCTGTTCAAAAAGCAATCCATCATATTGAAAAAAAAAAGTAGAGATAGTGAACAGATGCTTTCTTCTATTGTTCTTTAATAACTCAGTGCATCTATATACAGAATGTAGCCATGATTAATAGATCCAATACATATAAGAATTGTCATAGGCAAAGGTGCATGAGTTTAACATATTCAGAGAAATTTTGTCGTGCTAAGTTCCTGGAGCAGTGTGAAGCTGTACAAAGTGGACAACAACAGTACTGACAGATCTTTGTGCATTCGGGGATCTGATTTAAAGGATGGATTGAAGTTCTTTAGAATTCATTCGTTTCTGTGTCACAGAAGGTCCAACAAAAACAGGTAAAGTGGAACAAAGTGCCCCGAGCCCATATGTAAAAAGAGCAACTAATCACATGCTATTGTTAACACATTGTGGGTGATGGTGCAGTGGGGAGCGGTTAATGAAATTGTATGTAACTTGTAAATATTTCTGACAGGAGCCCTGAGCACACTGCAGCGATCAAAGCTCAATGCTGCACTTTGTTTTGGTCATCAATCACCCATATTATCTGTGAGAACAAGCTCATTTTGACAATTGTACTGCTGGCTTAATATGGAACTGTAGGAAACATTTAAATCCCATCAGTGTACTGATATTGGCAAGAAACTATGTTAAAAAAAAGAGATCTTGTTAAAGGCATGTCTGCGATGCCTGTGTTAATTACCTTTAAAGGCCAGTTTATGACCTCAAATTACTACTGCAGATGGGGCTCTTTTGCAGTGCAGTTGCATCTGGAAATTGCTTTTCCATTTCTAGACCTTTCAGATTGCTTGAGGAGGCATTTTGATGGTTTGTAGATTAAATTCATGTTGTAAGTGTGCTATTGTAACAACAGGTTGTCAATGAATTAATTAACAGTTTTTTTAATTTTGTGATTTGCTGGTGGGTTTCTTCGTTAGAGCGGCTTAATACTTTTGTCATCAGGTTGTAATAATGGAATTTTCTGAGATTTCATGATGGATTTGATGTCATCAACTGTGCCATGGAGGTTACATTTTTAACTCCATTAAATTATAAAAGTATTTTTAATTAAATATTTTGTACAGGTTGGCCTCAGGCCAAAGAACAATTTATTCCTTTATGGTGGTGATCTGGAACTCAAATTTCCTAAATAACATATGACATATTGATTTTAAGCCGTAACTATAAAATCAGCATATATACAGTAGAGATTTGATTACATATCCAAGAGATATGGTTGAAAGACAAAGACATTACATTAACTTGTTTTTTTTTTTTTTCTAGTAGCCTCATAAGATAGACAAGTAATAAAAATTAACTAACTGGGAGAAACACCTGCCTACCTCAAGTTCACTTTGGGTGCTGCCATCTTGCATAACGCACTATACTGTGCCACTAGATTAACCTATACGCACAGTCAAATATACTGTGAAGAGATTAACACATGACAATTAAAACATAGCTTAACCTGTTATATACACTATATTATCCACATCAATACCATTCAGATTGTCTTGATACAGTGTAGACTTCCCAACATGTTTATTCAAACTTCTCCTGAAACGTAATGTAACAAACAGCAAAATAACAACAGAATTACACAGACAACTGTCTTATGTATGATAATTTGGATGACAAGTCATTATCAATACAAAAGAAAATAACAATGTTAATATAAATTCCTTCCTTTTTCTATACTGGATTTATTTTGCACTCAGTGTGGCTATTATAAGTTCCTAACTCAAGGCATTAGCACCTTTGGACTCTGAATAAGGGATGATAGTGATCAACACAGCTGCCATACCCCATCCTCAGCATTGTTGGTTGAATGTCACCTCCTTTAATTAGCCTCCAGGTTGTGAATCAGCCATGTATTTGTGGCCCGACTAGCCCCCTACCCTGCTGTCCAGGAGAGAGACCAGATGTTTCTCGCAGTATGATTAACCTATGAGACTTTGGTTGGTTTGTGAGATGGCAGATAAATTGCCCTCTAACGTTTTCATTGTTATATTTATTTTACCAAGATGGCAGAGCTTGCTTCATATAACTGGTGCTTAAATCTGTTATGTTGTAAAAAGCTGGTAAAAGAAATCATATTCAGTGTAGTTAAACTTGTATGATCTGTCCGTGTCTTCAAAAATAACTGCCATTTTTACATCTTCTCCCACATTTGGGTTGAAAGCACAAAGAGTGATGAGAAGACATTCTTTGATTATATAAACAGTATAATTGGTAATCAGCCAGTCACACTGTGGTTGACCATTGATCAACCAATCACACTGATTACAGATTTTAATACCCATTTTGAAGCAGCAGGCTGTCATTCATGATACAGCGGACCTAGCAATCTTCCAAATATAGGTTCGCCCAAATCCTCCCTTCATCTTCTCTCTACAAAAGTATAGATGCACTTCTAGACACTGCGTTTAATTCCAAGAGAAAGACTGTACAATATCTCATCATCATCATCATTTCATTGGGCTTAATCCTTAAGATGTTGAAGGCTGCTTACTTTGAAGTCCTTTTAAGATACATTTATGATGTTTTTGACCATGAGTGGTGCTGTGGAGTAATGTTTTTTTATGAGTGGGCTAGACCACTAGCAAGTAAGCATGGATGTAAAGAATTCAATTCAATTCAATTTTATTTATATAGCACCAAATCATAACAAAAGTCATTTCAGGCCACTTTTCACATAGAGCAGGCCAAGACTGTATTCTTTATTTATACCCAACAATACCCCCATGAGCAAGCACTTGGTGACAGCTGCAAGGAAAAACTCCCCTTTAACGGGAAGAAACCTCAAGCAGAACTGGGCTCTGGGTGGGCGGCCATCTGCCTTGACCGGTTGGGAAGAGAGAGAAAGAAGGAGGGAGGGGGAGAGGGGGGAGAGAGACACAATAAAAACAATAAAACAATAACAATTATAATGCAATAAGAATGAGAATGCACAATATACAGTATAATATATAGAAAATTGGCTTTGCAAATGTTTTATAAGGAAAGAAATACACTCAACATGTTTATTGGAGTGAAGGATACACACGATGCAGTAGAAAAAATGAAAACTCCACAGGGCCCCTTAAACCCAGTTCAGGCAGTTGGTTTTATACTTTTCATGTGATAGTGGAAGTAAATATATAGTTGATTTAAGCCAGACATAAAGATGTGTTCACTGACTGTACAGGAATAAACAAACACCATTCTCAGGATGCAGTGTGTAAAAGCTGTATACATACTAACATACGCTCATATTATCCCCAATCTTTGATCTGGACAGGCCTCGGTGTCACACGCACACACACTCCCTGACATCTATTCATTGACATTAAATAAATTTGGCTTCAGGGTCACAGGGAATATTTGGCCCCATGTAGAGAAACCCCAGATGACCACTGTCACTTAGTTACAAAAGTGAAATAGTCTGACAACAACACTGACAACAAAAAAGAGATCTGTGTAGCTTATATTATTACCATGGCATACAAAATATAATAAACCACAACAGATGTCCAGTAATTGACATGCCATCTGTGTCAAAGGGAAATCTTATTTACTGAAATGTGCTTGACAGTGAAGTGACAACTTTATGAGTGTTGTAATAAGCTTCGAGCCGGTGCTCTTTTTGGAGCAGATATCAAGACTTTTCAGTCCTTTCAGATCTATATTTCCCTATGGCTCTGTGGTCTGTTAGTGGGATTTCACAAGTATCAGAGCCAGATGGTGTGTGTGTGTGTGCGTGTGTGTGCGTGTGTGTGCGTGTGTGTGTGTGTGCGTGTGTGTGTATGGTTGTATGTTTTAAGCAGAATAGAACAGGTGTGCCTCTCCGTGCTCTCTGCAATATTCAATAATTACAAATTAACATTCATCAACATACTCACGAAAGCCACATTTAGAGGCAGAATAGCACTCTGAAATGCTCTTGTTACCTAACACACCCTCCCCCTCCTCCCTCTTTGTTAACCGCTCTCCTGGTGTGTAAATACCAGAATGGTGATTAATGGTAGGATGTAGTCCTGTTGTGTCTCTGTCACATCATCTATCATACAGCCCAGGATGACCAATAGCAATGACAAGATGAATGTACCTGATAAACCAGGTCTTCTGGCCTCTTCCTAAGCTAGCAAGAACTGTTCACCTTTTTGTTATTGGTAACGCCGCTCCTGCTGAACAATGATTACTGCACAGTTCTACCTCCAAATCAATGTGTGACCCCCAACCCTAAAGAATGGGTACTGTCCTGTCAACCCTTAACACCTAAAAAATTGTTAGTTTCGTGTTCAGATTTGATTTTCACTCCTTTGCTTGGATGAAGACCAAGTGCCATATTTTCAGGCAGGTGGTTATTTGTTCTGTGCCCAAGTTCAAATGACATTGTTCTCACCTGTCAAAATGAACTAAGCTAGAGAAATAAATGCTCCATGGTGTGATTGAACTGCTGCAGACATGAGTGGTATGAACATGCCCTTAGGGTGCTACAAGGAAGCACAGTGTAATCAGAGAGCCAACACATTAAATCTGGAGCTGAATCCACATACCCCAAGGGCATGCCCTGCCCTTTCTGAAAGGCTGTGCTTTGCGTTTTACCACAACAGGGCACTTGGCTCTTATTCTCACAAGCCCAGCCTGGTCTTCACCTGGACTCTTCTCCCTCATGGTCTCCAGGGGTGAGCTGACCTTCTCACTCTAGTCAGAATAGCAGAGTTACGCCCTTTCTTCCATTGTAGGTTGAAAAGTCACATGTAATACTCCCTAATGTTCACATCTGCTAGCTAACAGATGTCCTTTCTGTCATCACTGCAATTTGTCCATTTTGTGTTCTTATATTTATATACTTATATAGTAAAAGTACAGTACAATATGCTGTATATAGCTTTTCGCCTTTTTCTTACATCATATTTCAGTTCTCATGTTGCACTCAACAAGCCAGGTTACACATGTAATTGGAGCATGTGTATACATGCACTGTAGTAACCTGGTTACTGTAAATGCTCCTATACGTGCAGTAGATAAGTAATCATCCTCCTGCTCTGCTGTTATAGCGATACTCTCCGTGTCTGAAGTGTTTGTCATACGTACATGTAAAAGCCTATTTCTTTGCCATATCGATGGCTTTCTCCAGAAGAAATCTACCTGGGGATGTCTGGTCTGTTTCCCTAACCTGATTACAGAAAATATGTTTCTAGTTTACATGACGTTCAGCTTACTGGAGTAAAAGCTGATTGTAATTCAGTCACTGAAGTGTGTAAACTCACTCACTGTCTCATGTGATTGTTGTAGGGCAACTGGAATAGTACCTTACCCTACCCTAACATGAAAATACCCTTCCTCCTGTGATTTGTAATAATTGGTTATCTCAACACTGTGTGAACCTGCCTTGTTTCTAATTTGTAAAGTAAGAATTACGTAGCAAAACACCCATTCTATTTCCCCAAACACAGAGTTCATCAAAACTATGAGGGCTGCAGTAAAGATTATTGAGAACTTTGAAAGTATTTTTGGTCCAAATTCAGAGTTCATATAAGGTCCCGGGGTAATTCTGGTCCAGTGTGAATGAGGCCGTAGCCCAGCGATTCGGAGCGCCGCTTCTTGGGTTTGAGGTTCAGCTAAGTCGTTCCCAAAGGGTCATCTGCACAGAGCTGGGTGAGCTGGCGGATCTTGGCCGCTATGCTTGACCTGCCGGCAATTTGAAGTAATTGGCAGTCGGAAATCTCATCTCTCATCTAGAATAGGATGGGTCTGTGCTCAGCATAAAAATAACATCCTTTCCATTTACACTTCAGATCACCAGCGCTTGGTGTCATTGAGCTTTGCCAGGAGAAAGAGACAGAAAGAAAGACAGAGAGATGAGTGGAGTTGTGTGTGTTGTGTTGTGTTTTTCTCGACTTATGAAGATCAATTGTGTGTTAAAAAGATAATCAAAGTGATATTTTCATGGTCTTCATCATGTTTTTCATATATATATGTTCACTTCTTGAGCATTGCTTTGTTTTATTTCTGTATCATTTATCTAGAAGGCAAATGGAGAATTACATTTTTTCTCCCGTACTGTAACAATCTTGCATTTTCCAGCACTTGTTAACATGTTGGGCTGATGGAGCCAGGAGTTGATTAGCTTAGCTTAGCATAAGACTGGAAGCAGGGGAAAGAAGCTTGTCTGTCTCTTTTCAAAGTTCAACCTCTAAAGCTCACTAATTAACACGTATATTCTTTGTTTAGCCAGGACACAAACAGAAATGTAAAAACGACAATTTATGGTTGTAGGGGGAGTTACATTGTGTAACCATTTCTTTGCTGCCAGACGCAGTGAATTCTGGGAGTCTTGTCGTCACAATGAGGTTGACAGGTAACCAGCAGAGACACTGCACTGAAGGTGTCAGCACCAAAAACCATGACCCTAGATGGTATTAAGACAAATGTCTCAAAACTTGGGCAAACAAACCCAAAACCAAACAGTTCGATAACTTAATACTGTGTAAAGAATAATTTATGGATTATAAACCATGGGTATCTGACCTCTGGTGGTCTTGGCAGTTTGTGTGCACACCTGCAGTACTTGTTATAAATATGTGTAGTGTGTCTACACACACCTTTACATATGACTGAACAACACAACTCTATTACTGTTCATTTATTCAGTTAAGTCGTGTCTCTCTCTCAGAAAGTGACCGTGTGGCTTTCACATCTGTCTCATTTCATGATGATCTCTGCCATCACACCTTTCGCATTTGCACACAGAAGGACCACTGAACTGTTCACTCTGCACCTTTTTTCCACCTCCCAACACACACATGCACCTCCCAACACACACACACACACACACACACACACCTGCACACACTGAGAGACAGAGTAGAAGCCCATTTCCATTGACACATTACAGCTTGCAGTATGCATGACCAACCTTGCCATTATCTCAATGCAGAAATAATTTGAGTGTCAGATGTTTCGTCAGGCAGCAGAGATTATTCACCCTGTCATAGACTGTGGAGTTCAGACGGGTGTTGCGGTGGGAGTGTTAAATTTAGTCCCTGTATGAAAATTACAGCAGTGATGGGGGAGATCTGACCAGGAAAATGAGGCTTGTGACTTATGGTTGCGCAGATCAGCTTTTTAAAATGTGATGTGTTATCCCAGTTTTAAGATCGTTACAGCAAAGTCCTATTATCTCTGCTAATGACCTCATCATTCAAAGTGAGCAAGCTTTATTCACTCCCCTCCAGATTCACAGAACAAAAGGGCAGACTCCAGGGGAAAGCTGAGTGTTTTTTTTTTGTTTTTTTTTTCACAATGAGCCCACAGGAAATCATCAACCACTCTCCGCTACTTCTCAAGTGCTATTGAGTGGGAAGTTGAAGAAGTTCACCGCACATTTATACAATCCGTTTCTTTTCAGCTTGCCTCAGCTGGAATGATGGAGAAGAAAATATGTTTCGTCAGTTGAAACTTAAAGAGGACTTATTATGCTCATTTCTATTTTTATTTTTGGACTCCACTAGAGTAGCTTTGCATGATTCACAGTTCAAAATATTCTTTATTTATCTGATACTGACACTTTATGCAGCCCCTCAGTATACACTGTGTCACTTTACAGTCCATTTGAGCTCCTGTCTCTTTAAGGCCCCCCTCCCGATGAGCCCACTCTGTTCTGATTGGCCAGCTTTACCAGAATTGTGTAAAATGACACAAACCTAACATTTCCTGCTTTACTGCTTCAAATTAAAAGCTTTTAAATGACTAAATAATGGGAGACTTTTACTATGAAGAATTTACAGGAAGTGAAACATGTTCCTCACTGAATTAGCAGAGCTTCGTCAGCGGCGCTAAAACAACAACATATGCAGATATTTGGAGCTATTTGTTCAGCGGATCGGTTAGAAATAACGCAGGGAGGAACAGTACAAGCAGCCACAGTGATGTCACAAGCTGACGTCGGCTCGGACTGAAAGTAGAAAAAACTGTTGGAAACCGAGCGTTCAGTGCAGTCTGAAGCTGGTGCTTTTAGCTCACAGGGATTGCTTCTACATACTTTTACCTCTTTATTTGATACATCGACCACTTTTAACATTAACATCTGACATTGTGACATTATACATATGTCTGAAAATAAGGAAAAGCATAATAGGTCCCCTTTAAGAAAATGGCCACTTTGGCAAAAACTCCCTTTCAGACAAAAATGTCTTGACTGGAAACATCAAACTGGAAAATAAGAATTTATAAATGGCAGCCATTGTGCATGCCTCCATTTTTGGTGCTCCAACGAATTACATCTTGACTGAAAGCAGACAGTTCCCTGGATAGCTTGCCAGATGGGCAGCACTTTTGAGACAATTTGTTTCCTTGAACTGATCAGTCACAGGAAATAGTGGATTCTGATCTTAGTTTGGTGCCCAGGGAACTACACACTGCCAGAAAATATGAAAAATATTTTTCTTGACACAGGTTAAAGGCTGGTGAAATTTGACAAAATAAACCAGACAGCTTGACTTTCACATTTGCACACCTACAGGATTTGTGACTGACAAGTGCATTAAACCCTCAGCAATCAAACAACAGGCTCCATCAGCTTTTGGCTCAGCGAGATGGAGAACAGAAAGACTACAGCATCTGATTAGACTGACTGACACCGGAACACAGGTTAGCCGACACACCAGGGATAGCCAGTTTACAAAGCTCCAGCCACAACGGTGTAACCCAACTATAACAACATTACCGTCAGCCAAAACAATGGTCTGAGACAGCTCGGAGGGCATCAATATTTAACCAAGCAGGCTGGCAGAAAAAAGAGCTTGTCCTGGTTTATCTCTCCCAAGGGGGGTCTGGCACTCCAGCAGACTAATTGCATTACATTACTATGCAGAGTTGTAATTTACACCTTATTCCTTTGATAGCACTTATGGAGGAAAGACTGCATGTGCCCAGATGTGCCTTTTTCACCGGCATGGACAACAAAGTGAACTATCTACTTAGCTCAGGCCGAACTCCCAAGTGTGTGCAGTTAAAAAAAAAAACATCCTCATTGTTGAAGCATTGTGACTTTATACTGAATGAATTGACAACTGAAATGGTTATAACCAAACTGTAATTGTTTTTACAATATTGAGTGTTAAAAGACCTTGAAACCAGGACACAGAAATACTGTAATAAGCACAAATTTCTTCTGTAATATTTTATGATCAATAGCCTCAAGGTGTCTTGTCTAAATGATATGTTTACTTTTCAAATGGAATTTGAAATGCAAAGTAATTCATTATGCACACATGCTGACTCTTGCTGTTTTGTACGTCTAGATAAACTCACTAAAACTAGATCTGCTGTAAATGTCAGTGAGGCAGCTTAGCAGAATACGGGGCGCTGTTATATATTATCCATTGCAGCATAAAAGAGCTCAGATCGCAGTACACTTTGCTTGCAGGGAGAGTGACTGAATATGTGACATTTGTACTGTATGTGCATATGCTTCACCTGTACGTGTATTTTTTGATTATATGGATTTGTGCCTAAATGGAACAACTAAATATAAATGTATGTGAGGCACGTTTAGTGTTCAGAAGCACCCTGGCAGATTCAAGTGTGCTGATGGAATTAAGGTCCTGCTTAATTGGATGGAGAGAATTGATGGTCTTCTCAGTCATTGAGTGGGCAGTGCTAATGCTAAACAACCTGAGCTGCTCTCTCTCTCCCCCCCTCTTTCTCTCTCGCTGACATTTTAATGCAATTCATTTTAATTCTAAATGTTGTACATTTCTTCCAAAAGCGCTGCTTTAATTGCGCACTTCAACCTGCCCTCTGTCTTTCAGAGTCAGGAAGAAAATGCCACAGACCACTTGCTGCATGTCAGGCTATCATGAAAGAAGCTCTGTGGGTGGATGAACATGTTGTATATTTAGCTTTCACAGTGAAATAGTGGTTTTCCTCAAAGACGAAGACTATCTCTTTTATTTTTCAGTTTGTTATTCTGTGTGTCAGTCCACATACAGTTATGTCTATAAAATGAAATGTATTCAAGCAGTTTTCTCCAGTGACAAAATGTGGAGGAAAATAAGCAGACTGACACTGAATACAGAGTACCAGTACTGAGAGGGAAGCAAGCAGAATCACATGAAATACACAATCTTTTATTACAGCTTGAGTTGGCAGAGAATGAGGCAGATATTCAGAGAGATGGAGGGGAAGGAGTCAGACAGTTGACACATACGCACAGAGAAAGAGACGATTAATCAATAAGACAAACCATGACCAAAAACCCAAATAACCATGCTTTCTGTGTTCCGCCTCATTCTGAATGCAGACATAGAGTCTGTATATGCAGGAGCTGTATGCATGAAGGGGCAGGAAGGAAACTTATTCAGATTGTGCAGAATCATACTCAGGTAGATGTAAATGGGGCCAGTGGGGGGGGGGGGGGGGTTGTACCTGCCTGAGCTGCTTGAGTCAGGAACACACTGAGGCATGTGGGCTTCACACATAACTAGAACTTTAATAGTCTGGCCATGCCTTATGCAATAGCATATCATGATTGACATCCCTACGCCCGTGACATCAGGGCCACAGTATTTAATTAAATAGCAGTTGAATATACCACACCCACAGACGAATGGGCCCCAAGAGGAATTAGCCTTATTATTGGTCACGATTCATGAAGGATGGAAGGATAGAAAAACAGCTGATAGACTTGATTGATAGAAGAAAAAAGAAATCAACAGCTTTCTAGGTCAGACCTATAGCACAGACTAGTAATCCACTATTTACCACAGGTTCCAGGGATTGGGTCATGATTTCTTTATGATCAAATCAATAATTTACAGGTGATGCTAAGGACAGGCAAGTCAGACTGTCAAGATACACAAGTAGCATGAAAACATGAAGTACAGCAGTGTATTTTAATACCACTGATTTTATAACTGTTCTCGCAGTAACAACTTTGTTATCCTTACAGACATGCTTTTTAGTTGTCTGTTTCACGGGCGTCTGGCGGAACAGATACACTTTCATTTCAATCGATACTGTATACACAGGTCACGTTAAGAGCTTGTGTTTGACTCACGCTACAAGTGTGTAACTGTGGCCCAAAGTGGATTTTGATGTTTTAAGTTGCTGTTTTCTTACCGTGTGGAGAGCTGAGCATTTGGTCCATCCGACCTCAGCCTTATCATCCAGTTGATTTTGTAGAGGTGAAACATTCTCCGTGATGACAATATTGGGCCAAGTTTGGCAAAAAACAAAAGCTGAACGTCACTCAACTTTAGCCTTTTAATCCCTGCTGTGCCAGTGCAGTGGCCGTATTGAAATGAATGAAGATGTTTTTTGACACAGTGCTGTTGTCAGTCTGAACACAGTTTTGAACTGTATGTGCTATGTTCATACCCAGCTTGCTGACAAGTGGAAGTCAAACTGCATTACCATGTAACAGGAGTACCATCTGGAAATCCACACAGGAGAACTGCACTTCTGCCTGCTCTTATGTCACAGTTCTGTTTGGTGTCTTTGGTAGTGGAAAGTTTTTCAGACAGCTCCAACACAGGGACCAAGTCTCCCAGATGGAGAGTGACTCAGTAACAGTTAAAACAAAAAAACAAAAAAAAAAGAACATTCAAACCTTCGTCTTATTTCAACACTGGAGACACCCAGAGATAGAGTCTATCTTCACACCCACACTCTCAGCATCTGTCATCTCTTTGCCCGGAGCCCCGAGCATTTCCTGGAACAGAGGGTACAATGTATGCACACAAAAACACATACACACTCACACTGACATTCACCTCTGCTGTACTTTTCAACTTGCGTAGTAAAACAAAATCTAGCTACACACATCCATTAAGTTTTACCTCACACAGGCTCCGCCTTCTACTGGACTCAATGGGTAATACTCTCCTCGAATCACACACACAAAATCGCCCACTGAAATTTGCACGTACATTTCTGCATTTCGCCTTTCAGGGGATACCCTACGAGTACACAGGCTACCATTTGGCTACTCCTTGGCTCTCCACACATCTAGCAAGTGTATGGACGCAGCGCTGCAACCGCTGCAACCGCTGCAACCGCTGCAACCGCTGCAACTGCTGCAACCTCTGCAACCACTGCGTGACCAGGGCATTAGGGTGTCCTTCTCCTTAGACGACCTCATTGTCATGGCCAGGTCCAAGGAATGGGCCATTTTACACACCGCCAAGTTGATGTCAACTGAAAGAAGAGCGCTCCACCAGTCCAGCCCACATCAGCAGATGCAGCAGATTTGGAACTGGTTCAGAAGAACAGAAGGGGACCTGTTCGCCAGTTGAAACTACACCTACTGCCCGCTCTAGTTCTCCCTGACGCTGCAAGACAATCCACCCACGTTTGCACATGGCCAAGGAGGCTGCTTTATGCCTTTCTGTCCCATGAGGTGGGCTCGATAGGTGCGCCGCCCACGTTGGGCTAACCTCTCCAGGCTTAGCTCCTGTGAGGGACAGGCTGATGTGGGCTGGACTATCTGCACAGGTGGTGCAGACCATCCAAGTGGCAAGAGCAGGATCCACCATTGCTTGCTACAAAGCAAAGTGGTTGGGATTCCAATGCTAGTGCAAGGAAAGGAGACTGGATCCCCTGACATGTACAGTGGGAGAGGTTCTCTCCCTTCTACAATATCTGGTGGATAAGGGGTTGTCTCATGCCACTGTTAAAGTGTATGCAGCAGCTATTTCCTCCTGTCATGAGGGCTTCGGCGACAGACCTGTCTTCGCCCCCTCTCCCCTTGTGAAACGTTTCTTTAGGAGACAACAGCTGATGCATGTCTCAGCCCGTCAGTGGGAACTGCCATCGGTGCTCGAGGCCCTAGTGAGTGATCTCTATGAGCCTCTGGAGCTAAGAGAGTGAACAAATTGTGCACCCTGTCGGTTCACCCCAGCTGTTTGCTACTTCATAGTGACCACAGCAGTGCTCCTCTCAGACTGAACCCCTCCTCTGTTCCTAAGAACATAAGGAGCTCATTTAGGTCAAGAACTATTCAGAGAGAGGCATTTTGTCCTCCACCCCATGGGGATGCAAAACTGCACCTCTTATCTGCCCTATCGAAGAAACGCCTAGCTAGTTGGCTTTGTGAGTATATCTCCCAAGCTTACAGGCAGGTGGATGAGGATGTGTGGTGTGGCAGTGTCCACAGCCTTGTTCAATTGGGTGAGTGTCGAGGACATATGCACAGCAGCGTCTTGGGTACGCCTTGTCCGTTCATAAGGTTCTATCTCTTGGACATGAAGGGCTCCTTTTCAAGGTCTGTGCCTGCAGGTGTGACTCAGGACTTGTGAAAAGGGTGGCAGACAAGATGACGCCAACCAGAAGCAGCAACTCTTGGCTTCAAACTAGCTCCAATGCAAACTAATTGGTGACATCACACCTCGCTACGTCCATCTTTATATACAGTCTATGGCTCAGACACACAACAATCATTATAAAAGTCCTTTTTTATTTATACTGTACAATAGTGTAGATATTCAACCCTGCATTCACATTGGGGTTGGTTTGTCTCTCCAGTATCAGAGAAGCTTCATGGCTGTTGAGTATCAAATTTACAGCAATTTGTGGATGACTTGATGAGGACACAATTCTGGGATTCTGTATTTTTTTTTTTAGTATAAATCACTATTGAGTTTTAACTCAGTGAGTGTTATTGCAGTGCTAAAAGCATAAGTATGATGAAAAGTCATCACATTCTTGGCACTTGGGTTGACACAATGGCAAGAGAGCCTTACAATATAATCTGATACAACATCAGCATCAGCAACAGCCTAAAAATGTATTAAATCATTGTTTAAAAGCTCTTTGACACAGTCTCAACCAAATTTAAATACCATACACTTCATGAGAGTACTTTTTTTTGCAAAGCTACTGAATTGGATTGGATTGCGTTACATAGTACAAATGTTTCTTTTATGTGCAACCATCATACATAAAACATAAAAACGGTTTAAATCTCTTACGGGCACTGATTAGATTGGATTCTAAAAGCATGACAATCATATAGATGTTTAAGAGTTTTCAGAGCATCAAATTTTGTTCTTGTTAGATCCATTTCAGTTATTAAATTCCCAATCAGCAGGCATAAGATCACTTAGGGATTCTACTGAGCAAGTTACAAATCTAATTTTGTAAAATCAATCACAGATCAATGTCAAATGCAGATAAAATAAAGTAAAAACTAGGGTCTGTATCCACATGTACGCTGGATGAGTGAAATCTTTTCATGTCGCAGTACAGTTTTACTTGGCGTACAGCATCACGTTGCACAGAGAAATGGCAGCCCGACTAACAAGCTGCTTTTAATAGCCTTAAATAAAGCTTAAGGTTATGTAATTGAGAAACAAAGTGCTTTGCCTAAGTTTGTCACAAAACAACATGATGAGCAAGGTGAATAGCATTCAAGTTCAGCCAGCATTCTCAATCACTGTGGAGGGCACAGCCTACAGTGTTTGTACAGCAATTTAAGAGAAAGGGCACAAAGAAGAGAAACTTTCCATCACTTGTTAAAGTGTTTGACACTTGTCCCAAGATGAGGGACAAGATGAATGGTCACCTAAGGCCCTCATCACCTCACCTGTGACAAGCTGTGCTGGGGAAACACTGGCATCAGGGCATCAGCAGTGACACAGAGGCTGAACTCTGCTTATGCTTTAGTTGACCGAAAATCGACTAATTAATTGGACTATAATTTAAAATGTTAGTATTCTGTAATCATCAAAGGAAAGCTATTTTCATTCTTTATCCCCTGTATTGCCTATTATTGTTCATTGGGCATATTTTTAATGGAGACTTAATCTGTACAATCGGATTTTAGGACTGTTTCTGTGACCCTGAAGGGATAAGCTGGTATAAAAATGAAAGGATAGATGTCTGCCAGATGTGTGTGTGTGTGTGTGGTTATTTTGCCGCTGTGCCAGGCTGTTGTGCTGTTGTGTCCGGTAGGCTTGTTGATTTTGTTTTTACTGCTTGTCCTTTGGTTCTCATGTATCTACATGTGATTTAATGCTGCTTTCAGCTGTGTGTGGTTATTGGGGTGTGCCAGGCTAATACTGCCATGTCCACAGACTATACAGTATACTAGGTATCAGGTGTCAAGTTACCTCTGTTGTATACAGCTTGTATGATTAAACTGTGTTGCATATAAGCATGTAGAGTAATAACTAGAGCCTTTCTGATACTGGGTCCTCAAGGTCAATACCAATATCAATGTTTTTTAATATAACACATAGCATAAGGGATAGGGATCCCTTCAAAAGCTATATACTGAGTGGGACATTTTACAGAGTTAAAATACATAAAGTATGCAATGGAGACACTGTTTCTAAATAAACAGTGCTCAACGGGTGGCAATGTTGATTCATTGGTCACTCTGTCTGTTGGACAACTATTGGATGGATTGCTGTGACCTTCATGTTCCCCACAGAATGAATCATTATAAAGTTGGTGACCCCTTAACTCATCATCTAGTCAAGAGGTCAAGATTTTAATCTGTCCAATATTTTGTTTCATGACTAAATACAATTCCCATCAGCATTAGCCGATTAGCCGATGTTAGGATGCTAAGTCGCTGAACTAAGATGTTGAACACAGTAAACATTATACCTGCTAGCATGCTAACATTAGCATTTAGCTCAAAGCATTGCTGTTCCTATGTACAGCCTCTCACAGCTGCTAACATGGTGGTAGGCCAATTCTGTTGCTTATCAGACAATATATTCTTTAATATATTTGTGATAAGCTAAAATTATCTGCTAATAATCTGCCATAGTGATGAATCAGTCCAGTAATAATTAATTTTAAGAGATAGTGTTCAGAAGCTAAGGCCTGAGGCAAAAGTATGTGCTAATCTCTGTGACTGTCTTGATTTATGTAATTTCATTCTTTATTTATCTGATTTAGATGTGGCTGAACGTACGCTTAAATCCAATATATCATTATTCAGAGCATTACATTCTGATGGCAGGCTAAAAAGTTGCCTTTGCTCTAGCTGCTACCATAAATCAGTGAAAAGCTCTTACATTTCATTATGGGATGGAGACATTATCCATCTTTTCACCGAGTTCAGGTTTGTTGTCTGGTCTCTGCACACTTAAAAATGAATATGTAGAGATCTAGATGGTCTGATGTCAAAACTAGTAATGCGTAAAGTGCTTTCTCTCTTCAAAAGTGTTAAGTAGGGCTAATGAAAATACTGAAATTTTTAATAATTTCTTCAGGTTTGATCAATACATTTTCCCTGGTTCAAACGTTAACTGCATTTTTAAAATATAGTTCATTTAGGTTCACCTTGCTCGCCTAAAGGCAAACAAGCCGCCAGTATCCTTACATTCACTTAATAAGAACAGAAGTCCAATAATTCCCCCCTCTGTATACTTCACAGTCTGCGTATTTTAATAGAGCATTGTATTAATGCGTCAAACCAGACTAAAAGACATCCCTCTGTGGTCAGATCACATCTAAAACACGTCTTTAGGGTTTAGCTTTGTTCAGTAATTGCTTCCTTTAGCCCAAATATAAAACCAGGCCTGTGAAACAGTCCAAATTAAATGTTTAGTTCATTATAAGAGCTTGAACTTTGCTGGAGGTTTCAATAGTACCATCTGACTCTCTGCCAGTGTTTTCATTTTTGCTTTGATCTTTATCTCCCCAGCTACAAAACAGTGTGTTTAAAATCCTGTTCTTCCAGACAGTTTCCTGTTAAAGTGCTTCTTTTCTAAGATATCAAAGGCAGCAGAACATGCCATCAATCATTTGTTTAAACCCTTAATCATCCAGGCCCACAAGTCCATTAAGGCTAAAATTACTCCTCAACTTCACTGATATTGTAGATCTGACAAGCTCTTATAGCATGCTTTAGCTCTGCAATACAGTTTAGTCAAATAAAGCAAACAATCACTACAGGGCTTTAATTTTACACTAAACAGTATCAGATTTTGGGTAGAAAAGGCCATTATTAATCTTATTAACCACTTTCAGGGCTAAAGCTTTTGTATTTCTTTCCTCCGTTCTGTAATTAGCTCTCTGAGCACAAATTAAACTATCCGGGTGGAAAACTTTGGTCAGTTAACTCAGATTGCAGGAGCGAAACAATGACCTTTAATCATTACACAATGTGCCGTAACTATTTACAGGTCCCGCGGTTATGTTTGTAATACAGATAGAAAGCCTGCTTAGGAGTATGAGGTTGCTGCTTTTGTTTGGATGGTCCGGTAAAAATTCTGCCGAGTCGACGGAGCGTTAACGTTAGCTTGAGCATAACACGAGGCATGAAAACATTCATTCATGTAATTCTCTTTGGTTTTCCTGGTGTGCTCTGATAACAAACCTTACCATAAATCAAGCCAAACAGTGTTTACAAAAAAGAACACATTTTGCAATGTATCAAAATTTTTCTTCCAGACATTTCTCAATTGCATCAATGACGCCTGTTTTATCATGAACACTTCAATCTCAGCTCAGTGTCTTGCGATGTTGTGATCATACGTTTACTTTAATTGCCTGGCGACCGCTGTACACTCACACAGAGTGATAACTATAAGCGACACATGCCGTACTGTTCTCTGTTCCTCCGAACCCTATGAATGAGTAATAATGCTCCTTTAAATGGAGGTGAAAGAGTCTCACACTGAGCACCATTATCAGAGACACCAGTTTCTTTCTGAGGCCAACTAAAACGAGCACAAAAGAGTGACAGGGTGCTGAAAGAAGATAAGGTGCATTCTCCCCATCTCTCCAATTTACAGGCCTTGGGAATCAAAGGGAGGCTGTGCTCTTACATTAAAGGTTTAAAAATGGAGTGGCATTTTTATTTCTTTACCCCAGACCTCATTTTATCTGCTCGGATCCTGATGGTACAATTGGTTTCAAGTACAAAAGTGTCTCTGTCCCCACTCCACTGCCTTTCTTTTGTCAGATTATGTGTGTGTGTGCGCGTGGCCTTATGAGGGGCCTGTAGGGACATTATTCAGAATTACCATGCATGTAGATGTACTTTTCCTCTCACATACACGTATGAAACCAAACTCATTCGCATACTATACTGAAAACCACATACACATACAAGTGAAATGCTTTTACACACACAACTGAAACATTCTCGCACAAACAACTTATACACTGACATACACAACTAAAATGCTCCCATGAAAACTATTGAAACACTTTCACACATACTAGTAAAATGTGCTCGAGCACATTTTACTAGTATGTGTGAAAACTTTTCAATAGTTTACGTAAAAGGATTTCACAATACTGTATGAGAGCATTTTAACGGTGTATATGAGGATATTTTATTAGTGTGTGTGAAAGCGTTTCAATAGTTTTAATGAGAGCATTTCATTTGTAAGTGTATAATTTTTCAGTTGTTTGTGTGAGTGTTTCAGTTATGTATGTAAAAGCATTTCACTTGTGTGTGTGGTTAGCATGGTAATTCTGAATAATGTCCCCAACGGCCCTTCATATGGCCTCATGCATCTTTACTCTTTAGTGTGAGCATGGGTAATATGTGCATAATATGTGTAACTAAGCTGTTTGTGCGTGGTGTATTGAGGGAAATAGCCTTTCCTCAGACTTCATAGGACATTAGTTACTGTAGGAATACAAGGTTAACTGGGAGACTGCAGTGAAGGTACTGAAGTGTAAAGAGTAGAAGGAGAACATTGCTTTGAAACTGCTAATACCATTAGGGGAACGTAAGTTAGAGAGAGTGAGAGAGAGGTTTGTGATTAATATAGCTGGTGGTTGAGCTAAAGACACGCAGTCTTCAGGGTTAGTATGAGGGACCATGCTCCTGGTGACATTTTATTGATCTGCAGCCAAGCTGGAGCTAAGCAGGACATGACTGAGGTAGTGTTACGTGATTGGACACTTAAATTGTGACAATGATGGACTTTTTCCCATTGGGTCTTCATCTGTTATTATGTATCTGTCTTTTTTTACCCTTCTATTTCTCTCCTTGCCTATTCTTCCTTACAGCGATTGAAAGAAATGGATGTCTCAAAATCTCAAAAAAGTCCCAAAGACGTAGGAGACGAAAGTGAACTGGGGAACCATTGTGTGCTTTAATGGAAACCTTGAATACTCTGCATCCCTCCTGTGCCCAAGGGTCCACCATGTTTGTTTCAATTGGTACATGGTGTCTTGTCTCACATGCATACACATATTTGCAGAATGCAGGAGCACAGAAAAAGGAGAAAGATGTCCTCTTCTCCCTTAGAGGCAGGGACCTTGAGACAGCTGCTCTGAATGGCAGAAAAACAATGAAGCACTTTTCGTCCTCCAGTGAAGAGGCGTTGCCAGGCAGCAGGAGCATGACGTTGTTGCCCGCCAGTAGTAGTTAGGAGGGGGGCGGGATGGAGGGAAAAGGTGTGTGTCTGTGGGACTGCAATAGAAAATGTGCAGTAGGTCTTCTGCAGTGACGTACAGGGGATGTTCAGGAATGCAGGACCTCCTTTGTAGAGCTCCAAATGCGTGTACATGCCTTTGTGTTTTTGTGTGACTGTGACTTCATATCTGAATGCTGAGGCTCAAACAGAGGATCTTTCTGCAACTCTGCCCTGGAGACTGGCATCATTGCTTTTAATGAGCACTATACCCCCCCCCCCCCCCCCCCCCCCCATTCCATTTCTAGAAATGGATATCGATTTTAGGGTGGAGAGAGAAAGTGACACAGCCAGTAATATACCGCTCTTATTTCAGGACATAGTGAATATATTTTGGACATTATTCTTAAATATAGGGCTGGGTATCGAACCTCAGTACTTTTTTCTGAGGAATGAGTGTCTCTAACTTCATTTGTTTTGCAGTTCATTCCAGAAGTGCATTATACCGGAAACCATGTTTCCCCAGTTGAACTTTTAAAGATAGCCTTCGGTATATCCTGTTATCTGGAGTCATGGTTGTTCAAGTTGAACTCGACTAAAGATGTTAAATATCTCAGGGTAGATAGCAAGGCCTTCTAAATAAAAACACAGGTATACTGATGCCTTTTTGATATCAGTGATGGCCACCACACTTTTTCCTATAACTCACAGTGGTGAGTGTGATAGCTGCCTTGAGTGATGGATCAAATGGCACTGTAGCAGCAGCAGCATGGAAATCCAGTTTATGTTTTTAGCTTTTGAGCAAGGTGTTCAACATGAGTTTTCTGGGATAATCTGACCACTTTCCCTTTTCTAATCAAATTCCTCTGTACTGTATTTACAATTCTGTACTGTATCAAGTAGATCTCCCCTGAGTACATTGTCAGAAAAGTAGTTAGACTATATTAGATGTTGGCTGCATGTTTTTAGCTAATATTCACCCTTGAGAAATTTGGCTTCTTTTGTTGAATAATAAAAATGAGTTTTGGAATATATATATATATATATATATATATATATATATATATATATATATATTCCTCAAAGTAAGGTATCCTAAAAGTACTGTACTGTACTGTAAACTACCAGACTAACAGCCGACAGACAAAGTTAGAGACTAGCTGGTGGACATAATGCAGCATTTAGTAGCTAAAGAGCCAGATAGTTCCCTCAAGAGTTGGTGGAGACCAAAACAGCTAAAAGGAGAGTGAATATTAGACTTATATTATATATTGGACAGATTATATTCGCCAGGTGACCTGAAACCAAATGAATGCTAATGCTGCTCTGTGTATGCTGGATGTTTATATAGGCGACTGTTTGTGAACGTGTTTGCTATATTAACTTAATAAGGTGATAATATAGGGGGCACACGACCACACATACTCCCATCTCTTCATCAGTAATTCAGTGTTTTCAGGTATTCAGTGTATCAGTTCAGTTTATAACTGTATTGGGGCTGTCAGTTACTCAATAAAGTAACTGACTCACCTCTGAGCAGTCACTCCTCTATAATCCTCCAACTTCAACTTATTGGCTTCCTCTCTCTTTAATAAACCTTGTGTATATGGTAGACTATTTCTTCATCTGCTAAATCACTAAAGCCATATAGCTGTTATCAGACTGTGCTGCAAAACCAATTCATAGGGTTTTAGAGTTGTTGCCTGTTAGCTATTGTTCACTGTGGAAACAGACACACAATGACACTGGGTTGGCGTAACAAGGAGACTAAATGAGAATAGTGAGAGGGGCCCACAGACAGAAGTCATAAAAAAATAGAAGAAAGGAGAGGATTATGAAAATATGTGCTAATTTTGTGTTAATTATCTTTCTGAAGAATGTATTCCTCCAGTGTCACATCAACTCGGAGCTGATTTGTCTCTCTGTCTCCTCACCACTCCTTGTCTGACTCCTTCCAAAAATCTTCTCTCTGTTTCCTCCTCTATCTGTCTCTCTGCTCTCCTGTCTTTTACTTCCTCTGGTACAGCAAAGCATGTTGTTAAATGCAAATTCAACCACGTAGGAGAACTGTGTTGTGATGCTAACTTCACAGCGTCAATATAAGGATATACTCAGTTTATCTACCTTCACCCGCAGAATCTACGTTTTCCCCTAATGTGGTTATGATGCAATTAAGGCAAAAACTGAAGTCAAGCAGAGTAAATACTGCAGTCTGATGATATCAGTGTGATTACACTCGCAATCAAAGTCTGCACAGTAGCAGTACATATGTGGAATACTAATTTTATTCCTGTTAAAGTAGCACATATTTTCCTGCATCTTCACCAAGGGTTATTCAGTTTAATCAAAAGTCATTTGCTTTCTATGAACTCCACTCACATTCATAAAGGAACAACATGCTGTCCTCCACAGTAAGAGCATTATTTATGATCCACGATTGGCTATATGATTAGTTGGCAGTGTTTCTGACTCCCACCCCCCTCTGAAACAGAAACAATTGCTACTCAGCTGGAAACAAACCACCATATCTTGTGGTACATAATGAATGTTATCATCTGTTCCCAGTGTGATCCTGCATCTAGGGGCAGCTCTGAATAGTTAAAATGCTTCTATTTATTCACGTGCAAAAGCAGTGAGTGGTGCCAGTTTGATCTGTTTCTTCTTTTTGTTTGTTGGTTTGGGGTTGGGGTTTGTCTTGCCCATTGGGGGGCAGCGGAAACAAAGAGACCACAACAACAACAACAACAACAACAGAGAAAAAAAGGGGTGTTGAGCAGTTATGTAAACTAACAATAACAATAGCAGGAAAAAAATACGTATATGAACATAAATTATGTTTGCCAGTGGAAATCAAGGCCTGGGCTTGTCAACTTTAAAGATCTTTAAAAATCTGTGACATTTTATTCACCAAGTTGTTTAAATTTCTCGAAATCCATCTTTCCTTACAGCCCAGATACCCCTCTGTCCTCCAGCAGGCTGTTTCAGAAGCTATTTAGATAAAATCGGCATTATTAATGAGCACCTACTCCGATTGCCTGGAGGTGTGGCCCCCACCTTCACCCCCAGCCAATTGGAATACTACCTAATGAATAATGCAAGTTCCCTTACGCTGCATCTTTACCAGGAGTAATGTCTGCAGCTGGAGACGTAAGACAGTATATAGAGGTCTATGAACCGGAGTCTGATCATGAATGAAGGGGAAGAGCCTGCTGTTGCACAGTTGAGACTGCAACAGGGTGTTTCAAAATGGTAAGACTGTGTCTAAGTGTCTTAACAAAGTAACCAGAGGTCGATAGCTTAGCTTTAGCACACTTCCTGTCCTGCTTTGCTTGTCATCTGGCTGAAATGCAAACTCCGACAACAAAAGTTATATGCACTCAGTGTAGTGCTAGGTGGCGGTGGCCTCGTACTAAAGAACCAACCTTTTAAGAACCATTCATATGATCAAGAAACTTTAGCCATTTCTTTACATAGGTGCTCAGTTTGTTTACCAGCCTGTGGGTGACTCTACCTACGAGCCGGTACCATGCACACACGGAAGGAAGTGCTGGCGATTTCCAGACCTTGACTATCAGACTCTGGCTAATCATAAGTACTGTCAGAATCCAAATGGCATCATGGGTAGCCAAGAATTTGAGGGGGGATGGATCACATAGGACATAAAGTTTGCTTGTATTGTGTACCTACAATCCTCTGGACACAATCATGAATTGTTATCCAGAACTCTTGTACCGCTGGACATTTCCATAGACAATGCACTCGAGTGCCCTCTCCCTGGCACCTCCATCATTGGGAGTTGTCTCTCAGTTTGAGTCTAAATAACTTTGAGGGGGTCCAATAAAATTGGTTAATGATTTTAAATTGAATAAGTGTGGTTCTTATGTCCCTCGATACCAGTTTGGAGTTCCTCAACAAATTGGACCATTCATTATCTGTAAATGAAACATTCAAGTCTTTTTCCCATACTGGTATTACTCCCATACTGGTATACACGAAGGACACAACAAGGTACAACACAACACTTGATCTCTGGGGGGCAACATTTACTCCAAATTTTTGTAAAGACTTTAAATTTGAATGTATTGCCATGATTTATTAGCTGGTAAATTATATTCTTAACAAAGATCTGCAAAGAGCTTCAGAGTATTTTTATTATCACCCACCACAATGCCACAATATAACCAAACCCTCCATATAAATGAGAAATTACTAATACAGAGTTTAGGGTTTGACCACAAACTTGATGAGGTATTTAAATATGGACTTAAGTCAAACTGCCTTGATACTCTGTTCCACACCCACTTCAGATGTGCGATAACCTGATGTAATTTATATTCACTGAATCAGGCAGTTGAGAGGTAGTTGAGTGGAGAAAGGGAATTACATGTATGGCTCTCTATGTTATACAATGGTGGCGCTTGTTCAGGGGGAAGCATCCACTGGGTCAGATGTCTCAGGCTTGGTAGTCAAAGCCCTCCTTGGTCAGTAGGCTTTTGTAATTTACTCATACTAAGATGAGGCCATTTTCCAGCCCACAGAAACTTTCTGCAAAGTTTCTCAAATTGTCAAAAATAGTGTAAAGGGACTGAGATAGGGAGAGCTTGAAGAATATAATTGAACTTTGGAAGGGTATTCATCTTAATGACATTAGCTTTCCACCATAATGATAGATAAAGTGGTGACCATCTTTCAATATCTGTCCACAAACACTCAAGGAGAGGTTCTATATTAACGTTAATCAAATCTGATAATTTAGGTGGAAACAAGACTCAAGGGATATGTGATTCCCTTCTCTGGCCACTGAAAGCTTACAGGAAAAAGTTTCTTGGGACAATATGATGTCAAAGGTAAGGCTCTTGGACCAATTTACCTTATACCATAATAATTTAGAGAAAGAATCAATATTTGCTAGGACAGATTTTATTGACAATTCAGGGTCTGATATAAAGACCAGTATGTCATCAGCATATAACATTAATTTATGAATAGTTGAGCCAATAGTAATTTCTGATATATTTGAATTCTGATGAATAGCCAAAGGTTCCAATGCCAAGAAAAGAGGTCACCCCTGCCATGTTGTATGATGAAATATGGCCATTTGTAAGAACAGCTGCTTTGGGCTCCGTATACGGAAGATAAATCCAGTTAATAAAGTTCTCACCAAATTCAAAGGCTTTTAATGTCAAGAACAGTTATTGCCACTCCACTCTATCAAATGCCTTTTAAGCATCTAGAGAGAGGGTAGCCATAGGAATCTGTTTGTCTTGCAATATCAATAAATCTTCTAATATTATCAGCCGAGTTACCCGAGTAATTGTGAAATAGCATCTATAATTTCACCGTCTGCTATATCTGCATCTAATTTGTTTTTAAGGTCTACATTGATTACCGACAGGTTCAGCTTGCTCAAAAAGGATTCAATTTCCTTCACACTTACAAGAGAATCTAGAGATGACTATAAAAATGAACAAATAATTCATGTATGTCTTTTGAAGTAGTCAAAGTACTGTCATTCCCCATAATAGCAGGTATTATACCTAAAGCGTCCAGCTTTTTGATTTAGTTAGCCAGCAGCCTCCTCCTCAAAATTTTTCTGCCTTGTCCTAAAGAGAGAGAATTCCGCTTTTAGAGTTAGGAGATTATTGAGCTCACATTTCAACTGTCTAAATTAAAGAAGATTCTGATTGGACATATCCTATTTAAATCTGGCTTCCGCAGTACTTATCTTCTCTTCTAATTTAAGCTGTTTTGCAAAGCCAGAAAGGCCTTAAGTGTTTCCCAGGCTACTGTAATAGAGGAGTACAGGTTAATCTGATCTCTAATTGCTGTTTTAATTGCCTCATCCATGAGAAGGCTTGAATTCAGCCTCCATCTACAAGATTTTGTTGATTGAGTAAATGGATACAAACTGAGTGTAACACTAGCATGATCAAAAATTAATATTATCTATATTACATGACAGAGTAGAGGGTATTAATTAAGGCTAATTCATGCTTTCCGCATTCCGTGGACACAGTTGCACGCAGTTGCGCAAGCGGTTCCATGCATACTGCAATCGGGGGTGCGCTGACACAGACAGTTCCACTTGTTTTCCAGAGGTGTAAAATCCAGCCTGTGAATATTACAAACCTCTGTGCAGTGTTTTTCTGATAAGCCTTTAAACACAACAATCTGTTACTCCAACTTGACTTGCTGGATCGTATTTCATTGTCTCGCCTGCACTTTAAACAACACAACCCCTTGTATTGTTTTACACAGGACTGGTGGTGCCCCATAACATGGATTTTGCATTCCAAGTCTCCAAAACAGGTTGGGTCGTCCACATTTGGGGCATAGATATTAACAAGAATTAGCATGTGAGATTGAATTTCTGCATTTACTACCAACATTTCTCAGGTTGTGTCACATGACATTAACATTCACTTTTTGCTCTGTTTTTGGTCTCTATCAGCTCCTGAGGGAAAAATCTGGCTCTTTAGCTGCTAGCTGCTACAGCTGTTTTCTGTTTGGTGCTGAGGAAGTAGTGTGAAGTGGGTTTTAGAGCTTTTTTTTACTGGCTGGACCAGACAGCTAAACATGGACATACTATGAAGCTCCATAAAGCTGAGGGGAGCTGCAGAGTCACTAATAATTCTCTGTAGGTTCATCACAACGAGCCACGCCTCTCACATTACACATTTTCATTTGATATATCGTTGTTAAATATAGATTATAGTCACTCTGAAGGTAAAGTTGTGTTTTTATAGTAAGTATACAAGCATAATATGAGTCAAGTTTATGCCTATGGTTCTGTAAGGTTTGCAGTCAACATCATCTTAGAAAAACCCACAGCCACTAAGAACTTACGCTGTGAGCAACAGGATGAGGAGCTGTATGTAAACTGCAAGTCTCTGATGGGTAGAAAAGGTTCAATATCCTATATCTGATGCAATCAGCTATATGCATATAAGCCAGCCAAAATAATGTTATTAAGCCCAGAAAAAAATCTGGTGTAAGGCAGCTGTCCACGTGTTAATAGCTTGTTTAAAGGCATACTATGCAGGATTTGTCAGTCGGTGTTTGTAAACACAGTATTCAAAGTTGGCCCCTCCCCAGCTCAACGATACCAAAGCGAGCTGAGAGCAGAGTGAGAGAGAGAGAGAGAGAGAGAGCAGCGGTGGTCGAACGAGTTAGTGAGTGAATGAAGAGAGCGAGCGGTGGTAGAGAGAACAAAGCCGTGAATCAGATAAATAAAACATAATTTTCTGATTGTTTCATGGTGGTTACATTCTAAAGCACACATGCCCACACCTCTGCACACTTCCGCACAACCCTGCAGGAAGATGCCGCATTGCCGGATTTTGTGTGAATGCATCCGAAGCACATGCTTATCCTGTTTGCTGTGGCCTCTCTGCTCTGCGTGTGTGTGTGTGTGTGTGTGTGTGTGTGTGTAGCTCAGCCCTGCCCTCGGTCAAACAGACACAGTGACAGCAGAGGAGCAGCACTCTGCACACAGCAGAGGAGGGAGACGGAGAAGCAGGGGAAACACTGAAGCACATAAAAAAACAGAGATGTAACCTGGTCGCTACACTACAAGTCCCAACCTCACGCCCTGCACGTTGTTATTGGCTGGGGGGCTACACACCCAGAAACGTCCCAAACACAGCAAAATAATAAGAAAATAAGAAAATACAGGCAGAGGGCAGGGTCTCTGCAGATAAATACCCCACCACACACTTCTAGTGGGTCATAAGTGATGATTGAGAGGGATTATTTTTGTATGAGTCTATACATTGTTTTTAGGAAAATCCTGCATAGTATGCTTTTAATGAGAAGTGGAACTGTTTGTAAGGTGTTATGATCAGTGCTTTGCTGATCAATTCAAACTTAAGTATTTGTTGGGCTATTCAGAGTTTCATTGTGCAATTTAGTGACAGCTGCTAGTTAGTTGTTTATCAGATGTGATAGAGGAGGCAGATTGATAGTTTTGGATGGAAAATGCATCAGAAAATTATCACAAACAGATGTAGGGTAGTTTATTTTTGTGTTCCTCTGCAGCTGAATAATAATTTTACATATTAAATCCTGTATTGACACAGTTTCATAGAAGTGAAGCTTTGCCTATTTCCATTGCAGGCACCTGATGGTAAATGGTAAATGGACTGCACTTATATAGCGCCTTTCTAGTCTTTCGACCACTCAAAGTGCTTTTGCAATACAAGCCCCATTCACCCATTCACACACACATTCATACTCTAATGGCAGGGGCTGCCAGGCAAGGTGCCAACCTGCTTATCAGGGGCTGTAATTTTTTATGTACTTTCTTTTATACTTTTTTTACACGTATATATGTTTTTTCTAAATCTTGCTTGCTTGGTCACAAGTTAAACAGACGGTAGGCTGGTCAAACCCAGTGAATACTGGCTGTGTGACTTCAGTTTACACAATATTTAGCCACAAACTCTACTTTTAGTGTGTGCACAATGACAAAGCAGGTTAATTGGTTGAACATGGGCCACTTTCCGATTGAAGGTAACAGTATCACAAGATAGACTATAGCTGCACTGCCAATTTATGGGCTGCGGTTTGTTTCCCACATTAACGTTACAAGATGAATGCTTCTTCCTGAGCACAGTTTAACTTACATAAATGGTTGACGTAGATAATAAACACATTGATTGATTGATTAAAGTAAATTGATAAATCTTTTAGGAGCCAGCTGTCGTCACTACAGCTGCCGTTTCGGTTAAACCGAAACACCTGTTTCGAAACACCTCTTTCGGTTTAACCAGTGACCGTTTTATCTGGTGACTTTCAGGGGAATGTGTCGTGGTTGTCGTGGTTGTCATGGTTGTATGGTTGTCGTGGTGATGGCAGCTGTTGAAAACATGAACAGAACATGTCACAACAAAGTAGCCAAAAGTTGCTTAAAAACTGCAGGCTAGAGTGTTGATTCTCAGTTAGTTTGGCAGTAATTCAGTAATAACTGTTTAACAATACAGGTTGTCATTTGATTCAGTGTGATTAATGTGAGATGTGACATTTTTTAACATTACTACAACATTCATGCCAAGACCATGATATGTCCTGTATAGTAGCGCCAGTTTTTAATTGACACTAGATAGGACATATTAACGTCACTTTTCATGAGCTGTGTTTAAGTTACATATGGGCCAGGTTGGATGTTACATAGAATTTGAAAGGAATCACCTGTTTCGGTTTAACCAGTGACCGTGTTATCTGGTGACTTACAGGGGAATGTGTCGTGGTTGTCGTGGTGATGGCAGCTGTTGAAAACATGAACAGAACATGTAGGTGTCCTCCTAAAGTCTTAAATTATCGTATGTTCAACACAGTAAATATTCATCTGGTCCTTTTTGTATTACATTATGTAAATTAAATGGTGCATTCACAAGAAGCATTCACATTTTCTCACTTATTTTTCTGAGATCAATCTTCTTAAATAGTTTGCTTGAGATGAAATGCGGAATCTCGTTGCAATATTCACACTGATGGTCACAGTCACTAGTTAAACCGAATCACCTGATAAGGATCAAAACGTTAAATCAAAACGTTAAATTAAAATGGAATCATGGGGTGGGGGGGTGTGGGGTGCCTGGCCAGGCCCAGCAATAAAAACCAAATACCCGGCCAGTTACTTTCCTCTGGCTCCAGGACTGATCTGAGGACAGATTTCCTAATTCGAGAGTTACAGCAGCTTATGTTAATACCCATTTGGCAAAAAATGACACAAACATCTTCTGTGTTACACTACAAGACTAGAAATGTAATTGATAGCTTATCTGCACACAATAAACAGTGGCCTGCTTCAGTTATAGTTGAAGCAGAGTACTGTTATTGACTCAAACCTATTCTTGTTATATAGGCCAAATGATGTTATTTATCTGTATTATTCATCTCATAAGTGTATAAGATATTATGAGGTCATTTATTGGGATTTACACACAAGTCTTTTTTTTTACTACATGACTGCAGTTGTATGAAGGGTTGCATAAAAAATTTGATTCAATCTATAAAAGGGAAAACTTCATTTTTCCTTAGGGGGCCACATATTTTTGTTGGAGGGCTAGATTATTTGCCATCAGTTGTTGTTGTGTCAAAGTAATTTTATTCTTTTCTAGCAGGTTGCATTATTTCTTAAAGTAAAAATGCCCATTAATATACATTTATGACTTGGAGCCAATGTGTTTTCTATCCTCTGGTTTCATGCATCCTTGATTTTTCTGAAACTAGAAACTCATTTATCAGTTGGTGAGAGGCATGGGGACTTACTCCTATGAACTGGTGATCCAAAACAACGAGCTAAAGGTAGCCAAAAGTTGCAAAAAACTGCAGGCTAGAGTGTTGATTCTCAGTTAGTTTGGCAGTAATTCAACTGTTTAACAATACAGGTTGTCATTTGATTCAGTGTGATCAATGTGAGATGTGACATTTTTTAACATTACTACAACATTCATGCCAAGACCAGACATGTCATGTATAGTAGCACCAGTTTTTAATTGACACTAGATAGGACATATTAACGTCACTTTTCCTGCGCTAAGTTGAATGGATAGATTTCGTGATAATATAACATAAAAGAAAGTGCTGAAGGCACCAAGCATCTAGACTCTTTTATCTCCACCTTCATGAAATTGAATTGAATTGATTGATCACACATACTTTAAAGTGGAATAGAAATCCAGCGATATCTCTGTCATGTCATGCAGGGGACAGAGTCCTTTTATTTTTTCTCGAAAATAAATCAGGACCCTGAGAAGGAATGATATAGAATGCTCATGTTCTTCCCACAATAGTTTTGATGACATTTTATCATTATAATGTTTTATTCTGATCATTAAATGTGGCTTCACTCATTCCTCATTCACATGGATCAATGTACAGTCTGTGGCCACAACAGACCATGGGAGAGTCCTGCCTTTTAATCTGTTTTCAAAGAAAACAATGAATCAAGGCCAGACCAAAAACTCAGAAATGAAATTGTTTTTAAAAAAAAAAGCTTTAAAGCTTTTGCTCATTCATTTAAAGACTACAAGAACTGAATTGGGAGCCAGATCTGATATTATTTTGGAAAACGTGTGCAGTCACATGAAAGAAATGGATTATAACTGCACAGATATCTTCAAAAACGTATAACAAACCATTCATAACAGAAGCTTACCCATATTTAATATAATAGTGCACAATTAATTTCCATTCCACAGTAGCACAAAGCAAATGATAAGATAGCTGTTTTGAGTAAATGATATTTCCTACACTCTTACACCCTCAGACTTTTGAAATGTTTCCTGAATATGATGAGATTATAAGCTGGACTCACTGAGGTGTGACAAACTGACCTGAGTTTCACTGTGTGATTGGATTTCTGAGGGAGACTTTAGGTTGGAAAAAGAAGCACACACACACACACACACACACACACACACACACACACAAATACTGTATACCTGTTAACTCTATCCCTGTAAATGTTCACACAGCTGAGCAGGCACAGTAATGGCAGCTCATAAAAAAAGTGTAACTGGCTTACCAAACAGGTGTCACTCAAAGTGTGATAATTACAGTTTGTCCAGACTGTAACTGACAATTTCTGTTAAAGATGTAGCGCAAAATGCTCTTTTTATTTATTTGAGATGAATGTGAAGTGAAACTGTGCTTGCAGAGGATTCTCATTATTCAAAGAAATTGCACCGGAGCTTTCATATGTGTAATTACAAGTTTGCACACAGTTCAATAGACTGATTTATCTAATGTGTGTCAACCTTTTGCATGGAAATGTTAAATAGCGTGTAGACTCTCTGCTTTCAACTGAACTGATTTTAGTTTAAATGAATCAGCTATTTCAGTTTTTGCTTGATTTTTGTGGAAAATAAGATTCTGTGTTCTGAATCACCATATAACAGTCCCATTTGTCTGACCATCTCATTATGTCTAGCTCTGCAAAGCAAGAGGTGGTACAGAAAAATTGTCCTCTTGCTTCTACTGTGTGCTGCAGGCAGCGGCGATGTACTCAAAGCAAAGGAGCTCTCCACAAGACTGAAGGTGTTTGCTCCAAACGCTCTGTGTTTTTGTTATTTCCCTGGGTGAGATGTATGACAATGGTGGGCTTAACCTCCGCTCATGATTAGAGGCAAATTCATCTCAGACCTCCTGGGGAACGCTTTGAAAAAACAATGATGTTGTTTCTTCAAATAGAGTTGCTCCCATTTTTATCTCCCAAGATTCTAACACAGTTACCGGTTTCTAGAAAACAACTTAGCAGGAGGTTTTGTGAAAAAAAAAAAAACACCTTGCAAAGGAAAACCCCAGCTGAGGAAGAAAATACTGGCAATCAATCCACTAAAAGCCATCGTGACAGGTTCAGTTTGTGGTGAGACCTGCAGAAAATAAATGACTGGGATGATAAGGCAAAGTGTTTTTAGAGACAGCAGAAGGTGATAAGTCCTCTAAATGTCTTGGGGAGGGAAAACTACAGTATTGTGTTCAGTGCTTCAAAACGATGTCATACATTATCGTAAGCATATTAAAAGTTGCCCTATTTCTAAATCTGAAAATCTCTGTAAAGCTCAACTGTGATCAGATGTCTTAAACTTCAACAAGCTTATTTGCCATTTTCAAAGGTTAAGAAGGCTGCTCACACTTCCTGATGTTGCTGACCCACTGATGAAAAACTGAAAGAAGTGAGAAACACGATCTGCCATGGCATATAACCAACATGAAGGGGCAGCACTCTTCCTGTGTGCCACGACATATACAGTAGCAATGCAATGGTAATATCTGATTTTTTAGTCATTTTTGTGCCATATGTTAGAAATATTTCTTGATCAGCATGTATGAAAGGTACACTTTAATTTAAATGTAACGTATCAACATAAGAGACGCACTAAAACAAACCCAGGCAGTGTAAAATATGCTTGCTCTAAAGAAACAACCAAATATTGATCTAGAATCAATTTCAATCTGCCTGAACATTCAACACTTGAATATAGCAGTGAAATAAAGCGTTTGAGGGGATAGCAGTGGTAGTGCACAACCAAAAAAAAAAAAAAAAAAGCTCTCGGACACATTTTGAATCAGAAAAACCTTTTAGAAAGCCTGGTGTTGTGTTCCTCCCCCTGTGACTGTGAGAAACCTTGACTCAAAGCTGTTCCTCTCTGCTGCACATCACCAACTCCCTCTGGACGCTCCCACCGCTCTGCTGTCACCACATGCTCTATTTCCCCTCCAAATGTGAATACTCTCAATCCCTCTGTCTTCTGTACCGCTTAGTGACAAGTGTTTGTGTGTGAGTGTACGTACAGTTATTGTTTTTGTCTGCATGTGTATGTATTTGTGCCTGTCTGCATGAATGAATGGATGTGTGTGTGTGTGTGTGTGTGTGTGTGTTTCCTCTGTGATTAAATAGACTCCCACAGAATGCCATTAGTATCCATTTCAGTGGCATGTTTTGCTGTTTCTGACGTCTCTCCAAGTACTGTGCGTCTCTCTCTCTCTCTCTCTCTCTCTCTCTCTCTGTGTATGTGTGTGTGTGTGTGTGTGTGTGTGTACATGGTCAGACTAGGACTCTCTCATGAGGGGCAGAGGGAATAGTGGGACTGAATGTCGGACATTTTGGATAGCTTCCAATCTGATACAGTGCTTGCTTCTTCCCCCTCAGACTTGGTTGACATTTAATTTCTCTATCCTGGTGAGCAATGCATAAAAGAATAGGTCCTGCTGCAATTACAGCCAAGGTCAGTGCACTGGAGTGTAGTGTGCTGTGATGTTAAGATGTTGAATGGAGCTTTTATAGCATCACTATTGTGTTGTGCACATACACACACACACACATACACGTATACACACACTCACTGGTATGCGCACATGGGGAAACAGAGAAAAAAAAATCATAATTTTATTTAAACAATGTTACTATTATCTCACGGAAATACATTGCAGAGGCCAAAACCATCCGTGAAATTATAAATGTAATGCTGCATTTCTTCTTTGTCTGTCAGGATGGTTGCATACTTAATTTAATCCATTTATAGCTATTTCAGCCAACTGGCATGGAAACCATGCATGTCATGAATTCAGCCTCCTGCTAATGGTTTTAACATAATGGTTTGGCTTTACTCTGTCAGCCTGACAAATATGTGGGATTCCATGTTCATTAATGACCTGTCAGTCAAAGAGAAGCGGCGCCACAGCAACCGCGGACGTGTAAACTCAGGCACACGTGTATATGGGGCCTCACGTATACAAAGACACGCAAGCACCGACACAGAAACACTTGTACATGCAGATATAAAGGCGAAGAAAGGGTACACCTGCAGTCATTTGTCAATCTATCTCTAGCATGGTCATTAGCATGGTGCCTCTGTGTGGGCAGATGTTGTTTCACTCTCTAATCCTGCCAAAGCTTTACATGGCAGCCTAGCTTAACACCTAGCCAGCTGAAGCAATGGTGCAAGACCTCGTTATAACTTTCCCCCCACTTACTCCCTCCACCCTGACAGTTTTGTTTCTCTCTCTTTTTCTGTTTCTCTTCTTCCAGCTCTTCTTATGCTCTACTCCTCTCTCGTTTTGTTCCCTACTGGAGGCTCATTAAGAGCTTACCCTGGAGCCATGCCTGGTCAGACTCACTGCCAGTCAAATGGGGAATCATACCTGTGGGGTGTGGGCGCAAGGAGCTACCACAAGGGGGCGGTAGTGTGCCATAAAGTATTTGCCTCTCCAGAACTATGATATCTATCATCTAAGCATTGAAGCTCAAAATGACCACAAAATTACCTGAACTCACATTTCAGCAGCAGGCAGACAAACTGACTGAATTAATAACTTGATCAGTTCATCTTTTTTGCAGAGAGGATGGTGTTGTACCCTTATAGTCAAACTCCTGTACCAAGCAGCCCAAATATGAGTGGCAAAGCAAGTGGAGAGACTGCGGGAGAAGGGTGAAATCAAACTGTACACGAGGTACACAGGAGCAAAGGAGTTAGGAAGATGGAGCAGATGGCAGACAGATGGAGGCGGGAGGGCAGAGGAGAGAGACATAGAGAGAGAGGAGAAAGGGCAGGATCGAGGGTGAATCCATCAGCATCTTCCTGTGAGGCGTGACAGAGTGCCGGACAGCTAGATGGATGCCTGTAGGTGTGCACACTGAGTGGCAAAGCAGCTGGCTGTTCACTCCTCCGTCTTTTGTTGGATTCACCTGGATGCCCCATTGACACGTACGCTGACACAGCACCGGTACCACACACACACACACACTCACGCATTCCACCCACAGCCTCTTTCACACACACACACACACACACACTTAAAATTCACAGTAAATACTGCAAATAGAAAAAAAAGGGAAAGCACAGAGTGGGGCAGACAACCACTGCATTGTTTACAATAGGATTAATATCAACGTAATGCCAGGCAATTTCAGGGCTTCACTTGATCAGCTATCTCAAATGGAAGTTTACGCATCTGCAGCTTTTCACAACAGCAATCTCTCTGGAGCAGAGCCCAATGGGTGAAACTTGGATGAATACACAATGCTAATAACACTCTGGTCGTTCAGCGGAGTGGATGCAGAGACAGAAAGAGACGGAGAGAGATAAGTTGGTGAAGAAGTTGAATGCTGAGCAGGTCCCGCCTGAGGGCTGTGAGCCAATATCCGTCACTGTGGCATTAATTATATTCTCTATTCATTAGAGCACACCCTGGGGACTGTAGTTATTAGACACAGCCCAATTAGGCCTACGGTGAGCTAACGATGCTGGGCAGGGGCGAGGGGCAGTGAGACGAATAAGGAAACCTAGAGGGTTGCAGCAGTGCCTCTATTAGCCCCTTTTCAGGGAGTGGGAGGATGCAGAGCAGATGGAAGAAATGATGTAAGAGGAAATGTAATCTTACAAACCATATTCTCCAAAAAAATCTATTTTGGTTGTTATTCTCTTTTAGCATACTGTGTGAGAGAGAAAATGAGTAGGTTTTATCTTCTGTGGAATATTGATATGAAAGAAGGCTCTCATCAAAGAATAAGAAGAAAGAATAAATTACAAAAAAACCCATTTCCCACACTGTTGCTGCAATTTGCACCAGAAATAACCCTCTTCAGAGACAATAGCACAGTGACACATTGTGAAAGCATGAGGTTGATATGATGGACGTGTGAATGTGTGTGTCTTATTTATACTAGGATTGTTTCATCTCATCCTGTAAACCCTTGTGTATGCACATACTTCAGAGATTTCAATACTTCTATTGCTCAAAGAAAGCTGCTTGGGAAAAGTTACTGTCCCATGAAAGACAATGACATCTTCTATTGCTCATTTTTACAGTCCCAGAAGGATCTAGTGGAAGTGAGACAGAGCCCAAGTACTGAGGAGATAATACCTCATCTTTATGATTTTGTGAAGTACTTCCAAATCCAGATGGGCATTAGCAGATGATGGCAGCTTTACAGTCAGCTTTGCAGCCTGGCTACAGTATGAAACTTTTTTAACTTCACACTTTGAAATGAAGTATTCCTACATATTTCATAATGACTAGAGTTTTAGGACAAAATAGTTCTTCGAAATAAGGAACCATCAGGTTGAACACGGGGTCCAGATCAATTCTATCCTGTTCTAATGTTAGAACAATGCGATGCTCGAACAATATATTGATCTTCTAGTTGCACACATCCTCTTCTTGTTGCTCAATATGTTCTCTTCCAGATTATCTTTATCTGTCATGATGACTGCATGTGGATCCCTGGATCAGGCAAAGCACATAGGCTGTTATGGCTGGAGGTGAGGTGAATCAATGTATCAGCGTTTCTTTGATGCAGAGTCTGTTTCCCTATAGTGTGTCTTTGGTTGATTAAACACATCGACTGGCCTGTCAGCGGGCTGGAGGAATGGCCCACTGCAGCTCTCTCCGTGGCACCACTTCACCATCTCTGAGCCTTAGCTGGAGGCTAAAAGGTAAGAGCAACTCTGGGTGTAAGGTCATGTCAGCACAATAAATTTGACAACACAGAAAAGCATGTCTTCATCTCCTCTGCTTTCTCTCTTCTTGGCCTTCTTACTTTTCTATTGACAGGAAACTTTCTTCTTTTGGCCACTTCACATCCTGCCTCCTCCAAGCTCTATGGCTAAACATCCTCACTATCCATGACAATAGAAGACCCATTTGAATGCTAAATAGACAGTCATACTCTGTAATTGCTTCGGCCTGCTCACTGTCCATTACCGAATTAATCGTTTCAGACCTCTCTCTTATTCTGCTTGTCTCTAACTGTCTGTCTATCTGTCTTTCTAACAATCTGTGTCTCTCTGAGGGTGAGCTGATGCAATGATATCGATGACTCCCTGACTACAAAGCATCTATAGGCTGATTATGCACTTTTCCCTCCAATCTAATCCAGCTAATGATCCAGGGATTTCATATTTATTAGGCAGCACACCATCATTTATCATTTCCCAGCTCCCACATAAATAGTCATATCGGCATTGAGTAAATGAGAAGCAGGCAAAGGCAGAAACTAAGTGTCTGGAACCTCGGAGGCATAATGCCCCCATATACTATAACAGGCCCCAGGCAGGTATTTGTCTCACAGAATTATTATCTGAGTGTGAGCTCCCCCAAAACTGTCAATGCAATAAGACCCACAGTGAATATACACTAAATGGCTGTTTTCACATATCCTTGCATGCATGACTGGCTGGAATTTGTTGTTGTATCAACACATCTGGTCCCACTGGAAAAGTTAAGTGGAGGAAGACCTCTCGGTCTCATTTAAAGGGGCACGCCAATGATTTTACAAAGTCAAAGGGAATTTTCTTGTTATGGAGAGCAGCCCATCAAAACAGTTGTATAACGTCTTCTGTGGCTCTGTAGGAGCTCCGTCAGGTCTAAGAAAATAACCCGTAATGATGGCATCAGGGTTCAGCTTGGACTTGGAGACTAAAATTTTGTAACAGAAAGCCTGTGTCACAAACTGGGAGCATGGACTTTAAAACGTGTGGGTATTTACAAGACAGTGAGGGCCTAAAAAAGCTGCTATAGTGGTGGAGATAACCATAATGGTTGTGCATTTTGTGATAAAAACAAATAATTTGGTACACGTACAGCCAAAGGCATCCCAAAAAAATTTGGATATTGGTCCATCATGAATTTTTAATATGTCCCCCATGGCAGCCATTTGTCACCAGTGGCCATTTTGAAAAATGGCTGCCATGGGCGACATATTAAAAATTCATGATGGACCAATATCCAATTTTTTGGGATGCCTTTGGCTGTAAGTGTACCAAATTATATGCTTTTATCACAAAATGCAAAATTGTTAGCTAAGCTGCACCACTAGATTTGAATTTAAGATTTTAAGAATTTGTTTTGATTGTTTAGTAGGTTGTTTTATTGCTTTCATAATAGATTGTGATTAAATTAAATTCTAATGTTTAGAAAGACCTGAAGATCTATCAAAATGCCAAGATTTTGGATGCATTAAATGATGCAGGTGAGAATAATGATGATCTGATTTACCTTATTAATTCAATCCTTATGTTCTAATTTGTCATGTTTTATTTGTATTTTCCTTTTCGTGGATTGAAAAAAAATCTTCCATCCATCCTTGATTGCTTCTAATATTGTTGGAACAGCTTTTGGATCTCTGTGTTTAAACGTGCAACCCACACCAGATGTTTGGTGAGCCAACGCCACCATCATCATTGTAGTTTCATGGAAGAACACTACTAAATTGATGGAGTGCACCTTTAACACCAACCCATTTTAGATTATTGTAGTAGATTCCCTTGTTGCCCTGTGGGACATTCATCATGTTGTTGTTTTTTTTCTATGTGTGACTGTATAGTGTGATTGTTAGCTTGTTTGTTTGTTT
The DNA here is from genome assembly GCA_038419695.1 of Scomberomorus guttatus. Lineage (NCBI taxonomy): Eukaryota > Metazoa > Chordata > Actinopteri > Scombriformes > Scombridae > Scomberomorus > Scomberomorus guttatus. The sequence goes on along the minus strand of CM076452.1, from coordinate 19,607,191 downwards.
TTTCTCTTTTGGATTTCAATTGAATACAAAAATGATGTGTTTCTTTTCTTGTGTAAAAGAGAGATTTCATATGATCTACACAAATCTCTCAAATTGTTGTTGTTTAATAATCTAAGCTTTATGATTTTAAGAAGCTTTTTCTTTCTTGTTCTCTATCACAATTCGCCAGCTCAGACTGGTCTTCTGCCAGTGAAGGGAAATTACCATCTTTTTCAGTTTCCTGTTTCACTACAAACTGTATGCTGATCCTCGAAGCATTCATATGTGGCCGTGCAAAACACACACAGACACACTGAAGAAACACATAGTGGATTAAAGATGGATTTGATATAGTGTTTGCTTTCAGTCGTGCCCTATGTTAATTGATCCCATTGATTCTGTCAGGCTGATCCAGAGCCTGCAGGCTGAGTGCCTCCCTGCCCCCTTCTGTTCACATCCCCACAAACCCCCTATCTCTCAGCCAACACGTACACACACATAGTATTTCACCAATGCAACCTGCAGTATACAAATACATATTTCATAGGTTGTGGAACTCCTATTTATTGTATTCCTGCCCAGTAATGACCCTACACTGCTCTGAAATGACTGTAATTGGAATTTCTGTTGTCTCAGCAAATATGCGCTGCTCTATGAGCTTATTTATATAGCTGAGCAATGGTAATGCAGTAAGGGACTGGCCAGGAAATATGATATTTCATACAGTAAGTAACCTCACGCTACAGCTGGAGAGAGCAGCTCTGCAGAAGTGGCAGAACAGAGTTATTATTGTCACGGCCGGTGTGAAGTCTGCAGGTGAGGATCCATACGTGGCTGGATCGTTCATGAGGTCACATTGTGGTCCAATGATCAGCATGAATGACACTGACTGACTGGCTGCTTATCGCTTGGTGGTAGGTTCAATCTGTCAGTGTCAGATGGCAGCTCTGCTCTCTGTGCCCAGCATAAACTCCACAGTACATAGCAAAGGCTATAAGTACAGAGCATTTAGTCATGTATGAATGCAAAAGACTGTGCAGGGATGTCAGATTTTTGGAAATGTGCTACATATATGGTGAGTGGTTCATACATTGTAGTAGAATGTAGTAAGTGATGAGTGAAAAGGGTCAAATGTACCCCGTGGTGCTGAAGTTTCCAAGACTCTATTTTAATTAGATTCTTTCCTGTGACATCTTTCTAGGTACTCTGATGCTTTGCATGTTCCATACAACCCTTCGCTCTCTCCCTCAATTTGACTCTCCAGCTCTAAGCCGGCACACAGATTAGGGTGCAGGGAGAAGTGGAAAATGAAATCTTTCGGATGCAGCCTGCTGTGATATTGCAAACTATTGCTGCCCTCACACCTACGCGCACCCTTTTACCTGTACAGTATTTATTATATACACACACACACACACACACACTCGACAGAATTGTGTGTTGATGGATGCTTGTGTGGCTGGGGGGCCCCGTTGCTTTCCCTCCGCTTCAGTGTGATGGGCAGAGCTACTCCTGCTCAGCACCATTTCTAATTAAATGAAAAAGATCCAAGCAGCATTTCACTGTAGTTCTCTTATCGCACTGTGATTGTGATTCACAGTGTATGCAGCAGAGGAACACAGTGCTGCTCCATCTTTTTGTCACCTGTTACAATTCCTACAGCTGATAAATAGGGGTCATAACTACAAAGTGGAGGTCTAAGCCAGATATGCAAAGTGTTTGGCTCTCGTCCTCCTGTCTTGCTGGTGGAAGAGAGGAGAAGGAAGGGACGAAGGATAGGAAGGGAAGGAAAGCAGGATGGAAGGACAAAACAAAGGAAAAGGAAAGGAAACACAATGAAAGGAAGGACGTGCACTTGTAAACTGATCTAGATGGAGTTGCCAATGGATCTGGCAGAGCCGCAGATCTAAATCGAGCAGATTAGATTTACTCCCCTACAATATAATCTAGACAGTGAGCTGGGGCTTTGATGTACTGTGCCATGGCCGGGCAGAGAAGAGCCATGTTCAGGGATTGTCTCTAATGAGCTCACCCATGTTGAAGTGCAAAGTAGGGTGACATTAATTCTTAATGGGAGCATTAAAAGCTTAGTTAATGGAGAATAGTGAGCATTTGTGATTAACTGGCCAAATTAATAACAAGTGTCACATTAAAACTTTGCTGAACTCAAGCTGCCTCCCTTTCTGCTGCACAGGGCTTTTCAGATGCAACCAGAATGACTGTGAATTTAGACTGAGACATAACGACACAAATACAATACATGTTAGGTCAGAACTCCTGTGGATTTATACAAATTTTGGTGCTCTAATTCCACCAGAATTATCATTTAAAGCTCTTCTGCTCATAATTGGCCTGATCCTTTTTGTGGTTAATCATTTATAAAGCTCTGAAGTAATGTAGATTTCTAAATTCAAGCTTTATTGTTCTAAATATTACACGACACAATAGCTGATCCCTCTCTGTCAGCCCCTGTACCTGCCTGCCTGTTGACATGAAAACTTCTAACAGCATCACATTTTACAGTCTTTTTGTGTCTGACTTTGCTGTGAACTTATTCATGTCTGTAAATCTACAAAGGTCTGTGTGAATTCTGTTTTTTTGAAGGGGTTGTACTTTTAGATGCGCTGCACAAAAGAGCTAGACACAATTACATGTGATCATCAGTCTAGAAGTGCTGTTTGCTTTATCTGTACAACTATCTTTAACTTTCCAATGTACTGCCCACTTAATAGATTTTCTGTTTGCTTTCCTCCACCTAATGCCAAACATTTCTGATGAAATACTGCAAGCAGCTGAGATCCCTGAGCTCATTCAAAAAAAAAAAAAAAAACATCACACGTTTGCTTCGTGTTTTTACACAACAGCCTCTTTCTTTCTGAAGACTCTTCATGCTAATATTACCATCAGGGGAAGGCCGAGCATGCCATCACATGCTTAACTATAAAGCCTTTTATATTATTGACTGCTTCTGCATTTAAAATGACCTTCGGTCGCCCGGGTCTGAATGCTAACTCATTCTTCTTCTTTGGAGGACACAAATGATTTATGCCTCGTCTCTTTATCTCTCATTGCTTTTTGCATTCTTATGTGTTGCACGCAAATCAGCTATTACATTTTATACGTTGAAAGATATGATTTATGTGATATTGTGCCATGCATAGGAAATAACTGTTATTTAGAACTGCTCTTTGATTTGCTAGTCAGAGCAGTGAAATATAAGCAATTTAAAATGTGTTGGTCCCATAAGACCAGTAGAAGCAGAATTGTGAATGCAAGCTTGCATGTATGCAGCCCTGCATGTGTGTCACTTCTCTTTGTGGTAAACCAGGACAAGAGAGGTTAATGCTTTGTTAAGTTTTGTCAGAATGTCTCCAGAGCCTACGCTTCCACTCACAGACTCACCCATAGTCATGCAATTCAGACACACACGCCAGTTCTTATTTATTTTAAAAGTTAGTTAAGACTTACAGACTTATGCATTCAGTCGCTGAACCTGGAACTGTTCAGTCAGATTCAGTCATTGACTCATTGGATGAGTCTGTCAAGCTATTTCAGCTGAGGACTAAACAGGTGAAACAACTGCTAGCATTAGAGTGGATCTGCAGAGGGACAAAGTGCTAAATAGCCTAACTTGTTCCAATCCAGTTCTAAATCCCAGACTCTGTCCTTTTAGCTGCTGATGAAGAATTCAGTTCAGACACAAATGGGAGCGGCGGTAACCCAGGAGAACTATCCACCTCTCAGTCGTCCTCACTCCGTGGGACACTCTCTATTCCTCTCCACGATGTCCTGTTAGACTAAAAATCAATCCCCCCGTGGAGCAGCAGCCCATTTGTCCTTGGCTTTGACAGAGGCTTGGGTCAATAAAGGCACTGCATCGCTACTCCCTCATTGGGCCTCCCAGCAAAGCCTCTGCTTGGCACAGCAATACTCTGACTGGTGTCCATGATAGATGGCACAGGCATGTGAGTGGAATCACTGGAGCAAGTCGAAGCCACCAGGCAGCACTGACACATTTGCCTCTCCTGCTTTTATCTCATGGTGGAGCATCAGATGGGGAAATGACAGCAACTTTGACTCAGCCCTCTGGGTACCACAGTAGATAACCATACTCTATTTAAAAAAAGTGGGTTTTTTTGTTTGTTTTTTTACTTTTTCTAATGGTCGAAAAGCTGTTTGCAGTTATCTACTGTTAGTAGATTGTGAATTAGTAGGGTCAGTAATTTAATGGAAACAATTTAATTTATGACTACTATCTTTTCCACTATGCCATGCCAAACATTTGGCAAGACACCATGTCAAACATCAAAAATATTACAAGACATTTTCTGGTTAAACATACACAAAACCAAAATACAGGCATTAAACAATGAATGTTGAAAGTTTCAAACATATTGCACCAGTTAACAGAAGAAAAAAAAAGAAATGCTACAAGTATGAAATCTACCGTGATACGTTTTTTTTTTCCTCATCTCCCAGGCTAACTTAAATGTTTTGTACGTAAATACAGTAGCCAACTCAGTCTTCATGCATGTCATGTCAGACGATCTGGACCACAGTAGTTGAGATATTTTCGACTGAAATATATTTCAGACCAGTGGCATAAGCTTGTAATGACAGGCAAGATTTTTTACAGCACTATTCATTGCGAAGTGCATTCCCAGTTGCCTCATCTGTACTTTGTGTTCAGTGCTAATGTGGTAACCTAAGATCTGATATACAGTATATCTGCTAAACATCAGTACATCATTATGGTGTCTGAGCATAATGTGAGCATTTAGCTCAACACAATGCATGAATGCAGCCTCACAGAGCTGCTAACATCCGTAACACATCAAAACCAAATGAAAAACATAAATGAATACAGCATTATATTTATACTTTTACATACGTATATAAGTGTGAAGTCTATCATGATGATGGGCTTTTTTCGGCATCCTACAGGTTTTCACTAAGTAACTGGCTAACTTATAGCCTGTGTTTCACATTTAAATAGCTATCTTGGTATTTGCGCATTATTCATGTTTTTATCTTACAAACAAAATGTTATGTGTGTCCCCAAGGAAATACTGCTGCTGATAGTTTTTACTGATAAAGGTGCAGGAGTTTCTATTTGCCTTTATCCTCTCAAAATAAACTATGAAAGATCCTTATCAGCTGTAGGGCAGTGCATTTTCATGAGCTGCTACACTGCAGCTCTTATCTTTTGTCCCACTGCACCTATTTCTCAGGCAAGTTCTTTACCACAAGTGGCCTTGAATCTATCGGACTCAGTTGGTGGAGGAGAACGAGTAGCAAACGAGGTTGTCAAATTAATTTCCTTAGTCTTAATGAAAGACAGCTTAGCCTGACTAAGAGGAACATAATTAACAAAAATCCTTTAATTTGCTTGATTGTCCCTTGGATGAACATGTGATTTACTAATTAACCTGTTGCAGCCCACTTCCCTCAATCCCAGTAATGAGCCGACTGCTGAATGCAATCAGCCTGACCTATCATTATTTGTCATGAATAAATGTATGCATTACCATTATTATCAATTACATGTCCTGCAATATATAATCATGCAGACATTATGCATATCTGTTCAGCTTCCCACCTATTAGTTCCTTCTTGAATTGCTCTGAATTTGAAAACATAGGACAACAGCTCAGCTAACAGGCAACTACTTCTCAATACACAACAGGCAAATACACACATTAACACACACTTCCTCCCCTGAGTGGAGTTTCCCAGATTCTCCAAATGATGTCAAAACAAAACAATATGTCAACTGAGTAAACTTTTTGAACACTGTTCATCCTGCTGTGTGAGTTAAAATGGGTCTTAACAGTTACCCACAGCGGGACAAACCCTCTTTAACATAAAGCTCAAACAGTTTGTCAGTGTCACTTCCTATTCTCATAGCTGTGCATCATGTGGTCTCTTGGTCTACTTCCTCTTTTGCTATGTATCAATACTGACGACACTATTTACTTTCCACCACATGCTTAGCAGAGGCTCTGTGAAGAGAAACTTCTCCGTGTGTGCGTATCGCAGCCGTCTTCTTTTTGTTTCAGACTTAATGAGGATTTGATCCGTCATGGATGGAGAGGTGCTCTCTTTGTCGTCTTTCTCATCATTATCAGCAACAGCAGAAACAGAGAAAGATTCTCCACCTAAAAGTGACAGCAGCCTCTCTCAGAGCTCCCAAGAACATAAATCAGCTGAAGAATTATGGTATGTATGATCCACATTTCTACTGTATATTAACATAATACAGTAAGAAATAAGGTAGTATTGATTGTAAGGATATTGTATTATATTGTACAGAGGTTCCTGTAATTGTGTCCACCCCATCTTTTCACCAACCTTCCTTAAATAGACTAACAAGACCAAAGTGACATGGGTACGTTTCATTTTACAGTAGTCTGATCATTATTGGTAGTCAAATAAAGTTCTTGCGAAGTTCTTGTAACCGTTGTGAAACCCACAGTATAGATAAATTCTATGCTTGATTACATTTTTTAGAGATGCTCAGATATTTTGTAAAAGACAGTGATTCATTCAAGAGGAGGAGGAGGAATAAAGAGTGGCTGCGGAGTTTCCCATGAGGTCATAAACATGTATTTCAGAAAAGAAATTAGATCACTTTATTATCTCATAACACTGACAATCGTGAAAAAAAAAGGTAATGAAACAATGTCAAATATGTCATTTTAAGCCATAAACTTGAAATAGTTTTGTATTCTGGTTCACATTTTTTATCTAAATGACTGATAGTCAGAGTTGTTAATGTGGGGAGGTTTGGTGAATGCCGTGATCTCACAAGTGATTAGTCTGCTTTAAATAATGTTGAAAAAGTGAAACTCCACACTTCTCTCCTCTGTAAGGGGACCCGACTGTGGCCGTCAACCAGTTACACACAGAAATGTATCCAGAGTGATATTTTGTCTGAGTTGCCACAAGCAAGAGAGAGAGATATTATCTTCCTCTTTATCATATGCCATGGCGGTGAATTACCATATTGCTCTGGGAGGCAGTGGCATTTTGGTGTCCTTCCAAGACAGCATACGATTGAAAACTTTGTGAAACTGGGTCACACAGTGTATATCGACTGTCAGAAAAGCTAAAAGAGAAAAGCCTCTGGATCAGGGAGACAAGGAGCATGGTGACGACTAAATATACACTGCTAACTTGCCAAGACAGGGAATTGGACATGGGTATGTTAGCATTTTGTGCTCATATTGGTCTCCATTTCATTTGATTTTATTTCATCTTCTGCCTTTATCCCACACTTCCCAAGCAGCAGAACTGTTCGTTCGGTGTGGATGATTAACTCATTATTGACCATAAACCGCCTCCACAAAAGCTCTTTTTTGATTTGTTGAACCCAGACAGATGAAAGATGGTGCAAAGTGTAGATGTAGACAAATAATTTCACTCTGGGTAAACTTTCTTTTTATGTAATAACAAGTTTTGATTATGGTTTCACACAAACAGCAATATATCTCTGGAAAATATGACTGTATTTTGTGGAGAACACCTTGCTCTAGGTTAATGTATTGCCTGAAAATGTCACCTTTTCAGGGAATAAGGAAAACACCCTTGTTTCAAGCTTGTTAATAACACATTTTTAATGTTATCCAGGGGCTTTGAGAAGTTTTCTTTAAGAAATAGTTTGACATTTAAGGAAATATGCTCATTTGCTTTTTTGACAACAGTTAGAAGGTCAATACTACTCTCAGGTGTGTAGGACAGAGATTTTCAAAGTGGGAGGTGGGCCTCCCCAGGGGGGCCCCAAACAGTTTCGGGGAAGGCTCAGTGAATGGAAGTGAAAAAAATATATTAGATCACGTAGAATAGCCTGAATGTGTGTGATTTTGTCAAAGCAATAGTTCATAGATACAGTAGTTTTGGGGAATTTTACTGTTTTTCCCAGAGTCAGACACTAATAAATGCCTTAACACAGACTTTTTTATGTATTTGGTGTAGTCTGAAGTCAAACAGCAATATTCGGCTATCTTGGCTCAGTTGTTGAGTGTCTATGGGATCAAATAACATAACGTTAACATAACATAATGCAAGTAAACTAAGCAGTGGTGAGGGGGCGCCTTTTTCCAAGCTTTGTCTGAGGGGAGGCCCACAGTCTCAAACTTTGAAAACCCCTGGTGTAGGATAATTATGAAGCTACGGCTAGAAACTGGTTAGCTTAGCTTAGCATAAAGACTGGAAACAATTAGCCAGGCTCTGTTGCAAGGTAACAAAATCCTCCTACCAGCACCTCTAAAACTCACTTTACTTTCCGATAGAGCCGAAATAGCTTTTTCCTCCTGTTTCCAGTCTTTACGTCAACCCTAAGCTAAGCTAACCACCTGCTGGTTGTGGCCTTACGTTGAACAGACACCTATAGCAGTAGTATCAATCTACTGTCTAACTTGCTGCAATAAAGTAAATAAATGTATTTCCCGAAATGTTCAAGTATTCTTTCAAACTTGAGAGGACAAGGAATTTCTAATCCCACATTTCCTTCATCCCATAGGGGTACCATGTGTTATGAAACCTGCTGAACCTGACAGTACAGTGAAGTCTTTATAGAACAGTATCTTGTCAGATATACAATGTAAAATGTATATGTCATTTTGGCATTAAAAAGACAGACATCTTCCCATTTCTACTGCCTTGACCTGGCAGCACAGCTTTATGAAATTGTGTAACACCATTTTTCACATAGCAGGAAAGTGCACGTAAGTGGATGAAAGCATGTGTTTGCGGGGGAGTCTAGCCTTAAGGGGGATGAGAGGTGATCGCAGATTGTGATTCTTTGTAGTGCTTAGCTCTGTGAGCGGTCCTACAGTACGTTTTGTGTGAAGAAGCCCTGGGGGCTACATGTAGAGTTGTGTTGTGTGTTCTTCCATGAGCAGATTGCCCCCTGGGCTTTAGATCTCTGTTTCCTCCCTGTCAGCTATTCCTTTTAGATGAGACCTCACAACAGGGCTGGTGGATAGAAAGGTAGTTTGGCTAATTAATCTTTGCAAATATTTTCCTTTTGATATTAACCAATGGTTCCAAAGAAATAAACATTTTCCACAGCTCATCACCTCATTGTTTCCAGAGGCCATCGATACACCAATACATCTGATAATAAACAGAGATTTTGATTGGCCAGGAGAGCAGATGCAGAGAAATGCATCGCTCTTGTGTGTGTGTGTGTGTGTGCGTGTGTCTGAGTGTCTTGAGCGCATAATGTGACTGTGCATGCATGTGTGTGCGTGGGTGTGCATAATAGCACCGTTTTTATTCTCTGTAAGTGCACTCTATGCGAGTGGGTGTTCAAAAGTACCCTGACATTCTTTTGTGCGTATATGTGTTTGCTTATTAATTGAAATCCTCTGCTAAAGTTCTTCATCATGACTACATTTATGTGCATGTATGTATGTTCAAACCGTATCTGGGGGTTTGGTTTGTGTGCAGGACAGAGGATGTGAGTCCCGCGGGTGACAGGCTGCTGTCCGCGGAGGAGCAGGTCACTCTGATCACTGAGAGTATGACAGTCACCTCCACTGACCAGGAGAAACTGCTGCTGCTCAACAAGAACACTGAGCTCCGCAGAGTCAACAAAGAGGTACAACATCACCCTTAAACTAGTGCAGACTCTGTGCAGTGCCATGTTTGTATTGCTGATGTAGGCAATTACATTTAGTTCTCTCTGAAAACCAGAGGATGACTGTGGGCGTTATGTGAAAACTGCTGCTAAGGTGTGAAGAATTATCATTAAATTGCATTTTTCGCGATTATACAACCCTTGCTTCCAGATTTTAATTTAATGCTGCTTAATGAAAATGAGACAAGGGAAAATAATTCTCTCAAGTGATGTAAACTGTAATGTATTTAGAGAGTGAGCATGTACCCGAGGAGCGAAGTGTCTCACCTCACTGGCCTGAATTCACTTCCTGATGCCTGCGTTGTGGCACTGATGACTTTATGATGATGATGATGATGTGTTACAGCTGATGAAGCTGAATGAGGACTGGGACCAGGTTTATCGTAATGCCACACTGGGTTTACAGCACAGACTGGAGTCTTTGGAGCTGGAGAACTCCGCCATCAAACAGCTGAACAGCAGACTGCTGCTCAAAGTAGAGCACCAACAGGTAAACACACATAAATACACAGTATCGGAGATACTGTATGCACACACACAAAACACACACACATAAAGGTGACATTTGTACAGACCCTAAAGGGTGGGTGTTAAGAGAGCATGTGGGGAATTTCCTAAACTGTGAGTTGCTGTCTTCCTGGTTAAGATGGTGGTAGATAACACACGTATGCTGTTTATTTATTGCAGAGTGCAAAGGAATATTATGAGCAGGCGCTGATGCAGGAGCTGAAAAAGAACCAAGAGCTGCAAGAATACATCAGGCTGCTGGAGAGCAGATTATACCACCCAGACAGAGACTGCACACCTGCCAAACAGGTATTCTACCTGTTTGTGGGTCTGTATTATTGCCACTTTATCCATTATCATCCATTATCATCTCTGTTAATATTATCTGATCTATGACGTGAGTATTGTTCATCAATTTGTCTTGTGTCTTTATTAAAGGGAAGCTTCAGTGCCATGATACGCAGCGCTGTGTCATGCCCCACCGGTAATCCTCCTGAAGGTCCCGACCTGTCATCCAGCCACGTCTCTGGATACAACCCCTCATCTTCCTTTCTCCTAGCTTCTTCCAGCTCAGAGTCATGGCTGCAGGGAAAAAGCCAGAGCAGCAGTACCCCACTGGGAGCACCAGGAGACTCCCAGCAAGAGGTGCAGGATCTAAAAGAGCAGCTGGAGGCACTGAGATGTCAGGTGGGCTGTTCTCTTCTGCACAGCATCAAAAAAAAAGTTCCCCTTTTCTTATGTGATGAGAGCAGAACTGATGTCAACTCACTGTTGCCAGGGAAGGATCTGCTTAATGCTCTAACAGAGAGAGGCATTAGACAGTGAACTGCACCACCAAGTGGTTGCTCTGCTCTGATAGCTCCTGTTATGCTCTGAGCAAATATCAGGAGATCAGAAGACATGGCTTTGGTATTGTCTCACTGCCATATTGATGTCTTGTGTCTGCAGACCCAGATTTATGAGGCTGAATATGAGACGGAGCATAACGACCACAAACACACCATACAGGAGAACCGGAGGCTGAGGAGGAAGAGGGAGGAGATGCGCCAACAGGTGGAACTACTGCAAGAGCAGGTAGTGTTTTAATTGCACACACACACACACACACACACACACACACACACACACACACACACAAAATGCACTCTCTTCCATGTTAAATGCTATAAACATGAATTAATAACCATTTTTTGTAGTTTAAACTTGACACTAACAAAACATTTGTGCGAGACAATTTAAAACTGTGCACTAGATTATTTTGTCAATGGCATCTGTTGCCTAGAGACATCGACATCATGTTGTCTTGGTAAGATATGGAGTGTATAGGCATTTTTCAGTTTAAAAATACTGTTGTATCTATATGGTCTCATGGAATAAATCCTCGCAGACCTGGATGAGATATTTTCACAACCGTGAATTCCTTCAAGATGTGTTACTCACTGGAATCTCATGTGTTTTACTGATTCTGTCTGTGGTTCTGACATTGCTACAGCTCAAGGTTTATGAGGATGACTTCCGACGGGAGCGGTCTGACAAACAGATGCTTCAGCGGCTGCTGTTGAAGAAAACGCCTCCAAACAAGGACCCTGTGCTTATCCACCGCTGCAATAACGAGAAGCAGCCACTAGGAGGAGACAAGAGGACACAAAGTGGAGAAAGAGCTTTTCCACAAGGAAAACAGCACCACCCATTCTGCCCCAAGCACCCAAATAGGAAGAAAGAGTCAGACTGAGGCTAAGAGGGAGAAAATTAGAATCATTAATGTGTCAGAAACTCTCGCACAATGATTTGTATTAACTCTCATTTGGAAAACTAGCATAGCATCATTACAGAGGCCCTCCAGGGAGTCTACTGGACTCTAGATGCAATTTTCACACTCTAATTTCAGTTGTCTGTCATACTCTCTTACAGCACTTTTATCTGATTAACGTTGACAAAAAAAAGAAGAAAAAAAATGTAGTTATATTTTAGAGAAGTAGCCCAACATTAACAAATCTGGGGTGAAATGCTATGTTTGATCTTTTAGGCTTCTGCTTGTAAAGCTTCATGAAAATAAAGAAATGTTATTGTTAGATTGTAATTATAGTCTACAATGTTTTCTGTATATTATCTATACAGAAACAGTTACCAACTTTGGCACCTATATCTATTTAATATATCTAATATATCTCTTTCTAATAATTATCTTTCTCTAAAGTTTGTTTTTTGTTTACTCTGACTTGGATAGTAAGTTGTTACATTTGAAAAAGCAATTCATATTCATAATAATACGACGGAAGGAAGCTGCCCATATCTATCACCTTATATATGATATTTGTTTGATTCTTTCTCCTTGATATACAAAATAACTGTGAGGTCTGTAAAATCATTTCTTCTCAATTTCCTTGTTTCATTAAAACAGTCACCCACACAATGAAAGCTGTTGTGACATCAGACAGTCCAACAAGGAAGGTGCATTTCAGTGGTAGTCCCTCTGAAGCTGTTTTTTTTCCTCCTGGTGTGTGCTGCAGAGTTCATGTTTGCTCTGTCACTGAAGGCAGTTGAATGGTTTACTGCTGTTTTTTCCTGGTCAGTGATCTACATCTGAACTGAATTAGTGATCGATTTATCAATTAACCTGATATGCACACAGTATAAAGTGAAAATGATGTCATGTGGCAACAGCTGTTTCACAAAAGAAACACACCAGACAGCAGCATCATCAGTTTCTGGAGACCATTTGGATTTCCCCCTCCTGTTGTTCATTCTTTTCACTCACACACTCAACACACACAATATGAAATGTGTCTTTGTCCTGTGATCAGTCATCATTCCTTCATTCTCTTGAGCTTCTGAGAAGGAACAGAAAAGTGGAGTATAAGGTTGTGATGATTGGGGAAGTTAGCCTGACCGAATAATGAGTTACTGTGAACTAAAATGAATCGGTCATATCAATTTGGAAGAAAGACAGCTCCCAAAATAGCTCCAGTGTCTATAAATCACTGTTTCCTACTGGTAAAATATGACAGTAGCTCTGGGAATGGAGATAACACAAAGCCCACAGAGCATGTAGGTCCTGAAAAGAAAGGTTTCGTGTTACTTAAGATAATGAAGCTCTTTGAATGTCCCACCGCACCTAGAATGCACAGAAAAACCCATGAGTCCTTCATGGAGTCGTGGGTTTTCCTCTTCCTTATAGCCTGTGTCTAATGTGTAACATAGTTTAAGGTTGATGGTCAATTTTTTAGGATGATGACAGATGGCTGGAGTTTCCACCAGTCGTTATGGACAGTATATAATGCCTGCCATGTAGGAGCTTGACAGTATCCAGTCTCACAGAGACAGCAAGAGAAGACAGAAAGGTATGGAGCTGATGAAATTCTTACTGTTACAGTTAAGACTAGTATAGTTACATTGTGGTTTTGCTATTTTTACTTAATAAAAGAGGAATTTTGTTATAATAATATATTATAATATGTACTTTAAAATATGCCCTTTAGTTGTAGCACTTGTAGTTGTTATTAATACTGTATGCACTTCATACTTTTTCCTTTTTTAGTATTCAACCTATTTTTTGTGTCATTCTATCCTGTGTGTTTTGTTGAATGTATGTGCTTGTGTTGTGTGGGATGAATAAAGTTTTTTGAGTTGAATTGCATGTTTTGCACTTCTTCAGGCAGATATTTCACTCCAGAGATCACGGAGGCTAAAAGAACGTTTTAGTCTTCAATTATCCACTAAAACAAGCCTGATGTTGTTTTCCTGACTTGATTTCAGAAACCGATTGTTTAACAAAGAGACTCTGAACACAGACAATGGACTTGTTTCAGTCGGGTACTGAGGTGTAGTCAGTAGGGTTATATTTTTCGTGAAGGTCAGGAAGAAGAAGGTGGTGCTCAGTGTGACCCACCTAAATGTGGTTGGATGTTTTTTCAGGTCAGGTGGGCAGGACATGCTTTATTTTTATGCCCATAAACAACCTAAAGTTCAAATTGTCTTGACTAAATGGAAAACACAATCTTGGACTGAACATTTGCCATATTTAAACTTTATTTTCTCTCTCTGTTCTCGCCACTTTATAAATTTTGGGAGCAGAAAGGCTGAGGCATCAGCACTGAAACAGTCTAATAAAAAATGACTACATCCACGGTCAAACTGCAGGAGACCTACAACATGCAGGGCTTCCTCTCAGCACTGCCTGTGCTGAATGAGACGGAGCTGAGGGAGGCCAGGCGTGCCTTTTCTGAGCTGGAGGAGGAATTCGGTAAGTACCGCAGCAAGATGGAGGGGTCTGAAGATGAGGAGGGAAAAGATGAGAAAGGACATCAGGAAAAAAAGGAGTGAAGAAATGAGTGAAAGTAAGACCAGATATGATGAGGCTTTAGTATTGCATCATTTTTCACTTAATGGGAACGTTATGTCTTTGTGTGTATCTCCAGGTAAAGAGTACACCCAGTACAGCCTCCATAATGTTCACCTTCAGTATCCGTGGGTGATGGACTTGACCAAACACCCTCGTCTCTTGCAAGTGGTCACAGCCATCCTGGGCCCGGACGTCATCCTGCTGGACTCCCGCTTTATCTGTAAATACCCATCACTCGCATCATCAGACACCCAGGAGAATGAAGAAGAGGCGACCAAACCTGCAGCCGGAGAGAATGGACTGCCATACGTGGCCTGGCATCAGGATATGAGGTAGATTTACATGCTGAAGAAACAATGAAAGGTTTTTTTATTCAGCGTTTATTTATCTTTTTTGTTTTGTTTTGTTTTGACTAACTGTAATCGTTGTGTTCACAGGTATTGGGGAATTGCTGGTGGCCCTGTTCTCTCTGTGTGGCTGGCTTTGGATGACTCACTGAAAGAGAACGGTGCCCTTCAGGTTATCCCAGGTACCTCAGCTCCTCCATATTTATGCTTTTCATGCAGGTTTATGCCTTAAGTCGCTGTCCTGGTGAGACTGTAGCTAAATAAATAAATAAATGCAGAGATGTCTCCATGAAAAGCTTTACTTGACTCCCACCCGAAATGTCAACAACTTTACAACAGTCTTTTTGCTCCTGTAGGTAGCCACTGCTCTGGCATGTTGCCCCATCACCAGGCCACCCGCCCTGGAAACATGCTGACAGTCAACCAGGAGATCCCAGAGGAGCTGGTGCAGACTGAGGAGGCTGTGTTTTGCCCCCTCTTAGCTGGGCAGATGTCTGTAAGTTCTTCTTTTTTTCTTTTTTGCTAAAGATGACAGGATTGTTTGAGCTCAATATAACGAGAATTAATTATGATTTCGAATCTTTTTTAAATAGATTCATGATGGACTCCTTGTCCACGCCAGCGATGCCAACACATCCCAGAGGAGGCGCTGTGGGTTTGTGATCCGTTATGTTCCCACCTGTGCATACCCCATACAGGTGAGACGAGGCATGAGTATAAATGAATTCTTATATTCTGTGCAGTTGCACTTGCACTGTGTATTTATCTTTTTGTTCATTTTAGGATCCTGACCGTCCCAGGAAGTTCCATGCCACAGCGTTGGCCAGTGGAACGGACCAGTTCAATCATTTCTCAAACAAAAGCTCATGAAAACTTCCTGGATTCTTTCTGCTTGCAAGAACAGTAACTTCTACACTTCACATGAATATTTAATATTTAGAACAAATGTCACTTCTATGATCCTGAATACTTAAATGTATTTTTAAAAAACTGTACATTTGTATGGTATAGTTTGTATTATATTGTATAGCACTAAAATGTCTCACCTATGATTAGATTATTAATAGATACATTTTTGTTTTGATGTTTGTAGTGTGCCATATACATATTTAACTGAAAGGGAATTGAAAATAGATTTAGGTAGGTAGCTGGTTATATTAGTCACATTAGTTCATACTGTGTGTATTCTGTTGAATTTCAAATGTTGTAACTATAATTAACAAAGCATGACTTTATCATGTTTGTGGGCCTTCAAATAAAGTGTTGACCTGGTAATTCTTGGTAATTCATGCATTAGCTATGTATTGCTTATACATCAATCATCTTTGTGACCCCTCAAATAAAGTCAGCCCTTCTGTTTATTTGGGCAAAATTACTAATTAAATCACAATTTTGGACCTTATATCAATGACCAATTATTTAGTTGGGAAGAGGTGTAAACATTTAAATATTTTGTGCATCATAGAGTATTACCTTAAAGCTCACAAACCACTTAAAGATAAGATTCATAATATTCATACATTTTAATTGATAATTTAAAGCCAGCAAAGTAAAATTTTCATACACCATGTCAAATTTGTAAGAAAGCAATAACATTTTTGGCAAAGACAGACAGAATACATGTGCACTGCTGTGACTGGTCAGTGTTTTAGCCTGCCCTTTTAACTATGTAGAAGTCACGGACATCATTAATAACTCAGAAATCATGGAATGTCATATTAAAATATCGCATTTGAATATTGCACATTCATATATTAATTCTTGTGCATTCCTGATAGTTCATGAGGTATTACATGAATGAATTCATGCTTTTTTATGCATGTAGTCAAGCATGAATTAATTATAATTCATGTACCCTTAACATAAAGTGTTATATCTAACTTAACATCTAATAATACTAATTATACAAATGACAATAACTAGAACAGGAAAACTTACCTCTAAAAATGAGAAATAAAAACTGCACAGGCAGTGTCTGGCTAGAGCTCACTAAACAGAAATAACAATAAAGAGCAATATAATATTACTACATTATTTGGTTTCTTGTAATAACAACAACAAACTTTTCTCCAGGGGTGGAAAGTTAACATTTACTACTGAGACTTTGGAAGTCACAAGCTCCGTGAAATTGATTTTACTTGCATTTATCTCCATTAAATCTGCATGTTTCAATCACATTCTGACGGGTCAGATACCTCTAAAAACCCAGTGATCTGCCTACACGGGGCTGTTGGTGAGCTGCCACCCCACCCTCTTGTTAGCTAGGTATAGTACGTTTACCAGCCAAAATCCTGCTTTTGCAGTATTAGTGCTGAAAAATTGGGCCTGGG
This sequence comes from Scomberomorus guttatus, assembly GCA_038419695.1. Taxonomy (NCBI): domain Eukaryota; kingdom Metazoa; phylum Chordata; class Actinopteri; order Scombriformes; family Scombridae; genus Scomberomorus; species Scomberomorus guttatus. The sequence goes on along the minus strand of CM076452.1, from coordinate 19,590,043 downwards.
ACATGTGTGGACATGTTTTTGTTACAGGCCTTTCTTGGTTGTGAATGTCCTCTGTAGGGACTCTTTGTTCGTCAAGGTGATTGTCCTGAGAGATCAGATTTTAAACATCCACCCATTTACCATAAATGTCAGGTGACTGGTGGATTTTACCCTGAAGAGGGCAATGTGCTGAAACTTTAGAACTAGAAATAAAAGATTGCATTGGAGTAAAGAGTGTACAGTATTCCCATTTCCCTTTATTAAATTTAACAGATTAACAATCATTAGCACAGACATGCAGTATTAGGCACATTATTTTGCAAACACTTAAAAATATAATAATATATAATAATATGTTAATGTTTGAAATTACAGAAATCATCAATGCTTTTCCCTTTGCAATTTTAATAGGTTACATTTTACACCTCAATGCTGATTTCTTAAAAAAATAATTATAACATATAGAGAGAGTACAGAGAGTCTATGTCTATAAATGTTCACTGCAGCTGTGAGAGAAGGGGGGTGCAGTCCCCAAGTCTGTCCAGCTCCTCCAAAACTTCAATCAGCCTCTCAACCTTCTCTGAGGGAAGCACCGCCCCTGCATTGTTCCTGAACTTCTTCCTCAGGCTCTCATTGGTCAGCGGGTTGCGCCAGTGACCGTAGAAGGTGTCACAGCGTCCCTTCAGGATGTCTCCCCCAACAAGTGTCACCTGGACTTCGCCATACATGCGGTTGAAATTAGCTGGGTTGTCATGGGGATGCTCCACGTGAACACGGCTCAGCAGAGCGAGCAGGTCAGGCCGCGTCATGGCAGCGGGGGTGAAGGACTGCACGGTCACCTCGCCATCCAGGAGAGCGCTGCAAGCATTGAACTGAAAAGAGTGGCGTGCCTGGTGCTCAGACTCAGGGAAAGGCCTGTTGATGTATTTAGACTGAGGGACTCTGAGCAGGATGTCCTGCACTTCAGTTGGGGACACCGTGCCTTGGCCAGCCCCCACAAGAAGCTTATGGACTGAGGCTGCAGCATCTGCCACCCAGTGCATCCCCAGATGTGCAGGGAAGCGCTTGAAGCCCATGTCCTGCTCCTCTAGCAGGAACATATAGTCGTCATCGGCAGGTGATCCCAAAGGCTGCGGCACGTAGTCTTCATAAAAAGCATTGAAGCCGGCTACCCCTGCGACAGCATCCAGGACCAGCGGACTCGCCTCTAGGCCTCGAGAGGCCAGCAGAGCGGCCTCCAGCCCCAAACGTGAGGCATTGCCGATATGGAGGGGTTTGGACTGAGTGGCAGCATTAGCCATTGGGGCTCCAGATAGAGAGGCAGCAATGGCCAAAGCATGACTGCACCGGGAGTGATCCAAGCACAAGAGGCGAGCACAGGCTGCTGCACTTCCCATGGTCCCCACTACAGTGGGAGGGTGAAACCTGGTGATGATGAAGACAGAAACACTATGGTGAGGGTTTGGTAGTATTTACTTTTGTGACTAAAGAAGCATTTTAGATGGGTGCTCTCCATCATTATGGTCATAGCAGAGCTCCGTACAAACAACTTCTCTTTTACGTGACTCCACAAGCAGAGACAGCTTATTTCAGGGGTGTTATAGGAAAAAGATTTTTAGTAATTTCAGTATTTGATAAACAAGCAAATAATGTGGTGGGTAATTTGACTTGGTGTAAACACTTGCCAAATGGAGCCCTCTGTGATATTCTCCTCCACATGGTTAATTGTGCTAACACTACCCACAGAGCCTCTGCTGTCCCGGTGAAGAACATAATAACATGCCTTTCACAGCTCATTGACACCACTAAGAGACTGCATGTTACACTGTGCCGACCTCCTTGTAACCCCTCCAAGAAGTCCTCCAAATGAAATGACCAAATACGTCATTTGACCATGCACGAACGACCCACAGGAGCATTTTCTAATCTGCCGCCCATATTGTCAGTAATCAGCAGGACAACATGATTTGTCTGTGCTTTCCAAAACTGTTACAAATCACTGTTAAAAAAATAATGATGTTTTATGATGGTTACAATCTGGTTAGGTTCAGGCACAAAAACCACTCGGTTATTTTTAGGGAAAGATCATGGTTTGGATTAAAATAATCACTTTGTTAAGGTAAGAGAATGTGGTGTAGGTTAAAGTTACTACTTCGTCAAAGTGAGGCCACCTTTATTGTTATGGCTACAATAATAACCACAGGGTTAAGGTTAGGGGACCGATCGTAGTTACAGTTTTTTAAAAAAACTTTCCCGACTTGCGGTTAGAAATGTGACACTCATGGTTAGAAAAGGGAAACAAGTGGTCTCCTGTGGCAAAGTCCACTGTTGAGTTAATGTTTCCTTCCACTCACCTCCTCTGAATGAGGAAATTTGTAGACACATATATATCATCTGAACTGCGCCACTGCTCTGGGTCATAATTACTACAGCCACTAGATGGCATCTATCACTCAAATCTAATTCTAATGTCGTTTTTGGGCTACAGTCTTTACAACCTACTACAATAAGAAATGTGCACATATAGTTAGTATGCTCCAAGATTTTTTTTAAAGAAATCTGATTTTATTGCCTACCTTTTCTGTTAAGTTATTATTTTTAAATCTATTTATTATTATTACTTTTACTCTTTGTCCTGTTACAATGTTGTTTCAACACACTGAAAGTGAAGTCATGTCCTTTATGTTATCTTTATTTAATTATGATGCCTAATTGTTTTTGGTTATTGTATTACTGTCACACATATTGTAAGTGATGCTTTCTATAAATAAAGTGATGGGGGAAAAAAACCCCAAAAACATTAAGACCTACTGTGTCATTTTTCTTGGGAGGTCAGTCTCATAATTGTCCTCCATGCAAAATACAGAAATAAGCAAACCTGCAAATTGCAACCCCAGCAAAGTACCTGTTTCTGATTTGACTCATGTTCTGAGGCGCCTCACCTCTTGGGGATGTTGTGGGCCTCATTAGAGAACCTCATCAGCCGGCCCTGGATCTCAATGCCGACATTGAAAGCCAGCAGGAAGTCCAGGCCACTAGGTTTGCTGTTAGCAGGCATCATCTCACTGAGAGCTAACACAGCAGGAAGGACCGCTCCTGAGGGATGAGTGGCAGGGTGCCATGTATCATCAAAGTCCATGGAGTGAGTCTGTAGCAAAAGGACAACTTTTTAGCATTTAAGAAATATGTGATTTTGCATACAGCTAGAAAGGATGTGAGGTTGCTGTACCCCATGAAATGAAACTGTAAACACTGCCTGTGCTTAAATAATGTGCTTTCTGTTACAGCTTCTTCTTTAGGAACAGGGGCCAAGGAATTTTTGCAGAAATTTCTGCAGAAGGGTAACGTGAAGTAAATTCAGGATTCTCATCAAACCTCTGATGGAGACTGTGCCATAGCTGAGTACAAAATAACTGTAGTTTGGTTGTGGTAGTGGGTTTGGTGTATCTGAAACTGTCCAGTCTACCGGGGACAATGGTGACACATCTGTTCCACCTATTTATACTCACCGCCACTCCGTTGACGAAAGCCGCCAGTGTCGGGGAGAGCCTGGTACCCTTGCGTCCGTACACAGAGCTGATGTCATCAGCAGCATACATGTGCTGAGGGGAGATGGGTTAACACGTGGAATAGTCACAAAGACATTTTAATACAAAATGTAAGTCACAGAGTCTGTCGTCACTCGCACACACACACACCCATACACGCACAGTAATGCTAGTGAACTTTTAATTTAAATAGCTCATCACTCTAGTTGATGAAAGCACATTTAAAGAGAGAGTTATCAGACATTGGGTTACAGAGAGAAAACAACTGTATCCAAGGCATATAACTAAATTCAGTATATTAATAACCAGTATTTATTCATCATCTTATCTGCCAACATACAGCATATTTGTTTAAGGTCAGGCATTTGCTTTCATATACCCCATTGTTGTATCAGAAAAGACCTTTATAAAAAAGTTATTTTTGACTCTGCTTTACCTGGCAGTGCTGCAGAGCCAGTTCAAACACATCAGTAGTGCTGCCAATCAGACCAACTCCTATGCTGTCTAGCACCATCCTTTTACTGCGGTGGAGGACTACAGAGGACAAGTGCTGGGAATTCACGTCACTGATAAACTTCCCAAAGCTGGCTGTGACTCTGTGCTTGGGGGACGGGTGCTTCAAGACTGCAGAGAGAAAGGAGCAATGTGTTGCAAAATGCATTGCAGACAGAGAAGACTTGAGGGCAGGAAGAAGTACAAGAGAAATGGTTAGAATATTTGTCTGTAATGTCATGTGGTAGAATTAGTGAATCAACATTTGCTTGGTAGGTATAGAGTTTGTAATTGAATGTATGTCTCCATTTTTCTCAGTCTGTGTGACAGTGTGTTATTGTTCTTTGGACAACAGGATAGAATAGAGTTCAGTGCACCAGAAGTTTGACAAAATAATCTTAACTTAAGGTCCAATTGCTAGTTTTATTTCCAGGGCGTCCAACTGTATTTTACAGTCTTCATAAACAAATTGCAATTGCCTCAATTGTAATGGAGTTGGAAGAAAAAAAAAAGCTAGAAAGTGAAGAGTAAGTTAAGATGAATTACTACCACCAACTGTTATTTCAAGGGCAACAATGACCTGTCACCCTCAAATGCCAGAAGTTGATTTACCTTTCACTGCAGAATTATGCAGTCCTCTGACAGCCCACACTGGACTAATGATTTTCTGTGGAACACAGGTATAAAGGGTTGAATACATCTAAGCTATGAGGAGAACATCTACTGCATTACCTCAGATCAGTTATTTGCTGTAGTGATGCAGCGACATGCAGTGATTTTATGGCTTTCTTTGCCAGACACGGATAAAGTTAAATCAGCCTTTTATTGGACATCAGCATCACTATAACAATATTGCTTTGCCTGTGTGTTTTTTAAGGTGGTCTACAGAGTGTAATCTGCTCAACAACTGTTAAATCCCCCCCCCCCCAAATGTGTACTCACAAAAAAATCCTACACAGTACATACCATTTAAATTATACTATAATTTTATATTAAATTTTCCACTGATTGAATGAAGTCAAACTTTTTAATATGACCAAAAATCTTCTTCAGTCATCCCTGTTCATCCAACTAAAATAAATAAATAAATATTCAGAATCTTTACCTGTATCTTGGACATCGTGGCTTCAGTAAGGTATGTTCTTTTCTAGGTTCCTCCTGCTTTTTCTGTCAAGAGGTTCAATCAAGAATTAAGAGGGTGTGATGTCTTGACGATGACAGGATGCCTACCTTATATAGCCCAGGACTTTGGCAATTGCCACTAATACTTACCTTGGAGGAACAAGGAAGGGCAGTCATACGGTATCAGGGGAGGAATTTCCATGACAGTCATCATCAACATAGTAAGCATCGCCCCATCAGAAGAGGAGAGGTTCAGAAGGGTTGGAATTTATTTTCTTAGAGGTGCGACACTATGATGTATTTTCTTGTAGAACTGGAGCCCAGTGTCAGGAATTCTTCGTTAAACTCCTCCCACAACTATATAAGCTTTATTCATGTCAAACACGCATTCCTACTTCAGAACAGCTCAACACTTCATCTGTCCAAGCATCTTGACCAAGTAAGACTTTATTTCTGTCATGTCTGTCTATTTGCTAGCACAATGTCAACTCAATGATTGTCACATGCAAGCTTCAAAATGATCAATGGTGGATGGTGATTAGACTGATGGGTTTATATTTACATTTGAAGTTCTTTTTGAGATTGCTGTAAATACACTGAGTAGCAATGTAAAACTTTGAAAAGACTCATTACTTGTATTTTAGTATATGCTGTCCTTGTCTTTGGGCCTGATATCAGTGTTTTTGCTTGGGCAGAAAGCATTTACTTATGTGGACAGCAGCTGTTTTCATTTTAACAGTAAAGTTGAATACAGCTACTTCTCTATGTCTTTTGAAATTGTCACACTACAGCAGTGAATCCATCCCATCCTTGCATTTTTTTGTTTCTTACATTGTTACATCCTTTGCCAGTTGTTTCAGCAAAACTACAAATTGACAACATAGAGACTATGATTACATCAGATGGTTTTCCCGCCAGTTTCTATGGTGAACCAGGAGTTTTAGGCATGTTAGCCAATGGGATCAGTGCATTCCTCGTACTTCTACAGAACTTCAGTACAGCACACACTGGCATCGCACCAAAAGGGGTGGAGAACATACTTGCAGGTAAAACCTGTAGTAATTGTCGTAGAAAAATAGAATCAGTAATATAAAATTGGCTTATACTAATTTACAACACCTTTTACAGGTGTTCATCTCATCCTGATTGGTGGTATATGCCAAGTGGTGGCCGGCCTGCTTTCCTTCCGAAAATACGATCATCTGAGTGGCACTGCCTTCATTGGCTATGCTGCTCTTTGGGGCAGTTATGGCGCCACTCGGATCTACTTTGGTGCAGTAGCTGAAACTCCCACAACAGCTACCACACCACATCCAATGATGAACATGTCCCTGTCCACTAACATAACAAGCAACATGAATGCCACAACAGAGATCCCAGTTTGCCATTTATGTCTGTCCATTAAAGAGTCAGCTATCGCTGGTCTCGTCCCCTATATCCTTCTGTCCTTTCTCCTCGCCTTTTGCTCTGCCACAGTCAACTACATCATGCCTTTTGTTTTTGGGGCCATCACAGCCACTTTAGTTTTTGAAGCAGTGGCTCTGGTTGCAGGTTCTTGGGCTCTGGTGGTCTCTGGGATTCTCGAGTTACTCATTCTGATCTTTGCCATCTATGGTTCAGCTGCACTGCTTGTCAAAGGTCTGACTCAGCATCTGGCCCTCAAAGGCTTCGGGACCCCCCTCTTTAATGTTCTGTTGCTTGGTACCGCCAACTCAGCAAGCGCCCAGAGCACTGGCCAAGAGAAGAAGAAAAACACAAAGTACGCAGAGCCAATGGCATTGGGTTTCTTCTGTGACACTGTTGCACCCTTCATCTTCGCCTTCTACAGCTTTGGGTACATGAAGTCCTTTGGCTTGGGAGCTGCATGGGTATCTATCATCTCAGTTGCCCAGCTGTTCTCCAGCTACTACGCCCATCTGCGCCAAGATTGCTACCACACTACAAAGTTTGGTCTTCATGCTTCATATTGGCTGATCAAGGCTTGGGATGAGTTTGTGGCATCTGCTCTGATTGTGGAGGACAGTGAAGTGACCTCAGGGAGAGAAATGATGGTGGGAAACTGGTTCTTTGTGGTGGCGGCCTTGGTGCTCTGTTGTGGAAGCCTGAACATGGATGTCCTGGAGCTGATCCACAACATGCTCTTTGTCCTGCTCACAGTCTCCACAATCCCACAGATCCCTCTCCAGGGATACTACATTTTCTTTGGTGTAGCTTGCTCTCTCTTCTCCGCAGCATCCCTGTATGGTACCTTCTCACGTCTCATCAACACTATAGCAGAGAAGTCTCTCATCCCTGTAGGACCACAGCCCGTCTCCACTGACCAGCTGAAGAAGGCTTTGACGTGCGGCAGATCTAAACAGGGAGACCAGGAGGTGTTGCTTCAAACTGACCAAACTTCAGACGCCCTGTTCTACCTGTCAAATGGGGTTGCAGCTCTCTCAGCTCTTCATGCTGCTGTTTCCAGCACAAACCCCTCCTTCCTCCATCTGACTGTCCCTTGGGTCCTCATCTCTGGAGCTATCATCCAGGCCTATGTCAGCCGGCTGCAAGTCACAGGAGCAGGCCGATTTGGATCAGTCATGTCATCCATCTATGTCGCAGTATGGGCCACCTGGACCTGGTTTAGGTTTGCAGGTACATCAGTACAAACGTGGTTCAATGCAGATTTGTTTGTGACAGATTTACACAAAATCCTGATCCCAAGTTTTTCATTTCCAGGTAACATGCTTCAGCTTTCCACAGAGGCTGCTTACGGTTTTACAGCAGGAGCCATTGCTTTCCTGGTCATTAATGCTTTCCTCATGCTGAGTGGTGAGGTTTACCACAATATTTTTTAACAGAAGAATTATTTTTTGTTGGTTTTTTTAGCCGTATTTAATCCCTTCCATTGTTTATGTCAGCTGCTTATAGGAACCTGGTTTTGCTGTTTCTAACAGCAGTCATGGAGGTTGTACTGGTTTGTTTCCTGCTTTCTACCCTGCAGCAACTGCCATACCAACTGGAAAGTAAGTATATAATAAAATGTTTTTAAACTGTAGACTTCTACTCAAATTCTCTGTGCAAAATATAATTTTAGTTATTTAAACATTATTATAACCTTTTCTTCACAGTGGCCATGCTTGCACTATTTTCCATAATTTGCATATATGGAGTTCTGGCATCACTGGTGAACTGCATCTTCTCACAGAGACTGCTACCTATGGGCCCTCCCTTATTAAAGGTAACCATTCAAGAGACTTGTATTATATTGTATTCTTCGACACATTATTTTGGTCTGTTTACTTGATGAACATCTTACCTGCTTTGTGACCTCACATAGAAAGAAGTGAAGCAGGAGACTGCTCCAGAGCTACCCTGTCCTGTGGCTAACTCTCGACTCACCAGTGGTCTTCTGAAGATCGCTGGCCTGCTGGAGGAAGGGGGAGTATGTGGTATTCCCACAGACACTGTGTACGCTCTGGCTGCGTCCTGCAAGAACCCCCAGGCAATAGAGAAAATCTACAACATTAAAGTAAGAATGGAAGACAGATCATTAAATCCGATGTCAACATTTTGTGCACGATGTGAAACTTATTAATATGTTATCTATGACCCAATAGGACAGACCAGCGGAGAAGCCCATCTGTATTTGCATTTCTAGAGTGGAGCAGCTGGTGGCAGCCAAACCTCCCTTCAGTCCTCTGCTCTGGGAGTTTATGAGGAACGTGTATCCTGGAGGCATCAGCTGCATCGTCAGCAAAGGAGACTGGCTGTTCAGACTTGGTAAACTGGCTAAAGCAGCAGCAATTTCATTTAAAACTTAGCATAAAAAGATAGCAGTCACTTCATGTTTTTGAATGTTTTAATTCATCTTGTGTAGGAGTGGGACCAGCTTATGACCGTGTTGGTACAAACGACAGCATCATGATCCGCGTCCCTGACCACACTGTGACCAGCCACCTATGTGACATCACTGGACCCCTTGCCATTACCTCAGCCAATCCCAGTGGAGAGCCAGACAGCACCCACCACAGCATGGTCATCAAGTAAGAGTTTCATTTCAAGATACTGTCACCGATACTGGCTCGTTAGTGATATGTAAAGCACTTTGAATTTCACTAATCCTTATGAAATGTGCTATACAAATACAGTTTAACAAATGTGAAATACCAACTGTTTTGCCACAGTCGACTGGGACACAAGATCCAAGGGGTTCTATGTGATGGAGAGTCTAATGAAGTTGTTGCTTCCACCGTCGTCAACTGCCTGAAGATTGATGAAGGTAAAAAACGAAATCTTTACCTTCTTTTTTAAACAGACACATTCTAACTCTATCCCGTCTTCCTCTTTCCACAGGGACAATCACCATTGTAAGGGAAGGCTGTGTCCCTGCAGTAAAAGTCCGACAGATTTTTGACAGAGTGAAAAACACTTTGGAGTGATTGTCACATACCCATTTTCACTCCTACAGAAAACCTCTTCATCTTACAAATTCTGCCTCTTCAGCTTCTGCATTTCCATGTATAAACTCAGGGGTACTTAATGAAAACTATGAGTGAAATCTACTGTAGTGGTGGTTATACCTGTCTCTGCTGTCTGTGTTGGTGATGCATTAAAATAAAATCAGTATTAGCTCACTATATATTCAGTGTTGCTAACATACTATGGATTTCAAGGCCTACAATGATAATTGTACATCTTCAACAAAGGATTTATCAACATGAACATACCGAGAAAATTAATGCCATCTACTAGCTTGCAAAATGTTTTCACAAACTTAAGATATAAAGAAATGGATAAAGCAACTTTCAGTGAAACCCTGTTACTATTTGTGTTTAAGCTAAGTGTGCATTCTTGTGCTGATTATTTCTGTGCAAATAAACAATGTATTTGAATACTGTGCCTTAAGTTTTGTGATTCTATATATGATAAAGAAAGACTATTTACCAGAGCTGAAGCATTAAACAGCAAACCCTGTCCAATATTTTAAAGAGGTATATTTTTTAATCATACACTCTAGTGAAATGAAAATAAGTGCACAGTCAAGTCAACAAGCTTCATTTTGGATTCATAATAATGGATTCAATAATGAGGGTTAATTAAGGTTACACCATTAACAAGAAACAGAGAGCTTAGGAGGTTTTCACTGTGGTGCTTCAGACTTCAGATTAGCTTCTCATTGTTTTATTATTGTTTTTTTAATTAAAAAAAGCTAACAAGCAACTGTGTGATCAGTCAGAGGCAGTCTTCAAGACTATGTAAAACCAAATCCATCTCACCTTGTTTAGTCTCAAAAAATCAACTAAACAATTCGACAAACATCTCCATGGCTGCCTAGTGTGTGCTAAAGGCTATTTTTAGATTGACAAATTTATTCAATTCAAAAACAACCTTTCCTCTGCATATGACATACAGTTCTACCTCCCCCTAGACCCAAATAACTACAACAAACTCACTGACCTCAATAACTTCCTTCAAGACATAAAATCCTGGATGGCCGCAAACTTTTTTCGAACTCAATGAGAATAAATCTAAAGTTATATTATTTGCATCACTGCAATTAACTAACATTATTTATCCCATTGCCCCTTTTGTTAAATCACATACAAAAAATGTGATGTACAAACAAATCAATTAGGTAGTAAAAGTTTTAATCAGCTTCGCATTGTCTCCAAACTCAGATCCATTCTTTGTAGAATTCATATCCCCCCACCTACATGTATGTTGGTATTAGTTCAGAATGTTACTGCAAGAGTTTTAACAAGGTTATTAAAAAAAGGGGCAACATTAGTCCCATTCTCGCTTCCCTACACTGGCTCCCTGTTAGTTTGAGAATTTAATTCAAAATCCTGCTGTTTGGGTTAAATGGTCTTGTCCAGCCTGGTGAATAAGTTGCAAGTTATGAATAACTTGCACACAGATGTATTTAAACAATATCACATCTCTTCCAGCTTATCCAACCCAACAACTGCAGTTGGTTGACTTCATTGTGCCTGTGTTGCAGAAAACAATGTAAATACGGTTCCTGAAGTAGACAGTTGCACAAATACACACAGCTAAGACTTAATACTAGTACTTCCGTTAATTAAACTGATCATGTAAAGCACCATAAAAAATTGGGGTCACACAACCACCACTGCTAAAGATATTTTTTCATTGATGATTACTCTGATCTACCCCCTGGCCAATTTTTATATTTACTTTGCCACGACTGCTCAGGATCTAAAACAGATTTTGGACCTCAGCATTAATATGTTACAATTTTTTTTATTTCCAATTAGCTTTAAAGGCTCACAAAGCCGCTAGCATCACTGTTGACTCATGTTTCAAAGCAACTGTTATCCAAGCTGTTTAATTTTTGTATTGTCAATGACTTAAAGAAGCAGACACAATGAAAAAGCCACTAAGACTTCTTCACTCCTGTCCCCCAAAATGATTCTCTTGTATTTCAGTTCTCTTGCGTGGTTTGTGTGTTTTGTCTTTTAGTATTTGCAACATTTCTGAACTGGCAGCTCATTTCTATTAATGTCTCATCTCTTTCATGTGTTTTTTTTATTTTTTTTTATTAATGAATTAATAAATGAATGCCATGTCTCGAATCACAGCATTTGTCAACATCAACTGTATATCCGTGGACAGAAACACAGGCATATGTAACAATCAGGAAATGCCCTAGTTAGGTTCATCAGTGCAGTAGACTTTCCGTAATGTACGTCAAAGACACACTCAAAAAACTATTGCCATTCTTCTTGTTTAAACAATACAAATCATCTCGTGATGAACAATGAACAATTCAGAGAAACAGAAAGTTTTCTTAGAAAATGACTCATGACCAGGAAGCCAAATAAACACACAGGTACACCCACAAACATAGCTGTACAGGTACTCTGTGTGTTGATGTTTGCAAAGCTTTGTGTATTTTCCTTAATGAATGTGCTTTCTCATTGTTTGTGATTTGGTAATAGCAATATTTTTTTGATTGGGGCCTCACTTCTCTTGATATTTCACCTTTTTATATATTTTTGTTTCAATGAATGAATGAATGTCATATCTCAAGTCACAGCACTTGAAAATTAAATGAAAAATGTTCTGTTATAAAAAGAAGGTTTATTGTCCTCAAACATCACCTTGAAAGAGGTGGAAAGTCACAGGTTTATGTAATGTTAAGGAAACATCTATGGTGAAGATCAAAATTAACCACCAGCAATATTACTGACAGGTGTGATATCACACCTGTCAGTACTCATGTAATATTGCTGAGCGAACCTAAAGAAGCTACAGGTGAAACATGTTGTTCGCTCCTAATAAAGTCACAGTAAAGTCACTTCAGTGTGCGATGGTTAATTTTGATGTTCACCTAAGATGTTTCACCGACCGACCAGCATGTGACTGAAAATACTGGCTTTGTGTGGGTAGTTCTGTACACAAAGAAATATCTATGTTTGGTTACTCAGTGCAGTAGATTTTATCTTTACGTGTCACTTGGAAACCTGTCAAAGAGCCACTGAAACAACTTTGTTTGGCATTTAGCTTGTTTAAAGAATAAAATTAGAACACCATTATAATCATTCATTTACTGTGTAAATTTGATTGCACTTCCTGAAGGAACACTTACTCAGTTGTAATCATAACATGGTACAAAAGTGCATTGCATTCACCAAAGAAAAAACAAAGTGGAGACTTTTTTTGTAATGATAACTTCTGTATATCATAATTATCACTTACCATCTCATAGTTACAAGAAAACTATTTCATAATTCATCCCTGTGTCCTAGAAATTACATTACTATACAATTTGTTTTACCAATTACATTACATTGGCAAACGTAATCATTGCCTGGATTATGTTCACAGGCAACGTTTTTTTTAATGAATGGAGCGCTATTTTTTATATATGGCCCTGAAGTTGCAGGGAGGAGGTCGGAGTGGATAGATGGTGTACAGGATGCAGGACTCTGACACCAGAGACCGGGGTTCACATCCTGAGTCCCATGTGTGTTTAGAGAGATTGTCAATGACTTAAAGAAGCAGATACAATGAAATCCAATGAAAAAGCCACCAGGACCTCTTCACTCCTGTCCCCCAAAATGATTCTCTTGTATTTCAGTTCTGTTGTGTGGTTTCTGTATTTTGTCTTTTAGTATTTGCAACATTTCTAAATTGGGAGCTCATTTCACGTTTTGTCTTATTTATGTTTTTTTTTATTAATAAATGAATGAATGTCATGTCTCGAATCACAGCATTTGTAAATTAAACCATAAACATAGTTATGTAAGAAAAAGAATTAATTGTCCTCAAGCATCAACTTTATATCGGTGGACAGAAACACAGAGCATATGTAATAATCAGGAAATGCCCTAGTTAGGTTCATCAGTGAGGTAGACTCAAAGACACTCTAAATAAACTATTGGCATTCTTCTTGTTTAAACAATACAAATCGTCTCGTGATGAACAATGAACAATTCAGAGAAACAGAAACTTATCTTAGAAAATGACTCATGACCAGGAAGCCAAATAAACACACAGGTACATTCACAAACATAGCTGTACAGGCACCCTGTGTTTTGATGTTTGTGCCTTCTCATTGGTCCTTGCAACATTTCTTGATTGGGGCCTCATTTCTCTTTATTTTTCACCTTTTAGAGTGTCTTTGTTTCATTTTCAAATTAAATTCAAATTGAATCTGAATGCACTTCCTGAAGGAGAAATTCTGCATGCCACACATACAAGTGACTGACAGATATGCAGAGAACAGGACAGTTCTTTGTTTCCCAATTTCCAAGGATTATGTAAGCACAACTCTTACTCAGTGTTTAATCATGACATGGTACTAAAGTGCATTGCATGCACCAACGAAAAAAAGAAAGTGGAGACCTTTTTTACAAAGATAATTTCTGTATATCGTAATTATCACTTACCATCTCATAATTACAAGAAAACTATCTGGTTTCTCATTGTTTGTGTTTTGGTACTTGCAACATTTCTTGATTAGGGCCTCATTTGTCTTGATGTCACACCTTTTTACGTGTTTTCGTTTTAATGAACGAATGAATGTCATATCTCGAGTGACAGCATTTGCAACTTGAATTAAAATTAACTTTGAATGCACCTCCTGGAGTAATTCTGCATGCCAAGAAAAACAAACGTACAACTGATTGACAGATATGCAGAGAACAAGACAGTTCTTTGTTTCCCACATCTCCAAGGACTATAGGATTAACGCTTACTCAATGTCTCAGTCATCAGCGGCAGTCCCGGCTGTTTGAGTGCCCTAGGTGAACTCTCATTGAAACAGTCATCCTCCCTTTTACTGCTAATGTGGGTTCACTGCCTGGCAGGTATCACTGTTAGAGAGAAGGGGCTGCATTCTCAGCGCCATGCTTCATGGATACAAAGTCATGCATCTGAATGGCTGGCTTTCAATGCACTCTGTCACCCATCAGCTGTATTGCCATTGCTATTGCATATTATTTTTTCATTGATGATTACTCTGATCTACCCCCTGGCCAATTTTTATATTTACATTACCACAACTGCTCAGGATCTAAAACAGATTTTGGACCTCAGCATGAATATGTTACAATTTATTTTACTTTCCAATTAGCTTTAAAGGCTCACAAAGCCGCTAGCATCACTGTGGACTCATGTTTCAAAGCAAATGTTATCCACACTGTTTAATTTTTGTAGAGAGATTGTCAATGACTTAAAGAAGCAGATACAATGAAATCCAATGAAAAAGCCACCAGGACCTCTTCACTCCTGTCCCCCAAAATGATTCTCTTGTATTTCAGTTCTGTTGTGTGGTTTCTGTATTTTGTCTTTTAGTATTTGCAACATTTCTAAATTGGGAGCTCATTTCACGTTTCGTCTTATTTATGTTTTTTTTTTATTAATAAATGAATGAATGTCATGTCTCGAATCACAGCATTTGTAAATTAAACCATAAACATAGTTATGTAAGAAAAAGGATTAATTGTCCTCAAGCATCAACTTTATATCGGTGGACAGAAACACAGGCATATGTAACAATCAGGAAATGCCCTAGTTAGGTTCATCAGTGCAGTAGACTTTCCATAATGTACGTCAAAGACACTCTAAATAAACTATTGGCATTCTTCTTGTTTAAACAATACAAAACATCTCGTGATGAACAATGAACAATTCAGAGAAACAGAAACTTATCTTAGAAAATGACTCATGACCAGGAAGCCAAATAAACACAAACGTAATTTTAGAGTGTCTTTGTTTCATTTTTAAATGAAATTCAAATTGAATTTGAATGCACTTCCTGAAGGAGGAATGACTCATGACCAGGAAGCTTAACCCAAATCTACATATTTACTATATCAATAGATCACATCTAATATTAAAATCGTATGTTGAGTATCAGCATTAGACATAAATAACATAACTTAGCAAGAAATCTGAAAAACTGAAATTAATCTGCTACTATCTCAGTGTTTTTACAGTCTGAGATGTAGAAAAGTGGAGAATGCACCTTCTAATAAAACTATTGACATTCTTCTTGATTAAACAATACAAATCGTCTCGTGATGAACAATGAACAATTCAGAGAAACAGAAAGTTTTCTTAGAAAATGACTCAAGACCAGGAAGCTAAATAAACACACAGGTACACCCACAAACATAGCTGTACAGGCACCCTGTGTTTTGATGTTTGTGCCTTCTCATTGTTTGTGTTTTGGTACTTGCAACATTTCTTGATTAGGGCCTCATTTGTCTTGATGTCACACCTTTTTACGTGTTTTCGTTTTAATGAACGAATGAATGTCATATCTCGAGTGACAGCATTTGCAACTTGAATTAAAATTAACTTTGAATGCACCTCCTGGAGTAATTCTGCATGCCAAGAAAAACAAACGTACAACTGATTGACAGATATGCAGAGAACAAGACAGTTCTTTGTTTCCCACATCTCCAAGGACTATAGGATTAACGCTTACTCAATGTCTCAGTCATCAGCGGCAGTCCCGGCTGTTTGAGTGCCCTAGGTGAACTTTCATTGAAACAGTCATCCTCCCTTTTACTGCTAATGTGGGTTCACTGCCTGGCAGGTATCACTGTTAGAGAGAAGGGGCTGCATTCTCAGCTCCATGCTTCATAGATACAAAGTCATGCATCTGAATGGCTGGCTTTCAATGCACTCTGTCACCCATCAGCTGTATTGCCATTGCCACTTCATCATATGTTTTATTTTAATTAGTAGGCTTTTGGAAAAAAGGTTTCCCCATAGTATTTAAACAGGGGCACACATTTTGATAGCTGTTGTGACACTATATAATATTAAATTTAAAAAAATAGATAGATGTAGGAGCACAAACTTTACTGTATAGGTCTGTCTGTAGAGCACTAAAACTTCAACTGACAACATTTGGTCGACACTTTAGTCTTTTTCATATAGTTGATCCTTTTTGAGTCACATAATCTGATGGATCGCAAATTTCAGAAAACCGATATCTATCAAAATTGTGGAGAATGCACCTTCTAATAAAACTACTGTGAAAATATTAAATAGCTAAACAATCAACCACACAGTACATGAGTGACTGAAATGTAAAGCTTAATGAAGTGTTCATTAAGGAAGACAATTAATATTTAAATTTAGTCATCACTCCAGGGCTGCAGCCCTTAGTTATAATTCAACTAATGAACACTTTAGCTGAAGGATATTTAAACTACCATAACTGTTTTGTCTCTTTGCTGTCATTGTAGTCTCTTCCACATTGCTGCCCTACCCACCACTCTCTCAGTGATATACTACGCAGATTACCTCCCATTTAACTTGTAATAAAATTCCTGGTCTTAAATTCAGGGAATCTTTACAGTTGCACCAAGTCCTGCCTTTGTCCAACAGGATGTGATCAAATCTGACACAATTAATAACCTTAACCCAACCCAGGCTCGTTGGCTATCTAGAATATACAATCCCTAATACTGTGAGCTACAGCAACAACACCCCTTCCTTTTTGATGTGACTACTAGCAAGAAATAGCATAGAGCAGAGTCGTAACATGTCTGTGTGTTTATATTCAGTAATAATGCAGTTATCAATGTCCGTAAATTAATAAATACTCACGCGTCTCTCCCTTTGTAATAAGTCATTATGTCCACATTTATAAAAGTTGGTAAATTATTAATAAAGGGTTTTTACAATAACCCCTCAAGTCTGCAGTTGTAAATGGATTTTGGTCTACATGCCCTGCAGACCTTTTCCACCAGGTAAGTGGTGGAACAGTCCATTTGAGGGGTCTTTCTGATGAATTGAAGAGCTAGCTAAAAAGTGTCACACTAGAGGAGGGTTTTCCCCAACCTGGCAGCCCAAACCTTGTTCTTACCGTATTGATGGCTTATAACTGATCTCTACAGCCTTAGTAAATGATTTATTAACCATTAATCAAAGTGATCAGCAGGGCCAATGAAAAAAGACGAGCTCGCACCAATGCTCACATTGACACCTTGGCCCTGCTGAACAAGACACAGTCGGCTTTCAAACAGAGCAAACTTACCTGTGACCCTCTAGAGGAGAAACTCTTTTCAGGAGCTCATGATGAAAAAGAAGAAGAGCTTCTGGAGCTGGAGTCACAATAAATAACAGCAACAGCGACAGCCTCCTCTTTCCCCAAACCCCTCCCCCACTTCGCTAACCCCTGTACCCTTCCTACCCCTACCCTTCACTCTTACCCTCCCTACAGTTCTTGTTAGCAGAAATGCTAACAAGTCATTGACTATTCTACGGTTCAACCTCAGTTTAGTCTCACTGGTGAAGTTTTTGCCTGGATTAAAACCATTTAATTTGTTAAATCCTTACTGTTTTAATTGATACGTTCATCAATTGATATATATATATGTGGTTCTCGAGAAATAATAAGCAAACAGCCTGTTCCGAACAGACACATTTTGAATGGGCACTGCACTATAGTCTCATAAAAACAGATTGGCTCTCTACTCAAATACTTGCTGATCATTTTATAACAAGTAAATTAAAAGTAATAGCTATTGCTGATAGAGCTATGATTTACATTCTCAGAGGCTACTGGTCTATACTGCACCACTATCCCACAAATACGTGATCAGTAATAAAGTTAAAGAGGTTTCCTTTAAGGTAATTCAGACATCTTAACAAATGTGCCGAGACTATTGACACTGCACATCAAGAACATGTTAAGGACTCTAATAAAGTTGTCACTTATCTATTTTGGAACTGTCAATATTGTAAAAGCTTTTGGAACACACAGCAGAGATGATAAGGACACATTTTCCATGACAAACTTTATTATAACTATGGCAACATTTCATATTCATAAATGTAAATATTCAAACAGAGCAATTCATGTTCAGTGACATGAAATATAAACGTAAACATAAAAATGTCATGTCTTTCACTGTTCACAGTTCAACCACAAAAGCTGTAAAAATATATTAGTGTGTACGTCCTTTAATGGTTTTATGTATTCGATTCCTGTTGATATGTTTTGTGTAGCCTACCCCCTGGCATTGCCTTGTCTCATAGTTTTCTTGTTTATTTGTATAAATACAATTTGCTGGTGCTTTATGTTGGTGCTTATACTATATTATTGTACACTTAAATGTACATGTTCTGTTTAAAAATGATTTTTATTTGAAAAAAATCCTAATTCCAAAATGCTATTTATCCATTTGGTGACATTTCCACTTGATTCAAGCATCATCAGGTTGTATTTGAAAAAGATAAATGATTATTTTATCAAACACTGAAATCTTATTATTTGTTAGATATTTTATTACTTATTTCTGCTGATATCTTTTAATTATATGATATAAATTGTCACAGGACTGATAATGTGCTTAAATTTCATGACTGCAGACAATATAGGAGAAAGGTGTGTTTGTCTATGAATTATTTTAATCTCATTAAATTGTTTCGTTTTTTATGTATAATTGTTGATGAGTATGGAAGTAGTGCAATTTAATGTATTATCCTGCTATCTGGTATGCTAAAATTTTGACTCAAGAGCAGTCAATATAAAAAAACATCTGTACAGAAATCTGTACACCATAATTTATATTTATATAGTCACATAACAAATGATGCAATAACATTTAACATACAGTTGCACACAAAACAACACACTTGATGAAGACATCAGTGTGGCCAAAATAAAACACAGCTTATGGGATTCTTCATGGTTGTTCATGAGGCATACTCAAACAAAGGAATGGCAACTAATGATGCCAATCAGTGCATATTTTTCATTTGTCAACTGTACAACAGTACATTAGATTACAATATATTATTTATGATGCAGCTGGCAGCATTTTGAAGCAGTGTATCAATACTATGACTCATTTCTAAGGACTGGACTTTGTTCAGGAGAAACAGTGCCTGGTGTTGAGCTTTCAGTTCCTCTTCCTGACTCTGCTGCATTGTCCTCTCCTGAACCTAGGTCCCTTTGCATATCTGGCAGATGTAAATCATATTCAAAAGCAGGATTCGTCTGCCCTTGTCTGTGCCGATTCTGAACCTCCTCAAAAATCTGAAGAACCTTCCAAACAAAAACAGCGAGTATTAGTGTGAGCGTACACAAAATTGAAAGGTTTAACCTAAAATGAAAACAACAATAGGGGATATTTATATTACCTTGGATTTAGGAATGAGACCCACTCTGAAGAAACCAATGTGTCCCGTATCAATCTTTGTGCAGTCAACTACAGTGGACGCAATGTTCTCTGGTGAAGGTCCATCACACAACACCCCGTCCACCTAACCAAGCAAAATGCACTTACCATTTACTAAAAAGTTCACGAAAAGTATGAACTGCAGTGCTTCTTGTATTTAATAAAACTGAATTATTGTGCTCACCTTGTCGCCCAGCTTGGCGTAAACTTGGTTGTGGTGAGTTGTATCTGCCTCACCTGTAGGGTTGGCTGAGGTCACAGCGATGGGCCCCACCTGCAACAAAAACAGGTAGTTGTCAGTGGCGGCTGGCCAATAGAGGGAACTAGGGCGCCGCCCTCCCTGGTGGAAATCGTTTTTTGATTTTTCTTTTTAAAAAAACATTTCTAAAATAAACAATAATTACTTATTCTAAGTATGTGTTCAAAATGACAATAACGTGTAATATATAAAATATAAATCATTTTGTTTGCGTCAAAGAGCTTGGCCAAGATCAACCTGACATCAAAACCAGACAACAGGCTAGTAAAAAAGGTAAAACATACATGTGAGGCTTCTTCCATAATTGGTACAACAGAAAGGCTTGGCTAGCTTGATGCAGTCATGTAAATGCCGTATTTTGCTTCCAATGCTTACTTTTTAAAACAGCGGGGACAGATACAACATGGACTATTACAAGAATAAGGAACATGAAACATTTATCTGAGAAGATTAAGAAACATGAGTGTATGAGGGCACACATAGAGAATACAGTCAAGCTAGCCCTGCTATGCAGAGTTAACATCGCTACACAACTGGACGACGGCCACAGGATTGGGGTGAGGAAACACAACGAAGAAGTGGATAAGAACAGGCAGGTTTTATCAAAGATAACTGACTGTTAAATTCTGGGGGGCGTTTGAGCTGGCCTTGCACGGCTACAATGAGAGCGAATCCTCAGACAACCCTAGCATTTACAGGGGTTTAGTAGCTCTTGTCGCCTTGCTGGACAGTGTTTTGGAGGAGCACCTTAAGACAGCCACCGTTTTCAAAGGCACCTCAAAGACCGTGCAAAACAAACTTTTGGGCTGCATGCTGTCAGTTCTTAAAGATTACATTCTGGAGGAAGTAAAAAATGCTGATTATCTTGCTATTCAGGCAGATGAGACAACTGACATTTCCACCCACAGCCACTTGGTGTTTGTGCTACAGTACATCGACATCCATAACAACGTTCAAGAGCGTTTTTTCGAGTTCATCCCTCTTCAGAATGCAACCGCTGACACAATCGCCACAGCGCTGTTGGAGAGGCTAAGCACTATCTAGAGAGCAGACTAATCGCCCAGGCGTAAGGTAGATAAGGATGTATACAGAAGTGCACGTCCACTGCTATGTGCATTAGTTGAACCTCATCATGCAGCAGGCAACATCACACATTCCCAAGATCAGTACTTTTTTTACAGACCTTGGTGGATTTGCTGCATTCTTCTCCTGGTCATTCAAGCGAACCACCATGCCACAAGTGGTGACGCACAGACTTCCCAGAACTTCGACAACAACGTGGAACTTCCACAGTCGTGCTGTTAGCACTGTGTATGAGCACAAGGAGTACAGTGTTTCCAGACCACCAGAGACTATAGATTTCCTAGAAACATGAAGTAAATCTATATAATTTGATGTTATTGTATATAGTCCACTGTCACATTCTGACAGTGTGCCTCTTGCGTTGCCTATTTACTACTAATAGCACAGTTCTTAACAGCGCACAGCACCTCTGCCACAAGGGGGCACTCAGTCAACAGTCAACAGCCTTTCTAACAGATATTATGTGTAAAAATAAATAAGTTAATTGTTCACCAGTTCAGTTTCAAATGGAAAGCTTTTTTTTTTGGTAAATATGCTGTTTATGTTTTTGTGTAAGAATGCCTGAACTTTATAATACTGGCATTAAATAATTACTGACTATTTCACAGAGCACTGGTATTCTGCAGTTTGTGTTAAATTGTATTGGGATGGTTACTGAAACTGACTGAATATGGCACAGCCCCACCTAGAATATTTTTCACCAGCTGCCACTGGTAATTGTGATTCAACTGCAGTGATTCACGTCCACAGCCCTTACCAGGTTAATGAGGTGTGTGGCCACAGAGCAGTCTGGGTTCCTGATAGCAATGCTTTGTGGAGTCCCTATGTGTTTGGCAGCTTCTCCTAAACCAAAGGTGTCCATCCATGGGCCTGTGTGAGACAAGAAACCCATATGATCCTCCATGCACCATCAGGCGACCAAATCAAACATCCACAAACACACACCTACCTCTGGGTATAACCATGCTGATGGAGGAGGGCCACGCGGCCTCCATGAAGTCCAGGAGCAGAGGGCTCAGCAGGTGTCGGACCGGCTCCAGCTGCTTGATGGAAGAGATCCACAGGGACATGGGTCGGTCCTGTGCCTGCTTCTTCACCCTGAAGTCAAACACAGCAATTAGAGAATCATGAGAGGAAACTGATGAATGAATGCAGATCAGGGTACACTCACAAAAAAAAAAAAAAGAGACTCACTTGTAAGCTTTGACAACTGCATCAGGCCTGTTGCAAGCTGCCACCAGCACATAGACAGTGTCTGTAGGCATTCCACATATGCCACCATTTTTCATGATTTCTGCAGAAGAGAGAAGAGAAGAAGAAAAATAAAACTCAAATCAAGTATGCAAACCACTGTATTTTAAAAATCACATCACTTTCTTTTATACTTTCTTACCTGCAATCTGTCGGACAGATGAGGCTTTGCGGGCTGGCACATGTGGACAGATATCTGCCCCTCCTCCAACCCCATTCAGCTTCACTAAAGCTTTTCCTAAGGGGATCTGGGGGGACTGGAAGGTGCTGTTGAAAATGTGAGCCAAAAAACAATAAAAACTAACAAGGCCAAAGATGATGGTGACTCCTATGTCATAACCATAAGGCAGCGCACCTACTGCATCCAGCAGGAAGCTAATGAGGATGAGCTGGAAGGTTAGTGCGTAGGCAAACCAGGCGACGTTTACAAACAGCGCCGCCACTGTCACTAAACAGTTAAACAGCATGAAGCTGATGATCCCGACGGCCACATTAAAGCCTCTGGTGTCACCGTACAGGCCTCCGTATCTTGTTAACCCCCACACTGTCCACATCACCCCGTAGACAATAAAAACTGTGCTCTCAAAGGTTTTACCCCGAGAGAAAGCAACTGAGCCGCAGAGCAGCTGAAGTGCCCCACCAGCCACCACCACCCAGGGCAGAACCAGCACAGACAGAGGATTTCTGTCACCGACTGTGGCTGTGACAGCAAAAGCAGCCAGCACACTGCAGGCGTGGCCTAAAACCTCTGCATCTGCATACTTGGAGTAGCCCAAGTGAGGTGCATGGAGCTCTTTATCATGGGCTCTGAGAGTGAGACCCCGCATCCTGGTTACTAAAGCCTTGAAATAGCCCTGCCCTGTGGGAATCATTTTAGTGGAGACCATATTGAACGCGGTAATTAAAAGCATGCCGGCAGAGACTACAAATATAGCTGCCTGTACACCCTGAGTGCCTCCCTGGAAGAAGCCTCGAGGCTGGGCTGCAATGGCAATACAATATGCTGCAAAGAATAACTGGTAGAGCCCCTCCAGCAAGCTCTTCTGACAACTAAACAGAGCCAGGATGGAGAAAAGCACAGAGAAGACGACAGGGAAGGGAACAGGGGAGAAGGGCTCCACTGAGTAGAATGATAGGAGAGCACTGTAGCCCTCTGCAAATTTCAGCAGAGCCGTGAAGCCGTAAAAAGTAGCAGCTAGTGTGTCCATGGCTCGGTAGAAGAGGACACACATGCCAAGCTGGAAGACTCCAGCTGTCCACAGCCAGGGGACGTGACCGACGGAGAGCCGAGGGACCACATCTAACAGAGGACAGGCTAACACAGAGGCTGACAGCAAATTCATCACCAGACCCACTGACACTGCATCACTACACCCCTGGTTCTGCTCTGGTTTCAGCTCCGCTTTTCTCTTCAGGACAGTTCCTGGAGGTTCCACTTTACCGTGAGAGACGGTGGACAGCAGACGTCCAAAACCGAAGTAAACACCCACCAGACAGACCAGGAGGTAGTTAGCAGCTGTGGCAGACTGGCCAAAACCCGCAGCTGACAGACCCGCGATTTGATGGGCACAAGCTAAGCTAATGCAGACAGCTATGAGACACAGAACTGCTTTCTTTACCACAAGTGCGACACTGCCTATGAGGAGCAGGGCTAATGTAAACGCTGCCAGGCCGGGGACCAAAGAGGATCTTAGCTCTGTGGGCTGCAGCACCCCCTGCCCTGCCAGGATGTACACCAGGCCCGAGCCACACCACAGAGCAGAGACAGTCAGACACAGAGAGGAAAACAGCTGGGCGTGGGACAAACTGCGACGGATACCTGAGAGAGAAACAGAGTGGAGTCAGAGGGGAGGGAAAAGGGAGGAAATTAAGATTTTATGCACACATACAAAAAAGCTATAGCCTACTGCAGTTGAATCAAACTAAAGTTGTGACGAGAAAAAACTAAAACATATCAAAATCTGACCTGCATAAGCTAGGAGGGCTGCAATAATGAGGAGCAGAATCCCCAGTGCAGTGTGGGGGATGAAGTCTTTTTCAGGAGAGCTGGCATAGTCGTTCACCAAAAGCAGGAGAGAACCTAAAGGTCAAAACAAAAGCCATTGATGAGAATTAAGCAGATGATTTTGCTTCTTCCAACAGTAAGCAGAATGAACTGAAATGTTTCCCAGTTTAGATTTCTTCACAATTCCATATTTTATGCAGTTAATTATGAACTTAATACTTGTTCTGCCACATTTCTGAATTTGTATTTTGTAGTGGACAAGAGTATCGATGTTCTAATGCTGTGAGTGGACAGCAGCGGTTTTAGTGTTATTGTCTGCAGCTTTAACCCTCATCCTATTTTTATTATTTGTTATTTGTTATTTCCTCACAAAACATTACTAGTTATGTAATTAATGTCATCTGAAAAAAAGAAACAGATTATTATTATTTCAGGAAAGTTACAGTTAATTTGCATATTGTGTAAAATTAAAATATTTTCTTTAATACAAATTGCAGCTTTTATCCTGAGTATAATCTTTCCACAAAGCCTTCAAAATGACAAAATGACTACCTAACCCCCCACCCCCACCCCACCCCCATCCCCGGAGTGTGATACTTTAAGTGATACTTTAAATTAGGACCCACGGCAAACATGGACTCAATAAATTGTTCCATTTATTAAATCTGCATAGGCTGGGGACTGGGGACCCCAGAAAAACAGAAAACAGTGATATGAAGTCATTAGGAACAAATTGATTGACAAAGTCATGAAAAATTGAAAATTGAAAAATGAATGAAAAAAGCACGTATGAGATATGACAGAAAGTATACCTCGGGGGTCTGCGGGTACTTCAGCCAGTACGGTTAAAGTTAAACTTACACAACATGCTTTTACAATTTTGTAACTTTACTTTTAGCTTACATTTGCGCATTATATTATATTTTTTTTAAAGAGTAATTTACAGAGAAGGCAAATGACATGATATTGTGTTTCTTAGTCCTGAAAAGGACTATTAAATATAGCCTAACTGTTGCAGGGGGAGAAAATTAACGAAAAAACAACACTAACTGACGCATGTAAATACAGCTTACCGCCAGAGATGCCCAGTATGCCCACTGACACATGCAGCGAGCGGAGTTGAGCCATAGCAGGAGTGAAACTCTGCAGACGTGAGACTGCACTCTTTATATGGACGTAGTGACGTCAGCACGCAGAAACAAACAGAAAAAGCTGCACAGGTCCGCCCTGCGTCGACTACACCCATTGAGTTTCTATAGTGTGGAACTGCTGTATCACAATACCGTAGTCATAACTCGCCTAATTCACCTATATAGACTATTTTGTTGGTTCCCACCATTATTATAGCCCATCTAAACTATAATTTCGTCCAAATACCTGTATTATCCTTCTTGTTCTAGGCTGCTGCTGCCAGTTAAATTATTAGTATTAGTTTTTAATATGTGAAAAATTGAATGATCTCAGTAATTTATTTTTCCACGCAAATATTTTTGTCTCCTCCTAGTATGCACTATTTTATCAGCAGTCTTACCCTACGTTAATTTATAGTTATTTTTAATTAGTCATACATTTATTCACATGCCTGTCTCTTATCAACATGAAATAATGCAAGTTAGACCATGTAAACTTTTACACTTCTCATCCACATAGCTTTGAAAGTAAGCCGAATTAAAAACTAATCATGTAGTTTAAATGTGTTGTCATCATTACACCAGTCTTACTGAAAACAAAGTTACCAGAGAGCAATGACTCATCATTTTAACTCCAACACTAACCCATTTTAATCCAACTGTGTTCCTGGTTCCTTTAGCATGCATGATCTCAGCCTGTTAGACAATAGGGAGTAGGAGGAGTCAGGAGAGGCAGGCAGGACTATAAAGTGTCCGCCTCAGCACTTCAGCCACCACACCTCACCTGAACAGAGCGATCACACACAGTGAAGAGCCAGGCCACCTGCATATATACCTGCCCAAGGTGAGTGAATCTATCCACACTGTCTTTACTTCTGCTTTCTATACTTAACCAACACCTTTTCTTTCTATATGACAAAACAGTTTGTATTTAAAGAATAATCTCTTTGGGTAACTGTGAAGTAGTGCTGCAAAATGCATGAGAGAAATGGTGAAATGCTTAATAAGTGTAATATATTTATCTCCAAGTGCTACATTTATTCATACCACCTGGCAGCAGCAGCACTCCTGAGACTCCTCTGTCAGCTGGCTTTGTAATTTTTTTTTATGTGCAATGTGAAACTCAGCTTTTCAAATGCTCCTCATATGAGACAGGGAAACAAACAGGAGACCGGCATCTTATGATGTGAAACTAGGGAAGAGCGATAAAGTCTGTGGTGTTATATATTTAGTTCCAGGTTATACATACAGGATCTGCTTTGTGTGTCTGTTTTACAGGAACCATGACAAAGCATGTTGCAGTTATTCTCTCAGGCTGTGGAGTCTACGATGGCACTGAGATCCACGAGGCCTCCGCTGTCCTCGTCCATCTGAGTCGTGCTGGAGCAAAAGTAAGGGCACTTCTGCAGGACAAGAAGACCAAGTGACCATGTTATAGTATAGCTGTCTTATGTCATGCAGACAGGATTTCCTCCAGTTCACAGTTTTCTCTACTTTTCTTTCCATTTTTCAGTAAAAGAACTGTTGTAACCCTGACCCACTGAGATACAGAGGCTGTTGGTCCATCCATCTGATGTAGAAATGTTTATTTATTTGTTGTTTATCTCCTCAGGTGCAGATGTTTGCTCCAAATGCAGATCAGATGCATGTTATAAACCACTGTGAGGGGAAGCCTACAGAGGAGAAAAGAAACGTCCTGCAGGAAAGTGCCCGTATTGCCCGGGGTGAAGTGACTGATCTGGCCAAGTTAGATGTTTCAGCATTTGATGCTGCCATCATCCCAGGTGAGACTGAGTCAGCTGTAAATAGAGTATAATATTTTACATTTATCACTTTTGTGTTTCTTTTTTCACTGTTTTTTCACCGTCAGATATGCTAAATGCTCCTTGTGTGTGTTCCTGTTTAGGGGGTTTTGGTGTGGCTAAGAACCTGAGTGACTGGGCAGTGAAGAATAAGGACTGCACCATCCAGCCACATCTAGAGAAGATCATCAAGGCTTTCCACAAAGCCGGAAAGCCGCTGGGCATGTGCTGCATCTCCCCCGTCCTCGCTGCCAAAGTCCTGCCTGGCTGCGAGCTCACTGTGGGACAGGACAAAGAGTGTGAAAAGTGAGTATACACGTGATTATTTCATCATCAGATGGCGGCAGGTACTGAAATGTGCAACCTAAAGTTCTAACATTCTGTCTCTTGTCCTCTTTAGGTGGCCGTATGCCCAGACAGTCGGGGCTGTAAAGACGATGGGCTGCAAACATGTGAATACAGAAGTGGAGGAAGCTCACGTTGATGTCAAACATAAGCTGGTCACCACCTGTGCCTTCATGTGCAATGCTCCCATTCATCAAGTTTTTGATGGAGTAGGTGTCATGGTGAAAGAGACACTTAAACTGGCTTAAGAAGTCTCTAAAAGCAAACTGGATATTTGTAATTATTGATAGAACTACTGTCTACTGTTACTGTAATTTCTATACAAGCACTGGGTTTTAGATCAAGCTATCTCTGAGCATTCCCCTGCTGTTATATTGTCAATGTCATATTTTGAAGTTTTCAATAAAAAAATGCACAAATAAAATGAAAATCAAATATTTCATAAGAAAATATGCAACACTATAAAAACATGTATTTGTGTTTTAGACCTAATATGGAGGAAAGCAGTTTTTTCCACAGGTTATCTGATTTTTAAGCCCCCTGAAGTGTCACTTTATGGCAGTGTTGCTTTTATCCAGGGACAGATTAATGCTTCTGCCTGTGTTTCATCCCTGAAAAGTGAAGATACAGCTTGAAGAAAAAAACTTCACAGTGACTTGTGTGTGTCTAGCTCTCAAGTCAGTGTAATAATGACTGAGGCAAAGACCAAGTGCTCCCCCCGCAGGCTATTCATCAGAAGTGATTTTATCCATCTGAATACTGAATCTCAGTCTCAAATCTGCACTGTAGTAACACATACACTGCTGCTGCTTTTACATTGCCAGTAACATTGAACTAGCGCCTCATACACACAGTTTTGTGCTTAACCATGAATACACTCATCTCTAGGCATATAATCCAATTGATCAGTTTCTTCTTGTGCTTGCGAATGTGCCCACATTTAGAACCACCAGCACACACATTTAATCATGGGCAAAATGATTCCTAAATTACAGATAGGTCTATAACTCTACTGTCAACCATGTAATAATGAATAGATTGTAAACTATCATTTACTACTGAAGATGTGCATCACCATTTTTATTTGGAAAACAAGGTAATCATGTCTCTATAGGCTACCATTAATGCCTCAGTTTTCTTTATCTATTGCTGCACCATTAAAACACTTGGCTCCATTTATGAGATCCGGATGATTTGTGTTGACATTCAATGGTAATGATGCACTGTTATGTTTTGATACCATTCATTTTAACTGGTTTGAGTAAACCGTGTATGTTTTATGTTATGATGAAACTGTTAAAAAGTGCAACAATATACAGTTGTGTATCACCTGTCCCCATCTGTATTTATTTATGTGTGGACAAGTAAATTGTGAAGTTGTCAGTTTGGTTTTCTTGCCACTGAAAGCTGTCCAGTTATACTGTGGATGTTTTCCAGAAAGAATAATATCAGGGTTTCCAATTTTCATGGTTCTGGTGTGAGACACCCGCTTTCAGGCTCTGGGTGCAAAGAAAGAGTAACTAATGTTTGAGTAATCAATAATGAATCAGTCATTACTAGTTTTGTGCCGCTCAGCAGCAGCATCAGAGTTAATCGTCATCAGCTAATTGAGGAAAGTGGTCAGTATGATCCACTCACAGATATTAATGAACTGATCATTACCTAATTATTCATTAATATAGAATCTCTCAGTCTGTTCTCTAGTAACTCATCATTATCTATTACATAGTCTTCCATTAGGAGTTATTATTAACGATTAATCAATTATCAGGTCGTTCTTGATTTGTTCCTCACTTGTTCCTTCGTAACTATGCAAAAGTTTGTATACTGTATTGTAAAGTGTTACCATTAAGGTTGTAGATATTTTGTGATTCCCATAGTTTTCTTATTATAAAAAAATAATTGTAAATGTGAAATTTGCAGAACAGCTTTTATTGAAAATCTCAAAACAACACATTATATATGTAACATTAGATCAATGTTCAGATATAAATGGTATAACTTGATATTAAACACATTTGTAAAGAAAATCACAGAAAACTAAAAAAATCCAGAGACTTCTTAAGCCAGTTTAAGTGTCTCTTTCACCATGACACCTACTCCATCAAAAACTTGATGAATGGGAGCATTGCACATGAAGGCACAGGTGGTGACCAGCTTATTTTTGACATCAACGTGAGCTTCCTCCACTTCTGTATTCACATGTTTGCAGCCCATCGTCTTTACAGCCCCGACTGTCTGGGCATACGGCCACCTAAAGAGGACAAGAGACAGAATGTTAGAACTTTAGGTTGCACATTTCAGTACCTGCCGCCATCTGATGATGAAATAATCACGTGTATACTCACTTTTCACACTCTTTGTCCTGTCCCACAGTGAGCTCGCAGCCAGGCAGGACTTTGGCAGCGAGGACGGGGGAGATGCAGCACATGCCCAGCGGCTTTCCGGCTTTGTGGAAAGCCTTGATGATCTTCTCTAGATGTGGCTGGATGGTGCAGTCCTTATTCTTCACTGCCCAGTCACTCAGGTTCTTAGCCACACCAAAACCCCCTAAACAGGAACACACACAAGGAGCATTTAGCATATCTGACGGTGAAAAAACAGTGAAAAAAGAAACATAAAAGTGATAAATGTAAAATATTATACTCTATTTACAGCTGACTCAGTCTCACCTGGGATGATGGCAGCATCAAATGCTGAAACATCTAACTTGGCCAGATCAGTCACTTCACCCCGGGCAATACGGGCACTTTCCTGCAGGACGTTTCTTTTCTCCTCTGTAGGCTTCCCCTCACAGTGGTTTATAACATGCATCTGATCTGCATTTGGAGCAAACATCTGCACCTGAGGAGATAAACAACAAATAAATAAACATTTCTACATCAGATGGATGGACCAACAGCCTCTGTAGCTCTGTAGCATTGAAGGTGTCAGTCTTTCTGTTCACTGAAACTCAGTGGTCAGGGTGACAACAGTTCTTTTACTGAAAAATCCTGCAGAAGTGCCCTTACTTTTGCTCCAGCACGACTCAGATGGACGAGGACAGCGGAGGCCTCGTGGATCTCAGTGCCATCGTAGACTCCACAGCCTGAGAGAATAACTGCAACACGCTTCACCATGGTTCCTGTAAAACAGACACACAAAGCAGATCCTGTATGTATAACCTGGAACTAAATATATAACACCACAGACTTTTTCGCCCTTCCCTAGTTTCAGATCATAAAAAGCCGGTCTCCTGTTTGTTTCCCTGTCTCATATGAGGAGCATTACACATGAATAATTCACAAAGCCAGGTGACAGAGTCTCAGGAGTGCTTCTGTTGCCAGGTAACACTGTTTGACTACAGAGAACTAACAGGAAGAGGTTGGAGTTTGCTGTGGAAAACCCTGCTGATATGAACTTGAAGATCAATATCTATCAGATACATATAAAGCATTTCCCTCATGCATTTTGCTGTGCTACTTTGCAGTTCATCCTAAGAGTATCATCTACATTTAACATGTTTCTTCCAAAAATATAAAGAAATGGTTTTGGTAAACGTTAGATAGGAGAAGTAGAGACAGTGTGGATAGATTCACTCACCTTGGACAGGTATATATGTGGCCTGGCTCTTCACTGTGTGTGATCCTGCTGTTCAGTTGAGATGTGCTGGCTGAACTCCTGAAGCGCACACTTTATAGTCCTGCCTGCCTCTCCTGTCTCCTCCTACTCCCTGCTGTCCAAAAGGCTGACATCATGCATGTTAAAGGAACCAGGAACACAGCTGGATTAAAACGGTTAGTGTTCCAGTTAAAATGATGAGTCATTCCCCTCATCCTTCATCAATGAACAACAAGATTGACATAATTACGATGACACAGTTAAATAATTTTTTTTTTTTTTTTGCAATCTTTCATTCAAAGTTGGGAATATTAAAATGTTGTGAAAAGTTTTGAAAATGTTCAAAAAGTAACATTTTTATATTTTGATAGATAAAGACATCATTATCAGATAACATTTATATATAATTATCATATGAATAATTTATGACTAAACAAAGACTAAGGGGAAAAACCAGGATAGACTAATTGGGTGATAGGCTACCTTATTTGGTCATATTCTGTGACCTGCAGTATTGGACAAATGCAGGACTTTTACTTATAATGATGTATTTTTACATTGTGGTATTAATACTTTTACTTAAGTAAAGGATCTGAGTACTTTTTCCAACACTGCAGGTCACAGAATCAGATGGGTCACCAAATACGGTGTAACACCGGCACGGAAGCTAAGCAATGTACTGCTGTGGAGGGGGAAAGCACCCACCTAAAGAAATCAATATTATTTTAAGTGTAGGCTATATTTAGAATATTTTCACCGCTTTGCCTTGCCGTCAGACAGCTTTTTCCTTTGGTACTACATTTTCTCAACCGTAGAACTTCCTACGCATGCCGCGCACTGTATTACGCCGCAAGTGCAGCTGCGAGATCAAAGTAATGTTGGAGGCAAAACCATATTCCTGGAAATCACCTATGACCGATTGTGTCATTTAATTTTTACTGGTTACAATTATAATTTGGTAAGTAGCTTTTGTACGTGCATAACATCGCTAAAAACGAATAGTAGACGATTAAAACATTAAAGTTTATAACATTATGAAAAACTTCCGCAGAAAAAAATGTCAAGTATATTATAGGCCACATGTATATTTTGTATTTTATAGTGTTTACATTATATCCCAGCGTATAAAGAGCAGTCTGTGAGTCTACAGTGACTGATGTGTGTTTTCCCAGTGAGGTGAGGCTTCTTCTCAGGTTTCTTCTGCGTGCTGACGTCACACACGCGGCTATATTTAAAGCGCAGCCTCGCGCCTGCAGAAACTCACTCCTGCCATGGCTCAACTCCGCTCACTGCATGTGTCCGTGGGCATACTGGGCATCTCTGCCGGTAAGCTGTTATTTACATGTGTCAGTTACAATCAATCATAAGCCAACTTTGTGCAGGTATTAAAAGCTATTATTACATTCAGTACATTTCAGTATGAATTTAAAATCAATGCTATGCTAAAAAGAAAAGTAACCTCCTATTTTGGCTTAAAACTTTCCAAACGATTTGAAACCTAAAAAACTGAAACCCTCTGCTCTTTTTTTATCTTGTATTCTTTAGTTATTATTTATATGTCATGGTAATATATGCTGAAAATACCAAACATATTAGTTTGGTATCAAGTTTGGTATCAAATTAATTTGAAAATTAATTTAAAAAGCATGTTGCTTAAGTTTTGAGCTGCAGAAACTAAAATTTTAAAACTTAAGCAGCCTACACTGATATCAGAGACCATTATTAAAACAAAACATACTGCTGCAGATATTTAATTATTAGGTTCATAATTACCTGCATGGCATTATGGAATCATGAGGAAATTAAAACTTTAGAAAAAGTTAAAAGTCACTTTAAAGCAGCCACTCACTCTTGCCATTGGGTAAAATCACATCATCATCAAAATGTTAGGAAACTGTTTGTGACATGAGTTTGTTTTGGTCAGTTGCCAGTAGGTGGCTCTCAGTAATGAGTTTTGTTTTGACTTTTAGGTTCTCTCCTGCTTTTGGTGAACGACTATGCCAGCCCTGAAAAAGACTTCATCCCCCACACTGCACTGGGGATTCTGCTCCTCATCATTGCAGCCCTCTTAGCTTATGCAGGTTTGTTTTGAGTTTGGTCGTCACAAATTTTAATCAGTTTGTTCATTTGTATTAGTTAGAGATTTGTATTTTTGCATTAAAAAAACCTAATTTGCTCTCTGTTAACTGTTTTCTCTCTCAGGTATCCGTCGCAGTTTGTCCCACGCCCAGCTGTTTTCCTCTCTGTGTCTGACTGTCTCTGCTCTGTGGTGTGGCTCGGGCCTGGTGTACATCCTGGCAGGGCAGGGGGTGCTGCAGCCCACAGAGCTAAAATCCTCTTTGGTCCCCGGCCTGGCAGCGTTTACATTAGCCCTGCTCCTCATAGGCAGTGTCGCACTCGTGGTAAAGAAAGCAGTTCTGTGTCTCATAGCTGTCTGCATTAGCTTAGCTTGTGCCCATCAAATCGCCGGTCTGTCAGCTGCAGGTTTTGGCCAGTCTGCCGCAGCTGCTAACTACCTCCTCGTCTGTCTGGTGGGTGTTTACTTCGGTTTTGGACGTCTGCTGTCCACCGTCTCTCACGGTAAAGTGGAACCTCCAGGAACTGTCCTGAAGAGAAAAGCGGAGCTGAAACCAGAGCAGAACCAGGGGTGTAGTGATGCAGTGTCAGTGGGTCTGGTGATGAATTTGCTGTCAGCCTCTGTGTTAGCCTGTCCTCTGTTAGATGTGGTCCCTCGGCTCTCCGTCGGTCACGTCCCCTGGCTGTGGACAGCTGGAGTCTTCCAGCTTGGCATGTGTGTCCTCTTCTACCGAGCCATGGACACACTAGCGGCTACTTTTTATGGCTTCACGGCTCTGCTGAAATTTGCAGAGGGCTACAGTGCTCTCCTATCATTCTACTCAGTGGAGCCCTTCTCCCCTGTTCCCTTCCCTGTCGTCTTCTCTGTGCTTTTCTCCATCCTGGCTCTGTTTAGTTGTCAGAAGAGCTTGCTGGAGGGGCTCTACCAGTTATTCTTTGCAGCATATTGTATTGCCATTGCAGCCCAGCCTCGAGGCTTCTTCCAGGGAGGCACTCAGGGTGTACAGGCAGCTATATTTGTAGTCTCTGCCAGCATGCTTTTAATTACCGCGTTCAATATGGTCTCCACTAAAATGATTCCCACAGGGCAGGGCTATTTCAAGGCTTTAGTAACCAGGATGCGGGGTCTCACTCTCAGAGCCCATGATAAAGAGCTCCATGCACCTCACTTGGGCTACTCCAAGTATGCAGATGCAGAGGTTTTAGGCCACGCTTGCAGTGTGCTGGCTGCTTTTGCTGTCACAGCTACAGTCAGTGACAGAAATCCTCTGTCTGTGCTGGTTCTGCCCTGGGTGGTGGTGGCTGGTGGGGCACTTCAGCTGCTCTGCGGCTCAGTTGCTTTCTCTCGGGGTAAAACCTTTGAGAGCACAGTTTTTATTGTCTACGGGGTGATGTGGACAGTGTGGGGGTTAACAAGATACGGAGGCCTGTACGGTGACACCAGAGGCTTTAATGTGGCCGTCGGGATCATCAGCTTCATGCTGTTTAACTGTTTAGTGACAGTGGCGGCGCTGTTTGTAAATGTCGCCTGGTTTGCCTACGCACTCACCTTCCAGCTCATCCTCATTAGCTTCCTGCTGGATGCAGTAGGTGCGCTGCCTTATGGTTATGACATAGGAGTCACCATCATCTTTGGCCTTGTTAGTTTTTATTGTTTTTTGGCTCACATTTTCAACAGCACCTTCCAGTCCCCCCAGATCCCCTTAGGAAAAGCTTTAGTGAAGCTGAATGGGGTTGGAGGAGGGGCAGATATCTGTCCACATGTGCCAGCCCGCAAAGCCTCATCTGTCCGCCAGATTGCAGGTAAGAAAGTATAAAAGAAACTGATGTGATTTTTAAAATACAGTGGTTTGCATACTTGTTTTGAGTTTTATTTTTCTTCTTCTCTTCTCTCTTCTGCAGAAATCATGAAAAATGGTGGCATATGTGGAATGCCTACAGACACTGTCTATGTGCTGGTGGCAGCTTGCAACAGGCCTGATGCAGTTGTCAAAGCTTACAAGTGAGTCTCTTTTTTTTTTTTTGTGAGTGTACCCTGATCTGCATTCATTCATCAGTTTCCTCTCATGATTCTCTAATTGCTGTGTTTGACTTCAGGGTGAAGAAGCAGGCACAGGACCGACCCATGTCCCTGTGGATCTCTTCCATCAAGCAGCTGGAGCCGGTCCGACACCTGCTGAGCCCTCTGCTCCTGGACTTCATGGAGGCCGCGTGGCCCTCCTCCATCAGCATGGTTATACCCAGAGGTAGGTGTGTGTTTGTGGATGTTTGATTTGGTCGCCTGATGGTGCATGGAGGATCATATGGGTTTCTTGTCTCACACAGGCCCATGGATGGACACCTTTGGTTTAGGAGAAGCTGCCAAACACATAGGGACTCCACAAAGCATTGCTATCAGGAACCCAGACTGCTCTGTGGCCACACACCTCATTAACCTGGTAAGGGCTGTGGACGTGAATCACTGCATGCCTTAGGCAGTAAACTCTGTAGTGAATACAACTACCTGCTTTTGTTGCAGGTGGGGCCCATCGCTGTGACCTCAGCCAACCCTACAGGTGAGGCAGATACAACTCACCACAACCAAGTTTACGCCAAGCTGGGCGACAAGGTGAGCACAATAATTCAGTTTTATTAAATACAAGAAGCACTGCAGTTCATACTTTTCGTGAACTTTTTAGTAAATGGTAAGTGCATTTTGCTTGGTTAGGTGGACGGGGTGTTGTGTGATGGACCTTCACCAGAGAACATTGCGTCCACTGTAGTTGACTGCACAAAGATTGATACGGGACACATTGGTTTCTTCAGAGTGGGTCTCATTCCTAAATCCAAGGTAATATAAATATCCCCTATTGTTGTTTTTTTTTATTTTAGGTTAAACCTTTCAATTTTGTGTACGCTCACAC
This sequence comes from Scomberomorus guttatus, assembly GCA_038419695.1. Lineage (NCBI taxonomy): Eukaryota > Metazoa > Chordata > Actinopteri > Scombriformes > Scombridae > Scomberomorus > Scomberomorus guttatus. The sequence continues at coordinate 19,553,794 of CM076452.1, read as the reverse complement.
TAATACTCGCTGTTTTTGTTTGGAAGGTTCTTCAGATTTTTGAGGAGGTTCAGAATCGGCACAGACAAGGGCAGACGAATCCTGCTTTTGAATATGATTTACATCTGCCAGATATGCAGATGAACAAACGCTCAGGAGAGGACAATGCAGCAGAGTCAGGAAGAGGAACTGGAAACTCAACACCGGGCACTGTTTCTCCTGAACAAAGTCCAGTCCTTAGAAATGAGTCATAGTATCAATGCACTGCATCAAAATGCTGCCAGCTGTACATAAATATTGTACCCAGATGTACACAAATTGCTGTCAAATGAAACCTCTTAATCTGGTGTTTTATTGTGGCCAAACTAATGTTTTCAATCATGTATGTCTGTTTGTCTGAGTGTTTTGTCCAGGAGCCACCTTCATGTTGATGTAAAGTTTATATAGAAATGCACTGTTGTTTGTAATATGACTACCTGACGATCATTTATATTTTGCACTGTACATATAATTTTTTATTTATATTGTCTGCACTTTTGTCTGGAAATTGTAATATTTAAAATAACAACTAATAGGCTGTACATACTTTACAATTACAATAAATTCTTTACATAAAATTGTCACTATGCTATTTTAATATACTGACTGTGTTTTTGTTTATTATTTATCAAATATATTCAATGAAACATATTCACATTAACATTTACAGATCGCTGCTCAACATTAGTTACCTGATTGCACTGTAACTGTATATAAACTGCAACATAATCTAAAAACATCATGGAATGGAGCAAGTTCATAAAGAGCCACATAAAACTGTGTCAGTGACATTTACAAAACACCTTTCTGATACTGATCAGCATTGAGGAGAGAATTGAATTGAATTGAATACATTTTTATACATATAATTTAATACTTATTTTTACATAGAAAACCACTAATTATATCCAACATTTAATTTCATTAAAACACAACAGTCATCAGGCAGTTTTGCAAACAAGAGCCTAGTTGTAAAAGAGTGATATCTTAATAGATTTATTAAGTCACATAATACGGACCATAGATGCTTTCATAAAATCACTATCATAAAATGTCAGCTGACCAGGTGCTGGTTGTCTCAGATGACTTCAAACCAAATCTCGTATTAACTTTCCCAAGTACAACAAGCTGTTTCCTCACTCTGATATGAGTTTCAGACCTATATCAGTAATTTCATTATAGATAACATGATAAAATGTCCATCATTTGTTAGGATCGACACCTTTTGGTTAATCAAAATTTGTGCCACCTTATTTGCAATTCAAACCATCCAGATTCTATCACGTCTAAAACAAATTGATGTTGTTGATTTTAGGTACTGTTGGCAGGAAGTCTAATATCTGGATAACCACTCACTGTCTAAATATTACCTTTTGCTAAACCTTCTAAACTAGTAATGCTCATATAATGATGAACAGGACATGAGAAAAACATAAAGACCCCACAATAAATCTCAGTCAGTCAGCTGTTACAGGCCTTACATCATATTTATGTTCTCTCTTCTTTTTCTAATGGAGCCCTGTGACGATTATCATTCAATTTATGGAAAAAATATACAGCCTGTCTTATCTTTACAAAGTAAAACACTTCAGATCGAGATCAGCTATATTTGCAGTCCAATGCTGACACTCCACATACTGTCCTGTGACTACTCTAACTCAGTAAAATGACATTTCTGATGTACTCACAATTTCAGGTAATCCATTTCACAGCTGTTCATTTCATTCTCTGAACAGGTGAGGTCGATGCTGCAGTGATCCTGAGCGTAGATGGTTGCTGAGCTCCATCTGTGATATTCAGAAACTGACTTTAAAGGGGGACTCTACCAATTTTACATCAGCATCTATTTACATGTCTCAGGGAGCACGACTGCATATGTGAAAAAAGTTTTATAAAGTCTTTTGTGGCTCCAGAGGAAGCGTCACAAAATCAGATATTTTGCCTCAAGTGATGTCACTCACTTCTGCATTGATTTTAAATTTTTTTTTTTTTTTTTTGCTTGTTTGTTGTTGTTCTTTGTTTTTGATTTTTTTTTTTTTGTCTATTGTGAGTCCAATGTTTCTTATAGGAATGTGATGCTGAATCGGTTTCCGTTTAATTAGATCAGTGATGATTCATGTGTAAGGATTGCAATAAAAGATTTAGTGAGGATTAAGGTTACATGATCTGTGGAGATGCAGGAAACAGGTAAGTGTCCCATTGCTGTGTGCTAACTTTGTGTCACTGGATAGGTGATAATCAACATTAATCTGGCTAAGAACGTGTTACCAGAAGAAAACACAAACAGTGACAAATGTAAAACCACTTCTTATCTCCTTTTGCAGAAAGCTTACAGTCAACAAACACAGCTTCAGGTCATTCCTACTGTAATAGGTCTGTTTTTCTACAAATCCTTCCTGCCTCTTAATGCAATTTCTTTTATTTTCAATGAAACTCAGTAGATAGTCTTAAACCTTTTGTATTTACTTTGTCACCTGATAAATAAATAAACTATTACCAGAAACAAGACTGAGGAACTGAGAGCTACACAGGCCAATGCAGAGTTTTCAACTTGTTATTTCCTCTTTTGTGGAGTAATGGGTAAACAGGCTGTCTGGACTAAAGACTACAGTGTGTCCTCTGCAAACACTGTTAACCACAGTGACTAACAACCTGTGGAGCAGAGTGAGGGGAAATCCGCACCCAGGACCTCCGACTAACCTCTCACAGCAGTGCTTTTGTCAGACTGTGTTTGGGTATTTATGTGTAAATGTGTGAGCATTCGAAAAGCATGTATAAATATCTCGGTGTATTTTAAACAGTCTACCAGTGCTGAAGTTTTTCACTGACACCACAACATCATTGAGCATGTTGTTTTCTGCATTTCTACAATCCAGAGAGAAGTCAGGAGTGTGTATGTGTGTGTGTGTGTGTGTGTGTGTGTGTGTGTGTGTGTGTGTGTGCATGAGCACATATGCCTGTACAAGAAGTGCATGAAAAATAGCACGTAAATAATGAACGTTTATGATGTCATTTTTTCTAGGTAATCTGTCTATGTCATTTTGAGGAAACTAGGGAAATGGTTAATATGTCACCATAATAATGAATTGCTCCAAAGTTTCCTTAACAGTTTTAAAAGCTCTTTTATAGAGTTTCTTGTTAATGAGTCACTCAGTAAGACCATCAGTTTCCTTGTTTCATTATATTTATCCTTTGTTCGAGATACTTCAAAGTTCAATCAGGAAAATAATCTACTCTAGTGACAACAAGAAGGTAAACCCAATAATATTTCCTTATGGTTATACAGTAAATGACTCAGTCTCTGAGACTCTGCTTTCAGGGAAGTGTCAGGAAAAGGATTTACTCCAATAACAACAAAGGTTTTGATCATGTTTTGAATAAGAAATCTTCCAGGATATTTCTTATTAAGTTGATAAATCTGGAAAATAATCTTTCTTCCTGCACAAGGTTCCTCATTCAAGAACCACTCATACAAACAGCTTTGTTGTCAAGATGCAGGTACGATTGAAGGACATTTGTGGCATTCATCAATTTCTTGTACTTATAATTTTCTCTTAGGTACAAACGAAATTGACGAGTGGTCCAGACCTGTCGCACATGTGATCAATAGATCATCTCTGCTTTTCTTCACAGGGGAGAAACACTTGTTTGACTTACAATTATAATGCCCTGATCTGAATTAATTCGGGGTTTAAATATGATACCAAAATTAACAAAAATAAATAAATATATAATTAAAACAAACTCAATTAATATTCTGTTCACCATATTTTCATCATCATGGCTGCCAATTTACTGAAAGGTTTTTTAGATTTTATCATTTTTATTGGCATATTTTGGCACAGCAACTTCTACATTTCAGTAGCTGCTAAACTTCTCTCACTCTGACAGCTGCCTCTGTGTCTCTCTGCAGCTCTCTGTCCAGTATCATCTTGTGTTGCAGCTGACAGTGTAAAATCACCCTCTAGACTAGGGCCTATAATATTCTCTCCTCTAATATCGCTGTGACATCCCTTGGCCACCTCCCATCACGGACCGCTTTCCTTTAGAAATATGTTTTTTAGCATCAAAATTTATGACAATTATATGATGATTTGTGCTATTAAAATAATTATATCGTGCAATATTGTACATTTTCAAGGACACACAATTAGATATTTTGACAATATATTGTTTTCTTGGTAAGTTGGTTCAATGTATTTTTTAATTGTTTGCATTTAAATAAGCAAATGCACACACACACACACACACATATACGAACGAGAAAGTGGTGGATTTGATGATCTTTTCAATAACATGTTAGATACATCAGTGTATAGATATGAATACCTACATACAAAAATGTATCCACACATACATATAATACATTGTTGAAAGTTATTGTACCTGACTGACTGTATGTAAGGAAATTCCAGTGGATAAAGTCGCTCAGCTTTGTTTGCACACCACCCACCATGTTAGTCTACACAATTCAATGAACAAAAGAGGAGAGGTGACGTATGAGTAATTTAATACACAACACAATCAAAATGCAGTTCTTCTGAAAAAAGCCTGAAAATTGAGCTTTTTGAAAAGAGCTAGTACTATTTATAGAATTTCCACACTTGTATAATCATATCACTTATAACAAAGTGCATCCAAAACACCTTAAAAAAAAAGAGACACAGTGACTCGGACCTGTCTTTCTGCAGCACCGAGTGTGAGTCCTAGCTTACAATAAAATAAAGTTTCAAAATAACATAATAATATAATGAGCACATTGACAGTGCACATGTATAAAAAGGGACTTATGTTAGCAGGGCTTGCATGGACTTATGCAATTAAAAAAGAAAAACAAGTCTGCATGCAATTGTCTTTTATTATTTTATCACGTTATGTCTTGGCACATTTTGAGCAAAACCTTGTATGTACGTGACATTATGGGTTGTTTTTTTTTTTTTGTTTTGTTTGTTTTTTTGCTATGTGGTGTGTGCAGTGCACTGTGTCATTAGGTTTCTATTGTCTTGTAATGCCATATCTATATATGCAATTAGTGCAAGATTGTATTGGACTGGACCCATTAATTGTTTTATAAGTAGTCAGACTGTGCACTATACCCTGCACTCACAAGGTACTCAAGCATAAAAAATAATCACTTTCATTAATGTTCAACTAGGTGTGCCACTTCATGTATCAGTTATAGAAAAAATATTTCTTCATTCTACTTCAAAACACACAGATAATATAATACTGTGATCTCAATGACTCCAGTTCTGTTCCAGCCTGGTATCTGTGTTGCCCCCCCCCCCCCCCCCCCTATTATAATAGTTTTAATTTAGGACACAAATGTTACACAACATCAGTCAAATGAATTGTTTATTTGCACAAAAGATTGCACAATGAGCTTAAATACATACAGGAAGAAGAAGTGTACAGTATAATTTAAATGTATTAATACATATTTACAGAATCATTAACCATTTACAACAGTCATTCCATGAAGATTGTTTGATATAGTTTGAAACAAACTTAAATATCAAAGTTCTTGCTGTTTTTGTTTTTGAAAATGTATCTTGCCTAAGTGGCGGTATGTCAGCTGAGAATCTTCATGTCAAATAAATCCTATGCTGAGTAGACACCCACAGCTATACATATATCAGCAGCACTACCACTAATTTTCACTCAGTCTTTCTCATGTTGTTCATAAAGTGTCCCTGAGGTGGTGGAATGAAAATGAGGGACCTGAAGAAGCTGATCTTGTAGGGAACCAGGAGTGAAGAGGTTCTCTGGAGGAGAGAAATTGGGTCTCTAACAATCACACCATCGTGCTTTTCACTCTGTCAAAGATCTGTCGGACTTTTAGTGCAGGGACACAGCCTTCCCTCACAATGGTGATGGTCCCTGTGGAAAGAGGAAGACAGCTTAGAATTAGAAAGTGTCTGTTCAAACAAAAACAGAGACAATCTGTTGGAAAAGATTCTGCATTGTACCTTCATCAATCTTCAGGCAGTTGACTACAGTGGAGGCAACAACTTCATTAGACTCCCCATCGCACAGAACCCCTTGGATCTTGTGTCCCAGTCGGCTGTGACAAAACAGATGGCAGGAGAGGGTCAGAATATATTGTGATAAACTGATAAAGCACACATTTGTTACTCTGATACACAAGACATATTGAGATTTATCTGCTGTAAAATGCAGATTTCAAATCTCACCTCAATACAAAGTGTGTCAGTTAACAGGAGACATGCATGAGGACTTTGGTACAGTAGAGTTGTTGGAAAAGACACTTACTTGACGACCATGCTGTGGTGGGTGCTGTCTGGCTCTCCACTGGGATTGGCTGAGGTAATGGCAAGGGGTCCAGTGATGTCACAAAGGTGGCCGGTCACAGTGTGGTCAGGGACGCGGATCATGATGCTGTCCTTTGTACCAACACGGTCATAAGCTGGTCCCACTCCTACACAAGATGAATTAAAACATTTAAAATATGAGATGACTACCATCTTTTTATGCTAAGATAATGAAGTTTAAATGAAATTGCTGCTGCTTTAGCCAGTTTACCCAGTTTGAACAGCCAGTCTCCTTTGCTGACAATGCAGCTGATGCCTCCAGGATACACGTTCCTCATAAACTCCCAGAGCAGAGGACTGAAGGGAGGTTTGGCTGCCACCAGCTGCTCCACACTAGAAATGCAAATACAGATGGGCTTCTCCGCTGGTCTGTCCTATTGGGTCATAGATAACAGATTAATAAGTTTCACATCGTGCACAAAATGTTGACATCGGATTTAATGATCTGTCTTCCATTCTTACTTTAATGTTGTAGATTTTCTCTATTGCCTGGGGGTTCTTGCAGGACGCAGCCAGAGCGTACACAGTGTCTGTGGGAATACCACATACTCCCCCTTCCTCCAGCAGGCCAGCGATCTTCAGAAGACCACTGGTGAGTCGAGAGTTAGCCACAGGACAGGGTAGCTCTGGAGCAGTCTCCTGCTTCACTTTCTCCTAAGACAGGCCACAGAGAGAGGGAAAACAAATATATATATAGTTTACAGCAGATCACAATAGAATGAAAGAATACAATAAGAGTCTTTTCATTGGTTACCGTTAATAAGGGAGGGCCCATAGGTAGCAGTCTCTGTGAGAAGATGCAGGTAAACATTGATGCCAGAACTCCATATATACAAATTATGGAAAGCAGTGCAAGCATGGCCACTGTGAAGAAAATGTTGTCATAATGTTTTAATTCCAAAGTGGATGTTTTTTTTAAAGATGTGCTTAGAATGAACCTTTGTCTATACTTACTTTCCAGTTGGTATGGCAGTCGCTGCAGGGTGGAAAGCAGGAAACAAACCAGTACAACCTCCATGACTGCTGTTAGTAACAGCAAAACTAGGTTCCTATAGGCAGCTGACATAAACAATGAAAAGGATTACATATGGCTAAAAAAAACCAACAAAAAATAATTCTTCTGTTAAAAAATATTGTGGTAAACCTCACCACTCAGCATGAGGAAAGCATTAATGACCAGGAAAGCAATGGCTCCTGCTGTAAAACCGTAAGCAGCCTCTGTGGAAAACTGAAGCATGTTACCTAGAAATGAAATGAAACTTGGGATCAGGATTTTGTGTAAATCTGTCACAAACAAATCTGCATTGAATCACATTTGTACTGATGTACCTGCAAACCTAAACCAGGTCCAGGTGGCCCATACGGCGACATAGATGGATGACATGACTGATCCAAATCGGCCTGCTCCTGTGACTTGCAGCCGGCTGACATAGGCCTGGATGATAGCTCCAGAGATGAGGACCCAAGGGACAGTCAGATGGAGGAAGGAGGGGTTTGTGCTGGAAACAGCAGCATGAAGAGCTGAGAGAGCTGCAACCCCATTTGACAGGTAGAACAGGGCGTCTGAAGTTTGGTCAGTTTGAAGCAACACCTCCTGGTCTCCCTGTTTAGATCTGCCGCACATCAAAGCCTTCTTCAGCTGGTCAGTGGAGACGGGCTGTGGTCCTACAGGGATGAGAGACTTCTCTGCTATAGTGTTGATGAGACGTGAGAAGGTACCATACAGGGATGCTGCGGAGAAGAGAGAGCAAGCTACACCAAAGAAAATGTAGTATCCCTGGAGAGGGATCTGTGGGATTGTGGAGACCGTGAGCAGGACAAAGAGCATGTTGTGGATCAGCTCCAGGACATCCATGTTCAGGCTTCCACAACAAAGCACCAAGGCCGCCACCACAAAGAACCAGTTTCCCACCATCATTTCTCTCCCTGAGGTCACTTCACTGTCCTCCACAATCAGAGCAGATGCCACAAACTCATCCCAAGCCTTGATCAGCCAATATGAAGCATGAAGACCAAACTTTGTAGTGTGGTAGCAATCTTGGCGCAGATGGGCGTAGTAGCTGGAGAACAGCTGGGCAACTGAGATGATTGACACCCATGCAGCTCCCAAGCCAAAGGACTTCATGTACCCAAAGCTGTAGAAGGCAAAGATGAAGGGTGCAACAGTGTCACAGAAGAAACCCAACGCCATTGGCTCTGCGTACTTTGTGTTTTTCTTCTTCTCTTGGCCAATGCTCTGGGCGCTTGCCGAGTTGGCGGTACCAAGCAACAGAACATTAAAGAGGGGGGTCCCGAAGCCTTTGAGGGCCAGACGCTGAGTCAGACCTTTGACAAGCAGTGCAGCTGAACCATAGATGGCAAAGATCAGAATAAGCAACTCGAGAATCCCAGAGACCACCAGAGCCCAAGAACCTGCAACCAGAGCCACTGCTTCAAAAACTAAAGTGACTGTGATGGCCCCAAAAACAAAAGGCATGATGTAGTTGACTGTGGCAGAGCAAAAGGCGAGGAGAAAGGACAGAAGGATATAGGGGACGAGACCAGCGATAGCTGACTCTTTAATGGACAGACATAAATGGCAAACTGGGATCTCTGTTGTGGCATTCATGTTGCTTGTTATGTTAGTGGACAGGGACATGTTCATCATTGGATGTGGTGTAGTAGCTGTTGTGGGAGTTTCAGCTACTGCACCAAAGTAGATCCGAGTGGCACCATAACTGCCCCAAAGAGCAGCATAGCCAATGAAGGCAGTGCCACTCAGATGATCGTATTTTCGGAAGGAAAGCAGGCCGGCCACCACTTGGCATATACCACCAATCAGGATGAGATGAACACCTGAATAAAACACATAAAATTAAAATTACTAAGGCAATTTACCCTTTTATTATACTATATTATTAAAGCAGATTACCTAGAAGTTTTACCTGCAAGTATGTTCTCCACCCCTTGTGGTGCGATGCCAGTGTGTGCTGTACTGAAGTTCTGTAGAAGTACGAGGAATGCACTGATCCCATTGGCTAACATGCCTAAAACTCCTGGCTCACCATAGAAACTGGCCGGAAAGCCATCTGATGCAGTCATAGTCTCTATGTTGTCAAAAAGCACTTTTGCTGAAAAAAAAATTAAAATAAAAAATAAAAATCAACAAAGGATGTAATTTAACAAATGACACAGTCAACTTATCTATGAATATATATGCTTGGTACATTTTCCGTTACGGATAAATACCAAATACATATATCACCCAAAAGACTTATTCAGAATCATCTTGATTGGTTTATTACAGCACATTTACCAAGGTAGAAAAGTATTATAAGTACAGCTACATTGCAAAAATATGAATGCAAGATATGTGGACGGAGACATGTTGTTTGTGGTTGGAAAGAGCAACTTGGCTTTCTTAGTGGCCCATAAATGATAAATACTTTAATGGCAAACTCAGTGCATTTTACATCAACACCATAGAACAAAACTGAAGCTAAATTAAAAGTAAAGTAGATATGATAATGCCTTTAGGAATGTAAACATGAACCACAGATTTAAAAAAAAAAAAAATAGACTGCTGCAAACTAAATTAGATGTTATTAATGGACTAGATTCAAGTGAGAGGCAAGTTGGAAAACTCTCCCTCAGGCTTGTTTTTGTCTTAAACCTAAGAGTCTCTGGCTCTGCCCACTCATAAGTTGTTGTTGTAGTAACAGCAGCAAGAGACACAAAGAAGTAGCTATATTCAACATTCCTGCTCTAATGACTAAAGAAGTAGGCGTAAGCATTTTATCCATAACTAACAGATATTGATATTTTGCACCAAAGAGAAGAACATCTTTCAAGTAACTGTAATTATTTAGACAATGTAAAAAATCACTCACTGTTCATTATGTGGCATTTTGAAGCTTACATACAAAAACACAATCAGTAACTTCGGTCTTACCTGGTGAAGAAGCTGTGAGAAATGAAGTGTGGAGCTGTTCTGGAGTGGAGATGAAAAGTGGAGATGTCATAAAATAAGCTTTCCTGGGTGTGGGAGGAGTTTGTGAAAATTCCCCCACACTAATCTACAATCTGCAACCTGACATCACTGCCTCTCACCTAAGACAATAAAGCTCCACTACCTCCTTTCCTGAGGATGGTGATGTCAGTTGTGACGATGATGCACTGGAAATTCCTTCTTTTAATCTGGGTTTTGTTATGGATATACTTGCCCTTCCCTGTTCCTTCTTTCAGGCCAGTATCAATAGCCATTGTAACCCCTGGACTATATAAGGCAGGTAGCCACTCAATCCGAACATCATCAGCATCCATCTGAACCTGCTGGCTGCAAACCTGCTGCATCAAAGAGAAAGAAAAAAAGAAAAACAACTTGAGAAAAACTGAAGCCATGATCTCCACACTACGGGTAAAGATTCAGAATACTTTTGCAGGCCTTTTTAATTAGAGTAATATGAATCTACATTACTGTTCATGCCTGAGTGAGTAATGTTATGGCACATTTATTCAGTCTAGTGAAAGTTTTAATGTTAAATTCTACAACCAAACTATAGCACGTACTGTTGGTTTTTTTGCATGCATGGTAGGGGAGAACAGAGCTATTGTTAAATGTTGAGCAGATTACACATACACACCTGTTACAGCACCACCTCACCAGTACAATAGCTCTTTCAACAGAGGCACACAGGCTGAGCAATATTCACGACAGTGATGCCAATGTAGACGAAAATTTAATTAGATCTGTGTCCGACAAGGAAAATATCTGAGCGTGTCCACGACCTGAAATGAATTTGAGCTGTAAAAAAAAAAAAAAATCATAGAAATATAATAAATGCTCCCTTTAGGATGTTGAACTCTCTGTACTCTGTGTCCTGCAGAAAACCATTAGACCAATGAGGGCTGTCAGAGGACTGCATAAGTCTGCAGTGCAAGGTAAGCTGTTACAAACACAAGTTCTGCTTATTCAGACAAAGAAACTAATAATTTCTCCTTTACTAACTCCTGAACTATTTCCTTCTGTTTCCTCACTATATTCTTTGCTGCTTTTTCCCAATCCAGTCTTGAAGTACCCAGCCCCTGAGGACACAGTCACAGCCAGCTTTGGGAGGTTTATCAGTGAAGTAAAGCCTCAGCACTTGTCCTCTGTAGTCCTCCACCGCAGTAAAAGGATGGTGCTGGACAGCGTTGGAGTCGGTCTAATTGGCAGCACAACAGATGTGTTTGAACTGGCCCTGCAGCACTGCCAGGTGAGCCGAGGGGAGAGAAATCATTAGAAGGAATAACTTTTTATTAAGGTCTTATCTGATATAAGTAGGGACAGATGAAAGCAAATACCTGACCTTATACAAACTACAGTCACAAGTCAGTGCAAAGGTTGTGTGTGGACAGATGTGATGAAGGAAAAAAACACAGATTATTACTATAATAAATGTAGTCATATTATTCAGGAACAGAGAGGGGTTTTTTATGTTTGATGACATATGACTTACAAAGAAACTTATTCAGCTTCATAAATTGAGGAGTGATGAGCCTGAGCTATTTAAAGTGAAGTTCACAGTATATGTCTGTGTGTGTATGATGACACAATCTCTGACTAAAACATTGCAACAAAATTCTTTCCTTGAAACATTTCTGTGTTAACCCGTCTCCTTCTTTTCCCCTCAGCACATGTACGCCCCTGATGACATCAGCTCTGTGTACGGACGCAAGGGCACCAGGCTCTCCCCGACACTGGCAGCTTTTGTCAACGGAGTGGCGGTGAGCATAAATAGGTGGAACAGATGTGTCAACATTGTCCCATGTGCACTAGACAATTTCGGATGTACTAATCCATAAACCCATTACCACAACCAAACTACAGCTGTGGAACATGGAACAGTCTAGAGAGCCAACCACAGGAGGACTGAATGTGAATTACCCTTCTGCAGAAATTTCCAACATTATGTCTGCAAATACTGGTTGGCCTCCATTCCCAAATAAGTCACCAGGGTGTCGAGCCCATTTCTGCAGCCAGCATTTGCCCTCTATGATTCAAGCCTGTTAAGCAATTAAAAAGACAGATTTTCCCATTAAACACATTGGCCACAGTGAGGATTAGGGACTTGATAGCTGTCGTTCCATTTGATTTTATTAAAATGTGTCCTTTTGCTACAGACTCACTCCATGGACTTTGATGATACATGGCACCCTGCCACTCATCCCTCAGGAGCGGTCCTTCCTGCTGTGTTAGCTCTCAGTGACATGATGCCTGCTAACAGCAAACCTAGTGGCCTGGACTTCCTGCTGGCTTTCAATGTCGGCATAGAGATCCAGGGCCGGCTGATGAGGTTCTCTAATGAGGCCCACAACATCCCCAAGAGGTGAGCGTCATCTGCGTCACATCATACACAGATGCTTTAAGTTATATTAGCAACATTGTAGGGTTTGTACTGTATTTGGACTCCCTAAGTGATCATTTCATGGATATAAAGCCTGTTCCTTATTTCTATATTTTGCATGGAGAACAAGTATCCACATGAGTCTAAAGCCCATCCATATTTGACTCCGCTGATCTCTGCAGTGTGGTTTACAAGGAGGTCGGCACAGTGTAACGTGCAGTCTCTTAGTGGTGTCAATGAGCTGTGAAAGGCATGTTATTATGTTCATCACCGGGACAGCAGAGGCTCTGTGGGTAGTGTTAGCACAATTAACCATGTGGAGGAGAATATCACAGAGGGCTCCATTTGGCAAGTGTTTACACCAAGTCAAATTACCCACCACATTATTTGCTTGTTTATCAAATACTGAAAAAATCTTTTTCCTATAACACCCCTGAAATAAGCTGTCTCTGCTTGTGGAGTCACGTAAAAGAGAAGTTGTTTGTACGGAGCTCTGCTATGACCATAATGATGGAGAGCACCCATCTAAAATGCTTCTTTAGTCACAAAAGTAAATACTACCAAACCCTCACCATAGTGTTTCTGTCTTCATCATCACCAGGTTTCACCCTCCCACTGTAGTGGGGACCATGGGAAGTGCAGCAGCCTGTGCTCGCCTCTTGTGCTTGGATCACTCCCGGTGCAGTCATGCTTTGGCCATTGCTGCCTCTCTATCTGGAGCCCCAATGGCTAATGCTGCCACTCAGTCCAAACCCCTCCATATCGGCAATGCCTCACGTTTGGGGCTGGAGGCCGCTCTGCTGGCCTCTCGAGGCCTAGAGGCGAGTCCACTGGTCCTGGATGCTGTCGCAGGGGTAGCCGGCTTCAATGCTTTTTATGAAGACTACGTGCCGCAGCCTTTGGGATCACCTGCCGATGACGACTATATGTTCCTGCTAGAGGAGCAGGACATGGGCTTCAAGCGCTTCCCTGCACATCTGGGGATGCACTGGGTGGCAGATGCTGCAGCCTCAGTCCATAAGCTTCTTGTGGGGGCTGGCCAAGGCACTGTGTCCCCAACTGAAGTGCAGGACATCCTGCTCAGAGTCCCTCAGTCTAAATACATCAACAGGCCTTTCCCTGAGTCTGAGCACCAGGCACGCCACTCTTTTCAGTTCAATGCTTGCAGCGCTCTCCTGGATGGCGAGGTGACCGTGCAGTCCTTCACCCCCGCTGCCATGACGCGGCCTGACCTGCTCGCTCTGCTGAGCCGTGTTCACGTGGAGCATCCCCATGACAACCCAGCTAATTTCAACCGCATGTATGGCGAAGTCCAGGTGACACTTGTTGGGGGAGACATCCTGAAGGGACGCTGTGACACCTTCTACGGTCACTGGCGCAACCCGCTGACCAATGAGAGCCTGAGGAAGAAGTTCAGGAACAACGCAGGGGCGGTGCTTCCCTCAGAGAAGGTTGAGAGGCTGATTGAAGTTTTGGAGGAGCTGGACAGACTTGGGGACTGCACCCCCCTTCTCTCACAGCTGCAGTGAACATTTATAGACATACAGGTTAACAAAAACAGAACAAAAAATCTTGTACACAGTACTCAAAAATACGATTTATCTGTTGAGCCATGTTAGAACATAGTTATCTAGTGTACATTGTGCTAAATTATTTTATTGTGTTATTTTATCATAAATATGAGTTGTAAAATGTGATCTAGTAACATTACAAATCGGTAGCAAAGAAAGGGTTTTGTACTGAATAATTTCAATTATCAATTTTATATATACTATTTGCAAAATACCACGCTTTGTACTTTATAACCAGTCCATTGTTACTTTATATGAATGTTAAAATTTTAACACTGTAAATGCTTAATGCTTGTAAATACGTCATTTCCTCTTTAACATTTAATTTCACAAATGTATCATTTCTGTTTTTATTGTAATAAATCTACTCAAAACCAAAAAATGAGAAAGTGTCCTCTTTTCTGACATCTCTTCCTGTAAATATTTAAACACATTTATGAAGAATGAAAGCAACAAGTGCAACAATGAGCTAAAGGCAACATTCTATACTTTCCTAGAGGAAAAGATTATGTGGAGAAAATTAGTGACAGGAGGTCACAAAATACAGCCCATTAGTCTGTCATTAGGTTCATTTAAAAGCTAGTGAATGTCTGGAGTCCTGTTTCATTCGGATAAACGTCCTTGTGTCCTTCCATTTAAACAAGCAGGAAATACACAATGTAAGAAAAGTCAACAAGCCATGTGTTTTGTTAAGTGTGTACATTTGGACTGTAAAAAAAAGAGATTGAGATACTGAGAATAGGAGAGCTGTTTTCCTCATTCCAGTCTCTGGTCCTTAAGTTAATATGTGGCAATAAGTCTGCTCAGGAGGTTAGAGACATGAGTGCTCTACCCAGCTCAGTCATGCATCGCATACAGTGAAACCAACATGTTTTTAGCACCGTCTGGGTACACCTGTATGTATTGGCACAGTTGAAAATAAAAGTGTCACGGTTAAGAGTGTACTAAAGAAGAGGACACTATTATGGTTAAAATTAAAGTGAGTTGTGGGTCAAAAACTAGACACACAAAGTCTAAAAACAGCTTTACCAAGGTCAAAATACACAAAAAGAACCAGCACTGTGTGACGGAGCAAGTTTAATAACTTCATATTGACCAAACTTACAGTCAAGTACAGTAGCAACTTATTAATGTTATTATGCATAGCAATGTTGGTCTCATCTTAGGGGGACCACCCAACATTTTGTATTTTGCATCATTTTCTACACTTTTCTCTGTAATTCAGCCTGACATATTCACTATCTTTGGAAATGTAAATATAAGATGTCTGCATATCATAAGCCAACATATGTATTTTAAACATACATACGTCTTTCAATCTTTGAAATAACGAAAACAAAACATTTCTCAAAACTTCTGAAAATGAAGGGCTTTGTAGATCACTCTCCCAGGTGTAACTTTCCATCCTGTCATGTCAGGTAGGTCTATTGGTGTCTTTCCTGAACCTGTTTAGCTGTAATTGGCTTCAAAGATGGCCTGTTTGGAAATGTTGCTCTCAGCAGCTGGCACTGTCTGGATAAATCCAATGCTTGTGGAACAGCTCTCACTCATCCCAGTACTTCTCTCTCAGTCTGATGTTTACTTTTCATGACTTAGAACTTTTAGTGGCATCAAGTCCTCTCTTAACAATTTCCGGGATTGCAGACAAATTTACTGTTACAAAAAATGGATTCTCTGTCATCACTTAAGAAATACTCCCTTGAGTACCTTAAGTATAACACTGTAGGTCTCATTACCCATTAGCCATAGGCCTAGGCCTTGTCCACTACATATCACACAGAGTGTGGACAGTAGAAGTATGTGCAGAATCACCTTCAATCAATGAGACACACAAATATGATATGGTATAAATATCTAACCCCACTGAACATGTACAATAATTTTAAGTCTAATTCTAAATGGTCAATAAAGTCAACAGTCTTTTATTTCTCAATTATGGCTGCTCAGTTTAGGCTATAAACCACTACTGTAAGCATTCACTGTTTGACTGTCACATTTACTAAATGGTCAAATTGCTAATACAATTATTTTCAATTCACTATCAATATTTCATCTGAATGTATTAATTTTGTAGGAAGTGTAACTTACTCTGCTTCTCGTCAGGGTCTTACAGTAATCACCCTATCTGGGTTTATTTTGCGATGGTGATTGTTTACTCTAACTCTATAACTGCAAACTAATGTTGTCCATTTAGCAGAGGTAGGGGACTCAGGTCACATGACTCAAGTGAAACTCCAGTCTCAAATGTGATGACTTGTGTGGTCATAAATAACAGAAGACTCATTCATTGACTAGACTTTAGACTGATGACCCAAATGGAAACTGAATTTTCTTTACTTCTTTTTTTTTTTTGATTGATGAAGTGAAGTGTTACTAAAACAGCTACAATCACTGACACTGTGTCCTAACAGCAAGTGACACGGGCGAGTGACAACGGCACTGTTTAGAGAATTATCTAAAAGACACCTTCCCTGGATCTATGTCAGATAACCATTGCCTCAACATATTGATTTAGACAAAAATCGCAATTTATCAGTGTTATGAAACTGTACAAGCTGGTCAAAACTGGTCAGAACTGTGGTTTTTTTTTGCGCAACTATCAAATAATTCTAAAACAATAATAGGTGGATGAGAGCTTGGATGACACTTAAAGACTTTAATTTAAAGTAAGTGTAACATATATTTTATCATTTTCTTCTGTCTGGGAATTTTTCAGTTAGGTACAAAGTAATTCAGATTGTTTCCTGCATTCACTGACGTTAATTTAAGTTCACTTGATGTCAGTCATTAATTGTTTGCAAACCTTAAATCTTAAATCTTGAGAAATGCTTCGTTTTCATTATTTCAAAGACTGAAAGACTGGTTCAAATATAGGCTACTACCGTGTTTAATGGATACTCCACCCAAAACATGATTCTACCTCATTTTTACTCTCTTTTGGACCCAATAAGCTGATCCAGACCGTTTTTAGAATCGTTTATTCTTTCTAAAGATTGAAGATTAAAGATTCTATTCATTGTTAGCAAAATGTTAGCATGTAGAAGTTATAAAGAAAAAATATTTATAAAGAAAAAAACATTTTAAAAATGAGTTTACTGGTTCCAAACAGGAATGAAAATGAGGTTGAATCTGTTCTGGGTGGAGTATCCCTTTAATGAGGCTAAATAATATCCAGCTGTTACTGACAATCAATACTTCACATTCTTTACTTGTGGATAGTTTAATTGTATAGCAGGTGAGTTTGTACTGAAACTTTTGTATATGGTTAAGTATGATTGGTTGTAAATCTTGTAAAGTGACATGATACGATTTTTGCCTCTCCTGAGATTTTTTACGATTGCCTTTGTAATAAAACCTGGTATAAATCTTCCTGTGGGAAGAAATTGTCATTGGCTGTTGAAGACATTTAAGAGTTAGCAACTTGTATAAGCTGCAGATTCTGATTATGTTAGTTGTTTATTACATTTGTCGCAAGTTATTATAATTTTGAAAGCTGAAGATTTTCACCTTCCCGCAAACGTAACAAATCCCTGCAAATGTAATAGTTATTACGTTTGTGGGAAACTTATTATATTAGTGGGATTATTACATTAAAAGCTGCAGATTTGTATTACATTTGTGGTTTATTACGTTTTTGGGATGTTATGTTTGCGGGTCTAACAGATGACATTCACATAAACTTACAAGAATACTGTTTAAGTACTAAACGATATGGGATAAAAAATTTTATCAGCAGAAAATTTCATTGAAAATCATTAACTCTATGCCAGGTAGTTAGAAAAATGGTCAAAAAAAAAAAGGAATTGATCGCCTGTATTGATTGGTAGCACAATGTCCTCACTGACCCCAGCAGACACAGTGTCATTTTAAATGAACACAGCAGGGATTGTGCTACAGTATGTTCAGTGTTATGCCCTGAAGCCATATTGATTACAGATGAACAGAACAGAGAATAAGCACAAAAAGGTATCCTCTCCAGCTTCTTTCATGGGGTCCTAATACAACTGACAAAAAAAAGTATCTTTAATGCATATTGAGAGGAAGTGATTGCTTATATGTGATGGGAATCCAGACAGAACTGACATAAATTACTGTTGTGTATCATCATACGGATAATCATCTGAACACACTGTCCAAGTTGTTGTGTTTCACTGTAAAATACAGGAAGTAAGATCATTACTATGATTGTATGTTTTACCTTTAAAATCTTTCCTTAAGTGGTAAACAAAGCAATATTGTGAGTGTATTTTTAATTTTTTTAAAATAACGCAATACAAGTGACCAACATGAAGACACACAGCACAGGTTTTCTGTGTGAAGGATAGCTGTCCCAAATCCAGTCCAGAGAGGCAGTTATTTTTTCCATTGAAATATGTTCTGTGAGAAAATTTAACCAATGACTGTTGTTTACCGTTTGTTTGGTTTTCCAGTTTGTGAGGATGATTTTCTTGGCGATAGCTAGGGCAACTAGTGTGGGTTTTGTGTGTTTTAGTGGAAGTTCAACTGAGGATAAATCCCCAAGTATGTATAATGAGGGAGAGAGAGAAATGCTGCAACCCAAGGTTGAGGATAGCTTCTGTTACCTTAAACCAAAAGTGTTGTATGGGTGGACAGAGCCATAAGGAGTGCAGGTAGTTGGTTGTGGTGCCTACAGTATATTGTGAACATTTATCTGTGTTGAAGAGACCCATTTTATGCATTTTGTTTTGAGTGACGTGTGTTCTGTGGAGGATTTTATACTGGATTAGCTGTAGATTTGTACTCTTTGTCATTTCAAATGAATTTCTGCAGAGCTGTGTCCAGAGGGTGTCAGAGGGGAGAGATAAATATATTTCCCATTGAGCAGTTGGCAGGTGGCAGATGTAGTTATCTATATTGGAGATTAATTTATATAAGTTTGAACAAACTTTGGAGGATGTAGAATATTTCATAATCTGTTCTGCTGGTTGAGGTGGTTTACTTATTATATTGATTTTATTTTTAATGACAGATTTGATTTGTAGGTATTGTAAAAATGAGTGAAATAGATGGTGGAGATGTGTGATTACTTTTTGTTCCCATGTGTTGAAGTGAAGGGGAGATTCTTTGAGCTGAAAGTCCGGCTTGTGCCAGAGAGGGGTGTACATGCAGGGAGTCAATTGTGGTTTGCTAATTTCAAGTGTTTTCCACCAGGCTGTCAGAGTTGAGGAAATGAGTGGGTTTTTGAAGTAATTGTGATGTTTGAGCCAATGGAGAATGGTGAATCGGAGATTTTTATGTTGTTGCATTATTGTTGTTCTAATTTAATCCAAGATATATTATTATGCTCTTTTATAGCTCTATATTTTTATTCTGGGACTCCTATTCTGGGAGTAGCTTTGCATGTTTCACAGTTTAAAAAACTCCTTATTTATCTTATACTGGCCCTTTATGCAGGCCCTCAGTTCAGCCTCTGTCTGTAACAGGCAGTCTTAGCTCCTGTCTCCTTAAGGCCGTCCTCCCGATGAGCCCACTCTGTTCTGCTTATGCTTATACATTGACCTCATTATTTGACACTTTGGCCACTTTTAATATGAACATCTGACATTTTAACATTATATATATGACTGAAAATAAGGAAAAGCATAATAGGTCCCCTTTAAAGAAAAGTGGGCTCAGTGTCTGCCAGAAGTGTTTAAGGAATTCAGCTGGTCCAGGAGCTTTATTATTAGGCATTTGTGTCGTTCAGAAAGTGTTAATGGAGCATCTAAACTGTCTGCCTGATCTGTGGATATTTGTGGTAATAGCAGATTATCTAGAAACAAGTGAATAGTTGTTGGGTTGGGGTTATTTTCAGGGGAATATAGATTGCTATAAAAAGTTCAGAAAGTAGCATTTATGGCTTCAGGAGATTGTGTATAATTCCCTGCTGAATTCCTTACTGTTATGTCATGAGTGATTTCTTTTTATTGCGTTGAAGTAGATTTGCAAGAAATTTGCTTGATTCATTATTTTGTTCATAGTTCTTGTATCTCAGCTGCTGGAGGAGAAATTCATTTTGTCAGTATATTATTTAGTTGAAATTTGAGGGTTTGTAATTCATTCCAAGTGTGCTCTGAGGGGTTGTTTGCAGTTTTCTGTTAATTCTTTTATTTAGTTTTCTAAGTTACTTTGCAGTTTTTGCTCTTGTTTTTTCTTATGAGAGGAGTATGAAATAATTTTCCCTCTAATTACCATCTTACCTGTTTCCCATAGTAGTGTTGGAGCGTATTTGGATTGTTAGTGTAATAATACACATTTGTGATAAGTTCCTGGAAAGTTTTATGGTTCATGGTTTCATGCTGGGAAAGGTTCATGCATACTTCCTTCATTGCTATGGTTTATCACAAGGAAAGAGATACAGCAATAAAGACAAAGGCCCCCGAGCAGCTAAAAATATCCCCAAAGATGTTTAAAGTGTAACATAACCTTGTGGCTTTTATACTGGGACACGCTCAGTAGGGAATGAATTCAACAATAAGTATGAATTATGGGTGTTTTCTTCCCACCCACAGCAGACGAGAAAACGACACAATAGAAGTGCAACCGCAGATGTCTGAAGACTTGAGCCTCTCTACATCTATAGGCGTGACATACTGTAGATAGAGTTTCCGCAAAACAATAGCGGACCTAGTTACTTTCGACGGTAAACATCAGTATCAAAGTTTACAGTCATGATATCAGACTTTATGGTTCTTTCCAGCTCCTGACTACTAATAACCCCAATTCTTATCACATAAAGGTTTCAGTGTGGGTAGAACTGGGTCATCAGGTGTGTCATCCTGCGACATGTAAATAAAAAAAATGTGCTTGATGACCGCCTGTTTGGGCTTCATTGATAAGCAATGCTCTTTTTTTGTATCATTGTGTCCCACCTGCAGGAAGTTGTAATACACATTAGATACTGTAAAGATAAAGAACGCAATGGTAAAATCATACAAATAAGACGTGTTCACTCTTTTCACAGGTGATATGCAAAAGCTATTTTTTTCCTGGAAAATCTCGAATATATTAAATTTAAGACTAACACTACTACATTTCACAAGCAAATGACTCAGCATGAGCATATACAGTATAATATATATTTAATGGGTCTTGTATTTGAATTATTATAGTGAGTGAAATGTAGTCTCTTGTATATTTCAAGTCTGACCCTATAGCCTGTGTGCTGTTTAGTATAAACAATAATCTCCATGTCTCTACCACAAATAACCAAGTAAAAAATAGGATAATATGATGCTCCTAACTTTTATTTTTCCCCTAAATGATTGTTAACCTGGTGAGCAAAGGCAATGAGTATTTTCTGTATTCAAAAGGGCTAATTATTCTATATAAAAGTAAGGAAATGCCCATAATGACATAATGGCTATTATAATCTAAAGAGCTGCATAAATTGTGTCAAAAAAGCAAAAACACCAGAGCCTTTAGTAGGTGGAAGAACCTTTTATTTTCAGCTGAAAAAGCAATGTTTCTTCTTTGTTTCCCTTCACAGAGTAAAGATAGTCTTCTCACACACCCATTTGATTATGCTGTATAACTAAACATCTTTGGGTGCTGAATTTTTCACTTTTTATGCTGAATTAAATGTACTAATATAGCAAAATGTAGCCTTTTTCACACATCATTAAAATAGCAGCCGCTGGTCAGCAGAACTACATAGAAACTGTGTCCTTGCAAAGCCAACTGATGTTATCTACCCCAGTCTAAATCTGGTTTGAACTACAGTAATTATGGTCTCAAACTTCATAGCTGAACACTGCTTGTGCAAAGTGGGTCCAACAGTTAGTGCAGTGATTAGATGCATGTACACTCTTAAAGTGACCCTTCTGATGTTGGCTGGTTATAGTTTGACACTTCGATGAGATTGTCGTCTGGATCTCTGAAGTACAGGGAGGTGATTGTCCCCACAGCTCCACTCCTCTCCACTGGACCCTCCTCTATCTGGACTCCGCAGACCTGCAGAGGAGAACAAATACTGATAATGAGCATGATAACCCCAAAATGAGAGAGCATACATTTATAAAGTTGACTAGTTTCAAAAGAATAACCTTGCAAATAAAAAATATTATATTATAGAGATCAAGAGAGACATAAGTGAGTTAGTACCTTCAGATGTGCAGCTACTGTAGCCAGAGGGGTTTTGGTGATGAGACACAGGTCTGCAGAGCCTGAGGTTGGATGCTTGGCTTTAGGCTCAAACTCTTGGCCCAGCTGGTGAAGGTTAAACTTCTGCTTCCCAAACCCAAGGGCTTTACGGTTTCCCTGGGTATTGCAGAGATGGCATGTGTGGGTGTAGAGAAGAGTGTCTGAAAGCTCAAGGTCCATCATAATAACTGAGAGTTGCTATCAGCTGACATACAGTCAAAGCCTGCCATCTAGTGGATGTTCTCTCAAACCAACCAGAGGAACAACAGCACTTTTCCTGTTGTCTCTATGTAAAAAAAAATAATGCACGTATTGATGTTAACTGTACAACTAACTATTGGCAATTAATTGATATGAATTGACAAATACATTTACTTCTTTACAATTATCAAATGTTCAATAATCATTATTAAACTGAGGTCATACCTTGAAAGTGATGACCTCCATGCCCAGAGCTGTGGTGTAAAAGTTGATGGTGTCTGGCACACTTTTCACTGTTAGCACCAAATGATCCAGGTGGCTCACTTGAACTGGACAGGTTGTCTTGAATTTGACAAATCCAAGTGATTGGATGGAGACCGTCTGAAACAGTTAAAAACAAATAAATTACACGAATACAGGAGATACCGCAATTGAATTCAGCAGCAACAGCGCCGCTGTGTTGTAAATTGGTACTGCATCCTGTAAACAAAATGTGCCTTTTTATCTAGCAGTGTTAAACGTTACTAACTACATAAATATGAAGCTTATTATAGCAACATGTCGGCTAGTTAATACCTGCACTCCATGAATGTATTGGGTATATCATTAGAGGCTATTATCTAAAAACAAAGTAGAAACATACATTGAGCTGTTTGTCACGAAGGTAAACGCGACCGGAGAGACTGATAGTGAAACTACTCGTGTAAATATTTGCTATATTCGCAGATAATGACATGAATTACCTTGAAACTATTCCTCTGAAAGTGCCACAAGCGACTCCCAGCTGTCCGAAGAGCCATCCTTGCCGTGTCTCGAGTCTGACACCGGTACTTCCTTGTTTTTCCACCTCTGTGGACTACAACACTACATTGCAGCACTACGTTACAGCATCGAGGAAAGTCAAGTATGGGGTTAGGTTAAGGGGGGGGGGGGGGGGGGGGGGGGGGGGTAACAACTTGTGGCTGAACTACAGCTTTTATCCGCCATATTTCACAAATGTCTGGACCT
This sequence comes from Scomberomorus guttatus, assembly GCA_038419695.1. Classification (NCBI taxonomy): domain Eukaryota; kingdom Metazoa; phylum Chordata; class Actinopteri; order Scombriformes; family Scombridae; genus Scomberomorus; species Scomberomorus guttatus. Next base: position 19,530,157 of record CM076452.1, on the reverse strand, counting down.
GGTGCATCGACGTCAAGGGCCATATTTAACTAATTATATGCGACTGGATGTATTCCAATCAAAATGAAACTACTTCAGGGTTCATTAAGTGTGACAAGACTTTACAAATTCGATTACTTCTTGTTCAAAGAAGCCTTCTCAAAAAAAATGTGCTGTTCTGGCAAAGTTGATACAGCTTTACATAAGGAAAACATAAGGAAACACAAAATGCTCTTTGTTCAGTTTGAATAGTGATTTTTCACAAATCCTACCAGTAGGGGGTGCTGTTAATCACTTCGCTTCCTAAAGCAACCCCAAGTGTGACTGCATTATATTATACTGTATATTATATTGAGCACAATGGCTGTGATCAATGCTCATATTACTGGAGGGAAGCCAACACACACCTGCTATTTGCCCTTTAACACCTTCATGAGGCTCATCAAAGTTTTTAACGACCACCTTGTAATCAGTGACATTTGAAAAATATGTCCCATTATCAAGTGGAGGCAAAAACATCAATTAATGGTCAGTTCAAGGCGAGCATGTAAATTAAAGTTAGATTATTGCATAAATATATAAAGCAGATCTATAACTAATAATGAGCATAAAACAGCACAGAGCGTGTACAGAGTGCATATCTACAGTGCATCTTGTAGCATAACAAGTTGTTTAATTCAGCGGTTAGTTTCATTTTAAACACCCAGTTAACATACTGCACTGGGTGGGTCACAGAACAAGGCCAAAACTAGGAAAGAATGGCCCAAGAGGGAACATACATTTCATTTACAGGTTAATGGTATTCAACAATGACAACGTCTTGCATTCAAACTTTTATGCCCCACAAAGGGAAGTAATAATTGTGGCAAAGACATCAAACAGTGAAACAAGAAACATGACAGGATGGCATTAGAGTGATGCCCTTTTCTTCCTTTAGCCAGTGATCTTGTTATCAACAGTGCTATTAAAACCTACAGAACCTCTAAATAAAATTAAATGTACTTCAAATAAGTCTTCATTTTAAGATTTTAGCCATTAACAGTTTTAACAATAGCATACATTTATATCATGGTTTTGAATTCCCCTACTTTCACTTGTGTATTGCACACTGATATGAGCATCTGCACATGAGGCAGAAGGAGGGCACAGTGGGCGAGCATCTTGCCTTTCTAGTGGAGCCTTACAGAAGGACAATGACGTGACTCTTTTCAGACTTGGTATACATCCGACATTCAAACCTTTGGACTGATGATGGAAATATTGACTTGTACATTGAGGTGAACCAACGGGTAAAAAGTTATATTCTGGCTTAAGAAGGTAAGACTGCATTTCAACTTAGGTCAATTCCCGATCATTTCATGTATTTATGCCAATACCAGCTTACAGAACTTAATTCATGAGTCAATAATTAAAGACAATCCATTATGTTAGTGGAACAATTAAGAATTAGACCAGTAGATGATGGATGACAGGACAAAATGATTGAGAAATCATTCTTGTACATTAAAAAGTAAATGTGGGTGAAAAGGAAAAGCTACCACATATACATTTCTGACATGTCATGCCTGTTAGTATAATATTTTTGAGTTGGGAAAATTCACATGCCAGCAACTTGATATCAACCCAATATCTACTACCAATATTGAGACATCCCTAATTTCTGGTATGAATAGTATTTGATCATTTTTAACGATCGCGAAAATAAAAAATAAATGTTAAATAATTACAAAATGAACTTGCACTTTGCAAAAGTAACCTAGTTGCATGTGTCTTATGCCTGTACAACTTTCTACTTTTTAAAACATTTCAGCACACTGCAAATTTTCATGTCATGGTGCCACTTGAAAATTGTTTGTTTCAGGTGAACAAAGAAGGGAGAGTACAAGTCACACTTTAAATGGCAAACCAGTAAAAGTCCTACATCCTTTCAACATCACAATCTCTAAATAGATCTGCTGTGTACACCGATACCAACTCTATGTTTAACACCAAATTTAGGGATGCTCTGATAGAGAATTATTGTGGCCAATACAACCCTAATCTTCATATGAGATAATTTACAATCCAAAACCAATTCACTGATACAAACTATGATTCAAAATTATTTTTACAAGCTTATTTACAGCTAATACTTTGAACTGGTGTAACTAAGAATTGTACCAATACCCACCTTATGGTATATAAGGCGCCATTTGGTAGCTAATACAAAAGAGCAGATTTGAAGTGCCTGAACTACCAGCAGGTGTGCAGCATTTACAACCGGGGGATTCTTAATAAGATACAGATCTGCTTGTGTGCATGGCTTGACGCAATGCATCAAACTGCTTGGTCACTACAGGTTGATTCAAACAGCATGCATTACTTGTGTGTAACTTTGGACTGTAGAAATGAATGTCTTAAGAGATTGAATATCTGCCAATGCCACTGCATTGACCACCCCAAACCAAACCTGTGACTGCATTATGATAAAACTCACAAATGGTATGAAGGAAATACATTTCAACAGTGGAGACACATTTCCTCAAAGCCTCTTATGGACTTGGGATATTAGATTATTTAGGTTGAGACAAGAAGGCCTGCAGTCTGTTATGAGCTAAACCACACTCTCTCGGTTGGCAGATACCAGGACTGCCCCTGCGGCAGATGGGGCAAGTGGAGTTTTCAGACAGCCAGCGATCGATGCAGTGTACATGGTACTCATGAGAGCAGGGCAGCTTACGTAGCTTATTACCTTCTGCATACTCTGTTATGCAGACACTGCAAGTCTTCAAGGCATCACTCTCACCAAAGTTGCGCATGGAGAGGTTGTCAATCTGCTCTTTGGTCAGTCCTTGGGGCTGGTCCTCATCGTCATCATTTAGGAGGAAGAAATGGGCGAGTCGGAGGAAGGGGCAGTGAGCTGGGCTCTTCTAGGCTGATAGGAGGTCTAGGTCGAGCCCTGCCACCAGAGGCAGGTGGACCAGTGGCAAGGCCCTCATCCATATCAGTCTCAACTGTCCTTGCTCTGACTCCAGCAGCCACAGGTGGTTCGTCAACCTCGGCAGCAGGAGTCGCAGCAGTGGTAGGATCTGGGTTGTTGAGGGTTTCAGTCAGATCCGCGGTGTTGGCTCCACGGTTTGAATCTGAAGAGTCAGAGTCTGAATCCATGAGGTAGCCGAGTTCACCGAAGCCTGTCATGATCTGCCGGATCATAGACTGGAGAGCCATTGAGGTTGCCTCTCCCAAACCTGCGTCAGAGATTCTCCGGATAGGGATGCGAATTGTGCTGACGTAGGTCCTCACACCAGCACGCTCAGAGCGAGAGAAAGTCCTACGAAATCCGCCACGCTCACTTTCATAAAGAAATGTGTTGTTGGAGTTCTGGGAGCGTGAGCGTGTACGACTGGCAATGCTGTCTCTTTGGCGATATTCGCCTGGACGCACACGACGCACCTGGAGATCAAGCATGATGGTAGGGGGGCCGGCGCCCAGCTGCACCCCCTTCCCCCCCAGCAGTTTCTCCTTCCTGAGATCTGACATTTTGGGCCTCTGGGACTGATTCTGCTCCAGCCCTAGATGGCTGAGCATCACTGTCAGCAATGCTTTGCCTGGATAGAACATGTTGTCGAGTCCGAGAACTGCCCTCCACTGGAGGCACAGGGGGAGCGTTGGTGTCCGAGCTGGGGCCTTGAGAGCTGGGAGTGTGACGTGGATTAGGGATATCCTCCAGCTGATCTAGGTTGAGAGGGGAGCGGCTCCTGGCTGTACGAGCCCTGGTCCTACGTGGTTCTGGGCTGCGGCTGCGAGCTCTCCGTTGTCCTCTGCGTGGAGAAGGAGGAAGTGTGGGTTGTACTGGCAGGACAGCTGGTGGTAGGACAGCTGGTGGTAGGACAGCCGGCGGTAGGACAGCCGGCGGCAGGACAGCCGGCGGCAGGACAGCCGGCGGCAGGACAGCCGGCGGTAGGACGGCCGGCGGTAGAACGGCCGGCGGCAGGACGGCCGGCGGCAGGACGGCCGGCGGCAGGACGGCCGGCGGCAGGACAGCTGGCGGCAGGACAGCTGGCGGCAGGACAGCTGGCGGCAGGACAGCTGGTGAACTAGGGGGTTCTCCTAGTATCTCCTGTGAAACAACCTCTTCTAGTTCAGGCTCTGGTTCCACTATGACAGCCAACTCCTCTACAACTGGTTCTTCTACCACTTCTGTCTCCATAGGGACCTGTGGTTCAAGATTTGCATCTGCATTTGCAAGCACTGCTGCTGCTGCTGCTTGACCCTCTGGAGACTCCTGTTCTCCTTCAGCAGCTCCCTGCTGTTCAGCCAGGTTGCGGTTCACACTGATTTCCAGGCTGAAGCGAAAATCTCCACTGTTTGGGTTGGTCTGGCTTACTGCCCGCCATGACTGGTTCCCACGATGACCAGTTCTGGTTGTATTGCCTGTGCGCCTCACTGTGTTCAGCCAGTCCAGGAGACTATCCCCACCAGCAGGATCCTCGGAGCTTTCCGGTTGTTCTGAAAAATCAACAGAACCAAGTGGTGATAAAGCATCTCTGAATTTGCCACAACATGGTAAAAAAAAAAAGAAGAAGAAAAAAAAATAAATGGCAAACTTACCACCTGGATCTTCTGCACTTTCAGTCCTGGGGGTGTTATTCTGCTGTTCTGGACCATCCTTGATTTGCTGAAGTCTATGTAACAGCTCATCCTCTGTTACCTCTCCTGAAAGAGATATTGAAAAAAACAAAACGGTCCGTTACCACAAAGCAAAATCATTTTTTGTCAGTCCACGTATTTGTTTTCTATAGGTTATTGTGTGTTTAGTTCAGCTTCAGAAATCCACCGGATGGGTTTCTCTGACACCAACACATTTTCACACTGCATGATGACTATTTTCACTAATTTTGGAAATGCCCACACATCAGGTCATTTCTGTCAGGGGTCATGAGCTCCTAGAAGATCCATCCTACACAAACATTCCAACACAACTCAAACTCTTTTTGCTTGTAGCCTTAACAAAAGCAAAGAACACCATACTTTTGAACTGGAAGGACTGGGTGAAAGTCACTCATAGGCTTAACTTACTAACAGACCATTCCACTCATTCAACATTCAAAATGAACAGCTACTATACAAGACACCTATGCTGGAAATACCTTGAGAGCTGATTCCTCTCCTCTGTACTTCCACACATCATACTGTCAACCCGATAACACACTCCAAACAGTAAATCTATGTACAACACAATGTGCCACAATCTCTACCTCATTTGTACATTCTGTATCTGAAATAACCAGCTTTCCCACCTGTGTACCAAGTCCCTGTGTTGTCCTTGTATGGTGCCGGTATTTTTTCCTCTGTTTGTTTTTCCTTCTGTTCCCCATGTTGTGATCGATTTGTGAATGTATGTATATTTTGTGCAAATACATTTTTTAACAAGTATTACTTCCGATGCACTAATCTGACCAACATAAATTGGGAGAAAGACATTGCAGGTGGCTGAGAAGAATTGCATAAAAATGCATAAAAAGGGGAGAAGTCAAAGTGAAAAAATAATCTTGCACTATATTGCAAAAATGCTGTACATGTGACAAAAGTGGTGTCTTAACGACTGGTGTTGTTTTTTTCGTAATATATTGGCCCATAGAGCTGTTTGGTTTTCTTTGAATACAGCAACAGGACAATACCGAAAACCTCCAGACTTACCAGGGCATGCCACTGTCCATTCAATGCCCTCTCCTTGCAGGGTGCTCCGCTAAAGGATTCTCCAAACTTACATTCCCCCTCCTACTGTCCTGGGACAGAAACGGATTGGGTGTCTTCAGTAGAGCGTAGGCTGTTGCATTTCAAGCATTGTGACAAATCCAAAATGGATGAAGGAAGTAAAGATTTTACCTGTTGGTCACAGACTAATCTAAATTGTTGACATCTAACTAATTTATGATTGAAAAAAAGTTTTCAAACTATCCTGGGGCGCTTTTTTGTAGGGCCGGGTACTGTTATTATCAAAGTTATGATGAGCAGTACTTTTGAAGTCGTACCAACAGCAAGCAACTGTATATATCAATACCATCTACACCAAAATCAAACATTCAAAATATAAAAGTTCATAATCTATATATTTAGAACACTTGAGCAAGTGGGTTGCTGTGTTATTTACATGGCACCACACTGCACAAACATAATAATCTGGTTTAGTTGTTCCGTAAGTAAAAAGGAACATGTCCACTTTATTCAAGTGGCACTAAAGCCTAATTATTAGTCCATCTGAATGGATTCTGATTTGAAGTACCTACATAAAAGTGTTGATTAAGCCACAGGGTAGCAAACCTCGTGAGTGAATTTTCTATCTATATTAGCACTTTTTTTGTCTGCTAAACGGTTTGAGACTTTGAAAGGCATGAATAGAATACAGCACAGCTCAGACTAAGCCCAGAAAAGTAGAGCAGATAAAATGACAATGAACTCTATGTATTAGATAAAAAGCAACAACAAAAAAAAAAAAAAAACAGAAGTGAAACAAAACTCAGAACAGTGACTCCTATGTATGTTACACAGGTACTTAGTAGGATCAATTGCTGGAACTTTTTGGCTGACATCAGTGTGATGTGACTTGGTATAATTTTAATTCACTCTGGATATCTGGAATGTACTGAGCAGTGTTACCCAGCTCTATCTATTTATTTTATAATAAATCAGTGAACAATGGAGTTAAACTCCGTCAATCACAAATTACTTCCACAAAATCACAAAACTAGTGTAATGAGATCGAAAGTTTATTACCTGGGTTGCCTAAAAGATTGTTGTCTCTCATGAGACGATAATCCTCATCACTGAGATTGTTGACAAACTGATAGAAAGCCTCTTCTCTGTCCAGACGGTCCAGCTGCCTTCTGCGCTGTGACTCCGGCTGGTCACTGCCGCTCTGCTCTACACTATCAGACCCTTCCATTGATTCAGAAGGGAGAGGTTGAGGGATATTCTCCAATCTCCAGCAAGATCCAGTTGCTGCAGAAAAAAAACCAATATGATTAGATTATTATTAAGAACAGATGGATAAGCCCCTGCTTGTTGGTGATACAGCTAATTCAGACTACTGAGAATCTGAATGGGATTATTCAACAATGATTCACTTCCAAAGGGACGTTAAGATGTCTGATTTGACCCCTTAATCTATCTCCTTTATCCAGACTGTTAGTGCATCAGTGTTTTCCCATCAGCCAGGCAAAGTATCATCCAGGGAAAATTTAGGGTCAAAATACAGCATCACAATGCTACACACCCAATTAGAGAAGAGAGCTTCGACCCACTAGCTAATGAAAGCATCTCGGTTCACTGGTTATACCTTTAAAGCAACCTGACATGCTAACCGCAACACTACCTGGCTAAGCCATCGTAGGTTTCCTTCAACACGTTTACCAGTACATATTACAATATGCAACTGTTTAAATTGCTACAGCGTTACTTTCTGTTAAACGATTTGATATTTTGTGTGTTTTAAGCCCGATGGGAAAGCGAATATGTTGTGTCAAAGTCGTCATAAAAACAAAATGGCATCATATAGCTTAGCTTATGCCAGCTAGCTATTAGCATTTGAATAATGTCGGTAACACTGACAACTTCAACCACAGCGCACGTAAATTGTGTGGACTATATTTACAATGATCTATGAAGTGAATCATTAAATATAGACTATGTAGCGAGTGTGGTACCGGCTGTATTGTCGGCTTAAAACAAGATTGGTAGACGACCAAACAAACGGCTAACTAAGCTAAGTTTGCTATTAGCTAACGTTATGTTAGCTAATAACTTGATGATACGTGCCCTTTACTTGACGTTAACTTTGCTCGAACATCTGTCATGTTTGTAAGCAAAGTGAGAACGGGATATTTGACCCCGTAAAATGTTTATAGGACATTCGTGAAAAACACGCGAGGGTTTCATTAAAAAAAGATTACGCTGCCGTTAGCATCACTGCAAGCTAACTGAGCTAACGACGTCAACCAATGACGTTCACAACCAGCATCTTAACCAGAGCAAACTAGCTAAATTAGCTCGCTAAAGACAATAAAGGTAACCAGGAGGGATATAACGTTACAGTCTGTCACCAAACCGCTGGGACCTTACCTGTCCAATGATGTTAGTAACAGTGTGATCGTACAACCCGATTGATCTGCTAATATTCTCTGGAAGACGCTCGACTGTTTAGCTCAAAGTGCGATTTCAGGTTTCCATTTTCTTTCTGTTAGGAAGGCTACAATGATCTTCCGGAAACTGAAAAGCTAAACACGTTTTTCTTCCTGAGTTAAGCCTCCCAGGTAGACACGGGCAGTACAATAAACACAGGCTAAATGGTTTGTTTTTTTTGTCTGCCAATCGTAGTGAAGGAGGCGGAGCGTGTGGCGCTGCCTGACAGACTCAGCTCAGGGCACAGAGGAGCTCGATGTGTGCTGCTTTTCAGCTGTAGCGTCACGATGCGGTTACACACGCAAAAATACTCTTATAATATCCCCAGCTAACTGAGAGAAGTACATTACAAAATTGTGCATAAAATAGCCTATATCCAACCAACAAATTCGTCTCAAGATTCCTGAATATCTATAACAAATGTGAGTTTTGGAAAAAAAAAAAAAAAAGAAAGACTGTATGTCAATATACATCAGGATTCTGGAAAAACGAAACTGAAGATTATTTTCATGCTCAAACCAACCGTTCAATTAAGCAGGAAGCCAAGTACGTTATACTGTACTCTGAAAACAAAAAGACAGAAAGTTCAGTGAACTGTAAATTTATTTTATTTATTTTTATTTTACTTACTAAAATTTCACATCCATAAATCCAAGTTCTCTCGGTCTCGCCCATCGTTTGAACTTTTCATGATTGAACTAAGAAAGTATTTTGAGTCCATCCAGCATATAAGCAATAGGAAATGTGCACATACAGTTAGTATTTTATTGCCTAACCTTTCTGTTATCTAACTATTTATTATTATTACTTTTGCCCTTTCTCCTTTATATTATCTTCATTTCATTATGATGCCTAATTGTTCTCTGTCTTAATGTCACACACGTTGTAAGAGACGCTTTCTATAAATAAAGTGATGGAAAAAAGAAAGAAAAAAAACTCTTACCTTTTGTAGAGTTCAGAGATTGGAAGATATATAAAGTTTAGATACATCAGTTGTTTGCATGGCCTGGATATAAATCTATTTAGAGATTTTTAATAAAATAATCTTATGTTCACAGGTATGTCATTTACCCAATAATGTACTGTATGCCACAGCATAAAACAGCCTATTTCATTGTTACTAAACTATTATATCAATATCATATTATTTTATCCTATTCAACCCATTAATATCTAATTGTCCCATATATTTTTAAAATCCACTCTCTTATTTGTCAAAGGCAATACATATGGCCAATATACCATGATAGAATCATTTTAAAATGGCAGGGACCCTCTTCATCAATAACACCTAATCACTCGTATAGTCTCCAGTGTTGTACAATCAATGGTGTTGTGCAGAGTATGCAGAAGTTTACAGTAGCATACACAATATGAACTGTTGTATACCTTCACTCAATGTTGATGCTTTTTCAGCCAGAGTATACTGAACTTCTTAAGTGCCATTAATGAACAGGCTATTACCGCTTTGTATTCATGGCAGCATATCTACAGTACAGCTTCCCCTGCTTACAACATATTATCATAGGATGAACAACCTGTTGAGGCACATCAAAAAGGGGGGAAAAAAAGACTGAAAAACATAGTATGTGTAAGGTACAATAACCGTAACCCCAAACTGTCTGACAGAAGAGAAGTCTGGGAGATTATCTTAACAATCTATAAAAGAAAATGTCATGTATCTCAATATAAGACCTGCTGACAGTATGTCCCAAAGTCTAGCTGTTATAAAATCATGAACATATAACACTGATTCACTTTATATGACAGTTTAATTCATTACAAATATGTTGTAAATGAATTTTTTTCTCTATTTTTTTTTCTTTTTGCGAAGCCAGTTACATATTATCTGTTACTAACTTGATGTCATCTTATGTCTGTTATGTCTTAGTGTTGTGTTGTCAGCAATAATTATCAATAATAATAATAATCACAGAAATTTGTGGTAGTATACAGTAAGCTACTGTATCTGAAAGAGAATGACATATGTATAACATACAAGACATATTATATGTGTAATTAAATATGGAATGAAAATAATCTAAATTAGGATATTGATTTCAATCTACAAACTATCCCATCATATCAAAGTGGATTTTCTATTTCTTTACACAAAACAATGCAAGGCAAACATGTTTTGTGTTGTAAATTACTTAAAGCCACTGCAGTGACACTTTAAACTGACTGACAGTGCATCAAAGTGAAAACATAAAAACAGGTTCAATAACTGAAAGTGTATCAAAACATCCAACATATCTGGAGAATTCAGAGACAGCATTGTACCAATGATTCCTGTAATCATTAAAATCATTATAGAAAAAGTAGAAGAATTATAGATATATTTTGACTGTAGCAGCAGACTTCTGTGTGGGTGAGGAGGGACAGTATTGATACAGCAGCATGCCAGAGTAGTGGCTTCTACTTGCAGGTCATTTGTAAACCAATGTGCAAAAGCTACCAACCACACATGCAGCTATCACAGACACGTTTGGGAAAATTGCATTGTTCACTATTTTATCTAATACCTGGAAATAAACACTTATCAGCAAAGCTATAGGAGGCTATTTGGCAGTTGTCGAGAGCCTCTGCAGTGGCTTAAAGCTTTTGTTCTAACACACAAAAAAGGAATTACTTAGCTGTAGTGCTACACCATCTTACTGAATTTAACACATCAGATTAGTCTGTAAGGTTGGATTTATAGAAGTTTCTTTCTTGTTGAACTGCTTATCTGTCAGCCAAACAAAAGAAGTGTTTGAGTAATTGCATTGTTTTGGAGGTTCTTTGATTCTTTGTGATTTGACTCAATAAATACATGCCTGCATTATGAAAACACGCACATTTAAATGTGCTGATTCTTTCAAAATGTTACTCCATATCCTTGTCAATGTTGATTTAAAAAGTAAACAAACAAACAAGTGTCCTAATGAGGGAGCCACCTATGGCTTTCTCTGCAATGTGAGCACGCATTGACAATAACTAAGATCTCATTTAATAACCACAGGTGTACCTGATCCATTGCATTAGACATTCCATCTTAATTTGCTTGCTCCCTTATCTGCTATGGGTGACTAAAGAACAAAAACAATGCTAATACCACCTGACAATTTTGGAGGCATACATCACAGGATCTGTTTATGGCCTGAGACAGTATCTCCAGCTCCAATTAAGCATGCCAGAATGAGTTGCAGTGTGGACCACAGCAGCCCAGCTCAGAGTTACGGATGAGCAGTCACTCTAGCAATGCCTGACCCTGAGTGCTAATTAGATATGACATTAAAATAACATGAGCTAAAGCCCGACTTGTGCAGAAATGAAAATGCCTTTCGTCTACAAATCTTCCAATATAACAAATAGGGACAGACTAATTGGAATTATTGAGGTTGTATTTACACTTGCACATGTTGTGGCAAGTAGAAACATTGAATAAAACAGATCATATGCTTCTCTACTATTATTTGAAGGGGTGCCACAGAAATGGGGGGATATATGCCCAATAGATTTGCTCCTATGCTTCAGTCCTGACAGCTCAATATCAAGTGTTTTAACTAAACCACAGGCTTTTGTAATTATTTTAAATTGATTGAATTTGTTTCTAGAGTTGTTAACAGTGTGTAGATTTAGTTTACTGTTTATATTTTTAGTTATTGTCTACAACATCGGGTGGGCGGTAAAAAACACAACCCAACTCTCTTCAGAAAGCAGCATTCAAAATCTTATTTTAATTTGTATATTTACTCCATAAACATTATTACAAAACTCAGCAAGTTACCAATATTACATTATCACCATACAGGCTTGATCACAAATATTTAAAACCTTTGCAACAGTTACAACAAAACAAAAAAAACAAAATAATACTCAAATAATTTACATGAAAATCTATAAAACAGCAAATTGTTCACAAATTATATTTTTTTCCAAGTTTTCATTTTTTTTTCTTTGCTTATTTGTGTTTTGCACAGTAACACAACACTCTCACAACAAGATCATGGTCTTATTACAAAACTCCCAACAAAATGTAAATATTTCTAGTTTTCTGTTGATACTTTCATATTTTGGTTTTTAAAACCAGAAACTTGTCATTGTATATCCTTTCCACTGCCCACAGAGGCGCATAAAAGGTTACTCACACACACAAATACTTCACAGCACTTTCTAAGAAAAATATACACTTACAAAATATGTTACAAATTGGCACACAAAAAATATACAAGATTTTGTAGTGTCAAGAGTTCATTAAGATTCCTTCTGGTAACAACTCTAGACAGTATATATAAAGCTCGGTAATCTTTTAATGAAAAGAGCAAAAGTAATTCCAATCAATGTCAAAGAATCATGAAGTGAATACATCAAACATAACATTATAATATACATTCATAAAGAGGGTTAGGTACCTAATCTATTTTGCATTTCTTTTTTTGTTAACTCTTGAAAAACAATAAAACAAAAAAAACAAAAAAACAATTGTCAGCTTTCTTAGCACCATTAACATGAGGCAGCTCAACAGTGGCACATTTTAGAAACAAAAAGAAGAAAAAAAAAAATAACTATGAACTCAGAGAAGTACATTCAATTTGACAATAGGCAGAAATGAGAGAAGGCAGACTAAATGGGCTTGCAGCCCATGTGGAGCTTCCCATCAGCAGCTTGTCTTGGTCCTAACCCTGATACACTGGAGAAAAGAAACAAAGGATCATGGCAGAGAGGAGAGAAAAAAAGAGACAGAGAAAGATTGATTATGATTCTTGCCATATGCAAGCAATCAATTACTATCACCTGTGCGTCAGAATTACCATATTCAGTGTAACAAGGCCTGTTTTTAAATCAAGCTTCAATTTGTCCACACTCCTCTCCTGTTTAAAAAACTACATATATTTAATGTTCAAAAAAAAGAAAAAAACATAGGCCTACTGTTTGTGTATATGCTTGTAAAAGATACACCTGTAACCAGCTGAGGGGCTGCACATTTCAGTGCTTTTTGTATATAAAATCAGCAATTTAAAACAGATTCAACTTGATTGTATGGTCCATTTTAAGATGGATTTCTGGATGGTCATTCATGAATGACACCAAATAATTAATTTAAATGGCCCAGAAAACACATATACATATACATTTTTTTTCAATTTGTGCATTTATTTGGCCTTGATTTTCTGCCAAAATATCGACCCAAAACCTAGATGACAAAGACAACATATAAAAGGAAATACATCCAAATGAATGAAGTTAAAGTAAGACATTATGTGAATAATTAACCAAAATAATTGGAGACTGAATACACCTGTGGTGCAACTTATATGTTATGGCAGTGGTAAGAAATCAATTCCATGAGAATGTCAAGAAAAATTACTGTTAAATCACCATTTCAGGTAAGAAAGTAGTAAGATTCCCATGTGGAGCTAATGCAAAGACATGCTTTCCTTCATTTACAAGATTACTGATTCCATTTGCACTGAAAACTGTGTTCACATTCACATTAAATCTAACTGCAAAAATGTAATGTCCTAAGTCCATTCGTGACTGATGCGTGCATCAGAATCTATATGAGTAATAAACTGTCTTGAATTTCCAGTACAAAACAGCTATTCAGTGAGGCACAGCCCCAACTGACAAATAATCTCCTTGCTTACCCTCAAACATCTGTGCTACACTCTCCTTGGTCCAGAGACAGCTCGTTTGAACATCTCTTTTTTTCATCTTCTTCCTCTACAGTAGCCTTCAGAGCAGATCTCCCCTTTGTCTCTCTTTTGTTGCTTCTCAGTGCCAGGCGATGTTGAGGTAAATTGAATTTGGCAAACAAAGTGGGGGAAACGAGGAGAATTCAGAGTCTTTCTGATTTGGTTTAGTGAGTGGTGGTGTACCACTGCCAGCTGTTGGTGCCTTTCATCAGAGAAGAGAGAAAAGTCCAAAATAAAGAATTCCTGTAGTGGCAAGTCTCTGTAAGGAGTCTCCAACCCGAGCAGCCAATATTCCAATGGATAGAAAAGAGGAACAGCCAATATTCACACATATATAAGAGGTCATTTACACAGCATTGTTACTTTTGGCACATTGATTTTAAGATTATAATTATCTTTTTTTTGCAAATATTGCATGTCCCTGTACAACAACATTGACAAAAATACTCTGAGGGTAGAGCTTTTATGAATTTGCAAGGCGTAAAAATGTAAATTTAGATAACCAGTTCCTCTAAACTCCAGAAGAAAAAAGAAATGCTTGATAAAAGAAAATGGAAAATCATTCCAACCTTGAGGGAAAAAAAAGACAACGTCTGATATGTCATCAATACAAAATGGTCCCATCTTGTGTTTTCAAGATGTCTTGGGCTTAAATAGGGCTCATTAATTGTAGGTTTCCCTCTTGAAATGAGCCAGGCAGTGTATGAAGGACAGCAACAACAGGACATCCATATTCTGCATACAAAAACAGATGAGGAGGAGGGGTGCGTAGATGTCACTCAATGCATTTGTGTATATAGCTACATCTTTAGGGAAAAGGGGAATAAATACATAATTCGGGGGAGCTCGTTCTGCTGAGAAAATACAAAAACAAAGTTTCTCAAAAAGGCGACAGAACTGTTTTCAAGGCTTATTCTTTTTTTTTTTCAGACAAAAATAAAACAAAAACGACTATAAGAAGAACAAACAAAGCAGAAACAACAAAAGCAAGAAAAATGCAGCCATGGTCGTTTCAAATCTCAATCAAGCTTGACACAATCACTCAATAGGTAGTTTGCAAAGTACAAGAAGTTTTTCATGCAGATATTAATTTCCTCTTCGGGGGGTTAAAAGGAAGTGGGAGTAGTCAGGGGGAACGTAGTACTCATGCAGCTCTGGCATAGCGTCAGTGTAGGTATGCTTGGGAGGGAGGGCTGAGCAGGTACTGGGGGAAAGTGAGAGGGGGGTGCAACAGCAGCTGATAACAAAATATTACCTCAGTTTCTCAAAAGAGGTCATCAGTGCTATGTCCTTATTTGGGTCTCTCTCAGCTCGTTTCCCCTTCAGTGTCTCAATCCGAGGGAACTTTGCACTGGTCTTGTGGCGGTACAGCTTTTTGTGTGCAGGCCCAGGGTTAATAAAGTTGGGTTTATCAAACATGTTACAGCCCAGAGCTAGCTGAGGGAATAAAGGATGAGAGGGGTTGAATTTGGCCTGGTTCTTTCCTCCCTTTCCCCCTGCCTTTCTGCCTCTCCCAGCCCCTGTTAGCGCGGCTCCTTTTTTCTTAAGATCGGCTTCTGTGCCTGCTAAGATTTTGAGGGTCTTTAGGTTGAGGCTATTGGCCTCAGAGGGCATGCAGGCCTCAGACATGGGATTCCACAGTGGCTCAATGGAGGCCATCATGAACCTCTGAACCTCAGCCATGCCAGAGACAATGTTGGACAGAATATTGGAGGGCTCCTCGAATTCTCTCTGGTCGTCCCCTACCAGACTGTTGCTCTCTGACCAGCCGGTGCCAGACCAGTCCCCAGTGCTGCTACTGTCAGTCAAGCCGGTGCCACAACCACCTGCCTGGTTCTTTGCTGCCTTACCCTCTAACATGGCCTTTATCTTTTTGGTGGAACGCGAGTTCTGTTTGGGGGTCTTGACCTTTTCTGACTTGGGAGCTCTGGGGGCCCGGACTTTCTTTGGGCTCTGTCCTGCAGCTGCCTGTTTGTAATTGCCTTTCCTCTTTGACTTGATGCTTTTCGCACCAGCCATCTCACCAGTCTGTTCATCAAATTCTGTAACACCCAGCTCCTTTTTATCTATACATAAGACATCCTGACTGTTAAAGTTGTGCAGTGGAAACTGGCTGTCTTCCACTGTGTATGTGTTTGCTGTGGGCTCCGGTTGCTGCATAACATCACAGTTCCACTTTACCTCCCTACTGCAGTCCATAGTCATATCATTCACATCCTGGTATTCTCCAACATTCCCCGCCATCTTCATTTCCCGCCCTACCACCTGGGGGGACAGGTTGGGGGTCTCAGGAGGGGAAAGCTCTGACAATGATGAGTGTCTAAACTTGTCAGGGGTGAAGTTGGAGATATCCAGCAGGTCTGAGGACTCCCTGAGTGGGGTAAGGGCGTCCACACTTTGCTGAATCACCACTTTAGGACTGCAATGAGCTAAGAAGCTGTCTCGGCCCTCCTCCTCACCCTCTCGCTCACAAGACTTGAGGCTGAGGGAGCTGTAATTGCTGGAGGAGGCTGACAGAGAGCCCACTGAGTCATAGCTGATGAGCCTGCCATTGTCTGTGCACAGGGACCCTCTCTGGTATTGCACCTGGCCCTCCACACAGGCAGACTGACACACTTGTAGATCTGCCCCAGGCTGCAGCCCAGCCTCAGTCAGGTAGCTCTTCTCATAAAGCAGCCTGTCAGCCTCAGGGCTCAGCTGGCTGTAGTTAGACACTGGAAGGCTGTCATTCAGGGGCACAGCAGCTGGGAAGTTGTTGGGTAAGATGGGAGTCTCAGGGGTCTCAGGCCCAAAGTTCTGGCTGTGACTTGCGCAGAGCTGTGGGTGCCACATCTGGGGAAAGCTGGGGCAGTTCTGGGGAGACTGCTGGAGCTCAGACTCAGAGGGAGGAGAGAGGACGCAGCTCTGAGCAAGCTGCAGAGAAGAAAACTGTTTCTCCTCTAGGGACAGTCCCAGAGGATACTGCTGCCGAGGGGGCTGCTGGGGAAAATAAGAGATAGCTGCTCCACCGGAGGAGTCTGTAGCATCTAACAGGGTCTGCAGGTAGCCCCCCGGGATGACAGGGACACCCGCCTCTACCTCCTCTGAGGAGGGAGCTTTGTCAGGAGAGCGGGTGGATGAAACAAAGGGGAATTTCTCCTCGGATGTGTGAGCCGTGGTAGTATTGTCAGAGAAATGGGGTTTGACTGTAGTTGAGCTCATGCCTGCCTCTTCTAACCCAGCAGTAGGGTCCTCAATCTGTGCCGCAGCGACACAGGCATCCGTTTCATTTGTCACGCTCCTCCCCTCCTCTCCTTCTGCCTCTTTCATTTTCTTGCTCCTCAGCCTGGCTTCACTTTTGAATTTCCTTATCCTGACTGTTTTATTTCCTCCCAATCTCCTCCCCTCCCTTTCCTCCCTCTCCTGGGAGCGGCTCTTGGCTGTGACTGTGTGCGTGATGGAGTTTGTGTCTAATGTGACTGGGAGGCCTGGGGCTGCTATTATTCCCCCTACCGTGGGGGTGGCCATCTCTTTAGTGACACCTCCATGCCCCTGATCAGAGAGAGGGGAGCCCTGTGCTGTTGCTGATTGCTCCACAGCGTGAATCCTCTGAACCTTAAGCCTGTTTGCAATCTTGTATTTCCTTTTGGGATGACTAGAATTAAAAGGGCGATGATGGCGTCCGTTTAGATGAAAACCGCGTTGTTGTTTATCTCTGGCAGCCAGCTTAAGCTGTTCCTGTCTCTCTCTTTGCCTCTCCTGCCAGAAATCCTTCAGAGGAGCCAGTGTCTCATATTTGCTTACTGTGTCGGCATTTAAGCTCACAGTAGCATCCACAGGGTCCAACTTGCCCAGTTTCACTGACATGAGTCTCTCTCCTTTAAACCTGTTGATGATGATGTACTTGATAACCACGGGTGGCTCTTTACGACACGATTTCCGCCGTTTTTTGGGGCACCAGTCTACATCCTCCTCCTCTTTCTGACCAGAGGGAGCTTTCTCTTTTTTCTCTGCATTCTTCTCACTCTCAAGCGAGTCAACATCATATAAGTAATCATCACTGTATCGAACCTTTCTCTTGGAGCGCAAGCCATAGTTGAGAGGATTGGAGGGGCTGAGGAATCTTTTGGAGTGGCCCTTCTTAAATTTGCCCTCCTGCAGGGTGTCTGAGGAGGAGCCAGTGCAGGAGCTGTCATCACTGAATTCGCCTGACTCCTCTGTGGAATTGAAGTCCATTAGGTAGTTAACTTTGGGAGTTGACATGGGTGAGCCTTGGGAGCCATCAAGTGGGCTCCTGCCGCTGCAGTCCCCAGCCTTTTCCTCCTGTCCCGTCTCCAGGATGAGCTCGTCGGTTTTGGACTGAAGCTCCTCAGCACTCCTCCTCAAGACTCCCCCTCCATCTTCTTTCTTGGCACAGTTGGCCAGGACACTGGGGAAAAAGTTGAACTGGGTCTCCTCCTGCAGCACATTTGTTTTTTCCCTCATGTTATCCTGAAAAGACTCATAACGAATCTTCAGCGAACAAACGTCGCTGCTTAAAGTAGAGTCATCATCTTCATCGTCAAATAGATTGTCAACATCTTCCTCAGAGAAGAGGTTGACTGACAGCTCATTCTTAGAACAAAGGTCCAGCAGTTCCATCTTACTCTCACTGATAAAAGACTCAAAGTAGCCCCAGTCCTGGCCAGCATTAGCCAACAGAACCTCCTCTCCGCTCACTTTGTCCAGTAACAGTCCCTCATACAAGTTCTTAGCTGTTGCATCATCCTCTGGGTCATCACAGTCCTCTGTTGTTTTGTTTCCATCCACTCTCTTGCCCTCACCTGGGGCTTTCGGCAGAGGAAAGCTAAGTAGCTGGTCAGAGAGGAGCTGTTCTCCGTAGTGACTCACTGCCTCCCCCGCATGGCTCAGGCACTGAATGCTGATGTTGTTGATGTCAGAGAAGTCCTCTCGGCTCACGTCCCCTATCCGTACACTTAGCCCAGTTTCTGAATCAGAGTTGGTGTTTGGATCGTGGGGTGGGTTTTGGATGGAACTACGGTCAGTGGCATCACGGGTCTCAATGAAGCAGCCGAGGCAGGTGCGGGTTGGCTGAAGGAGACACTCCTCTGTCAGGGCAGACACAGTGCCAGGCTCCATCATTGTAGCTGACAGAGGAAGGGCAACAGGCAGCGGAAGGGAAGTCTTCTGGGTATCTCCTGTTGGGCTCCAGGAGCTTACAGCCGGGGTGGGAAGTGATGTGGGACTGGGAGTGTGGTGAAGGTGGGGGACTACAGTTGGAGCCTCATGGGAGGGAGGGCATGGGGCTTCTGTCAGGCCCAGAGAGGGATCAGTGCCAAGGGGGAGGGAGAGGGTTGCTGATGTAGGCGTGGTCCTCTGGTGTGGTGGGCAGGCCTGTTGTGAAGTCTCTGCGGCAGGAGGAGGTGAGGATGGAGGGAGAGCAGCATCAACGAGTCTGCACAGACTCAGATCACCACTCTGCTCACATACCCCTGTAGGGAAAAAAGAAAAGCTCTTTCAACTCTTTGAACTGTAACTCTAAAGTAAAATTACATTATTTTTGTTCTGTAGTTACACTGACATTTCTTCTGGGCTCGTGAAATGCAATTAGTGTCAATTAACCCCCCAGAGTTCAAAATGTCATTTTATGATGCCAGCCTTAAACATTAATAATTCAGTTTTGCTACTAGATTCAATAAGAGGTATTAGCAATGTCAAGTTGGGTAATGACAATTTCTTACCCATTACTGCTTGATGTTCAAAGGTTTAGATTAGGCAAGAAATAACAGTCACACAAAATTCATATCAAATTCTCTGAGAACATAAAATACAAGTAAGGTGACTCACAAATGGAGTCACCTGCTTCATGCTAAGTTAACATGGTGGCATAAATGTCTGCAATAGACAGCTTGTACAAAAGCAGTCATTATATTTAATAGAACAACAATATTTGAGAGGAGTTCTGCGCAAATTAGAGCAATCTTATGAAATGTTTAGGTCTCCTCTGATTGAGTATGAGTGATCAATTAAATGACCTCTACATGAAACACGCAACATTTAATTCATGAGATAATGGCTTCAATTTTGTTTTAAATATGACAGCTTTCATGCGATAGACACAGAGTAGGAAAAAGTCACTCTGAAATGTTACAGTAATTGAGTTAGTAAAAATTATGTTAGTTCAGAAAATCACCTACTTGACTACTGCTATGGTATTATGTATCTTCCCTACCAACCAAGAGCTATATATGAGATCAAATTAATGCTGCCATCTTGCTTTACGTCCTTTCAGTATTTCATCTGTAAAGACACAGATACAGCTTGGCTCTTAAGGACCAAGATACCACAAAATTACACAGATTGGCATCAAGAATAGCAGTAATGACTAAACTGAAAGTAGATTTAGGTGATTTTCTACAGGTCGATTGTGACAATGTCTTAATCAGTTGAAAACATCCATCTGATGAGTAACAATCAAAACCCACAGAAGCGGGCTTGTAGCAGCAGGCAGATAGCTTTGTTTGCTCTGCATAATTAGATGACAGCAGCAGAGGCAGGTACGTACACATGGGACACGACAGGCCCATATGTTGGAGACTGTATAACCAATATCATCTACACCTGCCTCCCTGTACAATCCCAAGCTGCTGCCTCGCATGTATTCTTTAAAACCATGCCAGAAAAAAAATTGAAAATTGAAAATCATACCACAACAACAATTAATGTGCTCACAGAGGTTAACTAGCAACGTCCCCCATTTTAGAATGGATGCTCCTAATCATTATTGAGGTAGTGATAAATGCTTGAGGGAGGACTGCCTAACAAACAATATTCCACATGACTGTATTGGTGGTGATCTTTGAATATGGATATGATTTCAGAGTGATTTAACGAGGTAATGAAATTTCTGAGAGCAGGTCTCTCTGGGTCTGCAGCCTGCAGACACATTGGAGCAACCAGAACGCCTACTAAAAGCATACACTGTGCTACTGTCATCCTTAATGAAAACCTCAAGAGAAATACGCATCTTCTCTCTTCCTCTCGGATTCAGAAAACTGCTATAGCAGCAACTTGTCAGAGGATGCAGAAGCATCACAGCGAGGCGTTTGCCATCAGTTCCTTTCAATCTGTGAGCCAAAATGACCTCAGAGCAAAAGCATGTTACTGACACATGTTCTCTGTAGAGAGTCAGGAAAGATATCCTCTTTTCTAGATTTAACAAGCATTTCTGTGCAGCGTTAAAATTTTGAGCCAAATTCCATTGCATGGCACTTATTGTAAAGGGTGGAGCGTAGGAGGACTGCAATGAATTTTTTTTTCCAGGCATGGACACTAATTTATGTAAACAGTCCCCGTACTTCAAATCAACCAAGTAATTTTCCAACAGTCATAAACAAGATACATATAAAGAAATGATTACTTATCTCTTTCATTTGCCCTACAAAGAGGCAAAGCAATAGAAAGAGGGAAATTATAAAAAGGGGAGAAATTAGCTTCCTTTTTCCTCCTGTGCTTGCATGAAACCTAAGCTGCCACCTAATATTGCCAAAAGATTGTGCAAAATTGCTGTGAAACATTAAACTCATATTGAAAAATGTGTTTCCTCAGGGTTTATAGTGGATTAACAATCTATCCTATCCAGTGTGTGCGTGCATGTGATTTTCTTGTGTGTGTGTGTGCACGCGCGCGCGTGCGTGTGCATGCCTGTGTGTGCGTGCGTGCATGCGTGGATGCATGTGTGTGTTTGTGTGAACGTGAGAGGGAGAGTGATAGAGTGTGAGTATTGGCTTGGGGGGTATAGTGTTATCGAGAGGCCATCTGTCTCCAGCTGGACCATTAGCTCTTCAGCTGTTCAGAATGTGCCACAGATCAGTCAGTCAGACAGGTACACAAACACACATAAACACACACAGACACACACAGACACACACACACACACACACACACACACACACACACACACACACACACACGGGGTCTTACAGCGATGACTGTAAGACCCCGAGTTTGATGTCAAATCGAGTTTGACATTAGAGGTCACAAGGGGATCGGCAGCCTCACTGATAGGGTACAACATAATGTTGCTATTGCATCTGAGCTGGCAAATGTAAACAAGATAAACATCCAAAACACTCACTGCTGCCAGAATTTAAGATAGTCTGACGTTATTCTAACACGGTTGTAGTTTTGTAATTGTGTTATCAGGAGAACTCTCTTTGAATAGAAACTGAGGCTGGATGTGACACAGCTCATGCAAGCTGGCATGGACATTCACCACTGAGCATATGGAAGGACCCCGGCTGCTGGCAGGTGGTGGTGATCTTCTGATCCCCAGCCCTGCCAAGCCCAGCCATGCTAGACAGCCTGACCACTGCCAAACTAGACCAGACCAGACTAGACCAGTTAGCGCTCGGAACTCTCTGAGTCTCATCTATCTTTCTAAGCCATGATATTCAGGGCTTCATCCACCTGAGGTAAGACCGAGCTGCCCTGTGCCAGGTGGCTCTGTGGGGAGACGAGCCCATGCCGAGGGACATGGTCATGGACATGAGGAGAGAAACAAGTTGGCGTCCGTGGCCTCATCTATTAGTGTGTCAGATGCCACACATGTACATAAAACACTTCACTGACAATCCACTTTCAGGCTCTTTATAAATAGGACAAGATATAAGAACTATATGAAGACCATCTCTTCTCCATATTAACATGAATCAAATACATCCATTCCATGTGGCCAAAGGAATAAAATATCTCAGATATCACAGTATGAAACACAATGCAAATGAAAACAGCTGACATGGCCTTTTCCTCCTTTTAATGGCTTTTTGAAATCATTCCTCATTCCCATCCCCCGTCTCCATCCCTTCTTTCTCCCTTTTCTGCTCGCTATCTCTTTCCCTCCCAACTTCCCTGCTTCTTATCCCTGGTATATGGAGGCTTTTACATTCGTAAAATGCCGAGCTAGCCGTTCTGCAGCTCAGCCACCTGGGGCGTTCACTCATCCAGCTGGTAGGCCAGCCACAGAAGCTGCTTGCTACCTATTGCCCCATCTTCACTATATGACATTTGGTGAATGGTGGGGGGAAATCAATCCAGCCAGTACAGGATGTTCATAATAAGTGGTGAGTAACTGCAGCATGATTCATGGCCATCCTCCTCAGAGAGCTGCCCTATTCCTGCTCAATGGAGCCGCTTTCACCCTTCTCTCAACCACTCTTTCTCCTACTCTCATTCTCCATCCTCTCGCTCTCTCTTTTTTCCTCTCTCTTTCTTCCTCTCTGTGCCTCTCAAGGAAAAGGCTAGTGCTGAGTATAATCTGTGTGATTCTCTCAGTGGGGACCGGTCAGTTCCCACTGAGCCTGACCAGAGCTGAAATACTAAGATAAACCTCATCTAAGGATCAGTGGTTCTTGGTAGAGGTAAACTATAGGGGGCAGTAGGTAGTGGCTGAATGAGTCTTGGAAAATGCATCAATGCATCAATGCATCAAACATCAATGGGGCTTATAGTCCAGTAAAAAGAAGGGACTGCACTGTAAATGCGTCTGGATTCACCTGAATTAAGTTTTAATGTAAAGTGTTTTTTAGATCATGTAAATATCATTATGATGCAGGGTTTATGTTGTTAAAAATTCAGAGGGAGGCAGCAGGTATATGGTAATGACTGTGAATGAGTGTGAGAGAAATAATGGTTGCACCCTCTTTCACATTTGCACCTTTTTATGAGAACAGGTAGATGTCATTTTTCTGAGTTGTGGAAGCATTGGGAAAGAGGATTAACAATAGCTTAAAAAGCTTCATTTAATGTTTCTTTTCCACTTTTCATTTAAAAAAGGCAGGATGTGTTTCACATTCCCCATATCTTGTCAAAAAGATTAAAACTGAGGGTGAAAAGCTAATTCATGAAAGCTAGTTGGATAGTATGTGGTAATACTAATTGTCTTTTCAAAGTTTTAAAGGTATTGGGAGAGAAAGTGTTGTCATTAAGCTTTCATTTATTCTGACGAATGCTTGATTATTCTGGAGGAAATTAAAATTTCTTTCTTTTAGGTCAACAACTCTGTAAATGTTCAAAGCAAATTTCAAAGAATTAAAGTGCAATATTTAAATTGTTATGTACATTTCTTATTTGAAAAGATGAAATGATATTATATTCACATAAATATTGGGGGGAAAAAAGTGATGTATTTTCACCTGTGTCCTCCACTGCATTTGCATTCTCTGGTTCTGAAGTCTTCACGATCAATGTGAGACTGCTGTCTGTTAACACATCCATCAATACGGCTCAACGCTGCACCTCCTACGCATCATTTTGACTGTCCCACCTGTTGAAAGGGAGAGCCAGAGAGAAACGGAGAAGGCAGAGAGATAGAAAGAGACGTGAGTACGAAGGGAATCATTAAAGAGTGACTGTCTCTAATGCAGAATAACATTAATGGCAGCGCATTGGATTTCATTACAACAAAGACTGACACAGACAAACACAAAGTTGCAGTAATTGAAGAAAAGCTCAAAAGAAGAAGAGAGACATCAAAGGGGCCCTTGGGGCACCAAACAATCACTCATTTCTTCTCTGTATCACAGCTTCGTATCTAAGATTAATTTAAACTTTGCCAACCAAGAAAGTACACAAAGAATCTCAACTGAGATCACTATGGCAACTGTATGCCATACTATCCTATTTTAAGCTTCATTTAACATTTATAGCAGAGTTGTTAACCTATACGAACCTTACATAGACAGCTCTGAGCATATTTGTTTATTGTAATTAGCTGACTCCCTCCCTTCTGTGTGCCTCAGCAGCAAGAAAACCAACCCAGCTCAAAGAGGAGAGATTAAAGAGATGTGACAGAGGCGGTGACAGCAAACTGTGAACACTGACAATACTTTTTACTGTTGCAAGTGATGGTGAAAGTCGGGGTGGGGATGATTGAGTGGGTGCCTATGTGTAACAGGATGCAGTGCACTTGGTACAATGTAATACAAAACAATATGTTAAGGTAGAGAGAGAGAGAAGAGAGGTTGAAGTTTGTCAGCCAAGGAATTGGGCGGGGTAGCGCAGAGAAGAAAAAGTATATTAACCTAGTGTGATTCCTGAAAGAGTAATGACGATACATGAAACTCTGGGCCAGTAAATGATGAACATTTGATGTTGTGGCCTCCTGCCTGTTTATATTGTTTTCTCTCTCCTGTTTTTCTTTTTTTTTTTCCAGCTCCTGCAGTCCTTCTCTGGTGGAGTGGAGCTTCAGGATGACAAATGAGCCAGGGGAGGGGATCTAATAACATGATCTCCTTGTGGTGTGAAAAGGGTGGCTGGCAGATTAAGACAGACGGCAGACAATAAGACAAAGGTAGTGTGCGGCTGACTACAAATAACTGCCATCTCTTTCATCCTATTGCTTCTAAATGTCATTAGCTGTTCACTGACCTGAGCGGGAGAGCTACCTGAAGGAAAGAGGGGAGCTTCCTGAAGGGAACCCCTGCTTCAGCTTACAGTTGCATACACACTGGCTCAGTGGGTAATTACCTTATGAGCCATCACATCTGCTCATGTGTGTATCAGGTAGAAGGACCCTGTAGGTAGACCCAGCCAGAACCCAGTCTCTCTTGATAGAGAAGCACTATTACTCCTCAAGCCGAGGCTTAAGTGCACATTGCATTTACAGAGCTCAGGGATGGTTTTCAGGTCATCTTGTATCAATTCGGCACACTGAGAAATTGAAATTCTACATCTGGCAATAAACACATCCCCGTCCACAAAGCATGAATTAGAATTGGATATCTCTCCCTTCACTGGCTGACCCAGATGAGCTAAGCCCGGCCATATCAACCTTATCAATGCAACAATCCCGAGGAAAAAGTAAAGTCGCAACAGCATCCTAATAAAAATAGGCTGCGGCCAGCAAGCATTGTGTCTCCAGAGTAGCAGTGACACAACACACAGCTGGGATGCTGGTCAGGCTACAGAGGTCCTGCCAGAGCTCAGATCCTAAAGCTGCTTGTGGATGCATGTGTGTGCATGTGTGTGTGTGTTTATGCCCGATTGCATGTGTGTTAGACAAAGCCCCAAGGCTGAGGATCCACAGCATCAGCATCCACTGGCAGAAGCTGCACATACAATCACATGAAGAGAGAGAGAGTGAGAGAGAGAGAGAGAGAGAGAGGGAGAAAATGAAAGCCGGGCATTTCACAACACTCCCCACAACTCCTCTCCTGCCAGCCAGCTCCAATGCCTCAAATGTTTATTTTCCACATTATTCATGATTCTCCTGTATTGCTCCCCCAGACTCTCCCTCCCTTTACCATCTCCACCACTCTGTCAAGACCTGACGAGAGGCCATTTCAATAATGAAGATGGACTAACTGCAATAGAGAGTGCACATAAATTGGAGCTACAGCCAACAAGCATGTCCAATTTGCCGAGCGGTTAAGCCTGATGTCTGGGTGCAGCTTTAAGAGAGCGCTGCGGCTACCGTCAACAGGTTTGTGCCGACCTGATTCATCCATCCACATCATTAATACTTCACAGAGGGCACCACCATTTAACTCTGCTGCAGGAAACCGCTCTTTAAACACCACACATTAGGGCACGTAATCACTGTGCACTCATTTCTGGAGCATTCAGCAGGTGTAGGAAAATGGCTAGTACTTCTGACCCCTCCATTGTTCTTACGCGTGCACCAGAGTTCTTTGCACGATGAGAAACAGAAATAGAGACAAAGAGCAGAGAGTGCGAAAAGCCAAACAGAATGATTAGGATTTGATTTATCCTTTTAAACCCTCCTCCACCTCCTCCACACACCATGTGTTAATGTGCAAGCTGGATAACAAGATAAGAACATGTTTACTCGCTCTATATGGAACTTATCTGCACCACAATCTAATTCCTGCAAGCCTCTTCCCGGGTCCCCGTTTCACTGCATTTCTCCTTGTTTCGATTGCATTTTTCTCCAATGAAGCAGCAACAAGAGGGAGGGCTGGAGTAGGATCATGTATAATTGCCGAAAATACGAAGCAAGGTCCCACATCAGTAGTATATGTACGTACAAAGGGCCCATTGTGTCGATAGAGGGAGAGAGTCAGGGGCCAAGGAATAGATCCCCAACAGAGGATATCTCAAAGAGGGCATAGCGCCACAGGGAACACTGATCCAAACAGACAGTGCTGAAATGGCGACTCCTCTTTTCAGCACAGGTATACAGTTTCAGAGCAGGTTCACTGGCTGGCTGCAGACAGGCTGAGTAACCTGCTTCACACGCAACTCATGGTAATACTCTTGAGCTCAAAAGCTTGCAGAGAAGACATATCCAATGCAGACACAGGTACACATGAATAAAAAGGATCAATGATCAACTTTTACATAAACATATTGGCAGATAGAAACTTGTTTTTGATTTTCAAGGCCAGAGCTTCTAAATCTGGGAAGTAAACCTTTGATCAGTACTACACTGTAAATGGTAGAGAGGGACTGGGCTCCATTTAGTATAAGTAGAATACATTTAACACATATCATATTTGAATTTCACCCGTTCTAACTACGGCAGACATTCTCAAGCACCCAGAGACAAGCTGCAGATCTACAGTACTCTGATTGTGGAAGCTGAATTGTAACATGATTGTTAGGTGTTAAACCACAGAAGAGAACACACAGACTACATACAGAAAGGTTTGTGTTGTCTTCATATCAGGCAGCCATGCTAACCACTGTGCCATCATTCCCTCACTGCCATTGACTCAATTGTTGACATTCACTTGTTAGCTGATAGGTGGACTGTAGAGCTCTTGTCATAGTCCTGCTATTGTCTGTGCTGTTCCTGATATGTTTCAGAAGAAGTAACTCTCTCGCTCTCTCTCTCTCCTTCTGCTTCTCTCTCACAAACATGAGCATTGTTCTGTCGAAGGTCAACAGGCCTCCTCACATCTGATATGTCAGAGATCTCTTCTTCTGGGGGCACTGACACGACACACCAAGCCAACCTCAAAGAAGCAGCACTGTGGATGGCCGACAGATCAAACACTTCTGGGTTGCATCACCTCAAGTCACTTTAAGTTCGCTTTAAAGTGTTTCACTTGAACACACCACAAAGACTACAGTGCTATTAGCCACCAACATGGATCTGTGCCTGCATGAGTGGAAAAAAATAGTCAGACATCAGCATTTGTAATCAGGGCTGGTTGATATGGCTGAAATCAATTTCTTTTGCCCACTTGGGGACAGCGCAACAAGCTGTTAACACAACACTGACAAATTATCACCTTATAAAGTTGATATGGCCAATGTGTTAGCAAACAATTGCCTATTTACTCATCCAACAGACACAGAGAGACATTAGCATTCATTTGGAGTCTTATTTGTGTCCACCTGATAAATGTGAACCTAATGTTCAGTCTCCTTTTAGCTTTGTTTTGGTCTCAAAATTCCTGAGGGTCTAGTCACATCTAGTCAATAATATTGTCTCTCTGCTGCTGGGCAAGAAGTGTCCAGTAGATTTTTTTGATCTATTTTCATCTGGAAACAAAGCTGATAGGAGATTGAGTGGTGAGAGTGGTTAAAAACAGTAAAGTTTCTGACCATAAAAAACAAAACAATGAGCTAAAACATGTTGTAAAGCTCAGTAGAGTTGGTGAGAACTGCAAAGTCGTGTGACAGTTCTCTGCGGGTTCATTACTACCAGTGACCCCTTTCACATTATGCATAGTTAATATAAAAATATAGTTGAGTTCATAGGACTTGGTTTTACAATCCCATATTGTAATTGGCAACCATTCCTTGAGTGGGGGTAGGGGTAAATGCTTCACTGGGGTCATCAGGTGGGCACCCTCCTTCCTTGGTGTTTCATTGAGAGGCCCACACAGCAACAGAACTTCAACAGGATCAGTTGAGTCCGGGTTTCTTCTGACAATGATTCAGTCCTGTTAATGCGGACTGTAAATCATTACCAGTAGTGGGCAAGGGTAGGTGTTTCATTGATAGGCCCACAACACCTCCAGAGGGCTCAACAATGACACCTGGTTTACTTGTGCCAAGCCCAAAGCCGCCTCTTCCATGCTGCACTTGTCCCACAGTATCTCCATGCCTGAGAGCGGATTTCGCCTGCTGCACCGCCTCGGATGGGTTCCACTTTCTGCCTGCTACCACTCTGGGAGCTGCCGCCCATATTGTGGTGTCCTGAGTTTCTGTCAGGGTCATGTCCAGCCTTACCTGGGAGCATTTGTATTCTTCAGTAAGGCTAGTAATATGCCATTTTTCCATTACATGGTACCAGCTTGACACAACTCTACTCTACTCGACTCTACTTGCTTTTGGTACCAGGTACTTTTCTGGATTTCATTTTCCATCACAGATAGTACCCCCTCGATGTATGGCACGGTTCACAGTGATGACCGTTGTTGATTGGTTATGGATTTCGAGCTTCCATGGGTTGTGGTTGCGGACCCTGTGCTGCCGTGGTCCTGCTTGATGCCCACGCCTGCTATCATTATTATTATTATTAGTCATATTTCTTTTATTATTATTATTTTTATTGTTATTATTGTTGTTATTGTGCTTCTCTGTGTCTCTCTCTCTCTCCTCTCCCCCTCCCTCTTTCTCTCTCAGCCCAACTGGTCAAGGCAGATGGCCGCCCACCTAGAGCCCGGTTCTGCATGAGGTTTCTTCCCATTAAAGTGGAGTTTTTCCTTGCTGCTGTTGCCAAGTGCTTGCTCATGGGGGGAATGTTGGGTTTCTGTAAAATAAAGAGTACGGTCTAGACCTGCTCTATGTGAAAAGTGCCCTGAGATAACTTCTGTTGTGATTTGGCGCTATATAAACAAAAATTCAATTGAACTGAACTGATAGGTCAAACACACACAGCGCAGTTGCTTCAACTTGTGTATGGCAACAAAACAAGTAAGTTTTCTAGTATCAATTTAGGACCAGTTTAGGACAAGGGGAGGACATTTCTCTTCTTTGATAATGTTAAAAGTAAAGGCTTTTAACAGTGTCGAGAGAGAGAGAGAGAGAGACAGAGCAGTGGTCAAGCGAGGAGAGGGAGCGGTGGTTGAGAGAAAAACCTATGAATGAGAGAAATAAAACGCTATTTTCTGATTGTTTCATGGCGGTTATGTTCTAAAGCACAAATAAATAACCATCAAACACTCAGCTGATGATTTACTATGAAGACAGATGCTCTTAGTTTCTGTTTCATTTTCCTCCTCTGCATTTTTCCTTTTCATTAATTCATTACGTCCAACTAATACAGCAGTAAATACAAAGAACAATAGGACAAATCTGTGTTGTTTTTTCCTCATGTGCGAATGCTGTGTTTCAAGCACAGCTGTAATTTTTTAGTTGAGCAAACAAGCGAGAGAGAGAGAGAGAGAGAGAGCGTGGCAGCAAGGAGAGGGAGCCAGGGTAGAGAGAAATCAGTGAATGAGACCAATGACTGACCAATCAGTGGTCTGCAGTGTTTTCACGTCACCTTTTAGTATCAGCTCAGTTTGCTTGGAACCTCGACGGAGGTGATATCAAAAAAGTAGGTACCAGGTGCTATCCACAACTTTTGCCTAATGGAAAACCAAAAAAGGCAAGTAGAGTCGAGTGGAGTTGAGCTGGTACCATGTAGTGAAAAAGGGAGTTCCAGAGCCCCATTCCCATACAGGTCGATATTGCTGAGGCATCGTGGGAGTCCGAGCAATTTCTTGATGTATGTAATGACTGTTCTTTCTAGCTTCTCGACTTTGGTGATGGGAACCACATAGATCACACGGGGGAGCAATCCAAACTGCAGGCACCAAAGTTTCAACTTAACTGGAAGTAGGGTCTTGTCTATGTTAGCAAGGCTTTTGATAGTTTCTTTCTTCAGTTGTTTACTCTGGTCTGAGTCCTTGAGACTTGCATTGCATCACTACCCTCAGCTCTTGACTGGCATCTCTGATACCATCGATATGAGTATTCCGTCAACGTGGAATCTCTGGTCTTTGAGCTTTCCTTTGATAATGGAGATAGTCCTGGACTTGCTGGGCTTAAACTTCATCCGTGCCCATTTTATGATGGAATGAAGTTTTTCCAGGAGTCGCTTTGTACATGTGATAGTTGTGGGTAGAGTGGTCTTGTTATCCATATAGCTGCAGATGAGAGGTAGTCGCTGTCTGGACTGCAGGCGTTGTCCTCCCTACCACCCACAATCAGTTCCATGGTTATGGTAAAGGCTAGTGGGGAGATAGAAATAATGGCAGGATGCACTATTTCCAGGGATTGCCAAGATGTGGTGTACTCTGATGTTGTGAGGCAAAACTGCAGATCTTGAAAATAGTTTCTGACCAGTTTTGTGATGGTCACTGGAACACAGAAGAACTCAAAGGCTGTCCAGAGGATAGTATGCGGGATAGATCCAAAAGCATTGGCCAGGTCGAGGAATGCTCTTCCTTCCTTTTTTGCAGCCTGAATCTGATGCCATATCATGGTTGAATGTTCTAAGCATCGTGAGAAACCTTATATACCAACTTTCTGTACCATCAAAATTGTGTCAATCAAATTGGTGTCTTTCAGGTAGGTTGCCATTCTTTTTTCCCTTCAACATTCAGAAGATTTATTTGCTGGAATTGATCAATACTCAAGGCATTCTTCTCTTTGGGGATTAATACCCCCCTTGCTCTTTGCCATGCTTTTGGGATTTTTTCTTATTCCACACCACTTTCATTAGCCTCCACAGAAACCTCAGGACATTTGGAGCATTCTCATACAGTTGGTAGGGAACTCAATTTGGTCCTGGAGCTGATGCTGTCCTTGCCTTCCTCACATCTTTCTCCAATTCACTCCATTTAGGAGGGCTGTCGTCACACTGGTGTTCTGGTTGAGAAATGGGTGGCATGTCAGGAGGTCTGATCTTCTGTTCATGTCTCTGGTTGTCTGTGTATATTGTTTTCAAATGATCTTCAAGTTCCCTCTTTGACACTTGGAGTGCTCCGCTCTTTTCCTTTGTGAACAGCCCTTCCACAAATTTGAAACGATCCTTTTAGAAAGATGTTCTTGCCCTCTTCTTCTTCTTACGTCAAATTCTGAGGTTTTCTGTCCTCCGTAGTCTTGCCAGGCATTATTTTAGGCCTGTGTACAGGAGGTTGATTCACTTCCTCCCCGCCCTTGTTGTTTTATTCTTCCTTGGGTCTCTTGATTCCAAAACTTTCTACCCCGTATTCATAAATCAGGTTTCTCATCCTCTCCAGCTTCTTCTCTGCTGTTGCTTGAAGTCCTTCCAGGATCTTTCTCCGATCTGCATTGACCGTTTCCCACTCTTTTTTGCTGCAGGACTTTGGCCACTTCACATGTGCCCTGTATCCTTGGATCTTCTTCTTCATCACATGTTGTGGCTGGATTGGTTCCAGGTTCTCAGATGTTGTGGATGAATTACCTTCCTCTACAACTGGGATATGGATGCTCGGCGGACTATGGGGTTGTGTCTTGCTGCTGAGCTTCACTCGACTGACTTGACCCTTCTCTCAGGAAATACTGGTCAATGCGGAGTCCCAGTCCCACCTGCTTTCATCATTTCATCTGGCCTTGGTGTATTCTTAGGCCTCGGAGAGATGTTACCTTGGCCAGCCACAGCTACATGTTCAGAGCTTGTGTTCAGCAGCTGTTGTTTCTGTGCCAATTGTGGATTCGTTGTCATTTCTGTTACCGTTGTACTATAGCAGCTTTAAATAACTTGTTTGCTCAGAATTATTATCAAAATTTTGAACAGAATTTTGTAAAATGATACAATTCTACTGAAATTCAATAAAATAAAATAAAAAAACGTAACAATAATATAGAATTATATTATTTAAAATTAAAACAAAATGTCAAAAACAGCTACATATGCTGAACGTGAAGTGAAGTGCCCAGCAGCACTTGACCAAATTGGTGGCTTAGTGTGACAGGGCAGTTTTACAGTATGTAGGTGTTTTCTGAATTGTGCCTGTGTTGTTTTAGCCACCTCTCCACACAAAGCTCAGATTGTCTGACTCTGTCATGAAGATTGCTTGTCAGTTAATATCTGTGCTGCAGCTGAAGACAAATATCAATGATTTTGTCTCTGACACATGGAGAGAGAGAGAAAAAATCACTCTCTTATCTGTATATCCTAATTCAATAGTGCCTTCTACATGTGCTTCTTCTACTATATGCCATCTCTGTCAGCTGTTTGGTGCCGTATTTAAACATCCTCACCTAAAATTCCTGACATGGCCACGGCGATGACAGAGATATGGTATCCGCTTGAGATAATCATCGTCAATCACGGGCTGCTGAAGAGCCCAGGAAACATCTGATAGGCAGAGATTCACTATGAATCAGGATTATATGGAGCTGGATCTTTATCAGCACAGAAAAACCTGCAGAGCCAGATCTGGACAATTGTAAACACTGTTACCTCTAAGACCTCGGTCTGCCTCAGAATAGAGGGGAAGAATCAGGAGACTACTCAGTCCATTAGTATTTTGTTCTTAATGAGATTGTAGTTATGCTGAGATATAGAATATGAGTGACACGAGGATTTAATCATAGCTCAGTATGTCTCTCCAGAGACGAGTGGATTTTAACTCTCTCATCTGCATTCATGTATCTTTTAGTTCAGTTAATGTAGTTAAAGGAACATTTCACCACCATTTTTTATTTACTTTATTTTTACCTTTATTTATTTAGGGTAGTTTCTCTGAGAGCAATGCTCTCTTTTTCAGGAACGCTCTGATCACATTCACACAGTTACACATTCATACCTCACTTCTCTAATCTTTAGGCCACCACTGCATCATTTTATGGTTACTGTCATTAAGTAAATCATTTACTATTGCTAAGTTAAATTTAGTTTAGTTTACTACATTTATTTGTGAGGGACCATGTACAAAAAACATTCATCTCATACAAAGTGATGTAGTTACCACCTAATTTGCAGTCCCTAGGCAGTGAGACACAAACATTAATACAACTAATGCAATTAATACAAAGTATAGAATTTCGGTCATATGATAACTTTTGATGATTACATTTCCCAAGATAGTCAGATTGCGTCAGTGGCTTTAAAGACATTATTATTTGAAATTCAATACAGGTCACATGATATCAATTAAACCATTTTCAAGACAACCAAATAACTCCATCCACTGAAGGTGGCCACAACATGTGAGAACAACAAGTTGGACCTCGTGTTGAGACTATTTTTTCTTGTCCAGCTGCTTTCCAAGGTCAAGACTGAACCTTCAACCTCAAGAATTCTCCAGTTCAAATGGCACTAAAAGCTCCAAGTGCCAGCATGCATTGTGTATGAGGCTCTTTGTGATTGTGTGCAAACAAAATTCGACTATGGTTGCTTCGAGGTTCACGCAAGGCCACAAACTGTGTATGATTGGTACTATGTGTATACAGTATGTGTAGTTTGTAAGGGGATCTGCCCCTGACTGTCATTTAGTTTTAAAGTAATATTCTATGCATGATTTCAATTATTTGAAAGGTAATTTATGACATAACTATTGCATTGGATTGCAGGATATTTTACAGGTGCTCATGTTATTGTGTCATCACTGTAATTTACTGAAGTTGAGCCGTTTCAGCTTAATCCCTCCATTCAACTCTGTGTATGTATTCATACACGTATCTCATTTAAAATCAAATTCATTTAAAATGTGATTTCTAAAATTGTATATATGTCAACATGTATATTTTATTAATGCATAGTCAGTTGCTGCAGCTGTTCAGAATGGATAAGGTAGTCGATGTAAGCCACGCCATGGTTTGTTTCAAAACTATGAATTAGCGTTTGATTAAATACTTGACAAAAGTTGTAAATATATCATGCATTATAGGAATACATATGCATAGCTTCTGATAAATAATCACCTCCATATATTAAATTGCTGTATATTTCCTGGTAACTATGTGTGTTTTTCTGTATATCTTCTGCAGAACCGGAGCTCTTCAGCAGAGAGGAGAGGACAGAGAGAGATAAGGAGAGGAGAGAAATAAGTGTAGGGAAGGTCAAGAGTGAGGAGAGAGACAGCAGATTACAATACATCACTTCATGCCTTCAGAGACTGCTGCTGCATGTGTTTACATTGCTGCCTCATTCATACATGTATAGATAACCAGTCAAAGCAAGGCTCCTGCTTAAAACAAAAAAAGTGATGGCGTCTAAATGGGGATGGGGCCCTGCCGGTGAATGGCAGAGAGAAGAATGGCAATAAGGCAGGCAGTAGGCGAGGTGTTAAAAGTTGATTAGGTTGTTAAAGGTCACATAGTCAGGCCTCATCAGCTGTCCCAATGGAGCACAAGAAGCAGCTCAGGGCCTCAGCACTGCTGCTAATGAGACAAAAGCAATGGCACCCTCACTAACATATGGATATATCCTGCTCCCATGTACAGCAATCTTCTTATGGTACAGGAGAGCACGCGCCAGTACCCAGTTAATGTGATGACATTAACAAAAAACATCATGACTAGCCTGAGGTTGCTGTAACAAGCCCTGCACAGGAACACACAGTGCAGAGGAAGGCTGGGTAGCATAATGGTAAGGCATGTTAAGCTACATTATTCAATCACAGAAACAGGAAATGCACTGTGGGTTGAAACATGCTCATACACACATTCACACACAGACACACACTCACACATGGGCTAACACACCGTAAACTTTCACATTACAGATTCATTTGCTCATTTGAGCAAATCTATGTTTGGTCCACCCACTGCTCTAGAAGGGTCAGTCTTATGAAACGATTGCGTATTTAATGAGGTTCTGCATACAAGCAGCTCTGCGCACGAGCACACACACACACACACACACACACACATGCATACTCACATTCCCGTACACACTCATTATGTACACAGTGCTCCCACTCAGCACAGTTAAAAAGATGCTGATGTATGAGTAACTGCTTATAAATACAGAAGATGCATCCACCCCCCAGAAACACAGAGCCAAAACTACCGATCATGCTCAACCCTTCATCTCCTGACTGATACACACAAAGCCACACACACACACACACGTGCATTGCATGCATCAAATAATCTTTACTGCAATGGCGAAAAAAGGTCAGCCATTTGAGATGCAATTATCATATTTCCAACAGGTGCATTTATTAGAGCTACGCTTCGTTTGCTTTGCTGAATCTAAATCAGGCTGGGGGGATTGGGGGCCATTACACCACAGTAATCAGTGCTAATACACTGACATAATGTCCTGCAGGTTTACATGGCTGCAAAGGCACTCTGTCAATGCCTGTTTCTGCCACAACAATGCCTGTCAGACACATTATGGGTTGGAGTGATCAATATTTTTTATTACCACCACTTTGTTCTACCTCTCTCACATAAGCTCCACAATAATTG
Source organism: Scomberomorus guttatus (assembly GCA_038419695.1). Classification (NCBI taxonomy): domain Eukaryota; kingdom Metazoa; phylum Chordata; class Actinopteri; order Scombriformes; family Scombridae; genus Scomberomorus; species Scomberomorus guttatus. The sequence goes on along the minus strand of CM076452.1, from coordinate 19,494,014 downwards.
ACATTTATGCAATTTTCAGGGCCACTGCCTTTCTTTTCTTCACAAGTGAACATATGTGTGTCTGTACATGTGTTTGTGTGAGTGTGCTCCTTACTATAAATGAACATGTGGCAGCATCTGACTCTGTATTAGAGAGTTACGTGTCTGGCTGTGCAGGAGTGAGTTTGTGTACTGATATTGCGCACGCGTGTGTGTGCATGTAAGAACTTAAAGTTAGAGTCTCTCATAATGAGAAGCCCTCAAAGGTGAGGCTGGATCACATGGAAAGGGCATCAGAACGAGAGGTGATGATAGCCGCTGTGGTGCTCGCCTCCATGGTAGCCAATCACAGCTAAGAACAAAAAAACAGCCCATGTAGCGACACAAAGCTATATTGTAACCATCTTAATTCAGTGCACCGCAACCTCTGCAAGAACAGACCTGCCTACAGCGGCGATGGTGGAAAAAAGCAAAATCACACTCAATATCAGTGTTGACTACAACTGCCATCAATGGCTAATCAATAGAGCAGTGCACCTATGGGAGACATGTTCCATTAAGTCTGCAGGTCAATGTGTTTGCCAGCAGATAGCACTGGTTTATTTTCCCTGACGCTTGTCCCCAGCCCTGCACCCCACATGCTTGATTAGCTGCCCTGCTTGGCTCCATTAATGTGTATCAGTGGTCACCCCCGGAGTCCTATCAGTCAGTGATTCTCAGAAGGCACAGGGTGAACACATACGACCTATGACCTCTGCCCTCTGACCCCAGATGACCCTCAGTTAATTAGGTGTGCATGTTTACCAAACATCTGCTCCACTGGCACCATTACTCTACTGTCTGAAAATTAGAATCACATATACAACATAGACACAAATACTATGGGGAAGTTATGGCACAGAGGATGGCTCATTATTGAGCTAAATAACTAACAGACTAAAAACTGCCTCCAAATTTCAGTGACCCAATACATTATAGGCTGGTCTTCATAAACTGTGAAAATATAGATTTACATCAGTGGTTATTTGTCCTTATGCTGATATTTCCTTTTGTCACCATGCACATGTCATCACTACACAGACTGACAAACAGAATGTGAGAATGCACACGTAACACAAGAGCTAGCAATTAATGAAATGACCTCTGAATGCTGCACCTACAGCAGCCCCCTCTCATCACAGCCACACACACGCATTTGTGCACACACATACTAGAATAGAATGGCTGTCTGTAGCTGCTGGAACCTGCCAATTATTCTGTACTTTACTGGACCCTCGCTGCATCGGAGGTGTGATTGGAATAACAACCATCCTCCGAACCACACAATTCTCCATTCCCTGTAGGGCAGCAGTGAACCAGCAGGGGAAGAAGGAAGAGAGCGTGACGAGATGGTAGCGACGATGAGGAAGAGGATGTGTACGAGACAGAGGAAGAGCAGAGGGAGAGAAAGCGAAAAGCCAAAGATTACGTGAGAAAGGAGAGGAAGGGGAGGAGAGGGGAAGAAGTCAAAGCCGGGGCTCCCTGGCAACATGCAGAGGCAGAGGCAGTGTGAGAGTGAGTGCTGTCTGAGTGACACTCACTCTCATATCCCCCCCTCTGGGGAAATAACCCCCTTAATCCAGCATGCTCTTTCAGATAGACAAGATCCCCCTTCTTCTCCCAGCAAGGATATGAAACGCTTCCCCTTGTGATTCAAATACCAGGGATGAGGGCTGGAAATCAAATAGACAACAATGTGACGTGGCGCAGCTAGAGAAAGACATCAATGTCCCCGTCTCCTCCTCTCTGGCAGCTGACTCGCTGTCACGGAGGGAGGCACAAAGTCATTGGTTGACACCAAAGGAAGTAGCCTGCCATTGGCTTATTTGTTGGGAGGTGGCATAACATTGGTTGTAAGAGGCACAATATTAGACAAAGTCAGGTTCTTAAGAGCGACATAGTTTGAAGCCTTTCACTGTAAACACCAACCTTTTACAGCAGAAAGAATTATTTTTGTAGGAATATTTGTGTATTTGTGGCATTTTAGGGTTTACAGGTTTCTTTCGTTTTGTCTAAAATAAGTGGCCTAAATTTGTCTCTACTTTGCCTTGGTTTCTGAAAATCACCAACTATATCCTTCCTCTTGCTTTTAATGCCCTCTTAGTAATATCCTTTTTCATAAGCACACACAATGTGACAAACACTTGGAGACAGAGTTAATTAACAGTTCACAGCACTGGACGGACCACGGAATCAATAAAGTCAAGGCGGGCCCAGTCGCAGCAGGCCGAGCGGCAGGACCCGCCAACCACGCAGCCTTTTCAGTGTGAACCGAGGGAGGTCTTTTTCTCTCCATACTGGTAAATCACTCCACAGCCAGGCTGCTTGGTACACAGAGTGAACTGCAGAGCTAGGCCGACACAGTGTGATATTATATTAGCATTACAAAGGCTTTCCCACCATCTGTGACACACAGTGGAAAAAAAAAAAATCACTTTTCTGTTTCCAAGCCGCGAGTGCTGATGTTTCCATAGGTTCTGTGAGGAGGACTGATGGGAGTGTGGCTGGGGATGACAAACGAAACATGCATTTATTACAGCCTCTCTGACATGTGTGATTCACCTCCAGTACAGTACATACAGTACACATAACACACGCAAAGCCTCACAGCTATTCCGAGCCTTTTAACTTCAACTGAGGGTTAGCAAACATGGTTATTCACCGGCATTATAAACCTATTAATATTACAACACTGAACTCTGTGGCATGTTTACTCTGATTCAAAAAGATGGGCTGTGTTTATGATCATTTCTAGCATAGTGTAGGATTTTTTTTTTTTAAATCTATAAAGAGGTATGTTCTCCTCAGTGAGAGCAGATAGAGCTCTGTGCTTCACTCAGCGGCCTAGGGGAATGAATAGACTTGGCTCATCCACACAGCTCTCCTTGCTTTCCACTGTAGCCTGTTGTCACTAGCCCCTGGTCGTACGCCAGTCGCCTACTTGGCAGGGAGAGGTGCTGTACAAAGCAACTGGCAGGTCTGGTAAATAATGCTGATGGAGTGTGATAGAGAGAGAAGCATCTCCTTTATTCCTCACAGCTACTCTATCTGTTTCAGTGAGGAAAGAGGAGAGACAAATGCTGCCTTTTTTTCCAATCTATTTGACTAGTGAAGCAGGGGGGGGAAAAAACGACCTACCTAGCTCTTCTTTGTGTTATCTTTCATGATGTTTGCCAGCTTAAGAAAAACCAATAGCCCTCAGCCAATGGCTTACCAGAATACCCAGCACTGCAAGAGCAGCCAACCTGCCAACAGCTGGGATTTACAGTTGAAACTTCATGCATACAATTACACAGATGAAGGAGGGACAAGTGGACAATAGCAATGCATCGTTGAGGGGAAACACTCATCCAGGCAATCATGCAAAGCCCTCTACTTAGTCAGTGAAACAGGAAAACAGTGGAAGAGGGAGAGTGAAAGAGAGAGACATGATTATCACACGCTGTATGACTGAATTCATAGTTCAAGCTTCATCATCAACACAGAAACATGATCACCCTCCTCAACAATGCTGTCTGCATTACCGGGAGCAAAAAATGCAAAAGCAACCTTAAGTTCCATCACTGTAACAAAGAGCTCTGTAGTGCATTTCCATGCACTCTTGCTATTGTTTGTATATGTGGCTTTATGCATGCTGATGCTTTGACTGGAATACCCCATTAACATTGCTCATTATCCCCATTCACTAAAATCTAGATCCTTTCATCAGTGCCTCCTGTGTGAAGACATGAAGGAGCTGTGCAGCTTACCAGGGGCTATATCTAATAAGAGCAAGCCCTGCATTGTGTATGTGCACCAATTCTGTGGCTTTAGGCAAAGGAAGCATGAACACTTATCAGCGGAAGGAAAAATCCTGTAAATGACAGCAGATGATCCCATATAGAGGCTCTCCGCCAATCTGTAATCAAAATATATGGATGAATACATTGCGCATGTGGACTCCTGTCATCTAATGTGGATATTTGTGGGGAGTATTACTGCATATAAAGAGCATATATGGCTCAGTGGCAGAATATAAAGCCACTCTCATCCCTGTGGGAGTGCAAAGGGTCAATGAGGTTTCCAGCTCCAGTGTAATATTCCTGTCACTGAGCCTCATTCTGAAAACACCTGTAGATGCATCCGGCATTCTCCCTTTCACTAAATGTAAATCTCATTAGAATATGGCCCAGAATATCCAGCCTGGTGAGGCAGTCAGGAAGACAGCCTGGTGAGAGCGAAGGTAGCAGGGTTAGCTCTCTTGTCAAAACCAATATCCACCTCTTGAAGACTAGACTAGGGAGAGGCAGCCAAAATCATCTGCATAAAGGAGAGGCACTAAAATCACCTCTCATAAAAAACGACAGGGGAGCCAGCTCACACTGGTTAAAGCATGATGAAAGGAATGGAATCCAGCACAGCTCCCTGTCTGTGGATAATCAAACAACCCTGGCGCTAAAAGCATGGCATTCAAATTCAATTGTGAAAGCTGCTGCTGTCTGAGAAAAGAAAGACACAAGAGAAAAAAATACATTCCTGTTGTTTTGAACTCTGCAGGAGCCTAAAAGATGTGTTTTATAATGCCTCCCATTAGAAAACACACAAAATCTAAAACCAGAGAAATTGTTAACTATATACTTGGTATACGCTGAAATAAAAACACAAGAGATGCAACGCTAATTGCATCAAATTGTGATTGATTGGTAATGCAATGAAAACAATAAACATTGATTAAAGCGCAGGCAGCCGCGTGATCTCATGATATCTTCAACCCGGAGTATGACAGCCACATCTAATCCCCAAGGAAACCACAGTACATATTAACCAGCAGATGATGACCATATATCACATGGATTATCACAATATGTCGGTCGCTACAAGCGGATCACCTTGTACAGCTTGAGAATCAGAGGAAAAAGAAAGGACCAAAAGATAAGAAGAAATACATATGCTTTAAAAGAATCCTTAGCATTCAACTGCTTAATACATACATATATATCATCCGGGTAACATAACATCAGTGCACATCAGAGAGCTGCACACGTTCACTGACAACAGCAGGCTTTTACACTTGGACTGCAATGTAGTGGTGCAGCAAAACAGCCGAGGCAACAAGGAGTGAGTATGAATGCCTTATTACAGTGTGTGAAGTGGAGCTGGGAGCAGGGAGGGAGAGGGGAATGTCTCAGTGACAGAGGCAGAGGCTGATGAAAGCCCTGCACAGAGCAGTCGAAAGTGCCGACACATGACACAGCTCATAACTGCTCACCATCCAGGACAGGATCGCATTCATGTAGCCTTCTCCTTCATGTATATTTAAACACTTGCAGCTCCAGTTCAATTTCAGCTAAAAACGTTTGCTTTTTCAACACACGCGCGCGCGCACACACACACACACACAGATATATATGAAATATCAGGGTGCGCCTCACATGGCAGTGAGCTGAAAAGACGAATCCGTGGATGACCCCAAAATGGAGAGATTTTCCTTTACGTCATTGTTTCTTTTTAATTAATAGAAAAACCGAGCAGGCTGTAGTGGCTCTGACACATTAAGACTGTGTGATCTTCACACATGGGTGTATCTTCAAGGCCCTCGGTGTGTTTGTGTATGGGTGTCAATGTGAGAAAGCGTGTGGGTGTATTTGCTTGACTATATCTTTGTGTAAGAGAAAAAGAATGACGCGATGATGAGAGCGACAGAGGGAGAAGGAGAGAAAGAGTATGGACGTAAGGGCTGAAAGGAGGAGAGCGAAAGAGAGCGAACACAGTGGTGATGGTAGAAAAGGGGGGGGGGGGGGGTTCTCTGTGAGCCCAGGGGGTAGGTAAGATTACAGATGTACACACAATGTTCTGGAGCACAGGCCAAGGGCTGAATAACAGAGTGTTGCTGTTTCTCCAGAGCAGCTTGCTGCAGCTCACTCTGTGCCTTGTTTTGCTCAATGCCCAGGGCAGCCATTCAGAGACGCTCCCCGAGCAGCAGCACAGATAGTCTCTCATATCCCAAATCACAGAGTTCCTCCAACAGAACGGCACCACTGTTGATGAGCCCTTAAAAAAAACACCCTAGGTAGAGAAATTCAAGGAGAAGGCTCCCATCTTTCCTCACTGCATCTTTATTTATCATTAGCAACAAGCTCATCCAAGTGCATTTCCAGCTGACTCTTCTGTTTTAACACATTTTATTTTTCATTTTGCTTCTATTATATTTATAATGTTCAAATGTAGGGCAGTAGGTAATTGCTCCTCCTTAGCCTCCATCCATTATCATTATAACAAGATTAAGGCAATACTACAATTATCACAACTATCATGTAAACATCCGGGCTCATGTTAGTCAAATTAAGGCAGAAATAACCTGATTAACCTGGATTACTTGTCAGTCTTGTGAATTACTGTGGCATGTATAGAGCTTAGTCTAACTTCTTTCAATGCTCTGATTAAATACATGATCTTAAACAGTGTCTTTGTACAAATGAACATTAGCATGTATGACAGATGGCATGAATTCATCAACACATGAACAAAAAACAACAACAACAACAACAACGCATCAAGTTCCTTCTCTTAATTTGTGGCAATAATAAGATATTTTCTGCAGACTACAACAAAACCCTTACAACACCAAACTTATCATTAAAAAAACATGTGAAAACTTTAATTTAAGATTCACCTTAAGCTTGTTTTTCTTATTATCTGGGTTTTAATGTGCAAGTAAATACAGCGTATCTCACTATTTTTTGTATTTTGAACATATTCAGTACAGTAGGTACTGGTGCTGATACACTGTCTGAAAACAAAGTACACTAACTTTTGTTCCCAGAGCTGTGTAAATATGACAGTACAGCATAGTACACAGGGACAAACGGTACAAAGAAAGGTATAAAAGTACACTTTTCTCAGGGCGGTAATAATAGCAGAGAGTGATATCAAAATATTTCTTTTGCATATTGTACTTGTACTGTAGTAACACTGCTGTACAATGTATCTAACAAAACACCGCAGGAAAATGCACACCTACTTTAGCGAGGTGCTGGCTCACAGGCAGACAACAACAAAAAAAAGAGAACGGGAAAGTCACAACCATGATGCAATTATTTATCTCAACATGTAGAGCTTGACACTTCTACAAACTGCCCTCTTCATGATAAAATACAAAAAAGGACCTGACTGGCATTTATACTAACTAGGACAGGTGTTTCAAATCAGCACAATCAACTTGAAAGGCCAAACTGAAGAGGGCCTGAAATAAAAACATGTGCGCTTTTCAAGAAACCAAACAAGCACACACTAGAAAAATACAGCATAAAATTCAAAATAGAAAACATTTTAAATTCAAATTAGGGAAAGAATACACAAAAAATAAATACGTTTTGTGTATTTATTTGACCCTAAATGCGGAACTGACACTGATTAAATATGTAGATATTGATTTGTATTGTGTGGATCCTTCCCTACTTTTGTGAGTGTGTGGCTTTTCAGTTTTATCTAAGCATCTAAAATCCGCAGACTGCCATCACAATCAAAAGTAGAAGATTACATTTTAAGAACTGGGCACGAGTCTGTTACAACGTGGTTGAAGTTGTGCTTTAGAAGCGGGCGTGTCAGTGAGTGGGCTCATGTTTGTGTGTCTATGAGTAAGAGCCTCAGCAAATCTGACACACAAATAACGTGAGCCAAATACAAACATGATCACTTGTTGCTCAGGGGAGAAAAAAAGGGTATATCGAGAAGCATCTACGCAGCCTGAGCTTTCTAGCTGTTCCAATCAGTCTAACTACTTACTGACTGAAAACATCACAGGTCAGTGCCAGCTAGAAAACAGCAAGTCAGTTGAGATTGAAGGTAGAGAGCTCTGAACAGTTAGCTTTAGCTGTAATGCCTTTTCAGAGGATATATTATTGTGCTGAGGAGCGCAGAGCGATAGAGGGTGCAAATATTGGTCCCTATTCTGGCATGAAATTCCACTTGTGTTTCTGCCTGCTATATTATTCTGCTATTGTTAACACAAGGCTTTTTATTGCATTCATTGGCAGAGGCGCACATACAGACATCGCCAACCATCACATTAACACTTTGTATCTATGTTGGGCCTGGTGAGTACAGTACGAGGGGCTTTCCTTTTACTTGGTTGGAGAAGGCAGGTGGCAGCAGGACTAGTCAAGTCAAGTCAAGTCAATTTGATTTATATAGTGCCAAATCACAGCAGAAGTTGCAAATCTTGCAAGAGGGCGCAGTGGCTGTAGGAAAATAAACACACAAACATACTGCATGTTCCACACACCTGGAGCCGTCTTGAGCCTCACAAAATATATCACGACATTTCTTCTTAGAGCAAAACTACCACACAAACCTAATTTCTTATGGATAATCACATTTGAAAATGGGATTGTTAAGGGAATAGCAGAAATGCAATCACATAAACTGCTAAAACAGGCTACTGCTTTTACACGGGATATGGGTCATTGTCATTATGTAATTGTGTGTAAGTGGTGTTGATTTGTATTGTCACTATCTGTATTTTTACGTGGACCCCAGGAAGAATAGCTACTGTGATTCAGCAGCTAAAGAGGATCCAAATACACAAACAAGCAAACAAAATTTGCAATAGTGGCATTGCTGTGCGCATGTAAACATATCCTAATAATACTAACTGAATGCAGGGTGCTTATTGATTATTTATCGTAAACAACTACAGACAGAAAACTGTGTGGACACCCTTCTCTTGTGACATCGTTTAGTGCACTTCATTATGCATGGAAAGGAACGTCATCTATGCTTTGAAGCATATTTGGGTGCTGTATTTTTCCCCCAGTTTTCTCATAAGAGAAGCCAACATGACTGTCCTTGCAGCTCATCAGTAAACTATTGCCTGCTTTTGAGTGAGATGAGAGGAGCTGATTTGTTTAGCCAAGCTGCCCAGACTCCACCTGCTGATAATTTATTCCTAACTAACAATATATTCATCCTGTTGCAGCCCCCTTTTCCGGATTGTGCCACGCTCTGCCAGGATTGCACTTGTGCATGTGTACATCTACTTGGGCTTTGCACTTATATGTTTATACAGAGCAGAGGTGTAATTTACAAATCACTGTCTCTTCTTTCACAAGTTTCAGCTGAGTCACTCCTTCTTCAGCCTTTTGTTTTAAAAGTTTTAAAAACAGAAATTCTGAACCTACAATTAACCTATGAATGAAATTAAATAGTTAATGAATAATCTGTTAGAGGTGTATGACTGCATGTCAAGGTCATTGGCATGTAAAATGTTAAGAATGAATGAGTATATACAGACAGAAGAACCTCGCAACCCACACTGACCTGTACGACCGCCTCCTAATCATGAATATGTATAAGAATATGAGAAGAGAAGAGACATCCATAATAATAACACACAGACCTTGAATATGTCTCAATTTAGTGGCGTAAAAGTCAGAAACCTTGACCCTAATCATCTCAGGTCAAAACATTAATGTTAATGTCACTGTGTCAATTTAAATTCACCTTTGGCCTAAAAAATCATGAGCTTGATAAAACAGCAGTAAAAGGGTTCATTACTATATTTCATAAATTAGAAGGTTGTTTTTATTAATTTATCATGAGAAAATCAACAGCATATATTCACACTGTTTCACCGGGTAATGAAGGCTACATCCACAATTGTGATGCAGCAGTGCCCACTTCTTATATTTCCTCTTCAAATTGACCTGGGATGAACCCACATTTGATGTTAGTCTGAGTAGCTCAACATTTATCTGAACTGGCTCCATAAAGCTGCTCTCAACCTTTGGGTTTAATAATGTTTAGCTTTTGTGTTAAAGGGTGAACACGGGATGATTATTACAGAATTATAACAGCACTGACGGTGGCTTGCATTGACTATTTATGCTCATATCAATCTTTTGAATACTTGGACATAATCTTAGCTTGTTGCATATTTTTGTTTTTTACATTAACTGCTTGAAGGGTGACCAAATAAAGACTTTCTAAAGATACTCCACTTCGCCCACACGCTTGTGTTGAATTTGTATTGTAAACTTTGCAGTGAAAACTTTTAATGAAGTATAAGATTACATTTGCAATTAGTTTACTTAAAGGATGTCTTTATTATCTTTACTGGTGATATTTATGAGACTACAGCTGCCGACCTGTGAATAGTGACAACCAAGGGACACCAGCAGGCTAAAGAGGTCAAACGGAGGTTGAGCATGTGTTCATTATCCTGTGACTGACATGGGATTTATGTGTAGAAGTGCTATGAGAGAGGGGAGACTGACACACACTTTCACAACCACATATTTAAACTGGTCACAGACTTTCACTGCCAACCTCTAGGCCACTGCTGCCCCCAGTTACACATGCAGATGTTATATTTTGAATTTGTGTTTTTGCGAAAAGGATTAAAGAGTAAGAGAAAAAGAGTAAAGGAAACCCAGCAAACTTTTGGAAAACGGTTATCACATAATCCTACTTCATCCTTACCCATTGAAATTGTTCAAGATTCTACCACGATCTTAGTTGGAAAGAAAATATGTGATGCATTCAATGAACACTTTATTTCATCAGGTTATTTATTTAAAAATGTCTCTGTCTCTGATCATGGTGCATACTGCTGGACAAACAAATTAGGCACTCAGACCTTTTCATTGAAGCCTTTTACGAATCTTGAAGTGTTTAATGCTCTTTGTTCTATTGATCCAAAGAAGTCCACTGGGGCTGATCAGTTAGAGCCAAGGCTTTTATTATTAGCAGCTCCATTGCTAGTTGAATGCTTAGCTTATATTTTTAATCTGACTGTGGTAACAGAAAGCATCCCTGACCTTTGGAAGACAGCCTACATCCTACCTTTGCATAAACAGGGTCCGTCCAATGAGCTAAATAATTAACAGCCAATTTCTAAACTATCACATCTAGCTAAAGTGTTAGAGAAACTGGTAAACAATCAGGTGAGAATATTTTTATCTCAAAATCAATCAGGATTTAGAGCTAGGCATAGTACTGTGACAGCAACATCAAAAGTCTTGAATGATGCTTCTAGTGCATTAGATAAAAAGCAGGATTGTGTCGCCCTTTTTATTTTATCTAAGGCTTTCAATACTGTTGATCATCAAATTCTTTTGAAACACCTGGGATCTATTGAATTAGATGAAAAATCATGTAATTGGTTTGCAAATTATCTCAGTAGTAGAACACAAGCTGTTGTGGCTGTCCAGCTTTATGAGTGTTAACAAAGGTGTGCCACATGGTTGTATTCTAGGACCACTTTTATTCACAATTTTTATAAATTAATTAGGCTTTGTAATTTATATGCACTCTCCTTAAACCTCTCAGTGCAGTCTATCATTCCACCCTTAGATTCATAACTGGAGACTGCAATCTATTTATTTACAAAGCACTAATTGGCGAAACTTCCTGGGTATCTCACGTTTTTTTTAAACTATTGATCATTTTCACACTGCACTAGGTCCCATACTATTCATCATGTTAGTACAGAGAGTGGGAACCTGGCTTTTAAATACTACTGCTCCACACAAGTGGAAGAATCTGCAGAAGCTTGTAAAATTAGACAAGCTAATCCCTATTAATCAATTTAAATCTCTTTTGACTGACAGAGAGCAGTGTGAATGCATGTGTTTTCCTAAATTGATGTTGTCCCTTATGTTGATGTATTTGGCCTGTTGTATAATCTGTTGATGTATACTGTAAATTTCGCTTTTATTGTTTTTATATGTACTGTAATCAGGGCACCCTTGTTAAATAAAGGATATAATAAATAAAATTTCACCAAGACCAATCAAATCTGGGATAGTAACTTGACACGTGACACTACCTAACTCCTCTCTTACCTCAACAAATTGCATCTGAGTACTGGAACAGACAAGAAACCGGTTTGAATTTAATTAAATGTGCTGCCAATGTAAACAATACATTTCAAATATAATTTTGCAGCTATAAAGTAGTGCACAATCTAATAAATTTAAATGCTCATCTACAAACTAACTGACATACAGTATACTAATGCAGCTGCCATAGCCCAGCTATACAGCTGAGAAGTTTTGGCATTTTTGCTTAAAACGTGATTTTAAGAACTGATTGATTATTGAAATTGTTGCTAATTAATTTAGTCTTTCGACTGATCGAGTAAAGTTCATCCAAAGTAAAATTTGCGGTATCGGAGTACCAGTCAATACAGAGCATTAGCTACAATTGTAAATATCTATTGTATACAGCATTCATTGCAATATTTTTTGTATTTTACACATAGCTTTCACTTTTATTGTTAAAAATATAAACAGATGAGTCCACATTATCAACCAACTGATATGAGAGATGTGAGAATATTATCAGCATTTTCTCTGAAAGTGCATTTGCAGATCCAAATCAAGGCCACATTAAGGTTTTGTCACTGGAACAGTGCATCAACTTCAGCACAGCGCCTCTCTGACCTTGTTGAAACCACGTTTTTTCCTGACAATTACAGCACAGTATTAGGCTTTTGTCCTGTGCCATGCCGGGGTGGCCTTGCTGCCTGTATCCAGCTTCTCCTGTGTGAATGACAGCTGATAAAAGCCCTGGGCTTTTGCTGGCGTCACTGCCACTATGTAATTCCACTGCAGGGGAGTGCTTTTAGCTATGAAGCCCACTGCCACAAGAGCACTAAAGACACAGGCACAAACCCTCGCCAAATTGCCCTTAAGCTCCAGAGACATTTCATCTGACATTTTATTGACAGACACAATTGTCACTATTCTCACTGTGTGTTATTTATTGTATTGCATCAGTAGCCTTGTATGTACCACCACCGACACTGAAGCACAACAGCGAGAGATAAGGCTGGTAACTGGTGCATCAAGAACAGCCACCCTAATTATGAGGGTCCGCATTAAAATTTTAAAACGAAAACAAGATGACAATAAAGCCTCTCAAGTCAATAATGCACCAAGGCAGCACAGTACAAAATTATTTTCAACAAGCCAGAAACCTTAAGTAAAATACTGAACCCAGCGTATTTATGCTTGCAAAAGCGCGCATGTGTGTGTGTGCGTGCGTACGTGTGTGCAAGAGAGAGAAAGAGAGAGAGACCTTGAGTGCAATGGGAGGAGTTGATGCTGCAGCATTCAGGGAGGGAAAGCAAAGCTAACTGTGAGTCAGGCTCTCTCTTTTCGGCCCTTACCTCCCTCCTTGCACTTCCACTCTCCCCTTCTCCTCCCTCTCTCAGCCCTTAAGCAGCTGCCTCCACTTATGCAGGGCACATTTCAGATGACAGGAGGGAGGGAGAAAAAAGGGGAGGAAGGGAATGATGGAGGGAGGGAGGGTAAAAGGAGGAGCACTGGGGGAGGGAAACAAAAGGTTGCACGATGATTGCACAACGATTCAAAAGCTGCTGAAGGGGGACATTCCAGCCTAGGTGAGGATGCTTCCCCCACCTCCCCACCTCCTTCTCCTCCCACTCTAAAAGCCCATGCCTCTATACATCAAAGAGGAGAAGGTTAACCGCTAGACACAGTAACCTCTGTAATAGAACTGTTTTCTAATGACCATCAAAGAGTGTTTACTACCTCTGGGCCTGTGATTAATGGCTGTATGCACAGGCAACCTCCTACTGTATTTCACAACCTCTCCTCGTGCTCGACACAGAGATGGTGAGAGAGAAAATGACAGCTGGGATGGACGAGTCCAGAGCTTCCTGGATGCTCCTGAAGGATCTTTTAGGACATGACCAGCTTGCTCTCCTGACCACTTCTATGACTAATTAGTGTCTAATGTCAAAACACAACAAAAAAGGGATGTATTGACAGTCTTGTGAAAACACTATACTAATGATTTTACAGATTATACTGGACAGACGATGACGCAGCATTGGGACTGATTCAAAACACTTCAGGTTGGTTTTGAATCTATGGAATAAGATTGAATAAATGGCTATTTTTTCACTTGATTAATTGATTAGTTGTCGACTATTAAATTAATCAGCAAGTATTTTGATAATCAATTAATCTTTTTCAATCATTTTTTAAGAAAAAAAAGTCAAAATTCTCTGATTCTCTGATTTAAATCTGAATATTCTGTTTTTTTCAGTCTTCTATGACAGAAAACTGAATATCTTTGGGTTGTGGACCGTTGTCACATCATCTTGGGCTTTGGGAAGCAGTGATCGACATTTTTAACCATCTTCTGACATTTTATAGACCAAACAACTAATCAGTTAATTGAGAAAATAATTGACATCAATCAATAATGAAAATAATCGTTGTTGCAGCCCTAATCAGTATCTTTGTTGGTTACCTCAAGCTGTAGGTGTTAATACAAATTCTGAGCTACAAAACCTCAATGTTTTCAATGACAGCGCATTTTACTTCAATTGTTTTTGATGGTTTATTAAAACACGAGAGGAGAATTTTCTCAGCCCAAAAATGTTTAGTTTATCTGAAAAATGCAAACTCACCAAATGTGGAGATACATGGTTTTTCACAGGACTGAAAAGCCATTGAAACATCACATTTGAGACTCAACAAAAACAAACAAATGAAGATGATGCTCTGAAAATGCCACTTCTTTGTGACATTATTAAATATCCCTTCTGTACTATTTTGGCCAATTCACGAACGGCATCGAGTGCTAGACACTGATGCAATTACTGTTTATCAGTGAAGATTGCACCAAAATCAAGAGCAACATGCTGTTACATTTCTTTTAACACTAGAATGTGTATTTAAAACAAATTGAAGGCTCGATACACGTTGTGTAATTGCAGTGCGCCAGTCCTTGTTTAGAAACTGCTCTCTCGCTAATGGATTTAATATCATGTATTCATTTTACTGCAGATATTTTTCAGATGTCATGTAATTATCTAAGCATTTTAAATACTGACTGACAGCATGTCGGTGCTAAACAACTTGTATTTTAAAACTTAAAACTTTTATTAGGTTGTAACAAACTGTAAACATTTCACTGCAGAATCTTGTGTGATCATCGGTGACAAAAGGACAGTGAAGTTGTTACACTGTAAGGTCTGCTTCCCTTGACAACTGTGTTGATGGATGAGAATTACAGACGACTAACACTGTGACTGCATCAGCTACCAGAGAGGAAGCTGAGGTCATTCCCCCAACTGCCTCTATCATTTTGTGAAAAGCCAGCGTTAAGCAGGAAGGAGGCCGCAGGACAGATGCAGGACGGGCCGCTGTGGCCTGAAGTTACTGTAGCTGCACAAATCATCCCAAGTTTGACTGATAGCCATTTTATTTTGAGCTGCTTACTGAGATTTTTTACTATTTTATAACATAAAATAACTCACAATAATACAACAGATCTATCATATTGTCATATTGGTTTGTGGTTCGTGGACTGTAAATTCTATTTTGAGATTTAATTTTCTGCTACTCAACAAAAGAGGTTTGTTGTAAGAGCAAGTTATATTTTGTTCTCTAATTAACTCTAATTAATCTAAATAACTAAGATAGTATCACAGTTGCATTATTATTAAGATTATTATTATGATTATTATTATTATTAAGGCATTTTGAAAATTTAAATGAAACTTTTCTTGGATATACTGTATATGCTAAAGCTAGCCATAATCATGTCACTTTTAAAAAATGTAATTGTACGACTGTCTCAGATCAAATATTTATAGTTCACAAAATAACTTATCTTAATAATCTTCATACAGAATTAAAACATGATTTAAAGCTGCTGTGCGGGACTTTTGTCTCCCCCTTCTGGCAGTGAGAGTAATTACAAAAACATTGTCAACATGCTTACATTATAGGTTCTGGCGTAGCCTGCTCCGTCGTTACTGTTGAGGCTGTAAAACATTGGATAAATTGTTTTGAGCATTACACAACCGCCGCAAAATTACTTGTTTCACTATCAGAATTTGATCCAGTTGGTCCGATAACATTTGGAAAGTCTAGAAGAGCTGCATGATTAAATAATTTTATCCCCATTCAAGTTAGAAGAGAGCTAAGCAGAAGTTAGCCAGCTTGGCCGGCGGAAGTCTCTAGTGCACATGCTCTGCCCATAGAGCATGAGCAGTATGCATTCATCCGGCCAGCGCGGGAATGTCAAACCCGACACCAGATTAAAAACGCTGTACACTGTGAAATACAGAGATTTATCTGGCAGTGATAGGCTTAATCAGCATTGTGTGAACTCGTTAGGCAAGGGTTCGAATGTAACAGACGTTCATTTATTATTATTATTTATATGTAAAAGTTCCGTACTGCAGGTTTAAAAGAATAGTTTTAAACATTTTAGGAATTTTGCTTATTTACTATCTTTCTCTGAGAATTAGATGAGAAAATATACCACTCACACCTGTATAGAGGAGCCAGCAGGCAATTAGCTTAGCTTAGCACAAAGACTAGAAGCAAGGGGAAACAGCGAGGCTTGCACTCTCAAAAGTTTAAAAATACTCCTACCAATATTATTTACATATTTGAATCGAGTGTGCTGTGACATTAATCATGGTCAAACGCTCATGACCGTTCGATGTGTAATTGCGAGTTGGATTAGCATTAAGAAGTTTTGTTTGTTTTTTTCACAAGCTGAATCTGAACACAACACCTTAAAACCTGCAGTATCAGTATTTTTTACATTAACATTGAATGAAACCACTCGGTGTAATGTGAAAGGGTCACTCGTGGTGCTGTAATCACAAAAATTATCACCCAATTCTGCAGCTCTACTGACCATTTCAGCGCCCTCTTTTAACACTTAGCTCCGTGTTTTGGTTTTTCATCCCACACATTTACTGTACAGGTCAGTCTGAGCGACTTTCATCGACCCCCTCGGGCAGATTTTTCAAGCTAAAAAGCTTTGATAAACCCACTGTACCTGCCCAGAGCCAAACAGCAGAAGTTAGCGACTAGCAGGTGAACAAAGTCAAGCATAGAGCAATCTGAGGAGTTGAGAGGGACAAAACTAGAGCTAAAAGGAGAATGGATACTGAACCTACAGGTCAGACGGACAGAAACATGACTCCAAATGAATGCTAATGTTGCTCCGTGTCTGCTAGATGTGAACGTTTGCTAACATGTTAGCCATGACATGTGGTGGTGGTCTATCTGTGCACTTTATTTAGGTAATTTTCTGCCCCTTGTGGCCAAAAATCGAATAATTCAGCTTTTAGGTTCTTTAGACTGAATGTTTGAAAGTTACCAGGTGTTGCAACAGTCCAGCCTAAATGAACTATGAATACTACACCCTTGCAAAGAAGGCATAATAACACAACGTAGCAAGCGAACATTACTGTCAACAAGTCACAACATCAGTAATATGTGAGGGTAAAACCAAAGAGCAGACAGACTGCTGATTAAATCTGTAGTCTTTTATCAGTCACTCAACAGTCAGAGTGTCCATAGTGGTTCTCAGGTGTCAAGAAATGAATGAAAAATAACTCTGGAATACCCAGTAGATGTGCAGCATCTAACAGAAAGCCAGCCAGCATGCAATAAATTGGAAGGGGTCATTAAAACCTAAAGCTCTACTTGAGTGCTACTTCACTTTCTTTGGAAATAATTGCAAATGTTTTTTTTTTCTAAATATTTTTGACGATTTAATGACGCACTTTCAGGTTACTTTGAGAATCTGGAGCACAGAAGGGTCACTAACTAATTTATTCATTCAAGTAAGGGAGGCACATTTCTAAAATGACTTTGTTTTCATCGACAGACAGAGCGTGGTTTCTTGAGTTTCTTCCTTTATTTCTCTAAGTATAAGTATTGTTCAGTGCCTCCATCATTCACAATTCCATTGGTGAAAAAATAAAATAACTTTATGGGATGAGAAGCCACAAGAAATCTGCACTGTTTGAGACATCAAGGAATAGAAAATATGACTAACAAGAAAGCATTCAGGGGGCAAATATTTTCCATCTTTGGCTTCCCAATCACCTCCTTTTCTGGCACAATAAATGTCCCGCTAATACACTCCACAGTCTCTTGAGTCAAGACAAAAGCAGATCATTGATAGCAGCTCAATAAGTGAGCATGGAGGTCTGTCGAGGGCTTTGAGGAATTTCCAGTCAATACATGACCATAATGGATTGCACATGGCGCTTTTTAAAACTGTATTTTAGTGCTGAAATTGCAGTAGCAGGAAACTTCTGCACTACTAACCACACTAAGATACAATAACAGTGATGAAGACGCAACAGAGTTATGAATAATAAGCAGCTGATAAATAGTTGATGCACGTTAGTGATTTTTTTTTTGTATATTTCTCTTTCAGTTTTTCTTGAAATCTAATAATAATGATCTGGGGAAAGGGATATATTTTATCCATCAGATATTACGCCCTTATTATTTTTCTCTTTACATCAAGATCTTTTATCAGTATTTTGTTTTTCATCCACATCACAAAATTCATTCCATTACTCTCACAGCAAAGATTTCCCTTTGTTCTCGGAGCCACAAATTATTTCCCCGTTGCCTCAGAAGGCGACTCCTTTACTTGGCTTCAAAAACCAAAGGACACAGGCAGGCGGGGGGTGGGAGGAGGCAGGGGGTGGGGTGGGGGGGTTGAGGGGGGGGGAAGGGGTCTAGAGGACAGCAGGAGAAGAAAGGAGATACACAGAGAAAAAGAGAGGATGGGAAAAGGGAGGGCAGAGGGAAAAAGCCAGAGAGTGAGAGAGACAAGACAGGGAAATGTGAAGGGTGTCAGTCAGAGCAAGAGTGTGTGTACAATGTGTGTGTGTGTGTGTGTTGAATGGTGAGGACATGGGACAAAACCACGGCCCCTCTGCCCTTCAGACCCTCTACAAACTCAAATCTCAATATTCACCCACCCGCTCTTGTTGCTAATACGCTGCCTTCCTTTGAAATTTGTTTTCCCTTTTAAATTCATTGATGTTATTAGTTTTTGAAACCCGGCTTAGAGGCTTATTGATAGGCTGCGCAGATGGAAATATAAATGGCCTCGGAATCTCTTATGAGAGCGAACAATAATTCTTGTCTATTGCTCCTGTGAAGTTGCAGCACATCTACAACACACGATCCGCCAGGGGGGAGTTTCTGTGTTTTCCTGCATTGAGACACTCTTGCACATTGCAGTTTGGACCACAGTGTTTTCAGTGGCCTTTTCCAATATTAAATAAAAACCCTGCATTCCTGTGAAACACTTAATCAGGCGGTATGGAATCAGTGAGAGCAGTAAAAGGAGCACACTGTCACGGCTTTAATGTGTGTCTCTCTGTGTTCTGGAAGGGGGGTTAGCCTCTCTGATGTGCCACAGCTGAAATTGGCAGGCTATCAGTCACAACCCTGTAACACAATGTACAGCATTTCTAAACAGTATAAAGAGATATGACAGCCAAGAAGGCAGAGAGACAGATTGAGGGAGGGAGGGAGGGAGAGAAAAGATGGAGACAGAGTGCAAAACAGAGCGAGAGTGAGAGAAATGCCATTTTTAGAACCCTGATGTGTAAGTCTAAATGTTTTCCTTACAACTGGGTCAGAACAGCACATTATTCGAGACTCAGAAAACAAGCATTTAGTCTGGTGACACCATCAGATCCAGCTCTTGGTGCAGCAGGTCAAATTTGTCATCAGAATAACAGAAACATCACCGTCACGGTCTTTAAGCGATACCGTATTGTGTCTAAACGTAGGAGAAGCCTCCGGGAAGTTGGCAAGATGTTTGGAGGGGGAACGAGCTTTTTCAATGGATAAATGAGAACAAAGCCAGGTCTGCCTCCCTGTTGGTAATCAGACCTATTGATTAGTGGCTGTGTGGGTCTGTGAGGGGTCGCAGAAGCCTGGGAGCCAGTGGCTGTGTGCATATGCACAGGGGTATTAGCAGCGCTTATTCTCCAGGCCTGTGGGACAATGCAGCCTCTGAGCGAGGTGATTAAAAGACCCGAGCTATTGAGCTCCTCCAATCAATGCCCTCCTGTGCTACTGGACAGAGCCGGAGGCCACTTCCTAAACAACAGACTCACACACTATCACTTCCCCATCCTACCATTTCCCTTCCCCCCAAATCTTAAATCCAAGCCAGCTTCGTTAAGTGTTGGGGCCAAAGGGGGCCAAATCCCCATTGCTCTGCTGTATTGCTCGCCTTGACCACACCACATTGCAAAGGGACTTGCCATTTTCATCATGTGCAATAGCCAATTAAACAAATCTAATACTGGAGAGAGGAAGGGGGTGTGGGATAAAAGTAGGAGCTTTTCATTTAAATGGATAAGGTTAATGAGTTATTTGTATGGTTGGCGTATTCCAATTGTTTAAAAGGTTAGGCGCATCTACACAGCTGCCCTTTGGAGTGATCTCCTCCGTTTCACGCTCCCTCAAGCAGTGGTAATGAGAGGTCACTATGCACCACGAGGGCCCTGAGAGCCAGCAGCCCCGGCCAGACAACCACAGCCGCCGTCATATTACTATTTCCTCAAAAATAAACAGGCCTTGCAGAGAGGAGCAGGTCACTTCAACCCTTTCTCTTAACCTGCATCTCTCTTTCTCCGTCTCTCTCTCTCTCTTTCAATATCCTGACAAGTGGTCTGCTCTCAGCTTGCCGTGACCAGAGAACACTCCTTCCTCTTGTTTTTTTTTTTTTGTAACATCCACTTTCATATTTTCAATAACTGCAGGATCCTATTTTTGTTTCCTAATGGAGCCTCTCTCTCTCGTTTTTCTTCTTTCTTGTCTCTAAATTCCATTTCAGAGAACGGGCCTGTCTTCTTTACATCTGCCACCATAATCAGACCTGCTATTTTTTGTCAGTGCTTGTCTCATCAACACCTCGGGTTAATCCAGTCAAAAATATCACATATTGCTGACACATAATCAGTCATGGAAAATATAACTCAATCACAGCATGATTATGGAATAACATACAGGCAAGGAAACATATACAGACGGGTGACAAATTAAAGGAAAAACCAACATACAGTGTCTTAGTGAGCTGTTGGGTCACGACGTGCCGCCAGAACAGCTTCAAGGCGCCTTAGCATTGATTCTACAAGTCTATGAAACTCTAAACGGAGGGATGAACACCATTCTTCCAAAAAATATTCCCTCATTTGGTGTTTTGATGATGGTGGTGTAGAGCGCTGTCTAACACATTGGTCCAAAACCTCCCATAGGTGTTTAATGATGTCTTTCCCATAGATCTAAATGCAGATGTCACTTTGGTCACTGTTCCTATTGAAACACCAGCCAGCTGAGCATTCTTTGTGACTGCAAACCGTGCCCCAAAAATGAACCCTCTTCCAAAGTCACTTACATCTTTTCCTCTTGCCATCTTGATGCAAAATCAGAATCAACTGGGCCTGCTCAGTATTTTTATACATGCCACAGAGCATGATTGGATGTTAATTGCTTAGTTGTACCATGCAGTGCACCTGTGTGGAAGCATCTGCATTCGTTATGTTTCTCCACTCATTTATTCAGGTTTTGCCTTTAATTTGTCACCCATCTGTATATCAGGCCAATTTGAAACTGTCCTCCCAAGAAAAACGACAGAATTAGTCGTTTCAGCAAGTGCCTCAAAACGACATATGTTTATGTTCAAGTGCCAAAGCCCTCTAGTGGCCATAGTAATGATGACAGGAGGAATCACGAGAGCAAATAACGTGGTTATAGAGCGTCAAAGTCCACAAAGCGAGGAGGTTAGGATGGATGGATGGGCCAACAAAACATAAGACTTTAACACATTTCCAACAGCAAGTCAACCTACATGTAGGTTAGTTTTAAACTATGGCCGTGTCCGAAATCACTACCTATAGTGCACTGTAATTACTGTCCGCCATTTAATTTGAGTGCCCAAATTCTGAGTGTGTAAATTTATCTTCTACATAGTGCCCTCAAAAGGTCCACAATGGAACAGAAAAACTTCCTGCTGACAATCCCACAATGCAATGTTCCATGCGACTCTGCAGCTATCAGTGATGATGCAAAATGTCGATGATTAAAAGTGTCTCAATTTACTACCACGATGCTTGTTTCCTTACCCTTACCGAGAGGTTTTTGTGCCATAGCATTATCACATCATAAAATGTATGTACTGTAATTTTAAATTTGTAACTGTTTTGGCACCGACAAATTATGTCCTGCTGCTTCTATGTGTCACTCTGGAGTGAATGTACCAACAAACATATTTTGTCATTTAATTTGGACGACAATCTCCATACTGGTTCTTGTTCTAGGCATTAACTTGTGTTGGTGAGAATCATGAGAAAATGCTTTGCTTGATTTAAAGCTATTGATTTGGTAATTATTTCATAAGCCGGTATGTCCAAATACAGGCACAGAAAAGCCCATATCACAGGCAGCCAGGCAGCCTGGGGTGTGTTGCTGTCAGGTTTGCCAGTGTGAGCGGACAGAGGCGGTGGGCTCTGCTTAAGACAGAGTATTGGACAAACACAAACAAACGAGGCAGCGGCCACTGTGACTCAGTGCTCTAATGAACCAGCGTATTGACTTGCTGGCTTTCTCTTTCTCTCTGCCTCCATGTCTCTCTCTCACACACACATTCTGCCTCACTCACTCTCTCCCTCTGTCTGCTGTGTTTGTATGGATCCCAGCTGCCATTCGGAATACCAATTACTGTAGGCCCAGGAGTGGGGGAAGGAGAGGGAGAGAGAGAGAGGGAAGGGGAGACTGAGAGAGAGAAAGAGGGATGGTAGGGAAGGAAGGAGGAAAAAAGAAAAGAGGGAAAGAGAGAGGCGGAGCCGTGGGGATGGGGAGGGAAAGGGTTGGCTTGCTGGCAGGCGATCCAGGAGGCTTGTCCTCACTTAGTGGCCAGGAGAAGCAGCTCAGAGTTGTGGATGATGGCGAGGAGGAGGAAGAGGAGAACAGGGGGGTCTTCCCTGATGCTGTGGCATCAAAACGTGTCTCCATGTGAGACGCTTACATCCCTGATGCTGTGACACTCCTGCAGCTGACGTACAAGGAGGGAAAATCAAAGGGTCTTTTTTGTCTTTTTTTTTTTTTTGTGGTCTGCCACAAATAGGTGCACCGCTGCACAGGGAGGGACGGGAGGGGGTGGGGGGTGTCGAGTGTTTCACAGGGAAAAGTAACATTTTCCCTGCGAATTCCTGGGACGAAGCTGGGCGCTACAGCTCCTATTACAAGATATTTGTATTTGATAAAGGGATTTGGACCGTGGAGAGCTTTTGGTCCCAATGACACACCTTCTCTCCCTCT
The DNA here is from genome assembly GCA_038419695.1 of Scomberomorus guttatus. Classification (NCBI taxonomy): domain Eukaryota; kingdom Metazoa; phylum Chordata; class Actinopteri; order Scombriformes; family Scombridae; genus Scomberomorus; species Scomberomorus guttatus. The sequence continues at coordinate 19,470,870 of CM076452.1, read as the reverse complement.
CCCTTTCTCCTCTCTTCGCCATCCACCGCAACAATTCTCATGACAACCATAATGAGCATGCTCACATTCTGCACGATACCACTAATTTGAGAAATTTCCAGCACAAAGACATAATTAGACAAACTAATTAGACGAAGACTTCGCTGCACAGAGATCCTCCGCAGTTCAACTCATCCGCCTACCTGCCGAAGACTAAAATAGGAAGCAGCCGTCAAGCCCATCCATGCTTATTCCCCTCAGTTAGGGCAGTGAGATGTTTGTGAGATGGCGCACAAGGGAGAATAACATGATCTCTCCCAAGGGCTGCAGTCGCTCCTCAGCAGCAGTACAGCAGGATCTTTGTTGTGGCTTTAGTGTCACATAGCGCTAACAGGTCTTACCCAGCCACAGATTGTCTTCCTATTTATATCTGAGGCAGCGACATTGTCTAGATGCTGCGAAAAAGCCACTGTGTAAGACATATTAATAAATCAGAGAGAGGTACTCAAATGTGCCATGAACACTTAAAAATACACAGAGTTCCGGTTGAGGTGTTCATAGTGAGCTATAGGTGAAGTGGCGGGTTTTCTAATGAAGACTATGACGAGAGTACTTAGAGAGAGTTGGAGAGGCGAGGGAGGTAGAAAGGTAATTGATTTTAAAAGTGATGGGAAAACCCACAGGTCTCAGGAGGGAGCAGCAAACCGTCTCGATGGATACAGAAGCCCCAGCTGCCTCCAAGAATAATGGAATTAATTCTTAGTCTGATTTAAATACATTTTATAATGGGAACTTAAATTAACATTTCCTAAAGCCCCCAGAGAGGGAGTCAAAGTGTAAATTGTTACAAATTTTTTTTTTTTACTTTTCTCTCGACAATGGAGCCTTTGTCCTCAGAATATGTGTTACTTGTAGGCACTCTGTGTTATCCAAATAGCAGTGTTCACTCACTATCATTTTTGTACAGGGTAAGATGAAAAAAAAGCATAAATACTGTCATTATTATACGCATGCGGGCTGGCTCGTACGTACACAAAACAAACTCCCATGCCCGCATAGAAGCTCAAGGGTCCAAATAAGATTTGTCTCTGTCTCTACATGCGTACGTACACATTTATATTTCCAAACGCTTGGCAGGCTGTCACTGCATTCACTGTGGAGTCTGTAGGCAGATTTGTAAGTGTATCTGAGAGAGAGACAGACTGGTGTTTGTTACTGCTAATTTTGTGTCAGGTCACTAAGTCCTGGTAGACTCGGTGCACCTTGGGATTAACAATGAGCACAGAGGGCTTCTCTAAGCACTGGCTGCCCCTAAAACAGATCATTCATATGCATACATACACACACACACACACACACATTCACAATGCACATAGATACCTCACCCCACCTCTCCAGAGGCCTCATCACTGGAGCCAAAACATTGCAGCAGCATACATCTTTGATAGTGAGTTTTAAACCTATTAGATCATATGGCTATAAAGTATGCATGCAGACCGTACACTAGCTCTCCCCTGAAAAAGACTTTCTCTCAATGGAATTACCTGCATAAATAAACCATAAGCAAATCCCAAATAGTGCACACAAAAGGCAAAAAAGGCGCAATGATACACAGGCATACACACACCTCAGAGACAGATCTCAAAGGAGCAGGTTATACGCAACGTAATTTGAATATAAAAGGAAAATACCTGGTGTTGTGATGCTCCCTAAGTATTTAGCTCATAGTGACAGAAACATCGCTGTATCATAACTGTGACAGAAATGGCAAAAATATATATGGAAGTACACTTGAAGTAAGATTACTGGAAACTATGGATGAGGAGCAAGTACATACTGTACTACATGCTGTATAAGACGCCACCATAGATTTGTTAGGAATGGTAATCATTTGAAGATTTCTGAACTGACTTTGTAAGACCAACTTTGAGGAATATAAAAATGTTTCTCTACAAAAACCTTTTTTTTTTTTTAAAATTAGCCCAAATTTTCTACTGTTTTCAATACCGATTAATCTACGAAGATAATACAGTTTATAAAATGTCACACAACAGTGAAAAATGGCTATCACAATTTCTTAGACCCCATGGTGACTCAGATTGCTTGTTTGTGTAACTAACAGTCAAAAAATCTGAAGATATATTTAGTTTATTATTGAATAAAACAAATACAAGCAGCAGATCCTCAACAATTTAGCAGCTGGAACGAGGAAATATTCTGCTTTTCTTCTTGAGAAATTGGATCAGCAAAATATGTAACTATTTGAAATAAAAAAGCACCAAACAAAATTAAATGCTACACTGAAAAATAAATGTGGTACTTTATTCCAAAACAAATCTATATACTCTAAGTGACCAACACTAGCATTATGCAGAAGCCTGAAAATTATTCAGCAAATCCAGATGTCCTGAATTCCAACAGTATACAAGATATTACAATGAATCTCTGAGGCTTTGTGTGACTAAGTGATGAATTAGCTCTTTTATCAGCGGCGGCTACGCTGAGGTGCATATTTGACTCCTTCTGGAGAGCATTTTACTGGCTCAAGTGTGATATATGTGGGCTGTATTCTGACAGTGTCGCTGAATGATGACTTGGGGAAATGGGTTAGAAGAGCACTGAGAGATAGTGAGTTGAAAAATGTCTATTTGCGCATGACAGGGCTTCAGTAAGTCACTGAACGTTGCTATCAGGGGCGAGCCCGAAATAAATGCGAAGCCGGCGTCCTGGCCCTTCATGTCTCTTTATGCTAGAATTAACCACTCGTTTATGACAGCAAAGACTGGGTCATAATGTAAGTTATATGCGCGTGTGCTTGTGCGAATGCGTGTGTACTGTGAGAAATAGCAGGAGAAGAAGTCACAAAGCTGAAGAGAATCCAGAGCCAGCACCAACTCGTACTGGGGCGTGCTGGAGCTAACACACACAGGGAAGCAGGCAAGTATACACACAGCTGTACATCCTAGAAGTCAAAGAGCCACAGTAGACACTTCATACACTCTTCTGAGATGCATCTGAAATGAGAAGTCCTAATTATTATTTCCATTGTGCCCCACTCCTGTGACAAGGACCACTAGCTGTGAATGATTATAATTATTACCCGTAGTAGAATAGCAGTCATGCTGTTGTATCATCAGCAACATCATCCAACAGATCAGGGTCAAATCCAACTTGAAATTCATGTATGCAATTCAATTCACATCCTGTGTTAAGATATTCAAAAACATTTCTCATTTGACTTCTGCCTAGATGTGTCGCGCATGGATTATGTTTTGCCTCTGGCGTGCTATGGTAAATGGAAAGTAAAGCGTTATTCGTCAGCTGACTGTATCTGACGAGAAGACTTTGCTCAACAGGCTTTTGTCATTCCGCGCTCTGCATCAACCCGCAAACGTATGATAAAATAGCTATTCGATTCAATTATCACTAATGTTTGATTAGGGCACAAATGGCGCAGTCTCTACAAACAGCAGCACAATTAAAGTGAAATGAATTACAACGAATCTTAGACCGAATGCTGTAACGCCATACATTTTAAACACTCAACTTGTACGCTGTGAAAAGATTTACAACAAAATATAGCCTGTCTCTTATTTGCACATAAATTCACAACATCGTTTAGAGTAGCAAACAAGCCTGTCTTGAATGGCTGGTAATTATGTACAGCAGCAAATAAAGCGTGGTTCCTTTCTGAGGCACTGGTGGCTTGTTAAGTGGTGAACAGACAAAACAGCATTTAGAAAATGAAAGGTGCAGGGAAACATCCAGGGCACAGCGAGCTTCTCTCCCATTAGAAACAACACTGTCTATCTCACGACTGTTTGTTTGTTCCAACTGGCTGTGCTGGGAGGACGCACCCTGAACCCCCACCACCAACAGTAACTATGTCTCTCCCTTTATTTGTCCCCTCGTCTCTGTACTCTCCCTCTGTCTGTCCGTCCTTTCCTCTAATCTTCCCACCATGTCTGTCCCCCCCCACCTCCCCTCCCCTCTGCACCTCCTCTCTCACAGCACATCCTACCCTATGTTTTGCTCCCTTTCTCATCATCAACCCCTTTTTTCATCCCACCCCCCTCCTTCCCTTTCTATCCACCAAATCAAAGATAAGGCTAATGAAGGTGGCTTATTATTCCAGTATTTAGGACCCTGACGGTATACACGTCCAGCGTAACATGGATATGCGACTCCTCCGGCTCCAACGTGAGGAATTTAAAAAAAAAAACATGTTCAAATTAGACAAGGGGCGATGAATCTATTAGTGTTATTATATAACAAAAAACAGGGCTGTTATTGCCCTTGTGTGTGCCATTACAAAGGGAACAATACATGGGAGCACAATGTGCGAAACCAATTAAAATCCAGCCCCGTCATATAGCTTCCTCCCTCCCGAGTCATGTTGTGAATATGCCGCTTTCACACCATTCATGTCAGTGCACCTGTGTCCACTGCATTAAATCTCCACCTCTTTCGTCTCCTTCTAAGATTTCCCAGCATCAGATCTCACTATCTGTTTCAAGAATCCCATGAGTTGAAATACAAGGGGGCCCGGGAGAGTGTGAGCAGGGAAAGGGAAATTTCACATTATCTACCCATCTGCAATATAAGGGTCTGATGTGGGAGCAGGAAATGAGCTATGAACGTCAAGCCTGCGTGCTCATGGTCCCAGTGGCCACCAGCCTACATACTGAGATCAAGTAGGCAATGCGGAAAGTGGTTTAATAGACCCCAGTTTAATTGGACTTTTATTTGTTAATGGCAGAAATCCTGATGCAGTACTTTAATTATCTTGGCAGAACTAATTCATGAACACCGTGCAAAAAACGTGGCCGGAGTTGCCATTCAAATAGCATCCGACTGCTTTCCACTCATTTTTGTTTTGTTTTTTTTAAAAACCTCCTATCCTCAAAGTGCTCTTGAATCTCCTGCCTTCCACAGGAATCTCTCTGATAGGACTTGTAAGGCATGTGATGGTTGAAACCCTCGGTGTACTTTAACCAGCCAGCTGCCGTGAATGAATCCAGAAAGGGAGAGGAGGAGAGCTCTGAGGCCATTTTTTCCCCCTAAAAGTGCTGGGGCCCACCCAGATCCTATATGTGAGCATGCCCATGTTTGCCAGGACCTCAGAGTGCAGAGCAGCAGCCCTCGTCAGTTTGGCTGCAGCTGGGGTGGGAGGGGTGAAGCACAGCTCCCCCTGCAGAGCGCCGGTCCAAGACAACCACCGGCAGCCTCTGCTCATATCTATACTCAGCCCAATCACACTGTATGTCTGATTGCGCTGTTTTTAATTCATTACACTACTGCACTGTAATAGTTTTGCCTCAGTGCCTCACGCCTCGTACTGACACATATTTTCTAAAATGGGGCATTCTTTAAAGTAGATTAGCACAGTTTGCCTGTAAGCTACAGATGTAATTTTTGCCTCTCTCAGCCACTGTGTCTGTGTGTGTGTGTGTCAGGATGTGTTTGAGTATGTTTACGTGTGTGCGCATGAGTATGCCAGTAGCGTGCGAGTACAAAATGTGTGTGTCTTCCTGGAACAGCTCCTGTCTGGGGGGCAGAGCAGGCAGCAAAGAGCTCAGCAGCGCCTCAGTCCCTCAGGACACGCTGCAGCTCTCTCCTCGCGGCCATGAAAAGCAATCAGAGCCCAGCCTTCTCCCCTGGACTTACCTCTGCCTTTAATTACAGAACTCAGCAGCGGCAGCAGCACAGAGAAAGACTGCCTCCGCTGGGCCACAGCCAGCCATGTCACAGCCCAAACGCGGGGCCGAGGTCGACGCAGCGGGGCTGTGCATACTGTGGCCTGACATAAACACAGTGTGCTTAAACATACAGTGGGCTCTGATGGGCTCAGCGTGTTTCTGCACAGACTAGGACAGAGCCATGGTGCTTCCATACCGGAACGACACAATGTGTAGAGAAAACTGCAGCGCTCCAGACATAAAACACAGCGGGGACTCCACATAGAGAAGGAGAGCCCTTTCTGTACGTTTAACGAGATGTTCTTGCCTGTGTTCTGCCGATTGTAAAAGTCAGAACATGTCACGGAAGCTAGCAGGCGACACCTGATTGCAAAAAAAAAAAAATAAATCTTCAATCATACAAAATAAACATCTGTGATAGTAGTAGTGTCGTATCCAGATAGTTGCTGTCGGTGATCAACAAGGTGTAAGATATTAATGAAAAAGGCATGATCCTCACATACGAATAACGTGGTGAGAAAAAAAGGATGATTGATGAGGATCAGCTCATTCCGTCTAACTGAGACTCTCTCCCGTACGACAGACATGGTAGTAGAGGCCCAACACATGTGCCTGAGGCTGAAGCAGAGGAGAAGCCACAGAGCACACATGGGCAGGGGAAGATAAGAGACTATGTACACAAGCTGCTGGTTTTATTGCTGCAACATAACACTCGGATAGCATTTTAAACACATTTTCAGAAAACCTGCCAGCGCTGTCCTCGCTACAGTGGAACAGAGCCACGGTGCTGAAATGTGTCATTGGGCTCAATTTCCCACCCAGTTTAGAATGGCACTTTAGTGAAAACAATGAGACTGACGAGGAGGACACGTGAACGGCAAACGCTGTAAAGACATCGCCGAATGAAGACACAGTTTGATATGATACCTCCTATTAGTTTCCGCATCTGTGATCTTCAAACAAGGCCAGACCAAGGAGGCCCTCTCCCCTTCCACACGTCACGTAGCCTCGAGCCTAGTGGCACACTGTGCCGTCACACATGATAATGACACCCACATCAACTTGTCAACTCAATTTGGCCCTCTTTTAGGCTCTCTTTGACTCAATCAATGCATGGCCTTCCATCTGGTTTCCACTGCTGTCTTCACATTAGGACACAGAGAGGGCAGTGACAGGCATTTTACACACACAGCCCTCTCACTGCCTCTCTGGCCCCGTGCACTTTAAAGATGATATTTTCAGCAAATCTCCCAACAAGTACCCCCGACGCAAAGTCAGAAACACGCTGTCAAATAAGCTAACAAAAACTCCAAAACATGAATCAAACCAAGTCATGTCAGGTCATTAACTGTGCGCTGGGCAGATCATTAACTGCTGCGATAAATTCACCACTTCTTATTCGAAAATCCTGTCTAACAAAGCACTCCAATAAACATCAGCCAGGCAAATTTCTGGCTCGTTAAAATTTCATCCAATTAAAATCCTATTTGAAACAAAGTTAACAACAAATCCTAACACCTCCACAAAACCTAGCAGGGCAGAGGCTGTTATTACGGGCTGCAGCTCATTATTTCCTAGCATGCCTTGTCTGGCTTGCAGTGTGGCTGACTGGGACATCCAGTAAACATCTGTCATGAGGCATCCTTAAAGGGGAGCAGAGACACAGTAAGCTACTGATCTAGTGACCCGACAGTGCAGGCATTCACACATTCGTCGGTGCACCTGTGTGTGTGCTCTGCTATCATGATGTTTAGGCCAATTTTAAGAATTTGTGCGTTTATGAATCATTTATTCGCCATATCACAGAGGGCCTAGCTGTAAGATGATGTGTTATCCCATTGGGTTTCAATAGCCCATTCATGAATCATTCATTAGTTTAGACTATAAGCTTATGCCCCTTTATTCATTTCTTATTCATTTTGGGGCAGCACTGCTCTGGATGCATAACGTTGATTCAAAATGACGTCCACAGGCCACTGTTTGTCTCCAAAACATACAAACAGTGCAGGGTAACTGGCTTCAATATGAACAACCACACGTGGCATCTGTATTTGTGTTGTATTTCTGAGCCTAAAGCGAATAGGTCAGAGCCTGTGCTTTAAATAAGTGGGGGTATTTTTTGCAGGGAATGGGTAATCGATGGAGCAGAGACGAATGAATGTAGGCTACGACAGCTGTCCCAAGGAGGTAGGGCTGCTACTACGTACACCGCATGCTTGGTGTGTTCTCCCTTTGAATAAAATGTCCGATCACATCAAATCAGGGGAAGCAGGGATAGCCTATAAATCAGTGTGTGTATAAATCAAGCTGTCATGTGCATACCTAATAGAGCTCGCTCCCTATTCAAATACACACATCACGCTGAATAGCAGCATAATAACGTTTCACTGCCTACCTCCAGAGCGTATGCGCCCAAACTGCGTTTTTTTTCCCCCGTCGCAATGGGATCCTTCTCAGCTGCTGTGGACAGTATCAGAGATGCGTCTTTCCCCCGAAATGCAAACACTTCCCCTGCATGTTCCCCCCCCCACCCTCCCCGCCACCAGCAGCAGCAGCAGCAGCAGCAGCGGCGGCAGCGGCAGCAGCAGCAGCAGCAGCCCGGGCCTCCAGTAATAGCAGGTGGACGCGCCTCTCAATGATGGAGACAGCGCGACTCTCCTCTCCCCCGCCGCTCCATTTTCAATTACGGAAGAATTCGTATTCCAGGAAACGCGCTATAGGGCAGCCAGCATGTCCTAATATCGCCGCTTTTCTCAGGACAAACAGGGGCCGTCGCCTGTCAAAACTCCCGATTCGCGGCGCCCTCTCGCCTGTTATCTGCCTTTTACGAGATGCTTGATGTTGCCATTGTCACGGCGTATTTTTTCTTCCTTCTTTTTTTTTTTTTTTTTTTTTTTTTTTTTTTTTGCAGCTGGACCTCTCCCCCTCCTTGCGGCGCGCAGTCTCGTAGGCGCGCACTTCGCCTGCTCCCCCTCCGATTCTTCTCGGTCCGACCTATGAGCGCGCACAGCCAGCCGACGCAGGGCCACGCACTGCTTGACGGACGCGCTGAGCAAATCAGGTAGCCCACTCCAAATAGGACTGTATCATAACAGGGCAACTGCAATGACATGAATAATGAAACGGCTACTCATGTATGCTGGATGATAGGCCCACTCATAACACCATAACACTAACCGGACTGGAAGCAATTTTTGGATATACTTGAGTCTCTCTCTCTCTCTCTCTCTCTCTCTCTCTCTCTCTCTCTCTCTCTCTCTCTCTCTCTCTCTCTCTCTCTCTCTCTCTCTCTCTCTCTCTCTCTCTCTCTCTCTCTCCCAGTATGAACTGGATCTGCAAACTGTGAATAAAACAGAATTCAATGAATAAAGACAATGGGATGCATTATTATATTGGTACTGTATAACAATATTCCTACCTATTTACAGCGACTTCATGGAAATGTGTCAGTTGTCAACTGATCTTCACATTTTCTTATTTCACAATGCACAGTTATGACATATGAAAGCTCACGGTGGTTTATTCCAGGCTGTAGGATTGAAATGATACAATATGGCAGCGAATGACAGGTCTGTACACACAAACAAGACACAAAACAAAAACACTACTTTCATTCCTATAATAGATTTTGGAAAGCTGTAGCCTTTAAGGTGGTCGTTTTACTCAAGAAGTTTCCATTTACATGCTGTCTTATTGGTAATCTCTATGATTAAAAGCAGAAAAATTAAAACACAGACAGTGCTGATGCAATTAATCATTAGTCACAAGACAGAAAATGAATCAATAAACATATGTTGTATGGTGTATTAAGGAAAAATGCCAAGATTGTCCTTGTCCCAGCATCTAAAATGTGATGTTTTTGTGCTTTTCTCTGTTTTATTTCACTAAACATTGAATATATTTGAGGTTTGAACTGTTAGTTGGAGAAATCAAGCAATCTGAAGATGCGATCTATAGGACTCTGGGAACTTGTGATGGACACTGTTCACTAGTTTCTGACATTTTAGAGAGAAAATATTGATTTGATTTGTAACTATATTTGTTTTTGATTCATTTGACGATTATTTTTTCAATAAATTGATTAATTGTTTGGTCTAACAAAAAAAAAAAAATCCATCACGTTTGACTAAAGCTCAAGCTGACATAATCTAAACTGCTTGATGGTCTGACCAATAGTCCATAACCAAAAGATTCAGTTTACTATCATAGAATAAACAATTTTTCAAAAATCACACTGGGATCAGTTAATTTTTGGCATTATTGCTTAAGAAATAACTTACATTGATCACTTATCTAAGCTGTTTGATTGCTTTTTGACTAATTGTGTGTGTCAACTAATTGCTCTACAGTGCAGGATAGCCTAAAAGCCTGTCCTTAAACATAAGGTTTCCGTCACCACTGTGTGAATGTCTGTGTGTAATCTAAATGTGTAGTAATGCCCAATGATGCGGAACCACTAAACCATTTACTCAAACTAAATGGGTGATTTCCTGTTTTTGTGGCTACATGATTGAGCTGTAATGGACTCCGATGAAATAGAGACAAAAAAAAAAACTGATCTTCTACTGCAGCTCAGTGACACACATTATTATTAGCAACACACGTAAAGACACATTGATATTCTTATTGAACTTGTTTTCTGTCTGTACATGCACGAATCGTGCACGCTGGCATACACGTATGGTTTCGATTCACAGTATCTACTGTATATATAACTCTCTGAGATACACACACACACACACACACTGCAAATCACCTTGGAAATAGATGCATAACGTTGATTTTAGCCATGTTTTCTCTTTTCACATTAAGTACATGACTTATGCTAATGATCTCCATGGTAACAGAAATTATATCTACGTTTCTTAAAATACCTTTTCAACTGCAGTCATCATTACAGATGTTTTTAAGGAGGAGACACATTGGCTTACAGCTTCTCTTAAGCACTGCAACTTGATAACAAAACTGAAAGCTGACAGGAGCAGAACATTTTCATGCTGATATAATTACAGAGTTTCTTCATGTCTTTACAGTAAATAGAGGTAGGCCTAATGACTACTGCAGTACCACGAATGCAATATGAAATATAAATATATATGAATATGCTCCACTATACAAATTAACACTGGAGGTTATTTGTTGCAAATAAGGAATATTTGTTTTGGCCTGAAAAGTTTGAATGAAGGTCCGTATGTCGAAATGCAGGCATAGTACAGTATTAGAGTATTTAAAGGGGACGTCTCATGCACATTTCAAGGTCTATATTTTTATTCTGAGGCTCTACTGGAATATCTTTGCATGATTCACAGTTCAAAAACTCCTTATTATACTAGTCCTTTACGCAGCCCCTCAGTTCAGCCTCTGTCTGAAACAGGCTGTTTTAGCTCCTGTCTCTTTAAGGCCCTCCTCCCGATGAGCCCACTCTGTGCTGATTGGTTAGCTTCAAGTACATGTTGGAGCCCGAATCCAATCCAAAATATGTGTGAGTGAACAATGTGAATAACCAGTGGAACAACCTTGGCAACAACCGTAGCAACATAGACTGCGGAACGGATGGCCATTTGTGGGCATACGTGACCTGACGTCACTTCAATGGAGAAGAAAAGCTGGCTTTGCAAATGAAGCATTCAGGGCAGGCTGAAGCATTTCTGAAGCTTTTCTACATATGTTCGCCTCAAGTTTTGGATCTTTGACCATGTTTAACATATACATTTGACATCATAACAGTGTAAAAATATCAGAAAGTCACAAAAAGCATGATATGTCCCCTTTAAAGGATTACAATCCTGCTATAAAGAAACACTCCCTGTCACAGCCAAAGTAAAGCAATCTGAATGTAGTACGAACCACTAAAAAATAAAACAATGTAAATGGCTTTTGACTTTTAAGGTCTCATTGCGTTGGCAAAATGACAATTTCAATGGTTTTTTTTAATAGTTCTTTGCAATTTGCCACACATTTGTTTCATTCACTAACTTCACTTTTTAATGACATTCTACTAGTTTTTTTTTTCAGCTGTTTTTGACACAAATCACATTCAGTATGCGCATGAAACATCAACAACATTCGATTTCTCTTCCAAAAGCCTTAGTTAGTGTCAAAAACAGCAGTTTGCAGTGTATTTATACAATTAATAAAAAAATAAATAAAAAAAACGACACACATAATGTTATTGACAAAAAAGATAGATATTCAGGGAACAGAAATAATAATGGCATGTTGTTTGCACTTCTGAGAAACATCACTAACAAGCTATCCTAATGCAATGTGTAAACAGCTGTCCACCACAGCTGGAAGCCTTACAGGTCTAAGTTATTTTTACGCAGGTGTTGAGTGAATTTACTGTCCGTATTTCTATATTTGAGTGTTGAGGGTTACAGTCATATACATATTGTTATTCCTTTATTGTTGCATTATAAAACAAGAGCTCCCATGTTATATTTCTAGCAAAAGTATATAAATATACTGCCTGTACTGTAAAACAAGCATGCTGCATATAGACTATTTGTTTTACAGTATAAGCAGTATATTTATTTACTTTTGTTAAAATGTTTTAATGATTTTAGGTGCTTCGTTAACCAAAGATTGAAACAGGCTCAGTGTAGCACTCGTGGTTCTGTGTTCAATACTTGACCAAATATTTTATTCAGTATCTGTCACTGTGGTGGATTTAGTTAAATCTTTTTTAAGTTATCTGGATGAAATTAGCAGTCGAGTTTCAGTCAGAAAAACACTCCTGTCCTGATTGATGTTTGCGACCATTTGTGACAAAATTAAAGACGAGACAATGAGCTTGAAAATGCAGACATGTGTAGACATGAGCATGTATGGACAGACCTGGCGTGGTGACAAAATGTTACAGGTTATAATAATAAAGATGTCGATTTTCTAGTCTGAGCGGCAGAAAAGTTCACCTGAATTACATGTGGAAAATGGTCATATTCCCAACGACACAGTTTAAAATTTAAATAGGTCCACAGGAGGTGACTGTGGCATTCAAGCCCATGTGAAGTTAAAGGCTGTAAGAAGTTGAGAGCAGAATGTAACTGTTGAAATTTCAGGCTTTGATGCTCACCAGGTCTGACAGTGGGTGTGAAATCTCCAATAAGATTATGACAGTTGTAACCTGCATGCATCCATCTTTGTATTAACGGGCCTGACCAAACAGTCTAAGAAGGGGCCATTTGGTATGATTTGTCAGCTCTGTATGAGACGCGGTGAGCCTGATTTAAATAGAAATCCGGAAATGTGCACGCAGGTTTACAGCGATTTATGTGAATCCCATCTGAAAGTCTTGAAAGGCGACTGAATGACAGAGCATGACCAGAACAAGCGCACGTATCCTCCTCACCAGACCAGGGCCCTGCCCTCGGGCATTTGATCCCGTTTCATAGATTTCTACTCAACAAATTCAGTGATACGGGTCTGGGAGCTTTCATGGCAACCTCACCTGGCACACAGCTTTAAGAAAGTTTTATGATGATTCGAGCTTGTTTTTATGAAATGAACGTCCAATTATGTGAGTGGGAACATGGGTACATCTTTAATGTCAACAATTCAAGACATGACTCATTTTAAACTGGACCCTTAATAGCATATGTTATTTCTGGCTATGGTACTTCTTGGCTTAAATGTGTGAATTTGTTCAATTCACCTGTTAAGCTGAACAGCAGAAACAGACAGTAGTGATGATGATGATGATGTCATCCAGGCACAAACCCCGGAGCTGCTCCACAGACAGTGAATAATGGAGCATCTCCTCTGGGACAGCCACTGCCGCCACACTGATGTGATTTTACTGGGGACGTTTTTTGATTCACAGCCAGCAAGTTACATTTAGAAATGTCCACAGATTCAGTCATTAAGTCAGCGTCAGCTGACCTGTGACACCTGATGACATCAACAGTTCACGTGCAGCTGTGTTTGGATAGTGTGGCTTTTCCCTTTAAAGGATAGGTTCACATTTTTTTCAAGTCTGTCAATAGTCCAAAACACTGAACACTGACACAGGTTTTTCTTTCTGTAATCTTCCTTCCTGCTACCATCCTGCTAATACTGACCAGATCCTTTCCTAATGTGCTTTCAATGTAAGTGATGGGGGGCAAAATCCACAGCTCTCCTTCTTTTGCAAAATGCATTTAAAAGTTTATCTGAAGCTAATATGAAGCTTCAGACGTCCAAATTAGTCAAATTAAGTCTTTTTAGTGCCAAATTCCCTCTTTGTTACGATGCTTCCACCGCAGCTCAAAAGGGAAACACTAAAAAGCACTAAAAAAGATATCTCCTTGATTTGACTAACCTGGACAGCTGCAGGTTGATATTATCATCAAATAAACTTTTAAATACATTTTTGCACAAAACAAGGGCAGTGGATCTTGTCCCCCATCATTTACATTGAAAGCACATTAGGAAGGAACCTTTTAAAGGACCAGTGTGTAGGATTTAGTGGCATCTAGCGGTGAGGTTGCAGACTGCAACCAACTGACCGCTCCCATCACCCTCCCCTTCCAAGCGTGTAGGAGAACCTACAGTGGCTCGCAAAAAACGCGAAAGGTCCTCTCTAGAGCCAGTGTTTGTTTTGTCCGTTCTGGGCTACTGTAGAAACATGACATGGCAGGCTCCATGGAAGAGGACCCGCTCCCTATGTAGATATAAAGGGCTCATTGTAAAGTAACAAAAACACAACGATTCTTATTTTCAGGTGATTATACACTAATTAAAACATACTTATGAATATTATATTCCATTTCTGTAAAGTCCGTTCCGCTAGATGCCACTAAATTCTACACACTGGACCTTTAAGACAGACTCTCCATCTGCCTTTAGCATCTTACATTAAATACCAGGTTTTGTATGTAAAGAATAATACAAGGTTTGTGGTAAACGGTATAAATGAGCCGAGGAACAGAGTACAAATCTTTGACAAACCTGTGCAGTCATAACTTCAAAAATGACTGTACAGCTACCTGATAAAGAGAAGCCAGTTATCTTGCATGACCAGATGTTGAAAGATTTTGCTCTAAAAGGGAGGGAGAACGTTTTGCCTCTGAGTATAAAATACATTTAAATTCATAAGAGATTCATAAGTTTTGTATTTGCAGCAAGCATACATATCACAAATGTGTGGCCTGGATCATCCGGGCTCTGCTGAGAGGTTGTATCATCTGCAGCATACTGTACACTGTCTATGTGGAGATGGTAATACCACTATATCTGTATTTATTGACTTTAAAAGGATAAGCCGTGTGTGTGTGTGTGTGTGTGTGTGTGCGCACATACACGTGTGAATATGTGTGAATATTCATTCTCATTTTGACCAGGAGCATTGATATAGTACACAGGGATTACGCACATAAATTTACACACCCACACAAAACGGTGGAAATAACTACATCTTCTCTGAGGCATTGATGCATATTTATCAAGGCGTAGACGCCCTTGGCCACATACTAGTTATATTGTAGTGGGATGGGAGTGAGCTGACTGTCTGGTGCAGAGGGATCGCCCTGAGTCTCAGCCTGCTCTGCCTGTTATCATGATGAAAAAGAACGCAGCGGACTTCAGCAACAGGCCAAGGAAGGGTCACTGGAGATTTGACGTGTGTGGCTGAACTCCTCTTATCACCTGTGCACTCTGAACAGGTTTCATGGGAGCATGGATGCAGCTCTCTGGGCGTGTTTAGAGTATTTATACATTAAACCCATCCCTGAATCACCATGCAGGATAATATTATTATGATTATAGACAGAAAGAAGGGTGCAACAAGAAGATATCATCCTATCTGCACATCAGCAGCATGTTCTTTGAAAATCTCTCCTTCAGCAGAAGGTCATGGTTTGCATTAGGGGCTGACTCTCCTGCTGTGGTCCATATTAAGGATGTTATTAGAGGCCTTTGTGTGCCTGTCTTCCTTTTACGCCTGCAGAATGCTGCATGGTAAACAGGGAGATGGCTTCCTCATTACCTCCTGAAGAAATGCAGGCAAACAGCTCACAACAGCACTAATCACATGCACGCCATACAGAACAATTATGGGTCATTGAACAACAGATTTTGTGATTCCGTTTTTAACGTAAATAGCCAGAAAGCAAATACCCTCCATGTCAGATTGCTGGGTAACTTCAGTACTTTAGAGTGTTATGTCCTTGACCGAATCAAACACACACAAAGCTTTGCCTCAGCAAAAAAAAGAAAAAAAAAGAAAAAAGAAAATCTGCTCTGTAATATCTAAGGCTCTCTCACAGAACCCGTGCAGATCATAGCGAATTATGTTCACTGAATAATTAGCGAATAACCTGTTAGGGGCAGCAGCTGAGCGTTGTTGGGAGTCGCTAATGAATAGTCTCATAATCTCTTCCTAGGTTAGATTAGAAGGACGCCATTAACATCAACTCATCAGCCTGGACATCTGACGCATGAAAGGAGACCCATCCAACCAGTAATCATCCAGTTGGTTTCCTTTTAAGCAGGGCTCTATCAAAGTCTACTTTCATCTATAATGTGTGACTTCCTCAGGAGGTGGTGGAGGCTTCACTATGCGGCGCAGCAGGGCTTGGTCTGTCACGTTTGTATGAATGTTTTTGTTATTGTCGGTTTCAATTATAATCTTGCCAAAAGGCCTTATGGAAAGTGTCGGGTAATGTATTTGGTCCCAAAGGAGGATCCAGGGAGCTGCGGGGGTTCTTGAGGGGGATCCGCTGCCATTCTGTCCACTAGACAATGAACAGTGTGAGGATCACTTCAGCTTCTGTGACACATCAAATCCACTTGTATTTAGTTTAGACGGATCATTAATTTGTTAACTACATAAACTACAAAATCTTGACCGCTCTCATAGTTATCACAGATTAAATTTCTTCTCAATACAATAATACAATATTTTAATATTTAAAAAAGACAAAAGCTTTTTAAAGCAAATTGTAAATGTAAAAGATAATAATGTTCAGAATACACTGCTAACATTGTGAATTAAAAAAGCACATATCCGTCATTTTATATTTTTGATATTTATATATTTCTGTATCAATGTACAATTTGCAGTATCATGACACAGAAAACACTTGTGAAAATTCAGTTAATAGAAAGGGCGTAGAAACCCTGTTCCACCTCTCATCGAAGCGCATCCCCAAGGGGATCCTGCACACCAACTTTCAAGTCTCTAGTTACTTCATGACCAGAGTTATTTGAGGATGTGGCACTCAAAAAATGTCCATTATCTCCTATATCTAACCCTAACCGTACCCCCAGAGTGGAGGCCTCCATGCACCCTCTGACAGGGCCCCTTACCCCGCCATGCCATACCATACCCTAACCCCAGTGGAGGGGTCCAGGTCCAAGTCTCAAGCCCAAGCCCAAGCCCAAGCCCCAGGAACCTTGCCCACCAGTTGAACCACTGGACCCACTCTTAAGCACATGTATTTGTAAAACAAAACACAAAAATAATTAAACCCATTTAAGAAACTTGTGTGACCTTGTATGAATTTCATGTTGCATTTCATAAGAATTTTGAATACACTGTTTCTGTTGTTGCACAATGTGCAAAAAGTAGCATCTGAAAAAATATTTTTAAAACTAATTTAAATGTTAATTTAAGTTCATTTTAAGTGATAAAAGACACTAACATGTTTTTACTATTATGGTATAATAATGTGTGCAGTAGAGGTTTATAAAGTGTTGCTTTCTCAGATCGCTTAATTTTTATAGGCCTAAAAAGCAAAGGTATGAGAAATGTTATAGTTTTATGTGGCTGATATGTTTGCTTAATTCTTTCAAACTTGCTAATCATCTCGCAACCCCCTGAGTTATCACATGACCTTTAGAGGGATCGTGGCCCCCAGGTTGGGAGTCAGTGGACTAATACAACCACAGATATTAAAGAAATAGTTAATTTTGTGTAAATGCTAAAACAAATTTCTATTGTCTTATAGTACTGTAAATATCACCATGTTGCCCAACCCCAATAGAAAACAAGCATCTGGAAACCTTGTTATTTAGACAAAAGAGCCAACATTTATTAATCTGTCAGTAGTGTACTCACACAGCCATCTCAGTCCAGAATACTATGAAAGATGTTTTACATTGAGTGTAGTGTGTAGTACAAGACACCCAAATAATATAGTTTTTTCATTTAAAGATACAATACCATAGCAAGGTTCCTAACAAAATGTGCATATAACAGCCAAAACAGCCCTCAGAAAATGAGGACATACATGTACTATCAGTCTTTAAATATGAACATTGACAAGTAACCTGTTATGTATTCTGATCATACAATCGGAGAAGCTGCTTTCGCACTGTTAAAATTAGAAGCCCTGCCAACCAAGGCTAAATGATATGACTGTAAAATGTTCCCAGAGGAGGTCTTCAAGTTGTTGCCTCTTAATGTGGCTCCAATTGTGGTGAAAACCATTCATGATTTATTAGTTACTTCTTATCTTTCCCCCGAGTTTTATATTTACATCAATGTGCCTGTGACATACTGCTAATTCACTTGGGAGCCATTTAGTATGTTCATGAATCCAAACATCCATATTATGTTGTGATACATCTATAAGACTTGATTATCTGCCAATTTCGATATTTTTAGAACACGCATTGAAAACAATGTCATGGACATCAGAAGCATAAATGTGCATTGTGACTGAGCCACACTGAAGTATCTGTTATATGAAATTCTTTTTCAAAATGAACAGAAAATTAAATCAATCTGGATTTTAACTGTGATAGCCTAATCGCAGAATAAATTGTCACATGTTCACATCCTTAATATAAAAAAAAGCAAACTATAGGTTCAATTTATATTGAAAATAATTTTTAAAATGAAATTAATACAAATTTTGTGTCAACATCAAGGCATATGTAAGTCATTACGTGTACTCTCATCGGTTTCCAGTGTAATGGAAGATGTCAATAAACCTGATGTCGGAAATGAAGAGGAGGGGGGGGGGGCAACCATGTTGACTAACAGATGTCTTGCACACACGTATGTGATATACAAGGTCTCTTATGCTTGGCTTCAGCTGAGGCAACTGGCATAGAAGCTCTATCTCTGGACACCAGCCAGTGCTAAACACACTTGCACCCTGTTCTGCTCCTCCTCCTTCACTTTGGCGAGCAATGGCCTTTATTCGCATGAGGAGGAGGAGGGATAGTGACATGGGTGGGGGCTTGGCTGGAGTGGGAGTGGGGAGTGGGTTGTGGGTTACGGGGATGTACCCCCCCCCCCCCCTCCCTCCCTTATTTCCCCAATACCGCACAGACCAGGAATTCCAGCGAAGGCCATCTGTGAGGGACGAAGAGACATGGAGGTGGCAGCTTCTCTCAACAGGAGCAGTTCCCACAGCCCTTCACACTGTTGAGGATCTCCTCCTGCAATTTCTTCCTCTCCTCCTCCTTCTGGGACAGACGCTCAGCCGGCGGCTCAAGCGATCTCTTGCTGCTGTTCAGGATTTTGCTGTTCTGGGTGTTCCACAGGTCTGCGTACAAGCTGCCCGGGGTGCTGAGGAGTGCGTGGTGGCTGCCTCGCTCTGCCACTTTACCCTGGTGGAGAAGAAAAAGAGCAGAAAAAAAAAAAAACAACAAAATGAAAAATGCAAAAATGAAAATGGCTGCGACGCACATGAAGTTAAAACGAAGGGGCCATAGAATCCTATAGTTAGCATCTCTTCATGACCACACAACACTGACCACACTCTCTGCGGAGAGTCAGCTCCCCCCTAGAATCCTTGCCGCCTCCCCAACAACTGTTGCATTCCTCTTGCAAAAACACTGACTCGCAGACAACAACGCACATCCACACGCCACAAATACACATCCCTCCCACACAGTCAAACACAAACGAAGGCACCCCCTTCCCCCACCTCCCATGAGCATGCAGAGGTGTTGGCATCATCTTTAGTGCACCCAAGATAAGCATGTGACTGCTTCCGCTCGTTATTTTAATGAGCACCCCAGGCAGTCCTCTGCTGGTGACACCAGCAAACGCCATGGCGACATCACATGCAAACATGCCTCCTCGCCACGACCCTCTGATCCCTGCCATCTGACTCTGGAAACATGGAACGACACATGCTCACTCGCCTCAGTTCAAAGGAACCTCTTCTTTTTTATCATATCTGACTCGAGCACTGGTGGAAAATGTCACTTCACCTGTGTTACATTTCATATTAACTCTTACTTGCCAGATGATAACTGACTTCACTCTCTTTGCCTCACAGTGTCTCCAAGGCCAACCCGTAACATACAGCAGCATTTTTCTCTTCACTCGAATATTTCTAATCTACAATACAGTAACAATGCACCACCTTGTCTTTGTCTCCATGGCACCTTCAGTCTGACTTAAACACATCTGAGCAAAAATCTAGATAGAAAGACCATTTGAGTGGAGATCTCCATTGGACGACATGTTTAGTCCTGGATAAGGCCTCATCAGTGTCTGGGAAGCTGGCCCATACATTATTAGTCACCGAGACAAACAAGACACGCCATCTGACCAAAACAGCCAGTCGAGTCTGACTGCTTTAATGAGCCCTTATGGAGAAAATAATACATTCACTTCTACCAACAGTGTCCTGTTGTTGTTGAAGTTAATAAGAAAAGCTAAACAAAGCATGTTTTCATCACGTACGTTGAAGAAAGGTAACTGCAAATAAATGAGTGGAAAAACAGAGGCCACTTGCTAAATTCTCGTTGCAGGCGGACACAGTGCAATAAAGGTCACGCAGAGTGCAGGTCATCATCTTCCCTTCAATGCAAAACCATCTAATTGGACTGGCAATTAACACAGCGCATGTTTATACTCGGAAACTCTGAACCATCATATAATTTGCTTTTTATGAAACTGACATTACAACTGGAAATGTTAATCAGGGAAGATACGAGATCAAGTAAAAAATAAGTGGATGAGTTCTTACCTCATTGAGCACTATAATCTCGTCTGCGTCTACGATTGTGGAAAGCCTGTGGGCGATGAACACTGATGTCCTGTCCTTCACCATCTCCCTCATTGAACTGAGGATGTTCTGGAAGCACACAAAGACAAATAAAACGATCAGTGTGTTAAGCTTAACAAGAGTCTCCCTAATCCAAAGGAAAATAGTTTCCAAGGTTTGCAATAATGGTGGTCTGCAAAATAATAAGGCAGAAAAAACACATGAAGGACAGAATATATATGAAATGTACTGCCAGACTTTGATTTGAAGGAGAAACTAAATCAACAGAATGTTGCTCAGCAACATCCACCTTCATATGCTTTTCTTTCCAATGTTTACATATGATAATTTAAGAACACCATCGTACTAAGAAGCAAAGAAAATGTCAATTAACAACCACATCTACTGCCCCGCTCTTTTTCCTGAAGTTCAGAGAGGGCACGCTGAACTCTCTCATTAAATGTAACATTTACAAAGACCGTGGGGTTTAAAGGGGACCTATTATGCTCATTTCCAGCTCTATGTTTTTATTCTGGGACTCCACTAGAGTAGCTTTGCATGATTCACAGTTTTAAAAAACTCCTTATTTATCTTAAACTGGCCCTCTATGCAGCCCCTCAGTTCAGCCTCTGTCTCCAACAGGCAGTCTTAGCTCCTGTCTCTTTAAGGCCCCCCCCCCCCTCCCGATGAGCCCACTCTGTTCTGATTGGCCAGCTTCAGGAAGCCTAGTGAGGGGCAGCTGTATCAGAGTCGAGCTTTGTTAGCGGCGCTAAAAACTGGTTGACACAACAACATATGGAGATATTTGGAGCTCTACGTTCAGCGGATCAGTAAGAAATAATGCAGGGAGGAACAGTACAAGTAAAAACAGCCACAGTGAAGATGATGTTTGATGAAGAGCTGCAGACGACCAGCACACCTCCAACAGGTAAACCACTTATTTTACTTTGCCGTGCTGTGTAATGGAACAACACTCATAATGTGCCAGCTTGACTCCAGTCATGGCTCGGTGTGACTGCCACCAAAACATTGGAAAAATGCTTTAATGTTAGCAGAGCGGAGCAGTGAACTTGTGCGCTGTGTGTGGAGCAGATGACCATATAAAAAAAAATCTGCCACAAGTTGACATCAGCTTGGGCTGAAAGTAGAAAAAAAATAGTTTAGGGATTACTTCTACATACGTTTACCTCATTATTTGACACTTTGGCCACGTTTACTATCAACATCTAACATTGTAACATTATATGTATGACTGAAAATAAGTAGAAGCATCCCCTTTAAGCTGAGATGGAGATTAAGTAGGAGAAAACAGTGGCAGGTGGCAAGGGAGAACATGGGGGTGGTGTGTGCGTTTGTGAGGGGGGGGGGGGGGGGGGGGGGTGTATGTCACAGCAGGTATCTGACGCAGGAATGAGCTGAATTATTGTGTACCTACAGCAGGTGACTGAGTGGGCGTTTGTTCTACTAAATGTGTATGCAGGCATGATGAGGTGTCAACCTGTACGTGCAGCAGAGAATGGGCATTTGCGGGTATGTGTATGTACGCATGCCCGTGTGTGTCAGCGTGTATGTGTCCACGCGCTGTCAGACACACCTCTTCTGTGATTGAGTCGAGGGACGATGTTGCTTCGTCATACAGGAGCACGGGTGGATTCTTCAGGATTGCACGGGCGATGGCGACACGTTGCTTCTCCCCTCCTGTAGCAAAACAACAGGCGTCATAAACAAAAGGCAAAGCAGACTAAAGCTGAAAGGTTTGAAATATGTGAGGATACAGCAAGTCTCCCTCTGGCGCTTCTCATCAGATAATTACCTCAAACAGAGGGCAAACATTTCAACAATACCAATGCGACAGGCTTCAGACTGGTACAAGAGAACTTTCATTTAATTGTGAGGAAAAATCAGCGGGACACAAAGATTTCTCCCACTGTGTCTGACTCGGCCTTTATTACATATGAGCTGTGTGTGGCCTCTTTAAAGCAAGTGGTGTTCAGCAGATATAAATATTGCCAGCAGTGGAGAACAGCGACGAATGTAGTTAGGAGCCTCACAGCCTCTCCTGCTGCCCCCCCCCGAACCCCCTTCCCTCTGACAAACTCACTGGCAGCTGTCACGTACAGACGCAGTGAAATTAATGAGAAGTTAGTCATGTCTTTATTTTGTCCGTTCTCTCACTCGCTCAGCCACTCCACATAAAGAAATCTGTGCTGCCAGTAATTGCATCTTGAATGTTGAGTGAAAGTGCTCACACACTGTGCTTACGTGGGCCAAATGAGTTGCAGGGTGATGCTAGGAGACAAATATTACAGTCTTGTGCCATCACGTCAGATCAAGTAAGGATAACTTTAACTGTAAGGCAACGAGGCTTTAAACAAGTTCACACGCTACATAGAACAGATAGATAAAATAACAATGGTGCAGCTATAGATTCAGTCCCATTATGTGTTAATGTCATATAATATGCTCAAATGAGTCATACTGTCTTAGGTCACTAATTATGCTCATTTACTTATTATCTACTTGGAAATCTTAGTATTTCAGAGCTGTGCAAACTTATATCTTCCACACAATTTATTATGCTGATGTTTCAGTCATAGTGCTTCTTCAAATTATGCAAACACCGAAGCTACTATTCCCAAAATATATCCTCAGTAACAGATGTGTGGAAGATTTAGGCTTTTCTCCTTTGCTTTATTCCTCCTAGCATCTGTTTACTAGGCGTGCAAAGTCCACCTTCAGTTGCACCCTCAGTTGTCCACCCTCAATACTTCCAGATCAATAATGTCATAATGTTTTGGGTAGGACAATTCCTGCTTTCTTAAAATATTGGGCGGGTAATTACGTAATATTTAATGTAGTTCAACTAAAACAATCAGATAAAGTCAGAAAACAATTTTGATAATCGATAAATCATTTAAAAGGAAACTTCAGCATTGTTCAACCTGGACCCTTTTTTCCCCATCATTTTGTGTCTAGGTGACTAATGGGGAAAACAATTTTTGAAATTGGTCCAGTACTGAGCGAGACGCTGCAGCCGGCAGCCGCAAAACGGGCTGCAATGTAATCCTTTGGGGCAATAGCGCTCAGTCATTGTACGTCCACTAAAAGTGCTTGTTTCTGCCACTGACAGGCTCAGATTGTTATAATAAGTGTTTAAGAACATTATGGAAAGGACCATACAGAAGATATAAGACTTTTTTCTTTACCGTTCGCTCTGTTTGTTATTGTGTCTAACCAAGTCTCGTTCAAGGAGAAGTCTCTGAAATCTCGTGAGAGTTGAGCTGTTGTCGAAATCAGCTAAATATTCAGCCATGACTTTAAAAATCTTTAAGATAACACTGAGCTACGCTTTCTGTACTCCAACACAACAAACTCTTCCCGGCACTTTTCTGTCCAACTCTGTCATGGCTGAATATTTAGCGGATTTCAACAACAATTCAAATGTCGTGATATTTCAGACTTCTCCTTGAGCGAGACTTGGATCAAGCGACAGACCGGATCAAGCAAAACATTTGATTTCTCTGTCTGGTCCTTTCCATAATGATGTCAAACACTTCTAATAACAATATGAGCCTGTCAACACTTTTAGTGGACGTACATTGACGTGGCACTATTGCCCCGTCAGATTACATTGCAGCCTGTTTCGCAGCTCCTGGCTGCAGCGCTCTCGCTCAATACTGGACCAATTTCATAAATTGTTGTCCCCATTAGTCACTTAGACACAAAAAGATGGGAAAATAGGGTCCAGGTTGAAAAATACCAAAGTTTCCCTTCAAGTCAATTATCAAACAAAATGCTAACAATTTCCAGCTCCTAAAAAGTAAGGATTTGCTGATTTTCTCTTTGTTATATCATCATTAAAATAAACGTGTTTTGTTCTGTTGGGAAATTGTGACAGGCCTTTTTTTTCTTTTTTTCTATTTTATTGATATTTTATAGACTCAAACATTAACTTCTAAACTGAAAACACTAATTGACAAATTGATAATGAAAATAATCATCAGTTTCAGACATACACTGTAAAAATACATGTCCCAGCTCTACGTGGATTTATGTGTTGGAATTAAATCACTTGCAGCCAGTTACTGAAATAATTTCCCCTTTTTTTTCCAGTTTAGTTCACCATCCAGGGAAATACACACAACACACAGCTCTTTCACTTGCTTGTGCTGAAGAGACCATATTTACAGTAGTCATAATGGTGCAGCGAACCTGACAGCTTGAGGCCCCGCTCCCCAACCTGGGTGTCATAACCATGGGGCATCCTGAGGATAGCGTCGTGGATGCCTGCGAGACGCGCTACTTGGTACACCTCCTCTGGTGTAGCGTTGATGTTCCCGTACTGCAGGTTGTAGAAGATGGTGTTGTGGAACAGAACAGCATCCTGACAACAACACAGTTAGAGGGAAAAAAAAAAAAAAAAGAGAATATTTTTTATTGCAGCAGAGACAGAAAAAAAGGACTGCAGATACAAAGATGAGGGTAGGGGGCAGAAAGAGAGAGAAAGCAAATGACAAAAATACTGTTCATGTACCATCTGTTCAGATCAACCTGTGAGCTCATTGCAGTGAAAGCTTAACTGAATTCAGCTTATTTCTAATGCTGTTATTAATGTTACACTGTTCTATGCTGCCCCCTTGTTGTACATAATTATTAATAATAACTCACAAAAAGACTGTAAATCTGTATACATGCAAAGCTCCTGCTATATAAAATAAGTGTATGTGGTGTTGGAAAAAAAAAATATTTGTCATAGTTTGTTTTTGTTTATCTTATTGTTGTGATGGTGCATTTCAGACCTGAGGTACGACCCCCAAAGCCTTTCTCAGGCTGTCAAGGCTGACGTCTCGGATATTCTGCCCCGCTATGTAGATGTTCCCCCGCTGGGGCTCATAGAAGCGGAACAACAGCCGCACAATGGTGCTCTTCCTGCAACCAGACGTGGAACCAATTGTCAGCATCATTCTGTCTGTGAGCTGCACCCCCACAGTGTACTGATGATATCTGGTGATAAGACTGCCTGCACATACAAATGAGATGGCACACACACCTGGCTAAAGGTTTTACAGTGGATATTTCTGCTACAGGTGACCTACCCTGACCCGCTGCCGCCAACTATAGCAACCTTCTTTCCAGCAGGCACGTCAAAGGACACTCCGTTCAAGACTTTCTGGCCCTCCAGGTATTCAAAATAGACGTCCTCGAAGCGAATGGTGGCCTCCTGCGGTGTGATGGTTAAAGCCGGGGCGAGATCCCTCTCCTAGAGCAAATCATCAGAGAGTTGAGACAGCCGAAATGGAAAGAGTGGAGTTGGATACAGAACAGCCACAGGCAGACAAGGCCTGGCATGATGCAACGTTACTCCAACACCTTGTAAAGGGGGATAATGCTGGAGCACTGAGTCTGTACGGGCTGCATAAAGCAGAGACATTCACAGCAAATACTAGAGGTCGTTTCGAAAGACCGTCTGAATCTTCACACGCTGCCCTTCATGGTGACTGAGGGATCAATAAGCGTGAAAACTTTCGGTACATACTGAGCTCAGCCACAGTGCTGAGATGCAGCCAAGGTCAGCAGTGAATAAAGCGCTGTCCTTTCCCTGCGTGTAAAAGCCTGTTCTGCTCTGTTTCTATACTACCTAATAGCAACATAAGCACCCACAATCCACCTCAGTCAATTAATTCATATAAACATGATAATTTCACACACCCCCCACATGGAAAAAAGCCAAAATAATTTATTTTTTATTTTGTGGAGCAGTTTCAAGTGAGGGGGGTAGGGTGGGTTAAATTATTTCACATCTACATAATAGGCCAATGTGTTCCTCAAAAAAAAATAAAAAATAAAAAAAAGCATTCAGACAGTAATGGCCTGCTGGGCAATGCCATTCCACAGGGAATCACAATGGAGAGGAGTATTACTGATGAGTGAAAAATAACTGGACAGATTCATTTCTCCTACTGTAATTACAGGCTAGAGACGGGAATGGCATTCATATTGTAAGGTAGCAGGAGCACATTTGCACTTAAGTGTGCTCTTCTGATGCAAGATGGGCTGTCACGTTGTGTAAAAAAAAAAAAAAAAGATAAATGCAATGAAATGTCTAATAAAAACAAGTGATAGCTATTATGTTGAAGAAACAGGTCTTACATGTTTAAAATCAAAACAGTATTGGGAATGTTTATCGGTTAAGTTGAAGAACAATTTTGAATATTTAAACATGACTTGGTATTTCTAGGTGTTTTTGAAGATAATTTACAGATTAATGACAAATTAATTAATGATTTAAGCAAAAAAAAAAAAAAGTTTAATGCTGGAAAACAAAAAAGAAGTGAAGAAGAAGGGAAGCAACCTCACACTGAACAAAACCAGTAAAAATGGCCACTGATCATAGCTGGTTAATAAGTGCTCTAAATAAATCACTGAGAAGTAGCCAATCATAGTTCAGCTGTAATTTGTCATAATATCCTGATACAGATCACTGCAGTAAGTGATGTCACCCACTACAAGTGGCAACAGAGGGAGAAGCACCTGAGTCACGTCAAGCACAGACTAGCGTGTAATTACTGTTTGACTACAACCCATCATTTTTTACAGCACATGTCACCAGGTTAGCTATGTCACGCACGCAGTCATGAGAAAAACTGTTAAAATCTTTTACCACTTGTGCTCGCTGTTGCACATGATGCGCTGTTGTCGGAGGAAAATGTCTTGATTTTTGTTTTTGGAGTTTACTTTTGTTTTCAATCTTTATGTTGAATTCTCTATTTTTCTATTTCTGTTGTGTACAAGTTCAGCTCTTCTGTTCTCTTTTGTTAGAGGAAAAGAGAAAAAAAAAAAAACATGTAAAAAAAAAACATTTTGTGATTTACTACAATGTGGAGAAGTGCATGTCAAGCCGACACGTTACCTTGATCTTGGTGTCGACACTGAGAAGGGTGAACAGAGTGTTCATGTCTATTAGGGCCTGCCTGGTCTCTCTGTACACCGTACCCAGGAAGTTGAGAGGGAGGGAGAGCTGGAAGAGCAGGCCGTTCACCATCACCAGGTCTCCCACTGTCATTGTACCTACACAACAGCAGCACAACTTACAGAGATGCATACAGAGATACCTCTCTTGTATCACATAGGTGTCTTTGGATACGAGATCTAAAAAAACAAAACAAAACACTCAACCCTGTTCTACTTTCAAGTTGTGAAAGCAGACAAAGCATGTTACAGTCTGAATCTATCTCCACTCCCTGTAATTTCATTTTCTGCATCAAGGCTATTTTGTTTCCCCATTCATGCCACTTTTTCATGCTTGCTGTGCTTTGTTCTCTTTTCTATTATCCAGTTCAGTCAAGGTTTTACTTGTCCATTTGATTTTGTTTTGAAGCTTTCTTATTTTCATATGGACAATTTTTTTTCCCATTGTGCTGTTGCCATCATTGGTATAAAGGTGTAAATTCAGGTCAGGTGAGAATATTTGGCACCTTTACACTTGGATGTTATCAAATTTTGTTATGGTCCAGAACGTGAGGGAATGGCTTTCCAAAAACTAGAAAATCCCTCCTCCCCCAACACACACACACACACACACACACACAGACACACAGACACACACAGACACACACAGACACACACACACACAAAACCCAAAAGTCCAAACCTACTCACCTGCTGCAATGCCCTTGCTGGCCAGCAACATGATGCCAGTGAGACCGACACTGAAGATGGCACTCTGGCCAAAGTTGAGCATTGCGAGCGTGGTCGTGGTTTTTAAAGAGGATGACTCATAGATCTTTAGGTATCCATCATATCTGTCAGCTTCATACTTCTCGTTGTTGAAGTACTGCAGCCCAGATGAGAAACATGAAGAGAAGGGAGGAAAGACGGGACACAGGGCACAGAGACAGTGAAGGGATTTACAATAGATAGAAAGTGTAAGTTGAGAGAGAAATGAGGGAGAGACAAAAAAATATGGTTAAGGTTAGAGGTTAAGGAAGCATGAAGTGCAATGTCAGGCAGATAGACACTTTAGCGCAGCCTGCCTCAAGGCTGCATTTGTTCTCAGTGACCGCTCTGGGCATAGTCTGGGTCTCAGTTGGCCTCTAAAGCACTTATTCATGTCTCTGTATCTTCATCTCCTCCCCACTGACCCGAAAGGACGTGGAGAGGGAAAAGAACTAAATTCAGAGCCTGCTTCAGAGCACGCTGCAGAAGAAGCTTTGGCAGAGGATAGTGATAACGGCAAAATGACTAAAACAATATATTAAATACCAAGTTATACATTTTAAGAACACCTAAACATCACTTGCAGGTTAAACAAGATTCACTGCAGAACATCCTTTACAGGCATTGTTGTCAGCCTCTGTATTTACATATGTAGCAGCTTACAGACACCTACCAACAGAGCACAGATAGCTCTTAAGTGTTACAAGCAGCAGTAATTTTGATTAAGACATACAGCTATCATTTAGAGGAAAAAAAAAAGCCTCATAAATCAGCCACAAGCACATCACTTAAATTCAGCACATAAAACTCCAGCATAATCATAACATCGACCCTCCTCAACTCTGCAGCCAATTACCTAATATTGCTGTTTGTTTAGTTTGCAGTATTGTTTCTCTGCCCTGGTTAAGTGGGCGATTTGCTTCTCTAGCTAACGGCGCTGGCACTGTGCTGCTACTGACTTGCCATTGATTTGCATATAGGCAAATGCAGGGAATCAGAGAGAGAGAGAGAGAGAAATAAGTAGCACATGGAGGACAAACTGAAGCAGTGCAAGGCACCATGTTCAGGTTCTCATTCAGCCCTTTGTGAAAGTGGAACGGATTTCTGAGTGGGCGGAGATCTAATTACATATGCACACTCACAGCTCAGAGTGATGCTAAATCCGGCCGCATTGACACAGATGACACAAAATAACACAGAACAAAACGTTAAGAAAAACAGGACGCAAAATAATACAGCAAAGAAAATAACATGGGTACCAAAATATATCTGGAACAACCAAAAAAAACACCCGAAACTGGATGGTGATTATGTTTGTATGTGTACTGTGTTCAATGAGGTTACCTAGAAAGAGGCTTAAAACAACAAAAGATAACGATGCAGGATAACCGTGCGACAGAGAAAAGTATAAAGCAATGTTTACATTCACACCACATCACATCTGTGAGATGTCTGAGAGAGCACACGCACCCATAAACCACCCTCGCTTCAGCAGACATTTCTATTCAAAATAAAGCTTCCAGTGACAGACACTTTCAGTCCAAAACTATAATTGAGATACTATTTTAGGTCATAGAGTAAACCAGGGGAAATAGTCCTGAGTGGCCAGTGATAAATGTCTCATTGTTTGTAGCGACTGGAGTGACATTTACCAAAAAAAAAAGAATGAACCATTTCACAGAGTACAAGAGAGACAAAAAATATGAGCTAAAAAAAAAAAAAAAAAAAAAAGGAAAATGTGTTCGCAAATGGGTCAATATGAAGCTGAAAAGATTACTCAATTAATTGATCGACAAAAAAATAATTGGCAACTATTTTGATAGTTGCAAAACGCCTCTTGTTCATTCTTCTCAATTGTGAGGATTTGCTGCTTTTGTGTGTCCTATGTGATAAACTGAATATTTTTTAAGAGTTTTGGACTGTTGGACGACAAAACAAGATCTGAGGCTTTAGGAATATGTGATGGATGTTTTTCAGTATTTTGTGACACACTATCCCTCCCATGGACATTACACGTTATATTAATGTAAAAACCCCCATAATCCTATATTTGCACATCTGTAATCTCTGATCTAATATGACACGTTACATCAGCGCAACTTGTATTATTATTATTTTTATTAATTGCACACTGCATAATACTGTTTTACTGCTGGTCAATATTTTATACATTTAATCTCATTCTCATCTATTTAAAATGTAAACCTGTAGCAGCTCTTCTCACTTATATTTTATTTATAGAATATATTTTACATATTTTTTATTGTAAATTCTTCTTTTTTGACTGTTATGCACCACAACAACAAGGCAAATTCCTTGTATGTGCAATAACTACTTGGCTACTTGGCAATAAACCCAAGTCTGATTTTGATTTACAGACAATTAATTAGTTAACCAAGAAAAATCTAAATATAAATAATCGTCAGTTACAGCCCTAGGTCAGTATGTACAAAATGACTGTAACTATAATTATAATTGCATTACCTCAATGTTGATACTGACACTGACAATACTTATTTAGGTATCACATTGTAAAAAATAAATCTCATGTTCATCCCTTTGAGACAATGAGAATACAAGTATATAGAGACAATAATAGATATTATCGACTTGTTAGCTGTCCGTCATTGATTCCAATCAATATTTCTGCTTTGAGAGCTATGATGCGACTGTATTAATTGAATATACATGTTGTGACATACAGCAGAATAGATACATTTGCAAACAGTTTACTGCCTATGTAGTTCATCATCATTTACCCAAACAGTATAGAATATTTATTATATTCTATATTATTACTGACAGGAATCATATTGCATCATACAAACATTTGAGAAATTACCGAATCACTGCATTACAAACAGTTTCCACGACCCTACTTCCAACCTGGGTCTTATCTTCAATGTAACACTGCTGTATAATAAATAAAAGGTATTTTGATAACTTTTTAGTAACCCTATACTAGAGACAGGCTGTGACTTTCAGCTCTTTCAGTCATAATCAGCTCCTCTCAATCAGAAAAATACTTGAAGTTAATTTCAGAGTTTAACTTGTACTTGTTATTACATGGGGGTTGTGTGTGAAATTGGAGAGAGTCAAAGAAAGAGACAGACAGGAAAAAAAAGAGCTTTCCTCTGATTAAAAGGCAAATTCTGACAGTGGCAATCATGCCAGTGAAACGCTATTATCACAGAAGAGTAAATATTTGTTCACGTCAATGTGCCTCGCTTAAATTAATAAAGGGAAAAAGACTAGAAAGGAGGAGATAAAAGGGAAGGATTGATGAAGGGAGGCGGGGTGGGGATGAGGAGGGGCTGGAAAAAGGGAGTATGGTAGGTTTGTGTATGTGTGTATGTGTGTGTGTCTGCATCGGGGGTTGGATCTCACCTTGACAGTCTCATAGTTAAGGAGGGAGTCAATAGCTGCGTTGCCTGCTTCATTGTCTGCTTTGTTCATTTCTATCCGGAAACGAGTCCTGTGTGCAGAGACACATGAGCAATGACATAAGCACTTTCTTAAGCATTATTTTTTATTTCAGTAATGTTTGAGCAGCACAGGGAACCAAAGAACTGAATCTCTGTTAAGAGATAACAAACATTAGCAATAGAACAACTAGTTAAACCATAGACAGAACCGGGAGTACAGACATCCTCATTGTTACCTCCACTGAGTGACGAGAATGGTGAAAAGGGTGTATGCCGACAAGGTACCCAAGGCCATTGCTGCAAACTGTCCACCACACTTGTAATACTGCAGAGGACAAAAGCACAGTCAAGACAACGCATGTTTTACGTGCTGTGACTCAACAGCTTTATGATAAAATGTCAAACAACCACAGCAAACCGCCGCTCTCCAATGTTGGCATCACAAGGTATTTTGAGAATGCACTGTTTTTGACCATTCCACTATGAAATAGAGTGTTACAAATGGAGGGGAAACTACAAGAACTAATCGTGCTAATGCTTTAGCTATTTGGGCAATGGAGTCTGCCCTCATTACAGGCAAGCTGACATTACGGTCCAGAGAGGAATAATAGCACAAAGCTATAGATGAACCATTCTTTCAGTGGTGGCCAAGGAGGGGGGGCATCTGTTCAGGGCATACTCCACAGGAGGACATTAAGCTGCTAGAAAGCTTTGGGATTCATTATTGACACTAATGGACTCTGTGTTGCCACCAAAAGTTCATGAGGATTCATATTCCATTTAGAATGTAAATGAGACAACATCCCGAAATTATTTTCCAGACAATCTGCTGCGAAGAATGTAAATGTGATGGAAGGTCCAGAGCTAACATTAAGGATCGAAACAGTAACAAGAAATCACAAGGAAAGAAAACTGTAAGCAGTCTTTCCAGTATGCTGTGTCTGAATGTTACCATGGGACTCACCAATATAGCACTGACAAGGGCCATCTCGAAAACTGTGGGTCCTAGATTGAAGATGAGCGCACTGAGGACAAAGGAGATACCCCGTGTGCCACGGTCGATGGCCTTGGACAGCGCTCCTGTCTGGCGGCTGAGATGGAAACCCAGATCCAGATTGTGCAGGTGGAGGAAGACGTTCTTGGCGATGCGTCGGATGGAGCTCTGGGCCACCGTGCCGAACACAGTGTTCCTTAGCTCGTTGAAGAGGGCTGCACAAGCCCGTGACACGCCATCTGGGATAGCGGGGGACACAGAGAGTTTAGTACACCTGCTGTGAAAAGCAGGGTGGTTCAAACAGCAGGGCTGGGTGCTATCAAGTGAGAATCTATCCTCATCCTAAACACTGAGGGCTGTTATGAGGCAGCAACACAAGAATGTATTGCAGTATTGTGAGAGCTCAGACTAGACAGGGTTGAAGCTTGTCAACTGCTCTTAAGTGAGGGCTTGTATGAGGTAGCAGGGCAGGTCTTTCACATCATCTCTGGTCTGCAACCCCTGCAGTGCTACAGCAGCAGCCTCCCCAAGCCTCTGTAATTACAGAGCTGGATGCTGTCTGAAGCATCACTACTATGGTAGGCCAGCACACTGCAGACTGAGGGGAGGGAGGGAGGGGAAGGTATATGAGCGTACACAAGTGTGCTGGGAGTGTGTGGCGGGGAGCAGGCTACATGTGTGAGCAGAATACTAGAAGAGGGGGAGGAGGTTTTAATAAGAGAAAGAAGTGAGTTGTCAATGAACAGGCTTAATTTTACCACTGCCTGAGTTTAGACTTTCTCTGGCTGATCTGTAGGATGAGGGTGGATGTAAGCAACGTAGCCCTTCTTTAAGGCGCCTTATTAATTTGAGATTTTTTTTTTTTTTTTAAGAAAGCTTCTTGATAAGGAGCAAAACTGAAACAATTTCAGTTCAATAAAATCTGTGATCTAATTGTAAGAGCATCGCTTATTCGTTCCCGTACACTTCTTATAAACTGTTCTACAAGCAGATGGCTAGCATGACTGTCACAAATTAATATTAGTCTGTGTTTGAATGACTTCCTGTGGCGATTTCACTGAGTTGTGTGAATACATGACTTGTCTGCTGAGACCAAAGTCAGGGTAATAATTGCTCTGTCTGCCGGTTTTCATGGGGCTGTAATGTGGCGTTAAATAGGAATGCTCATATAATGAACAATGTGTCCACATCTGACAAGGTAGGATGAGCACTGAGCAACCTTTTCAGCCAAATTACACCCGTCACCACAGGCTTCAAGTACTGGGCCCTGAGCATCGCAGAGAAGGAACAAAAAAAATACAATTCCTTTCTCTGAGAGCATCCCCTTCATTCTTCCTAGTCATCATAATTCATCCTGTCTGGAGTCCTGTTCATATGCCCCAATTATTCAACAGGCAGCATTAGTGTCCAAGACCTAAGTGGGCTCATTAAAATAAGTGGCTACAGGGCTAGGTGTATATTGCATCCGAGCTGATCTCATTCGAGGCCAGAGTGACTTGCAGTGGGTGTCAGGTTCACAATATTTATTTATTTATTTGTTTGTTTATGCTTTTCATCAGCTCCTCAGAGGAAAAAAAAAAAAAACTCTAATCAGGAGGGAACTTCACATTCACGCTCCACCTCACCCCTGACCCCTCTTGTATTCACATGGCCAATTTGGACAAAGAGGAGAAAAAAGGGAGGCGCACTCAAGGGATGAAGTGAAAGAAACATCCCTGGCCTCCATGTAACACTAAAAATATCCTACCACTTTCAAAGGACATTAGCAATTGCTTTACCACTGCTTTAGAAATCATTGAAATCACACTCTGTTTACCTTGGGAGCACACGGGTTTCTTACTGAAAAGTCGTCAGTACTCACGAGAGGGCTGTGTGGATTAATAGAAGTGAACTCCGACGCAGAACGGAGCGCATAACGTAAATAATGTAAGGGAGAGGCGGAGGATGCAGAGCGGGCATTGATATGAATGTGTTGGGAAAGGTCAGCCTGTAGATAATAGGCAGTCCCACAGTCCCCTCTGATGAGCGCGGCACCTTCCAGTGCAACACAAGCCTGGGACTCACAGCCAATCAGCACGGTCGTTGCCATGGTAGCCACAGTGCTTGGCGCATCATTCAGGTTCAGCATGTGTCCCGACATCTGGTTAAGCTCGTCCACCGCATACTTAAACATGAAGGGCACCATCACATTGGTGGCCTGGGAAGGCAGAGAGGGAGGGAGGGAACATTCAGAGAGGAGGAGAAAAAAAAAAAGAGAGGAAATTGTTTCAAATAGCCTATTAGACAGACATATGCTCAGTATTGTCCACTGCCATTTGTCTAGTCCTGTAGTGCATCTCTATTTATGTATTTGCACCCTACATGAGAGGTGAATTTCTCCTGTTGTTAGGCAGTAAATCCAACAATACTCATTCAGGTGCATTTGAAGATATGTATGTATGCATGTTTGGTATGCTGACTGATTGTGCACGCATGCACGTGTGCGTATTCTTCTTGACTGGCTGTGCTGGTGCTGGTGAGGTGGCTGGTGCTTCCTGCTAATGGAATTGAAATGGTTATTAGGGCTAATTAAAAGCACAGGGACAGCTGTGTGACTCAGGCTAGGCGGTCCGCGGCACATTAGGACAGCCAGAGAACACAGCAGCACACAGCAAAGCATTTTCATTTGAAACCCATTTCATTTGAACCTCTCAACCTCTCACACAGGGAGGGCTTTTGTTTTTTTCCCCCCTTTTCTTTTTGTTTCTTTACTTCTGTCAAATTCTGCATGATATAATTTTGATAAAATAATAATTATAGAAAAACAGGGTTAAAAAAACATGTCGACCTTACTCGTGTAAAAGGACCCCTAATAATGCACCATTTATGCTGCAAAAGCTGCACCTCCAGGGTTCTCCCTTTATGCACTTGGCTATTATACTCAGACAATTATA
Source organism: Scomberomorus guttatus (assembly GCA_038419695.1). NCBI lineage: Eukaryota > Metazoa > Chordata > Actinopteri > Scombriformes > Scombridae > Scomberomorus > Scomberomorus guttatus. The sequence continues at coordinate 19,435,194 of CM076452.1, read as the reverse complement.
CTCCTTTTAGTCCCTCAAGGAAAAACAATATCTGCCACTTTGCTACCAAGACAACAGAACATGACACAAAAATAGCCCAAGCCTATATCACAGGGCCAAAACATGTTGTCAATTTAACCACTAACACATGATAAGGTCAGACGTGCTCTTTTAATTTACAACCAACACTGGAGATTAAATAGACACCATGTCAATCTGTACCTGGCGATATGTCATCTCATAATAGAGATATTGTGTCAAGTAGTGAAGAAGAGGCTTCGGGTTTTCAAGAATTAGCCTAAGCTTATAGTAAGACACACAGATTGGCACACGGACAGGGAGGGTTTCATTTGGGGCCAACAAAAACAAGAGGCTCTATATAATCAGTTATTTGAAATGAAAATGTCACTGATTATGTGGAGTGCAGAGGTGTGATGCACTGTAACCACATAATTATTCAGTTGATTTAAAAATTGCCTCTACACTGCTGGTGGTTTTAGTTCAAACAGACAAACTGGAGAAATCGAGGCCAACTCCAGCCAAGCAGGAAAATAGGAGAAGATTGGATTGCATGCGTGTTCTCTCCTCCTTTACTCACACTAGAGGGAGCCACGCTGAGCGGCAGCAGGACATGCTTATTTAGGAGCTGTGAATTTGTGATTTTGTTTTCCAGGGTGTAAATTAGAGACCATCAACAAAAGGAAGAGGAAATACATCACACGCTGATTGATGTTTGCAATTAATTATTTCAAAAAAAAATGTTTTAAATGCACACTTTTTAGGTTTACACAGGTGCTCAGAGCAGTTGTCAGAGCATAGAGGTTGTTTAGTTTAACAAGCAGGTGGAACTGGCCTTTACTACACTTCTACAGTACTATACTGAGACAGAGTCTTACACATACATCATCATAGGTAATTTTCAAAATTATCAAGCTTCTCAACGTCAACAACCTGATGTAAGCAGCTTATAAAGCAGTGATTAGAGGGATGGTTGACCCAGGTAAACTCAACAGCCAGTCCAATTCATAAACCACGATATGCAAACAATGACAACAAGCTAATAAAAAGTCACTGTTGATTAAAGACGGCTTCTCTTTAGCTTGAATCTCTGGCTACTGTTTTTAGGTGTATCTGAAGCCATCTTTTAAGCCTTTTACAAGCAGAGATCATGAATTATTTCCAACTGAATAAATCAGGTGAAGGCATTACAAGGTTTATTTTTCTATAGGGTTTTGAAAAGGTGAGTGTTAACAATTTTCATACTGCTGGTTAAGATGCATAACTGATGTTTTCCGTCGCTCTCTGTCAAAAAAAAGCAACAAGAAAAACAAACATTTCATGCGTAGAAATTGTGTAGAAGTCTCTCAGAAGCCTGATGAAGTCCTGGTGTGACTGTTGGATACCTCAAATGTGCTATCCACATTTTTTTAAAGGACCAGTATGTAAGATTTAGTGGCATCTAGTGAGTGGTGAGGTTGCAGATTGCAACCAACTGAATACACCTCCCCTTTCATGCGTGTAGGAGAACCTACGGTGACTGCGAAACTCACAAAAAACGTGAGAAGCCCTCTCTAGAGCCAGCGTTTGGTTTGTCTGTTCTGGGCTACTGTAGAAACATGGCTGGCTCTGTGGAAGAGGACCTGCTCCCTATGTAGATATAAAAGGCTCATTCTAAGGTAACAAAAACACAATGATTCTTGGTTTCAGGTGATTATACGCTAATGAAAACATACTTCTGAATATTATATTCCATTTCTGCCAATAGATCCCCCTAAATCTTACACACTGGTCCTTTAATGCAAAAACAAAGAGAAAAGATATTTATAGTTACTGTATTCTTACAAACTGTATACCTATCAAACAGTGACCTTTTCCACAAGATTCTTGCTTATTCCAGGTTTAATTTTCCGACAACATGAGGCTTAGCATTGCATCATGAATGCAATGCTATGTGAACAACCAACTCTCAGCTGTTGGACTTCAGAGCCCATGAGCAGCCTTTTCATATTAATCCACTCTCCCAACAGCAGTGCCAAACAACAATGACGTGACACTGACAAAAATAAAACCAGACATGGTGTTCACCTAATGGTGTACTATTTTGCTGTGAAACAAGTTTTAAATAAATCTGAGTGCAGATGCAGCTAAAAACATAAGTTAGTGTTTAAGAAAAATCATCTTAGTTGAACACTGGCATTTTTTTCATAACTCCTGACACTAAAGACTGTAAATATTATTTAAGTTATAGCAAAGCTAGTGATGACGGACAACATCAATACATAACTAACAGTATCACTGTTCACACTAGAGATGCGCTGGTATCAAATGTTCATGCTATGATTATCGTAGGTAAAAATATCAACATTAACAGCATTATCATGATAATCATAAAGTTTTCTGAAATCCTACTATTAGTGCTAAAAAAAAAATATTAAATTACACCATGATGGCCTTGTATTTTATTCTCTGAACAGTCATCTGTATATTGCAGCTTTGTTGGATTCGTAAGAAATAAAACAATCACAAACAGTTTAAACTGTAAACAAAAGTAGGTTGTTGATCACTTTAAATGCTGCTCAGTGTCTGTGTCCTTTATACGCAGCCATTCATATTTTGAAACTTGATTTTGAGCGCAAGGACTTTGTAGGAACCTGCTGGATGTTAACAGTTAAATCTATTTTTAAAAAAGCACAGACTACTAGTGCTGACTGCCGCTTTACACAAACAAACAGCAGCAGAGCTGAAGCTTACCAGTGAGGAGGAATATGATGTGTGTGATCATGATGCAGGAGTTTGTCAGTCAGGTGATATGCAGCTCTCTCACTGAACGTTATGACTAAACACCCGTAAATTATCCACACTTCAGTGGGTTGACAGCTAAAGTGAATATAGAAAGTCATGGCCAGAGTAGCCAGAGCTCGACAGACAGGAGCCTGGTTTTCTGTGCTGTGGTTACTCTGTCTGTGTGACCAGCAGTGTTCATGGTGTCCTCTGAAAACGATGATAACAATGATAATGGAAATGGTGGTATTGATACTGTCAGAACGTTTCACCACAGTATATTGTAAAAACAGTACTGGCACATCTCTAGTCCACACTTATGAAGAGTCCACATTTTTTACCATCAGGAGGATCATCAGTGGCACTAAGACAGATGTAAGCCATATTTGTTTCGGTATCTTAACAGCACAATACCAGCCTTTTGGCGGAGATGTGATTATCTTCTGCTTTTCTTCATTATTTTCAATCACTTAAGATCAGTGCACTGATCATGTTGCAAGTATTTGCTGTTTTTCTCTTGTCTTAGCTGTTTTAATATAATATCCTCAGTTAAACCCTATTTAAATATTATGATATACTTTTAATAAAGAAGAGAAACAAGAATTTAAACCCAGCCTGTGTAACGTCAAGCTTTTAACTGATTATATCTTGTGAAAGCATCTTGCTGCCCTCTATCAGCTTGACAAAGCAGAAACAACCTCTTTAATAGCCATGACATTGTCTGTAAACATACCTTGGCTCCAATAAGCAGGCCCAGAGAGATGGCAACACGGGCCCGTAGGTCTGGTCTGTCCTTTGGCCACACGTAAGACAGCATAGCAGACAGGATCGTGGTTGAATTGACCTCCTTCAGCTGAGGAGAAAAACCAAAAGCAAAGCCTCTCCTCAGATCATATTCTCCTTAGTTTGATTAATGAGTCTGTCCTGTAAAATACAGGTCAGATGGGTAAAACAGTACTTACTATAATGTCAATTTTCTAACCTACTGAGCATCAGTTTGCCAATATTGGCAACTAACTTGCATTTTACATTCAGTCTGACAATCACAATAACCTAAAGATGGCTCTCTGGGCAGACACATGGAACATCAAATGTCAACAGGGGTCCCTTGGGAGACCTGGGAGCAGCAACGACAGCAGAGTCTCCAGGTGGATCTGGGGATCCAGCTTGACAATACAAGTCCCACGAGACACCTGGGCTGTCATCCCAGCTGAGGTTCAGAGCCCACTGGTGCCAACATGGCTGTTTACCCATGCTCCACCACACACCTGCCACAGGGACTCTCCGCAGGCCAAAGTATATGCAGTAATTCCTCTAATCCACTCAATATGGTGGCACCATGTTACAGCCCTGCTGTATGGCAGCAAATTACAGTGAAACTGTGCCCAACACCTGCCTTTAATCAAATTCAATCAAGCAATATGCGACACTGCAAAGAGAGGATTAACATCAACGTTGTGATGGTTTGGATGTAACATATGTGGAGGAGATCAGGTATAGTATGGTAAAAATCTGTTGGTCAAACTCCGTTACACTTTTTTGTTCTAAAAATAGTTTAAATCTGACTCAGCATGTATAATAATGTTGCAAACTGATCATGTGAAGTCAAAGAACTATCCACCATAGTGCTTAAATAATTGATCAATTAATCAATTAATTGAGGGTTTTTCAAACTTTTCTGGCCTGTAAACCAATTTATCGTTCCCAAATTGCTCATGACCGCAGCTATTAGACAGTCATTAAACGGACATGTGAGTTTGAGTAAGACATACTTTTGTATTGTATTTTTAAAGAGAATGTACAGGGAAATTATGATATATTTCAAACCTGTCATTTTTGATTGAAGTATGTCAAAACAGATCAGCCCTAAAAATCTCATTTGACTCAAAGCGTCCCCACATGGCATCCTAAACCCAAGACTGACAAACACTGGATTGTCAGGCATAAAATAATAATAAATACATTTTGTCAGTTATCAAAAGAAAGCCTTAATTGTTGCACCTTCTCAAATATGAGAATTTGCTTGCTTTGACCATGACATATCTTTATAAAATGAATATCTTGTCGGCATCTTGTTTAGTCAATCAAAATTACTCCTTAAAAATTGCAGCACAGAAAAGTTCAATAAATGATCGAAGCCAAAAACAAGGTGCAGTACTCACCACATTTTTGGGATCTGCACTTAGACCTCCTCCTGCATGCCCGTGCCAACATGTTCGCTTGTCTGTCACCTGCAAGTGCTGTAGAAACATCATACGCTATTATATTTTGTTCGCATGAGATTTTGATAACATAGTGATTGGCGATTATTTCTCAGTGATACTTACTTTTGCTGCCTCCAAAATGCGGCGACTGTTTTCGCTTTTGTTTGTATTCCATGTAGCTGTTCGTAAGTGTGGAGGGGAACTCAGCTGAAACACATAAGATGTCTTATTTGACTTATTTTAACATACAAAAACACCAAATCCGATAACAAACAACAGAACAAACAAAAGATTAAACTAACAAGGTCAAATAAAATGCAAACACATGTGATTCCAATACATAGAAACAAGCACAAAACATTTTGTTCTGTGTGTTTTCACCAAAATGCCCAGAGTTTATAGTCATCAAGATCAGTTCAGTTCAGTTCAGTTCAGATCTTTATTCTCCCTCGAGGGGAAATTTGATTTGCAGTAGAGGGCAAAAACCCAAACACAACATACAAGAGGACATAGGGCATTAATCACGACAGTTAGATCAGAGTTTAAAGGTCAAACCTCAAACAAATATGAACTCAGCAGGTAAACAAATGATCTCTATCTATACGACTGAAGCAAGTGACAATCATAAGCTGCAAAAGTCACAAACTATAAAAGGCAGCAATGTATTTAGCCATATTTTAGTGAAACTTTGAGTGTTGGGCACATTCAGTATTGAGTGTACAATACTGAATGTACACAGTAGGTACACAGTAAAAAAGTTGATTATGCTGCTGGCCTGGATTGAGAAATTGCTATGAATGTTTGATTGTTGATGTTTTTACTGTGAAATATCTTTCACTAATGGAATTCATTTTAACCAAAATTAAATTTATGTAATAGCAACACAAGGTCAGAACTTTTCTGAGTTTGTGAACTGATGTTGTTCAGAAATAATTTAAAAGCTTGTAGTTGTGTGTCACCGTTTGAGAGCCTGTGAAATTTTTTTTTTTTTTTACCAAGACTAAAAAGTACAAACACGCCTACAGGGCGTGAGTAAGACAAACTCTGGGTGCTTTATGATAAGCATACTGAGCTAAAGCTTATCCTGTGTTGTAGCTCACAAAAACAATACGTATATCCATTGGTGATATGAGTGGGCCAATAATGGTTACGTATGTCTCCTTTAAGACACCCTATCAGTGCATCCCATCTTTTTACCTATGATGACCTAACACATATGTAAACAAATACTGTATAAACAATCATTTGAGAAAAAACATCATCTGTCATTATGAGAAGGTTACATATTAGCAGAGTTATGCAAACTACTTCATAGTATATATGTAAACAAATAGCGTATAAACAACCATTTGAGAAAAGCATCGTCTTTCATTATGAGACATATTTACTTATTAATAACATTGTCAAACAAACCACATCATGCACTGATTGTAAATGTGTGATTTGATTGTAAACTGGGTTTAAATTACAAATACTCAAACTGGATTAAAGTTTGCGGTAACTTTTATTCCCTAGATTATATACACGCAGTTGCCAGTCTTAGGTACACCAACTAAACACTAATGCATAAGACAAAACAAACAGCCAACATTATAACCTTCATGAAGAGAGACAGAGTTTAGTGCATGGCTGTTATATTAAACTGCATTTGTTTTTGTTTTATTGGTGTACCTAGTAAACTGTCAACTGAATGTACTGAATGTCAGATTAATAATCAATAACAGGCTGTCGGCACGTGATGACAGTTACATGAGTCCACTGAGTGGGACAGTTTTTTTAAACAGCTTTATTGAAACAAGTATAAAATAAGGGTTTACAGCACCTTCTGTATACAACTTGTGTCTACACTCACAAACACGCCAGGGGAACTAAAGGTTGCAATAATAATAAAAAAAAAAGTTAAATAAATATCTTGTAAAGCTTACAGTGGTTATACGTTTTAACAGCTTTTTTTTTGTTTGTACATTCAGATATTGCAGACATGTATTGTTTACTATACAGTCACGTCTGAAAAGTTTGTTGTTGTTTTTTGCTTAAGAACTTGGATTTGTGACAATAAATTCCACAGCTGTCTTATCTAACATTTACTGCCTCTTGCAACATGTGACTGAGACCACTGAGAGGCTACAGCAGCACACACACATAAACAGTGACTACTGACTACTACTGTTAAACAGACCGTTAAACTTGTGCTATATTCCGTTCACACTTGTCGTACGGTCAAATCCACTAAAGCAGACACTATTTACACCGTGTGATTTAGAAGACACGACGCTGATGTTTGCATAGATAACACAACTAGCATCAGTTAACGTTGAGTTAGCCAGTTAGCCTTCGTTCAACGCCAAGTCAGGGCGACTAGTTAGCTCAAAAATACATTTACATGACAGCGGTCGCTCTTAAAAAACACAAAAGAAACGCATGAAATCATGTAAACTATGTTAATTCAACTTTGGGAGCTGAGGAAGTTAGTTAGGAAACACTTTCTATCTCTGTCCTTGCGTGGTGTAACACCAAACACAGTGTCCTCTCAACCCTTCCAAAAACACACCGCCTCACTCACCACATATGTACTTTGGCGTTTATGGTCCGTCCCGTTTTCACTGCGACTTTTACTCCAAACATGATATGAGCTCGACTGTCGAAGGAGAAGTGCTAATTTTCGTCTTTGAAAGTGAAAGCCGCATTTCAGTGGTGCCAACATCGGCGCCATGTTGACGAAGGAGGCAGGACGCTAACTTTTTTTCCTAGGATAGCGAAGTCATGGCCCGCCCTACTCTGCCTCTGATTGGCTAATACTCGTTGCCTTCGTTGGTTGGGTTGGTTAGGTTTAGACATGAGGAGTGAGTTTGGTTAAGATTAGGGGAAGAATATCAGGATGAACCAATCAGGGGCAGAGTAGGGCAGGTCATGACTTCGCTTTCCTAGGATAAAAACGGCGGTTAGTCAACACACCGTCATATCCGGCCTCCGTCACAAGCTGTCAGTGTCAAAGCTAGCAAGCGAACGGGTTTTACTTCGCACTATAGTTTTAGGGAGAAATCAGCCGCAAATTTGATTTTAACACGACGCAATTGAGTCTCTTAAGGTTTGTGAATGTGGTTCTAGTGATTGTTTTTAATGCAGTAGCTGCGTGAACCGGGAATTTTCACTTCAAAACAACGGCCGAAGCTAAAGGAAAAACACGTTGTCTGGCTGCTCCTTTTTGTCACACAGCTCGGTAAAGCCACGCTAACTTTTGGCTATAGCACAGGTGTGCTAGGAAACTTTTGACCTCGTACTCAGGATGCCATGCCACAATCAGCAACTGAACAATGTGAATAATGGCCAGGAGCACCCCATGAAGCAGGTACGATTTGCTAACAGTAGCAGCAGCGTGTCCGCAGTGCTGTCCAGCTCTGAGCCAAGTGATGCCACCACACAGCCTGTAAACCAAGAAACACTGGGACCCCAGCTTAAGCTGCTTCCTCTGAATGACCAGATCCGTGAATTACAGACTATAATCAGAGACAAGTGAGTCACTGCTCTCTTATCTTGACATACACGCCACAACACAATTAAAGTCCCCCCTCCGCTCAAAAATGTGTTTTGCTTCTTGTTCCTTCAGTTGAATGTTTGAGCTTCACTGTGCAGAATGATGTATGTGCAGAGTTTGACACTAGAAGGATGTTTTCACATTCATCTGCTGAAAGTGGAAAGTTTATCTGAGCTCACTGAAAATCTAATTTTAAGGGGTGGGCCTACGAGCATGTTTTGTGACATCACAACTAGTTTGGAGCCAATCCTGGTCCAATATTAAACTTACACAAGTGTGATGTGGAAACTTGAAGCCTGATGTGGGCGATATGGATATAATCTATCATGATATATGTAACTGCATATTGTGATATAATCTATATTTCATGACATACAAATATACAATTTGGAAACCGTTGTATACAGTAACCAGATGGCAATGTCTGTCATAAAACTGATTTGCAGCATTGTCCACAATGTCCTAAACCACACAGTAATATTAAAGGGATAGAAACCATGGTATAAATGGTACGGCAAAATCTCTGATGGTATTTTTTTCATCTCATGGTCATATAGACCATCATATAGGGAAAAAACCTATATGAAAAAAATGGATACATTTGGATATAATGCAACTAGAGCAGCCAAATAACTCCAGAAAATGATATCATGTATAGTGTAAAGTAAGATGTTAGACTGTCTAGTTTCATAACAATATCAACAACACTGTATTGGTGCACCTTCTGGGCCTAATATTGAATGATCTGTGTGTCTGTTGGCTTTAACATACTATGATGTACTGACCAAACAGGGTCACGGTCTCTTAGACACTATTGTTATTGTTTTAGAACAATTGTAAAGAAGTGAATGTTTCCATTGTTTCATCCTCATGTCAACTTACCTCACATCAGTGGTGCCATCGGTGGAATGATCCCAATCAGTTGCACACAGTGAGGTGTGGACATTTTCAGCTGAAAATGAAAAAAAGAGCACTGATACCAGATCAGCTTTCATTATTGGGAGAGATAACATGGATCTAGTGAATCCCTACTGTAACGTACTTTCTGAACTATCTGATCAAGCACTGATTACTAATGTTTTTATTCATATTTGCAGGACTACCAGCAGAGGAGATTTTGTGTTTTGTGCTGACCGACTGGTAAGATCATGACTTTCTACTACATATTGAGCGTGTCTGTGTGTGTGTGTGTACATTTATAAATTACTTATTGCTTTTTTTAATCTCCAACAACAGATCAGACTAGTAGTTGAAGAAGGCTTGAATCAGCTCCCCTACTCAGAGTGTACTGTGACCACGCCGACAGGTGAGAATCTCTTTCCAATAACAAGTTACTAATTTAATAATAAGAATAAGTTCATGGTCTTGTTTTGAAGGACAAGGTTGGACACAGAATCCAAGCTCAAACATGTAAGATCTTCCTGACCAATTCCAATAACCTAAATGTATAAATAAATGCTGGCCTCCTATCCTTCATTGTTTTACCTCCAGCATACAGTATATGACTCAGTGGGCTTGTTCAGAACAGCTACATTTGTGACTGTTCCTTCTTCATTTTTTTTCACTTAGGATACAAGTATGAAGGTGTCAAATTTGAAAGAGGGAACTGTGGAGTCAGCATAATGAGGAGTGGTAAGTCAAACCTTGTTGTAGCTCACCTACCAAATGAGAGTTCCTCCTTTTGTAAGGACATGTATTATGTCTTTCATGCATATGTGATTTGTGCCGACTGTGCACTCGTACTGTTCATTCTGTTCTGCCGGTATTCATCAGGTCAGACTATTGTGTGCACTTGATCATACTTTTTTTTTTTTTTTTATCAGCAGTTATTTCTTTATCTCAGTGAAACGGATTGAATACTAAGTAATACAATAGAATCATATTACACGGGACATTTGAGACAGATTCTGTACGTTGCACAGTATGTTCTCTCAGGGCATCGCAGTCAGCCGAAGTGACTCTTGCTTTCGCCTTCAGAGTTTAATGAGACTGTTATCACTGTCACGTGCAAAATATAATGCTGTTACTGCAAAACCTGTGTTATCCTTTTATAAGGGTAATGCTTGGGCAGAAACTGTAAAACGTAGGCCTGTTAGACACACTATAGCTCAAAGACTACATCTAAAAGGAAACACGGCAGCAGTGCGTGACGCAAGGCGAAACACTTGTGCCTATTGTTTTGTATGTAAGTCCACACAGCGGTGGCTTCTTGACACATGTCCTCGTGGGTTGACATGCGTCAACATGTCAGGATGTGTCAGCGCCCCAGAAAAAGCAGCAATTTTATCACATTTGCCTTCCAAACATCCAGGTTACTGTACCTTCACTACTATTTTTAGTATGACTATATGGAGCGTCCAGCGTGTTATATGGGCATGCGTGTGGCCGATACATATTGCATTTGGGCAGAGTGTGAGAAGGTAGTGTATTTGTTAAATGTGGAGTAAAAATTGATCTTTTGATCATGAGAGCATACGTGCCAAGTATTGATTTTTTTACTATTCTAAATGTGCATTTAACTGTTTTTCACAGTACTTGTGGTCCAGTTGTCCACTGTAATGTGCATATTTGTAGAGTGGTGGGCTGTGTAGACAGTAGCACACACACATAGTTCACTTTGTGTTCAGAGGCATATAGAATTTAATGTAATATAGTGTTTTTTTAATGAGTTTGTTCATTCTTACTACTTGACAGTTATATATATATATACACAGAGTCTCATTAGATCAAACATATTTTGACAGTGAAACAGTTTTACTGATGGATCACTAAAGGATTTATATTTGTTAACAGCAATTAAAACCAAACTGTGGCTATTGGAAAGCACCATCGATGAAATCTCCAAACCACGAATGAATTTAAGGCGAACCACGTTTCCATCCCAGTTGTGTTCTGTGCGTCTCCCCACAGGTGAGGCCATGGAGCAAGGTCTCCGCGACTGCTGCCGCTCCATTCGCATCGGCAAGATCCTCATTCAGAGCGACGAGGAGACACAGAAAGCCAAGGTCTACTATGCCAAGTTCCCCCCAGATGTTTACCGGAGGAAAGTGCTGCTCATGTACCCCATCCTCAGTGAGTAACAGCAGGCTGAGCGCACCGTGCTGTGCTGTAGTTTATACTACTGATGACTCCACTTTACTACCGACAGTAGTACATAAATGTCAAAAGATGTCCATTTTGGTGCAAATGTAGAAACCGTTTCATGTATTTATTCATTTTGAGAGATCTCCCTTGAGTTGACCTTCACCAAGTCTACATTTCCACATCATACAGGCCCATTCACACTGTTCTGATAATTATAGCTCTCATGGAGGAAATTATACACTGCCTGGGAGATAGCCATCAAGCTGCTGAATAGCATAATGAGGGCCAACAAAAATAGTATCTTTATTTCAGCATTTTTCTGCCTTTAATTTAAAAAAAAAAAAAAAAAAAAATATGATGGCGACCAAGCCAGGTTGAAGGTATGTTTTATTATGTCAGAATGATGGAACATATGGCTGCATTGATGCGTGCTAACAAGTTCACAGAAATTAAAGCCTGCCAAGTGCCCAGACTCATGCAGATCAGTTGTCACACAGCTCAGAATCTTTTATAAAGCTTTTTCATGTTTTGCACGTCATGATGCTTTATTAACCTGATTGATTGTAAAATTGAGTAAGGAAGTTTTAAATTAACAGTGTTTCTTTTGTTTCTGTTGTTCGCTTGTTTTTCTTTCTGTAAATAAAGTGACGTTTTAAACTGTGAAATGTGACCCAAACTTGTAACCTTAAATTGTGTGTGTCTGCAGGTACAGGGAACACTGTGATTGAGGCGGTGAGGGTGCTGATAGAGCACGGAGTCCAGCCCAGACATATTATCCTCCTTAGCCTCTTCTCCACGCCTCATGGTATACCACCGCAACCGCAGCTCATCACCAGTTTACTTTTGTTTACCCGCCACATCACACATTTAGTCTCCACTCTCCTCTCCTGTTCCTACTGTATCGTTGCTTTTATATGACTGGTAACCACATTGCCGTCCAGTGACGCCGCTGATGATCAACAATGGTTTCAAACGAGTGAACTAAGCTGCTTAGCGTTTAAAATCGGACCAGAAATAGTTGATTAGGTTTATCCTGGGAAAAAAGGTAGATTTTGAGGGTTTAAAGATAATATTTGAAATTATGGGGTCATTTGAGGAATTTATTCTTTTAACAATATTTTCCATTAACTATAAGTAGGTATTTGGTTTTTGCACCACTAGCAGCAGGGCCTGAGTATGGTGATGTCAGTTAGACAGTTGGTGTATCTTTCTGTCCATCAAGGACATCTACTGGCCAGATTTTTGAAAAATGCTGCTGTGGATATTTATGGTTCCCAGAAGAGGATTTCTAATGTTTAGTACCCTCTGACCTTTCTTGGAATGCCACCATCAGGCCAAAGTATTAAAATCTGAAGGATTTATTACCAAAAATGTCCTAGGCTGCTGTTTCTCCCTTTTTAACTGTTAATTTTACTAATTTCTAACAGAAGCGGTAACACATTAGGATAACTTAAAAAACTCCATCCAATATGGTGACATACTGAACATGCATACATCTCCATCTCTCCGTTTCCATTATTTGGAAACACTGCCTACATATCAGGCATTCAAACATCTAAAATGTTTTTCTGAATAATATAACTCTGTAAATAGTCTCCATTATTCCTCTCAGGTATTTTTTGTGCATATTTATGAATGTTGTCTCTCTTGCAAAAGTGCTCGAAATCACTTCCGCATTGCAATGTGGAAGCAGAAAGCAGTGAACATGCCATAGAAACTACTTTTTTATTTTTGAGAGCATTAATAGAAGAATTTACACACTCAGAATTCAGAGTCATAAAATGGCGGACAGTAAATATGACAAAAGTAAATAGGGACTGATTATGACATATTTATAATGTATCTAAAGAGACTTTCTGGTTAAATTAAAATAAAAATGAGATATGTAACACCTTTTTACTTTTCTCATAGGGGCCAAATCTATAATCCAGGAGTTCCCAGACATCACCATCTTGACCACAGAGGTTCATCCAGTGGCTCCAACACATTTCGGACAGAGGTACTTCGGCACTGACTAAACCAAGGACAACCTGAGGAACATGATCTATAAATTGTTTCAAGTATATTTTGTCTGGTTTATTTAAATGTATCTCATGTTCTCCTTGTTGTGCCAAATGCTACCACAATATCCCCTAAATTGACCCAAAATGATTAATCTGACTATTTATTTTGTTTCCCTTTTTTTTTTTTTTTGCTGTGTATACTCATGCTATAGAAACAAAACAATGCTGAGTCATGTCAAGTTGGATTTTATTTTGCATGTTACAACTGATGGATCAATAAAGATTTATATTTGTTAACAGACAGAACAGCAAATGAAACAGTATCAGTATTTTTGGTGGTTCAGAGGTGCTGAAAAAGGGAAGCGCCACAATCACGACTCCAAAGACATTTCAAGAAAGGACCATATTTGCTCTAGTGATATTGAACTCTGCAAACTTGTCATGTAAAATACTGGGTATCATTTGTCATCTTCTTGTGTTACAAACGTCCAAGTATTTGATAAATGCATGTTACTTCAATACTTATTTTAAGTGTCACTTGATGGAACAAAATATACAGACACTGCCTGCAGCAGTTATGAATCAGTAAACTCAATACACAGGGAAAAAAAAGTGGAAAATTTTAACAATAAATAGACACAAGACAACATGAAACACTCAACATCCACAGCTTTCCTAATGCTTTCAAACACTATGAATCGTACCTCACATAAAAACAACATACAACTTTAATTAACAGAGGACTTGAGCAGCATTTGATTTGGCTTGGCCAACATAGAAAATGAGATCTGATGACGCAAGTAAAAGTGTCAGGATCAAACACCATTAAAGGCTCAACTTTGCCCTCGAACTGAACAGATGGGTTAAAGAAATGGTTTTCAACAACGTGTGCTGGCGGACACCTAACGAGTAAATACACAAACATACAAACAAACCATAAACAGTCCCAATGAGGAGAATCTGTTTCACTGGTATTAAAAATTTCAAAATACATAAACACAGGTAGAAAAACAAATAGATCATATTGCAGAAGACCGCTGACCTCTACCAACCAGTGGATGAGGATCAGTCATTATAAATGTGTACAGTTAACTGCATGTTTAAAAAGATCAAAAATGAAACATAGACAAAGAACATATGTCCTCCCCTATGTATTATTTTGTGCCTATGACGAAAGCTAATTTCACTTCACTCCCCAACCTCCTTGCATCCACACAGAACTATTATTACACCTGGGATGGCTGATATGGTAGGAAACAAGATTGTGATAATTATTTAGTAAAAAATGTCTATCACAGTATGTCTTGTATGTACATCCCAGGCTTATCAAACTGATCACTGCATTTTTTTTTTTTTTTAAAAACAGCATTCATGACATGATATATAGTATATTCAGGATATGATTCCAAAAAAAAAAAAAAAAAAATGAACATTATGTTTGCTCAGCTCTACACACTCTGGGTGAGATTTCAGCATGAATTCTCAAAAATTATAAGCTGTAGCTGTGAACTGAAGCTAATTTTGTTTTTATTACTGTCATCAGTCCGATCAGACATGCGTAGTAACGCTGAAAAATATCTATTAAAGCGTATGATAGGTTCTTTTGTGTGCCTAAAATGTTGGCACTCAGAAGCAGGGTGCTAGATACATTCTTTGGGAAAATGGATTTCCCAAAAACACAGGAATATATAAATAGATATGTAAGGCGCAGGTTAAGTCAGGTATTCTAATATGCTTGTTGAAGAAATAAAATAAAATATGATAATATGCTGCAAGACCCTAACTGGCCAGTCAGCTGAATCGCTACAAAGAGACCTCTGGAGCAATTTGAGTGTGAGGTCAAATTAAATACCACCCTGCACAGACCGGGCTCTAAGGTGCAACACTGTACGCACTGTAAACTCACAGCCCAACACTGGAACAGAGGCATATAAAAACAGTACAGTGCCAGACAGAAGCTTCCCAATTTACAGTAATTTATAGAGGCCAGTAAGAGGCCAACGCCTTGAGATGAACAACCAGAGAGAAATGCAACACCCATGGTTTGTTGTCTTCTACATATGTGAGTTGATATTTGACATGTTTTCAGGTCCCCGCCCCCCCCCGGGGTGACGTGATGCTGCTGGTTGTCCATCCGGTTCTTCTCTTTATCATTGTTATGTAAAACACCAGGGTAAGAGTGGCAATGACAGTCCGAATGCAGGTTTCATCCACACGTTTGGCCCTCTTCAGAATTCTTTCGGAGTGTCTGAACATCCGCGAGATTTGGAATGCATCTGCCTCTTGATACACAGTGTGCGCGATAGAAATCTACATCTTCTGTACTAGTGTAAATTGTCCTCACATTAAATTACTATTCCTCCATCTCTATGGTAACAGAGGGGTCTTGGTCCTCAACTAGAATGAAAAAAAAAAAAGAAGACATTTCAGCATGTAAATGAATCAAAGTTTTCCACATTTTGGTTGTAACTGATTCAGCTCACACAGTAGTTACAGTATGTTGCATATGATCACCAGGTGGTAGCAGAATATTATGGTTCAGCATCACAACACTTAATGCGAGGTGAGATTAGTGCCTCCAGATTACTGAATTTAAGCACATTCTCATGTGCAGTTGTTTTGTCCCCTCCGAGGTGACAGTGTGTCCTCCTAGCTGTTTAAATTGGGTGCTTTTTGACTTTCTCCACTAGATACTGTTTTGTTTTGTCATTCTTAGTTGCGTGTCCTCTGTGTCTATGGAAAACTGCCTTAATGGAAAATTTGGTGTCTTAATATGAATCCAGATCAAAATGCATTTATTGATGCATTTTCAGGTTCCAGACAATTCTTCTGTTATTAGAAATGGTGAAATCAAGTGAAAAAATATTTTGCCAACACCTGATGTTGCAAGTGACTAGAATCAGAATTCATCTCGACAATTTATAAAAAAAATACCTTTCAGAAGAATCCTCAAAAGCAAAAACAGTACATTTATAGGACCTGTGTTGTCATTTCACACCATTTGTTTTCATTTTTATGATTATGTCAAGCTTGAGAGGACAGTCAGCTTTGCAGCATCGCCACAAATAACAGTGCAAAGGAATTAAATGAAAGATGAGGTCATATTTGGAAAAACAGCGATACATAATCATGTATGTCTCTGCAAGCTGTCAGTAATGGATTTCTTTAAAACGCTTGGAGCCAACAAAGTCTGGGAGGTAAGGTAAGGCTAAAGCCAGTAGGTTGGTCAGTAGTAGTTTCTAAATATGGCAGATCAATGGATTTAAACAGGAAAAACTAAAATTACACTGATGTAATTCTTTAGTGCATCAAGATCAGTAGTGAAGAATAATGTCACCCACATGTTATGTGAAGAAAAGTGCACTGACATAACTATTTTGGTTTGGTAATGCAGATTATGTTGATTATAGTGGGACATTAGGCAGCTCAAGAGACCTTTACTGCATGTAATTATTTTGAATTACTTTATCACAATTCAGTTTTGATTTAATTAAAAGCAGTTTCAAATGTACTTTTACATAGTGCTGAATTACAAATTCTTTTAAAGCCACAATTGCTATTTCAGTTATAATTTAAAAAGCTTTAAAATGGTGGCAACATCTGGATACTGAGGCAAAGCATTTACTTGGAAATACAGTATAATCAACCTGTCCATGGAAGAGCAGAGAGGCATGACAAAAAAAAAACAAACAAACAACAAATTCAAAGCCCATATTAAGATCTCTTTCTGGTGGCGCCAGTCTCACCCATACTCAGTTAAACATTTTAAGCTACACATTTTTTTCTATAGATATACTTTTTTGTGGTGAAACACCAAAACCAGCACATTCACTGTGATTGGACAGACTTTTTTAGACTGCTACTAAGAAATGTCATCCCGTTTGTCAGGTGGCACCTATCCTGGGTGACAGTGCTAATACTGTCTTTCATAACTTAAGTAAATGTGTGTGAAAAGTCACTGATTTCAATTTCAAGATGTTGAAATGCAATTTGTATTTCTGGAACTATAGAGGGCGTATAGCGATGTAGAAAGTACATATGACAAAATTAAAGTGACTCACCCAAGCTTCCTTCCTCAGAGCCGTCATCTGACTCCTCCCACATCTCCTCATTAGCTAATAAGGGATTCTGGGATTCACTCCGATTCTTCAAGGGGAAGTAGTGGCCATTCCCTTGGCTGACATGTACATTGCACAAAAGAAGATGGAGGCTAGTTAAGAAACCCAGTCTTAATCACTGATCCAATCCCTCATTCTACATTTTGTTAATTAGCTCCAGTTCTGCTGCATGTAAAAGAACTTTGTATTGTGCACCAACAGTCAAATTTATCCAGTCACCAACTCCCTATCTCTTCCTGTGAACTGTCCATGTCCTCTGTATTTCATTTAGTATGTTTTTATTCTCTGGTTCAGTGTTTTAATTGTTGCAAAACTCTTCTGCAAATCAAATGTCTTTTATAAAGCAAAGTCTAAAATGAAAGTGCACAGGTGCGTTACAAACGCCAAGCATCACTGAAAAATGAGGAGAAACATCAGCAAATTATGATCCTCGCTTGCCGTCTTGAAAGTAAGCTCACCTCGTGAAGACAGGTATGAACCACAGTCTCCTATCCTCTCCAAATACCTGCCGCAGGTTTCTGCGTATGCCAACATTGAAGCCATTTCTGTCTGGTCCATTGACAAAAACTGGAGCTGAGAAGGCCTCTGGAAAAGGAACAAACGACTGCGGGTCAGAATATGTTTTTGTACTTGAATTCTCCCCATTTATTTTTTTTTACAAAAGAACCACAATTTATAACATTCAGGTTTTGTCCGTTCTCCCACCATTTGAGCAGTTTCATAAAAGCAAAATGAATCTAAGGGCTTCTCCTGTAAATACATAAACCCTTACCTAAAGTGGATCTGTTTTTGGCCACCAACCAACAGTGGTAACCGAAGAGGAACATGAGACTGACAAAGAACATGAGTGCCACAAACATGAGGAAGAGGACGTGGAACTTTGCGGGCCCATTTGGCAAGTCCCCCTGAGAGAGAAACAGGAGAACTAGAAACTTGAGAAAAATGGTGGACTTTAAATAAATAAATAAATAAATAAAA
Source organism: Scomberomorus guttatus (assembly GCA_038419695.1). Taxonomy (NCBI): domain Eukaryota; kingdom Metazoa; phylum Chordata; class Actinopteri; order Scombriformes; family Scombridae; genus Scomberomorus; species Scomberomorus guttatus. The sequence goes on along the minus strand of CM076452.1, from coordinate 19,416,512 downwards.
GATAGATAAACTACAAGTAGAATAGAGAGTAGAGACATTAACTATATTTGATGAGTATACACTATTTGATGATGTTAATATGCTATAGTACACTGTACATTAGTGCAAATCAGTTGGATACTGCTAGTAAGGTGCATGATTGTCCATGTGTGTTAGAATTAAGTGTACACTGATAATTGAATAGTTTATACAATGTATCTACATATGATAACAGTATATACAGACAGTACTTTAAAGATGATCAAAATATGAATCTGAAATATGAGATAAGAGATGTGATGAATAATGTAATAACATAAAAGTCCAGGTGAGCAGTCTGTCTTCACTGTCAGTGAAAAAAAAAGTGTAACTCATGACAGGTTCTCTGTTCTTGATGAATGTCAATACTGTCAAACCTGCGCTATGACTGCATTTTAAGATGTTGACCATGAGTGACCATCTGGACTAAAGACACTTACCACCCAGAATTTGAGGAAATACTGAAAGACTGTGGATGCGATGAATATACAGTACAGCATGGAGTAGGAGAGGAAAAGCAGGAAAAACTTGTAGTTGGAAAAGCCAACACAGTTGTTCACCCTAAAAGAAAAATAAATTATGATGTCAGAGAAAAACTTTACACATAAATTCCTTCTCAAAGGGAAACACAGGCGAGGTTACAGCTTACCAGGGACAGTGGTGGTCCATCTTCAAAACACACCTTAAAAAGAAAAACAAACTTTAAATTTCAGTCACTGATTTAATTATATATGCTCTTACAAAATATTAGTGTCTACAAATCAGTTGGACATCATCAAACTCTTACTGTAATTTAGTTTCCAACTTTTAATACATTCTGACAGCAGTCTGCTGATTCCTTTTTGTATAAATAAAACCACTGTTGTGATTCTTTCTACGAGATACTGAACCAACAAAGCAACACCTTCAGATTATCACAACAGTCCCTGGTCGACAAATATCTCCTTCCTTAGAGCAATCTCTCTCTGGATTGGGGAGGAAAGAGTGACTTACGTTTCACAAACTGAGCAGTGGTGACAGCGGTCGGGCTTCAGTACCTGGCAGCGGTCGCAGAACCTGATAGCTAGAGACAAGAGGATGGCCAGGTGAATGAACGTCATTTGAGCTGAGCTTACCCTTTGCTTACTTCCTGCAGCCTAGAAATTAGTCTCAGCAATCAGCACTAATGAAGGAGATACATTGGCTGATTACTCTGGATGGGGATGCTCAGGAGTGCACAAAGCTAATTGCCCTAGCCTACTTGTTTACAACACACACAGATTATGCGCAAGATGATGTCCTTTCACAAACCACCAGATGACCTGAGATCAGTCACTACTGTTTCCACATTTAAAAGAAAACTTGAAACCTTTCTGTTTTCTCAGGTTTATGACCAGACACTTTCTTACCTGAGTGTGTGTGGCTGGACAACTGTTCAATTTTTTATCGTTTATGGGTTTCTTTCTATTTTCATTGTTATTATTTTTTGTGTGAATGTGTGCGTGTGCTTGATTTGGTGTTCATTTTTAATTGTTGTATTTCTGTATTTTTAAACTTTGCTTTAAAACGATTTTATCATGTTGATCAATTGCTCTTATGCTGATGTCAAGCACCTTGTACTGCCATTGTGTACGCAAAGTGCTATACAAATAAAACGGACTTAACTTGACTTCAATGTTAAGATTAATAATTGTCTACCTCCAGATTGAGCTCGAGTGAAGATGGGCAGCTTCTTTGCAATCTCAACCAGGATTTGTTTCTGAGCATCTGGCCTCTCTTCCATCTCGTATCTTTGCTTGTCTGAGTATGACAGCTGAAACTAGAGCAAAAAAAATATTTTATACATACTACAGACTCAATATATGGTTCAATAAATCAATAACATTATGCTCAGGATACCTTTTTGCATGGTGATGCAGGAGGGGTAAAGATGGACTTCCAGTAAGTCCAGGAGAACATCACAAAGCAAACATGAAACACCAGTAGATAAGCCACTGCAAACAAAGTCACAACGATTAATGAAATGAACTTATTTTGTTGTCTAGCAGCACAATGCCTGTAGCAAATAAAAATGAGTGGATAACTCACCTTTTTCCAATGTGTTGGTGAGTGTAACTGTAGAAACAAGAATAAGGCATATTAAAAAATACAGACCGGAAACCAGGGACTTTCAATAAAGTAGTTTCTACTAACACTGGTTTGATTATTTAAAAGAGGAACATTAGCAGGTGTTGTAGTGAGGTCTGTTCCCCCGTCGATATGCGTTTCCCCTTATCCTAAACTGCACCCAATTTTATCAATAACCCCAGCCAGTCGTCTTCTGGGGTGTTTAACCTCACCCCAAACTGACATTAACCCCAACCAGTTATTTCGGCTACGCCTAACCACAATCATGACCAACCGCGGAAGGGGTGCGACTGAAAACACAATTTTGACAGTAGGGGAACATTATTTGAGGGGGTAACAGACTTCGACACAACACCGGCTAACACTACTAGACAGATTAGCCAATAGCCACTCTTTGTATGAATATCCTGACCACTGTGTTGAAATAAAACAACTACGTGCCTATTTTTAAAAAGCTAACGATAACCAAATCAACGCTAACACCCTCAAACCACTTCCGCCTGGTGTTTGCTAGCTGTAACGTTATTTCTGTCAACACTGCTGTGCGGCGGCAATCTGCGATGTCTACAGTTTAACCGGTCGAAACCACAATAAATACTCATACTTACAGAGACATAGCTGAAATACGTAGGCATAGTATGACCACAGTACCACGGAGGTTATTATAAGCACGGGTATCCAGGAGAAAACCCGCTGACAGCATCTCAAACCTCTGGAGAGAGCCATATTCCATCTAACCTCTGGTCTTATCTGTGCTCTACTACCATTCCTTCTACCAAACCTTCGCGTTATCCATCGGTGTCATCTGGGAGCGATTCACCGCACTCCCTTAGTTGACCAACTGGAGCCAGTGATATTTGATAATAATAATAATAATAATAATAATAATAATAATAATAATAATAATAATAATAATAACAACAATAATAACAATAATAACAACAATAATAATAATAATAATAATAACTATTAATATTTTATATTTCTGAAGTATGTTTATTAAGAATATAAGAGGCAGAATTGAAAAGAAGCCGCTGCTACTGCGCAAAAATCAGTCTGAAAATTCAGTTTGGTTTATGACAGCATTTATAAGGAAAGACACATCATTTTTTAAGAAGCAAGCAAGGCGAAAGGTATTAACAAAAGAAAGCACACAAAGCCAAGTTTTAAAAGGCATCAGAAACATAATTATCTGCATCCTGTGCAGCTAGGCGACAGTTTATTTCACTCTATGACATCAGCATACAGGGGAAAAATAAATAGATTTATGTTTGCTAGATTCACTCTGGTATTACTTTCTTTATAATCAGAAAAGTTGTTGGGAGCTCTTCCATGTATTTGTATATGTGCCCATTTCTTTCTTATTACAATGCATTCATTTGGTAGACACTTCTTTTTTTTTTGCACAAAGCAACTTATAGTTTTAGCCATGCTAGTGGCATGGCTCAAGGGATGGCAATGTTGTCTGTTGACACTTTGGTCCAGACTTAAATATCTCAACAAGTAGACTATTGGATGGATGTCATGATATGTTGGACAGACATTCATGGCTCCCAGATGATGAATCCTACTGACTTTAGTGTTCCCCTCAGTTTTACCCACCATGAGGTTGGCATGTGGTTTTGAGTGAAATGTTTCAAAAACTATTGGATGGATTGCCATAAAGTTTGGTAATTCATGCCCCATTCAAAATGAATTGTTACCACTTTGGTGATCCCCTGATTGTGACCAAATACATGCAAAACTAATGATGTTCCTGTTCTCACCAGCCTCAGCTATACTTTGTATAGTGTTTTGTGCTAAATGTTAGCACACTAACACATTAAACTAAGATGATGAACATTGTAAACATTGTACCTACTTAACATCAGCATGTTAGCATTGTTTCTATGGTCCAGACCGTAGAAAGACGGCTATACAAGGACAAGTCTCACCACTTTCTCCCCTTTTCATGAACTAACAGAATAGTTAATAATTCCACTGGATAAAATTGATTTTTGAGGCCGAAACTGAAATATAAAACAAATACATCTCCAAATATTTTTTTTAATGAATGTTGAAGAATTTTATTAATTATTTATTGGTTATAGAAGATGTGTACTGAGCTGGACTGTGCTCTCTGGTGGACAAACTATGTAACTGCTTCTAAATTCACACAAACATATCTTGGCATTTTTGTACTGCAAATTGTAACTTATTAGCCGACATATTAGCCTATACTAATGTATCTGTAATAAGATAAAACTGTCCAATAATTTCTGTCTGGCTCTCTACAGTATTACCAGTACTTTGAGTATTACCAGGCAGACATTCTTTTCATGTACAGGACAAGGAAGTTTTGAGGCGTTTTTGCTCACAATAGAGAACTAATGGGAAATTAGGGGAGAGAAATGGTTGGTAGGTTACACAACCAGCTGGATTTCTGTCAAAATATCTGCAGGCCACACACACACACACACGCACACACACACACACAAACAAGAAATCACTCAAATGTTTTGCCCTGCCAAGAGCACAATTGGATCAGCATTCTTTTGAGTATAAGCCCTGAATTCTGCTGCAGATCATTTGCTTTTAACATAAAGAATAGTGTTCACCCTCTTCTCGAAAATACTCAGTGTATTACATCATTTTGGGTTGTTTCTTATTTGAGTTTAGTGTGATAACTTTGCACTGAGTCACTTTCATCACTGCCTTCCCCCGACTTTACACAACTAGCCAGCTGAACTCTAAGATTTGCGTGGGTTAAATTAAACTGGAATGATACTGTGGTGTAACTGTGTGCGTTGCAGTAACAAACAGTAACAGGATACATTAGAAGAAAATAGCATTAAAATAGGAGAAGAGAAGATGAGTTCTGCATACACACCTGACAAAACCAGTACATGACATGTGTATTATGTGAATAATCTGGATTCCAGTAAGGGTGTGCATTATAAAAAACTTTTTTTTACATTAATAGATGACAAGGTGCTACATATAAACTGTGCAGGCACTGTCATATACTGCCATGTTAAGCTTGTATAAGCACTGTAGGTAGTTGCTGTCGCTCCCCCTGGTTACTTTAGTGTGAGGCTGTTTGGTCAGAAAGTACTGGAAGTTGTAATTGATACTTGCACAACAGCTCCATGTCACACCTTCTATGAGCTGGAAACTGTAGGTTCTTCATGTGTCGTCTCATCACGGAGGAGGTAAAAGAACGGTTGTGTGTTACTCTTCCCAGGGTTTCGGGTTCAGCCCTATGACAGCCAGCCTTTTTACTACTTTGTTTGTCCCAGTCAGGCTCTCCTGTCTTGCTGCTGCCTCCCCTAAACACCACAGCAAATAAAGCTCAAGTAACGATTAAGAATATGTACTATTTCATACTGAAGAACGGTTTTGCTGTGTTGTTTTCTTCTCAGTGCCGCTTTGTTATCAATTCATTTGAGGTGCAGAACTGCGGTGGCTCTGTTTGAAATTTACTACAAGCATCTTGCTGAGACTGAGATGCAAAAGGTTGTATTTTAAGTTTTCCACCAGACTCCTACAATCGTCACTGTGCTCATCCCCATAAAAGGAGCAATCCACAAACTTTTACAGGTGACATAACTCTGGAGACATAAAGTAGAAACTGTCTCACTGTGGGGTCAGGGGAGCGGGTTTGTGGTCCCTAAACTTTCCACTCCGCACTTCTGTCACTCTTCTTTTAAAGACATGATAGACATGAAAACGAATTAGATAACAAAACATTTTCAGATTAAAATTCAAATTAACTTCCAACACATTTTGGGGCAAAAAAAATCACATTGCGCAAACACATGCACTTTGCAGGAGTCACCAATGGGAGGCACTGTGAGACTGTTCTTAGATCAGTGAATTGTAGATATGATCAGAGCAGTTTGCTACAACACACCTTTTACTGATTGTTCTTTAAGGAATCTGAAGGAATTTGAACATATGCTTATAGTCCAATGCCAGTTTAATGTGAACTCATTAGCAGTGTTCATCCACCAAGTTTTTGATATCTGCATCAAATTAGATTTTAGGCTTTATAACGGTGTGTGAACACCAAGGTGTCCAATTAGAGTAGTAATTAGACATGTTTGAACACAGACTTGTGTTTTTATGGCTCACAGTGATCTTTGCAAGACAACAAAAAAGAGAAAGCCCCACAGAAACAAACACGTCTTATGCTGGGAAGAGCAACACATAGTTGATGTCACTGAAGGAGCAGATCAGCACTAATCTCTGTTTATGAGCATGCGACTCTCATCTTTAATAGGCTATACCCCATTAATTCCTCCTCCATCTCTTCGGAGAGATGCTGCTTCATTCGTTTACTCCTTTTGTTCTGAAGATTTATGGGATGCCGTCATCCTCTGACACGGCCGTCCAACACAATGCATAGCAACCAGTGTAATAGTCTCCCCATTACTGAATGCTGTGAAACTTTTCATCGTGTCATGGGACCCCAGAGTCACTGGAGCATTTAACCGTGAACTCTAACAGCCCAGCAGGACTGTTGATCACAGGCTGCGTAGCGAGGCTTTGTGTGCTTCACAGTACCACCTGCTCTCCCCTTTTACGTAATACAGACTCCCTCTCTGCAGTGCTAGAGCCTTCTGGGATAGGGGTGTGAGGTGAGCTGCACCCAATTCTGACCTCCTGACCTCCTCTCTTCCATCGCACATGTTCTCTCCTCTCTTTCCTTAGGCCTACTCCTTTCCCTGAAATTTTCTCCCACTTCAACACATCGTCCATTGCTGGCTCTTCATCCAGTTCCTGCTCTCTTTGCCCTCCCCTCCCCTCTCTGCCTTCCTCTCTCTTCAGGCAACAGTGTCGGCAGCCGGGTGATGACAGCACCTCTCTCATTCAACCGCTCACTGGAGGCAGGGAGCGGCCGTCCATCCATCAGCACGGCAGCAAACCCCTCCACTACAAAGCCATTGTGACTAGCAAAATAGTAACGGCCTTTGAATCAAAACATTTACCCCCATGTAAAAAGTAAAACACAAACAGCTCATATCAGCAGGTTGAGGCAGACTCCTCGTCTCAGGGATGTGTGTGAGCGGAGCATGTTGGAGGTGCATTCCATGCCGCCCTGGTGGTAGTCTACATAAACAGACAGTAGGCGCTGGAGGAGAGCCCGTTTGGGGAGAAGTCATGCGTGTCTGCAGAAAAGTGCGAAATGACTGGGGTTTACAATGCACCGCCATGCAGACTCATTAACCGGCGAGAGAAGCACAATGGCCGACACAATCTGGTGTTATTTGAGTTTGCTCTTGAGCTGCTGCTCACTGTTATGCCTTGAAGATGAAGTGGCACTTAGAGTGTGCATTTCATTTGACCCCTGAGACTCTCATGTCATGCAGTTGTGCTCTGCAGTCACGGCTGATTCAGGGAATGCTGATGATGCTAAGCACTTGGGAGGGTGATTCATTTGGGAGGCGCGTGTGTGTCGGAGCAACGGGGCTTGTGTGTGTGTGTGTTTGTGCGTGAGTAAGAGGAATGGAGGTATTTGTTTTGTGTGTTTGCAGACTGTATGTCTGTCTCCATTTTTTTTTTTTTGTGCAACATAGCAAGAAGATGCACTATTGGGTTTGATAGGATTTCCATTTCATTCTCTGCATGCTTCAATGTCTGGACGCAGGGAATTCATCATGTGTGCATCCGTTTCAAGTCAATATGGAGCACATATTGGAAAGTCTGCATTCATCTTTAACATATTGTCATTGGTGTATGTCCAGGTGATCAAAGAGCTGCTGTTCTGAGTTGCCTACATTACTTCATTTAGACAAAAGTTATGTGTGCAAAAAATCAGACATGAACACAGGAGTAATTAGAGAGACAGACCAGTACAAGAAAACATAGCCATGACTTCACAGAGCATGGTCACACACGTCATTTGCAATTTAGCTTAACACAACACAGAGAAAGACTTAATGCATTCTACCATTAAGCTATTAACACCAATGCATTGCCCTGAAAACAGTTTAAAAATGTGTTGGGTGCATTATGCATGCATGAATGTGTCATGTTGGAATCAGGGAGAATAACTCTCTGGGAACAACTGCAGAATCTCAAGGGCTGGTTCTCACCACACTGATGGACACGGCGGACTACAGACGTCTGGAAAGCTGTTGGGTTAGTGTGACATCAGCAAACGGCACTCAGTGGAGCAAGAGAAGTGCCTTAAACAAGGCTATATTTCTGCCTGGCCTCTGCTCATATTCACACTTAACAGCAGAACAAACAATGACAGGGCGGGGAGGAATTGCAGACACCTCACCCAGCATGTGTGAAAATAAATCTGCTCAAGGGTGGAGACCTGTGTGTCTTCAACAATCATGGAAATTGCCACGAGGAGGGCAATATGCGTTTTAATAAAGGCGTTTCATTATACCGTGTGCGTGTCATGCACTCGTGGGCGATTTCTGTATCACATGCAGCCATGAATACATAAATGGAGCTCTTTTCATTGTCTCGATGCCGACAGGATATAAACAGAAGATGTATTTCATCAGTATCATTGTTCTTGATCTCAGCACTTGTCATCAAACAGATTAATTGCATTTTGCTAAGTGATAAAATAATACATCGTGTCTAACCACATGATAACATTTGGGGCAGAACATCAAAGGACAATTTTAGTAGCTTTGTCGCTTTCAAGGGCCCTTTTGAAAGCTGAAACACTGCCTGTGCTCTGTTCAAACTTAACCACCTCTTCGCCACTGAAAATACCTTATGGAAAATCTGATCTGGCGATAACCCTTTTCTCCTGGGAGATAGTCAGAACAAAAGGCAAACCTCTCACTTAGACTCATTTTCATCACTTCAGCTTGACTTTTCCATAAATACGACTGGTTGTATCAATATGTGTTTTTTGGCTGAATGAAAAGAAAGTGGTTGTTAAGTGCCACTGGCGAGATACAAACAGAGTGCTGGACACAGAGGGCAGCTGGAAAGTCTATCATCTCACAGGTTTAGATGCTGTTTGCCTTGTATTGTACGTCAGCCCCTAGTGTTGCCTAAGGACGCTTATCTATGGCGCTGCACTCTTTCTACAAAACACAGACACAGTCACAACATTCACAATACCACACACAAGGAAAATGTACTGATAAGTACAACCCCCACCCCCCTACACCCCCACCCTTAGGATATTTTGCTGCATGTTATGATTTTCAGTATGTGAGGAAAAATTTGACTTTTTTCTCTGTTGCTTGCTTCAGACTCAGACTAGACAGAGCCACCAGTGAGAACCTTAAGCAGCAATAACCAGATCACAAATATGTGAACATTCCCTTTTCCCATATTGCCTCAGAAAACAGATTACTCATTGATCGTGCAGCAGGGAATAGGCTGAGGTAGACAGTAGAAGGCCTCATTGAGTTCTGATGATCCAGTCCTACTGACGCAACCACGTCAGGTTCACTTGAGACCAAATCGCTCTTCTTCTGCCATGGGTGTCTGTCAATCATCCTCATGCACTGCACACCACTGTGCCTATAAACACACACAGAATGACCTCTATATATCAGTCAGTCGCTCTCTCAATTAATGATGTGGAACTATTTAAGCATACATAAACTTTAAAGACTTATTACCTACTGTATGAAGGGCAATAATGAAGAATCCAGGTGCTATTTAGTCAGCAAAACGTCTCTTCTACCTGCCTTTGAATTTGTGTGCCCTGCCATGTTGGGCACACCACACTCACCTGAGGTCATGGCACTGGTTGGTGAGAGGACAGAGGTTAACTCGAGTGTCAGCACCAGGAACTCTGGTACCAGATGTGCGCAACTCTATCAGAGCCAGATCGTTCGAAGAGGCGAACTCTGGTAGAGCAGTAATGTGGCATTAAGAAAATCTGGGTGACAACAGCTCATCTGTCTCCTGCTACGGCTGCTTACAGTAATTTATGAACATTTGAATCATACACAAATGAATGCCTTCCAAGATTACATGCTCATAAATATTCTGACGAACGTCTTGAGTAAAGAGGTTACCCCATTAATGACAATAATTTACATTTCAAAGGCTGCTAAAATATTTTAATGGCTTGTTTTTTCTTTTGCTCTCTGAAAATGTGAGTTTTAGTTGACTGTTTTCCCAGTTCTGTATGGAAAGGGTCTGGAGTTATCATTGCAGAGGAGATTCCAGCGCAGGTACTTAAGGGAATCTGTTTCCATGCTCCAATTTAACACACAGGGGCAGAGAGTCAGACTGTGAGAGTGGAATAAATAGAACAGAGAGAGAGATGAATGTGGGAGGGAGACAGATGCAGAAAACGACGAGATGGCTGAGCAGTAATGAGAGCGAGGAGCAGACAGGGGGGTAAACAAAGAGTAGGTAAAGGGGATTAAGAAGATATGTGAGTGTGGGGGTGCTTACAAAGGAAAGATCCTGGTAGAAGGAGCTGATAGAAAGTGTATGGGGGAGGAATGGGGCTTATTGAGTTAGTAATGCAGATAGAGCTCCAAGCACTGTGACGGAAGGCGGCCAAAGGTGGCACAGTCAGACAGTTGTAAACCACATTAACTTATCCCAACCTTTGCATTTAAAGCCCCCCCTAATATAGGCATTAATGTGTTTTCATGCTCCGGGTTACCAAAACAAACGGGGTGACCATGTTTTGTTCTGTTTTGCGAGGAATGTAACAGATGCAGTCTGGAGCCGCAGGGGGCTGGTTGGTAGTCATAGCACATGTTGTTGACCTTGTCTGCACCCCCAAGAAACCTTGACTGGTCCCTGTATCTGATACATACATGCCTTTGAAGTGCGGATAGACAGACAGACAGACAGACAGACAGACAGACAGACAGGCAACCGTACAAACAGGGCACATGTGTCATTTCAAATTGTTGCCTATACGCCAGCATGAACACTTCATTAGCTGACATTGCTTATAAAAATAGAAAACAGACATATATAAACCATGTGTCTTTCAGGTTGTTACTCATGCTGTAAAGAAATTTCCTCCCAATTTGTACAACACTGCATCACGCCTGAGGGATCGCACTGTGCTGATAGAAATTAGTATCAACAAAAACCTATCCGTTGCCATTATAAACAGCAACTTGAAAAATGATTGCCTTCAGGTAGAAGGGTTTAAATTAAAAATCTAAATTTTTGACCTGATGATAGCGACAGATGAAAAGTTATCAGGATTCAGCCTCTTGGTACCGTGGTATCTGTGCCCAATTTCATGGCAATACACTCATGGAGCACCCATTGAGCCTTGCCTCTAGTATGACTACAAATGTGTAACTGTGTAATGTTTAACACAAGAAAGATTGTTATCAATTTAGTAATATTCAGAACAGTTCCACCACTTGTCTTTAATTGCCACATGAGAGCTGTAAACTAATAAGCGAGACATTTCATCCCATTTTTGTCAGTATGTGCAAAGAGGTTTTTTTTTTTTAATTTTGTTTTGTTTTTCAGTCAACACCTCCTTTTATCAGTAGGGGAAAGCTGGTTTCATTGAAGGTCTCTTTCCACTGATGTATTTTAAATGCTCCATCTTTCCACTGGCAGTGTCATGTACACCCTGGCAGCTGACTTTGTCTCCCCTGCGTTGGATCCAGTGTTACAGTCCCACTGCTGTCGGGAGCCACTGGCCAGACCGACAGCTGCCTGGAAAGAGACTCTCGTGGGTCCAAACAGAACCTGCGGGTCTAAGTGTGACTGTAAATCCTCATCCAGTCTATGATTTCCCAAATGTTCCCACCGCACAGATACATTAGCTCACACACACCTACAGTAACCCCAATGCCTACTGTGGCATGCCATTCCACAGACTATTATAAATTTGACAACATAAGTAATCACTGTCAAAGGAGTGCAAACACCAACACTTCTTAAAGTGTGTATGATTCATTGATAGGAAACAGTAACTAAACGGGTAGAAACATGTTTCTCTTGGATAGTCATGTAAGATTAATATTATGAGCAACTGCTGTACTTCTGGCTTGGGTTGAATTCAGGCTAACAAGAATGATACTACTGTTGCTGTGCTTCAGCTAAGCTCCAGGACTGGGTTGCACCAGCTGTTCGGAAATCCATCACTAAGTTTGGCGTAAAGTCTTTCCTAGGTTACTGGCTTGTTTCAAACTGGTGATTTATAAAGTTAAGAAATGTCTGATCTAGTAAACACTTTAGTAATGTTTTAATTGGTTGCTGTCCAACAAGAGGCAACCAGCTACTGTATGTAAACAGGAACTGCCTGTAGCATCAGATTCTTTCTTTCTTTTTTCTTTTTGAAATTGTTCAACTGTTTGGGGGTTTTTTTTGTGATGGTTTTCCTGTATTTGTGTATTATTTGTGTATATTGTGTATTTCAATATTTGGCTAATAAAGAAAAAAATGTAAAAAGCAGTAACATAACTTCCAAAAAATTTAATAAAATTAGCTGCCAATCCTTTGTGGATGTAGGTCTGACTTTGTTTTATTTATATCTGCATAGCTGGAGAAATATGTGTGTTTTAGAATTGCTAGTATTCATGCAGTTTACAGTGAGAGGGAAATATCTGATTACGCTAAGCTATCTGATGTTATTTGGTCATTTCGTCTGTTATTGGTATAACGTTTTGTAATTTGAGGTTTAGTGTGTTTTTTCTGTGAAATGTAAAGTGTCAGGTCAGATATGTCGACCATATTCCACATTACCTCCTTTACTCATCAAACTAAACGGGTCAGATATTAGCAAGCTAACGTTGGTTCATTCTCCTTATTTTTTTTCCCACCTGCATTCTGCGAAGACCTGCTGTAGCTACTCTGCCTCTGATTGGTTAGATCTCGTTGCCTTCATTGGTTAGGTTGGTTAGGTTTAGGCATGAGATGGTTAGGGTTAGGATAAGAATATCAGGGTCCGAGCCAATCAAAGTCAGTAGTAGTCGGTCTTTGCAGAATGTGGGTGGGAAAAACAAATTCTGGTTTTCAGTTAGTGATGCGTAAATCTACACTTAGTAAACACTTACGTACGCTATAACTAGGCTAAGTTTGAACTCATGAACAACTTGTACAACTGACTGTTGAGGAGTATTATTCGTTATAGTGTCAGTAATGAGTTACCTGATCTTGAATACATGCATTTGTGCAAAATCCACATTGCAATTATTGTACAAATTATGCTGCCAATGGATGTTTGTGGCTCTACAGGTAAAGATACGCATTGTATATACAGCAGTGTTTCTGTCTCCATGACAACAAATTCAACTTGCCCACATGTCATCAGGTGGCTGATAATGGACATGTCCTGTAGTGATGATGTCACTACCTCCATACAAAGGACAGCTCCAGCATGGAAGAGACTTCTCATTTGCAAAAGAGCTCTGTGTTGAGTTAAGGATTAGGGGGGAATTAGAGTGCCAGTGTCACCTCCAAATAGTGCCTTCATCTTTTAAAGTCACATAAAAAGTTAAATCTATGCACTTGGGCAGCAATGAGAACGTTGTTACATTGTATTTTCCATTTGGATTCAATAGCCAAGAAAAATATGGCATAACCAGCAGTGCTACATCAAAGTCATGACTGCAAAGAGAGGAGAGGGAAAGAGAAAGCGACGGAGAGGGAGGAGGGGTACGGTTCATACTGCTCCTGTGTACCCCACTCCCTCCTCCCGCCCTCTGGCAAGTAACAGGCACGCACTGCCTCAGCACAGCAGTGCTGAAGCTATGAGCTGGGACGGCAGCCTAACTATTTAGCCTCCACAGCCATACACCCTTCACGCTTGACACTTCTCCCTGCAGTCCCTCAACACATTAGCATAACAAACTTTCCACTTGAGGTAGTTCTCTCACAGTTCTCTTTGGTTAGCAGGGTCTTGTCTGTCTGGAATGTCTGTTTTCTGGTGCATGGATGGCCACTGATGGGACAGCCGCTATGGTCTGTATGTGTCACTGGAGTCCAGGCTACTTTCCTGCAGGGCTCTCATAAAGTCCCAGCTGCTTGTGAAAGGACCTTTCATGTTATCTGGCTCAGAGCAATGCTCAGAGGATCGTTCATGAGTCTTGCTTTTTTTTTTTTTTTTTTACACCTCTGCCATGCTCTACATGACATTGAACTTACTGATAATATATCACATTAAAATTCATTACTCTCAATCTGACAGCAGTAAAATATTTACTGCTATAATCAATATTTCTATATTAATTATGTATCACATGACTTCGGTGTGTACTGATGAATCCACAGAGAATAAACAGTTGATTTTGCGGTTCCCTTCAGCTCTATGGAACTTTATATTGTCTTTTAGCTCCTTCTTTTGGTTTTCTGCCCACAATTGTACTCCCACTGCTTCCATCAGTGTTGTTTTTGGTTGGAGCAGGCAGCCGTTTTCAGTGAAAAAGCTCTAAAAACATACTGTCCGCTACCTGCCCAGCATTAAACAACAAACAGGCAAAGATAGCAACTAGCTGGTGAACACAGCGGAGCATTTAGCAGCTAAATAACGCTCAGGAGTTGGCGGAGACCAAAACAGAGCTAAAAGGAGAGTGAATATTGGACTTGCATTCGCAAGATGACCAGAAACGCAACTAATGATAATGCTAATATTGCTGCAATATTGTATCTGCTGGGGATTAGCAACTTTTTGCTAACATGTCTGCCAAATCATCTTAAAAGGCGACAATAAGTCAATTTTGTGTTTACAGCTTGTTTCCACTGCCCCCAAGTGGCCAAATGCAACTCGGTGTAGAGACTGACTGTAATATTGCAACTTCTAATTGAGAGAAACAGACAGAAAAAGAAAGAAAGAAGGAAGGAAAGCAACACTGACAGCTGTCCAGACAACCTTGCTCAAAGGAAGGATGACTACGCCTGTTTTGAATCCGATAGACACTCATACCGTCTGCCCTTCAAAGGCAGCCTTTCTGCTGTGTCTAAGGCATAGGAAGGCACACAAACAGATACAAACACCTCCTCCTGATACATATAATACAGTACAGAAGTTGGCTGTCACACCCCTTTGCTATGGAAGTGCTCTCACTGACACCCTCATTCTTTGCAGTTGCACCTGTAGATGTATGTTGTACCATCCACTGTAGCCTTGACAGATACCGAAAGCGATGGGGCTTGTGTTGTTTTGGTTGCTTGGCGGGTGACAACGGCTGCTGTGAACTCTGCTGCGCACTCCGCTGTGAACTCCAGTGTCTGGTCGTGCCGAGGACAGCTGGGGTCACAGCACCGGCCAGATAATCCCCATCACCATCCCTGCACACAGCTCACGTCTGTGTGCACGGCCCCTAATAGAAAACAGACACCATTAATAGCAGATTCCTGCCTGTGATTAATTATATTGATTCAGTTTTCCAAGCCTGTGTTTTTCTCCCTCTCTCCTTCTGAAATGTTTCATCAGTGTTGCCATGGCCAATTAGTCTGATTGCTCTGCGCTGGCATCAAAGACTGGCTGGGAGAACGGGCCTGATGTGTCCTGGGCTGAGTGTTCGACATGCACAAGAAAGACTGGAAAACAAGCCTGATGTCTCTCATTAGAACCTTTCTCACGTAATCAAACAAGACTTAGGGAAAATGTTAGCTATTTCAGCTATGCTTTTACGTCTGATTGCATAAATGGTTACAAGAACTAAAATCTGCCCTAAATAGCCACCAGGGGGTTGAGATAGGAAAGATTTCCGTGACGCTGAGGTGCAGTGACAGAGGGATGACAGGGCTGCTAATGCAAGTATCTTCTCAAAGCACCTTTTATTACGCAAATTCAAATGTACTACGGTTGATTGGTAGACATCATCAAATGGCTGGGGAGATTAAAACGGAAAATGGAAATCTTTTCATATAATTAAATCACTCATGAGGAAATGTCTTTCACAAAGCAAATGTCATTCAACTGGGGGGGGTTTTCAGACGCAGTACTAAAAGGACAAGTGGAAACAATCAGTGTCTGAACCAGGAAAAGAGTGACCAGCGAACCACGAACACTTAAAGCATTCTTCTTCTCTTGGCTTTCACATTGTTCTGAGCCACTGACCGAGCCGCACCTGATACAGGACACCTGATACAAGTACACCCCACAGTTAAATCTCTTTCCAGCTAAATGGAGTTCCACATGCACAATGGTAATGAACAGCATAAAAACAATACTCCCTATCTACTGGGAGGACACAAAAAGATTTGTGACTGATTTTATGATGATGAAGAGTCCGCACTGATTTGTGTAAGTAATCCCAGTTACTATGGACTTGTCTTATATCTTGTAGTGTATCAGGCTTTAGACTTTACATTTCTTGGCCTCAGACCAGTGTTTTCTGTCATGATTATATCAAACATGTTTAATTTTTATGACTAAAATCTGGATAAATCAGGCTGTAAACCAGAGCAGGTTAATAACAAAAGTCTGAATACAAAGTGCTTGTGTTGACTGTAACTACAAAATGTGTGATGCTGAATATTTTCACATATGCCATAACATAGGAGCAGTAATGAAATAATACTACAACCACCTTAAAGGATGGGTTCCCAGTTGTTCAAGAGTGTCTTAAACCAACAGTCAGGTGTCCATATGATCACTGAAAGAGGTTTTTTCCTCGCTGTAATCATTCCTCCTGTTCATACTGGCTATTAAAAGATCCCTTTAAATGTGCTTTTAATGTAAGTGATGGGGGCCAAAATCCACATTTCATTTTGTACAAAAATGCATTTAAAGGTTTATCTGAAGCTAATGTGAGGCTTCAGCAGTCTGAGTTAGTCATATCTAGTGGATATCTGCCACATTTACAGTCTTTTTAGTATCAAATTCCCTCTTTGTGTTTCCTCAGACAGTGTTTCCCTGTTGAGCTGCAGTGGAAGTATAGTAACAAAAAGAGGAACTTTGGCACTAAAAAGACTGTAATGTTGAAAGATATCTACTTGATTTGACTAATTTGAACGGCTGAAGCTTCATATTAGCTTCAGATAAACTTTTAAACATATATTTGCACAGAAGGAGGAATGTGGATTTTGGCCCCCATCACTTACATTGTGCATTATGAAGGGATCTTCTAATGTCAGTATGAACAGGAAGGATAATTATGGCAAGAAAAAACAATTTCAGTCCTCATTATATTATATAATTATATAGTACATTAACATTATTAGTTGCCACATTCATTCTTATTGTCTGTCCCTCACTTTATGACATCCAGTCAAATATTAAGCAGATAAAATGCTGCACATAATTTTCCATATTTATGCAATCTATAGTTTTTAATCCAGTTCAGCTAAGTATAGAGTTATCAAAACCTTTCTACTCGACATGATTATATTTGTCTCACTGTCACCTGTTGTACCATGGCCACATACTCTCTCTTCTTTTGATCACTTCTCCTTTTATTCTCCTTGCTAATATTTTGTTTACAGATCTCTGTTGCTTCCCATTCCTTGATACGACTTCTCAGAGACTCTCATCAGAGATTGTGCTTCTGTAATGTGCAACCAATTAAACTGAATTACAGTACCTTAGCACACAAGCTGCAGCACATGGCTCATGAGCTGTTTCTCTTGATTTTGCTAGAGGAGGCAGGAGAGCATGTTCGGTGTGTGAAGAGAGACAGACAGGGGAGGTGAGGACTTTATTAAGGAAAGAGTTACTGTAGATGTTCAGGTATGAGTGAAGTGGGTTTTTATTCCTTGTTTTTACAGTTGTACATGTTAAATCAGTTGAGAGAGAAAGTAAAACACAACATGTGAAAGCTTCTCTCATCCTGAATCTAACTAATAACCCCCAAATACTGGAGACGACCAAATCTACTTGCCAGAATGATCTGTGCTTTACAGCCCGAGTGGCAACAGAGAGCACTTTAATGGTGCTGAAATTTGTGCAACATGTGGTTCACAAGTTACATACCAGAAACAGGAGCGGGGGTTGGGGTGGTGGGGGAGGCAGACGCTTCCCAAGAGCAAAATGGTGCACCGTCATGGTACAGCAGCTCCCTGTGAACACGGGGACTACATCCTGAGCCTAACAGCCGAGTGTTTGTCGCACACCGTGAGCCCAAACATGCTAACGAGACTTTATTGATTCAGTAATGATATTCCCGTCCACTCTATCTCCACAGGGTGCCCCACCCTAACTCAATCCAGATGAGCTCCATCATGTCATACTTGGAGGGGAACCAATCTTACATGACAGAAGTGGGTGGGTATTTCTATACTTCTGATAAAAATGGGGAGAGTAGGAAAAACATTTCTAAGGGGACACTCTATTAAAGAAAAGGCATGAGGCCTTTTCCACAGCTGTTTTGCACATTGGCCTGAGTCAAGCGGCGCGGCTGGTAATGGAGTGATAGGTAGTGTAGAGGCTCGCTCCACTGAGGGCCATTTTACGCTTTTCAGGGTGTTGAGGAAGTACACTAGCAGGACCGCACACACTCACAGCTTTTGCTATTTGTTTCTCACACAAACACAGACACTGTCTAAGCTCGTAAAGAATCAAAGTCAGGAAAGAACAGACACAAAAACATATGCTGGACACGTAGCATTTCAGACTTCATCTTTAAATCGACAACAAGTCATTTTTTTGGCCACTTGAGTGCAGCAAAAACAAGCTGCAAACACAACACTTGTTAGCAAACGTTTCGTATTTGCACATACAAAATACACAAAGCACCATCAGCACGGATCTGAAGTCATGTTCATGTCCACGTGACAAAATGAAGTCCAATATTCACTCTCCTGTAGCTCTGTTTTTTAAGCTGTTTCCTCCTGAGGGAAATATCTGGCTCTTTAGCCGCTAAATGTTACACTATGTTCACCAGAAAGTCACTAGCTGTGTCTGCTTGCTGTTTGATGCAGGTAGTGTTTTCACCAAAAACAGCTGCCTGCAGGCCGAAAACAAAACTATGAGAGTGGTAAGAGTGAACCAAAACAGTAAAGTTGTGGGCCGGACGGCTGAGCAATGAGCTCAGCTGAGCTATACAGCTCCATAAAGCCGAAGGGAGTGAGGTGATAACTCTCTGTAGGTCTATCACTATGAGCAACAAGCTACAAAAATAATGATTATAGCCGCTTTAACCAAAGCATCACATTCTAAAATGATATTTCAACCAATCCCGCGTGTTTTATCATTTACCGGCTACCTGAATGAGGAACCGGGTTGCTTGGGGAACCAGCAGTTTTTACTGTCATCACTGTCCAGAGTTTAGTGACACGCTTTTCTTTTCCGTGACTGCTTCAGCCCCAGCCCATACAGTCCATACAGTGCAGCAGGCCTCTAGCAGCTCAGCCTCACCTCACACAGCTTGATAGGCTGCGTGGACACGCTCTGTCCACCAGTTCCCACAATTTAACTGCCTGCCGTGCAAGAAAACTCATTACATGAATTTGCACTTCAAAGTTCATTTGGATTCCTGAGCTTCACGGGCACTGATTGCCTCACTCATACATTAGAGTCATGAGCAATCCTAAAACAGGCTGTAAAATTACAATGTGACTGTAATGTTTAATGCAGTTTCTGATGTTTGCTGTGCAGCGCAAGACTTAATGTTTCCTTTCCCCACAGCCAAGCCTTATTTCAGTGCATGCATCAGTGATCACTTTGCATTTACACTCAGCAGGCCTTTGGGCCATACACAGACACACATCCAGAATCATCTGTGTCAGATGTGATTATGTGAGCAGATGGAGACAGACCATCTATATTTGCAGCAAAGGTAGAGAGAGAGGAAAGCAGTGAAATGGGCAACTCAATCAACAACAAACATCAGACAAAGGGACCACATTAAAGGACCAGTGTAAGATTTAGTGGCATCTAGCCATGAGGTTGCAGATTCCAACCAAATCTCCCCTTCTGAGCGTGTAGGAGAACCTACACGGTTGGGCCTTTCACAAAAAATGTAAAAGGCCCTCTCTCTCTCTTTGGTTTGTCCATTCTGGGCTACTGTAGAAACATGGCAGTGCAACACGGCGGCCCCGTGGAAGGGGACCCGTTCCCTATGTAGATATAAAGGGCTCGTTCTAAGGTAACAAAAACACAAGATTCTTATTTTCAGGTGATTATACACTAATTAAAACATACTTATGAATATTATATTCCATTTCTGCCAAATCCGTTCCACTAGATGCCACTAAATCTCCCTCACTTCTGACTATACTTCACCATATTTGGCAGCTTGCATTGCTCCCTGAATGAATTAAAAGACTCTGCATGTCTCTCTCTGACTGTCTAATGTTCTTTAATTTGCTCTGACTAAAATACGTAAGTAAAAATAATCAATATTTTTCACCTATTAGACTCAAACTGTTTCTGCCACAACTTCACCTGCTTACAAGGTGAATGGTTTTGGTCTTAAAGGGTCAAATTACTAATTATTGTGAGACATCATATGATCCTGATGAAGGCCACAAGCTGAAACATGTTAGTCTCACACTAAAGTTGTTCCTCATACTACAAGTGTTGCTGGAGTTTTGACCCTTAAAGACCCAAACTGTTTTAAAGAACCAGGACTCCAGTAAATCTCATTTTAGAAAAAGAGACAGTGGTACTTTTCACCACAATACCTGCAGGCAAGGGGCTGAGATGAACATCTAGATGCTTTATGTCTTGTATACAGATGTGCAACTTTTAAGGAACGAAGCACTAGCCTTGTTTTGATTTGATAAGAATACAGTAAGTACACTATCCAAATGTTTTTTAAATGGTGGGAAACTGGTCTTATTTCTCAGATACCCATTAAAATCTTTCAATTAAACCGAAAGTGTAAAAATAATTAAAATTGGACACACAAGGATTTCGTGCTGCAGCAGTAACATACTCAAGGACACACTCCATTCTGTCTCGCTGCCTCTCTTGCTATCTCTCTCTGTCTCACACACACTAGCTCACACAAAACCCAAAAAAGAAAACACCATGAATCTTTGGTTTCTTATTGTCTTTGTATTCACCTTATGATGGATTTATACAACTGCGGATATTTCATTTGACTTTATGGTGCCTGTGTGAGCACTTAAAGTCAATTAATATACTGAACAATAAACAGTTTCACACAGGCCATTTAAAAGATGACTACTCCAATGTCCTTCATCAGTCCAGCACATAAAACACTTAAACAGTAGGTTTTGTAAAGCACTTTGACTTCTCCTGAGTGAAAGCAAAATAACAGACAATTATCTGCTGAGTCAAGGTTTAAGGATTCACTTCCAGTTTTCTCTGCTGCCAGACACTAAGACTCTATTAGTTCACACCTTGTACTGCAATGAAACATGCTTGTGCTAGTTTTACGGGTTTTGGCCAATGGTTCTCCATATCCACACTGACCAGTAAAAATCTCAAAGTGCACAGTGGAAAGTCAAGGTAGTTGGCCCGTGTGTGCAATCAGACAAAGACAGTCAGGATGGGAGAGATACAGGCCCTCACAGCTCACCAAACACACAATAATGTCACAGAGCGGAGAAATGAATCCATGGAAAAGACACATAATCCTCATTACAAAGGCTCTGGCGTCTCTTTTTATGACACATGTGACTGGCGAACAATTATGTATTCTCTAATCCCATCAAACAGTCAGCAGCCAGCCTTCTGGAGGCTTAACCTTTGCAGTTCTAATGGACTCTCCCGATCAAAACAGGAACATGTCATGTTCCTCTCTCTCCCGCTCGCACACTCCTTTCACGCTCGTTTTCCTTGTTTCGTTACATCAAACACCAGTCTGACAAATTAGCACATGCATAGACCAGTATGTGGAGAATATTTCAAGTGTGTGTCTGAATGCACTTGAACAGGATAATAGTTGTAGTCATTCGATGTTGTCTTGCAGGCTTCAATTTGTTCACAGCTCGCTGCTCTTATTATTTTTTTGGTTTCTATGGACACAGATTATTTGAAACACTTCTTGTCAGAGTAATACGGCTATGATTGAGTGTCTTCATGCTTTGTTTTTTATGTGTATGAGGAATGAAGAAGGCAGAAAAACGTGGAGAGGCTGGCAGGAATGGTGGAAAGAAGACACAGCAAACAATAACACATTGATGAGCCTCTCTACTCTGAGCAAGGATGAAGATATGTGCATCTGAGAGTGTGTGTGTGTGTGCGCGCGTGCGTACACACAGTGCATGCGTGTATTGTCTTCCAGAGTCATAGAGGATGGGGTTCGCTCAGTGACCCCGCACAAGGCTCCTCCAGCAGCATGTCAGGGTTGGCGGCTCCTTCCCAGGGACCTCTGGCTCTCTTATCCAAATTGCAGTCAAGCTTCAAAAATAAAGAGCCCTTGAGACCCATTCGCCTGAGCAGGCAAACCCCGCAACCCTGAGCGTCACAAGCTCCACATTGACACTTTCATGGACAATTCTTTTTTCTGTTTCTTCATTTTTCTCTCTTCTAATATTTTTTTATTTTACCAGTGCTTTGACCTTTGGAGAATTTTCCCAATTGTTTCCTTTATCCTGCCTCACTCCCTGTTTTCTTCTACTACATTTTCCCCCCATTATAGTTTTTTCTCTCTCCTCCCTGTCTGTTGTTTTGTTTTTCTGTTTCTCACTCTTGATTTCTATGGTGACAGTGCACTTCCCAGGAATAATGGAGGCTGGGGATTAGGAGGCGTGAAGGCGGATGGATGGCTTTCTCATAAATAGGTAGGAAACTCCTGGACCTGGGTGGATGGGATCAGCAGATGTGTGACATGAGCTCAGGCTCTAATTGGAGAGTTTTCTATCACCCAGGAGGTACAGGGAACCAAGGAACATTTGCAAAGGCGAGCAGGAGAAACACAGACACCCTCTTGTGCACGCTGTGGTCCTCACATCTCATCTGAACTGTGGGGGCCACACGACTTAATCCCTGTTATAACCAAACATGAGGAGTATACACACCGCATGCATATATGCAGGTGCACGCACGTAGAAACTCTAACACATATCTCCTAAGCTCCTGCAGGCAATGACATCATCAGATGCCACTTCCAGGCTTCATCACAGCGAGGCTCCACGCTGACAGGATCCCATCCAGCGCCGCTCCGAAAGGCATGGGAACCACACACACCGCAAAAGCCCCAAAAGTCAAAACACATCAAAACACTCGGCACACACACACGGGCAGCAGAACGGGAGGTCGAACAGAAACAAGCTCAGTGTGTTTACAGTCTGATTTGACTTGTTTGGAAGAAAAGTTTGGGCTATTGGTGGGTTCACAGGGATGTTTAGCTGCAGCGTGCAGTAATTCTAACACGGTGTAATGAGGGAGTTAGATTTCGACAAGTGGTTTCATCGAAAGGAAATGCCAACCTCTGTGGTACAGCACTCCTGGCCTTTAGAGAGTGAGAGGCAGAGAGAGTGTAGCTCCTGTGTGTGTGTGTGTGTGTGCGCGCGCGTGTGTGTTTCCTAGAGTGAGTTTGTGTGTTTGAAAACCTAAAACATCCAGTGGCTGCTGCGCTCCATACTTGCCTGACCGCGGTAACCACAGGCGAGCCACAGCTAAGCCTCCAAAGCCAATTAAAATGTTATGAAGTGGAGTTCCCTTTATTTATTTATTTATTCCTCCTGGCGGGGAATAGCCAGACAGTTACTGTAACTACGTAAAAACTGGCTGCGAGCGTCAGGCCTCCTCCTCCTCCCGCTTTTGCCTGTGGGAAACGTTTGACTGGAGGTCCCCCTGAGGCCTGGCGGGGCAGACCAAACTTCCACATTTTTGAACAAGCCTACTGACAGACTGACAGCAGAGAGGAGAAGATGTACAAGACTTGCTGCCATGAAGCAGACATCAGACAGAGGCTACAGGAAAGGCCCTGCCGCTGCACTGAGACCGTTCCTGCTGCATACCGAACATATTGCGCAGTGACGCACGGCGCACTGACCACGTAACCCTGCGCCGTCAGAACTAAAGCTTGTGAGCACCTGTGTGTTTTGCGCCTGCATGTGTGCGTATGCGCCTGCATTGTGCAGGAGGGGATCGCCTCCCTTATAAAAACATCCTGCAGGTCCAGCTGAACACACACTGGAGTCCCCAGCAGCCCTCAGCACCACATACAGGGCTGCATGGCAAACACCCCAGGAACGCACTCACACACTTCTTAAGGCCTCACACACATCCCCGCTCTCGTCGCCCCTGCTTCCCCAAGGGAACCACAACCATGCTTTTCCCAGGCTTCGCTCGTATCTTGTGTCACAGGTGTTTGAGTGTAGAAACAGCAGCGAGACTTTCGGAAATACTCCCGCTGCCAGTCTCAGGCGTGAGGGAACACGCTTGATATTGCCTTGACAACATGTTTATTTCTTTGCTGTTTTGCCTCGGCCTCAACAAAATGCCTCTCCCCGGAGTTGGCTGCATATAAGTCCAGATACAACACCAACACCTTCCAGATGACAAGGCATCACCTGAAGTAATACTTAAGTCCTGATGTAATCCACCTGGACTTGCTCTGCGGTAGCCAGTGTGTTTCTGCTGCCTGCGTGTGCGTCTGAACAAGATGAGGAGCTCTACTCTTATGGTTGTCAGTGTGCGTGCGAGTGTGTGCGAACATGTGCGTGTGATAGTGTTTCTGCACTACAAGGGATTACAGCTGATTGCATCCACTGTCTTGTCGGGGAAAACCTGCTGTGAAATAAGTCCTTTGTCTCTCTCGCTCTGTCTCACAAACACACACACACACACACAATCCTTCAGGGCACCTCCACCTCCTGACTGAGGAATGTTTTTCTCTCTCACCCATCAACACAGGGGGAAATTGTTTGTGCATGTATGTGTGTGTGTGTGTGTGTGTGTGTGTAAGGCTCAAGAGAGACAGCTCGTAGAATACCTGCGAGTAGGAAGACAATATCTCATGTCTTAGCAGGTTGAGGAGACAAAGTAAACAGCATGTGAGCACAGCAGGAACATGACAACCTGTTCCTAGAGGGAGGCGGAAATTTCCACATGCACAGACACAAAGAGAGATGGTTTTCCATCAGTTAAACACGATTTTGCTATCAGAAGAGATATGTTTTTCAGTCATTACCACTCCCTTTAATATGGAAGGAGTGTAGCATGATGTTTTCTTGCGACCACTAGAGGCCATAGTTTGCTCTGAAGTACAAAATGTCAAGATAAATAACATTTGGACAGGACGAGGTCATGAGAGGGACACTCAGAAAGGAACGAAGGAATTCAGGATCGCCTGTTCCGAGGGAGAAATCCAGCTTGAGCAAGACGCTCCGTCCTCCGCCGGTTGAAGAATGACATTGTTAGCGGTGTTCTCGTGGGATGATGGACGTGTGAAGAGTTGTCTTTCTCCAGAACCCAAGAGGTCTGCCGCCACACTGTTGTCCTCTCCAAAATCCTCCCCAGCACTTTGATATCATGTCTTCCCTGCAGCGCGCTCTACCCTGGCAAGAACACCAACATTTATCCTCCCCTGTGGAAGTTGTGGGAATACTTGTATTTGTCAAAATGGTGGGAAACATGGGAGCCAGAGAGAGAATGATTCCCACAGATCTGAGGCACAACCTTGGAAAGACACTCCTGCAACAGCTAAAGCTAGAGTGACTGACTGAAATGTTAAGATTAAAACTGTGGGCATGAGTGTATTTGTGTGTCAATAAATACACCGCTGATGAAAAACAGTCTAAGGAAAAGTCAGAACAAATCCTGATGGATTGTAAAAGTGTCAGAAGAAGGAGGGAGTCTTCTATGTGCTTTGGGAGGAATTAAAAGAGAATCATGTCCTCCAAAAACAGCTGACATGATCCAGGAAATACCGCAAAGACATAAAGTTGTGTGAGGAGCTGAGAGGTTTCATGTATAATTTGCTCTGCCTGTCGATGTTCCACTTTTGATTTAAAGTCCTTGGATATGCACGGAATCTCAAACAGCAAGTAGCTTTTTAATCAGAATATGGAGCTAAACCTTACATCTGAACTTTGACTTATTTCACATAAATAAAGACAGATACCCACGGCAAAGCACATATAACAGCTCATATTTTTTTCACAATTATCAAAGGGGGTTCAAGACTGCACCAGGGGAAGGGGAGGGGGGGGGGCGTAATTCACTTTGGAGTGGTGCATGCAGACCATCTCATATCACCAAACCTCTTTGATCTCTTGCGGTAAAAGGAGAGGTTTTTCCTTTGCTTGAAAAAACAAACAGTGGCATTCTTTCCAATCGAGTCTACTGTATGTGCAGGCGCATATTTGTTTTCCCTTCTCCCCCTTTTTTCCCAATCCCAATCAATTCCTGATGGAATTACTGCATTATTCCATGGAAACTGCCTAACATGAGCAGGTGTTTCAGACTCACGAGCTGATTGCCAGACAGAGCAGGCCGGGGTGCAGCTGACTGTTAGCGCTAATGTGAAATGACAGGGCCTCTGAAGCCGGGGAAAGAATAGAAGACCATTCTACTTTCCAGAGTTATCAGGTTAACCACAGGTTAAACACAAATCAGAGAAAACACTTACATCCAACATTAATTGTTTTTCTACTTGACAAGTTCAACAGTAATTGATTAAATGGCACTGGCCATTTTATTATATTATACTAACAGTGATTATATTGTATTTTTACAATATATTACACCTCTAACACTGAAGCCAGGTCACTGTCATTAATGTATAGACTCAACTATATATCACATTGTTCACTTCATACAGATTTAATTTAATGCTTTAGTGCTGAATCAGATACAGAGATGAAAGCACTCATGGATAAGGTTGCCATAATAAAGCAATAATAATATACAGTATTAGTGATATTTCATCCCTGAATATTCTACAGTGAAGATAAGTATAATTTGTCAAGATAATACTTTTTATAGTGCATAATCTAATGATGGATGCTGCTCCTCCTTCGTGTATAATGTAGACTTCATGACATGCATTTATCTTTATAAGCATTGCAAAACATTTACAAATTATATGCCAACCGTAAGACTTTTTTTTTTTTTTTACTTTGCATGCTTTCTGATTATTTATTTTTCAGTTTGACTTTCCTTTGTACAGCGATGTCGGAGAAGTGAGAATACCAACTTTGATTTGACATCCGCCCCGGTGCAGCAGGTGTTTTGAAAGTGGAGAGACACTCCATAAATCCAATGAAGAACATGTTCACAGGCAAACAAAATGTCATCAATCCGACCATCTACCAGGTTTTCGATCGAAAACAGAAACCAGCAGGAATCTCACTCACATCTGTTTCTTGTGACGCCAACGGACAAAAGTCATGAAATCACTCACTGGAGAGATGGAAGGAGAGAGAGAGAAACAAGACTCAAAGGTGGTTCCAATTAGAGAGCTATAGATATCTCTTCATTTATTTGAGGTTTGGCCTCGAAGAACAAACGTTAAATTCACACCACTAGCTAATAGAGTCTTCCTTAATGAAAGCAGATACCTCTATCAGTCCTGGACATCATCAGCGGCTGGCTGTTTTTAGCCAGTATCCAGCCATGCTGACAGGATGAAGGGTAAACACTGGGGAGGGCGCACGCAAGGCCCAAACCTGTACTCCCCGGGCTGAACCTCTGACAGAGAATAACTGAACGACTGCCATGGCAGCCTGGATGAGGAACAGAGAGAGGACCACATCTGTTAGGCTCATGACTGGGCCGATCCACACCGAGTCTTTGCCCCTACGCAGGAGCAAAGACGAAAAGCAAAAGTCAGAGCCACCTTCAGACTTCTTCCACACCTCGCCCCCTCAACTCAGCCAAGATCCAGTTCAAATAATCGTGCATTCATCCCCTGAAAACATGATATCCCTCAATAAAGACCATGCTGTTTTTAAATCTAACTGACTGGTCGCCCTGTCCAGACAATAGCACCTAATATTGCACCACAGAACAGTCTGCTAAAAGACGACAGCACCACTCAGTTTAACTTTTTGTCGGCGTTTTAATATTCCGAGGCAGAGGACGTATGAGTGAAACCTTATGGGCCAGGTGCATCCGCAGAGCGGCGTCAGAGTCTCTGATTGAGACACACAGAGAGAGGAGGCAGACAATAGACAGGCTTTGTGAGGACAATGAAAAAGCCATGTGTCCACGTGGGCATTTCCAGACCCTGGGGTCAGAGATGTAAAGTTTCATAATGCAGTGATCACTCGGCAAAACCCTAAACAAGCCTGTGACTTTATCATCACTGCTCTGCACCTCTGGAAAATGGCTTATGTCTGGGCCTCTGGAATGTGTTTATGGACAGCTGTCCACCTGACAAAACCATCGCCAGATATATGAACTACTGTCACTAGTCACTTCAAAGGTCATATCTTCTGAAGAAGCTGCCGCTGTGTGTGTTCTAGGATTGTGTCGTTCACGAACGATTTTTTCAAAAGAACGAATCTTTTGGGTGAACAAACTGAACTGAATCACTTCCTGAAATGATCCGTTCATTTCTCAGTTCAGTTCAGTTCAGTTCTCGTGATTCGTTCGCAGGGATACACTCACTCACTGAGTGAGTGATTCAAGTCATTCGTTCGTAGGAGGAATACGGTGCGTTCAAGACAGCAAATACACGGCTGATGCGGGTTGCTAACATTTAGCTGCAATGATTCAACAACACTGGTCTTAGGCTGCAATTCAGATATATGACATTATCTAGATTGATATTATATGCATAGGCTAACATTTAACGTTACTGTGCACAGTGCCGCGTGCCCACACTCACAAACACACACACACACATAACATTACTGTTTTGAAAAGAGGACAGCTATAAGGATACACTCACTGAACGGAGTGTGTGTGTTTGTGTGTGTTTGTATGTGTATGTGTGTCACTGCTAGGGCTGAGCCGAATGCTTTGAGAGGCTCTCCATTGTGTCTGTGTGTGGCGGAGTGTCAGTACGTAGCCGTAGCCCTGCTGTGTGTGTGTGTGTGTGTGTGTGTGTGTGTCTTTTTGGCGGAGTGTCAGTACGTAGCCGTAGCCCCGCTGTTTATTAGCCTAACGTCATCACTCATCAGCTTTGAATATCTTGTTAAGCTCTGAATATAGCAGTTAGTCATCGGCGGGTCGTGTTTTGTGTTTACTGCCGCAGAAAAGGAATAAATCTTTAGGTTATTTGCATGACGTCATCTCTCTGTTGTCTCTTATCAGACTTGCCAATGCTACAAGCAGCTCTGTGAGAGGCACAAACTGAGGCTACAATTAGCAGTGGTGTGATATTAATACTTACTTGATTATTGCAGTCTGTACACCCCCCCCCCCCCCCCCCAAACAGAAAGCTCACTGGCTTATTCTCCAGAATGACCGTTCACTTGTTAGTGAGCTGAACTGAACGTTCAGCCATGTTTGATTTCAGCGAGTGGGACCACGCAGTTGGAGCTCCAGTCAAGCACTGAGCAATTTAGTGAACGAATCTTTTGAAGGAATCTTTTTAATGAACTGATTCTAATAATTCAGTACACTGAAAAAAACTGCTTTGCCCATCACTACTGTGTTCTCTCTCCATCCTGCTAATACTGAATTCACAAGATGGAAATGTACGTATTACCACAGAGGCCTATTTCCTGGTGTTTTCCTCAGCATGTTAAAGTCACCACTATTAATGTTTCTCTTTACAGAAAATTGACCATTTGCTAAACCCCTCCCACAAACAGCTAGTATCCAATCATAGCTTAACAACCTTAATTAGACACAGCTGGTCTATCAAGCTTCCTATTTCCCCACATGTTGAAGCGGTGTACATGGGGCTGTAAGAGCAATACCCTGCATTTAAATGATATGGTTGTCGATTTTTTAATATTTTTCTTATTGTCAACAAATCTCATGTGCAGAGCCAAACCAACAATGAATTGATCTACTTGTATCCAAAGCCTAATCTTAGTCCTCTGTGCCGGAGACCTCCATTTTTATCCCAAAAACTATTAAAAACACGTCAATAAGCCACACTGGAAGATTACAGTCACGTGAGTTTGTTTAATGGCTCCAAAGACTAATAATAGTGATCACATTTTCAGTCTCCTGAGAGTAGTTCCATGTAAGGCAGGCGCTACTGAGCATGTGCGTGAATGCGGTTCTGCTTATAGAGCTTCGCTAGGTTGTTGTGGTACATATCACAACCTCTTGACTTTGTACTACATTGTACATTGTAAATAACTTTAGCATAAAGTCAAGAATCTTTCCAAAACCAAAAACACATGAGCTAAAGTGTAAGGAATGGGTTAAACTGTGTTAGTCTGCTCTAAGGTGAACTGTAATCATTAGCATGTCTGGCTAACTAGCTTACTATACCTACACCTGAACTGAAAAATATATGAATACACCTATATTGGTGATCTAGGGTTACTTCAAAGGCCAAAAGAGCACATAAATGAAGTATTTCTCATGAGGAAGCAGGTCCTTTTGAAACAAGTCAAACATTGAAAAGGCAGCTGATAATAGCATTTTCAACTAACTCATGGAGCTAACTAGCTAGCTAGCTACAGCTTAACTAGCTAGCTAGCTACAGTTGATAAAACTGCCAGTGACAGTTAAAATTTCAGAATAAGCCTGCATTTGTCTACCTCTGTCTGAAATCAAGGACACATTGTAAAGAAATTTCTAAAAATTTCAGGTGGTAAATCTGCCCGCAGTTATCATTGTAAACTGTGCCGTGCAAGAACATAAAGCTTAATCGTCATAGCAAAAGTAACTAAGGGGGGCAAACTAAGCAAATGGTCACTCTGGGTTCTGGTTGGAAAACAGATACTTCATCGACATTTATTCTGTCCTATTCCTTCAGTCACTTCGACTCTGAAGAAATGGCAGTTTGTGAGCAACACCTCTTTCTGAAGAACAAAGGTCTATTTTTGGTCCCTCTCTTTATATACAATGCTGCCTGCAAGTCCTCTATGAAATGCAGCTGTTGCATTTACTAGAGCTGAGAGACCGTGATAATTAATAACCTCACTTGTGCCTCACACGCAAAAGCCAATAAGAGCATGTTTAAAGTCAAAATACACACAATACCATGACAAATAGTTCCATATTTCATCCATGAAGTTGCTGTTTTGGTCGGCGATGGCCAGAGTCTCTGGTGTGGCTGGCAGCGAGGGGCTGTTGTGTACTCTATGATATTGATTTGTTCTAACTTTCTGGAAACATGAAATGCAGTCGATGATATCAGAGAGTGATTTAAGAGGGATGTTGTCAGACTTTCAGAACGTGACAAGGGCGGAGAGAGAGACCAAACCACTTGTGGACTTGAGTGTTTGAGAAAACAAATATGCACACATACACGCAAGCATAAAAAAAGCAAAAAAAAAAAAAAATACACATGTACCTCATCTCTATGTCTTAAATTAGAGTGTGACTAGCTGTTCAAAGAAACTGGCTGCTGTCTTTTCCCACTGACAGTTTTGAACCTGCGCCCCCTGAAACCACAAAGGGCATTTAGACTGAGGGTTTGATTCCAACTCTGGATTGTAAAATAGACTAAAGATGTGAACAAGAGTCATTTAACCACAGAGAGAGGCCAAGAGGACAGTGCCGTTTAGAACAGCCTGATCTCACATAAATACGTGAAATGACCATGACCTCTTAACACCACATTACGTGGTGGTGGCACGTAAGTGTTAAAATTATGTGCCAGTACCACGGAAACAATGCCAGTGGAAAGTCAATTAGAATCCTTTGTCGTGGTAGACACACAAAAATGACCCGGAGAGGTAATGCAGTTCAGATGCTGTCTATATAAGGTGACAAATGTCCCTATTTAAAGGTGGCAGTTTGGGTAGATGGCTAAATAGATAGGTAGTAAAAAGTGGACTTAGCTGCAGGAGACCACTGTTCGTTTCCCACCTCCAACCACGAGTGTCACGTTTCCAACTGCAAGTCGGGACAGTTTTTAAAAAAACCGTAGCTACGATTGTCGTAGTGTTTACTATTGCCATGACAACCACGTTTCAAGTGATCATTTTGACCCAAACCATGATCTTTCCCTAACCCTAACCAAGTGGTTTTTATGCCTAAACCTAATTATTTTTTAACTGTGATTTGTATCGGCTTTGGAAAGCATAGACAAATGCAGCCTAATCTCACGGAAATACATGAAATGACCATGACCTCTTAGCACGTAATTTTAACACATTACGTGCCACCACCGCTTAATGCAGTGTTAACAGGGTGGTTTAAAACATGCATTCAGTATTTAACAGCCTGAAATATGTGTCCATTAGAATCTATTATCAATCTTAAAAAGGGAACTGTTTAAAAGAATAGTTTGACATTTTGGGAAACAAATTCATTTGCTTTCTTGCCGAGAGTTAGATGAACAGATTGATACCACACTCATATGTGTTGTTCAGGTACAGCCAGGAAACCGCTAGCTTAGCTTAGCATCAAGACTGGAAGCAGGAAACAGATGCCAGGCTCTACCCAAAGGTAACAAAATCCTCCTACCAGCACCTAAAGCTCACTAGTTAACATTGTAATTGTTTGTTTAATCTGCACAAATACTTAAGTGTAAAAATGACATCCAGCACATAATCTCCCATAAAGCCACATGCTAAGCTAAGCTAACCATCTCCTGACTATAGCTTCATATTTAGCCATTGTACAGACATGGTATCAATCCTCTCATCTAACTCTCAGCTAGAAAGTGAATCAGCATATTTCCCAGAATGTGTAATTATTCCTTTCATAACTAGACTGACCGATGTTTGCTAATGCCTCCCTTCAGTGCTGTGCAGCAGCAAAGTAAATGCTATTTCATGCATAGCAAGTTCTGCTTGTGTCTAAACATATTTATCTGTGCTGATCAGAAGTGCTGCAGAAACACTGCACACAAACATAGCGATGCCAAATCTCCTCTGCAGAATATTAAACATTTACATAAGGAGCGGACAAGGGCACAGGGAATATAACAATTACCCTCTTCAAACTTTTAGCAAAGATCTTGTTATAATGTCAGAATTAAATTAACCTAAAATAAAATAATACTGATTTATTGCATCTGCATGGTGATCTTGTGATTTTGCTCATTGTATATCAGTTAAACTTTAGTTGTCTTTTTTGTGAGATGTCTTTATAAGCCCATTCGAGTTTTTTAAATCTCACGAACACAATTCTCTTTTTAAAAAAATTTCATGTTTTTTTGTGTGCGTTTGTTCGTTTGAAAAAGTTGACAAATAAGCTGTTTTAACTTCTCATGAGTTGATCCTAAAATCCATAAAAAATGTAACCCTCTTGAACTATTAACCAAACCCAGTGCACCATAAAGACACTGTTCAAAGCGAAATGGAAAATCAGAGCATAACCAACCGGTAAACCAAAGAGCCTTTTGTTCCACCACGGTGTGTCTGATAACTACGTTTATCTTTGCCCACATTTTTCCCCTTCTAATCCCCTGCACATCGACTCAAACAAGGAAATGAACTTCTTTTTGATTCCATAAATCCATTTGGCACATAAACAAAGCCTCCTCTCAGTGTGTGATCCCAAAGAGAGGCAGCGCCTCATCAAATTACCACAGCTATTCATATCTGCCTTTCCTCTACTGGAAAGATTTAGGTAGAAACCAATCCCATCTTTCCTCAACAATCTTCAGTCTCTCTTAATTGTCCACTGTTTAACCACTGGATTAAATAGCATCAGACATACAGCCAGCAGGAGTGAGATCAGGCGTCAATAAATCTCTAATAAATCTAATAAAAATAATCTTAACCTGCAAATTCTCTCATATTTCACCTTTGACTATCTTCTATACAGGAACAACTTCATATTTCATACTTAAAATTGTTGTTTCATTTATTTTCTTTGTTTCCATTTCTCCATTTAGTGCCTAGTTCCCATCACTGCTGTTTTTCAATTGTGCTGTTTGCGCCAGCCAGAAGCAGGGAAAATAGATTTGGGCCTCAGTGCACAAAGTTTAATTGTGGATTCCAACCCCTTGTACATTAAGACAAATGTCTCTTATGGAAATAGCAGAAAGCTTTTAATGCAAAATAGTATTAATAGCAATTTTTCCAAACCAGACAGTTTTCCAAATGTTTGGACAAATTATAAACCTGCAAGACTCAACAAACTTTTACAAGATGCCCCAAACTGATGTTGGCATTTGCAATTTGTATGTAATTAATGCTATTACATTTTTAAGACAACCAGTGTTGAATTTTGGTTCAACTTGTTTTGAATGAAAATTCTACCTCTGGCCTTCATAAGCTGACGACGCCTAGTTGCTGTTCCCCAGAGAAGAAACACAATCGACCAGTGTTGTCCAAAGATAATCAATGAAATTACTGTGCATGTCATTTCTCATAACAAGTAAGAAGTAGGGACAAGTAGCCGTGAACCAAGTTCCACAGTGTCTCTGCAATAGCAACGAGCAAAAACTCTCATCTCAGCTTGGCTTCACTTGCTGACTCCTGCTTTTATACGAGAAAAAATACTTCATTGTGGCAAAATTATCTCGGGGCTTTTCAGTATTCGTGGAATAAGGAACCGAGTACGAATGAAAAGAGCAAAAGAAACAAAATAAATGGTTATCAATCACAATTTTGACACATCCTCGGCTTATTCAGCATGGACTGCAGGGAAGGAGCAGCCATAAGGTTTTGTAAGAATCCTTTTCTGTGGGAGTTGCACCAAGTTCCTGTGAGTTTGAAGACAGCGAGCGGTGTCCTGCAGGGCTGAAGTTTCCTCTTGCTCAGAAAATGTATTACTTTACTTTAAGAGACCTACAGCTTAGCACTGTGTGACTGTCTCATTCATGTGGCAGATTGACATTGAAGGGCAAATCATATTTGTTTCAAATCCCTTCACAACACTACGAGGCCCAAGGCCTGATGTTAAAAACTGAGTGTAATCAGTGCTTTGGCATTGTTATTCCATCGCTGCAACAGGCCAAGTGCGAAACACAAACATGTACAGTTTTTTCTCATCATGTGAAACTTAACAAACTGAATACAAGATGGCATTTGTGTTTGTTTGGCTGCAAACACCTAGATTGATTAAGCCTTTGTACGAGAGTTGAACAACAGGTGTCTTTGTGCATATAAGGCTGCAGCGGGCAGAGAGCGGCCTGGCGCTTAGGGTTTCACTCTTTGAAACTGATATGGGTGAGCTGCTTTTCTCAGGCCTAACCCCAAATCTGCCGTTGATGGACAGACCACCCAACACTCCGCTCTTATAGGCGCACAGTGGGGCCGCTCGCAGCAAAGGCAGCCCCCTGTCATTCTCCTTTGGGAAGGAAATGGATCAGCCGACTGTTTGTCAAGTACACTGTCAGGGTCTCCTTCACAATCAAACGGCCAGATTTACCAAACAACGGCATTACACTAATGGAAACCACTGGAATACATGCAGTGCTTTACAAACCCAACCTTTACATCAGCCTGAAAAGGGTTGAAATGTGACAGCAGTAGCACCGACACAAATTCCTTGCTCTTTGCTGAAGCACAGAAGGCAAAAGAGTTTTATTTATAAAGCATGTTTCATACACAGAGGTAGATTAAAACAACACAATTGAAACAGAGCATAATAAAAGAGATAAAAATCTATTAATCTAATAATAATAATTAAAAAATAAAATAGAAGAGTAAAAGAATACAAATAAATAAATAAATAAAACCTTGAGTTTCAAAAACATTTCGTTAAAAGCGCTTGAGAACAATAAGGTTTTCAGTCTGGATTAGAAAGCAGGAAGGGTTGGGGCATTCCTAAGAAAGGTATCTTGTAGGGGGAAAAAAATAGGACACTGTGATCAGTAAAAGCAGAATCCCCAAAGATATATAACATTTTTATGGTAATCTGTCCTCTTCGCCTCTCCAGTGAAGTCCATGGTTCCTCTTTTTCACTTTATTGTGTGACTTTATAGGAGGTTTCTGCCCTGTATTCTGATCAGAGTAAAGATTCCCCCAGGACGTTGCAGTGCCAGAGCTGAGGATGCCAGAGCCATTGGTCAGAGGCAGAGGGCCGGGGGTTAGCCTCACTGGGCTGCTCAACTGACAGTGTCTCGTCGCCAAAAGTGGACTCAGACTGAGACAAAAGATTCACACCCATCCTCTTCTTTCCAGAAGGATCCATTCCCTAAAGTATTTGTGATCAGTCACAGGTCCAACAAAGCCACCAAATACACCCAAGTCTCTGCCTGTTGATATGTTATAACAATTGCAGATTTACAGCAAATGGTCACATATACTGAAACAAATTGGCTCTCTTAAAAATATGAGGGTATAAGTGGGAATTTGGCTCTCTGTATCCCCTACATTTTTGCCTCAATAACAAGGGGAAAGACCTGAGAACAGCCAAATGTTGCATCAAATCCTGAGCCAAATCAAGCTGCTCTACCTCTTGTCCTGGCACATCAGACGCACTATCTTCTTGGACACAACCCCTCCATCTATCTTTCTTCCAGATCGTTTTTTTTTTCTGTCAGCGGACATGTTGCTACATACTCACACTGTGCGCCCAGTTAGCGAAAGGATACAAGTTGTGTTTGGCTGGTGATGGGGGGCAACCCTGTGAGTCCAAATCCTAAACATATGTTACCCCCTCGCTGGATGAGATCTGAGATGCTGATAATTTCTTTCATGGCTTTCCTGGGGTGAGCGCTTATGAGGGAACCCCTCCCCAATTAGACTGGGGGCCTCATGTGTCTCTCCAATCAATAAAATGGGAACCGGATCGAATAGTTCAGCCAACAAACAACACTATGTGAGCCATGCACATTAAAACCCACCCTCAAGTGAAAAAAAAAAAAAAAACAATAGCTGGCCTCTGGTTTGTGCGGTTTGGGTCAAAATAAGAACATAATCTCAATTCTTTTGAAAGCGTGAAATGTTACAAATATTCCAAAAGCTTGAGTTAAGCTTTAAAACTGACTTTCTTACAGTAATGTAGCATCTCTACTCTGAAACAGATCAATCCATTGCCACATAAATCACACAGCATATGAAACAATGGGGCTGTGAAGAAATTAAGCCCATGATTAATTTTTCTCTGGACATTTTTGTCAAAACGCTTACTTCATCCTACACTTTGTTCATTACTCAAACACATCTGGCTGACAGGTGCCCCGTCTGTTAAACGTTAAGTAATTTCATTCCAGCAAAGAGGAGCAAATGGAGAGGAGTGGAGGATAAAGGTACTCTATCTTCTATCTGTGATGACATCAGAGCCCTGAGAGCTTGTTAGAGATGGAGGGTTAGCTGCTCGGTTTCTATAGACAGTAATCCAGCCCACCGCTGTCAGTGCCCTTTCAAAGCACTGATTACTCCATTTCCAAGGGCCTAATCTCTGTAAACAATCTCTGTTTTCATTATCTTTTAAACTGATTAGCCCTATGAATATAACTTTCCAGCGCTGGACTCAGACATAAAAAAGCCCTGCCATATTGATGCCAGCTGTAGCTGCATGACCTTACAAGAGAAATAAAGCTGCAATACAAACACAGATATAGGAGTGGACTGGGAGGAACATATGTGACTAAGACATGCTTGAAACGTATGACAGACATCAAATAAAAAAAATATTTCCTGAGGGAAAATCTTTAACCTGCTTGTGGTTTTGCACAATTTGCAGCTGGATATTATTGTCAAGACCTGGGAATAAACAAAGTCTCGACCATTTTCTCTCAGACTAGATTGACAGTTAAAACACAAGAAGAGTGTTCACCATTACAACTGTACAGTATATTATCTTCAACTGTTGAATATTAAAATTGAATCTTGATTAACAGCTTTTTTTTCCTCCCTCTTATCTTTGTCTTTCTATCTACCTCGATATCCTTCGTGCCATTGGAAATTAAATATTGCTTTCCACCCCATCCTTTTTCTCTCTCCGCTTTCTGGACAAAGTGAGGTAACGTTTGCCAGCACATGTCTCCATCTGTTAACAAACACTTCCAATATGCTGAGAACAACATCTTGGCCCTCAGTCTCCTCCATCAGGATGTGATGAACGCGGTGCACCTGTCTCAGCCTCCAGCCTTGTTTCTGGCAGCGGAGAGACTGCCTCAACCTAACAACTATTTGCCCCCATAACATCAAAGACGGAGAAGTTGAAGACTTCACATGAAAACAGTAAGTTTCTGTGGTTTCTTTTCCATTTTCGCCTCCCAATACAAATCATCAACAATGAACCCACTGCCCCCATTAGTTCGTTTGGTGTTTCCTCATTTGCCAAAAATCACTTTAAGTCAATTAAAATGTCTCTGGTACAGAAACTGCTTAATGTCATTGAGCACGCGAAAGACATGCCTTCTGTTAATCCTATTTGGTAAACAAACTTTAAGCATTCTCATGCACAGGCCCACACAATCACCCTGAACTGTAAATCACTCTAGACAGTAAATTACCTCCACTAATATACCAGATCTGAGTGTTCACTTGAGTCAACAACAGAGGGGAGAATAACAGTAAAACTACGTCAGAAGCTGAAACAGCCTTGATTACAGAAACTGAGAAAGAACTCATCCAAACATGCCAGGAGAGTCAGCGAGTTGGACTGGGCTCTGCCTTCGCATCGTGACACGGAGGAATGTTTAAGAATGAAAGCAACAAAAAAAAAAAGGGGGACGACCTGCGTCACCCTGCTCTGAACTCCACACTTTAATTAACTAATGAATCTCCATTTGTCATAGCGTGACATTGCATGATTCTGAGGAAATCTGAGATGTTGGCTGAGCTCTGGAAGGGGGAAACATCAGCACCCTCTACTGACGAGCCGGCCGGCTTCAGGGCCCCAGCGGACTTTCATTTCCTTTCATTTACATGAAGGTTGCTTGTCCAATTATCATCTTATGATAATGCTGCCACTGAGCTGCCTTCTAATGAGGACCAGATCCATCCTCTGAGCTTGAAAGCTCTGGGCTCTGTTTTGAATCATTTAAGTCACTGTGACTGTTATTAAACCTCAAGTATTATGAAAAAGACAATAATACATTTAATTATCAGAGGGATGATCCTTAAAAACGTGGACACTTAATTTACTATTCCTAGCAACCGCAATTTGGCTCCTGCTCTTAAGCACTATGAGCTTGATAGATGAGTTAAATAAAATTAAACAGCTCACTTTACAAATGACTTTACTCAAGCTGTGCAGCTATCAAAGGCCACGCTGACTAAAATGCAAAGCATCTCAAAAGATTAGTGAGAAAGCAAATATAAACTCAGATTCCAGGAACGGTTATCATTATAAATCCTTCCCTCCCACATCTGCTTGGACTGGAGGGGACAATAAGTCAGTGTAGCAGGTAGAAAATTCAGGGATATATTTGGCTTTTCTTTGAAGGGGAATGACTAAATATAAAGTGTGGGGTAAAGGTTTGTGTCAGCATGGAGATATTCTGAGATACAGGACGCCTGGCCTTTTTCATCTCTTTGTAACTGAACCTGCACCAGTATGTCACTGTCTCCTCAGCTAAACAAATTAGTGCATTTGATTGATCAAAGTTTATATGAGAACGGGTATTTGATTTCAAACAGTAAATGGGAAGAAAGAGGGAGGAAGAGAAAGAGGGGGAATGCAAATGTATAGACACAGGCAGAGTGAGAGAGCAAAAGCAAGGGAGGGGTGAAAGAAGGAAAAAAGAGAGAGGCCGAGCAGCTGGATTGCCATGTAAATAGCTGTGCAGATAGGTAGGGTTGGGCTCTGTGCCAAAGGCTCTACAAAGGGCTCCTAACATCTGTTTGAGGGTAGATTCCTGCTCTGTGTTGTAGTAAGAATAATAGTCTCGCTCTGAGGGCCTGTTCCCTCATCAGACAGGATCATGATCACGCATATACACTCTCCAGTCTGGGCTCTAACATCAGACCGCAGCCCTTCAGAGCTGTTATTGCTGTTATTACACCGCTCCTCAGTCATCAGTGTGGACGGACAGGTGGAACACCACTCAGATAGTGAGGGTTTATTCATGAAGCAGGTGAGACTTATTAGCCGGCATCATTGCCTGTATAACCCTAAAGAAGTTCACTCACTGATCAATCAGTGTCTTTGATAATGATCAGAAGATACAGAGAGAAAAATGTTGAAAAACCATACTTATATCATGGATAATTAGTATGTTTACACTGTGAAATATAGCATGTATCATTACAGTTTCATATTCACCCAGCAAAACCACAAGTTTGGACTACAGATAATTAACTGCTAAATCAAAATGTTAGTTAAAAAAAATCCTACTAAGATTTTCCCATTGAGTTAAAAAAAAAAAATAGTGGGACATCTCTGTTGTCATGTCAAGGATCTTTTTTTCTTCTCCCAAGAACATATGCAAGTAATTTGTACGACAAATGTTGGTTTTAGACTGTGTTCCTTGCCTACAAGTGGCTTCTCAAAACCTGGGGGCTCCATTCGCAAACTAATTAATTAACACTGTCTTTACAGGGGGTGGCCAGGGAAAGCAGGCGCTGAAATGTTACACCATTACCTAAATTCGCATGCATCTGTCTGTCCCACACCCCCCCACCACCCCTCCCGGTGTACCCTCCCACCCCTGCCCCAGCGCCCTTGAACAAGGCCGAAGGACCACCTGCGTGAAAGAGGAGACCCTCTCTGTTATGTCTCTGCTAGGGAATGAAATAACACGGAATCCAGCTCTGCAAATAACTCACAGTGAAGATCATTTTCCACATGCTGCTTGACAAAAGGTAAAATAAGAACAGATGATATCCTTTCTCTTCTCTCTCTCTCTCTCTTTCTCTCTCTCTCTCTGGGAGTTTGTAGCTCCGCTCTGCAGCTACACTCAACACTTTGTTGTGCTGCTTTGCTAGCCGGGAGACGCAGGGGTCTGACCCGTTTAGTGGCCTTGTTAACAGGGTGGTGGCTCTCATTCCTAATAGCCACTGACATTGAGTCAGCCATTTTTTTCATGCCCTCACTTGGCTGAGGTTAAGAGGGGTTCGAGGAACCTGATCCCAGACCTGATGATTACGTGTGAGGCATCAGGAGCAGCAGGAGGCCTTCTTCTACACTGGGCATCCATCACAGGAGAGGGAGGCTGCAACTGGCTCCACTTCAACCAGTGCAGCACCTAGAGAGGGAGGTCGGGGGAGGGGTGGGTGGGGGCTCTGTTTTAAGACATTCAGAGGCAGAAGATGGCATTTTTTGAACATCATGTTGAGGAATTTACACAGATCATATGTAACATCACAGCACA
This sequence comes from Scomberomorus guttatus, assembly GCA_038419695.1. Taxonomy (NCBI): domain Eukaryota; kingdom Metazoa; phylum Chordata; class Actinopteri; order Scombriformes; family Scombridae; genus Scomberomorus; species Scomberomorus guttatus. The sequence goes on along the minus strand of CM076452.1, from coordinate 19,375,434 downwards.
TCCTTACATTCCTCAGCTTAAAGTAGTTCCATATAGTTCCATATGTGGCTTTTTCAGCTTTTTGCTGAGAGTGAGACGAGAAGATTGATGCCACTTTCACGGCAGTTAGCTTATAGCTTAGCACAAAGACTGGAACAGTGATGACAAGTCTCCAGGAAGTTACTGCACCCGGCCAGGAAATAGTCAGTTACATAACCCAAATGAAACAGACTAAGCAGCTAACCAGAAATAACAGAAACGAAGCTAACCAGCTGCTGGCTGTAGCTTCATATTTACTGCACAGACATGAAAGTGGTATTGATCTTCTCATCCAACCCTCATTAAGAAAATGAATAAGCAAATTTCTCAAAATGTCAAACAAGTCCTTTAATACAGACACACACTTCCAGCATGGTCAATAATCGAATCAAACACATATCTGTCTGAACACGCCGGCTTTATTTGTCCAGGCGGACCTTCGCTAACCACTCTGAAGAGGATACAAGTTTGTGTAATCCAAATAAACAGGTGAGGCACTTATTAGCCTCCAATTCAGACTGTGAGTGTAACTTCATTTTCAATTTGGACTCTCTCTGTGACTCATGGGAGAGCAACTTCAAAGCTGCAGCCATGCTCTTGAGGTCATTATCTTCATTTCTATATCCTCTGCAGGTTCTCAGCATATGGGAACATTTTAACTCTGGATTTGTGTGTGTGTGTGTGTGTGTGTGTGTGTGTGTGTGTGTGTGTGTGTGTGTGTGTGTGTGTGCGTGCGTGTGTCTGCAGCCATAAATCTGCCATGTCAACTATAAAATATGGCTGACCAGCAACAGATGTAGTTCTAATAGCTACCAAAAAAAAAAAAAAGAAATCAAAATTTACCACCTTTAGATTTTTATACTAACTCCTAATAGCCATTAAGATTGATTTCAGTTTTACGTGCAGGAGATAGACAGTTAGCGAAAGTCAGAACTTGCTCATGAGAGGGGAAGAAGAGGGGGGTTGGGGTGTTTCCTTTTAATTTTCTATTACTCTGCTTCACTTGCTCGATCTCTTTCTTTCTCTCTCTCCTTCTCTCTTTTCTTCAATCTCTCACCTTCCACCCTTTAGCTGAGACGAATCCTCCTTTCATCCTTTTCTGCAGCGAGGGCCCTGGTGTCTGTTCGCACAAAGCCTGACCATCCCTGACTCCTCGTCAACCCCTTTGCCCAATTCATCAAGCAGAGGCCCATGGGCATTCATCACCCCCACCACCTTTCATATCCCGCACCAGCTGAAAGCCACTGTCCCTCCTCTGACTTCAATGCAGCCATGACACACCCGTAAGATTTATAGTGGCATAATTAGTAGCAGTGAAAAAAGGCCTGCGTGCTTTGGAGGGTCAATCATACTGTATCCCACTCTGAGGAGCCCTCAAAGCCCAGTCACATCTGCTTCAAAATAGATTGCGGTGCCACCACAAAAGTTGATAAATTAGCCAAAAACAAGGAGCGACAAAATCCATCAAAGTCTGACAGTGACATAAAAAACAATGATACATGCTTTGTGTGATTTGAACAAACTATTTGTCACCATTCGAGGAAGCGAGAGACTGTCATAAATCCCATTTCTACATAACTGCTGCTTGTGATGAGCAGCTCTGAGGTGAGAACTCCCCCTCAGGACGGGGGTTTCCGAAAAACAGCTCGAAGGAGGTCTAAAATAACATGCCTAATAGTTAAACGGTGTTATTGATGTAATCATGCCCTCCCCTCCCACCTGTCCTGCTGTCACTGACATCTCAAGAACAGTGAACTAATTAAAACACTCCTGGAGTTTGTTTTCATTTCGATCCTCACAGAAGTAAAGTCTTCACCAAACAGCTGCGTTTTTCTTTTTTTTTTCCGTGCATCCGCAAGTTGGGACCTGTTGCCCCATTGTGCACAGAGGAGATACAAAATCCCCATTCAATCATAAATTACACCTATTATTCATTATTCCTGTTGTGGCTCACTCTGTGCTCTCTTTCATGTGCATGATGGCACAGCTCGCCGTGCACCTGAAACATCAAAATGCTTGACATCCGTGGAGGTGCTTCAGGTGAGGAAGAGGTGGAAATGTGGCATTGACTCTGAGAGGATTTTTTTTTTTTATGGACTATGACGGTAAAGTCGTTAAATATATGCCTGCATATAGTGTGTGATGCTTACTCCCCTGTTTTATGTACTTACATAATTACTAAGCAGCAGAACATTTGTGGGTGTGTAGAAACTTTGCAAGTCAGAAGCGGCAATCAACATTTTGGAGAACATTTTCTTCTTTATATTGTGAGGATTTATGTTATAAAAACACACTTAGCTCCTGTGATGACTCCAAGGGTCCACACAGTCTCTGCACCACTCAGATTTGATAGTGCACGTCATCAGAAGTTGGATTTTCCTTTTTTTTTTTTTCCTTCCTTCCTTGCCAGTAGTACAAGTGGTTAAACTGCTGGTTTGTTGGAGCACATTGCAAACGTTGTGCAGAGGGGCGAGGAAGCACCTGCTTCCAACAAGGAGGTGGAGAAAATGCTCTCATGAAAACGTCCAACTGCAGTGGTTGGCACTGACACTTGTGCAGGAGGTTGGATTGCTCTGAGATTATGCACAGGTTATTGTGATAATCTTGTTAGGAAACGATGCTTTGCGGTTTTCCTTTTTTTTTTTTTTTGTTTCCAGAAGAGGTGTGACCAAAAACCAGTCAGTATAAATTATGGATTGCCTTTGTGGTGGAGTGGTTGTTACAGTTTATGATAAATGTAGCTTTTCGGCTTTCTGTCAGCTGCCATTTGCGTTTTAACCATGATGGTCTTTGCTTCTGCATCTGTGTCGCATTTTAATGCACCACAAACTGTTGCCAGAGTTTCCTGCCCCTGGGTAGGCTATGTGGTTTTATCAGAGAGCCTCGGACCGAAATCAGGAGCGCAGGAGCTATGAGAAGATACTTCTGGACTTGGATTTGAGAATAGATACAGCTTTCTGAGAGAGCAGTGACAGAAACGTACAGACAGCGGCATCATCGGTAGTAAAAGTTGGATTGAAAGTACACATTCAATAAGGAAACTGATGCGCGTAAGAAGGGATGCCAGCCAGGCGTGGCTTGTGTTTGAATATCCAATGTGAGAATGCGTGGGGAGTATGTATATAATAGAGTCTTTCCATCTGATAAACAGATATCAAACTGATGATTATAGCAAAGGACGATCAATAAACTGAGAGGACTCCGCTGATTTGGAGGAGCACGGCGCGCTGGGTACGCTTTGTGCGTGCATGGACCGGACTTGTGTAAACTTTTTTCCCCTCCTTGAGTCACCGTAGCCTACATTTTAAATGCCTTCGCTTAATTTGACAGCTGTGCACACAATGGCAGAGGTCGGGAGTTTTCTGGGGGCACTCGACTTGGATTTACAAAGCTTTCCTGCACTCGGGAATATGCCCTTACCGGAGTCTCCTGTAGGGTTGAATGAGCGGCTGGGGCAGATTGAAGGGCGGCTGCAGCGGGGGTCGCCGACGGATTTCGGGCACCTCAAAGGGATCCTGAGGCGGCGGCAGCTGTACTGCAGGACCGGCTTTCAGCTGGAGATATTCCCCAATGGGACTGTGTATGGGACAAGACAGGACCACAGCAGATTTGGTGAGCGTATTTCTTTACCATTTACTTCATTTATTGCTGTGAGGTATCTAAAATATTGGAGATTTTGTCATATTATTTACCTCAATTAACAGAAACAGGTCCAAGCTTTAGTTTGATTTAGCCTAACTTTCTCAATTATTAACTATGATTGAGGTAGTAAATGAAGAGGGGTAAACTATGGCCTCCGGTATAATTATCATCTTGAGGCAAAGCAATTATCAGTATTACAAAATTTAATTACTGTTTTTGGTGATTTACGAGGCTATGTAATACACGCTGTCACTCTGAACCTGTTGAAGTGAGTTTAATTAAGAGGCTTTTTCCTGCCGCACATCCCCGGTGAATACTCGTTCGTGCGTCACCGTCACCCGGCGCGCAGGGAAGCAAAGCCACACACACCTTTCTCTGGCAATCCCCGCTGCGCGTGGGGCACAGGTGTCTCTCCTCAGCCCGCAAACAAGCAGCGCGCGCGTGTGTGTGTGTGTGCACGTCTCGCGGTCCCAGATAAACAACGAGCCAGCACGGGCGTACGCGCGCTGCTCGCCGCCGGCGGCTCCGGAGATTTGTGCCGTTAATGTAAATGGAGCGAGGTGCGGCTCGCGGGAGAACGATAAACAAATGAGGTCAGAGGGCAGATACGCACATGTCTCGCGCCTCATATCCATGCAGTCATCTCACAGGTGCAGGCCGCCTCGCTCGCTGAGGAAAGAGCGGAATAACTCTAAATTAAAGCATGACCACTGCGGAATTCAGGGAAGGTTTAATGTTCAGTCTTCAGCCAAAACAAGCCGGTTTACAGGGATGGGTGGTCCTCGTGTTTGTTTCTGGCTTCACTTAGCTTTAAAATGCAAGGTCTTTGTCAGAGCTGCAAGGAAGACATGGCTTTGATTAGAGGGATATGAAACACACTCTTCACCCCCCAAAAATTAGAGGGATGTTCTCTGTCATTCTCTGGCATCAGATGAGGTCGAGGAGATGGGGACCAGGTGGCTGTAAGCTGGCCTCTGCCAGCTGGATCCTCTCTGACTAACCTCTGCATCACAACAGCCAATGGCTTTTAATTTTACCGGTTGTTTCCCTGCCTTTGAAGTAGATGTTCACTTTACTTTAACTTCCTGTGAGTCAGCAGTCCTCTAAACATCTTAGCCACAGCTCAGCTTCACAAAAGTGATAAAAGACAGGATGAACACGTTTATAGACAAGAGTGATGTATGTTGCTGAGGCTGGACTAAAAAAGAAAACCAGAAATCAAAGAAATCTTTCACTTGTGCTGTTTTGTGTCCTTTCTGTTGTAATCAATGACAAATTAAGTTATTAAATGGCCTTAAAAGGCTTTTTTTTTCAAATGTAGAATGGATTAACAAGAAGATGCTGGGTTTTATTTGAACATATAGGAATAAAACAGACAATAAAGCTTTCACTCCCAAAACCAGTTAACCAATGCACAGTTTGACTGGTCTGCTGTCAGATAAATGGAGGCCAGTAGCAGCTGTACTCCTGGCTGTTTCCTTCCGAGGGGGTTTACAGTGTGTTTGTGGGGTTTCCCTGACCGGTTTGTGTGTTTGACCTCAGGTATCCTGGAGTTCATCAGTCTGGCAGTTGGTCTGGTCAGCATCAGGGGGGTGGACGCTGGACTCTACCTCGGCATGAATGAGAAAGGAGAGCTCTATGGGTCGGTGAGTCAAACCCCTCCTGTTCATTTACAACCCCGCCCTCGCTGTGCAGCCCAGGGCCTCATTCACAACAAGTCTGGCACTTAATACATCTGATATATTTTACAGAACACACAATTTTCAAGCCATTCTCAGAGAATATTTTTTTTTTACTGTTCAGTATTGAGCTCTCAAAAAAAAAAGTTTTCAGGAGCAGAGAGAGAGAGAGAGAGAGTAGTCATCGTGGCATTCAGTTTGTTATCAATGTTCCTGTACGTGGCAGATGGGAAAATCCACAGTGAGACAAAACAAGTATGTTTCTTTTACAGAGTCTCACACTCTCCGTCTCATGTCTCCCTCTCCTGCTGCTCTCCTTCAAGCATGGTGACCTGATAAATTAATAAAGACAGTAGAACCAGTAAACGGTGTGGATTTTTAGACCAAAAACAACACTGGCAGTAGCAAAGAAAAGAGAGAAAATCGATCTTTATACTTTTTTAGACCCTTCAAAGGAAATTTTTTGTCATGGCTCCCCAAGCCACCCACCCCCCAATATAACTTGCATAGCCTACATGTACACAGGGGTTTTGTTTTAACAATTTCATATTATACTATTCATTATATTATATTAGGCTATGAAGTTAAATAATATAGGCTCATTCCCAGCCAACAGGTGCTGTGCAGACTTACAGATAAATCATTTTACTTTAAATATACAATGAATACAATTAAATGCGTTCATGTTAAATGTATTTCTTTCACTTTCAATTAAAATGAGCTTGTATTTAAGATGTACAAGGAAAAACAAAGAAACAAAACCCCAAAAAAGGCCGCAGGCATTTTAATGGGACATGTGAGCTGCTGTTGATGTGCAGAGAGAACCTGCAGGTCTGACTCCACTGACAGGACGTCTCTTGTCTTGTTTTCATGTATACCAGCGATGACAGAGCCACATTACACTATTATGAATTTGGGAAAGTGTAATACCACAGTGAATGTGCACAGACAATGACGGATATCTAACTTCCACAAGCAGCCAAAACTTGTCCGTTAAGTAGTTTTGTCAGCGGGCTCAGATTCGGTCGTCTCTGTGTTGAGAGCTGAGATGTTTCAGCATTTCTTTGTGCTCAGTTTACCTTCTCAAATCTTTGTATCGCTGCTCTGACGCTCACTTTTTATTTCGGACTGCTGAGCTCCTGCAAAACTCCAGAGCGGGAAAGCGTGTTGTGTTACTATGACAACCGGAAACAGTGAGTTGCACATTAAAGTAGTAATCTCGAAGATTTTCATCTAAATAAATGTCTGTCAAGTCACTTTCTATCGCCGAATGAGGTAATGCAATGGTGATTCAGCCTATTGCCCACTGATTAAAGCCCTTGTATTTGCAGTATTACGAACTGGGTGTCTGTGTCGACATTCCCGGGAAAAACCACAAGCGGCACACAGTTAGTGACATGTTTTCCATCACCCAGCAGTGGTTGGTCCACCAGAGAGGATAGGCGGAGCTAATGCAACAGACTCGCACAAGTGGCGAAGTGAGGTCCAAAAACACACCTGCAATTACTGCTTATCACCATAGGTGTCGCCAAAGAGAACGAAACAGAGATCTTCGAGATTGTTACTTTAAAAAGAGTTTCTAATATGGTGATTTTGATATTTATTGCTTATTTATTTTGTTTTGATGTGTTTGTAGTTAATTTAAACATATTTTTAATGTGGTGAAACATTTCAAAAAATCAAATCAAATACACACAGTAGATGAATAATGATATGATTAATCTCGCCCGTCCTCACGCACCCACTTTGGGAACCACTTCTTTAGAAAGCAAAGCAAGCTCCTTGTTTAGCTTTGAGATATGCAAAAATATTTACATATTTTCCCAAAGTGGGACGGGAACGTTTGGAGTGTGCTGTTATTACCTCTCTGTGCACAGCTGGACTTTGAACTGGTGTTAAATATAGAAGGAATGTGTGCTTATACACGTTTCACAGTAAATATATCCTCTAAAGAACCTTTTCTTTTTCATCCTGGTAGACTTTGTCTCACATTGGGTTGGTAGCTGGAGACAGAGAGAGGAAAGGAAAGAGATAAAGACAATGAGGGGGAAATATGTAAGGGTTACATGTATCAGGTGTCCTAGGGCATTACCTGAGGGCCTCTCAGGACTCAGACCCCCCCCCCCCCCTTCACTGAACATTTCGAACAGAGGCTACTTTTAAGCACGGTCATTATGTTGAAAGTGCAGATATTGTTACTGCGTGCTATCAGAGTCTGGCATCCTGAAGCTTTGACCCTGGGGGAGGGGGCGGGTGATGGTGGGATGCAGTGATTGGGGGGGAGGGGGTAATTGCACACCTGACTGAGTCACCTGACTGACAGAGGGAGCGATGTAGACATGTCTGTCTGAATCTGAGAGGCCAGGAGGTGGAGGAAGAGGGGGGAGGAACTACCCGCCAGCGAAACTGGGTAACAGGTAGAAGGGTGCTTCCGTCCCACAACCACCAGACCTTGACGAGCTTTTGATCCGATGAGGATTTTGTGTGTGTGTGTGTGTGTGTGTGTGTGTGTGTGTGTGTGTGTGTGTAATAGGATGGAGCTGGCCCAGTCATGTGCCCTCGGGGCTGTGTTTACAGACAACAGCTTCACCACACAGCCGCAGCCAAGCAGAGCCTGACAGCCAATCAACAAAATTGCTGCTGGAATAAAACTGAGACTCTTGCACAAACACTTGCTTCAACTCCAAAGTGTGTTAAAGGCAGATAGTGACTGATCACGAACATTTAGCAAAAAAAAAAGTTCAAAAAAAAAAGAGAGAGAGTGTCCAGGAGGGAGAATAGTGATGGTTTGGGACCTGATTCACATCTCTGTACTACACACCTCACTCTCAAAAGGGCTCATATTTGGATCCTGGTCCTCACAGGGATACCCTGAGGACACTCCTGAGGTTCGGGCCTCTTGCAGAGCAGAAGCAGCAGCAGGCGTTGCAGCAGAGCGGCTACATGACTGACTGGTCTTGGCAGAGAAAGCAGCTCCAACCATGATGTCTCCTATTGTTCTCACACGCTCACTCAGCCAGCACACTCTCACCTGCTGAACCCGCAGCCATCGCTCATGCTGCGCTGTCAGAGAGGGCCGAGGCTTTGAGAGCTGCTCCGTGTGTGTATGTGTAACAAAGTGAGAGAGCGAGGGAAGATTGTACGCCTGCTAGATGTTCACGTTGCGTCACAGGGAGGGAAACAATCCTCCTTGCCCAGCGAGAGGTTAACAGGTCTGAGGAGTGAGTGCGGGGCGTAAAAGTGAAAAGCCGCTCGTAATGACTTCCCCTCTTCTGTCATAATGAGCACCTGCCTAAATGAGTTTCTGTTGGTTCATTTCAGCTTTCAAGTGCAGTCCAAAACAGTTAATGACATACACACACTTGTATATCAGGAAGAGTGGAATTTGCATGCAAAGTGGCATCATCCATCTCAATCTAAGTCTCTTTAATCTTTTTTTCTGTTGCAAATTTCTCTCATTTTTTCTCACTGGGTGCCGTGTGAGCAGGAATTTTAGCGTATGACTAATATGTTGTTTTTCCTCTCCTGCAGAAGAAGCTGACAGCAGAATGCGTGTTCAGGGAGCAGTTTGAGGAGAACTGGTACAACACCTACGCTTCAACTCTGTACAAGCACACAGACACGGGACGCTTCTACTACGTGGCCTTGAACAAGGACGGCTCGCCCAGGGAGGGCAGCAGGACTAAAAAACACCAGAAACTCACCCACTTCTTACCCAGGCCAGTCGAGATTGAAAAGATCCCTCAGGCATACAGGGACCTTTTCCAGTACAGGTGACCAGTGCTTACACTTGAAGAACTGGCTACATGTAGAGGGACAGAGAGAAGAGAAGAGAAGAGGAGAGAAAAGAAAAGAAAGAAAAGAAAAGAAAAGAAAAGAAAAGAAAAAAGAAAAGGAAGCAGGTTGTGGATATTTGGGACCTGGTTCAGAACTGTTTACCCTCAACTCCCCCTGAGGTCACTGTGTTTGCGCCTTGGCTCACTACCAAGCACGTACAGCACTGATATAAACATTGTGCATGTTCCTGGTTGCCGCTTCGTTGCCTCTGCAGTGGACTTCAGAGAGGAGAGGAAAGTTATCCTGTAAAACCACTGTGGACATGGAGAGAGGAGGCCGGACTCCTCAGGCCCGAATGACTGCCCAGCTGTTGGGGCGATCAAATCAGGCGCCATGTTTTCTCAATAACCACTTTTTTTTTTTTAGCGGTAAATGCGTAGATACCGAAGCGACACGCAATGACAGATGGAGTCGTGGCCCTTGGCGGTTTTGAGTAGCACTACGCTGGTGGGAAAAAACAAAAGAATGGTTGCCTATGAGACCACCAAGAGACTTTTAGGGGCTCCAAATGATGGAAAGCACTGCAGACGGTCATGGTAATGTAAAGAGAGGAGACACATTCCACATACAGAGAAAGATTGGAGGAGAAGAAGAAGGGTCAGGTAGACACAAACTACGTGGTACATGCATGTTAAGTGACAGTTTGAGATAGTCAGGTACTGAAGAGTTTGTAAGAAGAATGTCTGTTAGAGAGCAAACAAATGGAGCTGGACTTTTATTAAGTCGTCTTTAAAATCAAAGATGAAAGAGGTGCATCAGATCTCTATGATGAATGTGGGATAGATGAAAGAGCACTTACTGCACATCCCCAGTCCCAGCTGTGGGCTCACTTGGTCTCCTGTGTAATCATATATTGAGTCTAATGATCACATTCATCACTTTTAAATAAAATATCAGTCGTGTAGAAATTGCATGCAAAACAAGTGATTAAGCTTGGGACAAAAGCACTTCTCTGACTGTGGTTGTAAAGAATAAGTGATGGTTTTTTTTAAAAAAAGGACGGTGACTTGTAATGTTCAGAGTGTCAGGAACATTATTAAAAATGCAAGCAGCTGAGGTGTACATATGGGTGATCCTATTTATGAGATGTACAATATATTTATTTTCTACATATAAAGTATAAATATAAATCTATATATTTATTTATTGCAAAGAATTTATTTTGTAATGAACTTGAAGTTATCTGAACTGTAGATTCTACTGAAATTACACCAAAAAACACACAAAAAAAATATGAAGAACTGCAATGAACATGACAATAAAATTGTCCTGCTATCGAGAACTCATTGTGAGAGACTATTTTTGCTTGGATAAAATTCTGATGTACCAATTAAAACCACATACAGAATATATGTGAATGTCGCATTTTTTTCCTTTCATTTTTCTCAGCTAGAGGTGTCTGTGTCCGTCTGAAATATCTGACTGAAATATCTCAACAACTGTTGGATGGAAACATTCATGGTTCCCAGAGGATGAATCCTACTGATTGTGGTGACTTGACTGTGAGGTTGACATTTTTTTAATTTTTAGTGTAATATCTGGACAACCGTTGGATGGATTGCCATAATATTACTTTGGTGACTTTTCATCGAGCACTATCATCAGTTCAAGATGTCAATTTGCTAAACAGTTTGGCCTCAGTTGTACTTTGTATTTGGTGCTTATTAGCAAATGTTAGCATGCTAACGCATAAAACTAATTTGATGATCATGGTAAATGTAATAATAGTCTTAATAATAGTTTAAATCCTTATTTTTACAACTTTATTTCAATTTTCTTGAACTTTAACTGGTGGTGCAACATTTATAAAAAGAATTTCTTTTTGAGGACAAAAATGATTTGGGGTTTGCTGATGTAAAAACTGAAAGGGTATTATTATTATTTAACTTTATTATTATTAAAAGACCTTAAATATAATGTCTTAAAAGCAACGACCACAATGCATTTTGTCCTACCGTCCAAAAGACAGAGAGAGAAAATTGGGTAAAAAGATACAGCAGATTTTTCCCCAGAGGAGAACACCCATGTAATCCCATGCCAATTTGCCCTCATAAACCCTTTACCAAGTAATGTGCACAGCCCCTCTCTGTCTCCATAAGGTCTTAGTCAGCCTACATCCACCGTACAAAATCAGATTCCTTATGCAACTGGATCCTGACTCCTAATTGGCTTTACACATCAGCATGGATTTAGGGCAGTGATTGGTTGCTCATTGCAGGGGCCTCACAGACTCCACTATAGTGTAGTCTGCACCGAGGCCTCAATGGACAGAAACAGCTGCCTGCTGCACAGAGAACCAGCAGGGATGTGCCGCAAACCTGGAGTGGTGGTAATCTGGGGCTAAGAGGGGATGGGATCAACATTTCAACATCTGCAATAGTTGTAATGTTTCTCCACTGGCAGATATCTGTGAGCTGTGAGAGCAAGCTCCCCTGGGGGGAGGGAATGGAAAAGTCAAAGACATGCAGGGGAAAACCCTGGCAGACTGAGAAATGAAAACAATACCGGGAGAGGGAAAAATAGATGAAAGATTGAAGGGAGAAGAGAGTGGGACAAAAGGCACTAAGTGCTGTGAGTGTGAAACCCAGGGACACTGCATCAGGATGTACCAGCTTTGTTCTTTCCAACTGATCTTTTACACAAAACCACCATCTCCTGTTTATTAAATATATGACTCAGACGTAGGGACACTGTATCAGTATCAACATGTATGTCAGTTAAATAACAAGAAATAGCAGTTTAGATATGTGTTAATGTAGAAAACAAATGTTCCAATTTTATGGTTCGTCCTGCAGAGAGCACTGACAATTTTATTTTTACTGCCTTTTACAGTCCTGCTCAATATAGCATGGTCACAATTCATTAATAATCAATTTTATCTTATCAAAAAATGTATATTGGCCAATATATAATTTCTGATTTTTTGAACTCTTAAAGATCCCCTCTACATATATTTTAATATAATTAAATACTATGTTGAATAATTTGTGTGTAATATGGTTTTTCCACAATTATCTTGTTAAAATCTTTAAAATGACATTTTCTCCTTCTCCCTTATCAAAAATTCCATCTATGAATACGTAAATATTTGTCCTTTTAAAGGTTGAACAGTGTACACATTCTCAGTGTACTCTGTATTCAGAAAGTATTCACTTTTTCACATTTTATGTTGCAGCCTTATGCTAAAATCATTTAAATTACTTTTTTCCCTGATCAATCTACAGTCAGTACCCCATAATGACAAAGCGAAAAACAGAATTTTAGAAATTTTTGCTTATTAATTAAAAAGGAAAAACTGAAATATCACATTGCCATAAGTATTCAGACCCTTTGCTATGACGCTTGAAATTTAGCTCAGGTGCCTTCCATTTCTCTTGATTGTCTTTGAGATGTTTCAACACTTTGATTGGACTCCACCTGTGGTAAATTCATTTGATTGGACATGATTTGGAAAGGAACACACCTGTCTTTATAAGGTCTCACAGCTGACGTGCATATCAGAGCAAAAACCAAGCCATGAGGTTGAAGGAGCTGCCTGCAGAGCTCAGAGACAGGATTGTGTCGAGGCACAGATCTGGGGAAGGCTACAAAAAATTTCTGCTGCATTGAAGGTTCCCAAGAGCACAGTGGCCTCCATAATTCTTTCTTCTTAAAAGTTTGGAACAACCAGGACTCTTCAGAGCTGCCTAGCCGGCCAAACTGAGCAATCGGGGGAGAAGGGCCTTGGTAAGAGAGGTGACCAGGAACCCAATGGTCACTCTGGCTGAGCTCCAGAGATCCTGTGTGGAGATGGGAGAAACTTCCAGAAGGGCAACCATCACTGCAACACTCCACCAATCTGGGCTCGTAGCAGAGTGGCCTCTCAGGGAAAGACACAGGAAAGCTCACTTGGAGTTTTCCAAAAAGCACCTAAATGACTCTCAGACTGTAGGAAACAAGATTCTCTGGTCTGATGAGACCAAGATTGAACTGTTTGGCCTCAATTCTAAGTGTCATGTCTGGAGGAAACCAGGCACCACTCACCTGCCCAATACCATCCCAACGGTGAAGCACGGTGGTCGCAGCATCACACGTTTCAGTGGCAGGGACTGGGGGACTGGTCAGGGTTGGGGGGAAAGCTGAACAGAGCAAAGAGTAGAGATCCTTAATGAAAACCTGGTCCAGAGCGCTCAGGACTGCAGACTGGGCTGAAGGGTCACCTTCCAACAGGACAATGACCCTAAACACACAGCCAAGACAACATAGGAGTGGCTTAGGGACAACTCTGAATGTCCTTGAGCGGCTCAGCCAGAGCCCTGACTTGAACCCAATCGAACATCTCTTGAGAGACCTGAAAATGGCTGCCCACCAACCTGACAGAGCTTGAGAGGATCTGTGGAGAACGGCAGAAAATCCCCAAATCCAGGTGTGTGTGTGTGTGTGTGTGTGTGTGTGTGAAGCTTGTCGTGTCGAACCCAAGAAGACTCGAGGCTGTAATCGCTGCCAAAGGTGCTTCAACTAAGTTACTGAGTAAAGGGTCTGAATACTTATGTCAATGTGATATTTCAGTTTTTTAATTAATTAGCAAAAATTTCTAAAATTCTGTTTTCGGCTTTGTCATTATGGGGTACTGAGTGTCGATTGGGGGGTAGTAAATGCCTTTTAAACTCTGATTTTAAGGTGAGCACGGAGAAACTTTCCATCTTCAGCAGATGAATGTGAAAACTGCTTTCATGCGTCAAACTCTGCACATACCTCATTCTGCACAGTGAAGCTCAAACATCCACCTGAAGGAACAAGAAGCACATTTGAGTTTAAATATCAATAGGTATCCTCAAAAATCCACACCTGGTCAGGCTGTAATTACATTATCATGCAGGTGTAAAATAAAATCTGTTAACCAAATCTACCAACATTCACCTGTATAAATTCAGACAGTGTGAAGTAACTAAATTGTTACTCCTTTATAGACAAATGACTCAAACACAGGAGTTGCTCAACCTTTTGGTCACTTTATTAAATGTTATATTAAATACTTATCAAGATAAACGCAGATCAAATTTGATGGCAAATCATGTTGGTGTATTTGCTAAAGTAAGAACATTCTTAGAGGAGGGCAAAAAAGTTTGTCTACATTTATGAAATACACCTTGTGCAAACACAGGAGCCAACTAGAGACAACAGGTGTCTCTTCATGAGAAATGTACACATCTCTCATTAACAGCTACACCAGTTTAAGCATTTAAAAGCGAGAATGTGCCAAAGTAGAATACAGGTAGTCTGGGGGCCTGCCTGGGGACACTCCAGGTGTCACAAAGTAGACGACGCAAGTCAGCCAGATATAATAAGATTTCCCTTCTTTACTCTTACCGTCAAATCCATCCTGAAAACATACATTTCAAACTTCGACAGACGAGTGAAGGGAATTGGTTTGGGCCCTGTGTTACCCGGCTGAGCTGGTCGTGCTTTGTGAGACCTACTCATTCACCCAGGCTTGGGATCAACACAAGTGGAACATAAACAATGAACAGGACGCACAGTGCTATGCTAGACAACACGTGACAATGAGAATGATGTTACAAAAAAGGTCATAGGAACCGGCAGGCAGTTTTGAACAACACAAGCATTCCATTACCATGTTCAGCGACAACTAATGTCAACACTTAAAAGCATAATAGAAAAAATTCTCAACAATCTCAAATCTCAGAACTTTACAGAGCATTTTTTTTTAGGAAATGAATATAAGGCCATACTTTTTTCATTGTTTTTTTTTTTTGTTTGTTTTTTGTTGATCAATTTTCCTTCTATCTCCCAAAAAGAGCAGGACGTTGCAGCAACAACAAATGTCTGCTTTGCTAGATATCGGAGGAGGAATCTACTGAGGCTAATATCATGTAGAGCTTTACATTATAGAGTCCTGTCACCAACGACAATGGTCCCACTCAGGTTTAGTTAGGCTTTTAAAACAGTATAAAAAACTGAGTTTAAATAATAAGGAAACCCTCTTTGAAGGGGAAACGATACAATGCTTAAAAGCATTGAGGGTAAAACTTGTTTTTCCTTAAATACATGAAAAATGAAGATATAGAACTTGAATAACATTAAGGCGGTATATACATTTTTATTTATGTTGAGAATCCTAACAGACCCTTTCACACAGTCATTTATACATTATATTCCACCTTTTCTCAGTGAACTACAGAATAAAGGACTGAGTCTATGCCACTTGAGGCCCCAGTGGACAGCAGCCTAGTCTCAAAACTACTCCACCCTCTGCTTGGAGCACCGGCTTGCTTTGAGCTTTTAGCCGTCAGAGAACAGGGCCTTGCTTGGACTGGGCCACTGGGAGCTGGCTAGCTGAGTGGTGGTTAAGGGAGGGTCCTTCTGACCTACAAGCCCTTGGAGGGCCCAGGGTTTTTGCCCATAGCTTGATGGGAGCTCATGCCGTGTAGCTGCTGGTAAAGCCCCAGCAGGTCGATCTGGCTGAGCCCGCTGCCTCCCATCATGCCGTTCTGCAGGGCGAGCTGGTTTAGGTAGGTGGCCTGGTTAGCCATGGCCAGCTGCTGCTCTTGGACCTTCCTGTTGGTGATCAGCTTTTGCACGTACATCATCAGCTGTGCAGAAACAAACAGAGAGAGAGAGAGGCGGTTAAAATAACTACAAAATTACTTCTACAATGAAATAACTACCAGCTCAACACGTATCCAAAGCACATCTGAACATAACAGACAAGAAAAATAAAACTATAAACAAAATAAAAACGACCAAATAAGACAACATCTATTACAGCCTGATAGAGGACTTTAATGTCAGTACTGATACTTTAGTTTTAAAAATCCAATGATATATCGGCAGATATCAATCTCTACACAACCCATAACATAAATAAACATTTTTGATATGGTTCCCTTAAAGTTAACTGTGACCAAGAAATGTACTGGGCAGAACATTTTACAGTTGAAAAATAAATAACTCAATACTTTCTGGTGGAAAAACTTAAGAATGATAACACTGTTTCAAAAACATAACTTTGGCGTAAAATCATTCAGTCTGATGTAGAAACATTTCAGGGTTTTTTTTTTTTTTCAGTTTTGGTCAGACTTTCAGCTACGTGTAACGATCGTTTCTTTCATCCTTTCACACTGCTGCCTCAGTGTCACTCTGGCTGTCCTATTTAGGAACACAGCATTACATTTGATGCTGCACAGTGCGGTGGTGTCTCAGATTTAGGTTATAATGTCGCTTAAATTGTTATCTTTTCCTGGTCTTAAAGGATGCAGTTTCTACAGTTTCTGAACCGATACTGTTCTGGTGAAATGGAGGAATACTTCTAAAGGCTTGGTCATTATATCCACATTACTGATAATTTAACACACATTTTTAATGTGTACATGTCTCCATCAACAATGTTATTTAAAAATGTTTAAGTATGACCTGCTATCATTTAGTTTTCTGGTTAAAAACAAAAAAAAAACAAAACAGCAGCTGATATTGTTCTTTTAGTGATCTGCTACAGTGTCTTACCGTCTGCTGCCTGGTGAGAACTTCCCTGTAAATGTTCTCCCTGCGTTTGAGCTCCAGCTCCACGCTGGCCTGTCGTCCCAGAGCCATAGACTGGACCTGGGTCTCTGTGAGTGAAGGGTTCTCCTTCCACTGAAGGGGGGGGGGACAGTTCATGCAGTTAAATCTTAACCACCATCACGACTGTAACACCTCTACGTCTATCATGTTCCAGTCCAGAAGGGACGTGTAAACACTCTCCACATGAATATAAGATTATTTTACTCAAAATAGCCAACAAGATAATCTTCACTGAACACTCACCACTCTGCCAATAATGTCTTCAAGTGACTCCCGCGGTAAATTCTTCAATGCGTTTGTTGCTTCAATGACCTTCTGCCGCCCCTGGTTTATAAGGTCCTGCACACAAATGAAGACAGAGAAACACTTGAGGCAACAGGCAGCTGAGTTCAGATCCTTTTCAGCAGAAGCAGTAAAGTTAATAGTTAAGTCTGTGGGCATTACTTTGTAAATATTACTAACCTTTCTTATGTAGTACATGGATGACATTTAAACCTGCATTACTCACGATTTTGAGACCGATATTGAACAAAATGAATAATGTAAAAAGTTATCGCTCGTAGTAACAAACCCACAAAGAATTATCACCAGCTCTGCAGCTCTACAGAGATTTTTTTTTGCCTCTTGTTTTGTTTTTACGGCCCACAGATTTACTGTATCGTAACCCCCACAGGCAACAAATTCCAGCAAAAGAGCTGCATTTGATCAACTCGAACACCAAATGGCAAACACATAAAGCTAGCATCCAGCTGGTAAAGAAAGCTGAGCATTTAGCAGATAATTCTTCTCTGGAGTTGGTGGAATCCAAAGCTGAGCTGATAAGGAGAGTAAATATTAGATTTACATTCATAAGGTGACTCCGAATGAACGCTAATGTCGCTCTGTGTGCTGGTGGTTAAAGTAGGCAACGTGTTAGCAATAACCACTTTGTAATCTGTTGATAAAACTGTGGCTTTGGATCTTTTAGCATGTTTTGATGATTTTCCTCTCAGCAATCTAATGACATCATTTCCTCTACAGGATGATGCATCAGTTACTAACTTAGTGTATCACCATTTTAAGTTTATATCAAATCTGTCTGCTTCCAAAGAAACTTCAAAACAACATAATTAATCATATATGACTTGCTATGACTACAAGAATTGAAGCCAGCGTACAGTACTTTTACCAATTTGTCATCTTTATTGAAAAACAGAAACTGCCTTTGGACAGAAACTGCCTCTCTTCGTCAGATGTGCCATTGTGTATAAATAGCTACTGCTCCAGACGTGAAGTATTACAAACCGTTAAGTGGAGGAGCAGGGCAGAGCAGGGCTCAACGGCTACAAGACTGTTGTCACAATTAGCAGTGGGGTCTGAGGAATGTGGGGGCGCCATGCCGTGGGGGGGAAGGAGGGGGGGGAGGCAGGAGAGGGGGCATGTGGAGCTCATTACTTACCTCCAGCTGCTGGTTGGACATGGAGGCCAAAGTCGCCATGTTGTAGGAGAAGTAGCTGGAGGTGCCCATGTCCATCTGGGAGTAGGATGTCTGGTAGTTGGTCCTCATAGACAGACCCTGAGAGATGAAAGAGACAGAGGGAAGGAGCGAGGAGGCCGAAGCCCCCCCCCCCCGGCATCCGACAGAAGAGCAGGATTAGTATACATCAATTAGGTGGGTGTTAAGAGCCACCAAGGGCATGATGGGAGAGACTGTATGCCATCACTGCGGTCGAACAAAGTCGACAGTTCACTTCTCCTGTCAACCTCTTCACACAGTGATGGTCCATCTCTTCACTTCATGTTTGGAGAGCAAACTTAACATGAAAGCTTTCAACCCTTCAGACAAATTAGTTGTTGCCAAGTATTAGCCTGCTCCTCTTGTATTAAACATGTGTGTGAGAGTAGTGACCTGAAGTAAACAGTCTTGTCCCAGTAAAGGCCAGCAGGATGCCGATGTTTGTGTGTAATTGAGCCTCTGCTGCAGATGGTTTTCCTGTGCCCTGTAATCTGGCCATCCGGTATGTAGGGGTGTGTGGGTGTGTGTGCGTGTGTGTGTGTGTTGGGGGCCTGTGGGGGTCTTTGGACCTGGTCAGAGACAGGTGTGCAAGCCTAAACAGTACAAAACAACAAATGCGCACGCACGCACACACATGCACACACTTTTGGGTTTGCTATTAACAAGCAGCCGCTCTTGGAACAGCATCCTCAGACACTCCGCAGACTTCATACATCTTCAGACAGACAGACAAAATCGAGACTTTACTTCATTTCCAAAACTCAACGTCTGAAACCAAAATTTATGACATGAGCCTCTCTAAGCTCTGTACCGTGCTGAAGTCATCCCAGTGAGACCGAGGGCTCCCGGGTTCAGTTTAGTTTTGGGCGCCTGATCATGTTCTCACAGTTTTTCCCATTTCCTGAGTTGCAAATCTGATATTCATACACATAGCTTTTCCTGGCCACCACTGGCCAACCCTTAAGTTGTGAAGACATTAGCAGAGGCAGGGTTACGTTCCAGTTGCTTCTCCTGCAAAGCTCCGAGTATATACACAACGTGACACTGAGCAGCCTGTCGCAGATGAAAGTGGCTACTCCTGCATCTTTGTATGACAGATTGCAGTGATGCGGACGCAATTGAAATCCTCAGCGCCACTGTTTTCCCTGCGACTATAAACCCTCTGTTCTCTTGAAAAGCAGAGAAGCTCTGAGGGAAAAGCCTCTTAAGGCACACAGAGGGCAGAGGGGGGAGAGTGTGTTGGAAAAATAATCATTAGAGTGAATTAGAATCTAGGATTACACAGGGGAGGGAGAGGAGACCTGCTCCTGCTCTCTTATAACATCAACCCCCCATATACTTCTTCAAATAAACCCCACTAATTGCCCATTGATTTGTCCTACAAAAAGAGGAGAGAGGAGCAGGGGAAGACACAGAAAAGTCAAGTGTAACACTGACAGAAGACGAGTTCCTGACCCTCTATGGACGTAACAACTCACAGTAAGCAGCACTGACACTGCTTGGACAGCCTCAGCAGATCACTGGCCTGCTGCAGGGGTAAAGTGACCATCAGAGGAGCAGCAAAAGGCCCTGTCATCTTCTTACTCTGAGTGATGAGAGGATTATACGGATCCAACACCAACTCACGCATCCTGACAAACAAAAGCGCGGTCTTGCTAAGCTCACTTTGCCACTTAGATGTCAGTCTAAGATGAGCGCTGTATGTCAATTAACTCCTTTAATTTTGGATCTGGTGGATATGCCTACGTGTGTGTGTGTGTGTGTGTTTTCTCCTTGCCCACCTTCTTCTCTGCTTCGTACTCGGCCCAGGCAGCCTTGCGATCCTCCTCGCTTAGGGCTTCCTCCTCCTTGTGGTCCAGCAGGGAATCGTGTTCGTGATAACAGGCAATCTGGTCCTTATTGGACTGCAGCATCTCGGCCAGGAAGGTATCCTACAGCGGACGGGGGTGAAAGAAAGACAGAAAAGGGTCACAGTGGATTTAAAGTCATCATTAGAAGGGAGGGAGACATTGCTCTAAAGGCCATCTGAGTAATAAAGGGTATATTCAGGGTTTGCGTACATCCGTTGTACACATTTTGGATTTAGATTGTTTTTATTAAGTCTGGGTAACTAAAAACATAGAAAACAAATATTGCAAGTCAGAGTTAAGAGTGTTCTTGCTCCAGGCGTCAAAGTTTCTCTGCAACACATAACACTGACATCACGTCTAGAGGCTGCTGAGGTTGTCTGAAACAGAATTTGGCCATCGCTTTGGTCTGAAGAGCAAGAGGACAAATCTCCATTTATCTGGCCTGCAGCTAGCCCTTTTGTATTCATATTGGACAAACGCAGCACAGGTTAGTAGGTGCACACCTGTTGTGTTACTGTGGAAAACAATACATGGCCTCAATACAACCTCATCTCCTACAAAAAAAACAAAAACAGTTCAGCTCTAATGTTTGGATTTTTAAAAAAAAAAAAACTTGGATTTGCCTGTTAGAGGATTAGAAGACACATAAAAACCAAACAAACAAAATAAATAAATAAGTGAAGGTTTTTTGGGACTCTGGTTTCCATGACTACATTGTTATTGAAAACAATACCTGAGTAAAATTAAGAGAGCAGGGCCAGGCTCCACTCACACAAACATGGTTTAAATTACTCTCTCTGCGGCACGTTTGCTTTTCTTTGTCTCGACTTAGCTTTACATTAAACTGGAACTTTGCAATCTGGAAACAACGTCATGCAAAAGTTGCATCATTAACCTCCACGCGGGCCAATTCTACAGAGGGGCTCTGCTCCGCTCCCTCCTCCCCTGCTCCCTCTCTCTTTGAACGGTGACAATGAGTGTGAAGTTGCAAACAAAATTAATCATAGATGTCACTGGCGTTAAGGCGGGGGGGGGAGAAAAAAAAAAAGAAGAAACATCAAACTATGAAATGAGACAGTGATTGCAAATCTGTATTGAATAAACAGAAAATAAACACCAGGCCAGACGGAGTGAAACTGGATCCCTCAAAGGGGAGAGCTGCAGGAAAAGCACACAAGGCCCTATTTTTAGGCCTCCAGAAAGTGACAGATAAGGTGAGTGAAAAAGGTAGAAGCAGAAAGGGCCGCAGAGCTTCAGACACTCGGGACCGCTGGATCCGATTGTGCTCCTCATTGACACATGTTTATGTTTCCCAGCCATCGCACTCAATCAGGAAAAAACCAGGCCACCCCTGAACAACCAGACATTTCAGAGCAGCAGCTCAGCCAGATATTCAACTGCTGCTTTGCTCTCTAATTAGGGCATAAAAGTACAGAAGAGCCTGTTGGCTTGACTCGGATAAAAGGCATCCACTGTGGTATATTCTGCCAACATAAGAGAGTAAAAGGTCAACTTGAGGTCGCAGTGGATGCCAGCACAGGCACTTATGTTGGCACTGATATACAGTAGATACAACATAGATGATTTAAGGGCTGCAACTAACAAATATTCTCATTATCGATTAATCAGAAATGTATTTTCTCGATTTCTCGATTTATTTCTTTTGTCCATAAAATGTCAGAAAATAACGAAAAATGAGACAAGGTGACATTTTTAACTCTTATTTTATCTGATCAACAGTCCAAAGTCAGTTTACTATCATGTATGACAAAGAAAAGCATCAAATCCTCACATTTGAGAAGCTGAAACCAGCAAATGTCTGGCATTTTTGCTTAATGCTTAATTTCCTGTAATCAACTAATTGTTGCAGCTCTACATGATTTTGACTGCACTGTGACACTGTACAGCTTTCAAGTTCAAATCTGACAATGAAGATGGTCCAGTGGACACTCAGAGGTTCATCAAGGCTACTAAGTTTTCCACAAAAGTTGTCCTTTGCATTGTGGAATCACAAGTCTCAGTTGTTCTAAATCAATATGTGCGATGTTTTTGCACAGCTTGCTGTTGATTCCCACGTAAAGCAGATTGTGCAGGATTATTTTTAAGTCAATAACAACTAAAGTAAACTCGACAAGAGCTGGCTGCCTGTGAGAAACACACAGACCGCTCACTTCATCTGAAAGCCATAGCCTTGCTAGAAAAGAACAGATGTGATCGTTTAAGTTTTCTGTTCATGCTCTAGTTTACTGTTAACTACTAAAGTTTAAGTTATGCATACAAAACTGCAATCTGCTGAGCATGTGGAAAGTGTGTGCAGGTTTTATTCAAATGCATGAAAGAGTAGCACTTCTGACTGTTGACCAGGTAACGGGTCAGTGGAGCTGCAGGTCAAATGACAGTACAGATGCTCCCCCTGGAACCCAGTGCATTCTGGGATACCCCAGTAATCCCCATCAGCAATGGCTCTGGGGTGGTCCGGTCCATCTCCCATCCTGCTGCGCTATGTGTGTGTGTGTGTGTCCTGAGCCAGTGCTAATGATTGTGTGTAACCTGACCTGGGCTATTGTCATCTGTATGGAGCTGCATGGTAAAGCCTATCGCTTTACTGCAGGGGAGCAGAAAAAGCGAGAGTGGCTGGGTGGGCAGATGCTCAGAGAGAGAGAGAGAGAAAGAGGTAAATTACCCCACTCAACTGGACTTGTGTTTTTTCCCCCTCTGTGAAAATATGGGGAGCTGGGTGAGTACTTCTAAAGGGTGAAATCTGGGGAGGAATTTGGTCTTTTGGCATCAGAGAGCGTGTTTATGTGTTCAGATGTAATGATGGAGGTGGCAGGCCATGTCTGAGGAAAAAGCTCAAGATTTTCTTCAGTTTAGACTAAAGACCCTTAACAGAGTCAGTCTCAATGAGGGCCTGATAATCTCCTGTCTTCATTCTAAACAGCATTTTTGAGCAGAAAGTGCCTTTTATTCAACAACGGGTCTCGAAATGTGCTGTTAATGCAAAGTGAGCTCTGAGCTGGAAGTCTTGGCTTCAGCTGACTGCTAAACAAAGCAAAGGGTCAGGAGAGCAAGAAAACTAGAGTGTAAGCATTGGTATACTAATTCAACAAGGCATCCAACATGCGTGACATTTACCACTGTATGAAGGCCTTTCCATTCTTTCAAATTGAGAAAAGAATTTATGCTCTCCTTAAGCCAAATTCTTGTACATGTGTATATTATGAAAATGGCGGACCTGCCAGCAGTCCATAAATGATGCAAAGCAGTTTTCAAACCAGGCAGCTCTCACATCACAAAGATGAAAACTTGGGAGTCGATATAAGCGGGCCTCATGTAGACTTTACAACTTGGCACGGGCACCCACACGTACTTTACCAATAAACTTTAGGTGACGCTTAACTGTAAAAGGTCTGATGCAATTAAACACCCGCCTGCATTAATAGCTTCGGGTTCTGTGAAGGCAGGATTTTTGGCCGTGTTATCAGATACTTTCTTGAGCTGAGAACATTCTCAACCATGTTAACCCAATTTCCTGCACCTAAACAGCCGCTTATTGTGTTGAGCATGCCACAACAATAAACCTCCACTTAACAGGGAAAAACACCTCGCAGGTGCAAGAGGGGAGATGAAAGTTAGTGAGGTTGGAAAGATGGCGAAGGGAGAACTGACTTTTGATTGGATTCCAACATGAAAAGAAGAGTGATAAAGAGTAAAGATACGGGGAAAGAGCAAAAATGAAGAGTAGCCTGGGAGTTTTCATATGTATTTGACGTGGCTGTGTCTGCCAGAAACTGCTTTTGACGCACAGGTGCGTTAACCATAGCAACGGAGGGGGCGAAGACACGATCCCAACGGCAGGAATGTGAGTGGCTGAGATATTTTTAATACCTAAACATAGCCAGTCGAAACTCTCTCTCCCACAGCTGCACACAAATGATACACATAACCTTACTGGCCTGCTCTAAACAGTTTCTCTGCAGAAACACCCTTAAGTTCAGGCGCTGTGCCTGACGTCAGGAGGCCGATCCTGCCCTCAGGGCCACGTTGTCTTTACTCCCTCCAGGGCAAGCATACAAGTCAGAGGGTTTATCTTGCTGTCAGTCAATTAACAAAGAAATAAAATCATGCGTGTCACAAAGGGCTAAACAAAGACAATAAACACCCCACATTCCTATAAAAACAAGCCTCGGCTAGCAGCAGTGGGGGGGGGGGTGAACTTCTATGAGAGCTCGAGCTGGACGAGCAGGTCAGTGGGGATTCGCAGGGAGTCGACGGGAACTGTACTGGGAGGAGAAAAAAAAAAAGTCAAAAAATGGAAATTGGTTTCTGAATTAATTTAAGGTGACAGATAAGTTGTGCACTAGTTGTAGAGGTTTGTCCATAAAGTGTGGACAAAAAAAAAAAAAAAACCCAACTAGCTTTACAATATAATGTCGGAGCAGGAATATGGTGCCACTATTACAACTTATGTGACAGAATATCGTGCTGTGGAATCAGTCAAACTAGAGTATGGAGGAGAAAGCGACCACCGCAGCTACAGTGTGGCGGCAGCCGAAAGACGGGCGCCGCAGCCAGGGGAGCTTTGCAGCATCGACTGGTGCCCGGTGAGGATCAGCAGAAAGAATGGAGACAGAAATGAAAACTCTGCGCTGCAACAAACGTTGCGGTGCTTTTGTTAAACCCGATTTCGTTTTCTGACAGAATATTATATCGGACTTTGCAAACTCTTAATACAGAACAGCACATCAGCGACTGTGTGTTACCTGGAACTTTTGCGGCTGCATTCAGCTTGAGCACTTAGGTCCCGGTTTCTCATCGTCCGTAATGTTTTGCTTGCAGTTTTTCCACCCCTTCGCCCAAGATTGTTTCCCAAACCAAGCTGAAATGGAGACGTCAGACTCTGAGGGTTTTTTTTGACTGTCCACCGGCAGCTTTGGCAGCATTCTGGCTTGTGTACAGCTCTCGGTAAGTTTGCAGTGATCAGCATAACTGACCCCAGTGTGCCGTTTGTTTTATGATCCCTGCACACTGGTACGATATATCCAGACTCAATGAGGATGTTTTATAAGTGAAAATAAGCCTCAGTAAAGGGATATAATGCTGCTCACTAACTTTTGTGCTAGCTGACCACTCTGCTGGGAAACCCACCTGCCTTCTGTAAAACACACCATCAGTTGCGGATTGGACGGGACTGTGCCCAATGCATTCTGCTCGTTGTAGGATTCCCCCTTAAGAGCGATTCTACAGCCTTCTTCTCAGTCTTCCCTAGTCATAGGGCACCAATTTCAAAATTACTACACAGGTGACCTAGTTTTAAGAAATCGTCATATTCACAGCGGTTAAGTTTCCCTTTAAACCCACAACTATAAATCCAGCTTTACAGTAGCAAGCCTGTGTCACTTGTCAGTGGATGTTGTCCAGACTAAATTCAGGCTGGCTTTGTAACTACAGTACTTCAGCAATTTTCAAAGACAGCCAGTGGCAACATTTTCTACATCCATTTTGTTATCTTGTGGTGCATTTCACTGTCTCCTGAAGATTAACGGACAACGTGACTAAAATCTAAGTTGTGGTAAAAGCGGAGGTTAAATCTTTTTCCTACAGTCCTCATATTGCCTGCTCAAGTTCAAGCAAAGAGAAAGAAATTCATCATATAAGCGGCAGGGACACATTCAATGGTCTCAACAGACCAGAATGCAGCAAACACAGGTTGCTCTCGCTTCCCCCCCCCCCCCCCCCCACCTGCAACAACTCTGTCTCTTGCTGTTACTGTCATTAGTGCTCTCTCCACCTGCAATGCAACAAGTTCAGGCATGTTTTTTTTCTGAGGGCTGGCAAAAAGCATTCTGGGAAGTATAAGAAATCACTTACCCAAGTAGAAATACCCGGGGAAGGGTGGGTACGACAAAAAACATCACTTAAAACATTCCCATCTAATATAACTCCTGGAATTCACTGAACATCACAGACTGATGATGAATAATGCATTAAGAGTATTCCAGGGGGCATTTTCCTTTAAGGTCAAAGAGATTTCCTACCCCTAATGAGACAAGCATGGTGTAGCTTATTGCTCCAGTCTGCTCCTGTCTATACTGTGGCTTGAATACAGCCTCCCCACAGCCTTTCAGTATACCTGACTGGGCCTAATGACCACTGCAGCCATCACCTGCTGAGAGCACATACAGTGAGGTACGCCCACAGCCTGCCAGCTTGACCGACGGTGTATAATGCAGCAACAAGTTCAGAGAAATCAGAGGAGCTGTATGAGATTTGTCTGACAAATAGCCGCGTGCACCGGCCACTCTGCAAGTGGTCGCACGCTCGATGGAAGTGTGACGAAGAGGAAATGGGTGAGGGTGTCTCAGGTTGGGTGGGTGTGTCAAAATCTCGTGTCTGGGTTGACCTTCTTTGTCATTAGGGGGAAGTGCGCCTGCTTCCTTTGTCTCCAATTAGTTTCTCTGAAGGGCAGAGAGACATCTTTAAGAGAGGGGTTTAAATAATGACCCTTCATCAGGCCGGGGAGGCCAGAGGGAGAAAAAGAAAAACCACTTTACTGAGCTCGCTTTGAACATTCGGAGGCAGAGTGGCGAGTCAGTGTAACAGATGGCCGTGGGGACAAGATGGGTTTGGTTAACGGTGGACGGGGAAGAGGGTGAGGACATCACTAAAGGACAAGGGGAAGGAAAGTGGAAGAGAAATGACAACATCGGGACATAAGCAGTAGAGACCAATGGCAGGTAGAATCCATAGATTAGAGAAAAGACACCTATAGTGATGTTTTCCCTCCTGCAAGGCTTTACACAAGAAAAAATATGAGACAAAAAAATAAAGAGAAATCATCACAATCAAACACTGCCTCTGTTAGCTGTTTGACCCAAGTTTCAAAGCAATATGCCCTCTCTGGCTAGGGAAGACAACACTTCCAAGTGTGAAGAGTTGAGAAGAAGAAGTGCAAAAATCCCTCTGCTGTGCCTCGAATCACTCTCTCTTTCTGCGCAGAGTGTTGTTGGCTCAAAGTGATGGAGGGTGTCTGACTCATCTTCACATCATTCCAGACGGCAAATTCCTTCCGTAATACCGCAGTCCTGCTGCCACATCATAGTTAACCCCCTGGCCAAAACAGGTCGGCTTGTTAAAGAGCTTGTCAGCCTCTCCGACTTTAATACTGTGTCACGTAAATGTCACTGGGCTCATTAAAGATCATACACATCTAACAGGCCGCGGCTCAATGAACACATCTTTCCTCTTCAAATCTCCAACTGTACTCCGCTGCCCTGTAAGTAGGCGACTCCTGGTTGGAGCAATATGGAAGGTGAGAGCAATGATATCAGCTGCCGAGTGAGTGGATTCCTGCAGCGCTCCTACCTGTTAATACCCATGAAGGGAATAGCGATAAAGATCTTTAGACAGTGTAAATGGAAAACAGATTTTCCATCAAGGTGCAGTGAAAGGCCTCTCAACTGTCCAGTGAAAAAGCCAGCGATATAGAGTGTTTCTTTTATCCACTCTGTTTACAGACTTCTGCACAGAAACCGAGGTCAAACAAAAACAAAGAGGTAAAACCACTTAAGATGATCTGAATAAACCCAGAGACTGCAAAAAGGGGAAGGGATGGTAGAAATTCAGAGATCAACAGAGAAGTAAAGGACGGCAAGGAATGAAAAATGAATGAGAAAAAAAAAAAAAAGAAAAGTGCAGGTTTATAGCAGGGCAGCAGCTCCGCTCCACAGCAGTGTTGCAATGAGAAGACTATTTAGTAAATAGCAGTAAACAGACACATCTGTGCAGCTGTGCGGGGCTGGATGGCCCATGTAAGGGCTGTGTGTTCTTATTAAACCCCATGGGGCCCAAACAGTGACACAGCACCTGCATTAAGGAGAGAAGAGGCGAGCGAAGGATTATGAGAGGAAACGAAGAGAAACAGATCCCGGAAAGGCCAAGCAGGATACAACCTGGCATTGTATCTAAATAACAGTTTATCACCGAGTGCTAAACTTCAAAAGGAAAAACATACTACTTGGTACAAGTTAGGAAAAACAAGCTTGGCATTTGAAATGGCATTCAGTGCCATGTTTGTTCAGGGAAAAAAAAAAGACTATTTTACTACTGTTAATGGGCTTCAGCCTTCTCTTCTGCATTTCCTTTAGGGATTAGTCTAAAGAACACCATGAAATCTCAGTCAATGGTTCATCAAAGCCCAATTACACGTCTGATTTATCCTAAATTTAATTTACTAAATGAAGTTTGGAATGGCACAGAAGCATATTAAAACAATCTAAATGCATATTTACCTTAGGGAGCACGGGCGTGGCTTTCTTGCTCTTCTTCTCTGAGGGATCGTCCAGCATGTCCGGCTCAAAGGTGTAGAGCTCAGCCAGCTCGTTCATTGTAAAGTGCCTCTCAATCTGCTGCTGGTCCACCACGCGGTATGAGAGAGACTGTTTGGTTACCTGCCGCTCATAAATCTTCTCCTCCATCGTACCCTGAAGGGAGAAAAAAAAGTGAGGAAAGCCAAGAAAAAAACCATTACAGTTTTACTTAAGCAGTGAGTGTCCAAGAAATCACAGGACTTGTCTGGCAATAGTAATGCAAGGCAGCAGCAATCCCGTACAGATGCACCAATAGGCCCACAGAACCGACCAAAATATCCTGACAAGCTCACCTGGGCCAGGAATCTGTAGACAAAGACGGTCTTAACCTGACCGAAGCGGTAGACCCTGAAGATACTCTGGATGTCATACGAGGGATTCCAGGAGGCGTCGAAGATGATGACCCGGTTGGCTGCCACCAGGTTGATGCCGAGGGAGCCAGCTCGTGTCGAAATGAGGAACAAACGACCTCTGGGAGAGTATAAGAGAGTGGAACAGAGAGAGAGAGGGGGGGGTTATTCAGAATTATGTAATCCAGGATTATACATGTCCAGCATACCTTTAGCTGCAATATGCACAATGAAAAATGCTGTTTGGCAAATTTGGTTTTATTGAATGCTTAAGTGTTGCTTAAGATAATAAAAGGCACCAGAGCTGAAACGATTAGTTGATTAATTAATCAGTCAATTCACAGAAAATTAACTGGCAACTACTTTGATAATTGATTAAGTCACTTTTCAACCAAAAAAGCCAAATATTACCAAGTTGCAGCTTCTCCAGGGTGAGAATTTACTGCTTTTCTCTTTTATATCATTGTAAAGTGAAAATCTTTGGGATCTTTTTGACTTGTCAGACAAGATAAGACATTTGAAGACGTCATCTTGAGCTCTGGGAATTTTGATCAACCATTTTTCACCATTTTCTGACATTTACATATAGACCAAAGGATTAATCGATAATGGAAAAAAAAAAAGAAAGACCTCATTACATTACATTACCTCGTGTTACTGGGGTCATTAAACTCTTCCGCCCACTTCTTCCTGGTGGTGGCGTTAGTGGAGCCATCCAGGCGATAGTAGTCGATGTTCCTGAACCACTTGCCTTCACCTTCACAGACACATCAGAGTTAAGAAATCTGCTATGAACTTCAATGTCACTGTCTACACTGCACAAAACCTTCTATAACACACGTGTCACCATCAACTAGGCCTTTCCCTTGTCAAAAGGACTTAGTTTGGACATTAGCAGACAGCAGATAGATGGTTGTGTTGGTTAGAGGCCGGCCATATTTAGCCTTCAAGATGGCCAACCCCCCTACCAGCCTTCATACCCAACATTTCAGCATGTTTCCAATTACAGCACTGTGATCTTTTCATTACAAATTACAAACCCTTGAGCAAACATTTTTTTGTGGAATAAAAAGTCAAGGTCTAATCATTTTCAAAATGAAAGTAAAAACAGCTGCTGGAGTTTAATTAGGAACATGACCTTACACCAGCGGCGGTGTGTATGTGTGTGTCTGTGTGTGTTTAAGGGTAATAAGCACACCGGCGTGTACAAGCATACATGTTGCATGTCGGCTGTCTTCGGAGTGTGAAACCTGCATCTCCATATGAAAATACTTCTCCAAAAACTAATGTTAGCATTTTTTTTTTATATTTCAGTTCAAAGACTAGAAGTGTAAAACCACAAAAATGAACCTCCGGACAGACAACTGGGCTCCTCCAGCTCCATAAGTCAGTAGCTGGCTTATAATATTAAACATTTCTTGGTGATTTTAGCACATCATGAAACCAAGCGCAGCCTTTCAAATCATAACCTTCAGTGGGACGCTGATCATAGGCAACTGCAGGATCATACAGTAAAATATGGTTAACAAATTCACAGGGATGTCAGCTGAGTACAGTGAGACCTTCTCAAGTAAAAGAAAATGTGTGATGGCACTACAAAAACTTACCTTTGTATGGAGAGGGCTTCTCTTCTTCTTTAGCTCTGCAAGCCAGCTCCAGGAAATCCTCGATCAGGTCCAGAGAGATAAGAGACTGACTGAACACCAACCTGAGGACAGACAGGAGGATACACTGGTGTCACTTTACCGCAGCTACATTTCACTCTGTGATTAACCCAAACCCTTTATTTCCAAACACTCTTACACTTTCTCTTCTACTTCCTCGGCCATGCGCAGGATCTCAAAGAGGATCACCATCTTTCCGGAGTGTTCCAGGATTTCGGCGTCAGCCTCGGTGACAAACTCCTTGTGCCAGTCGGGGGTGGGACTCCCTGGTGCTGAGCCAGTACGCGGAGCTGCTTGTGACACAAAGAGACACCGTTTAGTCTCAAGTCTGTGCAGTCTCACAAAAACGACAAAACTGTGACAAAGACAGAAGCTTGCAAAAATTACAGCTGTTAGTTGCAGATGTTAGTTGGGATAATCTATTTATGCATGACACCGGCTTTATGATTAACATTTTTTCTCTTTCCAATCTCCTGTGTATGTGTATCTGTTGATCTGGGCGGCGAGCTACTGCATACAATTGCCCTTACAGGGATAAATAAAGTTGTATTGAACTGAATAATTTTTCATCACTTCACAGATGTAATAAAGGAACTGCTTATTGCTATTGTTTAAAACTAGTCTACAAGGTTTGCCGTTTCATCGAGCCTTTCGCTGTCAGGCTTAAATTGATTCTAAGTTGAAGGATACAAAACTAAGCTTGTGTCATTCAGGCTGGCTTCTGGTTATTATAAGTAAAGTGAGTGTTGAAGGTAGAGATGCACTGATTGATCAGGCACCTATCGAAACCGGATGATTTTCAGCTGATCAGCCATGACCAGCCAATCAGTCTCATATATCCGATTTTTTGCCGGTCAAATTTGCACACGTGACACACGATGGTTCACGACACACACACAGACAGACACACACACACACACAGACACACACACACACTGCATGTCATCAGTGTGGAAGTTCTTCAGCGTGAGTGAAGAAGCCACAAAGTTAACAATTTGTAATAGTCCAAAATAAGCTGTGGAGGAACAACTAACTTAATCAGACACTTAAAAAACCCCAGTGAACATACCCAATTTCAAGAAGCTAGCAAAGAAAAAGCAGCTAAAGCTTTTTAAATAGTTAATGTTTTATAGGAACATACAATACAGTTATACAATATAATATAGTTCTTTGAAAGAAAAAAAAAAAATTAAATTCTTATAAAGAAAATCAGAATCGGCGGGTCAGACTTTAAAAGAAAATCAGAATTGGACGTAATCGGTGCATCTCTAAATGAAGGTCGTCACTTGTTTTTTCAAATGTAGGGGAAAGCTATGGTCACCATACATGAATTACCCATAATGCCTCAAGCATGTAATGAACACGCTGGACTTACGTTCCTCTACAGGCTCTGCCCTGTTACGACCCTCTCCGTTGCCCCGAGAGCTGGTGTTCCACTCCTTGATGACCTCCACATCATCACTATCCGAGTCATCAGATCCCTTCTTTTTTCCCTTCCCTTGCTTCTTTTTCCTATTAGGAAGGAGGAACGGTGGAGGACACGGGGTCAGAGAGAGTAACAGATGGAAGAAAGACGGGCAGTTAAATGAGTGTCTTTTTATAAATGTACAACAGGGGAAATGAAAAGTGAATCTCATTTTACTTTCTCTGCTTCTCATCCTCAGAGCTCAGACTCATGGAGGATTCTTCCGTTTCTGAAGCGATGAATTCGTCCATGCTGTCCTCGTCGAAGAAACCCTGCAAAGAGAGCGGACTCGCGTAAGGCTCGACTGTTTGGTGATATAGGTCAACCAAACACTGAGAGCTGGATCGTGGGTAGCAGAAATGATGCATAAGGGGAAAATTCTGCCGCAGTGGCGATACGTGTGTTGTTCTCCCCTGCTGCATGACCTGTCAGCAGCACATTTCTATTGTTTTCCCGCAGTGTGTGCGATTTGTGCTCATGTATTCCCAGTTTTTGTGTTAGTGTTTAGTGTGGTTCAGTCTTGTCTTCCCAGACCTACCTTGTTTTCTTTACTGATGTAGTCCAGCTGAAGGCACCAGGGATGGGTCCAGATTCTGCTGAGCATCTGGAAATCCTGGAAGAGTTTGGTCCCCGCGCGGCCCCGGCCCCCCTCCAAAGCATTCCCCACACCTGCACACAAGGGAAAGAGTTTGAGGAGGAAGATGGATGTGTTTGCCTTATGTATCTGACAGCATGCCCTCAGTCTCTTCATATACAGTATGCCTATTGTGGAAAATGTAGAGCAACAAAACTCTTTTGTGTCTGCTTCTAGCCACCCCACCATGGGCAAATTGTAATTAAGACATTTTTTATTTACACAAAACAAATTATACCAAGTCACAAGTGTCAACCAGTCCTCTGACAGCAATGTGGAAACTGACCAAAACAGAGTCAGTTAAGGTGTCAGTATGTTTCAACCAAAGTGCGTATTAACACCTTTGTACAAACTAGTTCCATGTGAGCCGTAGTCGGACCAATCAGCAGCTTCATGAACTGAAGTGAGCGGCAGCTGCTAAAATGTTAATGCTGTATTTGCTCTGTGTGCTGGCCTGCTGTGACCCAGAGAGGTCTGAAGTTGCAGTAGGTTTTACACAAGCAGCACAAAAGTAAGGAACATTTGGTTCCATTCAACCCCTGCAGACTGACTGGTGGTCTGAGGTCCAAAGACACCACTGTGGAGGTCCAGAGCCACAGTCACAACATCAGCACTGTGCCCTGTGGACAACCCGGCCTAATGAGCCACAGCATATACCACCAAACCCTAACCCGCCCCCCCAATCACTCCTCTTCTTACATACCAGCTCTCCTGCTCTTTGTTTTCGCTTTTGGTGTAAAACCTCTGGCACCCCCCCCACCCCTCCCTCTAAATTTCTTTCCTTTATGCCCCCACATTCCCCCATTTTACCCCCCACCCTCTGTTCCCTCTCTCCCAGAGCTCTTCATTAGGGAGACGTGGGAAACTGGGCTTAAACCCTGCCTGCGGCACTCTGCCAGCTGCCACTCTTACACACACACACACACACACACACACACACACACACACACACACACACACACACACACACACACACACACACACACACACACACACACACACACACACACACACACACACACACACACACACACACACACACACACACACACACACACACACACACACACACACACACACACACACACACACACACACACACACACACACACACACACACACACACACACACACACACACACACACACACACACACACACGGAGGAAAGTCCACTAAACGACTTAACAAAGCAGCACAAAAAGTGAGAGAACAGAAAGGCCTTCCACTTATCTAAAAAACCTCGTCAGAGTAAATGACATCCAGTTCAGAGAGCACTTTTAGGAGAAACAAGACTCCTGCACAAGGATTTAGCCTCGTCCTAGACTACGCATGTTTTCCAATGGAATTCTCAATTGAATTTTGATTTAGTCTTGGACCGGGCTAAATCCCTGTCTGGACAATCAGACCTGAGACTGTACAAGCCCTGCTAGCAGCCCCTAGAGGTTCTGCTGCTCCTAACACCCAACCAGATCAGAGTAGTTCGAAAAAGGCAAGCAAGTGGCACCGTCAGCTTCTGTGCAACAAAAAAAAACCCAAAAAGGTTAATTAGAGCACGATTCTCACCTGTGAAGTGCTCCAGGTAGTATCTGTAGAGTTTACACTGGATCGGAGTAACCCTGATCGACAGCACATACTCATGTTTGGGAGGCAGGAACTTGGTGAGCGCTGTGTAATCTTTCCTCTGTGAGAAGCAGAAAGAAATCATTATTTTTAAGCAGATGGTAACCAAAGATGCCAAAGAGAACGTGAGCCGACTGTTTTAGCCAGCGTGTTACCTGGACGCAGCCGGCCAGCATCTCATAGAGGATGTGAGCTCTCTTCTTCATGATGCGGACGTCGTGTGGTGTGGAGTCGGCACACTGCCCGTTCTGAATGGGGTTGATGAAGCGATTCCTGAACTCCTTAACTGATCCAAGCAGGTTCTCCTTGATGAAGTTCACCATGCAGTGGTCTGGAGGGGGAGCAAAGATCAGAAAGTTTTAGATACATCCACATCAACTAACTGTCTTTCTGACAAAGATCACTCTCTGGCAGTCTCACATTCTATGAGGTTGTTTTGCAGAGGCGTTCCAGTCAGCACGACCCTCCTCCTCGTCCTGATCGAGTTCATTGCTCTGGACACAGCAGACGCCTCGTTCTTCAGGATATGACCTTCATCACAGATCACTATGTCTGGACCTAAAAGCAAAAGAACAGTGGAGACATATTTGTAAAAAAAAAAAAAAAAGATCGCAAGTGACTGTGAGTGTCTTTTGAGATGTCTTATGGACTTATTTCACACTACAAGCTTTAATAATCAATTCTGAATTGTCAACAACCATTATATTTTAAGCCAATTTTTCTTTTCACACATGAAAAAACACCTGTCATACATGAGGGGATATTTTTTGATTTTGTCCACTTAAACTTCCAGCCTGAACACAATCATGGAGACTTCGCACAGCACTGTACCTGGATCTACCAGAGTCTTCTGAAAGGTCTCTTTGAGCTTCTTGCTCTTGATGTTTCTTCCCTGGGTCAGGTTTCGGTACATCTCATAGCCGATGATCATAACACCGCCCGACTCGTGCCATTGCTGGAGGGCATACCCTCGCTCCTGTGGCCTCTTTACCGTGGCCAGCTCAATCACCTGTTAAACACACCAAAGTTCAATATGTCGGTCTTTCAAGAAAGTCATAAATCAAGGGTGTGATGAGGAGCCGTCAAATAGGAACAGCTCGAAAGGTTAAAAAAGTAACTCATTACCTCTAAACTTTCATCATCTTTCATTCCTTCTTGCCACTTCTCAAACTCGTTGAGCCAATTGAGGACAGTGTTCAGGGGACAAACCACCAGCGCCGTGGTGAAGTCCAGCTTCTCACAAAGCAGCAAAGTATGAAGGAATGTCACCACCTACAGGGCAAAAAGAGAACTACAGTTACACAGCTGAGTTTCACAAGATCAACCTGGCAGTATCCAAGAAACTAAATTCTTACAGTTCTAATACGCAATTATGCAGGTTTGTGACACCTTAAAATGTTGCAAAGGCCAACTGGTGTAGTTTGCACACGACTGACAGTAACTGAAAGGAACCTGAGGCGAGTAACCTTTGTTTCATTAGTGTCAAATGTATTTAGATAGATATCAAACTAACACCCCAGACAACAGGAAAACATGCCGCTCTCTCCTTACCTGTAGAGTTTTTCCCAGGCCCATACAGTGGGCGAGGATGCAGCCGGAGCCAGCGGACTTCTCCATCTTCTTCACCGATTCACAGCAGCAGTCCCACATGAACTGCACCCCTGAAACAAAAGACAAAGACAGAAGGGCCAACATCAGCCTAGAGCATCTCAGTGTTTCACATACAGGCTTGCGTTTGCTAAATCGCCGTTAAGCCCCTATTAATTCACTGTGTCCTTACCGTCAACCTGGTGAGGTTTGAGCTTGGTGACGAGGTTCCTGTGCACCTGCACAAGCGGCTCCTTGGTCTCTTCATCCTCGTCCAGTACCAGCTTGGTGGTGATGGGACAGGCCACCTGGGAAGACTCCTCCACCACAATCGTCTGTAGAAAGATCAGAGGCAGGGAGAGGGGAGTCACGTGAAGAGATGTCAGTCAGTGAAAGAAAATTCACCCGTTACTTTAAAGAAGAATACATGCGTACAATTTTATCATATAACTACGTCTGTCTTGATGGAAAGCTTTTATCATTGCAACAGCAAACTTCTGCTAAATGTCCAAAAATACTTCATGAAGTTCATCATATCCACTAGTGCAAAATTACATGACTTAATTTCTTATAATGAAAACCAAAGCAGATATTCATTTTAATTTGAATGCAAGCACAAATGCCCTATCCTAGCTAAGATATGTTAGTTAAATGTGCAATTAGTGCTAAAGAAATTTGTTGTCATATCATACTTGCCCACGTTTAATGGGCCAGATACGTTATCTGTACAATCACTAAAGTTCTGGATTAAAGGTGAAGAAAGCCCAATAAGACTAATGGATAGTTTTTTAATTTTAACGTATCAATCCAAATGTGTTACGCACTTCATTTACCCTACTGACAAACACATGTTGCTTTTAAAAGACGAAATATTTCAGTCAATACTTAACTGTTGAGTTTGCATTCTATAGTTGCAGAGCTTTCATGTATATCAGGAGCAGAGGACTCGGATAGTAGACTCTAATCACGCAGACTTACACAACTCCTTCTGTCTGTCACACTTCACAAGTAGAACTTAGATTAATTATTTCAAGCGAAGCTCTTAGTGGATTCTCCAACTGTTTGATCTGACAGACACTGAGCCATCAGCAGCAAACTAGTCAGTTTGCCTAACTTACAGTTGTTATGTCTCCACATTTATGTAAATAAATGCACAGGCGTTAATCTCCTCTACCAACAAATGTTCTGTGGGAAATCCTGAAATTGTATCACAGTACTGAGTGAGGTCTGAGTGAACATTTTACTTGGTGTGCAGTATTATAAGATGACTACCTAACCCAGGTGTTGAGAATGTAACAGCTCAGAGCTTTAAACATAATCTGTACTCCAGATTATCGGCAGGGCATTTCATTTTTACCTCTCGAAGTTTCTTCCTGAGTGCCTCTCTCTCTGCTATACGTTTCCTCCTCTCCTCCTCTTCTTTCAGAGCATCCCTCGTCTCCGTCCGCAGCTTGTCATCCTTCAGGATTTTGCGGATCTTTTTGCGCCCTTTGCGTTCCTCTCCATCTTTTTCGTCGTCCTCTTCCTCTCCACTCTGTGGAAATGAACATTAAGTTCAACTCTCTGATCTTCAGCCCTTAGGAAAAAAAAAATCCATTTCCTATGATCAGTAGCCCAGTAACCCAATGATTAATTTGTGCTCGCAATAATCCTCATAACACACTCCAGGGGTGAGCTCAAACTGCATTTTATGTGTCATGCATGACTTAACTAGCAAAGGTTATGTGGGTCCATCTCCTGCACCTAGCAGTCCTGCAGAGGAAAAAAAAAAAAACAAAAAAAAAAACAACAAACACTGGACACTTCAAGACTACCACCATGGCACTGCATTTTAAACACCTTCTCATTGCTGGAGGACGAATCCTGAACTTTGATCCTGCGTCGCTTCTTCTTCTGCTTGTAACTTCTCTGTTTCTCCTCATCCTTCTTCTTCGCAGCTCTACGGACACAAATTAGAATTTGTCTAAGCGAGAGCAGCAGGAGATCAATCCAGATCCAATGGCAGTGAAATATATTACTGCCAGTGACTGGTTGCAGTTCTTTCTTCTCACCTTGTCTTACGACGCTTCCCATCGTTTTCTGATTCACTAAGCTCCTCGCTTATCCCCGACTCTGGACTGGACTCTGACTTCTCAAAGTCAGAGTCTGCAGAGTCATCGCTGTCCACTGCCAGACAAATAAAAGACCAAGAAACAGAAGTCACTTGCCAGTCTTACAGAATTATGAATATTTGTGTCCATATATATATAGATATAGATATATTGTATACACATACAGCAAACAAAAAATTAAGAAATAACCTCTCCGCCCTGTCTTCTTCTTGGCCCCCTTGTTTTTCTTGTCTTTACTGGCAGCTTTCTCATCTCCTGATTCACCCTCACTCAGTGAGAGTTTATGACGTAGCAACTTGTGGCGTCGGCCATGCTTCTTCACTTCTATGTCGGAACCAGAGTCTTCTGAATCGTCGTTGTCTTCGAAAGGGGAAACAAACAGTTTTGACAATACACACAATAAAAGAGGCATATCTGAAAACAAGTGTGTCTATTTATCAAATGTATGCTACCTTGCTGCTCATCATCTTCATCGTCGTCCTCTTTCTTAACATTCTTGGAGGACCTGTCTTCCTTGTCTGCGTCTTCATTATCAGAGGAGCTCTCTGCTCCGGAGGAAAAGTTGGACTTGATTTGGGCAAGAAGCATTTTCTTTGCAATTCTTGAGTCGAAAAGGAAAACAAGACAAACACAGGGGGATTCACATTAATAACATAATAAAGCGCTTTTACAAAATAATCTTTGTGATGAAACAAAACAAATCAGTGGAAACACTTGCGTTTATGTTCAAGACTCGCATTTTATGTAATCCCTTTCATGCATTAATGTCAGTTATCAAACTGATAATTGATAATCCTTTAGGTAAATATATAATTGGATAGTTAATACTCACAAAAAAGTATTATAAGAAATAAAGGAAGTGCTTTTCTGCACGTGCAATTTATTATAACTACACAATTCACCAGTGGAGTTAATAATCTCTCCTTGGAGCTTGTGAATGGATAATTGATGGAAATACAGGCAACCGGTAAAAATATCACCATGACGTTGCTGTGGCAACAATACAGGTAAACTGGGATAAATGAGAGAAAAAAGCTGCCCCGAGGACATGTATTCTGAAGCACTTCAAGAGCAACCGCACTGTGTTTGCCAAGTA
Organism: Scomberomorus guttatus; assembly: GCA_038419695.1. Taxonomy (NCBI): domain Eukaryota; kingdom Metazoa; phylum Chordata; class Actinopteri; order Scombriformes; family Scombridae; genus Scomberomorus; species Scomberomorus guttatus. The sequence goes on along the minus strand of CM076452.1, from coordinate 19,336,456 downwards.
CTGCAGTGCTGCCAGTACCTGCACGTAAATATATTAGGCTAAACAGCTCTACCTGCAAGACAATTCAAATCCACATTATCCTGAATGACATAATGAATACTCTTAAATGGTTGGCTTTATAGTGAGCCAAAAAGTATCTTTGAAAGTTGTTATTTTGTAAGTACCTGTTCTCGGGATCATCATCATCATCGTCGTCATCTTCACAAACTTGAGAGACTTCCTCTTTGCCATCCATTTCGTCTCCTAGACAACAACATAGCACGCGTGCCGTTATTGGGAGAACACGCAAGTCATTAAACAAACAGTTTGCCAAAGATGCTGAGTGAGCTGAGACAAATTACCTGAGGACTGATGGAAATTCCCACTGCCTCCCACCATGTTCTCCTCCACAATGGGTTTGATCTTTTGCTCGTCACTGTCCTCTCCAGAGTCACCTTCAGCCTGCTGCTCCTCCTCCTCCTCCTCCTCCTCGCTGGACGATGACTGCAGCTTGGAGGCTGCTTTGGGGCTCCTTCCTTTGCGTTTCTTTTCATAAGACCTTTTCCGATTCGACGCCTTCCTCTCAGGTGAGTTTTTGTCGTCCTCTTTTGCTTCATTCTGTTTCTTCACGCGGCTGGATCTCCTCTTTGCTGTGCCAACTTTACTCTTCGTCTCCTGCTCTTGGTCAGAATCGGAGTTGGAGGAGGCTGAGCCATTCCGTTTCTTTTTCTTGGACGACTTCTTGCCTTTGTCTGATTCAGAACTTTCAGACTCCCTTTTGCGTTTGGATGCTTTGTCTGTATCCTGTGAAGATGTGTTGTTTAATTTGAATAAACGCTTTTTTGCACTTGTGCTTCCCTGTTCCTCATCTGTGCTGTGGCCTTCTGCAGCTTTCTTTAGCAAGATGTTGGGAACTTCATCCGAATCAGAGTCTACTGTCTTTTTCTCTGACAAAGACGTCTTGCTCTGCTTCCCATCCTCTTTTTTGGTGCTGCTGGATTTCTTTGAGGACTTGGACTTGCCCTTACGATCTTCCTCTGACTCAGATTCAGACGAGTCTTCCTTGCCCTTATTCTCAGCCTGCTTCCTCAGTGGAGTGGTCTTCACTCTACTCAAGCGACGGCTTGTTGGTGGGCTCTCTGTTCCATCTACTGTATCAGCAACGTTGTCTTTCTTATCTTCTTTACACTTTTTCTCCATCTCTCCATCTTTTTCTTTGTTTTTGGACCTGGAGGATCTTGACCCACATGTTGTTACGACCGGCACAGGAGTCAGTTTAACTATGAGGTTCTTCACCTTGGGCTGCGGGCGTTGAGAATCTGACAAGGTTCCATTTGACTTTGTATCAGTGTCTCCGACCACATTGGTGTCTGGAGTCTGTGAGAGCATGGTGGGATCCGCAAGACTCTCCACCATCTGGAAAAGTTCCTCGGGAACCGAAGGAGGAACAGACATAATGTCGTGATCGAGGGACATTTCACCAGGTGACAATAGCTCGTCACAGACTTCAGTTTTAATTGTCTTTTTGGTCATATCAGTATCTGTTTGGTTGTCTTTCATTTCAACCATATTTGACGCTTGATTATTGTCCACGTCCTGCTTCTCGTCTGGCTCCTCAGCTGCGTCAGCCTCGTCGACTGCGTCAGCCTCCTCAGCTGCGTCAGCCTCGTCAAAAGCGTCAGTCTCATCAAAAGCGTCAGCCTCCTCAGCTGCATCAGCCTCAGCAACGGCATCAGCCGCGGCAACGGCCACAGCAATGGCCTCAGCCTTGGCAGTCACATTATCCACGTGGTCGTTTTCTACAGGTGGCGCAGTATTAGTGATTTTTTTTACAATATGTTGCCCTTCGTTGCCATTTTGCAACTCCATGTTTTTGAACTCGGGCTCCAAAGCCGCCTCCAAAGCAGTGTGGGCTTTTTTCAAATCTGCAAGTACGGCCTTGAAGGCTTTCAAATGCCGATACCTGATAGCCTTGTCTCCCTGCTCCTCAGCTGCCTGCTGGATGAACTGGATGAACGTATTGTTCAGACCAGTTGTAGTTTCAACGAGTTTTTTTGCTTTCTTTATAAGTTCTTTGGGTAACTGCAGTTTTTTGTAGGAGAACGTCATGGTCCCTGAGCCTTCGGTGTGTTCTTTCCCATTGACAATTGCTTTGTGCTCTTTGACTGCTTTGCTCTCGTGTCTCTTGCTCTCTCGTTCCTCAGTTTTATCCGTTCTCCGTTGCTTGAGTTTCTCATGTTTCTCGTGCTTCTCATGGTGTTGTTTTTCCATGATGCCGTGGCATTTGGAGACCAGATCCTGAAGGGGATCTGACCTGCAGACATAGCAGTGCCACTTTGAGTTCTCATCAGTAATGGTTGACAACTCCCTTCTGCCCAGGTTGCGCAGGATGCACTTCTTGCAGAAAGCGTTGTTGCAGTAGTCACAGCAGATGAGCTTGCCCCCTTCGGCACACCACCTGGGGAGGAAACGTTCAGAGTTTTACAAAGAGCAAATGAGGTCTTCAAAATTAGGTTTCCAGAATTTTTGGGTAGGGAAAAATCTAGGTCAGAAAACTAAAAATCTAAAAGAAATGAATACCAAAGAATTAAATAGTCTGAAATACTTATCTCATTAAATATTATTCTCAGAAAGGGCATTCAAATCCTTGGCTGACTAACAACCAAAAATAAGCTTTTATATGAATTCCATATTGTTGAAAAGAAAAAAATTTTTTTTTGTCAGAATTAGTGTAATATTCTTATCCTTTGAGATGTCCCATCACACCTTCAATGTTATAATTCATTTCACATTGCTTCTGTTGTGTATCTCAAACCAGGGCATTTTGTTGGTCTAGTGTGAAGTTTCGTACCTGCACTGCTCATCCATTCCATCAGAGTCTCTGCTGATGTCATCACTTGTGTAATACTTGTAGCATGACTAGAGGAAAAGGATATAATCATATGACACACTAATACAGAAACAATGGAAAGACTGAAAAAATCTGTGTGGAACTTCATTGTAAAGGCTGTGAAAATATTTGAAATATGTATGTGGAATTTCTTACCTTGCAAATAAGTACTTTGAGTGCAGGATGCTCGTACACAGAGTTGCGCTGAAACTGGTTTACTTGTTTTCCACAGGCTGTGCAGTTCACCAGGGTGTCGTCTGTGATGGAGACAAAAGAAATCATCCCCCCCCCACTTTGTTTACACTGAACAAATCATTTATTACCTTAATGCTATCTGGTTCGCTTACATTTAAACTTTGCTTGGTTGTGAACATCACAAACACAAAACATGTTTAGGTTATAAATAATGAAATAAATGTACCTTTTTGTTTCTGTTTGAAATCCACTCTGAGCTTCATGGCGCCTTTATTTTCATTCCCAGCTGGCCTCATCACTAAAGTGCCTTCAGACAGAGTACAAATGTCTCAAAATCAGCATCCCATTCAGCAACAATATATTAAAAAAAAATCTATGGTTCATACCTTTAGACGCACTGCCCACGTTACTGTCTGAAGGATTGTCAGAAGTGGCACCTTCATTTTCACTCTCTGCTGAGGTGTCGGATTCATTCAGTCCAGTGTGCTTAGCTACAGTAGTGGGCTTCCTACAATGTGAGAGCACAAAGTCTTTAGTGTCTGTGAGCACAAGAACGTTTCTGAGAACATGTAACAGCAAAACGCCGAATGCCACATATAAGAAAACTGCTTCTCACCTCTTGTTGTGAGAAGAGGAGGGCTTCATTGTTTCTGTTGAGCTACCAGGCTGACAAGGATACAAGATTTATTTTAATAGTGGTGAAAAACAAATCAAAAACTGTACAATATGCACCTTTCAGGTCTCATTTCTTTTCAATATACAAAGACTACAAAAAAAAGGCAGCATACTTACCTCCTCTGCGTTTTCTGCCATGTGGTCTTGGTTAGATTCAGAAGAGGCCAGACTCATTTTACCTAGAGAAAAAGTCAAGATTTGTTTCATGTTGGACAATATGGTAAATTAAGATGGTGCACCCTGTTGATTTTTGAATTGTGGAAATTTGAATACAATCAGCATGGTACAACACTCAAGGCTGAACAAGAACAATATTAAAGCACATATCATATAAAAGACACTGATAAATATACAATAAACCAGGAAAATAAAACTGCAAATAAATCAACACATTTAATCTTTTCTTAAAGAATATTTGACCGTTTCTTAAATGTAAAGATTTATTACTTTTTTCACTAAACACATTTACATTAACAGAACATATCTATGTGAATTGTTACATTCATAAAATGTGCTCAAGACTGATTAGTTTCCTCCTGATAGTTACTGGCAATGTCAAAGGTTGCAGACAATGTTTGGGTTTTTCTTTGTTGTCTGTGAGTAAGACACCAACAACACTGGACTTGAAATTCACAGAACAACGTTAATAAACTGTACAATCACACCGTCTGTGTCATTTATAGCAATACAACTAAAAGCTGTATTTTGCATACATTGTTTTACGTGCATCTATTTGGAGCACAACACTCCCGAGGCGGAGATACGGCTGTTTATTTAGCCGTTTTGCGTCATCATAACGCTGCATGTCTGTGAGATGTGTTGCGCGATAACTCGGTCCTGTCAGCAACAAACGTTCATCCAAAAATCACATTGTCAGTGGAAAAAGAAGAGTTCATTCGGCTATTAAGCAGCGCACGCCTCTGCGTTTGCAGCTCTGTGGCGCTTCTTCATCCTCCTCATCGCCTCCTTTTCCATGTTTTCACAACACAGGACCTCCTGACTATCCGGGGATGCCCAAGTTCATGCTAGTTTAGCTGCTGCCGTTAACGCACGTCTACTTATTTCCAGTACCCTGCGTTTCCCTAGCAACCTTACAATCCCGGCGGTGCATAAAAGGTCCAATGCATGGGCATGCACCGCAAAATGCATGCACGGGCCTTCTTTCCCTTCCTCTGCCATGAAAGCAGGAACCAGCGCGCTAATCGCAGACTGGCACTACCTGCTAACTTAGCATCCAAAGTAGCAGTGCAACATCATACGCTATCTATAATACATGCAAAGTAACTGCGTTGTTTTACAGTGAAGTGCGTTTTAAATGACTCTGCCACTCTGACGGTCACCCTGGGACACGCACATGTTTATCTTAATCTGCGTGTGCACGCACTCGAACATTGCCGGCTGCGCAGCTAATGGCTACAGCTAGCCGAGCATGCTAAGTAGCAATAGGCAGTAATGGGCCGGCGGAGGTAGCATAGCAATCAATGCACAATTAACTTGTCTAAACAAGCGGATTAAACTGAGCTCATACCTGCTGTTCATCGTCGTCATTTCTCGATTTACAGAGGCACGTTTTGTTTTGACTTCAGGCTGTCCACTTCAGCCTCATTTACAGCTTTTCCGATGGTGCGGAAACAAGAATAGCCGCTGAATACCGAAGCAACTCCGGTCAGGGGAGACAAAGCGAGGGGACCATCTTGCCGGATGGCTGTGGACGCAGTAAAATGGCGCATCTAGCCTAAACCCTGTGCACTCCTTCATTGGCTGACTGCTGCAGGTGGTACAGTGTAGAGGCGCGCTTTTCCCTGCTGTTTTGTTTCTTATGCAATCCCTAAAACACTGCAAGTTGTCAGCAGAAACAGCCTAGTTCAATCCCACATATTCAAGATTCAAGATGCTTATTGTCACTCCGGTTATACAAGTACAATCGTGTGAAATACTGTGGCTTGGAGGCTCCATTACAGTAAAAACAGTAAAAAAAAAAAAAATAATAATAATAATATAACATAAAATATACTTGAGTTGGATGAGTTAATTTAAAGCATATAGAAATGTATTATACAGACAGAGGTTATTGCACAAAAGGTTGAAAATATAATGTAAATTAAAGGACCAGTATGTGGGATTTAGTGGCATCTAGCGGTGAGGTTGCAGACTGCAACCAACTGAATACCCCTCCCATGGATGTATAAAGAGAACAGCGTTGGAGGCAGAGCCCCGTTTAGGCATGGCAGCCTCTGTGGAAGAGAACCCGCTCCCTAAGTAGATATAAAGGGCTCATTCCAAAGTAACACAACAATTCTTATTTTCAGGTGATTTTATACTAATTAAAACATACTTAGGAATATTATATTCCATTTCTGCCATGTCCATTTCGCTAGACGTCACTAAATTCTACACACTGGACCTTTAAAGCTGCAAGCACCGATGAACAGGCCCTCATACATCAGAGGAGGGAGCGGCAGCCATGATATCACTACTGGAGGTAAGTTTACACAGCTCTGAATTTTTGGTATTATCAGACAGTGTGTGAATGTGTAAATTTTATTTCCTAAATGATTTATAAGACCTTCAATAAGCTATGCATGAGATCTTATGATATTTTTATGAACCAGCATGGGTCTCTTAAATATTTATTTGTTAAAAAATGAATGTGAAAAAGTATAATTGTTTTGGAATTATGAGTGTTAGAGTATCAGCAGGTTCCCTCTTGAGCTATTGTTTTTGGTGTGCCATAGTAACAACACCGTAAATACATTTCATACAATAAAAAGAACATAAAAAACACATTTAAAAATGAACTTTTCGTGTTGTATGAGTGTGTGTTTCTGAACATTAGTGTCTTTGTGTCTGTTTTGTGTGTGTATGTGTGTGCGTGTCTTTGTGGGACTGTGTGTAGCTGTGTGTGTAGGCGCACGTGTTATAAGAATTTTGTTTTGTCGTTAACTTATATAAGTCCGAAAGTTGAACTGTGCCACACGAACATATATGATATACTATTATTGTCAACTAATTTGTACAATGAGTTGTTCAGTTCCCCAGTGTAACATATGTCTTTCAACAAACATTTTGTTAAAAACTAGAACATCTTTGACAAAAAAAACCACCAAAAAGCATTAACATTTCCTGTAGCTAGGTATTAACATCTCATCTAGTCAGGTCTTGTTAGGTCCTGTCCTGCGTTCCCTTCAAACACAGTCTTTGCAGATGTAACCATCATCATCACAGATGCCATTATCCTCACCACAGCTCACTCAATCCTCCATGGCCTTTGGGTCATTCACATCAACATACACTTTCCGGCACTCCCGTGCAGGGGTATTTACAACTCTTGCTTTGTTTCCCTTTTTTCTCTTTCCCCTTTGGTTGTTTTTTGTTATTTTTGATAGTAATGTAATTGATGGGGTCTATACTTGTTAAATGGTAGTTGGGGGGCTTCGCCATTGTTCTGAGGCTCCTTTCCTGTTTTGGAATGGGTATTAGGTCACTGAAGGTGACTGGTCTTGTGCTGACCTCTATAGAAGACCTAGAGGTTGAGGGTTTTTCATCCTCCTCTTGATGGTTTATGGTGTCTTGCTCAGGAGTAAAGACATGGAATAAGGACCTCTCCATATGCTCCTGAGATGTGATCATGACCGCTTCTTCAGAGACCACATCCTCAGTGAAAGTCAAGATTGGTGTATCCTCTACCATGGGCAGCTCAGCTGCTGTGGGTAGCATGGTCCTCTCTGTCATTATGCTTTGTGCATACACATTGTCAGGGATTATGTTCTTGTTAACAGGGAACATCCCTGTGCCCCTGAATCCAACCTGGGCATTTTCAACTGTCGCAGTCTCCTAAAACCAATTGTGTTTCAAACTTTTGAAAAGTGCTCTGTCAGCAGGCTGGAGGAACATGTGTGGTGTGAGATGGATGGGCCATCACATTTTTGGCTTTCATCTGTTGTATGAAGTCCAAATTGTAGACGTGTCTACTGTGGCCATCCACCAGGAGGACATGGGGCCTTGGGTCATCTCTTGGCAGCTGTTCTGTAAACATCTGACCACACTCCAGGAACAGGTCACTGTTTATCTAGCTGTTGCCAGAGACCCTAATGGCAACATTTACTGGGCAACGATAAAGCCTCTCACACCTTGGTCCTAGACCTTTCCTTTAAAGATGACCATTGTGCATTGTCCAGCTGCACTGAAGGCTGCAAGGACTGTCGTGGTCTCTCCTTTCTACCAGGGGAGGTGAACCAAAACAGGTTCACCAAAGGTGAATCTGTTGCACCCTCAATGTCTGTGTAACTTCTGTGCAAGAGTGTGTGTGTGTATGTGGCCCATTTTAGTTGGCTGGTTAAGCTAGTACCAGTACCTAAAATTACTTTTTTTAGGAAGTTTCTTTTTAAATTTCAACCTTTTTATTTGAAAAAGACTGTCAAAACATTGCTCATAAACATTTTGCTTTGTTGGTAAGCTTCTTATAATTGCTTTATCACTCTTATTAGTGGTGAGTGAGATTTGCTATGTCATGTTCACTTACCATATGATTTCTCTGACGTACCTTATGTAACACTCTGCCCCGCCCACCATAGCAACCTCAGACCAGTCAAGACTATTGTTGTGTTGTAGCAACAATGCAAGATCAGTTATTGTCATGCAAAGATGTGTAGCTTGTCACCCGAAACTACAACCTTATCCAGATCCTTTGAATTCCATGAAAACACACTGTCAACTGTATGTTTTGCCGGGCTAACCAAACGTATAGCCATACACTGAACTCCTGCATCAGAATCAATTTGACCTGCCTTCACAGAAATACTACTAATACCATACTATTCTGCTTGTAAAGAGTTCTTTAGATTTGTAATATGAAGCATCAGGTCATTCAAACGTATTTGATACGCCATAGACGCCATAGACATGCCAATATTGGGTGGCAACTTTCACTATCATTTCACATACAGTGACATATGGATAAAATATAACACATCACTGCCTACCAAGTACACAAACATTGCGCATGTGTGTGTTTTAAATGTTTTATACCTTTTTGTTTTTGTAGTGTCTGCATTTGCAGTACTGAGGAATGTCTATATTAAGGTCCAAAAGTTTAAGGTTCAAAGGTTAGAGTCCAGAGGTTAAGGTCCCCTGGAGATGGGTTACTGTCTCTACCATATTTTAGCAGGTGAGACTATTTGTCGAAAGGAGCCGGATGGTCTGCAAATATGTGGTTGCAGGAGAAATTAGGACCGTTGGGAGCAGTATTGATTCAGGTTTTGGTAGCAGTTCTTTTATCGTCCACCCATACTGGTCAATATGTAATTGACAAGCGCAACTGAAGAACAAGGACACTTAAGGGCATTAATATTGTTTATTTCATGGTGCTTGAGTTTTCAATCTATTTACCTATGCTATGGTTACTTATGTATTTTTCTGAAGATATTGTGATATGTCTTATACTTGAAGATACAGTAACTTACCTCATGCTACAACCAGCATATTGTAATTACCTCAGGAAGTCAATTGCTAAGCGTTCTGATGTTGAGGAAGCAGAATAAGTCCTGCAGTTGAGCTGAACATAAGCTTTCTGCATCTTTGTTTTACATAAAGCTGCAGGGTGTATGAACACACCCCTCCTGACACCCACCAGGCAATATTGACATAATCATGCCACCAACTGAATGTCAAACTAGCAAAATTATTCTGGTTTGCAACGCTGCATTTAATGGTTTAACAGTTAATTTAAAATATAATTAATAAATAAAATAACTCACCTTGCTTCACACCAAATTAAGTTGTCCAATAGCACAGATCCAACTTGGGAGCAGGAATCCTGTTGGCTTCCTCAAAGTCAAATCCTCACAGTGTCTTGAATTATCTGGAGTATCTAGTCTCTCTTGTGTTCTGCTCAAATGGCAATAAAACAAAGACCTCCAAGGACAACACAGGTATTTAACATAAATTTGGTGGGCGTGGCCAAAAAGAAAGTGTTAACAGGTACAATTAAGCATTGTCATGTTCTAACATCTTAGGCATAAAGTAGTACACTCACTTTTATCTACCTTGCATACAGAAAAAAATCCTGTTTCCTTCAAAATAGGACACAAACTGACACAACACAAAGCTGTGATGCAGATGCAATTTTATTTAGTGGTAAAAAAACACTATTTTAACCACAATATGCACACAATAAACAACAATAACAACTACTTGTGACTACAAAAATGGCACATAAATTTTTTGATATATGAAAACAGCTGCTGCTTGCCCCCAAAACTCAGATGCAAACTGTCCTTAATGTACAAATTGCCAAGAATCTTCCCTACTGATAAAAACATGATTTTCGTACACTTAAACACAAAGTTGGCATTTAATGTACAACACTGTTCCAACAAGATTTGCACTCTTTTACCAAAGTCTTAGTGCACATAATTTTTCCTGCATACATTTTAGCCGTTTAATCTATTTTACCCATCACATACGCACTCAGATGAATAAATGCCCTAGCTGTCTTACTAACTTAGCAACTAAACATACACTTGTTCTGTGCCCATGAAGGCAACTTTACTTTTTTCTTTTTTTCCCGTTATTTTGACCTGTGTTTTTCTTTCACATAACAACGCTCATTGTGTGTTTGTTCAACTTGGCTCTCTGTTCAAGCGTACATACAAAACCTGTCAGAATCATAGACAACTCCAGGACGTAAAGGAGAGGGAGACAGACAGAGAGGAGGATTTAAAGACCAACAATTACCCTGAAATAACAGATTATTTCTTCATAAAGCCAGCATCATATATCCAAAATTCCTGTACAACACGAATGTGGGGAAACTTCACTACATTTAAAGAAGGGGCAGCAAAATATAATACCTTTGGTTGCAAATGTCAGAAACTTGCAAAATAAACACATTACTTTAAAAAAAAAGTAAAAAAGTTTTGTTTCACAAAACAACATTCATCTGTGTTTGTGCAGACCCCCAAAATGCAGATACTGCACTCTGCCTTTGTTACCTAGCACAGACATATAGGTAGTTCAGAGGCAAAGTGCAGTAACTATAATCTTTGTGTCTTCTTCCTGAGAAAATCTAAATCTCATTTGATTTCTTATTACATTATATCTGTATTTAATTGTTTTATTGTTTGCATGTTTAATTATATCAATCAAATCTGAGTCAATTAACCTCAAATTTTTAGACAGTTTGTCACAAGATAAAACATTTAAAAGTTCAATTTCAGTCATATCTCAATTTTGACCAAAATTGTAGTTACTGTGGTTTGACTTTGTAGGGTAGTATAAGTACATATCAATAGTGATATATTAAACAATAATAAACAACTAAAGAAAAATTCATAGCTGTGGTTATGGTTTGGAAGAAAATATTAAATGAACAGAGGTAAGATCAGTTTGTCAGCATATATAGTAAGTAGCCTGTAAAGATGTTGCTGATGTTTATGATTTTTGTGATGATGTTTATGATTTTTAGAGTTTAACATCACAACTTTGAACTTTTTAATTGCACATAAATGAGAGAGTCTCCCTTTCCTCTGGCCATGGGTAAAAAAACTGCTTTGGTGTCAATATTTTGAATGATGTAAACATTACAATTACCTGAAGATGGGGCTCTTCCTCAAGGGTTGTCAGTTGGTGGTGCAAAAGTGCAAAATATGCTTCAGCAGAAATGGTAAATGTAAAATGTGGAGATGTGAATGTGTGTGAGTATGCAACAATATTCAATTCAATTCAATTTTATTTATATGGTGCTAAATCATAACAAAAGTCATCTCAGGGCACTTTTCACATAGAGCAGGTCAAGACCGTACCGCACTTGGTGACAGCAGCAAGGAAAATCTCCCCTTTAACAGGAAGAAACCTCAAGCAGAACCGGGCTCTAGGTGGGCGGCCATCTGCCTTGACCAGTTGGGTTGAGAGAGAAAGAAGGAGGGAGAGGGAGAGAGAGACACAGAGAAGCATAACAACAACAATAAAAACAATATCAACAGGGGACCACAGGACAACGCCACCATCATCACACCATCCCCACAGCCAAGTCCCCCAATGTCCACAACCCAGATTCTGGATTTTCCTATGAGACAAGAAAGCACAAAAACTCAGAGAAGAAGCCAAGTTAGTAAGATGCATTAATTGTACATGAATGTGTACAGATGAAGAGGAGGAGGAGGAGGAGGAGGAGAGGAGCTGAGTGCATCATGGGAAGTCCCCTGGCAGTCTAGGCCTATAGTAGCATCACTAAGGGCTGGTCCAAGTTTTATCTGAGTTTAGTAGCAGAAAATTGCAGGTCATCCAGGTCTTTATGTCCTTGAGGCATGCTTGGAGTTTAGTTTACTGATTGGTTTCATCTGGCTTCATTGATAAATATAATTGGGTATTGTCTGCATAACAATGAAAATTTTATGGAGTGTTTCTGAATAATATTACCTAAAGGAAGCATATATAAGGTAAATAGTATTGGTCTAAGCACAGAACCTTGTGGAACTCCGTATCTAATCTTTGCATGCATGGATGATTCATCATTAACGTGTACAAACTGAAATCGATCTGATAAATAGGATTTAAACCAGCTTAATGCAGTTCCTTTAATGCTAATTAAATGTTCCAGTTTCTGCAATAGGATGAGATGGTCAATGGTGTCAAATGCAGGACTAAGATCTAACAAGACAAGTACAGAGAGAAGTCCTTTGTTGGATGCAGTTAGGAGATCATTTCACCAGTGCTGTCTCTGTGTTATGACTGAAAATCCTCATATAAACTATTAGAAAGTCACACAACTGACTTTCTACTTTCTCAAGGATCTTAGAGAGAAATCGAAGGTTTTTTTAGTAGTAGGCTTTTTAAGAAGAGGTATAATTACTTTAAAGGACTGTGGTATATAGCCTGTTAATAAAGACAGATTGATCATATCTAGTAAATAAGACTAAGGGTAAGACTTCCTTAAGCAGCCTAGTTGGGATGGGGTCTAAGAGACAGGTTGATGGTTTAGATGAAGAACTCGTTGAAGTCAGTTCAGGAAGATCAATTGGAGAAAAACAGTCTAAATATATATCAGGTTTTACAGCTGTTTCTAAGGTTCCTGTGTTTGGGGATAAATCTGTGCCTGTTGAGGGCAGGAGGTGATGAATTTTGTCTCTAATAGTTAGAATTTTATCATTACAGAAGCTCAGTTATGACTCTTTGTCAGCCTGGCCAAAGTGCTGAAAAGGAACCTAGGGCTGTTTTTATTTTCCTCTATTAATGATTAGTAATAGGCAACTCTGGCATTACAGAGGGCCTTCCTATATGTTTTAAGACTATCTTCCCAGACTAAGCAAGATTCTTCCAGTTTGATGGAATACATTATCCTTTCAAATTTTCATGATATTTGCTTTAATTTGAGGGTTTTGGAATTACACCATGGCTGTAACCTCTTATGTTTTATTATCTTCTTTTTTAAAGGGGCAATGGAGTCGAGCCTGTGGCACTATCAACAAGATAATCAATTTGGGAGGGACTAAAGTTAGCATAAGAGACCTCTGTTGTATTGAGACATGGCATTGAATTCAATGCAGATGAAATCGCTTCCTTAAATTTAACTACAGCACTATCAGATAGACATCTAGTGAAGATGTTTTTGTCTAATGGCGTGTAGTCTAGTAATAGGAATTCAAAAGTTCTGGTCTGATAAAACAGGATTTTGTGGAAAAACTATTAAATGTTCAATTTCGCCAATTGAGTCTAATAATGAGATAAACGTGGTGCTAAGACTATCATTATCAACATCCAAATTAATATTAAAGTTACCTATGTTACATGTGGCGTGTAGGTGCATTACTGTACACTGTCTGTGGGGTGTTTTTGTTTCTCTCTCTGTCTCTAGAGGACTCTTCTTCCTCTCTACCTGTCTTCCTTTTTAGGAGAAAGTGAATGGTTTATTGTTAACCTAGAGGTCTTTACGTCCTTTTTATATGTTTCAGTCTCCAGGCGAGCCTTTGTTTGTTTAGTGAGGCCATAACAGCCCACTATAATTACTTTATCTGTACTAAATTTAATAAAAACTCTGAGAATTCAGATAAAAATTCAGAGTTCGGAGGGTGGAGGGTGGTACACTATAACGAATAGAATTGGCTGTAAATTTTTCCAAGTTGGGTGTAAAAGACTAAGAACAAGGCTTTCAAATGAGTTATAATTAAGTTGGTCTTGGGTTGATAATTAGGCTTGAGTTGAAAATGGCTGCAACTCCACTTCCTCGGGAGTCATTCCCACCAACGTGAATAACAATCATACCATATTTACATTTATCCTTAGCCAGCAGTTTTAAATTTGATTCTACATTGCCCGCTCTGGCCCCAGGAATGCATTTGACTATGGTCACCAGTGTCTCTAACTTAACGTTTCTCACTATGGAGCTGCCAATAACCAGAGTTGGTTTCTCAGAGGGTGTGTCACTGAGTGGGGAGAACCTGTTTGAAATGTGAACTGGTTGGTGGTGAACCGTGGACTTCTGCTTAGGGCTATGCTTCCTTCGGACAGTCACCCAGTCACCCTGGCTTCCCGATTGCTCAGGTAGGAGGAGATACACTAGGTCGGCCCACACAGACTACTGGGGGCTGGCTAACTACAATAGCTAACAATTGTTTTTCCATGGTGCGGAGCCACGCTTCCATTTCACTGAGCCTCGCTTCCAACACTGCAAATAAACTACATTTATTGCACGTACTAGTATCACTAAAGGAGTCAAAGAAATAGCTAAACATATGACAAACCGAGCAAGAGAGAGCAGGAGAGCGAGAGGAGAGAGAGAGAAGCCATCGCTAACTGCAAAGCTAAGTTAGCTGCTGAGATAACTGCTGAGCTAAAATAACTAACAACTATGGGATTAGCGAGAAAAGTCGCTAAAAAAAGGAGAGAGCTAGGAGTGCTTGAGCAGAACTATCAAGCATCTAAATGTACACCAGGCAATTATCCACATTAATGAAGAATATAGCAAAATTAACTGAATTGAGAGCAGCAAAAACACTATATGAACTCAAGATCAGCTGCTCAAATCAAAATGAGTTCAAGCTTAACCTAGTTTTCAAGCTATTGACTTTTCCAATAACCAATTTTATCAGTCAGCCAAAGATATTTCAGCTTTAATTAAGCACTTCTCAATTATTTCCTCGATTAACTGATTAATCGTTCTTGATGACAGCTTTGCTGATAAGGGATCAATAGGCAATTTCTTAGTAATAGATGCATGTAGTGGAACATTTGATAGCCTACACATCATTGACATCATTCTAGTCCTTATTTGATGCCTTCCTTTTCTGACATGTGCATGTTGTGGTCTCTGAGTGTCTTCTTGTCAATATAAGCAGCAACACTTTGAGTGGTATGTTGGAAACATTTTACAATTATTGCGATTACTGTACACAGTGGACATCTGTCAGACATTTCAAAAGAAATTTCCACACTGCATGGAACGTGTGAAGATAACGATTTGGTTTCTGTTGCTAATTGTGACTTTCTCTTTACAGGAAATTTTCTTCTGTTTAGCAGAGAAGGCTCTGAATGGCACTACTTTAGACAGACTCACTCGTCTTTTGCATCACTACAACAGGAAAGTAAAGATGAATTCATTGTTCATTGTTCATTGAAAGAAAGAAGAATAATGAGAACAAGGCAATAGGGCTCCAGCAGCAAGCATATGCATCTATAATGGATTGGGGTCATTGCCGATTCCATCAATTCCTGTTTCCTCCAATGACAAGTCAAATTGTTTTAATGACTTTTTCACATTAAAATGATAGTATTTGGTTATTAGATGTCTTTCTTTCTTTCTTTCTTTCTGTTCCTACACATAATTTATGTGTAAGAACAGAAATTTGTTGCTGCAATTCTTGATGACAGCTTTGCTGATAAGGGATCAATAGGTAATTTCTTAGTAATAGATGCACATAGTGGAACATTTGATAGTAAGTTAGCCTACACATCATGTTCTAGTCCTTATTTGGTGTCTTCCTCTTCTGACGTGTCTACATTTTGTGGTCTCTGAGTGTCAGCATTTCTTGTCAATATAAGCAGCAACACTTTGAGTGTGGAGAGTATTCAACTTTTCTGCTCAACCTGACAGTGCTGGCTCACGGTCTCTTCCAAAGACATGAAGAACGTTAGTATTCAGAGTCTCTCACTGATGATGCTGATTGCAATAGTCTATGCAGCACCAACCCCAACCCCATCTCCTGAACATCTGCTGAAAGTCATTCAAGAGGAGTTGAATGAACAAATACATAATGGAACGGTAAGAAAACTACAAAACTACATGTGATTTGTTTGCTTGTTTGTTTTATAATAATTGTTAATAATTGTTCTTATCTTGTCATTGAAGCAGAAGAATATATACGTGCCAGACATATCATCAACATCATGTGGGGTACGTTGGAAACATTTTACAATTATTGTGATTATTGTACACAGTGGTCTTTGACATCTGTCAGACATTTCAGAAGTAATTTCCACACTTTACATGGAACGTGTGAAGATAACGATTTGGTTGCTGCTGCTAATTGTGACTTTGTCTTTACAGGACAGTTTCTTCTGTTTAGCAGAGAAGGCTCTGAAAGGCACTACTTTAGAGAGACTCACTCGTAATTTGCATCAGTACAACAGGAAGGTAAAGATGAATTCATTGTTATTGAACATGCTTTTTTTCTCTTGAATGTTCATTATTTTCTGTACCATTTCAGTTCGGTGTTCAGCTAAATCTTTGTGCACTTTGAATTAAAATTGTCAAAATGATTTTGTTTCAGACAGGAAAAACCACCTGTTCCCTGGACAAGAACAACCACATTTTTCTACACGATCTGCTGCCCAAGATCAAGAAATGTGCATATTACACCTAGCCGTGTGATCACAGGAATTATTAGGAGTGATTGTATTATTTAAGTAACAAATGTAATATACATAAGTTATATTTATTTATTGTAAAATGTCATATTTATTTTCTCACATATCCTATTTTTGTAATATTTAAATTTATACATCAATAAATTATAATGCAACAGTGGTTTATTGTGAAAGTCTTACTTTCTTCTGGCATATAATGTACTATTTATCAATATATACTGTATATAATATTTAGCAATCCATCCTTATCATTCAAGTGAAACTGTTCTCACCCAGTAACAGCTGTTTTACACTGAGGTTTACTTACTTACTGAGGTTACAGATGCTCCAGCTGTAGGATCTGTCCTCAAGTGAACTTTAGTAAACACTTTAGGAATATCACAATTTAACAGTGAAACACAGAACGAAAGAGTAACAAGAATGTGAGATAAAAAAAGAAATCCTTTCTTATCCCTTTATAGGGCAAATGACTATTTTTGGTAATTTCCGCACCCTTTGCAAATGACCACCCTCCTGTACCTCAGTGAGGTCAAGAACCATGTGGTCCTCACTCAGCCATTCAGAAGAGATCATCCCACATCACAGATCACATGACTGTGGCATTCGACCAATCAGCAGAGACCTGGAGTGCATCTAATTTTCTCTCTCCACTGAAGTCGGAAAAAGACGCTAAAGTAGCCCAGCTCATCGTACATTTCTGTACAAAACTTCTAAACTAACCAAGTTGATGAAACTCACACATTTTATAGTTGAATAGTTATGCTTAGTGATGACATATGTGTTGTTTGTGGAGGACTTGTGGAAATGAGTGAAATTACGGCATGAAAAATGCAGCACCATATTTGATCATACGCCCGGTTCACCTAACAATGCATGCTTATAACATTTTCTTGATTAAAAAAAAGCAATACAACTAAGGACATTATGTTTTAATGTTGCCAAAGGTTTTTAGAATACTATACAGTGATTCAGGGATAATTTTAACTGATTTCTAGAAATATTAAATTTGTGATTTTTGTGACTGTTAAAAGACTGTTATACTGTGTGAAATTTTTAGGCAATGTCTGCCCGGATGTTTTGTGTCAAGAGGAGGAAGAGTGTTGTCGTGCCTGCCTACCCTGCCATCAGTGATGATGATGAGGAAGATGATGATGATGATGATGATGATGTGGCAGACCCTGATTTTGTCCCACCCACCCACAACCAGGACATTCCATGTACAAGTGACACTGACCCCTCTGCCAAGAGAAAACTGATCCAACCTGTGGTGGAGGTGCTCCAAGAAAATTACAGTGAGGACAGTGAGTACAGTGAGGATGATGATGATGGTGATGGTGATGATAATGTGCAACCAGCAGTACAAGCCCAGAGGCCAAGGAGATCTGGAAAGTCGGCACCCAGGCCAACCACCTGGCATAAAGTTGACCTGAACAACACAGCCCTTCCTGAATACCAGCAGAGTGACATGCTGGTACACCTCTACCGCACCCCCATGAAGTCGAAGAGGTGGTACTTGCATCTGTTTGCATATGTCATTGATGTCAGTATCACAAATGCCTGGGTTGTGTACCGACAGGACAGTAAGGCCCTTGGAGTGAATGGCCAGTCTCTGAAAGATTTCAGAATCCTGTTGTTCAGGGGCGCCAGCGGCCAGGCGTCTGCCAAAACGGGCTCCAGAAGAAGCTCGTCCTCATCTCTTGAAAGCCTGACCACCAGTGTTGATGTCCCTGAGCCTGTCCGGGGACACCGCAGCCACACACCAAATGAGGCTGTGCGCTTTGACCTGTCCCTCTTCCATGCCCCTGTACATGCCAAACGCCAGACCTGCAAGTACTTCAGTAGGAAAGGCAACATTGTGAGGTCAAATGTGGTCTGCAGGGTCTGCAAGGTCCACCTTTGCATGAACAATGCGCACAACTGCTTCATTATGTACCATGAATAAGCTGTCCTAATGGTGTCGAAAGTGTGTACTGTGTATGTTATACAGTTTATAAAGTTATATGATGAATGCTATACTGTTATACAGTACATAAAGATGTACTGTGTATGTTATACTGTAAGTTATACAGTATATAAAGTTGTACTGTGTGTTATACTGTTATACAGTACATAAAGTTGTATTACGTATGTATGTATACGTGTGTTATAATATTTGTATAATGTTATACTATTTAGAAAAGAGTCTGTATCAGCACTTATGTTCTAAAAGTGATGTTTTAATGTGAAACATACATGTTCCATTCACAAAATAGGTGTTTTTGTTGTATATTTTACATATACACTTGGATTTTTTTTAACCACTGAAGGGCAAGGAACGGTAATTTATACGGTAAATACGGTTATTTTGTTTACTTTGGTTTTTCTGCAAGAAATTGGAAATTTTTGAAAGTGTTGAAAACAGAAATAAACTCTGGTTATGGCCCCCAATAACACTCTAAAGTAGATTTTTTGAATTTCATAGTATTTCAATGAGTGCCCTATAAAGGGTTATAGGCTCCCAGGGTGGACTTCCAGCCCCAGCCTCCTCCCAGGGAGTGAGGAAGAAGAAGTGGACGTAGCATCCCACTGATGCCAGGTTTCCTGATTCAGAGTGATTCAGTAAACCTGAAGATCTCTTTCATTGGTTTGACCTTGTCCCCTGTCTCCCTCAGAGCCCACCTATCAGCCGAGGGGATGAAGGCTTTTTTGGCATGCCTGGCCCTCTTCCACAGGGAAAGTTGTTACCCTTCAGGACATGCCTATGGCTTGTCCCATGCCTACGGCTTGTCCCATGCCTACGGCTTGTCCCATGCCTACGACCACCATAGGCATAGGATGCTACGTCCGCCCATAGGCTGCGTACACATAAGGGGCTTTCAAAGTTTGGTTGCATCACCCGGCCTGGACCACTCACGTCACAGACAACATTATATGAGGATTTTGGTGGAATGTGTGGTAGCGCTCCGCCAATGGAAGCTCCCCGGTCTTTTGACACAGAGGGTTCCAATGGGGACCGTCCTAACCAGGAAGGTGGTCACGACGGACGCATCACTGGAGGGGTGGGGAGCCACCCAGGAGGACAGGATTTCTTCCCTTTATAAGGGGTCATCATGTGCTCATAAGGTCAGACAATACAACTGTGGTGGCATACATCAACAGACAGGGTGATCCCCTCAGTTGCACACACTGGCTCACAGACTGATTTTATCACTGAGAGCCACATACAGGAGTATGGAACTGGGGGCGGATTTGTTCTCCAGAGGCAATCCTCTTTATGGAGAATGGAGACTCCATCCAGAGGTGACCAATCAGGTCTGGCCACACTACGGTGGATCTATACACCTTGACAGAGTACACTCAGTGCCCTCAGCAGTCATGTCCAATAGCACAGATCCAACTTGGGAGCAGGAATCCTGTTGGCTTCCTCAACATCAAATCCTCACAGTGTCTTGAATTATCTGGAGTATCTAGTCTCTCTTGTGTTCTGCTCAGATGGCAATAAAACAAAGGCCTCCAAGGACAACACAGGTATTTAAGCTAAATTTGGTGGGCGTGACCAAAAAGGTGTTAACCAGTACAATTAAGCATTGTCATGTTCTAATAATAAAGCAGAACACTCACGTTTAACTACCCTATGTACAGAAATAAAATCCTGTTTCCTTCAAAATACGACACAAATAAACTGACACAACACAAAGCTGTGATGCAGATGCAATTTTATTTGGTGGTAAAAAAAACACTATTTTAACCACAATATGCACACAATAAACAACAATAACAACTACTTGTGACTACAAAAATGGCACATAATTTTTTGATATATGAAAACAGCTGCTGCTTGCCCCCAAAACTCAGATGCAAACTGTCCTTTATGTACAAATTGCCAAGAATCTTCCCTACTGATAAAAACATGATTTTCGTACACTTAAACACAAAGTTGGCATTTAATGTACAACACTGTTCCAACAAGATTTGCACTCTTTTACCAAAGTCTTAGTGCGCATAATTTTTCCTGCATACATTTTAGCCGTTTAATCTATTTTACCCATCACATACGCACTCAGATGAATAAATGCCCTAGCTGTCTTACTAACTTAGCAACTAAACATACACTTGTTCTGTGCCCATGAAGGCAACTTTACTTTTTTTCCCGTTATTTTGACCTGTGTTTTTCTTTCACATAACAACGCGCATCTCATTGTGTGTTTGTTCAACTTGGCTCTCTGTTCAAGCGTACATACAAAACCTGTCAGAATCATAGACAACTCCAGGACGTAAAGGAGAGGGAGACAGACAGAGAGGAGGATTTAAAGACCAACAATTACCCTGAAATAACAGTTTATTTCTTCATAAAGCCAGCATCATATATCCAAAATTCCTGTACAACACAAATGTGGGGAAACTTCACTACATTTAAAGAAGGGGCAGCAAAATATAATACCTTTGGTTGCAAATGTCAGAAACTTGCAAAATAAAAACATTACTTTTTAAAAAATATTCCTCCGTGCTTCATTGTTTCACAAAACAACATTCATCTGTGTTTGTGCAGACTGGTTCTCTATTCAAATGGGTATGAGCTAATTGAAAAGGCCACTGACTCTCTTCAGGTGATCAGCTTTAATAGGAGGTACAGAGGTGAAAACATGTACAGCTGATATCAATTTGAATAACATACCAACTTAAAGATCTGTTAGTATGACACACCTATGGTCCATTAACTGCAGACAAGAATGTTCGCTGTAATGCTAATGATGTGGATGTGTTTGCCAACTTACCATGACAACAAGCAGATGTTTGTGACACACTCTCTTTTTCACTGTGGTTATGGTTCAGAAGAAAATATTAAATGAACAGAGGTAAGATCAGTTTGTCAGCATATATAGTAAGTAGCCTGTAAAGATGTTGCTGATGTTTATGTTTGTTAGAGTTTAACATCACTTCATCATCTTTGAACTGTCTAATTGCACATAAGTGAGAAAGTCTCCCTTTCCTCTGACCATGGGTACCTGTCAGGGAAAAAACGCTTTGGTGTAAATATTGTGAATGATGTAAACGGTACAAATATTACCTGAAGATGGGTCTCTTCCCCAAAGGTTGTCAGTTGGTGATACAATAGTGCAAAATATGGTAATATTTGGTTATTAGATGTCTTTCTTTCTTTCTTTCTTTCTGTTCTTACACATTAGAATTTATGTGTAAGGACAGAAATTTGTTGCTGCAATTATTGATGACAGCTTTGCTGATAAGGGATCAACAGCTATTTTCTTAGTAATAGATGCACATAGTGGAACATTTGATAGTAAGATAGCCTGCACATCATGTTCTAGTCCTTATTTGGTGTCTTCCTCTTCTGACGTGTCTACATTTTGTGGTCTCTGAGTGTCAGCATTTCTTGTCAATATAAGCAGCAACACTTTGAGTGTGGAGAGTATTCAACTTTTCTGCTCAACCTGACAGTGCTGGCTCACGGACTCTTCCAAAGACATGAAGAACGTTAGTATTCAGAGTCTCTCACTGATGATGCTGATTGCCTATGCAGCACCAACCCCATCTCCTGAAGATCTGCTGAAAGTCATTCAAGAGGAGTTGAATGAAGAAATACATAATGGAAGGGTAAGAAAACTACAAAACTACATGTGGTTTGTTTGCTTGTTTGTTTTAAAATAATTGTTAATAATTGTTCTTATCTTGTCATTGAAGCTGAAGAATATATACGTGCCAGACATATCATCATCAACAACATGTGGGGTACGTTGGAAACATTTTACAATTATTGTGATTATTGTACACAGTGGTCTTTGACATCTGTCAGACATTTCAGAAGTAATTTCCACACTTTACATGGAACGTGTGAAGATAACGATTTGGTTGCTGTTGCTAATTGTGACTTTCTCTTTACAGGACAATTTTTTCTTTTTAGCAGAGAAGGCTCTGAAAGGCACTACTTTAGAGAGACTCACTCGTCTTTTGCATCACTACAACAGGATGGTAAAGATGAATTCATTGTTATTGAACATGCTTTTTAGTCCCTTCTAAAACCAAAATTTAAAAACAAATCAAACATCTTGCTGTGACC
Organism: Scomberomorus guttatus; assembly: GCA_038419695.1. Taxonomy (NCBI): domain Eukaryota; kingdom Metazoa; phylum Chordata; class Actinopteri; order Scombriformes; family Scombridae; genus Scomberomorus; species Scomberomorus guttatus. The sequence goes on along the minus strand of CM076452.1, from coordinate 19,313,801 downwards.
CTAAAAGGCATTTGTTGTAACAATAACAATGCTCTTTAACGTTCATCATTTTCTGTACCATTTCAGTTCTGTGTTCAGCTAAATCTTTGTGCACTTTGAATTAAAATTGTCAAAATGATTTTGTTTCAGACAATGACAACCACCCGTTCCCTGGACAAGAACAACAAAATTCCTCTACAGGAACTGCTGCCCAAGATCAAGAAATGTGCATATTACACCTAGCCGTGTGATCACAAGAATTATTAGGAGTGATTGTATTATTTAAGTAACACATGTAATAAACATAAGTGACATTTTACAATAAATAACACATTTATTGTAAAATGTCATATTTATTTTATTACATATCCTATTTTTGTAATATTCAAATTTATACATCAATAAATTATAATACAACAGTGGTTTGTTGTGAAAGTCTTACTTTCTTCTGGCATATAATGTACTATTTATTAACATATACTGTATATACTATTTAGCAATCCATCCTTATCATTCAAGTGAAACTGTTCTCACCCAGTAACAGCTGTTTTACACTGAGGTTTACTTACTTACTGAGGTTACAGATGCTCCAGCTGTAGGATCTGTCCTCAAGAGAACTTTTCAAATCACCAGTAAATAGTTTAGGAATATCACAATTTAACAGTGAAACACAGAACGAAAGAGCAACAAGAATGTGAGATAAAAACATGTAAAACAATTTAATAAAATATTCCAGGGGTTTGGTGGGTGTAAACATTTGACATACATTATGATACAAAAAAGTCAGTTTTATCTCCACTACAGAACAGATTTCTAATTTATGCTTAATTAACAGTGACAATGAAATAGGTTTGCATGCTCCATTCACAAAACACTTTGTGGAACCCTTCAAGTGGATTAGTGCTAGCTAAATTAATTAAAAACCAACTGATTTACACCTTTTCAGCTCTATACTTGCTATTCAAGCTGATCACCTGAAGACAGACTTCACATAATCATGCCACCAATTGAATGTCAAACTAACAAAATCATTCTGGTTTGCAACGCTGCATTTCACGGTTTAGCAGTTAAATAAAAAGATAATTAATAAATAAAATAACTCACCTTGCTTCACACCAAATTAAGTTGTCCAATAGCACAGATCCAACTTGGGAGCAGGAATCCTGTTGGCTTCCTCAACATCAAATCCTCACAGTGTCTTGAATTATCTGGAGTATCTAGTCTCTCTTGTGTTCTGCTCAGATGGCAATAAAACAAAGGCCTCCAAGGACAACACAGGTATTTAAGCTAAATTTGGTGGGCGTGACCAAAAAGGTGTTAACCAGTACAATTAAGCATTGTCATGTTCTAATAATAAAGCAGAACACTCACGTTTAACTACCCTATGTACAGAAATAAAATCCTGTTTCCTTCAAAATACGACACAAATAAACTGACACAACACAAAGCTGTGATGCAGATGCAATTTTATTTGGTGGTAAAAAAAACACTATTTTAACCACAATATGCACACAATAAACAACAATAACAACTACTTGTGACTACAAAAATGGCACATAATTTTTTGATATATGAAAACAGCTGCTGCTTGCCCCCAAAACTCAGATGCAAACTGTCCTTTATGTACAAATTGCCAAGAATCTTCCCTACTGATAAAAACATGATTTTCGTACACTTAAACACAAAGTTGGCATTTAATGTACAACACTGTTCCAACAAGATTTGCACTCTTTTACCAAAGTCTTAGTGCGCATAATTTTTCCTGCATACATTTTAGCCGTTTAATCTATTTTACCCATCACATACGCACTCAGATGAATAAATGCCCTAGCTGTCTTACTAACTTAGCAACTAAACATACACTTGTTCTGTGCCCATGAAGGCAACTTTACTTTTTTCTTTTTTTCCTGTTATTTTGACCCTTGTTTTTCTTTCACATAACAACACGCATCTCATTGTGTGTTTGTTCAACTTGGCTCTCTGTTCAAGCGTACATACAAAACCTGTCAGAATCATAGACAACTCCAGGACGTAAAGGAGAGGGAGACAGACAGAGAGGAGGATTTAAAGACCAACAATTACCCTGAAATAACAGTTTATTTCTTCATAAAGCCAGCATCATATATCCAAAATTCCTGTACAACACGAATGTGGGGAAACTTCACTACATTTAAAGAAGGGGCAGCAAAATATAATACCTTTGGTTGCAAATGTCAGAAACTTGCAAAATAAAAACATTACTTTTTAAAAAATATTCCTCCGTGCTTCATTGTTTCACAAAACAACATTCATCTGTGTTTGTGCAGACTGGTTCTCTATTCAAATGGGTATGAGCTAATTGAAAAGGCCACTGACTCTCTTCAGGTGATCAGCTTTAATAGGAGGTACAGAGGTGAAAACATGTACAGCTGATATCAATTTGAATAACATACCAACTTAAAGATCTGTTAGTATGACACACCTATGGTCCATTAACTGCAGACAAGAATGTTCGCTGTAATGCTAATGATGTGGATGTGTTTGCCAACTTACCATGACAACAAGCAGATGTTTGTGACACACTCTCTTTTTCACTGTGGTTATGGTTTGGAAGAAAATATTAAATGAACAGAAGTAAGATCAGTTTGTCAGCATATATAGTAAGTAGCCTGTAAAGATGTTGCTGATGTTTATGATTGTTAGAGTTCAACATCACTTCATCATCTTTGAACTGTCTAATTGCACATAAGTGAGAGAGTCTCCCTTTCCTCTGACCATGGGTACCTGTCGGGGAAAAAACGCTTTGGTGTAAATATTGTGAATGATGTAAACGTTACAAATATTACCTGAAGATGGGGCTATTCCTCAAAGGTTGTCAGTTGGTGATGCAATAGTGCAAAATATGGTAATATTTGGTTATTAGATGTCTTTCTTTCTTTCTTTCTTTCTGTTCTTACACATTAGAATTTATGTGTAAGGACAGAAATTTGTTGCTGCAATTATTGATGACAGCTTTGCTGATAAGGGATCAACAGCTATTTTCTTAGTAATAGATGCACATAGTGGAACATTTGATAGTAAGATAGCCTGCACATCATGTTCTAGTCCTTATTTGGTGTCCTCCTCTTCTGACGTGTCTACATTTTGTGGTCTCTGAGTGTCAGCATTTCTTGTCAATATAAGCAGCAACACTTTGAGTGTGGAGAGTATTCAACTTTTCTGCTCAACCTGACAGTGCTGGCTCACGGACTCTTCCAAAGACATGAAGAACGTTAGTATTCAGAGTCTCTTACTGATGATGCTGATTGCCTATGCAGCACCAACACCAACTCCTGAAGATCTGCTGAGAGACATTCGACAGGAGTTGAAAGTACAAATACATAATGGAACGGTAAGAAAACTACAAAACTACATGTGATTTGTTTGCTTGTTTGTTTTATAATAATTGTTAATAATTGTTCTTATCTTGTCATTGAAGCAGGAGGATATATACGTGCCAGACATATCATCATCATGTGAGGTATGTTGGAAACATTTTACAATTATTGTGATTATTGTACACAGTGGTCTTTGACATCTGTCAGACATTTCAGAAGTAATTTCCACACTTTACATGGAACGTGTGAAGATAACGATTTGGTTGCTGTTGCTAATTGTGACTTTGTCTTTACAGGACAATTTCTTCTGTTTAGCAGAGAAGGCTCTGAAAGGCACTACTTTAGAGAGACTCACTTGTCTTTTGCATTACTACAACAGGAGGGTAAAGATGAATTCATTGTTATTGAACATGCTTTTTAGTCCCTTCTAAAACCAAAATTTAAAAACAAATCAAACATCTTTCTGTTTGTTGTAACAATAACAATGCTCTTGAACGTTCATCATTTTCTGTACCATTTCAGTTCTGTGTTCAGCTAAATCTTTGTGCACTCTGAATTAAAAATGTCAAAATGATTCTGTTTCAGACAATGAAAACCTCCCGTTCCCTGGACAAGAACATCAAAATTCCTCTACACAAACTGCTGTCCGACATCAAGAAATGTGCACGTCACAAGTTGCAGAATTATTAGGAGTGATTGTATTATTTAAGTAACACATAAATAATAATAATAATATTAATAATAATAACAATAATAAACATAAGTGATATTTTACAATAAATAACAAATTTATTGTAAAATGTCATATTTATTTTATTACATATCCTATTTTTGTAATATTCAATTTATACATCAATAAATTATAATGCAACAGTGGTTTATTGTGAAAGTCTTACTTTCTTCTGGCATGTAATGTACTATTTATTAACATATACTGTATATAATATTTAGCAATCCATCCTTATCATTCAAGTGAAACTGTTCTCACCCAGTAACAGCTGTTTTACACTGAAGACTTTTGAACATGAGGCAACTTTTTTAAGACACCAATTACTTACTGAGGTTACAGATGCTCCAGCTGTAGGATCTGTCCTCAAGTGAACTTTTCAAATCACCAGTAAATTGTTTAGGAATATCACAATTTAACAGTGAAACACAGAACAAAAGAGCAACAAGAATGTGAGATAAAAACATGTAAAACAATTTAATAAATAAAATATTCCAGGGGTTTGGTGGGTGTAAACATTTGACATACATTATGATACAAAAAAGTCAGTTTTATCTCCACTACAGAACAGATTTCTAATTTATGCTTAATTAACAGTGACAATGAAATAGGTTTGCATGCTCCATTCACAAAACACTATGTGGAACTCTTCAAGTGGATTAGTGCTAGCTTAATTAATTAAAAACCAACTGATTTACACCTTTTCAGCTCTATACTTATACCTGAAGACAGGTGAAAATGTGTACATAAATTGCACTTTCAAGCAATTGATATCCAGTTTAATATACAGCCAACCTGGAAAAAAACCTGTCGGAATGTTTTTAAAAAACAAATGTGTTTATTTTGTCTAACTCTTGCAGATAATAGCACTATATTGCTGCCTTTTCTCAAGATGTAGCAAAGTTTCCCCTCATGAGTGTGGTGGAGAACTTCTGGACATATGATGCTGGCTTTGTGAAGACATCTATCTCTTATTTCAGAAACTTAATACAGAAGCTCTCCCTCTTTCTCTGTCCCTGTCTCTCTGCCTCCCTCACTTTTTGGAGCTATCCATGGTTCTCTACCAAACATTTGCTCAAAATGTCACTATGGGGTACACCCCTCTGCGTAGTCCTCAGAAACCCAATACCATTACACCAGCCCCATTAGCTGGCAGTTGTGACGACTGCATCCAGAGGAGGGACATCCTCTCCCTACAAAAGGGATTGTGCAGCGTCATCAACTCATTCAAAAACATCCTGTCACCTTTCACTCAGAAAGCAAACTCTCAACATGACTGCTTAATGGGAATATTAGCTTAACTGTACACAAATTGAGCTAACGACTTGATTGCCGGGTGCTAATTTTTCCATGTCGTGCACAGACTCCTGATTTCTCCGCCATAACAAATCTGGGGTTTCAAAGAGAAATAATTTAAACTACAGTCACTGCTTCCATAAAGCTAACTGTAGTTCACCTGTTAGCCTGTTGCCAAACAGTAACACCAAGCACCTTAGCCCAGCTAGCCACCTCACTAGCATTAGCACTAGCATTAGCTAAGTCTGCACTGATATTACGCTATAACATCTAGCTAGCCTGCACACTAGCAGCCTGCTTGCTAACTCCTGCTTCAGCCAAAGTTTTGAATAAACTCACTCACCATGGCGCTGTTGAAACTTTACACATCAGCCGATAGCACACCAGCTAACATTACACCTTCACTTATGCCCACACCAGTGGTAAAACCCCCACCACAGGACTGCATGTGTGGGGCTAAGATATCAGCTGTGGATACTCACCCAGTATGCGTAGCCTGTCTTGCTGTGCAGCACGCCCAGGCTGCATTGGATTCACCCAACTCATGTGAGCAATGTAGCCGCTTCACACTTAAAAGCCTCCACCGCAGGCTGTCATGCCAGGCATGCATGACACGCTGTGAACATCAGCTGCATCCCTGATAAAGTATGACAACTCTGCCACGCCAGGTATGAGCTGGGGTGAAACTCCTGTGTGTGAGGAATTTGATGGCACGCACGCCAGCTGCTCATTTCAGCACACTGTTGGGAGATGACAAGGAGTCAGATGACTCGGATGTTTACCTGACATACTCCTTTCTGAGGGGGGCGACGATGATGACTCCTCTTTCACGCTGGCATAGCTATCTCAGCCTAGAGGGCTGGGCGCAGGAGGAGAGGCCAGCGGGGCTCCATCCCCGCTCATCAAAGGGCTGGACCTGCACAGGTTGTGCAAGAGGGCGTCTGAAAAGCTGGATATCTCATGGCCTAAGGTACAGGCTGAGGATCCCACTATGAAGGGATGAGGCTGCCACAAGCAAAATGGACAGCCAGGCAGCTCCGACCTGTTTTCCCAGATTGTTTTTAGAGAAGACGATGTGCTGCTGGGAGAACCCCTTTTCTGCCTCCAACCCTGTCCAGGGTGGGTGAGCCTTTGACTGTGTGGACATGAAGGAGAAGGATATTTACCACATGCCCCCGGTAGAACCCCTGGTGGCCTCCCACCTTCACCCCCACTCAGAGGTTCACTATGACTTCCTCTGGCCCCTCCCCGCTGCCAAGGCAGATCACCTGCAGTTTTCCATGACTGATAGAGCCTATAAGTTGGTTGCCACATTGGTGAGGGCTCTGAATGCCTCCTCTGGAACCTGGGAATGCAGATGACCACTTCAATGACGATGATGACGAACAGAGACTGAGTTGTGGGAAGAAATCTGTGTCATCACTGACCACTGCCTTCACCTCACCAAGTGCACTGTCCAGTCAGCGGGGAGGGCCATGGCCATCATGATCACCCAGGAGCGGGCTTGATGGCTCAACCTCTCAGATCTGTCTGACAAGCAGAAGCGTGATATCTTAGACAAGAGCATGGACCTGAATGGGCTGTTCAGACATGCTGTCGTGACCTTGCAAAAGCGATGTGAGGAGAAGAAAAAGGAGGGAGAAGCCCTGCAGCTTTGTCTTCCAAGGAAGACCCAGACCATCCCCACTCCTTGCTGGGCTTTCACTGAAGGTGGGGCTCAGCAGGCCAGTGGCACAACTCTTAAACCCCTGGCACAAACTCAGCCAAGACCACCGAACAAGGGGCCCTGGCTGAAGAAATCCTTTCTTATAGGCTCCCAGGGTGGACTTCCAGCCCCAGCCTCCTCCCAGGGAGTGAGGAAGAAGAAGCGGACGTAGCATCCTGCTGATGCCAGGTTCCCTTCCTTCAGCTCCGTTCCTGAGCCTGTTCCATAGTGTGCCCTTCATGTACCGAGTTGGTACCCACATTTTGCCGCCCCATAAAGAGAAAAACAGACTGTTCACCAGCAGTAGCTGTTCACATGCTCACTGTATGTCTTACAAGCACTCCCATGTGTCCCAAATCCATAAAGTTGTCCACAGTGCAGCCAGGCATGTTGCCAAGGGCACTGATGAAAACAAAAAAATATACAATGTTGAAAAACAATGTGAAAATAAACCCCTTTGCATCACCACCAGATACATACACATTGCCATGTACATCAACGACTGGCTTCTGGCCACAACGTCCCACCAGGGGGCACTGGAGCACACAAGGTTGCTCATACAGCACCTGGAGAGCTTAGTATTCAGAGTGAATCAGGAAAAGAGTGTGCTTGACTCCCAGTCCGAAGATCTCTTTCATTGCTTTGATCCTGTACCCTGTCTCCCTCAGAGCCCACCTATCAGCTGAGGGGATGAAGGCTTTTTTGGCGTGCCTGGCCCTCTTCCACGGGGGAAGTTCTTACCCTTCAGGACATGCCTACGGCTGCTGGGGCTGATGGCATTGGCTAAAGCGGCCAACCCCCATAGGCATGGGATGCTACGGCTGCCCATAGGCTGCGTACACATAAGGGGCTTTCAAAGTTTGGTTGCATCACCCGGCGTGGACCACTCACGTCACAGACAACATTATGTGAGGATTTTGGTGGAATGTGTGGTAACGCTCCACCAATGGAAGCTCCCCGGTCTTTTGACAGAGGGTTCCAATGGGGACCATCCTAACCAGGAAGGTGGTCACGACGGACGCATCACTGGAGGTGTGGGGAGCCACCCAGGAGGACAGGATTTCTCCCCTTTATAAGGGCTCATCATGTGCTCATAAGGTCAGACAATACAACTGTGGTGGCATACATCAACAGACAGGGCGATCCCCTCAGTTGCTGATTTTGTGGAGCACCCTGATTTTGTGGAACACACCCTGACAAAGCTCCAAATTGTCAGGAGGGAAACTGACAACAAATAAGGAAAATAACAACACTAAATCTCCGTCTGGAAGCAGGTGAAACAGCAGGCAGGAGCCCCGGCTTGAGCTAATATCACAGAAAGCGAGCAGGAGCCGAAACAAGAAGCTCCGTGTGTCACCGACTCTCCGTGCTGGAGTTCCCCGTCAGAGAGGCTCCCTGCCCCGGCGTGCAGTGCACAGGCTGACCTGCAGTGGTGACACTTCATGTCTGTGACATATTCTACAGATATAGACATTGAAACCATAGTGAAAGGTGTTATTGTTGATGGTATGATGTCAATATGACAGTCAACAGATCATTTTCCCTGTATATTTTGCTGAGAACCACGCGCGTCACGCGGAAAAAATAGACGAGAACTTAAATCTCTAGATGAAGCGTGGCTGCTGCAGCTCGTGAGACACACGGCACACGCACGGCGCATACACACGGCACACACACGGCACACGCACGTCTCACGTGAGCTGTGTGGCTGCTCTAACGTGTTAACATGGGCGCCGAAATGAAAAGCAAGAGGTTCTGCGACGCACATGCGCTGCTCAAAAGTTCTGGGACCAGTGATTTTTTTAATCTTTGCTCCACCCATCCTAATTATCGCAGACCAATCAAAATGATTGTTTCAAGTAAAGGACATTTGTAGCGACAATGCAATACCATGTTTGGTGATTGGCTGCTAATATTTAAAGAGCCCAAGATGTAAAACTTTATTTGTCCCATTTTACACGATGTCCCAAATTGCCTGACTTCACCCTATTAATTTTAGCCAATTAAATGGGTGTTTGACGTGGGAGTAAAGTAACATAAAAAGATGTCTCTCTGCTTTTGTAGGTGTAATTTCATGTTTTTATATCATATGTACTGTAACTGACTTCACATAATCATGCCACCAATTGAATGTCAAACTAACAAAATCATTCTGGTTTGCAACGCTGCATTTCACGGTTTAGCAGTTAAATAAAAAGATAATTAATAAATAAAATAACTCACCTTGCTTCACACCAAATTAAGTTGTCCAATAGCACAGATCCAACTTGGGAGCAGGAATCCTGTTGGCTTCCTCAACATCAAATCCTCACAGTGTCTTGAATTATCTGGAGTATCTAGTCTCTCTTGTGTTCTGCTCAGATGGCAATAAAACAAAGGCCTCCAAGGACAACACAGGTATTTAACCTAAATTTGGTGGGCGTGGCCAAAAAGGTGTTAACCAGTACAATTAAGCATTGTCATGTTCTAATAATAAAGCAGAACACTCACGTTTAACTACCCTATGTACAGAAAAAAAATCCTGTTTTCTTCAAAATATGACACAAAAAGACACAACACAAAGGTGTGATGCAGATGCAATTCTATTTGGTGGTAGAAAAAACACTATTTTAACCACAATATGCACACAATAAACAACAACAACTACTTGTGACTACAAAAATGGCACATAAATTTCTTTATATATGAAAACAGCTGCTGCTTGTCCCCAAAACTCAGATGCAAACTGTCCTTTATGTACAAATTGCCAAGAATCTTCCCTACTGATAAAAACATGATTTTCGTACACTTAAACACAAAGTTGGCATTTAATGTACAACACTGTTCCAACAAGATTTGCACTCTTTTAAAGATGTTGCTGATGTTTATGATTGTTAGAGTTCAACATCACTTCATCAACTTTGAACTTTCCAATTGCACATAAGTGAGAGAGTCTCCCTTTCCTCTGACCATGGGTACCTGTTGGGAAAAAAACGCTTTGGTGTAAATATTGTGAATGATGTAAACATTACAAATATTACCTGAAGATGGGGCTATTCCCCAAAGGTTGTCAGTTGGTGATACAATAGTGCAAAATATGGTGATATTTGGTTATTAGATGTCTTTCTTTCTTTCTTTCTGTTCTTACACATTAGAATTTATGTGTAAGGACAGAAATTTGTTGCTGCAATTATTGATGACAGCTTTGCTGATAAGGGATCAACAGCTATTTTCTTAGTAATAGATGCACAGAGTGGAACATTTAATAGTAAGATAGCCTACACATCATGTTCTAGTCCTTATTTGGTGTCTTCCTCTTCTGACGTGTCTACATTTTGTGGTCTCTGAGTGTCAGCATTTCTTGTCAATATAAGCAGCAACACTTTGAGTGTGGAGAGTATTCAACTTTTCTGCTCAACCTGACAGTGCTGGCTCACGGTCTCTTCCAAAGACATGAAGAACGTTAGTATTCAGAGTCTCTCACTGATGATGCTGATTGCCTATGCAGCACCAACCCCAATCAAATCTCCTAAACATCTGCTGAGAGACATTCTACTGGAGGTGAAAGGACAAATACATAATGGAAGGGTAAGAAAACTACAAAACTACATGTGGTTTGTTTTATAATAATTGTTAATAATTGTTCTTATCTTGTCATTGAAGCAGGAGGATATATACGTGCCAGACATATCATCATCATCACTTGGGGTACGTTGGAAACATTTTACAATTATTGTGATTATTGTACACAGTGGTCTTTGACATCTGTCAGACATTTCAGAAGTAATTTCCACACTTTACATGGAACGTGTGAAGATAACGATTTGGTTGCTGCTGCTAATTGTGACTTTGTCTTTACAGGACAGTTTCTTCTGTTTAGCAAAGAAGGCTCTGAATGGCACTACTTTAGAGAGACTCACTCGTCTTTTGCATCAGTACAACGAGAATGTAAAGATGAATTCATTGTTATTGAACATGCTTTTTAGTCCCTTCTAAAACCAAAATTTAAAAACAAATCAAACATCTTGCTGTGACGAACGTTCATCATTTTCTGTACCATTTCAGTTCTGTGTTCAGCTAAATCTTTGTGCACTTAGAATTAAAATTGTCAAAATGATTTTGTTTCAGACAATGACAACTACCTGTTCCCTGAACACGAACAACAAAATTCCTCTACAGGAACTGCTGAGAAAGATCACGAAATGTACATGTCATGCCTTGCAGTGTGATCACAAGAATTATTAGGAGTGATTGTATTATTTAAGTAACACATGTAATAAACATAAGTGACATTTGACAATAAATAACAAATTTATTGTAAAATGTCATATTTATTTTATCACATATCCTATTTTTTGTAATATTTAAATTTATACATCAATAAATTATAATACAACAGTGGTTTGTTGTGAAAGTCTTACTTTCTTCTGGCATATAATGTACTATTTATCAATATATACTGTCTATAATATTTAGCAATCCATCCTTATCATTCAAGTGAAACTGTTCTCACCCAGTAACAGCTGTTTTACACTGAGGTTTACTTACTTACTGAGGTTACAGATGCTCCAGCTGTAGGATCTGTCCTCAAGTGAACTTTTCAAATCACCAGTAAATAGTTTAGGAATATCACAATTTAACAGTGAAACACAGAACGAAAGAGCAACAAGAATGTGAGATAAAAACATGTAAAACAATTTAATAAAATATTCCAGGGGTTTGGTGGGTGTAAACATTTGACATACATTATGATACAAAAAAGTCAGTTTTATCTCCACTACAGAACAGATTGGAACATAGTGCGCATAATTTTTCCTGCATACATTTTAGCCGTTTAATCTATTTTACCCATCACATACGCACTCAGATGAATAAATGCCCTAGCTGTCTTACTAACTTAGCAACTAAACATACACTTGTTCTGTGCCCATGAACGCAACTTTACTTTTTTCTTTTTTTCCTGTTATTTTGACCCTTGTTTTTCTTTCACATAACAACGCGCATCTCATTGTGTGTTTGTTCAACTTGGCTCTCTGTTCAAGCGTACATACAAAACCTGTCAGAATCATAGACAACTCCAGGACGTAAAGGAGAGGGAGACAGACAGAGAGGAGGATTTAAAGACCAACAATTACCCTGAAATAACAGATTATTTCTTCACAAAGCCAGCATCATATATCCAAAATTCCTGTACAACACAAATGTGGGGAAACTTCACTACAATTGAAGAAGGGGCAGCAAAATATAATACATTTGGTTGCAAGTGTCAGAAACTTGCAAAATAAAAACATTACTTTTTTAAAAAATATCCCTCTGTGCTTCATTGTTTCACAAAACAACATTCATCTGTGTTTGTGCAGACTGGTTCTCTATTCAAATGGGTATCAGCTAATTGAAAAGGCCACTGACTCTCTTCAGGTGATCAGCTTTAATAGGAGGTACAGAGGTGAAAACATGTACAGCTGATATCAATTTGAATAACATACCAACTTAAAGATCTGTTAGTATGACACACCTATGGTCCATTAACTGCAGACAAGAATGTTCGCTGTAATGCTAATGATGTGGATGTGTTTGCCAACTTACCATGACAACAAGCAGATGTTTGTGACACACTCTCTTTTTCACTGTGGTTATGGTTCAGAAGAAAATATTAAATGAACAGAAGTAAGATCAGTTTGTCAGCATATATAGTAAGTAGCCTGTAAAGATGTTGCTGATGTTTATGTTTGTTAGAGTTTAACATCACTTCATCATCTTTGAACTGTCTAATTGCACATAAGTGAGAGAGTCTCCCTTTCCTCTGACCATGGGTACCTGTCGGGGAAAAAACGCTTTGGTGTAAATATTGTGAATGATGTAAACGGTACAAATATTACCTGAAGATGGGTCTCTTCCTCAAGGGTTGTCAGTTGGTGATGCAATAGTGCAAAATATGGTAATATTTGGTTATTAGATGTCTTTCTTTCTTTCTTTCTGTTCTTACACATTAGAATTTATGTGTAAGGACAGAAATTTGTTGCTGCAATTATTGATGACAGCTTTGCTGATAAGGGATCAACAGGTATTTTCTTAGTAATAGATGCCCATAGTGGAACATTTGATAGTAAGATAGCCTGCACATCATGTTCTAGTCCTTATTTGGTGTCTTCCTCTTCTGACGTGTCTACATTTTGTGGTCTCTGAGTGTCAGCATTTCTTGTCAATATAAGCAGCAACACTTTGAGTGTGGAGAGTATTCAACTTTTCTGCTCAACCTGACAGTGCTGGCTCACGGTCTCTTCCAAAGACATGAAGAACATTAGTATTCAGAGTCTCTCACTGATGATGCTGATTGCCTATGCAGCACCAACCCCAATCAAATCTCCTAAACATCTGCTGAGAGACATTCTACTGGAGGTGAAAGGACAAATACATAATGGAAGGGTAAGAAAACTACAAAACTACATGTGGTTTGTTTTATAATAATTGTTAATAATTGTTCTTATCTTGTCATTGAAGCAGGAGGATATATACGTGCCAGACATATCATCATCATCACTTGGGGTACGTTGGAAACATTTTACAATTATTGTGATTATTGTACACAGTGGTCTTTGACATCTGTCAGACATTTCAGAAGTAATTTCCACACTTTACATGGAACGTGTGAAGATAACGATTTGGTTGCTGCTGCTAATTGTGACTTTGTCTTTACAGGACAGTTTCTTCTGTTTAGCAAAGAAGGCTCTGAATGGCACTACTTTAGAGAGACTCACTCGTCTTTTGCATCAGTACAACGAGAATGTAAAGATGAATTCATTGTTATTGAACATGCTTTTTAGTCCCTTCTAAAACCAAAATTTAAAAACAAATCAAACATCTTGCTGTGACCCTAAAAGGCATTTTTTGTAACAATAACAATGCTCTTGAATGTTCATCATTTTCTGTACCATTTCAGTTCTGTGTTCAGCTAAATCTTTGTGCACTTTGAATTAAAATTGTCAAAATGATTTTGTTTCAGACAATGACAACCACCTGTTCCCTGGACAAGAACAACAAAATTCCTCTACAGGAACTGCTGAGAAAGATCACGAAATGTACATGTCATGCCTTGCAGTGTGATCACAAGAATTATTAGGAGTGATTGTATTATTTAAGTAACACATGTAATAAACATAAGTGACATTTGACAATAAATAACACATTTATTGTAAAATGTCATATTTATTTTCTCACATATCCTATTTTTTGTAATATTTAAATTTATACATCAATAAATTATAATACAACAGTGGTTTGTTGTGAAAGTCTTACTTTCTTCTGGCATATAATGTACTATTTATCAATATATACTGTATATAATATTTAGCAATCCATCCTTATCATTCAAGTGAAACTGTTCTCACCCAGTAACAGCTGTTTTACACTGAGGTTTACTTACTTACTGAGGTTACAGATGCTCCAGCTGTAGGATCTGTCCTCAAGTGAACTTTTCAAATCACCAGTAAATAGTTTAGGAATATTACAATTTAACAGTGAAACACAGAACGAAAGAGCAACAAGAATGTGAGATAAAAACATGTAAAACAATTTAATAAAATATTCCAGGGGTTTGGTGGGTGTAAACATTTGACATACATTATGATACAAAAAAGTCGGTTTTATCTCCACTACAGAACAGATTTCTAATTTATGCTTAATTAACAGTGACAATGAAATAGGTTTGCATGCTCCATTCACAAAACACTTTGTGGAACCCTTCAAGTGGATTAGTGCTAGCTAAATTAATTAAAAACCAACTGATTTACACCTTTTCAGCTCTATACTTGCTATTCAAGCTGATCACCTGAAGACAGACTTCACATAATCATGCCACCAATTGAATGTCAAACTAACAAAATCATTCTGGTTTGCAACGCTGCATTTCACGGTTTAGCAGTTAAATAAAAAGATAATTAATAAATAAAATAACTCACCTTGCTTCACACCAAATTAAGTTGTCCAATAGCACAGATCCAACTTGGGAGCAGGAATCCTGTTGGCTTCCTCAACATCAAATCCTCACAGTGTCTTGAATTATCTGGAGTATCTAGTCTCTCTTGTGTTCTGCTCAAATGGCAATAAAACAAAGGCCTCCAAGGACAACACAGGTATTTAACCTAAATTTGGTGGGCGTGGCCAAAAAGGTGTTAACCAGTGCAATTAAGCATTGTCATGTTCTAATAATAAAGCAGAACACTCACGTTTAACTACCCTATGTACAGAAATAAAATCCTGTTTCCTTCAAAATACGACACAAATAAACTGACACAACACAAAGCTGTGATGCAGATGCAATTTTATTTGGTGGTAAAAAAAACACTATTTTAACCACAATATGCACACAATAAACAACAACAACTACTTGTGACTACAAAAATGGCACATACATTTTTTGATATATGAAAACAGCTGCTGCTTGCCCCCAAAACTCAGATGCAAACTGTCCTTTATGTACAAATTGCCAAGAATCTTCCCTACTGATAAAAACATGATTTTCGTACACTTAAACACAAAGTTGGCATTTAATGTACAACACTGTTCCAACAAGATTTGCACTCTTTTACCAAAGTCTTAGTGCGCATAATTTTTCCTGCATACATTTTAGCCGTTTAATCCATTTTACCCATCACATACGCACTCAGATGAATAAATGCCCTAGCTGTCTTACTAACTTAGCAACTAAACATACACTTGTTCTGTGTCCATGAAGGCAACTTTACTTTTTTTCTTTTTTTCCCGTTATTTTGACCTGTGTTTTTCTTTCACATAACAACACGCATCTCATTGTGTGTTTGTTCAACTTGGCTCTCTGTTCAAGCATACATACAAAACCTGTCAGAATCATAGACAACTCCAGGACGTAAAGGAGAGGGAGACAGACAGAGAGGAGGATTTAAAGACCAACAATTACCCTGAAATAACAGATTATTTCTTCACAAAGCCAGCATCATATATCCAAAATTCCTGTACAACACAAATGTGGGGAAACTTCACTACATTTAAAGAAGGGGCAGCAAAATATAATACCTTTGGTTGCAAGTGTCAGAAACTTGCAAAATAAAAACATTACTTTTTTAAAAAATATTCCTCTGTGCTTCATTGTTTCACAAAACAACATTCATCTGTGTTTGTGCAGACTGGTTCTCTATTCAAATGGGTATCAGCTAATTGAAAAGGCCACTGACTCTCTTCAGGTGATCAGCTTTAATAGGAGGTACAGAGGTGAAAACATGTACAGCTGATATCAATTTGAATAACATACCAACTTAAAGATCTGTTAGTATGACACACCTATGGTCCATTAACTGCAGACAAGAATGTTCGCTGTAATGCTAATGATGTGGATGTGTTTGCCAACTTACCATGACAACAAGCAGATGTTTGTGACACACTCTCTTTTTCACTGTGGTTATGGTTTGGAAGAAAATATTAAATGAACAGAAGTAAGATCAGTTTGTCAGCATATATAGTAAGTAGCCTGTAAAGATGTTGCTGATGTTTATGTTTGTTAGAGTTCAACATCACTTCATCATCTTTGAACTTTCTAATTGCACATAAGTGAGAAAGTCTCCCTTTCCTCTGACCATGGGTACCTGTCGGGGAAAAAACGCTTTGGTGTAAATATTGTGAATGATGTAAACGTTACAAATATTACCTGAAGATGGGGCTATTCCTCAAAGGTTGTCAGTTGGTGATACAATAGTGCAAAATATGGTGATATTTGGTTATTAGATGTCTTTCTTTCTTTCTTTCTTTCTGTTCTTACACATTAGAATTTATGTGTACGGACAGAAATTTGTTGCTGCAATTATTGATGACAGCTTTGCTGATAAGGGATCAACAGCTATTTTCTTAGTAATAGATGCCCATAGTGGAACATTTGATAGTAAGATAGCCTACACATCATGTTCTAGTCCTTATTTGGTGTCTTCCTCTTCTGACGTGTCTACATTTTGTGGTCTCTGAGTGTCAGCATTTCTTGTCAATATAAGCAGCAACACTTTGAGTGTGGAGAGTATTCAACTTTTCTGCTCAACCTGACAGTGCTGGCTCACGGTCTCTTCCAAAGACATGAAGAACGTTAGTATTCAGAGTCTCTTACTGATGATGCTGATTGCCTATGCAGCACCAACCCCAACTCCTGAAGATCTGCTGAGAGACATTCGACAGGAGTTGAAAGTACAAATACATAATGGAACGGTAAGAAAACTACAAAACTACATGTGATTTGTTTGCTTGTTTGTTTTATAATAATTGTTAATAATTGTTCTTATCTTGTCATTGAAGCAGGAGGATATATACGTGCCAGACATATCATCATCATGTGAGGTATGTTGGAAACATTTTACAATTATTGTGATTATTGTACACAGTGGTCTTTGACATCTGTCAGACATTTCAGAAGTAATTTCCACACTTTACATGGAACGTGTGAAGATAACGATTTGGTTGCTGTTGCTAATTGTGACTTTGTCTTTACAGGACAATTTCTTCTGTTTAGCAGAGAAGGCTCTGAAAGGCACTACTTTAGAGAGACTCACTTGTCTTTTGCATTACTACAACAGGAAGGTAAAGATGAATTCATTGTTATTGAACATGCTTTTTAGTCCCTTCTAAAACCAAAATTTAAAAACAAATCAAACATCTTTCTGTTTGTTGTAACAATAACAATGCTCTTGAACGTTCATCATTTTCTGTACCATTTCAGTTCTGTGTTCAGCTAAATCTTTGTGCACTTTGAATTAAAATTGTCAAAATGATTTTGTTTTCAGACAGGAAAAACCACCTGTTCCCTGAACACGAACAACAAAATTCCTCTACACAAACTGCTGCCCGAGATCAGGAAATGTGTAAATCACGAGTTGCACAAAAACAAGTGATCACTGGAATTATTAGGAGTGATTGTATCATTTAATTAACACATGTAATAAACATAAGTGACATTTTACAATAAATAACAAATTTATTGTAAAATGTCATTTATTTTATTACATATCCTATTTTTGTAATATTCAAATTTATACATCAATAAATAATACAACAGTGGTTTATTGTGAAAGTCTTACTTTCTTCTGGCATATAATGTACTATTTATCAATATATACTGTATATAATATTTAGCAATCCATCCTTATCATTCAAGTGAAACTGTTCTCACCCAGTAACAGCTGTTTTACACTGAGGTTTACTTACTTACTGAGGTTACAGATGCTCCAGCTGTAGGATCTGTCCTCAAGTGAACTTTTCAAATCACCAGTAAATAGTTTAGGAATATCACAATTTAACAGTGAAACACAGAACGAAAGAGCAACAAGAATGTGAGATAAAAACATGTAAAACAATTTAATAAATAAAATATTCCAGGGGTTTGGTGGGTGTAAACATTTGACATACATTATGATACAAAAAAGTCAGTTTTATCTCCACTACAGAACAGATTTCTAATTTATGCTTAATTAACAGTGACAATGAAATAGGTTTGCATGCTCCATTCACAAAACACTTTGTGGAACTCTTCAAGTGGATTAGTGCTAGCTAAATTAATTAAAAACCAACTGATTTACACCTTTTCAGCTCTATACTTGCTATTCAAGCTGATCACCTGAAGACAGACTTCACATAATCATGCCACCAATTGAATGTCAAACTAACAAAATCATTCTGGTTTGCAACGCTTTAGCAGTTGTTATAAAAATTTGGTTCATACTGTGATTAAAGGTTTTACCATGTGAATGTTTCTGCACAGACTTGTCATGAGGAATGTCTCTGTTCTCTTTTGCTTTACTGCATTAATAATGTAGATAGCAGGGAAAACATAGAGAAGTGTCAGCAAAATATATGTGTGTTTGAAGGAGTTAGAAGGGACGAGGGTTAGAAGACGGTTATCTTGATTTAAGGAACCACATTTAGAGGAGTTAGAGAGTGCCATGACGTGAGTAGAGTTGTGTGTCAGTAATTATTCCATGGTAACTGAACCGCCCAGTTTAACAGCATATAAGGTTGATTGTAGATGCTCCATATGGGAGCCTTTTCTTTGTAACCTCACTTGATGTTGCATTGTTAAACACTCCTCCTTGTACAAGTGAATAAATTGAACTTTTACTTTGACTCTTCGGATCCAGTCTTCATTATTTAAGGTGATAAAAGAAATTCTTATAACAGCAGTTAAATAAAAAGATAATTAATAAATAAAATAACTCACCTTGCTTCACACCAAATTAAGTTGTCCGATAGCACAGATCCAACTTGGGAGCAGGAATCCTGTTGGCTTCCTCAACGTCAAATCCTCAGTGTCTTGAATTATCTGGAGTATCTCAATTCAATTTTTTAAATTTTTAGACGTTTATTAAATTCAAGCAAAAAAATTACATTTTACCATATATCTTTTACAACTACACCATAAAAGGTTATACAAAAAGGCATAAATACGTTAAAAAATGGCACAGGATGTACAATACAACACAATAAATTCATCAATTATTACAAATACGCTATTTCCATCAACTTTATAGATATTTGACAGTTGCCTAGTTTCCACAGTTTTTTACATTCCATATTTTTACATTTCTTTTTATCCCTTAAAACATAATCCCTTATCAATGTGAGACTTAAATTTACCACTGATTCTTGTGACACTGGAAATTTCTTAAAAACCATTAAATTTCTACATCTCCAAATTGCTTCTTTAACACAATTAATCACCGCCCACCATCTTTCCTATTTTTTAGTATCATTATTTTGAAGATCACCATATAAAATGTCTGATTCTGTAGGAGCTCTATAAAGGTCATTTAGCCATGGTCTTAAGTCCCAAACCTTTTGAGAAAATATACATGACCAAAACAAGTGTAATATGTTTTCATCACTGCTACAGTTCATTCTTGGACATTTTGAATTCACTGAAGACCAACCCAAAATTTAGCAAAGTCAGCCGAAAGGCTCCGCTTACTTTCATTTAGTACTGCATTCAATATAGGGGTCAAAAACAGAGCTTCCATTTTAACTGCTAACTCTGGAACCTCCTTTCCACCTTTGACCAATGGCCTGTACATTACTTCCCTTTTAACTCTTTCTTGCTGTGCGCCCCATATAAACTGAAATATACTTCTTATTAGGGATATTATAAAAGGTCTAGGAGCAGGCAAGGTTGCTGCAAGAAATGTGAGAGAAGCAAGTATTTCTGAGTTGATTACCAGTACTTTCCCTGTAAGCGTGAGATCTCTATTTTCCCATTGAAGCAGTTTACCTTTAATCTTTGGTAGTTTTCTTTCCCAATTCACTCTTTCCATATTTCTCCCAATTTCTAGTCCTAAAATCTTAATTCTCTCTTCCCTCTGAACAAGGCCTAGATTTAATTTAGATTCAGGCCAATTTAAATACAAAATTTCACTTTTGGATCTATTTAATTTGGCACACAATGCAAGAGAAAATTGCTCGCACCAATAAAGGGCTTTAACAATAGACTTATTGTCTGAACATAAAACAGATATATCATCAATATAGATTAACAATTTGGCCTCTCGTCCCCCACTACCAGGGACTTGAAGACCGTGAATAGAAACATCTTGTCTTATGGCACAAGCGATGGGTCCCAAGGTAAGTGGGCGCCAGTTCTTAATGTCTTTTTTCTCTCCTTTTTTAAACAGTAGTGAGATTACACCAGTTCTCAGGGATGATGGTAGACTTCCAATTTGCAGGCTTTCATTAAACATCTTTAAAAGAGAAACTTTTAAATCTTCCCAAACGGTAGTATAAAACTCTTTGGGTAACCCATCAGCCCCTGGAGCCTTATTGTTTTGCATTAACAGTTAAATCTCTATCAAGCATATCAAAAACCTCACTCACATTTGTATTCATTTTACACAAAAGGTTGTGAAGAGCTACAGTATCTATATCTTCTTCTTTATACAGATTTGAATAAAAAGTATATATTCTATGAAGAATGTCTTTCATTTCTGTTTGTTCTTTCCCCTCCTCATCCAAAAGTGATTGTATAGTGTTTCTAGGCCTAGCTAATTTCTGAAAAAAATACCTGGAACATCTTTCATTATTCTCGATGTGGTGGACACGCAATAGAAGACCTTTGGTAGCCTCAGCAGAGAGTCCCATCATCTCCTTCTTGAGCTTAGCTATCTCCTCTGCCATATCAAACCCCGAATGAGCCATTACATATAGACGCTGCAACTTTGCAAGCTTACTTTTGCAGGTTAAGCGTTTTTTCATTGCTCTTCTTTTACCTTCATTTATAAAAAACATCTTAGCCCTATTTTTCAGATCTTCCCACCAATCTCCCACAGAATTAAATGTGAATTGTAATGAGGACCATAATTTTAATTTTACCCTGAACCTATCTACCACTTTAGGATCTTGGAGCAAAGACACATTCAGTTTCCAGGGACTACTACTTGTTTTACCTTTATCATTGAGAACTAGAGTACATTCCACTTTTGAGTGGTCACTAAAGAACACTGGTTTGACTGAAGCATTAGAAACCTCCAAACCTTTCGATGTAAACAGAAAGTCAATACGTGAATAAGTTGTCCCATTTGACCAAGTATAACCAGGTATATCAGGGTTTTTTTCCCGAAAGGTGTCTCTTAGTTTAAAGTCCTGGATTAAATTCTTCAGAGCCTCTGAACTTGAATCCAGCCTGACCGTGGTAGAGGTCATTCTGTCTTTTTTATCAGTGAGGCAGTTGAAATCCCCACCCAGGATAACTTCTCTTTCACATAAAAGGAGTGGTTGTATGGCTTTCAGGGTCTCTAGGCGATCACTGAGATCAGCAGGACAGTAAACATTTATTATTCTAAATCTGAATTGCTGCCATTCAATATCAATGCAAAGCAGCAGTCCATCTACTATACGTTGCACCCTCTGTATGATGAAATCATGCCCCTTAAATAGTATCGCAACCCCTGATGACCTGTTTTTATTATCTCCAGACCAGACAGATTGGCCAAAACTCCATCTATCTTCAAATACCTTGTAATTGTCCCTGTAACTGATGTTGCATTCTTGAAGTAAAAAAAATGTTATTTTTCTCACCATGCAAGAATGTGAAAGCAGACTGACATTTCACAGGGTCATTAAGGCCTCTAGTGTTGAGGGGTGCAATAGAGAGGATGGGCATAAGGAGAGTGGAGGTAATCAGGAGCTATACTGTGTGGTCGCTTTTGCCTTCTTAGGCTTTTTGGGCTTAACCACTGTCTCAGCATTGTACATTTCTTTAATTTGGGTAGCAGAAGTGAAAGCCTCAACTTTGTCAGCTTCAAGAAAGGGGGTGCATGTGGAAAGGGAAGATGGCCATTTATTTATAGAAAAATCTGGGATCATAAGAAGAGATGGTTCACCTGATGCGGGTGACTCCAATGGGCGTTTCTTGGACTGACTAGATGAATCTTCTGGCGGGCTCTCAAACAATGGAATTGAAGAAGGTGGGGCTTCTGCAGCTTCCAAGAGCAGATTTCCTCTCTCAGTTGGCATTTCAGGGTCTGGTATTATAGCGGGTTTCTAACATATTACCCGCCTCCTGGAGAGACACTGGAGACTTCTGACGCTGGGTGCTTTGTGCTGAGTTGGGGGTCGAGGCAGTCTGTTGAGCAGTTTGATGGTTGCTGATTGGGGCCGTGGAATCGTTGGTGTCATTGGAGGCTTCGTCAGCAGGTAGAGGCTCAGCACTCCAATCCAACACTGGCTCTTGGCTGATGGGGTCCTCTTTGTGATCTTGAAGTGGAACTTCATCAGGCTGCTGGGAATCGGGAGCTGCTAAATCAGGCCATGGGGGTGAAGAAGGAACCTGACTGGAAGGTTGTTCATTTGTAGGTCTTTGGCTCATAGACTGAGGGGTTATAACAGTAGACAGCTTCACCCGATTGGAATATGCCTGCAGACAGTCTTTGAATCTATGATTTGCAGAAGAACATAGATTACATTTCAGTGGCTGTGGGGACCGGTCTGCATTGTGGTCAGTGGCTTGACATTTCCAGCAGTTGTTACTGGTACAGGCAGCGACCAGATGGTCAAGGCTACCACACTTCCTGCACTGCTTTGGTTGCCCTGCACTGCTTTGGTTGCCCAGGATAGAATACAAAGCCCTCTGATCTTCTCAGCCGCACCTGGAAGCGTCTGGTGCCTGTTTTAACCCCATCAATGTCTGTCAACTTTTTTCCATGAGTTACATCACAATAGCTTGACAACCATGTCCATACATCTTGATTCCTGACCTTTTCAGAAAGGATCATCACATGGATTGTCTTCTGGTCTCTTTCTGCCAGTGACGTCAGGGAAATGTTCTTGAAGTTTGGCGCAGATTTCTTCTTCTCCTCAAACCTCTGCAGACAGCATTCAAAGTTCTGTTCTGTTGTAAAAACAACTTCAAACACCTTCTTGCCTGGAAAAGCGAAGATGTAGTCCAGCTGGTTAGTAGAAAACCGGAGATCTTTCTGGAGAATTTGCCTGCTGAACTGAAGTCGATCCATTTCAAGGTCTTCATGTAGGTTGAATCTCACCGCATTTCTCCAGTTCTGTTGTAACAAAGAAGACGCAGCTGGAACATTGGAAGCCATTGTTGCCCTGGGTGAACCACCTTCTTGATCATGGTATCTCCCCTGCCAGGTAAGTATCTGGAGTATCTAGTCTCTCTTGTGTTCTGCTCAGATGGCAATAAAACAAAGGCCTCCAAGGACAACACAGGTATTTAAGCTAAATTTGGTGGGCGTGGCCAAAAAGGTGTTAACCAGTACAATTAAGCATTGTCATGTTCTAATAATAAAGCAGAACACTCACGTTTAACTACCCTATGTACAGAAAAAAAATCCTGTTTCCTTCAAAATACGACACAAATAAACTGACACAACACAAAGCTGTGATGCAGATGCAATTTTATTTAGTGGTAAAAAAAAACACTATTTTAACCACAATATGCACACAATAAACAACAATAACAACTACTTGTGACTACAAAAATGGCACATAAATTTCAAAAACAAAAACAGCCGCTGCTTGCCCCCAAAACTCAGATGCAAACTGTCCTTTATGTACAAATTGCCAAGAATCTTCCCTACTGATAAAAACATGATTTTCGTACACTTAAACACAAAGTTGGCATTTAATGTACAACACTGTTCCAACAAGATTTGCACTCTTTTACCAAAGTCAAAGTGGTAAAATTTTTCCTGCATACATTTTAGCCGTTTAATCTATTTTACCCATCACATACGCACTCAGATGAATAAATGCCCTAGCTGTCTTACTAACTTAGCAACTAAACATACACTTGTTCTGTGTCCATGAACGCAACTTTACTTTTTTCTTTTTTTCCCGTTATTTTGACCTGTGTTTTTCTTTCACATAACAACTTGCAAAAAGTAAAAACATTACTTTTTAAAAAATATTCCTCTGTGCTTCATTGTTTCACAAAACAACATTCATCTGTGTTTGTGCAGACTGGTTCTCTATTCAAATGGGTATCAGCTAATTGAAAAGGCCACTGACTCTCTTCAGGTGATCAGCTTTAATAGGAGGTACAGAGGTGAAAACATGTACAGCTGATATCAATTTGACTAACATACCAACTTAAAGATCTGTTAGTATGACACACCTATGGTCCATTAACTGCAGACAAGAATGTTCGCTGTAATGCTAATGATGTGGATGTGTTTGCCAACTTACCATGACAACAAGCAGATGTTTGTGACACACTCTCTTTTTCACTGATTTCACCTATTACAAAGTGACACTATAAATCCTCCTTTGTCACCTGGACACAAAGTCACCAGACTCCTTTAAAAAATCTCACAGTTTTATCACTTGTTAAGTTGTAAAACATTATAAACTTTTTTAAACACCATCCACAACATAATTAATAATTTGTGCATTATTGTAAATTCGGCAAATGTAATACATTAAGACAGGGGTTCTCCTGATGTTTAATTACAGAAAGTGTATGAAATCCATGACCAAAATACTCATACATTCTGTCATTATGTTACTTATGGATGGAATTATAGTGAAAATTCCCCTTTTTTCTGGGGACCCCTGGAACTCCCTCAAGGACCCCGGGGGTCCCCGGACCCCAATTTGAGAACCACTGCATCGAGATACTTCTCTAAAAAAACATTGTCTACCTGTCTACTAGTGTAGGCTACTCTGTGTATACATAAATGATATTCCCTGCTGCCAGTAGGTGGCACTATGCCTATGACTCAATATTGACACGTAGATGTATTCAGGCCGGGACTCTTATCGAGCATGAGAAATTTGAATGATATACATTCGAGTTACAACAACTTCATGTTTCATGGCGAAACATGCAAATTTACCAGCACGCCACATCAAGGTAACCTGGCACATCAGATGGTTTGTTCCAGAGAACCAGTTCCAGAGAAGTCGTCCTTGGAAAGTGTTTGGAAAAGGGCACTTTCAAAACATACTTGGCAGGTCACTCAATTTTGACCAAAATTGTAGTTACTGCAGTTTGGCTTTGTAGGGTAGTATAGGTACATATCAATCGTAATATATTAAACAATAATAAACAACTAAACAACTATTCATAGCTGTGGTTATGGTTTGGAAGAAAATATTAAATAAACAGAGGTAAGATCAGTTTGTCAGCATATATAGTAAGTAGCCTGTAAAGATGTTGCTGATGTTTATGTTTGTTAGAGTTTAACATCACTTCATCAACTTTGAACTTTCTAATTGCACATAAGTGAGAAAGTCTCCCTTTCCTCTGACCATGGGTACCTGTCGGGGAAAAAATGCTTTGGTGTAAATATTGTGAATGATGTAAACGTTACAAATATTACCTGAAGATGGGTCTCTTCCTCAAAGGTTGTCAGTTGGTGATGCAATAGTGCAAAATATGCTTCAGCAGAAATGGTAAATGTAAAATGTGGAGATGTCAGCTCGAGTTCAGCTACTCAACTCAAGTAAAAACATGAGTTCAAACTTAACCTAGTTTCCAAGCTATTGACTTCTCCAATAACCTATTTTATCAGTCAACCAAAGATGTTGCAGCTTTAAATAAGCACTTCTCAACTGGTCTGTCGTAGGGCTGCCAACAATGATTATTTTCATTATCAGTCAATCTGCCAATTATGTCCTCGATTAACTAAATTAAATAATCGTTTGCTCTATAAAATGGCAGAAAATAGTGAAACATGACCGTTACAATTTCCCAGAGTCAAAGGTGGCGTCTTCAGATGTCTGTTTTTTCTCTGACCAAAAGTCCAAAACCGCAAGATATTCAGTTTATCATGTGTGACAAAGAAAAGCATGAAATCATCACATTTAAGAAGTTGAAAATGGCAAAATGACTACTAAACATTTCTTTTTGTGCCATATCACCTAGAGTAAAACTGAAACTGAAGTTGGCAGGAATTTTCTGTCACAGTTTCCTCCTGCTAACGCGTGGAATAACAAGATCAAAGACTTCCCCGTATACCTACACACCACAAACATTTTGTGATGTTGCAACAGCAAAGCAGAGGTGTTACTAATACTAATAATTACATTAATAATAGCTGCATGCTGACTCACTGTTACATTCTGTAATGGATTGGGGTCATCAATTCCTGTGATTTCATACATTACATTCAAAATGTCGGGTGTGAAAACGGTCTCTAAGCATGTCAGTTTCAAAGCAGGCTGCTAAACCCAATGTCAGGGCCAAGCTATCATAAACTATACTTCATAAACTTTTTATATGAGCTTTCACATTAAAATGATAGTATTTGGGTATTAGATGTCTTTCTTTCTTTCTTTCTTTCTGTTCTTACACATTAGAATTTATGTGTAAGAACAGAAATTTGTTGCTGCAATTATTGATGACAGCTTTGCTGATAAGGGATCAATAGGTAATTTCTTAGTAATAGATGCCCATAGTGGAACATTTGATAGTAAGATAGCCTGCACATCATGTTCTAGTCCTTATTTGGTGTCTTCCTCTTCTGACGTGTCTACATTTTGTGGTCTCTGAGTGTCAGCATTTCTTGTCAATATAAGCAGCAACACTTTGAGTGTGGAGAGTATTCAACTTTTCTGCTCAACCTGACAGTGCTGGCTCACGGTCTCTTCCAAAGACATGAAGAACGTTAGTATTCAGAGTCTCTCACTGATGATGTTGATTGCAATAGTCTATGCAGCACCAACACCAACCCCAACCCCATCTCCTGAAGATCTGCTGAGAGACATTCGACAGGAGTTGAAAGTACAAATACATAATGGAACGGTAAGAAAACTACAAAACTACATGTGGTTTGTTTGCTTGTTTGTTTTATAATAATTGTTAATAATTGTTCTTATCTTGTCATTGAAGCAGGAGGATATATACGTGCCAGACATATCATCATCATCATCATGTGGGGTACGTTGGAAACATTTTACAATTATTGTGATTATTGTACACAGTGGTCTTTGACATCTGTCAGACATTTCAGAAGTAATTTCCACACTTTACATGGAACGTGTGAAGATAACGATTTGGTTGCTGTTGCTAATTGTGACTTTGTCTTTACAGGACAGTTTCTTCTGTTTAGCAGAGAAGGCTCTGAAAGGCACTACTTTAGACAGACTCACTCGTAATTTGCATCAGTACAACAGGAAGGTAAAGATGAATTCATTGTTATTGAACATGCTTTTTAGTCCCTTCTAAAACCAAAATTTAAAAACAAATCAAACATCTTGCTGTGACCCTAAAAGGCATTTGTTGTAACAATAACAATGCTCTTGAACGTTCATCATTTTCTGTACCATTTCAGTTCTGTGTTCAGCTAAATCTTTGTGCACTTTGAATTAAAATTGTCAAAATGATTTTTTTTCAGACAGGAAAAACCACCTGTTCCCTGGACAAGAACAAAAAAATTCGTCTACATGATCTGCTGCCCGAGATCAAGAAATGTGTAAATCACGAGTTGCACAAAAACAAGTGATCACAGGAATTATTAGGAGTGATTGTATTATTTAAGTAACAAATGTAATATACATAAGTTATATTTATTTATTGTAAAATGTCATATTTATTTTCTCACATATCCTATTTTTGTAATATTTAAATTTATACATCAATAAATTATAATGCAACAGTGGTTTATTGTGAAAGTCTTACTTTCTTCTGGCATATAATGTACTATTTATCAATATATACTGTATATAATATTTAGCAATCCATCCTTATCATTCAAGTGAAACTGTTCTCACCCAGTAACAGCTGTTTTACACTGAAGACTTTTGAACATGAGGCAACTTTTTAAGACACCAATTACTTACTGAGGTTACAGATGCTCCAGCTGTAGGATCTGTCCTTAAGTGAACTTTTCAAATCACCAGTAAATAGTTTAGGAATATCACAATTTAACAGTGAAACACAGAACAAAAGAGCAACAAGAATGTGAGATAAAAACATGTAAAACAATTTAATAAAATATTCCAGGGGTTTGGTGGGTGTAAACATTTGACATACATTATGATACAAAAAAGTCAGTTTTATCTCCACTACAGAACAGATTTCTAATTTATGCTTAATTAACAGTGACAATGAAATAGGTTTGCATGCTCCATTCACAAAACACTTTGTGGAACTCTTCAAGTGGATTAGTGTTTCTATCTGTTCAGGCTGTTCAGTCATTAGGCAGCTAAATACCATGCTGGCTTTTTGTGAAGACATCACACATGAAATAAAAGGTGGGACTATGATTCACTCTCAACTGTGTGTGTGTGTGTGTGCATGTGTGTGCGTGTATGTGTGTGTGTGTGTGTGTGTGTGTGTGCATGTATGTGTTCTGTAACGTTCTCTGCAGGCAGGATGAGACACACTGAGAACGACTGAACGACATATAAAACAATTTGCTTTGATGGTGATAATCTCTGATCCAGAGCATAACATGTAGCTCTTCAAATCCCATAATTACAAAGAAACTTTTTAAAAAAGACATACTAAAACTGTGATGGAAAGGGGAGTACCTTTAAAGACTAATAAATGTGGCTAAAAACATCAGAGAGGCAGAGTTCAAAAGTAGTGCAAGAGACAGGGGGGCACCGTCCCCCCAGCTACCACATTATACTGCTGTAGAAAATAATAATAGTCATACTGCTGCAGAAACCATTATGTTACTGTAGAAAATCACAGTAACCATTATAATACTGTAGAAAATCACCGTAATATTCATACTACTGCAGAAACTATTATGTTGCTGTAGTTAAAGTAGCAGCTTTCCCTTTTGGAAAGGAAATTATTTGAATATTATTTTGTAATAGTTTCGAATAAAACCCTCAAATTCACGGTGCAGATTAAATCATTTCAACATTAGTTTGCAATAATTATTTTTTTTCATATTGTAATGAGGATTGATAGTTCAGACTGTAACTGTAGCTGGTTGGGAGTAGGTGACCACTGCAGTGCATCAGCAAGAAAGCAGGGATGTTCCAATGCTATCTTCAATAGTGTTTATTAATAACAACAGGTAGGTGTGCATGTGTGGTTCTACAAGAAAAACAAGAATAAAAAAACAACATTCACACACAAGCACAACAACAGTGCTGACAGGAATCAGTGCTAATGCTAACAAATCCTACTCGCATACCTCATAACTCTATAAGACTCAACCTAGAAGGTAAATGTATATAAGGCCACATACACTTTAGCCTAAACCCACTGCCCTCATAAGGCACTTCAATAATGATCATGACATCACTGTGAATCCTCACATGTACAGAGTGACATCCAGAGTACAGACATGAGCATATGTGAGCGCTTACATTTCCACCACTGCAGTAACCGCCCCTCATTTACCATTACTGTAGCAAGTGTTAGCATGCGGCTAGTGGACTTCATGCTAATATCTTTGATCTCAATTTAACATACACACAGCCAATATAAACTCAAGGCACAGAAAGATATACGTTACACAATTCTACTTACATGTTTCTGAACGCACACGTGTATGGACGGCTTGTGACTGGCGAACTATTTACGATATATCCAGATGCAGTTTCTCGCTCATCCACTCTCCACCACAAAGTACTGCTAAAGAAACATAACAGCCAGCACATTCAGGTGTTTGCAGGCGAACTAATAACAAGGGCGCTGACTGGCTGATCCCTGCCAACCACCAACAACAAAGGAGCTGATTGGTTGATCCTACTACCCAACTGAGTGACTAAACTACTATAATACACAAATGAACAAGTCCTTCATCACACATATGAATTCAGATACTTCAAGATGGGCTTGTTTCTTCATGCTTCTGCAGGCTGTTACTTTCAGTTTTTAAATTTGTCTCATGTTTATCAGGTCATGAAAGGCTGTCTGTGAAATGCATCACATGAATTTGAACTGTGTCACTGTCAGTCTAGGCGCCAAAGTTCTTCACTGCAGCCGGTTTGGGACTTGACAGCTTTTTGGATTAATTTATGTTTTTTATAACATTGTCAGACCATATTTTAATTAAAAACTTGGTCTCCTCCTCTCCACCTCTCTTTATACATCCATCCTCTCCCCATGTGCTGCTGCGGCTTATCTTTCCTTTTTCCAGTTCTGACGATAGCCTGCTGGGACTTCCTGTAATTGATCCGAAGGTCTGAACCATCAAAAAAATGTTTTCACACTAGAAACGAACTGAACCATGGTTCAGTTTGATCCAGACCGAGACCACCTCTTTTAGTCAGACCAAGGTTCGACTGTTTGGTCTGGACTACAGTCCAGGGGTGGTTTCACACCTGTAATTTTGGTTCGGATCAAACTGAAAAGTCTGAAAGTCTGGACCAAGCAAGGTAGGTGCGAGAGGGCCCTAAGTTCCTTAGTTTTCACAGAGAAAACGGTACTTGAAGGTAATAGAATTGTTGTCATTTCAGTGTTTGATTACTCATCAGGAAAACCTGAACCTGAGATCCTGTGTACGACCAAATGGGTGATGCTGATGAAGACCTGACTTCACCACCACCTTGGCTGTGTTCAAAAGGTATTTTACATCACATCACATTTCCTTTACATTCTTTTTGCTTGCATTTTTCCTATGGATGCTAAGATTAATATTAAGATGTCTTTAAAAGTTTCTTAGCATAGGTATTTAAAATCTTACTTCTATGTTTGACAGTCTTAGAAATGCATGTTTTCATCATAGCTTCGCTATTACAAGGACAGTAATGGTAAAACATTTTTGTTTTTCTGTCATATACAGTAGCTGTCATTCAATTTGCTGAAGAACACAAAGCAGCAGCGGAGGATCAAAGTGAAATCCCCCGACTCCTGACCTACAAGGATCCACAGCCCTTTTGGCCCAGTGGACTTGTGATGCAAAGTGGACTGAGGTGGGCTTTCGGACTCTTTACAAACAAGTGCACATGCACAAACACCATTTTGAAGACTCTATGGAAACCTGCGACAGTTGAATATGCATGTTTAGATTACCCAAGAATGTTTTGTTTCAAGGAAATTCCAGTGTCTAGTATTGTTATGGAAGTAGAGGTAGGTGGAAGAAGGCCCATAGATTTCTGTAAACATGGTATGCACAATCCCTGCACGCAATGAAAATAAGTAATATGTAAAATGTATAGTAAATGTAGTAAATACGTTTGTTCCTGTTCAACAGTTAATAATAAATAATTGTCATTTAAAGAGTTAGTTTTGTACTCGTTTACTGAAATTTAAGTGTGGTTTGAAAGTTTACAGCATTACATGAATAACCATAATCTAATTTAGTGCAAAATGTCTGGTACTGTAATCCAATACACAGTGACATAAAATTGCTGTATTTTATTTTACAGTTGTGTACAACTACAGTAAGTGTAGATACAGTATAATTATATTGGTGTTTCATTTTACAGCTACAATATTGCTACTGTAAATAAAAACACAGTAAAGTTACTATAATTCGTTATACAGTAAGTTTGCTATGTTTATATTTACAGTAACTAACTGGCAGCAATTGACCAGAAACTTACTGTAAAATAAATGACAGTAAGTTACTTGTCAATTGCTGCCATTTACAGTAAAAATCACAGTTTCTTACAGTGTATAGCTGTTTTACTCACTTAACAATAAAGCATACACTCATTCTGTGCCCATGTACACACCATTACTTTTTTCTTTCTTTTTTTCAGTCTGCACAAACACATTCATCTGTGCAAAACCCTCCACCCTCCCCTCTTCCACCTCTCCGGCCCTCCACGACGCTGTGACGATCATCCAGCTGCTCGGCTATGCTAGCCGGAAAAAGCTCCGCGCTGAGCCCGTGCACGAGCGCTGTTAGGCGTGATGTTGTGATGTTATTTATTGGACCACCTAGCACAGCTCGTCTGTCCGGTTAATGGTGACGCGGCTAGCGGCGTTATCTCCTCACTGAAGAGGGATAATGCTTCTCGTTATCGTCCAAGACAGCTTTGCTGCCAAGAGAGTGAGTGAGCTGTGCACCCTGTCGGTTCACCCCAGCTGTTTGCTGCTTCGTGGTGACCTCAGCGGTGCTACTTTTGTTCCCAAGAACATAAGGAGTTCATTTAGGTCGAGAACTATTCAGCTAGAGGCATTTTGTCCTCCGCCGTATGGGCACGTCAGGGAGGCGAAGTTGCATTACAGTGCCCAGTACGTGCGTTGGCATGTTATGTTGAACACACAGCCCCCTTTTCGGCGCACTGAACAGCTTCTATCCCAGAAGTGCCCAGCTGGTTGGCTTTGTGAGTGCGTCTCCCAAGCCTGCTTGCCAATTTTATCAGTCAACCAAAGATGTTGCAGCTTTAATTAAGCACTTCTCAACTGGTCTGTCTTAGGGCTGCAACCGATGATTGTTTTCATTATCTGTTTTTTTTAATGAATCTGCCGATTATTTCCTTGATTCATTGATTAATTGTTTGGTCTATAAAATGGCAGAAAATAGTAAAACATGACTGTTCCAATTTCCCAGAGTCAAAGGTGGCGTCTTCAGATGTCTTGTTTTCTCTCACCAACAGTGAGTGGGGAAAAGGACAGATAAGTTTTTGCAGATTATATTTAAAGATTACTTGAGATACTGTTGCTTGCTACATTGACTCTCATAGAAACTAAGTTTAAAAGTGAGCTGAAACTCTGAGCAACAGTTGACTTTCTTTATGTTGTTACATGCAGCCTTAATATGCAGGCCACTCTGCTTGACAGATCTATTGGTGCATGTTTATGTCAACAGCAATTTATGGTTCTAGTCTTTATGATAAAGGTTCCTAGGTTGGCCATGTAATGTATTCGCTGTGTTTGCTCAGTATGACTTGTGCACTTTAAGTTATATTTATGTAATTCTGAGGCAGTTTGATTTATGACAGCTTATATGTTAAGGATTGTGCATGATTACATTGTAGACTCTTATTTAACCCATGGATGAAGTTCTGTTTCTGATTTGTCCTCAGCCCAGAGGGGTGGACTACAAAGAAAGTTCAACATACCCAGGCTTTCTTTGTGTGAGCGGGCTCGACAAACCCTAAATTCACAATATGAGCTAATTGGTATCATGATAGTGGTTATTGACTTTCTTTCTTAACCCAGGCTTTCTGCTTCAGGCTCTGTGTGTTGTCACATAAAAGGGGACGTTTGATGCATCATTTGACTCTTCTTCCACACAAAATGGACCGATCGCGTGCCGTCTACTTCAGTCAGGAGGAACGGGTCATTAAAATGGAGAGCTATTAGAATATAAAGACATTATCACAGCAAAAAGCAACACTGTTGCTGCAAATAAGGCAAGAATAAATTTGTTAGTTAATATATTTATTTTACCACCCAATGCCCTTTCAATGCCTCCCACATTCAGAGTCCTTAAGCTTTAAACTTGATGCAGCAGATTTAAACATTATACTCAAGTGCATTTAGGTCTGACTAAGTGGAAATCATTTTAGTTTTTGGCCAAATCAAAGTGAAATTAATTTTCTAGATTGAATATTATCTGTGATAAATATCAATAGCCTAATCAATTTTATTGATTAGTATTTAAATATTAAGTATTTTTTCATTAGTTTATCTTTTTTTGAAATACAGTTCAATATATTTTAACAAAATCCCATTCCACAAGTAACCCTAACCTATTACACCATTACAAATTTACAATATGACATATCAAAACAATGGTAAGTATGATAAAAGACTAATCAATTTACTAATCAGTGTTCTAATAGCTGCAGTACCAGCAGTGTTAAACGGACTTGGCAGCAAATCAGGACATCCTCCAAAGTGGTATGTAGTTGCTGTGCCTTGATCATTCTTTTAGTATATGGATGATATGCTGTGTAAAATTTAAAGTGTTAATATTACCTTAAGCAAACAGTGGAAAAGAATGAAAAGAGGAAATCTGGAGGGCGGCCAACGCCACCAGACTTCACAATTTCAGAGGAGCTGGCCCTCTCTAACAATCAAGGTCAGCCAATAATGCAGGGGAATAAAGGGGTTGTCACATCTGACCCTGGTGCTGGCAGCTCCCAGCAACATTATCATATGGTGACGTTGTTGACCCAATTATGCCTAATCTATCGATGATATGCTTATGGTAGTCTGCACATAGGCTTAACTGCTTCAGGTGAACTCAAAAATTTTAATTAAGTAGCTTCACTTGCTGATTTATTTCACAGGAAGAGGAAAATGTACAACACTCCCCTCAGCCTGTGGCCTCCACCTCTCTCACGATTTTGTGAAACACTTCTTTTACAGTCAGTGTGGGGAAATGGCCAGGGAACACTACAAACATATTCAGGAGTTCAGTGAAACCAAGTACAACCTTGCGAATAACAGTATTCTTGTAACATTATGCACATAGCTTACAGCTTTTTTTGTAGCATTACCAACATACAGCTCCAGTAGTTTGCATATATAATGTATTCCCTCAGCTGAGAATCATGATGCCATTTCCTAAGGAGGTGGTTAGTGAAAGGGCGGCACTTTTTATAGCCAATTGAAAATCCTGGCTTTAGGTTCCACATACCTCGCTAACCCACTAATCTCGCTTTGTAGTACACCCCTCACAGCAGCTATTGCTTTTTGTGTTTTTTCTAGTTTTTCCCAGCCTGCTTTTCCCTCCACACCTGCCCTGCATTCAGTCTCGTTAGCCCTGCCCTGCTCCCTGTGTCTTCCCCAGCCAATCAGCTCCCAGCCTCCCAGTTTTGTTGGATCCCATGTTCAGTTTGCTCTGCTTTGTTTTGCTGTTTGGTCCGTTCAGTTTAGTTCAGTTTCACTTTGCCTGCACCCGAGCCTAAAATAAATATGTTATTCTTCAGCCTAGCTCTGCCTGCAGTCTCCTGCATTTGGGTCCACCTGCTCCACGACACATAACACCCGAAGATATTCAGTTTATTAACATGCATGACATGACAAAAAGCACGAAATCATCACATTTGAGAAGTTGAAAACAGCAAACCTTTGGCATTTATGCTTAAAAAGTGACTAAAACGATGAAGTGGTTATAAAAATAGTTGCTAGTTAATTTTCTGGCAAAGGACTGACCGATTTATTGACTAACCATTGCAGCTGTAGTCTGTCTTTAAAATGATTGGCATGATTGCTGGCATCATTAAGTAACGTTTTTTCTTTAAATTATTTAAAGTAACATTTCAAGTATTTTACGGTGTATTTAAATAATATCTCTTTTTTTGTTGAACTAGTTTCCATGATCAAGAATGAATCTACACGATTAATATTTGATTTGTTTTTATTTTAATAATAACACAGTTCTTAAGTATAACACGTAGAGTAAAACTGAAACTGAAGTTAGCAGGAATTTTTTTGTGTCAGTCACAGTTTCCTCTTGCTAATGCGTAGAATAACAAGTTCAAAGCTTGACTCAAAATATCCCCCATGTACCTACACACCAGAGACATGTTGTAGACAACAGCAGATTTGCTGTTGCAACATTGTTACTAATACTAATAATTACATTAAATATAGCCGTAAGCGGCAATGAACAGGGTCCAAGCACAAAAGGTAGTCTTCGACTTAATATGACCTTCAGAAGAATTTGAAAACATACCACATGCATAAATTGCCACATGGTTAGCAATTTTGAATTGTCCACCTGGGGATTCAATCCCTGGACCTTTGTATTCCCAGAGAAGGTGACTGCGCCACTAGGGAGACATGGTTTCCATACACCTTCCTACAACTTGAGGCAATGATATCATAGGTGCTAAACTGGGGTATTTTTGTCTGTTTAAACTTAAAATGCTTACATTAGGGAAAATGTTGTTGAGAAAATTCTGAGAAAAATCACACATCATTCTGCTGGTTTGGGGTGTCAGCCATCTAAAGAATGCCTGTGTCAGTTTTGGTAGCATATGAATGAAGACTTGTAGAGATATAGATGTTAATTGATTTTGCATACTTAAAAATATAGTGGCAGACTTCTGAATTGACCATAGGTTGCAGTGAGACAAACGTTTGTCACCAGTCAGTGGTTGTGCTGAAAAAAATTCAGCTCTGTAGGACGTACGGGTGATTTATTTTGATTTTTTGAAGTTTGGAATGTGAAATATCCAGAAATTTAGATTTCTTGTAAAGAGCCACGCCACACTTTGAACAATCACTACAAATTTTATGCATCGACTGACACATGAACACAGATTGAATTTCGTATGAATGCATTAAGCTGTTAATGTGATAGAAACTTTTAGCATTTGTGGTGCCCTCTAGTGGCAGAATATCCAGGGACTGCGTAGCGAAGCTCGAACCTAGCATCCGAACACATGTACCAAGTTTGATTAAAATCGCTTAAGGCAATTTTGATTTATAAGCATTTAAGTAAAATTAAACTTAAAGACACGGGTCTAAAAATGTATCATTTCAAAACGGATTGACCTATTGAAATTTCCTTGATAACTTTTGATCAGCGACGTCCGTAGATGATACTGACAAAGTTTCAGGACGATTGGCCCAACGGTTTCTGACGAGTTCTCGAAAATAGATTTTTGAGGAAATTAAGATAAAGTTGCAAAATTTGACATTTCTAGAGCAGAAAACCATTGGAGCAAAGATGCAGATGAATTGAGAGATTAAAACGATGAAAACATTTTCACTCCAGACCAAGCCGGTTTCGAGATAATTGTGAAAACGTTAACTTGATTGTTACAGCGCCACCTTGAGGTCAATGAGTGTCATTTTATGTGACTGAGTAGTGGGTGGAATTTGAAACCCACCTGCCAATTTTGATGACTTTTGGTCTTACAGTATTTGCTGCACGAACACTTTTAGAGGAGAAAAATAAGAAGAAAGAAAGAAGGAAAAAGAAAGAATAATGAGAACAAGGCAATAGGGCTCCAGCAGCAAGCATATGCATCTATAATGGATTGGGGTCATTGCCGATTCCATCAATTCCTGTTTCCTCCAATGACAAGTCAAATTGTTTTAATGACTTTTTCACATTAAAATGATAGTATTTGGTTATTAGATGTCTTTCTTTCTTTCTTTCTGTTCTTACACATTAGAATTTATGTGTAAGGACAGAAATTTGTTGCTGCAATTATTGATGACAGCTTTGCTGATAAGGGATCAACAGGTAATTTCTTAGTAATAGATGCACATAGTGGAACATTTGATAGTAAGTTAGCCTACACATCATGTTCTAGTCCTTATTTGGTGTCTTCCTCTTCTGACGTGTCTACATTTTGTGGTCTCTGAGTGTCAGCATTTCTTGTCAATATAAGCAGCAACACTTTGAGTGTGGAGAGTATTCAACTTTTCTGCTCAACCTGACAGTGCTGGCTCACGGTCTCTTCCAAAGACATGAAGAACGTTAGTATTCAGAGTCTCTCACTGATGATGCTGATTGCAATAGTCTATGCAGCACCAACCCCAACCCCATCTCCTGAACATCTGCTGAAAGTCATTCAAGAGGAGTTGAATGAACAAATACATAATGGAACGGTAAGAAAACTACAAAACTACATGTGATTTGTTTGCTTGTTTGTTTTATAATAATTGTTAATAATTGTTCTTATCTTGTCATTGAAGCAGAAGAATATATACGTGCCAGACATATCATCAACATCATGTGGGGTACGTTGGAAACATTTTACAATTATTGTGATTATTGTACACAGTGGTCTTTGACATCTGTCAGACATTTCAGAAGTAATTTCCACACTTTACATGGAACGTGTGAAGATAACGATTTGGTTGCTGTTGCTAATTGTGACTTTGTCTTTACAGGACAGTTTCTTCTGTTTAGCAGAGAAGGCTCTGAAAGGCACTACTTTAGACAGACTCACTCGTAATTTGCATCAGTACAACAGGAGGGTAAAGATGAATTCATTGTTATTGAACATGCTTTTTAGTCCCTTCTAAAACCAAAATTTAAAACAAATCAAACATCTTTCTGTTTGTTGTAACAATAACAATGCTCTTGAACGTTCATCATTTTCTGTACCATTTCAGTTCTGTGTTCAGCTAAATCTTTGTGCACTTTGAATTAAATTTTTCAAAATGATTTTTTCAGACAGGAAAAACCACCTGTTCCCTGGACACGAACAACAAAATTCGTCTACACAAACTGCTGCCCGAGATCAAGAAATGTGTAATTCACGAGTTGCACAAAAACAAGTGATCACTGGAATTATTAGGAGTGATTGTATTATTTAAGTAACAAATGTAATATACATGTTATATTTATTTATTGTAAAATGTCATATTTATTTTCTCACATATCCTATTTTTGTAATATTTAAATTTATACATCAATAAATTATAATACAACAGTGGTTTGTTGTGAAAGTCTTACTTTCTTCTGGCATATAATGTACTATTTATCAATATATACTGTATATAATATTTAGCAATCCATCCTTATCATTCAAGTGAAACTGTTCTCACCCAGTAACAGCTGTTTTACACTAAGGTTTACTTACTTACTGAGGTTACAGATGCTCCAGCTGTAGGATCTGTCCTCAAGTGAACTTTTCAAATCACCAGTAAATAGTTTAGGAATATCACAATTTAACAGTGAAACACAGAACGAAAGAGCAACAAGAATGTGAGATAGAACGTGTAAAATAATTTAATAAATAAAATATTCCAGGGGTTTGGTGGGTGTAAACATTTGACATACATTATGATACAAAAAAAATGTCAGTTTGCCTTCACTACAGAACATTGTAAGATTAAATTAGCTCACAAAAAGCTCATACTAGTGCATTATACTAAGGCATACAGTATGTATCTCAATATAAAGCAAAGTGTTCTGACATTTGAAAATGAAAGATGACTTGCTTAGATTAGCAAATGGCACTAACATACGAGCTGGCTGGCATGCATGGCCCTATGCTCCTGACCTAAAGGAAAAAGTACAAAGCGAACTTTCGAATTACATACTTGATACTACAAACTCTCTCCTGTTGCACCCCCCCCCCCCCCCCCCCAATCCGCCAATGATTTCTTGTCTTCTATGGGGAAGAAACTGAGGCTACAGCGTTTGCTCAGAGTATAATAATTTAATTTAAAGTGCACCCTTAATTAGAATTCACTTATAATGTATTCATTACAACTTGGACTGTTTTAATGTCACCAGTGAAATCAGTGCAACAGAAGTTGAGACATGACCTGTGTGTGTTCATCACAAATCACATAGTATGTAACAACACATAACAACTTTCAGAAGATATGGATCCAGTTTTAGTTAATGTTTACAATTCTATTTTCAACTTTCTGTAGCTTCTTTCAGGGTGTTGATCATTTTCACTATTAATGTTGCAAGTGAAATATGCTTATGGTAGATTTCCCCCTTAATGCTAGTGGTGCTGCTGCTGAAATGTGTTCCAAAGCAACATTAAAATGTTGGAGATCCTCAAAGAAGTCTTACACTATAATACAAATAACAAGTCCTCTTGGCCAAGAGGTCTTAATCCTCCCCGAACAACAGCTCCTTCACATTTAAAACCTTGTCAGCTATACAGTGTATTCAGATAACCTTTCAAATAATGTTCTGCAATAATTTTCTGGCTCAACTACTGAATTCTTTTCCTAAGGTAGCGTCAAAGTTGCAGTTAAATGAAGCTCTCCTCTACGGTGTCTTCACTGCAGAAGGGATTCGATCACAGCTTCTGGCTTTGCAGTTCTTTTCCTGTGTAGAGATGGGTGCATGATAAGGGTTATCAACGGCTTCAGGAAGCTTTCAGCCCTCTCAATTCTCAGAATAACAGTATATCATGATATACAGCAAATACCATTATGCAAACACTTCATTTCAAAATTCTAGCCTGATTTTGCAAATGCATCTGTCATTCCAAGATCTATATATACATTCATACATTTTTACTATT
The DNA here is from genome assembly GCA_038419695.1 of Scomberomorus guttatus. Classification (NCBI taxonomy): domain Eukaryota; kingdom Metazoa; phylum Chordata; class Actinopteri; order Scombriformes; family Scombridae; genus Scomberomorus; species Scomberomorus guttatus. The sequence goes on along the minus strand of CM076452.1, from coordinate 19,273,483 downwards.
ACTACACCGGTGAACAGTCTGTGGAAGAGGACATTTACAAGATTTTCCCCTGTGATAATGGCAGCTGAAGTGTCTTTGAAATTACACTGAAATCAACCATCTCTCTCATGTCATGTGATAACTGGCAGCGAGACCACATTTTGCGATTTCAACATGTAAGGTCATACAGAAGGTGTTTATGTGCTGTTGTAGCATTTTTTTCGGCGTGGAGATATTATGGTCCATGCATGCGAGTTATCCATGTGTTTGTCTGAGCTGATGGATGGTTGTTAGCTAGCCTGCTAAACTATTATTGTTGCAACTAAACAGCTAAATTGTGCAAGTTATTCGTCATCTTGCATTTTTGGCAGTTTCCAAACACCGGGTGCATTACCACCCTCTGGACTGGAGTAGTCCCCACCCAGATTTGCATGTAGCCAGGGAAAACAGAGAAATTCTTGGGTTACTACAAATTAAAGTGTATTTAATCACATCCAAATAGGAGACTCTTGAAATATAAACAGAGCCAAAGACTGATGGCTGAAAGCTTCTCTGAGAAAATACACTGTAGATACACTGGAGATTACCTTCGCCCAGTCTTGGGTCGGCCACTCTTGCTACTTTTAGAAGTCTTGGGCCTCTCTAGTTTCATCAGTGACTGCCGCATGCTCTCCTCTGTGTAGGCCAGATACACATGGGACAGGTCCACCTCAAATGGCTACAGGAGGCAGGGACAGAAGAAGAGAGAAGACAAAACATGGCATTGTGAAGTAAAATATCAGCAACATCAGTCATTACACAAAAACTGGAACAATAGAAACAAAAAACGTATAAAGAACTCACATCTTTTTCTTTTTTGTCTGGGGCAGGGGTCTGTTTTCTCATATTGTTGCCAGTGTATGCCACGCATTTCTTAAAGACACGAGATAAAGTAAAAAGACAGAAAGCAGTCCATAACTCAGAGTTGTCACCTTTAAATTGAAGTTAATCAAACCACAAACCAGTGTGTGTATGTGCGAGTCATGCAAAGTCAGCTCACCAGCTGCCATTCTCCAATGTCTTCATTCCAGTGCACGTAATTCTCTATCATCTCCTGCAAAGAAAACGTCAGAATCAGATAAAAGCTAGAAACAAGGACAGGTAATGTCACTGATGCAAAGCCCCCCCACGCCCCTGGCCTCAAACCAGATAATACCATCTATTTGCGGAGCTGTAGTGTCAATAGCTTTACAATAGAAATGTACTGATGTGCACCACCTACAGGCAAGTAACTGCCTCTGCAATTCAGACACCTGTTCCACCCGCAGGCAATGACTGTTACCAAAGCAGCCTTTTAGCCATGCTAGCTCTATGAATTAATTTGTTTATCCCTATCAGCCTCAACTGTAGTTTGTGCTTAGTGATAATTAGCAAATGCTTGCTAATGCCTTAAACTAAGATCAGTGTTAGTGTTTAGCTCAATGATAGGTATGTGAGGTTGTGAGTGACGTATAAGCTAGTTCCATGAGGTTCTTTGCATTGAAAAACAAACTAAGCATATTTTCCAACAGAAACATAATATTCAGTTCATTTAAAGTGATTGTCTATGGATCAACTGTATTAGTTGTTTGTCTGCCAGGAGCCTGTGTCTGGTAATTATATACAGAATAGTAAAAAAAAAAAAAAAAAGTTGTTTAAATGAAGTTATGTGGTGAGTCAGTGACAAAGGAAAAAGACAAAAAGCTTTTTTTTATTTTATGCCCTTTCTTGTGTGTGCACAGCTGTGACAGACAGACCTGGTATTCCTGTGGAATAAAGTTGTCTATGATGAGCATCTGGAGCCGGAGTTCCCGGCTCAGCTGACGGATGTTCTCCAGGAGGCCCTCGATCTCTCTGTGATGCTCTTGCTGCAGATCTGCCATCTAAAAGCACAACAACCACAATGGATCAATTTCCTTTCTTCCACCGATGAATCAAAACTAACTACACCTTAAAATGAAAGAAATATTCAGTGGGCTGTATGATTGTCCCTCACAAATTGCAGCATGCTATGCTTACTTCTGATTTGGCAGCCATCAGCATGGTCCATACTTTCTTCAGCTTCTTGGTCTTTCCTTGAGCCTCCTCCTGAAGGCTAGTGTACTTCTCTTCAATGTCCAGACGCTCTTGCTGTTTAGAGAGGGAGAGGGATCAGTAAAATAAGATAATCCTTTATTAATCCCACATTTGGGAAATCAGCAGTGTTACAGAAGCAAAGGGGATAGCACAAAGCAAGAAGCATCAATAAAAAAGCAACATATAGCAAAATAAGCAAACAAATTCAATGGTTGAATTCACATTATTGCACAATATAGGAAATATTTATTTTGCACAGTTTAGTATATGTTGATATATTTCACAAGTTAATTATCAGTTTTGGTGTGTGTGTGGTCTATTGGGAGGAGTGCTGATTGTAAAGTCTGACAGCGGCAGGAAGGAAGGGCCTGCGGTATCTAATTATAGTGATTATATAGAACGAAACTGTGGTCATGTGAAGCATCTACACAAATTGCTGAAGTAATGTCTAAAAAGTTATTTTGTCCATGTAATCCTGACCTTTGTAATACATCAAAGGCACAACAGTGTGTATTTACATGTATACAAAGAAAATGAGAGACTGAGTATATTATATCATATCTTCCACCCACAATGATGCAGCCATTTCACTGTAAATCAAATATTGAGATCGACACCTCATGTAAACTACCTGACATATCCTTTTAATTTAAAAAGTGACACTGTTCTCATTCAAACACATCTTATTGATTTATTTTGATCAATTGTTAATTCAGACATATTGACATCTTAGCAACCAAACACAGCATTAAGCATTTAACTCCAGGACGATCAGAAGAGATATTATTTGGGTACAATCTAAACCTTACTACAATTACAGTATAATAGTGATTGTATAGAGTTTTAAATATGATGTTCTGCAGATCGAACTGAAGTAAATGCCATGTGCTCTTACCTCTTTCTCCTCCAGCTCTCTCCGCAGCCGCTCTGCCCTCCTGCGGCGTTCTTCCAGTTCATTGTTGGACTCCTGCAAGAGCTTCTCCTGCTCCTCAGCCTTGGCCAAGAGGTCCACGCCACCTACGATCACCTTCTTCTCTAAGGCGGATAACTTCTCGAGCAAAAGGTGATGCTCCTGCCTAAGGGGGTTAAAGGTAGATGAGGGTATCAGACGAGAGGGTAATGATGAGTTTGCGGATGACCGAAATACAAAGTCTTTCTGTGGACTCACTGAGCTTTGAGCAGGTCCTTCTCCCTCTTCTCCAGCTCTGCTCTTGCCTTGTTCCGCTCCTCCTCCTCCATGTCCAGCTTTGCCTCCAGGGCCTTTCTTTCCTCTTCAATCTTTGCCTGCATCTCCACCATCTTGTCCGGGGAAACCTTCTTTCTCCCTGTAGAGAGACACACAGGGTACCATACAGTGCTTTTAACTGAAAATTTCATTTAAATGTACCTTCTCCAACTAACTACTTGTGTAGGTTAGAATGATTAAAATGCAGATTAATACATTTGATAATCAGCATTAGTATTATTTAACCTGTGCAGTTTTAGTTCATTAATATGCACTTGCTTTTTTACAAAAATATAATTTTTTTTTTTTTTTTTTTTTTAAAGGACCTTAATCCTAACAGCGAGTGCCAGCAAGATCCAGCTTCACAAAGTTTTTATTTACTAATGCACAGTATTAAATAATTATTGTTAGTGTAAGCAAAATTTGAAGGGAAACTATATCAAGTGTGAGATCTCCAAATGACACAGTGGTTATGTAGATGGTGAACACTCACAGATGGCATCCATATATGGACAGACAGACAAATGTTAGCAGGTTTTAAACGATAAACCTGTTTAACTATTAGTCAGATTTAGTGAAATAACTACCGAAATAACTACACGACTGCCATCTGGATAATTTATGTAAATAGAGACACCATTGCTACAGGACAGTAGGACCATGTAGATTCTTACACCAACCTCTTTCTTCTTGAATTAAGAGGTGTAAAGCAAGTCAGACAGGCGGCATTTGCACCAGGAGGAGGAGAGAGAGACAAAGAGCAACACATTACAGAGTGATCTTGAAAGTCTTATGACTCTACAGAGTGGAACACCATATACTGGAAGGACAAGGAGTGGGAGAAAGGCTGAACGACAAAGACAGAGAGTTTCTGTAATAAGAATAAGAGAGAGATGAAAAGACATGACGCAGAAAACAAACAAAAACAAAACTTCACATAATGAAACGTGGGTGAAGGCCTGTTTAGTATCTTTTGGTGACAAGGGTCACAGATTACACAAAGCCTGGAAGAGGTGTAAGCTGGGACTGAGGATATTAAATTGTCATGCAGAAACTGTCTATAATGTGGACACACTGCAGCCATTTAGGTCATGCGTGAAAAAAGGAGGAGAAAATGTACTTCTTCAGATGGCGTCAATCTTTTGGAAACAAACTAGGTTCCACAGAGCAACAATTTGAATTCTGTGCACAAAGCGTCAACACACAGTAATACAGGGATCTGTCCCGAGACATCCTTGTCAAAACTTCCACACCGGGAAACTTTGCAATCATTTTCATGTAAATCCAAACAATATTTGGTACATGAAAATACAGTAGTGTTGTCAGTAGTGGTGGGGGGATTTGGGCTCCGTGCCTACAGGAGTGGCAGAGAGTTACACGGGGAAAGTAAAAAGCCCCTTTCACACATGCACTGTGATCCATAAATGCAGAAATTCACTCTGGCAATTTGCCTATTCAGGACCTAAGAGAGCTCAAGTGTCAATTAAATTGAAAACTGAGATGGTTACAATGAAATTAGCAGCCATGCTGGAAAGAGATCACACGCCTCCCTCTACCTAGACTGCACAACCATCTAAAGTTGTAAATTTGAAAAACATTTTACTTACAATACACAGTCATATTTCATCTGCATTATAATTGGGTGACCTAGTTGTTAAGTTCTTGAACATTAACCACAATGTCTCCAGTTATTCCCCATCTCTCTCTTACCTCATTTCCTGTCATCCCTCGACTGTCTGTTCAATCAAGATATAAAATGCCCTCCAAAATAACACAAGAGATAAAGAAATCCTTCAAAAAAATTCCTGATCTGAGTCTGCACCAAAATGTAATCATTTCTTCCCGATATGTCCAAAATAACTTTTTGCCAAATACAACTAAAGGTTCTGCTAACAAACAAGAATTGATAGATAACCTCAACAAAGTTTAAAAACTAGGCTGATGTTAAGTACAATTTTATTTTTCATGCAGGCCTGCTGTGTTATAATGCACATCATGTCATGTTCCCTTCTTCAGACAGCTGTGCAATTTCACATTTTTTTTTACATGCATTTAACAAACAGACCACTTTAGAAAGGAAATACTCAAGTTGTAGAAGAGAAAAAAAATTCCCCCAGGAAACCCCCTGTAAAAAAATATACCACACAATAACATTGACTAAGTCACTCAAAATTTTTAACTTTAATTGATTCCAACTAAACAGAAAAACTTTAAGCCATAAACAGCATGATGCAAGACAAGCAGGAACTGAAAAGAGAGTCAACTTTACAACCCCCAGGATGCCCTACTTTTCCGTTTAAAAAAAAAAAAAACCAAGCAGTCAAAGCCAGACTGTCACAGTCAGCAGAATTATCTGTCTTATTTAATTTAGGATAACATTGATAAAGAACATCTCTCAAGGGGAGCTATAGGACACTTTGACAAATTTTCAGGATGCATGAGTTGGAGGCAACCCTTCACAAGCAATGCCTATGGTCAGCAATCAAGCCGTGGAGATAAAAAAAAAAAAAAAAAAAAAAAAGCATTCAGCTACAAAATATACTTCACAGCCTGCAGAGCGTGGGAACTGACAACATTCATTTTCTGCAACTTGATATTCTGCAGCAGTGTTTCCACCATGGTGAGAAGAAAATCTGCACTGGTCATGAGCAACCAAACTCAACATGAAATTTCATAGTATAAACACCGCCTTGCGTCAATATTAAACCGGCAAATTTACCGGTTCCATGTGTGAAAAGGGCTAAAGTTAGTGGGCATGTGGGCTGGTAGAGCAGAGGCTGCTCTGACTCACTAGTCTGAGGTTTGTCCCCAGTGGGCAGTGGTACTGAGGAGGAGCAGGCAAATTCTGAGCTATTGTTGCTGTTGCTACTGTCTGGAAGGGAAGCAGAGGAAGTAGCGTACCCTATGAAATCATTAAGTGAGAAACAGGTAGAGACGCAGAGGAAATCTAAGAAACATTAGTTAGCAGAGCTTAAAACAAAATATAAGTGCTTTACATAAGTCCTACAAATCAGGCAGCTGTGGGTGCACACATGCAAACAGCAGTTACAGCAGAGCACCATACTCACAGAAGCTGAATGGTTTGGTTGTTATTAATTGAGACTAACCAAATACTATAACACTGAAAAGAAGGATAATGAAAAACTGGAAATTATAAAAAGATACCAATATAAAAAAAAAAAACACCTGGGAACATGGCCACACAGGAACATCAGTTTCAACACTGCATCATAATTTGATCGCTATTTCTGCTTATTCATTTGTATTTCAACACATTCCACTTAAAAAAAACAGAGCAGAGTGGAAGGTGAGAATACCAGGGGAACTCCTAAATGACAACAGTGTTATGTCTGAGCAAGTCCGTTCACAAGGAGTGAACTTTAGCTAGATAATTATCCGAGCTACTGAATGCTGACTCATCACAATTTACCATACCGGTAGGTGATAGGAGCTGAAACTAGATATAGAGCAATGATCCAGATGTATATCAAACCATTTACCAAAATTGCATATTAAACCACAACATAACACTCCTCACAGGCTTATGAAGATTGCATCAGTAGAGATTTAGTTTTTTTCGCTGATGCATGCTCAATCTTTGTGCATTAATTGCAAATTCTTACCTCTTCTTCTCCTGTGGCCCTCTCCCCCCTCAATTGCTTCATCATCACCTTCATCCATCTCTTCTGATCCGCTGCCCTCCGAGCCAGAGATCTCCTCGCCTAGAATAGCACATTAAAAAGAAACATGCAGCAAAAAAAAAAAAAAAAAAAACAAACACTGTAATTCAAACAGCATGATTACTTTCCACTCTCTTCACAGCTGAACTGGAAAAGACTCGTTACCTTCCTCCAGTTTCTTCTTCAGCTCTTCAATCTCCTTCTGAAACTGGCGCAGTAAGGCATCCTTGGGGTCCTCATTGATTCTGGCTTTGTTCTTGATGTTTTTAGCCCTGTTAGCATAGCGCAGGGTACTGATGGTCTCATCATAGTTATAGTCTGCAGGGCCTATATTTGCACACTGGTGGGGAGAAATATGCCATTTAAAATGTGAGGCAGAAACTGCAATGTCATGGTCAAGTATGGCAAAAAGATTTTATGCTTGGAAACAGTCAATGTGCATTAACTGCTCGCTGAAATGGAACATTTGTTGCTAAAAGTTTAAACACAACAGTTTTTGTGCAACTCCAGCATACATGCTTCTACTGTGTCAAACATTCATTGTACCATCATGGTCTTGGAATTCCCTCCGAGCGAATCCTGCAGCAGACGGGTTAGTTTGGAGTTCCTGTAGGGCACGTGTGTGCTCTTGCCGTCCACCAAGGCGGAAATGACATTACCCAGTGTGGAGAGAGAGAGATTGATCTTGGTCGCTTCCTTTAAGCGCTGACCTGTGGCTCCAGTCTTGCCCTGTCTCTCTGAACCCTGTAGGGAGGGAGGGTGGCAGACAAATTGGTGGAGGTCAGATGGACTGCGAGCTAAAAGGCATCTACATGACCTTATTCTCTCTGAGGTACATTTCTATTTTTCCTCAGAACTCTCTGGCCGCAGATACATACTGCAAGATCAACCAGGTGAAGTTTTCCCATACGGACATGTTGGTTTCCATCCACACCCTTCTCACTGCACTCGATGGTGATGGTGAAGATGGCGTGAGAACGGGAGCTGTGTTCATTCATGTTTGTGGCTCCAACAGACCCTTAACACAGGGAAATAACATTTGACTAAACATGACCCATACGGGTTATTATGGCAACACACTTATAAACTTACATTGCTTAATAGATTCTGTTCATTTCAGGCATGCACTGGATTTATGCATATGCAAATAACAATTAACAGACTTTGTCTTATGTAAATCAATTACAATCCTGTATGTAAGACTGCAAAATTGCTAAAGCCTCTTCAAATGTTCATTTGTGTCTCTCACAGTGTGTAATGTGGTTTTACCATGTCGCACAGCTAAATTTCTCAGTGAAAATATAGGTCAATGTCTAAAATTGCAGGCACCCATTTTCTTCTCAATATTATCAGTTACTCTGCTCACGGTTTTTGTGGCCCAGTGTCATAATCCTGTCCATGTCGTCAGCATTGTTCACGACATAACCAGAGAGGTCTTTGATGTACACGCCAACGTCTGGTCTTTCTTTAACCTGTGATGAAAAAAAACAGACCTTCATCATGGAAAACTGCAGTAAGCGTCGACCATTCAATCCATGCAAATCTACTGAGCCACCTTTTGTAAGTTTCCATGACTGTAATGCTCTTCGTGACAGATCCCTCAAGACAGTTTTGTTTTTAATCACTGAACTCAATGATTTAGAGCAACAATTTTTTTTTTTTTTTTTTTTTACCTCTAGCCTCTGCATCTGGTCCTTGCCCAACAAGTCTCGCACTTCCTCATTGTAAATTTCCAGGTATGAAACACGAACCAAAAACCTGTGAAAGTTTAATATGTGTATGTACAGTCAGATGAATGCAGAAATGCACATTAGCAATCTAACCAGAATAATAAACTAACATTATCCAAAAACAATCCCATTCCTCTTCAAGGCAGAGATTAATTTTTTTTCCCATATACTTTGTATTTTTTTTTTTAAAATCACTTTCGGAGTGGTGCAGATACCATGTACGATTAGGCTGTTAAGTTTCTCAAGAAAACCAAGTGAGATTAAGTTATGTTGTTACTTGCAGGCTGATAAACAGAAGCCACAACCACAGGTCAATAACAGTAATACAGATAAAACTGTTGCTTCATATAAAACCAAGGTAGTACTGATTAAGCACTATCCATAAGTTGTTTTTTTTTTTTTTTTTTTACAAAAGGCTGCTTGTGGTGGAGTGTGCGTTTCAAAAATATAAACTATACCTTATTTACAAGTTGTACAAATAAATTGAAGTGATGATGTTTGGAGGTGGCTCAATTATTTTTAAACAACATTGTTTTTAATATTTACTAAGTGCTCTCTTACCTAGTGTCACCCTCTGCCTTGGCAATGTGACCAAAAATATGAGCAAAGGAGTTTGGGATTATCCCTCTGAGTTCTGGGACTGCTCTTACACCCTCCATGGTGAATGTTTTCCCTGTGCCAGTTTGCCCATATGCAAAAATGGTGCCTGAAAAGGACAACATATCATAAAAATCACATCATCAGCATCAGTATGGATTATAAAAATGATAGATAAAATACATAATAATCATTACTATTATTATTATATTATGATTAATAATGAAAACAATAATTCTAGTATGACTACAATCAAATGGGGATTAAAGCTAGATTTATAAGAGGCTAAAAAATGCATTTTTGTGTGCCTGATGTGTCTGTTGCGAATGGTTTATTAATAAAAATGACTATTGACTATGACTATAACTATTTCATATTAATTTTTTACCATTGTATCCCTCTAATACTGAGTCAATGATGGGGCGGGCTGTGAGATTGTAGACATCCAGCTGTTTGCTGTCTGGTCCAAACACGGTGTCAAAGGTGAAGGTCTTGGGAGGCTCGTGGGTAGTCTCCAGTTTGTTGACTGTTATGGTCCCACGGATCTCGTCCACCATGACGGCCTGTTTGTGGCCCATCATCTTCTCTTTCTGGTTAAGGGGCCGACATCTCACCACCACCTTAACATTATCACTGATCTCCGGCTTGTCATGTTTCTCAAGCTTATTGCTCTGCAAAAAAAAAAAAAAAAAAAAAACGCATACCGGATAAGACATAGTAATACTATGAAGTGAAAGCAGTACATATCAGACATGGTGTCAGTTTACAATCCCGGCCTATCTCTCAAGTCACAAGGTGGAATTCTCCGTGTGCCGAGAGCATTTCAATTTTCATTTTCAGAGAAATTATACACCTAAAGAATGAACTGTCTGCCTGCAGATCTTAGACATGATCCGACACTTTGTTCTTTTAAAAGCAAACTAAAGACCTTCCTTTTCAGTCGAGCATTTTCTTAAATAAACACACTGTATTTGTACAGTATGTTTGTATGTGTTTATATATGTATATGTATGCATGGATGTTTTTGTTTATAACCCCTTTTTTTTTTTGCTGTTGTTTTGTTTTTATGTAAAGCACTTTGATATGAGATGGTGCTGTACAATGTAGCCTAGGTAATGTTAACTAATGTTAATTAATTACCTAACTACAACATACATCAATCTGTTTCTAATAAGTAAATAATACCAGGCAGTTTATTTGCAGATAGCATTAATTAGGTCATTTGGTCAAAACGTTAGTTAGCTGGTTAAAACTTACATACTGTTCAGGTCAAATTTGACCTATTTTGACATTTGAAAACAATAAAAAAAAAACAACCAACCTTAAATTTTGACTTTTCCTAAAGTGGTCCAGAATATACAAATGGAAATATTTCAAAATGATTTACTTTTGTGCAGCTGGTATATATTTTTGCACACAGAGGGAGCTCTGGGTCAGTGTTGATGGATGGTTTTAATGGTTAAAAATGTTGCATCCTTCACTTTCAATAAATTAATATAAATAATTATGGCTGTTATGTTCTCTTGTTTTAGATAACATGAGATCATAATATAGTGTGATTGCATTTTCTCTATAGTGTCAAACCTAAAGACAACACTGCTCTCTGAAACATTAATGAAGGATCAATCACCAAATTTATTAATGACTGATAAGATATCTATGGATGCAAAATGTGGTATAAGGACTAACTATAAAGGAATACCGGGTTAGAATATGTACAGTACATAAACGTTAACTAACGTCATCTGATTAGCCTTGGCCGTTTGCTGGGTTGCTAACTCAGGCAGGCAAAAAACGTTGACAGGCGGACCACAGAAAATTAGGTAAAATACGTCGTGTTGAACTCCATTGTTTATAAGGCTTAATGCTGAGTGAGTTGTGGTGACTGGTAAAATGTAATGTCGCGAATAGTGCGCTATTTACTAGTATACCAGATGAACGACGATGCTAACCGGTTAGCATCGCATCATTGCGGTCGGAGGAAGGGAGGAACCCCTTCGCAAACAAAACAAAAAAAAATCAAACAGGCGTGGCGACTTACCGGCATAGCAAGACTGCAGAAAGGCGATTGAAGTATAGGTATAGTGACAATGAGGTGTTTGTAAGGCTTTGATTCTGGGTTATCAGATGAATTTAAAAGCCAGCGCAGCGCCCATATCATCAAAAGGATCACATCCGATAGCTTGTTGTCAGGTCCACTCTGTGTCGGTATGCGCATGCGTTGCAGGTTGGTTTCTGTAACTGCAGCAACGCAGATGGTGTCAATAATTAGATTATGACTAAAGCTATAAATTGACCAGGAACATTATCTCATTAGATCATATTATTAGATATTAGTATTGTGCAGAAATACCAAAGAACTGTTTGAGATTATTTGGAATCAGTGTCTCAGTTCCCACCCACCCTCCCCCGCCCCGACTGTGAGCACCGACCGGTTTATTTATTTATTTTTAAATACCTAAATTTAAAAGATCCTTCTCACAAACATTGTTGTCAGATTTTCAGAACTCCCATATATTCATATATGCATCGGCCTCAAAAATCCAGTATCTGTCATGTATAGTTAATAGTTAACTCAGCTGCAACATTAAAATAGTTGTTGCATGAGTGTTAACTTTTTGGAAGGAAGATTAGGCCTAATTTTACATTGTGATACTTATACACTTTTACACTCATTTTTGAATGCAATAGTTTTGCATTTGACCATGACTTTCTACATTATGGTATACAATTGTGCAAATACGGGAAGTAAGACACCACCTACTAATGTTTTGGAAGTATAGTTTATTACCACATAAGCAGTACAGATATTTCACCTCATAATTTCTCTAAATATAGTTAAATATAGTTTGTTTTCTTTGTGGGTTTTGACAAAGGCACTCACCAATGCGTGTAACATGGGTTTGAACAGGGAACAGCCATTAGGTGGGTTTTTGTGCAAAATCTTATAATCGTACATGTGTAACATACATGCACATACATTGAAGGACGCAAAATATATCTCTGGAGATTTAATCATACTCTCATATGCACTCAGGACAAAAATACACTTTCTTCATAGGATTGACATTTGGCAGTATTAGCCTTTGGACCTCAACACACATCCTGTTGTTCAGCAGGTCAGTCAAGTCATTTGGCAGTTTGAACACAGGAAAAAATAGAAATATACTACTACAGTAACACTACACAGTCAGCTGAGCCTCTCCAGGGCTTGAAGAACACTACTGTGAAATAAGCCTGTGTGGCCACTGCTCTCCTGAGTAACCAGAACCCGTCCGTCGGTTCGAGGTCTGTGGACGAGGACGAACTCTCCTTGAAGCAGACTGAGTTCAGAGTCCGTCTGGGCTAAATGTGTTGTTGTCACTCTGTGCCTGAGAAGGAAAACAAGCAAAATATGGTAGAGATTTCTGTGCAGTGAGTCACATCAATAACAATTCTTCAAATCTACTTCATCTGTCTGATAATGAATCACTGCTCTTCGTTTTCAAGGGCAAACGCACAAATACAACATACCTGCTGGGGCTGAACTGAGCTGACACGGCTGATAGCGACGGCTGGGATGATATTGGTTTTTGGGGGTTAGAATTTAGGTCTGTGATGGCTGTTTCAAGGCCTTTCCTGAGAATAGGAGCTTTTCCTTCTTTGAGAATGATTCCTGGTCCGTCTCTTCCGAGGGTGAGTGATGGGGCCCACACTTCTAGCGGAGGGGGGCCAGGGTGGCTGTTAGAGGGAACCTGACTTCCCGAGGACCAGGAGGAGGTCCGAAGTCTTGGAGGAGGGGAGTCTTCATCTGTGACAAACCGCACTGACTTTGCAGGCTTGGGAAGTAAAATATTTACAGTAAGGCACACATAGAACTAAAACAAATTAGTGCATACATAGTGCATAACTTCAGACAAATATAAGCTCACAGCTCTTGCGAGACACAAAAGTATTACTCTACCTTATCTGTATTGTTCTTGTGTGAGTCAGGTCTGACCAGAATTGAGTGAGGGCCACTGGAAGGCTGTCTGTCATGATGAAATGCTGCCTCATGAGAAGTGAGGAAGTCCCTGTCCTTCAGGACTGAAGCAGCAGAGGGCGCTGCTGGTTCAGTCGTCCAGCGCAGTGGTCTGCCAGAGTTGGGTGGGATGCCACTGTTTTTCTTCCTCTGCAGGGCAGGTGAGTAGCCAGACGCCTGAACTTGTGCAAAGTTGGACGGGACATTCAAATTGGACGAATGGGAGAACGGGTTTGAGCCTGAAAAAACATTTAAAAATTAAAAGACGATCTTTGAAATCTCTAACTCAATCAAGAGGTTAGGTGATGAGTTGGTTGCTCACTCACCTCTATGTGGGTTAAAGATGCGCCTCACGGTGTCCCAACCTTGTGAACCCCCATAGAAGGACGACTTTCCAGCGCCAGTGGATGTCATTGCGTGCTGTGCTCCATTTGGCACAGATGGGACCTGTCCTGTTGAGTATATCGCTCCATCAGCGTTTACCCGATCAAGAGCAAGGACCACAGCAGGATTCTTGGCAGCTGTGGGTTTCTTTCCAGCGATTGTGTTGTACTGTACGGACGCATTAGCTGCTTTGGTCTCCAGAAGTCTGGCCGATGTTCTGAAGTGAGGCAATGAGACACATTAGTATAAACTACCTACATCACGTTATACTGTAGTGTACGTTTATTTGCAGCCCCTGTTATATAGCTGTACATGTCCTTCTGCCTACACTAAACTACTGAATCCTGAATTCAAACATCATTTAGCCCCCACATTCTGCAGTCAGGGATCATAGCCTTTCACCTGAGCACAGGAGTGACGTAGTTGCTGGGCAGAATGCCTACTTTGCCCGTTCTGAGAGATAACCCACGCAGCCAGCCTTCTTTGAACTTTCCGTACACTCCAACCATCTCTCCTTTCCTCAGCTCCAGTTCCTCTGGGCGTCGTGGCTTATAGGAGTACAGGACAGCACACCTGAGGAGTCCCACAGAGGGTTACTACCACACTTTCTACAACATATATCCAGATTACGCTCAATTTTATAGGGTATTTGAGTGGTTGGTGTTTCTTTTTATATGCATATGTCACACCTTCATTCCGCTAATATGAGGTTTAAAACAGTGACTCACACACTGATTGAGAGCTGCTGCGTGGAGGAGTTTTTGCTGTCTGCAGGCGCAGAGGACATTTGGGGGTTTACCAGAGCCATAGAGATGTTGGGTGGAGTCTCACTGGTCATCTTCTTCCCACTCTGTAATGAATTGGATCCAAAACTATCATCATATGGAATTCAAAAAGAGGGATGAACATTATTCTTCCAAAAGATATCAGGGGGAAAACACTAAAAGACAAAGCACAGATCTCTTAGAACAAGTGTGGTGGGTACATTTTGGCAAACATCAGTTCCCAAAGCTCGGATGGTTACACTTGAAGAATAGAGGCATACAAATACAACTCAGAGCAGTACATAATACATATATATATATTTAATAACAGAGCCCCTAAGTATCTCAAAGACCACCTTTGTAGGGATGGAGGATCTTCTCATGGGTACTTGTTCCTTTAGGTTCTGTGGTGCCAGGAATCAGAATAATGACATTTGCACAATTTTCAAAAAATGTCAAATATAGTAGGCTAGTATTTTAAAGATGATGGTGGGGGGGCGCTGTCTCAACACATCAGTCCAAATTCAATTAGGTTGAGATATGGTGACTGCGAAGGACATATGATTCACATAATTTCATACACATCAGATCATTCAGTGACATCTCCTCTGTCCTCTTGCATCTGCATGTGCTGTGTTTCTCCACTTATTTATTCATGTTCTTCCTTCAATTTGTCACAAGTCTGACGTGATTATTTGCTCAGCTGCATCTTTATCAATATAGAAATGATGATGTATATATTTCAAGCTATGTAACATGTAATAACAGTAAAATGTATATGTAATGGCATGACAGATATCTTTTGCAATTTATCTTCAAAGATCCAAGCTTCTCTTTAAAGCTGACAGGCCTCAAGTCAGCAGGCAGTGAGTCAGGCCTGACAGGCAGCGTCTAGCAGGAAGTGACACTGTGGTGTGTCTCCCAACCATTAACGACACAGTATGAAGCTTAATACCTAATTATTTAATTACCAAACTGAAAAAGCCTTTTAGCAAGAGGTTTTTTTATATACTTTTAATTTTCTCCTCTGACCAAACAAACCCCACACATGTGAGGTTTTCTTTTTGTTATCATTACAGAGGGGTGGAAATAACTTTCCCAGTGCCTATTATCTCCTCAGTGACGTCTGCATATGCTTGCTGCTATTTACAGCACTACCACCCGACTACTGTTTAAAGCATTAACGCCGGCCTGTAGGCAAAGGTTCTCTGTATATAGTATGTGCCTGGATCCTGAAGTGCTGCAATGCATTCACACTGTACCTCAGAGAAACACAAAGCAAGTCTTAATTAGGACGCAGCCATTGCTACAACCACATTCTCACTTGTCAAAAGCAGCGCTGTGAGGCAGAAGTAAAAAGAGATAAAGTTAGGATAGTATGTCCTGAAGACATACCAGCCTTTTATCTTATACAAGAGCAGATGGATGTTCATCACTGTCATCTACAGTTTCTTTGTCCATGTGTACGCTGAGCATAGAGCAGGGCTTCTATGACATCACAGCCATGACCACTAGTTAGTGAGAACTTCCTGTGGCTGCTGTGATTTCTCCACATCACTTTTACTGTAGAAAAAACTAAAGGCAGCAAGAGGGCAATTTAATTTTCATCTTGTAACAGCATAGCACTGCTGCCTTCTTGAAAAAATGTTGTTTAAGGCAACAAGAAAGAACAACACTACTTTTTTCATGTATTCAATTATTTAGTTCTTTTCATTATTCTGTGTCCCTTTTCTATTCTTGGTTTGTGTTTTATCAGATACAAAGAGCCTGTCTGAGTTATGCTGCAGTCACGCAATGGTCAGGTGCAGTGACCCAGCAGCGGCAGTGGCTATATTTATATATGGAGAGTATACTTCTATTGGCCAAACAGCAAATTAGGTCTTAGTCTGTTTAAACAGGGGACATCCTCTAGAATCCCTGCTGCCATAAATAAACCAATTAACAGAATATATATATATATATATAGATATAGATATATATAGATAGATATATATATATATGGTGTCCTGCTACCAGTGAGATTGGTCAACCAGCAACTTCTCTCCTCACATTGTTCACAGTTAAACACACAAATAAAATGTTATATAATAAATAATTGTATGAATAGATACAGATAAAATATTTAATATAACCATGGAATTGTTAAATACCCTAATACATTTTTAAAATTATACAGAGGTCAGACAGATCTACTTCAAATACCACTTTCAGCAAAAAACAAAAACATCTATTATCAGAAATCCATATGTCATTTTAACTAATATTATCGCAAAGAATAAGCCTGCAAAATGTCTTGTTGTAAATGAAAAGTGAAGGAAAAATCTCCAAATCCCAGCAAAAAAAGATTTTATAAAAATCTATTTGTGAAGCTCAACACTTGCATATACATGTAAGTAACTAAATAAAGCGAGTTTTCAGACACACAGGATGATCAATATTTTTGCTGTGAGATGAACACAAAGTGAAAATGTGTCAGAATTAATTAATTAACTGTCCTGCACAAGTACTTTCAATTACTCTAATTAGACCTTTAGTCGGGCTGAAGCTGGATGGAGCTATGCTGGGAATTATGTAATGTCACCAAACTCTATGAACTAATAACATGAGCTTGAATTGTATTAATCACATTTTGTACTCTTAAAGTTTATTCTGTTAATAGGATGAATGTCGTGTGGTTGAAGGAAACTTTTATGAGGCCAGAGAGGCTGAATACATTCAGTCAATTCAATCAATATTATTTTGATGCGCAAAAACCTTTGGTAACAAGAATGATGTGACGGATATTTTGACTATTAATTGGTGTTTCGGATTTCTTTATTTCAGGATGTGAGTTTGAGGTGGAAAGGGTCTTTACAGGACGTCTCTCACAAATAAGCTTTTTGTAACAATGATAGCTGGTATCTCAATGCACCAGAGAAGTCTGATATGGCATTTAACTTTTCTATGTTGCATTTGAAGATGTTTTTGGCTTTTGGCTCATTTCCATCCTGAATGCTGTTCTTACATAACCATGCCAATATTCACACTAATTGTTTCATCCACAGTTGGTGGGAAGCTGCGTCTCCCTGTGAAACAGCGGAGCGAGAGGAGAGAGCTGATGGGGCGCAACACTAAGAATAGCACACATACTGGTTTGGTCAGTAGGGAGCTCAGCCTCAGCTGTAGGGACAGAGCCCTCCTCTTCTTTAGAAAGGGAAGTGCATGACTTGTCTGCTATTACTGGTCCACTGATGTGAGAGTGAGTGTTACCTGCTTAGTGAAGAGGAAGGATTTTGAAGGCAGGGGAGAGAGAGGTCTGTTATGTAACAAACCACCGGTGACTCATCATCATCAGCATGAGAGAGATAAGCAGACACACCGAGGGACTCTCCAAGCCTCCCACTCTCTAAATGTATCTCTTATTTTTCCTCCTTTTCCTACTTCTTGTGTTTTGCCTTTTTGCAGCTTGCAAAATTTTGTTTTCGGTTTCTCTTGCCAACTCTACGCCATTCTTTCTTTTCCCTCAGTATTTCCTCTCACCATTTCCTCTTTCTTTCTTATCTCTACCATTTCCTCATTTTTTTTTAAATCTCAAGTTTCAAGTCTCCACCACATCCCTTCCTCTCCTGGTTTTTCTCCAACCTGCATGAGGTCTAGCATTTTATGCTCTGACATGTATAATTGCAGGGTTGAGCTGTGAAATTTCAACTGAATCAAAGGAAATCATCTCAGAGGGCAGGGCACTTGGCAACCTCACAGAGACTTTTATGTGGGAAATGCACTCGAGCACTAGCTGGCAATGTAGTATCCTTATTATTTTGCCATTGTTTCTAATGTAAATGGATGGAAAGGACTTATATAATATTGTTGATATGACACGTATCCATTAAAAGTTTTAAGGTGCGGTGATCAGACTAAATAAGTACATATTTTATTATTCTTTGGGATTTTCACAGCATGCTCTGTTACTGTGTTTCTGTCATGCTGCACGATCATCTGAACCTATTTTGAAAAATGAAATGCAGTGTATATGTGAACTAGCCTCTTTGAACCCTCAACCGCATCACTACTCTGTTCCCGCATGTGAACAGTCGCCTCTAGAGTTTCACAATGTTTGATTTAGAAAATAAAAAAAACCATCCATCCATCCATCATCCTGTCATATGATAGTCTGTATAAAATATGCAGGGCGTATCATGTTGGTCATATGAAAAGAATTGGTGAGCAGACCTAAAGTCTTTGAGACCTAAATGTCCCTAAATTATGAGTTTTTTTAATTCATAGGCACCAGAAACAGCTCCATACAAGAACGAAAAAACAGCCAAAATGGCAAAAGATACTTTACTTTATATTTACAGTCAGTTTTAAGAGTCTTAAGTAATTTAGATGACATTACCTGAAAGTTAACAGAAGTACTTTAATTGGGCCTCTATGTCATTCTATCAGAAGTTTGTTTTTGTTTTTGCTAAAGCTCTACTGTCTACTGCCTTTTAAGAATTACACAACTTCCCTCAAATCCTGTATTTCTTTTAGCTGGGAAAAGAAAAAGGAGACAAACACTGTTAGACTGTTATGCACCTCTGAGGAGAAACCCTGGCTCATGTCCCAGGACTCTTGATTAAAGACCCTTGAAAGTTGTGGGCCTCTCACCTCCAGTCCTCATTCCTTCAACCACACATATTTCATATCTATCTCCTTTTAAGCACATCTGTGTGTCTTAATGAGAGACACTTAATCTTGCAGCAGCCAATACAAGGGCGATGTCTCTCTCTCATTCATTCCTTAAGCTTTGTGTCATGGTTCCCTCCCTGTGCCCCTGAGGACAACCTGATCCCTTAGTGACTCAAATAAAAACATCTATTATCTCACAGAAAAGCATCGTACCTTTTGCCAACCACATGTTTTCTGTTACAACAAATCACTGCAAACAAAACAAAGTCAAACACAGTTTAGCTCACAAATTGTGAAAGAGGAATCTGGTAGAGATAAAAATATGAAACTATCACATCAAAGTGGCATGCACAAAGGCAGATATTTTGGCATATGACTCACCTGTAACAGGTGTGTATTGTCAGAGTGGCGTCTAATTCGCTGATAGTTCACTCTGGAGGGGTGAGTGTGTCCCCGGGCGGCAGAGGGCAGAGAGAGGTGGTGTGTCTGACCCTGACAGTTGAAGCTGCTGATGTTGGTCGACTCTCTTTTGATTGTCTGATAAAAGTTGATGCTGCTGGCTCCGGGCTGTTTCCGCTGGTTGGAGAGGGGCAAAGCATTGATGATGGGTGTCTTTGCTGGAACTTGAGGGACTCGGTAATGGGTGGTCCTGTTGGATGCGTCAGTGGCCTTGTCTTTGCCCCCGCTCCCGGTCCGATGGTGAAATTCTGCTGAGTCACTCCCCCTCCGACTCTTTACCTCTAGCAGTTTGGCAGTCACTGAGTTTGGCTGGAAGAGATGAATGCATGAAGAGAAACCACAATGAAAACCAGGACAAATCCTTACAAAGAGAACAGTCAATCTTCAATCGAGAAAATCCTCTCCAACTCGCTCCTACCTGCTACTAGCGCTTGTCAACCTCTGCTCCTGCTGATCAGTGAAACGGCTGTCTAAATACATCCACTTATGACTACTCCACTCACCCCTACAACTTGTTGGACAGGCAGGGAGGCAGGCAGACAGACAGGAGAATAAGCACCAGCCAATAAGCCAGGAAGGGTTGACTGGTGCTGAGAGAGGAGCAGGAGGCAACATGAAATATAGAGCTGCACAGACAGGCAGGCAGGCACACAGACAGGAATGGCAGGGTTAATGCTTTCACTCCCCACAGTGATGTGCTGTTATGCCACCCAAGCAGAGAAAGCATTACTGTGTCTTCACGCCTGGCTGCACAACACTCGAGGAGAGGCAGGCTCAGGAAGGAGAGGGGAGAGGAGAAAAGAGGAGGATGAAAGAGTAAGAGCACAGAGGTAGAAAAAGGGATGGAGAGCACTGCCGAGGCGGGGCTTTAGGAGACGACATGGATGAGCAGTACACGAAAGGAGGAGTAAGAGGAAGAGAGGACTAATAAGGGGAGGGGAAGAGTTAGAGAAAATTAGGAAAACAGATGACAAGTGAGGAAAGTAAACAAGAAGAACTGAATGAGGCACTACATTAACCCCAGTGTGTGAACGGATACAATTTTCCCCGGCATGCATGAAGTTAATGCCTGGAGGCAGAAAGTACAGAGGAAAACAAATGACAGTCAGCTAGCTAGGCAAGCTCTGCAAACCTGAGTAAGCCACACAGTCACACACTAATAAGAAGCTGCAGACACAGCAGGGCTTCAGAGATTAGCTCTCTGCCTCAGCACTTTGCAACGCAGGAGTGACATTTACGGATGAATCAAAGATTTGAATGGAAATCAAGGTAGCAACCGGGCAGTGACCTGGAATTAATGACATCCAGCGACGACATCTATGGTTCAATTCATTACAAGAGCTACACTATCAGAGCAAAGTGGCCAAATGGCAGGTGTCAACCTTCATCACACTGAAAAGGCCATAAGCCAGGTTCGAAGAAAGAAAGAACTAACCTCAGTAAACTGCAGAGGGCAAATTCCAACTTTGTCCCCTAGTTTGGCTTCAATCCAGTGTTCATCCACCCGTCTGATGACAGTAAGGATGTCTCCCTGTAGACCAGAAATAAGTAACAGACACACAGACAGAAGTGAACTTAAGAGTGGTAAAAGTGACAACAAGGTGAAAGGCAGAGAGACTGCTGTAAAAAATTTAAAAAAAAAACAAGTTGCCAGGTGCTTATAACAGAGTGAGCTCGCCCTGGAGACTGAGCACTGAGCTCTGAAACTCTCCGAGCCCAGCGTTTCTCCTGCAGCATGTGACATCAACGCCCTTTGTGTCCGCAGGCCCAGTCCTTTCTGCGTCCAGCCTCGCTCTAAAAACCATTTGACCATCTGCATTTATACTTTAAAAAAAAGGCAAGCTCAAGTGTGCTTTAATGGAGAGCACACTACTAAGTAGGCATACTGAGGCCCTTATATAACTCTCTCAGAAATCCTTCAGGGTAAGTAACAACCACTGCAGCAGAGGTCTGTGCCTCCAGTCTCAGTTTTTAGGCTTTCAAAACAGTGAAAAGAACAAAAAGCAGTGGCCCCTGACTTTTTTCTATTAGTACAATTGGGGACTTCCTGTGCTATACATGGATGCACTACCAGCTCAAATAAGCCAAAGGACAAACAAGCAAACAGGTTTTTCTTCATAATTGATGGATCTATTTTTTTTTTTAATTCCAATTGATAAATACATTGTTTGTCCATAAAATGCAACGGACAAACTCAAAAACACATTTTTAAAGTTAAAAAGTAATCATTTAGTGGTATTAACCAGAGCATCAAGCAAATTGTAATAATTATTAGACTGCGACAGCTACATGTTTGCAGTTTCTTCCCAATAAATGATCTTTAAGTGGGTTTTTCCCCGTGTGTGTTGTTGGATTGCCCTGGAAGTTGTTTAGCAGCATTGGTAAGCCACCCAGATCCAGACACATTTTGTTTATTGATCATTTTGCTTAGTAGATGATAGCCTAAATAAAGTCACACTCATTAAGTGCAATATAATAAAGGTGAGAGTCAGACCTTCAGGAAGCTGAGACAATATTTACTGTCTTCCAGATTCATTTCTTCGGGATTAAAGTCGTACAGCGCTCTGCAAAGAGCCAGTGGTTGTGACTGCTGGAGGGTCTGCAGCTGAGGCATCTGGCTGACAGCCTGCGACGTGCTGGCAGTGAGAGACGCGCCACTACTGTCACCGGCGTTTCCGTGGTGCCAGCCCTCATCCACTTTGTATTTCGGGTTGATACTGTTACCAGGCGTGAGGACCGGTGAATCTCCTCGCTGGTAACGCATTGAAGCTCGGACAGCAACCTGAGGAACAGAAGAAAGTCACATATATAGTATGTTCAAGGAACATGGTGGCCATTGTTTAACATGATTAACTGCATTTCTCAAGATAGTGAAATCAAACCTTTTTATAGATTTTGGGGTGCAAATACTCTTTAGGCTGGACTCTTCTTTAAAGATGACAAATTGCCAATATAACTGCAATTCCAGATGGTGCATGCCAAACATGAAACTATTTATTTTGTCCTACTTTTGCTACTGACAAGCCGCGACCAGATTGATAGATAGTTGACTTTATTAATCCCTGGAGGGAAATTAAATTGTCATAGCAGCCAGATACATTAAATTACAGATGACAACAAGTACAGGAACACAGCGGTTATGATGAATAAGCAGAAAGACTAAAGAATATATATAATATAATCTAGCATAGAACGATAACACACAGACTAAAGCATTTGTCTGGTCCAAACACGTTTCAGGCTTTCAATCAAGATGTATCGCTGTCAGTGATCTCATATGGTTCACCACAAACTGGTTTTCAGTACATGGTTCATAAGAGTGTAGGTAGATTGAGAGAAACTCGTTTTGTTTTAAAAAGATTTTGTACCCAACAGATATAGATGTGCAATATCTTTTTCTAGATATGCTGTGTTTCGTATGATATCCTTTTTCCTTTTAAAGATGATATTATCAAGTAAGCATCAGGTCAAGTTGTCTGATAATGTTCAGCCACACTTTTTCAGTGAGGATAAGGAGAGGGGAAACACCAAGAGACACTAAATTATTTTTCCACAAAAGTGATAAAGAATATTTTATAACTTGTGTGTCACAAAATTTACGTCCTTCAAAAAAAAGAAAAGAAAAGAGAATTGCATTACTCCCTAGATTTCTACAAACGCACATGTTAGATGGAAATCTTTCTTGAAAAATTATGTATAATACAGTGTCATCATACTGTTTACAATCCATTAATGCGATCGATGTCATTGAAGATTGGGACAATCACAACTATCAGGGAAAAAAACAAATAAAATAAAATAAAAATACCTATTCCTTCTCACACTCAGAGTAAAAAAAATAAAAATTAAAAAAAAATTAAAAAAAGAGTCATTTTTGAGACAATTTTCTGAGCAGTAACTAGGTGCTGTTGACTTCCAAATAGTCAGTCAGGAGACTCAATTTGTGCTGTTTATTAAAGCTGAAGAAGAGAGTGATTTAAATGATACAGTACCCAAAGCTGTGCTGAATAATACTGCTGAGAAATAATTCCCAAGAAGAGAAGTTAATTGATTTGAAGACAACTTTTGAGGAATTCAAATCAATAATTACAAAAAGTAAGAAACTGTGTACACTTTTCCCTCGTCAGGCCTGGCTTGCATTTAATCTCTACAGTATGTTGATGTTATTCTAAGATGAACACACTAAAATTGACTTTTGCGATACCTGGCCTGAGTGAAAGGATACTGCCGGAATAAGTTATCTAACACTGCTCTGAGCTGCAGGTTGTCTGAAGCGTCTGAATAGGAGGATGATCAGAAACTCTCCCTCATGAACTCAGCTGAGCTTTTCGAACTCTGGCTGAACTCAAGCGAAGGATTACAAGTAAACTCTTGAACGCTCTGAACAGTACTGAACATAGTTCTATTGAGAGGGAAGGTCTCTGTGTTTCTCATCCCCTCAGAGAATAAAACATCAGCATCAAATGAACGCTGCGTAAAGATTTACACACTGTGAAGCACATTTACGATCCGCAGATCTCTGCTGGGTTTAAATTAGGTGACAGCGAGAGGTGTGTTGTACAGGCCTGCTTCTGAAAACAAAATGAGAATGAATGACAATTTAAATTATTTTTTTTTCTGGCGTTTTAAAGCGTTTATTACAGTCGGTGAAAAGATGACAGTCCTTCATTAGATAACTTTTGGTCTTTAATCTTTCTCTGTTTTATGTAAGAAACTAATTTCACCCAACCTTCTGTATCTGGAATACTAGTCATCAGATGTCAATTTATATGACCCAATCTTACGGATTAGTTTGAGATCTTTCTGCATTACTTTCAATTAATACTTCTTAATCCTACACCTATTGCTCAATACAGAAGGCTATAGAGACTTAGGGAAATACTGGCTCATACTTTACCAGATGATACATTTTGAGATCACTTTCCAGCTCTCTATGTGTCACATAATCTCATACAGTTGATCACAGTTAAAAAGGTCAAGAATCCAACTTAGCTTAGTGAGTAAGTAATGTATAGATCAGAGATAAGGCATACAGCATGTTTTTAGAAAGTGTGGAGGAATACATTAATGAGACATTGTAGTGATGTGCCATATGATGACATATACTGTGAGGCAACATACATTTTCCATACAGAGTAGCTCTCTCTTTAACATGTGTGGGTGTATTAGGTCATTGTGAGCAATGTTACAAATCCATGAGCAGCACTGCTTTATGGAAATACTGGAGTTTTATATAATTGTTTGCATCAATGTGATGAAGTACTTTGATTTTTCAAGGTATTTAATTTGATAGATTAGCCAAACAGATGCCAACAGATGTTCCTGTGTGGTTATTTAATACATAAACAGCTTTCCAATTCATTTTATAGAAAATTTACTTCATCATGATAGGCTATATATCAATATTATGATATAAAAGTGCATATACTGTGACAGAGGATTTGATCCATATCATGCAGATCATGTTTAAAATCCAAAAATGATGGTGATGTGAAAGAACGAATGTATTAAAAATATTTTTGAAAAAACTGCCAAGCTTTGAGAAATGCTCAGCTTTCATGTGAAGTGTTTGGTAGGAAATGGGCTATTCCATGTGACCCATGCTAACCCAAGAGTGGTATTTTGGTAACCACTGACCACATTTTGGGTTGCATGCACATACTGATTTTTGCAAGTGGTTGTCATCCTGAGACCAACATTTTGTATGATAGCCCTGGGACAACAACTGCCTCAGCCAATCAATGTCAGAGAGCCCTGCTGCTTATGTCTGCAAAATTTAAATTAAAAAAAAAAGAGGTAAAGCTGTGTAAAATGCACAGATTACAAGGTGAGACCAACATGAAAGTAATGAAATTTACTTATTAGTTTACACTAGTCTGCTACTACAGCTTTATTATTAGGAGGATATTAAAATGCATATTTGCTTTTTAGATTAGCATTTTGCCACCATGGAAGTAAGCTAACATTAGCTTGCAAAGGTGAGCTAACCGTTAGCCAAGTGGCTATACCAAAACTGATGAGCATCGCTATCTTTCTGGCTCAAACTGAAACAATCTGAAAGTAATATTTAGATGCTCATGTTTGCTAACTTCGCAGAGGTGAACCACTCAACAAGAAGCGGAGGGTGATTCTTCGCCTCCATGTCGTG
Source organism: Scomberomorus guttatus (assembly GCA_038419695.1). Lineage (NCBI taxonomy): Eukaryota > Metazoa > Chordata > Actinopteri > Scombriformes > Scombridae > Scomberomorus > Scomberomorus guttatus. Next base: position 19,247,773 of record CM076452.1, on the reverse strand, counting down.
CCTGAAACACACACCTGCTCGTTGATTATCCCTCACATAAAAACTACATTTTGATGTTCATAAATATCAACATTTATGTATAAATATATTTTTAGCAGTTAGACTAACACAATTCATAGTTTATCCACCTTATTTCTGCTTAATAGCTGCAAAAATATCTATATTGATACTTCTTTCAAATGATTGTTTTCCTAAGCAACCTTTTCTTTGCATTCATTCACTGCTTAGACCACATTATTTGCATTGAAAGTCATATATTGCTGTGGCTCAAACACATAGATTAGGTTACCCTCATTTCTTTGCTCAATAGTTGCTAAGATTGCTGCCTTTAATTTTTATTTATTTTAAGAGGCGTGGTTTGTAGGGTCTGCAAGGCCACAGCTGGACCCTTCCCCTCAGGACAACAACCACTTGGCAAAATCAGGACGGGTGCGGGTTGGCACAGTACCGTGTGTTAAATTTTGTTGCAGTGTCTTTTAATAACAGCGACAGTTACAGAAATACAGTTATGACCATCAAAAGGCGGCGCATCTCCATTTCACAGAAACAACAGCTGAATATATCACTTGAAAGGTTTAGAAATGTGTTGTGGTGTATAGATATGCAAAGAATAAGGCCGGGGTCGAGCACTGACCTCATTGTGCCCTTTCTGCTCTCTTTGTTGACTCTCCTGCTGCTGCTGACCCCCCTCCCTGACTGTCAAGCTGCCCCTGGCCAGGGGCACCACGTCGTGGGCCATCTCCCTGCCGGGCCCCTTGGACCCCCGGAGCCCCTCCAGGAGCCGCACTAGCAGCATGTTTGCAGGGAGCTCCTCCACCGTCCTGGCCGGGACAGGGGCGCGACACTCTGGGCAGAGCAGCTGGGTGTGGGCCTCCTCCTGCTTCTGCAGACAGGACATACAGAAAGTGTGCTGGCAGGGCAGGACCTTGGCTGACACATCCAGCTGTTCCAAACACAGAGGACATTCCAGCAAGGCCATTAGAGCCAGCTCCTCCATTTTAAAAGGGCCACCTCTCTTTGTGACTAGGGTTTCTGGTACATCTGGAACACTGTAATCCACCATACTGGAAGAGAAAAGAATGAAAAGCTATTACAATGACAGAGATTCCACAATGAATCACTACAGCATTACTGTCCAAAGTCTTCTTTTGTATATAAAGCAATAAAGACTCAAGTTTACTACCATATATCTCCAGAGAGTGTGTAATTGTAAGATAAGGCTAAACGTAGCAGTAAACATTACACGTTGCTTGCGTGGGAGTACTACCTGCTCACAGGTGTCGTGTCAGCTCACCTGTCTGCACAGGTAAGACAGGAACAGGAAATATCCTCAGAAGACGAAATACTCCGACATCTGTTTGAACAACACGGACTAAAAACGACTTACACATGTGTCTGCTGACTGCCAGAGTGGTATTCCCAAAACTCCGATTAAGAAATGCGTTACTCCTTCTTCACCGCTGTCGCCATGATGCAGCGCGTTGAGCACGGGACGGCGCAGCGGCGCGTGAGCTTTCACTATCGCTGGCAGGCTCGTGTCACAACGTATCAGGACAAGAAACCCACCTGTGGAAATGATGGTCTTAAAGCAAACGGGTAACAAGCCCTCTGTTACAACAAGGCTAATTCATCAGGAGCTGTATCGGGTTTCATTGTCATGTGCGACTGAGTTTAACCCTTAATTAGCTCTTAATCTGAATACATCATTGAAATTTGACGACAGGAAAATGAGGCAATGGGATCCAAATGAAACACATAGATAAAATAATTATACAAATATTATATATTACAATACAAAACTTTTAGTAATTCCCAAACTAGTTCTTAGTCATGAATTAATTTGAAAATAAGTTTTGGGTGGGTATTTTACATTAAATAACAGTTTAGACCATTTATTACTTTATTACATGTTCAGTTCACTGAGTAACCCCATTTTTATTCAATAAAAATGTAGGAAAAGGGGGGAAATAAAGCAGAGCAGTGTTTACAGCACTGTCATGTGACATGGTCTCCCTCTGCTGGTGCATTCACTGACCCTGCAGCTCTGCAGCCTCTTTTCATCACCTGCAAGTGCCGGCACAGCTGACATCAGTCCTCCTGGACACAGAGTAAAAGAAAATCAAATAAACCGAAACTCATCCTCTATCCTCCACATTTGTGGGAATATTAGCCTTTGCTGGACATTCAAAGCAGTTGCAGCAGATGATCATAATGGTTTTCATAATCATTTGTTTTTCATTATTTGGGTTTTATTTGCAAAGTCAAAACCCCAAATTCCCTTTCTTGCATCTCAAGACTAAATAATTAATCCATATTGGCTATGTACCGAAAGTTCAGGACATACGTTTGAATTTTTTAAGCAAACATGAATCTTTTATCTCTTTCTTCACGTCAGCAGAACTCAGGGAATTCTAAAAATGTACATATGGCTTTTACGGAGAGAGAGAGCAACAGAAAGAGAGAGAGAGAGAGAGATTAGCCATGACTTATTTACATGTTCATATCAGTGTTGATACAGGCCCTTCCTCTCAAGCCTCTCAGAGTTTAATGGCTCTGGCAGAGTGAAGGAGGGTCTAAACAGGACTTGAGTTCTGGGTAATGTTGTTCTGGATCGAAACTTAACTGCTTGATAACCGTAGTGTTCCCATCTATGAGTGATGGGAACACCACAGTGTCTGTCAATGTGTATCAAAGATACAGAGGAGGGAGTGTTGTTGTTTTGCTGCTCAGAGGAAGTCAATACATACTGTAAGTGCTCATATGCTTCTTACAGGTCAGTCTGGCCTTTACTGAGGAGCCTCGTGTGTGGTGGGATGAGGGACCATGTGTGATGGTTCTGATATATAGTCTATCTGATGAAGAGGAAAGGGTCTCCCCAGGGATAGCTCTGAGCTTGGTGTGCTGTCTCTCAGAATATCATGGCTTGTCACAAGTTGCTGTATAAGTAGGAGTGCCTTCTTCTCCAGCGTTCATATTTTATTTAAAATGCTGTCTTACTCAGAGAGTGCTGCTAACTCACTGAATGTGATCTGCCTCTCTCAAATTTTTTCGGGTCCCCTTCTCCCCCCTCTGTCTGCGGCTGTGTTTGATCCGTTGACTGTGGAGTGTACAGATGTGCTCCAGAGTGGTGCGAGGATGTGTTTCAGCAGTTTAATTTCGAACAAGGTGTCAGTCAAAATGTATAATCCTTGCGCGGCAGTTTTGATGAGGATTAACCACAAATTGAACAGCACTTTAGGTGCATCAAAGCCACGTAATTAACTTCTCCCTTTCAGAGGGAACTAATCCTCCACCCAAAAGTTAGTCGCTGTCATAGTGCAGCAGCTCCCAGGTGATGATTAGGTGACTCATTTTGTTGTTTCTATTTCTTTTTAGAAAGCTGTATTGACTAGCTTCAGTGAAAGCCAGCTCTCTCTCTCACAAAGTAAAACATGAGGTGAGGCTGCAGTGTGTGTTTGGGGGAAAACACAGTACTCCAGTTAGACTGGCTCAACCGGAACATCTGCAGTTTTTTGGATAGCTGTATGAGCCTTTGTGTGTATATGTAGACACCTCAGTTTTTATGCAGGTGTCCACTCCCATTGTCAAACAGACAAAGTCCAGTTGATAGGTTAATGGCTGGCAGTGTGCTGTCACTGCAGGTCAACTGACGCAGTGATGACTGCCTGAAAGCCCGGGAATGTAATTTAGGGCGAAAATGTATGCAGAGCAACCAGCAGCCCTCCACCAGATGCTTTTTTTAACATCCAGCTATAGAGCAACTTTGCGATTCTTCCACCCACAGTTTGTTCTGCCTGGTCCTCCTCTGCCAGCAGATTGAATCCTATAAATATTTCATATTTGATAAATAAATGAAACAACCTCTTTTCTTACTTCTGGGTAGCGCACTAAGTTGCTCCCCTACCTACGTATGCAGGAGCTTATTATCGCAGCTCTGACATTGTTTCAGTCATTGTCTAAATGAGGTTTGGCTCAGGGACATTTTCATTTATTTTTCAAATATGTGTCGAATGCATCTATCCTGCTGGTAGCAACACAAATGTATCTTCAAAAGTAGGTGCTCCTGTTCAGCTTTGAGCCGTTATTGAGATAGTTGGGAAAGATCTTAAGATTTCCTAAAGCATTTCATGAATTAAATATTTTGTAACCATGGCAGTGTCAAAGCATCTCAGTTTCTTTAGGTAAACAATAAATATAATATTCTCTCTTTTCTCAGCAGCCTACAAAAGAAAAAGAAGCTACATTGCATGTCTGTCTTTCCTGTGGATGGCATCGTGACATCTTGGCTCATCATGTCATTAATGACCTCCTCTTACTGCTCTCCGAGCCTGCTGTGTCCCTCCATACATTACTCACATGGGACATAGGCTATTTACAGCCGTCTTGTCAAGCTGTATGCAGTATGCATCAGCAGCACTCTGGGTCATGTGACTTCACGGCACACCTCACCTTTGCGTTCATGTGTAAAAGTAACTCAACCTAACTAAAACACAACCTGAGGGAAGCAGGGCTGAGGGGCAGGACTTGAGCTTCTAGCCAATTATAGCTAAAACACCTGAGCCAGACTAAAGTTTAAGCTTTCCTGTTGTGTGGATTTTTTTTGTCTGCAGAAATGACGATGCTGAAGTCTTTGGTGTGCAAATGCTCCAGCAGCTGTTTGAGTTGGAGATGTGCATGAGGGAAACTAAAAATAGGACACACACACCTCTGAGCCAGCTGCCTCTTCATTGCCTTTGGGACTGCCTTTGCGTCTCCCCTCTCTCCTCTTTCAGTCCTCTTGCTCTCCTCCTTCTCTCAGAGTGGCTGTTGTTACCCCTCTCTCTCAATTTTCCTACTTTTCATAGTCCCTGAATCAGGCCTTGTGTGTCTGGCCGGTCCTGTGTTGGCATGAAAGACCTGAAACAGGACACCGCTTCCCCTCACTATGGTCCATTACCCACCCTGATGGGAAACTAGAACACTGTGGCACAATAGTGAAAATGTGAAGTCTCTGTCCCATGAGTGCCGGATCCAATTATTTGAGAAGCCCACAGAAGTTTATATCCGTCCCAAACAAAGAAGATCTGTGCTAAAAGGGTTATTAATATCAGAAATAATGTGTTTGAAAAGGATCCTAGAAAAACGGCAAACATTTTTGTATTCCAAGGTTGGCGGGACATCAAGTGTGCCTCGGTGCATTCGGAACATTTGTTGTCCTGCTTCATTATTTAAAAAAGCTTCCTCGGCACATAAACCTCTCATCTGAAATATGAGACTGGTCATTTTCCATATTTATGTTTCCGCACAAAGGAAAATGCTGGCAATATTCTTCAGGTGTTTAAATTGTCAACACATCCCATGAAAAGACCAAAACCAACCAACTAACAAATATTATCTGTGTAGCTAAAACCTAAGCTGTCTCTTTCCTCTGATAGACCTCCAGCATTGTCCAAAAACTATTAAAAACCAATCACTGAGCAGAAGCATTGATCAGATGACACGTTCCTTCCAACTCATTAGACAAGAATGTCAATATTGGAAAATTCTGCAAAACCCCAGACTGCATTCAATGCCACCTTTTTTTTTATGTCCAATGCACCGATTTAAAATTCTTGCTTTCTGCAATATCTGTGCATGGCAACCACAGTGTGTTAAGGTTAGAGTTATGGTTAGGCAACAAAAACACTAAGGTTGGGTAAGGTTGGGGAAAGATCACAGTTAGAGATAATAAGAACAAGGACTTTAGTTGCAGATCTATCGGACATGAACTTTGGTCCTCTGCATAAAAGTTGGACTCGCCACATGCTCATCCATCCACCCAAGCCTCCGCTCGTACATATGACAAATGACTTCCTGCATTGGTACTGAACATTGGCTCGGGCGTAAATTGTGAGAATCAGAATCAGGTTTATTGCCAAGTAGGTTTGCACGTACAAGGAATTTGCCTTGGTGTTGTGGTGCATAACAATCAAAATATACAAAGTAAGAGAAAATACAAGTAACACAAGTCAAGTAATCATAAATAATATAAAATAGAAATTTACAACACAAATATGTAAAATATATTCCAAACTGAAAAGAGCTGTTAGAGTTTAAAAAGAAGAGAATGAAATGTACATACAGTATATTGACCGGGAACGTGCAAATGTTCATAGTGTAATGAAGAATCGTACAATGTGGACATAATTTAAAGGGATACTGGGCTGGTTCCTTCAAAAAATTCAGTAACTAGTTTATTTTAAGTTGATCCAATATAGACTGTCCTGCCACCAAATGTGAATTAATCCACAGCTGAAAATAGTCCTCAATAAAAGGGGACAAAGGGGACTACTCACTCCTATTTGTGTAATGTTTGCTGAAAACTACTTTGCCAAGCTGTTTTAGGAAATTACTGAGTTTTTTTTTTTTATGAAATGAACTATTTGTGGCCTGTTTTTAAAGATTTACGTCTCTAGTAGGAATATGGGCTTGGGGCTGAGTGCCACAGACAGCATAGGGAAGATGGAAAGTATTGACAGATGGACTAAAGCATTGTTGGGTTTTTTTTTTTGTTTTTTCATAGGATTTATTGCCAGTAAGAGAAATACAGAATAACACATATAAACATGAGTTTATGCCAAACTTGTGATTGTAATTTTAGAGCATCAATTTAAAGGTGAAGCAGCATTACAGACAAAGATTTGGCTCTGCTCCATGAAGGACAAAAATCAAGCAGGTCTATATGCATGTATGTTGCACGGCCTATGAATAAGAAAAGAAGTGGCCTCTATTTGTCGTCCCTGAAGACTCTGTGAACAGCAAAATTCTCTTTCACAAAGTAAACGCAGTAACATGATTATTACGGCCTGCCGTATGTGTGCGGATGATGAAAGTAATTCACATCTGAAATGACTGGCTGAGTTTCTTTCACTCATCTCCTGTGGAACAAACCCCTTCAATCACACCCTTTGATGTGCTTTTGTGTGTGTCTAATTCCCATTCAGTAGGCAGATACATGTGTCACACTGTTTGCTTGGTATCAGTTTTGGAGACAGACTCGAGCATCCAAAATAGGTTACGCAACCTCTTCCTTTTTCTCTTTTGCCTCATTGTTATTCATGCACATCTATTACAAACACACATCTGTGATACAGCACTCCAATTAAATTATTGTTCAGGAAATTAACTGTTGGGCCAACCTACAAGGGCTGATTGGAAAATTGAGGTGGAAGATACACGAGAAAGGTGAGTAGTTATATGGAAAATGATGAAATCCGAATTAAAAAAATATTAAAATACGTGTCAAGAGCTTCTGTCAGTCAAGCCTCGCCACCCTGTGACATTCTTCCATAAGTGGTGGATGCGGTCATGGCGATGATGAAAAGTGTGTCAGAAGTGATTAAGGCGACACTGAATGCCATCTAGAGGGCAGATCACAACTCCTGTTAAACCGTGGATATAATCTGTGTGGAGCACAAAAATTGGGAAATGTCACCGATCCCTCTGAGGGGTTTCTGCATTTGCTCAAGGCTCTCTCTCTCTCTCTCTCTCACACACACACACACACACATACACACACACCACACACACACACACACACACACACACTGTTCATAGGCCTGAGAAAACAGGAAGGTTTTGATCTTAGCTTTAAATGTGGATACAGTTTTTATAAATTGCAGCTCATCAGGCCAGTGTATGATGAAGGTACTTATTTTCCTCATCACTTTATCTCAAGATGATGTTGCTACAAGTGTGTTGCATGATATAATAAGAGGTCTAAAAGTGCTGTATATCTAAGGAATGCAGAGCCTGAGGTTTTTTTTTTTTTTTTACTGTTTTAGTAACAGTTCTGCAAAAGTCGTCCACCCCAATATTGAGTAAAAGCATTTTTTTTAAAACACTCCTTGTATGTTACTTTCCTGAAAATAACAGCGATCCTGTAGAGAGCAGGATTATCTTCATCTTGTATGTAAGTCGCGTCTGTATTTCCTCGAGGAGCTGTGATCCAAGTTGGCCAGGTCTGTAGCCTCCTTTATCTAAAGTTAATCACACAGCGGACTTGACCCTGACTCGTGGCTGGCACCCAAACTGTGGATTTATCACGCATACAGTACACACACACACACACACACACACACATATACTTCCAGGGCAGCTCAGTATCACCCATCGCCTGCACCCTCCCCTTAACACGCTCGTCTTTCCTCCTTTCACCTTGACTTCACTTTCTTGGGCCGGACCTCGACTAACGACCATGCAGATGTTGATATTTCACGCAGCAAAAAGAGACATTGTGGCATTAAAACAAACGACAGACAGAACTGTGGAGACTAGAGCAGATTTAATCAGCGTTACTCTTGAGGCTAAACTTCAGTTGAGCTGTGTAAGAAGCTTGTAGGTTAAAAGCACACGAGCAACTAAGCTCTTGATTGTGGACTGTGATAGACTGCAGGCCGTCTCCATGAGGGTGACTAATTAACAGCGCCCTAATTTGAGAATCAGTCATTCTTTGGTGCAGAAGCAGGCTGTGATTTAATACCACAATCAAAATCAAAACCAATCACCCAGGCTTTCAGGGTCTGCAGGGTTATTTTTGAGTTTGTTGCCATGGCAATCAAGTCCATCCCATCGTGGCATTTCCAGAGTGTAGTGAAGGATTAGATGGTGATGTCAGACATCTGTGTCAAATCCTTCTCCAGCTCATTTCAGCCGTTTGTCATGTTCTCGGATGACAGATGACAGCCTGATACTTCCAGAAGAAGTGAATGCTCCATGATTAGTTTCAAACTCTTGTTTATATTCCACTTCCTTTTCCCGTCTCCCGGCTTCCTTCCCCTCCTGCCTTCCTTCCCCTCCCACATGAGGTAATATGGCCTTTGAGGTAAATACCATTTGTTTTGTGGCTTTCCTATGATGGCTGAATAATGGCTTGAAGTATGTGGCTAAATGAGAGTCTGAGGCCAGGGATGGGAGTAATCTTGCCTTTCTTTCTGAGCGGTGACACAGGCCAATAGAGATTAATGAGGGTGCAGGGGTCTTAACACTTTCGCGGCTACAGGAGAAACAGCATCTGCTCGGCTCCATGTTGTTTACACTTTTAAACTCACCAACGGCTGTTTATTGGCCCTACACTGCTGCACTATACTAGCATCAACTCTGTACAAGTCTTGAGGAAAAAGAACAAAAGGTTACAGCCAGGATTTTAGAAATCTGAGGTCCCCCTATGACAACCTGCAGCCCAAACCCTCTCAGAAGATTTTGATCAGACACCAAAAAGAAAGTCAGTACATTTTCTAATTATTTTGACTTTTCACATTGTGTTTTTTCAGCTAACAATGTAATTAAATTTTATGTACACTTCATATGTGAAAGTCTAAATGTTGTTTCTTCTCCAAACTACCAGGAAGAAGAAAATTGATTGTGGAAAGCTTTTTTTTTGCCGTTGTCGGCCCTTTATTGGCATCAAATTTTATTGTATTGATATTGTGCAAAAGTCTACCGAATTCTGCCTTTAAATTACACACCATGTGTAACTTTTAACTGTGGAACGATACCTAAAACCCTCACATTACTAGGAAAATATAGATATATCTTGTTAGCAAGACAAAAAGTCTACAGCCATGCTAGCCATGCTAAAAATCTGTTGTTTTCAAGACTATGTTAAATGATATTTCTTTTTTTCCACAGGCTCCACATATGTTTTGGATGAACACTGTATTATTAATTATTCATGTTCATTATTGTTATTGATCTGAGGTCATAAATCCACCTGATAAACTGAGTGTTTTTTTCAACTCACCACTGAAGACACTAGAATATTCATATGCAGTATTTTCCCCATGAATGTCATATTTTCAGGCCTGATACGCTTTTAAGTAATCTGAGCAGATATGTTTAGTGTTTGTAATCACAGAGCAATGGCAGCAGGTCAGCCGACGATACAACATGCTCACCATCTGTGTGCAACATTTAATCTCTGGAGAGATTAATCTGGTACTCCATGTGTAATATGAGGGGGTTTCTTACATACATAATGCACACATCATAGCAAAAATGCAGTATGATACCCTTTTAAAAATACATCCTGTAGTCCTGCATTGGAAGGTGACATTAAGATAATTATTTCTCCAGAGAAAAGAAGGCTGTTTAATGAGTGTAGCTGGAAAATAGATGTATTTGGCAATAATATGTGGCTTCTGTTGTGTTGTGCCGTGCCCCCCCATCCTTTAAAGACAACAGCTTACCACTGAAAATAGATTGGATTACATTCAAAGGACTGTGACAGACTGAGAGAGAATCTCCCTCACTGTGGGTTTGTGTGCCACATGGTCACCTCCCAGCAATGATGACTGATTCGCTCCAATATGAAACCGATTTCAATTACAGAGAATTCAGCAGATTCTGTGAAAAAGACGAATCCTCCAACAATGGTTTTTGTTCTATCAGTGACTTAGACGCTCACGTCACACGAATTGTGTGAGGGATTTGTTTTAATTAAACCTGAACCCCCTCCATCGCCTTGGAGTCAAATTGAATGCTCAAATTTAATACTGAGATTATTTCCCTTATACAGTAATAGCTCTGTAATGCATTCAGAGCAGGGTTTCTCCGCAGGCCCTCGTTAAAAGGCATGAAAGAAATTAACAGCCAACTGAGTCTTTATCTCGCTTATACACCAAAAATGGTTACACATAAGGAGAAGTCCTCTGAAGCTATTTGTGGATGTTTTATAAAGCAACGACACCTCAAGGTATGGTTGGGGCATGCAATTCTAATTGCACAGCACTGGGAAAATGTTGGGAGGAATTAAGACAATGTTCCCCTACTGATTATCTAATAGGCCAACACATTAGCTGAGTACAGCACATTTCAACTGTACAAAATTTGGCTCAACAGAAGTGTGAAATCTTCCGTCTTCACTCCTATTTAATATCGTACTGACAAAATCCATTATAAAATTCAAATTATAAAAAGGTTCCTGCCATAATTACAGGCTATAGAAGAAGGTTAGTAAGTCCTTGTCCATTCTCCCATAACTTCATAACTGTTTACCTGTCTTGCTATATTCATTGTCTGATATCACAGTTAACAGACAATCAGTGATTATTTTCCAGATTTATGACACGGTGTCCTACAGTATTTTATCCTCTGCAATATACTCTGCACTCTTCCTTTGATTTATAATAGCCGCTGCCCTGCTCAGCTGCACACACCACTGTATGTTCCTTATGCCGTGGTGAAGCAGCGCTGATCAGAAGCCCTGGGAGGTGATTTATGAGCAATGGGATTTCCGGTCAGAACAGCTTACTTGAGCCTGTATATTCTCCAGAGCAGTCCTTGAGAAAGGGATAAGGTAATGAGGGAGAAAATGACGAGTAGAAGACACTTTGGCTGTAAATCAGCCTTCTTACAGCTGCCGAGAGGGAGCATTTAAAAAAAACAAAAAAAAACCCCAAAAAAAACAGTAAGTATACCTGCACAATGCTGCTGGAGCTTCAAGTTCACTTGACTGACCTCATAACAAGACAGGAGACTGTTTTTTCTCTTGCACCCTCATTTTCCTCCCTTTCTTCACTCACTGTTGGACTCCCGGGTGAGCATGCATGTGGAGGAATACCTGGCTCTCCTCCACTCCTCACTCATGACCCCTGGACGGATTTTGCCTCATTAGGAGCTTTGCACCTGAATTCAGAACCTTGTTTTTGCAGTACAGGAGACTGAATGGATCCCAGAGGGGTTTGGAGGAATATCCAAGAATGTGTAGAGTTGCACATGATAACTAACTGTAATGCTGACAGTAGTTGTCTGAGCGCTCTGAGGAGGTGAATGATTGTGTGTCCATTGCTGTACCTCAGTGCTGGCGCCAGTGCAGCGGGCTGAGGGAGGAGATAGGGCGCCAACGAAGTGCAAAAGTAGACTCACAGTGGACTCAATGCCTGCTGAAGTCAGCACTATTGACTGACATCTGTCACTGCAGTGTGTGTGTGTGTGTGACTAAGACCAGTTGATTGTTGATGACTTGTCCAATTGGGGACAAAAGCCATGTCCCCAATTGGCAAAAGTCAGATTTTTGGGTCAGTGGTTAAGTTTAGGGTTAGGTTTAGGCAAGTAGTGGTTATGGTTAGTTTAGAAGAGATGGCTCTTAAATTGCCACAATTATGGGTCCAGTGCGCAAATGTAAATCTATGTAATGTCCCTAAAAGTGACCTAGGACAAGAGAACACACATCAGAGTTTATTCACTGCTGTGTGTGTGTGTGTGTGTGTGTGTGTGTGTAGTGTTGAGAACAGGGCTTCTGACTACCCAGGACTGCCTACTGAGGGAAGCCCCATAAAGATTTGGCCTTCAAGTAGGTATTAATAAATAAATACACTCAGTTGCCAGCCTTTCACTAAGTCCTACCTCCTTGAATTATATTTTGTTCCACTGTGAGGTGTTTCTAATATTTTGTCTAATATAAATGGGTTGGACAAAATATTACTATAATATTCAAAATACTGAACATTTACACCTTCATGGAGGTAGGATTTATTATAAGGCTGTTGTTTTAGACTGGATTAGCTAGATGTAAAAACTGGGTGTATGAACTGCAAACTGAATGTACATTACCATTTTTGTTATAGTGCACAGAATTGCAAACCAGCAAAGATTTTCTCGAAAGTATGATATCACAAATGTTGTAATGTGTCTTAAATAATCTTGGACTACCAGAAATCAAAGGGTTGGTTCAACCAAATTGCAAAAAGAAAAAAAAAAAATATAGCCATGTTGATAGTTTTGGTTTTACTTGCCCAGCTTTGAGATATTTCTGAGATGTCCGCCATTGAGGTGAATGATATTTTGTTTGTGCTGCTCACAGCACCATTTAAAATCAATTTCTCACGTCTCTTTTCAGAAGCAGTGTCCCCATTAACCTGAATGGGCCACAGATCTCACTGTCAACCGTTTCATGGAAGCTATTTCTTCAGAGAAAAACTGTTCACAGTGAGATCTGTGGATCACCCAGAATAACTGACACAGTGACTCCAGAAAGAGATGTGACTGTTTCATTTTTAAATGTCATTTTTCAACGCTGTGAACACTACAAATGAGGCACCATTCATCTCGGTCTCATTGTGCTCATGGCTGCAGAAATCTCACTGGCAGATATCTCCAAAACCGGGACAAATGTGCGTAGCTAGAGACCCCCAGAGATAAGTGCAAATTTGGATGACCGTTAAATTTGGCTGGTATGAGACTACCTGTAAATAGTTTAAAGGAGAGTTTGAAGTAGATGACTGCATTTATATAGCTGTCACAGTTCAAAGACAAAAGGAACCTAAGAGCACAACTCAGGAGGTAGATGTAAAAAGTAATGAGTCTTTACATAGAAAAATACTAGAATACAAAAATCCAGGCAGTAAAACAAAGTAGAAGGGGGTCAGGCTGAGGCAGAATCCGAAAACTAGATCAGGCAGGTAATAATCAGAGGGCTGGAAAGCAAAGGCACATAGCACAAAGACAATCAGGCAGAGAGCTAGTAGAAATGGACCGGTAATATACTAGGGAGCTAATGAGGGAATGGGGAACAGGTGAATGGGTGAGGTGATTCTACTGGCGGGAAGGGCAGGCAGGTGGGAGTGGCAGGATCTGAAATGACAGCAGAATTAGAACATCTATGTACAAACAACCAAACTGAATAAATGAGCAGACTGAATTTCAAAACCGTGACAAAAGCGCTTTGGTCCAAAGCACTTTACAGTTTTTTTGCTACTCATTCACCCATTCACACACACACACACACACACACACCAATGGCAGCAAGCTACTGTGCAAGGTGCTGCCTGACCATCGGGAATAATTTGGGGTTCAGTATCTTACCCAAGGACACTTTGACATGCAGAAAGGAGGAGCTGGGGATTGATTAGTGGACAAGCCGCTCTACCTCCTCAGCCACAGCCCTCCAAGTAGAGGACAGTATGGTCATGGTAGCCAATTAGTCAAGGAAGTGTCCAAAACGCATGATTTAAAGAGGGCATGCGTCCAATAACTGGTCAGTAAACACATTCACCTGTTGATAATTATAGTTATGCCTGCATCTGCATGTGTATGTGCGCACATGAGCGTTTGTGTCTTCGTCTCCCCGCAGTTTCACTCTAGCGAGGAAGTCCCACCATGCAGGGTATCGCTCCCAATTTTCTGCAGGGGTTGATGCTGATGACATTCACTGTGATTTTGTCATTTCTTCCCCTGGATTCATTTGTGATCTGTTCCATTGGTATTTCCACACATTAGATTTGGCAGAATCAGGCCAGAGTAAGACCCTAAATGTACTCGGAGGCTGTAAATTCCCATTGCTCTAACTATGTCCCTGCAGGCTCCTCGTGAAAGAGCACAGTATGTAGGTTTAATCACAGCTCAGAGCACAATGTGGTTTAAAAAGGGAAAATTGCCCACTTTAACATAAATGTCTATGAAATACATATTTTTTGCCAAACACATAAATTAAGTAACACTAATGGGAAAATTGAGCCTCTGTATTTGTGGCGCTAAAAGATTTTTGCTGTTAACCTCTCTTAAAAAAAAATCATAAATGTGGACAAACCAGTTTGAGTTGTTGAGCATTTCAAACTCTAAGCATTTGCAAATGACTGTAAATCTGTCTTTTTTGACAATTGACAGTGTACTGCAGCATAATCCTGGGAATACCCTTTCTTGCCATCATGATTAACAAATATGCTAATCACAAAAGATGTGAACCTCAGGAGGAGGATCGTAAGTCCCGTCGTTAGTCAGCCACAATTCCATTCATTGTGTTCCCGAGTGTATTAAACTCTGAAATGTCAGTCATCTAAATTTAGATGAGTGAGCAGAAAAACATGTTGGTCTCGGATATTTATGGAGACGTGCTGCAGGCAACAAGACCTCTCCCAGTAGAGTTTGGATATTTTTTCAGATGAAAGAGATAAATTGCATATTTCATCTTTCTATTCCAGCTGTCGAGCTTGGCAGAAATGATCCAGCGCCTTGATGTATAGTTCCAGACATCTTCCATGTTACACAATAACACCAGCTATCACCTTGGATTTATAATGTAAGAGGAAAGTGAATTACAGTCTCTTCCAAACCTCATATAATACCGTTTAATCCTCATATGCATTGTATGAAAAATGAAATCCTGTTTGCTTGGTTTTACATCATGCCTCCATTATTCCATGTGTGAATAACAGTCTTTTCTTGTTGCCTAATATCTGATAAGCTGGGTAATTCTCCCACTTTCGATTCCACACAGGCTTTGCAGTAATTTTCTAATACAAGGGCTGTAATCATGCTGTCAGACCTGTTTCGTGCTAAAGAAAGCAGTTGTGGGAAATGCAAGGCCTGCAGGCAACCCTGCCGGATAATTGAGGGTGGTTAGCGGTGGCAGTGATGTTCTTTGATTGAAGATTTAATGTTACTTTGCATCCTAGAAGAGGATGTTGGTTATCGACCGTCTATAAAGACTGTAAGGCTGACTATAGGCCAGGGCTAGGATCTGAGGCTATTGATCTGTAGGGAGAGCAAGTTCAGGTGGTTCTGTGGGATAGGCCACCAAGGTCAACTGGGCCAGGCCAGGCTACGCCTTCATGTTGTGTATATTTGATATGCAAAAACAAATTCATTGATTTTTCATTGGGTTATTAGGATTCAGATCGTGCTAAGTGCGAGGTGAAATGCCATGCAAAGCGGATCTGGTTTTTAAAGACGGGGAGAGGGGCATTGGATTTCAAACTGAGAGATTTCATGCTGTGTTCCTATTCAATGTGGGCTGAGAGGAAGAGATATGGGTCTGGGTGCAGAGTGGAGGAGAGGGAGAATGGCCACTACATCCCTGACAAATTCATTATGTTGCAGTCCCCTTCCAGGTTTTTGCTATTTTATTCTCTACTAAGGCATTAAGAGTCTAATGCCCTTTTTATATGAGCTACTGGAGGTCCATTCACATCCAAACTCATATCTCTTCTTAGTCTGAAGCTGAATACAGACCTATATTTCTTAACTTTCTATTTCTGTCACATATGGATCTGATGTCTTTTTGACCAGGATTATAGGTTTTGGTTTAAGTATTTGCCTTATCTGACAAAGGTAGAAGGATTATAAATCTCAAATGGAGCAAACTAGATCACCAAATGAAGCCTTTTCCTTTGAACTTGTGTTAGAGGACACTCACTGTCCCAAGAGAGAGGCAGTTTTTCATCTATCATTACACAGGCTGTTTTAGGGGTTGCAGCGGTATGGTCCCCAAGCCTCGTTCCTTACAGATGCGATGTGGCGACACTGCAGAAATCTTTTCGCTAAAAATAGTGCTCACTATAAATGGTGCTTGTGATGCATGGCTATGGTTTTCTCCTCCCGTTTCCATGAGAGACACATTAAAATGTCAACAAGGAGGGATCTATTTCACTGTTCAACGTTGGCTCCATCTGACTTTTTTCATATTTCCAGCTATCTAATTTCAAAACAAGAACCCTTTAAAAATAAAAATAAATGAAATAATTGTCCTTGTATTGCATTGCAGAGCTAGTCCTGGTATTATACACTCACCGAGCACTTTGTTAGGAACACCTGTGCAGTCTAATGTAATCCAATACAACAGCTCTGCCATAAATTCTACTTTTACAAAGCTTATACATTTTCAGTTGTTTTTTTTTGACATTGTCAGAAAGGTGATAATTCTCCTTTATGTTCACTGGAGTGCATTATATTGAAAAGTGTTCCTAATATTTTGTCCACCCCATTAACATTTTAACATGACCCTGTTTGGCAGCTGAGCTTAGCACATATTTGGACATGCGAGAAAGGGGTTAGATTTATGCTTTATTGTTTGTATTTTCAAACAGTTTCCACTCTTGACATTACAGTCAATAGCAAACATGTGTGCGTTAGCAAACATAACGCTATCTCAGATAACGAGTTTGGCTGGGGTTGAGGCAGCGCCGCTAACGTTACCCTACACTCACCAGCTTCCACACAATGAGGAAACACTACACACAGTGAATGTGCTGTTGTGAACATGGACTTTTTTTTTTAACATAAACTGCAACCCCACAAAATGCAGTTAGCTAACGAAACACTCCTTGACCTTGGAAGTAACGCTGCAGCTTACATCTGAGCAGATAATCACTGCGTTTAACCCGTCCCTTACACTTCTGCTTTTGCATTTTTGGTTTTAGAAAAGAAAGACACCAACCTCCAAACTCTTTAAAAGCTGAGTACTGCTTGCTATTTACTGCCGCCGCATGAAGACCATTTCAACTTGTTATGAAATCCAAAGCTTGACAGACCTGCCCCGTGGTTTACAGTTGCTAAGCTATGATTGGGCAATCACTGATTCAGGGAGGGATTTTGCAAACAATCAAATGTGAGAATAACCAGGTTGAAAAAGACCTGCATTTCCCTTTAAATCTAAACGTATCGAAGCTCACAATAAGGTCCACTATGAATAAATACAATTCTCACCCATTTATTAGCTTTTTTGCACACTTACAATCAAGGATTAGACAAATATCCATTGGCATTATATAGTCTACCTACACAACATCATCTATCCAACACATAATGACATTAGACAAAAAAGTTTTACAATGTCAAACAGATCTAGGCAGTGCTTTCCTCACTGAAGTCAGCCTCAGTCATAACACACCATTTTACCCGTCACACAAAACAGTGAAATGAAAGTTTGTTTGATATTGCATAATTATGCTAAGGGTGAAATGACATGCAGTGCCGTTATCAAAGCCTACTATAAGTATATGTGTTATCAGTGGAGTATAGTGATATTCCATTGCTAACTCACAGCATCATCTGGGTACATCCATTTAATTAAAAACAGCTATTGTGGGCAATTGCACATACAGTATGTGACAGGTTGATGAATTGAAATGATGTTGCCCCTGAGGTTGCTTTGTTGCTTCAACTAGTGATATAGTAGCCTTTAGCACGTCTGGCTCACAGCTCTCTGAAGTGAGAACAGAGTACTGATGTAAGCCCCAACAGGAGTAACCTGATTTACACATGTGCATATCAGACACAACACTGTGCATACTTTACAAACCAATGACTGCCTTGTACTATGTGTGCTCCGCTAGTCATGCTGGCGGGGAAGTGGCCATAGTTTTTTTTCTAGTACATTATGTGTCTTAGAGGGTGCCGTCTATTGTCTATGCAGTTTAAAGGACCAGTGTGTAAGATTTAGTGGCATCTAGCAGTGGGGTTGCAGATTGCAACCAAATGAATACACTTCCCCTTCCAAGCATGTAGGAGAACCTATGGTGGCCACGAAACTCGCGAAAAACACGAAAGGCCCTCTCTAGAGCCAATGTTTGGTTTGTCCATTCTGAGCTACTGTAGAAACATGGTGGTGCAACATGGTAGCCTCCATGGAAGAGGACCCGCTCCCTGTGTAGATATAAAGGGCTCATTCCAAGCTAACGAAAACACAACAAGTCTTATTTTCAGGTGATTGTACACTAATTAAAACATACTTATGAATATTATATTCCATTTCTGCCGAGTCTTTCCGTTCGACACCGCTAAATTCTACACACTGCACCTTTAATACTTTTCATGGATGGTGACATGATACTGCCATCTCTCTTTTTTCTTCTCTCTCTCCACTCACTCATTTTTAGAGACGGTACTTTCTCAAGAGCTCTGATTGCCACATGTTCTTCCTCTCCGGAAAACGATCAGGAATCCTAATGCGACGGAAGTCCTGGATGCATTTCTCCAGCTCCTGCTCAGGAGTCAGCTTCTCCTTGTTTGCTTTCCTCTTTGCAGCCTCTCGTTCCCGGACCCCGAAGGTTCTCACGCGGAGCATGTCAGTCTTGCGGCGCATCTCTGCCTGCTGTAGCATGTGACCTGGTCCTTTATGCATGGGACGGTCCAGAGTCTGGATGTTGGAGTGCCGGCTCACGGGGCCACGGATCACGGTTCCTTGAGGGGAGCTGGCCTCCGACTGGGTCTCAGAACAGGAAGTGGAGAGCTCGTTGAAGGAAGTGCCGCTCTCCCCCTCGCGCTCACTTTTGTGGCTCTTGCAACAGCAGTCGCAGTGGGAGGACGACCACCGTGAGGGCCCACCTGGAAAAAACACACACACACACACACACACAAACATGTTTTCAGTTGTGTTGACCACATGCAGTAAATTTTCTGTTGCAGCAAAACCCTCCTTCATGCAGAAAAGCACTGTAAACTAATATCCCAGCTGTCTGTGTGGTGACAGATTCCAGCAGTAATCAAAAGGAACCGTTGCACCGATCAAGCAAATGCTGACAAATGCCTACAAAGCAATTTCAATGTCATACAGATATCTTTAAACGAATATCAGATGAGTGTGTGTGGTGATGTGTGTGGAGGTATTTAGGGGGCTGCAGATGTGAGAACATGTAAGTTATTGCCTTTGACATTTAATTGCTGAATCTCAAAGAGCTGGTGGGCTCTGTGTATTGCTTCCTCTGATAAGGAGAACCCCAAAGCTCAGTAGAGTCAGTACAGCTCCCTAAAAGACCTTTCTTATTTCCCAAGGCAAAGCTTGTCTCTAAGCCAAAGCAATCTGCTTTGCCTTCGCAGTTTCTTATTAGAACTGTAACCCGGCTGCCTTGTATTAAGCAGGTGCTGTATTATTTTCTGTTTTCAGATCACTCAGTCAAATAAGTCGAGGAAGGTGTTTTCTACCTTTGGGAGTGCAGCAAGGTAGAAAAAGCAAGTAAACACAAAGCATAATTTATCTTGGGTGGTAACAGAACTGGGTTAGTGAATAATGGAGTGAACAGATGCCCTGCAGGTGTCCTGACCTGTCATAAAGACTGGATGAGAAGTGAAGCTGGTACTAGCAGAAGATTTTAGTAGTCTTCTTTCCTCCTCATACCTACTTCTTGTCTCATCTCACATACTCCTACACTTCTAATTATGAACTAGAAATACTGTACTGTACCGCCTGCTGGCTTGTGAAGTGTTCAGGTAAAGACAGTAAACACTGTAGCTGTCTTTCATCTCCAAAAATAACCATGAACTATGGTCTCATTTATATGTACAGGTACAGGTAGAAATGTACAGTTCTGAGCTCAGTGCTGTGCTCCCTGTAATATAAACAACATCTTATGAGATATAAACTCATGCACACAGACTCTAAAAACCTCTTAATGGCTTTTTCCAATGTGATGACACAGACTCAATAGCAATAATATCTCAGAGGGAGCAATGATTTGTCCATTACCTCCTTCCAGTGCATGCACCAATTTACACTGAACAGAGTTCAAGGGGGATTTTAACCTCTCTGTGTACACTCTAATAATGACCTTATCTCTGGTGCAATTATTGCATTGAGCTGATAGTTCGAGAGTCACTAACAGCTTTTTAATGGCTAATCCATGAGTAAAGAGGCCAATCAGCGCACCAATTTCCCCCTGCAGAAAATTAATCTAGCTGAATCCAGCAGACGAGCAGCACCAGGCAAATGCCTCCATTTGCCTGGTGCAAATGCACGAGTGACAAGGATGAAGAGGAGAAAGGCTGAGCATTGTTTCTAAATGGATGGATGCTGTAGTCCAGAGGGGAACCCGTTTAGGAAACTAGCCAACACCCAATAATAGCATCATAAAATTTTCAGCCCATGCAGGGGAATGAATTGTATTAAAGCCACTGACAGGCTGAGAAGCACCTGAGCTTTCGTTCTTTTTTATCCAACAATTTGTCTAAATGGAGCCTGGACATGGAAATGACTGTTGTCAAATGACGCAAAGGCAAATATGTGTGTGTAAGAATTCGGCCACAAACTGCGTGTTATGGATGAAATGGTGTGGTGTCAAGCTTTGATGTCCCCTTCAGAGCCAAGACAGGATATGACTAAGAGCTTTGTCAGGAAACACAGTCATACTTTGGTATGTTTAAACAAGTGGGTGTGTATAATAGACTTTGATATCTTTTCAGGGAAGTCATTGATTGCAGTGTGTTTTTCTCAGATCTATAGCCTGTCTAAGAGATCATATTCCAACCACATTAAAAGACTGGGGCTGGTCCTCAGACCAGACTCAGGTTGTGTCTGCACTTCTCATAAATAACACAGAGAGAGGGAGTCGACTTCTGCAGCACAGAGGCCGACGTGTCACACGGGGTATCCTCAAACTCCTCTCCATCTCTAATGAAAGCAGGAATGTTTGTCCTCGTCCCTGAGAGAGGTCGGACTTTTAAGGAAATTCAGCTGCCTGCATGTTAGATTAAAATGACACGTTTTACCCATTTAAAGGTTTTAAATGGCAGGAAAGTAGGACAAGATGTGGACTGAAGGCAGAGTGCTTTGACAAACTCAAATGGAAATGTCAGTGAGTTTCTTGCCAGACATTAGTGTGTTTGGTTTTTTTTTATTTTTTTTTTATCATTGCTTCTAAACTGACTCATCAGGGTGTCTGATGCTTACTGCTTTAATGCCTGAGCAGCTCTGTGCTTCAGTCATGTAATCTGAGAGAGGCTCAGCGCTATCATATGCTCCAAGTTGAGAGGCAAAAAATAAATAAAGAAGAACAAGAAAGATTCATCACTCAGCAGTTTCATGTTGTTATTGCGCATAACCGAGGAGGTCATTTATTTCATATTCGAATTTGAGTGACCCAAAGCTGTCTGCTTCGCAAATTTGAACCTCGGCGGTGATGTGAACTGCGCTCTCACTCTAAATAAATTAAAGCAAGTGTTGAACACAAAGCAGCATTTTAGATCCAAGCTTTCTGCGTCACACAAAAACTCATTCAACTTCTGAATTTCTGAAATAAACATGAGTTCATGAGTTTCATTGCTGTTTCTTATTTGCTCAAACACAGAAGTATCCTGTGAGGCCGAGTGCTGTGAATCATCTTCAAATGCTTCAGTTGGTTCTAGTATAATAACATTTTCTGGCTAGAATTTTAGTAGTGAAACAAATAAAACAGAGGGGAATCTAGCACCCTGTTTTAGTTTGGTGCAAAAAGCTATATGTATTAGTGGTCATTTTGTCTGACAGGTTAAATATGCATATTCATCCAGCCAGTCAGTGAGTTAAGCTTACGCGAGCAGAGACGCTCTGATCTTAGACACACTCTTATATTCTCCAGCTCCTATATCCACACACATATTTTTTACTCTGCTACTGCCTCAGGAAGAGTGTAGTTTATACATGCTTGTTAGCTCACAAATTAGGCCATCGTGCCCTTGCAGCAGAAAAAAAGCTTGTCTTGCAAAGGCAGTGACCGTCCTTACCAGGAGAGGGAAATCCATTTGACCAAGATAGTCCTTTTTGCTTCAAAGGTATCACTTCAGCAGTTTGTGTCCAGCCTAACTGATGGCTACAGCCTCTCTCTTGCCAGGTATAATGATGTCTGTAATATCTGCATTCATTTGAATTTGTCAATATGAATTACCTGCACTCAAGTGGCCCACTCTGCTGAAACAAACCTCATCAGCCACTGATGAGCAAGAGCTGGTGAGGAATATGTTGGGGCAAACCATGGAGTCCTTACAAGCTTTACACAACCTAATCCAAGGACACCGAGCGTCTCTTACTCTTCCATAGACCCATCACTGCCCTGGCCCAAATTATCTGCTTTCTATGAGGAAAGTGACAGCTTCACCGGCTGATTGTTGATAACAAGTGGGTGCTCTCCCCTCCCGGAGGCAGAGGGTGGCGGCCGCTGAGTGTCTCCCTGACAGGGAGATGAAAAAGCAAGGCAGACAGATTGAAATGTCTATATCAGTCTCTTCCTGTCCCCTGACCCAGCGCCACACCCCTCCCCTGCACCAGAGCCGATGAAGCAAGATGAGGCAGGAAGAAAGCAAGATGTCCTGAGCGTTCGACTTAAAATGCAACAATTCTTTGGGGACAAACTTAAACCAGCTCAATCATATAGTGGACCCTCAACATGCTTTCATTTTTTACACTGCTGCCATGCTCCCACAGAAGGAGACAAGCACTATCTTACTAAGCTGCCCTCCTGCGTACCAACACAGGGGATCCCCTGTCTTCAGAAAACTCACAGCCCTGCCCACAAAAGAGTTCCACCGTCCACGAAGCCATTAAAAGCGTCTCTGGAGGGCTCATTAAGGTGTTAGATGTCAGACAGTGAGGCTGTTGTACCTGTTCTCCAACAGCTACAGAGAACCACGGGCAAAAATTATAATATAATATTCAAATGATGGCATGGCATGGCTGTGGAGAGAGAGGATCTTTAATACATATGTTATGGCACTGCCCAGAAATAAGACAATTTTGGGTAGGAGTACAAAAAATGTTATGTTCAAAATGTGGATGTGTTACTATTCCCACAAGTGTGTTTGCCGGGAGTTAAAGTGGCTGTATTGAAATCTGTAGTAACACAAAGTCTAATAACATTGGCTTTCCTTTCTGTGAAAAAGATCATTCTTATGAATTGGAAAGTAAGGAATTGTTTTTGTTTGAATCACTGGCTAAAGGACTTCATAGAACTGATGATGATGGAACGTGCAGCCTCAGCCCTGCAGGGGCTTTATAGAGGCAACAGCTTAGATGGACCGTGGACACTTATAAAAGACTATATAAATAAAGAGACATTTAAGTTAAGAAGTGTTTTGACTGTTCAAGATATAAAGCCAGAACAATGAAATAGCCTTGTAGGTAGAACAGAGAAGACCTGTCAAGAAGGATTGGTGATGTAATGATTTCCTTTCTTTTTTGCTTTTTGTCTGTAACCTCTGACATACTGTCCTTAAAAATGTAAATAAAAAAAAACTATTCAAACGATGGCTGACAAAAGGCCATTAAACAGGCTTTAAGTTGATCTCTTCCTTTAAATGAACATACGGGAGGTTTTACATGTTTTAGCTTATCAACAAAGTTATGAATATTTTACTTTACTATTGCCTGTTTTTGAAAACATGCAATATGTTTTTAGATTAACTTTCTACCCTGAGTGTAGGCACTGATCTCCATTCATTTCAATATGAGACTTAAAATGGCTTCAGATGGGTCATCCATCATCATTTAGTCTTTGTCAAGACTGCATTATCATTGCTTGATAATATACAGCAGGGACTATTTTAAAACTCTCCTTGTTGGTGCATTCAAGGACACTCCCAACATCTGTAATAACAGCAGTCGCTATTTTGTTGGAAAAAATCCAACCCAGAAAACAATCAATAAGTATGAACAGACAGCGTAAAAAGATTGCTGTGAATAATTCTATTTCTTGCATGAAAGGGTATAAGAAAGTATTAGAAAGTATATTTTCCCTTTCAGTCAGCAGATTTTCAATAAACGCCTAAGGTGAGCCAGATTGTCTACTTGAACTGATGTAGTGCACAAGGTTCTGCAACCATTGAGAGAAAAATGGCACAAGCGCACACACCCGTGCCTCACTTCTGACCATTTTTCTGCCCAGGTGCTCTTTAAGACTTATATGAGTTATTCATGGCAGCGCCATCCATCTCTTGCAGGCTTTGCCAATCCATCCAGACTCCAACAGGGCTCTCTGGGAGCTCAGGGACGGCCCAATCTCTGCCTCCATTACACCCAAGCAATTGATTACCTTCCTCCTTCTCTCCCTGCCGCCTTGTGGCCATTGTTCAGGAGCCATTATGGCCACACATCATCTCATTCACAGCCCAAATGAAGACTGCACAGTTATATTAACAGAGCACACCTGGCAAGTATAATCATTCTCCATCTATGCTGTACGTGTCTCCCATTTTGACAAGACACTTCTGCACAGCTCTTTCAGAGTGGGAAAGATGAAACTGTCTCCGACGTTACCGGTCCCAGTGTTCAATGATGATTTGCTCTGCCACTGTGATGTGGAAGCAGTAATGGCAGAGCAGGTCGTCCGAGATGATGGTTAATTCTCATGTATGAACTGAGTGAAGGAAAGTTTCCTTTCTTAGATTTTGACTTATAGCTTTAAATGGCCTTCAAAATAGGTTAACATTTATATCTCTCTAAATTGCATCTCCAGTGGATGACTGCAGAATAAGAAATATTTTGGGATCCCAGATTGCTTTTTAATCAGCCAACACTCTCCTCTTTCCCCAGAGATAATTAGCAATAAGTAGCAAAAGGAGACTGGTCCCAAACGCCAACTGGGAGGTTAATGTTGTTAATCACTACAGCAATAATGTTGTCACTGCCAATCACAAAACTTAATGTCCCTGTCACGCTAAATGACCTACATTTCTGCTTGACAAACAACCTGACAGCATCACCTGTCCCTCAGTGGATGCAATGCAACGCAAGATGCTGCAACCAGCTTATCCTCTGGATCTTTACCAAAACAGCTGTTGATCTCAGTCCTGGCAATCAGTTTTCATATATTTCTCTCAGGCTTAACTGTTTATTTAAAGAGTGAACAAGTCATACGCGGTTAACTGTAAATTATTCATCACGGCCATCATGTGCAAAAACTATTGTTCATGATGAATGCTTGGACACTGTGGCCTCCTGAAGAGAGTGCCCTTTTGCTGCAAGTGTCATCTGTTTTAGTCTGTGGAGAAACCAACAGCATATATCCTAGCAGGCAGGAGTGGAGGACAATAATTGAGAGTAAAGCATGCATCTTAGCTTTATGAGGGAACGAGTCCCTTGAGTGTTAATACAGATGAGTTATTGTTGGATACTGCATGATAACACACAGTAAAATGATGGATATCCACTGTGGGCATTTTGGAAAGTGGAGTCCACACTGATACTGAGAGTCAGTGGAGCCTGTAGAAAACAACTGATGCATTTAACAAGAAGCGCAACATAGATGATGCTAGAGACTGACAGGCTGGAAGGAAGTCTCTCAATTTGTTTACTGTGCTGGATTACTCTTTTTACACTCTGAAAAAACCCCAGCCCCCCCTGCTACTATTTCCCTGTGATTGGATAGGAGGGGTTGGATAAAAGAGAGCAGTCAAGTGTTATGCTGAATACAATAATAAAGCACATCTGTTTTGTGCCACCCCAAAGGTGCACTTGTCTACATGCATTCTTAGTTTAGGACTACCTGCCCTAGGCCAGCAAGTGTCCCACATTTAGAGTCAGGTGACAGTATTAGTTTTGAAAGTGGATGTGGGCCGCTGTGCTGCTGTGAAGCCAGGGCTCTCACGCCTGTCTGCCTTTGATGTGTGTATCCATCATCCTGACGAGGCCTCTGTCTCCTAACGCTCGGCTATGTGTGTTTCGTCTCACCCTCACCTTGCTTACTCTCTCCTAATGAAAAGCCAGTCTGTCCCTCTTCTTACCACCAAAAATGTTTCCTCTCTACGCTCCTTCAGACCCGATGAACTTTCCTGTCTGATACTTACTTTCATCTATTTTTTGCTCCTCGCTCCCTCTCTCTTTTTTTTTCTGCCTCAGTTCTTTCTCCCCATGGCCTGGACTCATGCAACTTTTACTCCCTCATCCCTCCTGCTCAGCCGCTCTCTTCTCCATCTGCTCGCCTCCCTCTCCCTTTCAGCTCGCTTCCTTATATTCCCTTTCTCTATTCCTTTCCTCTCTGCGCTCCTCTTACTCTCTGTGCTCCTTCTTTCCTTCCAACCTTCCTCATGCTGTTCTTATTGCAGTTTCTCCTCTGTCTCTTCCCATCAAATTACCCCCCTCTCCTCCTCCTACTGTCCCATGCCTTTGTCCTAGGGCAGTGTCTGTTAATGGGAAACTGCACCATATGTTGTGCTCCAGAAAGTTAAATGACTCAGGTAAAATCCTACCTGGCTGGATGTTGGTGAGGGTCAAGGCAGACCCCTCTGATACAATTAGCCTCTATTAACAACACTATTGGTAAATCATTAGCAAACCATATGTCATGTCTTCCTCGGCCCAACCCCCTGCACCTCCAACTTTGACCCACCAACTGGGTTTTCCTCAGGACTTCCAAAGGGAACCATTCAGAATAATGAACAAAGTGCTTTTTAATTGGCCATATGGCCCAGTCCCCCCCTCTGCAAAGAGTGGAATGAACCATACTTTCAGCTAATTAAGGCATTTTCTGATGAAGAAACTTTGTCTTCAATAAACAGCACAGCTGATTCAAGAGAAAGCGGCACCATCAATGTGAGATGTTGGTGCCCACTGGTGCTATATTATTCATAACCCATCGGCTTGCAGAATCTGAGCAGGAACCCGTGTTTACGCGTGACGCATGTGTGCTTGTAGTGTAGCAGCATTGTGACTCAACTCCCCAGAAGCCTGAGGGCAAGTTTGCTTCTTATCTCGAACCCAGAACAGAAGTTTAAAGTCGGCCACTGCAAGGGATGCAAAGATTCAAGAAGTATGCGCTGCAACCCGACCGTGCCTCCTGGTGGTGTGAGCTAACACACACCGGTTTCTCCAGAACAACTCTAATCTAGACGATTATATAAACTAATTAAATGTTTTTTCATGAAGAAAGATACGTAGAAAGAACTTTTTACACAATTTAATGAGAAAAATAACCTTTCTGGAGAACATCATGCACTAGCCTAAACCCTTTGGGGGAGGGAGGGGCACTTGCTTTTCTTTTTTTTTCTTTTTTTTAGTTTATATCAGGTGTTTGGGTCAAACGTGGTTGTTCTTTGCATTACGGTTACTTCTGGAGGTCAAAACCACCAATTTAACTCACATTACTTCTGAATTTATTGTGTAAGCATAAATCTTCACTCACGGTAGAAGATGTACTGTGCGTAATTGGACCAGACCCTGTCATCCGCGTAATGACCGAGGGAGGACGCAGTCAGGGACGAATTGCAGGCCACGATGTGGAAGCCGCTCTCTGACAGCATGTCAAAAGCTCTCTCCAGGTGCCTGAACTTGAGGTAAAACCTGCAGGTGTATCGGTCCGGTGGCCTGTCCGAGTCCCTGTTCTCATTCAGGGCGTCTCCAAATACCTCTTTCGCCAAACCAATCCTGCTGCTGATGAAGATCCTCGGTAACTTTTTGGCCTTGGCATCAGTTTGGCTCTCTCTGCCTCCCGCGGCGCAAACGCCTTTGAAAGCGACCGTGATGTAGCCATACCTCCTGTCCAAGGAGTAAGAGGGATAAAACCTCTGGTCGCTGCCCTGCGACGCATCGTCGAAGTCACTGTAGTATAAGTCGTCTGGAAATAGTTTTGATTCCTCAGATGACAAAAGTTTGGCCAATTCTGGCAGCTGGAAGTATTCCGCCTCTCGTTTCAACCTTCCTCTCTCAGGGAAGTGGTCAGGGAGGACAACTTGCTTGTCTCTGAGGTAATCCAATACATACCGGAACAGAAAGCCATCTCTGTCAATAAAATACCGTCCTCTAAGGTCCCGGGACAAATCATTTGAAGACCCCTTCTTGTTAGAGAACAGCTTCCCAAGTAAGGAATTTGGAAAGCTTGTTAAGGTGGCATGGCGAGTGTAATACACCTGTCCACCCACGTTTAGCTCAATAACATCTGATGGAGGGTTTTGCACTGAGCCTTGCTCTTTTGCAGGTTGGGTTTTGCAGTTTTCGCTCAGTGCCATTTTTTTTTTCAGATCTTGCACGAAATCTGAGTCTTGATCACGGAGCGCAAACGTCCCAGAAGTTCAGGGTGTGGGGTGTAGCTGCATGGTGTTCATGCACTCAGACCCAAAGCATAGTCTTGATTCAAGCTGCAGTCTTCGCATCCAGTGTCTCATAACAAAGAATCCCAAGGTGTGCCTACAGTATATCCTTTAACCCCGTGCGTAAATGTTCCTGCCCGCTGTGCATCCTTTTTCAACAGAATCGATTATCATAAGCAGTGAGCGCATCATGTTACAGACATCCTCTGCCAGGGGTCATTACTGTGACTTCAAAGGAATATAATCCTAACTTCACTCTGAAATTTCACACCATCAAAAAAGTAAAAAAAAAATGTGATCTAGTTTGCGGTGGAAAGGTTCATCGTCTTGCGCCTGTTTTTTTTTAGTTCAATCACAGTCCAAGGTAAACTGAAGAATGTGCGTGCGTCCCATCATTCCGCTAATAAGCGTCGCTCTTGACAACCGGGATGCTGAAACCTGCTCCGAGGTTGCTCACAGAGGAGTGGATTCAAGTGGGACTCCTGTGCGCACCCATCTCTCCAAACTGCTGAGTGCGGAAACGGTCGGACCGGCAGGACGTTTAAGATAGTGTTGCTCCAAGCTGTGCAAGAGAGAGGGGGGAAAAAAATCATCCCATGAAGTAATGTCTTACATCATCTTAAAGGAAAATGACATTTGCAGACGATCGACATGAGGATGCATCTGTGCTGTTTTTCATGAAATTCTGATCTAGCCACGGGCGACGTGCAGCTGGCGGAGAGGATTCAGGTCTAATGCAGTTTTAACATCCAGCGTAGCGGATTTTAATCCCTCCACACAGTCTTCACAGAGGCTTTCGCATTTACATTTACCGCTTTTAGCTGACGCGCTTATCCCCAGAGACGGGTGAGGGGTTAGGTCCCACTGTCTTGCTCCAAGACTCATCGACAGTGACAGAGCTGGTATACTATAGAGTCTCTCTGACTCCCTTTCTACCCAGCTGTCCATAAATATCTGGATCAAAATTTAAATGAAAGTAAAATGAAAAGGACAGGTGCACTCCTCTGCATCCGGCTGAACCTTCAGACAACAGTAGCACTTCTTTCACCCAGAACACTGTGTCTGAATTTGAAAACTGACCCTTTCCTCATCGATTTGACCGAGTGAATTCTCATTTCAGCACCACGGACAGATCTCAGTCTGTACTCCAAATCCCAGCTGCCATCCGCTTTCAAATTAACTGATAATATTATTTTACATGTTTTGTTACTAAATGAGCTTCGTCCATCGGGGTGAGGTCCGGTTTGATAACAAAATCTCCCATAAATGTTAAAGTGCAAGAATATGAAACCTATTACTGAGTCATTTTATTCTGGATTATAGCAGGAGGACAGGGGTTTAGGATTAGTGCATTATTGCTGGGGGCCTGCTCTCAGTGAATTTGTCATACAGCCATCAGTATACTCCACAGTGGAGCCAAGTACTGTAGGGTGGAAAATCCAGTTTGGATGAAGTGAGATGCAAGAGGCTGAATCTAAGGCTTGACAATGCATGTCATCTATATATAGGTCACAAGCTAGTGTTGTAAAGTATAAAACAAAAGACATGTAGAAGTTTAGTTGTAAATAATCTGAATCTGTGGGAAAAAAGGGTGATATGGTTGTGTCAGTTTTTAGTTTTATACTTGGACCAGTCTGTTTATGTGAGGTATAAGGCCCAAATTGCCCACTGGTCTGGGTTTTCAGACTGTTTTGTATGTCTTGTTTGCTTCTCAGCTTGTTTGTTTTGTGTGTTTTGAAGCCATGTTGTAATAAATCAGAGGCTTTCATTGCTGCAGTGCTGAGAGAAGGCGTTGATGATGGGAGAGCACCCTTGACTCGTGGTTTTGAGGAGGCAGCGGTCATGCTTTACCCTGTTAATTCAGAGTATATTGTGCTGGAGAGGGGTTGCTAAGCAGCCACGGGGGACTGAGTGGGATTCAAACAGTGGGGATTTAGAGCTATAGCACTGATCTCTTTTTTCTGTGATGTGAGGTTTTGCTGCTTACATTTTACACAATATTGTAATGTTTTGTGGATTGTGTGACCTTACCATTAGAGCAGACCACTACTGACAGAATAAAAATGTCTAACATAATCAGGTGGTCATGCTTTTGTTTACTTTATTTGTTTATTAAATTCATATAGATCGGAGGAATTCTCTGGTGTTGGACTTGTAGAAATACTATGACTTGGAGTTTATTTCCTGCCCCTTGCTTGGCGATGAATATCTTCCCATATGTGCTAAATAAACCCTGTTTCTTATTCATCTCACTCATCCTCCCATTAGAGCCAATTTCCCTGCATCCTGTCTTCACTTTATTTCCTGTTTGTGTGCTACTTCCAGGTTAGATTCTATCTTTTGGAAGGGGTTGAATTTTACACAACTTCCACATGAATAATGTAAAACAATCAACTGAGCGTGAAGTAAGAAAATCTGTGTGTGCTGTAACCTTAAATTGGCAATTGTGGGTTTTGCAAGCTGTTCTGCAGCAGTGTGGTTAACCGACTATAATACAGAATACGAGGGAAACGAAATCTTTTGAGGCAGGTGTGTTGCATGAGCGAAATACATTCTGTCAAATGAGAAATGGTTTAAAAAAATCATTTCAAATTCTCAAAAAATATAAGATTTATGCTGAAGTGTTTACCTAGAAATGCGCACCTCTCTAAACATTGAACCCGTGTTGTGTAATTTTACAGACAAGCCAGTGAATTTGCTGTCTCACTAAAAATTGTGTAACTGTTTTGCAGCCTTAAGAGCAGAAAATAATACAGACTCAAACCTCTCTGCAGAGTTATTATCCCAGTGCACGTAATAGCCTGTCTTAGCCTATTTCCTCTTCTTTCAGCCACTCATATTTCCAAATGAGGGAGGCAGAGTGTGAACTGGCATGTCTTGAGAAATAAAATGGATTTTGCAGTTTTTTTGCAGTACTGCAGTTTTTGATAAGTTTAAAAAAAAACGCTCTTGCTTTTGAATTAAGACATTTTGGTCTTAATTAGTATCTCTGAAAGCGAACACGTCTGGTTAGTTGCCATCCTAATGGTAAGATGAAAAGGTCACCCAGTAATTAGAGCGTACTAATTGATAAGTATCAGCCTGTACCCTGTTTCTGCTGAATGACTGAAGCTAAGCAGGAGTGGGCTTGGCTAGGACTTGGATGGGAGACTTCCTGGGAAAAACTAAGTTGCTGCTGGAAGTGGTGTTGGTGGACCAGTAGGGGGCAGTCTTCCCTCTGGTCCCAATAAATCCTGATGCCCCAATGCAGTGACGGGGACACTGTGCTGTGTCCTTCGGATAAGACATTAAACTGAGGTCCTGGCTCACTGTGGTCATTAAAGATCTCATAGTACTTATCTCAAAGAGTAGGGGGTTCCCCGGTGTCCTAATCATCCCCCAGTGTAATTGGCTCAATGATTCCCTCCCTCTCCACCTCAAGCTGATGTGTGGTGAGCGTTGTGGCGCAAAATGGCTGCCTACATCACCCAGGTGGGGGCTACACATTGGTGATGGTTGAGGTGAGGGTCCCTCCCCCCACCCTCACTGTGAAGCACTTTGAGTATCAAGATAAAGCGCTGTATAAA
This sequence comes from Scomberomorus guttatus, assembly GCA_038419695.1. NCBI lineage: Eukaryota > Metazoa > Chordata > Actinopteri > Scombriformes > Scombridae > Scomberomorus > Scomberomorus guttatus. Next base: position 19,215,707 of record CM076452.1, on the reverse strand, counting down.
TGTAATCCATTATTATCCAATAATTGTTTATTGTTCAAGGATGCAGCCGTTTCAATGACGTTGTGTGTCCTCTTGAGCCCCTAGAGGGCAGCACAATGAGAATACTGTAGTCTCAAAATATGCAATTAATTTTTTTATGTTTATCTTGTAAGTATTCAGCCAGAAAGTCTCAACCTGTCTGACTTAAGTTATTTTGGTAAATAAATGATCATTAGATTGCACAAATTAAGAAAATCCTGAATGCATAAGCAGAAGCAAATATTGTTTATAACGACAATAACATATTATTTCTGTATGTCAACTAGTGTTACATTGCAATGCAATATCATATTGTTATGTGCAATTTACACCAATACACCAACCACTACAGACCAGTGTAATAAGGAGTGAGATGCCTCATTTTACTGTAGGGTAAAAATATACAAATAAACAAATGTCTCAGCTAAAATTTAGCAATAGATCTGTATAATCATTTATTTGGAAATCACAATAATCTTAGTGATGTGTCTGAGGTAGGATACCCAGCAGTGGATTCAGACCTCATTATTTTATGACATGGTATTAATATTTGTTGGTCTGTAGTCCAATAAAAGCTCCTTAGCCATAGCCATTCGCTATTTCTTTGGTAAGTTTTTTTTTGTTTGTTTTTTGTTTGTTTGTTTTTGTTTTTGTTTTTGTTTTTTAAGAAATAAAACCTGCCCTTAGTCCATAGTCACTGCATTGGGGATGACACACTGTCCAGTGACAATTTCTCCCCCTGTCCTCTACCAGTCTGTTAGCCTGTCAGTCTGTCTGTCAAAAGGGACCATTAACAGCTGCAAACCACGCTGGGCAGCAGTATGAACCATGTAAGTAGAGACGAATGCTGACGTTTTGGCGAGCACCACCTGTCCGGTGTGTGCGTTGCCTGTTGCGATTGCCCTACATTTTATTACATAAGTATTATTATTTGTTTTTGGTTAATTAAATGCCCAAAATCCCAAAACTGGTGCTGAGAGTTTGCGCTTGAACTCCAGATAACACAATAACCCGCAGTCACCCTGCGCGGCCTGCAGGCGGCGCTGCGTGTTGTAAACAGCCCAGCTTGCTCAGTTCTCCATTTTGTATGTTTTCCTGAAGGTGAGCGCCTACTTTCTAAGTGGCTAGCTGAGAATCACCACAGCTCTGCCAGTTTAACGCAGTTTGCATGGCAATTCACCGCTAGGTCGAAGGGGAAGACTGAAAACTGCTGAAACAGCGTTATCTCGGCTTGTTGATTTGGGTTTATGTAGCCATGTAGCTTGGATACGACGCGAGAGGAGCAACGTTAACGAACATTGAGCCAGTGACACTTTCAACCAAAACAATGTTGACAGACGACCTGTGGACACACACCAACAACCAGTCATTTCAAGGGTAAGTGTGAGGTTTTATTCAGATGTCAGTTGATATGTGTATGGGCTAACAGACACACATTTAACGCAAAATATGCAGTTATATGGGCTATGTTAGCTGGAAGGCACGAAATGTAGGCACGTAGTCACGGTAGCTGTTAGCCATATTGCTACATAGCATGCTAACGTTAGCAGGTATTAGCCGTGGGTAAACTTTACGTTTCTCTGTGTGTGATTTGTGGTCGGACCCGTGGCATGTGTGCTCGCCCAAAGTATGCTTTATCAAAGGTCGGCACGGCTGCCAACATGCGCTCATGTTGTCGTTTTGCCAACGGGAATAGCCAACGCAGCTAGTGTTAGCTATATTTAGCTAACGTTAGTGTTAGCTATCAAGGGCGCGCAGGGGGGCATGCTTGGCAACTTTCTCCGAACCTATATTGGCCTAACGTTAGTTAAGTGGACTCTGCATGTGCATGATTTAAAACCACCTTAAATTGCATTACAATATTGCATCACTAGCTTTGTAGCTAGCTCCTGTTTAGTGTGTTTTAACGTGGTTGTTACGCTATCCAGCCTTGTCTGTTAACTCTCTGTCTGTTTACCCCCAAAATAAAAAGATGGATAAAGGTGGAGTGAAGAAGATAACGTATAGAAGAGATGACCATTTAAGCAAACTGGTCTACACTGAAAGCTCTGAGGAGGGAGGTCCGTTGAAAGTGGCTCCTCACAGTGCCCTGTCCATCACCGCCACCTCTGTCGTTCTTCCATCCAGCCCGTTGATGCAGCCAGGACAGGTGCCTAACGGCCTCAGCAACAGCCCCCTTCCAGAGGAGCTCACCTCCGCCTCCTTCACTGCCACCGTAGGCCCCTTGCAGGTAGACTTAGAGCCCAGGGGCCTGACCAAAGATCAGAGGCCCCAGCAGCAGCAGCAGCAGTTGCTCCAGACGTCTACCACGTTTGGTCGTCAAACCCTGGGGGAGAATTTGCCCCAGCTGGATGCCAGTATAGCAGACATTACCCAGTCCTCCATGGATTCACTCATTGGGGGATCAGATCCCAACTTTTTCGCCATGAAAACAGAAGATTTCTCCATGGATAAAGACCAGGATCCCATTGACCTCGACCATGCCTTGGAGCACATTGGGAAAGATGTGGACGTGAACCAGAAATTGTTCAGTGACAACACACTGGATCTGCTCCATGATTTCGAGCTCACCGGGTCCCCCTCAGATTTTTATGTAGGGGACGATGCCTTCCTGTCTACTCTGGCAGATGATTCTCTTCTTGGCGATGTTAGCTCAGAGAGGGACATCAAACCTGCTGTGCTTGAGAGCAGTAACGGCAGCGGTGCAGTCTCTGTTGCTCTCAATGGCAGCAATATGGCAAGTCCAGATCAGTCCAGCTCTAGCATATCCACAACTGCCAGCTTAACACCTACAACCACTTTGTCTGCATTGGTGAAGAAAGAAAAAGATGCTGGCTTCATTCAGCTCTGCACCCCAGGTGTGATCAAACAGGAGAAGACCTCTGCAGGCCTGAGTTATTGCCAAATGAGCGGCACGTCCTCCACAGACCTGCCCAGTTCTAGCCCCATCTCCATCTGTGGGGTCAGCACTTCAGGAGGACAGAGCTACCACTTTGGAGTCAGCCCTAGCAGCTGCAATGAAGATCAGCAGCAGAAGGATCAAAAGCCAGTGTCCAACCTGTATCTCCCAGTGACGACCATTGGCGGGGCCTGGAACAGAGGCCAAAGTGTTGTGGACAACTCGGGAATGCACAGGGTCAGTGAGGCTTTCTCGAGCTCTCCCGCCTACCCCACCAGCTTTGCAAGGTAAGAAATGTAGGCACTGCCCAGCTGACTTGACGTAATCCATTTAGTCTCACTTGACAACATATTTCTTTGATTTCATTTATGTATTTTAATCTCTCCTGTATCACCAGACATCTTCAGATATCAATTAGTTGATCATCAGAATCTTAATTCATAACAATTTGGGTAACAGATTATTCATCTGAAATATTTATCAAGTCAAAATAAATATTTGCTGGTTACTGCCTCTCAAATGTGATTTTCTGCCCCATTCTCACATATCATTGCACACTAGATACTCTGGGTTCTTGACTTTTGGTTAGAGAAAGAAAGAAATTTAAAGTGAGGATGTCCCAATCAAGTTTTCTTGCAAAGTTTTTTTTTTTTGTCCAGGGTCTCTGTCCTGAGTCTGATATTTATATTTAGCCCAGATTACAGCTGCACAGGTCACGCATAGCTAGAAGCTGGCCTGCATTACAATTTGTAAAGCCTTTCAAAATCAGTTGAGATATGACGCACAGCTGAATAGCAACACCCTGCATCAGCTTCCTTTTTAATAATTCATTTTTATATGATTATTATGATTATTCCCCCCATATATTATTATATGGGGGGAAAGTTTGGGCGTGATTTATTCTCAGCTTGAACACAATGCTGACGTTTAAACACAGTTTTTGAGCCACTGACCTTTTTAGAGACATAGTTCACCTGAGAAATGTCACTGGAATGTCAACCCAAAGGGCTTTTGGCTTGCTGATGGTCAGGTTGGATATCGTTAATTAAAATTGCTGGCTGCTGATTGTTTGTTTATGTTTGTGGTTCAACTGCTCATGTCTTTGACAGCTTGTTTACACAGAGTGCAGTAAACAAAGGATCGTAAATGGATCAGGCTTCATATAGGTGAGACCAGTCCAGTAGAATATGCCTTGATCAGCCCCTAATTTAAACTTTTAAACTTTGGGCCTTGTGATGGAATTTGTCATTATATTTGACATGTCATTGACAAAATTATGAGTCGCTGCAGAAATAACTGCAATAATTATAATTGCAACTCTGCTCATTTTGTTTGTAGTTCAATGTAGACAGGCTCTTTTTGAGTTATCCGGTTTCACAAATCAAACGCTGTGATTCTAACCGCTCTCACAAAGGTGGTTATCAGCTGGTTGTGTTAGTCCAGGATTTTCTATGAGGTCATAAACATGAAGCAATTAGGGTTTGTAACAGACAGTCAATTACATGCAATATCATCAGATAAGATGCAGGATATTTAATAATGTTTTCCTGTGGGGGAAAATCAGAATGTTACAGTGTAAAAGATAAATAATCGACAGTAAAATACATTCTGACTAGAATAGAAGAAAAAGTGATAGAGTAGAAAAAGATACAATCATCAAATACTGAAAGCAGTAATCTATAAATAGAGTGGAAAGGGCTTGGAAATTTGCACATGTTCAATAGCCTGGAGTTGGTGTGGAAAAGAAGGAAGAGGAGAGTACTTGAGATAGTAAAAATGTGTAGATAAAAAGCAATATGTGTTACCACATTGTAGTGCAAATGAATTAGTAAGAGGTACTTGTCACTGAAAATAGTCTTCCTTATTCATATTAAAAGGCTGATGAATACACACATCGGAAAAACATTTCAGTTCTATGATAGTGTCGTCTCAGTTATAGTTCATATAAAGATTAAAGATTTCACTGTCAGTTATATTATAAAAGAACAATTAATATGCAGCAATATGCTCAGAATGTTATGTATCACTTACACAAGTATCGACGGCTATCTGCTATTTTTTAAGATCTGTTTTGTAGCCAGAGTGAACAATCTCTACTGTATTTCTGATATAATCGAATGAGCGATCATTCTTCAGTCTCTAAACACATCGCTGTGTTCTTCAGGACTTGTCACTGACAGTGTGGTATTTTCGTCCATTTTTTGAGGAGGTGGACATTTCATATGTTTTGATAAGCCTGAGCAAAAACCGCACCTCGCAGGTTTGGTTTGCGGTGTTGGTTTGCTGTGTTGGTTACCATAGCAACGGAGCTTGATTTTAAAGTGAAGCCATCACTGAGACAGAAATGCCAGGGTTAACCCCCATGTTAGTTAGTTAACCCACTAATCCCCCTTGGTGAGACTGTACGGACTGTACGGGAAAGGGCTGCAGGCATAAACAGAGTTCTGGAGAAAGGATGTGCTTTTAAAAAGCCAGGGGAATTCCACTTTTATCCAAGTCAGACATTTAATCTTTTTTTACTCTCCGACTGGACAAGCCTGAGCATCATGTGTCTGTTCATGACATGCCTGTGTGTGAACCAGATAGCATCACTGTTTTTTTTTTTTTTATCTTACGAGGTATTTTACTTTTCAGTTCAACAGTCTGTTAGTCCTGCTCAGTATATACTCTGCAGGGGCTCATGAGGTCGTTCTGGGTAGATCGCTTGGATCCTCCTGTTGCATTATGCCAAAAATAAACCTGCGATGTGTACTGTCTTCACTTGAAGCACATCTGTCTCCGAGGAGCAGCAGAGAGAGACAGCTCATTCAACAATAGGGATGAATGACATGTGGCCTTTACAGTTTGTTCAGGCCTGTACAGTAAGAGGGAAATTCTTTCTGTGTAGGGAAAAGTGAAAAAGGCGACTTGTTCTTCACTGACTTACTCATGTGATACTGCTGAATCTTAATTTCTGCTGGGATTTCTTTCCAGTGAGCTCTTCATTCAGACGAATGTAGAGTCCAGTCACAGTGTGTGGACTCCACAAGGCCCCACAAAGTGTCTTTTGTGCAGTTATTGCTTTGCTTCCCTGTAGAGTTTTATGGGTTCAGCTGTGAACGTGGCTTTGGAGCCCAGTCGTGTAACAGCTCAATAGAAATTCTCCACTAACAGTGGTTTGATAGTATGTTGTGTCTTAGAGGCTTTTTGTTTGTTTGTTTGTGCCTCTTTGTCATTCACACCTGTCTGATTATCTGACAGGGAGTAATCAGCCTGATCAGATCGGCACGCAGAAGTATGTCATGCCATTGAGGGCACAGATGTGGTTGTTTTTATTTATTGCAAATGATGTGTCGTATCATCTTGTTGACTGTCTGATAGTCGTACTAATGTCTGGTGACCAGGAACAGATGGGGAGAGACATGAGATATAGCTCATCTTCATTTCACATGTGGCTTTCATCGCCCTGTCTTTGTGTTCTTTAGAGGTGGGTGTGTGTGTGTACGTGTGTGTGTGTGTGTGTGTGTGTGTGTGTGTGTGTGTTTAAGCAAGGATTATGTCGTGTGAGCCCTGATCATTTTTTGTGTGGGTGTGTGCCTGTTTGTGTATTGGCTTATCTGTGCATAAGCTTAGCGTGTGTGTGTGTGTGTGTGTGTGTGTGTGTGTGTGTCTCTAGTGTGTGGGAGTCGCCCCAACCTGTGTGACATTTAGTGGCTTCAAATTAGCTGAGCGCTGGGCTGCGGTGGCTCCGTGGCTGTCAGGCTGCTGGCATCAAGTCACCATCTCCACCAGCTTCTCACGCAATGGTGCTGCTGCTTCCTGCTGTGGCTTAGAGGACCTTGCGTGGCACTGAGTACCTGCCCTGCCGTAGAGGTCGGGTACTGCTGCTTTGCACTGTTGCACAGGGCTTCTAAAATTTATCCAACTAACTGGTAACATAACCACGCCTCACACATCACCAGTGCTTTAATTTCTGCACCTCGTCTGTTCATTTTATACATCAAAGTTGTACAGTCTGACTCAGTTTTATGATCTGACTCAGCGCTCCGTGCCTCACACAATGAAGAATGCTTCACCTTGAAAATCAGTCAGCTTTTGTTCCTATATTGGGAAATACACGCCCTCGCTATATGATAACTGGTTTTGATGTGGCATGACCTGATTAACGTTGGGTTGCAGTGAAAGGAAATACCTGCATTGTATAGAGAAAATGCTGAAACATAATTCCTCTGGCAGATAATAACACAGTTCATTTCATAGGCCCATGTTATGTAACCTTTGTTTTTAGCGTGGCATTTCCTCCTCTGCCTGCGATTGGCCCTGCCCATAGAGTGGAGTTCAGTTTGTGGGTCAGATGTAATGACTTAGCCATATATCCTGCTTCTGACTTCAGCCCCATTTTGTTCCTCAGGGCTTTTTGACAAAATAAGAAATGTTGTGGAGCATATGCTGTGTGGAAACGTTACTTATAATGCACACTGTGCTGTAAGTTACTGGAATTTCTTGGAGGCTTTTGACTCAATTGTGGGTAATGGAGGGACGTTGTGTGCAGGAGTAATAAAACCGGCCCACTGAATAGAGCCGTTCTCACCATCTCACATGCAGACAAAGCAGTGTTGTGTAGCTTCAGCATCTAGTTTGCTCTTTATGCATGTTTGTATGTAATTTATGGTTCAAGTTTTCACACAAGTAGAAGTTAGTCATCCATTGAAGTAAATTCAAAGGAGATGGATTCATAACATTTGCTCAGTTTTTCTATTTATTAATCAGCCATTACGTATATTTTAATAACTGCACACTTCTCAGTCATATCCTGGCAGATACTGCTGCACATTAACTAGAGCTGCAATTATCAGTCAATTAATCGATGAGTTGATTGACGGAAAATTAATCAGCATCTACTTTTATAGTGGGTTAATTGTTTAAGTCATTTTTCAAACAAAAATGGCAAAACATTACCTACTTTTAGCCTCTAAACTATGAGGATTTGCTGCTTTTCTTTGTCGTACATGATAGTAAACTGAAAATCAGAGTTTTTGATTGTTTTAATAATAAGCAATTTGAAGATCTTTCCTTGGGCTTTATGAAATTGTGATTGGTATTTTTCATTATTTTCTTAGTTCATAGACCAAACAAATCAAGTGATTGAGAAAATTAATTGATTTGCAGATTACTCTATAGTGAAAATGGCTGTTAGTTGCAGCCTTAATTTAACTGGCTGACTTATAATGAGGCTTAGATACAGTTCTCAGCTCTGAATCACTGGCTCAGAGTCTGCCAAGCAGTCAGACCCGGGCTGAATGAAGCGGTGCCCCGGCAAGTTGAAGATGACATCTGACAGTGTCTTCACTAAGTTAGTAAAACACCAAAGAATTTCACATGTGGGAATATTGAGTCAACTTTGGAAACTCGCTTTGACTCACCGCTGAATAAAGCTTAAGAGGAAAACCACTCGGTGCTGCATTAAAGTTCAGTTTTCTGACTTCATCTCTGTCACAGCAAACACCTTTACTATCCCTCCTTTGTGTTTTCTCAAATCATGCATAAGATACACAACTATCATACTTTAGATACAAAAATGTATAACTTGGAGGTTATGGTTTCTTCCTTCAGGGCTGTGTTTGACAAGATTCAAGAGCTTTTATTGTCACGTGCAACATTGAAGGCAGTGAAGATGGCAGATGCAGCCTGCAAGTCTTTGTTGCAACCTGTTGAATGAATTAGTTTCTTCGTGAGTGGGTGAACACAGTAGTGGATATTTATCAAGTAATTATTCAGGATCAGCTTTGAATCTAGAGCCTTAAACCGTTGCAGTGACTGCCTTGATTTAAGAGTTGGTGAAATAAAATGGTGCCTGTCACAGCTGTCTGTGGTATCAGCTGTGATTTGCTGCCATATGTGATACATGAGTAGTTTTTGGTCTTTAGTCCGTTTATATATAGCTATGTATATCAAGCTTATATTTAGTATATGAATAGTCTTGGGTCTCTGTGTTTTGAGAGTAACCTATGTTGAGTCGCTATTTAGTGCACAGTCTTGCTTTGGCACACCCCTCCAATCTATGTCTCGCTTGCCTGAACTACCCGCTCTCTTTTCTCTCTCTCTCTCTCTCTCTGTCTCTCTCTCTCGCTTGCTCTCTCGCTCTCCCTCTCTCTCTCTCGCTCTCCCTCTCTCGCTCACTCTTTCTCTCTCTCTCTCTCTCTCTCTCTCTCTCTCTCTTCGTCCCCTCTTCTCGCTTCCTGCAACCAAGGGCAGAGACTCTGACTGTCAGCAGAAGCTTTCAGCTGCTGTAAATAACCTTTTATGATTTTGTGTATGTGTGTGTGGGACATGCGTGCCTGTTAGCTTTGTGTATAATGCATGAGTGTGTAGGTGTGCGTGCGTGTGTGTGTGTGTGTGTGTGTGTGTGTGTGTGTGTGTGTGTGTGTGTGTGTGAGGGGGGGTGGGTGTGTCGTGAGCACTGTGGCAGGCAGGCAGACCGCAGAGCGCTGCCGTGAAGCTCACTCTCCTGACCTACTTTCCCTCCTGCCTCCCCACAGCTGGCGCCGATGTGAACGTAGCAGATCAAATGCCAGCCATTCCAGTCGCTTTTGCGTTATTACCGCATTCCCCTGTAACCACAGTTTTGCTTTTTTTTTTTTGTGTTTAGTTTTTGTTGTGTTGTGACACCGAATAGGCTTATAGAAATTCCCCATATTGAGGTTAAGAAGATAAAGCTAAGTCTGTGTGTTGTTTGTGCTCCTCTTCTTACTTTTGTGTACATTTGTTGAGTCAGCAAAGTCAGACTTTAGGAGTGTGTTCCTCCCACATCCAGTGGTATCCAAAAGGTATTACAGCAGCGCACACAGTAGCAGCAATCCTCTAATTCATTTTAAAGGCCTGGAAGCCACCTCCCACCTATACTCACTAACTGCTCCGTTATGGAAACTAATATGGAAACTCAAATCCTTTGGGATTGTTTTTTCTTGTGCTCTGCCATGGCTTAGGTTAAGTCTTCTCCTCTGGTGTTTGAAGCCAAGCACTAGTTGCTGCTTGGGGCTACAAAATGTAGCGGTTGTGATTTAAACAGGCTTGTCAGTACATCATGAAGGAGGAGACAATGGTTCCTTGCAGACAATGACACTGAGGGATCTCCTAGAGTATCACATGTAAGAGTATCTTGCTAATTGCCTGTATTGTGAACCAAAACTATGGCCACAAAAACTCTTGCTGTCTGTTAGGGGCGGGTGACGTGGCCTTAAAATAACTTCACATATTTTTGTGATAAGTGTATTTATGACAGTATGGAAATTATTTTCAGCTGGTGTGGTCAGACCTGTATTCTATCTGTGTAATTATGGTTGATTCAGCCACAGGATGCATTGAAGCAGCAGAGCAGTGATTCTTTGCTCTTCTTTAAAATAACTGATCAGAGTCATTGATGTAAACGGACCTGATGAACTGACATATGTGAGTACTCACTGTACTCACATATGTCTGTACTCGATGCAGACAAGTGTTACATGTCCGGCTGGTGATTATCAAACTAACTTGAGTCTACTGTTTGACTGCTTGTGCGTGTCTGGTTGTGCAGTGAGTTTTTCCACAAACATCCTGTTGAGCCATTACTGTATTTTTCCCAACATGTATTAACTCATATGGTTTTTGTTTTGTCCCGTTGCGTCATGCTCTGATAAATTACTGTGACGCAAACGTACAATGCGATAATCAATCAATCGTTGAATCTGACAGATCCTGATCCGTTTCATCTCTCAGTTCAGTTACCAGAGGAATGCGTATGTGGTCTTTGTTGTGTGATGCAGCACCTCTGCTCTTTTTTTCTAAAGGTTCATGTTATCAAACCTTTTTCACACTACCTAAGTTGTTGTTTGTTGGAACAAACTCCTCCACAGCGAGTCGGCAGCAACATGACTTGATTACTATGTCAGTGTTTCCCTTATAATTGTACAGGCCTGGCAGGCCGCCAGGCCAACAAAGTCTTTTTTTTTTTTTTTTGATGCCAAAAATAACACCAAATACCCATTCATTCGGAAATCAATAGCGTTTGGGAGCCTCTGTGCAGTGTTGTTCCAAAACGTGAGTCAACCTCTGTGTCGTTGCCTGCTGGAAACTCAGAAGAAAAGGTTAGCTGTAAGTTGTCAATCTGGCAGTAAATGTACAGTACGGGCTACAGTGTGCCAGTTAATAAATGCTGCAGCTTCTCAAGACAAAGAAAAGTCTCGTCTGTTGTTTCCCCAACTGCTGGAAAAGTGAAGGGGTTAGCCCCGAAGTTAGCGACAATGGGTTAGCCTAACCTGACGACACTAAACAGAGAACAGAGAATTGTGTGGCTGCCTCTCCCGAGTTTTGCTCAGCGCATTCCCCACCACCACCACCCCCCATGACAACTTCATATCAGGTTACGATTTATGCTGCCATTATCACAAATGATATGATATGGCACACCCCTACTGTCAATGTATTGCCATTGAATTAACTGGCTGGTACAGTATGGCTTGTGTTTTGTGACAGTGTTGCAGTAACGTCACATACCTACAAAGCAATGATGTTGTTATCGAATTGCAGATATGTTTGAGTCCAGCCCAGACTTTGGCTAAACAAATCCAGCCTCTCCACTAATACAAGCTGTGCTGTTTTTGCGAGTGATTCAGAGCGTGCAGACCAGTTCCCTTTTCTATTTTGGTGGCTTTTACCTCAGGGAAGGAGCACTTCCTTCTGCTCCTCCACTGCTCTTCTTTTCACGCTCGCAGAGTTTTGGTGAAGATCAGAGGTGATCACCCTGTTGGTGCAATGTTGATCAGGAACAGTGATAATCATTACAATACATTACATCTATACCAGCCAGATTTTTGTGCTGATCCTTAGCGGGCGTTCAGACCCAAATCAGGCCTGCGTTAAAACAACACAGTGGGGGAGTGTAGCTTCAGGTACCGGTGAGTCATAAAATGCAATCCAGGAAGTCCAGTTTGAATAACACATCCATAAATTTTAAACTAAAACTCTGCACAGCGGTTTATAATACTCAGCCTCAGGATTTTACAACTGTTTTATCTTTCATTACAACCATCACAAGGTCAACAGTAAGAAATACTCAGTTCATGTTACAAAGTAATTACCAGGAAATTAATTTGCTGTCCCTGACTGAGAAGTCCCTGATTTGGCTGCATATTGCTGGAAGATGTGCGGAGAACCGCTTTCTAATCTACCAGGAATGACCACTTGTAGGTATGTAATTGACCAACGCGGCACCTTGCAGGATGACGTGCCTTTGTGTCGTGATGAGTTTTGTTGTTGGAGCTCTCTGTGTTTACATCCCCGCTGGACCTCCCCATGAATGAGAGGACTGCGATATTTCACACAGAGTTAAAGACAGTCTGAACTTGGCCATCATATTCAGTTTATTTCCGGGAGCTTGACCTCACCACGTCTGCCAGAGACAACAAGATGAATAAAATGATTGTCCATATCTCTCTGATTACTCATTTGCAGTGACTGGGCCTGAAGTAGGTCAAGTAGGATGATGTAGGTCAATATGTGGATTAAAAGCACAGAACAATCCATCACACCTAAAAAAAAAAAATAGCTGGGTTTTGCAATGATACTGCTTGAACTGCTGCTTGTCTGAGGAGAGACAAAGAGGCTGGGGTATATTGACCAGGGGCCTTCTAAGTCACTCGTGACACTCATGGCTGAAAGGGGATTATGAATTGTTAAGAAGGGCACTGGGCCACCGGCATAGTCGTAAGTGCATCAAGTGGCTTGCCTCGTTAAAACTCAGGCTGATTGATCACACTTCTACAAACATAAGCGGATAACTTTCGCAGCTCTGCTCTTGTTGAAGTCGAGGCCCATCTCGGGGTGTCTCTGCTTTTGTGCTGCAGCTGAGCTCTGACCGATAGTAAACTCTGAGGGAATGCGAGAACTTCCTGTCGACGGCAAGCACGCACTTCAGCAGATGGTTTCAAAAAGAGGAAATTCTGTCTTCCCACATTGCTGTGCAGCTTTGATTGGTTTGTCTCTGACAATCCACAAAAACAGATTCGTAGCTTGTGTTATGGCCTCATTGAAAGTCATAAACTGATTTCACGTTGAGCTTTGAGGAAAATACCAGAAAGCAATGACGTTGCTTCTGACTTACTTTGTTGTTGTTGAAACATATAGTGGCTGCTGTAATTGGATTGGAACCAGTAGCCTAAAGCCTTTCAGTAAAGCTGTCCTGCTGACACAATCCCAGCGGGCCAGTGAAGGACAAACTGGCTACCCTGCCACACCCTGTGACATCATCATCATCATCACACTGGCCTCATTAGCCTCCTCCGCCTACCCTCCTGGTCACCACGTCCTGCTTTTGGGGCTTGAAGGGCTTTTGTTTGTTTGTTTGCGTGTGCGCTCGCATAGCATTGTGTTGAGGAAACCCCACATAAATCTGTGTATGAGACAGATGGCACACTAGCAACATCATCACAACAGCACAGCTCTTTTATATGAAATGTATTTACCATGTGGCCCTTCACCCCAGCTGCTGTTTTTTGTGTTTACTGTTGGCTGTGAGCCACATGGCAGGCCTTCAGACATCCTGGATGAGTGGGATGAAGAACCAGGAAATACATAAGAATTAATAATCCAAAATATGTTGTACAAAATAAATGAGAGCTGTGAAAAATGATACTTTGATATTAGATTTTTGTCACAATACAATTTTGTGTTACTGCACACTATAAGCTGTGTTCCTGTAACTGATCTTAAAGCATTAATTGACATTTTTGGCAATTTGTGGGCAGTGGAACAAGCTGTAAACACAACAGTGACACATTATCAACATTTAAAGTTGTTATGGTGAACAACATGAAAAAACGGTTGCTTATTTACGCATCTAGCAGACACAGAGTGACATCAGCTTTCATTTTGAGTTGTGTTCCTCACCACCTGATGAATGTCAGATCAATCTTCACTCTGCTCTTTGATTTCTTTGGATTTTATGCCCTTTATTAGTTAGTGATAGTGGAGCGATGACAGGAAATAAGGGAGAGAGATCCTGGCTGGATTTGAACTGATGACGTTATGGTTCACGGTTGGGGTCTTGACCCCTAAGCCACAGGGGTGCCCCCTCCTTTTATTTTTTCTCTCCATCAACTCCACTAGTTACTCTGCCACTTTAGCAGCTAAATGCTCCACTGTGTTCATCAGCTAATCAGTAACTTCATTTGTCTGCAGTTTGGTGCTGAGCAGGTAGTGTGCAGTCAGAGCTTTATCTGAACGGGGCTCAGTATTTCTTTGTAGATGATCCTACACCTGTTTTAAAAAGCCTTTGAAACTTGTTTCTTTACTCATGCCTCACATAGTGGAGCTTTAGTAATAAATTCTTGTCATGAGATTTTCATTATATAAGATTGTGTGGAGGCCCTGACTTTGCTGGGAAACACTGATATATGAACTAAGTATGATCTAAGGATAATCTGTACTGTATTGGATTTGTTGGATGTAGATATGTGATTGTTAATTTCTTGGAAATTTTCTTAGTTTAGTTGTTTTGTCCTGTTGCCAATTTTACAAACAAATGATAAATGAAGTTTCTGTCTCTGCTAGAAATGTACTTGCGTAGGCCAGTCATACTTTGAGTTAGAATAATTAATCCAATTTCCAGGTCTGAAGGAGAGTTTAGATTTTCACTGCAGTTATAAATATTTATATTACTGTTGGTGCTGCTCAGATCGTCCACTTCAAACTATGATAAATTTTGCACACAATATTGTCTGTGATTTATTGAGTGCTACTTATAACCTACATTTTGGCTGTTTCCACCACAATGAAATCAAAACCTTTTGTTCTTCCAAGTATTGTGTAAAATGTGTCTCTGCAGAGTGTGATCAAGTTTGGTTTTATTTGAACATGCAGGCAGTTCCTCTGTGTTCTCATTTAAATCTGGCCCAGGTTTAACCTCTTACAGCTGGACCTGGAGAGAGTTGTTTAGTGAGCACCCCACTTTGTGGTGTCCTCACCTCCCAAATCAACCAGAAAGTAGGAGGGTGTGCAAAACAATGCAGCGTTTGGTTAATGACACTCTAAAGCTCACAAACTATCAGCACACGGTTGTATTGAATACAAGGTAAATGGATGAACTTAATTGACCACAGCATGTTTGTTGTGTTGCTGTGCTCAGAAAGCTCTCAGCCCTGTCATGGCGAGACAGCCTCCTCTGAGGTCTCTGCCTGATGTCTTTTTTTTTTTTTTTATCTGGCTGCTGAATTCTTCTGGACTTGATGCTTTGATGTTTCACTCAGGGTTTCCCATCCTGCTACGCACACTGACTGCTGGGGCCTGGCCTGCTTTCATGCTAATACCCTCATGTTGTGTAACTAAGAATGAACTTGGCTCCACAGCTCAAACACAGCTCTGCCTAAGTGTATTAGTGTGCAGTGATAGTTCAGAGCAGGCCTTTATCAAATAAAACTGTTTGCTTTCATTGAGGCGGTGGACGTGTGGACACATTGGACGGACAGACACGGTTGTTGCTCGGCTCAGGCTCGATATCCTCTCACTGTGGGCGTTGTTGTTGCTGTGGCCACTGGGTTAGAAAGGGGGTGTGGACCTCTGGCGCATGGATGCAGCAAAGCCCGGCGTCATCTAGTGGTCATTTTGAAAAAATGCATCTGTAACCGCTGCTGACTGGGTCTGGAAACATTTGTGGTTCAATCAAAGGAAGAAGGGCTGTTTTATGACAACCACTGGTGACCAAAGATCTTGAGATAGTTTAGGCTTTAAAGGCCCAAACGGGCACAAGGGGACCTACTTTTCTTCACTCATGATGTTGGGAACGAAGGCTAAATTGAGATGATAAAAAAAAAAAAAAAAAGCACAAGGACCACATTGACTCTGGCAGGAGGATATTTATGTGTAGTGTATCTGTGTACTTTATTTGTGTAAGAATTTAGTGCAGAAATGTAAATATGAACTGAAGCTGAACTCTCAAATCTGAAAAGATGCTTTCAGGTATAAAGGTGGGCGAGACAGGCACACAGTATGTGCCATGGTATGAATTTGACTAAAATGTTTGTGTAGGTCTGTGACATTTATAATCATTATAAAGCAACACTTTTAGCAAACAGGAGAAGTTGAAATTATAGTCAATGTCATGTCTTTTGTGTTTAAGACGACTGAATATCCCTAACATTTTTCTACCCTGTGTCTTATCTTCTTCTTTCAGTTCCGCTTCCAGACAGGAAGGGGGCACCGCTTCATCCTCAGCACAAGGAAAGAGCGGGACTCATAAAATCTGCCTGGTGTGCTCTGATGAGGCTTCAGGTTGCCACTATGGTGTACTCACTTGCGGCAGTTGCAAGGTCTTCTTTAAGAGAGCAGTGGAAGGTACAAAAGCCATACGATGATCATTAATTTCTCGCTGATTCATTCATTGCTTGTAATAAACTTATTCATCACTAATCTGTGTCACTTATAGTTGCCTAAATGCTGGAGTCATTATGATTGTGCAGGCATCATTACAAAGTAACGGACTGTGCTACAGCTAATTAGTTTCCCCCCCCGGGAGTGTTTGCCACAGCAATGAAGGTAAATAACAGATTAATCTTCTTCTTCTGTGTGTCTCAGGGCAGCATAATTACCTGTGTGCTGGGAGGAACGACTGCATCATAGACAAGATTAGGAGGAAGAACTGCCCAGCCTGCCGCTTCCGCAAGTGTCTGATGGCAGGCATGAACCTGGAAGGTATATTAAAGACGCGGATAAATGTAAACAGTGCAACCGGGAGGTTTCATTTCTTCTATTTGTGGCATTTAACTCTTCCCTGCTTTCTCTGCTCCGCAGCGCGCAAAACCAAGAAGTTGAATCGCTTAAAAGGTGTCCAGCCGAGCAACCCACCCGAGGCACTTCCCTCTCCACCAGTGGAGGCTCGCTCCCTCTTACCCAAGTGCATGCCTCAGCTCGTCCCCACGATGCTGTCCCTGCTGAAGGCCATCGAGCCAGACACCTTTTACGCCGGCTACGACAGCTCGCTGCCTGACACCTCCACTCGCCTCATGACCACCCTCAACAGGCTGGGCGGCCGACAGGTCATCTCTGCTGTCAAGTGGGCCAAGGCTCTGCCAGGTTAGTGGTGTACTCGACAGTGGCTGTAGATTATATACAGTGAGATTAAGTTAGTCTGCACTGAGAAACACATGACACATTGAGGTCAATCCACAGCTAGAACACAGATGTGCAGTATTCACATTTGTCCTCCCGCAGTAAGAAAAAAACAGTCTTCTCGTGCTTCCAGTCCTGCATGAAATTTATGTGTTACCCTCCGTGTTGTATTTCAGACATTGCGTATCGTCATACACGACACTAAATGCAGCCAGCATGTGCACCACTCACACTATCTGCAAGTGTTTCATTTTAACAGCCCACAACACAGTTGAAAGCATGAATATTTATATTTAGTGTTGGCTAAAAGCGGGCGAGTTCGTAATGTATTAGCGCAGCACGAAATGGGTGTCTTTTCAAATTAGATTTGTATAAAGAAACAAACTGCCAAAACATCTGGAGCTGCTCCATCTGTGACACGCAGGCACATTTGGACACCAGGTGCTCACATGGAGTTATGCTTACTAGATTCTGCGCTCACAGAATAAAATTTAAGGTTATTTTTCACAAAGCATCACCTGCTTATAATTAGATTATTTTGCTCATCTAAATCTAAATTTAAACGTATCTACTTTTAGTTGTCATTGCGCCACCACATCCTCTCACATGTCATCGTTGGCTGTATTTGAGGAAGAGCTCTGTGGTAGTTTGAAGTATTTCCTCTTTCTTCCCCTCAGGTTTTAGGAACCTGCACCTGGATGACCAGATGACCCTGCTGCAGTGCTCATGGCTCTTTCTCATGTCATTCGGTCTGGGTTGGAGGTCTTACCAACAGTGCAATGGCGACATGCTCTGTTTCGCACCAGACCTCGTCATCAACGAGTACGTACTGTTTAGTTTTTAGTCTATCCAGTGTGACTGTTGTTTGATTTGACCACACTACAGCACGTCGTCTTAGTGAAATCATGTGTTACTATTGCTGGGATATCGTATTTAATCATTAAGAGTGAAAGTGAGAATAGACAATAACATGGCCTGGAAAGTGGAAAGTTAATTATGTGTGTTTATCAGCGCAGCTCTCTGCTCTGTGCTGTGTATGTAATATCTCTTGAAAATCAAACAGCATCTGTCAGCTGTCATCAGTAATCAGTGTTTCATCCCTCGTATAGATGTGATGACTCTGTATGTAAACAGAGCTCTGAGTGTAGTGAGCAGTCAGCGCGGTTGCCATGCTCAGGGCTGTAATAGGCCTTTTTCTTCTTCCCCATTTTTCATAATCATGGCAGCCTTGAAATAATCTCTGAAAAGATTGGTAATAGACTCTTGTGTGATATTATAAAATGGCCAAGCATATGGGCCTGGTGTTTTGGGATGCACATTTTCAATAAATTTTCTGTTCACTTTGACTCAAATTAAGAAATGAAAAAGCAGCTCTTAGAAATAAATAAATAAAATTTCATGAGTTTTTTGCCCAAGATTGTCCTCACTTTCACCCACAATATTATTTCAGCTCCGGGATGACACTCATCTGTCATCGAAAATCTGCATCCTCAACCCTTCAACAAACTAATAAACTGAATCTCATTTCCGGAAGAATGATTTAAAATAGGACCCACAAATTGTTGGCAGCAAGACCTTCAACATTTAATCTACAGAGATATTACAGGATGCTGCTTCATCTCCCCCGGTAGAGACTGCACAGGCAGCCTTATAAATCAGCTGTGACTTAAGGAGACACAAGTATGTGCCGTTTTAACAGTTTCTGTCTGATTCAAGGGAGCGGATGAAGCTGCCCTACATGGCCGACCAGTGCGAGCAGATGCTGAAGATTTCCAGCGAGTTCGTGCGGCTGCAGGTTTCCCACGACGAGTACTTGTGCATGAAGGTCCTGCTGCTGCTCAGCACAGGTCAGAAACGTGGTGCTGTGTTAACGCAATCATTACAAAACCCATTACACTAATCCAATACTGTCGCCACATGCTGAAAGTTAAAGTTGATGTTTGTACAGGACAAAACATCACATCACAGCACTTTCCCAACTCATTAACCGACATGCAATTACTGTATATAAGATTAGTTCTTTATTCCTGCCTTGTGAGATACAGAAAAATACACACACACACAATTTTAACCAACCAGAGCACTACACCTCTTCATGTTGTCTCCTCCTATGTTATCTATTGCAGAAGAATTGAAGATGCAAGCAAAGATTCAATAATCATACTCGAGCTGATTGAAAATATATTTGGAACTAAAATCGGTAGCAGGTAGCCCAAACGCACTTTACAGCGCACACACAACCCTCCGCAAGATGTGCTGGTTTTGTTCCTGTGTGTCCTGATGGTGCTTTTGTGATGCTAAATGTTATTTGGAGTTCACCCTGTTTTTGTCCTTCATGGCACAAACGCTTACTATAATTTGAAATATAAAAAAAATGTCCCCCCTCCTTTGCATTTTAAAGCAGAACATTACCTACCAGTTTGCTACAGTACATTATCCTTATCTCCGCGCCACATGTTGAGCTTGAGTGTCACCTCTCCTGCAGTGCCAAAGGACGGCCTGAAGAGTCAGGCGGTGTTCGAAGAGATTCGGATGTCGTACATCAAGGAGCTGGGGAAGGCCATCGTCAAGCGCGAGGAGAACTCCAGCCAGAACTGGCAGCGTTTCTACCAGCTCACCAAGCTGTTAGACTCCATGCATGAGGTAGAGATCTACTATACGAAGACAAAATGCCTCCTCCGACACAAGCATTATGTTAGCGAGTGGTTATTGATCACCTGCAGTCTGCAGCTTTCTCAATGAATTTTTAATCAGGATTCCACTGCAAGTGATTCATCTGAATTAGTTTGACGCATTTACGTGGTTCAATGAAACTTTTTACAATAATGCAGAGTTACCTAGATTTATACTGTTTGATAAGGTTGTGACAAATGATTTTGGTATTGTTGCCAGGCCTGCAGTTAAGTCAATATGTAGCCATTTTTCATACTGCAGCCTGTCACACCAGCTGATCTTAAATTTGAATGAAAAGTCAACACCACCGTCTATGTTGTAAATGGTTAGTTTGGCACTAAACTCGCCACTTTGGTCAGTAGCACTGTTGCTACTTACGCTATAACTGTGGCTGAGTTGGTAGAGCGGGTTGTCCATTAACTGCAGCCTTGGTGGTTCAATCCTTAGCTGCCTCCTCTGTCTTTGGGCAAAACACTGAGCCCCCAAATTCATTGTGCATGTATGCTATCACATGTGAACTAGCTAACAAATGATTACAAGATGTGTTCGTCCGTCTAATATCACCTCACACCACAAAAAATCAAGTGTGTACAGCATCATTTGTGTGTTCTTGTCTATTGAAAAAGTATGTGTACAGCATGATACTGAGCATGCAAAGCAATTTCATCATAAAAAGCTGAAGAAGCCTTTTGGATGAGAAGCAAAACATCTTTAAGAATCTAAAGCGAGTACAGTTACCCTTACAGACTTACAGTAGCTCTTCTGGATATACCATGAAATGGTGGGTGAAAATATCAAAGAACTGTTTCCTCTGGCTCATCCATCATTTGTCTCTCCCATCTTTCTATACTTAATTTTTATTATTTTTATTGACCCTGTTTTTGTGTAAATTATCCACTAATATGTTCTTGTGTGTGTGTGCGTGCAGATGGTCGGTGGACTGCTCAGCTTCTGCTTCTACACCTTTGTGAATAAATCCCTGAGTGTGGAGTTCCCGGAGATGCTGGCAGAGATCATCAGCAACCAGTTACCAAAATTCAAGGCCGGGAGTGTCAAAGCACTCCTGTTCCACCAGAGATGACTCTGCCCCATAACAGACACAATGCCTTAAAATCCCACCACATCACCTCACCACCCCCACACCCCGAAGAGCGACGATGAAAAGGACTGAGGATCCGAGGCGAGGAGTGAATGATGTTTTTGGGAGCGAGTATGCAACTTTGTAGTGGCTTACGGGTCTGTAGTGAAAGAGCGGAGAGACTGGAGGAGTTTGCATAGGACCAGACAGCGAGCACAGAAGTTTTTGTTTTGTCGAGCAGTCTAAACGGCGTGTTCAGACCGGATGCGGAAGCTTTTGCAAAGTGTCAATTCTCGCGCGAGCAGGAGCCCGGCTGTTCACACCAGAAGCGCATTTGTCTGCGCCGGTCAACAAGCGATTCTGCTCCTCTGCTCTTTAATAATCACATTTAAAGCTGATCTTTATCATAGGTAAGTAATAAACTCATCAATTTGACATTCAATTGGCCTAAGCTAGCCTTTAGCCACCTCACACCCACCTCTGTCTGCTTGTGTGTGTGTGTGTGTGTGTGTGTGTGTGTGTGTTTGTGTGTGTGTGCGTGCGTGCGTGCGTCTGCTCATCTCTCTCACTCTCTCTTTAGACACAACTGACAAATATATATGTGTGTGTGTGTATATATATATATATATATGTATGTATATATACACACACAGCCAACGCCATCGTCATTATTTTCGGCACAGGGGGTTTTATTTTGACAATTCCTGTGTCTGACTTCCTGCTCGGCTCGATCTGCTCTGTGCAGTCACGGCTTCCGTCAAAAATAGACTAGGTGTGTATTTTTAGCGGAGCTATATCATTTGTAAAAGATTATCAGTGTGGCTTCTTGTCAGATTTGCGCGTGGCGCGGCGAGAAAATAAACCAGACAGCAATCTGCAGATCACGAGCCGGCTGCAGCACATCCAGTCTGAATGGTTCAATCAGTTAACTTGGGCACCGAAAGGAAACTGGCTGAACTTCCCGGCGCTTAGCAGCACTTCCGCATCCGGTCTGAACCCTCTGTAAGATGTAGTGTATAACAAGTAGGAATTGTTTGTGAGATAAAAGATAATCACAGAGAGAAATAGGCTTAACATCCATGTCGTCTCAGGTTTCTTACCTTCAAATACACAACGATATCTAAAATAGATAAAACAAATATCTATGTACAGGTTCTGATAGTATTTTCTACATTTTCAAATTCTAACAGTTTATACAATTTTCCAGGTCGTTGTTACCTGGGAAGGTAACAAAGCTTAATTAATAACATGCTCTTAAGTAGGCTTTTAGACTGTATGTTCCTCTTTTAGTTTTTATAGGAGGTTGTAACAAAATGTTTCAGTCACATGGGGGGATACAGATGTTTTCCAGTCATTTAAAAAGCATATTTCACTGCTTTGATACATTGGACATAGGAAACAATTCTGCTGGATTGTTTGTGCGCCATTTAAAGGATGATTTCTCCCACAGGCCGACCTCTTCCAGGTTTACACACGTCTATTATAAAAGGGAAAAAAATATGTGCCTTTTTTGCTTCAAATATTATCTTAGCCATTTCTTCCTAACTGTCCAAGGCGTGCTCCTCTGTAACCCATCATGGTCTACCCTCATCATATGTTGATTGTACTTTTATATTACATGCAGTTGCAAGTTTTCCTTTTTTTCAATGGCTGTGTTGATCTTTTAGAAGTGGCAGCTCGGTCATCCTCTGTGCATAGAAATGATCCTTATCATTAAGGCAGAATATTCAGAGCCTGCTTCCTCTCACACTATCTCACGCACATTTTAACTCCTTAAGTGCGATTCGAGCACTTTGTACCCTGCTAAAGGCTTTAAAAGACTGTGAAGAAAGACTGTTAAACTGTACCAGTCTTTACTATATGACGTTAGATGGACGTTAGAACTTTTTCTATTAGGAAATAGCCTGCTTGGATCTTTATTTTAGCCCCCCTCCTCCTGCCCCAATAGTCTATTGATGGAATGTGATAGATACCTGCGTCTACCAATCAGAAACGAGAGGGCATGTTTAATCATGTTTGCAAGATTATGTCATTTTTTTTAACTCGTCGGGAAAACAAATATCTGTGGTTTTAACTCGGCTCAAACTGGGTGGAAAATAACCGTCCTTCATTTTTTACTTCTTTTTTTTTTTTTTTTTACAGTCTGTTGTAAAAACTGGCAAGCATGCAGTCGTGATTCTGCCAGTGATGATCCAGTATATCCACACTCTCTGGATAATTTGTTATCGAAGGCAGATTCTTTGTTGCTTTGCTAGTTTTGGTAAAGGAATAGTTCGATATTTTGGGAAATAATCTTTATTTGCTTCCTTGTCTTGGGGTAGATGAGAAGATCGATACTACTGTCATGTTTGTACGGTGAATATGGAGCTTAGGTACCAGAAACTTCCTGGAGTCTCTGCTGGTTGCCTAGCAACTGGTTCCCAGCCAAAAAAAATTTCAGACATATAACCGTAAAATGGTAAATTGTTGTTTTTGCACTTTTTTTGTATGGATTAAACGAATGACATACAGTGCATGAGCTGGTAGGCAGATTTTTATACATTCAGACAGACAGGCTAGCTGTTTCTAAGCTAAGCTAACCAGCTGCTGGTTCCACCTACATATTTAGCATACAGACTGAGCGGTATCGATCTTCTCATCTAACTCTGGGCAAGAAAACGAAAAAAATGTTCTTCCTAAAAGGTCGAACTACTCCTTTAAAATAACCAGTTTGTGTTACAGACAGCTTGTCTATACAGTTCTTTGGATCAGGCGTTGGCAAACGCATTATTACCCTGTAAGCCTTCCAGCCTTGCTGATAACTTTTGACTACCCCTTCTGCTCCTTAGACACCCTGTAGGCACCTTGTCGTAATGTTTGTGTCTTTAGTACATTTGCACGTGTATTTGTTTGTCTTAGTCAAGTCCCAATGTTTGAAAGCACTTAGCACCGTCACCTCATAGAGTTGTCTCACAGTGAAAGTGTAGCGTCGCTGACCGGGGAGGCAGGCAAAATGGATCCTTCATTCTCTGGGAACTATTTCAGTGCCAAACTCCTGTTTTGTCTGTTTATCAGTGATGCTGAAAGTTTGTCAGTGTTTGTATCAAAAAGGGGGAGAACAAGTCCCGGCATTGAAGCCTCTAAATTTGAGAAAAAAGTTGTGAATCATCTGAGCTTCAGTCCGCTGGATTGAGGTCGCTATTAATGATTGATAACTGAGTTTAATATAAGGCACTCACAGATGTATAATGTGGGTCTATCAGTATCCCTTTCTTTCTTTGTGTGTGGTTTAATTAAGTGGGGAATTGCAGTGTGTCGTCAGTGTGTTTCATAGCCCTGTCATCGTATTTGTGTTTTAAACACAGAATAATCCAGGTTTTGAAAATGAATGTGAATCTTCAAGAGGAGTTAACAATAGCTCTTGACAGATGAAAGGAGATGTCCTGTCACATTTAAACAATTGGATAAATATGTCAAGTGAGCAACTACAAGTGCTCACTGGTGCATTTAAACAAGGGAAATGTCAAATTGTTCT
Source organism: Scomberomorus guttatus (assembly GCA_038419695.1). Classification (NCBI taxonomy): domain Eukaryota; kingdom Metazoa; phylum Chordata; class Actinopteri; order Scombriformes; family Scombridae; genus Scomberomorus; species Scomberomorus guttatus. The sequence goes on along the minus strand of CM076452.1, from coordinate 19,191,407 downwards.
TCTGTTAAAGTAACAATCTCAAAGATCTCCGTTTCGTTCTCTTTGGCGGCACCTACGGCGATAAGCCGTAATTGCAGGTGTGTTTTTGGACCTCACTTCCCACAGATCCAAACAGTGTCGCCAGTGTGACGTCAGTCAGTTGGCAGTTTGTGAGCGAGTCTGTTGCGTTAGCTCCGCCTACCCTCTCTGGCTGATTAACCACTGCTGGGTGATGGGAAACGCGTCACTAACTCTGTGCCACTTGTGATTTTTCCCGGGAATGTCGACACCGACACCCAGTAGGTAATACTGCAAATACAAGGGCTCTCATCAGTTGGCCATAGGCTCAATCACTATTGTGTTACCTCATTCGGTGATAGATAGTGACTTAACAGACATTTATTTAGATGAAAATCTTTGAGATTATTACTTTAACTATCCCAACATCAAATTTAAAAGCTCTCATGATAAGTTCTGAACCGCTCCCATGCTCAGGTTGTTGAAATTTGATGTCTCATTTATACAGTAAGTTGTTGTCGATGTTTAGTCGTTTATGTTCTGACTTCAAGAACCAAAAACATTCAGTCTGGATTCCCAATATTTGTCTGCTTCTGTGCTTTATGGTGTATTTTTGTCAGGAAAAAGTTCACTTTGACAGAAGTATCAGGAATGTGCTGCCACCGTTATCATTAATACCCAGGCTCAGTCCTCCAGTGTCTGGAAAAAAGACACTTTTTATGTTTTTTCTTTCTTTCTGGTGAATCTTCAAAAACCACCTTCCTTCATTAACTGCATTTTAAGGGTTAACCATGGGTTACTTTCACATTCAGTGTATCCAAATCTCTGATGCTGCTGCTCATTTTAAACAGGTATATATATATATATATGAAATCGCACACTTGCCTCTTCTTGCTCAAAAATGTATACTTGCTTACTTTCTTGTACATTTTTGAGACAACTGAATATGCAATAGAAACAACAGATAATCTATCACCATCACATTACAAGATGTGGTTGCTTCCTCTTTTTTTTTTCCCGATATAAGCTATTTGCAAACAGGAGATTCACATTTAACTTTATCTCTGCAGGCCAGATTTTCAGGAATAGATACACTTAGTCGGTAATCAGTCCACACAGACTGCACAAAAAAGCCTATTTGATGTTTGACTACAAGGTGACCAAAGCAAGTACAGACAGAATCAACATATGTCAGCGTAAACTAAGTAGCTCTTAGAAGACAAATGTACAGTTCTTTGTTGGTTTAAAAAAAAAAAAAAATTTAAAAAACACACATTTTTTACTCTAACGTGATGGCTTTGGTCAAATTGTGTAATACTGTGAATAGGATAGGAGTCAGTCTTTTTCACACACAAACTGTTTGTGAAAGTAATCAACCAGCTTGAATCTAAAAAAAAAAAAAAGATTTGCACTACCCAAATATTGTTTGAAAATCTATTTTGTATAAAACATATGCAGACATTAACTTTTGAGAATTATCAAGGGCAGATCATGTTTCACTGGTATATGCTTTCTCTAAAAGCTTTGTTTTGCTTAAAAATTTGAATATGTACATATAATCCATTGTAAAGAAAATGTGGTGTATTTGTCTCCAAATACTAGTTTTTCTATACACTCTGTATTATTTCTCCTCTGTAGTGTGACTCCTGTTGATCCTTTCCTCCATTGATTAAAGGTCGAACTGTATGTCTTTGTGTGGTACTTCTCAAAAACAAGGAACTGTATGCAGATGTATTCCATCATATTAACTTGATGATTCTGAACTATGGAAACGGTAAGCTCTTTGTAAGCCACTTCTCATGATCACAGTAAGCACTTGTTCATCAAATAAATGCGCTTTTCCATTCTGGCACCTGGTTTATTGACTGTGGAAGTCTACTCAAAATCTCTTGTTTTCATGACTTTTTGAAAAAGTATTTTTCCTGAAGGTATGGGACCATTTATACATTTATTACATTATAAAAATGTAGTTTAACATCTTTAATGTACAAGTGATGGGAAATATAGTGCAACGCATCATGAAATACAGTCTCAAACTGTTACAATCAACCTGACAAAGTCTCAACAATTAAATGAAAATTCAAAGTGGCTTCACAAAAGCAACATTTATTGAGGATATTACAATTCTCCAACCCGGCAGCAACATGGTTTATTGACGTTTACATCAAGAATTTGTGGAAACGTTTTAAGGGTCAGTTCACCTACATTAGATCACACAAAAAGTACTTTACATTTACAGCAGGTGAAATTGTTTTGGTTTAATTTCCAAAGGTTTTAAGACATTCATGGTGTTTAACACCATAGTTCCTAATGAAAATGGTTGTAGTCAGACATGTAAACATCTGCCATCAACAGTATTATCCAGAGGTTGTATCCAATTCATGAAATCTTTATTCGAGGTCAGTGCTGACATTTTAATTATTTAACCGTGATCATGAACTTTCCCTGATCTTAAACCTGAACTTAATCATAACCACACAGTAGAATATCTACCAGAAATTATTAATATAAGAATAAGCTACTGAAATTGTAATATTCATGATTATATAGCTTCTTTTTGTTGCATCTGGTGCTGTTTTTACTCATGAATTAACTAATTGATTTTCAGTAAACAAAATGACATTACTTCACTTTTAGAAAGTTAGTTGGAAGTGTTATGCTGAGTTCTACCTGCTCGCCGAGAATTGCAACACCTCCAGACTTTGAGAGATTAATCAAGGAAATTAATCAGTGAATTTCAGACCAATCATATCGAGGAAATGTTACTACTGAGTCTAATAAAACATTGATACTTTGCCTTAAAAATCATTACAATGTCTGCTAGTTTTCTCATTAGCTGTGCGCGCAATTCTCGACGGGCAGGCTGAACTTGGCATAACAGGAAGTATGTGTAAAAGTGGCAGTGATTACACTCCATACAATCGTCCCAGTTTCGGCCGGGAGTCGGGGACGCGCATCCCGCTGCCTGTGTGGTCTCGTTCACGAGCATGCAAACACCTGACCAGGGGACACAGCCAGCTGATTTGATCTGTGCTGATCTGTGCTGAGAAAAACGACCTCCACTGCAAACCCCTCCTGTTGACTACAGGGCAAAGTTTCCTCTGAGCAGGATGACGGATGGAGACGTGTTTGCGTTTGAGGCTCAAACTGTGGCCGGCGGCCTGCTGCGGGACTACGGGCGGCTGACTCGGCTTTACTGCATGAATGGCGGACATCACCTCCAGATCCTCCCCGATGGGACAGTGCAGGGCCAGAGGGATGACAGGGACGTTCACAGTAAGACTGCAGCACACATCCAGGTCAGGTCAGCTACATGATGCGTTCACTTCCTCAGGTGCAGGTGTGTCAGGTTCAAAGAGCAGGAAACAACACACGTCCAATAAATTACTTCGAAAGGAGAAAAGTGGGAGTCGATTGCTGATATATTAAAGGGGAATGCCAAAAATAATTAGCTCGGAAAAAATAAGATATCCAAGTAGTTTTTTGCACAAGAGCCTAAAGTTACGATGAGCCTTAAACTCATCTGAATGAGAAAAAGAAAATACAAACATACTGTGGTAGAGGCCTGGCATGGATCGGGACTACAATCTAATCTAATCAATCTACAAAAAAATGTCCAAATTCTCAGATTCCAGCTCCTCAAATGTGAATATCTTCTGTTTTCTTTAGTCCTCTATGACAGTAAAGTGAATATCTTCGGGTTGTGGACGAAACAAGACATTTGAAGACGTCATCTGAAGACTGTGGGGAACAGTGATCGAGATTTTTCACCATTTTCTGACATTTTTAGACCAAACAAGTAATTGTGATCGAGAAAATAATCAACAGATTAATTGATAATGAAAGTAATTGTTGGAGCCCTATACTTTTATATCAATGTTTTTAGTGGCACCACACATACATTATAGGGAAAGCAATAAAGTTGTAAGCAATAAATAAATAAAGGGATATTAATAAGAACCCATTACATATTAAATAAAATATGGTAGATGCATGACCAGCATCCTATAATTTGGATGTTTTCAGTCTTGAAAAAGTTAAATTGGTAAATGGTAAAGAAAAAATAAACCTTCTCATTTTTGCCAAATGAAAGGCCATGTATGGTTGCCATCGATGCTTTTCATGTGTTGGAAAAGAAGCTCAAAGTGTTATATTTGATAACACCGCGTCAGGTTTGAGACAGTCTAATGGTGCCTTTACTTTGTGTTGTGGTGAGACTGATTCACATTTAATTATGCTCTGATATTCACTTACCGAGCCTCTAGACCGCCATCATTCATTTAAGTATTCAACTATAGAGCAAGGATTTTAAATGTTGCTGACTGTAGCTGAAGTAAAACAGACATTTTTCTCTTATCAGAATGTAAATATAGTTGTATTTGTAGGTTTCAGCCTTTGTTTCCTGTCATGTTTTCTCCTTTCAGCCATTCTAAAGCTCAAAGCTGTGGATCGAGGCGTCGTGATCATCCAAGGAGCAGAAGCCGGGCGATATTTGGCCATGAGCGATGAGGGGCGTTTGTATAGTTCAGTGAGTATCTGCAGAATACACATCATCAGTTATGTGTTCAAACTGGATTGTAGATAAATACATTCGACTTTATGCTGATAAATCTTCCATGATACCCGGTAGAGCTGGGCGATATGGACAAAATCACATATCGCGATATTTTTAACCAAATACCTCGATATCGATGTCTATTGGTGCTTTCACAAAATATTTACACAATGAGATTTTTGACAAATAATCATCAGTAATGTGGATATAATGACTAAGTGGTTAAAGGCAAATAATAGAACAGCTAGAACAGTCTGCTAAATTCAGAAATTACATAATTTTACTGTAATGCACCCTTAAAACCAGGAAAAGACACTTATGCCATATCGCGATATCACGATATCCAAAATCTAAGACGATATCTAGTCTCATATCATGATATCCATATAATATCCATATATTGCCCAGCCCTAATACCTGGTATAAATTATTCAATTATCCAATCTAATATAAACCTTGCATTTTTAAACTCTTCATCTCTCCAAACGTGCAGTCAGCTGTTCTTGTCTCGCGTGTCTCTCTCAGCCCACAGTAACTGATGAGTGTTACTTCCTGGAGAAGTTGGAGGAGAACCACTACAACACATATCAGCCTCAGAAATATCTGGAGAGGAAATGGTACGTAGCTCTGAAAAAGAACGGGAAACCTAAACTGGGTCCAAGAACCCACATCGGACAGAAAGCCATCTTCTTCCTCCCCCGCAAGGTGGATGAATCCGGGGAGTGAAGACGCTCGCCTCAGCATCATCAGTCAGAAATCCACAGTCCTCGTTCTGAGAAAGAAATGCATCTCAAAGTTTATCTGAAGCTAATATGAGGACTGAGTTAGACAAAACAAGTGGATATTTATTTTAGCTCAGACTGCTGAAGCCTCATATTAGCTTTAGACGGAGTTTCGCATGTTTTTGCACAGAGAGACGACAGTGGATTTAATCCCCCATCACTTCCACTGAACATGCTTTAGGAAGGCGCCTTTAAATGGCCATTAATAAAAATAATAATAATAATAATGCATTTAATTTGTACTGCGATTTTCATTCGCAGTGAATCTCAAAGTGCTACAGCGTCAAAAACATATATAACATAAAGAAAAAGAGTTCAGATGAAGAAGCCTTCCTGAATAAAAAGGTTTTTAAGCCTGTTTTAAAAGAGTCCAGTATTGTCAGTATGAGGAATTATTGCAGCAAAACCTGTTTCAGTGTCCATACAGACACTGTTGTTTTAAGACAGACTTGAATGTTGTGAATGTACGCCTTTAACACCTCATATCACCTCTATTAGTCCGCATCAGCGTTAATTCTGATGTTGGCACTTTTACGGGTGTTAGATCTTCTCAGCAAATGAAAGGAATGAAGAGAAGAAATCGTAAAGAGCAAAAAGCATCAACATATGGTTGAACCACTTCACTACCTCCATTAGATGCACTGATGTTTCTCAAAGTCTAAGAGATTTTTGGGAGATTAGTAAAAAAAAATCACTACCATTTTATTGTAAAATGTTTTAAAATATGAAATATTTTTTGTGCCTTTGCCAGAGAGGTTATGTTTGTAGTCCTGTTTGTTAGTCAGATTCAACCAAATTTGGTGAAAAAAAAAAGACCAAGTGCTTCATTTTTGGTGCGGATCCCGAAATTGTTTAACAGGATAGTTGTGAGATGGTAATAAATGTTCAAAACTGCCCTATTTTCTCATGAGCTACAGCTCTTGTCTGAAAGAGAAAAACTATATGAATCATGTAGGTTTAAGGCTATTAAAGAACAGCATCAATAGGAAGATTTAACACCTGCACACTTACTTTTGAATAAAAGTTGTGGCTTTGAAGAGTGCAGACTTTTACTCTTTTCCTATAAAAAAAACTACAGTACTGTGCAAAAGTTTTAGGCACTAAAAGTAAAGTGAGGATGCTTTCATACAAAGTTCAACAGAAGAAACGTTAATGAAATCAGTATTTGGTGTGCGCACACTTTGGCTTTTTTTGACTCTGGCTGCATGTTTGGGGTCATTGTCACGCTGCAGAATAAATATGGGACCAATCAGACGCCTCTCTGATGCATAATGGATAAACAGTTCAACATCTAAAGTGCCTAAGACTTTGCCGGTACTGTATATATATTCCATGATTGTGTGTGATCTTGATATGTCAAGAGACTACAAAGCTGCAGCAGCTTCACGTGGAAACTATAAAGTTTCATTCTGCAAAACATCTTTGGCTCAGACAGATTTTTCTGTGAAAGGAGCAAAGTCCTGGAACTCGTTACCTGATCGCTTGCTGCAAACTTCACCACTTTTAATAGAGCTACCAAATCCTGGTTAATCCAGCAACAAACTTGTACTCATGTCTAGTTTTCCTACTAAATGTGTATTTAATTGTATCTTGATGTGCTCAATTTACCTTCTTTTTACCTTAATATCTTATTTCACACGGTTTTAATCTTATTTTCACAAAAGCCCTTCTAGGGACGAGTGTTGCAAATTAGCATCTGCTGTAAACACTATGATACTGACATCGGATAGCTGTTTTCCGTTTTGTCTATATACACTGTGTCTGTCCCAATCAAATAAATCATAAATAAATAAATGATTGTACTTTGATGCAGATCCACTTTTTCAGCCTGATGTTTTGGTCATTTATACTTCATGTTGAGATGTGATGAGTTACAGCTTCCACTGACTTCTGACTGTTGTTTCATATTTCAGTTACACCTTGCTGCCACTTGGTGCTGTCAATGTGTCACGTTGTCCAGCGCAGCATTAAACATACATGAAAGCATTTTTCAGTTGTAATCTTCAGCAACACTTCTTTCATTTTCATTCCTATTTCCTACAATGCCTTAGCTTCATCATACTGACCTGTAAACAGTGTCGCGTCTCAGTATCAAAAGTATCCACATTTTTGTGACATTGCATATCGTCATCTTGGTACACAGGAAGTCAACAACTCAGAAAATGACGCATTAAAAGTGACATTTATTCAACACTAAATGCTTTCTGTACAGTTTCATAACAACAAAACCCCAGGGTTGCAGCTCTACATCACATAGAAATAAGCATATGGGTCTGTATCAAAGCCATGTCATATGAGTTTAACTGATACGCTAAACAGTTCCGTTTGCTGGGCCAGACTAAAATCCATATTAACTCTTTCAATTGACAATCAGTGGTTAGATCATAAACATCTTAATTATCCTGACGTCTTTTCCCCAGAATATAAAACGGAAATAACATCCTGCATCATTCATTCCTTGTCTCATATGTCTGGGACTTCAAATAATGACGGGAACGTCCTCTGGGTTTTATTGGTTATGTTTCTAAAAGTGCACCTGCATACAACATTCTTTGATATAGTTTTGATACCCAAAAGATAACATCTTACACCTTATGAACAATTTTCTAAGAAAGAAAAAAAAAAAAAAGAAAACATTTCCCTTCCCTGCCTGTCAATTAAATCTTAAGGCAAAAACCCCCACCTGAAAATGGAATTTGAGCTATTTTTATGCTCTTAGATAACTGGATCCAAATGTCTGAGCAGGATCATTAGCAGCTGAAATCCAGACAGCCGAGATTCAGAGCTTTTCCGCTGACAGTGAACGGGACGCAGACTCCACTGACTCACTGAGGAAGGGGAAAAAAAAAAAAAAAGGTCCGGCTGCAACATCTAAAGTATTTTTTAAGGGACATGAGCCAGAAAATGTGCTGTACGACCATAAAAACCCTCCTGGTTGCTGTCACTGTCCAAAAGTCATCGTCCCGTCGCTGCCGAGTTGGCGGGGGGGGGGTTGGGTTGTCACTTGACATTTCTGGATTCACAATGCAGACTGGATTGTCTAAGATCACGTCTGTAAGCTTAAATTCCATTTTGAGGGTGGATGGTTTCACCTGATTTAATGTACAGCAACAACATTTAACAGGCAAAATCATAACTTCTGACACATGGATGCAATTTTGGTGTGTTCCACTGACACTGCACTTGAATTGGATAGAAACATCTGAATCACAAGCGTGTATGTTTTATTATGACAATGCCCTTAATAAACCGTTTCTAGCGGCCTTAAAGCAGCAGCCAACACTGCCGCCTCCTGGCTAGAATCAGGGCAACACTACTTAAAGCCAACAGGTGAGCAAGTTATGTGGTAAAGTGTATATCAGCATCGTCGTTTACAGCCTAATGACAACTTTTTAAGTGTATGTGGTCTCTAAAAACAGCCTATAATAGTCACAACAAACCCATGAGGTGAGATTAGTGCAGATTACAAAGTATGTTGCATGCTTATGGCAAGCCTACAGAGTGTTGTATTAACTAATACCTGTTGGCTTTCGGCCACCAACACCAACAAGACTCTCCCTATTTATTGACCTCGAGAGCAGATGCATGCTCGTATGCTACCATCAAATGATATAAGGCATTACTTATACATTACAGACAGAGATGTAAATAGCACTTAACATTCGCCACTAATGAGTACACTGAGGGACTAATTACTGTTAATCGTTTTCCATTAATAAAGTTTCAAACAAAATAAAACAAGTGATAGAATTCCTGAATATTTTACTGTCGGTCGTCTTCATTTATAACTTCGTCTGGCTGATTTCTGGGTTGCTGCTTGTGTTGGTCGTGTCCAGTTCTTCCACATCCGACATCCTGAATTCTGGTAACAGGAAGGCGTAAAAATCAAATTGGGAAATAGACTGTCTTCGTCTGTTTAGGGGTGTGTGGTTAAATGCATTAGGGTTATACTCTCAAAGCACCTTTTCAGGCTGAACCATATTAATACAATCAATTACTTCAGACATTTTAATACTAGTGTGTGTATTGAGGATACTGTTAGTACAGTATATCAGAAACTTTATGGCTTTCCTGTCACGGGCTGGCAGACGACAGTTCTGAGATCTCCTGCCTGAAATATTTTTTTCCGTGAAGTGGCAGGTTTGATGTTAAATCTCCATCAGCTGATAGTCAAACGTGTGAACATGCTGTAGTTAACTTTTGCATCAGTGTGGCACCTTTAAATTTTTTAATTCAGCCGTGCACAAGTCATGTGAAATATGTGTTTATGAGTCTGTTAGTCTTATTTTCTTATTTTGTTTACTTGTTGCACAAAGCCATCGATACAGGCTTGTTGAGTTGCCAGACAGTGATGGTGACACCGGCTCATTTATTTGCTAAAGGAAAAAAACTAGCTGTATTTGACACTTGCTGGGGGGTAAGTAAGGTCAAACATGTATTTTTCTGTTGTTAATCTCATCACTCACAGTAAATGGGAGAATTTTGTGCAACGAGAAACCTGGTTTACATGATTAGTGTGACCTGTATGACAGAACTTACCTCTAATAGATGAAGAGTACCCTTGTTCGGGGAAGAGTGGCGTAGGTGGGATCAGCGAGTTTACGCACTTTGGAGTAGTTAACAAAGCCTCTGATGAACAGCATGAAGCCTGCAGTCCAAAGAAAAGGCTCATCATGAAAGACATTAAAACACAACAAAAAGACCATTCATGGGAAATGTATTTGTTTATGAAATAATGTCTCACTTACCGAGGGCCAGGAACACCCACCACAACCAATACTGCCCGTCAAAGTAACCAGGGAAGTAGGTAGAAAACTGGAAGAAATACAAGTTAATACCTGTTAGGAGCAGTACATTGATTCCATTCAATAAAACCATCAGATATGATCCTAGAAAGTTAAGAGTGGTGCATGTTCAGTAAATAACTCTCACCCTGACAATAAGAACCCATTTGATGAGGGACAGGCCAAAGCCAGAGATGGCCCCGTATCGACCAGCGGCAGATGTGGTCAAACAGAACGACAGGAAGAAGCCAATCCAGTTGAAGAGGAATGCCACTGGTGACGGAAAGACGGTAATTCATTTTTTTAAAAAAAAAAGAGACAACATTTGGTATAATAACACCAAACTGCCTTGGACCACGATCCATAAATATGGCATTTTCAAAGCATGACTGATAGACAGCAGGAGGTTTTTGATCAAAGACGTCACTCGTTTTTGAAGTCATCAACCTGGCGGCACACATTCTCCTCCGCCTCCTCTGCCTCCTCCTCCTCCTCCTCCTCCTCCTCCTCCTCCATACATCTTTTGCTGGAACACAAACTAGTGCAGTGCGTGTGCTGGTATTTGCACCCAGTGCAGAATTTAACAGCCTTTGAGAATAAACCAAATTCAATTTAGAAAAAACTAGAGTCCTTATTCAAGAGCAACTACGCAACAAATGTTAAATGTAGGAAGAGTGTTCACTCACCACATTAATAAAAGTAGATAAATAATGATTAACCGTGTGGTTACGAGCCAGCTCTATGCGAGTGAAAGTGAAGTCAGTTTACTGTGACGCTAAACGAGTCCTTACTGAAGAAAGTGAGCATGAAGATGCCGTCATTTCCTATTCGCAGCTGGTCAGCATCTTCAAAGTCGTCCCTGGCCACAAAGTCTTCCTCCTGAAATACGGAAACACATTACAAAATCTGTTCTGAAAATTTGATGTGTTGGTACGAGTTGAGGCTCGTAGTAAGCGGGAATATTTCTACATGATGCTTGAGAATGAGTCAGACGTACCGTGACTCTTCCAGCGACGAGGGGGATCGCAGCCTCTGCTTTGCTTCTCTCAGCTTCATCGTAGGAGGGCAGAGTGGTGGCGACGCTGTAGGACGGAGGGTTAGGAAATCTTCCTCCGTCTTCCTTGTATTCGAAGAAAGCTGCGGAGGTGACAAGCAAAGGACTATTCATCCGGGGAACAGAGGTCTTTGTTAAAATGAACTCCTCTGAATATAATAAACAAACTCCTGAACATGGCTGACACTGGTACAGACTGGTGCTGATAGACAGACTGTGTGACAGATGGTTAAACATCACTCTCTTTGGAGGAAGAAAAAAAAAAAAAAAAAAGGCAGAAATATTATTTTTGATTCTCATATGAAATTGAAATTGAATCTAAAAAACGTCGACTGTAATAGCAGAACTGAAAGTTAGCGAGTGTTGACTGCATCACCAGCTGATATGGAGGTTTGGCTGCTGAAAAAAAACTTTCACTTCCTTCAGAGAGAAAAGAAGCAGCAGATAATTATAAAAACTAGACCAGGACGAAAGACATTAGTACTATATGAGTCCATTACTGTTTATGTTCTCTGCCATACAAGCCAAGACTTTTATCTGGGTCATTTGGCTGCTATCCAGAATCCGCCTCTGTGTTGTTTAAACACAAACAGCATTGAGCCAGATTCATGGACTCATCCAGGAAGAGCTCAAGGCTACACCCACTTATGCAATGTGTTGACCTATGCCCTCTAAGTGAGATTAGAGACATCAGACCTCTCTAAACGGCCTCGTGCACAAGCTATTCCCCTCTACGTTATTCATTCTAAAGCAGATTAGGACAAAATAGACCATAGGATCAACAAAATGATATACATTTACTCAAGTATTGTATTTTCAGAAGGGAATATGACAAAACTCTTGGTTTTTATTAATAATCTGATGGTTATAGCTACTTTTTATTATGCAGAATAAGGTTTTAGATGCAAAACACAAGAATGTGTATGTGTAGCTTAACATTTAAATACTCAGTACAAGTTGAGGCTGCTCAGATGCAAGTCACAGCTATTATACAGATGATTCATATACTTTGCAAGAATAATGTGACACTGTGGAAAGAATTACTTCCAAAGATTACTTCTGTTTCTTAAGCATGTTTCACTGCAGGTACTTCTACACTCTTCCTGCTTTTGGATACAGATTTTTGAATGGAGAATTTAGTATGTAGCGGCACCGATACTTATGGAAATGTTTGTTCTGAGATGTCGGACTGTATGCGACGGAGCTGTGGAGCTTCCTAACCTGCATTTGCTGCAGCAATGCTGCTGTAGGGGGGTGGTGCATCCTGGGCAGGACCCTCTTGAGACGGCTGGGCGGGCTCCTCCTCATTCACCAGCTGGATACATGATAATAAATGGAATCACAAAGCGTTACAGGGTTTATCACTGAAGAAAGCTTTCGTGTTGGCTACGTGGAATTTAACATTTTTCTACACACGTGGGACAAGAATAAAGGACTTATATGACCAGCACAAGAAAATAAATACATAAGAGTGACGTTAACATTATGTTGTCTTTTTGCACATCATCGAATTAATTAATTGTTTCCTGTCTGGCAATGATGTATAAGGTCTGTTTTTCTGTTTCTGTTTGTTTTAGTTTTTTTTTCTTTGGTAGAGTGGGGATCGGATTTTTCTTTTTGTTTATTTGTCTGGTGTGTTTTTGTGTATGATGAAAAATGATAAATAAAAAAAAACATGGAATTTAAAGAAGGAAATTATACTGTGGCATCGTCACAGTTAACCTCCAAATATGATACAGTTACACTGAAGGTTTTTAAGAGAAAATAATGCAGAAAAATGAGTACGCTGCACTTGTGTAATGTAGTTTGCAACAAGTGGTCATAGTCATTACATTAATAGATATTACTTTTTCCAAATAGCAAGGAATAGCTGCACTGGATGATTGATTAGTTATAACACAGCAACCTCTAACACATCAATAAAACTAAATGGCCGCAACTGAAATATAAACTGTGCAGTCAGGATTTCACACATCATGTCCATGTTGATAAATGAGCATGCTATGTTAGTGTATTTTTTTTTAATATTCTGTTTTGTCTATGGAGTTTGGTACTTGGACAGGTATCAAAGTATGGACCTTTAAATCAGAGCCACACTCAGCTGACTGTGGTTCAGCCAACACTGGCTTCTAATAACTAACCGACCAGCTGCTAAATGCAAACGGGTCACACAGGCTTCAAATAATGTTTACAGGTTTTATAATAACACATGTAGTGGTTTATTTCAGTGCGAGACATTTGTTTTGATGTAAGCTTAAGATATGTGTTGCTCACTGAGGCCCAGCCCGTAAACAACAGTCTGTTGAGCTGGTTGTTTTCCTCTCAGTGACAGGATAGTGTTGACTGGTGATGTTAGCTCACTGGGCAGCTGCTAAGCTGCTAGCTCTGGTCGTGTCTATATGGTAACCCCAGATTTGCGGGACTCTCGCGAGCCGCTTAAAAATATTCTTGTGTGGCTGTTTTATGATGTGACAACTCTGTGGTTAAGGTCTGTTTAGGTTTAGGCACAAAAACCACTTGGTTAGGGTTGGGTTGAAATGATCACTTGAAACTTGGTGTGGGTTAAATTTACTACATCTTTACAAATCTCGCGAGAGATGTACAAATCTAGGGTTACCATTTAGACACTACCCTGTTAGCTGCGTTTTACCGAGACAGCAAACTGTTACCTACCTCTTGATATCTGACGTTGCTGTTTTGTTCTGCCATTGTGGAAGAGGAGCGCAGTGTTTATAACGTCCTCTCCCCGACTTCAGCTGTGAAGATGTGTTGCGTAAAAACGAATATCGCCGACGAAGTAGCAAAGGTAACGTTGCCTCCTAGTCGGCCATCTCCTTCCGTCTCTCCCTTGACCAGCAGGGTCTGATGCTGCCTTCAGTTGCAGTCGGAATATTCGTTTACGTGCAGGTTTGCACATCGTAAAGCAGACAAAAGTGGGAAACATGAGTGTGAATTTGGAACCACACTATCCTAAAAACTATCACTACCTAGGCGGTGTAGTAGGTCAGCAGCAGGAAAAAATAGTGGAAGTAGTAAATGTAGACATATTACAAGGTAAAATGTACTCCATTTAAAGTTAATATCCAGCGTTCAGAACTTAAAGGACGGATACAGTTTTTTAAGTTTGCCTTAAAACAACAGTCAGACGCCCAAATGAACATTAAAAGTAGGTTTTTCTTGCTGTAATCATTCCTCCTGTTCATACTGACCATTAGAAGATCCCTTCATAATGCACTTACAATGGAAGTGATGGGGGACAAAATCCACAGTCCTCCTTCTGTGCAAAAATGCATTTAAAAGTTTATCTGAAGTTATTGTGAAGCTTCAGCGTCCAAATGAGTCAAATCAAGTCTTTCAACATTTGTCTTTTTAGTGCCAAAGTCCCTCTTTTTGTTACTATACTTCCACCGCAGCTCAACAGGGAAACACTGTCAGAGGAAACACAAAGAGGGAATTTGATGCTAAAAAGACTGTAAATGTGGCAGATGTCCACCTGATATGACTAACTCAGACAACTTTTAAATGCATTTTTGTACAAAATGACTGTGTGGACACACTGTGGATTTTGGCCCCCATCACTTACATTGAAAGCACATTCGAAGGGGATCTTTTAATAGTCAGTATGAACAGGAGGAATGATTACAGCGAGGAAAAAACCTCTTTCACTGTTACACTGTTAAAATGCACTTTAAGTATCAAAAACAAGTACTCATTAACCAACAGTAACAAAGTAACTACTAACTATATCTGTCAGATAAATGTAGTGGAGTAAAAGTACAATGTTTGCTTCTGAAAAATAGCTGAAGTATAAAGTAGAAGAGGAAATCTTAATACTCCAGTAAAGTGCAAGTACTTCAAAACTGCACTTTCGTACTGCACTTGAGTACATATGCATAGCTTCCATCAGTCGCAAGTGATCACGCCATTTCTCTTAAAAAGAGAAATGTTTGTTGTAAGGGCCGTTTTGCGACTCCTCCCCACACACATTTGGATGTAGAAGCTTACAAGGAACACTTAAACGCAACATGAGCTGTTGGGTGTTGTCATGTGACAGAGCACTATCTCAAACACACACAAGATATACAAATTCAAAGTACTTTATTAAAAAGGACAAATGAGAAACAAGGCTGTGTGAACAATCATCTGAAAACCTGCACTACTCAGCACCTGATTATTTCTACAAGAATTAGTCGTGGTAAACTCCAAGCACTGCTTATTGTCCACCAATGTTTCACCCCTAGAAGGTAAAGGAATCATTGGAGTGTTAATTTTTTTCAAAAATGCCACATAAATCAACAAAGTTTGGAAGACAACTCTTCACTTCTTGGACCCTGAGAGAGGTGGCTCCACCAGCTTGTTGTGCACGTGCATCATCCCTGCCGAAAGAGCAAGAATCAGCACGTTCTTTATGATTCATGCATGATTTGTAAATATCTTGGTTGCAGTTTATTATGACTGAAATATACTTGGTGACTTAATCTCACCTTTGAAGTACTTCACAGTTTTGACCCGCAGTTCCAGGGTGGCGTCTTCGTCACATACAAAAACAGTCTGTGGGTGCTGCTGGAACGCAGACACTGTCCACATGTGATTCACGCCTTCCTCTATAGCTTTGTATAAAGCAAATGCCTTGTGTGCTCCAGTGATGAGAATCATGACCTGAGAAGAAAAATGAAAATGTTATCTGTTGGTGGCCTCTACGACTGAGTGAGAGCATGACAAGATCACTGAGCGATGACGTGGCAATAACGAATGTACTCGTTTAACAGCTCAAAGCAAAGTTATGACAGAAATGACGCTAACAGTCGGTCTATTTGAGATTTGTGCAGAAACATAAAGCAACAACAACACAAAAAAGCAGGTTTCTAACCTCTTTTGCATCCATGACAGTGCCCACTCCTACAGTCAGCGCCATGGTGGGCACCTTTGAGAGATCTCCATCAAAGAATCGGGCGTTAGCCATGATAGTGTCCTTAGCCAGGGTCTTCACTCTGGTCCTGGAAACCAGACTTGAACCAGGCTCATTAAAGGCAATGTGGCCGTCTGGTCCAATACCTGCCATGACAGGAGGAGCAGTTTGAATTTTACTGACAGCACATAATCACTTGAAACCACAACAAGGAAGAGCTCAGCCTTAAATGTGTGGTCATTGTGTAGTTGGTGACAGTATATTCACTATCAGGATTGTGACCTCCAGACCTCCAACAAAGAGCTCGATCCCCCCGGCGGCTGTTATCTTTTCCTCAAAGGCTGCGCATTCTGCTTGCAGGTCAGCGGCGTTGCCATCGAGGATGTGGGTGTTCTCTGATTTTATGTCTATGTGCTTGAAGAAGTTATTCCACATGAAGGAGTGGTAGCTCTCAGGGTGATCTCTGGGAAGTCCTACACAGGATTTTATGACAGCTCATCAATATAACATCTGCGCTTTCAACAACCCCTCAATGTGTAACTAGGGATGCACCCATACCGATATCAGTCCGATACTAACTCAAATAGCTGGATTGGGTATCAGTGACAAGGCCCAGGCATCGGGACTGAGGAAGTCGGATGGGTGCATCCCTATGTGTAACCATTTTAGTGACAACTTACCCACATATTCATCCATGTTAAAAGTCTTGACATACTGGAATGAGACTTCTCCTTTCTTGTAGTACTCAATCAGTTTCTTGTAACAACCCATAGGAGTGCTTCCTGAGGACAGACAGGCAAAACAAACAAACAAAAAAAGAGCTTACGATTGCAAAAAACAAATAACAGAAGGGGAAACAAACAAAGTTGAGCACTGTCCTATTTTGAGTTGCAATACTTGAGTCTTTCCTTTATACTTGTGCAACATTTCAGAGAAAAAAAGTTGCACTTACTCCTTTATATATACACATGTGATGTCTGTAGCACTGGTCTTATGCAGAATAAAGCCTACATGCAAAACATGCAAGGCCCCTGAAATCTAATGTATTGCTGTAGTTTTACCCCATTTGCATGCAGAGGTGGGACCAACTGTAACACACATAATTAAACACAGCTGCCCTCTTCTACTTACCTGTGGGGAGTCCCAGCGTGAAATATCTGTCCGGGCCAGGTTTGAACAGTAAAATCTTGTTTCTGATGTACTTTGCAGCCCATTCGCTTGCCTGGTCGTAGTCATTGAGGATGATCAGCTTCATCGTCCTGAACACAAAAAGCTAGAGAAGAGGAACGGTCTGCTGGTCTGACGGAGTTCAGCCTCGAAACACTTCAGGACAAAACACACCTTAATCAGACTTTAGACTCATCAAGAAGTAAGTTTTATCATCCAGCAACAGTAAAACAAAAAATATGTCACTGTAAATGTATCAAGGTTTGCCAAAAAGATTTTCACTGCTGTGGACGCAACCGCGCAGTGCGACCAAAACTTTTACTGTAGTGTTCGTGTCCAAATAAAACACAAAGAAAAGACTTAATGCATCCACCCAATGTTCACCTCCGACTATCTGTGGCGTTTACTCGTAGCAGACTGGATGGATCATGTGACTCCTGCTGCCTAGGCGATTTTTTGGGGGGTTTTGTTTTCTGTTTTCAAGTTAAACATTTTTTCTCGCGTTCTTTATTGTACACAGGTTCGTATACAGAGGTACAAACGGATACGGAGACAATAGAAAACAAAAAAGAAGACAAAAAGAAAACAACAAAAGATGACATTTTACAGAGTTTGTGTTATGTGCTACGGAAGCCGAGAGGCCGTGCTTGCGAATATATATATATATATATATATATATATATATATATATATATATATATATATATATATATTTTTTTTTAAACGCCGTTATCTCGAGATCACGAGTTAATTATCTCGTGATCTCGAGATAAAGAGACGGAGACAATGAGATAATCAACCCGTTATCGCGAGAAAACAAAAGGTATTTTATTATGTTTATCAGGGAGTGAAGCAGTGAATCATATAAAGTAGTAGTGGTAATTTACTACTACTATTAGTAATTTATTTCGGTCCTTACTAACAATTTTTCAAAAAGAATGCACATAGAAATAAATAAATAACAATAAGGCATTCAATTAAAAGGAAAACAACAAAAAATATTGAGCGAAAAGATGTAGGCTCAGGATAATTAGCTTAGTATACCTGCCCTTTTTACATGCTAACAGCGACACTTTCACTACAAAGGCTACAAAAACAAAACAGAAACAAAAACAAATCCAAACGTTTCATACACAATCATGATCATACCTCAGTTTTATATTGTTATAATATATATGTGTTGAAAATGGTTCACTGTTTGGAAGCATTTGATACAGTCAGAATGGCGACATCTGCTGGGCAACTTTAACATTGCTTTAATAAGTAAGGATTCAGGGCAAGACGTCATGAAACATCTGTTTGATGTTTTCTGTCACATTTCATTCAATAAAGGTTATTTACCAAAAACTGTCTCAGTGCATGGATGTACTAATATATGTTGATATAATTAGTCATTTGTTAATAAGGCTTATAGTCAGCCTTAACTACTTTATAAACTCTTTGATGAATCCTCCCTCACAGTCATGACAGTGATCTTGAAGGCTGAAATCAGGTGCGATGAAATGAACCAGACACTCAGTTTGGAGTTAATTATCCAGTGATCGCGAGAAAACAAAAGTCGTTATTTATCAGAGGGAGGGGGGTGGCTGTGGTGTGACTTCGTTTTTTTTTTTATTATTTTTTATAGCGAACCGTGACTCTTAAAACCTGGCCCTCTGACCCCTCTTCCCACCTCTGGGAAAAAAAAAGCAAACTACCAGCCATTAAACGTAATGGTTGGAAAAGGTCAGCCTTTGCTTTTTATTTTCTTCAATACTACCTACCTTTAGTGTGAATATAATAAAATATGGTTATTTATGGAGGAGGGAGGGTCATGAAAAAACTTAATGTGTACGCAATATTTTTGATATCATGAAATGTACCTTAATCTTCATGTAAGACCCCCCAATTTACAGGAATATGACCTAAGCTACCACCCTACTAGACAAGCAATGAGCCTTAAGGAAAAAAGCTTTAGGTTTCTTTGACCAAAGTAACAAAAACAGTACAAGTGATTTTCAATAACTTTATTAAAACCATATTGTGACACAGACCAGAACACTTACAGGGCACACAACAGAAATAAATACCATCATGTGTACAGCGCTCATTGTCAAACAGGCTTATTGCGGCTGGCTTTTGATTTATGTCATCCAGAAAGAGAGATGCATGCTATGTCATCAGACAGAGATACCACCAGGAGCTGGGCTCAGTGTGCTAATCACCCTGCCCGCTTTTGACCGTGGAGTGCAGTTCCTGAAACACTTCACCTGCTCTGATATACACCCAGGCTGCATCTCAATCTGAAGCAACCAGCTCCCGTTCAGCTTTGCTTAGGGAGGCGTGAGGCTGCTTTTAGTCAAGGTCCATGTCAGGCTTGTTTTCCGTAGTTTCTGAGGTGGGGTTTCCTGTGCTCTCGGTCGTTCCCTTGTCACCAGCGTCTTCCGGGGCTTTCTCCTGTCCATTGACTGGCCCGTTCTGCTCTGCAGGCGTTTCCTCCTTGGGAAGCTCTACCTTGGGCTTGGGCTTGGTCACAATGGGGTTACAAGCAGAGAACAGCTCCTGGAAAATTACACCAAGAACACAATGTGAAGTACTAAGTTGATTCAAAGCAATCTGTTATTTAGGGGATTGGATCCTTTGGTCAACTAGACCAGTAAAAGTAGACATCAAAATTACACGTTTCCCCAGCAAATGTATAAATTTAGACTTTCAATACCCAGAAATCCTAAAATATGAAGACCCCTAATTTTTTTCTATAGCAGGCTGGTATATGTATGTGTGTAGTAAGTTTTATTTCATTCTTAGATTTAATTTCACCCCTTTGTGTACATGGCTGATTTCCCACAGGTTAACACAACACCAATTTCACAAAGTTACAATTTGAATTTATCAGGAAAATCTACTGTCTAAGTGAGATGGGAGTCTCTGTTGCAGCCTCTAGAGATGTTCCGATACCATATTTTCCTTCCTGATACCAATTCCAATACCTGAACTTGGGCTGATACCGAGTACCGATCCGATACCATTGCGTTGAAAAAAAAAATATGTAACAGCTGTACACTACTAACCCTGTATAGATGTGATATGATTGCTATCTTGAAATTGGCAACACTAGTGCCGCCGCTCGAAACTAAAGCCTTACATACTGTACACGTTGCCTTTTTACTGGTGGGACTTTCCAGTCTAAAATATTGCCAAAGTCCTGACATTTTGTTAACGGCTAACGTTACACTCTTTACTGAAGATCAATTCTTCTTTGCTGCACTAAAAAAAAACAGTAGTTGCCAGTGGCTGCACAGCGCAGCTGGCTGTGTAGGCTGCTGTTTTGAAGCAGAGAAGAACTGATTTCCGGGCATTTCCGATACTGGTATCGGAACAACTCTAGCGACCTCGCTTCATGATTTAGACTAATATGATTGGTTTACTTTTACATTAAAAAAATCTCTTGAGCAACTTGCATATTGACTTTGCATATACAAGATTCTCTAGTCTCAGTGCTCTGGTGTGATGATGTTGTCATGAGTAGGCACTCACCCTTGTTTTTGCTTTAATGTCTTTGACTTTGACAGAGGGATCCACTGTCAAGCTCTGTTTGCTCTGCTGGTTCATGGCACTGTTCATCCAAATCATTGTATCGTTGGTCAGTTTATCCACTTTGGTGACATCTGCCTCATCCAAATGATCATACTGCTCCTCCTGGAAAACAAAGAGAAATAACAACATTAGTGTTGAATAATGACAATTCATCTTTATAATAATGCACACATTTGGAGATAGATAAATGGATGAAGACAAAGAAAATAAATAATAAAATGCCAATATTATACTTTAAAAAAGGTCTTTGTTGTACCTTCATTTTGTACGCTTCAACAAATTTCATGTACTGCTGGATTTGTTTTCCCAACTCTTCAAATGCTTTAGGTCTTTCTTCAGCCTCTGTAAACCTCTCCTGGATGGGCTGGCCAAGTTTCTGCAGAGTACAATCAGTTGAAGACAATTCAATCCAAATGCCAACCACTTAATGGAGGGGGACAAAATGAATCATCCTAACAATAATTACCTTTAACTCTGCCAGTCTGTCAATGTACACCTGTTTGGGTTGGTCCTCTCCATCTTCATACAGCCAGTTTTCAGTATCCTCCAGCTTTAATGACAAGGTATCTCTTTCCTGCAAATAAAAAAAACATAAAACACAAAACCAAATCTGTTATAAAAATTAAAATTAAAAGCACCACCTTGATTCTTTCTTTGCAAGTGATTGTTTACTCACAGATTCGCTGACAAACTTCTCCAGCATCCCGTGGAGTTTGTCCCTCATGTCGTACACATACTCTTCTACATTATTCTTGGCGTCATTCCTCTCCTTCTCCAGCTTGTCCTGCATGATCATCTTACCCTGAGGAGAAATCAAACAGCAACTGTAACTGCTAAACACCTCAAAATAGATCAAGTAATTAAAGATGACAGATGGATCAGTTGGATGGTTTTATTAATATGTGTAGGGGGCTGAAAGTTTTGTTACCTCATTTTCTACAAAAAGATTAAGCATGTCATCTGCTAGCTGCCATTGTGGACTGTTTTCAATTGGAAGCTCCAGGACTTTTGTTTTGACTTTGGGCTTTTTGGCTTGTGGGGGTTGGTCGGACTTCTTCTCGCCTTTGTTCTCCTCTGTGGTGGTCTAAAAAAAAGGTAGGACAATCGGCATTAAGATTCAAAACATGATTCAAAAATGAATTCAACATAGCAGAAAGAAATCCAGAGATAGACACCTTTAGTGTAATGTGGATGACTGCTGTGAAATCCATTAAACAAAATCTAAAACTAATAAAGACGTGCTATGATTTACAAGTAAAATCTAATGTAATCTAATGCAAAAGCCCTGCAATAACCCTGTAAATGTGTTTAGGTTTTGTTGAGTGTTTTAAATGTCCAAATCCATTTGCATAAACCAGGAGGAAAATGTGAACATTACAAGCTTCACAAAGGTAGAACTTGTTGTCTGAACAGACAGTCTAATACACAGGTAACTCTGTATTTATTTCATACAAAGTGAGCACTATTCCAAAGAAGATGGTAATGCATCGTACCTCCATCTCTTCATTCTCACGTGGCGTCTTCTCTTCTGTCTCTTTCTGACCATCTCCCTGACCCTGCTGCTCCTCCTGGTCGGTTTGCATCTTGTTCTGCAGAGGAGTAATAAAAACCATGTTTTTGTCTCAAACAGTAGCACATATACCAATCCACTTGGTGCTCCATGTAAAATGACACTTCATGGCGACAAATCAGACACTTATTTGGCTGTAGTACCTCCCCATCTTTGTCGTTGGTCTGTTCTGTTTCCATGGGTTCCTCTGTCTCATCAGACTTCTGCACTTCGACCAGAGAGGCGCTGGACACACTGAAGATACCATGGATGTTCACTCGAACCTTGACTTTAACCTTAGAGCTCTCCCCAGATGCCTGCGGGACCACCTTCTGGATCAGGAACTGACCTGTAGGGAAGAAACAAAAGCACCAAGTTATGACCAAAATCAAGTAAGCACAGCAGTCATTAGGCCTCTCCTGATACCATTAGTATATGAAGGTCAGTAATTTGTTTCACTCATGTTAATCAATCCAGGAGCTGTTACAATGAATACTGGATTTGCACAATGAACTATGGGATCCCAATGTCATTCTGTGTCCACTCGATGTTTAGGTAGGCAATTGTTTGCTAAGACATTAGCTACGTTTCTCTGAGTTTGTGTTGGAAAAAACACTTAAGCAGTTTTAAGTTTCTTACCAATAGTGGGATCAGGGTAGGGCAGGTCATTGGGGCAATTGTAGTAGGCCTCCAAAGAGAAAGGCTCTCTCCGGTAGAAGGTCAACACTTTGGAGAAAGGTGCTGCGTGGCCCATGGGAAATACCTCACAATCACTATAACAAATAAATATTACATAATAATTATTACATTCAATAATAAAAAGACCAGAAACAGTAAAAGAAAATAAAAGAAATGATCGAAAAATTATTATTTTTCTTACCTCACACCTTCCTCGGCAGCAGAATGCCACTTCAAGGAGATGGGGTACGGAACGACGTCTGTGATGGAGAATTCACGCACTTTGAAGGCAGGTGACAGTATGGCACACTGTAGAGACACAACAAGTGTTTTGTACACATTGTAATGAATGATAGAAATGTTAACAATCAAAAACATCCCTAACATTATTCTCAAACATCAACAGATACTTAAGAATAAAAAATACAATGACTGTCCGGCTTATTTTTAAGGGAAGTCCATGGTGTTGAAGGGCACCTAAAAAGCATCTCTGATAATGAGTTTTTTTACTTTAACACTACCCGACCCAGTGCAGCACTCCCTATTTTTCTCCTTCATCAACAGATGCTTGTTCAAGCCTGAAGCTTTGCCATTGCTGATAAGTGACACTTTTCTGGTGAGCAACAGGATGGGTGGAGACCAACTTTACAAACACTGAAGTGTGATTACCTGCAAAGCACATCCTCTGGCCACTGCTTCGTCAGCATTCAGTGTGGTGCTCAACTCCTTCCCGAAGAATTTGCTGATCCTCTCTTTCACAGCCGGGATCCTGGAGGCTCCACCCACTATCTCTACCGCATAGATGTCTTCCTTTTTCAGTTCTTATGGAACAAAAAAAAAAGACGGTTTCATTACAGCATACATTTGTAAACTTACATTATGTTCCTGGATTAAAATGAAGTCAATCAAATATTAGGCCAATTAATACTCACTGGTTTGTTCCAGCAGACTCTGCAGTGGAGCCTCGACTCTTGCCAAAATATCAGCACACATCTCTTCAAACGCAGCCCTTGTGAAAAGAGAAAAAGTAAACAGGACTTAAACTTTAAATATAAATCTCAAAGTAAGACACAGCAGATATAAACCATGAACGCAAAAAGCAACAAATGACTTCCTGTTGGTCTACCTGTTCAGTTTTCCAGAGACATCAATGTCATTCATGAAGCACTCGATGTTGAGTGGCAGGTCAGAGGAGTTTGCACTCATCAGCTTTTTCAGTTTTTCACACTCCTGGTAGAGCCTGACCAGAGCCCGGGGCTTGGACATGACATCAAGCTTGTACTTCTTGCCAAATTCCTCACAGAAATACTTGACCAGTACCTCATCAAAGTCCTTCCCTCCCAACTCCGGGTCACAGGCTGTAGCAAGGACCTGAGAGACGGGGAGAAGAGATAGTTGTAGGAATGAAGCGAAGCCTGATTTAGCTCAGTTAAAAGAACCTACAGTATGTTTTTGACAGCCTCTACTGACTACACACCTTGAGTTTGCCCTTGTTAAAGGCACACACTGATGTCTGGAATCCAGAGTGGCCCAGGTCCACAAACACCACATTCCTGGCCTTCTCCTCAGGGGGAGGAAGATCCTGCTTATAGATCCCATATGCTAACGCCACTGTAAGGAAAAGTGTTCAATTATTAATAAAGTGAACAAGTACTAGAATCAATGCCAAAGAGTTTTATGAGTAATGTTGGCCTCTGGGGCAGCTACAGTCAGTACACCAATATTGACATTTTGACATGTCATAATAGGACAGGTGTGAATAATACAATTAATGATGGCTAAATTCCAGGTGGCTTTGCTAGGTGTGTATTACTAAAGGGAAGATATCTGAGCCTTTCTTCACCTACCTTACCTTAATGTCCACCTCCATCAGAAACTTAGAATAGTACCCTGTAACTCCTTAATGTACAACCAGAAGTCAAGCTTTACTGCATCCCACATCCATACCACATACTAATTCTAGGCAGGTTCTGAGTGAGCTGTGTGTTCACAAAGGCGTTTTGGTGGACACTCTTGTGCCTATTGTGACAATATTGTTTAGTAGTTTACTGAAAAAAATGGAACTAATCATGGACGGTGGTAAAACTGCTCCAGCAATACATCAGAAATTTCAGGATTCAGGATTTGGAAAAACATTTTGCGGTCTCTGTAAAGTTGAATTGGCAGTAAAGTCACATGATGTCCAATGGGGCACATATTGCATTATTTCCTGTTAGTAAAACAGTAACATATGTTGATATTTTGTATACCAACTACCACTACCACTACTACTACCAATATCATATGGATTTGGGACACAGCTCTTAACAGAATGGAGCCATTGTTGATGTTATTAGTAACACCTGTGCCTTTCCTATTATGACAAGTCAAAAGGTCTGCTGTGAAAACGGCCTATTAGTGCATGTTGATAATATTGTCTTTGCCCAAGCCCTGCCCAGAAAACCCATGTACAGACCTGCAGTTGTCTCATTCATGAGCCTCAGGCAGTTGAGTCCAGCAATCTGTGCAGCATCTACTACTGATCTCCTCTCAGCATCGGTAAAGTAGCAGGGAACCTGATTACAGTAAAAGAGCATGTGAAATAGATTCATGTATTAACTTAAAGGCCCTGCACACTCACACGGGTGTTTTCAATCACCCTGGCTCATTAGACCTCTAGTCAGACTGAAGGTGGGTGTAACCATCATTACATTATACACCAAACATAATGATAACAGGTCTAAACAGGCAACATAAGTGAGAACACCTGTGTGGGTGGAGCGTGTGTGTGTGTGTGTGTGTGTGTGTGTGTGTGTGTGTGTGTGTGTGTAGGGGGGGGGGGGGGTCGAAGCTTTTATATATCCAAAAAGAAAACTCTGCACATCTTGTACAAACACGGCATTAAAAAAAAACTGTATGATGTGATACTTACAGAGACAACACAGTCAGCCACAGGCTTCTTCAGTGCATTTTCTGCTGTCTCCTTCAGCTTGGTCAGCAGCATGGCAGTGACCTGTTCAATGCTGAACACCTTCTCCTCCTCCATGTACATAACCTTTAGAAACAGTCACATTATAAAGACAAGATTATTACTATTGCTCCGGATGTCTGTTTACAACTGGTGCCAATATAACAACTATCTAGTTCAACCTTTGGACAAATAAGCAAAATTTTTTCACTTTCAAATCTAACAATAAGTCAAACATGCACACACCGACTTTTTTCTTCATGTAATAATACCTGAAACAAATGTTTTTAGTTGCAAACATCCCTCACTCAGTTTATTATTATCAAAGCTGTGTTTCAAATTGTATATTGTAGTTTAGTTTGTGATGACACTGACAGACATTTTACAACCCCAAGAAGCACAGACGTGCTGCGTCACAGGTGCAATAAAGTGTTGTTCATCTACAAGATTTTAGTGCTTGTTGGATTTTAAACTTCATCAATAAGCACCTGACATGTCACAGAAGAGAAAATAACTCGAAACAACCAAGTGGATAATTAAAATTTCCAAGGATCACGTACACACGCAATGTGTTTGGGTTATAACTACTACAATCTAAACATAACAGATCGATGTAACAATGAATGAATGTTTCTCATTCCTCTCTTACCTTGATACCAGTTGTTCCAACGGGCATCTGTGCAATATCGTAGACCAGACTGGATTTGACGCGCTGCACGTATGGATCTGAGAAAGCCCTGCCATGAAATCTCTTGAACCCTTGGACTGTGTTCTTGCAGTTTGTGACAACCTGTTTAACAGAAGACGAAAAAAAAATAAATAATCAAATTACTGTACACGAGTTAACTGAGATCAAAACGACCAACACTACAAGTGTTGCTGGAGTTTTGACATCTTTAGACTTTTTTTCCTTCTCCGTGCACCTTTGAAGTAATAATAATAACTTTATTTGTATAGCACTTTTTAAAACATGGTTACAAAGTGCTTTACAGAATAAGATAAATTACAGTCACAATAAACAATAAATAAAAACATAGAGCGAGGTAAAAACAACAGACATAAATAAAAACATAGAACATAGGACCTGATAAAACAGAGTATAAATAAAAACAGGTACAATAGATAAGCAACAGATTTACTGTAGAAAAGCCTTTCTGTAAAAGTAAGTTTTGACTTAAAAGAAGGAACTGAGAACTGAGAACTAAATTCCTCAGTTAGGCAGTTTCATAGCAGCGGGGCTTTAACTGAAAACGCACGGTAACAAGGCGGCTGTGGGGACAGTAAGGAGGGTTCTACCTGAGGAACGCAGGTAGCGGCTAGGCTCAAATGGTATAAATACATTTGTGATGTAAGTTTGAGCAAGCCCATGTAGGGCTGTAAAAGTAATTAGTGAAATTTTTAAATCAATTCTATATCTAACAGGTAGCCAGAGTATGGACGTGATATGGTCTCAAGCTGCGTTCTGAACGAGCTGGAAACGAGAGATGGCTTTTTGGCTGAGGCCCCAAGTGCAGAGAGTTACAATAATCCAAATGTGACGAAATAAAAGCATGGATGACTTTTTCATGGTCTGCTTGAGATAAAAAATGTTTAAGTTATGCAATATTCCTGAGTTGGAGGAAGCATGATTGCACTACTTTCGTGATTTGGATGTCGAAACAAAGCTCTGAGTCAAAATCCAAATTGCGGGCAGAGTGCTTGATGTTAGCGGACAGGTCACCAAGATTATTTTTCCAAGTCTGAGAAATGTTATCACTACCAGTCAGCGGAACATAAAGCTGCGTGTCGTCTGCATAACAGTGAAAGTTAACGTTATGCCTTCGAATTATCTCAACAAGAGGGAGCATATATAGCATAAATAGCAGTGGACCAAGAACTGACCCTTGGGGCACACCACATGAGGGGGGGGGAGGGGGGTGAGGATGAGGAGAATTGTCCCATTACAACAGAGAAAGATCTGTCGGACAGGTAGGAGCGAAACCAAGCAGGTGCAAGTGTCCTTAATACCAACATAGTTTTTCAAGGCGATTAATTAGAATATCATGGACCGTATCAAATCCAGAACTCAAAAGGTGAAGTTGTGCCAGAAACCCCTACTCTGCCACCACGAGTTAACTGTATATTGTTTTGATGTATGCTGTGCCCATGACAAATATCGTGCATGGTCATACTCTCCTCCTTTGTGGGCTGATCATGTAGCACTTACCTGGCTTTTTGCAGCTGCACCAATCGATCGATTCCGTGGTCCAAAAGAAACACATGCTCTAAAAAACAGACAACACAATTCAGTTATTGCTTCTTTAATTAAAATTTGTATTGGGTTGATGTAATAAATTGGTAATTGACAGTGATGATGACGATTTCATGAGCTGGTTGTTTTTGATGTTGTTATATTTAAATGTAGCCTATGTAAACATCTATTATTTATCCATTTGACGTTCCTTTTAAAATGACCACGAAGCTAAAAATGAAGTACAATGAACTGATGAAGCCGTTTTGACAGCCAGGATCCGGCCTCCTCCCATCATGCGCTCATTCATGCCTGCAGTATAAAATTAATATCCATCACCTGACTGAGCAGGTCCGTTACCAGAGTCTCTACATTGTCTCGACGGTCTTATTGTAGTCGGACACCCCGAAGAAGCGTTTCATCATCTGAGGCGGCACCAGGATTTCTTTCAACTCACAATGGTTTCGTCTCAGCTAGCCATTAGCTTTAGCACTCACATGCCGTTTCCTGTTGTGAAATCCGCTAGCATGCTAACTAGCTAGGTAGCCCTCAATATTAGGATGAACACAAGTGGATTCATTTACACTCCCGACTTGTTATCAGCGCAGGTAATTCACACAAAACGATAGAAAAATACAGTGGCCAGTCGTACTTACGGTGTACACCGGTCGCTGTATTCATTAGCGACAGTTTCAATCCCCCCGGCTCTGGCTACTGCTACATAGCAGTTCATGAACCCGACGTCAAATCCGACAACTGACATCTTCACTGGCCGACTTAAACAACGTGAAATACGGTGACTACAGGGAAGAACAGGAAAACAGCTGAGAGCTCAGAGTGACAGCGGCAGCTACGGTGGGCTTCAGTCAGCGGACGGTGATCCACCCTTGTTCTTGTTCCATGAAGCTGAGCAGCGGCAGCATGCGGTGCGGTAACGCCGGCTGATGCGTGTCTGTCCACCCGACCAATAGCATCCGACTGCGGAGACGCTAATGCGCCCCCCAGCGGCCAGGAAAGTCAGCGCGGGGTCTCCGACATGTTACTGTACCATATCCAGTTTTAATGATACACAAAAGAGGTTTCACTTGAAATCATTCAGTGTTACCTGGTTAGGTCTTTCTCTGTTAAATTCAGACATATTATTGATTTAAGCTGTGCTTCTGTGATCCTCATAAACTGATTTATCTCGGATAATATTATCTGTAACTTTGAGCAGTGGTGGAAGTATTCAGACCCTTTACTTAAGTAAAAGTACCAATACAGCAATGTGAAAATACTCCATTACAAGTAAAAGTCCTTCAAAAAATCCTAAGTAAAAGTACATAAGTATTATCAGCTTGATGTAGTTAAAGTATTGCAGTAAAAGTAGTGGTTTGGTCCCTCTGACTGATATATTATTATATATGACATCATTAGATTATTAATACTGAAGCATCAGTGTGTAAGCAGCATGTTACTGTTGTAGCTACTGGAGGTGGAGCTAGTTTCAACTACTTTATATACAGTTAGCTGGTTTAATTGGAGAGGAAAGAAGAAAAAACAAAGTTCTGATACACAAATCTGTTTTCAGTTTTTGTGAAATATTGGATCATTTTAACATTTATTGAAATGAAACCATGTGAGAAGTTTAGAGGGAAAAATCACTATTTGGTGAAGCTGTTAACAACTCAGACATCTGAAATGTCTATGAGAAACAATACGAGTTTCACTATGAATGAAAAGTGCAGTACAAATTAAATGTATAATAATAATGATTATTATTATTATACATTTAATACTAATTATCATTGCAGCCAGTCACCTGCTGGAGATGTGACGATTTGGTTCATCTCATTATAATTATGGACAAATACCATCTTCATACATCAGACTTGAAAGGCAGCACACCCCTCATTTACTATAAGGACCGATCTTTAAAATGATTTTAAATCACTTAAATGTGTAACAAAACAATATCTAAAATTATGAAGGCTATGCTTCAGTGTTTAATATTTTTAAATGAGAGAAGGGGACTGCTCTGGATGATAATTTGTCAGATTCATAATATGTTGGCAATATTGTGCTAATGTATTACCCCCCTGTACATCTGTCTTTAGATGTGTTGCGTGTGCTTACATGTATGGTGTTTGTATTTGTTCCTTGACCCCAACTTGAAATGTAGACATGTTAAGCTGTTGTTAATAAAGTATTATTAAAAAAATACAAAAAACCCCTCCCCAATTTCCAATGGCCTGTCAGTATAAAAACACATAACTCCCACCACCACATACAAACTGCACATAAAGCAACTGTTTATATCACTTTCCTTTCTAGTGTCTTAAATGTGCTTTGATTTGTAAGATAAATCTTATAGCAACTGCTTCTCCCTACAGATAAAATAAACAATATTGAGCTATCATTGCAATATTATTTGCATTATTGATTAATCTGTCCCTTACTTTCATTAATTAATTTTGATTTAGGTCTATAATGTGCCAGAAATTGTGAAAAATCTTGGTGGTCTTGTCATCTTGTTTTGTTTGACCCAAAGTCCAAAACCCAACAATGACAATTTCTAAAAGTGTAAAACAGAGAAAAAACATCTATTCCTGTATAAAACGGTGAATATTTGGCATTTTGGCTTGAACAGCAATTAATTTTCTGTCAATCGACTAATAATTTACAGCACTGATTATATGTTAAAGCTTGTAAAACTAGCATTGTTTTGACGACTACTTCACATAAACATAAATCCTGACACTCAGCCTTTTAAGAATCCACACACCAGAGTAGAGTAACTTTACAGGTTTACCGAGAACTGACGGCTGAATTAATTCAATCAGAACTTTTTTCACATAAATATTTTACATCTTTATTGGTGAAACATATAGAGCTGGAATTAATAACAGAGGGAAACTTTCAGAGAGCTGGCAGGAGTTTATTCATCTCCCTCGAAGTCAGCAAGATTCTTCCTCTTGCTCTGCATGTAGGTGTTGTTGCCCCAACTGTATGTCAAGTACATGAGAATCATTGCTGCAGAAGAAAGAGCATAAAACCAAATTAGCACCAGGACCTATCCTGATAAAACAACGTTATTAACCACTTTTTTTCACGTCTAATTAAAACCATGAGAGCAGAGAGCTTCTGCAATTTATCTGAAACCTCGATAGCTCAAGCATACTTTCTATATCGTAAATCGGTGACATTTTTAATGATAATATTTAGTATCTTTTAGTTCGTTTTCTTGTTGACATCATGTGTTAGTGTAAGATTTCACTGACTATATGATACTTAATCTCTTGACCAGCTGTAAATGTAAAATCTGGCATACAAAAGCAAAAACTCACGAGGGGCAATTTTGAAGAAAGAAGCTCTGGTCCTTCTCCACACATTGGGGATTCCCTTGGAGAAGTAGCTGGGGAAAGCCTTCTGCTCAAAGGGGGATATACTGTATGTGATGATATGCCTGACCTTGGCCAAGTTTCCGAAGTGGAAGCCCATGTTCACCAGAGAGCTGATCTGAAACGACAAGAAGAAATCCCCAAAAGATAAATATACAGGAGCTACTAGCAGATGGAAAAAAAACAAAAAACATTGTTTTAATTATTTGCACTAGAGCTGCAACGATTAGTCGATTAATTGATTAGTTGTCAACTATTAAATTAATCGCCAACTATTTTAATAATCAATGAATCATTTGCAGTCATTTTTTAAGAAAACAATGTTCAAATTATCTGATTCCCACTTCTTAAATGTGAATATTATTTTTTATTATATTATATGCTTTCTTTAGTCCTCTTTGATAGTAAACTGAATATCTTTGGGTTGAGGACCGTTGGTCTGGACAAAACAAGACATTTGAGGACATCACCTTGGGCTTTGGGAAACAGTGAGTGACATTTTTTATAGACATTTTATAGACCAAACAATTAAATTGATGAATCGAGAAAATAATAGTTGAAGCCAAAATTTGCACTGAATGTAACTGGTTAGAACATGTGGCCAGTTTTTCTTCTTTCCTCTCCCAATTAATCATCTCACGATCCCTCAGATTTATTTGGTGACCCTTTGGAGGGACACGACCCCTAGGTTGGGAACCACTGGACTAAACCAGCTAACTGTATATAAAATAGTTGAAACTAGATCCTCCTGCAGCAGCTACAACAGTAACATGCTGCTTACACACTGATGCTTCAGTATTAATAATCTAATGATGTCATATATAATAATATATTAGTCAGAGGGACCAAATCACTACTTTTACTTAAATATGATTTTTCATACAGAACTTTTACTTATAATTGAGTATTTTTATATTGCTGTATTGGTACTTTTACTTGAGTAAAGGATGTGAATACTTCACCAAATATTGACTCTTAATCGAGCACAGGACGAGCCGTGATAGCTCAATGTTAGCATCATCCATTAGCTTCGGTAGGCTAACGCTAGCAAGCTGCTAAAGTACAAACAGAGACCTTGAGACTTTTTTCTTATCTGACACACTACAGTGGTCGTTTAATCGAAAGAGGCTAAACCTAAATCACTCCTAACACAAACAGGCAGTGATATTTCACACAATCCGCTAAATGGGAGCCAAGCTACAACGTTAAAATCGTGACATTGAAGCTTACCTTACTGCTTCTCAACAGTTTCCTAACAGGTTCCGGTGTGTGATATCTTTTTTCTCAGGATGGCGAAGTCATGACCCGCCCTACTCTGCCTCTGATTGGCTTATCCTCATATTCTTACCCTAATCCTAACCAATCTCACTTCTCATGCCTAAACCTAACCAATCCAACCAACGAAGTCAACGAGTACTAGCCAATCAGAGGCAGAGTAGGGCGGGTCATGACTTCACATCCTAGGGGGGGAAAAAATGGCTTCCGATGTCCTTCCTTTATATCTAAACGTCGATTGGATGTCATCATTGAGAGCGTTATCGCCATCTAATGGACTGGAGTTTAGTCAAGCTAAAGACACTAAAAAGGAACTTTTTCTTCTGGTTCAGTCAACCAAGGATTTATTCACAGAAACTTGCTTGATGTACCTTTGGTCTAGACTATGCACAAAAATCCACAATAACCTTCATCACAGAAAAGGTAGACAGCACAAAAAGCCTTGATAGCTTTTAATAATCATAGTGACAGACTTTTGAAATTCCCATTGTGCCCATTCATTAGCATAATAAACAGCAGTTCCAGTGTTTTCCGTTTGTGCTTTCCTCAGACCAGCAACACAGAAGAAACAGAAACATGGTTGCGGGAGGGCAACACGTGCAACCATGGAGATCTACAGTATAATGCCAAAAACTAAAATTATCAACCTGACAAAGAGCCTGAGGAGCTCCTCTGGATTGATCATGTACAACTTACTTCACTTATGTGCAGGAGATCCAGGTACATTTCCACAACATAGTCATGACCATGAATGAAAACATACTTTCATCTGACCTTCAAGTCCCCACAAAGACAAAAGGCAGTGACATATTTTAGAAAGGCATCTGTACAGGAGAGTACAGTCTACTTCTGGCAAAATATATCATATAATTCTTTAACCACTCTCTATGGGGGCAAGAATATTTCTCGTTTCTTTAGTGCATAAACGTTTCATTATATTGTATCAGCATTTTCAGCCAGCTGTATGCAGACAACGACAAAATGTATTTCATGCTATTTTTTATTTTCCAACTTTTCAGAGAATATGTCTACATATTTTCATTCCTTTGATTAGCTGAGCACAGACACACAGTGAATTCATTCAATTTGCATAAATAGACATGACATGCATTTCAGTCGCATTCAACCAGTACAAATTCATAAGTATCCAGTTAATTCATACGAACGCAGTCAATCAGTGACCAGAAGTAATACACACACACTGAAACCTTGACAGCTTTCATTCTGGACATTATGAAGACAGCTGCTGTTCAGACAGCTGTCGGTAATCCCCAGGAATAAAACGATATGTAAAAGGTTTGATAAGAGTTTGTGACTGCTTTTTCATCTTTTGTCCAGAACAGGGCTACTTAAAACTTGGCAATTGTGTTAAATTAGAGAATAATGACAGACCACCCACCCAAAATAAGTTAACAAAAAAAATATAACTTAAAAAAAATCATACATCACACATTTTCTTCTTCAAGTGTGTCAAATTCAATACCAACAGTAAGTTGAAGAATAGGATGCCACTGCACCCTTTCTTGTCACGCCTTAACAAAAAGGAAATAAATGTTACGTCTCCACAATTTTCACGAGGATAAAATACTTTTGGATTAAGTAAGCACACATGATTAAGTAAACACACCTGCTCCAGATCAAACTTCTTTCATGCACGACGATTTTATAAATTCATGAAATCACTAAGCCTGGTCAGAATATTTGATACTTGGATAGAGTCCACCTGTGATGACTGCTGAGGAGGTTTGTGGTGATGCTCTATTCAGCTTGTAAAAGAGGAAAAAAGACATATTTGCTAGCTGGCTTAGCGACATGTGCACCTGGTGGCAACCATGTCTTCAAACTCCTTGTAGACATAGGAGCCGTCCTCTTCACAGATCATGACACTCAGCGGGCTGTAATGGGAGGGAATACATGACGGCCTTGGCACAGAGGAGTCAAGCTTCTCATATATGATGTTTTGCACCATGGTGTGGACAGGTGAACCGTAGATGAAGCCCATGGTCCTCGGGCAGATGCCTCTGCAGTACCTGGGGTTGTATTTTGGTGGGAAAACAATCCAGTGATCCAGTTTGAGCTGGCTGAATCGCACCCTGAAATCATACAAGGCACAGTCACTTGTTGGGAATTCAGAGCTTGGGAGAAGCTCAGGCAGGTGGATATCCAGGCTTTTATCACCTCGTTTGCTCTTTGGAGATTCCCTCTTCCATCTCCTCTTGCGCCCGAACCTCGGTTCTGGTTTGAAAACCATCTGCTTGTGAAATGTGTTCGCGGCAGTGGGCAGCCTTTGACTTGCTTTAGTGTTGACCAGTAACCTCTGATGGGCAACTTTGCTGGTGTCATTGAGATAAAGAAGCAGAGGAGGGGACCTCATGGTGAATTCCAGAAGGCCTTTACGCCCATCACCCCCGGCTTTTTGTTCCTCTGGGCAGGTGACGTTGATGAGAAGGTGTATATTCTGCTTCTGAAACCTTAGGAGAGGCTGAAGAAACAAGGTGATGTCAACCTCCACCCAGTTTCTCCTGCTCTTCCTGTCTGCGTTGGCTGTGAAGTTCAGAGCGTGGCGGATCCCAGGACACAGCGGACACTGGTTTGAATGCTCCTGCTCCTTGATACTCAGGTAGCACACAGAGTTGACGTGGTCGAAGTTGTATAGCAGGGCCGACTTCAGAAGTTGCTCTTTTTTTCTTACTTGATCCAGTCTGTAGGAAAGATCCTGCATAAAACTCTCTGAGGGAAATATGAGAAAACACAGAGCGCTGTGTCACCATCGTATGTCATGATATAAACATTTGTGTACTCAGTATTACGCTAAAAATGATTTAGCCAGGACAAACATATCCATCTTGGATGCCTTATTTCAAGTGCATGATGTCTGATTGGACACACCTTACCATTCTCTTGAATGAAAAAGTGGGTCCAAACTTTTGACTGGTACTGTAATTTGGACCAAACTGGTCCATTTTATTGCCTTTTTGCTTCAGCTTACATTTACTCTCGGTGTCAACATCTGCCTTGACAGATTTGCCAGTAGTGAATTTGTATTTTTTCAGCTTTTCATGAGACTATATCTTCATGTGCAGGTGTTTCTGGGTATCACTCACTATGGCAAGGAGGAATACATTTTTTGACATTTAAGTTGCCCTGAAGTCCAAGTGCTGTGAATGTTATGTGCACTGAATTGTGCTGTCAATGTGAAGTCATGCTCTGTTATGTTTCACTCGCTCACCTTTATTTTTTGCAAGACATTCATCTTGTGGCTTGATCAGTCGGAGTGTGTTGTAGATTTTATTCCCGTCCAGACTCCTTTGCACTCTGGATGACTTCTTGTAAACCTCGGTCAGATATTTCATGTACCTGTGCTCAGGTTTAATCTTTTTCTTCAAGTCTTTGTTCCACCTCGACCCTCCGTGCTCTGACAGGGCTTTGAGCAGCGGGGAGAAGATGCTGCCGTACGTGTACTGGGTGAAGTCGCCCAGGTTGTGCAGCGCATTAGAGGTGGCAAGAGAAGATCTAACCAGCGGGCAGCTACAAGGGACCAGCAGCAGTAACATAACAGTGCGAAAATAACGAAGGACAGCTGACATCAGCATTTGTTTTTCCATTATAAACAACGAAACCAGTCAAAACTCTCTGCTGAGAGCTCCAGGTCGACAGGACCACACACGTGCCGTCGCTGATCAACACGCGCAGGTGTTGGCAATCAACTCTATCACTCCTACTAGACAATGCATTTCCTATGGAAAATGCGTGTGAATGCTGACAGCTGAAACATATCCCAAAACATTGCTGGAAATGCTACAGACTTGTTTAGCATCCCCATTTGTACAACTTTGCTGAATTTGGTCACCAGGGAATATTATATTTAAGAGATATGGCCGTTAATAAGCAGTATGGTGGTGTTTCGGCCACAAGATGGGGCTGTTGGTGCCATGTTTCAATACGCTGTGCACATTTTCATGGAGAACTTGTGTACAAAGTTTCATTTTATTAAAGACAACATAAATGTAGAAATATCATGTTATAATATTACAGTAACGCCCCCTGTGGGTAGAATTGTATCAAATGTTACACATGTGTGCAGTGTGGCTGTATGTGCAACTTCCTAATTTTTGTTGCAATCCAATTTAGCATTGAAGAGTTACATGCATCAGGCCATGCCTTTACACTTTTTGTATCCAATTACAAACAAACGGTAAGTGATACCCCAAAACAAACTCATAGGTTTTATTTGGGGTCATCTAAATAGGGTAAGTACCACGTTTGGTGAAGATTAGGTGAAATATGTGCTGACAAAAGCAAAAAATGTGTTTACCAAAAAATGCAAAATGGCAGAAATTTTTCCAGGTGCAAATTGCCTATGTCAGTCAAAAGGTAACACACTGTGCAAATATTGTTTTGGTGAGTAATTAGACAAATATGTAAAACACAAAACTGACCACATGGTGGGGCTATTGGTACCATGTTTTAATATGTTGAGCATTTCCACATGGGACACCTGTCCATGAACTATGTATACTTCAGCACTTTTAGTTTTTGAGATATATAACTTTCAAACATTCTTACCATAGACTTTACATTATAAAATTTAATAATTTTTAAAAATGATATAAAATCACTGGAATATGCTAGAAAGAAAAGTCATGGCATAAATGTCCTTAAAGAGCTGAACATTTTGATATTTGAATGGTTTCTGTTGCTGAAAATTTGCAGAAGTTGTTAGCGATCGAGAAACGTACAGAAGAAGAAAAATAATAAAGTGTGAATGTTTCATCATTCACACTCATTACCGTGTCAGGTTAGAGACTGCAGGGTAGTTATTGCTTGTTCGGTTTCAATTGTAATATTCAAAAAAGCAAGGGGCTACTTTTAAATGATAGTTTAGTTAAGTTGAATTAGACCACACTGTAGTCCACTGCACACCAGATTCTCACCAAAAAGGGAAGCATTTTAGTGTCAAACTCGAAAAAATACAAATGTATTTCCAGCTTTGCAACATGATTCCAATTAAGAGTCAAAAAATATGTTTTCCTTCTTGTTCCTACTGTTGGATGTTTGAGCTTCACTGTGCAGAATGATGTATGTGCAGAGTTTGACACTAAAAGGCAGTTTTTTACATTTATCTGCTGAAAGTGGAAAGTTTCTCTGAGCTCATTGAAAATCCAATTTCAAGGGGAAGGGCACGAGCATGATTTGTGACATCAAAGCCAATCCTGGTCCAATATTCTCAACTCATATAAGTGTGATGTGGAAACTTGAAGCCTCCAGTGCACACTGAGGATGGACTTCACAGTGAAGTATAGGAGACATCTTGTGACCAGCAGTTAAACTTTTGAAATAAAAAATATTTACATATTTATAGATTCTGGAATTTTTAATGAGGGAGAAGGAGGAGACGTAATTTTAAGGATTTTAACAATATAATTGAACTTTTTTTGTGGAAAAAATATATCAGACACACATTATTAATCAAAGTAGAATCTTTTATATACATCATAAAACATGTCTGGACGGGATCTTTAAAGAGTGAAATCACAAACATAAAAGTGAAGTAAATTAAAACACATTTCCTCCCAAAAGGATTTTCTTTCCACGACAAACAAAAAAGATAAGTATATATATATATATATATATATATATATATATATACACAACAATCTGAAGGTGTAGCATTAACAGTAAGCGATCATGACCCGCCCTACTCTGCCTCTGATTGGCTTACAGTGATATTCTTATCCTAACCCTAACCAATCTCACTCCACATGTCTAAACCTAACCAACCCAACCAATGAAGGCAACAAGTACTAGCCAGTCAGAGGCAGAGTTGGGTGAGTCATGACTTCGCCATCCTTGGGGAAAAAAATTTGGCTAACGGCAAAGGAAAAGTAATGTTAGCTTAGCTAAACGGCTAGCTAATACTTCACATTATTCTTAAAGTAACACATTAAGTAATATTTACATAAACGGCACAAAAGTGATGTATGAGTAGAATAGCTAATGGTTTCCTTCATGAGTAACCCAACCCTGCCAAATTGAAGCAAGTTAAGTGTTTACGTTAATTAACGTTAGCGGTAGAGCTGTAATTTAGCCAAAGCTGCTAACTAATTTTTATCTATGTGTAAAATCTTTCATTATTATGACATTCTTAATTTATTTTCACAATATCAACGTATAGTTTCATGTATTGCTAATGGTATTTTACTTGTTCTATAGGTAATGATTTACAACCAGATGTAAGATTGGCTCAGTAAAGCAGGTAGTAACTGCTTCAATTTAATAAGGAATACTTTTAGCAGTGTGTCATGTTCACTGAGGGGAAAAAAGTGACAAAAGAGATACTGCCCACTAGAGGGAAGTAAGCATACTCCAAAACAAACCAATAAACCCTGATATACAGTACAGGACCATATCAATGTATCATACTCTTATGGCTAAACATATAGCTACATATCCAACAGAAATAAAGCAACATGGACCATTATTCCTTAATGTTTGATCACTGGTTTGTTCTGCCTACTCCTAAGAAAAAATATCTGGGTCTCTTTGGTGTGCAGTATGTTTAGTCCTTTTCATTAGCCATTTCTTTACTTAATATATCTGGCATTTCTGCTTTGGAGGTACACAATCTGAACGGGACCTTGTGAGGTGGAAGCAGCTGCCCACATTTACATGAAGAAATGTGCAGTATTTCATTTATGGAGTACAGCAGTACCAGTCAAAGCTGGTACACACTGGTGCACACTCTTAGTCTAATGTGACTCTGCAAATTTCAGTGTGCCTGTATTGTAATGCTGTAACTGTAATATTTTGTGGCAAAAAAAGTATGCAAAGAATGTTTTTTGTGTGTCAATGAGATTGATAGAGGCTTTTATTACATGATCACTAAACAACATTGTGTTATATGTGTACTTTTGAGTGGTGCAGTGACGTGTGTTTTTCACCTCTAGACTTGCAATACTTTGCCAGACAAGGCTTTGTAGGTCTAGTTTTTGGGTCAAATGTGCTGGATGTACTGAATATACTATCTTAGGCTGTCTGCACTGTTTTCATCTTGGTTGGTAGTAGGGCAAACTCAAAAACAAGGATTTATTGATGGTCAGTGTAATCTTATTGTCATTATATTTTCATATCATATTATAATTTTACATATTTTTGTTGTACAAATAGATTATTTTAAGGTAGAAGCAAATATAAAAAAAGGGGGAAAATAAAAAGTGATAAAAGTAATAAAAGTTTATATTGTATGTGATGGCTCTGCCTGTAATGCGCACAGTTTATTGCACAGAACATCACCTTGATTAGTTCATGTGATTTTATGTACATTTTCCATGTTGTCTATATTGTCAAAATCCTATTAATATTGTGAGTTTGATTTCAACCATTTGGCCCAGCTTTATTTGGTAGTTGTTTTACCAATTTTGCACATATAATATAACTAACCCTTCTTTCTGAAGCCTGTAACACATTATTAGCTCTTAACAAATATCAAAATGAAACAGTCATAATTACCAATATTGTGCTTCTCACTAAATGAAACTACTATCAATACAATTGAAAATTGGTTTATATGACAATTTAAGTTGAAATATTAGCATGCCCTGCCCTCTACTGGCTTCACATGTGAAGAGCAATGTAAGGGACACCTCACTGCTCTGCCCTTTCAACAGTTAACTTCATTTAGGATCAACATAAAACACATGAAATGTGATTTATCTCAAGGCACTGACTCAAAATTACAGAGCCCTCCAGGGTCATGTGGTAGAAGATCAATATTTATGTGGAAACATTATTGCTGATGTAATATTGATTGATTCGAGGGGCTGAATGACCTTCATATAGGACACACTTCAGATTTTTTAGCTTTTAGCTCCATTGCTTGTAAGACTAAAAATAGCAAAATCATGTTGTTTGTGCCATCCAACACTTTCATATTATTAACTGTAATTGTAACCCCCAGGGACCACTAACTGGGCATTAGTGTTAAGTTGTAGCTGTGTCCCAGTTCCAGCTTATTATACAGACTAGTATACAAGGAATTGATACAGTAAATGATACAAGACCTGGATCACACCACGCTTTTGTCAGACAGTCTTTGATATTTGCAAATTGTGTCTGAACCATTAAAGATGAAATATGGGAAGCCTTTCTGGGTAGATTCCTATTTATAATCAGTCCTCTGGTAGGATTAAAGAAAACGTTTTGAGGTGGGATAAAAAACAAAACATAATGCAGTCTACAACGAGGAGGAGTTGCTGTGTGTGCAGCTGTCCTTTGTCGGGATCATTATGCAGGCAGCTTCTTTTCCAGATAAGACAAAGGACATTGTTCTGGCACTGTTTTGCCTTTGGCTTCATTGTCTGAGCTCCAACTCTT
This sequence comes from Scomberomorus guttatus, assembly GCA_038419695.1. Taxonomy (NCBI): domain Eukaryota; kingdom Metazoa; phylum Chordata; class Actinopteri; order Scombriformes; family Scombridae; genus Scomberomorus; species Scomberomorus guttatus. Next base: position 19,150,151 of record CM076452.1, on the reverse strand, counting down.
TTCATGTCACCAGGGATTGTTTTTCTCCGGGTCAGTTAAGGATAAAAATAGTGTTTTTGTACTGTACAGAAAAAAGGCAGAATACTGTTTTCATGTACGTCTGGTCTGGGAGAAGAAGTTCTTTCATTCATGGCAACATGAGCATTAAAACGTGCTTGAATAAGTTGTTGCCATTTAAATGATGTGACAAAATGTTTGTATTAAAGTTTTCAAGCAATCTAAACACCTCTGCAGACTCCATCCTACAATTTAAACTATGGCTTCTTTTTACAGGTGAGGGAATAACTTGTCAAACATGTCAAACTTGTATTTGGCTAAAAATCTTTTAAATGGTTACTAAAATGATTGATTGTTATGTGGTTTTGGGGGCATGGCTAAAAATGTATTACTCATGCCTTTTTTTTTTACCACAGCAGTCCAGAGAATGGGGCCCACATTGCACCACAAAAGGAGGCCTTCGTCATCCATTACGACCTCAAGTTCACAAAGAAGCTGAAGGAGACATTTCACCACCCCATCTGGTTTGCATAACTGACCCGCATGTAGGTCCCCTTATGCTTATGCCGAAGTTGAGAGGCAGCTTTTTCAAAATGATAAAAAGGCTTCCACATTTCTTTTCTACAAGAGTTTTGCTTTAACTGATTTCATTTTCCATAATCAGAATATCTTAAATACATGATCTGCTTGCATGCTTCAGTACATAAACAACACATTGTCATGTTTCACACCAGTGTTGATAGCAACTGTTTCCCAGGTGTGGTCTGTTTTCATATTTCCTCTTAGTCTGAAGTCATGAATCAGGAGGTTAGTTTGAAAGATTTATTACACGTTAGGTAATGACGATATGTACTACAGATTGTTTGTGTTCCTACTAATAAAACAAGTTAAATGGGTGTAAAATAATGAAGGTTAATACATGAAATTTAACTACAGACAATTATAAATATACTCCATAAATACAAACAACAGTGATACACTGTACAAGACAGCTAAAGCTTGTAATAAGTACTAATTCAGTTATAGACTTTAAATGATTTAAAGCATGATAAACAAGTTGTGTTTGATTTTAACACATATTATTTCTTACAGCGTCTATATAGTCCATGTCTCTGCTTCTTTTTTGTGTCATTCTCACCAGTCATGAGCAAACCTTGTTGTTGGCTTTTGCTTCTTCCCCGTGTGAGGCTGGAACAGCTTACTAATCGTGTTGAAGCCTTTCAGCTGCTCTCTGTATTCCTCATATTCTGTCTTCTCCCTGTACCTACTGTGCTTCAGTCCTCCCAGAAGTGCTCTGACCTCATCCGACACCCCCTTGCTCAGGTAGTGGTAGGCCTTCTTGCCATCATTATCCCTTTCATTTACATTGGCTCCATATCCTCGCGCAAGCAGAAGCATCACCTCAGTGTGGCCGTGTATGGCTGCGATGTGCAAAGGCGTGTATCCTCCGTGTGCTTTGCTGTTGATGTTGATGTAAGTGCCTCTTTTCCTGGAGATGTCCATCAGCTTATGGATCATCTCGCTGTTGCCGTCTTTGGCAGCCCAGTGCAGTGCCGTGAAACCTGACATGAAGTCTTTCTTCTGTGCCAAACGAGTGTCCTGCAGCAGCAGAGCATAAATTTGTCCCCACAGTCCAGCAGCACACTTGACCAACCACTCATGAGCTAATGGCTCCAAAGGCACCGACTCAGAGTACTTGGCATCATCTCCTTGTCTTGTGGTCTTGTTTTGGGGCCTCCCCTGGGGAAAGCTTGGGAGCTGCATGTCATCTTTCTGCCTGTTTTTCCAACATTGGGAGACACTTAATGCATCTTTCATGCAAGCTGGAAAGTAAGAATTCAGATTTGGCACTGATGGTGTGATTGGTTTCTCTGAAGCTTTGTGCAGAGGCCTTTGGGAATGCCATCCATCCTGTGTTACTGGTGCAGACACTCTCTGTGGCGATTTTACTGCTATGACAGCGAACACAGCTCCAGATTTGCCCCCTCTGCTCCCTTGATCCCCGGAGATATTCAGGACTTTGACAGTAGTTGTGTCCGAGCTAACCTTTCTTGATAAAGGCCTCTCTTTCTGCGTGCTCCCTGCAGGAATGTGTTTGGCATCAGTGTAATAACCACCATTTGTGTGTGAGGGGCAGCACACATTATTGTTCTCCATGTCTGCATGGAGCATCTTTGACTCGGGTCGAGGAGGAGATGTGTATGAAAAGCTCGTATTTTGACTCGAGAAGCTTTCATCCATCTGCGTTTTCTGCGGGGCGTCGTGCGCCACCTCTTTAACAAAGTCCTGGTACCGTTTCTTCACCACTACAAACTTCACCTCGTCGATCTGTCTGACCACAGCGACGCTGTTCACCAGCTTCTTGAAAAGCTCCCTGTTGCGCTGCTTTTCCGCGGGATCGCTGCAGTTGATTTGACTCTTGAAGTTGTTGAGCAGCTCCGAGTTTTTCACTTTGCCTCCGCGCTCCAGTAAAAATGACAGAAGAGATTCTTGGGTCAAAGCCATCTTGCTCTGCTCGGACAAAAATATGAAGCGATGTAGCTCCTAAAGCCCGAGGGGATAATCTCCTCTCTCTGTGCTCCCCCTCTCTGTTGTCCTCCACCAACCTGCTGCTTCCGGCGCCTCTCCACAGAAACACCCGTTTTTTATCACTTCACTCCCTGTTAGAGGCAGTCTGTGCAGAGCACACTGACACACATGTGTCGTGATTATAATGCACCAGTATCAAGACTTAAGACTTTATTTGTACTTTTTAAAATATATGTTATTTAAAGAGATTAGGAAAAAATGTCGTAATAAATATTATATCAATTACATGTTGTAGCAACCTGTTTTTTAAATCTCATACTCAGTTTAATTACTATAACAACTTAATATTCTATCAATCATAAATACAGAAATATATCATATTTTATATGTTAATGGTGCACTTTGTGTGTAAAATATTGATCTTCAAAGTAACTATTACCTACTCTGTCAAATAGTGGAGAGAAAAAATACAATGTCTGAGTAGAAGAAGGCTATAAAGTCATTTAATGTGTATACTCAGTGAAATGCCTCAAAACTGTAGGCTACTTAAGTACTTAAGTTACTTTCCATCACTGCCAAACTGTGCAGTGGAGCTTGTCATCTGAAGAGACATCTCGTTTATAACTGCTGGATGAACTTGGACCCAAAATGGGAAACTAATTCATTTAAAACTTATGAAAAACCTTAGACATGGACAGTGGCTCTTCATACAAATTCCTAAAGTAGCTAAAAGAAGAAACATATCTGACCTGAAAATGGAGTAAAGCTGTTACAGACTACTACAATATTTCTGTGACAGGCTTGTCGTCTCCCGTGGCAACAGTTGCCATGCTTATGCCTGTCCGGGGAAACCGTTAACGTCATGGGATTTATTGCTAGCATCAAGTAAAACAACTCTTGACACCATCTCCCTCGAAAGTGAGAATAAGGGCTGAAGGATGTAGAGCTGTTGCCTGCTGTAGTGTCGCCCTACAGCACGGAGGGGGTGTTGTCTCCAAGCGGCCACACTGAAAGCAGCGTGAGTCTGTCCCTGTAATGTAGAGAGCAGGTCTGGCTGAAGACATCATTGCTACGATGGCGGCCAATGAGCTAGATGTTTTCGCAGTAAGTATGATGAGCTACAGTCTGCGGGCCTGCGGTGACTAATGATTTGTTGTGTACAGACTAGATATAGGAGTTGAACTAGCTAAGCTATGGCACTCAGGTGTATGTACTGTAGGTGAGGGTGATGATATATATATGTGTGTGTGTTTGTGTGCGTGTCGATAATGCAGCAAGATCGCTGCGGTGTTGAGAAAGCGTGTTATGTTTAATGTGTCTGTATTTTCAGCTACGGTTGCTTCAATTGAAAATGATGCATAGTCACCCCGTTTTTTTTTTTTTTGAGAGCAATCTGTGGAGACGTGCAGGAAAAGCGTATCTGTCCAGCATGAAGCAGCACGAAGACACTCTGTTTACTGTGTCGTAACACTTGTGACAGGTGTGCACGCGGTGCTGCTGAATTGACAGGACCGAGCATTTGAACGAAACACAGGACAGCAGGCAGTGACTGATTAAGAGGATAAACATAAGTAGCAGCTACTTCAAGTGGTAGCTACCTCAAGATTGTGCATTGGCATTGCTCAGCGAAAAATTAAATACTGTATTGTATCAGCTAAACGTGTAATTGGTGGCAACGTGTTTATTTAAAAAAAAAAAGAGCTCATCATAGTGTACGTGCCTGTATGGGAGATTTTTTTTAAGGTAGTGGTGGTTGTGTTTGTCTAACTGTGAAGGGGGGTTATGGGTTACCAGGGCAGCAGCTTGGATATCCTCCCACCCTGTGAAATAACATCTAGATAAAGAGCTCTTTGTGTGTGTGTGTGTGTGTGTGTGTGTGTGTGAGAGAGAAAGAGAGAGAGAGAGAGAGAGAGAGACAGAAACGGATGATTGTTGTATTGAACACATCCTGGTCCTCATGTTGAGCTTTTTGCAAGATGCCAGTGTCCCAGGGTGAGTCTGGTATAAGAGGGAGGAACAACCTCCCAGCATGCCAGCTCCAGCCAGCCAGAGCAAAACACATCTTATATAGTCAGCATTATTATAGACAGCTTCGACAGGCGTCATATATTATAGTAGAGAGTAATATAGTAGAGACATGAGAACCAAAATGATATGACATGAAACCAAACATGATGGTTGGAAAATCTGTGCACTGAGTTCAATCATTATTTTTATTTACTTTTAGCTTGAATCAAGTGTCAGTCTCCAAACATGAATAACTTTTAACTCTGGAAACGATGAGTCAATTAATCAGTCAGTCATTCATCAGGAAATGAATGGCTGATTAAAAGAGTCATTTGTTAAGCAAGAGGGACAAACATTTTCTGTCCCCATCAAACGTGACAGTCTGCTACTTTTCTCTGTTTTACGTCACTGTAAATTAAATATATCTGGTCTCTGTGCTGCTGGTTGAGCAAAACAAGCAAACTGAAGATGTCACTTTGGGTTTAGTGAATTCATGATAGACTCTTTTGACTAGTTTCTCACATTTGTTAAACCAAATGATTAATTGAAAAAAATAATTGACCGAATAATCGATGATGAAAATACTCATCAGTTGCAGTCCTAAATAAAAGCGTTACAATCACAAAACATTATTGTCTCTTAGCTTTTTTTAACTTGTCCGATTAGCGTGTCTTTCCTGGAGGGATTTGGTTTGTGATATTCAGACAGAACCTTTTTATAGGTCTGACTATTCGGTGTGTTAAGTGGAAGAGAAAGATGACCTCATTTGCAAAGAATGCTTTTAAGCTTGAAAGCACAATGTGGGGATGGGATCTGGCAGAAGGACTCATATAACCTTTCCATTTTGTTGTTATTGTGTTTGTTTCTTCAGATATTTACTGGTAAAAGACGAATATGATGAAATATTACTGTAATGCAAGTCATTTATTCCAATATACTCTTTCATGCCTGTTTCCAAACACTGCAGAATGAAGAAAAGCGAAACCTGGAGCTCGGGGGCCATGTGGGCTTTGATAGTCTTCCAGATCAGCTGGTCAGCAAATCAGTCGCACAGGGATTCAACTTCAACATCCTCTGTGTAGGTATGTCTGAAGCCAGGAGCAGTTCATAATCCCAAGTTTGAGTTAATATTAATGTATCATGCAGCAATTTTTAACTTGAAATATTAATGTACCGCATCTTCTTTCGGTCATCTCACGTTTCAGCACGTGTCATTCATTTGCTTTTCTCAGGTGAGACAGGGATAGGCAAATCAACGTTAATGAACACTCTTTTCAACACAACATTTGAAAATGAAGAAGGCAGCCACTATGAGAACGAAGTACATCTCCGCCCCCAAACGTATGAACTGCAGGAGAGCAATGTCAACCTCAAGCTGACCATTGTGCACACTGTAGGGTTTGGAGACCAGATCAACAAAGAAGAAAGGTACTAATCCTTCTAGTTTGTTTGAAATCATGCAGGATGACCACTGCTCCACCCGGCTTTGTAAGGTGCTGGAATCATCGATGAATCCAAACTTGATAAAAGAGATTTCCGCACACTTAAATACTGCATAGATTTAAGTGCAGTATTCAAAGTGCAGAATCAAAATATAAAAAATGGAAGAAACCGTCCTGCCCAAAGGACAAAAAATGTAAGAAATCTGCATTGCTGTTTTTAGACAGAACTTGGAAAGAAGTTGGATGAGCACTAGCTATTAATCATTTCCCCTCTTGCCCTGGTACTTCAGCCAACACACGTACAATGTATAGAATAGAGAAAGAGATCTGCCCTGTGTGTGGCATGTGAATTGGAAGGGAAAAAGGAGAACAATGGTCTGACTGGTAGAACGAATGCAATCTCAATAGACATTTGAGTGCTCCAGCAGCAGGGAGTATAAAAATTGGGCATTCTTGGCTGCAAGACTGCACAGTTGCAAAGTTTGTAACCAGGATACAAACACTCAAACAAGGGAAGCAATGTAATTTCTTCTGTTCATAAATATGAGGAGATAATAATGATGTTTATGTCTGTTTTCACTATTTTCTGTGCAGCTATAAACCCATTCTTGAGTACATTGATGCCCAGTTTGAAAAGTACCTCGAAGAGGAGCTAAAAATAAAGCGTTCCCTGTTGAGCTGCCATGACACAAGAATCCACATCTGCCTGTATTTCATCGCTCCCACTGGACACTCCCTGAAATCCCTGGATCTCGTCACAATGAAGAAACTAGACAGCAAGGTGATCAGTGAATCTAGCGCTGGATTTTTGTTCATGAGTTAACGTTGCCTGTTCCTCAGTCTGTCAGTCAAATGTTTTTTTTTCCATGCAGGTGAACATCATCCCTGTAATCGCAAAGGCAGACACAGTATCCAAGACTGAACTGGACAAATTAAAGATCAAGATTATGAGTGAGCTGGTCAGTAATGGAGTGCAGATATATCAGTTTCCTACAGAGGACGAGGCTGTTGCAGAGATCAATTCCTCCATGAATGTGAGTCTAACATCTATATTATGTTTTGTGTAGCAAGCATTTGTAATAACCTGTCTGTCAGTTAAAAAGACAGACAGCTACTCTTCCTGGGGTCCATATTAAAATATAAAGTATAATCAAAAGATGTGTACATTTACACGACATATACAAAATAGTTATAATATCACCATTACAGCCAACCCAGAGTACAAGTTTGTATACATTCTTACTTTCTCCACCACTGTAATTCATACTGAACCTCCATCCATATTTAGGTTTTACAGTGTGGCTCAATTTGGAGCACTGGACCATTTTATTAGCCTGCTTCCCAGACCTCTGACCTCTGAATCACTGCCCACATCCCAGATTAATTTAATGGCTCAATAGAATCGTAATGATAGAATAGTAATAGTATAATAGTAATACAGTAGTAGCACAGTAATAGTTAAAGTCATAATGGAATAATGAAGTGAAAATAAACGACAATTTAAAAAATCTTGGCAATTAAGTAGAGAAAACTGAAGTTGCACAACATAAGCCACAGTTTGAACATATAGTTAGGAGCATGTAGTAAAGACAGTAGCAGAATGAGGCCCTCATTTTTAACCACGTTTCAACAATATCACTACTGTGTGTTTACAGACTCATCTTCCCTTTGCTGTGGTTGGAAGTGTAGAAGACGTTAAAGTAGGCAATAAAATGGTGAAAGCAAGACTGTACCCCTGGGGATCAGTACAGGGTGAGTCCAGCTGACAATTACAAGCATCGTAAAAGTCCTCCAAACAGTAGCAGTGTTACGTCAGATGCATGCTGCCTATCTATTATTAGTTTTCAGTCGAGATATAAACATAATGTCATGATTTTCTGTTTTTATGAGCCCTCAGTAAATGCACCACGTCAACCTTTTTTTTTTTTTTTTTTCCAGTGGAGAATGAAAACCATTGTGATTTTGTGAAGCTGAGGGAGATGCTGCTGCGTGTGAACATGGAGGATCTCCGAGAGCAAACACACGCCCGACACTATGAACTTTACCGTCGCTGTAAGCTGGAAGAGATGGGCTTCAAGGACACAGACCCAGACAGCCAGTCGTTCAGGTGAAATTAGGAATAGCAGTGATGTGATGCGCTTGGGCAATTTACTTCAGTGCAACTGCCAGAAAAAAAACCCTGCTCTGTTATAATGTTAAAACTGTTATGATAAATGACTTTATTGATAAACAGCACATTAAAATCCATGTTTATGTGATTTGGTGGCATGTAAATGAATGAATTCCTCCGGGGTAGGTTAGGTAATATTGTTGTATCACAGACATATCCAGTGATGTTAACTTCATCCAGATCGGCCATGAATGTGTGTCCACAGTTTAAGTAACACAGCAAATGTACTTGTTATTTTTGTCAAACTGGAAATGGGACTGATGTGCTTCACCAGATACTGTTGGACAGCTTTTAGATTCTTATAGAGCTTTTACAGAACAAGACTTAGAACTACATTTGTTTGTAAAGTCCCTCTTAAGGTCTTATTAGTAACTAGTAATTTCAAACTAGTGATTTACTTAATCAGGTTGCATCATTTAAACCTAGGGAACGTCTTGGCTAGTGAAGACCTTAGCAATGTGTAAATCAGTTGCTAGGAAACAATAGTTACAGTGATTTCCTGTTTACATAGTTGATTGCTATTGTTTCCTAGCAAGCTGTAAAATAACCTCCGGATATAACAGTTTTAGGGACCAAACTATATATTAAACCTAACCGACAATCTGTGTAAATGTAGGTATCACTTTATTTTATTTGCATATGCATACATGGACAAATATGTATGTACAGTACAGTTAAAAATGAGTGGAAAATATTGATTATGCAAATTAATTACATCATTTTGTCGTTTTGTCTACTGTTATTGGCATACAGTTTTGTAATTTGATGGTAATTGTGTTATTTTTGTGACACGTAACTGTCATTGTTTATTTGTTATCAAGCAGCATTTCGACCAAGTGACAGATCAAATATGTCGACCTTATTTCATATTACCTCGTTTGCTCTTCTATCTAAATGGGTCATATTTTAACAAGCTTGTTTTGTTGCAGCAGTTACTGGTTGTAATTATTTTAGTAGATACCAATTTCTACAAAAGAACTAGTTTATACTAGCTTAATCCCCACTTAGTAAAGACTTGTGTTACAACTAAGCTAAATTTGAATTTATAAACAGTGTTTAACATTGCTTTTACCTTCATCTTCAGCCTTCAGGAGACATACGAAGCCAAGAGGAAGGAGTTCCTTGTGGAGCTGCAGCACAGAGAAGAAGAAATGAGACAGATGTTTGTCAACAAAGTGAAGGAGACAGAAGCAGAGCTGAAAGAGAAGGAAAAAGAGGTGAGGATTGATATCGTCATAAAATCACCTCTCATTGAAAATACACCATTTGGTATGTCTCACATTGTGCCCATCATCAACACCTCTAGCTTCATGAGAGGTTTGAGCAGCTCAAACGGATGCATCAGGACGAAAAGAAGAACCTGGAGGAGAAAAGACGAGAACTGGAGGAGGAGATGAACGCCTTCAACAGGAGAAAGGTTGCAGCTGAGACGCTGATGGGCCAGGCACTCCAAGGCTGCTCACAACAGCCCTTCAAGAAGGACAAGGACAAGAAGAAGTAAGCTGCTTTTCTTTATGTATCTCTGTATGTAATTGGTTTGTATTGCTGCTTTCTTTTTACACAATGGGTTTGGTTTCAAAATAGGTGCCAATTCCACTAAATGGTTATTAAGCTAAGATCTCTAAAGCTATTCAAGGGTTATTAATTAAATGTCATACAACATTATATTCACAAAACATGGACTATTCTCAAAGCCAGTGTATGTGGAGTTGATTGGACAGAGGGGGAGGGGGGGCGTAGAATGTGATTAATGAGATAGTGTTATCTTCCCAGAAGCCATGTTGGCTCAGAACTGATCCAGGGACAGATTCAGACTGACACTGTGTGCCCAGACACAGTAGGACAGGTCACAGCTTGCATGACACAGCCTGATGCTTATGTCTCTGCAGGCTGACCTGCCAGACTGTATCTCAGGCAGGGGTACTTCTGTTTACATACGACTGGTCTCACTGATGCTCACGTCATGCGCAACGCAGAAGATACTCAAACATCACATATAGAACCTATAATTTCTAAAGGTGGAAACGATATATGTCAGGATGAGTTATGTACACTCAAAACGTGCATACACAGTTTGAGGCTTGAAAATACACAAAGTTATCTTAATGATAATGTGTTATAATGTATATTATAATGAAAGCCTGGTTCCTACATTCTCATCATCATACATTAATTTTACTATTAATAGCAGTCTGTGCTGGCTGTAACACACTGTTTTGTGTATGTGAAACTGTTAAGTACCAAAAGCAATAAACCAATGTAATGATACACTGGGCACAAGATGAGATTTCAACTCAGGGTCTATGCTTTGTAGTCCATGATCCTTTTGGCTCTATAACCGCGTTTTAGACCAAGCACATTATTACATACTGTATTTCAAAATGCTGGCTATACTGGCTACTAAACATTGCCTTATTTTATTCCAAGAGTCTATAACAATTTAGACATCTTTTTAAAGGTTGAAGGAATAGTGCAGCATTTTATGAGGTACACAGTGTTAATTAGTGAGCTTTAAAGGGGTTGGTAAGTGGATTTTTTTTTTTTACCTTTGGACAGAGCCAAGCTAGATGTTTCATTCTTTATGCTAAGCTAAGCTAATTGGCGCTAGCGTGGTAATGATCTTCTCATTTAACTTAAAAACAATAAAGCTAATAAGCGTATTTCCTAAAATGTTGAACTATTCCTTTAGTCAATGTGAAATTGATTAGAGGGAAAACATAATAAAAAATAAATAAAAACAAAACACTGGTTTATACATTTGATAAAGTTTTTGTATGCTACCTTTTTTAGTGGTACAGTCATGGCTGGTTAGCCATGCTCTAGATGGGGGTGTCAGTGTAATGTGTGTTGTTGTGTGACCTGAACAGTTTAAACTCTGATTTGAGTGATCAGATTGAGAAACATCTCTGGCTTTCACCTATGAATGTGGTCTAAATCTGATTTGCAGCAACAGGATTCCATGAGGGTTTTTAAAAGAATCTGATTTTGGATTTGGGCGGTCAGTCTGAACTACATGTATAGAAAAGCACCGTTGCATCCCCATTTCATTCACTTTATTCTTTTGATTTCTACCATACATCATATCCTGCATGTTTTTTTTTTCTTTTTGCCATATTTTGTCTTTTTTCTTTCCCCCTTTCAGTTGATTTATGGAACAAACATCCAGGGAAACCAGGAATGTGTCTACCATCAGCATGGGAAAAAGAGACTGTCATATCTGGCATTACTTACTGACACTGTATGTATGGACTCAGTGACACAGTGACAATGCACTTCTCTGAGCCAGAATAATGTGCCACTGTGTACTTATGGATCAAAAAGGTAGCTTTGCTCAGTGTATTTAATTTGTCCCTAATGCTGACTCTGCTAGACACAAAATAACAAATCCATGGACTGTTTTCATAACACGCGGCTTGTGTTATTTTATGTTCTTGCCATGAATGTGTGTTCATCTCCTGTTGTACATGTAAGTCTCCATTTCTCAGTCAGACACTGACAGAACTTAATAGAAACAGGAGAGTGCCAGTTACTGACTGAACTGAACTGAACTGTTATGAGTTATGTTTTATATATTAATATGAAGTAAGCATTTCTGTGTATTAATTATTCACAAGTTGAATATACTCCAATCGTGTTAATAATTAATAGTGTAATAAAGAATATCTGATAATGTACATACAAATATTGTTGTTATTTTTTGCTGGTAGTTTGAGGTAATATACTTATTGTCTAACCACTGTTCTATGCAACATTATAAACACATTTAATTTATTTATAGCAAGTTTGGAAATGCAAATATTTTGCTCTCATATACATTTAAATAAAGAAAACTTAAAAGAGCATCAGTTCATCTGTTGGTTACCTGAACCCCTTTCCCATCATTATTCTCTGTGTTCTGGGGATTTTCATCACATCAGTCAATTTTATGATTTGAAGCATTTCATATTGCAGCTGTTGTCATCATGACATACCAAAAGATGGGTCTTTAACATTTTGGGTTTATTAACAGCAGCGCCTCTCTAAATTGATTATTAAATTAACTCTGGTTTCAGTTTTGTTTTTGGCTTAACAGGACAGATAACATAAAATCATTAGCAAACTTAATTGCACTAAACTTTGGAGTACATACAGTATTGTGTTGAGGTTTTAACTTTCTTGTTCAGCTCGCTTGTTCAGATAAATGACATGTTTTTTTCTTTCCTTTTCATAGCTTCTTTAGTCTCCCATCTGCGTGCTCCTTAACTTCAGGAAGGAATTTGAATTAGAAGACTTTCTACCACATCAAAAGATCACAGACTAACAATCAAGTGTATTATTTTTACAATTTGAAATAACTATTTTATAGAAATGCACTTACATCCCTGGAAGTGTTGCCTAAAGTCTTCCATGTCTGTTTTAGTCTCTCCTCGAAGCTTTCCAGCTCTGTAGCACGGTTTCTGCATGGCTTTTAACCATCATTCTCACAAGTAAGATCCTCATAGCCAAAGTTTCAGTTTTTGTACTAAAAGTGTTTCTCTCTTTCAGCTCCTATGTTATGCTTGTAGTTTTTGACTTTGACAATTTACACTGTGAGATATATATCATAAAGTGACATGATATTGCTGTTAAATTACTTTATATTATGGTTTCAAAGCACTTTAAAATCAATCATAGTACTATATTTAATAAATATAAAGATGCCCTATCATACTAACCTGTCAGTCCTTATATTGTGTCATAAAGATCCAGTTAGAAGTATTTCAGTTTTAAACTATATATATATAGTAGGGTACTGTTGTTATTTAAATGAAAATGCGTGGATATGTATAAAGTCAGGATTAATACTTTTAATGTCAGTATATCTATATGGTGAGTGGGTCATCTTGAAGATCTGTATATCCTGATGTAATAAAGATTTACTTTATTGAAAATGTGTCTTGTTCTCTCTATAACTGCACATTATGACAAAGAAATGTCCAAAAAAAAGTCAACAGGCTGTAGTAAACAATGGTCTCAGCAGGTTCAGGCTCCTTCTAGACTGTTCCAGAAATCTGCCAGTAGGTGTCCATTGTAAAAGGACACCTACTGTCAGGAGTGACAACATAATATGATAATGCCTGGCCTATTAAAAATATTGGTACATTTTTTTTAAAAGAAATTATTCAGTTTCCTAGAGTATTCACAAATTATTATGCTGTTTTCTGTAATTTTGCAACTACAATGTTGTACACATATCATTTGCCTCTGTTCTACTAAACGCCTAAATAATTTTAAACCCCGATCATATGCATTGATTATGTATATTGTCCCACTTTATTGTTGATTCAAAAATAATTAAACTTACAGGGTAAGTGTAATATAGTTTTATGACCAAAATAAGCAAGGAGACTTAGTAGGTCGGTCATGTTCCACCTCCTCACTTGTGATTGGCCCTCCCACTCATGGAAGGCGGGATTTAATCGTGAATGACTGGCGACTTATCCAGTTGTCATGTAGAAGAAAGAATGCCGTCCATGATGACCAATGACAGCTCAGCATATTTGGGCATGGGCTTGGTTTTATGCCTGCATTAATACGTAAACTGCCCTTTTCCCCATCGCCTTACGCCAAGGGTAGGGGGTGTGCATAGGCAGAAATTAACCTATGCTTAAAACTTTCTTTAGTGAAAGTTCATACTTACACTTTTTTGTGTTTTAAACCTCTTTTCACTCGCTTGTTTAAAGCGTGTGGGGGCTTTTTTCCCATAATATTACAAGCAGCGTAACTTGATCCAAGGTAAGTAAACCAATCTTCTTTCTATATCAAGTTAACTATCCATGTGTGGTATATGGGGATTTAAACCCTTAAAGTTGTTGTGTTGGCTGCCAGTAGCTGCAAAGAAACTAAACTAACGCTATGAAAATTGACGTTAGCATAGCGGTTGTAGCTAACTTTAACGGTAATGTTAACGTAAAATTAGTTCGTCATTTCCCCTTTTACCTTCATGAAAACTAACGTTAAATTGACTTAATGTCAGTAGTGTTGTGTATTATAGTCGTAGCTATAGTTTTTCAGTTTAAACAGTGTTATTTCACTTTGGTTTGTTGTTGTTACCCGGCTCAGTGTTAGCTCTCCGTTGGTTTGTATGGCAGGGACATGTCCAGGCATGACGCAGGTCCTGCCCGGCGTCACAGGGCCTGGTGTAACGCTACGAGCCTAATGTTGCGCTCAGACTCCCATAATCTTTAAAAAAAAAACTGAGTGAAGCCTACATTTTATGAAACGCTTATTAACTTTTATGTGATATAATATTGCTACACTACACATCATGATAAACTTTTTAGACATGTCCCTGTTACGTATCCGTGTACCACCCCTCTCTAGTCCAGTTGAGTCCAGTTTACTGACAGCTGCTTGTTACTGGATACATTTGGAAACGCTCCCATGTCTCCACTAACTCTCAGACCAACACACACCCTGAATCCAAATGATCTCTTAGCAGTAAACCATATCGATGTTTTATTCTCACTGCAGTACAGCTGCTCAAAGGCGAGCCAACCGCTTGGAAAATTAAAACACCAGCTCTCAACAGAATGACTACTATTAGCTATGAGATTTGTTTAATATTCACTGTAAGTTTATTTTTTCCCACTGGGCTATGGTATAAATTATATTGGAGAGTTTGACATTTTTATGGAGAGTCATCGTCAGCAAGGGGAGTTATTGATAGATCATAAAAGGCTAGATGGTGTCTGCTATTTTAGTTATAACTCATTTGACTTTTATAGCTGAGTTTTCACAATGTCTTTGTGTGTGTGTCCATATCACCTGTCCCAGCCCAATGTAGAATATTTCACACAGCACCATTAAGCACATATCTAATCATATAGGCATATATATAGTTATATAGGAAGATGCATACTTATAGTTACGTTGTACATCTTTTTTTATGGTCATACCCACAGTGTTGTTGCATTATCAGTGTACAGGGCATGGGTCAGAAATATTTTTTTATGGTTTAATTAGTGTTATTTAGCTGTATTTGTTTCATGTCTGCACAGATGATTGACACAGTGACAGCACCTGGAGCACTGCCCTTTGCAGTTCAGCTGAAGGCCCTAATGGATGCGGAGGGCCGATACCAACCAAAGCTGAGCGGCTTGAGGCTCATCGAGAGCGCCCAGGACAATGGCCTCAGGATGACCGCCCGACTCCGGGAGCTGGAGGTGAAGGACCTGCTCTCTCTGACCAGGTTCTTTGGTTTCAGCTCGGAGACTTTCTCGCTGGCCATCAGCTTGCTGGATCGATTCCTCTCTGTAATGAAGGTTTGTAAATACAGTAATGTCCGCAATTCACATCCTTTTAACTGTCTTGGAGTCATCTAAATTGGATTTATAATCTAACTTCCTTCTTCCTATCCTCTACAGATTCAACCAAAGCACCTGTCCTGTGTGGGCCTGTGTTGCTTCTACATTGCCGTGAAGTCGTCAGAAGAGGAGAAGAACGTGCCTCTGGCCAACGACCTGATCCGCATCAGTCAGAATCGCTTCACGGTGTCTGACATGATGAGGATGGAGAAGATCATCATGGAGAAGCTCTACTGGAAGGTGAAGGCCCCCACAGCCCTCCGTTTTCTCCGCCTCTTTCACAGCCACATCCAGGAGCAGCTCGATGCTGAGAGGTAAGGACAGACGGTCACATCAACCTGCAGGGCTGAATCATGACTCAACAAGATTATATTTACTCTAATAAATGTGTCTTCTCATATTTGTCTTTAAAGAGAACAGTAGCCAAAAATATATTAGGGCCAACAGGCACAGTCCCATTTGAAATTGTGTAATGTTCAGACATTATGTGACAACTTGTTAGAAAATAAATGAGTCACATGAGTATTATGGTGCTGCACTGAACTGAAAATATATCAAATGAATTTAGTTGTAATTCTTCAGTAAATTGACTGGAGCTGATTCATTTCTATTCTAGAGAGCTCTGCCTCATATCCATTGTATATTAAAAAGTTGTAATCTTGGACCTAAATGCGTTCTCTTTTTACAGCAAGACGATACTGAGCCTTGAGAGACTGGAGGCTCAGCTGAAAGCCTGTCACTGCTCATTTATCTTCTCTAAAATAAAGGTAGGTGTAGACCAAAATAACTGGTCTCCCAACATTATTACCAATGTCTTACTTTTGCTTAGATGTTAGTTTCTGCAAAGCAAAATGTATTGTCTTTAAATGAAGTAATTTCTTCTTAGAAGTGGCATCCAACTGTTTAGTTTGTATAATTATTTGAATAGGAAATCAGCTTTCATGTTGCATCGTAAAACATTTTGTTAGCTCAGGCATGAACTAGGTCATCTGTGGTAAGCATATTCACTTTCAAAGTGTTACGTTCTCTCTATGCCAGATTTCTTGGACAGACATTGGATTCTGTTGACTGTATTTGCAGTTTCAACTCATTTAAGAAATTTTGATAACTATTATCTTTAACCTTTATCTGCAGCCATCTCTGCTTGCCATGGCTCTCTTGTGCTTTGAGGCTCAGGATCAACATGACCCTGAACATACTGACAACATATCAGAGGCCCTGAAAGGTCTGCAGCAGCAGCTGAATGTAAGTATCAACTATCTCTGCAATTTTAAATATGTGCACTGCACTGAACCACAGAATTAATGACATGATTATATTTGGATTATAATGCTTTTTGGCAAAGCTTAAGCAGAAACTCAGATGTGTTGTCAATATTATCTGATTTACAACTGATTTTCTTGCTGCATGTTGTTTTTCTTCTCTTCAGATCAAAGATGGGGACCTGGTTTGTATGCGGGAGTTGGTTGGAAAATGCCTGGCTGAATATGCCACCACCAGGTGCTCCAAGCCTAACAGCCAGAGACTTCGCTGGGTTATTTCGGGAAGAACTGCACGTCAGCTGAAGCACAGCTACTACAAGATTGCTCATCTTCCCACCATACCCGAGTCAGCTTGTTAAATCTGGGGGTACGAGCGGGTGACCTAACATGCAAAGAAAAACATCTGTCCCCAAATGAACTATTTGTTCTCTGATCTGACTTGCAGTAAGGTCACCCATGTACAGCTCCACTTATTTTCCTTAAAGATCTTCATCAATGATGATGGAGTTCTTTAAGTAAAAGTTAAAACTGTTAGTTTTCCGCAAGTTTTTGTCATCATACATTGATCAAGCATGCTGTTTTATCTGACCCAATGACAAGAAGTAATGCTTCGTCAGAAAGGTTTATCTACTACCATCCTGCTAAGTTTTACTTTCCTGGTTGAGTTGCTTGCACAAGTGTACAGTATGTTCTTGTTAAAATCCGTACCAAGGTGTTTGGTATTTCCTGGAACGGGTTGCTGGTTTTAAGCTAATAAGTATAGAACCACCTAGGTCCTCAGTCCACCATGTGGAAGAGGAGGGAGAAGGATTTTGCGAACAACAAAAATGGAACCAAGAAATCGGGCCCAAAATCCTTAACTCCCACCCTAGGTTGCTAAACTGTCCTGAATGCACACTCCTACCCAAGGTGATGATTTTGTTTTTTTATTTTGATATGGCGAGGGAGCTCTGGTTTTCTCCAGTGAAGTGAAGCTAGTGACGATCCTGTCATGTATGGCTACCCATGCCCTTTGAGCTGATATGTCTTCAGCGGTTACAGATGAGTTGTTTTCACTGATAAAATGTTAAAATTGTGGGCACAGAGTGAAGCACCACATGTATTGATTGTCAATTATGCCTAAGAACACACAAAAAAATGGTTATTGCAGTAGAAATGTGGTTTGGAATTTGTATTGCATTTTCTTTGCCAGTTTCCCTGTCTAGTATGATGAGTTTCTTAGTGACAAAAATAAAATGTGTTCTCAAATTCAAAATGGCTAATTGAATACACCATCTAGTTAACCTATGTACTGGTACCTTTCAATAAATTTTATTGAAAAGCTATTGCTGTGTGCATTATTATTAAAGCACTAGTGTGTAAGACTCAGTGGCATCAAGCAGTGAGGTTACAGATTGGAACCAACTGAATACGCCTCCCCCTCACCTTCCAAGCCTGTAGGAGAACCTATGGTGGCCACGAAAAACGTGAAAGGCCCTCTCTAGAGCTAGTGTTTGGTTTGTTCATTCCGGGCTACTGTAGAAACATGGTGGGCTCTGTGGAAGAGGGTATGTAGATATAAAGGGCTCATTCTAAGGTTAATTAAAACATGAATATTATATTCCATTTCTGTCTGTTCCGCCAGATGCCACTAAGTTCTACACACTGCACCTTTAAAAGACAACACATCTCAAAGGCATCTTATATCCAGACTGAACGTTTCCTATCAAAGGTTAATGGGCCTTGAACCTGCCAAACTGGACATAACAAAATCAGTCCTCCAAAGCCAAGAAAAGCCAGATTAAACGGCTGCTGTGAAAAATGTCAGTCGCACAATAAAGTCTTGTAGACCTCCCAATATTAAAATTCTTGTGAAGGCAAAGCTTTTTGGCTTGTTCGTCTGCACGCCATGCATGTCCTCAGCAGTGTTCATTGGGCGTGTGTTAGGCTTTCAGCATCGGTCACTGCTGTAAACTGGAAAAGTCCGGACCACCGCCAGCAAAATTCCCAGAGATCTCTGCACCACTGAAGTCAAATCCAGGATTCTAGAAAAGAGGATTGCAATTAATTCATGGATGCAGGAACCATGCTGCCACACAAAACTTTTTTCATCCACTTACAATACAAATTCACACTTTGAAATGGTATTGATCTGTGACCGTTTGAGCTGACCAAAAGAAAAACTGTAAATGTAACTCAGATACATGCAGGCTGATGTAATATTTGATTTCTCACACCACCTGCAGAAGTGGCTTGAGGAGCATTGTCAAAAAAGCACATCTGTCATGCTAGAAACATTTTCTAACCATGCTAGCAAAGGTAATATTTGCCAGAAAGCGATTTAAGTTTCTACCTGGTTAAAGTTGCACTGTTATGGTCATGTGTAAAGGGAATGTGTGAGAACTAAAATCACAGATGTCAACAGGTATTTGATAATGTATTATACTCTGTACTGTCTTCGCACCATATACCATGCTCATCAAACAGCCCTTGGTGAAACTAACCTCTCGCTGGAACCTCTCAAGTGTGAGCTTCCTCTGCATCTGGTCCTGGACCCAGGCATTGGCACAGTACTCCCCCTCCAACAAAGAGGACCAGCAGTTCCCCGCCTCTCTGTTGGTCTTCATCAGGACAATCTGGATGAGACACTTGTCCTCTAAAGAGAGAAACAGGTGATAAGGGGTGAGACGAGGGTGGCTTTTGTAACACCAAAATGTTGTAGATGTGGATGCAACCTACCAAGTGTCCATGTAGCCTCGTCAGACACGGTTGTGTCAAAGAACTTTCCCTGACAGAATTTAAAAAGAAGAGATCATGAAATTGAATATTTGTTCACACAACAGTCAACACTATCAAGAGTTTTACAAAAGTTACAAGGGACTCTTGTAAGCTGGGCAGGAATCAATCCCACCTTTAAACACCTTCAAACACTTTCAGCCAACGGTCAAGCAATATAAAACTCATTGAAAAAGAAATGGCCTTTGCAAATTCAACTTTTGCAGCTGAGAAAATATTTGGAGTGGCCCAGATTATTGGGTGATGGGCATTGATTTTACAACCTGCCTCCTGTCTCATAGTGTCTTAAATAAACATTCAAGATCAACATTAAGTACTCCCACTTTGTATGAACATCATGAATAACCTGTTTTACCCTCTGCTTACTAAAAGCCGGAGAAAATACATCAAGAAAATGTAAAAAATTAATCCACTTAAACCTGATCCCACACCTTCTTTATTTACACATTTTTCCTTTGAGTAATAAAAAGCTTTGCTGAGAGAAAGGACCAGAAGATCATGTCAGGAGCCTACCTTGATTATTTCTTCCCCTTTCACAAGCAGCTCGATGTCTCTGGACCCCAAATGGCACTTGACCTCTTTAGCAGACGTCCCGTGAGGCACGTTGACCTCGATGAAGACCTCCTCCATGGTTTGGTACCAGGACCCCCAGGGTGTCTTGCAGGGGACGACCCCGCTCCTCTCCTCAAAGTGCACCGACATGCTGCTGCTTCACGCCGGCTGACAGGTCGGCTAACTGCAGCTAACTAACTTTACCTCTGCGTACAGAGAGGTTGTGCTACTAGTTGGCCACGCAGTTAATATTTACCACTGTTAATTTATCTCCTGCTTTATAAGACTGTTGTTGAGAATGTCTCAATTTGAATTTGTTTAGTATTTGTTGGTTATGTTTTCTATCACCGTGTTGTTTTTGCCTCTCGAAACTTCTTCTTCTTCTCTTTTTAGCATTCATTTCCGGTTGTATGCAAAGTCGTCGCTTTCAGCGCCATCTGGTGTCTGGTTAAACGAACTACAACAAGAAAAACTAAATTGTCATGAGACCTGACAGACTTTACTCACTGACTTTTTATCATTACTGTAATTTGTTGTGTTGCATTGATTTCAGTTTTTATTTGTGTTTTAATTTAGATAAATTTGCCTAAAACAGAAACCTGAAGAATACACTGTTTGTCTAAAAATGGAGTGGATTTACTAATCTCTTAATTAGATTACTGCTCCTGCCTTGGTGCTCTTGTGTCCTCATGCATACCTACCAGTCACTTTTGACGACACCAAGACAGACCTTCACTCTATTGGTTTTTACCTTCTCTCACATGCTGTTTTATGAAGTATGATTTGCTCAGAGAGTTGACTGGAAATTTGGTGATAGTTGCTGCCAAAGATGGCCATCCTGTCGCTGTGTTGTTTACTTACATTTATCTGTTGGATAAGGTAAGTCTTCTCCCTCTGCTCAAACACAGGTCAGAATACAATTAGCTGAAGAGTTAAACCTTTTTTTTCCTCTTGCAGTTTAGGTAATGTTTTTGGAAATGAGAAGGTTTACTCGGACAACATCACTCGCATTTTGGACCGACTTTTGGATGGTTATGACAACAGACTGCGACCTGGATCTGGAGGTAATTCAGCCTTCAAACCCTGAACCCTTGCTCCCAAAGCCTTACATATTTAAGATAAATTAAGGGCTTTGTGCCAGACTATTCTTGTGCAACTTGTGCTATTGTTTGCATTGTCAATTACTGTTGCAGGTGGTGTTACAGAGGTGAAAACAGACATCTTTGTCACCAGCTTTGGACCTGTTTCAGACATTGAGATGGTAAGATACTACTTCCCCAAGTAGATGTATATGTGCTGACTGTGGGAGATAACAGCGCTTCAGTGACCACTGAATGCCTGCCTTATGGGCAATCTGCCATGAGACCATCTAATGAGCTTTAATCTGTTTGACCAGCCCTATAACTCCATTATTGATGGCCTCTAAATCAATATGACAACATGTCAGACAGAGCGAATGGCTGAATGGATTGATTAATGATTATCTGGGATGAGTGGCATCCATCATTGGCTCGTCATCTCTCCTCACCTTCCACTGCAGTGGATTGGCAGGAGAAAGTTGAAATGGCTCTCCAGCATTATGCATGCTGGTGAATGAAAGTGACTGCATGAGTGGATCTACATTGAAAGCGAGAATTTTGCGTTGTAGGTTTGTAGAACTTAAGGTCTACTAACATGTTCTGCTCACATGTCAGGAGTACACCATGGACATGTTCTTCCGTCAGATGTGGGTCGATGAGCGGCTGAAATTTGAAGGCCCCACTGAAATCCTGCGGCTGAACAACCGCATGGTAGACAAGATCTGGACGCCAGACACTTTCTTCCGAAACTCCAGGAAGTCCATCTCCCATAACATGACCACACCCAACAAGCTTTTCCGCATCATGCAGAACGGGACTGTCCTCTACACTATGAGGTGATCTTACATACTATAGTTATTGGGTTTTTTTTATAAAGGCTTTCCTTTTGTGGACAAAAGATGTGGACTGATTTCTGTTTGTCCTCTCACTGGACTTAGACTGACAATCAGTGCAGAGTGTCCGATGAGGCTAATGGACTTCCCCATGGACGGTCACTCCTGTCCTCTAAGGTTTGGAAGCTGTGAGTACGTAGATTTGTATCACAAACAGAGGGAAGGAAGGAATGTCCAGATTCATAAATATGATTTAAAGGGATTTTTTCCTACATGCCTTTGCATTTTCAGATGCATACACTAACAGTGAAATTATGTTCACCTGGAGGAAGGGGCTAACAGCATCTGTCGACTGTCCCAAGGAGTCCATGAGTCTTCTGCAGTATGATCTGGTGGGACAAACTTTGTCCAGTGAGATTTTCAAATCAAACACAGGTAACACTACACAGTCAGTCATCCCAGTCAAAGCAAACACATTACTCCTCTGAGAACGACACTGTTACAGTCACACCTGCGTTTAAAAATGTTATTACAACATTTTGTCATGAGCTGATGAATCTGAGTGTAGATTTAGAAATTAGTCTCTTTAAACTCTGCACTAGTGTCCATTACTCGCCCACAGTAGAGCCGACATAAAAGCAAAGACTTCCTTGAGCAGCCATCTAAGATGCTTAAGTGGTCAGGCCCTAATGCGTACGGTGTGCCTTAAAAAAGAACTATAGGGTTTAAAGCCCAGTGAATGCACCGGCAGAGAGGAAGGATGGAGTAGTGTGTGTGTGTGTGTGTGTGTGTGCATTTTTTCTTTTCACCAGAAGAAGTGCTCCCCTGCTGTGAACCCAGCTGATTCCTGGAATAGAGAGGAAAAGGATGAGGCAGGCTCCAAAATGTAGCTATGATACCCATTTAGCAAACAGAAAAAGAGAGAAAGACAACCTCTATATGTGTGTGTGCATGATGCAGCATGTTTTTTGGTCTGTGAATGTCTGCATGCATGTGTTTAGACAGAGCAGGGCAGTGTTACGCATAGTGACACTGCATGCTCTCCTCCTGCCCCCTCCTCGCTTGCTCCTTCCTCCTCCTCCTCCTCCTCCTCCTCTTGACTTTATCCCATTTCCAAATGTCTGCTGTGCTCCCTCCTCCTTCCCTCTTGTCCTGCTCTCTTCCTTCCTCTCCTCTTCCCCTCTTGTCTCTCCTGCGCTATCTTACAGTTTGTGGGCTATTCCAGTCCTAGCAGCAGTAATACATCTACAGTATGTGTTTCTCAGCAGCTCCTCTGTTTCAAGGGCAGGCAAGGGCATCCGTTCTGCGTTACCCTGCTCTGTCCCTCGGGGTTGCTCTCTTCACACGTGCTGTTTATCTTGCAGGTCACTACTCTGTGCAGGTGGTCCATTTCCACCTCCAGAGGAAGCTGGGATACTACCTCATACAAACGTACATCCCCCTTATCATGGTTGTCGTTCTGTCACAAGTCTCTTTCTGGATCAACAAGGAGTCTGTCCCTGCTCGCACAGTTGCTGGTATATCCCCTCTCCCCACCAATTAATGTGTACTAATCATGCTTGATAAAGTGCATCTGTGACATGTGTGTATATCCATGTACATGTGTGTTTAATAAGTAGCCTAATGTCTTCCTCCAGGCATCACCACAGTGCTGACCATGACCACCTTGAGCATCAGTGCCCGTCAGTCACTTCCTAAAGTGGCCTATGCCACAGCCATGGATTGGTTCATTGCTGTGTGTTTTGCCTTTGTGGCGTCGGCTCTCGTTGAGTTTGCAGCAGTGAACTACTTTGCCACACTGCAGGCCAACCGTCTGAAGAAACTGAAAGCCAGACAAGACAAGCTCGCGGTGTTGGCTGCTGGCAGTGACGATGAAGACACAATGTCGGTGAGCAACTGACTTTATGTATATAATGTAAGATAAATTTACAATGAATCACATTGTGATCATTTAAATGAGTGCAACAGATCACTTGAGAGCAAACTGTTATTTTCATTCAATGCCCCTTTCCCCATTTCACATAAATTCTTGTAGAATCAGAATCATAAGTATGAATTTTTATAAATTAGGTTTGTACATACAAAAACTTTGACCTTTTGTGTCCAAGTCATTCATTACATATAAAACAACAGGAAATTGTAGAAAAGTAGTACATGAAAACTGTAGGAGCAGAAGTATATGGAATTAAAAAAAGCCTATTCCACAAGGAATAGAAAGAACAAGATGCTGTATATTCTGAGGGTAAAAATGTAAAATAAATAAATAAATAATGCTTAGAATTTGGTTTCTTATCTGAACAGTTCACATGTTTTTTTCTATTTTTCATTTTTCTATTTTTCTTACTGGACTGTGTGTACTGATAGGAAGTACCAGTGCAAAAATCAGAAATCAGATAAAACACTATTTCACTGGTTTCCAGGGTATGAACAGGGATAAATATACATATTTACAGCAAGGTATGCTGCTAAAAAGGACTAACTATAGAATAGTTGGTGCAATTTGTTAACTTCCAGGTCAATTAATTGAGAGTACATATGAAAGCAACCTATTCAGCAACGTCAGCTTTTGCTATCACTTGAAGAAGGGGTTTGATTTATATCCTATGGCATCTCAGATACATTTACATAGCCGATGTTGATGGTGAATGGAGATACTGAGTCTCCTCAGTGTTGCAGAGTTTGATGCAGTGATGTTAATGATGAACAAAGAGCCAACAGCTTCACACTCAGATTTAGAGAGAGAAATCCTGCCTCAGATAGGAGGTCTTTTTCTATGCATTTCCAAGTAGTCACCCTGCCTCTTCCATTCTTTCCATTCAGGGCACACTACACATTAAATAGTAATATGTGCCGTTGTAGTGCTCTCATCTCTGGCTATATGCTTTATGCTAATACAGTAAGCCACCACAGCGTCCTCCTGGGATCTGTCTCACGTGTAGGGCTCATGGTTAGATGCTTTAAAAATAGCCTCAGTGTGAGAACAGAGAACAACTCCAGCACTCTTCCCTGCATAATCTCCTCACCATCCTATGGGCATCCAGCAAACTACCTGCTGCGTTCTATAGGGATGTTGGCATGTCACTGAGAGAAAGCACTCATGGGAACAAACATTACTTGCAGCCATGTATACATGACACCAGCATGTTAAAATCACTATACATGCACTCGCTGGCTCAATAGTCCCCTTGTTTTTACATTTCATCCCAGACTTTTCGCCATGTTTCTCTTTCTGATCACCACAAACTGACCAGATCTCACCTGTTTCTGCTCTTCCAAATCACACCGCCCCCCCCCCCGCCCCCCACCAGATGGACAGCAACTCTCAGGAAGGCCCGAGGAGGAGAAAATACTCGGTGTGTCGCAGTGAGCCAGGGGAGGCTCCACCGCTGCCGATTTTCCTCCAGCAGGGCTCAGCTTTTCCCCAGATCCCGCAACTGGCTGGCACCAGCCCAATCGACATCTACGCCCGCATCCTCTTCCCCCTGGGCTTTGCCCTCTTCAACCTCATCTACTGGTACATCTACCTGGGCAAGGACACCATGGAGAGGGCCAGGTACACTTGCCACATTTAATTATCATTGTACATCTACATCTATCTTGTTGGTACATCTATAAGTTAAGGCACAACAGAGTCCAGACATTTAACAAATCCCATGAAAAGACCAAAGCCAACAATGAATTAATCCGACTTAATCAATGAGGCATATAGTTGCACCAGGTGACATGTTCCTTATATGAACATGTGCACTGTAATTTATTTTGAGTCGATTCACATACACATCATAACTTGCTACTGTAGCACACCAAGTCCGTGACTGAAAATAGTCCCCAACAAATACACTATTTACTCCTGTTTGAGTAACACTTGCTAAAAACCACAGTGCCCAGCTGTTTTAGGAGATTATTTAGCCTTTTAAAATAATGATACTATGTATTTGTGACCCATTTTTAAAGATTTATGTCTTCAGTAAGAACCACAGACAAGGAAGGGCAGTCAGAGAGCATAGACAGATGGGCTAACTCATTGTTGGGTTTGGTCTTTTCATGGGATTTGTTGACAAAAATATAGAATATCACTTGCCTCGTCCTTTAATTGTTCTTCCACTGCAGGTGTTGGAGATTACAAAATCAAGTTACTCCAAACCTTTTTGGCTTGTGATTGATAATATTTAGAGGTTGGAGGTGGTAAACTGTCCAGTGCTTATCAATAAATTGCAAAATTTGAGAAATGTCAAAGAAAAACATACATTTGGAGGCACTGACATAAACATACAACACACTAGTATTTTTACACATCTGTACATCTTACAAGTAAGCATCCCTTTTGAAGTTTAACCTTTCACTTTCCAGTCACATGTGACAAAAGCAGCAGATCCAAAAAGCCTTTCATGCAAAATAGTAAAAAAAATAGCAGGAACATACTTGGAGAGTTTGTAGCATTCTGGTAAAAATGAGGTAAAAAGGAGAAAAAAATCTGACAATGGACAAAGATGTTGATGCATATTTGTATCTAAAATAGCTACAAACCTGTCTCGCTCTGTTCTAATTATGATAGCTTCAGTGGAACAATAACTACCCACAGTTTTTGTCAAAGACTTTTATCTAAGCAGTAAAGACATCAATAATTTCTAATGCTGAAACAGCCCCAGGAGTTGTAGGCGAAAAAAAAAAGAAAAAAAAAGAGGCGAATGATGTTAGGTGGCGTTGTTGCTGCATTGACGCCAGCACTGTGGCTTTTATCATCCTCATCATCATAGATTTACAATAGAAAAAGAGCCAGGCACTCAGTTAATTTGAGGAGAAAAAATATGCATCAAGCTTCCTGCTTTTATATAAGGTTTACCTGAGGGCTGGCAAAACCCCAGCCACTTTAATGACAACACTGTTTCTCCATGGGGAGTGGGACTCACAGGCGAAATAAACCAGCGCTTACTTTGTACATTAACCACATGAAAAAGTGACTATTCACTTTCCCGCTTATAAGTGAGCCACTTATAGAACACAAAGCTCCATGTCCAAGAAAGAAAGAGAGAGAGATACAGTGCAAAAAGACAGAGAGAAAAGCGAGAGAGACGGGGGAAGAGAGAGAGAGATGTGTTATGTAACACTGGGGAGTGCAAATCTGCTCATCATGCTTCTCATGTTCCTGTCAGAGAATTTTTATGGTTGTTTTGTTTATAACCTTCTGCAGAATAACGAGAGAGACAAGATGGAGAGCATGAGAACAGCTGCATCACATCTATTCCCTTTACATATTTTCACCACGTCCCTCGCTTGGTACTTTTGAAGAAGGCACTGAGAGGACAGGGAGCACAGTAACAGTTTCGCCTGTGCGGTACACTGCAGATAGAGCGTCTCAGACTGTGGAAAGAGAAAGGTTTCGGTATGCTCCTCTCACATTTTGCTGTATTCTGGTCTTGCAGGGACGTAGATACACTCTCTTAAAAACCAAGAGGACCTGGAAAAGGGCACGTGCAGCCGGAGAGACCTTCAGCATCCATCCAGCCTCACCTCGCCCACCTCCCCCCCACCCCACCCTCCACCCATCTCTCTCTCTGTGAACAAGCTCTCAGCATTTGCTCTGCTCTCATCTGACAGAGGAAATGAATCAGAAACTCATTTATTCTCCTGCCGCACATCTATTCATTTCACAGGCTGTGACCACTGCCCACTTGTGTTCTGATCAGTAGCTGAAGAGCTGCCCTTCACGGGCCTCAATCACTTTAAACCCCGCCACATACACAACAACTTCTCTTGGCCCCCGGACGGAGACAGACGCCACACACATACAGTACACAATGACGCTCAGACACACACTTAGACACACACAAACCAAGAAACACATCAAAAAGAAGTGGATGATATAATCTATGATGGCTGTAACTGGTGGTGATGCAACAGTGAACCAATGCTTTCAGAAGCCTGCCCTCTACAGAAGCACAGCTCCCACTACAACAAGATCAAAGGCAATTTAGAAGAGGCTCGCATCCCTCCTTGCGGCTTCAAAAATGTACTCAAACCTGAGAAAAATGAATTGTGGGATTGTGTTTTCCATCCCACCTCTCTGCTCTGGCACTCCGGTGCTCCCTTTGCACTTTCAGATCTTCTGCAGGTCCTCTGAAAACATTGCAGGGAAGAGTGGGATAATACCCATGAGTGTACATGACATTAATTTTCTATTTTTGTATGGATGGTGCATGATTGTTTGGCACAGATGTTTGTATATCATGCACATACCCGTGATAGATTAGTCTCTTTTTAGCCTCGTTAACATGTCCAGTAGCTAACATGAAAACTAAAGGCATAAACTTGCTGTTAACTTGACAGTCTGACCATCTTAACCCTACAGTGCATCCTGTTGTTTGACCTTGTCAGAATATACACAAACTTATCCGCCATGTAATGAACATGAGGAATAAAACGAGCCTACAATTAACAATGTTGTTGTTCATTTCACTCCTGGCATAAATGCTTGTTTCTTCATTACGCACATCCACTTGTCCCTTTAATATTTTTCTCTGCAATGGAAACTGCTCATCCACCATCATCAGTCTCCACTCTTTGATCTTGGGCAGGCTGCACGCATGCGCCCCTCATTGGCTCCTCTGCACTGTCTGGAGTAAGTTGGATGTGCGCTCTCCTCACTCGCATCCCGAAACCGCCTCAAACACTGTTGCGATGGGGAGGATCAGGAAAAATCACTTTGGGATTTTGACTTTTTCCTTACTCGTGACTTTTGTCTGGGCTCAAAGGTAACCGTTTGCATGTCTGCGTCCTCTGTCTTGCATGTACCCGTGTTGAAGCGTGCCTGCCGTGTGATATTAATAAGCTTATTTCTGCATTACACCACCTTTTTTTCTCCCCAGCGTCAAGGATATCAAAGATCCAAGCAATATGCCTCTGGTAAAAGAAACAGTGGACAGACTGATGAAAGGATACGACATTCGGTTGAGGCCAGATTTCGGAGGTAACAAGCAAATTGAAAACGGAATGTCATGTTTTCACACCCTCGTGACGTGCAATACATGTTTAATGAATCGCAAAATCTGCTTTAATTTACATAATCATCCCTTCACAGCCAAATAGGCCTTTCCAATTAGGCTCTGAGAAACGATGATGTGCATATCTCATTTGACGAGGAGATAAGACGGGCTTTTTAACTTGATCGATCGCGCTCATCAATGTTTGATTATTCCACTAAAAAAGGCGAAATTAACAGCATTTACGCTCATCTGCGTGTTAAACATGAAGATTTTGCTCAGGCTGATGGTGCTCATGTCTCCTGTAGGTGGAGGGGAGCAGAGAGGAACCTGTGCGCGCGTCACGAATTTGTTAAATTTATATGAAGAGAGAATTATTCAGATCTCTTGTGTTAACGCATCCTTTTCTTCGCAGGTGCGCCGGTGGCGGTGGGAATGAATATAGACATAGCCAGCATAGACATGGTGTCTGAAGTCAATATGGTAGGTGCATCTTCATAATTATTACCCCGCTTTAATGTGGCCAATTGTGCCTGGCACGGCTGGAATTCCTCTGAAGTGGGCTACTTATCACGGGTCAGTGTGTGTGTGTTGTGCCGGGCTAACCCGAGCCGGTTGTGAGACATCTTGTGAATACATTTTACTCGGGTAAAAAAAAAAAAAAGAAAAAAAAAATTGGGAGGCTTCCTTTCCCAAACACATCATCGCCATCCTCCTCTCAGTCCCGCATTTGCAGCTCTGGTGTGTTGCTGCATTTGAATTCAAAACACACACTCACTGGCGCACTCGGACGCACAGCCCTGGCTGCGCGCGCGGAGAGCTGCGTGCGTGCGTGTGCGTCCCTGCGTGTGTGTTTCTGCGTGTGTGTGTGTGTGTGCGCGCTCCTGACTGCTTCACGTTGTCAAGCCTCGGTGGTGTAATTTTGTTGACACCCCCCACCCCCCCCCCCCCCCCACACACACCTCTCCTTCCTCCTCTCTCCTCTCCATGCAGTTAAATGAATAAAAACACCCTCTTCTCTCCCAAACTGGCATCATTTGGTGTTTTTTCGCCTTTTTAATTCGGCGACCAATCACATCATCATCGTCTACGTAAATGATCTTCGCCCTACTTGTAAGATGACGTAAGCAATTTGTTAATAATAAATGTCTGGCCACACAGCAGCATTGCAACAATAATAATAATTTTTTGAAAAAAAAAAACAGCTTGGATGTTAAAAGCGAGCTCTGGTGCACAAGATGATCGTCATGTGCGACTTGGAGAGGAGGACAGGGGGAAAAGTTCAGCAGCCCATGCAAGAGCACCACCTATTGATCCGTGTGACAGACAGACAGACAGACAGACAGACAGACCGCAGCCCACATGAAACTGACGGCAATTTTAACTACTTCAGTGGTGCATTTGCTGTAGCTTCACTGCATTAAAGACACTCTACTTCTACTGTAGAATTACTGGCTATCAGAAAAGCTTTTTTTTTTTTTGCTCATGGGATTTTTGAAGCATTCAGAAAAAAATATTAAGGACAGTCTTTGCAGAGAATTGAGAGTGTGAGGAAAGATCATTTACAAAGCAGCCTCTCCATGGACCAACATAATAGAGATGTTATATAATGGCATGAAAAACAAGTTTGCCACTCGGAATGGAAGAGGACGTGTTTTCTATTATTAATTGAGCCGTTTTTTTTTTAAGTGAATGTCTCCAGAATGTGTTTTATTTTGCCTAATGGGTTTTGATTCATTAGCCTGTCAAAACTGGATGTCTGCTGGCCATTTTTAAACTGCACTGATGAGTGTTTAGCAGATAAACACAGCAGCTTATGAGAGTTTGCTTTGCATGAGGCAAAGCACTGAATGGTCAGAGCGTCTCCTTTGATGAAAATGATTTATTTTGGTGAAGGATGCAGCCAGAACGGAAGTGCCTTGGGGGTCCGGGGAGATTTGAAATAGAAACCCCTCACTCGCTTTCACCTCTCCCTCTCCCTCTCTCTCTCTCTCTCTCCCTCCTCCATCCTTCCCTCCCACCACTTTGGTTCACCACTGGATCCCTGGCTGTGACTCTGGGCTCAGCAGCCATGTAATCCACCTCTGCCTTGCTCCAAAGGGTTATCTTACTTAAGAACTAGGCATCTATGCAAGCATTCATCTGGAAAAAAACACTGCTTCATACATCCATGTGTGTGTGGGTGTGTGTGTGTGTGTGTGTGTGTGTGTGTAACAAAACACAAAACTGTGCACAAACAGTGAATGGCGACTGACGTCATGCAACTCCCTGTAGCTATGAGAGAGCATTCATCTCGCTCTTTTCTTGGAAAAGCTCCCCCCGCCAGATCTGCACAGCGCCTGACATGACGGACGAATTTAGATGAAAAGTTTTTTTTTAAAAAACCTCCAAGATCTTGGTGGACTTGTGGTCCATACATTGTCGCTACCTTGTGAAAAATCCTCCCTGCGACTTACATAACCGGTCGGAATCTCCTCCTCCTTCTTCTTCCTTCATGTCCAGCTCTCTTTGCTACAATAGAGGATAACAGCAGCTGACAAGATTGATCTCAGAGAAATCAATAATATCACCGTGCACCATGATCACGAGGATGGAGTTGGTGACCTGTGCTCAGCGTGGGGCTGCTTTGATCTTCCTCATCAGGGGCAGCCGCTTTTAAGATTAAAGTGCTGAGAGGGAAAACAACGCGGAGAGGAGAGGAGAGGATGAAACCGGCGAAGGCAGCGAAGAACAGGGTGGGAGAGAGGTGAAGGTTGCTGTTATCAGTTTCACCGTCTCCTCTAATGATGTCTACATCCTGGTGGCAGCCGAGGAAAAGTTACTGCAGAGCTCTCCATGAGATCTGGAGCGCGGCGCTTCATCAACCCCCTCAACACACACAGATTCTTTTTCCACTTATGTAGCTTTAAGGCTGGAAAAATCATCTTATTCCACACAATCTTACACTCTCACAGATATAACTCTTCTCTGAAGCTATATGATGTTCAAACTGAGTGAAATATTTAAACCCGAGACTCCATGTTTTTTTTTTTTTTTTTTTTTTTTACAGCTGCAGTATTCCATCATGCATCATTTTCCACAAAATTAAGTCTGACATGTTTGGGATCTTTAGAATCTTACAATTGAAGATAATCTGTGAGTTTGCTGCACAGTAAGAACCGGCCTACTGGTGCTTCACTGAGGTTTGAGGGATTCAAAACAAAACTAGGCTCTACAACTAATTTTATGACTCTCTAATGAAAGGCTGCAACTATGATTATTTTCATCATCAACTAACGTACAGATTATTTCCTCTATTAACCTTTTTGGTCAAAAAAATGTCAGCAAATAGTGAAAAATGCCCATAACAAGTTCTCAAGGTGCCTAAATGTCTTTTTTCAAAACCCAAAGATGTTCAGTTTAATCTCATCTCAAAGCGAAGACCAGTGAATTTATGCTTAAAAATGACTTAAAAGATTAAATTGTTGCCAAATAATTGATAATCTATTAATAGGACTAATTATTACAGCTCCACTCCAATTCAAAAAGAGCCTTTTCTACATGATCACACCGACCTGATCCACACCGGATACGCCTGATCCAAAACGAAGGCTGAATTTTGCATCTACGGTACATCATGAACCTGAAGGAAAATGGAGGAATCTGCTGTCAGAAGCGAAAGGATTTGAAATCAGTGTTTGTGTGCAGGCCTGCCATCATGGCGGTGAGCGGGTTTGGGTTGTAAACAGCTGCTCGCTCCTCTAATTAAAGATAAAAACGCCTCTGGTGGAGAATGAACTCTGCATTTTGGTCGGGGCTGATTGAAGCCATTGTGGCATGTTTCTTCTTGTGTGGGGAGCGCGCTGACATGAAGGGCATGATGCTTGTTTGAGTAAAGAATGGGATTTGTAGTTTTGGAGGCAGGTTTGCATGTGTATGTGCCATAGCGGAGTCCTTTTTTTTTTTTTTGTGCATTCTTGTGTGATCCACAGCGATGGCCCGTTGAGGCTCAAAGGTCAGCCATGTTGTCGGGCAATAAAAAAATCTGCAGGTCAGTCAGCACCGTGGTAGCAGCCTCGCCTGCATGACATTACAAATGTGCTATTTTGAGAGGGAAGTGTCCTCCGAGTACGAGGTGTGACCACACATCCTTGCTGGGTGGGCTATGTTGACTCACTGGGGTTAGTGCAAAATATGGCACAGATATGATATCATGGCCGAGAGACCCCCCCACCCCCCCACCCTTCCACCCACCACCCCAGTTTATCTCTCCATGTTCCTCTCTGTCTGTCTGTTCAGCGCTGGCACCTCGCTCCATCACTCATCTCCCTCACTTAGCAGCTGAAATTGCATTTGCATAATGCTGTTTGTTTTTGCTGAAATCACAGATCCAGGAACCGAACCCTGGTTACGGTGCATTAAAAACTGTTCTGCACACAGCCAGTGCAGCTGATTAAATACAAGTGGAGTCTGTTGTCTCAGCAATGCATCAGTGCTGCATATTAACATCTCCTGCATGCCATCCATATGTTGAGTAGAGCTACAATATTCGCTCCGAGGCTGGAATAAGGAGGGAGGTAAATGAGTATTTTCCCTCCTCGTCTTTTCTTCATCCTGCTCGTTAATTACATGTAAAATACCTGAGGTTGGTGGTTGTTAAGAGGCACTGCCTGTACTATAATACTGTTCTCTGAATGTTAATTAGCTGGCTGTGAATTAAAAGATTTAAACAAACCAGCTGTGGTGGCTTCTGGGATGGAGGAATTAGTGGGGCGTGAGCGTTCCCTTTATTACGATCATTATCCTGACAAGCGCTGGTTTCTTTACATGAGTAAGAGGATCTGGCCATCAGATAACGGGAGCCGATGACCAGCGGGAGCACAGCGCAGG
The DNA here is from genome assembly GCA_038419695.1 of Scomberomorus guttatus. Classification (NCBI taxonomy): domain Eukaryota; kingdom Metazoa; phylum Chordata; class Actinopteri; order Scombriformes; family Scombridae; genus Scomberomorus; species Scomberomorus guttatus. The sequence goes on along the minus strand of CM076452.1, from coordinate 19,116,331 downwards.
CCGCAGCCTCGCTGCACGTCTGTGTGCGAGAGACGCGGCTTCTTGTGTCTGTGAATTAGCAACCATTTTGATCTTGTTTGTCCAAACTGATCCTGTTCCATTTTATTTTCAGCTTGTGGAAAATAAGCTTGTGTTATTTTTACTCAGTGTTGCCATGACAACACAGCCTTTTTTGGTGAATCTAGGGAAGTCAAGGAAAGCAAAGAAGGCCTCCTCTTTTCTAGGGCCTTTTTCAAGGTTTTAACAGTTATAATCCAGGTGATGGTTGATGGCAGATTTTTGGGGGGTTTTAACTTTTTGTTGATATGTTTGCCTTTTCAATAAATGGTAATTACAGGGAATGTTAATGATTATAGTATCTGAGCAAGGCTACGACTAATGATTGGTCTTTAAAATGTCCAAAAATACTGAAAAATGTCCAACACAATTCATCAGAGCCACCTTCAAATGACTTGTTTTGTCCAACAAACAGTACAAAAACCCAAAGATACTCAGTTTACAGTGATGTTAAATATAGAAAAGCAGTAAATTCTCACATTAGAAGAGATGGAAATCAGCAGCATTTTTGCTTGATAAATGATTATTAACTAACAAATAGTTTCAGCTCTAATCTGAAATGTTGCAGAGTCTGATATTCACTGTCACTTCTTGGCTATAACTCGATCTGTCACATTTTTATACAGATATATTTAGTTTCTTTTTTTTTTTAAATTTAAATATAAGAATTATTTTGTCTCTTTGTTCATCCGGTGCTGCTTTGATTTTGCCCGCTCTGTTTGCTCTGCTGAGCTTTCCAAAAAGCTTAAGACAAGAATGCAGGTTGTCCAGAACAATGTCATTAGTTATGCTGAGTGGACACACAGAGTAACAGATTAATATGGTCGGCAGCATAATTACAGCACAAGAACAACACTTAATCCTGCAGCTTTCTTACATGCATGCTGGTTTCACTGCTTAGTGTTTATTCCGCAGAGACCGGGCCTCATTTGTAGATAAAACAATGTCAGTGGCAGAACATGAGCTTTAAAAAACACGATTACTGTACTTGTGAAAGTAAAACCCGGTAAAGAAAGGTGTTAATTACATAAAGTGTGTATATTTTATACATTATAGATATTCTAAAAATGGTCTTGTGTCATTAATTGTGTAAATTTATAATTAATGTTACATCAGTTTTCCTTTCCTTCCACTAATGCATTTTAGCCAAATGAATCAATCAGATTTAAAATAATGAAAGAGGTTTTTTTTTTTCTTGGTTGGTTTGCCATTTGCTTAATTACCAACACTTACCCTTGCAGAGTCCCGCCGCAATAGTGATGTTACGCCAAGTTTAAATTGGTCGTAATATCCTTTCATTATGGCCGGTACGGGGGAACAAAAAAGCTGCGTGTCTAAAAACAGGGAGTAAGTTAGCCAGCTCCATTAAAAGCCTTTAATGTGTTGATGACTCACTTAATGATTCTGTCAGGCACTTTCCCCCACAGAAGCTAAGTAGCTGAAAAATGACCCATTGGAAAGAGAGTCATAAAAGCGTCAATGTTGTCACTTCCCCCAGGATGTATGTGGCCGGCAACTCATTCAGAATGCACTAACTCCCCCCTTGACCCCTAATATTTAATTTGAAGACTGTACTTAAACTTAACAAATGAATAAACTCAGCTTGACCAGTTGACGTGCTGTGGCGTCTCCTCCAGCTAGTAGATGGGAAAGCAAAGGGACAAGAGGCGCTGCGAAGTCTGCAGACGAGCTTGTCGCTTCCCCCGAACGCCAAATTGTCTCCTCGCAGTCGTGCACGGTGGACGTTGTTACTATCAGCGGACTCTTCCCTGCTTCTACTCGAGCGCTCTGCGGCAGGACACGGCAGATGAAAGCATTAGCAATATGGTGGATGTTTGTCCAGCGCTGAACAGCAGCAGAGAGCAGAGCACACAACTGTCATACCAACACTTCATGGATAGTTTAAAAAAAAAAAGAAGGAAAGTGTGTTTTTCTTTTATGACAAGGAATTGAAATGTGCTAAAAATGAGCATCAGAGTGACTTCACTGGTGGACGTGTCTCTGTTTTCTTTTTTTTTTGATCTTGGGAGCAGCATTATTAAAATACTAGAAACACAAATAACTCAAACTGGCAAGATGGTTCCGTTAGAAAAAAGGGGAAAAAGTGAATGCATTAACGTCAGCTGTTTCCTCAAATGTACAAACAGAGCGGTATGTGTTGTGTTTAAGCTCGCTTATTGGCAGCTCCCTCCCATGTCGGTTGTGACAGCTGATGTAGTTGTAATGGAGGTCTTGTAACAACCGTAGCCTGTCAGATTTCTCAGGGAAACACAAATGTACTCCTTGTCACTCTGTCAGACTCTTAATGGGGGTTTGTTAGCCCAGAAACATATCTGTAGTGAGACTGTCACCGTGCAACCATGCCTTGATGTTTTTTAAGTTAGCCGGGCCTTGTTTGATCTTCATCACGTTTATATATTCAGTGCTGTCATGCTGGGTTTTTTTTTTGTGTGTGTGTGTGTGTGTGTGTGTTTTTTTCTCCTCTCAATGTTTGTGCTCTCCACAAGATGTCTCCCTCACTGTTGCTCACTGGGCCGCCTGTGTGATGTTAATGGAGTTTCTGAGGAGTGCTTGTGACAAGGAGACTGAAGGTCGCTTTGGAGGCCCGACAGTCCGACACGGGACGGTCTGCCTCTCAGTTTATCTGCAGCTTCTTTGGACGCTGCACGCTGCATCGTCCGCCTCACCTGCCTCTCTTTTCCTCTTTTGCTCTCTGCTCCGTCGTCTGTGAGGAGGAAGAGCTCTTAACACATAACGCATTGAATGTCTTGTTTATTACTCAGAAATTATTTTTAGTCTCCAGGAGAGAAAATGTTAAATCAAGGAAGACGGCTCAATTTACAGGAATCTGCTCTCTGTGGTGACATGAAATGCTTTGTTTGGTGTTTTCACTCTCATATTTAGTACCAGAGCTGCACCGTATCAACAAACTTGCATATTGCAGAGTTTTGCTTAATATTGTAACATGAATATCACATATATGCAGATTTTTTGACAGAAACTTTATTAGCTAAAGAAAAAATACTATAAAATGTTGAACTGTTTAAAATTTACTGCAACGTGATTTTCCTGCCTGGTAGCAGAATAATGCAAAACCTTTTCCGATTGCAAAACAAAATGTACTGCCTCACGACACAGTAGTCTACGTTGCACATTTGGTTTTTTGGATTAATCAAGCCGACATTGACCGCACTGTATAAAAGAGAGAGGTGGGAGGCAGCTGTAATTTGTGTCCCTCTCTAAGCTCAAGTGATGTCCGAGCGAAGGTAAACAGCACCATCTGCAAGGCCGTAATTGCGCTGCCGTTTTACAGCACGCACAGCCAGGAGGCAGCGTGCAGGCCCAGGTGTTCTCTGTGCATCTCTATACTCTTAAACCCCCAAATGTACACGATTACACACACACACACACACACACATATATATAAAAATAAGAGCAGAAGCCTTTGAACACAGGCTGAAATAACTTAACAGCAGACACATTTCAAAATGTTTCTTATTCTTTTCTTTTCACAGAACACATTTTGACATGTCTCAGTAGAAAAAGCTTAAGTGCAAATAATAAAATTAACGATGGCTGAATTCCATTTAGCTGCTTCAGTTTCAGGGTCCTGGTATTGTGCACTCTGATGTACTCGAATACAATGAAGTCATCCTTAATGTTATTAGTAACATCTGTGCATTTCCTGCTATAACAAGTTAACATGTCTGCAGTGGGGGGAAAAAAAAGCCTGTAACTACAAATTCTGCTGGTGTTGAAACGATTAATCAATCAGGCAATCGACTGAAAATGAATTGGCAACAATTTTGACAATTGATTAATCCTCTAACTTGTTTATCAAGCAAGAACCAAACATTTGCTGGTTCCACCTTCTCAAATGTGAGGATCTGCTTGTCTGCAGTTTTGTATCATTGTAAATGGACAAACCCTCAGCTCTGGGTAATAGTGATGGACATTTTTGGACAGTTTTCCAGCATCTTACAGATTAAAAGCTATGAATGTGAATATCAAACATCCAAAATGTGTGTGTATGTGCACTTGAATGTCCGTATCCACCAAAATGTCAGAGGATGTTTCCCTCCAGTTATGTTGAAGACAGCGTAGAGCAAATAGAGAAATATTTTTGTCCATGAGACCATGTGGATGAATAATCTCTGCTTCAAAACAATCACGTTGTTCAGACTGTTTCTGCAGGGCTCTAGTTGATATCATTTGATTCTAATTTAGTCTGGGAGAGGGTTACTGTGCCTCTTCATCAATATGGCGAAGGATGGCACTAAAGACAGCGACGTATTGCAGGGAGATGCTGCCTCAGTGTGTGATGTACACCGAGCCTGCAGGCAGCAGCTAACGATCCCAAAGGTGATAGAGATATCCGATCGACAGCCTGATAATGAGACAGAGAGGGAGCGAGTGTGAGAGAAAGGTTCAGTGGGAACTCTTGTAAAACAGGATAAGGATGCAACCGTCCTCGCTCGGCTTTTCGCTCCTGAAAAAAAAAATATCAACATGTCAGCACCTCACGTATTTTTAGATGCCCTTTTTACACAATCTTTGGTCGCGCACACTGCATGTAATGAATGAGGGGAGTTTAAGAGAAAAGCAGTTGCTTTTGCAGTGTCACGCCAATGTGTGATGGCAAAAAAAAAAAAAAAAAAAAAAAGAATGGCTTGGAAACATAGAAACACGGTGATAAGTAATGATGATGGCTGTTTGGAGTAAAAGCTCAAAGGTCTCGTTTCACGGGCCGTATTTTTTCATTTGTTTTCCCACTCAGCGATTGCGCTGCAATACACTGTAACAGAGCCGATCCAACTGCAGTGCTGTGTTTCACTGTGGGTGTGTGGGTGTCAGTCTTTTTTTTTTCTTTTTTTTTTTTCAACAGTGAGAAGCAGAGAAAGAGAAAGAGAGCGAGAGAGAGGAGGTACAGTTTACTGCTACATCTCTGAGCATGTGTAAAAACAAACTGCACAGTAAAGATGCAGTTTTCTCATTGAGGTTAAATCTGGGAAACTTTCTCCTACATCTCACTAGTTCTGCTTATTTATTACTTAACAGAATTAAAACGCCGGAGCAGAAAAAGGGAGGAGGCCCCAGCTGCAGAAAAACCTATCAGCCATTTGTAATAGGGGCAGTATTGTCTCTGTAAAGCGGAAAGTGCCTTCACTCGTTCAAGTGGAAGCAGATATTTTTAGAGACAATAGTCAGCCAGCTGAGAAAGTTCCCCTCTGGTTATGGTCTCAAAATTAAGTGAGGATAGTTGAATATTAACCCCCCAACCCTCAGCCACCATGGCCTCTAGTACGGGTCGTGGCCTTTCATACCACCAGCGACCTTTTGGCTGACCTTCTCACTATGCAGAGTCCATACAACGTGCTGTGTCACATCTATGGAGGCATGTTCAAATGTAGGATGACATGCTGTTGGCGCTTGATGTGTTTCCCACTTGAGATGATTGTGAAAAAAAAAAAAGACTGAGAGTGTTTGTTTTTTGGCTTTATGCTGTAATTAGGATCAGCGTTATTGATTCTCACTGTGGCTTTGACTTCCTTCCTCTGTCCTCCAGGACTACACCTTGACGATGTACTTTCAGCAAGCATGGCGGGACAAGCGTCTGTCCTACTCCGAGATCGCCTACAACCTGACTCTGGATAACCGAGTGGCCGACCAGCTGTGGGTCCCTGACACCTACTTCCTCAACGACAAGAAGTCCTTCGTCCACGGCGTCACAGTCAAGAACAGGATGATCCGTCTCCACCCTGACGGCACGGTGCTTTATGGACTCAGGTAAGCCGTTTACAGCTGCCCTTCCCAGCGTGTGTCATAATTAGTAGATTGATCATGATGCTTAATGAAGTAACAGGGTTGTATCTGATGCGTTGTAGCTGACTAAGCCTTTTTAATAACCTCCAGTATTGAATTATTACTATTGTGGCTCTTAATTTTATGACAGAATGTATGTTTAAAGGATAACTCTGGTTTATTACAGCTTGGGCCATTTGTCATAGCTTTACAGTATAATTGTACTCAACAGATAAACAGCTGAAAACAACATCGCTAAAAGGAAATCCAACGGGGCAAGACGCATGAGCAGAAAGCAAACCCCAAATTTATTTAGAAGAGCAAACGAAGGTGGAAGGTCACAGTCAAAGAGGCTCACTTCCAAATTTCACTTTGACAAACTGTGCTTACAGTGTTCCTGAGCAATGAGGGATTGTTACAGACATTTTGGGTGTGCTCAACTCAAAATAATGTGGTTAAGATCAGCGGACCGCCCAAGAGGTTGGAAGGTTATTCAGGGATGTTTAACGAGATTGGAAAGAAGAAGACAAAGCAAGGAAAGTTTATTTGTGTCGCACCTTTTAACAGCACGGTCATTCAAAGTGTTTTACATAAGACATAAAAAGATATTAAAAAAACACAATTCTATATCAATATAAAAGGACATATACTGTATATCATGATTGAAAAAGAGTCAAATAACATCGATGATAACAATCAGATACAACTGAATGAAACAGATTAAGATTACAGTACAGTGCCAGATATGAATGAATAGTCCCAAATCTAACTTAATAAAGTTTGAATCCTCCATTTAAAGGTGCAGTGTGTAGAGTTTAGTGGCATCTAGCAGAACGGACTCGACAGAAAGGGAATATAATATTCATAAGTATGCTTTAATTGGTGTATAATAAGAAGAAAATAAGAATTGTTGTGTTTTCGTTAGCTTAGAATGAGCCCTTTATATTGTGGTAGTGGACTGCCATGTTGCACCACCATGATTCTACAGTAGCCCAGAATGGACAAACCAAACACTGGCTCTAGAGAGGGCCTTTCGCGTCTTTCGCAGGGATGTGTATTCAGTTGGTTGCAATCTGCAGCCTCACCGCTAGATGGCACTAAATCCTACACACTGGTCCTTTAAAAAACAACCAGGGATTTTTATATTTTTGCATTTTTCTCCTGAAATACTAAAGATTTCTACCTCTTCAGAACTATTTAATCTATTTGAACAATTACAGTGGAATAATTTCAGAAGAGAACATCATTCTTTGGTTGAACTGTTCACATGAGGCTTGTGACTGACTCACGAGGAGGCTTTTCTTGGCTGTAAATGGTCAGACCGGTGGTCCGTTGGTTTGTTAACAACCTGTCTGATCACTTGTGTTTAATGACACGTGTTCCCAAATCTCAGCAGATACTTTGGTGAGTACAATGTTGTCATAACCAAAAGAGATGACGGACAAAACTATAAAAATAACACCTAAGATGTAATAAAGCTGACTTATCCTTTACCAGCGGTGCATAGGAGGAGGTACATGCCTTCATGTTTTAGCCCTCCACATCCCCTGATGATCATCAATATCAATAATTGATTGGTCATGATCAATAATGAAGCAGGGTGGCACAAACAGCCGAACTGAGTCTGATTGTGCAGGATGGTTCAGCCCGTCTACAAGACATCTCTTTGTGATGTTGGACTGTGATGCCTCTGAGGAGACTGTCATCCATAATTGATAACTCATAATCAATAATGTAGCAGTTCAATACAAACACTGAATCTGTATTTGTACTGATGCTGCGTATTTGACTGCACAGGCTAGCACAGCCCGTCCATCACTTTGCTGCTGCCTCCTCTGATCTGTCGCCTCCTCTTCATACAGTATGCGTGTGTGTGTGTGTGTGTGTGTGTTGCTTGTGCAAATGATCTCAGATTAGTGTCCGTGTTTAAAAGATGAGATTATTGTTGCTAATTCAAGATGTTGCAGCATTCATTCATTCTCTCTCTAGACTGAGATGCCCTTCTTGCGCAAAGACTGCTTAAAAAATTTAAGTATCTGCACTGCACCAGATTATTCATCGCTACATTTTGTTTCAACAGTCGAGAAATGTAATTTATAACGCTCTGACTCAATTATATAAGCCCAACACATATTTTTTGCATAACAGCCAAAAAGGAATGGAGGCTAGGAGAGAGCTGTTGTGAATTTGAGGGTGTGCATGAAGCAGAGAGATGTGGTTGTTACCTCAGATACGTTGTCCTTGTCAGTGCCGGTGCCTCCCGGCTCCTCCATTATTTGGTTCGTGGGTTTGGTCCAGGTTTTATTTGATGCTAGCAAGTCCAGACACAAGCTGCTGTCAGAGTCAGCCCGGCCAGATGCCTGTGCGCTGTGAGCACACTGACACATACCTGTAGAGACGGGCGGGCTGGTTGCAACAGCAGGGCTTTAGTGGATGTGGAGAAGACGGCTAACTGAGAGGAGTCCTCAACGGGAAAACAGGACGTAGGTGAACACACGTCCAGTCAGAGAGTCTGTGTCGTTATCCGCTGGGCCCGAGAGCGGATTTCATTCATTACCATCAGTGTAAAGGTGTCGGAGGAAGATCTGTTACTGAAGTAAAAGTACCACAATGTAAAGATACTCCAATACAAGTAAAAGTCAAGCGTTTAAAATACTATTATAGTATTATTATAAAAATATCAGTAAAAGTAGTCATTAGGCTGCAACTATATATCATGTTATTGGATTTTCATTAATGATGAGTCAACATGTAAGCAATGTTTGAATGTTGTATTTGGTCGAGCTGGAGCTAAATTGAACTATTTTACATACTGTTGGGTAGTTTAATTTTATAACTATGCATCATGTTTTAAAGCTGATCACGTTTTATATGTAAAGTCTTAATCTGTAAAGTATCAAATAAATGTAATGGAGTACATTTGGAGTACAGTGGTGATGTAGAAGTTTTTAAAGTAGCACAATTATTATTTATTATTACATCATTCGAGTAAAGTGGAAGTACTTCAAAACTGCACTCAAGGACAGTACTTAGGTAAATGTTCTTAGTTACCACTGAAGGTCAGTTTATGATGTAATTATCACCATACATGTGATTCTATTTGAGGCTTTTTTAAAAAGTATCTGATTTTCAAAGATCGATATTCACTCTCTGTGCTTATTTTATTTATTAATTACATTTATTTGAACAATAAACATTAAAGGGACACTCCGTAGATTTTACATGTCAAAGTCAGTTTACTTGTCATGAGGAGTTGTTTAAAGTGAGAAAATAATAAATAAATAATAATAATTAGCTCAGCTTAGGCTACAGATTTATAACAGAAAGCCTGCGTTATGAACTGGCGGTTATTACCCCGCATGTACGGTCAAATGAAAAGATCGAGTGTATTATGGGAAATGTAGGATCCAGTGTGCAAGGGACTTTAAGACAGGATATCTCGCCTCGGCCGTGTTGATTCTTCATTCTTTTTCAAATTTGGCTTTTGCGAGTCCCTTTAATCTAAAACAAAGAGAAGAGCTGCTTTGTACCAGATCACTCGCTGGAAAATACAATAAATACTAAATGCAGCGTACAATGACTTCCATGTTCTCGTTCCAACCCTACAGAATATAAACACTTGTTCCACCCCAGGATCCAACCACTGAAACGGTCTGTTAACAGTGTACAAACCATCGGAGTTTTACAATTACAACATCATGCTGTGTTTCTAAATCCTTGCATAATAAGCGGTCAAAGTAAACATATTATTGGCCTCAAAGGTGAACGTGGATTTGTGCTGAACTAACTGAAATTAGCTAACACCGTACCTGGGGAACACCAATAGATTAGAGCGTTGTTTAGTTTGCAGGAGGCATTTGATGTTTGTGTGTGTGTGTGTGTGTGTGTGTGTGTGTGTGTAGGATCTGTGTCTGTGTGTGAGCGGGGGCGAGTGTTATTTTTGGGGTGCATGCAGAGGAGGAAGGGTGAGCGTGTTGTTTACTCCTTATTCCCTGGATATAGAGTGCATCCCAATCCTGCCAAATCCTGGTCTTCAATTACCAGGAGGAGCAGAAAATTACAACAGTGCTCCCAACTGTCACTTTAGAGCTCGGTTTGACTCTCGGGGAGAGGCAGTCTGATCTAATTACCCAGCCCCTGAAAAGACTCAGCCAATAACACAGATACCGCCCAGGCAGCGAGGAAAGACACACATACACACACAGAAAAACACAAACTCCACTTAGCGTTTCATTTTATGCAGGAAGAGAGGAAAGACCGAAAAAAGAAGAAAAAAAAAAAAACGTTCCGCGCATGGCTCCTGATGCGTGTCGCTCAAAATTCACAGAGAGAGATCGAGAGAGAAAGAAAGAGACATGAAGGTCAGACTTCATTCAAAATGGAGAAATTATTAGGATTCTCCCTCCTCCCTTCACTCTCCCCCTCCTCCTCCTCCTCCTCCTCCTTCTCCTCCTCCTCCTCTCTGTGAATATTGTAGCTCCTTTTGTGAGAGGACATATCCTTGTGCTATGGAGACTGACGTCCTCTTTTGTCAGGGCGAGGAGCGTTCCACTCCGCAGCTCAATAGATGACATCGCATGGCCAGGAGGAGAAAGCTGCTGAGTGGAGGAAGAGTGGGATTTAAATCAGCCTTTTTTTTCTGTCAATACCATCAATACGGGCTTAGCGTTGCCTTCAAAGTTACCCATCTCTCTCCCTCAAACTACTGATCAGGCAGGGCGGTGTGTATGTCGAATGCAGCCAGACGTGCCTGTAAATGCAGATTAAGAAAGCGCTGCTTTTATGGGGCATGTTTTGGCATACACGGGACCCTCTTTGTAGAGCCACTGCAGACATTTTATTTTCAAATTTGGCAGTGCCGGAGCAGGGAGAGACAATCCTGCGTGCCATGTTTCCTCAGCTCAACATGGGCTCTCTATCCAAAATGGAGGTAGCTTCTCCATCTTAATGCAACTTCCCAGCTTCATTACAATATCTGCGAGGTAAAATGTGATCTGTTGCGAATGTCAGTTTAATTAAGGAGTGCGCAGGTTTGTAACCTGCTCGCAGAAATCTCTCCCCTGCATCCGCTCGCTGCTGTGACGCTCCCTCGAAAATGAGATTCTGTCTGGGAATTTGTGGTGGTTGTGTTATGTCCGTAAACAAGGTCATTTGGAATAAAGGTGCACAGGCTGCCTTAGGGGGGGTCCACACACACACAACACACACACACACACACACACACACACACACACTGCCTGGGCTGAACTGTGAGGGAACATGTACGGAGAGGAGAGAAAAAAAACAAAACAAAACAGGCTTTTTTAGAACTCCATGTCCTATTAGCTCCGACGCAGAGCAAATGTAGCGTGTTTGAATCTGCGTGATCTGGTAGAGCGTGGCCTCTCCTCCGGCAGGTTGGGATGAGAGAGGGACTGGCCCCTGATGTTGATGAAGAGCAAACAAGCCTGTGCTTCATGAGCACTGCTGCTGCAGAGGTCCACGGCAGACTCTCGCTGCAGCGGAGACGAGGAGGAGGAGGAGGAGGAGGAGGATGAGGCAAAGACGGGGAGGGAATCCTGCAGAGAAATCCTCATCTGTCTCTCCTCCTCGCTCGTTATTTGCTGTTTATTAATTGTTAGCGTGGGTATCGGACGTGCTAGCTAGGCCAGGGGATGCAGCAGCATCTCTTGATCAGTGATGCCGAGTCTCTCCTCAGACAAAAAAGCTTCGAGACTTCTGCTTCTGATGATGTAGGTGGGCTATAAATAGGCTGTTATTTTTACCCCTGCCATTTTGGCCTCATTTCCACTTTTCCCCTGCGCTTCCTCTGCCACCGCCATGATTTAGTGGTGACGATGGTGATGATGGTAAGTGATGAGTGACTGGCTGGCAAACACAACATCCCAGTAAGTTTTGGCCATAAAGGGGTAAACTAGGACAGAAATAAGACTCCTGTGTTAATCCCCCAGTGCACCATGGCCCTGCTAACTGGCTCTTACATAAGAGCCCAGAGAGCAAGAAAAAGGAGGCAGAGAGAGAGAGAGAGAGAGAGAGAGAGAGAGAGAGAGAGAGAGAGAGAGAGAGAGAGAGAGAGAGAGAGAGAGAGAGAGAGAGAGAGAGAGAGAGAGAGAGAGAGAGAGAGAGTGTGTCTCTACATCTCGAAAAATGAAATCCCAAACTTGCCAGGCTGGGCCCAGGGGAGCTGCAAGTCTTATGTAGAAGGATTTCAAATAAACTTTTGCTCTTAATTATTAAAGACAAAGCGCTCTTCAAGTTTTGCGGTTATGATGAAGTGAAGAGAGGAAAGACATTGTGATTTCATTCTTACTGCTTCAGTATCCCTCTGCTCAATAGCACGATTATTTGTTCTCATTTGCTAAGCAGGGCCGAGCTTTTAAAACTGGTTTTGAAAACTAAAAAAAAAGTGAGCACCACACATGCCACATAAAATTTTAAATTATTTTTATTTTTGTTTTGTTTATAATTTGCAAATCTCCACCTTACCGAGCAGGGTTAGGTGTTATGACAATATGCAGTATCCTGTCAGACTAAATGAATTTGTCTATCATCAGAGATTTAACCTCACATTTTACATCATGACAGTTATCCTTTAATATCTGTGGGTGTGTTAGACCATCGTGTGTACATTTATAAATCAATGAGCAGAACTGGACTTTATGTATGATTTTTGTATCAATGTGATAAATAGATGAATTTAATTTGCTCAATTCACCAAAAACAGACATTCCTGTCTGCTGATTTTATCCATAAACAGTTTAGCAGATTATTTACCAGACAATTAACTATATCATGATATAAAATGATACAGAATTATATGAGGGATTTAATAAATATCGCCCACTTCTGTTATCAAGTATTTTTTGAATCTTAAAAGTATTTTTTTGTTAAAACAAGTTAAACTGTGCAGTGAGATTATTTCAAACTGTTTCTAATACAATGTTAAAGAAAATAAAATTGAAACAAGTTGATTTGAATTAGTTATTATGTTAAGTTGGGCTGCAACTAACTGTTTTCATTATCGGTTAACCTGCCAATTATCTTCTTAATTAATTGATTAATCTTTTAGTCTGAAAAATGTCTATCAAAATAACTAATTAACTAATTCAAGTCCAACTGCCAGAGCCCAAAGTCACGTCTTCAGAGGTTTGCTCAGTCCGGCTCAAAGTTATTACATTTTTTTATGATATAAAACAAAGAATCACTGGAGAAGCTGGGAACAGTGTTTGAAGTTTTTGTTGAATAAATAACTTAAATGATTAATCGGTTATCAAAACAGTTGCTGATTAATATACCGTATCTCAACTAATTGATTGATCGACTAATTGTTACAAATGTCTTCTATTAGTTGTTCAGATCTGGGTGCTCACAGATCATTTTCATTGTCAACTATAAATGAATGGACCAGTAAAGCAGTAAACTAATTGACAGTAACCAGCTATGACAAGGGAAACCCAAGGTCACGACAAATGCTTAAACCTATACTGGGAACTCTCCCATAGGCTGCTATTCTTGTTAATGGTCGCATGATGCTATCATGTTTTATATCAATCAGTGTGTGTGTGGGGTGGGGGGGTTGTCTCACAAGTGTAGGTTGCTAGATTTAGTCCCTGTAGTTACATTGGGCGTCCAGTCTCTCTCAGACAGCCCCGGGGGTTTGGCACGGCCGGGTGCCAGCCCGTCTCAGCTCTGGCCAACTTGTCGTGTGTGTAGCAGGAAGTACGTCACGCTGAGTGAACCTGTTGGATGCGGCTGGCTCACACTCGGCGACTCTTCATTACAGGATTGTGCGACCAGAGGTTGAACCCTGTTTTATCTGCATATGGGACGAACATAAAACCAGTGCTACGTCCCAGTTCCATATATATTGTATGTAGCATGTGCAATATACTACTTGTCATCATATACTGTTTTTGCAGTTAGTACACAAGAAATAAATGTAGTTCACCATTATACAAACAGGAAGTGATGCAATAAATGTCAACGTATTACAAATTTTGACTTTTAAATGACACTGTGCAAAGCAAAAGGTTTTTCAAAACATTTTGTACTTTTTTTTGTTTTCCAAAATAATATAATCTCTTGCAGCTGTGAGCAGCTTCTGAAATTCCTTTGTTCTCTGTGATGCACTGCTATTGTGGGACAACAGCTTGCAATTATATTGATATTGATATTTCATTTAATATTAATATTAAATATCAATATTGATATTTGAAGTGTGGACATACTGCATACTCAAGCTTAGGTTGTAAATAGCTATAAAAACGAGAAAGCTGATGCTAATATCACAGAAAACGCAGACAACAAAAAACAAAATGGTACCACTTTCTAATACGTCACCACATATAAAATGTTTATATCTAATGGCTGAACTTTTGGCTTGCCTGGTTGTGAAAAATCTTGTTGGCAGGTGTTTATCCTTTCTGTTTGCTAATAATGTAGTTATAAATGCTGGTAATTCATAATGACTTTGTAGTAAGCCATTCAGAAGTCTGTAGTTATGTTAATAAGTCATTAATAAAGGGTATTTAGTCCATCATGTCTGCAGTTGCAAATGTTATCAAGCTGTTAATAAATGGATCCAAGTAAATGGTCAAACAATCCAACCAGTCACAACCTGGCAACCCAAAGGTTGCTCTTATTAATAACTTGTGACTGATTAATAAAGTATCAGTAAATGATTTATAAAACATTAACAGTTAGCTACAACTCTGTATAAATTATTAGAAAGTGGTACCTAAAATGTTTCATTTGGTTAACCAATAGCCAACTAATTGCTGCAAAAATGGGCTAAATTGGGCAGCAGTGCTGAACTGAGAGAAGATGGTGTTTCTTCGTAGCTTAGTTGACCAGCAGAGAATATAAAAGTGAGATTTTATAACATAAGAGGGTGGAAATGTTGAAGAAAAGCATTCTGAGTTAGTTGCAGGAGGTGCAGTCTTGGTTTTATTCAAGACTCTCAAAACAGGGAATGCAAATTTAAGGAGCAGAAACACCAAAGCTGCTGGTCGATCATTTCATTTGCTTCCACCAATATGATGATTTTCTCAGATCTGGCAAGTGTTGAGTTGATCTTGATACACCTATTGATGACATTTTTTATTAAAACCTGTTGTTTTCTGAGGACTGGTTTCAGTCAGGCACTGCTAAATCATGATTTGTCATCATCCTGCTTTAATGTGTACATCGTACTCAGTGGTGAAGGTCAAATGAGATGGACTGGGCTGCTCGTGGCTGCCTCGTCCGGCTCTGTGATGAATCCTTTATATCCCATCCCCCTTTGTGTCTAGGATCACCACAACTGCAGCCTGCATGATGGACCTGCGCCGCTACCCTCTAGATGAGCAAAACTGCACCCTAGAGATCGAAAGCTGTAAGTACCGTTGTCCCTGACAACCAGCTCTCACTCCCACACGTAGACGTAGATTTAAACAGATCCCACGTACGCATGCAGCTCTGAAATCTGGAGCTGCAGGTTTGAAAACAGTCTGCCGGCCCGGTGGCAGCAAAGGTAGAGGGAAGGTTGATAAGACAGCAAGTAAAAATGCTGAGAAAGGCTGATGAGATATCGGGAGATACACATCAAGAAGAGGAACATCACTAATGGCTCACTGACTGATAACATCCACCCTAATTAATTCAACTCCAGTGGCTTCCAAAGCGTGGAGGAGCTTGATTAGGTCCAGTGTTTCAGGGTTGTGCTGATTGTGGATGTTATGTGCGGCATTCTCCGGAAACTGCCTCCATGTTTGTACAGTACAAAGAGCTCATTTCACATGAAGTTTGTAATTGTACGTGATCCGGCGTTCTCGAGCCGAGGGAGGGAGGGAGCGCGGAGGAACATGAGAGAGAAAGACGAGGTCCTCTGCGTGCTTTATCTGGGTCCCCGGAGAAAAGGATTATGGGGCTGGGATGTGGTGTAGGGCTCAGTCTTTCCGGGTTTGATCACACTATTGCCAGCAGCGTTAAGCAGCACAAAAACAGTGCGGGTCAGAACCGCCTCCCTCCGCTCCTCTCCCATTATGCTCGCCATCTCTCCCCTCATCACTCCCTCTTTCCGTTTCTCATCTCCTTTCTTTGCACAGTCTCATCCTCTTCTTTTTTTTTTCTCCCAGCCTTTTTATCTCTCTCTCCATCACTCATACTCTCATTTTTTTTTCTCCTCCTCCTCCTCCTCTCTCAGGCAGCAGAACACAAAATGCACACACACACACACACAGTCTCACACACACAGCTCCAGTTTTGATCACCAGGCAGTATCTGCTCTCATATGGATTAACTGGCAACGGTTTTAACGTTGGAATCGCTTCATGCCAGAGCATGCTATTTTATTCAGACTAATGAGCCCAGAGAACTCTCACTTCCCTTGATAAACTTGATGCATTTTTAACAGACACAAGTCTTAAAACCCCAGATCCCCCGATACATCAGCAGCTCACTACTGTGGCTCAGGACACTGGTCACATGCTGGGCTGCACCGAGTAATAACTGATTTCTACCCGTTCACTACTGAAGACCTACTGCATACATACACATGCAAATACACACCCACATATGTATGCATATATAAGAACACCCGTTTCTTTCTCTCTCATTCCCTCTCACTCTTTTGGGACTCACATGACAGCCCCCGGACGAGTACGGTGATGTAATACGCTGACAGACCTCTATCCCAAAATGCACAGAGACACTGGCCATGAACTAACGGCTCTACAAACTGGCTGAGCAGTAAAGCGCAGGCGAGAAAATGCTCTCTTGCATTGTTCTCGGTGCTGAAACCTCCCTTCTCCAAACTCCCCAACGCCCTCCTGAATGCGGCCCTTCATGGCTGATCAGAACTGAACCGAGCTGCACATCAAAACAGCAGCGTGGTGGACTGGCTCGGCCCTAATTGGGGTGACGTGGGGTTGCAAAAGCCTGGGATGGTGATAATGCAGACGATAGCTGTTGTGCAGTGAGAGCTTATTGTATCTGCTGGTGTACAATTTCAGCATTAACTATTTTAAAGCCGCAGCAGGGGTTTGATGCGTTTTTCGTTTCTGTGCTTTGTTTCGTCCTGTAAATGCAACATTTATAGGATAAGACTGGCAATACTCTTCTTATTTTCAACAAATCCCACGAAAAGTATTGCCTGATAAAGCTTATGTGCCATAGAGCTCAACCGTTGTGCAAAAAAACCTACTAGAAACACTTCAGTGAGCCACACTCTTCCACTGGGTGACAATTTTTCCTTCATTACAATGAACATGGGAACTGTAGTCGATTTTGAGTAAATCCTGCATACAAAATCCTTATAATTATTGGATTAAAAAAATTAAACTATATATTTCTGAGCCGTTTTTTGAAGATTTTTGTCTTCAGCATGAATAGATGGGCTTGGGGCTGAGTGCCACAGACATAGTATGTAAGTCTAGCGTGTATAATATATAAGAAAGTATTGAGAGATGGACTAAGACATTGTTGGTTTTGTTATTTTCATGGGATTTGTTGACAATATATAATATTTAAGAATACTGCCAACCGTAACCTTCAAGATGAAGTCTCACTGTCTTATCCAGACACTTGAATAAAACAGAGCCATCATTAATATTATTATAACACCTGTCCTTTTCTCTACTATGACAATTCAAAATGTCTGCTGGGAAAAAGGCCTGCGGGTGAAGTTAGCTGCACGTCCAACCAATAACAACCCAACACCAGCACCACGACCAGCTCCAACTTAAATGTCACCACCACAGGAACAAAGAATTATGTGTTAATTTTTAAAAAAAATCAGAGCCTTGCAGTTTAATTATTCATCACATCTGAATAGGTCACTGCCTCTATTTTGAGTATGAGGCAGACAAAGTAGAAGTTGGAGCAGGGAGATGGCTGCTCTCTGTTTGCCTTCGACGCTGCTCATGTCAGACACAGACAGTCAGTCTGCAACGCTGGAGTCCCCTGACTGCAACAGTTTCCATCCATGTGCACCGAACAGATGCATCCAGCTCCAAATCTCTGCTGCCTGCTTTCGCTCTTATGTAGCGTTAAAGGTTCTGCACAGCCACACAGGTGCTTTCAATTACTCTGGCTGATTAGACCTCTAGTCAGGTGTAAGTTGGGTGGAGCTATGCAGGGAATTACATGAATTTGTTTCTTTTTTTCTGGCTACATCTCTACAATGAACACCCACAGTGGATCCCCATATATGAAACATAATGTAGAAAGTGGTTTTCTGCTCAAAAAAGCCACAGAGCAGCGTCAAAGCTTCTTACTTTTAAGTGACTTGCGATACATAATTTTTTAATTTTAATGCTTTTTTAAAGGTCCATCCTTTTCATTACTGCCAACCATAAAAATATAATTCAAATCTACGTCCTACCTCACAAAACAAAGTTCTGATACACAAATCTTTGAATTTTCAATTCAGACTTTTTTTTCTAATCTTTGATTTTTGGTGAAATATTGGATCATTTGAACATTTAGAGGGAAAAATCACTATTTGGTGGAGCTGTTAACAACTCATAGACATCTGAAATGTGACCCCGACTACACACTGCTTTTTGTAAGACGTCAAAAGCCAAAAAGGTTGGAAACCACTGGTTTCATCTTTAACAATGTGTTGTATTTTAAAAGTTTGTTATATTATCCATTGTGTCAAATCTTCATCTGAAAAGTAACTAAAGCTGTCAAATAAATGTAGTGGAGCAGAAAGTACAATATTTCCCTCTGAAATGTAGTGGAGAGGAAATATAAAGTAGCATCACATGGAAATACTCAAGTAAAGTACAAGTAACTCAAAATTGTACTGAAGTACAGTACTTAAATGTATTTATTTATTTAATGTATTTAGTCTATTTCCATCACTGGAAAACAAACCTGCTTAAGATGGTAATCCATTACAGTGAACTTGTGGCCACATGGAGGAGAACAGAGGCTTTTTTGAAAACTTATTGGTGTGTTTACAGACGCTCCAGCATGCAGGATTTGAGAGTTGAACAACAATATATTCACAAACTAAGTTTATGGGAAATAAAAGAAAGAAAACACACAATATGCAAACATGAATGCTGAAGTAGCTTTTTGCACTGAAATATTCCTGACAAGTTATGTTTCCAGAGCTTCTAGCAAGCACTTTGAATGCACCACAAAGAAAGAATATTTAAAAATGAGCTGCATGATTATGCATTTATAATGTGACTCTGACAAAAAAATGAAGAAGACTATTTGTTCACTAAATGGGAGGCATTACAAATCTGAATCTGGTTTCAAGTCACTGTAAGTTAAACATAGCATCCTGAAATAAAAGGAAACCTGGCAGTTGAGAAATCAATCTAAAAATGTGTGTATCCTTTGGAAAAATGGCCACCATTTGTAGGCTTTAACATGCAAACACACTGACGTGGACATGTTTCTCTAAGTGTTCAGGCTTTTGGTTTCTCCTCTGCAGATGGCTACACCACAGATGATATCGAGTTTTACTGGCGAGGCGGAGACGGCGCAGTGTCCGGGGTCGACAGAATAGAGCTGCCACAGTTCTCTATTGTCGACTATAAACTCATCTCCAAGAACGTGGTCTTCTCCACAGGTACAGAAACCAACGCTAACTTTGTCTTCCTCCTTTGATTTTGTAGTTTTTTTGTTGTAAAGATGAACAACAGGATATTAGGATATGGGGCGTTAACTCTAAATAAAAAACTTTCCCTAGATCCTAGATTTTATTTTTAACATTAAAATTCACCAAAAAACAGATATATCAGGCTCTCTTGTGTCAAGGAAAATATAGCTTTTAGTGGGCGTCATTGAGGAAAATCTATTTCTATCCCACTTCCTCTCTCCCTCTGCCTCCTTCAGGTTCCTACCCCCGCCTGTCCCTCAGCTTCAAACTGAAGAGGAACATTGGTTACTTCATCCTGCAGACATACATGCCTTCCATCCTGATTACCATCCTCTCCTGGGTCTCCTTCTGGATCAACTATGACGCCTCCGCTGCCAGAGTGGCCCTGGGTAGGACCGCCTCGCCACTGCTGAACAATGACCCTGGGAAATAACCCAAAGCTAAATGACAACAGACCATAAAATAGCCATTAAGCAAACATCGAGCCTTTTACATTAGGACGCCTCTAAAGCTATATGTTGTCTGTCATGAGCCTGATCTCTGTTTTGACTCAGTTTTCCCAGCATTTACTTTTTTTCTCATTAGCTCTAAGCATGTGAGTGATAGCAGCTTGTGATAGGCTGCCTGGCTAAATGTCTGTTGTTCAGAGATGACTATATGCATGACTCATGCAGAGAGAGAAGCGCTGCAGCTCGACCTTGAAGCGTGCTGTCTTCCTCTCTGCCTGTCTGTCTGTCAGAGGTTGGCCGGAGATCCCAGCTTATCAGAGTCGGATCACGGCTAAATTACAGCCTATTACAGTGAACGAAAGGTGGCCACATTTGCTTAAATGCACCTCTTGAAGTAATGTTTTTACATCAATGTCAAAGTAACACTGATACTAAACTGAGATGCCACAAAGCTCCCTTTAGTGTCAAACTTGGTTATGACAGGTCAGAGCAGCAGAGGGAATGGCTGTGAGCTTTATGTGTGTCGTTCTTGTCACACACCATTTGTTTTCTGAAGTGGGACACATGTGGGTTGGAGCGCCAGACGGTGCGTTTCGGAGGGTAACGTGATTTAAAGATCTGCCTGCTCTCAGCGTCCTGCAAACATGCAGCGAGCGAGTGCAGCCAATGAGAGACGAGGCTCCATGCTACAGTGACACTGCTGGCTGCTGGGTTATTTATAATACGTGTGAATCTGACCAAATGCAGATTGTGCATGCAGATGACTAATGTATCAAACACAATGCGTGTATGTCAAAAAAACAGGTGAATCGTGCTGTGACTAATAGCAGATGTTTACAGTGGCAACGCTGTGCTTTTTATATAGCTTACAGTTTGTTCCTTGTCCATTTGGATAAATAATTAGATATAAACCTTACTCATATGAAACACACACACACACAGTTTCAGTCTCCGGAGGTTTCGAGGGATCTTTTTATCTATATGGGTTCACATTATGTCAGGCCTGTCTGCTTGCTATAAATAAATACCATATAATGTACTCGATAAACTGGAATGCTTATGTCC
This sequence comes from Scomberomorus guttatus, assembly GCA_038419695.1. Classification (NCBI taxonomy): domain Eukaryota; kingdom Metazoa; phylum Chordata; class Actinopteri; order Scombriformes; family Scombridae; genus Scomberomorus; species Scomberomorus guttatus. The sequence goes on along the minus strand of CM076452.1, from coordinate 19,095,361 downwards.
CCAAGGACGTACTCATCCTTTAAAGATGAGCACCTGATCTCTGTTGTTTTGATGTCGGGCGAATTTCAGTGAAACAAGACTAAGAGTATATAGCCATGCAAACAGCTCTGCGAGGTTGTACCATGGATGTATTATAGGAACTAGAGGCTGGACACAAAGATGGTGCCTATTCACTCAAATGAAAACTGCTCACCTGGCACATAAGCCAAAAAAGTTTTCTAGCTTCTGGGTTTGCTTTGGCGTTGAGCTGCTCACTGAATATGTGCAGTAGTGTTTTTTTTCTGCTGGCCCCACCTGTGTGTTCCTGTTCAGCCCATATAGACTTTATATTGTGGTGATGTTGTTCACTTGTCTAGGCTTTTGGGAAAGTTTTACAAATATAAAGCTTCATGGTTTTGCAAGTGGCCACTATGTAAAATTGGCAGCAAGGCTGAGTGGCGGCGCCATATCCAGCTCTCCTAATACATCCATGGGTTGTACTTAGCTTAATGCTAACATCGGCATGCACTCACAATGACAATGTTAACATGCTGGTTTAAACTGGTATGATATTGATCGTTTTCACCATCCTAGCTATGCATGCTAACATGCTAACGTGCTAATTAGCACCAAACACAAAGACCAGGTGAGGCTAACGGGAATGTCATTAGTTTTTTTTTTTTAGGTATTTCAGTATTGGAAAAATAAAAATTTGACCTGATGACGGCACTAGAAGTCAGGGGATCACCAGAGTTGCTACAATTCAAACCAAGGAGGACATGAATGTCGGTAACAACAGTCCATCCAATAGTTGTTGAGACCTTTCATTCAAAACCTCATGGTGGCGGTAGAAAAAAAGGGAATCAACAAAGTCAGTAGGATTCATCCTCTGAGGATCATGAATGTCTTCCCAAATTTTCATGACAATTGATCCATATAACAGTTGGTGAGATATTTAAGTTTGGACTAAATTTGTGGACTGAACAACCAACATTGCCATCTTGGGATCTCGTATAAGCTTTAGTCAAGCTTATTTTTTAAATGTACAGATGATGGTAAAAATGTCTTACAGCGTTTAAAGACTTCACTTTCTCTCTAAACGTGTGACTCCACTGATCTCCAGGGATCACTACGGTGCTGACCATGACCACCATCAACACCCACTTGCGAGAGACGCTCCCTAAGATCCCCTACGTGAAGGCTATTGACATGTACCTGATGGGCTGCTTTGTGTTTGTCTTCCTGGCCCTGCTGGAGTACGCCTTCGTCAACTACATCTTCTTCGGCCAGGGCCCTCAGCGGCAGAAGAAGGCGGCTGAGAAAGCAGCCACGGCCAATAACGAGAAGCTGAGACCCGACCCCAACAAGGTACACGTGCGGGCGAACTTCCTGCTGAAAGTATTTGTTCTGTTAGTTAATGTGTGTGTTTGTTTCTGTGGGAGCAAGTGACTTTTTCTCCTCTCAAGGTCAATGTGATGCTGTGATCAATGCTTGATGTCCTTTACCAGCACTCTTTACTCCTAGCTCTAGCTCTCCGTTTCTCACTGGTTTAGCCTTGTGTATCAACAACAGCTGAATGAATGATTACTCAGACTAGGATCTGAAACAGTGAATGCAGAAGCAATGACTGGCTTATACTTTATCTCCATATTTCTGTGTCTCTCAAAGGGCAAGGCGCCTTGGAGAAATCACTGGCTGTGGTGCCAAAGCCTTCCCTTTAAACTTTATTCAGCTGCTAAAGTTAGCAGGAACAACAGCAACATAAAAAAATAAAACACCCTTTCCTTCTGAGTGTGGCAAGCTACGATTTCCCCGAAGTAACAGTGCTGATTTTGTATGCTTGCAGTGGCTGGTGGGAAATGTAGTTCAGAGAGATGATGCTCTGTATGCCAGAATGAAACAGAGGGAAATTGACGCATATGACTCGATGTGGGATCCCATCTTTGTGGACGATGCCGCATTAGGACTAGGCGAGCAAAGAAATAAGGTACTGGAGGTTTTGAAAGTCAAAACTAACAATGTCATCAATCTGAATCAATCCAGATCAGAGGAAAATGCTGTAGTTTTTGTGCATTTCTTTGATTTCTATAGATTTTTTAAGGCAACTTTGATCATCACTCCCACCATTGTGTTTTTTCCCTCTCTTGGTTTGCTCTTCATGCATTTTCCTGACAAACATGGCTTAGCAGTTTGATTTCTGCAGGCATTAACTATCTAAATTGATGGGAAATGAGAAATATGGCAAAAGAGAAGAAAACATCAGTGGCTTCTCTTAAGATAATATGGTTTAGATACAAATACTGTACAACCTCAAAGGCAATTGATAAATCTCTTAAGACTAAGTGAAGCAATTTTTAAAAAAATGGATCGTCAGATAAGAGAAAGAGATCATTTGCAGTTTGATGAATAGTGCCAATTAAGTGGCTCCGCTTCAAAGTGAGTTACACAAAATCAACAAAAGCTCCATTTACAACGGGACAGGATTGGATTATAGGGACATTTTTTCCTCAGAAGTCAGGCTATGGATGAAGAAATGTTGATCCGAATTCACTTCCCACAACGTCTTTCCTGACCTGCCCCCCGAACCTTTTAGCCTCTCCTCCATCTTTGCAAAGTCCTTACTATTTCTCTCAACCTTCTTCTGTCACATTTTTTTCCTTTGCTTTCTCTTTATTTATTCAGTTTGTCTTGTGAATCGACAGAATTTTAACCACACTCTGGTTGAAATTCTGAGATGACAATGAAGATTTCTCCATGAGAATTAGTTTGTGGAGTGCGTTGTGCTCTTCCAGGAATGTTATTTCATAGTCTTGTGGTTGTATTATCACTCAGATATTGATTGACAGATGATCAATAATTTAAGTAGTGCTTTTAAAGTGCTTAAAATTTCACTGTAAGTAACACAATTTTGACTCATTTGCATTACCCATTCTAGCACCTCATCAGTATTTTTCACACAGTGAATTACTTACTGATCATTGTAGTTGCACTTGTTTTCAGTAATAATTTTTGCCAAACATGCTTTGAAGCTAAAAACTTCCCTTTGGCAGTCACTTCTCATGGCTCCACCTGTTTTTGCACCCTCACACAGATGACTCCTGACGACAACATCCTGTTCAGCACCCTGGAGATGAAGAATGAGATGGGGGGTGCCGGGGATCTGTCCCGGGGCCTGGGAGCACCCGGAGACCCCCGCAACACCATGCTGGCCTATGATAGCTCGACGCTGCAGTACCGCAGGGCAGCCATGGCCCGCCAGAACTATGGCCACAGCGCCTTGGAGCGCCACGCCCAGAAGAAGTCGCGCCTACGGAGACGGGCCTCCCAGCTCAAGGTGAACATCCCAGACCTGTCCGACGTGAACTCTATCGACAAGTGGTCCAGGATGATCTTCCCCACCGTCTTCTCCTTCTTCAACGTGGTCTACTGGCTATACTACGTCCATTAAACCTGGCGGCGTCCGGTGGCCATCTTGTGGCGGGAATGCAAAGAAGGGGGGGGGGGGGGGGTGGGGGAGGGAGGGAGGGAGGGGGAGTTAGGGGGATGAGAGAGTTCGAGAAAGAGAGATGAGAGGTGATGTGAGAGAGAGAGAGAATGAGAGATGAACAGTGCACCAACTTTTTTAGCTGGTTCATTTTAGAAAAATGTGAGGAGAATGCAAAGACTCTTGGATGGACTGCAGCAGCACCCAACACTTCAGTCAGCAGTGACTCTTTTAGGATTTGGGAAACACCTTAAAACGACTGACAAACACTCTAAAAAGAAGAGCGAGTTTTAAAAAGACAGAAATGGTGCCTGTTCCAGAATTTCAATATATCACTAATATTTGTCATTCGTAGCTTACTCTCTGTGGATCAAATATTTATGCTTGTGTTTGCATATACTTTAAGGATTTGTTTTGTTTAGTATCTATTTACTTCGTAGCCGAGCTGTCTGCATCCAGGAAAGCTTTATAAATGATTTTAAAGGAGTCATCCTTGATAGTCTATTTTCCTATAATTACTGTATATCAAAAACATCCTTTAAAAGCATGCTTATGTTTGATTTCATTTGCATCTCAGTCATGACGACGATGGAGCGCAAAGCATTTTAGTTTTACTAGTTGAGGTTATTCTGTTTAGCGAGAGCAGTTACCATTTTGCAGCTTTGGCTTAGCATGGCACACCTGGGCGGCTTGGAGTGAGCTTCGCTGGATGACAACAGGTGGACAGCAGGGGTCGCTCTTTTCTCTGGACATCCCCGTGGGGCTTTAACGGTGCCGATGCTGGACAGAGAAGGCTTCCTCGTTTGTTGAAGGTCCCATATTATCCGGTGAAAGAGCGGGACTGTTGGACACTGACGCTTTGGCCAAGTTTATGTTTTGCTTTCGCTGTGCTGACAGAATCAAGTCCATTTCACCGTGTGTTTTTGTTTTTTTGTTTTTTCAAAGAGAACATTTGACTCCTCTGTACTTTCTGCCATCGTGTGAGGAGCTTCAGAGGCGGAGAATGGCTTTAACATGACTTAAGCTGGTGTAAGAACTTTGCTGATAGATGAGCTGAGTTTAAGCCCTTTCATCGCAACCAGAGTTGCTGCATAAATATGGCAATCCACAATCATCATTATCAGTAGAATTGAATGATAGAAGTATGATGCGTTCCATTGTGATTAGGTTTCTGTTTTGAAAACTGTAGATAAACATAAATCATGTTTAAAGAAAAAGAGATGATTCATTTTTATAAATCAATACTCACATTATGTGTAAATATTATGGATTTATTCTATTTAAATGGGTCTCTGTTGTTGTTTTTGCAGTTGAATTACAGATCAAATGTTCCATTCAGTCAAAAAAGAAAAGAGCAATTTAACTGAGGAAAAAGAAAAACACAATTCACAACTTTGCTGACTCTGTACTTTTGGGACTTTTCTCTCTTTTCTTTCTTTTTAATGGACTCTTAAAGCATCTACTTGCTGAAACTAAAGCACTTCCAGACACCAGTGACTTTTGGGTCAATGTTTTGTTCTCCAGAAACGACTTAACAAGGACCCCACTATCCAGGCATTGAAGTCAGGCATATTTTGTACAAAGTTTCTGTAAATTCCAATTGTAATATTTCATAATGACTGTAAATATCTTGTGTAATGATTGTCAGCAATTATGAAGATGTATCTAAATTCAATTAAAACTCAATTCAGTCTATCACTTCAATAACAGAGTATGCGGGTGGCAGTTTTATGTGTCCTGTGAATGTGAGGCTGCTCATGATTGTGCTGACTGTCGGCCTCATGGCTGATTGAGTGTCTGAATGAGTGAGTGAACAACTCAAGCCGACACAGGGAGCGAGTAGACGAGCGAGAGCAGCAAATGTAGGGGTGAATAGAGAGATGTCAGGGCTGCAGCTGGGGACTACTGGCTGCATAATGGATGGAGAGGCAGAGGCAGAGGAGTCGGAGCGAGGGCCACGGTGGTCTGGGCTGAGATGGGCTCGGCTGGGGTCTGAGCAGGGCTGAGCGCCAGCCCCAGCCTCAGGGGACATTAACGCAGAGAGCCATAGATATGGAGGCACTCTGTGGACTCAACTGTGGCCCGCTGGCTCCAGAGGCCAGAGCTACAAGAAAAAGACAGGAAAAGAAAGAAAATAAAGGGCAAGAAAGAGAGCGATCCATCCATTCATCCATCCATCCATGCCTCGACCTCTCCCTGCATCCTCCCCTCACTCAGCAAACCGACTGCACTCTGCGCTGCACTCGCTTCCTGACCTGACCACTGTTACAGCCCTTAAATGGATGCTATTGAATATTTAATGCTGCAAAACACTGAATATTTAATATTTTAAAAGGGATTTTGTTCTAACACTGACTAATGTGCAGCTAATGTTTGATATTGAACTTAAAGGAGCAGAAGAACACAATGAGATACCAACGAATGTTTTAACCAAGGAAATCTCTGAAGAACATAACGGGTTAGAAATAAAGAAATAACAGTTTTGAGTTAGTTAAATGGCTCAGTCCAGCTTCAGACACACAGAAACCTTTAAATAAAGTGAACTTTACTTATTTTTTCATTTTCATTTTCCATGAAAAAGGAGGTCAGATTAACATGTAATACAGAGAAACTGCTCATGTTGGAGCATTTTATAGCTGGAGTTTGTTTTTGAGGTAACAGAAGAGACTCGACCACGCTCTGAATAGGACTGCACGTGGTCTGTGTGTGTGTGTGTGTGTGTTAGTGTGTGATGCTTCTGGGAGTAAAAAAGTCAGAGCAAAACTACCTAAAAAGGCAAAGTGGTGTAAAAACTGATGTAACTCGACATGTAACCTTGTTCCAGGTTCCTCCATGCATCGGTAAAAATCAGCTCTACAATACTCAGAATAACAGATGTATTATCTCACTACAGTAGACAGATGGTTTGTGCTAAATTGGCCCTCTCTCTCTCTCTTTTCCTCTTTTCAAAAAGGGCATTAGTGTTGACATGTAAGAGAGGGGGGGGGGGCAGATGCTTTCTACTTTGTAGTGTTTCCATGTCACTGGAGTAATTAGGGATGCACAGCCCTATGCTCTGTAGAATCATGTGTGTGTGTGTGTGTGTGTATTCTGTTGTTTGAGTGTGTTTTCTTTCTGTGTGTATGTGCAAAGTGTGGACTCACAGCTGCGCCACTGTGCAGTCGGCGTGCCAGCCGAGCCAAACCCCGCCAGAACTGACTGGGATGGGTGAGAGGGTGAGTCTGGGACACACGCGTCACACCACTCCCCTGCTACACGTATGTGATGGAAAAACACGCTGCGCTGCCCAGGAGAGAGACAAACCCACCTGCGTCAACTGTTCAAGGACAGGAAACGGGAAATCATTTACATTTGACTGATAATAAATCACCTGCAAGGTCGAGCATGGCATCCTAAAAAAAAAAAATTGCATAAATTAATCTTTATTTTAAAGCAGTTTTCCAATAATATCTCCAAATGTTGTACATCAAATCATAACCAGGTGCATGTAGATTCAGCAGCAGGACCATAAATGTGTTCTAAATTTAAATCTGGGCACAATAAATGACTGACACTTTGCAAATCAGGCCTGTTTAAACAGGTTCGGCAGCCTGCTCTGGAAAAGACAACATATGTCAACATGAGGAAGTGGAAGGAATCCTACATGCATGCCATCTGTGCAAAAAAGCTGCTTTGTTGTAGTCCGTCATATGTACACACACACACATAAACACATATAAACACATTCCTTCACCCCGTCCTGTTTAATCGACATGATTCAACTTGTATCACTCAACGTGTAAAACGAAAAAACACTCACGCCCAGCCCACAGTTCAGTCTTCTGTAGCTGACCTCTGACCTGTCTGAATTTTCTTGCAGGTGTCAATAAAGTATCACAATTATTATCTCAGTCAGATGATCTCAGTATCTTTAAATGATGTGTTTTCTCCCTCTGAATTTGTATGGAGTAAGTTCCTTCTGCTGTGTTCATTCACACTGTGCAGACTCCTCATATATGTTTGCCCCGAGCAGTAGTTGCGCTCTGCTCGGTGTTGTGTTGTCAGTTCAAATCTCCTTATGACCCACTGCACCAATTTTCTGCTCTGCAAGTGTTTAGATTGTCAGCTCATTTGGCGGCTTTGTCTACTGTATTAGTGTTTTATTAAATTTTACTTTTTCGATGTTTAATTTACAAGAATAACAACAATGTGTAAACTATTAATGACAGGTTGACTCACTGGCTCATTATAATGCAGTGTGAAGGACTATGTCAGAGAGTTGGAAAAAAAACATGCTAATGGCTCAGTGATTCTGCTGAAATGAGATTATTGACAGCAAAATTAAAATCAGCTGAGTCAACGGAGCACTTACAGCTGAATTCTCTACTGTAATTAGCTGCCTCACTGTGAGACTAAACTGACTGACTCCAGTACCAGGAATGCAAACACACCTGTCACCTGCAAGGGGCGGACTCAGAGGAGGGTTAGGTGTCACTTGTTTTATTCTGGCTTTGTAGATCACACACACATACAGACTGAAGGAGGGAATGGGCCTGAGAATAGTGTCTTTAACTCATTGGAGCAGTGAGTTTTGAGAGGTTGGGAAGGAAAGGTTGGTGAGAAGAGGAAAAAAAGGAAACAAACGTAGCAGCCATGACGTGGAGGAGCCCTCTGGCTCTGGTCAGGGATGCTCTGAGAGGTCAGAGGGCGCGGGAGAGGGACCTCCGCTACTTGGTGTCCAACCTGCCTTATGAAGGCCTGGAGAAAGGGAAGCAACCCAACCGCCACTTCCACAGCAACGCCATCAAGACCACCAAATACACCCTCCTCTTCTTCATCCCCATGAACCTCTTTGAGCAGTTTCACCGCCTGGCAAACATCTACTTTGTGGGGCTGGCTATTCTGAACTTTGTCCCTGTGGTGAGTGCCTTCCAGCCCGAGGTAGCTCTGATCCCCATCTGTGTCATCCTGTCTCTGACTGCGCTGAAAGACGCCTGGGAGGACTTCAGGAGGTACCAGTCGGACAGGAAGCTCAACAACACGCCGTGCTTCATCTACAGCAGGTAACTGAGTCACAGGCGACCACGTACTGAATATAGAGTGTTGTGCTTTTTTCACGCATGGTGTGGCAAGAGGAAACACTCCACATCTGTGTTTGTGTTTCTTATCATCCAGCATGTTGATGTCTGTGCGAGTGTGTAGATTTATGCGATTGTGTGCTACACTGTGTGTGTGTGTGTGTGTGTGTGTGTGTTTTACCTCCTCTGCGTTTCAGCACCCCGTGGGAATTTTTGACTTAGAAATAGAAAATGTGTGGGAGATTATTCCTCTTTTGAAGAGCTTCACAACAATATCTCTCACCATCGCATTGTGCACATTTGATGAAATCCTCATCTGGGTGTTGCGTCAGCAAAGACAGTAAAGGTTAGCGGTTATCTATTTTTGAACTACTGGTGAAAAATGAATAATTCACAAAGGAGGATAAACCCTGTCATTTTCAACCCTTTCACTGCTGTGATTTTGGAGTACAGTGGGAGGAGGGGGAGGGGATGTGGATTTCCTCTGGATATAATGTGAGACTGGAGGGTTTCACAAGACACCCTTGATGATGAATCCTCACAGATTCACCCTCTATAAGGGTTTATCATTAACCAGCAGCTGCTTGCTTCCATATTTCCCAAGAAGAGTCAGCAGGGATGCTGGGAGGTGAAGCCTCAGCCTGCATCGTGTGTGTTGATGTGTGTGTGTGTCCAGGTGGCCCGAGGGGAAGACTCCAGACGTTGCATTTCGGACACTTCGGAGAACACGCCAGTCCCTCTGGGCCTGTTGGCGGATACCAGTCGTCTCTGCCTCACGCAATCAGATAAGCAGCAGTTGAGTCGAGCTTTTGTGGGTCTCTCATGGTGGAGATGCTAAAGCTTCATTTCGGGCTTGTAAAGATTAGAATTAGTCGGTGCGATCGATTTGGCTGGGATTTCTTTTGAAGTTTACAAATGTTTTTCCAGAAGAAGCCCAAGAATACATTTTAGGATTCCACACATTGCATCTGTCTCCATAAGTAGGTGAAGTTTCAACACACATGATGAAAGAGTGCTCTTACATCTGTCACACAGTGTACGTTAAGGCCCACGTGGAATGCAGTCTGATGAGGGATTTAGCTTTAATTCATCACCTTCTCGGATGCACGTCGTTATTTCCCGTCACCCCCTCACCTGCGTGTTGTTTTCAGAGAGGTGTGAAGTGTGTGTGTGCTTGAGTGTGACATGCGTTATCTTCAGGGTCATCCCATCTATCTCGTCTCCATATCTCAAACTCCTGTCAATCCACCTGCGCTCAAGCACACCAAACACAAACATGCTGGCAATTAATCCTTTTGATTGACTGCCAGCTCATGTCATTAAATTGTTAAATATCTTGTTTTATTGCCTACTCAGTGCAGAGTATTAAAACTGTTCCTGCTGTTTAAGTAATCTATAAGAGTTGATTTACACGTTGTATGAATGTGACTCTTATCACAGCTAATACCAAATGACACATGTTATCTCTAAAGAGTCACTTTATCTGTAAGGAGTAGTTTTTTTTTTTCCACAAAATGCTACACATTCTGAGGTATTATCACAAAGACACATCAGGAAGCCTGTTTAGAGAAGAGCAAAATTCACAAAAGCAATAGAAATGTATTTCTTAAAGATCAGAAATGTGTTATATTTAGTACAATCAGAAAAAATAATTTGTTTGGTTGGATGATTCGACAGATAGCCATGTAGTTTGGCATCAGGGCTGCTGAAAGACTGCATGTGAGATATGTAGAACAGTTTAGGATCACTGACATCAATTTAAGAACTTCATGATCACATCTGCAGCAGTAGAAAAAGTATTGAGATCATTTCCTTCAGTTAAATGAACAATAACACAGAAAAACAAATACTCCATTACAAGTAAAAGTCACGCATTCAAACTTTTACTTAAAGGATAAGTTCACAATTTTTCAAATTTGTCTTAAACAATAGTCAGCTGCCGGTATGATCATTCCTCCTGTTCATACTTTTATTACATTTTAGTGCTGTCAAGGTGAAACTCATTTTAACAACTACTGTTGGATAGTTTCATCTATAACAATGTATTATATAGTCATCATATGTTTTAGTAACTGGCAACTATAGCTGTGAAATAAATATGGTGGAGTAGAAGTAGAAAGAAACATAAAATATTTAAGTAGTTTTCTTTCCACAACAGGAAACACGGTACACTTCTGAGAAATGGACCTTCCCATGACTGGAAACTGTTAATTAGGCTGCCTGACATAAAACGTACATAAAGCTTCCCTGACATGACAGAATAATTGTGCAACCTGGTATTATCTAAACACTACATACCAAAAATACATCAACTGCCCCTCTGGGATTTGTTTTAGGCAAGGTGTGGTTTTGTGTAGAAGCCACCCAGTCAGGTCATACATGCAGGGCAGCATACCTGCTGCTCTCTGTCACTGGTGGTTGGCCAGCACTTGACGTACAGATTCAAACAGTAAAGTGTGTGGCTCTGCTCATGATGTGTATTCCTCTAAAATGTCTTTTTGCCTTGAACCTTTTTGAAAAAAGTTTCATCATTCTGAAACACACAAAACACATCTGGGCTGCTCTCCAAAAACAACAGAATTGATTTTTCATTTGGTGGTTGTATTATTTATTCCTTAACTTAAGCAGGTGCTGTGATTTTATATCCATAACGAGTGAGTCAATATTTCATTTGATTGCATAAACATAAAAAAAATACAGCCACAATGCCCGAGGTGCAGTTAATATATGTGACAAAAATCAATATAAAAGTGACCTAAAGGGACCTGTGTGTCTCTTTAGAAAACCATCTGTGATGACTGTTGGTATCTCACATCTTTGATTTCAGGAAAGACAAGCAGTTTGTGGAGCGGCGCTGGAAGGATGTACGAGTGGGAGATTTTGTGAAAGTGTTTAGCAATGAGATCGTCCCTGCGGACCTCCTGCTCCTGCACACATCAGACCCGAACGGTGTGTGTCACATAGAGACGGCCAACCTGGATGGAGAGACCAACCTGAAACAGAGGAGGGCGGTGTCCGGCCTCTGCACCTCGGTGAGTTTCTGAGAGATACGTATATTTAGCTTCCTTTCTGTCTTTCTACTTTCATCACAATTTTGTGTCCCTATCTCCCCTGTGCTTCCTCAACTTTATTGACATTTAACAAACTGCATGAGAATAACTGTGACGTGTACTGACATTAGCCTACTTACTGAAGATTTACAGTAACTGCAGTTATGTCAACGTCAAAGATGAAAGGCTGGTAATAAAAAAACCTGTTGGATTACATACCTTGTATACATATTTCTGGATTGTGCCTTTCCTGTAAGTAATAATCATTATGTCACTCTGGAACTATGGGTTAAGCTACATAAAGTTTCCATTCATACTGTTGTGGCTTTATACGTCTTCTCATTTCCCAGGATCCTGAATTTGAACCTGAAAGCTTCAACAGCATTGTGGTGTGTGAAAGGCCCAACAACAGTCTGAATCACTTCAAGTGTTATGTGTGAGTATCAAATACACAGATCACATGGATTCCCCCAAACTGTTTCTTTGAGCTTTTCAGAGCAGCCGAGCAAAACTAATTCCAACCCACTCGCTGCACTTTCTGATGCCACTGGAGGCATTATTGGGGCTGTAATAGACTATAATCGATTTCCTTGGGCACCACAGCTCTTACAGCTGGTCTACCCATGCTGTCCAGCTATGGCTGTAAAGCAGAAAAATTGCTAATGGGGAATACATAAGCAGTAATGAATATCTAACAAGATCTGACAGTACAAAGGAGGTTTCTCACTTTTTCCTGCCGCAGAGAGAAACTTGATAAGGACAAGGTGGGCGCTGGAATTGAGAGTCTGCTACTGCGAGGCTGCACAGTCAGAAACACGGATCACGCTGTCGGCTTTGTGGTGTATGCAGGTATATTCTCCATTTTCTCAGCTGCTTCACCGCTTTGACCTTGAGCTTTTAGTGTTTTTGTGCACACAATTTCACTTAAAAAAAAAAACTTTAATTAGTTTCTACACAAGAGTATATAGTCGCGCTAGCTGCTCTGTGCTCTACTAAACATTGAGCTACATGCTAACATATAGCATACTAACATATGCATATATACTGTATATGATAATGACAATGCTAACATGCTGATGTTTAGCAGGTATAATGTTTGCCATGTTAACCACTGGTTGTTAGCATGCTAACATTTACTGATCAGCACTCAACACAAACTACAGCTGAGGCTGATGGGAATTTCATCAGTTGGTATTTGGTCATAAACCAAACAAATTTGACCAGATGATGGCTGAAAATATCTCAATCAGTCTTAAAAAATTTCAAAATGTAATAGGATTTAATGGATGCAATTTAATAGAGTGTGAACTCATCTTCATTATCATTATAAACTTCCAGGAACATTATTGAAGACATGACCTCTCTGTCCTCTATGGCAGCTACTGCCTAGTTTTTGTAGCAGTTGACCTTGAATGAGGGCATTTTTCAGATATAATAAGATATAATCAGTTTCCTTTGAAGTTTACTGGCCGTGGAGTGTCTGTTGTTGCTAACTGTATCATCACCTTCTGATCTCATCTTTTAGGCCATGAAACTAAGTCCATGCTCAACAACAATGGGCCGAGATACAAGCGCAGCAAACTAGAGCGGAAGCTGAACGTAGATGTCATCTTTTGTGTCATTCTCCTCCTCAGCATGTGCCTCGTCGGAGCCCTAGGTCAGTGGTGAATTACATAACTTAACCATAAAATCACTACACAGACCAGTTCATGATTAATGCTTTTACATTTATGAGGGGACGTTTAATTTCCAATAGCCCCGATCAGTCACTTTGGCCACAAGCCCAAACACATACAAGGAGAAGAGGGAGGAGACAGGGGAAGGTGTGGTGCCAAAAATAGCCTTCCCTGTGCGACAGTCGGTGTGATTAATCCCCCTGTCCTCACACATGCAGGTCACTTCTTATGGCTGCAGGCGCTGCCCAGTGTGCCCCCTTACCTGGTCCCCGACAGCAATGGTCACCTGGACAGTCCCAGTCTGTCTGGCTTCTACATGTTCTTCACCATGATCATCCTGCTGCAGGTGGAGGAGTCTGTCTGTGTCTGAGAGAGTGTTCCTGACTGCTGGAAGTGTGTTTTTGTTCATTTTAAAGTCATAAAACTCCTCTCCTCTCCTCTCCTCTCCAGATCCTGATTCCTATATCCCTCTATGTCTCCATTGAGTTGGTGAAGATTGGCCAGATTTTCTTCATCACCAATGACATCGATCTGTACGATGAGGAGACAGACAGCCGTATGCAGTGTAAGGCCCTAAATATCACAGAGGATCTGGGCCAGATTGAATACATCTTCTCAGACAAGACTGGCACCCTCACTGAGAACAAGATGGTGTTTCGCCGGTGCTCCATCGTGGGCAAAGAGTACCCACACAAAGAGAACGGTAAACCTTCACATCAGACATTAAAGTCCATCTGCTGCAGTATGCACGTTGAGTTGTGCAGCAGTCTCAGAACTTCCCAAAATGTGCAGCTGCAGCATGTACCACTGATCTTAGTATTTATGTCCTTGAAATGAGTCCAATATTTTGGTCCAGAGTGAAATATCTGGACAGCTATCCAACATCAATGAATGGCCATGAAACTGGTACAAAAATGCATGGTCCTAGTAGCCAAATCCCAGAAGTCCCCAATGAATCTTAGAATGAAAAGTCCCTAAACAAAATTGCCCTGACGTTTCATCTAGTGCCATCAAAGGGTCAAAATTTCCACTAATCATTCCACTGAATCGTTCAACATTTTGGGAAATGTGCTTATTCACTTTCTTGCCAAGAGTTAGATGAGAGGATCAATACCACTCTCATGTCTGTAGCTGGAGCCAGGTGCTGATGCGCTTACGTTAGCATAAAAACATGAAGCAGAGGGAAACAGTTAGCCTGGCTCTGTCCACAGTGAAAAAATACACCAACAAACAACTTTAAAGCTTACAAATCAACAACACTAATAACAAACACTGCCAAGGTTTATAATTTTTGAGTCTTTCCTTATGCACTTGGACAGGGGTGTCCCTTTTTCCTGTCTAATGTGGGCCTTTGCCACTGTAAATGGGATACAGGACCGTACAACTGAACTTGATTTGACCTGACATACTGTTTACTATACATGTGTACCAACATGTTTTTCTGGGATTTGCAGCTATCCGCCTCGCTGTCATTGATGAACCAGATTCAGAGGAGGAGGTCATCTTCAACCAGCGGCCCCAACCCCTACAGAAGGGATGGTCCCTGGATACTGAGGACACCGACCCTGAGAGCACACAGCGTCACCATGGCAGCCAACGCAAGAGCAAGGGCGCAGGAAATGCCCAGAGCGACGTGGCCTTCAGCAGTCCGCTGGTAAGATGATCGCTCAGTCAGGAAGCAGATACTTAATTCGGAGGTCCTGGAGATGGTGGGGTTGTGGATTTGCTTGGTTTGATATTGTAAGGCAGGAACGGGGTCACAGGAAACAACGATAGGGAAATGTTCATCAGCATTTCTCTTGATTGCTCATGCAGGAGGTGAAAGCAGGTAGTTCACTCACGGCCGACAAATTAGATTTATTCTTCTTGATTAATAAATGTTCTTGCAGTCATAATCATCATTCAAATAAATGGCTCAAACTCAAACATGATGTACCGCAGATACAAAGTGAACTGGCCTCCAGCTTTTGAACTGCAGTCCAATCGATTAAATATTAATGTGACGGCTGTTGAGACGTCTTGTCTTAGCACTCTGCACTGCTCCATGTAAAACTAAAATGATTTACAATTTCCTTACTGAGTTTATATGATGTCTTACCAGTGTATACTGCCAAAAGATCTAATGTTAGCCAATAAGACTGAATTTACCAGTATGGAAATGGAAACTTCATCCATCCATCCATTTTCTAAACTGTTTATCCTGCCCAGGGTCATGGGGCACCGGAGCTTATCCCAGCATGCATTGGAAAAGGGGCAAGATACAATGAGAATACTGTAATGATAATGTTAAGTTCAGATCAATATTGTACGAGTAGACAAAAGTGACTTCAGGACGTACGTCAGACAGTCTCATTCTTTCCTTCAAATTTGTTTTCCAGATAATGGCATCTATATGTATATGCACAGACTCACACAGGCACATCTTTAGGATTTCAAGATGCAACTTTTAACCTTTGACCACTTTCATAAAACGATGCCCCTTCTTAAACATACTTGATGTGTGAATACATACTTAGCGGACCTCAAACTGCCATTTGTTTACCCAAATCTCACACATCCTTGTGTCAGAAGGCCTCCCAGTCCCAGTCCCCACTGCAGATGGCCAAGCTGCTAGATGTCAGTGATGAGCACATCAATTTTGGCTCAAAGTTTCCCCTGTGTCTGTGATGGGACATATGGTCATGCTGGGTACCTTTTGGTACAGACCACTGATGTCACATAAACTGTAAACGTGCACTATAGATTAGTCATCGTCGTCTTGATATACAGTAGCGCTGTGTCTATTTTTGTCCACAGGGCAAATAGCAGAGGCCAAGTGAAACAGGCTGAGACAGAAAAAGTCTTGTGTTTATTCCAATAAGGCTCTCAGCCCATCTTTGGTTCTCATGCTGCGTCTCTAACAGAACAGCATGTTTGTATAAATGGAAGCTTCCTCCCTCCTTTCCTTCTTTCCATCCCCCTTTCCTCTTTCCTTCCTAATTATTCCTTGGAGATTTTATATTTGTATGTGGGAAAACAAAACTGGATTAAAAGGTTAAAAGCTAAAAAAGAACTTATTCCAATCCAATCCTGTCACATCAAATCAGCGAAAGCAGGGAAGAGTTTATCAAACAGCAGCTTTTAATTAACAAACTGATTAACTTTACTCCAACAGGAAACTGAGGTGATTCCAGACAGGAAGCTGCTTCAGCAGATTAGCAGGGCAGAGAGCAGCAGCAGCAGCGGCAGCCAGAAGATGGATCCATACCTGGACTTTTTTCTGGCTCTCGCCATTTGCAACACGGTGGTGGTTTCCATGGCAACAGCTCAGAGACAGAGGGTGAGCGCTCCGTTTACTGTGACTGTGGATGGGAAGTAGAGAAAGAGGGCGCAGCGAGGAGGGAGAAGATGGGCGGTGGATTTGTTCTCTTGAAACTCCCACTATGCAAACTTGCACAACAACTGCAAGAGAATTAATTGTCTTATAGATTATATTATGATTTATATAACTCTAAAAACCTGTTGTCTAGCTCTCTGGTTGCAATAATTCAGAGAAATGTATGAAAAAAATAAAAAATAAAGATTTCATTCTTCCACTCAACCTGTCAGATTTAGTTACATTTTGAAGGCGTTCTTATAGCTTAAAGTTTCTCCTCTTTCTTCAGTGGTCAGTTCTTAATTGTTCTTCATTTTCTTTAAAGTCCCAGTTGCAAAGGTTCCGAGTCTTCACTAAATTAGCCACATAGTAAAGGGGGATTTGCAGGGGCAATCGGGGTTACCTTTATTAATTTCACTCAGTACTCCTGACTGTGCTGTTCTGAGGCTGACAGATGGGAGAAAGCAGTGGGTTTTTCCCTTGAGTTTGTAATTAAAGGTAAAAGCACCAAAGGAAACAGAGTGGAAATGGATGACAAGGTTGTTTTTTAAGAGGTTTGTGTGCTATCACCATATGTGTGTTTTTGCAAAATGTCACTACAAAAATGCCACATGTATATGACACGTACATTTTCTGTTTTCTTTATTCAATTTTTCAGGCGAGTGGGTTTCCACGCTCCTGTCAGACAAATAATCCACTGGACACTTTGTCCAGCCTGGTGAGGAAGGCTGGCTCTCTTCGCCACATCCTTACCTCCTGGCAGCGAAAGCCCAAGAAGACCCATATCTTATCAGAGGACTCAGTTATAGAGGAGGACCACTTTAACCCCCCTGTAAAAATGGAGAGGGCTGGAGATCTCAGCACCGACGGGGCCCAAACGTGTTCGCTCCATGTTCCACCCCAGTGTGACAGGCCTGCTGCGACCTCAAATAAGCTGTGCTATGAGGCAGAGAGTCCCGACGAGGCAGCTTTGGTGTACGCAGCCAAGGCATATGGCTTCACTCTGCTGGCCCGCACCCATGACAGCGTGACAGTGAGGCTCCCGTCTGGGCAGGACCTGGTGTTTGAGGTGCTGGACACCTTGACCTTTGACTCCAACAGGAAGAGAATGTCTGTTTTGGTGCGACACCCAATCACCAAAGAATATGTGTTGTACACTAAAGGTGCAGACTACGCTATCATGGAGCTACTGGGTACACCATACGCAGGTACGTGCAGGTGAAACTAAACATACTCATATTTATTATATTGTTTACATTTTGTCAGTCAATACTGTGACTTCATATTTCAAAAGAGAACTATAAAATATTTTTGTGTCATATTTTCAGAACATCTCAGTGGGAATCAGAAGAATATAGTAGCAGATACTCAGCATCACCTTGACTACTATGCTAAAGATGGGCTGCGTACACTTTGCTTCACAAAAAAGGTGCATATTCAGATATATACATTTTTTTTCAGCATCTTTTTTTCTGTTGAAACAAGAGCCCTCTTACATCTTGTGTTTGCATGTGCTGCAGGTTGTGAGTGACAAAGCTTATGAAAGCTGGTCAGTGAACAGACAGAGAGCTCTAGCTGCTATGGACAACAGAGAGGAGCTCATCGTGGACACTGCTGTGCAGCTGGAGACTAACCTCACCCTGCTAGGTAAAAACATGTCAGACTATTCATAAATAAACTCTGTAATAAACTCTGTCTGTAAATCATGTTTAACTTTGGATATGTGTCCTCCTTGCAGGGGCGACGGGCGTCGAGGACCGTCTGCAGGAGAACGTCCCAGAAACCATTGTGGCGCTGCGGGAGGCAGGGATCCAGGTGTGGGTGCTGACTGGTGACAAGCCGGAGACAGCTGTCAACATCGGCTATGCCTGCAGGCTACTGGAAGTGGAAGACCTGGTGATTAACATGAGCTGCAAAAACAAGGTGAGGAGGCCGCTGTCTGCCTCACTGAAGGTTGCCTCGTTGATTCACAGTTGCTTTTCTTTACTGCTCGATGTGAAATGATAAATGGCGGCGCATCTCTAATACATTTCTTAGACTAAAATTAGAATTAGTTTCAGTAAATCAAACAAGAAATTAAATTGTTTGTATTCTGTCATATATTGTTGAATCTAATGATTATTTTAATAATTTTATTAGATTTAATCAATTAGTGGTTTGGTCTGTAAAACATCTGAAAATCTTGAAAAATTTACATCTTAATGTCTCAGAGATCTAAGTGATGGCTTCAAATAGCTTTTTTTGTTGGACCAACAATCCAAAACCCAAATATATTCAGTTTTCTATCATGTAAGACACAAAGAAAAAGAAGCAAATTCTCACATCGGAGAGGCATCAGATGTTTGGGCGTTTTTACTTAAATGATTAATTAACTATTAATTATTATGAGTCTGTAACATCAGATTTCATTCAGGGGTAGTAGTACTGACCTAAACCAGTTAATCTTGTATTCTGAGATCTTACCAAACCTGTCAAATAGTTGTAAAAAAAGGGGGTATTGACTGGACAGGATTTTTAAGAATAAAGTAAAATATCATCTGCATAGAGAGATATAAAATGGGACATGTTACGGGTGATGATAGGTTCATGATCCCATGAAATTTTAAATGATTTACTGCTTAAAATATTTTACAAGCATTGTAAACTCTTAACGCTCAACGCTGGCCTTTTTAAACATATTAAGACAAGATGTAACTTACATTTGATCACATACAGCTTGTTTCAGATGGCAGCATTGACTTTTTTGGTTGGTAATTCAGTTAAGTCATGTTTTCCAAGCAGTGGGTTCAGGAGGTTTTACCTGTGAGATTTTCTCTCTCCAATTTAAATGGCAAAACCTTTTCTGACCATTTTTACATTTTAACTAAAGGTCAAACCCTCACATTTCCATCTGAGAAAGATAAGGTGTCAGGTGTGGGTCCTGCTTCTCAGAGGTCATTAAAGACCAGGTAGCACAGGAATGAGCCCTTCATAACAACCTGACCATGTCTAATCATCCCTGGCCTCAAATAGACCGAAATTACCTGTCGGCTCTTTGCAGCTCTAACGGATACACAGGGAGGTCTCTGGAACAAAGGCACTGCCACACTCCTTTCAGACGGGACTAGTCATTGATGATGAATGGAGTGAGCTACCCCCAATACAATAACTAATGCTTTCATATCTAATTAACAGTCCAATAATCAACCCTCGGAGGAAATGCCCCTTCTCTCATGATCCAGAGTGGAGGCATATTGGTTACAAACTATTTTTAACACTGAAACACAATGATCACCTGAGGGATGCACTCACACAATCATCACCCCACCCCACCTAATGAAATTTTGCCAGCAATGGACAGATGCAATAAGAACTGGATGTGACCCATTTTTTTTATCATGTTGGTTTTCCTTTTGGCTAAGAAGCTGGAGTTATTTACAGACAACAGTGATGAGTCTGATGACCAGGACCTTGTAATTGCTTGTAGCCAGGCATCATGAACATGACTCAACAACAGAGCAACTTTCACCAGCACATGCTGTAATTTGTTCTTTTACAGAGGAATAGTCTTGTCTTCAACATTTTATTTGTGTTTACTTGATTATGACAGATGTCACTTCCAAATCACAACCTTCAAACGTCCTTTTTCCGTTAGTTTTTTCAGCACTGATAGTCTTTTGTGCGGCCTGTACGGCCAAATTACCGCAAATTAAATAATCACATGTCGTTTTCTAGCTCACATGCACCTCCATCCTGGACTGCACTCTGGAGGAGGTGAGGAGGTATGCAAACGACCCTCGTAACGTGGATACGACCCCAGACATCTCACTGGTGATCGATGGACACACCCTGACCATGGCTCTGTCGTCAGACCTGCAGGACCGCTTCGTGGACCTGGCGAAGCACTGCCGCTCTGTGCTCTGCTGTCGAGTCACACCCTTACAGAAGAGCAGAGTGGTGAAGGTCATCAGGGACAAACTCAAGGTCATGACATTAGCTGTTGGTAAGAAACTCCAAGAAATGATTCCAAGTTGAGATCCTGCTGTGGGTTTTACAGTATATTACACTTTTGATCTGATTTGATTGTCTTTGCACATTTTGTTTAGCTATGTACCTATTTAAAATGCATCTATGTGGTATTTTTAATCTGAGATTTAAAAAAAAACACCATCCAAAGGAAAGAAATATAAAACAGTATACTATAGAAAAGTATTGGAATGACATCCAGAAATCCAGTGTGTATGCAGGTCTTTAACCCTTTTCTTTGTTTGAGCTTCATTATGACAATATTTTTGAATGTCATTTTTGTCTTCTTTAGTCAATCATGTCCGTATACTTAAGGCCAAGTTTCAACTAAAAACCAGCTAATTGATTACCACGGTGTAATGCCAGGTGTTAAAAAGAGTGTAATTCTCCAAAACAGTCAGAGGGAAGCCAAAAGGCCTTGAATGGGAATGAAATGGCTTTGTGAGGGAATGCAAACAGGAACAAAAAAGCAAAGATTTATTCCCTTTATGTTGCATAGTTCATTTTAGGTTTTCATGTTCTTGATCTTATCTTGTTCATTTCATATCCTGTTGAGTCTTTGAACCTCCAAGACCTGAGAAAAGTATTGGTGAAAGCAAGAAATGGAGAGTGTGGAGATCCTCACACAGCCTGAAACCCAAGAGTGCTACTTTGATAGTGTATTTACTGTATTTACATTTTAAATTGTAAAGACACCTAGACCAGGTCCCGGTACTTTTAGAAGGACTTCTGGATGGAAATTAGAGGATGTTATATCATGATGACATTAGAGTCAGTCAGGTGTTAAAAAATCAAATCAAAGTACTGTTAATTATATGCAGAATATGTTTGAAAATGTAGAAAAAAAGAGAGAGTTCTGCACAGTAAATTTCCTAATAAATGCATTTTGTATTAAACTGACATTCAGTCTGTGGCTTCAGGTGATGGTGCAAATGATGTCAACATGATCCAAGCAGCTGATATCGGCATTGGGATATCTGGTCAGGAGGGGATGCAGGTTAGAACTGAGGTCCTTTGATTCAAAAGTATTGTGCCCTCCTATACAGTCCAAAACTTATCATGACTCCTTTGTTTGATGACTTTGTCATCTGCAGGCGGTCATGGCGAGTGACTTTGCCATATCTCGCTTCAAACACCTAAAAAAACTCCTCCTGGTTCATGGACACTGGTGCTACACCCGACTTGCCAACATGATTATTTACTTCTTCTATAAGAACGTGGTGAGTGTTTTATCTGCATTAGAGCGCTGTGCCGTCTAAATCAACAACCTGCACTGATCGCTCATCTAATCATCTACAAATTTAATGTCACGTGTTTTCCAGGCCTATGTGAACCTGCTGTTCTGGTATCAGTTCTTCTGCGGCTTCTCTGCCACTACTATGATCGACTACTGGTTGATGATTTTCTTCAACCTCTTCTTTACCTCCCTGCCACCCATCATGTTTGGGATAATGGACAAAGATGTTTCTGCAGAGATGCTGCTGGGTATTCCTCAACTGTACAAGACTGGACAGGGCGCAGGGGTCAGTGACTCTCCCTAAACATTTTTATTCTGCGACAGTTTGCCTAGCACCATCAAAATATATTTTTATTAGTATTATAGAGCTGCGTCTTTACGCATTTTTATATGTTCAACTTGTGTGTGTGTTTGTTTAGGAGTACAAGTTTTCAACTTTCTGGGTTTCCGTGCTCGATGCCTTCTATCAGAGTCTCGTGTGCTTCTTCATTCCATACTTGGTAAGAGAAACATTTAAAAACTCTGTCTTTGATTACACATGGTGCGTCTGTCATGGTGCATCGTCTGACTTTCCATAATATTTTACTGGCTAAAATTTGACAACATGTGTCATTTTCCCTCAGGCTTACCAGGATTCAGACATTGATGTTTTTACCTTTGGAACTCCTTTGAACACAATTTCTTTATTTACCATCCTGCTGCATCTGTCAATAGAGATCAAAGCCTGGGTGAGTGCTGAACTGATCAATACCTATCTCTAGATATACTCGCAATATACCTCCAGTGAGTCAAACTCTTATCGTTATACAGTATCCATTTGAAAAATAGTGTACTACATAATTATTTGAAGCATCTGGAAGTACTGCATTACATTATTACCCTTTTTTTGTGACTGTCTTGTAGACGGTGGTTCACTGGGTAATCATGCTGGGCAGTGTGGCGCTGTACTTCATCGTGACGCTGGCCTACAGCGCCATCTGCGTTACCTGTAACCCCCCATCCAACCCATACTGGATCCTCCAGAGCCAGATGGCAGACCCCATGTTCTACCTTATCTGCATCATCAGTACTGTGGTAGCTCTGCTGCCCAGGTACCGTCAGTATTATCCTCCGTTTGTCTGTCACTGTGGAAACCCAGTGGGGGATAGTAATTTAAAGAGCTCTTGTCACTGTAACAGAGTAGCTTTTTCATGTACTTTTCGAGTACTTTCTCATATCAGTGACTCTACTTGAGGACAAGTATTGTTCTCAACTATTTTTCAAGTCAAGATTATAGATTATAGAGCAGCCTACACATTTGTGTAGTTAAGTCACATTCGGGAGGATATTCAGTTAAGTTTGCTTTGAATCTGTTTTTCTTCATAAGAAAACCTACGAGAGACCTACAAGATTTCTGATAAAGAAAAGATTGGATGACCCTTTCAAGGTTACATGTAACTCGAAATTAAAATAGTCTTCAGAGCTCTTAGTTGAACACTTTTGCAGTCTTTTTTCTGTTTATTGCTGCTTTATTTATCTACTATAATATAGTAGAATATTATAGCCCAGTGATACAATCAGGGGTCCAGAGATTTTTAAAGGGATATGAAAGAAAAAAATCTGTATATTATCCTTTGTTTGCCCTAATTTTGCTTTTTGTGTGAAATGCTGGATACTTTAAATAAAACAATCAAAAGATTTCAAATAAAACAATCAGAAAAAGGCAAAATCACCAAGGTGATGAGGCATTACAAGTAGACATATTTCATTTTTCGGGGTCACAAGTCCAAAAGGTTGTGTGTCACTGTTTTAGCCCTCATGTTTAAAACCCGATCAACCTCATAATTCTACTATTTAGGTATTATTTTGGAGTATGCATTCACACAGATTCATTAACTGCTATGAGATTGTGAGCTAATTTGGTGCATAGACAATCCAGGCTGATTTGTAATTAAATAATGTTAATTGTGAAGGTCAGGAACGACTGCACCACGGCTCAGTCTTCCTCCTGGTTGCTGATGCCTCTGAAAGTGCTGATATTTAGAGGGAATGCTCTGATTTACATCAAAGGGCCGCATATTTTTCACTGGCCTACTTTCTCACCACCACACTCTCTCCCCCAGGTACATGTTTCACGTGCTTAGGAACTCTATCGCCCCCTCTCCGCTCGTGCAAGCCAGGCAGCTGGACCGGCTGGACCCCTCAGCGAGGGAGCAGTGGATCAAGGAGTGGAAGAGCTTCAGGGGCGGAGGGCAGGTCAAACGCTCCGAGCTGTCTACCCCACCCTCTCCCACCCTGAAGACCCCTGCAGACATTTATCCCCAGTCTCCAGCTGTCTCTGACATCATTGGGGATGATTTCGCACTGAATGTAATCACAAACTATCAGAGACCTGTGCACACATGAGGCACTTGTTGGAAACTTGGAGGACACACTAAGATGATTATTTATTCATAAAATTGTATATATAATATTTTGAACTGACTCGCGAGTGGACATATCCCAGTATAAAGTTTCATTTTCAGGGGGTGGTTTTACAGAAATGCAATCAGGGAGAGAAATTCTTCCTTTTCTGACTTGTGACAAATCATCGATCGGGGTGATGAGTTCATTTTGTAATGAACCGCTTGTCAAGAAAGCATGTAGGCCCTCTCCTCCTTTACTCCCCTCATAACAAGCTGCCATACTGAACGCATAAGCCTGTTACTTTCCTGATGGGTTTTCAGAGCAGAGTGGTAACCCAATTAGTCATGCCGCCCACCCCTCCAAAAAGTGGCACTTTTCCAGAACAAAATGCTTAGCTGGTTTAATATATTCCTCTCACCTAGATACCCCAAACACTCACAGTGCATCCTGTCACTGAGGCATACGTGTGTTTTGCAAGTGCCTTATTGTTATTGTATTTCCCATTTAATTTGCCTATATCAACTAATTAATGTTTTTTTTATTGGCTGGCCCTGTGTCTAGGTTTATGTATGTTTTTTTTTTTACTGTGGCAGTAAGTATAATGTTTGCAGTGTGTGTGTGTGTGTGTCAAGCTCTGCCTTAAGATGCAGCAACTAGTTCACACAAACAAACAAAAAAAGGTAAATTCATAAGAATCAGAAGAAACGGCTTCTAAGCTACAATGTCTGATGCATTTTTATGGAAATTCAGCGTGCACTAGCCAAATCCACTTGTAAAAAGGGCTGAGTTATCATTGGCATACTTCATTATACAGTAGCAGCACTGCTTATATAACGTCCCGCTGCCTCCTGTTAGGTCATTGCTGCCCTCTAGTGTCAAAAAGAAAGTGCTGCAGAAAGGTCAAATGGGACAAAGTCAGAAAAAAACAGACATTATAATAGCTTAGCTGAGGCTTAATTGTATTATGAGGAACATGCAACATTTGAACTGTTAACACCTTTTTTTTAATTGAGAATGAAATACAGTGTGAGTGAAACAAATAGCAGTTACACTGAAGTAGATCACTGCTGCACACACATGAAAACAATGTAAAAATGTGTGTTAAGGTATATGTCATTTACAATTTATAGACAAATTAACAAACACAAGGCAAATCTACATCACTGTTTTTAAGGTGGCACTGTGTTTTTTTAATATGTATTTTTAAAACAGAAGAACGATGTTGCCTAAAATACTTTTGTACCACGTAGTACAAGAAAAGCAAATGAATGCAACCAGTTTGGCACAAAGGCCCTTTGTTTAAACACCTTTAAAACCTTCGTCTGTTTTAGTCAGTATGAACAGGGATGAGTATCTATAACAAAAATAAAGCTTAAAACTCTTAAAACTTTATTTATTAAAAGAAAAATCCTTAAAAAATCTTAAATAAATATCAAAATGTTTTGTTACTTCACATCCTGATTATTTCTGTAACAACAATTGCAGGGTCCATTTTGTTGTTGGCTGGGTTTAATCTTATTCTTGAGGATTAGACGGCGACAATAAAGATAAACATCATATTGAGATATTTCCATTGCAGTGGAATTTGAAGTTTGATAGGTAAAAATAAATATAAGATGCCTGCAAGTTTCATCAACTTAGATTTCAGACTTTTTCTACATTGTCATTGGCAAAAACCTATTTCAGCAGTGAAAAAAGGAAAATGAGAGGAAGTGTGGACCTGTCAGAAGACAATCTGTATGAATGGTTTCATTTCTCACCAGGAGAAACCACAACAACCACAATCTAAAGAGTTCAATATGGTAACACCATTCAGGGCCTTCAAATGAATACTTTCAGATATTTTACTTGAAAACTAGATTAAAATATTGTTAAGTAATTAATATCAAAGTCTCAGTCTGGTACTGGCATAAGTAGGCAAAGACAAAGACAATAAACACATTGTTTTTTGCGTAAAGGTGTGACTCCTACTCAACTGGAAACTCTTGTTCTCTTTGCACTCTCTCTCTCTACCAACGGCTGGATGCAGCAAGTCCAGGCAGAGTCTCTGCTTCTCAAACTGTACAGTAGTCTGGGAAATGTAGAAATCCTGGACTGAGGCAGAAGTAGATGAGGCCTGCTGAGGCTTAGTGGATAAAGTGAAAACGTGTAGTGCAACAATAACAAAAAAAACAAAAAAAAACCTGGAATGTATTTAGCAACACAAGTTAATTATTGAAGATATACACCAGTGTAAAAGCACATGAAGGTGAAATTTTCTTTGATGTTTCGATGGTCTTCAGGATGAAGATTAAGCGTGATGCTTTGAACATAAGCAACCAGCAGATGGCAGATCCAGATTCTTTACACAACGGTAGAAAGGCTGCAGTGACTGTAAATTTAGATCGATGTTCGAAAGTGTAAATGTGGCATTGCACAAAAATCTCCTCCATCACCGAGAGAAAATACCTACTACAGTCCAAAATTTCACATCACATCTATGCATAGAAAGAAAGCTGAGTGCTCACACAATAGCCAGACAGAAATCAGTCTGCTAATGTTTCTTAGTGAAAAAACATTTTCAGAGACATCAGCGTACTGCAGGTAAAAATACAACGAGTGGCACAGCTTTGAAAACGAGCCATCTTTTAATAAGCTGGCCAAGAATACTGATGATAGAGAATCTGCTCCTCAACTTGTTGAGAGAGAGCACGTTTTACTCTGCAGTCTGATACTGAAACTGTGTGTCAGTTTCACAGTAAAAAGTGGAACTGTGGACACACTCTGCTAAAACAACTTAAAGGTCATCTACTTCCTCCATCAACCCTCCACTCTGGCTTCATGTCAGCCTACCAGGTAGGCATCATATCAGGGAACCACATGCGGCCCAGGTGCTTCGAGACCTCGCTGTGGATCTGCTCCATGTTGTAGCTGCTGTCTGGGATCAACACCTCCTCCATGATTGACAGCTGAGTCAGCCTGCCCCCGCACATTTTCACAAATTCCACAAAGCCGCTGCAGGTCACTTCGCACTCGCCCAGCCCGATGGCCGTCAAGCTTTTGCAGCGTTCGGCGATACGGATCAGCTCCTCATCCAGGGGCTCCAGGCCGTTGGCGCACACCACCAGCTCCACCAGTCGAGGGCAGTTCAGTCCGATGCGACCCAGCATCTCTTTGCTAACTGCCCGACCAAAGTACAGGTGGGTGACAGGGGTCTCTTCACAAAAGAAGGGCTCAAACTCCTCCTCATACAGGAAGAAGTACATGACGATGTTGACCTTAGGTGAGTGTCGCACCAAAGCTTCCCAGCTGCTCCTCTTGATGGTGTGAAAGTGCGTCTGGCCGGGGTTTTCGCTCACCACGTCGATGCGCAGGTGCTCCAGGTGGACGTGTTTTTCAGAGGAGAGGGCAAGCAGGAGCTCGTCGCTCAGCAGATGGTAGTTCAACGCCAGCTCCCTGAGTCCGTGGCACTGGTCTGCCACACACAGGATGCCTGAGGCCAGAAAGAGATGTCAGAACATGCCTAAAAAACTAATATTTAGCAATATATCACTGTTTATATATCACCACCCTCCTCTTTCTCCTTTCATTTCCTGTCTCTCTATATATGCTATAAAATAAAACCAAAAAAATGCCATAAAAATATACTAAATGTATACTGACCTGCTGGGGAGACATGAGGACAGCTGCTCATCTTCAGCAACTTAAGGGTATCACTGTTATTGGCAACCAGCACCTTCAGGGACGGATCGTCCACTGGCGTATCATCAATCTTGATAGAGGACAGGGACTTGGAGTTGACAAACACCACTGTGAGTGCAGACACAAAGTGGGCCTGAGGAGGGACAAACGATGCTGATTAAGAAGTCTGATCCTAAGCATTTTAAGACAAAAACCCCCACAAAATTCAGTCTTGGGGTTAAATGTTCAAAAGGCTCTTTCTTTGTAACACACTGGAAAGCCATGAAAGTGTTGCAATGTGCACATGAAGCACAGGCTTTCTCTTACCTGAGAAACATCCATGAAGCTGGGCCTCGCTGTGGAAATCAGCCCCAGGGTCTTAATGGTACAGTTCACCAGCTGGGAGAGAATGTCACAGGCCGCCTCTGCAGATTCTGTGCAGCTGTCCACCTGATTTACCAGCAATGATTCACCGTTTAGGTTAAATGAATAATAAAGACACAAAAATGAGGAATGGAAAGATGGAGGTGTAAGAATCATCTCAGTCTAGATGTGTTAAGCACACTAATGCCAAGACAGCTGATGTGTCACGATCGATTCTGCAGCAGATGGTTTGGATTAAGGAGGGCACATATTGTTTTTAAGACAGCTGTGATGTGAAAATGGAGGAGGCCAGAGGAGGTGAAAGGAGAGGAGAAACTTTTACCTTGAAGCTAACGTACTGCAGGTGCTGGGCGTGCTTCTTGATGATCTGCTGAATCAGGTCGGGGTGAGTGGAGCGCAGGTAAGACGTGGCCGGCTGATTGAGCTCAAACTCGAACCTCCTCCACAGGTCCGGGGTGTGAAAGATGTCATTCCAGTGGCGGCACACAGACGAAGCCCTGGCCCGGTCTACGAGGGACAGATGCTGGAAGATCTGCAGCACGATGTTGTAGGGCAGGTTACCCCAGTCCTCTGCTGGATTCAGGGCGAAGCTGGACACCCTACGCTTATGTCTCTTAGCCCTCTCCTCATGGGTGGGGAAGATCTGGCACTTTGATTTGAGACCTGTCCTTCCTCGTTTCATTCTGAAACAAATCAGCACACAGCGGGATCATGGAAGATGAATTATTCAAAGTTTAAATACAACAGCATTTATTCTTGACTGACAGTATGATGTAGAATCATTGATTGTGGTGGAAAGAATTGTTAATAACACCCGAAATGAGCTTAATTTCTATCCGTGTCTACATCAAAGATGATGGTTATTTGTACTTTAAATAAAGCATTTTATTACTACTGCATGTCTCTTCAACTCCATGTCCCATGTATACAGAAATATATGTTTAATGAATATCTTACTGGAAATGTGAGCTTGTAATCTTTTACCTTTTTACAGCAGGATTTTAATTAATATTGTAACATTGGCCCTAATTGATCAAATAATAAGGATTGCTTGTATCCTTCTTTTATTAAGCAAACTGCTCCTATGCTGCTTTTATCATCCTGCTCATACTTCATAAATCTAACACTTGTTTCAATAGAAAATCAAAAATGCATGGCAAGCTGCTCATATTGTTCTGTTGTTTACTGAATGAAAAAAACTCTCATTTGCAACCCATTATTTCATTCAGTAGCTTGTAGTATCAAAATTATAGATCCCATAAGTTCTTCATCATATTGTTACACTTGGGTAGAGCAACTTTCATTCATTTCCAAAGAGCACTTTTAAACTAAAGCTTATTTTAAATGCAGACAAAACTATATTGACATTGTTTTCCAAAAACAAGAACAACTGATCGTTTCACATAGAACCTGTATTGAACATGAGCAGGCTTCAAATACTGCTTACTGAATTTAATTGAACGATGGTAAACTTACCTCAAAAAATCTACCAAAGCACTAACTACGAATCAGAGCTGATGCAGAAATAGTCTTTTTTTCCCCTCCGGAGATATCCCCCCAGCCTCGTGGAAGCAATCTTGCCTCTTCAGTCCTTGAATGTACTGATGTAATCTATATGCATGCACCAACCTCCACTGTAAAACCCTCTACCTCATCTACGCAATGTCAGCCACTCAGCCATCAGGTTCATAACAGGAGACTCACATGATCCACAGCACTTTATCAGAATGTGGGGTGACATACTTCCTTGAAGAACAATTGGCCCTGGTTTATTAATAAAGATCTTCTGATGGGAATAATTTTATGTCTATCACCTCTCAGTAGTAGATCTGACTGGAGCTCATCAAACTGGTTCTGAAGACTTGTTTTAATTACAAGTTACAGCAGGTAAAACTGATGTTGGGAAGCTTTCATATGTTGCTCCAGCCTATAAATAATCATTTACAACATATTTTGAAGCTTGATACTCTGCTACAAGCATTACTCTACTTAACTGTAAACAGAACTTTGTTATTATTATTACTAGTATCCTTGTATTGCTGTTCTTATTACTATCATATTATTAAGGTTGAATGGAGCTGAACTGAGTAGAAAACACCACCTGTGGCGCCAGGTAAACACAGAGAACTGGAGACTTCATGAGCATACGGTGCAATCAGAGCACAGAGCTGCCATTTAACATGCTTTCCCGCTTTTCTCACGTGATCTTCACTTGCAATTAATTAAACATAAGATTAAACAGAAACAATAAAAAGACAAAAGACAATAAAACACGTCTTATTTACTTACATGAACGGCTTAAAAACAGCAGTTTCCTCTCGGTTTTGTGCTCTGTCGGTGGAGTAGACAGCGTCCACTTGGAGCCATGACTGGAGATGACTGGAGAGATTCTGGCTGCTGTTGATGTATGACAGCAGGAGCAGCAGGAGCAGCAGGAGCTGCTACTCTCGGCTTTAGTGACAGCTTGACGGGCGCAGCCGAGCAGCTGGTAGGCTACACGTGAGCGGAGGAAAACATGGATGAGCTGGGCAGCATCTCCACCACCATATACTGTGTGTGCATGCAGCAAATCAGAGGGTGGCTCCACATCAACGCGGGAAGGGCATGCTCATAATGAAACCTTTTTAAAGACAATTTACCTTCACTTTGACTCATTTATTTATTTGTGTGTTGTTGTTGTGTGTTGTTGTCCTTGCACAGGTATGTGCACGCGAACGGGAAAGTAGGTAAGTGTGTCAAAGTGTGTGTGTGTGTGTGTGTGTGTGTGTGTGTGTGTGTGTGTGTGTGTGTGTGTGTGTGTGTGTGAAAGAGAGGTATTCCCTACATATCTTGTATACTTTATACTATATAATGTTTCAGATACATTTATTAAAAGCCCCAAATAGTTGCAGAAACTTAACAATAATTGCATTGCAGGTTACAGAATGTTCTGAGAAATAGAAACTGAAGTATTATCCTAAATACAATGAGCTTACACCGTTAAAAAAAAATGAAAACATAATTATGCTGAATGCACAGTGGATTTCTGTTGGCCACTAAGAAATAATATTTGGCAAAATTATCTTACAGATCAGGTCTCAAGCATACCTTTTCTCAGATAATTTCTTGTGCACTCATTATAATATGGAGGATATTTTTGGTCAATTAAAATTAAAAGTCCAAATAGAAAATTAAAAGATTATTCCAATCCAATAATCCAAAGGATTAATATTTTACTACACTACTAGGAATAATCAGGCCATAATTAAACTTAAAAAGAAAAAGGAATTTGAAAGGGAAAATGTGAAATGATCATTTGAAAATGTAAAGTGACAATAAAAAAAATTAAATTTAAAAGCTTACATGGAAATGCTCAACCTGAAAGCTTAAATTGTAAAGCTGAAATTGAAAATGGCAATGGAAATAAGAAAAGGGGAACATCAAATATGAAACTCAAAATGGAAAATGGAAAAACTTAAATTAAAAGCTTAAATAGAAAGAAATATATATATATTTGCATTTGCACTTTGCCTATGGTATTTGACATTGGGCAATTTGAATTTCATCTTTTCCATCAGGCATTTGCCATTTAACATTGAGGGTCTGAAACAGCGGGGGCGCAGAGGCACCTTATGGACAGCAGGGGGGTCTGACTGCTAAAGAGCACACTGCAATGAAAGTGGAGAAAATGGAGCCAGTAGAGTGAGCAGGGTCGTAAGGCGATGGCTTCAACTTGATGAAAGTGTTCTAACATTTCTGTCAGTGAAAGGAGCGTTAACAATCCAGTGCAAATCCCTATCGGTCTGACAGCGAGACACCAAACACAACTTTGGGCCCTTTCACACCTACCTTGTTTGGTCCAGACTTTTCAGTTTGAGCCGAACTAAAACCACAGTCTGGACCAAACAGCTGAACCTTGGTCTGACTAAAAGAGGTGGTCTCGGTCCGGATCAAACTGAACCTTGGTTCAGTTCGTTTCTAGTGTGAAAACATTTTCTGGATCGTTCGGGCCAATTACAGGAAGTTCTATCTATCGTTTGAACCAGAAAAAGGAAAAGGGGGGGAGGGGGAGAGGAGGAGACCAAGTGTTTAATTGAAATATGGTCTGACAACGTTATAAAAAGTAAACAGGACAAAACTCATAAAAATGCAGACACTTTTCAGAGAGGATGAGACAGAGAGGATATGAGAGGACGGGAGATAGAAGATAAAGAAACTGCAGCAGTCTTGCGCCTTGTGATCTTCCATATCTTTCAGTGCAGATTTATGAATATTCTGAGTTTGTTGTGTCCTTACTTTCAGAATAGTCTGCAGTCACATTAACTGGTAAAGTTAGCAAGCTGTAGGATGTCAGAAAGTCCACATTATCCATCTATGATACTGTATGACAACTTTATACTGAACAAAAACAGTCAAGAACACGAGCACTCTTAAAAAGAAAATCCTTTAATGTAAAAAAAGAAAGATGTACAAGTGATGGTGAATGAACCATTGCAATCAGCACCATCAGTGAGAGACTCTGAATACTAACGTTCTTCATGTCTTTGGAAGAGACCGTGAGCCAGCATCCAAGTTTTATCAATCACAATAGCTTTAAGGGTCAGTCCAAACTGTGGCATAAGATTTGGCATCCTTAAAGGACGGGTTCACAGTTTTTCAAGTCTGTCCTAAAACAATAGTCAGGTGCCCAAATGAACACTGAAATAGGTTTTTCTTGCCATAATCATTCCTGCTGTTCACACTGGCCATTAAGAGATCCCTTCATAATGCACTTTTGATGTAAGTGATGGGGGACAAAACCCACAGCTCTCCTTCTGTGCAAAAATGTATTTAAAAGTTTATTTGAAGCTAATATGAAGCTTCAGTCAGATCAAGTTATTATATATTATTTATTATAATAGTAATAATATAGTTATTATAACTATCTAGTTATTGTCATTTTAGTGCCAAATTCAACCTTTTTGTCACTGTCCTTCCACTGCAGCTCAACAGGAAAAGACCGTCTTTAGTAAAAAAGACTTTAGTAAAAAACTTTTTACTAAAAAGACTGTAACTGTGGAAGATAGTCACTTTATTTGACTAACTTAGACAGCTGAAGCCTCATATTATCATTAGATAAACCTTTAAATACACTTTTTCTCAAAAAAGAGGACTGTGGATTTTGTCTCCCATCACTTACATTGTAATTGCATTTGGAGGGGATCTTTTAGTGGCCAGTATGAAAAGGAGGAATGATTACAGCAAATAAAACCTCTTTCAATGCTCACTTAGGCACCTGACTGTTGTTTGAAGACACACTTGAAAAAACTGTGAATCTATCCTTTAAGAAGACAATCAGTGTAATTTTGTCAAACTAAGACCAATGGTGATATAGAGTCATATTTCACGGAGAGTACAGGGCACATAGATGATGACAGAATGACAATAAACAGGTGTACAAAGGGAGGGACAAGGTGACGGAAGAAGGGATCAAGGAGACGAGGTCGCTTAAAAACACGAATGTAAGAAAAGTGCTAAATGAGCCCCGAGTTTCGCCTGTTAGGCTCACTTCATTTTTCAGGCTCTGTCCTTGTCAGTTACTGGCAAATCCTAACCTAAACCATTGCCGTAATCCTAATATAAACCCTCCCTACTCTAAATACAAATAATGTTCGTCTGGCATATTGCTATTTTTGAGTCGATAATAAGAGTAAACAGAATTGCAGTAAGAGCAGCCTGTGAGGTAAATTTCAGGGCAGCATTACACGCATTAGCTTCTGTTGCCATGGATTCCCATCGCGCAGCTCCGCCCCTCCCCGCCAACGTCACGCTGTGCAGCCGTCAGTCACGTCGGCTTGAGAAGAAGAAACAAACAGCTTCACAGAGCTCAGTATTGTGTTTACAGGAGGAGAAAACTCTCAATTCATCACTCTCCGTCATTCCTCAGAGGCAGCACGATGCCGAGACGTGTCCGTTTTACTGCTTGTAACGAAGGGTGAAGAGAAGAAGCTAGGTTGCTAACGTCAATAGCCTGTAGCTAACTAACCGGTTACTTCCCTTACAGTAAGGTGAGAGTTGTGCTTTTTTTTTTACTTTTAATGCTAACTTTAACGTTTGCTGTGTTTTAACAGACCAAACGCTTTTTTTAACAGCTTAGGGAAATAGTTTTCTTGTTGTTGACCCCACAGCTGACTTTAAATGGTTATGTCATGCATTGTTTTGGGAGTTAATCAACAAGCAGGCGCTAGCTTACTGTTAGCTGGCTTAAATGACATGTTAACGTTAAAATGTCTGAGCCATCACTAAATGTGACTCACTAAAAGTCACAAAACTAACGTTACAAATTTGATGTAGCTACCATTAGCTCTGTCTATAGTTATACTTTGATGGGTAAAGTGTTTATAACCCAAGGGAGTATCAAAAAAAGGTTTATGTTAACTTATTTTCGCGCTTATAATAGTGACTTGCATTTTTCTTGAGGTCTGTTTTGAGGCCATTTCTTTACCTGAGTGTTTCTCATTCTCAGTCCTGGTCATCAAGACCAAGTGCCCTGCTGGTATTCTGTCCTATCAGTCCGTTTAGTGGCTTCATTTTGGTGTCTTGGAAGTAAAACAGTTGAAAATATAAGAAGTCTTTGACTATGAGACACGCCGATCTTTGATTAGATTTGCTATGATTTCTACAAACATTGCACTATGGCTATATGACCAAAATATAGCGTTAAGGTGATATTGGTGTGGTAATGCAGTAACAAATGTCACATTTCAGGTAAACATTGAGTGGATAGCAAAGTAACAATTGAATTGTCACCCGGCCACGATTCTCGTGGGACAATAATGCAATCTGGCTTTCATTTTCACTAAAATGTGACATAATGTTTCAAACTTAAATCTGTCATTGTTTGACAGCAATATTTTTTTTAAACTAAACTATCCTGTCCTAGCAAGGAACCAAGGAAATAAGACAAACTCAAGTGTTTTTGCATTTTTTTCACACCCTTGTACATCCTGTACAAAGAACTTTTGTTTCATTTCTTCTTTTTTTGTCAAGTGAAGGTGCCAAAGTGGAAATGATGGCAAACATTTCTAAGAATTAGTGTAACTTGTTGGCAGTTATGCAAGATTTGTCTTTTAGATTCTTAACAGCAGCATTATGTGATTCTTTGTCAATTTAAACATTAATCTCCTAGAAATGGCAGTAAAAGGGCAACATTACCTGTTTTTTTAAAAAATAACAGTATTGTGAAGTGTTTGTCATCTCATCTAGTTACAAAACAGTTTATATTTGTCAGTAAAACATTTTGTCTTCTCACAGCTTTTATGTGCCACCATTTTCAGTAATATTTTTCCCCCAAAAAATAGATATTTTTTTAGTATCCTGTTTATATTTTACATTTTGAGAGAAAAGCCTTCCTGTCCCTTTTATGTTTTGCCCTGACTTTGTGATGCTTTCCCTCAGTGGCTTTGTTTTGAACTTGTATGTTAGACAATAAGTTTTGTCCTTTTGTCCTTTTTTAGATCAAGAATCATGACGCAGAAAGTCAACCTCTGTTCAGTTTCCCTTGGAGTGGAGGGTATGACTTGTGGCTCCTGTGTCCAGTCCATAGAGCAGCGTATCGGGTCTCTCCCTGGAGTAATCCATATAAAGGTGAATGATAGTAAATTTTCACATGCAACATTTAAAAGCCGTCTTTGCAAAGACATTCCTAACAGTTATAGTGTCATTGAGCAATTTCTTTCCAAATGAAGTTGCAGTTTTTGAAATTAGCTGACTTCAAATTTCTTACAGGGCACTTCCAGTTCAAAAACAGGATCTGTTTCATCCATGCATGTCATGCATGGATGTTGTAAGAATGCCATCTGATTTTTTTTATACATTAGAAGTTAGTGGATAAGGCAGATATGTTTACATAATTAAATTACTGAAAGGTTCCTGCCCATCTAAGGTAATAGAGTTATACAAGTAATAGATATTTGTCCCACACTCTTACCCCCTCAGGACTAGCTGGTTTGATTTACAACCAAGTAACATCTATGTAGCTATAAGAGATAGCTAAATTGCAATAGTTGTGGTCTGCTGTTTTGTTTATTCTGTGTTTACCCCTCAGGCTGAGGTTAAATGAGAAGATAACCTAATAGTGTGTTCCAGATAGAGCTCTGCCCTTTGCAGGACTGTGACAGAAGGTCGATATGCAGTCTATGCCCACAGGAAATGTCATTTTGTGTCTTTACAGAATTTAGTGTCTGGCTCATTTTATGTTAATCGATATAAACATGATCTGGTAGGAGTGAATTGGTTTTTCTTGGTCATTGTGCCATTCCTATTCCTTCCCTTTCTCTCATTCTCAGATGAAAATGGTTAATCCAAGACGTAGGCACACTCACTTACTACTAAACCCCCACTGTGGTTTGTAACTTATGGCTCAGTCAAGTGATCCCTTCAGTATGTCACATGTTTCCTTCTTGCGGAATAGGAAAAGCTAAGGGTCATCATGCTGTCGGAACATGCTGTAAGCTTACCAAGGCCATGGACTCGTTTTACCCATTTTTTATATTGTAAAGCTCCATTGTTGAGATAAGATTCTAAAGATGGGTGATATACTGAATCCAGGCTTTCACCAAAGGCAAATGAACCCATTTTAAGCGCTTGGCAGTATTATTGGTTCACTACTGCACTTCTCTGCTGTTCATCAGAAACTGAAAAAAGAAAAAGAAATCCAAAAATGCTATTTAGAAGGAAAACCATCTGAAAACTAGTAAACATCACTTATGTGAGGGAACCCAAGGCAGAAAGAGTGTGCTAGTAGATATTCTGAAAATAGAAATTAACCAGGAGCGTTTACACAACATTTCATTGGTCAAACTGGTTATTAAAGAGTTGTCCGGGCGAGCCAGATTATTAGACTGGGTGAAGTAACTCTTTAAATGCCACCTTCTCAAACAAAATCACATTTCTTTCAGATTTTATGTTTCTGGTAGAATTACATGTTCCACTTAGATGCAGCTACCAAGAACTTAACTGATTTAGCTTAGCTGGATCTTTTTTTACCCTTTTGTCATATTTTATGACTCTGTTATATTGGCGTATTTTGAACTATAACATGACCTTTATTTTATAGGTGTCTTTAGAGCAGAAGAATGCCACCGTCATATTTGACAACAGCCAACAAAGCCCAGAGTCTCTGTCAGAGGCCATCGAGGACATGGGGTTTGAATCAAGTCTATCAGAGTCCAGCACAGCCACACCTGTTTCCACAGATACCCAACTGGTCCCCACCCCCGGCCTGACACCCGCATCCCAACAGGAGGCCATGGAAAAGCTCTCTCAGATTCAGGGAGTACTGGATGTCAGAGAGAGCCTGGCCCAGGTGGGTCTCACTGTCACCTTCATCCCATCCTTGACTTCTGTGCAGCAGCTGAGTGAATTGGTGGCCAGCGTAACACCTCTGGAGATCCCCACACCCAGCAGCCCTATGCAAAAAGGCCCAACCTTGTCCCCGTCTCACAGCGCGGGAGGCGGGGTGGCACTCCTGAAGTTGTGCATTGAAGGAATGACCTGTCACTCCTGTACCACCACTATTGAAGGGAAGATTGGAAAACTGAAAGGGATTGAAAAGATCAAAGGTGATGTACTTGACCTGTTCTACAACTTCACTGTCTGAGCCAAAAGTGATGTAACACAGTTGCTGCACGGCCGGAATGCACGTCTTACAGTTCACAGTTGTCCTGTCATTGTGTATGACAGGCTATCTATAGATTCACCACTGACAGATTGCTCAATGGGATTTGACTATGACTCATGAAACCCTTTCACTTAAGGAGTGACGTGTACACAGATAGGATTATGTTTGCTGTATGCACAAATATCATTGTGTATGAACGGACTGAAAATGCTATATATATTATTTTCTACATGCACTGTTCCAAATTTCTTTTTCAAAATGTAGTATTTACAAAGCACAAAAATTCAATACTCGTGCCACATTTTTACAATGACTGAACGCTCCATGTGCTTAAATTTCATGTTAGAATCTGCATCATCTTTTCATGTACAGTTACTTTCAGTTCTAGATAAATTATCTCATAATTTTCAAGTCATTTACGCTATGTTTATTAAAAAAAACATTGTCATGTCTTTATTTTCAACAGTTGTTTTAGACTCTCAAGAAGCTACAGTTGTCTACCTGCCTTACCTCATCACTGTCCAAACCATCATCGACCAGATTGCTGTGGCCGGCTTCAAAGCTGTCGTGAAGTCCAAGCCCCGCCCTCTGCAACTGTCCCCCAGTGAAATTGAACGTTTTGTTGATTCTCAAAAACCAACTGTTTCTTCACCATCAGAGACTTCAGAGGAGACGGAAATCTTCATAGACACAACTCTCGTTGCGCTCAGGGTGAAAGGCATGCACTGCCGTTCCTGTGTGGTCAATATTCAAGACAATATCTCCATGCTGCCTGGTGTATCCTCTGTGGAGGTCTCTCTAGAGAAGGAGAAAGCTTCCATTTGCTACGACCCTCTAAAGGTCACAGTGCCTCAACTGCAGCAGGCAATTGAGGCGCTGCCTCCAGGAAACTTCAAGACTCAACCCTGGGACTCCGCTGGCCTTTTCAGTCCTGTACCCACCTTGCCCACGCCAGCCGTATCACCACCTAGACCTTTTGGAGCGACCCAGGCCAAACCTGCTGCCTCGCAGCCTTGTTTTAGCCAGCCACTGGCATCTGTGGTTAATGTTCACATTGAGGGCATGACATGCAATTCCTGTGTCCAGTCCATCGAAGGCATGATCTCCAAAAGGAAGGGCGTGATGTCAGCCCAGGTTTCTCTGGCGGATCACCAGGGGATCTTTGAGTATGATCCCCTCCTGACCACAGCAGAGGAGCTGAGGGAGGCCATAGAGGACATGGGCTTTGACGCCTTCCTGCCTGGTAAGAGTAGATGGTGTGATTGTAGAGGTTACTACTCAAGTAGTGGCATCGTTAAAGCAGTTTAACTCTAGTGACATGACGGGAGAATAGTTTTTCTTATTTTTGATCACTTGGATGTTTGACCTTTACAGTGTAAAACTATGTATGTACAGAATCTGACACTAACGTCAAACTTTTGAAGCCAGTTGTGGTCCAGTATGCAGCTTACACAAGTGTGATGTGGAAACTTGCAGCCTTCAGTGCATAGCAGTTAAACTTGTGAAATGAAAAATATTTTCATATTAATAGATTCTCTTTTTTTCAATGAGGGGAAAAGGAGCAATGTCATTTTATTTCAAGTTATTTCTATGAATCCAACTCA
Organism: Scomberomorus guttatus; assembly: GCA_038419695.1. Taxonomy (NCBI): domain Eukaryota; kingdom Metazoa; phylum Chordata; class Actinopteri; order Scombriformes; family Scombridae; genus Scomberomorus; species Scomberomorus guttatus. The sequence goes on along the minus strand of CM076452.1, from coordinate 19,055,845 downwards.
GCCAGTGGTGGTACTTGAGTTGTAAGGTTAAGAAATGATAGCTAACTGCAAATTTGGATTCCTTTTAATAACTATAATTTGTTGTCCACAGAGACTAATTCCCTGCTGCCTACGTCAAATTCCAGTCTCTCAAAGTCTTCAAGTCTCGCACCTGTGAAAGATAAGGAGCTAGACAATGAGCTACACAAAGAAACCCCCCAGGGACGCAACGGAGACACACACTCTAAATGCTTCATCCAGATCGGAGGCATGACCTGTGCGTCCTGTGTGGCAAACATCGAGCGAAACCTCAAAAATGAACCTGGTCTGTAAAAGCACAGAAATAAATGTATTTTTTAATTTCAGTAAAGATTTATGTGTACCTCATGAGTCTGAATTAGATCTAAAGAGAAAATTGTAATTTTGTGCAGGTATCTACTCGGTTCTGGTAGCACTAATGGCCAGTAAAGCAGAGGTGCGTTATAACCCTGAAGTCATCGACCCCATGAAGATAGCAGAATGTGTGAAAGAGCTCGGCTTCACCGCCTCAGTTATGGAGAATTATGAAGGCTCAGATGGAAACCTAGAACTAGTGGTGAGTCAGATAAAGGCTGCGTTTAAAGTATGTTCATGTTGTATTAAAAAGACAAGGTGCATTCAACACAGTCATTTATTTCCACAATTTGAAAACTATAAATAAACAGTTCCATCCATGGTTGAGAGGAATATCTAATACATACGACCTGCTTTTCAGTAGCTCAAATGAATCATGTCAGCGCCTCTTTTCAACACCTCTTTATATATTTTTGTCCCTTTCTCTACTTGATTGCTCCTTTTCACCTTCTTTCAGGTCAGGGGAATGACGTGTGCCTCTTGTGTTCACAAAATTGAATCCAGCCTTATGAAAGAAAAGGGGATTATATATGCCTCTGTTGCCTTAGCAACCAACAAAGCACACATTAAGTATGACTCGGAAATTATAGGGCCGCGAGACATCATCAAGCTGATTGAGGTATTACTCCTGTTATTTATACATTTGTTCAGTTATTTTTAGCAACGTTCCTCATTGCATGTTGACACCAACTCATTCATGCAAACTAGAGAATTAGTGAATTTTATTATACTCTTATAATCACAAATAACTGACTGTTTTGTAGAACCTGGGGTTTGAAGCATCTTTGGTGAAGAGGGACCGCACTGCCAGTCATCTGGACCACAGCAAAGAGATACGACAGTAAGAAGCATTTTGTTTTTGTTTGTGGCCAAGAACATGCAAAAGCACCGGTTTAAGCTTGTCAATCTTAATCCATCTCTCGAACTTCAACTTTGTTCACGTTGCTTGTGTGTTGTCAGATTTAACTGGAGCTTGAATTACTATTACACCAATGTTTTTTTAAAAAAATGATGACTCAACTATTCATCTTACTATTTCTCAAAAAAGTTTTTTTTTTTTAGGTCTGGCAACTGCTAAAAATGCTTGTACAGAAATGGAAACACCCCCACTTAACATTACACAATGGATTCTGTGATTACAACACCCAGTTGTCATATAGCCCCATATAGCTTGGGCCATTAGTGCTGGGGAAAATACAAGAAGCCCAGTTGAAGGCTACGGAGAGTTTCATGACAATTTAGAGACCTCTAGTTGGGGAATAATGTTTTGAAACATACCGTTTAGACATACCTTCCTATCCCCTTGAATGGGAAAGTGTGTCCAAACTTTTGACTGGTGCAGTATGTGATTTTATTTGGGGGAGGGACTGAGGGACACAAGGGATAAGGCTTCTGGCTCATTTTGGACATGTCATACACACATAATAATATATACACACCTAAATGTATAAATATACACTCAGTGACACGGGTGCACCCTTCTAATAAAGCATAGGTCTCCCTTTTGCCCCCACAAATTGAGATTTGCCATACCAGGCGATGGTTTTAGTTTCCTGTTCTTAGCTGACAGGAGTATAACCTGGTGTGGTCCTCTGCTGCTGTAGCCCATCCACATGTTGTGCGTTCAGAGATGCTCTCCAGCATAGCGCTGTTGTAACGTGAAGTTATTTGAGTAACTGGCCACTCTCCTCCGAACTCTCATTAATGAGGCGTTTTCACCCACAGAACTGCCGGTTTTTGTTTTGTTTGTTTTCCCTCTAAACTCTAGTGTTGTCTTTAGAGATTAGCAGTTAAACTACCCTGTCTGGCAGCAACAATCATTTCACGGTCAAACTCACTTAGATCGAATTTCTTTCCTGATCGGATGTTTGTCTGAACAACAACTGAACCATTTGACCTGTTTGCTTTTATGCATTGAGTTGCTGTTACATGATTGGTTGATTAGATATTTACAAAAATGAGCAGGTGTAAATGCATATTCTTGCACGCGTAAATGTGTATATGCTCAGTGACCACTTTATTAGGTACACCTTATAATAAAGTGGCTACTGAGTGTATAAATGCAGGTGTGTACAGTGTTTATTCTGTATACAGTAATTGTAGGGTCATGTGTGATTAAGAATTTCCTCGTACATTTCCTTTGCCCTTAAACAGAGTTTAAAAGTAAATCACAAAATAATATAAGTACAATAAAAAAACACACCCACACCTCCGCACAACCCTGCGGGGAGGTGCCACATTGCTGGATTTTGTGTGAATGCAGAGCTTCATCCTTTCTGCTGTGGCCTCTCTGCCCTGCCCTCGTTCAAGCAGACACACAGACCTGCAGCTCTTAATACGTTCATGACACAAAGACAGAGAGCAGTGCAGAGCAGAGGAGAGAGACACAGACAGCCTGGTCGCTACGCTACGAATTCCGACCTCACACCCAGCGCACTGTTATTGGCTGGGGGCTACACACTCACTGCCCAAAGGCTGCCCAGGAGTGTCCTGAACACAGCAAAATACTAAGAAAATAAGATACAGGTCTCTGCAGATAAATACACCACCACAGACTTTTAGTGGGTCATAAGTGATGATTGAGAGATTACTTTTGTATGAGTCTATACATTGTTTTTTAGTATACCTTTAAATAACTTGTGCACAAATGTCTCCACTCTCCAAGGTGGAGGAAATCTTTCCTGGTGAGCTTGATTTTCTGCGTGCCTGTGATGGGCATGATGATGTACATGATCATCATGGACTACCAGATGAATGCCTCACATAAACACAATGCCACGGCCGAGGACCGCAACCACTACCACTCCACCATGTTCCTTGAGAGACAGCTGCTCCCAGGACTCTCCATCATGAACCTCCTCTCCTTTCTCTTTTGTGTGCCTGTACAGGTGATTTTGATAAATTAACTGCACTCCCAAGAAACATGATATGGAAATTTCAGCTGCACATTTTTGGCATTGTGAAAGAGGCACTTATTCACCGGGGGGTTTCACAAGAGGGGATGGAGTCTGAATGAAATGTTTGGTTCTCAGTGGATAATGCCTTTTTTTTTTTTCCTCTCTTTAGTTTATTGGAGGTCGCTACTTCTACATTCAAGCTTACAAAGCTGTGAAACACCGATCTGCCAACATGGATGTGCTAATAGTTCTGGCCACCTCCATAGCCTTCACCTACTCGTTCATTGTGCTAATAGTGGCCATGGTGGAGAAGGCAAAAATAAACCCTATTACCTTTTTCGACACACCGCCTATGCTCTTTGTCTTCATCTCCCTGGGACGCTGGCTGGAACAGATAGCCAAGGTTAAACTTGTTATCATTATTGATATCTATGACCTTTAATGTACCGTGTTAAAATTCATAAACTTGATAATATTTATTAGTCACTTTGAAATGTTTTTTTTTTTTTGCCTGTTTCTTCATTTCAGAGCAAGACATCGGAGGCTTTGTCCAAGCTGATGTCTCTACAAGCTACTGAGGCCACAGTGGTCACTCTCGGCAGCGACATGTCTATTCTCAGGTACTTCTTGTTCTCTACACTCGTTTTGTGTGCATGAACCTTATCATATCTTTAATTGGCTTTAGATTACAACATATCTGAATCTTTGCAGTTGAAATGCCAGCAGATAAGTCCAACATGGCATAACAAAGACTACATAAACAAGCTGCAAGTGACTTTTAAATTGTTTGACATGTGTGTTCCAGTGAGGAGCAGGTGGATGTTGAGCTGGTGCAGAGAGGTGACGTGGTGAAAGTCGTCCCTGGAGGGAAATTTCCAGTAGATGGCAGGGTCATTGAGGGACACTCCATGGCCGACGAGTCTCTCATCACAGGTTGGTCACAGTCGGTGGAGGGGCAAGTATTGGTTACTGTTTATTAATGGCTAGATGGAGGATAGAAGGATTATTGTCCTTAATTTATCTTATTAGGTAGTATCAGTGTTCAACCTGAAAACATGTCATAATATGAAATAATCAATTACCAGTCCGACCAAACATGTAGTCTGTGGTTATTATTGGAGGTTTCTGCCAAACCACCAGATGACTTGCTGCTGCGTTGGACTGTTATGTTTTCTGACCAGCTGTTGCTTTGTGACTCCAGGTGAGGCCATGCCGGTGACTAAGAAGCCCGGGAGTTCTGTGATTGCAGGGTCTATTAACCAGAATGGATCTCTGCTGGTCAGCGCTACACATGTTGGCATGGACACCACGCTGTCTCAGATTGTCAAACTAGTCGAAGAGGCTCAGACTTCGAAGGTGAATAACGGGGTTTGAGATCTGCACTGTATCTACCTGCTCTCACATGGTCCAGGTGTTTGATATCTGACATTTTATTTTTAGGCTCCCATCCAGCAGTATGCAGATAAGATCAGTGGCTATTTTGTACCCTTCATTGTCGGCATATCTGTCCTCACATTGATCGCCTGGATCTTCATTGGATTTTTGGACTTCCCTCTGGTGGAGAAGTACTTTCCCGTGAGTCTTCTTTTTAATCTAAATGTCTAATTGTACCAAGTTCCTCAGTGTAGCATCAGGGAATTACATCCATTCCTCTCTAATCCTTTTTACAGTTATAAAAATTGACATTAATAAATGTCTCTGCTGCTCATTCTGCTCTCAGTACTGTTTAATGTTTCATTAGTAAAGGTGAAGATGCTTGTAATAAATTTTGAAAAAAAAAAAATCTAAAATCTCCCTTTACTTCCTGCAGGGTTATGACAAGAGCATTTCCAGAGCTGAGACAGTGATTCGCTTCGCCTTCCAGGCCTCCATAACAGTGTTATGCATTGCCTGTCCCTGTTCCCTTGGCTTGGCAACCCCGACAGCTGTCATGGTGGGCACAGGGGTTGGAGCCCAAAATGGCATCCTGATAAAGGGAGGGGAGCCACTCGAGATGGCACATAAGGTGTGTTAATAATGATATTCTGACACCCCTGATACTGTATGTAGTCAGCCAATTATGTAACAAACCAACTGTCAATTTAAACATTATGAAATGCTTCTGGTTTCCTAGGCTACAGTACAACACCAGTGTAGATATTTCTCTGATTAAATACCCTAAAAACAATCTTTTACACACAGGTCCAGTCAGTGGTGTTTGATAAGACTGGCACCATTACATATGGTGCTCCGAAGGTAATCCAGGTCAAGATAGTTGTGGAGGGGAACAAGATGCCACGCTCCCGACTGCTGGCCATCGTGGGTACTGCTGAGAACAACAGTGAACACCCTCTGGGAGCAGCTATCACCAAATACTGCAAACAGGTTGGTTTCTACCTTAGATTTAACCCCCACGTGGCCTCTGGCAAGTCCTCATCTCAGATCACTAGTCCTCCATTTGATCTAGAATTAAAAGTCTTATTAAACATCCATTAATATCTGTGCGTGTGCAGGAGCTTGGCACAGAGTCTCTCGGCTCATGCACAGACTTTCAGGCAGTGCCGGGCTGCGGCATCCGGTGTCAGGTCAGCAACACAGAGACCCTGCTGAAACAGGCGGACAGTGACAGTGAGGACAACAACCAGCGCAACAGTGTCCTCGTCCAGATCAGTGACACCCGGATGTCCACAAGCTCCCATCCACTCATCATGGACCCACAGCCACTTAGTATGTTGGGAAACATTTTTGTAGTCGTTTCTACAGTTGTGTCTCATTCCCCTTTTTTTCCTGCTGTTGTGAATCTAACCCACGTGATCTCTGTGTGTAGGCCTTTTCCAGACAGCCACCTACGTCGTCCTGATTGGCAATAGAGAGTGGATGAGGAGGAATTGCCTGCAGATCAGACCAGATATAGATGAGGCCATGACAGAGCATGAGCGCAGAGGACGCACCGCTGTCCTGGTAGCAGTAGACAGTGAGTATTAGTGTTATTCACTAATGGTTGTGTAGAAAAAATACTTTACTTCTTACTGTTAAACACTTTCTTTTGTGCATAGATCTGCTGTGTGCGATGATAGCCATAGCAGATACAGTGAAACCAGAGGCTGAGCTGGCAGTGCACACACTGACCAACATGGGGCTGGAGGTGGTGCTGATGACGGGAGACAACAGCAAGACGGCACGGGCCATCGCTGCTCAGGTATGGACGATATGCTGATTGTGAAAATACAAACATGTTTACAGTCGGAGTGGGTGATTGTGGTTGCAAAGAAAACGGTAACATTGACATAAATCTATAAAGTAGCCTTTAAACCAAAAAATGCAACATGTATACGATCACAGTACTACAATAAACAAATCCCTGTACAATATCTTGTTTTATATTTTTAAGCAAAGTAATTAATGCTGAAAAATATCAATGTATTTTTTTTATTGCACAGCTCTATCATTTTTGTGTATTAAGTTGTAAATGGAAACCCATCATGTTTGTTGTTTGTGTATTTCTCAGCCCGTCCGTCTCTCTGCCTCTCCTACCAGGTGGGGATCAGGAAGGTGTTTGCGGAGGTGCTGCCCTCCCACAAGGTGGCCAAGGTGGAGCAGCTGCAGCAGGCAGGAAAGAGAGTTGCAATGGTGGGCGATGGTGTCAACGACTCGCCCGCGCTGGCCATGGCTGACGTGGGCATCGCCATAGGAACCGGCACAGATGTGGCCATAGAGGCAGCAGATGTGGTGTTGATCAGGGTGAATATTTCTGAAAGTCTGTCATGAATGTATGTGTTTGTTCTACAGATCAGCTGTTTCATAACATGGAAGCTGATCAAATATGATATTTCTGCTCTGCAGTACAGACGCAGTGTGAATACCAGGATGAGGCACAACACAGTATCACAGAACACGCACAGTGTACAAGACAGTATCATATGTTGGCCATGATATCAAAAGTATAATACAAGCGATTCCACAATATATCATATTTTGCAAGACAGCAATCAATGATATGCCACAGAATCTGTGTAACTGAAGAGAAAAACATACAGTACTTTAAAATGGGAATGTAACTTTTTCAAAATGCAGAAATATGTTGTCATTATATGTATTCACTGCATTGTGAAGTCCTGATATTTTGCTGAATTTTAGACAAAATGAAACAATGTTTAACAAAAAGCCTTTAAATTTCAACATCATTCTGACACTTTACATATACAGTGTCGGAATAATGCTTCTAGATTGAACTTTTTTGTTTTTAAAAAAAATATTATTTAGGTCTTTTTTTTACCTCTGTTTTCAAATATTGAACTGTTAACTATTCTGCAGAGGGGGCATAATTACAGTAATATTACCAGGACTGTTCATAGCATTTCTTGTCTTGTCTGTAGAACGACCTGCTGGATGTGGTGGGCAGCATTGACCTCTCCAAAAAGACTGTCAAGAGGATCAGGATTAACTTTGTCTTTGCTCTGATCTACAACCTGGTTGGCATTCCTATTGCAGCAGGTAGGTGACTGCAAAAGATTACAAAATTTATTGAAATGATACAATCAGTAGCCTACCGGTTAAGATGTATGCCAAATAACAGCGACGTCCGACAGTGGACGTTTGTTGCATGTTGTTCCTCTTTCTCTCCTCTCGTTTTCTGTCATCTCTACTGTTGCTATAATGACACAAAATGTCCCCAAAAATATACATTAAAGGATGATATAATCACATTGACAACCTTGATCATAACAATAATCTGAGCCGTGTTTGTCGTCAGGTGTATTCCTCCCCATTGGTCTGGTGTTACAGCCGTGGATGGGCTCTGCTGCGATGGCGTTGTCATCTGTGTCTGTGGTTTTGTCCTCACTTCTACTCAAATGGTAATGAGCTGTTTGATGTCTGTAAATGTCTTTTCTTTTCTGTATGCTTTGTCTTTCTGCCTTTTGAGTGTGTGAGTTGTGTATTTATATCTAAAAACATTTGTGTCTCTCTTTCTCCCCTGTATCTCTGTTTAGTTACACTAAGCCCAGTGCTGAGAAGTTGGAGGCCCGGCTGGGTAACAGAAGGCAGCAGGGCAGCCTGTCCGATGTCAGCGTCCACATCGGAATGGGCGAGCTACGTCGACCCTCCCCCAAACTCAGCCTGCTGGACCGCATTGTCAACTACAGCCGTGCTTCGATCAACTCCCTGCGCTCCGACAAGCACTCGCTCAACAGCTTGGTGCTCAGCGAGCCCGACAAACACTCGCTACTGGTGGGGGAGGCGCCGTGTGAGGAGGAGTTTTGCTGAGAAGAGAATACGTAACGCTCACATGGGCCAGTAAAGGCTTTTGTATGCTGAAGTAGACAGTAACTGCATTTATTCAAGGGTGGGCCACATTAAGCTGAAAGGGTTACATTGGATAATGGCCCATCCATGTGCTGTAGGTGCCCTCGGGGGCAGCTCTGTTGACTTGAAGAGAGCTTGTGTGCCCCTTGTTTTCTTTTAGCTGATCACATGCACTTCAGAGCATGCTGGGGTGACTCCCTCTCCTTCAGTAGCTGACTTTCTTTTGTTTAGGTCACTGCCCTCGGGCACACTCTTCGACTGAACCTTTAACACTTTGATCCTCTGACACTCTGTGTGCAGGAACGTCTTCAGCATTATGCAGAGCCTTGAAGCAGATGTCCACAAACAGGAAGCAGAGTGATGATCAACTCCGGCACTCTGATCATCTGCCAATACAATCTTTAACATGTATCCAAAGACATTTTAACAGTGGTGCCCCATGTAGGAGTGGACACTACAGAGTTATATTTTAACTAATTTTCCTTCTACGGAAAATTATAATAACATTGTTGTATAATTCTATTTCAGAGTATTTATATTACCCTTATTTATCTCATTTTCATTATATCCTATGTGAAAATTGAAATTGTTGAATCCAAATGCCAGTTTGCATTTTCAATCTCCCAAAATGTGTAATTATTGAAGAAAGTAAGACATAGAAACTCTTGTAACTTGCTGCAAGACATGCAGAATGCTAATGGAGTGAGTTGTAAATGTCAGCGTTACCCAAGTGCCAACTGAAAACGCCACCTTGGCAAAGTCCAACACATTCCAAAGATAGCACTGTACAGAGGTCACCTTGGACATAATGTTCAACAGAGATAAGGTCAAGGACTCAAAGCGGAGACCTGAAGAAGACTGACTGATGCCAACTTTAGAAGAGTTTGGTCACAAGCTTCTCACAGTGGTTTATAAATTCTATAGTTGCATCAACCCTCTGGTTCTTTGGTTAATGATGTGAGATGTCTGTCAATGAATGTGAACACTATTTACTGTTAGACAGAAGTTGTTACATTAATGACACTGTGCTTGGATTATTTTATTCGCTTGTCGCAAAGAGACGTTTTCTGTTGTGATGCGGTTTGTCATGAAAAGGCCAAGTTTTAAATTCATTTGCGTTCCTCATGTCATCACAACAAGCAAGATGGTGTTACTGTTTCAAAGATTCTTTCTAAGAATTTCGATCGTGGATGCAACTCTTTGTTCATTTCTCTACTTTTCCGTATGATTCACACCACTGCACTTGATCAAAGAGACAACTTTAATCCCAGGGGAGCAGGAACAGCAGACTAGGCACAGCTGAGTCCCGACAGTTTCACCAAACAAGTTACTGAGAAACAAATGTTGATGAATTAAATAGATTGTTAAATAAAATCACAGTTCAAGTTACATCTCGCAGTCACGGACAGCTACTGTTAAACTGTCTTTGCTTTATTGTTTCTCCTGTAAAATATTACAAAGATTTTCTTTTTACTTTTTGCACAACTCTGCTTTGTCAAATCAGGAGATGATTACTACAGTCCAGCTACTTCTTGAATAGATTTTCTTTGCGCTGATTTAGAGCGATCAGTTTGTCCTGCCGCTTTCCCATGATGCATTATGTTCTAAAGTTGTCGAGACTTGCTGAGCACAATTATGCCAATCAGTTGTTTGTGTGTTACTTTGTAATGTAGATGTCCTTAGTGCTTCAGATCTGTGTGCAGTCAAATTAAGCAAGTCCATGTTTGCCGTCCGTCATCGTTCTTCTGAACGTTATGTGCCTTGGATTAAAACGCTTTTGTAATGTCACCCTGCTGTGTCCAGTTTAAACCAGAAGATGGCTCTGTGGAGCCATCAACACCAACCAACACCAGATACAATATTTCATCATCTTTATTTCATCCAGTTAGTCTAAACATTACATCACCCCAGTGTACTGCAAAACAATCAAATACCATTTGTCATAATATTCTTTTTTAAAAATATTCATTTCAATTAATGCAAACTGTAAATGACTTATTCCCCGTTAAGTCAATTTGTATCGCTTTGGCTGTAGTGACATTGAATTTGATTTGGTAGATTGAAGCTGAACATGTTATTAAGGAGTTAATTTTACATTTTTGAACACATTAAAGAGGAATCAGGTCTAGTTAGATGCAGCTAAATGTTAAGGGACACTCAGAAATAATGTCTACCAAAGGGCAAGTTTAGTATTTGTCATCAATCTCTCCCTCGCTGATCAAAGATGCACTGGAAAGAGCTGTGGTCAGGAAACTGAGCGGGTTTTAAAAATGTGCAGCATTTGAAATCTGTTACAACATTGTGCTTTTCCGGACTAACACGCAATTGGAGAATGCTACATTCAGTTACCTTTAACACTAGAATAACAAACTTCACTTCAAACCAGCAGCTCCAACTCACTCTGGAAACACTGACGATCTAAAATAAACTTACTTATACAGCAATATATGTTAGTAGATTTACAGTATATTAAACATTAAACACCTTACGGAAATCACACACCATGGTGAGCAAAAGATGCAATGTAATCAAATCAATGTTCACAAGCATTTCATGTGTTTAAATTTCAAATGTAAACATATGCATTAATCGGACCAAATGATTTCAACACACACCGGGTCCTAAAAAATACATGATTTTTAACGCTTCAAAATGAGGCTAGGTTGGTCAAACAACTTGTTAAAGTTTTGTGGCTTCAAGTCCATCTTTTTCCCCTCCGATCCCTGATTTTAAAGTTGGCCAATGATGTCGCTGTCCAGTCTCTCTGATACGAGATCAGCTTACAATCCAACCTCATACAGTAAAATACAGTCGCTGTTAATGTGGCACAGTTTTATACACTGCAACAGGATGGTGGCCGTACAGGCCCGTACACACCAACTGTGTCCACACATACCGAACTGGCATCATCATGTGAACACTGACACTGCAGCACAGGTACACAACAAAAGTTTGAACATCAGACTGACAAGGGTCCATGATTGATTTTTCACCTGCTTTATCAGCTCACCAGGCCAGAGCTGAGATAGTGTGTGCTGATGTAACCGTATGTACGTGTTTCTCACTTTAGCAATGAAACACTGTAGTGAAAGCAGGATGTTTGTTGCTGATTGAAGCTTTTAGCTGGGAGCTTCCACATTTCTCAAAACTCATCAGGCTGAGATTAAAGTAATTACGCAAGTTTACTGTGTGATTTGAAATGTTTCACTTTGCAATGTTAATGACTAAAGTTATAGTTTAAACATAAATTGGTCAGACGGATCCTTCTATATAGCTTCATCCATGCCTTGAAAAATATGATCTTGAGAGCATATTTGGCATATTTTCCCAAAACTTACATCCATATCGAACATAAGCTCCAAATGAATATAAAAATGTACAATGACAGCTGGAACAATCGATAAAACTCCCACATAAATCTAAAATGTGTCACTTTGTGCGGTAAAAATCAAACTTCTTAGGATGCTCGTAAAGGTATAGAAGACAGTTAGTCACATAAAAAAAATTAGGTCTGTGTAAGGCATGAATGAATGAATTCAATTTTGGTGGAATACTGAGCTCACAAAATCCTGAATTGGGGACTGTGAAAGTGAGAAGTGTTGTATTTTGCTGAAAAGATTGACAACAACACTATTTGTCACCACTGTTCAGCTCTCCTGAATGTAGCTTGGTAGGACATTTTTCTTTGAAGCAGAGGCCCCATGGTGAAATACCATGATGCTCATATGAGGAGTGGTTTGTTCATGCATGTTTGGCAAGCAGAATAAATACTGTGATAAACACTGATTATTAAGACATCAAATAGCACCGTGTTGGCCCGTCTATGGCTGCCACCATCATAGCATCACATTTTATAGGGTGGATCCCTGGAAAATTCAGATTGTTGAATGTCACTCATTTGGCAAAACGAACTGAATTAAAGTGAAGAAAAGTGAATGCCATTCTTTAAAATAACACTGTTAAGAGTAAGATGTTGTAATCCTTGAGAGGTCTAAAAAGAAATCTGAGTACAGATTTTGGCAAATGCATGAATTGCAGAGGTCTTTGACTAATCAATGGTAAAAATCTGATTATTATCATCAACTGCCTGCCAACTGTAGGTAGGAGAGTGTGGAAATGGTTTGGCGGCGACATAAGATCAACAAGTCACCAACTTTAAAAAAAAAAAAAAAAAAATACTGTACAGAAAATAAAATGTCCACTTAAACCAGTCTGACACGGGCCACTATATCTGTCATGATAAACAAAACACACTTTTCATCCAGCCCACTCGGGAGAATATCTTCTCAAGCAGTTAACAATAAAATCAACAATCACATTGACAAAAGCAAACATCTCATTACAAAGAGACCGACTGAGAGAGGGAGTCCTCAGACATCCATCTGAATGGTGGAAATGAGGAGACACAAACTTAACTTTGGCACACTGAATGAGGAGGGCTGGCAGAGAGGCGAGGACTGAGCCTGCAGCTGTGTTATGGCAGTGTTTGGATGAGGGGGCTGCACACTCATAGCCCTTTGTTGAAGTAGACCCTCTCCACTCCTGGGTGGTTGGCCCGGATCTTCTCCTGAAGCTCCGGCTCCAAGCGGCTGACTGACATAGAGCTGGATGAGGGGGAGGAATGGGAGAGAAATGCAGGGGTTTAATGGGTCACACACACATCTAGTTGTATTATGCAACCGGTCCAGGCAGAGAAGAATCATCATGCAGATTCTGCATAATTAAATCATTTTTCCTCACTGTCAAGTTTAAAGCTTTCACTCACCTCTTCTGAGGGAACAGCGCACAGCACAGTGGGGTGGCAAACACCAGGCTGAAAATAAAAACAGACCAATGAAACTGACACACACACCATCCAGAGCTTCCAGCTATGACGTCACCTGTCTAACAAGACTAAGAGTCTACAGCCACACTAGCGGCTGTCTGCTTCACTTATGCACATCAGTGCTTTGAGCTAAACGCTAACATCACAATGACAATGCTAACACACTGATGTTTAGCAGGTATAATGTTAACCATGTTTATCATCTTAGTTTAGCATGCTGACATTTGCTAATTAGCACTAAAATGTCATTAGTTAAAACCAAAGTATTGCACAAATTTGCATTTTGACTTGATTATAATACAAGAGAAAAATTGAGAGGGATCATGAGGGAGACGTGAGAGCCTGTACTCAATTTCATGGCGACCCATGTTGTCGAGACACTTGACTAAAACACAAAAATGTCCACCTCATGGTGGTGCTAGAGGAACAGTAAGGGGGATCACCAAAGTCATTAGGATTCATCTCCAGTGACATTTAAAGCAGGTGTTTTCAAAGTGGGGTCCGGGGAACCCCAGGGGTCCTTGAGGTATTTCCAGGGGGTCCCCAGCAAAAAGGGAAATAATTTATTTTCATTATAATTCCATCCATAAGTAACACAATGACTGAATGTATGACTACTTTGGTCATGGGTTTAAATTCTGAATTCAGTGGTTGGAGCGAGGTGGTTGTTTCATGTCCACAGGCTTTAAAATTTGTGGCATGTGACTCAAATTATACGACAGGACACATCTATAAAGTGTGTGTGTGTGTGTGTGTGTGTGTGCTAATTTGCAGGATGTGCTGCTGATCACTGTCATGTCATTTGAGTTGAACTAAAGGAATGTCACACATGAGTGTAATTGCTCATTCTGAGGTCACAGGAGGTTAAGGGAAGCCAGGAAACAGCAGTGAAACTCAATGCAGGATATACTGGTAATTTTTCAGTAATTTTTTTTAAAGACGGTAAAAATCAGCCTACTGACTTCAACCAGCAGTTTATTCTAAATGTAATGTGAATGACTGGGCCACAGATTAGATTTCTGAAGTCACACGAAGCAGGCTCTATTTACAGTGAGATGGGACAAGAGAACTTCATTATAACTTTTAAAAACATTAAGATTACTGGGTTTCATATCCACATTGTAAGAAATTAGGTTGGAATTTCAAAGGAACTGCACATGGCGGCTTATCAGGTGGGACCATCTCTGACGACTCACCAGAATCCCACCAGGCTGACTTGAATAGGTGCACTCATCCATGGGAACTTCTGAAAAGACCAGGCAGAAAAACGAATGAGGGGCACAAAAGCAGTGGTGAATTCCCATACTAGAGTGGCCTCATGTCCTCGGTGCTTTTCATTGCTCTGATGTGTGATTACTAAAAGGAACCGAGTGGCTGAGGCAGAGTGGGACACCGAGTTCCCACAGTTTAGCTTAAACCTTCACGGTATTTGGAGTCAGTGATGATAAAGTCGATGTCTTTTTGTGAGTTTGTGTTTCAAAGAATGGAACTGAAATCAGAAACATGCCTACCTTCAAAAAGGCCTTCTTCTCCAAATGGTTCATTAAAAACGGGGGAATAGCTGAAAAGACACGTAAAATATCATTGCACTGAGCATTTTTCTGCTAAAACTTTCAATTAAGTGATGCCACCGGCTGACTGATGATACAAAGATATTCATACCCATTCCTGGAGAAGCCATGAGGATTCTGGAGACCACGACCTGAGAGATGGCCTGCTGCGCGGCTTTCGTCGACTCTCCTAACCTGTTGTCATTCTCGTCCGTTACAGGAATGCCGTGTTGAATTTCTCTGAGGACAGGAGGGAGCGGAGAGGAGAGGATTTAGCCTACTCAGAGAATTGACCTTACAATCTTTGGTATCAGTGACGTTTTCCATCGTGTACATCGTCACGTGCTGAGTGCGCTCGCCTCACCTTTGTCGCATCAGTGGGATGTTGATACAGTTAGCAGCAGCTACAGCAGCAAATGGAACGAGCCGTCCGAACAGGGGTGAGACGCGCTGCAGCAGGAGAAAGGAGGCACAAAAACAGGAGGGAAGGAAATTAAACACAATCACATCACATGGTTCTGCTTGGCGCAAACCTTTCACACTAGTGAAGGACTGCGGGTTATTGCAGGTGATATTTCTGATATTGTGTATATGTATTAATAGCTGGTGGGACAACATGCCGATTACAGAGCATGACCCTGTGCATAATATGGCTCTTCTATGACAAAAGAGACTATATGTGCGTGACTGACACCATCGTCTGAGGTCAATACATTAAAATGAGATGTAGAATGGGGTTAGATGAACTGATACCTTTGTTAGTGCATTTAGTCCTAGAGCGGTGACAACTGCCCCTGTGGTGGCAGACACATAAGCTGTGCCAAGCTGACTGCAAACAGAAGAGTCATCGATCACATCAGCAGTCCACACAAACAGTGTTGAATGAAAAAGGGTTAATATGAGCCGGTGTCAGCGCCAAAAAACCTCCGTCTCTCACCTGACTGTGATCGGAGCATCACCGCTCCTGTTGGTGTAATTGACTATTGCGTTGAAAGACTGATTGATCCACTGCCAGAACAACACAGCCGGAGTTGTCCTGCAAGATTGAAAACGGTGCAGTTTGTGTCAAGGACAGCGGAAAGATTCTAGCAGCTTTATATTACAACTAAAGTTTAGATTTTGCAGAAAAAGTGTGTGTGCTGGTTTAAAATTTGACTTCTTTAGTCAAATTAGTCCTTACTTGTAAAAGGTCATCATGCATCCAGTGATCGTCATGTTCATCGGAACCTGCGCTGACATGCGGCCGATGAGGATCATCTTCTCCCCAGTATCGGGATGGAAAGCTGAGTCGAAAACATATTTGGCTCTCCACAGTTCGTCCTCCGTCAGCCCCGGGGAGACTACACCTTGCCTGAGAGACAGTAAAGACAAAAAGCCTCCTAACGACAGCTCTTAGTGAATCGCTACTGATACCTCCGTCCTTGTAGCTCTAGCCTGGCTTACCTGTAGTCAGTGATGATTTTGTGCGCGTGTGCTAGTTGTTCGTTGGTGAGGAGGATGTTCCTGGGGTCTGTGACGGTGAAGAAATGTTTGGCTCGCCCCACAAATGTGCTCTGGTCCCACCGGGGCTCCTTGATGTTTATGGAAGTGGATAGCTCTGCTGCCATATTTATCTGGTGAAAATGGGGAATGTTATAAGAATCATGTCAGGGGTTTCTCAGTGCACAAAACACTGGAACTCCAACGAACAAAAGTGTTTCATAACTACACTGTGTTACGCTGATAGTGACTCATATTGTTCCTGGATTCCAGTGCTGTGCAGCCTCTCAGTTCTTGTTTTCATTTGCAGACACAAGTCAGTGAAGGAGGACCCATGAAAAAAAAAAAAAAAAAAGCTCCTTTCTGGATTGCCATGCTGCTAATTCAGCATAATGTTGCTATGGCGATGGCTGACCTGACACAAGGGTTGTGAAGCGCTAAATTGCAAAGCCCTATTATGGGCACACACCAACCCCCAAACTATGGCTGAAAAGCAGCTCTTGGAGAGTGACAAAGCCTTCTGCATGTACATTGTGAAGGGCTGCAAACAGCTGAACAAATCGTTATTTTTTTGTCAATAAATTATGAGGGCACAGTGAGCAAAGCACAGGAGGTTATGCAATATTTGGGTTTCTTATCACCTCTAGTGAGTATTTTATTAAATCTTTATGCATTTATGATCTCACAATCTGCAACCAGATAAAACTGGCCTGCACTGACACTGCACTGTCAAAAAAAAAAAAAAAAAAAAAAGCATGCTTAGTGGATGTGCATGCATGCTCATTCTCCCCAGTGAGGGACAGTGTGTGGGTCCATGTAACCCAGTCTGATCTGGTTTTTAACCATTTGTTCCTCTAGAGGACCGAGCACACCAAAGTAAATCAAGTCTCTACAAGGATTTGCAGCAGCATGATGAAACTCCACCTGAAATTGCACCAAAGATGGCTGCTGGATTGACAACAAAACAGAAAACTCTCTCTCTCTCTTTGTTTTTTGCTGGCGGCTGTGTTAATGCATTAGGCGTGCTGTCTCTTTAAATTGAATTAAACTCCGTGGGGTTCTCACGAGATGGCAACAAAAAACCCCTCTTTCACTACAGCTTATCCAGCAAAACACTGATTCACACAGTGGGTTTGATTTGTACAGGAGGCTGCTGCAGTCAAAGCCATGTGAAGAGCTTTAATCAATACTAAATTACCAATGAAGGCGATATCAGAGGACTGAACTTTGGACTGACACGGCCTTTGATCTATAAACCCCTCAGCTGGTTCTGCCCTCACTCTCAACCAATCAAAGGGGGCCTGCGTGGCTACACATTAACCTGCAATTCACAGCAACTCCTCACAATCAAAGATATCGCTTACGAGCAACATCCGGAGGCTGATATTTTATAGCCCTTTCATTTCATATATACATCCGACATCTATGACACTGAGAGGAGCTGCTCTCTCTCTCAGTGGTCGGAGGGTAAACATGCTCTGGTTTAATTGTTCAACCCGACGTAGACCAGCCAAATCTGGACTCCTGCATCTGATCGCAGCGCTGAAAAGCATCCACCCGAGCAATAATAATCCACACATCATCCATGTGAAACGGCTAATTAGGTGCAGCGTCTGTCCAGCCCGATAATTGTCCAGCTGTGCGCCCCAGACTCAACTAGTATCAGCCTGCCACATCCCCACAGCCAGCAGCGGGCTTCTCAAGGAGCCTCGCGCGTCTAACAGACAAGTCTGCCCTATGATTTGAGACGAAACGTGCACGCTGGCGTGTCTGAATCTCGACGTCTTTGTGTGTCATGTAAAGATATGGAGGGGTTACTTACTGCACTGTGGGCTCCGGCGGTCCGCAAGAGGTGTCCCTGAAAGGCTGCAGCCTGCTAATTTTACATGCAGCAGCGTCAGCACAGCCAGTGAGCACACACACACACACTCTCTCTCTCTCTCTCTCTATCTCTCTCTCTCACTCACACACACACACACACACACACACATCTACATCCCCCAGTGGAAGGAATCTCACTGAGAAACTAAAAGTCCTGCCTCAAAGCAGGGAGTCACACTGAACAACACTGCAGTTGCATTGATCAGTAACCTAACAGGGAAAAGTTCAGGGAATACACGACGATGTGCTATAAATCAATTCAATCTAAGGTGAATATCTGAGGTGACAAATTCACTTTCAATTTTATTTTCACACGCGCACTGAGCAGGCAGCACATCCGTTAACGCGCTGAGATTTTCGCTGACTTGATGCACAGGCAGTAAATCATTAATATCTGGTAAACTGCTAAAACAACAGCCTGACATTATCAGATAATACGAGTGTATAGAGAAGAAGAAGGTGACCTTTAAAACGAAATTTAAAAAAAACAATTCTTTTATTTAATTATATTTGTTTCATGGGGAAAAAACTAAAATAAATAACAAAATGAAAAACAAATTCCTCTCCATCTGGGTTTTGACATATTTAACTTTAACAGCTTTTACCCAGTTTAGGATATTTAATCACGTAGACCACAGTATATATAGTTTAATAGGACTACTTAGATTTACTTATATTTTTTCTTCTTGTTCTTATAATTGGATCTATGTCTGTTCTACACCAATTACTTTCATTATTTCTATATTTATTTATTAGTCAATTTATATTTACAACAGGGATCGCATAAGGAAAAGTCTGGGTGCTGTTCTTCTTCACGCCACTCCAAATGTATGCATAATGTTATGCATAAACAAATATGTATATATGTGTGTGGTCTCATTCATATTTAAAAAAATATATATATTTTTTTATCTCTGCTCCTCTAGGTGAGTGTACTCCATGTTTAGGTGGGTGGATATGTTGTTTATTGTATTAAAAAATAAATAAATATTAGTCTAAGTACATGTTCACTGTATTTTGTGCTTGTCAACATTTCCAAATAAAGCATTTAAAAAAATGAAATATATAATTAGTCATGGCTTGAATGGCAGCTGCAGACCAGCTGTCTGTCTCTTCATGGTTCAAATCATAAATATATGACTGTAATGAAAATAAACTAATACAGAAACTTTTCCCTGGTTCCTGCACACATTCACGGTCAATCTGCTTATCACCATGCTGATTATCTTATCAGTGTTTATCATAATGTTTGGGTGTCTGTTTCCATCTAGTGGTGACTGGTGAGAGCTGTGGTGAATAATGCTAAAAACTGTACCTGAAAGAAATAAATGATGAAGCAACTTCAGACTTTATTTTGTATAGTTGTGGCTGCAAAACATCAAATTACTTTTACCACTGATGTCATTTGTACCAATATTGCCTACTTAAATTAATAACATTAACTCCCAGTAGAGACAGCGGAGCAAAAAAGAGAGCTACTTACACTGTAACAGGGTATAAAAAACAACGCAGTCTGTCAGTGCCATGTGATAAAAATCAAATACAAAAGTGCAAAGAGAACATTCCCGACATCTAACCCTAATCATCTCACTTCACAAAATAAACTGTTGTTGCGCTTCAGTTACAAAAAGAAAATAAATTCACATTATATTTACTGCAACCTTTGATTTGAGGCCATGCCAAGTGAAAGATGCAGCTTATATATTGTATATAGCAACACACTCTGGTCATCATTGACACCCTATCACAAAGATTACTTACATTTAGTTGTTATTCTCAGCATTAATTCATTCATTGTTCCTGACAAACCAGCAGGTATTTGTGACGGTATTGTTCATAGTAGCAATCATTTCTAGCAATAAAAACATCATGCACAGAGAGAAAAAAGTTGTAAGGGTGGTGGTATTAGCTAGATAATATAGTTTCCATTTCATTGTGATTATGGCACACATTTTTTTGGTCCATGGGGTTATGAATGCTTCTTTTGTCAAGCCTCCGTGCGGCCCGTTGCCATCCTCACCAGCTCCACACAACACCCTCCCAGCTGCGGAGATCTTTACAGGAAATAGTCTGGAGTACGCCGCGTCACGTGGGGCTCCCCTCTGCGTGGTGCAGGGTCAAACTGTAGGCTGAAACAGAGAGAAAACAACAACACATCAACTAGGATTTTGAGTTTTTTTTTTTTTTTTTTTTTTTTTTTTTTTAAATCAGCATGAATTGAATTTAAAGACGTGTCAAATGTCCTTAATAGAAATAAACAAGAAATTGGCTTTAAGAATCAGAATCAGATTTATGGCCAAGTAAGTTTTCACATACAAGGAATTTGTCTTGGTGTAGTGGTGCATAACAATCAAAAAATAGAAGGTAAGTGAAAAAAACAAGTATCTATACAAAGTGAGAAAAATACAACTACCACAAAAAACAGGTGGTATACATATATAAACAAAATTTTACGATAAAGAATAAGTAAAAAATATGTTCTATGTGAAGAGAGCTGTAGAATTTAAAACATATAATGTACAAGATAGTTCTACATGTACATGCCAAACACAATGTAATTCATATTTTAGAAAATTACTTACAAGGAGTATTTCAATGTGTCATCAAGCTCCATGATTGCTGCCTGGTTTCCACAACGATAACAATAGTTTGGTGCGCTGAAGATCGTCACTACGTTTCGGTCATGGCACCAATTATAGCCCTAAATGATAAGATTTGCATGTTAAATGTTAACTGTTTTAAATTTACGATGTTATGTACTACAGTAGCTGTATCTTGGAAAAAAAATTGTGCTGCTTTCAGCAAGTACCTCCATCACCAGCTGGTGGGCTCTTGAGACCAAAGTTAGGCCGTTTGCATGGTTGAAAGTCTCGGAGATGTCCTGCCCGAAGGTGTAACCAGCACCACGGGGGGAGATGCCCCAACCACCACGGTCATCTGGGTCTGACCATAACAAGTCACACATTGGACCCTGAAACATAGAGGAAACCACAGTGTTGTTGCAAGCATGCAAGCTCAAAATCTACTGTGAAGTGAAAACTTCACATACTGTAAAATTACAGATTTTAGGGTTAAATAAGGAAATCTGTAGAATGTGCATGTTTAGCAGAATAAGTTATGTTGTAAACACTTGGCAATAGTTGGAGAACCCTTACTGTTACATAATCCTTACTAGAAATCTGTAAACATCCACACAATAAAGTCTACCTCATGAGGAACCTCCTGTAAGCGATCCAGCGCTCTGATGTGTTCCAGGGTGTCTATTGAAGGGGACAACCCTCCATGTAGGCAGAAAATCTTAAAAAATAAGAAAGAGAAAATAAATCACATGCATCTGTGCTTCACGCGGTACATCACACGATGTGCTACATCATCTCACCTGGTTATCTACCAGCGCAGTGAGGGGCAGATAGTCAAACAGATCTGTGAAGTACTTCCAAACGTTGGCGTTTCCATATTTCCTCAAGCACTCGTCGTAGAAGCCGTACACTTGTGTGATCTGTCTGCTCTCGTGGTTCCCTCTGAGAATTGTGATTCGCTCACGGAACCTTACCTGCAAAGAAGAATTTATTTATAAACAAACTGCAAGAATAATTAGCCGGTGCCCCAATCCAAATGTATATCCCAAATTTCCTTGACCTCTATATTAATATTATAGCATCAGTTTTTTTACCTTAAGAGAAACCAGGAGTGTAACTGTCTCCACAGAGTAGTAGCCTCTGTCAACATAGTCTCCCATAAAAAGGTAGTTGGTGTCTGGAGACTTCCCACCTATCTTAAACAGCTCCATTAGGTCATGAAACTGACCGTGAACATCTCCACAGACGGTCACCGGACATCTCACCTCCTGCACATTGGATTCCTTCGTCAGGATCTCCTTAGCCTTAGTAGGAGGGGTACAAAAAAAGCACAGGATGAAGCTGATAAACAGGTGGTGCAGTGTAGGAGCGCACAATGGGCATGTGTTGTAAACAAGCCTGAGAGCCAAGCATGGATTATATATCCAGTTTCAGACTGTGGAGGATACTTGATTATTACATGCTGTGGATGTGTCAGGGCACTCTAGTGCTGAAAAGGTACCAAGGGTGGGCGTAGCTAGGGAAAACATATTTTCAGGCATCCCCCCCTCCATCTTCTTGGCGAGTGTTTTCCCTTTAGCAATGTGCTGCATGCAGCTGCAGCCAAATGGTGTGCTCCAAAGCAAGGCCACACATGCATTGGCTGACGTTAGTGCAACAAATACTTCTACTGAGCCTGACAAACCATGCGACATATCATGTAACGCTCTGCTAGCAGCATCCTGACGTTAGAGAGCTGATGATGGGTACACTAATAGCTCGCCTGCCCTCCTGCGCAGAGCTTACCTTTTCGCAGAGTACTTTGACCTGATTCTCTGATAGCTGTTTACACTCATTCAGTTGTTCAATCCATCCGTCCAACTCCTTGGTGAATGACTTGTCGTCCATGCCTAATTTGCCGTCAGCTAGCGAGCCGACCAGCTTTAAAATCCCTCAGGAAAACCTCTCGCTATATATCGTTACGTTTTTGATGGACCGACTACGCTAAGTTACGTCCTCGCGGGCTCTCTGGTCATTCGCAGCAGCGTGCGTGTGTGCGCGCGCTCCGCGAAGACGAATGCGTCAACTGTCGTGCGTCTCTGCAGGTTGGTTGGTGGGGACTAAAGTGTTTTAACTAGTTCTCGTGATACATAAATGATGTACTTCTCAAGGTCACACAGTTACTTCGTAGTGTCTTTTGAACAGTGTAATGCTGATTTATCTGCCCCCTTCTGGACGAACAGTATAAGTCAGGACCCACATCCATCAAAAAACGTCACCCAAAAATAAAACAAGACACACTCGCAGGTTAGCTACCGCTGGTTGGTAAGTAGCTAACTGTAGCTCACAAAATATATAATAGAGGGGTAGATTTTGTCCTACTACGATGACTTAGTAGACTTTGGGTTGGGGTCAGTTGGGGTGGGTTGGCTTGGTGCTCATGAAAAACCATAATAAGCTATTAAACTGTGATCAATGGGCCTATACAACGCTGGTTGTAGATAATTGGTAGCAAGATAATTTGCTATCAAATCAGAACCAGCAACGTCAATTTAGAAATGTACATTAAATCGAGGAAATCTTTATTTTCCAAATGTATTTAAGGATAATGTGCTTACATACAGTTCAAAGAAAAGTGATCTAAAACAGTAGTTTCTTATTAACGTAACTTAAAAACTACGGAAGCCGAGAACGGCCGTGCTTGCAATTATTTTTTTTAATGCCGTTATTTCGAGATCACGAGTTAATTATCTGGTGATCTCGAGAAAACGAGCTAATCGACATGTTATCACGAGAAAACAACAGGTCTGACCTGTCATCCATTTCATGTGAACAATAATTAAAAACCTCAGGATATTAAATAAATCAAGATAACCTTAACCATTCACTGCATAGTGTACTCCATTGGCTATCATAATGGTTCAGTTTACACCACTAACAATTTATATGCTTTTGTTATATCAATAATAATAAACCTAATGAAAATACAACAATGCATATTATTTTGTCATGGAGACTCACATTAGTCTAAGTATTTTGTTAGTATCAGAGATTTTGCTATGTAGGCTGACTTCTGGCTATAGGACAGTGTAGTTAATGAGATGTGCCACTGCTGAGTGCATATCTCTTTAAACTTCCATGAGTGCTCTTTCGTGACAGCAATTTTGCAATAACTATTATGAGTGCACTATTGTAGATGTAGCATTGGTTCAACATAATGGTCAATGTGTGGAGGAATGACATGCGTTGATTATTTCATGATCTCGAGATAACGGCCTTAAAAAAATAATTGCAAGCACGGCCGTTCTCGGTTTTTTTAATTAATAAAGACCCCGTGTAACATGTAACTCCCAGCCTCTTTTTGGTCATTGTTTTGGTTTTATATCCCACAAATACAGTATATTGTATGGTGTAGTCCCCAACAGCAGGTAAACATAAAAAGCTCTGATAAACCAACTGTATGCTGACAGACAAAGTTAGCAGGTATCTTGTGGCAAAAGTCAAATCTGTAATAACATTCAGATTTTCTTTGGAGTTGGTGGAGACCATATAAGTGGAAACAGAATATTGGACTACATCCGTCAGGTGGCCAAACACGATTGGATGTGTAAATATGATTTTTTTTTCTGTCAGCGCATTCTCCATAACATTTTCAAAAGGTGATAATATTTGATGTAAGTGCCTTCTCGGTTTATTGTGGACTTCTGGCCCCAAGGCACCCAAAAAGAAAAAAAAAATGCAGCTATAAAGAAAAATTCATTCATTAAACTTTGCAAGACCATCTAATGGTACCACTCAAAAAGTGAATGGCGAATGGCAAATATATTAAGTTTTGCACCCAAGTGATTTATCCCACATAAAGCATACTAATTTGTCCATATAACTAGCTGCCAGGCCAAATTTCAGGCTTTGTTTCTGTGTGTTTGGGTGAGCTGGTCATCTCGCCTTTTAACATTTCACATTTCAGGACTAGCCCATAGACGACAGACAAAAATGGTCATTATCTTGTTCTCTTAATAAGAATGGTGGGCGGGTTTGTTTCTATACCACAGTGTATGGTTTATTGATTTGAGTGTAATGTTTGAGAATGATAACTGAATAAATATAAAAAAAACAACCTCCATGGGTTACAGCATAAGCATATGTCACAACTTGAGAAGCCAGACCAAAATTTCGACTTATAAAATTGTAAATATTCAGTGTGTGACTGAAATATTACTTCTCTCATTATTGTAAAATCCCAAACGAAGAGACCACAACAGTAAAGTTGGCCGCATCGTTCTGCTGCCTTCAAATGGAGCTTCTATTTCAACATGGAAAGTTAAGCACACAATATGGTAGGCATTCAAGTTGATGTTATAAGAACAAACCAAGTTGATAGGCAACAGACAAAAAGTATGTCTTCTTTATATCCATGTTTAAAAGTGTTTTAAATTGAGGTATCATCCTGTCAGGACAAGCCTATTTTTTACAATGGGTTACTGTGTAAAACATTTCGTTAAGTGAGGTGGGCTCATGTCAAGTGGTTAAAAAAAAAAAAAAAGCAAAGTCCATCAGTCAGTAGTTTTCCATCATAAATGGACTTGAATTGAAATGGAAATGTTGCTCATTCCGGTAGGAAATATAAATGAGTGTACTAAAGGTTATATATATATAGTTTTTTATGTTTTTTAATTATTTTTATATTTGTTAATTTTTTAGCGTTTTTAAACTTTTGTGGTAGTTTAGATGGCCTTTCCCCCACCTTACGGAATTTGCTAAACTGGAAAAACTACATTACCCATAGCTAGACGTCTTCCTGTCCAGTGCACATGCGCAGTCGTTTGTTCCACTCTGGACAGCTGTAGGAGAAAATGGCAGCACGCATGCTAGGACAACAGGTAAGACATTCAATGATTTTGCTGATTTTAATCATTTTATAATAGCTCTGACTGGTTTCTTTAATAGCGTAACAACATATCTAAAGTGTTGTATTCTTTCTGGAGACCAGGAGGTAACGCTAAATGTCCAGAAAACGTACACAAAGCATTGCACTTGAATGACTGCTAACATGTTAGCCTACCAGCTAGCTGTCTTTAACGTTAACGGTGCAACGCGAAAGTCTATCTGCTCAAGTCCTAGTTTGTCAGTGTTGAAATAATGCTATTTCTGCTTTTCCAGGCCCGTCAGTTCAGCACGTCTGTGATCAGACCTGCAGCAAAGCTGGTTAAGGTAAATAACGTCAGGCTGCACGGAACATTACGGCTCCTCTGCAGTTCATTATATAAATGCTTAGTGGTCATTTAGTTCATCCGTCTGTATTTTATTCTTCTAGCCTCCCATCCAGGTGTATGGAGTGGAGGGCCGCTATGCCACTGCTCTTTTCTCAGCTGCCAGTAAGCAGAACAAACTGGACCAAGTGGAGCAGGAGCTGGGAAAAGTGTCTGTAAGTCAAAAAAAAAAAAAAATCATACACAATTAATTGCAAGCACAGATTTGCAGTTTAATGGTGTAGAGGCAAAGCAGCTTTATTTACAGAGCACATTTCATTACAAGAAGACTCAATGTGCTTTCCTTTTAAAAAAGAGACAAATATAAAAATATCAAGCATATGCAATGCAGTGGTAAAAAAGTAAAGAGTAGATTGAAAGAATATAAAAAATAATAATAAAGAAACAACATATACCCACAATACCTACATACACACACATTTTAGCAAGGTCATACAGAGCACACATTCTCTTAACATAGGTTGAAGGCAAGGGAACTTTATTTATATAGCACATTTCATAACAGGGCAATTCAGAGCACTTAACAAATTAAAAAGGAAGATTATTGTAGCAGAACAATTAAAGTTATTAAATAAACACCAATGTGAAGATAATAAAATGACTATTAAATATTCTAATTTAAATTAATTTAAAAATGTCAAACTGTATGTTAAAACTATGCAGACACATATGTAAAAGCATGATATAAATTAAAACACAATTGTAAACACATAAAATACATTTAGTAATAAAAGCACTTAAAGTGACCGTGCTGAGGTCACAGTTGGTAGACAGTCAGAGTCTTTGGAGAACAGGTGAGAGTTTTTATTCTGGTTTTAAATGAAACTACAGGTGGGGCCTGTCGTGTATTTTCAGGAAGGTGATTCCAGTAACGGGCAGCTTGGTAACTAAAAGCTGCTTCCCAATACTTAGTGTTTATCTGAGGGATGAATAAACCGGTCCCCGATGATCTGAGGGTTCTAGTGGGTTCATAAGGAATTAGCATTTTAGCAGCGTATTTAGGGCCAAAGCCGTTGACTGATGTTAAAAACAAGTAAAAGGATTTCAAAATGGATTCTAAAAGTGATTGGGAGCCAATGCAGGGTTTTAAGAATTAGTGTGATGTGTTCGGCTTTTTTTAAATTCTTGAACCACAAACATACACACCAACACTGTTCATAGGCCTGAGAAAACAGGAAGCCTTTGTGGTTAGCTTTAAATTTAGATAGATCTATAGATCGCAGCTCATCAGGTCAGTGCATGATGAAGATAGTTGTTCTCCTCAACACTATTTCAAGACGATGTTACTACAAGTGTGGTACTTGATATAATAAGAGGTCTAAAAGTGCTGTATATCTCAGGAATGATCTTATCACTGTTGCGGTTTAAAGTGTTGTAAAGTTTGCCAACCCAAGCAGTTCTAGCCAAATGTAGTTTTTCCTCTCATACATAAACTAAAGTGCTCTATTTCTGTGGGCCATCTTTTTCCCCAGGCTCTCATCAAGGACCCCAAGATGTCCTCTATTGTAATGAATCCCCATGTGAAGCGCAGCATCAAGCAGAAGACCTTCCACGATGCTCTTGCAAAGGCTAAAGTCTCCCCTATCACCGTCAACCTCATCAGTGAGTCATCACTGACCCGGGCCTTTTTTTTTTTTTTGCTTCAATGCTTTGGTCCTCTAGCTGAGCATGTGCCAGAGGACCAAACATAAGTAGTCCATTTTAAATTCTGTGAGTGAACGAAATAAGTTTGAGCCTTCATTCTTTGGTAAACAGAGGTTACTGGAATTTAAAGTTTTTTTTCACCAGTACTCACTCACAGCATTAAAAGTGGTTTGTAAAATGAACAATAGTCCACCAACAGATACAATATTAATGGTGTTAATTATTACACTGCAAAATAAATCACAGGAATGACCATGTTTTCCATGGTGTATGATTGCTCATGCAAAAATTTTTTTACATTTTATAGTTTTGTTTGTTGTCAGGTTGCATGACGTCCACCAACATTTTAGTTATTTTTGGGAACGCTCAAACATGCAGTGTTTCAAAATGTATTCGTAACAGAAATGTAACAGACTGTTTTATGTGAAGTTTAGTTCTCCAAAACATTTTTTACTTGAATCCTTAATCTGGACAATGTCCTTTTTTTTTTTTAGTTTAGCTCATTGACACACTCACATTGAAATAGGCTGCAGCTCTTGTCTTTCTTGGTTTCCTGTGACCTTTATGGAGGTCATGGGGAGCTAAGAATTGTCAGACCTAATGGTTACACCAGCATTACTTGGCTGGTTAGCATTTTATTCATTCTGTACACTCTTTCCATCCTTGGAAGGATGGTTTAAGCAGTTAGTATGAAAGAAAGTTATTGAACACGATTTTCAGTTAATCAGAAGAACTATGCTTATGTGAAAACGAGTCCTCAAATACAAATCATGTAGATTTAAAATGACTTATCAATTGGCCAATTATTAAGTCCCACAATGCATTGTGATTCAGCTATGATTCAATCAGCTTTGAACTGCTGCGTTGACCTTTGATCTGGTGTAAATATATCTTGGAGCTTTTGTGAACACTTAAATTATAAAGCCAGACAGAACAAAATCCCAGACAAGGGCCTTTTTAAAAATATCTATTTATTTTGAACTGATGTAATATCAGTAGTAAGCATTGAACCACAATGTTTTCTCAAGTCAAGGCCATCTTCACAGAGAAAAAGAAATAGAAAAGTGGTGAATCTTGCTCAATCGTATCTTGCTTTTTGTCCTGCAGATGTTTTGGCTGACAATGGTCGTCTGACTCTTACTGGTGACGTTATCACTGCTTTTGGCAAGATGATGAGCGCACACCGTGGAGAGGTCATCTGCTCCGTCACTACTGCTCAGGTATGAAATGGGTGGACACGCATAGTATGAATGTTGTTGCACATCCTCTTTGAATCTCCTATTACTTATTTTACTTCAAAGTTACTAATTACATGCTGTTTACTGTAGATATCCTGTAATTCACCCAATTAATATTTATCCATTGCAGCCTTTGGATGAAGCTAATCTTGCTGAACTGAAAGTTGCTCTCAAGGGCTTTCTTCAGAAGGGTGAAACCATCAAGCTGGAAACAAAGGTACAATTTTAATGCGTGATCACAGAATCATACAAATTACCTTTTATGCAGTTGTTGAGACTTCATCTTCAATGTAACTGAAGGTGATTAAAAGAAAATTGAGAGTCGTATGTAATTTCAACTGTTTTATCCTCTTTAACAGTCGGATTCTTCAATCCTGGGTGGCATGATCGTCAGTATCGGGGACAAGTATGTGGACATGTCCACAAAAACAAAGATTCAGAAGCTGACCAAGCTCATCAGGGAAGCCTAAGTCCTGTGGACTTAATCTTGCAAAAGATTGGAGATGACCAGTGGGGGAAATCCTGATAAATGTATATTGTTACCTAGCACTGCACTTGCTCCATAAATCCAGCGTTTGTGCTTAAGTTCATATAAATGTTAATAAAAACTCTACAAATAAAAAAGGAAAATGACCCATTGTTGTGATTTTGACCGTTATTGGCACATATTTTTCTAACAATGGCCAGTGGTAGTGATGTAGATGCATTGTTTATCAAATAGAGTAATTGGAGAGAGTTTCTAATATATGATGTAATTGTTTAGTTGCAGTAAGATATTATAGTCTTGGATACATTGTAACTAGAGGCGTACGCATTGTCATGAAGATGCTTCTTTGTTTAATATGCTCTTCATTTGTCAGCACCACATTGGATCAGCGGTGATGGTGTCCTGCGTTTGCAGGAAGCCCACGTGCGCATGCGCGGTCAGTGCATCCTGTTGTACTAAATTTTTTTTCCAGGCGAAAATGGCTGCCTCTCTCATTTTAACCTCTGTCTAAAGGATTAAATGATTATAAAATTGCAAGCAGAAATCGCAGTCCCGCTTCAAGTCAATGCCCATGGACACCAGGGCGTAGTTTGTGCGGCGCCATCACAAAGATGTTGCGGCTGTCAGAGAAGAAAAATGTATGCGATACGAAATTAACCCTTTCAAGTCCAACATCCACCAACAAATGAGGTACGAACTATTCATTTTACGTTCTTTAAATGGTCGGGCGTTTTCGCTGTAAATACTAAACTGTATTTTCGTGTATGCAGTGTTCATCTGCAGACTGTAACTGCACTTAGCTGATGTCAAGACAAAGCGAGGTTAACTTAGGTGCTGCAACGTTAAAAGGCCTGTTTGCTCCACCAAAAGAGAGCTATTAAATTGTGCCTTTTGGGGGTTTTGTGTTTGTTTGTGAACACGTGTGTGTTTTCAGTTTCTCCACCTAATGCTTTTATTTCTCTGCAACCCAACAGAAAATGATGCATCAAGTGACCAGCAGCAGCAGTGACTACTGTATGAGTGGGCTGGCAGATGACTGTCATCCAGCCAGCCACTTTGATCTGTGTAGCACACAATCCAACAAATTCTACCCCTCGCCGACAAACCCTGCTTTGCAGCTTTCCCTTGCTGGCTTAGGCCCTTTGCCACAGAGCATGCACAAAGTCATGGCATGCCAGATGCAAGAGACCCAGAACGACTTTCAGCCTCAGACGGTGAAAATCAGGGGCAGTGAGGCTCCAGGGCCCGATGGCTCTAAGAAAAAGAAGGGCATAGTGAAGTCTGGGAGGAGAGGGAGGCCATCAGGGACCACAAAGTCAGCTGGTTATCGTACAAGTACTGGACGTCCACTTGGGACCACAAGAGCAGCTGGGTTCAAAACCAGTCCAGGGAGGCCCCTTGGTACCACCAAAGCAGCAGGGTACAAGGTTAGCCCCGGCAGGCCCCCCGGCAGCATCAAGAGCCTAGCTCGGCTCAAGAAGCTGGATTTTGGTTGTGACGGCGCCAAGAAACTAGACTTTAGCAACTGCGGCGGTCCCAAGAAACTGGACTTCACTAGCTGTGATGTTCCACCTTTTCCCTACGCCATGATGGAGAAAACAGACCTCTCTGAGCCCGGCGGAAAAGTGGATGAAACTGGCGAATAGCTTTGCAGCTTTCTCCGCAGAGCTTGAAAAAACATTTGAGTGCATGAACAAGAGGATGCTGAGTAAAACATTTCTCTCAAACGTGGGAAGAAAGAACTTCTTGTCAAACGGCTCCAAGTTTTCACTGTACAGCGTTCTTCATTCTCTCTTGATAAATGACAGAAATGACTCCTACGTAGAAGTATGTTAATCCTGTTTTGCAGAGATGCATGCATATGAACTAACCACACCAATCAGCAAAAGTGTATTTATCAGTTTGTGGTTCAAACCTCACAGAGGAGTGGATCTTTTTCCCCTCAGGCATTTGTTTCTGAGACGTCACATGTTCTCTTACCCTGCTTTAACATTTCTATGACCAGGTTCTTGTGATATTTTCTACATTTATAAAAGTTGCATTTTAGTATAAATAGCCAATCACGTCAGCTATTCCTGAGCATAATTATGTGAACGTGTAGTTGTCCTTTCTGTGTTGTCCAGTGCAATGTGTATTTCATTTTTTAATATTATCCTGCATCATACCTAAAATGGGAGCACTGTGTTACACTTTTGATCCGCTTGAACTGGTAAAACTCAATGCACAATCTCCTTTTGAACACAGTATTTGTTATTTCTGCACTTTGTGAAGATGGTTTTGATTATGTATTGTAACAGCCTCTTTTTTTTTTTGTCCTCAAACTCACTTGTATGTTGTGCTGTTCATTAGAAGAAGAAAAAAAAAGACAGAAAACTGCTTTGACTGTAATAAATGTGCTGTATGTAAAACTAAAATAAAAAGTCTTTTCCACACAACGATTTCCTCATATTTAGAGCATGCAATTCTCCCTGTACACACAAGAGGGCCCGTGTTCCCAGACTAAAGTAATCACCTTGTAATAATACCTCCATTTACCCCTGTTAAATTAAATTACGACGCACTTACATTCATTTGATCATTCTTTGTACACGATGTGAGCAAAATCGGATAAAAAAAGGCCAACAAAGGCTCACGCTTTAATATAAACGCCAGGCTGGTGATCCATTGGGGTGGGTGAATAAACTACTTTATATCAATCTGGTGTTTTCTACCGGATTATTCACCGAAAAAGGTTGCGGAAATACATTTAGATGTCGCAGCCAACAACCCTGACAGTATGCAAAAATATGTGTGCAGAGAGTCAGTCAAGTCGGCGTGTGACTGCATGGTCTTTGTTTGATCTTCAAGGACTGGCCCACCGCAGCGAGCCTATTGTGCTCTCTGTAAGTTTGCGCGTATATGGTTATGGATCCATTTGATTTACGCACTAAATCCTCATTAGTGTTATGTGAGGGGCAAGCTGGAAGACGACCACTGGTGGTTTTATCCGAGCGAAACCCGACTCTCATGAACATTTAAAGCCCGTGACTCCTTCTTCATCTTCTTTTCCTCGGCGCCTAGCGGCCTGTTTCCTCATGTCAGAGGACTCTGGAGAGGCAACATGGCGCACAGACTAGGTTTGACCGGAGAGGCCGTGTGTTGCTGTTGGCGCACTGCAATCATTTTGTTTTCTCGATCTTCCTGCCGCTTATACGCACAGGCCCAGACCAGTCAGCAGCGCTTAACTTAGAAACAATGGGGGCAGATGCGCAGAAATAGAGCAAATCTCTAAAAACAGGCCATTCATTCTGTCTCGATTATTATGTCATATTTCCTTTATTATATACCAGCATGATTACAAACTTCACCTGGATGTGCGAGGGCGTGCGTGCTTGTACGTGTGCGCGCGTGCGTGTGTGTGTGTGAGTGAGTGTCACGGCCCTCTGCAGACGGGGGGTTGGGTAGCCGTGCCGATTGGTTGCTGCTCACCACAGTCAGTCTGCTTGTTTTAACATAACCAGGGGCACTTCGACAGCAAGCAAAAAAAAAAAAACATGTAGTAGGCTGCTGTGGCTGCTAGGGGACCGGTAATGGCACACTGAGTTTCGCCGCTGTATGATGTTGCAGCGGAATGGAGATTTACTTGTTATTTTGTATTTAAGGTGACAGTTTTTTAGAGGGCCGCCGCTGATGAGGCGATGAAGCGCAGAGAATGAGAGCTGTGCCTTGGCCTACTACTAGTGCTGCTGCAGCTGGGATTGTGCAGATCCGCTTTCACAAACCGAGCAAAACACTCGCTTTGTGCCACACTATCAAACATCCGCTGTTGGTTTCACGGTGACCGACCTCCAAATGGTGAGTTTTTTGCGTTTTTCCACGTGTTGATAGTGTTGTGAACTTAGTCTCGATCAGCCCTGCTTCTTTTTTTTGAGAGTTAATAGTAGCTTCCTATGTCGGTGTGTGGCTGTAGCTTGTTTGTGTGAGCCACTCACTGTTTCTGTGATGGCTCAGTGTCACCACCTCTACTACAGCCTGAGCGCTGCTCCATTGATTGTACTAGTCACCGATCGCCATGACCCACAGTCATCAGACAAAGCGGTACTATTTTCTGATAGTTTGTGAATGAAATGTGTGAACGGAGCGGGCCAGCGATTGTGTCTTGTGTTTTGCCTTGTGTGGTCCGACCGGCCTCTAGTATGGAGGCCATGCAATGTCGGCTTATTAGAGAGAGAGTGAGTGTGTGTGTGTGTGTGTGTACTCTATGACTGGTATCCTTTATAGGTTTCTGTCGGACTGGGTATGGCTTTGACTCTATTTCCACAATGTTTTTGTGTCTCTGCCAGCATGTTTGATTGTTTTGTACAGTGTACAAACCTTAATAACACCTACAGATTACAGTTAGTGAGAAACTGAAAGTGCACATTTGATGTGTCTAATTTGTCTTTTTTTTTTTTCGTTGTTTGACAGGATAGAGCCATGACAACATGAGTCAGTCATACAGACCGGCTGTTAGGGTAAGCTCAGTGTTTGGCTCAGGCCAGCCAGAGCTGAGGCCCCGCAATGGCCGTATGAGCACTTCCTATGGAAACCAATGTGGCATTGTGAAGCGAGGGTCAGACCAACTGTCAGCCGTGCAACTGCCATCTTCCAGTCTCAAACAGCCCGCTGTACTAGGGTACAATCAGCCTGATCGATTTCACTGCTACAGCCCGCTGAGGAGGCTGCAGGACCTAAACACTGTGGTCAACAGGCCCAACCAAGAGAGGGACCTCCATCCTAGGAACCACTTGCACTGTGCAAGCCCAATCAGTGACGATGATGAGTTTGAGGCACCGTCTGTACAGTTGCCTCCTTCACCCGGCAATGACGACATGGGGCATTTTGAGACTCTGCAGGACGTTAACAGAAATGGCTTCTCCCCTCACAGTCCCGACAGCTTGGAGCGCTGTTCTCCCATCCCCAATGGTAACCTGCATTTTGAGTCCATGCTGTTTGACAGCAGTGACATTAAGGAGGAGGACGAGGAGGGGGAGCACGACAGCAGTGAGGACCTGACGCCTTTTCACCACTCCCCAAAGTTGAGTCGGGGGCGAACTACTACTGACTGTAAGACCACATGCAGCTCAGGGGTGGACAAACGAACATATAAACCTACTGTCTTTAATCTGATGTCTAAAACTATATCTGAACTCAACCCTACACTAAGCCCCAGCGCACTGCCAGAAATTACTATGAGAGATGGATGGAGCATGGATGAGGAATCAGACAGTGATGGTGAACTTACTTCACCTATTGACCCTGGACTTATTTCACCAGCTGGCACCAACTCTAATGTGAGTCTGCAACACCTGGAATACTTACACTATAACCTCAGCATTACCAGGGCTACATGATGAAGGTTTATCTTGGAGAAAGCCATATATATATATATATATATATATATATATATATATATATATATATATATATATATATGCATAACCATAGATGTCAATGTCATCCTAAGTGTAATTTCATTAATCATGTAGAAATGCATTGTAAAATTTTAGAGATATCAACACAAAACAATAGATATTAAGTCAAAATCAACACAAACAATACAGACAGTACAGGTTACTGTTGCTTGCAAAAGTATTGGGATGCTATTGTATTTTTGAATGTGTTATTACCCAGGATGTCTGTTCAATCATGACAGGAATTTTGATACTTATTCATTTGTTTTCATTGTCCTGGTTAGTCCAATAGCCCAAAGAAAAAGCCTCTTCCTACAGTGAAATACATGGAAGGTGACTTGGTGTGGGCTAAATTCAACAGGCGGCCCTGGTGGCCCTGCCAAGTCACCATCGACAAAGGGATCCACACGAAGATGAAAGGTGAGGTTTTATTCTTAAAGAGTCGTTGATGTGAGAGGGTTTGATTTTAACATGGATTTTATATTCCAATTGTTTCCCACATTTTGACCTTTATCTGACAGGTTACCATCAACTAATGGAACTATACTGAGTGTGTAAGGTCATTAATAAACTGACCATATATATATATATATATATATATATATATATATATATATATATTTTTGTTGTTGTTCCAGTGCCCAGTCCCCGTCCTTGTCGGATGTATTTCCTGGAGACTATTGGGGAGATTATAGAGTCTGCCTGGGTCCCGGGGAGCGCCATTCTTCCTTTTGAGGGAGGTCATCAGTTTGAAGACCTTCCTGTGCTTAGACGGAGAGGGAAGCAGAAGGAGAAAGACTACAAGTATACGGTAAATTTATAAAATGACTTAAAAATTATATAATCTTTAAAAATAATATTAGTATTATTACACTTGTACATTACATGTATAATGTATACTGTTGAACTTACACTGTGAACATTTGCACATTCCCGGTCTTGTACAATATTTTTTAAACTCAACAGCTCTTTTCACTTGGAATATATTTTTACTATATTTACTATATTTTATTTTTTTATTGTAAAATTTTATTTATATATTTATATCACCTGTCTTCTGTGGTAGTTGTATTTTCTCTTACTTTGTATATTTTGATTGTTTTGCACCACAACACCAAATTCCTTGTATATGCAAACCTACTTGGCAATAAACCTGTTTCTGATTCTGATACTGATGTTATTTCTGTTCTTGGCAGATACCCAAAAGCTTACTGACTGCATGGAAAGTCAGCGTGGCAGAAGCTGAGTATTTGCTCCCTGCCCGACAACGGGATGCTGAGAGTGAGCTTACAATATCTGTCAATGGAGAGGAGCGTGTACCCAGCCCACTCCCTACTGAAAAGCCACAGGAGGCCCCCCCTCTCTCTGTGGACCCAGGTCGACCCCCATCACCCAATATGGCCCCCAATGGAAATAAGCAACACCTCATCAAAAACTCTGCAGCAGTTCAGACCAATAAGAACAAAGCTTGTAAGAAGAAAAAGAAATGTTTGTCAGACATATTTGGTCATATGGTTGGTGGATCAAAGGAGTCATCTACCATCACGAACACTGTGGACCAATTTCATACAACAACTCGTGCACTGAAAGAAGAGCCAACAGACTCACCTTATGCAGACCTGGATACAGTTCCAATGCTGCATCGTCCTAAACGCACAGCAGTGTCACCGATACAGGATATAGACAGAGTGGTCAGAAAAGAACAGGCTTCAACAAAAGTTAAAACAAAGTTTACTGAAAAAGTGAAGCGTTCTACAGATTTCCACGATTCCTCAGGTGTTACAACAAATAAATGGACATCTAATGATACAAATTCTGAACAGAGTTTGGGCAGCTGTAATGAATTGTTGTACAATTCAGCTAAAAAGCACTCTCTAAATCTTCCTGCCAGCAGTCGTCTTATGACGAGGGCCCTGAAAGCGGAGGAAGACACGGATTTCAAAGATGCACTGGCCACAAGCCGAATCTCAGCAGATACCCATACTGATGATTGTCCTGATAATACAGCTACTAATGCTGCTCCAGTCAAAATTGAGATGTCTCCCAACTGGGAATCAACCACCAGTGCATCATCCTCTGCAAATCACAGTTCTCCAAAGAGGCGCGCGAGGAAGCCTGATAAGAAACAAATTCGCAATGGCTCATTGATAAAGTCCAAAAGTGTATCCACTGTGCAACCTGTTAAAATCAAGACGGAGAACATTGTCCCAGATCTATCATCTTCTTCTTCACCCCCCTCATCACTGTCTCCCATGGATGCTTTCCAGGATGTCAAGGAACTAATGTTTAAATCTCTTGTGAAGGAGGACAGCAGTGACTCTGAGTTAACTGCGTTTCGTCCTGATTCCAATTATAAATTCAGCACCTACCTCATGCTCCTGAAAGATAGGCATGATACCAGAGAAAAAGAAGGTAAACCCCTGACTCTCCCACCATCACCAGTCCTGATCAAGGAGGAACCCCTGGTCATCCCTACTTCTACGGGAGGTGACTCGTTAAAGGGTTCTTTGGACGGTTTTAGTCAGGGAATCAAAACAGAGAATGGCCAGTCAACAAAATCCACAACATCCCAAAACACAGCAGCAAGAACCAAGAATAGGACTAAAGCTATCATGACAGCTGACACCTACCACTGTGAAAATTTTCCTGCTCACACTCAGATCGGCAGCGCAGACAAGCAGCGTAGAAAGCAGAGGCTGCCTGCGAAACTGAAACTCAGCATACCTGGCCTGTCTTCGGACCTGGCTGACTTGGCTTACGGCAGGGAGTTTGTCAGTGGCCACGCTGACTTAGCTGGTCCTGGATCTGGTCCTCGTGTCGCTGCTGATCCCTTGGCCCGCTACCTCGATAAGAACTCAGAAACCACAGTGGCTCCAAAGAAGCGCTGGCAGATGGTTGAGGGCGCTGCTGAGAAAGCGGCTGAAGCTACGAGCGGGGTGTCTGCTGAGATGAATGGGTCTTACACCATGAGAGCATCCCCAGATCTTGATGAGAAGCAGGCAGAAAATGACTTCTCAGAGACAGGCAGCTCAGCCGGTAAGACACAAAATGCTGATGTTTAGTTTGAGCGAGAACTAGAGAGCTGGCAGAATGAGTAAGAAAGTGATGTATATTATGTGTGTTTACGCAGGACATTCAGAGAACAAACGACTCCGGAAACCAACTAAAAGGCTCCTGGAGTCAACTGAGGAGTATGAACAAATATTTGCTCCAAAAAAGAAATCAAAGAGAAATGCCTCAGAATCTTCCAAAATGGTAAGATGTTCTTCATTTGGTCCCATGCAGTACAAATGGAAGTTCACAGAAACTGCTGGCTGAATATAAAGTGTCTCTTATCCATTTGTTTCTCTAGTATTCTGAGTTAAAACAGTAAATATCCAGGAGAGTTTGCAGTATAACAGTATTTATACAGTATAACATCCCGAGGCCATATACCTTTACTGTTCATTGTGCAGGCTATATAATGTGCTTCCAATGTCGCACTGAGAAAATTCTATATTGTCTACATGTATAAAATATATGAAGATATTTTCAAACTCATGTAGCAGATTCAACGGATCCACTAGTACTTTCCAGAGACTAAATAAAATCCATCATGTGAATTGCTTTGAAATATTTTTTTCATACATATTTTATGGTCTTCTTGATAGGTTATAAAAACATAGAAAAAATAGCAGTTTGTTACACTTTTCATGTCTGTTAAAGTAAAACATCATTTGAAAATGTTACTCTGTAGTCTGTAACATGTTGCCACCGAACAAAGGTAAACACACCCAGTGTATTATATTCATAACTACATACAGAAGTTGATGTGTCTCAATAGTGATTTGTTTCCATGTGTGCCACTCAGGTTACTGATATAACCAGTGAAAATGTTACGCAGGAGACATCAGGGATGACAGCACTCGAAGATCTCAGCAACACGTCGGGGACTGTTACCTCAACCTCCACCTCCACCTCCACCTCCACCTCAGTCTCGTCTTCTGTAGAGCCCTCCGAGGCTCCGTCAGTACTGGAACATAGTCCGTCTCAGGATGAACTTTCTCCTGCAGCACCCTCAGTATCCCC
The DNA here is from genome assembly GCA_038419695.1 of Scomberomorus guttatus. Lineage (NCBI taxonomy): Eukaryota > Metazoa > Chordata > Actinopteri > Scombriformes > Scombridae > Scomberomorus > Scomberomorus guttatus. Next base: position 19,016,861 of record CM076452.1, on the reverse strand, counting down.
TGCCACTACACAGCCCTCCCTCAACGCAGAGACTGCAGAAGAAACTGATCTACCTCCTGAATCTGGTAAATAAGTGTTTGTTTAAAATATTATGTTTAATCCGGTATCAACTATCTAGCTGTATGATATCAAATAGAGTTGTGTTGGTGCACAGAATATTACATAATTGAATTACTTTGACCTTAGGCGTGGGGTTAATAACCCAAGAAAGAAAGAGGCCAAGGAAGCTGTCACACAAGGTGCTGGAATGTACCATAGAAGAAGTGTCTGTTGCTCCTACAAAGAAAAAGGTATGTTGTGACTGAGAAGGCAGCGAGCTTTGTGACAGGAAATAAATACATAGATATTCCAGTTAGTATTTTGCAATTGTTGTGAAAATGTTGCTTTATTTTCGCAATTTATCTGTTTGTTCTCTAGCAGCCAAATCGACACAGTGGTGTTACCTCAGAGGTGAAGGTGTTAGTCAAGAACACTCAGGTACTGCAAAAGCACAAGTTCAAAGAAAAGTCTCAGTATCTTTATATCCTACCAGAAACAATATGATGCTAAAAGCATTGTAAAGACAATGAAATCTTGTTTTGGACAGGTTGGATCCATAAAGAAAGAAAAGCCTGCACCTAGCACATCCTCTGCCCCTGCTGCTGCCCCTCAGCACTCAGAGGACAAAGATCTCCTCGGGGTTCTCACTCCAAACAGACCTCCCAGCCCTGAAGGATGTAAGACCCCCACGCAGGAGGCAGAGATGGAAGCCTGTAGCACTGAGGAGAAGCAGAACGTACACACTGGAACACTAACTCCTAAACTTGAGGTGTGCACGTTGTATTGTTCAGCTAATTCAAATCAGAATGTTGTCATCTGTCAAAGAGGGGGGAAAAAAAGATCTGTAGTCTTGCATCCCTGAGTATCGGTGTGCTTAAATAACGACAACCATTTCGTTATCTCTGTAGGTCCTTTCTGTTGGTTTGAATGACACCCTCTCGTCCCAGGTGGATGTAAAAGGGAAAATAGGAGCTGCATGCTTAAAGGAGAATGTCTGTCAGGTGAGATGATCTACCAGGAAGTATGTTTTACTTTGGTTGGTTGGGTCCCACACGCATCCTTCATCTGTAACAGGCAGACCATTAGCATGTCTCTTATTGTGTATTTGTGTGTATGTTTGTGCAGGTGTGTGAGAGGACAGGAGACCTGCTGGTGTGTGAAGGCCACTGCTATGGAGCTTATCACCCACAGTGTATTGGCCTGTCAGCGGCTCCCAAGGGGAAATTCCTCTGTCGAGAATGCACCACTGGTGGGTACAAGGGTACGAAAGCAATAAAATATGATCCTTAACTACTAAAGTTGAGGAAAACTGAGGAAATTTTTTTGTTCCTTTCAGGTGCTCACACGTGTTTTGTGTGCAAGAAGTCTAGTAATGGGATAAAGCGATGCATGATACCATTGTGCGGGAAGTTCTACCATACAGACTGTATAATGGCCTTCTCAGCCACCCAGCCACATAACAAAGGCTTCCGCTGCCCCCTGCATGTTTGTCTGTCCTGCCACATCACCAATCCTCTCAACATCTGCAGCTCTAAAGGTAAGCTCCACCGATGCTCCATTGAACCACATAATATGTTGAATGTGACGTGTTAGAAATTCCTGATTTATCGAGCTGAGATCTGGGGAAGCAGTGAGCTGTTTGTGTAAACCTAATATAGTGACTGTTAGTGAACTCTTTTGCATCTTTGTTCATGTGCCATGAAGATTCAGTGCCAGAAGCCTGATTTGTTTCTAACATCCTTGAAACAGAGTCTGATGCTCCACTATAAATGGTGTGTGTTACCTTGAGTAACGAGGGATTTGGCTCTCTATATAATTTTTTTTAAATATAGCAGAGGATTCAGGCTCAGTATACTAGACATCAGTTAAACAGGGCACATTTAAATGATTTTTTTGTGCAGTTCTTTTTTTTTTTTAATAATCCTGAATCCTAAAATTGAATCAACTTGATCAGTGTAAAAAGGCAAAAGAGAAGAAAATTGGTGGGTGAAAGTGGATTTGAAGTTCTCCATAAAGCACTGTGTGTTGTCAAGTTATTACAAAACTGCAATTAAATTTCTAGATATGTGTTTAGTGAATTACAGAGATTAAGTGTTCTTTGTTCGTGTGTATTCTGTTGCAGGTCGGTTGGCTCGATGTGTGCGCTGCCCTGTGGCCTATCATGCCAATGACAACTGCATGGCAGCAGGCAGCTTGGTGCTGGCAAACAACAGTTTCCTCTGTCCAAACCATTTCACTCCCCGCAAGGGCTGTAAGAACCACGAACACATCAACGTTAGCTGGTGCTTCGTCTGCTCTGAAGGTGAGTGTGGTCATGATTCATGACTATTGTAACTTGCCATCAAAGCAGTTGCATAACTGACACATAAAGTGTCTTAGTAAGGTGTTGGGTCACCACGTGCCGTCAGAACAGCTTCAATGCACCTTGGCATTGATTCTACAGTCTCTGAACTCTACTGGATGAGCACCATTGTTCCTAAAGATATTCCCTCATTTGGTGTTCTGATGATGGTGGTGGAGAGCACTGTCTTAACTCGTCGGTCCAAAATCTCCCATAGGTGTTCAATTGGGTTGAGATCTGGTGACTGTGAAGACCACAGCATATGATTCACATCATTTTCATACTCATCAAACCATTCAGTGAGCCCTCGTGCCCTGTGGATGGGGGCATTGTCATCCTGGAAGAGACCACTCCCATCAGGATAGAAGTTTCATCACAGGATAAAGGTGATCACTCAGAACAACTTTGTATTGATCTGCAGTGACCCTTCCCTCTAAGGGGGCAAGTGGACCCAAACCATGCCAGCAAAATACCCCCCACAGCATAACAGAGCCAAAGGATCCCCTCACTGTAGGGGTCAAACATTCAGACCTGTACCGTTCTCTTGGTGTACGCCACACATGCACTCGCCTACTTGTCGAGAATATGGTGAAGGATGACTCATCTGACCATATCACTTTTTTTTCCACATCTCTGTAGACCAGTTCCTATGGTTTTTGCACCACTGAACTCTCAAATGTGCATTCATCTTTTGTAATGAGGGGTTTATGCACTGCAACCCTACTATAATATCTCTCTCTATGTAATTGTCGACGGACTGTTCTTGCTGACACAGTCTGATCACGTCCTGCATCGACATTCTCAGTCACCTGAGGAAGAGTTGCTCTTCTGCTTTTCCTTACATATCGCACTAATGCACGAGCATCATGGTCATCAAATGTGTGCTGCCGACCACACTTTCCAACCTTATTTACTGTCTTTCCCACAGATCTAAACGCAGAAGTCACTGTTCCTATTGAAACACCAGCCAGCTGAGCAGTCTTTGTGACTGAAGCTCCTGCCATCCGTGCCCCAACAATGAACCCTCTTTCAAAGTCACTTAGATCTTTTCCTCTTGCCATTTTGATACAAAAGCAGAGTCAACTGGGCCTGCTCAGCACTGTTATACATGCCACAGAGCATGACTGGATGTTAATTGCTTAGTTGTACCATGCAGTGCACCTGTGTGGAAGCATCTGCATTCGTTATGTTTCTCCACTCAGAATATTCCTTTATTTTGTCATATATTGTTTTCACACCGTTTTTCAAACTGTCTCCATGTTTCAAATGTTAATACAAGATATCTACCAGAAAGTGAATATATCAGAATGTAAAAGGTTTTGAATGGTTGTAAATCATTGCTTTGGTACCTTGAGATTACTTTTTGTCTTATTTTTTTTTAACATTTAGACCAAACAATAAAATGGCTTAATTAATTTAGTCACCAAACTAATTGAAAGAATGTTAGCATAGCCCGTCTCAGTGTGTTTTGCTGTAATTTTTGTAGGGGGCAGTCTGCTGTGCTGTGAAGCCTGTCCTGCTGCTTTCCATCGGGAATGTTTGAATATGGAGATGCCTCAGGGCAGCTGGTTCTGCAATGACTGCAAAGCTGGAAAGAAGCCTCGTATCAAGGACATACTGTGGGTCAAATGGGGACGTTACAGGTAAGGGCACAACAATTGTCTTTCCCCATACACAACAGCCGATGCACCCTTATTTGTACTTCTAAACCCTGATCTAACTCTTTAGGTGGTGGCCTGCAGAAGTGTGTCTGGCCAAAGAGGTCCCTAATAACATCTTGAGGATGAAACATGAGGTGGGAGAGTTCCCAGTGCAATTTTTTGGCTCCAAAGATTTTGTATGGACATACCAGGCCAGAGTCTTCCCTTACATGGAGGGTGACACTCACAACATAGAGAAAATGGGCAAGGGTGCAGACGCAGTGTACAAAAAGGGTATGTACTTGAGATTGTTGATGATGTTGAATTTAGAATGTGCTCTCCCACATCCTAAATTTAATCTAGTGCTCATGTTTGTGTTTTAATGGTTTGAGTGAAGATCATGTCTGTGTTAATAGCCCTTACTGAAGCAGCAGAGAGGTTCAAAGAGCTTCAGGCAGAAAGGGAAATGAAGCAGCTTCAGGAGGACAGAAAGAATGACAAGAAACCTCCTCCATACAGGCATATTAAGGTAATGTGGCACCAAATACTCATTTGTGTTTTTATATTCTGACTGAAGATAAAATAAAAAAAATCATAATCCTGTCTCTGATTCATAGGTTAACCGGCCAATTGGAAAGGTGCAGATCATTACAGCTGACCTATCGGAGATCCCACGCTGTAACTGTAAGGCATCTGACGAGAACCCGTGCGGCGTCGACTCGGAGTGCATTAATCACATGCTGATGTATGAGTGCCACCCTCAGGTGTGCGCCGCAGGGGAACGATGTCAGAACCAGGCCTTCACAAAGCGCCAGTACACACCTGTGGAGATTTTCAGGACGCTGTCGCGTGGCTGGGGTTTACGTGCTGTGTCTGACATCAAGAAGGTGGGTGGGAAGGAATCAGATCATGACAAATATGTGTGAGACTTTACTTCTCACATCTTTCTTATCTCTCTGTTACGAATTTTCGCTCTTTTTTTTAATTTTTTTTTTTTATGTTTCTTCTCAGGGAGCTTTTGTGAGTGAATATGTGGGCGAGGTGATCGATGAAGAAGAATGTCGAGCCAGGATCAAACACGCTCAGGAAAACGACATCTGTAACTTCTACATGCTTACACTGGACAAGGTGATTCTGCGACTGATGAGCACAAACACAATAATCTCTACGTAGTGCAGCTTAGCAACACACTTCACACTTCAGATGGTTGGTGCAAACCAGTTTGTATGTTATTCCAGGACCGGATCATCGATGCTGGGCCCAAAGGGAACCAGGCTCGCTTCATGAACCACAGTTGCCAACCAAACTGTGAGACTCAGAAGTGGACTGTGAACGGGGACACCAGGGTCGGGCTCTTTGCTTTACAAGACATCCCAAAAGGTTTGAGTGACAGGCTACAACTCATTCTGATATTTTGTATTGTATATAATTTCACAGCATAGAGCTAATACACCTTGTACTTTAGGTGAGGAGCTGACTTTCAACTACAACCTGGAATGTCTTGGCAATGGGAAGACTGCTTGTAAATGTGGAGCACCAAACTGCAGCGGTTTCCTGGGTGTTCGGCCAAAGGTAAAAGCTTAACATTGCTGCTTGAGCACACTTTCACCCCTCAGATGACCCTATGACCACCCTTTCAAATTTACAACTTCATTGAATACCTGCTTTGTAACCTTCCTGTTTCTTGGACTTGTTCAGAACCAGCCGTCAGCTGAGAAATTAAAACTGAAGGAAGGGAAGAGGAAGGTCCCCATGAAGAAGAAAACCAAGCCAGAAGTGATGAAGGAGAGGGAGGACGAGTGCTTCAGCTGTGGTGATGGGGGCCAGATAGTGTCCTGTAAGAAGCCAGGTTGCCCGAAGGTCTATCATGCTGACTGTCTCAACCTGGCCAAGAGGCCTGCAGGCAAGTAGAGGAGGAGGGTTGTTACTGTTTAAGTCAGGAAGACCTTTAGCCCATATTATTATATTAAATGGGCTCTATGTAATTTAAATTTATGTGTAGCCAAAGAAGAAAACTTCTGTCTGCTGGAATAGAAAACTAATTATGTTCCTAACAATCTATATTAGACAGTCAATTGTGTAATTTAGGTCCAGTTGTGGTGGGAAGTAAAAGATGAAAAACTGGGGGGCCCTGGTAGCCTGCTGGTTAACCACAATAACCACAAGGTCTGTTGTTGAATTCTGGCTGCAGATCTCTGTTTCATGTAATATTCTTTCTACCATATTTCCTGTCTCTCTCTGAACTTTCAGCTATCAAAAAAAGGCAAAAATGCCTAAAAAGTCTTTTTTAAAAGCCTCTCAGTTAAATGAGGAATGATTTATGGGATTCATACTTTTAAAATAAAAGGTTTTCACAAAATACACTTGAGGTTGTTATGAGGTCAGTGTTTACAGATGGACCAGGTTTATCTAACCAAATAATGATCGTGAATATTTGGTGATAACATGCTGTTTATTGAGACTGACATTTTCAACTTTACAGCCAGTTGAATGGCTGCCTTTGGATTTCCATGCTCTCATTATCTAAATTTTCACCAGACTTCTATGAACTTGATGAGAAGATCTAGTTATGCTAAATTAGGTGATTTATCATTTTTATAAACCTCTGTCTGCTCAAACATTTTACTGTTTGCATCTTTTTAACCTAAAATAAGCCCAAGACATTCTTTCCTGAGTAATAACAGTAATCTTGTCTCCAGGGCGATGGGAGTGTCCATGGCACCAGTGTGACGTCTGTGGCAAAGAGGCAGCTTCGTTCTGTGAAATGTGTCCCAGCTCTTACTGTAAGGAGCACCGTGAAGGCATGCTCTTCATCTCCAAGCTGGACGGCAAGCTGTCCTGCAGCGAGCACGACCCCTGTGGGCCCGACCCGCTGGAGCCAGGGGAGATTCGCGAATACGTTCCCTCCATGAGGCCCGGGGCCGTGCCTCTCGCTCCCTCTCTGGTCCCAGACTCCAGAAGAGCCAGTTCTGCTCCCATCACTTCCCCTCCTGGCCAAGCTGGGCTGGCCAGGCAGGAGCCTCCTCCTCGTCTCTACATCAACACAAAGACTGCTACCTCGAGCTTCATCCCCACCAGCAGGTCCTACCTCACAGACAGGACTGAAGAGAAAGGGTTTTCCACCCCCACCTCCTCCAAGGACGAGAGAGAGGACGGCGAGGTGGAGGACGGGGAGGTGTGTGGGTTAGAGGTGGAAGACGACGACGAAGACGACGACGACGACGACGACGATGATGATGACGACGACGATGATGAAGAAGAAGCAGAGGAGGAGGATGAAATGGAAGAGATGGAGATAGTGGAAGACGAGGAGGATGAGCCGCTGTATGGAGGTGACCTGCTGGAGGAGGAGGAGGAGGAGGAGGAGGATGAAGGAGCAGATGTGTGTGACACTTGGGATGATTATTTGGATGAAGACGCTGATGATGGAGAGGTGGAGGACTCGGAGGAGTGGGGGAGAGTGGAGGATGATGACAAGTGACCATCCGTTCCTTCAGAACTACTCAGCTAAAACTCTCACTAGACATTCAAAGGACAAAATGTTTAAAAAGACAAAAAGAGTTTGTTATTTTGGTACCCACTTGAACGCAACACCGCCTTCACTTTGGTACTGCATTGCCTTCTCATCCCCAGACTGCTGAACTGACAGTAGGGATGTGTACTGGTGCTAAGGCTCAAGGACTGATTCACTCAGTCTCTTTATACTTCTGTCAATATGTTTATTTGTGTCTGGTGCTGTTATGTTCTTTTGTTCCTTTCTCTTGACATTGTTTACATTTTTGCCTTTTTTAAAAAAAAAAAAATGTTTGGAATACAAGAAAAAAGGTGAGAAGCTTCTCCTGACCAAACTGTCACCATCAAGGGCATCTTATGTTGTTGTTACTGTCTTAACCTTGTCTTTCTAATTACAAGAGTGATCATAATAGTTTTCTCACTGGTCCGTGTTACAGTTAGACACAGTGATACCTGCTAGGTGCTTCTGAGGAATGCAAAAATAAACCCACTGGAGTCATCGAAACTGTAGATGATTCTTCTCACGACAAAAGCAGTCCGCTCTTTTTGTAATTTCATCCTTTTTTGTCCACCCAACAGGTAAGTCGAGAGTTCAGGTCCAGACACACAGAGAAATAAAATAATGTCAGTGGCATGCAGTGATGTGTCATGTGCATCATTGTGTCAAAATGCAGCAGAGATATCACCAACATTGCTTTTGCACCCATGCTGTCTCGTTTTTCCAAGTTAGAATAAAATCAAAGTACTTATTTACTTGGTATCCAGTATTTCCTTCCCTCACATCACACATCTTGCAGATGAAATCTTGTCTATAAGAGTCAAGGCAATACAGTACATCACAAGGCTCCGTTTTAAGTTAGCTGCTGCAACCTACCATGTTGTGTTACTGTACATAATTGATAAATAAGCACGCAGTATCAGCAGTAGGAGACGCGGAGAAGAAATTGAAAGTTTGTACCTCTAAATTAAGTTCTTTTTTTTTTTTTTTTGGTACTCATTGAGCTTCCCTTAAACTTAGATTTTTTTAACCTGATGTTTACTACAAATAGTGTCAGAAAGCTTGACTTCTTTCCTATTAGGTATGGCTGGTGAGTAACCATTAGGTTTTTAACTGTAATCTATTTTCTATGAGGATAATAATAATAAGCCTTTTTTGATAAACAGTAGTGCCATGTTTTCTATTTATCAGTCCTGCAGTCTTTTATATTATGTATTGCATTGTGATTATATTTAAGGCTGTTAAACATGACTAAATCCAACTGTAGTCATTTAAAGTAGCTGCTGGGTTCTGACTAACTCTTCGTTCCTCTCACTTTCTGTGCAACGTGTATAGTTTCTATCATACCTGCCCCGGATTTGCTATTAAAGTTTGATTAAAAATATAAATTTAGGGATAGGAATTTGCAACATATACAATTTTAATAAAAAGGTGATAAAACCAGATTTTGACACAAGACTGGACCTTAAAGCAAGGCTCACCTTATATCAGTTGATATTGTGCTTTAGTGGTATATATTCCCAAACTATTTTCCAATTAATTAGCACAAACTTATTGATACACAGTAAACCTGGAGCCTTTGTGGCCCTAGAACAGTTCCTGGCTGTCCTGTTGGTAATCCAGCAGGGCAAACGGTGTTTGTGCCAAAAATTTACTGGTGCGAATGATGAGTTGTCATCATTTCGTAAGACTGTATATATGCATCATTTACATTTTAGAAGTGTTGTGAAAAAGTATAATAATATCTACCACACAGGAAGAAAATAACTACTAATGATATAATAACGGCTCAGTAATAAGGAGGTAAATCGAGGTGAATAGTGACTGATCAATTAGGGCGGGCAGCTGTGTCCAATAGATGGCTTCTGTTTCCAGAAGTGACGTCACAGTCGTGATCTCCGCACCACAGAGGAAGAAAGAAAGGGATGTGACGTCGCTGTGGTTGATGTAAAATGGTGACCGTCGCGTAGTAGTCAAAACCAAAACACATTTGACGACTTTAAAAAAACATCGTACTATTCCTTGAACGTTCCCGATTTTACGAAGTAAAAATCAACCACTTTTTTCCGTGTTGGATCTCGTCAAGGTAACCAAGTTGTTTATTAAATGAATTTATGAGAGATAACGACATTTCTGCCACTTTTATGTTGCTCAGGTGGAAAACGGCTAGGCTAACTTAGCTAAAGTTACGATAGCATGTTCGCCGTTTTTTCAGATTTCATAAGAAAAATAAAGGTGTCATAAATCTGAAACTGTGTTTTAATGAGTCTCTGGAGTCTCCTTGGTAATCTAGTCCAGATTTGAAAACTCTAAGTATAGTGGTTTTTGACCTGGACCTGGTCTAATGTGGTCTGGAGGGAGAAATATCAGTGAACTCGCCCTTTTCTTTCTTATTTTTATAAGCAAAATAAAGGTTTAACAAATCTGAAAGTGAGTTTAAACATCGTTAAGGCTTTTGCGACGATGTCTAACACTTTTTCTTAAGTGTAAAAACGGTGAGAAAGCCGCTAAATATCATTATTTATGTTTCCCTTAACCCCGAATTGGAAGTTAACTTCAGGATCATACATGTCACTGTGTTAGACCATACATACATGTGTTAGACCATACATACATGTGTTAGACCATACATACATGTGTTAGACCATACATACATGTGTTAGACCATACATACATGTGTTAGACCATACATACATGTGTTAGACGGCTGTAACAATGTTTATTCCTGGTGGCAGGTTCAGTCATGACTGAGCAGACTAGCGCTAACGTTAACGTTAGCTCGGAGGGGATCGTGGGTCTGGATGAGCCCAAGAAGATGACCAGGGAGGACTGGAGGAAGAAGAAGGAGCTGGAGGAGCAGAGGAAGCTGGGAAATGCTCCAGCTGAGGTGGACGAGGAGGGAAAGTAAGTTCATGTCTGGACAGAAAGTGGCTCCTCTAAATTATGCTCCTAACGCTGCAATTACAGTACAATGTTTATATCTGGTCATTTAAAAAGTCTTACTAGCAGAAGCCAGTAATGTAAAGTGTACTCCAGCCATTTAGCATTGCTCTTCCATAAAGTTGAGGGACAATGGTCAACATCAGTGTAGTAGAGGCTGACTTTAACTCCTTAGTATGGGTACTAATACTCCTAAAACACTGTATACTACAATTCCCATAATACATAAAACCTGATAGCATTTTTCATTAGGTCTCCCTATCTGGTAAATGCTGCACTCATGTCATATTGGAGTTAATGTAATTACTAGTGTCCATCTTGTAAGTAGTGTTCACATCAACATCCACCCCATAATTAAGAAACTCTTATTTTTTGGTGGAAAAAAATCTGACTTGGTGCTTTATGACATGAAAGTGCAGGAAAACCAAATCAATGCGCATGACTCGCATCAACTGAAGTCCGTCATTCAAGGAAATTGAACTCCAAATTTATTGGTTATTGTTCTATATTTTCAATGCATGGTATTTTTAAGCCTCAGACAACAATTGATATGAATGCTCCCAAGTCACAAACTTGGGAATCTTTCTCATCTTACCATCCTTCCCATAGAGACAGAGCTGCACAGACAGCCTGCAGCTCAAAAACCTCTGTAAAAATGACACATATACCTGGACACACTGCTAATCACAGAGAACATGCAGGGTAAAAGTAAAACCGGAACAGCTGTTTAATTGAAAGCTATGCAGTGTTTGTAATAGATGTTTAAATCACAGAATAGCTAACCTGCATTCAGCTGAAATGCTAACTGTAAAAAGAGCCTGTGTGTAATTTTCTCGCCTATGTTCACAAACTGTAGTCACCATATCAGCTGTGAAAAGTGTCATCCCAGCCTGTTATGTGGCGGAGTTTTCTATACAGTTGTGCTATCTCTACTGTAGACGTGATGTCAGCCCTTTCATTCATGTATTGCATCTTAGCATATACAATGAACGGGCTTTAGCATTTGCTGAAGCCCTGGCTTGACAGTGCCACAGAAGATATTTAACAATTGCTTATGTGTAAAATTGTTAACATGCCCCTTTACTGTCACATTTACAATGAAGCTACTGCTGTAACATTAATATGATCCACTTCTTCTCTGCTTCTTCTCTTCTCCAGGGACATAAACCCTCACATCCCTCAGTATATTTCATCAGTGCCGTGGTATATCGACCCGTCCAAAAGGCCCACACTGAAGCATCAGAGACCACAGGCTGAAAATCAGGAACAATATTCAACCGTTGGAGACTGGTATAAGAGAGGAGTGCAAGAGGTGAGAGTGAATCAACAAGTCACTTTCATATAGTCAAAACAAATGAACCTTAAAGTTAGTAGCTTCATTTTGTTTCTTCCAACAGAATGCTGTTACCACTAAATTTCGTAAGGGCGCTTGTGAAAATTGTGGCGCCATAACACACAAGAAGAAAGACTGCTTGGAGGTAAAATGAATAAATCAACCTTTCATCTATCAGAAGAGATTAATTGTCACCCATTTCCAATCCGGCACATTAAAAGAATGTTAATCTCTGACCTTAACTTTTCTCCCATCAGCGACCTAGAAAAGTCGGGGCAAAGTTCACAGGCACAGGCATAGCTCCAGATGAGCACGCTCAGATCCAGCTCAATTTGGACTATGATGGAAAGCGGGATCGCTGGAACGGGTACGACCCTGAGGAACACCAGCGCATCGTGGAGGAGTACGCCAAAGTAGATCTGGTAAGCACTCCGGTGGTAAATCCAGAATGATTGAATGCTTGTGCCTTAACTTTGTTTGTGTAGGTAAAAAGAGTACTAAACAAACCTGGGTAGCTACATATGACTGAATTAAGACTGCCTGTAAATGCAGATCTCTGCCTTTTTCTAAGTACAGTGATGTGTGGGACTGTAGGAGTGAGAGACAATGACAATTTGAGAAAGCTGAAGAATTCTACAATTCATATTTTTCCTCAAAAGAAGAAATCATGCTCATGCTAATTTATTTGTGCACGTTTTCCTATCTGGGTGAAAACTATGAAAGTTGCATTGATCTCTAATTTACTTAATTATTCTGATTTCTTATTTGTTTGTCTCTTAGGCCAAAAGGACACTGAAGGCACAGAAGCTGCAGGATGAGTTGGCTTCAGGAAAACTGGACCAAACTGTAAGTGTTGACTAATGTCTGGATTATAAGAATGGATAGTATTCTTGTCCAATTTGAGAGATAAAAGGGAGATTTTAATTCATGGAGACTTTCTCTGCAGGAGCGGGAACATGACAGTGAGGATGAGGATGAAGATAAATACGCAGATGACATCGACATGCCCGGTCAGAACTTTGACTCTAAGAGACGAATCACTGTCAGGAATCTGCGTATCAGAGAAGACACAGCAAAAGTAAGAGTCCGGGCATATTGCCTGTGTTCAACTACTATATTACTCTCAGCTTATTGTTATTTTTCTGTGGTGGAACATGTTTGATGAAGTGAGAGGCTACAGACTGTTACTAACACTGAATTTCTGATGTCTGTTTCTCACAGTACTTGAGGAATCTGGATCCAAATTCTGCCTACTATGATCCCAAGACTCGAGCTATGAGAGAGAGTCCATACGCCAACACTGGCAAGAACTCCGACGAGTAAGTTACTGGTACTATATTTCCTGTGTTTCCTCGTATCTCAAAAAAGTCTCAATAGCTTGCATGGACATAATTTCCCTAACTGTTTTGTTTGACAGAGTGGGGTATGCTGGAGACAACTTTGCTCGTTATTCTGGGGACACCATCACCATGGCTCAAACACAGTGTAAGTCAATTAGATATTTTGTCAGTTGACCAACAAAATAGATTTATATCACAGAAGAAAATATTACATAGAAAAATGAAAAGAAGATGTGAGCACATCTTGTCAGTTCTTACATGTACTGTAACTGAGTGAACATAGCAACATTTAAATTAAAGTCTACACGGATATCTTAAAGAATGTTAGGCCTGCTCACAGCAGTGCTCTCTAGTTTTATGTGTTTAAGTTATATCCTATAATAACTTTTTATAGTATGAGATTTGGCTGCCTTAGCTAGACCGCATGGTTAAAATAAACAGTTTAACTATCTGAGTGCCCTGAAGGTCCAAAAACACATTGCTCGCATGTTTCTAATATTGAACATCAAGACTATACATACTATTTGAATTATGTGTCTTTGAAAAATGCCATTTCTGCTGTGAAACATGGTATATTTAAAGATGATACACCCAAAGCATGATTGATCGCAGTGATGTAAGTGCTTTCACATGTTTGATAGGACCTCGCAAATTACATCCAGTCCCAAACACATTATGTAGCATGTATTTTTGTGCGTTCTCTTGATAGTGTTTGCCTGGGAGGCCTATGAGAGAGGCTCTGAGGTGCATCTACAGGCAGACCCCACCAAGCTGGAGCTGCTCCACCGGTCCTTCAAGGTCAAGAAGGAGGACTTTAAAGAGAAACAGAGGGAGAGCATCCTGGAAAAGGTACACAGTGAAAAATTATGAGGCTTACAATGGTCAGCCAATGTATCGTGCATCGTGCTAGTTTAATTTCTAGACATGGGTCGTAGCAGCAGTCACACTGAGAATCTGCTCCAGAATAATCTTTGCTCGCCAAATCTCGGCTGACAGAGGTCATGTCTCATAGTGCGATCTAGGATCACCTTTTTGTATTGGCTATGAAAATATATTTGTCATGTTTTGATTTTCAGCTGTTTTCTGGCACAGCTTCAAATCTCACACCATACAGAGGCTTTAAGTGTGCACACTGACTGATGATGATGATTTTACCAACCATTTTTGTGCTTTTGTGTGTGTTAATCAGTACGGAGGTCAAGAGCACTTAGATGCACCGCCGCGGGAGCTGCTGTTGGCCCAGACGGAGGACTATGTGGAGTACTCTCGTCACGGCGCTGTACTGAAGGGTCTTGAGAAGGCCGTAGCTCGCTCCAAATACGAGGAGGACGTGCTCATCAACAACCACACTGTAAGGACGGCAGAACACAATGTTGGCTCCTTTGGGGGGGGGGGGGGAATAAAAAACTTCTGTTCATTTGTATTCTAATAAAATTCTCCTGTCTAGTGTATTTGGGGCTCCTACTGGAAGGACGGCTGCTGGGGATACAAGTGCTGCCACTCCATGGTCAAACAGAGTTACTGCACAGGAGAGGCTGGAATTAGAGTAGTGAGTACATGTACTGACAGTATTCAGATATACCTGCTTGCTTTTGTAACTTTTAAAATTTCTAACTCGCCTATATTTTTTTTCTCTTCTTTAATAACCTGAAGAACAACTCGGACTGTGTTCCATTTGAGGAGGGACTGACCGAGCCACAGGAGGAAGAACAGCCCAAAACACTGCTGGAGGTAAGTGGCGCTGAAGAAGAGCAGTTAGTGATAATGAACATGGCTGTGTTTTTATCGTCAGTGACAAACGTGGGTCTCATTGTCAATGTTCTCAATCATCAGATGCATCAGGATAAGATGAAAGAGAAGAAGAAGAAAAAGAAGAGCAAAAAGAACAAGAAGCACAGCTCTGACAGCAGTGATTCAGAGGACGAAGAGAAGAAGAAAGAGAAGTTGAGGAAGGTAAAGTATTTTTGTGTTTAAATGGTTCTGCATTCATTTGTCTGTAACTCTGGTTTGGCTATTCTCTGTGACTGACCCCCCCCCCCCCCCCCCCCCCCCTTTCTTCCTTCAGGCCCTGGAAGCAGAGGACAAGAGGGTGAAGCATGTGGAAGCAATGATGCAGCTGGATGAGAGGAAGAGGCCGTACAGCAGCCTGCAGGAAGTGAAGGCGCCCACTGAGGAGGAGATGGAGGCCTTCCGCATGAAACGCTGCCGGCCAGATGATCCCATGGCTTCCTTCCTGGGACAGTGACCTCTTCTTATCCCTGCTGACTCCCAGAAACTTTTGCCAAGGACTCTACCAGAGCGTTCGCTCGGTGAAAAAAAAATGTGTCGGACTCATTCAACTAAACTTTGATCTTGTAAACTTGCAGCAGGAACCTGTTGTTGTACAATATTTTGTCATTTTATACACTTTGGTTGACTATAGATGGCAGACCACTGGACAATAGTGATGTGTGCTTCTCAGTTCCATGGAAGAAATGTAAAAAGTAGTTGTCTTCTATCTTGATAAACTTTAAACACATTTCAGTCAAACACAAAATGCAGCCGCCCTCAGTCTTGACAGTAATTTGAGGAACAACTTTTAGTGGGTTTAAAGCATTTTTGTAATAAAATTGTCTAAAACTATGTGGTGTGTAAAAAGTTTAAGATTGTTGTATTTTATTGATTTGTTTTACAGAGACAATGCAAACTGATCAACAGCCAAAATGCTAATTTTCAAGTGTTGTCTCTCAGCCAGATGTAAAAGATCCCCTCCAGACAAGTTTTAAGACAAAGCTTTGAATAATAATTTGTCTGATGTGGTTTCTCCACAAAAACATTCAGTTACCGTGCCAACCCTCCATGATCCAGCATGATGGATTTATATGAATATGCAAATGTTTCTCTGTGGAGACAAGATGTCTCCTACTCCATTGTGAAGTCCATTCTCAGTTTCCTCATCACACTTGTGTAGGTTACGTACTGGACTACAATTGGCTTCAAAACTCGTGATGTCATACGTCTTAGACTCAGATTTAAGGTGATTTATTTTTTTTCCCCCATTCATACGCAAAACACATTTTTGAGTGGAGGAGGACTCAATAAGCTCAAATATTACTCATTGTTTCAGTGGTTACTGATGAATATGGAAGTATTTTATGACATGGAAGAATAATTTTCTGTAATTTGTAATATTTGCACGGAAATCTCGCTGCATTGGATCAATGTGAGCAATCTTAAGTTTCCTAAATTGCTTCATAATGGAAATTTTGCAGTTGCAGATTTCATTCAGGGTCTCGTGAACTGTTCTGGAGATCACAGACTTTTATATTGAATACTTTTCATCACTGTCACACGCAATTTAAATATCGTTTCAACTCATTTTTATACAGATTGACATGCAGGTCAGTTATGAGTTGATCACTTGTAAGATTTTAAGTTAATTTCATGAGCACCTTTTTTTTTTTGATAGTGTCTCATAGCAACACAACAACTCCTGTAATGTAATTTCTGTTCACATGGTTTAAGTTAGAAATGAATACAATAGATTGCTGAACACAAGGCACTGCCTCATCCAGCAGCTGGAACATTTTTATTGGTCTCTCAGCTCTTGGCTCTGCATCACAGCGATAAACACAAAAACATCTGGTAATATTCATAGTGCATTTTATACACGGCTGCAGAACACCTTCAGTAGATTTTGCACTTGTTAAAAATACTTTTGGGACTTTTTTTAAAATCAAAATGCACAAAGTTGCAGCTTTATCACAATCATATATATAACAAAAACTAGATGGCTTTACTGATTTGTTTTTTTTTTCTGTTATATAATGTGTTTTTCCATTGTACAAGTTATTTGATGCGTCACTGCTTCGGCTGCGTGATACTGTTGCGCTGACTTGAATTTAATGACATCATGGTGGAAGTATTTTTTGGCAGAGTACTTGCTTAAACAGGGCGGATATTGTGCACTGATGATTCACTGGGCTGCACATTTCTTTGCAGCGCTTCTCTTAAAGAATACGATCTCACTCGATTATTGGAAAATCATGTAGGAAAGTTTGTGCACTCTCATGCAGAAAAAGGACTCGGACAGTGCTGAAAAATGCCCATGCGTCATAACTTCTCAACTGGTGAGTTTTTTCTCCGCATTTTGAAAATATCTGACTCACTCTCTTTCGCAAAAACATGCTGCAAGCTGCATTCTTTTGCTTTGATTTAACCCGTGCGGAGTTCATGTATCATTCATTATTCATGTATTCATATTTATCATTAAGCATGCCATGCAGTCATGGCATAAAAATGACTGCGCCACTTACTGTAGATGGTAACTTTATATGTTTTTTCATGGGATTCTTCAGTGCAAGACATGCAGATGGCATATTTTTTTGTATTCTGTTGATGGATTTGCATCCCCCCCCCCCAAAAAAAAGATAAAAACTTTCCCTGATAAAACTTTCCCTGATCCTCTCATGACTCCACAGTGAACATCATGTTCCAGATATGTGTGATCTTCTGTTTGCTGTCAGCTGTTCTCTCCCTGTCAACATATTCCTCACCCAAAGGAGGTCGTAACATCACTATCCACTCCTCCCAGCTGGTCTGTAGTCTGCCAGGCCCAGCAGGGCCTGCAGGGAACCCAGGAGCCCCTGGCTCACCGGGGGCCGTGGGGTCAATGGGGGCCCCAGGGAAGGATGGCCCAGATGGGAAGGATGGGGAGAAGGGAGAAAAGGGAGATAGAGGTACTTACTGAGTGTCTCTCTTTTGTTATGCTAACCCTAATGATCTGTTCTGGCCCTCTTTCAAACAACATACTTAACATTTTTTTTCATCACCTTTATACTTCATGGCTTTTGCTGATTTTATAAGAATTGCTTGTAAACATGATTTTGATCTGAAAGCATGTTTCAGAAATCCACTATAGAAAATGTTGCTTTACATCTGTTTGGGGTCTCAGAGACATGTAAATACATTATTACACAGCAATACTCCTACCAAATCCCAAATCTATAAGTCTATTTGGATTTCTGTTACTGGAGTTTTGTAGCAGTTTTTTCATAAGTGGTCTAACAGTGATTTAGACCTCTCTGGTGCCTAATTGACACCAAACAAGTGTGCATTGGATAACATACAGTACATTTATTTGTCTGTGAATGAATATTTGGTAAGCAAAAAGAATATGTTTTCTTTA
Organism: Scomberomorus guttatus; assembly: GCA_038419695.1. Taxonomy (NCBI): domain Eukaryota; kingdom Metazoa; phylum Chordata; class Actinopteri; order Scombriformes; family Scombridae; genus Scomberomorus; species Scomberomorus guttatus. The sequence continues at coordinate 18,998,550 of CM076452.1, read as the reverse complement.
GCCTATATAAAATATAAAACATGAAATACAAAGCTTTATGGTCATTTCCTTGTATTGTCACCTTCTGTATGCTCTGTATTATTATTTGTACACATACAGCAGTGTGGTCTGTGGGACCCCAAACAATGAGAAAGTACAGCTGATATAAACAAAAAATAATGAATGTTAACTTGATAAACACCAGTCCCTCTGTACATAACTAGAAGCAGGTTCCTGTAAATGATACACTGTGACGCATAAAGTCAGAACCATTCTTTGCTCTTCTGAGTTTTTGTTTTGAATATTTGTGTGCTTTGTGGTTATATTGCGCACAGATGTAAAATGTAAGTATTGTCATTCCTCCATAATTTTGCCTCTGTTGTCAGGTGATCCAGGGAGGACCGGGAACCCAGGCAAGCCAGGTGTGAAAGGCCGTGAGGGTGTTATCGGCAAGGCTGGACCTCGGGGGCTGAGAGGGCTCCGTGGAAAACCAGGGCTGGGTGGAAAAAGGGGACAAAAAGGAGATGTGGGTGACGCGGGCCAGAAAGGAGCTCCTGGAGGCTGCAATTGCGGCAGTCCAGCCCGTTCAGCTTTCTCTGTGGTGGTGACAAAGAGCTACCCTAAAGAACGCATGCCTATCCGCTTCAGCCGGATCCTGCTGAATGAGGGGAAGCACTACAATGCCAGCAGTGGAAAGTTTGTCTGTGCTATCCCTGGAGTCTATTATTTCACTTATGATATCACACTGGCCAACAAGCACCTGGCCATCGGGCTGGTCCACAATGGACAGTACAAGATCAAGACATTCGATGCGAATACAGGGAACAATGATGTGGCATCTGGTTCCACTGTTCTCCACCTGCAGCATTTAGACCAGGTCTGGCTGCAGATCTTCTACTCAGAGCAGAACGGGCTCTTCTTTGACCCTTTCTGGACAGACAGCACCTTCACTGGCTTCCTTATCTATGCTGACCAGGACTATCTCAATGAGGCTGATAGAAAAGCTAATGTTGAAAGTGGCAGTTAAATACTTTAATCCTGAAATAAGTTTGTGTTTGTTTCCATAATTGATTTGATTTTATACTAAAGTGTTTTGAAAATCCATATTGGAAAAGATTGCTCAACAATGGAAGGCTTCAGTAAATTTCAGTATTTTAACAAGACCTGACAGCAGGTGGCACCCAAAGAAAGAAAACATTCAACTACAATTGGGGAACCAGTTAATGCTTGAGTATTGAAAAGTTGTGACTTTTGGCTGTAATATCTTTCATGGTGCTATAATTCTGACAAAATCTTTCAAAAATTGTTACTGAATACTTTCTCTCAACTTTTCATTCCCATAATAGGCTCTTTAAGGTTCATGTACTATACAGGAGCTACAAGGCTACCACCAGTTTTTACTCTTTTATAGAAGGTGGGTTTTTTGGTACTTTTTTATGATAGTGTAATTTATACATTAAGCTTTTTTTTTTACATACTGTAGTACATTAAAAATTTGGCTTGACACAACTAATAATGAGTGTTCATGCATGCATTACTAAAACCCAAAAGTAGGGTCTATACCACCAAGAGAGCTCCTCGGATTCCCAAAACTGAAGAAGCTTAATTTAACCATTAATTTATTTAGTAGGATTTAAGATGAGAGGATGTTTGATCAGAACGGGATGAGTGGACAAAAGAAGGAAAAATGACAAATACAGTTACATACTGTAATCGTGTTTATCACAATCTTTTTTTATTATCATGTATATCATGTTTTCATTTCCCCTTCTACTCATTGTCATTAAATTGCAGTGTAAAATGCACAAAGTACCAAGTAGCTGTCAAAAAGATGTATTAGAAATTATACTCTTTCCTTCTGAAATGTAGAGGAAAATGGAAAAACTGAAGTGAAGTTACCTCAAAAAGTACCTCAAAAGTATACTTTCCACCTCTGATCTAGTGGCAACTTTCATATGCTGTTAAAGGTGTCTTACAGGTCCAGTAATAAAGAAAAAAACTATTAAGCCTGTAGTAATGGCTAGTAATTCTCACAAGGAAATTATATAATATAACATAATCAGTGGTGGATGAAGTACTCAGATCCTTTACGTCCTGCATTCAAAATCCTACTTATGTATTAAGTATTATGAGTATTATGAGCAAAATATACTACTATATATACTACTATAATATACTAGCATCAAAAGTAAAAGTACATGATCTGTAGAGAAAATGACTATGACTGATATATTATTATTACATGATATGATTGTTACAGTAATGTGCTGAAACAAAGTGTAAGCAGCATTTACCTTTGTGGCTAGTTGAGGTGGAGCTTGCGTGTATACTTTAAAAACTGTTTTGTAGTTTGGTCAAGTGGTTCCCAACCAATGGGTTGGGCCCCCCTCACAAAATAAATCTTTGGGGGGTTGTGAGATTATTAATTGCATAGGAAAGAGGAAAAAACAAAATTCGTCCTTGAGATATTGGATAATATTCTTCTTTGGGCCTAAAATCTACAATGGTGGTGTAGTGGCCTAGTAGAAGAAGTAGAAATTAGCATGAAATGGATATATTCAAGTAATTTTCATTTACCTAAAATTGTACATAATTACTGTATAATTCCCACCACTAAATAATATAATATAATATAATACAATATAATATAATATTCACTAGTAGTATAAAAGCCCCCCTTGGTTGCTGGGTGTTTGTAGTTCTGAGACTGACCTCTAACGGACTACAACTCCCAGGCTGCGGGAGGGACCTTCACGTCGAAGCGCACGAGCCTCGCGCCGCAACAGCAGCAGCTGGTGCAGCCGAGGAGGCTACTTTGTTACAGCGGAGCTACCGGAGAGCAAACGGCTGAGGAAAACCGCTCGGAAAAGTGTAAACAGTTCGGAGAAAACGGCGCAACGAAACGCCTGTTGCCGGGATTTGGCGGTGGCAGCTGTTGAATGAACTTGTCAGAGGATTTGAAGTTTGTCTTATCGCCGAAAAAAAGAGGGCTTTCTCAAAGTTGAGCCGAAGAGGAGTTCTCTCATTCAGGATGTCGGACTGAGACAAAGGGGTCTGGGGGGCATTCCCGTCGGAGCGGTGAGTGGCACACGTAATAACCAGCGAGATGAAAAGTTTCCCAGGTTGTTGTCCTGTGAGAGAAAAGAGCTGTATCCGTGTCGAGGTGTTTAGTTTTATCACGGCGTGCTGTTTTTGTTGTGTTTTAAACGAGTGTTTCTGAGCTCGCTGGGCAGTTAACTTGTGCAGCCTCACTGTTTGGCCGCTTTCTCGTGGTGCTGCGGACGCGTTTTGAATGACAAAGTGTGGATTTGATGCTTATTTTGCCGTCGCGGTTGAAAAGAAAAAAAAAACGATATCAAAAGTGACATTACTGAAAGGGCGCTTTGATTCATTTGACCTACAGCGTGGTCGAGCGGGCATTTAACTGAGCCATTTAATTTCCCCAGCAGAGAAAATGGCCTATACAGAGAGAGAGGGACATCTGCTGTGGGATTAGCAAGGTGCCCAAAAACTTTATCAAAACGACAGGATTGCTTAAAAATATTTATTTTGTGAAAGAGCATTTTTGTTTGCCAATACAAACACACGCCTCTAGTTAATTATATATCCTGAAAAATCCATTTTCATCAGCAAATTTGTAGAATAACTTTAAGTCAACTTCACTCTCCCTCTATCTGATGGGTTTTAAATATGATGTATTAACACTGTATATTTTCTAGCTATCCTCACCTCTCTGCAGCTCAGCATGCCACCTCATTCATTAAATCTCTTGAACTCTTGTCTTGTTCTGGACACATGTGCCTCAGCAGGTAAACCTTGATCCTTGAAGTCTCCTCTGGATGGGAAAGATGGAGAGGGAGTTGCAATGGTGGAAAGGACAGCTGGCTGCAGATATCCATCAGTCCCTTCGCATCAAGGTGAGTCTGTCATTAAAAACACTGCTTTATATTTATCGTTATTTTGTTTGATAATATGGGCCTTACTTGTTTTTTAGACTGTGTGTTTAACAAAACCTGGAATTTACATGGAATCATACAAGCTGTTTTCCTTCATCCAGCAACCTGAAAACAGCAGTGTTATAATATGCTTGTTTTAGCATTATATAAAATGCTAAAACAATGTACAGATAAGTAAAAATGGCAAAAATTACTATTTTCCTTTTCTCAGATGTGTCTTTTCTGTTTCTCTTGCTCTTCTATCATAGTAAATATATTTTTGTTTTGGACTGTTAGTTGGACCGTACAAGGCATTTTAAAAAGTCACAGTGGGCTCTGAAACCGAGAGAATAATCGTTAGCTGCAGCCCTACAGTCGATCGATTAACGGAAAGAAATTGTGAGGGACAAATTTCACTTTTTTCTGACATTTTCTGAATTAAATGAGTTGAGAAACGACAATAATTACAAGAAAATAATCGATTACGAAAACAATAATGTAGTTGCAGCCATACAAATCAGACGGTACAAACCAGCAGGCCTGTGTTGATATTTGATAGCAGCATCTTAGCATGTTATGTACCAACCGGTGTATTGAAAGTTGGAAAGAAAATATAATTACACGGTCCTGTTGTCTATTTAAACATGATCTAAATTAGATTACATGGAGGAGTTAAGGCTCATTAATTGAGAATGTCTTAATTAACCTCGAAGTGTGATCATATTTCTTCCCATGTGTCACTTTAATGGAGACATCTGTCACTTGACTGGCATCTTTGAGCTGGGTTTCTCCTGCCAGCTTCACACTGAGGGAGAAGAACACAGATCAGGTTTTATGGATATTAGGATATTAGATATCAGGATAGTGTGTGTGTGTGTGTGTGTGTGTGTGTGTGTGTAAACTGGAGACTGTAGATCAGATTGTGCATCGGATGATTGTGAGCCTTGTAATGAGTCATTCATGTACACATACAGTTTTATTCAGTTTACTCACGCTGGACAGTGTCTGACTCAGACTGAGCTGTCAGTTCGCCTGAAGATCTGTATGCAGAGCTGGAAACTAAACAACACACCCACTCTTTTCTCATATACGATAATGAGAGAGAGAGGCACTGTCTGTCTAATGTTAGGCTTTGATCACCCTATATCAGCATTTTCTGGTTAAATTCAAAGCAACAGGCTCCCTACATAACATACTGAATCATATGAAGCATTTATCATGAATGTAGAAAAGGTACAAGATAGAAATATCTGATACGGTGAATAAAGAAATGCTTTTCATTTTAATAGAAACGCATAAGAGTTGATCATCTTATTTAGTGACCTGTAGCTGACAACATACTGTATATTTGTCTAAGAACTGACTCGTAACGGCAGCACTTGCAGTATTTCTGCCAGACCTTTCAGAGCAGAGTTTTCCCAGATTCTTTTAATAGTGTAACTCATGATGCATAAAGATACTGAAAGATTTTTGGCATTTTCCCAGTAAGACGATCTTTTCATTCATTACAGTACATTTACTTCTCATGGTTACAGCTGAGTGCCTCAGTGTTCCACTGAAGACTGAAATCTTTGTACTCAAAGATCTATAAATTGGCAGTATAATGGATCCTCTTATGTTATACTGAAAGATAGTCAATTAATTGATTAGTCCATTGACAGAAAGTTAGGACAACAGTTGGGACAACAAACAATTTTAATAAGTAAATAGTCATTAAAGTTGTTTTTCAAGCAAAAATGCCAAACATTTGCATTTCTCATTTTCTGCATTTGCATGATTGTGAACTGACTACATTTGGATTTTAGTCTGTTAGTCGGACAAGAAAGCAATCTGAAAAGTCGCCTTGGGCACTCCGAGATTATGATGGTCATTTTTCCATATTTTCTGACACTGAAAAAAATGTATCTACCAAACAGCTCATTTAAAAAAAACAACTGGCAGCTTAATTGATAATAAAAATAATTGTCTGTTGCAGCTTTATAATTTTAAGAAATCTACAATGAGCAAATTGCTTTATATTCAACCAAAAATGCTCAAATTCATGGTGTTCAAAAACTTTTGTCGGCTGCATGTGTGTGTTTTATGACATGGGTACGCTGAAAGCACATTAAAATGTATAATGGAAAAGAATGGTGGAATTGGTACCAGAGCTGCGTGTAAAAAGACCTTCACACAGAGTTTTCCTGCAAGGCGCCTGCTCCCCCACAGTCTCATCCAGCCTTAATGACGTTTGCTTCGGTGGTAATGCCCTGATGTGGGAGATAGCGGTGGTGTGTAGCATGTGGCAAATTATCAGACATGCAAATCAGGCGGAGGCAGCTGTGGAATCCTTAATTACGGTGTGGGTCCCCCACAAAGGCACCTCTCCACCCCACACAAACCCCCCGGAGCCCCTGAGACTCCAGCAGCCTCCCCCCTTTCACATCCACCCCTATTCTCCTGCTGCCCTTGTACCCCCAGACAGACAGATGGACCAGAGGCAGGGGCTGAAGCAGTGGGCGGATTGGATGGTATGGTTGGTTGTGGCACTGGGGGTGGAGCTGCTCTATGTGGATTTGGGAGGGGAGATACTGTTTATTTTTGGATTCCATTGAAGTGTCAGTCTGAGAATCAGTGTTGTTTTAGTTGCGCTCAAAATAAATAGGTGACAGTCTGTGTAAACCTGACAGTGTTGGTACATTTTGCCCTCACAGCACATTGACTGTAGCATGTATTTCTAAGAATTACTGATGAAACACTGAGCTTTAAAGCCACATTTGGACTGTTTAAGCATGCAAGCTACTAAACAACAGTCCTGACTTGATTTAGATGTTTTCTGTATTTCTAATGTAAAGACCCCTCGCTATTTGAATTTAAGGAGATTAATCTACCAACCCTCAATCTCTTATTAAATCCAAATCAAAAGCCCTTGTTTTTACTCAGATTCGCAGAGAGCGAAAAACTGAACATTTTCTCAAACAAAAACATTTTCTGGTATAAGCAGCTTAAATCTAGAGGAAGTAGCCGTCCTGTGAGTTTGTACATCCAGCGCTGAAGGTTTTTTGTTTCTTACTCTGGGGTAGATTTTGAAACTGGATCCTTGTGCTCTCCTGTTTTCTGTAGCTGATTGGTAAGTTACCCGAGGCTGATTTAATGCTAATGCCCCTGAGTATCTTCCTTCCACTTTGAAACACATGCAGCTAATTGAACATGAATAGGAGATGTGCTAGGGGTGAAACCTAATCCTATCTACCCATCAAGAACCAAGGCCCCCCCCCCCTCCTCCAACCACACACAGACTCACACACCAGCACCCTCAGCCCATCGCTCAGAGACATCTGCAGTGACCCAAATTATCTCCTGTTCTCTGCAGCGATGGTGAATTAAGTGGAATTGAAATGAGGCTGAAGCATAATCAAGAATTTCTGATGTTAAATGGAGTTTTATTCTTGATATGAGTATTTGAGATACACAGCTCTTAAACCCAGCCAGCAAGAGACATGCATAGCTCACCATTATTATGCATATTCTTTACAGCCCCCGTGCTTCTCCACCGCTGCTTCCTGCCCACCCTGCTCTTCTCACCCCCCCGTCGTTTACGTTCCCCCCTCACCCCTCTTCTCTTCTTCTTCTTCTTCTTCTTCTCCAGGAGCTGAAGTTACCGGTGTACCGGGCCCATTCTCCACAGATTGGCATGCGTCGGTACTTTGCAGACTTGTTGGCCATCCTGAGTAATCGCTACCAGCTCTGTCCTACAGCGCGTCACCTGGCCGTCTACCTGCTGGACTTGTTCATGGACCACTACGATGTGGCCGTCAAGCAGCTCTATGTCATTGCCCTCTCCTGTCTGCTCCTAGCTAGTAAGTCCAATAACAGCCTTCCGCCTCCTTCATTAAATGTAGCGATATGTTTGTTTTGTGCTTTAGGTATTTTTTTTTGCCTGACAGGAACATTTTATTAAAACCAACTCTTAATTTTTTTTGTCTTAAGAGTCTTAGGTCTTAAATGATGTTTTGGAAACTATTTCCCACAGCAGAGCTTAGAAAACAGAAGTATCTTGAAGAGTCAGTTTACGGCAACAGTTTGACTCAACTTGTAAATGCAGAGGAGCTATAATGTAAATCACCTTAGCTGAAAGAGATGCTGTGGCTGTGGTTTATGCACAGATGGCTCAAGGTGAAATACTTCCTGCAACAAGGCTAATTTGAGTTACGCTCAAGAGACCATGATGTTGTTTTTTCTTCTTCCCGCTCCACTTTTCAGACTGATCTGATAGCCTGTAATGACAGTTTACTGCTAGCTGCGATGTTGCCATTGTTGTAGGATGACTGTTCCATTGTTTTAGGAGAAACCTGCTTTGACTGTTGGGGATTATGCTCATGTCTGCTGAACTTTATGAATGTCTTTGATCCTGGCTGTAATAACACGTCTGGGGATGCTGCTGTTACCTAAGCCCCACGCAGTCAGTTAGAGATGAGCTAGTATCACACCTGCAAAGGTCAAAATGTCCTTCAATCAAAGGTGTGAATGTTCCTTTTTTGTTTTCTCCACTGTTATTGAAACCATGTGGTCTGTTTCGACAGCCGACCTACATTCCTCATACAAATCCATTTTAGCTTTAGATTAATTCTCTAATGGCACTTTTCCTTTTTCCATGTTTTCATACTTAAAGGATGATATTCAATATTTTATTGTCAGCAAATCCCACAAAAAGACCAAAACCAACAATGTATTCATTCTACTAAAACATATTGTGTAGCTGAAGCTGACGTATCTTATTCCTCTGTGCCGGAGCCCTCCATTGTTGAGCCACATCGCTGCACTGGGTGACATGTTCCTTCATTATGATGAACTTTGGCGCTGTAGTTTTATTTTCAGTCGATCCCACAGACACTGTAGTGCTAATAACGGTAAAAGCCACCAGAGCAACAAATGTGTATTTACCCGCAGCTGAAAATGGCCCCCAACTTATACACTATTTACTCCTGTTTGAGTAATGTTTGGGTGCCCGGCTGTTATGAGAAATCACTGAGCCTTTTTGAAAAGTCCAAGTTACAAAATTTCAATCCATTTTTTTAAAGATTTATGTCTTGGGTGAATGGGCTTGGTGCCACAGACAGGTGTGGGAGTTCAGATAGTACTGAGAGACAGACTATTGAATTTTTGGTTTTGGTCTTTTTTTTATGGGATTCTTTGATGAAAAATATAAAATAACACCACCCTTATCCTTTAAATTGCAGTCTGACTGAAGGCATGCTTGGTGCTGTGCAGATTGAAAACAGGTTAAAGCTTTAGATTTGAATTCCTAACTATCTCGTCTTCTCCAGGCTGATGGCTGGTCGATGTTATTCTTTGCTTATAGTTGCTGCCTTTCTCAAGTCAGTCTACCTGTAGAAGTGAGTGAAGTGTCTGATTAGTGACCAAAGTGCTCTTCTGCTGTTAAATATAAAACTATCTTTGTGTGTGTTTCATATAAAGCAGGTGTGTTACTTATTCTCCCCCTGCTGATGCATCGTGCAGGTTGTGTGGTAGTTATTAGTGTCTCTGTGTCTGTCTGGTGATTAACAGACTGTGAGGTTTTCGGTACATTAATGCAGCCCTTGGCAACATGGGTAATTAGACTAATGATGCCGTCAAAGTGGGAGTCTGGAACAGGGCCCGCACACTTGGGAGGGCTCAGCGTATGGTTGTGTGTGTGCACGCATACTGACGCAAAAGCCATCTTTGCAATCAGAGTAGTCTCTGTGGTGGGATAAATTTGAATATGAGACTTGAAAGAGGTTTTATTTAAAAGCAATCTCACGGGAATCCAAGAATAGCTTTGAGAGTTTGCTCATGGAGTGATATAAATATTATCAACCCAACCTGGACAGATGTTCTCCTTCTTTTCTATCTATAATAGATTAATCAGCTTTTTATTGAGTCTTTTGATTGTGTCTTTCGGATATTCAGGCTCTCCTCTCTGCTCTACTGCATCTGACTCCTCCAGGACTCCAGGGAGTCTCTGCCATGATTGATGAAGGCTTGAAAGGGGCGTTTGATTCAAAGTTGTCTTAGTTTTTTATCTGTCCTGAGGTGCTCTGGAATCTGGCCTAGTTATTGAACTGCCTCCCTCTGCATGCCTTTGACAGGCACACACATTGTCTTTCTTTAAATTTTTCTGGCTTCCGCACTCAGTTAATTAATTGCTACTTCTTTTGTGCCTCTCAGCAGTCACTGCTTAATCCTGTTACTCCATTGTGTGTGTGTGTTTTTGTGTGTGCATGTTTGTTAATGGATGAGCTCTTCTTCATTTGCAACAGTAAGATTATGGTCAGTTTTCAAACCCACAGGGATTAAGTGTTATTGACTGTTGAGCGTTTATTTAGAGGCCTCACTAGAGCCCAATATTTCAGAAAAAACAAAATCCTTGGAAATTTTTATTTCACTTTCAGTGAAGTCTGTTCAAGTGTCATACACTTTATATTTCCATTTAAAAATATGTCCACATACCCAAACTTTACGTTTCTATTGTGTTGCACTCATGCAGTCCTGCAGTGAACACATCAGTCTTCCTGGCAGATCCTGGTCCCTGAAGTCAGAGCCCTGCATACAGCAGCTTTTTGTTGTGGTAAATGACATCATGGATTTGTCTCTGCTGTCAGTCAGTACAAGAATGTTACAGATTTTTTTGTCGTCACAATGCTGTATTTATGCTATATTTATAGGTTTTGTTAAGTTTGTTGCTTGGCTCTTGATTATGATTCGTAAATGCTCTTGTAGTCTATTTTGTGGCGTGTTTCAACAGCAAGTTATGATTGACACTGAATTTAATCTATTTTGTTCAGTGAACCTGATTCAGTGAAGGGTCTCTAACAAAAAAAAAAGAGCATCCTGTGAAACACACAAGACGCTCAGTCATATTGGCGACACAGTGCACTTACACAGGCCTCGGAGCCCGGGGGTGGGGAGGAACTGTGTGCTGAGGGGCACCTGCCATATGCTCTCCAAGTCAGGCCTCAAACAAAAGCCCGTCAATGCAAGCAGGACAGCCAGCCAGACCCTTCCCAGAGAGGGGGAGGGGAGCAGAGGGCTGGAGGTTGGTGTGTGTGTGTGTGTGCGGGCGTGGGGTTGTGAGTGTATGGTAGAGACTTGCCGTAAGCTAACATTGCTAAATGAGGAGATGGTCGCTGTGGCAACCTTGTGATAAACCTATGGATTTTTTCCCCTAATCACCTCATTAAGATCCACATTGAAGTCTAATCCATTAGAGAGTTTCCTTTTGAAGGGGCATTGCATTACTGCCACATAGCAGTTTAACTGACCGGGTTCTGGCGGTGTCCTTTTACCTTTCGCTGCCGGCTCTGTTTCCTCCTCATTCTCTCACCTTGTCAGGGACAGGCAGAGCGAGCCAGTCCTGGGACAGGGCGGCCAGTAAAAGCAGCCCCACATCCCTGGGGGGTTGGGAAATGAGTGGAGCGGTACTTCAAAGGCAGGTCGGTTGCTGATGTTAAACAGGGTAGAAAGGGAGGGAGAGGTGGTGGCCTGCAAAATGGGACATGTTAGAACTGAACCACTCAGCAGGGTGCCCTGAAATGTAGATTAACGGAGAACCCACTTCCCTCTTTATCCCCCTCTCAGAGGTTTGACAATAATTCAGATGGAATTGTTGTCATGTGGGGCTCCCATAATTAAAGAAATTATGTAGAGCTGTATTAATGGGTTTGGAAAAGTTAATAATATTCATTATTATCAGACACTACCAAAGGACACATTCACCTTTTTTGTTTATTTGAGAGCTGATATTAAATTATAGTCCACAAACTGTAAAACTGAATTCTTGTTGTGCAATGCCTGAGGCTGTGTTGGCCCTCAGCATCCATAAGGCACAATGCGCTTTACACCCTCAGTTGATGGATCCCCCAACAACACGCCACACACACTCATACACACATACTGTATGTATGCAGGGCCGGGTTTCTTAGATTCTCCCTGGTCACCCAGGCATTAGCATCAGGGGTCAAGGGTCAGCTCGGGCCTGCATTGTGAGAGCCGCCAGGGCCAGGGGTGGCAACACAGAGATTCTGTGATGGAGCTGTGACCAATTTCACACTCCCAATGAAAGATGAACCAGCAAATAAAAGGAGTTTAAAGAGCAGAGGAAATTCCTCCATGGCTGTCAAGTCGAAGAGAAAGAGCAAGAGAGAATGAAGAAGAAAATGAAGAATGTCCACAACACTCTAAAAGGCTTTTTCCCCTAAATCTTTATTTGCAAGAAATAAGCAAAATTAAATAACACAAAGTGTCTTGGTAATACATTAAAACATTTTTTCCATCATTCATGTTGATGGATTCATTTGTAGTTCTGTTCCAATGTCACCATTTGGAGCCTTAAATATCTAAAAATCTATTTTTTATTTTTTTCTTACAGTTGTTCTTGTGGTTAAGAAGATTTCTTCAATAATAATTAACTAATGGTCGTGCTGATGACTCCATTTATTTTGAGTTTTTGAGCTTTTCAAGATACTTAAAGGCACTTTACAAGAGAAGTTAAAATATCCTAGGTAACTTAGAAATACACTTAAGGCACACACTATTAATAGTTTTTTTCAAACTAAATATCTGTAACTTTTACACTTTTTTCAGAGAAATGATAGGGTTAAAGACGTCTATGTGATGGCCCTTTTAAAGTGGTTTATTAATTATTTATTTGGGGAGTTTTAGTTTTTGTGTTGGATAATCAAAATGTTCTGAAAACACAGAATTGTTTCAGTCACCTCACATTTCTTTGAGAGGGACTTACTATTATGGAGACTGAGCAAAATGGACATGAATTACATGATGCTGGTTAAACGGAGAGAAACAGAAATGGAGGATATTCTCCGCGTAAGAATACAGCTCTCAGGTTTCAGCCCCTATCACTGGAAATCCCTCCCCACCCCCACCTCTTCGCCAAACAGCACACCTGGGAGGAGGAGGCCCTGCATCCTGGCCTTACCTCTCCCTAACCCCAGACCTCTAACCCCTCCCTGTTTACTCGACCTTTTCTCATCATAACCATCACCTGTGGGTGCTATGAGAAAGGAGAGGTGTCCTGTAGTTGGAAGTATATGGAGGGGTAGTTGGTATAGATGAAAAGGAGAGCTGTTTTTTCATCATTGTGTCCCTTCTCTGCTCGCTGACTTAAGATAGGATCATTTAGCTGCCTGCATTCCAGGTAGGCTGAACTCACAGGAGAGGAATGCACCCTCTCTCAAAGGCCGCATTTAGGATGACAACAGCACTATAGCAGAACAGTATAAGGGGCTGTGTTGTTGTTGGCGTGTTACTATAGGGTTGGTAATCACTGTGAAAAATACAGTGCGCGTCAGGAAGGCCAGTTTGTTGTATCTTATCAAATGTAAAGTCACAGCATGACTGTTCATACACTCCTTCAAGGCAGGATTGTACAGCTCTGTTTTCAGTAGGGGTGTAACGGGACAAAAATGTCATAGTTTGGTATGTACCTCGGTTTTGAGGTCATGGTTTGGTATGTTTTCGGTACAGCAGGAAAAAAAAAAGAGAGGTAGAAAATAACATCTTGATCTTTCATTTTGAAAAATGTAAACATCCAACAATGGCTCATTGGCCAAAACTATTACTGACACAGTTAAGTTGTGCTGCAGAGGAAAAGGAAAATAACTTTTCTGTTTCTTGCAAGGAGTCAGGACAACTGCCGACGGCTGTTTTATGCTGATTTATGGCTCAGAACTGACGACGTGTCCGACCACGTTGGAAATCAAATGTGTTTATCGTTGTTCTGAATGGCTTCACCCAAAGCCGACTGTCACAGAGAGGTGAGGGGGACAGTGAGACGCGATATCTTTTTAAATACAGGGATGACGGCAGCGACACTACATGAGCATGGGTAACCAGGGTAACCAGGCTAGCATACATCCGTGAGCATGCTACAGCTAGGTGGTGCATTGCCAAAATGTTCCAGGTGGAACTCGAGCGCTAGAATAATTGTTACGCACGTCAGAGTAAGTGGATTATTAAACTATTTTGACAGTAATTATTTGGGCCAGGGAGCATACCAAACCGAGGAAAGTTGCGTACCGAACCGAACATCCTGTACCGAACGGTTCAGGATAAATACACGAATCGTTACACCTCTAGTTTTCAGGGCAGCAATTATTTTCTCTTTTGTCTTTAAGCTCACGAGGTAAATTGTAAAATAGAACAATACTACAGCGTGCATGTTACAGGATATTCAAAGTTGGTATGTGTGCTTTCATGTGATTTATTGGCCAATACAGTAATTTACTGGGTGTAAACCAAAGCATTTTTTAACACGACGAAATTTGTCTGTAGCATTGAGTATCAAAAACTATCAAGTATCTGAAGTTGGCATTGCATTCTTTTTTTATATATATTTTTAAATCAGTTGTAGCCCTAATAAACACTGTTATCTAAAGATTTGTAATGATACCTGGCCCTGTTGCTTGATGGTGTTGCATTGTGCTGCAGAAAAAGTAGAACCAGGATCAACTACTACCCTGTGTTTTTTGCTGGAGCACCTCGGTGGCTGCACCCCTGCTGTGCCAACTCGTTGGAATGAATGAGACCTCTGTTTTGTGAGAGATAAGTCATACAGGCTGTAATATACCCAAAAGTCAGTTCTTTTAACAGTAAGTCAAACCGGTCTGTGACTCAAATCATACTATACTTCCTCTGAAGTTGCTTTTTTTTGTTTTCAAAGGTTTTGGGCATCCCATGTCTCTCATGTGCCCAGTCACCCACAGTAGTAAACCAACAGAGTAATCACAGAGCACAATGAGGAGATTGACTTGCACTGTGTCTCTCTTAAGATCAAAGGGGCTGGGGCTGTGTGGAGATTGGGGGTATTGATGGCTTTTTATGGCAGCGTCTGTGTGGACATAGCAGTCTAGCAGCAGACACAGCCCTGGATCCAGAGGATATGAGGGTGAGAGAATGGGGCAAGTGTGGACTGGGCCGTGGAACGAGCCCCGGTGGGTGTAAACAGCCCTGTTTCACAGCGCTTCCTGTTCTGGTGGAGAGACGCCATTACTGCCTCTCTGCTAATTACCCCTCTGGCCTGTTGGGCTGCAGATCCCCCACACCCCTCCACTCAAGCTCTCTCAACCATTCCCTCTCTCTTCCTCTCTCCTGCCCTGCTTAATGGTAGGTCGCAACATCAGTGGTAAAACTCGCACTCAGTAGGAAGACGTTCCACTCCCCTAGATGCGGGCATAAAGAGGTAAATGGGGTCCATCAAAGACTCCCACAATAGCTGTGGTATTGCATGACAATTGTTGCTTGGAGTATCCACCTCTAACTGCAGCTCGGAAAAGTCAATAAAGCCCCTATTTCTAATGTTTGGTTGCCATGGTTTTAGATTTGAGGCCAAGATTTACCCCACCAGAGGGTTGTTTTGAATCCCAGCTGGATGGATATTTTGACAAAGCTGATACATAACTTATTAATCCTAGCTTGTGAATATAAAGCCAAGTAATTCTACAAAAGGGACTGAGTGGCACAGTGTGTTTTGTTTGCACGTTTACATACACTGTGAAGGGCTGTATGCTGATGCTAATGTATTTATGTAATTTGATGTATTTATTACAGTCCATTTGTAGTAGTTGGACTCATGCTAACCGTACTTTCCACAAATCTGATGAATCAAGAATAATTGTGGTGCCATTGAGCTCCATTTTAAGTCTATCTTGTATGCCCCCATATTCCCACTTAAAGGCACAGGGTGTTTTTCAGAAGCCTGTATCAGAGTAACCTGACACCTCCGCCCCCATTCTTAAAGTTTGAGCAAAGGAGGCCTGGTGGACCCTTAGATTAAAGGCAGAAAAACCCCTCTTCATTGGTCACACAGACCCCTGAGGCTTTAGGGCTGTTGCTATGGAAAGGAGGATGTCTTGAGTTGGGGAGGGGGCTCACTATAATGGCACTGCTGTAATGTCTGCTAGGATCTGGAATGAGTGGAGGGGGGGCAGAAATATCAGGATCAAGCTGACTGGCTTTTTCATAGAAAAGTGTCAGGCTTGTATAATCCACAGTAAGTGCCTTACACTCTGTATGCCTATAGTGATGCTTCCTAGGCTTGTTAGTGTAATAGCTTAGCTTTATGGCCAGATGTTCAGTAATAGTCAACTTAATTGCTAATGCTTAGCAGGCACTTGTTTTGTGAAAGCTGGAGTAAGGCTCTTAAGGGCTGGCCATAAACCTGCTGCATGTGGCTATAGATGATCATATTCATCGTAATACTGAAAGAAAGCAATTAGTAAACATTCTTTTGCAAAGATCTGTCATCATACTCCCGTCAAGATGACTGGATTTAAGATTTTCTGCAGACATGTTAGGTTTCTACATCTTTGTTAAAACTAGTTAAAGTGAGAATTTAATGTTTTAATGCAGACATCATGAGCATTAAAACAAATGAAGCTCAATGGCTATGGTTTCCAAAGAACATACAAGATCACAAATAAATGGACCGCAGCTTACAATTATTTTCTTGCTCCATTTATCTATCAATCAATTATTTTCTGCTTAATCCATTAGTCATTTAGTCTATGAAATGTCTGAAAATGGTGAAAAAAGACCATCTCACAATTTCCAGAGCACCAGGTGACAATTTCAACCAAAAGAAAAAAAAAATTGTTCAACCAACAGTCCAAACCTCAAAGATTTGAACTTTACAAAGATTTAAAACGAGGAAAGGCAGCAAATTCTAACATTTAAGAAGCTGGAATATTTGGCATTTATCTTGATAATTGACCCAAATAATCAATTGCCAAATTTGTTTTTTTTCTGTTGATCAACTAATCAGATAATCACTAAATACATTTTCATCAGATTGTTTTCACATTATTGTTCAAAATCTTTTTACATCTCAAAATCCAAAAAATAAAGTGGAGAATGTTCAGCTGCTGTAAAAACATACAGGCTCAATACAGTACAAAGAAAATCCTTGATGTATTTAAATGTGAGCTGTCATAGGAAGTTAACTGTCTATGGTGCACAAAAAATGTTAAATGTGTGTGTAGTCTGTCTTCATGAGGTGACATATCTTGTTGTCGAGTATAAAGTGAAATTGCAGCTGACAGTGTTCTGTAACCTTGCTGTATCTCTTTGTTTCTTTCCAGGTAAATTTGAGGAGAAGGAGGACCGAGTTCCCAAGCTGGAGCAGCTGAACTCTCTGGGCTTCATGTGCAGCCTGAACCTGGTCCTCAACAAGAGGGATCTGATCAAAATGGAGCTTCTGCTGCTGGAGACCTTTGGCTGGAATCTGTGCATGCCCACACCCGCCCACTTTATTGACTACTACCTCCATGCCTCGGTGCAGGAGGGCGACCTATACAACGGCTGGCCCCTGTCCTCCCTCTCCAAGACCAAGGCCTTCATGGACAAATACACTCACTACTTCCTGGAAGTCTCACTACAAGGTGGGTTTAGAGGAGGAGGGGGGACTGGACTTGGTGTTGGACATGACGTGATTAGCTTGTGATGTGACTAAAAGTAATTTCAAACAATTTATGAACCTCTTGTCTCTGGGTTTTTATAGACCATGCCTTCCTGAGTTTCCGACCATCCCAGGTTGCCGCTGCGTGTGTGGCAGCATCTCGCATTTGCCTTCAGATTTCCCCGAGCTGGACGGCCGCTCTGCATCTCCTGACAGGCTACACCTGGGACCACCTCACCCAGTGCATTGAACTCATGCTGCTGTAAGGGGCACACACACACACACACACACACACACACACACACACACACACACACACACACACACACACACACACACTCACGTAGAGAAAAACAAAAAGCTACACTGGCAGACGAGCCTCTCAGGGTGTAGGTTGGTGTTTTTGGTTGCCATGGTTTTGGATTACAAGAGGGCTTTTCTTTTAAACTAGTAAGCTTATTTTGTTGAGTGTATCATCCGATGAAGCCTGTCCATATGATAATCCTAGCTGATAGCTTCAGCGCAGAGTATTTCAACAACCATAATTAAGTTGCACATTTCTTGGTCAGCGGTATGTGTTAATTTGTGTGCATCTGTGTAAGTGTAATTGTTTGCACATGTTCACTCTAATTGTGTGGGAGTTAAGAGGGGGTGGTACAGGTTTATCTCTGCTCCTGTTGATGTAATTGTCTGAGCAGCCATTTTCTCCTGTATGCTGCTCTCACTCAAGTAGTTGCACACTTGGTTGTCTCCCTGCAGTGCAATTACAGTTTTAATTCACCACTTGATTGGATACATATTTGTGTATGTATTTTTTCTGGTGTGATAATGACCGATATGTGTGCCTTTTTTGTTCCACAGTGCTCATGACAACGATGTAAAGGAGGCCAACAAAACCAAATCCACCCCTCCGCACCGACCCTCCTCTCTGCAGTCTCAGCCGCAGACCTCTCACCTCTCTCCGGTGTCAGCCATCCAGAGACCAGCCTCCTCCTCCTCCTCCTCCTCCACTTCCACTACACCACAGCTGCTCTTTCAGCCCGACGGCTTCCCACACCTTTCCCAGCATTCCCCTTCCCTGTCACAGCTGCAAGCGCTAGCCGACTCCCAGACTTTGGGGCCTGTGGTAAACATGTCTCAGGACTTTCTTCAGAGCCACAGGATGGGTCTGCTTACTGGGGCTCCTTCCATGACTCCTGGAGGTGGGTTCCCCTCCTACCCGAGCCTGACCTCTGGCCTCCAGCCGGGGGCTCGTGCGTTGCCGCTGCAGGGCCCCATTTCTGTGCAGATGGCCCTCGCTGGAGAACCGCGCCATTGCCTGAGTATGGCGTACAGCGGCGGCTATCTGGGGGCCCATCACACTTTTGCAGCCGGCTGCTTCGACAGGTGACGCCAGGAGACGGAGAGGGAACAAAAACCTCTACGGGAGTTCACTGCCATGCTTCCGCCCCAGCTTACTACTCGGAAACATCCACTTACAGACCTCCTCTCTCTCTCCGTCGGCACTGCAACACCTTCAGCATGTCCAACTCCCCCGGCCCTCTCACAAAGACGCCTCAAACGCAAGCAGAGGTCCAAAGGCAAGACGGACCCGGTGGAAATCATCACACTGACGTGACAAATGCTCCACGGGCTCGTTTAAAATACTGAGGCATTGCAAAATGCTATTGCCATATTCCTAACTGGTTTTATGAATCTGCATTATTATGATACTGTCATCACTGTGAATGAGATGAAAGCAGCAGTGTGATCTAACACCCACCTCATTCAGTGCCTGTTCTCAGTTGTGTGATAGCTGAGCCAATTTTAGAAGTACACAGAACACAAAGTATCTGTGATAAAGATATCTTGCTGCTTGATATATTTTTTTCTAATCCCAAAAATTGAACACATTTTAGAAGAAGGAAAATTGGCTGTTATTGTTTCTTGAGCCACCATTTGAGCAAGAGATGGAAGAAGAAAAGGGCTTGTCGCTGATCTGCTAAGGAAAAAAAAAAGGCTGTCCACGTCGGTGAAGTTTTTGGTGAATAACAGGTTGTGTCTCCTGAATGTCAGCGAACATTGATCTAATGCCTGTAGTCTGTGTCGGGGCTGAAAGGCCCCTCTGGGAATTCCTCACTGCATAAGTCCTCAGAGGGGACGAAGAATTCATTGTTTTGCGCACAGCAGGTGAAGTCCGCAGCTCGAACACGCCTGCAGCGTCTAGCTTTTTTTTAATTCTCTCCCCTCTCTGTCCTCGTCATCTCTTCTCTCCCATCTCCAAAGTCGAGCCTCGTGGCGGAGCCCTCACACACCCGGGAGGAACATGTGGCTCACCTCAGCCACAGGCTCTGTCATACTAAAGTTTTAATTTGTGTCTCCAGCTCCACTCAAAGAATTGAACACAAACTGATGTGACTAGACCAGCGTGGTGAAGGAGACGTGGAAGTTGGTTGTACTGTACATATGAATTGCTGCTGCCTTCTTATGAACTGTTGGTTCTGTGTCTGTGTTAATGATGTTTACATGAACCACTAAGTATCAGGGACTTGAACAAGATTACTTGAATATGATGCCATTGAAACATGCCATAGCTTTTATTTATGATGACTAATTTTTTGTCTTGTTCTTGATTTTTTTTTTTATTAATTTTTGTTTGATATAGTTTAGCTTTTTTATACCAACTTAGAAACACACCATTGAATAATTATAGTTTTCTTTGTATGTGTTCATAGAAACTGTATATTCAGGCTCAGGTTTTAAGGCTGAAACTAGCAGCCTTCCCATTATTCTGTGCTATTATGCTTTAAATGGATGCTATTGCTGCATCTGAGGGGTCAGAAATACTCCCTTTCTTCATCACTGGACCATACTCTGCTTCCAACTCAGTTAACTGAATGCATGAATCAGTCTGTTTGCATCCTAGTGGAACAGCCTCATGGTCACTGGTTACACACACAAACATCTGCAGCCAGTTTGTAATTGCTCTCCAGATTTCTAAAGCTGCAATTCCCAATCTCCTACTTCCTGTTAAAGTATAAACACATCCAGATTCTCAGTGCCAGTCATGAGGGCTGCACACTGGTTACCATGGTGATACCTTAAATGACCATGGACATGAACTCCTTGGGTGTTGTTGATGAATTGAACGGTCTCTCAGTGTCGTGGAGAATTGTGTGCTGCTACTGGAAGAAATTATTAATAACGGTTGCCGTTTCTCACCTAAACCTTCGTCTGCATTTAGTTTGAATGTTCTGACTTTACACCTCCAACTGTTCTGCTGTGGACACCAGACATCTTACATGTCAGTGCCTTGTCCTCAGCAGCTGTCAGGCTTGAGTTGTGAACCATAATTTCCTAGTCAGACATTTGTATTTCTCAGTAAACACTACATGAAGCTTTCTGAAACAGCAACACTCAGACTAATATAATCACCAACCACCAAATGTTATACAGCCAGACATTTTCCCACCACTGAAACAGACATGTTTATGTGCTTTTCAGTGATATGAACTAAAATACTATGCCTTTGTTTTGCTGTTGTGTACAGTTTTGTTATATTTTTTACATTCCCTTTGTTTTCCAGTGTATTTTAGTTAAAGCTTTTTTGTGATTTTTCATGATGAATGCTGTTGGTGTGAACTAGATTTTTGAAATTTTTTTTTTATTTTAGAGATCAACTTGCTCTTTCCTCATAATTCACGAGCAACTTCTCACTGAGGTGTCAAAGGTGCAATATGTTGTTTTCTGTTGAAACTGACCATAGCCATCACTGTCTCGTGTACACCACTGGTTCATCTTTTGTAACTTATTTTTGATAATTGTGTGATTTGACTTGCTGTAGCTTGATTTCCCCTAGAGGGCAGTGGGCTCTGAACACAATGAATATGTTGCATATTGCAGCCACCTCCTTTGAGTGATAGATATTACTGAATGCTTTTGTCTTTCGCTAGAGTTTTACTGTGCTCTTTTTTTTTTTTTTCCCCCTCCCGTGAAAGGTGCTGATATCACTCACGCCACACAACACTTGTCTAATGTGATAGTAATGAAATGACACCACAAACTTCCAATTTATATTTTTATATTATTTTGTACCAACCTGTAGTCTTGCTTTATGTGACACTGAGTGATGAAAGGAATTCTTTTATCATGATGTGCCATGGGAGAATAAACACACATGTGAACTGAGTTTTTGCGGGTGTTGGTGTGTTTCTTCTCAGGAAGCATGACTGAAGTGCCTGCAGCTCTTGGGGGAAATGATGGGCTCCATTGCATTGCTCCTCTTGGGTTCAAAAGAAAGACGATGATGTAACAGATAAGGCCAGCAGGCTTTACACACACACATGCTCTCAATGCATTAACACTGTGTAGCACAGAACCAAATTAAAGAACACTTTGTATTTGAGGTCATATCGAAAGCAAATAATTTCATCTTTCATTCCCACACTGGTAACCACGGGTGGAATAATAAATCCATGAGAAGAAATACTTTTCAGTCTGCAGACAAAGTTAGTTTCTCTTCCTAACTCCGCCTCCACAGCTCAGTCAGAGCTTTCTGTGTTTTCCTGACATTCTGATATATAGAAATATAATCAGTGTTGGTGCTCTCACACACACAACACACTATACTCCTATATAATGCTTGCAAATCGACCACCCTTCTTGTGCTGGACAAAGCACAGAGGACTCATAGAAAATTATTGAGCCTTAGCTCTGTTCTCTCAAACAGAGTTTATTTTATCATGAAATTAAAAAGTTTTTTTTGTTGTTTGAGCTTCAAACCCTGAAACATATAATCATGTGCAAATGCCTAATCATATCAGCTCAAAGATCGTTAATTAGCATTAAGCTAAATAAGGGAAAGACTTAAAAATAGAGCTGCACAATGATCTTTCAAATAAAACTGATCAAAATGTAATTAATTCAGCATACAGATTAAAGAGAAATCAGTATTTTGGCTCATGCTGACTGTTTACATGATTTGTGTGTTTTTTTTTTTTTTAACTGAACATTTGGTAAAAATGTGTGTATAGATCTTGAGATTGTGTTTCGAGAGGATGTCCTGGGGGATTTAAAGAGCTACGATGTGAAGTTGCCCATCTGTAAAGGCTGGTGGAGGCGGGGTGAGAGAGGGGGGCAGCGCGGTGCTCAGGGCCGTCAGTTTGGTAACGGATCATTCTCACAGTCTCCTGTAAGCTTCTGTATGTTGGTCTAAAGAAGCAGAGTGCTGGCTGTCTGAAATGTGCTCTCAAGAAAGAATTTGGAAAAGGCCAGGCGGGGGTGCAGACAGAGCTGCTCACATTGTGTTTATGGTGGGTGTGCTTTAAGGTTACAGTACATTTAATCAACAGTAATGCACTCATATCTACATCGGCATTAAAGGATGAAGCCAGTGGGCTATCAAAAGATTTTCTTGTGCCGCTGTGAAAAAAAAAATCAACATATGCAGACCCAGCATTCCTAAAGCACATAAACAAGGCCTATTTGTGGTGAAATGACATCATTGTGTCAGTTTTCAAGAGAAGTTATTATTCTAGAAATTAAGTGGCATCCAATTAATATTAATAATAAAAACGAAATGCCTTCTGTTTAATTTTGGTTGAAGCCTGTGGTGGAAAAAGGCCTTTAAAGTGGTTTTAAAATTCTTGATCTGTCAGTGTGACAACACACAATAAACAATATCTGTGTTAGTTGCTTGGGTGATGTTTCCTTTATTTTCAGTTAAATACATCATTATCATCATGACTTTGCTTTTATCCATCCCCCCTCTCAGTGATCCAAAAGTAAAAACAGGCCTCTGAAAAAAAGTCACTACACACGACGAGAGTCCAGTCTGTGTCATTTTACACATGACACATGACAGGAAAGTGACTCGTAATGTGTGATGTCACACTCATTATACAGTCCAACTCCATGACAGGAACCTTGTGATATGATACCATAGGCAGGATCTTTGTCATACAGCAGCCCCATAAGCCACAGATTCTTTGATGAGCATGTTTTCCAATTTATCTCTTTTTCACGGTGAAATGCGGCATGTCAAATGTCCAGGAGGAGTGGGTGAATGTCAGCGAGACTATCTGATGTCCAGATGGGTAACAGAGGGAGCAGTGTGTTGGAGTTTCACGAGAACATGAATAATAAACTTCTACTCATTAAATTTGCCACTCACACATGGCGTTTCCTTCATAAAAAGTTATTAAGAAACACTCTAAATTTTGTAAGATTAGTAACATCTGTATCTGTATCTGTAGGACAGATGATTGATTATCATTAACATAACTGAATAATTACAGCTTTACAAATGTGAGTTTTGCTGTCATACTCTGCAAAATAAATCACACAACAAACAATATTCCTCTAGATCTTTTTAAAAATTGTGCAAAAAGCAGAAAAAAACATGACTATGCAGTGAACTACTTTAGCCTGGGTGACTTTTGAGGAGCTCTCTCTGGTGTTTCATTGAAGAATGAGGGCGCCTCTTAGTGGTCATAGCAGAGAAATGCAGGAGCAGAGCAGTGATATAGCATGTGAATATAAGTGAAAGGGACACTTTTCCTTCACTTCAGTATTAACAGTGTGTCCACCAAAAACAGGTCAGAGGAGAGGAGTGTTAAGTGGATGTTTCTGAAGCCAGTGTTGTTTTGTCATTTCTAAATGGAAGTGTGTGGACCGGCTTTGTGTCTCTTTTTTAATAATGAAATCATAGTGACTATTTTACTTTTGCTTTTTTTTTTTTTTGCTGCACTTTGCTTTTTAAAACAGGCATTGACATAAAACTGAAGCAAAACTTTAAAGTAGGAAAGGAAGCAGAGCAGAAGTGGCCTCGTGTTTTGAAGAACCTTTCATATGTTCACCTCATATCTGCTATTTCAAACTGTAGCAAAGAAATAAAACACTGATATTATTAAGTGTCTAAGTGTCCCTTTTCACTATAGATATTTTGACATGTCACAGTAGGAAAAGCACAGGTGTAAATAATAGAATTAATGACTTCAGTTTCAGGGTCCTGCTATTGTGCGTGCTGGTCCACTGTCACACTGTCATGGCTCACTGGGACACTTAAATATAACAGAGCCGTCGTTAATGTTGTTAGTAACACCTGTGCTTCTCCTATTATGAAAAGTCCAAATGTCTGCTGTGAAAAAGACATTTTACAATATAACTACTGGAGTCTTTGCAATTCAATACAACACCAAAAACTACAATCTTAAAAGGTTGCTATTGAAAAAGTTGAATGAACATTTTTCAATAACAATATGTCTCACAGAGGTAGTTCTGGGGCTGTTATAGTTTGCGCAGGTGTTGATGATATTGTGTTCATGAAACCAGAATCCCCCCCCAGGCACACTTGACATTAATCAAATATCTATTAAAATATATTCTACCACCCCGGCTGAGCCGAGGCGAGGCCCTGCTCACATCCTGTGCCTGCAGCGGTTCATTTTTGGTTAGTAATGCTGACAAAAGACCGACATCCCCAGCAGACATTTGGTTTAATTTAGTGAATTTGCATTTTAAAGAACAAGACAAAGCAGAAACATGAAGAAGGAGATGAACAAGATACATAAAGTAACTGAAAAACTGATTCATAGAGAGGCCTCCTTTGAGTTCAAGTAGATACAATAAAGGAAAAGAAAACAAGTCTAAACACTCGGCTGATTCTTAACCGATAGGAATGATTGACTTCACTTTAAAAAAATAAAAGCAAGATTTTGTTTCCTCCCTGGATCCATGCAGTGAAGGAGGCCTGTGGCGGCTGAGTCATGTCTGTCAACACCTTCTTCCTTGTTGGTGTGACTGAAAGAGTGGTGGCTACTGATCATCCCTGACAGTCAGTCAAGCTTATAACGGAGCTGTGAGACCTTCACCGCAGCATTTGGTTTTCTAATGGCAGCCTGCGTCATTGTAACGGGTACACAGGCAGGAGTGTTGGTGTCATGACAGCGGAAGACGTGTGCAGGCTTATGATGGCAGTCGATCTGGCACAATGTATCGGACAGAAGCTAATTCTTCTTGTTTGTAGATCACTTTGTACTGTGAGTTTAAGACTGAATTTCTTTCAATTTTGTTGTAAAATCCAAAGTGATAGCTGACAGTGGGTCAAAGTAATGGTGGATCAAGATGCCACAAGGCCACAGTTAATTATGTCACTGCAAAGATAAGAAGTCAAATTTGAATATGTGCAACAGACACGATTCAAAAACGTGAAACCAACGATGCCAAAAAGCGAGATACCGTTGTATAGTAGAAAAGGTGAAGATAAAACCAAAGTTAGCTCATGATTTTGAGTCATGCTACTGCCATGTTCCCTCTTTGTTCAGTCTACAAACAGGGATCATAAGCAATATAAGCATGTATCTTTATTTTTTTCTCACTTTTTTTTAGGTAAACACCATTGGTGGAATTACTAACAAGATGATTAGTAAAAAGACACAATGAACTGCTTCATTTAACGCGCGCTGAATAAGCTGCATTAATACAGCAATAAATCATTTCATTTCAAGCATTCAGCTGGCATCTGTTTGTGTCTGTGTAGATGTGTGTATTTGTCACAATGTTATACTGAAAGACGTGTCTGCAGAGATGTGATCACTTCACTTATTTACGTCTCCCACTTGCAAATGAGTTCAGTGTGTTAACAGGTAACTGATAATGCATCTATTAACGATAGCTCTCATTCACACTCTGGTGCAGAATGAGGAAAGCTTTTTATAAAACATTGTTTTCAAGATCATTTTGATGTAAAGCTCTGCTAGCAGCCACACATGTTGCTCCCAAACAGACCAAAATGGTTTAACAGATCAACACTTATATCCTTTAGAGCTCTGTGTTTTCACTAAAGGGCTAAAAATAGAGTAAAACCATGATGATGTTAATAATAATAATAATAATGATAATAAAATGATTTTTTTGCTCATGTATTGTAAATATTTAAAAGTTTAGATTATGACATAGAAAGTTCAAGTTTAAAGTTAAGTTTAGCATTATGAGTTTAGCATCTGCATTTTTTCTTTTTGCATTTTTGCATTTTTTCTGCATTTTTTGTCGCCACAGTTAACTTTACATTTATAGTTTTTGGACACATTCTGCAAACCATAAACCACAAACCGTGCAAGGCTTGTCCTTTCTGACCAAAATGTTTTACATATCACTAAATATAACCTTTAAACAACAATATCCCACCTACAACAACAAAACAAACTAAGCACCAGTTTCATTTTGACCACCTATGATTGTACTGTTTATTCAAAAAAGCAGGCCTACGGCAATCCACACCACATGAGCGAATACAAAAGAAAAATTGAATTACAGCTATATTCTTCTCCTCTCTAATGTTTAAACAGAAATATTTTCTGTTTATTTGAGATACAAATGACTGGGGGAAGCAAGGAGCTTTACATTTGTTCAGTAGAAATGAGCTGGGTGTGTTTGTGCCTTAATATCAGCTCATGTTCATGGATTCAAACTTTAACTGATAACTAACGAAAATAACGCCACAGATAATACATCTATCCTAAATCATCTGTTTCATCTTCTTATGAAATGGTAGTTTTTGTTGCACAGAAAAAAAGAACAGTATCAGTTGTAATGACTACTAGCAGAAACTGAAACTGGCATTCGAGAAGGTGACGACACTTGAGTTTATTTATCTTTAAGAGCAAGAGTAAGTAATTAGTAACATGCTAACAATAAATTCAATGCACATATTTGTCGTTTTAACACACAGAATGTCAAAGAACATTAATACAGCATCAGTGGGTTGAAACAAGTGAGAGAAAATAACATGAACGATCAAACGTTAACACTAGCACAGGCGAATAGTTTCATCAGTGTTAACACAGTACATAGTGCAGCCTAGTTTCACCACTTCTATCGAGTTAGATCTAAGCATGAAAACAAAGTCCTGTGAAGCCAAGACATGTTCCACTTGCTCCACGCCACTCCTCTTGCTTCAAAATAGTAAATCAAACATTTTCATGATGTTCTTTTAACCTTCAGCAGTCTCTTTTCCGCTGAAGCATGTTGGATCTCGCAGCATTAGATCCTCTTGTTAACTCTTCTGAAAGTCACACCCTTCTCTCCGGAAATTATGCAATTCTAGAGGACAAAAGATAAGTAAAAAGACAATTTAGGATGAAGTTACAATGAGAATTATTATTTCTTAGCATGTGTCACAATTTCAGTGCTTTTGGTGAATGAGTGGTTACTTCTCTTACCATTATAAGCTTATCTTCAATGATCTCTGCTGTGAAGAGGTACTGAGGAAATTGTATTGAAATCTTGCCGCCTTCCAAAGTGACAAGAGCCTATGAGGTCACAAGGACGAAAGGTCACAGGAGAAAATATCCAATCGGCTCTACGATATATTTCAAAGAGCCTGTTTTTAACTTACCTTGAATTTGGAGCCCATCATTGTGTTCAGCTCACATTCCTGGCCAACAGTGAACTTATTGGACCAGCTCCAGTTGGGGATGGTTTGTGTCCAGGTGAAGTCGTTCCCATCCTGAAGCACCTCTGTTACCACTTTGTGGTCTGTCTTGGCATTGAGGAGCCCTGTGACAAAACAAGTGAAATTCCAAATACAGACATTTGACAAGTTTAAGTTAAGTCAGTGATGGCCGATGAGTCACATTTATCTATTTTGTGATATTCATGGTTTTCAATTAAAAAAAAAAAATCCTGATACCAATTGCTTCCAGAAACTCCTCATAGTTCTCTTGAGTCTCAAGCTCATATTTCCCGGTGAAAGCCATGTTGGTGAAAGAGAAGAGAAGAAGTAAAGAGGGAGTGTATAAGACAAACAGAAAAGAGGAGTGGCATGCTGTAGATACTTTCTTTCGATCTTTATGAATCACTGCCAAACCTGTGTCTTCCTCTCCTCCCACTCATACCTCACCATGTGTCAGCCACACTGTAAGTTGACAGATGTGTGTAAAAAAAATGAGGGCAGTGTCATCGAAGAGAATTTGTCACATTGTGGTTTGTTAAAATGTTTAATCTGGCAGAAAACTCAAGTATTTTCCCATGCCTGCAGTATCAGGTTTTTCCAGCACATCTGTCATGTGAATGAGATTCGGTTACTTTGCAAGCTGGAACATGTACGATGCAGTAAAAGATTCAGAACACTATGTCTTTGTATAAATGACCAACATCCTTTAAATAGAAGTGATTGTAGGCATTTCATTTTCTTTTCTTCAGCACAAAATAAGATCCTTGACTGAAGTCCGCACCTGTAGTTAAAACATTTAATGCCTCATGTTGGGAATAGCCTGAAGAGGAACTGCTTGAAAAACAAACAAACAAACAAACAAACAAACAAACAAACAAACAAACAAACAAACAAACAAACAAACAAACAAACAAACAACAACAAAAAAACCCAAGACCAAATCAACAAATAAACCTCAACCACCACAATCCTGTATACAATGAACATTAACTGTTACAATTATGGTCTGTGGTCATTGAGAAATTTGTCAGAGCTCTCTATCTGTCAGTCTTGCAATGATTGGTAATGATTATTTTCACTATTGATTATTCTATTAATCATTTGGTCTATACAGTTTCAGAAAATAGCGCTGTTAAAGTTGAATTACTTCTGACCAACAGTCCAAAATCCAAAAGATATTTAGTTTACTATCAAAACCTCCCAGCAAATATTCACATTTGGAAGGCTGCAATCAGGGAATTTTTGGCTTTTACTTACAGATTTACTTAAAAGATGAATTGTTATTCAAAATTGTTGTAGATTCATTTTCTGTTGATTGACTAACCCATTAATCAACTACTTGTTTCAACTCTAATCCTGGAGAAGACTATTGATCGGTGAGACCTGAAAGGTACGCTGTGAATTGATAAAGTGCGCTCAGCTGAATTAAGATGTGGAGCTTTTGAAGAGCGCCACCTTTCCTTCAGCTGAGATGAGTCAGAGACATTGAATGCATGCATTATTTAGACACCGAATAATCAATTTATCAGTAATTGCAGCCCTGAATCAGGGTAATTTGTACATCTTAAAAGATATCAATAAGTTGTAGTTGATGTGCAGAGGTCATTCTTGTTTTTAGATAATACCCAAGAAGAAGCCAATTAACTTGAAAACAGACTAATTAAACTTTCATGAAATGTCCATATTTAAGAACGAACTGCGACAAAAGTCAGCACATCTTTCATTAGTGAGACTCTATTGTTTTATTTTTTTAACATTTTGTATGCCCGCTTTTATTTCTGATGACAGATTTGATCCTCCTGGGCATAGATGATATCACAAATCTGTGGAGAAATGTTCTATCATTCTTCACAGATGATTATTTTCAGCTGCTCTTTGCTGGAGGGGTTTTGTTGCTCTACTTTTCTCTTTAAAGTACTCCAAAGGTGTTCTATTGGATTCAGGTCAGGGGACATATTGTACTTGGCCAGGTCATAGTTTTCACTTTTTTCTTCTTTCTTTGTGTGTTTGGGATCATTGTCATGTTGGAAAATTCCTCTCCTGAGAACCTTCTTGAGACTGGGAGTCATCTTTTCAACCAGTATTTGAGTATACAAACTTGTATTCATGGTTCCATCTATAATCATCTCCTCTACACCTTTTGCAGATACAGGTCTATATCAGCACACTCCCACCTCCATGTTTCACAGTCGGCACTGTGCAGTCACTGTGGTAGTCCTGACTAGGTCCATGCCAAACATGCTGGACCCCATCTGATCCTAACAAATTTAATTTGGTTTCATCTCACCAAAGAATATGCTGCCAATTTTCATCATTCTTCTATTCATGTTCAAGTTTAATCTTGCAGTTTGGAGCTGTTTTGTGAGCAATGGTTTTCTTTTTGGACGTCATCTGTAGAGATTCATCTGTAGAGATCTGTAGAGACATGCAATGTCTGAGCAGTCACTGAAACACCGATTTCCACACCTTCTGTTACTGGCAGTATGGATTCTCCTGTACCTCCTAACCACTGCTGCAACTGTGTTTTGGCTTCTGTTCATTAGCCTCTTGTACCCTCTCCCATCTTTATGAAGTCTCACAATCTGGTTTCCCGTTCAATATGCTCATATGCCATACTTGTTTACTTGTTTACTTGTTCACTCGTGGCTAAATTGTATGTTACTAACTGTTTACTGTTTATTTGCACATCGATAGCACCTTGAGTACTATTTTATATAGTAATTTTGTATTGTATTGTAATTTTGTATAATATATATATATACACCTGTATATATATATATATATATATATATTATATTGTACTTAATAGTAATTTTGTATTGTATTGTAATTTTGTATTATATTATATATATAATAATATATATAATATATATATATACACCTGTATATATATATATATATTATATTGTACTTAATAGTAATTTAGACTTTTTTTGATTGTTTTCATATTGTATATATTTAATATCAGGGAGTGCCATTATAGTTTTGCTTAACTGGAAGTCACAGGTGTACTCACTGAGGTTGTATTTTGAGGCCTGTATTTTCAATGTAGTCTATCTAGCCTACTAGTTTGTTTTTATCTACAAATCAGATCAAATACCCTACACTTCACCCTAAAATACTGCAGTTACTGTAAGATGGGTCAATTTTAATTCATTTAACATTTTAGTGATATTGCACAGGGGTGTACTCAGTTTTGTTATATACATCTAATAACTAAAGTTAAAGGATATGGCTGTTGGTTTTCTATATTTTTCTTACTGTGAACAAATCTCATGTACAAAAACAAACCAACAATGAACTCATCCCACTTACAAGTATTAAGTGTGTATTTGAAGCCTGATATATCGTATTCCTCTGTGCTGTAAACCTCCGTTGTTATCCGTAGCTATTGTAGCTATTAAAAACACGTCAGTGAGCCACAGCGCTGCACCGGGTGACATGTTCCTTAGTTTGTTGGAGGTCTGCAGCATGGAGGAATAAGATACTGTATATCTGACTTTGAATACATGCACAATACTTGTAAGTAGGATGAGTTCATTGTTGGTTTGGCTCTGCACATGCAATTTGTTGACAGTGAGAAAAATATAGAACAATTGCTAGCCATATACTTTGAAGAAATCTCTTTCAAGCTTTTACATAAATATTACCCCACTAAACTTTATTTTAAAAAGGTTTAATAGTGATGATAATTGTAACTTTTGTGGTTTGAGTGCTGGGCCTGTTTTTACTTATTTTGGACCTGCTCTCATGTACACTATGTTGTGTGTTGTATGTATAGTGCTTTTGTTGTTGATAATATCCCTCCTGAAATGATTTTATGTACATGTACAAGTTAAGCCCTGCTTAAATATTTTTGAAAAGAAACTCAAAAATATATGCAAACCATTCTTTACTCAGACAGTGCAGAAGCAGTTAAACTTACAAATGTACGTTGTACCCTCAACATTTCTTTTATGTAATTTTAATCAAATTAATTATATTATTATTTGTTATTAAAAACTTGACCCCAGAAACCCTTGACACTCTTGTGAAATGTTATACCAGAGTTATGTGTCCTCCATTACAAAATTGTGTCATATTAAAGTTCAGCATATGTTTTAAATTGTAATGTAACATCATGTCTTCTTACTTTGGCAGCCATGGAGGTAGATTTACAATCTGTCCCAGGGGCTGTGACCAGTTTTCTGTTTTCTGAGACATTACAGATGAACTATTATATAAATGGAGTTGCACTGTGTTTTAATTTAACATTAAGCTTATACTCTCAGATATTGTTTTGTTGTTCAAACATTAAAATTTACTTTTGTTCTTGCTCTTATTAGGATCAGTAATAATTTTTGACCACTTTATGGGTATTGAATATGAGTCATGTTTGTGTTTTTTTTATCTATTAGCTACTGTGACAAGTCTTCCTGTCTACGAGCAGTTTAAAGTGCTTAAATGTGATACACACAACATCTAACAACCACAATGACCATCTCAAGAACTTTGCTTTAAAAATCTAAGGTGTGAATCTTCAAATATGAATGTCCATCAGCTACACTTTGAATATATGATTAGATTAGTAGTTATAGTAGATTAGATTTGTAATGTAATCCCTGAGGATGACTGGAATACACTTGAACCTGAAGTGAACTGTGGGTGCAGAAGTTGCTTCAATGTACAGGTAAAAAAAAAA
Organism: Scomberomorus guttatus; assembly: GCA_038419695.1. Taxonomy (NCBI): domain Eukaryota; kingdom Metazoa; phylum Chordata; class Actinopteri; order Scombriformes; family Scombridae; genus Scomberomorus; species Scomberomorus guttatus. The sequence continues at coordinate 18,966,091 of CM076452.1, read as the reverse complement.
AAAAAAAACTTCAATAGTGTGTCACAGCACACAGCAGGAAAACACAAATTTTCACAGAAGGAAAACTGAGATATGTTCAGTGTTGTTACCATTATTATGATCATGTTATATTCAACAGCAAATAAAAACAGTATTTCTATGCAAAATGTATTAGTTTTTCCTTTCTCAAATTAGCCTACAGTCTGAAGCAGGTCACTTTGAGTGCAGTGCCTCTGGCTTGTACTAGGTTTGTAAGGAAAAAGTCAGCTTCAAGTATCATTTTGGCTCTTGGAAGGAACACATGGAGAGACTGGAAACCATGCAATACATGCCTGGAGGTCCCCTACTGGGCATCATAGTCACTGCTGGAAAATTAGATGTAGTGTATCTGTCACACTGGATCTGCACAGGTAAGCAGGCATGGTGTAATAAAAAAAAGATGTAACAACTTTATTGTTTGATAGCATGTCTATAAACCATTTCATCAGCTGGATTCAAAGGATTTAATCCTCACAGCTGATATGGAGAGAAAGATATACAGTAATATCTAAGATAAAAGACAATATTGTGCTGCTGATCATCTTCCAAAAGATATCAGAAACCAAGGCCACACTAATCCTACATTTTACCAAGACATACTGTTGGACATTAGAGCTAAAGGTTGACTATTGGGAAATATGCCAAAAGTTAGATGAGAAGATCAATACCATTCTCATATCTGTCTGTTAGATATGTAGCTACAGCCAGGAGACGGTTAACATAACTTAGCATAAAGACAGGAAATGGGGGAAACAGGCAGCACGACTCTGTCCAAAGGCAACAAAATCTGCCTCCTAGCACCTCTAATACTCACTGATTAACAGGTTTTCTCTTTCTCTTCTGCCTTAAGACTGCTTTGATCCAAATTAGGATATAAACACATTTTTCTTTACCTTATTTGCTAAATTAAGGATTCATTTTCACTTTTTTTCAAAATGGACCCTTGCACAAAGTCTAATTCTGCTTTTCTCCTATATATAAGCTGAAATGCCTTGGAGATAAATCATCAAAACTAAAAATGTCCGTATTTTGTTTCTCTACATTTTATTTCAGATGACTATCAAAACATTGGTGATATACAGATGATGTATGGTAAGACACTGATGAGTATTTAGAAGTTTGGTGTCATAAGATCTGGATTAGATCTTTCACACACAGTTTACAAACCCGATGATCGTCTTGTTCATACATTTCTGAGATATCCTATTTGAGTATTTACACAGCAGCATTGCAAGCGATGTTACCATATGCAGCGCACATCTGAGTTGTTTCACCTTGTCATACTTTTTTGGGGGGTATGCTATAAATTAAGTTAAATGGTTTAACATCACCAAACTTTAATACATTATAATAACCGATGTTACTCTTCACAGAACCCTGAGATTGTGAATAAACTGTAATATTGATCATTCAGATTTGCTACAAATTATGATATTAAGACCTGTTAAGCTACTGTATGTTTACCCCCTTACCTCTGGTATCTGGTAGCCGTGCAGATGGCCAGGTACAGTTTTTTTCTGTAATTTGTATTAGCAAATAAGTTTTGTAGGAATTGTAATGCTGCCTTTATCAACGTAATGAGGAAACATTTATTGAATGTATCTGCTGAATTTTCACTGTCAGGGTATTTATTTTGTTTGAATACAATATCCACTACTGGCAACAGCATGGGTAACGTTTTTATGGTAAATAATATGTTTAAAGCAAATCAATAATATGAATATTTTATATTAACAATTAATAAAATGATTTATGTGTAATGTTGAAGGGGTCCACTAACCCACAGAGAGTTATCACCTGACTCTGCAGTTCTGCTCAGCTCAATGCAAGTGGGTTTATTGGTTTTCAGGACTCATCAATCTTGTTTCCAGATGCTCCTGTTTCCAAAACGCAGCTGTTTTTTTTTCTTGCAAAAAACTCTGACAAACTCACTTTACTGTCCTGTACCTGCCCAGCACCAAATAGCAGACAGACAGAGAGAGTGAATATCAAAATTTGTTGTGTGGACAAAAACATGACCCAACATTAATGATAATGTTTCTGTGTCTGCTAATGTGTACAAAAGCTGCTACCATGTTCACCCTAAGAACTTTATGAATTGATAATACTGTATCTTGTAGACAATACATTCATCTGATGAATGTTAGACTGATTTCTAGGACAAATATTAGTCCACATTTATGTTTGCTAAAAAGTACAGCCCAGGTATTTTGCAAAATTATTTTGCCTTTAAAAAAAAACAAAAAAAACGAAAGTACAGTATATATTCATGAAATGTTTCTAAAGATTGTTTTCAGTAGGTCTCATCAGTCTCATCCATGCTTGTTGCCATATTTCTGGCCTTGGTGCTGTATACAAAGTCACATAAATTGTTAGAGAAAAGGGGTATTTACACTGTGCTTGCTACTAAACAAGCTACTTGTTACACTTGCCAGCATTGAAGCACCCACACTGACAAGAAAGAAGTGACTGATACAGAGCTGCAAAATTTGTTGGCTTCTGTTTCAACTCAAGTTGAGACATTTTTAACATCTTCACCTCAAATTGGACAACTAGAGCAAATCTCTGGTGCCCACTCACGTCTCTCCATTGACTTTTCCTACAATCATGTCACCTCTAAAATTGCTCTGTGGTTTGTCTGAATACACCTTAAGACTCTCACAAATATGGGTTAATATGGTGTTAAATTCACCTTAAAACCTAATAATGTCAGCAGTGGCAGCAACAGCTACAATACAGCTATTTAGTAAAAATGATAACAGTAGTTATTGTTATGTACTATTTTGTCCAAAAGGGCACTTCAGCTAAACAGGGTAATTAAAAGGCGCACTGGCCTGGTCCCACTTATCACTCTACCACGTGTCCCCCTTCACTGGTAAAGTGTATGTAGAGCAACAGTTTCCGTGACAACAAAATATTCATTCTTTGACACCTGCTAAAGATATCACAAGCCACATTTGCCTTTTTAAAGTTAATTTGTTTATTTATGAGTGCAGTTAATCATTTCATCTATTTTAGGCTTGAAATGTTTGTTGTTGTTATGAGCAGAGGAAAATGTTGCCTCTCCAACTTACAATTATGCAAGCTGCAGGAAGGTCTCTGCATTGTCTGACACTCCTCTTGGGATTTGACAAAGCAATCTCACCACAAGGTCCAGTTAGTAGCTGTTGCTTTTGAACGTATTACACAATCTTCCTCAACAGAAAGAGTTTGCCCAGGTGTCACTGAATTGTAGGTATTCAAATTTCCATTTAGCTGATCTGGAAATCAAAAACTCAGAACAACTGGATGGACCTTGTGGTGAGATTTCTTTGTCAACTTCTGTCTAGACTGGACTTTCAAACCCTACTCTTACAATGTTTAAATTAAATATAAGGTTGAATGATCATCTTGAAATAGTCTCTAAGGTAACAACAGTGTGTGTTTGCCTAAAAAAATGTGAGTATTCCAAACCTGCTCGTAAGTGCCTACCCAACGACCTGCAGCCCAACATGGCTACAAATGCATGACGATAGTTCTTGTTGAATAAGGTGTAGAGAAAAGGATTCAGAGAAGAGTTAGCGTATCCAAGCCACATGGAGGCTTCCAGGACAAGGGGGTTGATGCTGTAGCCCTTCAGAGGGTGGACCATATTCACACAGAAGAAAGGAAACCAACAGAACAGGAAGACCCCCATGATCAGACCCAATGTCTTTGCAGCCTTCCTTTCCTTCTTCAGAGAATATCTTTCCACATGGGCTCGTCTTGTGGGGTCAGTCCTCATGGAGCTCTGGTTCATCTGAAGCTGCCCAGTATGGTGCTCGATTGCATGAATCCACCTCACTTGTCTCCGGGCAGCCATGAAAATCTTGCCATAGGCAAACAGCATGTAACCCATGGGGATGAAGAAGGAGACAGCTGAGGTTGCAAAGGCGTAGGGGATATGAAAGAAGGCCAAACAGGTTTGAGTATCCTGCTGTGTGATGCTGTTTACTGCAGCAGGAGGTGACCGAATGTACATGCCAAGGGAGACGCAAAGGGAGGAGATGATCAGAGGCAGGATCCAGCAGAGCAGCAGCAGCAGGGCCACACGTCTGGGAGACATTCGGGCCGGGTAGTGCAGCGGGTTGCACACTGCTATGTATCGGTCGAGTGCCACGCAGCTGAGATTAAAAATGGAGGATGTACAGAGGGTGACGTCCAGCAAGAAGTGAGCTCGGCAGAAGCAGCGCCCAAAGTGCCAGCTGTCGATGGATCGCACCAGACTGAAAGGCATCACCAGCACAGCAACCAGGAAGTCAGCCACCGCCAGGGAAACCACAAAAGCATTGGTGGGTGTCCGGAGGCTTTGGAAACGTGCCACTGCGGCCATGATGAAAAGATTTCCCATGATGGCAAAGATGGGGATGGGTAGGAGCAGACACAGTACACAGACTTTAATAATATTGCTACGAAATAGAGCTGATTCACTGCCGTCAGTAGTCAGGCTGTTGTTGTCTGAGGTGTTCATCCCTGGGATGGAAATCATGATGCAGAAAGAACCGAGCAATCAGCCACTCAACATAAATCCAAGTGGTTCATCACTTAGATGCCTTTTTTCTTCATGTCTGCCTGGTTAATCTACCTGTATGATTGTTGTGTTCCTTCACCATATGGGGCTGCATGTCCTGTGATGTGTACCACACTCTCTTTTTATTTGTCTGTTTGAGTGTGTGTGTGTGTGTGTGTGTGTGTGTGTGCATATGACCTGTATTGATCCATGTCAAAACAAAGCCCATCAGGAGTAAATGATTAACTGGGATGTACCAGGAGTCAGTGGGCCATGAGGTAAGTGGACAGGTAGATTTATACAGTTCATCGTCTTATGGCTGAGCTATGATCGCAGGTCCCTCTCTATATTAGCAATAAACCCTTGTATTTATCTCTGCTCACAGGAAATGTTCCTCTAAATAACAGCTGAATGTTTGCTCTTTACCTCAGACACTCAAAACTCAGGACGCATCCTGCCTTTAAACAAATAACATTCATCGTTGATCTTTTATTATCAGATAAAAACAGTTTGATCTATGATAATGAATCATTTTCCATCTCAAAATATTATTTTCACGTCCAGAAAGTAGAGAGATTAAAGAGTTGGCCTCCAAGCAGCATCTGAGCAACAAGTTTATTCATGTATTGATCACATTTCCAATATCCATATTCCAAACTTTTTTTGAAGATCAAAACATACAAACAAGATGATATCTGATTATTGTGCGCACAGCAGATAAACCAAGTTATACTTTATTTTCACAACATACCATGAGGATATCAAGTGACTGAAACAGAAAGGTGACCGTTTACTTATCACACATTTTACACAAGTCAGCTTCTTTGTCACGTTCAGTCTTTTTACAGGGCAGACACAGATTTTCAACTAAAAGGCTGTGTTGTGTACAGTTCTCTGAAATAGTGTCCTTTTTCCTTCATATTTCAGTTTTGCTTAATCAAAATGCATGCACTGGTGTCTTTCCAGTCCATGATTTTGATCAACTGTCTTCTGAGCTTCTCCCTAGAATCTTTTGTCTGACTGTCCATTGAAGGAAACCTTTTCGTCTATGTCAACCACAGATACAGTAACATAAGACAAAATACCCCGGATACAGCAGCATAGTCAGTTATCTTCATCTTACATTGACCACTAATGACAATGACAGTCCACTGACTGATGAATGATCATGGCGTCATGTACAGTGAATGCAGTGAACCTGTGAAGTCCTACATCCATGTTCTGATTGGTGACTTTAATCCCTATAAAGGAATGAATCAACAAGTCAAGACTCACACCTTGTCATCAGGCATGATGCTGTCTTTGTTGATGCCTCCCTTGTCTCTATTCTTCCCAAAGGAGAAAGAAAAAATACCACCAGTAGTCTCCTCAGCTGGTTTCACTGCCTTTCCCTCCCCTTTCAGAGATACCTGCTGGCAATCTGCAGCGCTGCCAGGCAGCAGGCTGGGTGTGGAGGGAGTTGGGGTGTTGGGCCCCCAGATGTATAATGTTTCCCCCTCAGGGCAAGGCGCAAGACCCTTGCTTAGGTAGCTGGGGCTTGGACTGGCTGAGGATGGAAGAGTACGCTGACTGCCATTCAAGCAGCTGGAGGTGTGATCGGTGGAGCCTTTGCGTGAGTGTCCAGAGGAGCTGAAGTTGGAGGAACGGTAATTGTATGCCCTCCACCCGGGACGTTTACGCTGGTGACACTGGCATCGGAGGATGCGAATGAAGGCCAGCTTAAACTCACGGTTGTAGCAGGGGTAGATGATGGGGTTCAAGCAGCTGTTGAAGTAGCCCAGCCAGAAGATCACTCTGAAGAGGAGATCAGGAGGGCGCAGGTTCACATTAAAAGACCCTGGGAACAGTAGAGGTGAGAGAGAAAATATTGCATTCAGTGATGAGTGGCTTTGTGAAGAAACCTCAAAATCCCTTGAAGAAATAGTTCAACATTTTGGGAAATCTGCTTATCTCACTTTTACACTTTTTTGCTAAGAGTTAGACGGAAGAAGTGGGAAACACCAGCACCTCTAAAGCTCAAGAATAAACACGCTGAATCACATTTGTTAAATATATACACAAACAGAAATGTAAAAGAAAATTTGTATTGTAGCAAACAGCAGCTGGGCGCAATGACTTCCTAGATTCTTGACATCTCTGTGATGTTGCCTGCCAACCAGGGGAGATGCCAGAGGCCACTTACCCCTGCTTTCAGTCTAAATGCTACGCTTGGCTCTCCATATGTAACGCACAGACATGAGAGACATATCAATCTTATCATCTAACTCTTGGGAATGAAATGCGAATAAGAGCATTTTCCAAGATGTCAAACTTTATCTTTAAACCTCACTGACAGGCATTACAACATTTTTCATCTTCAAATACACTAACTTTAATTTAAATTATAGTTGAGATCCAAAAGTTTTCAAAGATACCAAATATGTCAGGATGAATTTTGGGGAAATGTTGACGTATGATGATGCAGAGGACATCTAAAATATTTCAGTTTGATGGAATTGTGCCACAATAGATTATTTTTCCAACCTTAAGGATACTAAAGAGGGGAAAGGGGAAACAATTGGTTTGTTTTGCCATAATCTCTCTTTTTTAATGTACGCTATCATGAGACCAGGCTGTGGCATTAAAAACTGAGTTGCCAGCTTGTCATGACTGAATGAATGACTGATGGTTACTGATATCGGAAACACTGAATTTTACTCATAATACACATTGACTGAGAGTCTGTCCCTTAGATTTGGTGATCCTCTCTGTGACTGCAAGTTACATTTTACCCAATAGGTGGCAGTATTGATTAAGAATAATAAAACAGTCAAACCCAGAGAGGATCGTCAATGCCACATCTTATTTGCCATTAAATAAAGACCTTGTATTTAGGGAGGCCTTCAGATAAAGTGCTTCCTTTTCCAAAAGACCCAGTGCAGCCACTCTGTCACAGTTCATTTGGAGCACTTTTATAAGGATACAGAGAAAGAGAGAGTGGGATGACCCTGAATTCCCTTCTGGATAAATACACTGTGGGAGAGATGTGTCGCTTAGAGAAAAGGGTAGACATGTTAGCTGAAATGAATTGGCAACCTATTCTGTGAGAGGTTACGGAGGTTACATTCCTTACATTACCACGGCAAACTTTCCCTTTTTTGCACCTACAGATAGTGTTAAGTAGTGTGCTAAAACATTTATACAGGTAAATAGCTGAAGTTGTAAGTGCATGTGTGTGTTAAGGGAGGAGGTATGTTGTCAATAAGACTCAGCAAGACTTTTCCCACACCTATGAACACCTATATATGCTAATGAGTGAGTCAGGCCTGATTTAAATTGCACTAATCCACCCTTTTCTCCCACTGCAGCCAAGCTTAAACGGAGAAAGAATATCTTACAAGCTAATGAGGTGAGAGGGGGAAGCCTGAGGAATATAAACCGGGGAATTAATAAGCACAGCAAGTGTGAGATTAGTGTGAAAGAAAGACTTTGTGTGTTTGTGTGTGGGCAGATGTGAGTAAAATTGTGTCTTTGCACCAACGCACATTCTTAAATGAATATCTTATTCCTGGAGAGGTCGAGGATGCACCATAATCTCAGGCTTTCAAGTGTGAAATTACCTCTGGTAAAATATTACAGGCAGATGGACACCTCAGCTTGCCTCTTCATTAATATCAGATCAACAGCTTTAACAATTATTTTAAGTGATACAAAGTACATTATAATACACAGCCAAGGGGTGAAATGTTGCTGGCTGAAGGGAGTTGCATCCACTTTGTGAAAATAATCAAAAACATCCCACATAGTTTCAGTTTGATGTGTGGGATTACCTCTATCATCACCGAGGGTCTATTTCTCCATTCAAGATCCAGAGAAAACACACACACACACACACACACACACACACACACACACACACACACACACACGCACACACACACGCACACACAACAATAACAGCAACAATATGAGGATATGTCACTTCCAACTTTCATTTAACTAAGTGGCTCCTAAATGACAAGCGGAGAGACAGGGTGCATGCATGTGTGTGCGTGTGTGTGTGTGTGTGTGTGTGTGTGTGTGTGTGTGTGTGTGTGTGTGTGTTCTGATTGCCAGACTGTGAGATGAAACCAGAGAATGCTGTCTGAATGTGTCTTGGCCTCCTGTATTGTAGATACAGTGGCAGTGGTATTTTCACATGCTATTTTCGCTTTTGGACGGCACTTAAATGCGATTACATAACTGTGTGAGTTATGCCTGTGATTGGGATACAGAGTAGGGTGGGGGTCATTCTTTCATTTCTCTCTCCTTCCATCTTCCTTTGGCTGTCTTTCTTGGTTATTGGTTGAGTTGGTTGTAAATATTGATAATTGGCTGCCTCACAAGTCAATTTCTTCCTGTTTGGATTTTTTCTTAGTCTGATCCCAAACAAATGAAAAGCCAATGAAAAAAGAAACAAGCTGAGCTCAATGATATTGAGGTAATCAGTGATTTAAGTTTCAGTTGACTGATTAATCAACTACTTTATTTCAGTACTAGATAATTGTAGTAACAGTTTATAATAAATAGTAATTGTAATGATAATATTCTTGCAGGCAAAGATCCAAAATGTCATAACAATTTTTCAAACATTTTTTATTATTTTTGTTACAGCGTCCATAAGTATTTCTGTGCTCTGTGCTAGTGCTGAAACGAACGTCGTTTATAAATAGTGAAAATATGTATCTGTATCTGCCTGTTTTTTTTCCAACCAACAGTCAAAAACCCAAATATATTAAATTTACAATCATATAAAACAGAGAACAGCAGTAAATCCTAACATTGGAGAAGCTGGAACCAGAGAGTGTTGACTTTAAAATTGATACATTTTCTGTTGATTGATGAATCAATTAATTAACTAATTGTTACACGTTAAGTGGGTAAGGCATATTTAGTGGCAGTTGTAAGATTTTTTTAAGGGCATGGGCATAAGAACAGTTGGCATCGGTTGTTTGAACTCGCTGCCTCTCTAACACTAAGTTTAGGTGCTTAAGAAAAAATATCTACAAGGGCAAACACAGCTGTGTAGCTGTGTTTGCCTCCCAGGAAGAACTCCTAAACATCTGGAGACCCCTTCAGAGACCAAAAGGTGGGACCATGCCAGTCTCTCTTTTCCACACAAGTTAGCATAAAAATGTCGGAAAGACAGAAAGAAATCTGGTTGACAACAGGTCTTCCTGCAGCCAGATATGGTAAATGTTTGTGTGTTTATGTTTTGTGATAACGTGGCCCATTTTTGTCCCTTGTAGAGTGTTTATGTTGAAAGGCTGTAGTATAAACGGTAGAGGATACGAGCGCTTGGCTGCAAGACAATGGTATATAGATAACCATGTGAGGGTTATTGTTGCTGGTCTTGCTCCTTCTGTTGAGAGAAAAGTTTGCACCTCCTTCCTGAGGACAGACGCACACACACACACACACACACACACACACACACACACACACACACACACACACACACATACACATCTCACTATGAAACACAGGAACATCTCAACAAAACAAAGCATCCTGTTATTCTCACTAATTAGAAGAAGCGATGCCTATGTGCCACGTAAAACACAAACACACACACACACACACACACACACACACACAAACACACACAAACACACACACACAATCTGCTCTCCCCAAAACTCACACATCCTGTTTCATAACACATCCGGAAATATGATTAATATGTCTTGATCTAAAAGGACATAAGTGTTATTGCCCTCGTAAATTTCTTTCAATGAAACCATAGCATGAAGCTATTTTTGGAAAATTGGGTTGACATCCCAGAGACACCCCATTTCACCCGTGCTGCCCTGTGGCCCCTTTAAGTCAGCTCTGCCACCTCTTTTCTTCTCCATTGCTTTGACACTTAGCACTCTCATTATTTTTCCCCTTCAAAAACCATTTCAATTACCCCCCGGAGCACATGGGCCAGCCAGCTCAATGTAAAAAAAAATCATCATCAACACACACACACACTTCCAAAAAAACACACATACACAAGGAAACAATTGGTTAACACCTTAAAGCGTTGGTTTCTCTCACAGTTGGGCACACTGCATGCACCACTTACTAAATGCGAGCCCTTCACAGGACATTAGTGCCTGTGCTGAGTGTTAAAGAGCCGCGGGAGAATGTGTGCAATGAAATAACACATGTATCCCCGAGGACTGATGATTTCTCTTCGGTTGAGTTGAGAGATGAGAACAAGAGCTCATTGAAACACCTAAATGTAGACGTGTCCCTCATGTGCAATGTGTTAACTTGTCAACTTAAGTGAACTCTGTGTTTCCCTTAAATTCTAAAAGTTAAAAAAAACCTCTTGTAATAGTTATATATGGTTATGTCTGCTTAGTTTCGTTTAGCTTTGTTGTCTTTTCAAGAAAAAAATGCCAAACATTCGCTGGAGGCAGCCTCTCAAATGTGAGGATTTGCTGCTTTTACTTGCCTTTCATGATAGTAAACTGAGTTTTGGACTGTTGGTCAGACAAAAACAAGCAATCTGATCACCTTTTTCTACTATTTAATTAATTGAGAAAACAATTTGCAAACTGATACATGATAAAAATGTGTTAGTTAGTTTCTTGCACATTTGATTTGAGCACTGTGTGTGCAGGTGTACTGAGATCTGCTTACAGCTAGAGTCTAATGCCATTTGTGTGTTAAGTTGATTTGTATTCTGCAACGATTAGTTGATCGACAGAAAGTTAATTGCCAAGTATTTTGATAATCGATTAATCGCTGTGAAAGAAAAAATATGAAAATGCTCTTGTTCCAGCTTCTTAAATGTGAATATTTTCTAGTTTCTTCAGTTTTCTATGATACTAAACTGAATATCTTTGGATTGTGGACTGATGTGACAAAAAAAAGAAGTTGCAGCCCTATTTTATATACTTTTTGTTTGCTTTTTCTGATGTTTTGTTGAAGCAATATTATGCTTATATTCTACCCCTAACCTATATTTATTTAATTAATCGATTAACTTGATTGTTTATTATTTTTTGTCTGTAACATATTAAAGGCAAAATCAATAAAATAAAGTTATCATTTTCTGACTGCTCTATAACATCAGATTTAAAAATGTAAAGGTCTTGTGTATAATTCTCAGAAACGCAGCATGGAATACATTTTATTTTTGGAAACTTAAAATAAAGTCTGTGTGTTTGTCTTTGTGTTACTCTGTGTTTGAACAGTGTTTAGCTGCTCATTGTTCATTGTTTTCATAGAGTCTTGCTGGTGGGACAGGTGCAGCTGGAGCGGTTTTTATAGTGTCAGTGAAAAAAACTCATTGTTGTCATCAAAGATAAAACAGCATTTCTGTGTAACTTTGGCTGCTTTCATTTGTTGCCTCCCTAAAAGCTTTTTTTGGTAAACCTCTGCTCTAGTTTCTGATTATTTCTGTGTAATTGGGTTGTTACAGTGTCATTTCTTCATAATGTGATATAAGTGTTATAAAATAACTTTAAGTTTATACATATATATCACCCTTACTGACAAACAAGCTAAGTTTAGTGCTCGGTGAATGTGTGTGAAATTTTGAGCTGCTTTTTGTCCAAGAAAGCTCGCCTGGAGTAACACTAACTTAAAAATGTTGATGTAATGTTTATAATCCCAAAGTCTGTATACCTTACTTTGCTCCAAGTTAAAGGCGTAAAAGGAGACACGCTAATTCAAAACCTGAAAAGGAAAGATTCAAACTCTGGGACATGTAGCTGCATGCTTGCCATTTATGTACAAAAATAAGGCATTTACAGAATTTGAAACAAAAAGGTGAGATCAGTTGTGAAAAGGAGTTCAGGAGGTTTTTAAACGACATATCGTCTGCGGTTAGGACTTAAGGGGTCAGAGGTCAGAGCGGTTCTGTATCATCTTTGTAGGCACAATCACTCAAAAACCCACATGAACATACTTGCATACATGCACATAAACACACGTAAATACTTCAGCACCCTTACACACACACACACACACACACACACACATGCAGACAAAGCACACGTGCCATGCACCGCCACCAGCGCATACACACATACACACACACACTGACAACCAGAAACCTCCACATACATTAGATGTCAGTGACTTTATGCAGGGGAAGGAGCAGGGTAATAACAAGTGTGAGACAGGAAATCCCACTCTGTGGGTGGAGGCTAATGAAGACTCAGGGAGCAACACAAGGAGAACACCGCTCAGACTTTATATAAGTTCAGACATGAGTCACAAAACGGTGCAGAAGAACAAACTTAAAATGAAGAATAACAACATCTCCCACAAATACCCTTTTTTTAGAAATCGAGGAGGTTCTAGTACAGGGGAAGAGAGCAGTTTCTGTGTCCTGCTTTGATAAATTGTATTATGGATTATATTATAATTGGATTATAGTGGTTGCATTATGTGAATTCCCTACCAGGAGACTACCAGGACTTGGTTTTCTTTCATGCATCTTCCAGGCTAGTTAAAAAATAATGACGCTGTATGATGCTTTGTCACAATATATCAGTATCCTACAACAGTGATTGTACAAAGCAAAGTAGCCTGTGGGGGTTTCTTGGCAGTTTGTTGATTAGTATTACATAAACAGGCCCCTCCTGAATCAGTCTTCAGTCCCCTTTGTTCTGTGTAGTCCCTCAGATCTGAAAATCTTTGGAAAATTACATTTGTTTTGCGCTTTTGGCATCTTACTAGGAATGCCCCGTGTGTAATGTGTGTGTGTCCATGTGAGGATGTGAGGAGCTGCAGCTCGAAGCAGGGGCACAAACACAGTCCCATATAACCACAGTATATGTATACGCACAGGGGCACACGCCGATACACAAACACGCATTCACATAAAATATACAACCATAACCAGTGTAAAAAGGGATCAGTGCCATGGCAATCAGGGAATCTGTCAAATTATCTAAAATACAGCAGCCATGCTAGTTCAGACTGTTCAGTGAGCCCTTCTGTCTGAACTCAGTTGTAAATAAAGACTTAGTGTTTTCTTAACCTCCTTTCCACCACACAGCCCGCGGCATGAGCATTTCAACACAGAATATATTGTTTAATTTCCTCTGTCGTTTCTTGAACAAGCATGACGGCAGGGTTGCCAGTTTCAGTGGCATCAGGGGGCCCTGGCAGGCCCCACAGGCCTCTGGATCAACTGACCAGAGCAGATGGAGGCCACCTACTCTTCATTTGGCACACACAGGGAGTGTATTTGTTGCATCAACAGATGAACTGAGACTCAGGAAATAATGCAAAGATAACACTAATAATGTCTGGATATGCTTGAATTCCTTCTCAGACTCCAAAAAAGCATGTTTTCTATCCCTCCTTACAACGTCATTGTGGCAGTGGCTTCTGACATTAGGAGAATAAATGCTGCAGAATTGGAAAATTTTGTACAAATATAGTCTGCCTCATAAAACATGACGCAAACTAACTTAATTATATGTAAAGAGGCTGAGTATTTGTAGAAATAATACTCTTACTGTGCCTTAAATTAAATGCTGCAGTAAAATGTGGGTGATGTTATTCTATATCCCTGCAGTTTAAAATGACCACCACAGTATATCAAAGCACACTCATAGGTTTGATGACAATTCAGAGCAGTAAATGCTACCCTAGGGACTTTTCCAGTGCCAGCTATAGATATGATTTACAAGGCCTGCAGCTGCCTTTAACTGCCTCACTTTACCTTACAGAGATTTAGATGGATGCAATATCTTTTCTGCAAGTCTCATTAACTAATTGAATATCTTGAAGTTTTTTAATTGGAGGGCGTGATGAGGGAATGGGTGCGGTGTTATATTTTTTTGTTAATGGACAAACATAAGCTTCATTTATGACTAACATCAGAAAATGAAATTATCATAAGCCACTTTATGACCACATCAGCAAATGAGCGCCAGGGAAGAGTGTGAACTGACCCATTGAACCTACCTATGGGCAAGGCGAGAAAGAAGGGCAGCCAACAAAGCGTAAACATGCCGACCACAACTCCCAAAGTTTTGGCCGCTTTCTTCTCCCGGGAGAATTTCAGAAGTTTCACCGTGAGGGAACTTCTCGCCTGGTGCGCGCGGCCCTTGCCGGTGCTGGAAGCTCCGGGGTCCTCCTGCACCTGAGATCCCTTGTGGATCCTCAGGGTCAGCTCGCTGGAGTTCATCCTCTCGCGCATCACCCCGGCTTCCAGGTTCTTAGTTGTCCGTTTGGCGACTATGTACACCCGGCAGTACATGGCCAGTATAACGACGAGAGGGATGTAGAAGGAGCCGAGGGAGGAGAAGAGTGCGTAAAAAGGCTCCTCGGTGATGGGGCAAACCGTGTCGTCCGGCGACGGCGGCTGCTTCCACCCGAGCAAAGGTCCGATGGAGATGACCACCGACAGCACCCACACCCCGAGCATGGCCAGCAGAGCCCGCTTCTCGGTCACGATGCCCGGGTACTGCAGCGGGTGGCTCACTCCGATGTAACGGTCGATGGATATTACGCACAGGCTCATGATGGACGCGGTGCAGCACAGCACGTCCACCGCCGCCCAGATATCACAGAGGATCCTGCCGAACACCCAGTAGTCTAGGATCTCCAGCGTGGCCGACACCGGCAGCACCGTGGTGCCCAGCAGCAGGTCGGCGATGGCCAGGTTGATGATGAAGTAGTTCGTCGGGGTCCGCAGGTGCCTGTTGCACACCACCGAGAGGATGACGAGGATGTTGCCCGCGATGGCGAACACGATGAAAGCCCCCAGCACCAAGGCGAGCGGGATGGCTCGGCTGAGGGCCACTTCGCTGGGCTCCGTGTGGTTTCCCCCGGAGCTGTTGGTGAAGTTGACCTGGGATGACGCACCCGGAACCCGAGGAACCAGTTCCGAGGAACCATTTTTCCACAAGTTTGTGACATTGTCAGTGCTCAGACTCATTTTGACTCGAGAGGTCCTCCATAGCAGGCTTCAGATCACTTGTAACTGCAACTCACGAAAGAGCGTAAACAAACATCAATAAACTGCACAGATGGCTTAAGTCCGCATGGTTTAATTGCGCGTTTGCAATTTTGTCTCCAAATCAGTGCTGAGATGTTTCATCAGAGAAAACAGTTCACTGTGCAGTCGTACAGTCCCCATGCAGTCCCGCTCCCACCACTCTCCTGAGGGCTCAGTGGAGAAGTGAGGGGGGCAGCAGTCATCTCCTGCCTCCTCTCCACCACACACAGCTCTGCCATATACTGACCAAACATACCTAAACACGAGCCTATGAAGCGCGCATGACGCATCGTTACACGAGGAGCCGTGACAGCACAGAAAACATCTATTTGCATCATTTTGTGCAACTTTGCGGGATGGAGCAGAGAGTTGCGCGTTTTCGGAGAAGCGCATGTCTTGAATTTGTTTATCCTCACTGTGGGAGGGTGCTTAACTGGACAATTACAAGTGAAAGAAGTTTGTGCCAAAGCCACCTATTGTTGATTTTAAGTTGGAGGTCCCTCAAAAGGCAATATGCTTTAATGGCAATAAAAATGAGAAAATGCATCATATAAAATAAAATCGCAGCCACATTTTGTTCCAGTGTAAATAAGCCTTGAAATTACTCAGTTTCCTTCTTTCTGTGGTCCTCGAAAATATTTAGGCTGTTCAGGCAGGCAGCTTAAAAGATTAAACCTGGAAGGTCAAAATGATTATAAGCTCAAAAGTAGATAACAAAATCACATACAACCCCTCTCTCCTATAACAGGTATTTCTTGTGAAATAGATTCCTATTTTGGTCAAACGCAGGAGCCCCTCAAAGTAATCTCATGTTGCATGTGAGCTCAGTTCGTGAGGAGTGACTGATTTAATGGGCTGAGTTCAGACACGTCCCGAAAATTGTGGTTCCTCCTGTTGAAGAGGTTTTAGGTTACTTATGATGCAACATTGATAGAAGATAAATACAAGCAGAAGTTACCTCTGAAGAAACCTGCCAAATATTTGCAACCATTTATCATACAGTAAATTACAGTAAACACAAACCTTTTAGGGATCTTTAAAGCACTGAAGGTGTTTTTTTACTCACAAACCAGACTGAAAGTTTGAACAGATTTTACATTTGATATCCAAAATAGAATATTAGTCTTTATAGTCTTAAACTGCATTGACTTTATCATCTTTATCTATAGCTTTAGTTTATTATCTCAGCCAGTATCAGATGATAAGATGAAGCAGTCTTTTTTAAATTGTTTTTTTTAGAATCAGTCAAATATTAAGGTGTTTCCTTTTTAACACACTTTTTAAAAATCCAAAATGTGGTCTTTCTTTTGTATTCTTTTAAATGTTTGCAGACAAACACAATCACTTTAAGCATTGATCTGCACAGTTTCTTCTCTGCTGTGCTCATTAAGTTCAGTTTTTAAATCTTCCGTATGCCTACAGCACATTATGGTGTGAAGAGCTGGAGGAACACACTCTCGTCGGATTATTAGAAGCAAAACATGCCCTTCATGCACGGATGTACTTGTTTATGATGTACCTAATAAAAGTTGTATTATATAACAATGTAATGTTAACAGGTTCTTCACAGCGTAACCATAAAGTGACAGCTTCCATCTCTTGCGTATTCAGGGCATAGAAACCCAAACCAAACATAAAAATAGAGCATTTAATGCATTTGGACAAGATTTAAATGGTCACAGATGTTTCTCAGCAAAAGAGTCAAGTGACATTTATTTTGCTTATTCTAAGGATCCGTTAGAAACTATCCTTAAATTCTGAAAGAAATGGACAATTAAAATTCATGAATGTAATAAAAAGTTAAATTAGAAGACAAAGGAAAGTGTGAATTTTAATGAATGTCTCTTTATTTGGTGTTTGCCTCCACTTTCTCCTCAGCCATGTCCCTCCCCTACATCTGTCTTGCTGTCAGGTTCAGATTAAGCTAGTTATAATTATGAGCTCATAATTCATCATTTTGTTTATTCATTATAACAAATCAAGAGCCAAATATTAATCCTAGCTGAACACAAAGCTCATAACAAAAGTCGTTCAGTTCCCTGCGGTGTGAAGACTTTTAGTGAGTCGTAACTATTTTAATGACTTCGGTCTCATCCCTGATTCAAGGTTACTTAAAGAAGTTTTGAAGGTTAACTCAAAACACCTGAGTCTTATAAATAACACAACCAACCACAATGGATAAGTGTAGGTTTGAGCAGGCACCTTTTGGCTCTCCCGAGCTCAATTAGACCCCCCATCCGTAAATCAAGAGCTCCCCAATTTTTACAGTGTGGGGCAGCATTCCTTCAGAGGAGATTAGACGTTAGACGCTTACGCAGTGTCTCAATCCTTCAACAGGCACCAGAGTACTCAGGTATTATGAGTATCTTTCTTTAAAGATAAATCACCTGGAATTACACCAATTCATATCTAAGACCGGATTTCAGTGCTGGGATAAACCGCATTACACTGCCCATTTCACTTGATTGAATACTCTGAGCTTTCAAATAACGTGAAAGATTCTGCTGCTCTGCGTGCTGCCAAGTGCTCCAGGTGAGAGAAATGTGGAGAAAAGTCTCATATCTTTCGCTGGAAATCTGACTTCTACTGGGACATCCTCTGCCTGTCTGTGTGCTTCAGTGGTGAGGATTTGCTTTCAGTTCAAGAGGATCAACTTTTCTTCCTGGCTGGCCAAACAATATAAATCTTGAATTACATAAGACACGGAGCAGTTTGATTTCTTTTTAAAGACAGGGCTCCTAGTTTTGCAGTCATTTGTCATTATTTTCATCCATTTATCCATTAATCAAATACGATTAAGAAAGAACATATTTACTCTAGACTGTAGATAAAGACATTTCCACATTCGGCATATTTTGTTTTGCTATGTCAAAGAATTATCTTTGTACAGTTCTGTTGAAACGGTTATATTTTAAGGATTGCCTCTCAAAACTTGAGTGAGTTTTGTTTCAGTCTGACATGGCTCATCGCGATATAAAACAGTAGCTCATTTAATTTCTTCCGCGTTAAACTGTTTGAGTTCAGCCGCCTTGGTTGAATGTTTTTCCTGCTGTGAAGAGTTCAAAGGTAACAGTCTCCCTTTGAACCTTTGCTTCTATTGAAGGCCTGACCTCACATGTGGTCTTGTCACGGCAGTGCTGTGCCCACTGAGAGCACATGTTCAGCATTGTTCAACTCGAGTGACACATCCTTTTATCATAACACTGAACACACAGGACTGATTCAAGATCTGTGATAAACTAGAGGAAGCGTTTTATCAGCGCTATATGACAGTTGTGACACTTGTCAGGTCTGACTCGGGTGATGACAAACTGACAGGAGGTGTAGAAGCTACACACACACACACACATATATATATAATCACTTTCCATTAGCTTTTGACCTAACCTGACAGTGATTCTGACAACAAATCTGGCACCTGGGAAACAAATGAGCAGTTCACAGTCTGCATTTATATAACACAATGGTTCTCATTTGAGGGCAAACCTCCTTTTGTAGTTGTTTTGAAGTATTTATCCCATCATTTGGCAGATAGATCCTAGCTGGAAGTGAAGCCCACACACAGACCTAATCTATAGCGGCCCACCTGGACGAGTGGGCTCCTGCTGCCTGCTCGTGTAGTCTCTCCCACACCATATATGGATGATGTTGTGTAATATGCCAAGACCCAGAAAGTACTTTTTGTTGTATAACTGTTTTTTGGGATAAGTAATGTGATTTTGGAACGACCATAAATAGACTCAAGGAGCCAAGATAGAGAACGCGATTAGCTCTTCCAGTTTTGTCGCTCCTCTCCAAACACTTGTCTCTGAGAGAATTACACCGTCCAATAACGAGAGGATTGAGGCTCTGTGTCCATCACTCAGAGGAAGTTTTATTTTAGCATGTTTAGAGTAATGTCTGTAAAAATAACCTCTATGCGTGTACCTGCTATTATGTGAGAGCACAAATCTGTCATCAGTAAGGTTATTAATACTTTTTTGGAGCAATCCTTCAAACTTTTGCACATTCACCAAAACACTGCAAGTACAAAAGTTTAAAAAAATATCCACTGAAAGACAATTCCATTTAAGAAAGTTTTTCTATCTTTATGTCCATGTTGTATAGCGTTGCCTTCATTTAGGTATCAGGAACACCGCTTAGTTGTGGCCTCTCATCCTCAAAGCTGGTGCGTTACGTTTGCGAGAGAGAGAGAGAAAATGAGAAAAACAGACAAGACAGAGCTGAGCAAAAAGTGTTCCAAAGAATGCGGATGAGATGAGTTGAACTGAGACAAAATTCCCCATTGGATGACGCTCATTCCTTCAATCAGCATCACACACTGTCTGATGGGTCAGACCGGGCTGGTGGAGAGATCATCCTCAACCAGTATGAATAAGGCTCGAGCACCTTTTTCAGCTGCCCCGTTGGTGGCTCCGCTCACTGCCACTTAAATTGGAAGTGACAGCAGTTGGGAGCCAAAATCCACAGTCCTTGTCTTGAGCAAAAATGTATTTAAAAGTATATGTGAAGATAATATGAAGCTTCAGCTGTCTGAATTAGTCAAATTAAGTGGATATTTTCCACAGTATTTTTTAGCACCCTCTTTGTGTCTCAATGTACAGTATTTTCCTGTTCAGCTGCAGTGGAAGGATAATAACGAAAAGAGGCACTAAGAAGACAGTAACTTTGAAAGACATTTGACTAATTTGGACGTCTGAAGCTTCATATTAGCTTCAAATAGACTTTTTAATGCATTTTTGTACAGAAGGAGGAATGTGGATTTTGCCCTCCACTTCACTTGAATCATCACTCTTAATGGCCAGTATGAACAGGAGGAAGGATTATGGCAAGAAAAACATGTGACAATGTTAATTTGGGCACCTGTCTATTGTTTTAAGACAGACTTAAACAATTGCGAGCCAATCCTTTAATAATGGATCTAATGACTATGTTTCTATCTATCATAATAATATGATATGTTAAAAAATAAACATCACACCAAATTTTACCATTTTAATTTTGTTTTTGCAATCTAATAACACAAAAAGGACGTGCGTTATACCTTTAGCATTTACTGCATAAAGCTTCCCATACATATCACACTTTAACTGAACAATAATATTCTCTTCTGTCTTTTCAACCGTGTACCCTCCCTTGCAAAAACAAAGAGCGGTCCTGTCTGGTTTCCTTCAAATAAGCAGCAGTTTCACACCTCAGCTCGTGGATGTGACAGGCGTAGCCACCTGGAAGCACATTTCCCATCGACCACATCACTGAAACCAGACACAGGCCGGCAGAAGCTGAGTTAATATTTTTGTTTCCCCGACAACAGACATCTGGGGCTGCTGTTCAATCTTTCTTTTTTGGGATTTTGGACAAGGAATCCACATATCTGTCCAAGACTCCAAAGACTGTCACTTAAAATGAGAAGTGAAGTTAAAACATCCTGCGGGAGTTTGCTGGGAATCAGTTTGACAGGCAGTGAAAGATAATAATGGCAACAGCTTAAACTCCACAGATAAACTGATCAGTTACCAAATTATTATATATATTTATATGTAATATTTTTTTATTCTTATGGACATACTTGTCTTTATTCAGCAGCTGCAAAACAGATTCTTCCTGACAGTGCACAGAAATATAGCATTGCAGTAATTATTGCAGTGCTAAATTACTGTGGAAGAAGCCAAAGCGTTTCAGCTAAAATGTAGAAGTGATGAATAGAAACCCTGTCCCTCTGCTTCCCATATGTCAAACTGCTGATTTTAGCTCTTCGCTGATGTTTTATGAATTCAGATCTGCTTATGCTGCTTTGCAAATGCCTTCTGCTGCAAATGGAAATACCTGCAGGGACGGTGGATATTATGTACACAGTCCTGACCAGCTATCATTTAATATACTTTACAATGTGCGCATTACACATTGCCTTCCCAGCTCCCTCATGCCGTGTCAAATTGGAATTTGTGTGTAAACAGCAACCAGACAGTTTTCTTACATTTCACTCTCCTTACCCAGGTTCTGGGTTTCGTCAGACGCAAGAGAGTGGAGTTAAAGGCTATGAGAAATGTTGTAGTGAGGTCAAGAATGGATTTGATTTGAAACATCAGAGTGAAATCGATTATTTTCTTGTCAGGAACATTTTCATTATCATAACAAAGAGTTGAATAGTGTCAGTTTTCTTTCTGTGAACTGGTGAATAAACGATACACCAAGTGTTTTTTTTTACATTAAGTGCTCTGAACCAGTGGGAGGAAAAAAATCAGACACATGCGTCACTCTTTCTCCTTTTCCGTTTTACAGTTTTTTTCCCCCCCTTTTTATCATTATTATCTTTTATAATTATACTGTGCATGTATGTCTTTTGGTGCAGTTTGTTCTATTATTGCTGGCATTTGTGGGATATTGTTATGTGTTGATGACATTGTAATGTGAATTTCCTCTGCAAATGCCTTGCTTATGCTTGACGATCAACCAGAACTTTAAAATCTACAGCAACAGTATTGTTGACACAATGACTTTATCCGTCTGATCCAATCGCTTCGTTTGTTTTCGTCTCATTTGAATTGGAGTAGTTTAAACTATTTGGAAATTACTCTCGCGCTTGTGGATCTTGGAGCAGAGCAGTACAATAATTTAAGGACAACAAGATCCCGGTGGTTACATCACAGATTCGGGACGGCTCAGTCAGTAAAAAGTAATGAGAAGAGAAGAAAATGGATTTCATCAATGCTGCTCAGCTGCCAGTAAGCCAGAGGAGAACTGTTTTGGCTGCACAAAAGAGCAGATGAATAGCCTTTCTCTTGCTTATAAAGAGCCCAGGGCATGGTTGAGCTTATCTGGTAGAAGATACTTTGAAACACTATCTTTTTACTCAGCTTCTCTCTGGCTTCCACTTTGTCTGCCCCTAACTCCCCCCCCCCCCCTCTCTTTTTCTCTCTACAGTACTGGCCATCCAGGATAAGTTATCATACCTGCCCACACAGTCACAGTGACTGCACATACAGTTATATACACCAAGCAACGGGGCATTTACTGCCGCACATCAATATGGGACCTGCCCTGTTGGAAATGAACAGCTGGCAAAGAGGTGATTTCCTTCCTCCCTGGGAAAACTGCAAGTCCAGCACTTTCTAAAGCACTATTTATGTTTTGACAAAAGGGAATTGGAAGTAGGACTGTAGGGACGCATCACTTAAATTTGATAAAGCTCTGGTACAGTTCCTGGCTGACCCCATCAGAAACGCTCATGGCTGCAAAATCAATGTGTTAGAGCAGGTTGTTGGACAAAGACAAAAACAGGACTGGGAGCAGGGGGTGTTTGTGAGTGTGTGTGTGTGTGTGTGAGGCTGATGGAGTGGACTGTAGTTAGGTTGTAGGTAGGTGTGTTCAGCAGAGGAGATTCTTGGTCGATGATGCTTGAGGCTGGAAATGGCCTGGCAGGAGCCCAGGCTCGACATACAGAGTGCTGCTGAGTGGACACTTTAGCAGCGCGGTGAGCCCCAACCATTAGATGATTGCCTCTGAGGTTTTGTGAGGAGAGTGAGACTTGTTATGTCTTCAATGTTTCCCCTGCAGGATCATGATGATGTCTTTGATCCACCACAGGGTACCACAACATCCTTGGAACTTCATAAAGCTGTCCACTGCATGTTTTCTTACCAATGCGGAAGAAATACCAATGGATACGATGCTGCACTCTCAGATTAGAGAAGCCTTCAGGTGATTACTTGCCTATAAAAACAGAGAAAAGAATCCTATTTCACCTCCAACGACATGTTGTTAGTTTATGCAACGATTGGCTCTATCAAATAGCATGTTAGTAGCAACCTCAGGCTCTCTGTCATCTAAAAATTTTATATTGTAGCAGTATATACATTCTTGTAGTAATTTTGCTCCACTTTCAGTGGCTTGAATGTCCACATCAGCATTCCATTTGAATACAAGCAATCTATTTGAATGCTATCTTATTCCACCTGAAGGTAACAAGCAATTTGTGCTTTGGGAAATGTTTTGCTCATTTTGAATGGAATGTGCGTGTATATGTGTGTGCATCTTTGTGTTTTTCTTTTCTCTAACTTGAGATTGATTGTCACTTTGGCACAGGTTGTGATTAAAGAGTGTGCAGAATGTAAATGTAAGCCTGTGAGCGTGTAGTGCACTGTTTGTCAGAGGAACAAATGGAGCTGACAAACTAGTATTGATGTGAGAATAAGAACAGATCAGAAAAATTATAGTGTTTCAGCTCTCGTTGTTCGTCTTCCTTTGACACCAAACCTTTAGCTGATGCGACTGATTGAAATCAAAATTACAACAATCACAAATTTAGATTTTTATTATGACTAACACTGTTACATTCAGTTCTTACTTATATCTGGTTTTGTCTCATCAAGGAAATTAAAAGGGGAAAACAGGGAATGGAGACCTTTGTGAAATCAATGGGTAAATGATAAGCACATCTCTGTATGTTAATCAACATTGTGCCTCAAACTAAATTTAAACTTGGCGCTGAGCCTTCAGAGTTAAATGAATTACTGTCAGTAAAAGCCACTCATTCAAATTACACACTCGCAATATCAATATATCAAGGAAATGTTTATGTTGTCTTGCCTGTCTCGTTTAGATGCAGCAGCATGAGTGAACTAAAGATTGAGGAAAGACATTGAGAGGGAAACACATTCTTGGTAAGTTATAGGCTACACATACTAAAACTTGTTATGGATTACTCATCGTAAAAATTATGATGTGCTCCTTGAGCATTTTCATCCACAGCGGCGGCATGGCTCTACGGATGGCGGTGTCCATCAGTTGTTTGGTCTTTCCACAACAGACTGAATATCTCAACAGCTACTGGATGGTTTGCCACTTTGTGCAGACATTCATTTCTATTGATTTTGTTGATCACCTGACTTTTCCTCTATTGTCAACATGAGGTTTAGATGCTAGCTTGCTAACACGCTAACCTAAGATGGTGAACATATGGTAAACATCGCTAAACATCAGCATGTTGACATTGTCATTGTGAGCACGTTAGCATGCTGTTGTTAGCATTTAGCTTAAGCACCGCTGTGTCTTACAGACTCATAGAGCTGCTAGCATGGCTGTAACTTGTAGTCTTCTTTGAACACTTATACTAGTCTGTATGCTTCATAACAAATGAAGAAATTAATAATTTGTGTTAAAAAATAATGAATTTATACATACAGTTTATAACTGTATAATTTCTCTCATAAAATGTACTTTTTCCTTTCAGGATTGCCGTTTGTCTGTCAGTTTTCATCTGACTTTCTGTTTTGGTGGACTGTTTTGGGATACTGTGATTTGGAATATGCTAGATGTACTTCAGACAGGGACAGCCAAAAATTTCAGAGTCATCTGTCTTCGCTCATGTGTGCCATGAATCTTTTTAGAACTTGGCTGATGAATTTGTTGGATTTGGTGACAATTTTTGTAGCAGCCCCCTGTCTTGCTTTCCAATTATTTTATTTTCTAATCTGTTATAGTGTTGAATCATGATCTAGAGTAATTATACAAAGTCAAGTGATGTGCAGTGTGAGAGTGGACTTCGGAAATTATTTGCAAATTGAACTGTCTTCATCAGTTGTTTTACCCAGCAGAAGTGACCCAAGTTACCCTGAAATCTCTTTAGAAAGTTTTGAACTTGCAGAGTTTTTTTTTGTACAAACACCAAATGCACAAAAGTGGTTGTCAGTATAGACAATCTGTACACAACTCATCAGTTGCTGTGACGTATTGCTTGTTTAGCAAAGTTAAGCAAGCAGACTCATTTTTGTTCATCGATCCAAAAGAGCACAGAGCCAAGAACGTCACATGACCTTAGCTCTCTGAAGCTTTAATGAAAACCTATTGAGTTTAGGTGAAGTGACGCTGAGTCTGCCTGCATCAGTGGTGCTCTGTTTCTCAGAATGTCCTGTGAAAAACTTGTAAATACATCCCCGTGCCCGGGGTGTTATACGTCGCCAAACAAATGTAACAAACAAAGGTTCTTCTCCTCAGGAAGCACATAGAAAGCTTAAAACAGATGAGCAATGACCTGCTGAGGCTGTCTGTTCAAATTGATTTTTTTTTTTCATTGAAGAGAAGGGACATGATGTCCTCCTGCAGGTCCAGGTACATTGTGCTCATCCCACACTCATTTTTCTTTTCTCATGTGAATTGGTTTATTTTGAGCTGCTGAAACCCATCAGGCTCTCCGGTCTTTGAAAAATGTCATTTAAAAAAGAATGTACACATTGTAATTAAAAGCAAAAACAAGACGCTGGGATCCACAGGAGGCCTTTCTTGTATAGGAAACATATTTATAGAAAAACAAAAAGTCATTTTCTGTGGGAAGAGACACTCTTTCTCATAATATAAGTGTGTTTGGTTAGCCCAGACATCTGACATTGGAATAGGTCTTTGAAAGCAGCAAGAGGTTTCTGATAATGATAATATGACCGCGGCCTCCAGACTCCTCTACAGCGGAGCCGGGGTCACCCAAGGCTTCCTGTATAGAGAAAGAAAAGTTGTTAGTATAAAACTGGGTTTTCCTCATGAAAACACAATTTTCCTCTGAGCCCCTGCTGCCTTCACTGTATTTAAAAAAACATGTACAACACAGCTGCGGTTTAGCTGGTATGTGCTTGGGTTGAAGGTCGTTGCCCCTGCAGCAGTTTTCCATCACATCCCAAGAAGCATGAACACACTGTATGATTCAGATAAGTTCAGTCTGAACATCAAGATGCTGAAGTAGTGAATAATGAGAGTAAAATCATGCATTCTTAAAGGGAATTTTTTGAGACTTGGGTAAGACTTGGGTCTTATCTCGTAATTGTGGTTGTTCTCATGGCTTGACTGCCACAAGCCTTTCAGGGCATGTTTGTAACATATCTTTACTTCTGCTGAAGTAGAATCATAGTATATATGAAACAACATGATTTTAAAAAGGAACAAAATGGGTGGGATGTGGCATTAGAAAAAAACAATTCAACTTCAACATAAACTTTATTATTATCTTGAATTAAATTTGGTTTGCAGACAGGCATTAAACACACAGGTCACATAATACACGGATAACAATATACAGCAATAATCAATAGTCAGAAAATCATACATATGTAAAAAATAATACATAAAAATAGAATATTAAATAAATATGGGCTAGTACATTATAAAAATACACCATATTGCACTTTCCTTTCTCAGGGAGTCTAATTCCATTGTGTGTTAAGTTGAACCAATGCATAAACATATTAGACCAGTATGGACAATTTAAAGCTGCAATAACTGATTTTTCGGCCACTTGGTGGCAGCGGAAACAAGCTGTGAACACAACACTGACATATTATCACCTTTAATTTGATATGACGACCTTGTTAGCAAAGTGTTGCCCATTTACACATCCATCAGTTTTGGTGCTGTGTTTCTGGCCACCTGACAAGTCCAATATTCACTTTGCTTTTAGCTCTGTTTCCACCAACTCCGGATGGAAATATCTGCCTTTTTAGCTGCTAAATGCTCTACTATGTTCACCAGTTATTCGATAACTTCGTCAGCTTGCAACCAAAAACAAGGCTATGAGAGCAGTAAAAGTAAACCAAAACTGCAGAGGTGGGTGATAATCCCATGGATTAATCACTAAGAGCGACTATTTTCACATTACACACAATCATTTGATCCATAGTTTATAGTATTTCAAAAATATTGATTATAGCTGATTTAAGTTAATTTGTTAATTTTGAAGCTTGCACTGCATTCCCTGATATACGTTGGTTTGATGGAGTCATATTTCCTAAATCTCTACAATGGAGGTGGCGAGTGCAGAGTTAGTATCACCCATAGTCAGAATCAGTCAGAATCAGTCAGAATCAATCACCCAGTTTGAAAAGCCCTCAGGTACTTTATATCTTGCAAATTTGTGTCCCTTCTGTCAGATGTCTTAATATTATTGAGATTTATCACACAGAGTCACCACTGGTTCATCTTTTGGAGGCATTTTTGTGGCACGGAAGCTGTGATGTGTTGTGATTTGATGTTTCCTAACTGCCAGCTGGAGGGCCTCATCACATCAAGTCTGAGAAGAGAGATGATTTCCTTGCTGGACAGAGTTATCATTCCCAAAGGTAAATGTTATATTTATAGGGTCATATGTTTTTGCTCCCATTATAAATCTCAGCTCCAGGATCCTTCACTGTGTGTGGACATCAAGTGCGTCCTCACAGTGGAGTCGATAACTGGCAACAGATAATATGGATTTGCTGCTGTGAGTAATGACGAACCAGGATCATATGCGAGTGATTTGTAGCCGTTCCAGCAATCTGTGGAAAAATTCACAACTCCTATGTTCTAGTTTGGGAGGTTTACATAATATGCAAAGAAACGTGAACAGCACAACAGTGGTCATCTCAGAATCTTTTTGGATGCCAAAAGGGAAAAGTACATGAGTCAAAATAAACTTTGTGTGGAAGTTTGTAAATAATTCCCAAAATAAGGCCTAACAGATCTCTTGACATTGACCATGGCCAAATCTCCATGAGGAGGGAGATATTTTCATCCTGAGAATTGTTGTGGACCATGAGACTGTCGGGCAGCGAGGAGGACCAGGGACTTGGAATATTTCTGTAGATGATTGAAAAATAGGTCTGGACCCATTCATAGCCACCAAGAGCGAGATGGATTACCAGCCTTTGCTGAATTCCAAATTATGAGACATGCAGAAAAGTTTCCAAATTCAGCTCCCACTGGAAACTAATTTCAGGTGCTTTTCTTTGCCAGTGATCAAACACAGATATCAAAACCACTTCTGTTAGCTGATTTATGCCTTATCCCTGGAGTGTGGGGTGAAGGAAAGTGCTTGAGCCGTGATAAAGCTATTCTTTATCCCCGATTCAGGAGTAGCTGCGGCATTAATATCTGCTCATAGAAATCACTGCATTTTCCCTTTGAGGACATTATCAGCTGTGTTACCCAATAAAAATAAAATCTCAGCTGGGTTTTTGGATGTCATGAAACTGTGTGAGAGCAGCCACTTGGAGCACATAAATATTTAGGAAAAGCTCAACTGCTTCCAAGTTGGGAACACGTGGTTGCAGTTAGCGTTGGGAGAGATATTAGCCATGGACAATGACAAATGTGTTTGCATATGTAAGTGTATCCACTGCATGTGTGTAGTGTGTGTACATTTGTACAGTGTAGACTGGACATTAAGACTCCAGGAAGTTACTGCACCCGACCAAAAAATAGTTTGACACCTAACTCTCTCACAGCAATGTGCCAGTATGCTTCATCATCAGAGTTTCTGAAGCTGTTGGATGGTCAAATTCCGACAATTGTTTCCGACAATCTCTTGTCACTTTCTAAAACTGATAATTCTACAATCAGTCACTTCATGCAGCCATTGGCCAGCTATGTGGTGGTGAGAAAGTGTCCCTCTAGCTCTCTGTTTTCATTCTTTGCACAACTATTTCCGCTACTTGTGCAAACAAGTGCAACGAGTGCTTTCCAGTATAGACTGCTGTTAGCTTCATAATTTCCGCACAGACATGAGAGTGGTATCGATCCTCTCATCTATCTGTTAGCAAGAAATCTAATAAGCGCATTTCCCAAAAAGTCAAAGAATTTAATTTTCAAAAACCTGAGAGAGCTCTGTGTTCAGTCAGTCCCTCCAGGAAGTTGTGATTTTGCGATTGCAATAATTAACGCAAATTCAAGAAATCTTCGCAATATTTGCGAGATTTTGCAATTTTGCTAAATTACCGCAACTTTTCGGCATGAAATGGCCAAATCAACAAACCGCTTGTGAATTGGACCAATTGTCGCATTACATGTTGTGGTAATTTACAAAAATTACTGCCATAGACCGTGCAAAACAATTTCCAAATATTTTGCACGACAGTGGAGGGAAACGGTTTTGTACTCTTTGTAACATTGTGGTAGACCACAAGCAGAAATCTTCACTGGACAGTCACTTTTCTACCGCAAATAATTTAAATAACCTGCACTATGCCTTTGGTTTGCATTCAGTTAGTCAGAAGAATAAAAGTTGAAACATTGCTCAGACAGCAAAGATGGACATAATCTACCTCAAAAATAAAGATGGGCACTTTGGGAATGAAACTGTATTTTTATGTTCGCATTATTTTCCTTTGTTTGCAATTTTTCCCAATTCCTGCAATTTTACTAGAAAAATAGCACATATAGGTGACCAAAAGCAAAGCAAAAACCCGAATAAATGAGTGGAAAAACATAACGAACAGATGCTTCCGGAGCAAGAAGCATCGCAAATTATATTGCAATGAGAAAAATCCTGGGGGGACTGTTCAGTCCTTACGCATACATCTGATATTGGAAACACTGATTGACAGCATGTCTATTATACCTTTGAAAGTCCCTTTGGAATACTGATGCAGAAAAAACAACCGGCAACTAATGAGGAATAAAATTAAGCTTTTAGATGTTTTCCCTGCCTTTTTGTTCTGCTGTTTCACTGTGTCTGTCTTTCACACTGATCCCTTCTCTCTAACTCGCACCTCACCTTCTTCTCCTTTCCTCTCTCTGTTTCCACCATTTGGCAGATGTGTGCTTATGAAGCTATTTTCTTAATTAGAGTGAAAAGGTGCCGTTCAATTTGAGCTCAGGTAATGGATCAATGCCCTGGACGATAGTGATGAGAAACAGCTAATTTCAAGGAACATTGGTTTTTGGAGAGCCGGCAGTGTGAGCTTGAATAACTGGAAATTCATTTTCATTAACAGCGTGTTAGTGATGAATTTTTGAACGAAAAAGTATTAATCAAATATTGCTTCCTTTAAACTTAAACTAAAAGTCTTGACATATTGTGATGACATTCATTGGCAAGACTGTCCAATTGATTAATACCACATGAAATAAAATTGGCCCTGTCTCAGCACAGGCAAATATATTTAATTCACTATAGAAGCAAATAATCAGTGGCTGTGTGGTGGCTTGGTGAGAAGGAAGTCAGGGGGATCAGGACTGAAGCTCACCAGCTCCAAGGTCACTGTTCTGTAGCTGATACTGACCTCTGACCTCTCAACTCCCTTTGGATGCAAACCAAAGAGACAGTAAAAAAAAAAAAAAAAAGGCTAATAGCCTCAGAGCAGCACTCAGCTCTTTTTGTCACAGTCTGGCTCTACGTCCCTTCCTCCAGCTGCATTCCCACTTCCCCAGGTCCCTTAGTTGCCATTCTCCACCAGTCCACCAGATGCCCTCAGACTTTTCTCCTTGCCACTCCCATTTGCCCTGCAATCACTTCATTCCCCTCACCTGAGCGCATGCCCATCTCCCCACCTGCACTTCATTCCCTTGTCAGCCACTTACTTCATATACCGGCCCAGATCCTTTATTACCTTGTCAGATTGTTATGTTGTTTTTTGTCAGTGCTTTTGAGCTTCTGTTTTCTGTATCCTGTTATCTGGACCTGTACCATATCGCTACCTGCCAGCCTGCCTGTCTGGACTTTTTCCTTGTCTCATCCCTGCAACTCTGTGGATTTAATATAACTGCTGTTTGGTCTGTTTGGACTTGCCATCCATGCCTGTGAGCTTTTGTAGCCTCTCTTTTGTCAATAAACTCAACTGAACTGTTCCTGCCTGCCACTATAGTCTGCATTTGGGTCCTTCCCCTGCTGCCTAACACACACTGGTCTGTTGTCAGCCAGTCATTAAAGGATAAGGCAATTTTCTATATTTTTCTTATTGTCAACAAATCTCATGTGCAGAGCCAAACCAACAATGACCTCATCCTAGTTACAAGCACCGTGTGTGTATCTAAAGCCTGATATATCGTATTCTGTGCCGTAGGCCTTCGTTGTTGTCCAAAACCTACTAAAAACATGTCAATGAGCCACACCGTTGCACTGGGTGACGTGTTCCTTCGCCATGGAGATTATGGTCACGGCGGTTTAGAAACGGCTCCAAAGACTGATGACAGCAATCACATTTTCAGCATGGATGCATTATAAGAGCTGGGTAGGGCTCTGCTGCTCAGCCTTGCAGCTAGTTTTTCCCAGTGGCCTTTTGTGGTATTGCAGCGAAAGATCCTCCTGTGGCCCAAAAAGCATTTTCCCATAGACCACCATTGTAAAAGAGACATCTGTAAAACTGTTGACAGGACACCTCAAACTGCAAACAAGGTCAATTATGACTCTTTCCATTATGAATTTTTGATCCATAGTTTTAAACTTGTAAAACTTTACTCGAGCCGAGAAAAGCGTTTTTAAAATCTGTGACATCATCACAATGTAAAGTCTATGGGCCGAGAGGGAACTTGTGGGCGGGGCCAGCGGGGGAAATTCTACTGCACATATTCAATGGGGTGCACAAC
Organism: Scomberomorus guttatus; assembly: GCA_038419695.1. Lineage (NCBI taxonomy): Eukaryota > Metazoa > Chordata > Actinopteri > Scombriformes > Scombridae > Scomberomorus > Scomberomorus guttatus. The sequence goes on along the minus strand of CM076452.1, from coordinate 18,934,247 downwards.
GCGGAAGCAAACCTGGCGTATGCGCCAGCCGAGCAATTCTTATTGGACTGAATGGGCACCATTGTTGGTCTGGTATCCAGCTCTTATAATACATCCATGGTTTTCAGTCTCCGGAGAGTAGTTCCTTGTACAGCAGACGCCACTGTGCGTGCACGGGAATGTGGTTCCATTTACAGAGCTTCGCCAGACTTTGTACTAGTTCTTTAACCATAGTAAGTTCTTTGAGGAATGAATCATGTCTGGGTCAAAGTCTGATCGATACGACAAGTATGAATATACTTCTGATGCACAAGAAGAAATGGTCACATGTAATGGATTCATAGAAACATACTTGTATGAGCTGGAGTATTCAGAGATGTGCTGAGAGGGAGAGACTGAGGGCAACAGCTGACACTAACATTACCTTGGTCTCGCTCGTAAGCACTGATGTAACTTTGGTGTCAAAACTTGGATTCTTTCTAGCATCCAGCCATCGACAGCAGCACACAGGATCTGAAGGAAAAAAGTGGAATTTCTGTTGCGTATATAATCAGACATTCCACAACCAGGTACGGAGTGCTTCATTTTCTAACAATAACTTCATACAAGTTGAAAAGTTGATAACAATACAAACCATGTTCCTGCGCATGCGCGGTCGCATCTGCCTTACAAGGAACTACTCTCTGGAGACTTAAAACATGATCACTGATATTTGTCTTTAGGGAGCTGTTTCTTTGCTCAGCTGTTGTGGAGTTGTAGATTCCTTTTTTATTTTTTTTAGCATTTTAAGGACTCCTTGTGAACATTGGCTTAAAAGTTGAGGTTGGAAGTTCATTCTTGAATTATGACAGAGAACAATGCTAATCGCACATTTGATTCATGTGAATGTTTCAGCAGACAAAGAAGACCACCTGCTCTCACGGACTACCAACATCTCTATTATTCAAGACCATAAATGCACTCACAAAGGCAGACAGATGAAAAATTAAAGGAAAACCTGAATAAAAAATACAGGGCGAGAGTGGTTATTAAATAGTTTGAGTATGGAAATGATGATGAGGGATCTCAACCCTATGGGAGTTTTGGGCCAATGTGTTAGACAGCGCTCTCCACCACCATCATCAAAACACCAAATGAGGGAATATCTTTCGGAAGAAAGGTGTTCATCCCTCCAGTAGATTTCTTGGGGAATCTATGCCAAGGAACAGTTAAGTTGTTCTGGAAGCTTGTGGTGCCACAACACTTTACTTTAATTTATGTTGTTTTTTCCTATAATTTGTCATCCATCTGTTTATGAGCTGGGTCTGAATTACACACAGTAGGCCTCTTAATGGCAAAATTGCTGAATATCATTATTAAGTATTTTGAGGGATTTCTAATGCATAAGACCTTGTGCAATGTAAAAACATAAATATGAACAGTGTGATTGTCTTTATTTATTATACTCAATCTGCAGCATTGAGAGTTGCTTCTCTGGTCGAAATCAGTCATGGTGAGTGAACTTTATTACTACCTTAAAAATCAACCAGGATCTTTTTCTCTAGACTGAAGTGTAGTAATAGTTGCAATTTTAGCGTCAGTGTGAGCCAGCAGTAATTGTTTCCAGACCACAGCCACTGTGGTTGACTGAACTCACCAGACCGATGGCAGCTGCTGCTGCACTGCGGCTTGTTGTTTGAGTTTTCCTGCTCAGCTTGTTTTAGTGAAGTCTGATAACTGTTAGCCAACTTGATCATAATCTCTGCCATGTCTTTTGGCCTTGATCCTTCAGTAGAGGCCCTTATCTTACCACCCTCAACTTTCAACAGTTTTAAGACAATCATAAACATTGTCTTGTAGGTTTTGGGCTGTTTTATCTACTGCTGTCCACACCAAGAATTACATTTTACAGATATATTTTACAACACCCTTTAAACGTCTCTGGCTGCTGCTTAGATGATAAAAACATAACCCCAAGGGATATATCAACTTGGTTTCCCTCAGGAGCAAAAGATACTGGAATAGCATCCGGCCCCAAACTACGGAAATTCTTAAGCTTGTTAAGCATCTGTGTTAGTGTTGTGAAACTGATTTTTGAACAACTTGATAAGGCTAGGATGACCAATGTTTCAGTTTGTTCAGAAATGCATCCTTTTGCTTAAAACTGCAGAGAATGAGCACTAACCCTCTCTCAGCTACAAGCACAGCTTCACATCACAGAGGAATAATATGTCAAGCTGTAAAAGATGCTCTTTGACTTAGACTTATCTCTCCAGACTCAATATGTTCATGTAAAAATGAAGTTTTTAGTAGGAAGATTACACTCTACCACTGTAGATAACAGTGTGACCTCAGATCCTCAGATACTCCGTTTCACCATAGTGTTTGCTCAGCATGATGCTTGAGGAGATAATTCCTCCACTGCACAAGCCTGTTCAACCTTTAACCCCCACACATACTTTTTTTTTTAAACGAGTAATTCACTCAGGAATTGTTCTTCACAACTACGCTGGAGGGTAAAAATGTACTGTGAGGCCCTAAATTTCACCTGCAGAGTGTGTACTGAGAGACACAGACATTACATGATTTGGGAATTTGTTTACACGCACAACAGTGGTCTGTGGCCCTGGGGCATCTGACCACTCACCCTGAGGGTAATCCAACCGTGTATATGGACAGTCTGGTATGCACAAGGCCATATAAACAGCTTCTGTTCTCGTTTGTGGCTTCCTGCCTCTCCCCTTCTTCCTCATGAGTCCCAACAAGAGGCTGCTCTAACCAGCTTCCCATGTGAAAACTGACTAGGCTTGCCAAAAAGGCAATGTCTGTCCTTCACCATGGATACCCACACCCCATATGTGCTGCTCCTGTTTATTTGTTTCTTCATGTGAGATAGGTTGATAAAGGGCTAGTACCACTTTATAATAAGACACTATTAATAAAGGTTTTATAAGTTAAGTAGTTAATGTCTTTATTAATGATTCATAAGTAATTTATTCATGCTTTATATATCAATTATAAGCTATCAATAAGAACAATGTTTGATAGCGTTTGATAAAAATCTGTCTCTAGTTACTGAACCCCAAATTGCTCCTGATGGTTAGGCAAGAACCTTGTGTGCCATTGGTGCATGAGTGTGTGTGAGAATGCCTGAATGACAGGCAAATTGTAAAGCACTTTGGATAAATTAAATTTACCATTTTTCAAAGTGTCATGCTGAAATAGGATAAACACCAGGCAGAGAGATTTTTCACAACCTGACAACCCCAAATACGTTCTTATTAATGACTTTCAACTGGTATATAAATGAAGCATTACAAATGATGCCTTCACTATCGACAAAGCCATTAGTTACAACATATATATATATGAAGGGTGCCTCTTGAGAAAGTCATGCCAAAGGTCTGAACATGACTCTTCCCTTTCGGTCACCAAGGACCAAACAGCAAAGGTGGCAGAACAACAGGAATTTTAATCTCCACAGAATCCCCCTCGGTGTAGTTTTGTGTTTGGACATGAACAAGGGCATTTGGAGTTGACCATCATTGTCTCCCGACTGGAATTACCCCTTAAGCACAGGCGCTAGCTGTGTGAAATCAGGACAAAGTACACCAGGCTATTTTGTTTTCTTGCCTGTACTCCCCTCATTTAGTCCAACAATGTAAGGTCACAGAAGGTCCTGGAAATACTGTACATAAGGAGTGATTAATGTGGGCCATAAAACCACAGCAACATGTATGCCTGTGTAAACAGCCTGCCTATAGAGAATGCAGCTCTGACATGATCAAATCCATGTTGCGATGGTCAGGAAGGAAAACTGATACTGATACTGAACACACAGTATTACACATTTACACATTTATGTACTTCGCCCATTTTCTGTATACAAGACTACTGTGTTACTGTCTAACTCACTGAGAAGTGAATCAAGTGCCTTGTGAAGTACAGCAGAGCCTCTCAGAGAGAAATTGCCTGACATGGTTCAGAAAAAGAGCACAACACATGATTTGCAGGTAACTGTTTTGATTCACAACAAAAATGTTTTACATCTGGGTGTTTTCTATTTAATGTGAGAGGTATTATCACGACACTTAAAAACTCCTACAAATCTTTCATTTTTATGTAAAAATGTTTTTCTTACAGTTTATTGGCCAGAAGAGACAACAAGGTCCTCCATAAAGCTGAGTTGGAATTCATATTAGACCCTACTCTCCCATGAAAATAAACATCTTAAATACCAACTCATGTGTTGAGAACTTTGTATTTAGTTTTTACCACTTGAATTCGAACTCTGACTTCTTGAGAGTTGCAGAGGAAGTGTTTCACATGAATGTTACATAAATCTTATGTCGACAGGCCTCCATTGCCTCCACAGTGGTTTGGAGAAAATATTGTCAAAAATATTGTGACTGTGACAGCCTTTTGATTAGCTGTGAATTTTAAAACATAGGCAGTTGGTTTATTATTTGGTGCAATTTCCCTGCAGGATAATTTTATTGGTGTGAAGTATAATGTCAGCCCACTGTGTCTTTGCCCTTTTCTAAGTGAGTTTTGTATACAAATCAAACAAAACTATCTTTATAATATTGATGTATGTAGATTGTTGAAGTTGGTTGGCTCTGCTGATGATGAGACTATCTATCTTAACATTTTGTTTAAAACATGGTTCAGCTATTCAAACAAAATGCAGAATAGCTCAATTTACAGACCTTCCTTTGAGGGACTAATAAATCATTTGCTGACTTGCTGAATATTTGACCTTTAGTTATATCTAGCCATGCAGTTTTGGTTTCATTTGTCCTGGTTTTGAAATACGATTTCTGTCTTCATCTCAGTACAATGGAGGTGAATTAAATTTTACTCACGATTTGTGAAGCTCACAGCACTGAAAAAAGACAAATCTATTTCCAGGAAGAGTATCCCTCCTACTCTGGATAATCTATAGAACATCATGTTAAAAGTCTTTGACATAACCGAATCCCAATGAACACTGTTCACAGTGGGGTCTGCAGAGGAGCAATGACACTCTGGAAACACAACTTCCTATTAGGTTTTTCCAAATGTCATTTTTCAGTGCTTTCCACTCCCATTATATTGGGGTGAAGGCAGACATCTGAAAACTGAAAAATCTTATTGGGTAACACTTTATGGTAAGGGTACATAAATTGTCATTGATTCATATCTGAAAAAGTATGAATTAATTAATGTAATATCTCATGCACTATCAGGAATGCACAAGATTAACAATATCTCATGCATGCCGTGTGTGTCTTCTTCATAGTTAAGTCTGCTGTTAAAGGAACAGACTAAAAAACTGACCAGTCACAGTATTGCATATGCATTGTGTTGAATTGAAAAAAGTGTTGTAATCATGATTAACTGAGCATCATTTTTTCTTGACTTCATCATGTTTCTGCACCGTTTTTTGTGTTTTGGGTGAACTGATTCCTTAAGGTTTGTGGTAGGCACAGGTAGTTTTATCATTTCAGCCAGGGATGCTCTTGGGGAAAGCTCTTGAATATGCTTCAGACACTGTTCAATCAACACACCACTTGTAATAGTAAACAGTGTGCTGCAAAAAAAATCAATCCCTTGGTGGCACCTGGCTAATAAGGTTGAAGTAATAAAGTTATTCCATGTCACATTACCTCTACTGCCTGAAAGGCAGTTGCACTTGGTGGAGGATGCCACCCTACCTGTTCTGAGTCTTAACAAAAACAAAGGGATTTAAATAGCAGACAAACACTGTCTGTGTGAGGTTTTGTCCAAATATCAGAGGAAATATTCAAAGTTGGTGTAGATCATAAGTTATGACTATAACTAAGGATCTATGAGACCAAACAATGACTGTCATCATGGTCTTTACCTTGAATGATGTCATCATCTACCTATCCTCAAGACCATATATCAACAAAGTCATGTGACTGACCTTAGGAGGCTTGGCTCACCACCCATAAGAGATTCGGGTGAACATGCCTCCACCTCTTGCCTGGAATGCCTCAGCCCGTTCTGAGCAACAAGAGATGGTGGCGGTCATTGTTCGTTCTCATAGATCCATAGTTATTGTCATAACTTACAATCTATTTCCACCTCACTCACACCGTCACCACAGTCTTTATCTTGTATGATGACCAGCACCATCAGTGTCGCGAGGAACAGAGGACTCCACTCCCTCACATCCTCACCCAGCAGCTGAGAGCAGAACGGTGGAACCCAATGGTCCATTGACTCTGTCAAAATGTAAAATCTAGAAAATGCACAGGGAGCACTCCATGTTGCTGCTGCACATTTTTCTGAAAGAGGAACCCCTTTTAAAGCGGCCTAGGAAGTGGCTACACTTCTGGTGGAGTGAGCTACCAGATCACCCAGGACTGTGAGGTTCTGCCTAGAATAGGCCTCAGAGATAGTGTTAACAATCCAATGGGATAAACACTGTTTGGACACAGGTTTTTATCATTGAAACAGACAAATAACTGAGAGTGTGAGCATCTCAGAGACTGAGTGTGTGCAATATAAGCCCTCAGTGCCTTCACTGGACACAAAGTAAACAGGCCTACTTCCCCCTGTGGGATAGCCGGATCGAGTTGAAGTGCAATGATCTCAACCACTTGGTTTACCATCTGAGGGTTTACCACTTTAGGCAAAAATGAAGGATTTGGCCAGAGAGACACGCCTATGTTATCAGCCTTCCATCTCAAACATTCCTCACTTACAGACTCACTCACTCTCTTGGCAGAACATATAGCCAAGAGGAAAGCTGTTTTGTGAGACAGAAATTGATGGTTGGACTGCTCTATGGGTTCATGAGGAGCTTGAGTCTCTAACTGCCTGCCAAAACGGAATCGGTCCAGGAGGGCTAGCATTTTCATCACCCTCTGAGGGGTGAGGGATGCCGACATTGTGAGGGAATTCAGGCAAACTCTCACAAAAACCGCCTGCTACCTTGGCTTGATGTTGCTATTCTTTACATTCACCTTGAAATCCAAGGCTGAGAGATGGAGCACAAATCAGCCAGTCATCCAAATACAGAAGGATTTTTATCCCCAACATCTGAAGAGGAGACAAGGCAGACCCAACCACCCTGGTAAATACCCTTGGTGAGAGGGAAAGGCGAAATGGCAGGACCTTGAACTGATAGGCTTGTCCTTGGAAGGCAAAACGAAGAGAAGGTCTTTGGTCGGGACAGATGGGCATGTGGAAATATGCATCTTGTATGCATCTATGGAAGTTAACCACTCCCTTTTTTCTATAGATTCCAGATCTGACCTATGTTCAGCATCTTGAAAAGCAGTATCTTTATGAAGGCGTTTAACCACCTTAGGTCTAAGATGGGATGTAAATCCACCATCTTTTTTCGGCATGAGGAAATACATGGAGTAAAAGCCTCGTTGGGACCTACTTTCATAATTGCATAATCTTTCTGCAGAAGGGTTAAAATCTCCTTGGCCAAGACCTAAGCCTGGTCTGGGTCCCTGACCATGGTCATACGGACCCTGGAGAAAGAAGGGGTCACCGCCGAAACTGAATTCTGTACCCTTTTGACACTGTAGCCAGTACCCATGGATCTGACACTCTTTCTTCCCAGCTGTCCAGGCATAGCTGGGGATGAGCTTTAGTGGACACCCTCCCACCCCTAAGTTGCACCGCCCTGCGCCCCTGAACATTTTGGGGGGTGCTTCCTCTGGGGTGCATCTCTAGCAGAAGGATGAGGCTGGAACCCTTGCCGATGTTGCGATGGCTTTTTGGTACCACCACCAGAGGCCAAGAACCCTGCACCCTGTTACCTGCCATACACCCATGGCTCTTGGCAAGCCCAGGATGATTGGTGCAGAGGCTGGGAGCCCCTAAGTTTATACCTGGCAACCGTAGCCCTTCTGAACGTGCGCTGAACACAATCTCTTGTACGCCAAGACTGTTCAGCCTTAGCCAACACGCCCTGGGAGTCAGGGTGAAACACTTGTGCTGGCACAATCAGCATGTTAAGCTCTTTCGTAATATTTGCTGGCAGAGATGTCTGTGCTAACCAAATCTGCCTTTGTGACATCATGGCAGATGACATAGCTGCACCAATGTTCCTTGTAAACTGGGAATGAGTGACAAAGGCAGAGTTTATCGGGCTCATGGTGTCCTGGTCCTCTGAATTGGCTGTTCTCCTGAGAGCTGCCAATAAAATGGTGTGTGCATTGCCTGACTGGGCTGCTCGTGTGGCTGCATTGTAAGTCCAACACAACAGTCAGTCAGTCTTATCGCACTCTTTCATTGGACAGCGTGGATTAGCACCCAGAGATGTTAAGGCTGCCATTTCCCGCTCAACTGAAGGCATATCCCCCATTACAGTCTCAGAAGCATACTGGACCTTAGTCAATTGAATTGAGGTGCCCCACTATGGGTGTTCCACGCCTTCCTGAGCATCTGCAAATAATCTCCAGCCACAGGAACAGAAACTGATTGCTGAGACTGAGAGATGCCTGCCGAAACTTCAATTGTAACATTAAGCCCCACAATTTTTGCCACATTCATAACATTTGAGATGATGTCCATGGCTGAGGGCTCACTGCCACCTGTGTTGCTGAGGTTGGATGCCCCCTCAGATTGTGAGGATTTGAGCTGTTCTGACCCAGCAGCGCTATCAGACTGCTCATCACTTCCAAAACAGGAATTTCAAGCATACAAAGAGAGAACATCAAGTTGATGTAGTTATTACCTAAGAAGGTAACCTGTCAGGGGAGGATCCCTTCAAGTGTCCTGGCTCTGATGCGGCCTCAATTCTACCCAATCTCTCTGACAGACCACATATGGCAGCTAGGATTTGCAGCTGAATGTTATCCTGCTGACCCTGGTCTCCCAGAGCACCAGCTGGTCTATGTTAAGGCTGGGGGGCATGTTTTTCACCTGGGCCCCGCCCCTGCAAACGATCAGGGGTGTGCTCCTCCACAGGCAGTTCACCTGCTGCCCCACACAGGTTCTCAATATCCTTCAATAAATGTGCCATACCCAAACACGAATGGCATTCATGATGGCCATCATGGGGTCCATGACGCCCTGGCAAAAATGACACAACTGTGAGGCCATTTTTTTGTAATTTTTTGTAATTTTTTAAAAATGTGAACTGAAAATAAACAGCAGTGCCCAACCCACTGTATGCATGTAATGGCATAGGGGGAAACAATCAGAAGCCCACCCACTGCGAACAGGGGCTAACGGCAACACAAAGCAATTAGCAATTAACAAAAATAATAATCAACTTAAATCCCAATGTAATTCATATACAGAGAGAAAAAAGCAAACAGTCCCACCCAATGCACACAGAGGTAAAAAGGGAAATTGGCAGGGCAATAATACTTTTTCTTTAACTGAGGGAAAAACTGTCTGAAACAAACAGTATGAAACAAACAGCACTTACCCGAAGCTGCGAGCTATAGTAATTGCTTAGCACCAGGTGCAAAAAATTATGCTACCTGAAATGAAAAGAAGAGGTTAACACAAGCAGTGTAACCCTCTGCCAATTGAATGCAAGTGAAAACCACAAAAGGCTCGCCAACAAATTGTTATCAACAATAGTGTAACACAGAAAGGGAAAAACAACATACAATCTTCAGGGACACAAGACACCTGCACCACAGTGACAGATTGTTGACAGTGGAGTCCCAAAAATATCTTATCTTCTGGTCTCGGAAGAGGCGAGTAAAGCAAAGAGGAGGCTGTTCACCTGGATGCTCTTATGGGCAGCGAGCCAAGCCTCCTAAGGTCAGTCATATGACTTAGGATAAGTAGATGATGGCCTCATTCAAGGTAAAGACTGTGACGGTCTGAGTGAGGTCGAAATAGATCACTGAGTTCCAAGGTGGTGTTTATTTCTTGAGAACTTGTAAGAATTAATTAAACCACTACCACTAAGTCTCAGTTCCTCTTCCTGCATTTATTTTGTTGATGTGCCCAATTTGAGCTATTCTGAATAGATGACAGTAAAAAAGACAAAAATGTCTTAATTTCATGATTTTATTTCTTTATGTATGGAGCAGTTTTCAAATGGGCTTGCATTTATCACTACAGTACAGAAAAAAAGTACAGAAAACATCACTAAGCATACAGTGTTTATTTTCCTCATTGTGTCCTGTGAAGCAGGATCAATCAAACACTTCATCATAATTTTAATGCTACTGTAGTTATGTGATCAATATAGAGTAATTATTTACATTAGCTTTACCCCCTGTTATTTGTGAGTGGAAATGTTGATACTTTGAGGACAAATATGCCTCAGTTAGGTTCGCTCGCTAAAAGTGCAGAAGAGGTTGTTCTGTAATAACACAAGTTTTTAGAAGTTTTTGTTGTCATAATATCTCAGATCAAGAAGTCAGTGCCTCAGCGGCATACAGTCTTCACAGAATGTGCTCTATTTATTCCTCCATTTGCTTCACTGGAATTCCTGTTTCATTTTAACTACTACAAACTAAAGCAAACACACAGTCAAAAGCAGAAGTTTGCTCATCCTGTTGCAGCATGTTCTTGTGTTGTGCTTGTCATGTTGCACTACAAAAGGAGAAGATGATGACTGTACGTGCATATGTTACATGTGCTCCCCCCCAAGAGAGGTTTATATTTGGAATTTGTCTTCCCAAAAATACTGACCAAGAATGTGCCTCTAGATTTTGGCAATCAGTGAACAGAAATTTTTCCACAGCTGTCTCAATCAATTTGTCATGCCATCTTGTACAGCCATAGCAATCATTTATATAAACAGACAACACTGGCATGGTAGATAAAGTTCATAGTTTTGTGACGAATAGACTAAAATGGCTATTTATGTAGTTAACTGAATCAGAACATATTAGATACAGGTATAAAACATAATATAAAACACTCACAACTCAGCATCTACTTAACAGCTTTCTCCAAAGCTTTTAATTGCATCAAACTATCTTCGTTAGATATGTTGACATGCAAGCTCATAGTTGTTCATCTTAGTACCTGCAGTGGCCCTGCAAATTCCATCTGCTGCTTTCATATGTTGACATATATTTAATTGATAATCTATGATAGCTGAAGCCAATGTTAGATGCTGTTCATTACAATAAGCCATGACACATACTTCAGTCCACTTTTATAATTTCAGAGAACATGATCAGAGCATGAGTTAATGTTGTTTAGTAGACGTAAAAAGCTTTTACGTCTAATTTACAGCAAAGGGTCATCGCAAAATCCACATTTCCACAAGATAAATATTCCATAAATATAACAAGTAATGGTCCAAATTTAATACACAAGAACCGCATGAACTTGCCCATAATTTATCTGCTCAAGTTAAAAGCCAGAAATAGGAATAATTGAGTTTGACTTTTTTTGATTGTTGTTTAGTGACATCCTGCACTTAAGTGCCAAAGATAAAGACTGTAGCCTTTGTTTTTTGAATGTCTGACGAATGGGTCAGAGATGTAGGTGGTGATTCACACTAATCACAAATATTCCATGATTATTTTCACTATTGATTAATTTAAGATCATGTCTTCAAATTGCTTGTTTGTGCGAAAAACTCAAAAAAAATCTAAGTTATTAATTTTACAATGGTGCACAGCAGGAAAAAGCAGCAAATCATCACATTTGAGAAGCTGGACCCAGTGAAGTTTTGGAACATTTGTTAATAAATGACTTAACTGAATAATTGGGCACAAAATAGCTGCAGATTCATTTTCTGTGACCAATCGATAAATCAACTTACTGTTTCAGCTCCATTTAAGTGAAAACTTATTTACCATGTTGTTGGGGTGTATGTTATTGCTCCATATTCTGTATTATCAGGTTACAATTACACAGTTCATGAGATTCCAGTAACAGATCATATATGTTATAGAGTTATAATTTTATGACATGTCAATTGACACTTTTGCAAACCAAAGGCTCCTTTTAGGAAAACCGTATTTGCAACAGATGTTCAGCAGTTTCGGAAGAGTCGTAAAGAAATAAAATATTTATCAAAGAGACAATGTAGGATATTTTTATACATACAAAAATGTATTATATTTTTCTTTCCACAATAAGTATTCTAACTTGCAAAACAGACTGTCACAAGCACGCAATCAATATTAGAGAGAGAGTTAACATTTAAAGCATTAACTCACTGGTTTGAAGGGAGCTCTTAAGATAGGATGCAAGCTTTCTAGTTTTCTTGGATTGCTAAGAGCAGTGGGTCATCCAAGACTGCCAGAGGCTAAGTTTAACTTGGCTTGCAGGCAGTGAAACTTGTCAGAGATTTAGACCATTTATGTATATTATACCATGTAAACGCCTGACAAGATACTACAATGCTAAGAAGCGATTAAAAGGGAAATTCCACACACAGGACTTTGTTATTGATAAACAAAGTGACATACAGAAATGCAACTGTTTCCATTTTGCAGTTTGACAGTATATTTTTTATTATTTATTAAGGCTGGCCCTATATAAACCTAACAGCACAATACTAATAGTACAAGATAATGATTCAGAACTATACATAACTGAATTAAAATTGACAAATGGTAATTTGTTAAAAAAAAAAAAATTATACACAATAAGTGAACCAACAAAGAATGCATTAGATAATGGTCAGTGTGAAAAAAGTGTATTATTGTCATTGTGTACATATGACATATGAGAGACTGCAGCTGCACTTTCCCTTGTTCTTCATGATGGCCTCTCTCTTCACATTCTCTACAGGACAAACTTAAGCTGTTGTTTCCATGAGTGGCTATTTTGTATTATCACTGGCGCTTCCTCCTTTTCCTCCTTATGTCCCTTTTCAACCAAATAGTTCCAGGAACCAAGGAGCCACAATACTTTGCGCTGAAGGAACAGGTTCTTCAGTGCATTTGTTTGCTTTTCTGTTTCTTTTCACTACAATAAACCTTATAGGAAATGTCTAGCAGAGCTATGTTGTAGAATCACCATCATTTCACATTATTTTAAAAAGACAGACCTGTCACTTTTGTGGCATTAAAGATTTTACTCATAGTCAGTTTTAAAAGTATTTTTACAAAACCATGTAAAAATACATTCATGTTGTATGATCACTAACACCGGCTGTAATTATAACAAAAAGTCTTGCTTTTTTTCATTATGAAATTTGAATGTAAAAATAATTTCTGGGTGTGTTTTTTACTGTACCCTGTAAAAATAAAGTCATGCTGTAGAATAACGAGTGTTTACCTTATTTTGGGGGGAATTATAGAATTGAATTGTAAATTGATGGCAGAAAAATCTAAAAACAGCCATAAATTTATAGACACTCAACAATATTCTTTAAAAATATGAAGTGTGTGTAAAATGATAAATTTACATTACACAAGTTGTAGCAGCTGCAGAGTTTCTGTTTGACCAATTAGCGACGTTCAGCACTGCAAACTCCACCCTGATAATTCCTGAGCCATCGGAAAGTACAGTACTACCCCCCGAGCAGGGACTTTTTTCCAGGCCAGGAAGTATGATAAAGAAACCAAAATTAGAGCCTGTGCCTCTAATCAAAACACAGGTAAAGTTTCTGATTTCCTAAAATGAAATAGTTCCTGTGGGTTTCTACATGTACAAAATGGCACTTCTTCTGGTGGGTTTTGAACGGTCTTGTGAAAAATGTAAAGCGTGTGTAAAAGTAAAGCAAAACAATTCCTTGCATGTATAACAAATCCCAGATCTATTATCAGCAACAGTTGTCCAGAATCACTAAATTAAGCAAGTTAATTACTTGTCAGTGGTTAGCTGAAGCACCACAATTAAGGGCAAAGGGTAAGAGCTCTGCTATCACAATAAAATGACAGTCTGGCACCACGCTGATATGATAATGTGCTCCACATTGTGAAGATAAGTGTCAAAAGTGATGGAGGACACCATCAAGGAAGCATTAAAAACTGTCGAGTCAGTGCGCGCCTGATAGCTGTCGCATATAAACCTGGAATGAAAAAAGCCAAAAAAACAGCTTGAGCTTGAGGGGATGTTGTCATAATTTTAAAAAACTAATGTATACAATCACAATAAAGTGGGAAGCCAAGAAATTAGAGATTTCCCCTGGGAGCGACTGATATTTAATGAGCTGTGTTGTTTCCAGTTCTCTCATAACTGAAGTGTCCACTCACCGCATGAAGAGTGAGCCAGACTTGTAGCAAGTCAGTGGACCCAATTATATTTATTTCCTTCTATTGTTGAACATATGAAGCATCCAAACAAATCTAAATAATGAAAATATCTCCACGTCCACAGAACAACACCAGCTCAACAGAGCGCTGCGTTGACTCGCCGCAGAGTGCTTAGTAGAACAAATTAGGAGAAAACACAAAATCAGAAGTCAGAAGAAAACATTAGTGGTCAATGAGCTGCAGTGTGTTATTTATGAGGGTTTTTAATTTCTTAACCCATTTTTGGCAGAAGTGGTGTGTGTGAAAGATTGACAAAGAAACAATTTGAGATTTAAGATTTTTGTTGTTGTTGCCATTTAACTGCCTGACAGTCCTCACACTGCATCCCAAAGCCATTAACACCACCAGAGCTATTATACACTCACACACACACACACACACACACTCAGTCTTTCTGTTGTCTGTTGAGTGACAAAAACATCAAGGCGTATTAACTGTCAGCATCTCAGTATCTCTTCATCTCTCTCTTTGGTCAAGGGAATTTCAAGGTAACACTTTTATTATGGTGATGTGTGTGTGTGTGTGTGTCTGGTATAAACACCAACCTTGTCGGGACTAGTAGTCCTCATGGGGACCAAAGCCTGGTCCTAATGAGGCAAAATGTCATTTCTGAGGTCCTGATTAAGGTTAGGTGCTGTCCACAATGAATGGAAGTCAATGCAATGTCCTAACAAGGATAGCTGCGCAAACAAAGACACACATTCACCATGGAGAAAACCGCACACACACACACACACACACACACACTGGACATTAAAATGTACCAGCATGCCATTAGGGAGCAGAGCTGCTATCTTCTCTCTTTTTTTAATTACTGTCATTACAGGAAATAGTGCAGACAAGCGCTTGTGTTGTTTTCCCCTTTTTGCTTCTTTCACCCAGACTCACACAGTGTTCAGGGGAGCTGTTCCCAGGCTCAGGCGCCTCACTAAATCATCAGTCATATTCAGCTCTGTTGTGCATTGCCTTGACAGCAAGAGGGCCACAGATTAGCAGCATTACCTTATCACAGTCTGACTGTATCTGCTTTAAAAATGAAGGCTTGTCAGCAAGAAAAATATGTTGCACATTTTTACATTTTGTCATTTCTCAGAATGTCGTGTTTGTGAGCGCACTTTCAAAAAAGAAGAAAGATTAAATATAGCATTCATACATATATTTGTCATATGCCATAATGATAACTGTCACGCGCCATAGCTAGACATTTTTTTCACATTGCTTTTTCGCATTAATTTTTTTTTTGTCATTTCTGTCTCCCTACATGATGGTCTAAATGCTGTTCAACATTTCTCTACACTGCCAGGTATTACAGTTGAGAAATATATCTTGTTGTTTTATTTTAATTCAACTTTTTTTTGCCCTGTAAAAACAGAAAGTGACATTTGTGTAATTTGTCTGCAATCATAGAACGTAAACTCCTACAGATGTCTTTAAAATCCCCAAATTACCAAAAACAGTACGAAGGACATGACCCCGATGTCCTGATAAGCAATCTTATCCATGTTTTGTGCTGTGATCTGCATTAAATTATTACTTAAATATATCAAAATGAAAGTTGTCCAACTGTAAACAAACAAAAAACAAAAAAAATGGAGTCACAGCTGTGTATTCAGGGTAGAGAGCAGATTTGGAGTCTTGTCAAACATGTCAAACATAAGATTATGGACATTCCCTTCGATCCCCTCCTGGGTTTTTCAGCCTCCAGCTATGTTCATTTCTCAATCAAATGATGATTTTATGGTGTAAATTTGGTTTCCATTTGCTTCACATTGGGGTTTCCAGAGCCATGAGTGGTGTGCCTGGGGTGCCACAAAATGAAGAAAATTGTTGTCAGTGCTTTATAACTTTTATCTTTCATTACTGCTGATATAGTGACAGAAAATATCTTCTTTAGTAGTAAAGAATAGGCTTCATAGGGTATGATACATGTAAACTATAGCCCAACCTAACTGTTAACAAATGAGTCATTTATGAGATATAATTAAAAAATGCGCTCAGACAAGTGCATCAGTAAACATTAATGGTAGTTTATGAAGCATTTTGTGCACATGTGTTAATCAACACATATTTCAAACATGAAATCAACATTACATCATCATTAATAATCATAGATAATGATAATTATCCATAGGCATTATCACATAATTTACAAATCATTTGACCATTCATCAGAATTGATGGTAAATATGATGCTGTATTCACTGTGTTTAAACGCCTCATTTTCTACATGGTATGTTGCTGTTCACTATAATGTCTAAGTTACACCATTCTTAACCACAATTTTTAAAAAAAAGATAACGGAGGAACTAAAATGAAAAAAACATCACCTCTTTTGCTCGTTTTATCAAGCCTTCTGGCACCACATCTGTCAATAACACAATAGCTGAGGTGAAAAAGGTAATTTGAACAATCTTTTATTCATGAGAACATTTTGTGAGCTTCTTGTTTAAAGCGGAGTCTATAGTCCAAAGTGTTCTGAGCAGAAACACACCATGTAACCATAAGACCCATGTTTACAGTTGATGAAAGAGTCACAGACAAGACTTACTGCAGCCTCACAGTGCAAACACTGTTCTTTTGAAATCCACAGACCACAGCCAGAATAAACAGCGATGCAATAGAAGCTCGTACAATATCATCCCTCATTCACAGTCACTCCCCCCCTGCTCTTATTGGCAGCTGAATTTATTATGAGGAACAAAGGTGGAAAAAACATCACAAAGTTGAGTTCTGGCAGATGTAAGAAATTGTGGAGCATGAGATGTGTATATCTCGAGGGATTTTATGCTTGTAAGACAAATTAAGTCATTGTTGATGGAACAGCCTGCAATTTGTCCAAATCTCTTTTCCTCTAATGACTTTTTAATATCTGTAGTGTGTGGAGTAAACCTGGATGCTACATGACAGGGATACATCATTAATATGGTACTGTGGAGTGATGTTCTCTCTGGTTTAGATCATTTGTTGGAAAAAATATAGCATTTATATCAGTTAAAAAAGAATCCCAGTTTCCTGCCTTGAAACTGTTGTTTTTTAAAAAAAAAAAAAAAAAGTTGCCAGTGTGTCTCAAGTTGAAGTGTTTTCTTTCACCTAATTGAAATGCTAAAGGCATCTGTGAGAAACTGAGGCCATCCCACCAAGACCCGAGCCAAGTGAGCTGCACAGTTGCAGCTACAGTGTCTCCAAGGAGATTGCAGTGTGATTATAATTAAGTGTCTCCATGTTTTTAACCCATCTACAGGGTGCAGCACAATGCAGCGGAGACGAGAGGCCAATTGCGTAACCTGAGAGTAATTTCACTGATTGGCCATTCACTTCTGGGCCGGGGAGAGAGAGAGAGAAAGAGAGAGAGAGAGAGAGAAAGAGAGAGAGAGAGAGAGAAAGAGAGAGAGCGAGAGAGAGAGAGAGAGACCCACCGTGCACAGATGGTTTGTTAAGAGAGTTGAAATTTACTGTTGGCTGAAAGACAAGTTTTAAAGGTTTTGTATGACTAAAAATATTTTAGCACTTTTTCCAGTAGAGATACAGAGATGTTTCTGCAAAATTTTAAATAGCTGATGCCTGCTTTTTTAAAAATGTAAACAACAAAAACATAACCATATAAAGTAGTTTTCTAATAATGTCCATTCACATACTGTTTGTCATTCCCATTGGATTTGATTATTCCCCCAATTTTATTGCTGAAATTTGAGTCCATTGTCACAGCCGTGCAATAAAGCCCATCAGTGCAAACAGCTTTAAAAGAGATCCACACATTAATCATTTTACAGTATGTGGACCATTTATTTGTAAAGTTACTGCTCATGTCTGTTATAAACATCCATTCAATTTTGGGGTGAGTCTTCCTGGCTGACCTGTGGTGCCAAACTGAGATTAGATAACTTTATTAATCCCCAGAGGGGAAACCAGTTTAGTCAACCATGCACAGTAACAATTAACAAAAGAGACATAAGTCAGTCAGGTCAGGACATATGAAAGAGATCCAGCTCCTAACACTAACACACAAACTAACACATATTCCAGTTGACATTAATGTAGCTTGGGAGTTTGTCTAGCCACTGAATTAAATAACAATGTATTTCATCCAGTCGATCAGTTAATACATGAAATGTCAACCGTAAGTGATGCACCTGAAAATGGGACCAACAAAACAGGCAATAAATGTGAAATAAAACCTTATAGAAACTAACAGTTGTAACCACAATACACATGAAAGGAAACCTAAAAAAAACACAGCCCATATCTTAGGAAACAAGTAAGTATCACATGTTTGTCTGATGTTTCACAGATGTGGACACAACAAAAACTTGTTCTGTGGAGAAATCTTCATCCATAACTGTTCACTCAACACACTGAAGTTACTGTAGCATGTTGTGGAGCATGTTTTACAATGTAATTAATCATTATAACAGACATTTTGAATGTGTTTTCACTTTTGTATTCACTTGGAAGTGAGTGGTTTATAACTTTATGAACTATGGAATATTTAATCATCCTACTGTGTTTTTTCTTGCCTTAATAGACTCCATATTGTGCAGCTGTGTCCTAAACTTGCAGCAGATTGGTAAGCGAACTGTTATTGGATAATGAGAAACAGTTTGTAGCAAAAACATGACACTTTATTGAAACAAAACAAATGTCTTCACATATACTGAAATGTAACAGAAAGTGCCTTAATATCTGGAATGTCATGTCTGCCCTCTCAGGTGAATGTTTTTCCACTGACTCAGTGCCCTCTCTCCAGCTCCCCATTGTGTCCGCCCATGCAGACAGTGTGTTTCCTTCCCGTCTTTGTTTAGGTTCCCCATATGAATCCAATAAACAGCGGTCATTGCCTGAAGATGGATGATGTACTCTGTAGACAAGACGGCTTGAGGAAGAAGAAATGTGTGTGTGTGATGTGTGTGTGAAAATTCCTGAAATGCCTCGAGTAGGTAAATTGGTCCAAGTACAGATTCCTTGTCTGACCCCGACTCCAACGCAGCAGGAACACCAGCTGTGATGTGAAAATTGACATAACATTAAACAGTGGCAATGTTTGAGAGGCATTTTAAATCACTGTGAAATGTCATATCCTAATATTTACTCCGAAAAAAAAAAACCCTGAAAAACATCACTCTCTGTTTAAATACCTTTTGGAGCGAGCCTGGATTTAACCTCTGTCAAGATGCAGCGGTAAATTTTGTCCTGGAGGTCTTCTGAAGCCGCCCACCATACTGTTGGAATTGTGAATTTAACCTGCAGATTTATGTTTAAGGCAGGTATTTGTAGCCATCGTCTCTCCATATGTCTGACTTGAAAGGAGCTGCGATGAATTAACCTGCATTTTGTCTTTGACAAAGACTCAATCAGGGGCCACAGAATAGGCGTTACTCCTCCTGGTCTGGTCTGAATGATTGAGATTATGAGGAACGCTCTCTTTCTCAGTTATGCGCGTATTGATTGGACTGTTATTTTCTGCTTCTGTTTTAGACAGTGGTTGAATGTTTAACCTTCACTGGTATGTGAACATCAAACAGGACTGGAGGTCCGGAATTTGCAGTCTATATATATATATAGTTATAAAAAGCACAGTAATTTTATACTCGCTTGAACACCTTGAACAAATCATATCTCCTGAGGGACTGGGAGTAACTGAGCTAGCACTACAGCTGGAGGTGGAAATTTGTTCAGCTTTTTTTAAGCTAAGTGCATCACTGTTTAACTGACACATACTAGACATGTAGCAAGGCTCACTTAGCGACTTTCTCGCTAAAAAAACCCCTCATTTCAGCCTCTGTCTCTAACAGGCAGTCTTAGCTCCAGTCTATTATGGGTTACAGAGCAGGTGGACCCAAATGCAGAGACCAAGAAGCAGGGCTGAAGAAAACCTTCTTTATTTTGAGGCTCGTGCAGGCAAAAAAACAAAACTGGCTGAACTGAGCAGAATACAAGACAGACTGAACGGAACAGACTGAACAGAAAACCAGGACTTAAAAGCTAACTGAACTAATGAGGAGATGAGGTGCAGGTGGGGAGATGGGCGGAGAAGCTCAGGAGAGGGGAGTGAGGTGACGAAACAGGAGGACAGACAGGGAGCCGATTGGCTGGGGGAAACACAGGGAGCAGGGCAAGTGTGGAGGGAAAAACAAGCACAGGAACATAAGAGGGAAACACAGCAAAGAAACCCAAAACCCAGAAAACACAATACTGTTAATACAACCCAGCATACATTAACCCATCCAAGAATATACATGAATATAAACCAAGTATGCAACACCATAAGCTAACTAATGATGCAAGACAGTCCTTTAAACCTACAAACCAAATCATATGAACGAGCAAAACCAAATGACCAAAAGGACTGGACAACAGAAGTGTAACACAGGAAACCACAAGAACAATAACACAAAGAGTCCAAAAACAATGAGTCCATGGCACTGTCTCTTTAAGGACCCCCTCCCGATGAGCCCACTCTGGAACAGTACAAGCAGAAACAACCACAGTGATGATGACGTTTGTGTAATGGAGTCATGGCTCGGTGTGACTACCCCAAAAACATTGGAAAAATGCCATAATGTTAGTGGAGCGGAGCAGGGAACTTGCGTGCTGTGTGTGGAGCAGATGACCATATGAAGAAATCTGCCACAAGCTGACGTCGGCTCAGGCGGAAAGTGGAAAAAACCGTTGGAAACCGAGCGTTCAGTGCAGTCTGAAGCTGGTGCTTTTAGCTCACAGGGATTACTTCTACATACTTTTACCTCATTATTTGGCACATCAGCCACTTTTAACATCAGCATCCAACATTGTGACATTATATATCTGACTGAAAATAAGGAAAAGCTCCCCTTTAAGTTTAGTTTGCCTTTATTTTCTTTACTTTTTTTTTTGAAGATCTTCATGTCACATATATGCAAATCAGCACTTGTTGTCATATAGCAACTTTTCAAGCAGGCTTTAGCTACTTTCCACTGAAAATAGTTGGCAACACTGGCAAAGCTACTGATGTAGCCAACTGACGTCTCCAACGACCTGTTTGTCATGTGACTCTTGCCTCGTGGGTCATACTAGTCCCTTAAGAGTCTCATATTCAGTATACACTGTTTTACATTTTCTATGGTTTTATAAACACTCCTTGTAATTGTACAGTGTGTAAGCTGTGTTGTTGTTACTGCTGTGCTATGGGGCACCTGCACAGGGATGAGGGATGATAATTTGCTTTGTTAGCTTCATCAGTGTACCCACTATGCATTACACTTGGATGTTTATATTTTCATGTTGTCGCCCTTGATTAAATATACTTTAAAATATGCACCGTATGCACCACAACCTCATTGCAGCATGCGTGTGTGTGCACACAGATAGAACACAAATTTTCTCATGAACCTTGACTCTTGCTGTGTTTAGTGCCGAGGACTCGTGTCCTTGGGTTGATTCACAGTATTGTGATTGAGTCAGGCTCTGTCTGCTCAGATAAACCGACAGGAAAAAACACAGAAACTGCAGGGGTTTATGCAATAGCCAAGAGGACTTAAACTTCTAAACTGCACTTGCTTAACTTCTTTGCCCCAGACTATGTGGATTTGTATCGCTGTTTTGGGCTTCAGCTGGTGGGCTTGTGTTGTGAAGTACAAAGCGATGTCCTAGAAAATGAAGGGTTATAGGCTCAGCTATCCCAAACCTGTTAAAGCTGAATAGTCCAACCTTTTTGGCTCACTGCCACTAGGGGACTTATGCTCAGGATAATCTTTCCCATACTGGTCCCCTGCTCATGTCCTGTCATGGTTTTCTCAGCATCTCTCTGTCCTGTGTTAGTAGCAGGGGTGGCTGGGCCTTGTGAGAAATGAAAAGAGGACTTTGTTTCCCAGCGGAGAGAAAGAGTTGGAGCTGGATCAGCCTCGGGTCAGGAGAGCGTCTTCCCTTCTGTACATCCCTAATCATCTTTCCTTTAAGGGCATGTTTATGTTTGCACATTTTTCCCCCTTCGATTATGTCGGAGGAGAGTGAACTCATGAGAAATGCTGTTGGTGAAGTATCTGCATACCCTGCAGTCCCTCTCTCTTCCTCGCTCTCTCCGTGTAGGCATGGAGTCGCAGTCTCAGCATCCTACCTTTCTCATGCTCATTTTTAGATCATAAGTTGCTACAAAGTGCACAGCACAGATGACTATGAACATTATCAAGTGGTAAGTCATCGATCCAGTTTGTGGGAAAACGCTGTTGCAACTTGATCTCCCATAACGATGCTGCATTGAGTAACAGCGACGGGATTCATGGCAGCGGTCCAACACAGTGGGGGTGGGAGAGCAAAGGGAAGAATATGAACACTGGGAATGTCCAGAGCAAAATTACATTAATAAACTCTACGTCCTTTATAAGAAGTAACTGTGCTGGCGAGTATAAGGTGAATTACTATCTGAGACAAATCTCCACATCCAGTCCCGTGTCTAGTCCTCCATCCTTGCTGCTCATTCTTACTTCTTCTTTCTCTACCTTGCATCCTGTTTCCTCTACTTACTTGCGCTTTCTAATCCTCTTTGACACATTCAGACTAAATTCCCTGATCACTTGCCTTGATCTCTGTCCCTTTTTTCCTTTTTCTCGCCCTCATCCAGCTCTGTGTCTTCCAGGAGTGCTTGGAGGCGTTTCCGCTCCCAAACTCCCCATGAGCTCTGGACTCCCTAGTGGGATATTAATAGGAGAGAGGAGGGGGACAAGGGGACAAGGGTGGGAAGTAAGAAGTGGGGAAAGGATCGGGGCTCCACAATCGCCGGGAGAGGCAGCCATAAATCCATCATGCATGAGTTGCACACACAGACGTTCGCACACAGATTAGAGTACATTCTTGTAGAGGAAATGAGAAATAAAAAGAAGGAGAGACAGCAATTGAATAAGAATATGCAACAGACAAAGAAACCTACTCTGTATTCCATCTAAACATTATTCAGGCTCACTCGAAATATATATAAATTCTGCAACCACCTCTTGTTGGTGAAGGACTGAATGTCATACACAGTTTAGAAAAGTGACAAAACCAAGAATATAATATTAAAAATATGTACTCTTTTCATCAAGTTCACAAATAAAGGGATTTAAAGTCAGACCCATTATCCTGTGCTGATTTCATGGATCTATAGAAAGATTTTGTGGCATTTAAAGCTGGATTTATACTTGACGCGAGGGGTCAACGACAAGTCCCACTTAGATACATATAGTATAGGTTTTGAGTTATAGTTCAACGCCGGATTTCGCCCATCGATATCACAACAGCAAGACTAGACAGATGTGTCGTACGTGATCAGGCTGTATCGTGCCTTCATTGTAGCATCACAGTGACTGCGTTTGCTTTCTTTCATTCATTTTGTGATGTGTCATCAAACAATGTCACAACACAATACAGAGTAGTTAACAACAATATATACTAAGTTAGGTAAAAAAAAAAAACATGCGAGGAAAGGATCAATAAAGACGGGCTAAAGAGAAAGTCTCTACTGGCATCAGAAACTTGCAGGAGAAAACGTGAGCAGTCCTAGCTGATCAATCACAGTTCTTGCAGTTTTCATTGGGTATCACTGTAGCTGCCGCAGCCCCGATATATGGTTACATTTTTGAGAAGGTGCACCTCATCAATGGCGGCCACATTTGCTCTGAAAGTAACCCCTTAATGCACAACTATAAATCCACCCTAAGATGGCTGAGACATGAATTGTTCCAAAGGGCCGCAGCTCAATATCAGGAAGATGACCACAGTATTTCAGTGTGGTAACATATACTCCAGGAGCTCAGCTGTGGTCTTTTTTATCTGATCTAACTGATAGTGTTGACAGCTGGAGGCAAAACAAGCTGTCATCAGAGGTAAGCAGCGGGCAGATAAAGACTGGCAAACCAAAATATTTGTTCAGCATTGCGACCACAAGGTCTTCATCAAGTCATCGAGATGTTGAATAAATGCGGAAATAAATTTCACACTGGGAGTTGACTTTTGCAGCACCTCACAAGGATTTTGCACTGTAACCTTTTTCTTTCCATTGTTTGAAGTCAAAATATTTAACTTAGGAAACTGCTCTCATATTAGTGGTGTTCATGTAACAATGACCTTTTCATGTAGGGCATATACACATAAGTGGACATCACATACCTAAAGAAGTACATGGTAACCTGCTGCTGTTGTCCTATATGTCCTCCGGCAGATGGTTTGTGTCACGTCCGACAAACACATTTAGGGAGTATAGGTCATCTGATCGACCAAGGAGGTGGAGCGTGTTTGCTCCAGATGTAAGAATGGATTCTCTAGCATCAGCAATATTGCAAATCAATGCTCTCTCTTGTCTGACCTCTGTGATGGATCGCTTTAGGAACCTTCAAATTGACAAAGAAGTGGTGATATACAGACCCTTTCCAAAAAATTAGGGTATCATGGAAAAGTTTATTTCCATAATTCCATTTATAAAAAAAAGTTCAACTTTCATAGATTCAGGGTCCACAATTTAAACGATTAAGTATTTGTTTATTTTTACATATTTTGGGCATCCAGCTCAAAAAAAACCCATGAAAACAGGAATTCAAAAAATTAGAATACTGTGAAGAAATCAACATTTACTTCTCAGTTTTTGCAGAAAAAAGAAAGAAATTAGGATCACATCAAATCAATATGGTACGTTCTAAACGATATGTCAATGTTTAATACTTGGTTGGGAATCCCTTTGTCTTAATCACTGCCTCGATGTGCCGTGGCATTGAGGCAATCAGCCTGTGGCATTGCGTGAGAGTTATGGAAGCCCAGATCTCCTTGATGTTTGCTGTCAGCTCTTCTTTGTTTTTGGGTCTGGTGCCCCTCATTTTCCTCTTAATACCCCATAGATACTCAGTGGGGTTTAGGTCTGGTGAGTTGGCTGGCCAGTCAAGCACTGTGATGGCGTGGGCATTAAACCAGGTTTTGGTGCTTCTGGCAGTATGGGCATGGGCCAGGTCCTGCTGGAAGATGATACAGATCCTCAGCAGAAGGAATCATGAAGTCCCCTAAAACATTCTGGTAGACTGTTGCGGTGACCTTGGATTTAAGAAAGCAGAATTTACCAACACCTGCACCGGACATTGCACCCAAAATCATGACTGACTGGATATTTCACACTTGACCTCAAGCAGCTTGGGTTCTGTTCCTCACCCGTCTTCCTCCAAACCCTTGGACCTTGATTCCCGAATGAAAGGCACACTTTACTTTCATCGGAAAAGAGGACCTTGGACCACTGGCCAACAGTCTAGTCCTTCTTCTCCTTGGCCCAGTTGAGACGCTTCCTACGTTGGCTTGACCCGAGGAACCCGACAGTTGTAGCCCATCTGCTGGATGCGTCTGAATGTGGTGGTTTTTGAGGCTGTGACTCCTGCCTCATTCCACTCTTTCTGGATCTCTGCCAGATTCTTGAATCTTCTCTGTTCGATAATCCGCTGAAGCCCACGGTCATCTCTTATGCTGGTGCATCTTCTCCTGCCACATTTTTGCCTTCCACTAGACTTTCCATCGATATGCTTGGACACAGCACTCTGTGAACAGCCAGCCTCCTTAGCTATGAACTTTTGTGGCTTACCCACCCTATGGAGGGTATCAATGATGGTCTTCTGGCCAGTTGTCAAGTCTTCCCCATATTGTCTGCAGTCTTCCCCATATTGAACTGAACTGAGACAATTGAACCAAACTGAAGCAATTTAATGACACCTGGGGAAACCTGTGCAGGTGCTTTGAGTTTAGTAGATGATTAGTGTGACACTCAGTTTAAAACATTCATGCCCTGCAAAATTTGGGCTGATTTCTTGACAGTGTTCTAATTTTTTGAATTCCTGTTTTCGTGGGTTTTATGAGCTGGAAGCCCAAATTATGTCAAAATAAACAAATAAATACTTGAAATCGTTTGAATTGTGGGCCCTGAATTTATAATCTATGAAAGTTTAACCTTTTTAATGGAATTATGGAAATTAGTTAACTTTTCCATGATATTCTAATTTTTTGGAAAGGGTCTTATTTTACATTTTATGGAGACAAACTAAAGATCAGCCACTCTGTGCTTTAGCTCCAAGTTTCTCCAGAAATGGAGCTGACCAGGCAGCAACTACCAACCTCCCTCACAACATCTAAAAATGACACAGACTCTGACCACTGGAGTCTCACTTCTCCTTTTTTGTTTGCCTCTGTTTTTATCAGACATCAGCAAAAGTCACACAGGCACAGATTTGTTGGTTCTGGCACTTTGGCTTTGGACCAAGCCAGTTTTTCTGCTCTGAGTGCCATTTTTAAACCTTTATCTGTACAGCAGATTGACAATGGCTCCAATTTGAACCCAAACAGGAAATTAGAGTAAACAACACTCCTCTTGCTTCTACAGAGCAAAGTTTGAGCCTGTAGCCAGAGGTTTTATGGAGGGAACAGTGGTTGTATAGTCTTTCTTGAAATGCAGGCACAGAAGTTCACCTTTATTTTCATGATATCTTAAAGAAAATAAACTCTACCATAGAAATAAACCATCGAAAGAATACTCACTCACTAGCTTTCAATAGATGTTCATAGAAAGGCTTTAATTTCATTGTTTGTTTTTAGTCATAAGAATGTAAAAACTGAGTCACAGCTTTGTGAAATGACAAGACACAGGGCATCACTGTGGGAGGAGGAGGACAGTGATCTATGGAGCACTATAGCAGCTCAGTGGTGCCTGACAGTGTTGACAGGTGGAGGTGGAGACAGGCCTGTCAGAGGTGAGCAGAGGGCAGATTAAGACTGGCAAAGACAATATATTTTTCTCAGGCTGCT
This sequence comes from Scomberomorus guttatus, assembly GCA_038419695.1. Classification (NCBI taxonomy): domain Eukaryota; kingdom Metazoa; phylum Chordata; class Actinopteri; order Scombriformes; family Scombridae; genus Scomberomorus; species Scomberomorus guttatus. The sequence continues at coordinate 18,907,350 of CM076452.1, read as the reverse complement.
GTCCTCACACACACATACATACACACACACACACTTCCTTTCCATTAGTTACACACATTTGGTAAATGTTCTGTGCTGTCTGTACACACACACACACACACACACACACACACGCATTTCCATCACTTCAGAGGACATTACATTGACATTAATTTCCTGGAGATTTATCCTAACCTTAACATAACCCTAAACTTGACTTTAAACCAAGTCTTCATCCTAAAATTAATGATTTTACGTTATAGGGACTTGCTTTTTGTCCCCATAGGGGAGGCTGGTTTGAAGAACATATACAGGTACATGATGTAAACTTTCTGTGTGTCTTAAATACATGTTAGAATACTGTACGTCATGGTTATTTCTTTTCATAATAATACAAAGCATGATGAAGGTTAGTATCAAATTCAGTCCCTACTCCTGTACACAGGAATTTAATAAGGTCATTGAAAGCAGCCTTGCGTGTTGTATTTGCACACGTGGCTCAGGAGCAGCCACAGTTGTGAAATCTTTGGGATAAATAATGAACTGACTCAAACTGAGAAAATGTAAATGAAAAACAAATCAGCAGTTGTTGATTCTGCATAATACCTTTAAATTTATTGAACTCGTTATGTGTCGTTGAGTTAACTCGACAGCTCACGAGACAACTTTGAACTGATTCTTCAACTTAAGTTCAGTTAACTCACATTTTTAAGGCAGCAGGGGAGCCTACGTTGTATTACATTACAGTGTAGAAAAGGACTCTGATTTCTCTCCAGTGCATGTAATTGTGCAAAGTAGAATAAAACAGGGCCAGAAATAAAAACTCACGCAACACATGTGATGTCTGCTGAGGATGAAGACAATCTGTTCACAGACTGGAATTATTCCATTAGAAAGAACCTGACCAGTATTGTCTGGTGACTGACCCCATTCCCCCTCCATGGTGCACAGTCTAAACTAATAAAATTGATCGTTTCAAGTTTATTAGTCACTTTGAAGAACAGTCTCTTAAACCTAACAGCATTTTGAAAAGGGTATTGTTTTTACTAATAAGGGCATGGTTAGAGACAGTTATTTTAAACACTGGATACAATGGAAAGGAGTTTCTTCAGTTGAGGATAAACCATTTTGTGATGGAAGCTAACTGGAAAATGCCAGTGACCAGACGGCTGCTGATTGGAGATAAAACTAGTGCACTGAGTCATTGTAATAAATCTTACAGAAACTTAGTATGAAAACATCTACGTAAGAGACAGGACTTCAACATTTCTTCATAACCACTCATCACAGCCAAATTACAAAGAACAATCTCCAGTGTGCTTCCACTATTATTACAGTTAGCACTATTACTGCTGAATATATAATAAAACTTTAACGATCCCTGTGAAAATCAGGGACTTCAATCCAAACATTTCTCAGTCTGTGAGCGCTGCAAAATAATTCAAAAGCCCAGAAAGACATAACTGATTTTTCTTGTTTTTAGAGACCTCAAAGATAAAAAACAAAAAACAAAACAAAAATAGACTCTTTAAGAAGTGCTTATGTCAGTATGTGACACTTACCAACCATAATGTATGTGTCATCTTCCTCTGGCTTCTGTTAACTTCCTACACTGAATATATATGTATGTGGGATTGCATGCATATTTTCTTTCAGGTGAGAGCTGATGTTTATGAAGACAAACATACTCTTAGATGTGGTTTGTAACTGCAGATCAGAAGACTGACCCCTTTCTGTGTGAGCTCATTGCATGTCAAAGGAATTTATTTCCAAATGTTGATGACTTGTATTGATTTCCTTCCCTATTTTCTAAAAAGGGAAGTCGAAAACTCAGTGCATGACACTATCGTCTCAGAGTGTGTGTGGGGGAAGAAATACATCTTATCCTCACTTCAGGACATTGTTATACAATAGCCTACACACATGCGTGGTCTTTGTTATTTTTTCCTCTCCATCCTGACACAAAGTAAGTCGATATTCTGTGTTGTTTTTTAATCTTGGATCTGTATTTTGCTTGTGGGTAGAGTGGTATGTTTGTGTGTGTGTGGGGGTGCGTTTGTGGGCTTCACATCTTAAAATTACAATCGCCATCATATCATCTAGTTTGATCAATTGCTGTCTTCCACAGTACACGGCTTCAAAGTCATTGGCCTCATCGGGCACAATGTCACTTTGCCCTGTACGTATGACACACAAACCCCTGATTTCTGTTGGGGACGAGGGCAGGTGCCCTGGTTAAAATGCTCCGACACCATCCTCTCCTCAAAGAATGGAGTTGTGCTGGAGGACTCCAGGGACCCGAGGTATCAGCTGCTGGGCATGGTGACGCATGGAGACGTGTCCCTAACCATCCTGAATGCTCAGAAGAGTGATGCTGGTGTGTATGGCTGCAGGATTGAGATCCCAGGGTTGTTTAATGACTATAAAGTCAACATAGACCTGGTCATGGAGGAAGGTAAAGCTTATGCAGACTGCTCAGGATATTTATTAACTCTGTGGTCATTATTTATTCAGCTTTATAAGGTATTTTGTTGTTGCCAGCTCCTGTGGAACAACCTGTTACCCAGGACTATGTGCTTATTACTGGTGGGAAACAAGGTGAGCATAGTCATGTGAATAAATAAATAGCTAATTTTAAAAACAGTACACACAGAGGTGACTAATGGTTTAAACTCCTTACAGAAGTGTTGACAACATCTGAAGTAGATGGCCCAACATCGGACAGAACTAGCATTGTCACAGCTGAGGTGTGGTAAATTTATGTTAAATTTCTGAAGAGAAAAATACAATTCCCTGGACAAAATGTGTACAGATCATTAAAAATTTTAAAAGACAAACAATATTTTTTGAGACAAATAGGGAGAAGTGAAGGAAAATGAATAGCTACTCTAGGGGAAAGCTGCACACTCTGTTGCAAGATTTTATTTATTTATAATCAGTAATTTGACACATATGGTCGTCTTGAGCAACATCTTGCCTGAAGAATGATGTGCCAAAATTTAATTTAATACATAAAAACATTGCATCAAAATTATAACTACGCAGCTTTTCCCCTCCTATTCTAGTGGGAAACAAATCTGTTGATATTTTGAAATATGTGATCAACTTAATGTAACTGTGCGTGTGTGCAGGTGTGGGATATACAGGAGAGAGTACAAAGCAATATTACAATTTTCAGAATGCAGTATTTGAATAAATTGTATATTTATGGCACATGTTTAAGAATTTGTGCCATTTATAATTGTCCTCATGATAAGGTTCATTTTCATTGCAGGAAAAATTGAAAGCCTTCTTGGGAGTGGGGAACATCTGCAAAATGGCAGCTATTTTCTTCGTCACCATAATCATAATCATAATCCCCGTCTTTATTTTCCGTAAGTGTGGAATGGATTATATTTAGTGACTCATGTGCCACTTTGATTAATTTTACACATTCAAAGTGGGCGTCTGTTGAAGACACTGGGTCTTCCTTCTTTATCATCTTAATGTTTGCATTTCTTCAAACCAGGGAGAAGGTTACTGCAGAAGGGGAAACTTGAACATCTCAACACCTCGGCTGCTGAGAACATTTATGAAAGTGTCTTAACGTCTGAGTGATGGTCAGCATTACGAGAGAAAAAGGAGTCTGCAGATTTCTGTAAGAAACTGCTGGCTAAAGAAGCATCTGCATGCAATGTGCTGACTCTATCTTTCGCTTTAGCTTCAGAGGGAAACCTTTTGAACTCTGTAAAAGAAAGAAAATTACACATTCCTCCTGTAAAGCAGCTTGCAGAGTCCCACTTTTCTTAGATTGCACTGAAAGGGGAAAATGTGTGTTTTGTGGTTGAGAAGATGCAAAAAATATTCTGTAGATTAACTGTAATCTTTCTTTTTTTTCTGTTTTATGGCAAAATTGATCTTAGAAAAAAAGCTTCTGCAGGGTTCATACTTGTGGACACAATGCCACCTACTGGACTTAATACATTATTATCAAACTATTAGTGGAGAAGATTCCATCCTGAATTGATTAATTCAGTGATTAAAAAGTATTCTTCCAAAGGGATATTGATTATTAAAAAGTATTTAAAAACTAACACAGTTTGGGGGGTGGGGGGTGGGATATAGAGGGTATGAGAGTGTGGGAGAAATGTATATTATTACTCTGTGTGTTTTGAAGAAAGATGGATGTACTAACTGGATTGTATATTGAAAAACTGCCCAATAAACAGTTAAAAAAGACATTTTGATAAAGTTTGTGTTTGTGTTTTGCATGCACACTACACACTATGTGCAGTCTCAACTTTCAGGGTTTTTTTTCAAATGTGTTGAAAACATTAATCACATGTTTATCACATCTTTGTCCAGTTTATGATGAAACTGATTGGCCTGATTTTTAAACTCAAACATGTCAAAAAAACCCTTGACATGGAAAGTGAAACCTTGCACCGACATCCATTCAGAGGTGAAAGAAAGTGTTTTTTTCCCTCTTTTTCTCTCTGACTTCCTCTTTTTATGTGATTTTTTTATTATACAGCAATGTTAGAAAAAATTAAGAAATCAGTGAGTAAAATTCTCTGGATGACGCTGTAAACACATTTTCTACTTTCAATCCTACAAATAATTAAAATAATATTGTAGTAGTTATTAAGAATATGTTTATGGGTTCAGTCAAAGAGGAAGTCATATCCTGGGTTGCTAAACATCCACCAAATGCAAATGTTTACTCAGCAGTCTAAGAAACAAACATGGCCCTTGAATAAACCAGACTTTCAACTGTCATTGTTGTCTGGATATAACATTTTTGGTAAACCTGTATGTTTGTTCCCAAACAATGACAATAAAAGTGATTTTTGGAGTTTCATTTTTAATGTTCGCTACAGCTAAAAGGTTTGTCCTTTTCACACAAGGAGCACCTTAGTTCTAATACAATGATAGAGAACAAGAAGATATTTCAGTAGAGTCATTGCACCTGCATCAATTTTAATAATTGGGCAGTGGTGGCCTAAAGGTTAGACAAGCAAGCTTGTGACTGGAGGGTCACCGGTTCATTCCCCCAGACTGGCAGAATAAATCTGGGTGGGAAAATTGAAGAGGCAGCGCTTGACCCCTTCCTCATTACCACCACTGAGGTGCCCCTGAAGAAGGCCCTCAACCCCAACTGCTCCAGTGGTTGTACTGGGCAGCTTCCAGGTGTGAATGTGTAACTGTAACTCAGGGCATTCCTCTCAGAGAAACTCCTGTAGATAAAGGTTTAAAAAATGGATTGACTTAGCTTAATAGGCTTTATGTGGAATGTCACATGACCAAACCGGAAAACAGTTGTTACTTCTGCTTGTCAGAGAAGGCGGTGACAGCATGTTGACAGTGTTAACTAAGGACTTGTAATCAGCTAACCTAGCTAGTAGCCTACCTTTTATTGTTGGCGTTTTATTTGATTTTAATATCTGAATGTTAGTGAGAAGAAGAAAATGTCTTTGTCAAGACCAATAAAGTACCAGAAGCGAGATAATCGTAACAGTGATTTCTGCTGTGTACCTTAATGCGCGATGTCAGTGAAGTTTAACTCCACCGTAAGTTTCCACCACTTCCCAAAGGATAAAATCTCAAGAAAAATATGGATTTGCAATGTGAGACATGAGAATTTGGTGATTAAGAGGACCACGACAGTCTGTAGTAGACATTTCATCTCCACGGATGTCATTCAAGGTGGGTGACGACGTTTGAAAGAGGGGGCTGTGCCTGTGTTGTTTGCCTTTCTTCAGTGATCTGTGACAGGCTGCCCCGATGCTGACAGCACCAGTCAGCCTGTCTTTGTTAGATACTAGTGAAAAATAAGTGACAACATGATTATCTAGGTCTATAGCTAGCAATCAGAAATCAGACATTTGCAGAGAGTGACAAGTTTTCTATCAGCTAAGATTAGCTAATAGCGTTAGCTAGCTAGTGACATACTACATTCCTGTTCAGGACTACTAACATTAGCAGATACATAGTTGCATACGTACGAAGCATATAGATTAAAACCCCTTACACATTTTGGTGGCAGGAGTTTTAGATGTCAGCCTGCATATGCAATGGACATCGGTTATGCTCATCTTTGGTAGCTCCTGAAGGCATCTTGAGTAAAACAGCCATATTGAACTGAGCTCTAAAGGGGACCTGAACCGGAAGCGATACGACCTGTTTTACAGAATACGGAAGTTTATTGCACATAACCCCCATTGTGACTTAGCTACTGATTTCCACATTCTTCAACTGTAACTACAGATATTTTCAGAATTTCTTTCCTTTTAGCACCTCCTAACACCGTGATGGTGGAGACGAGACGTGAAGGAAACAACCATCACTTGTTGCTGGACCCAGGGGCAGATTTAGTGATTTGGGGGCCCGAGGTGAAACTCAGGCATGGTGCCTCCGTTGTGTTGTATCACCCTTTCTCTAATTGGGAATGTTGGTATTGGCAATGGTAGAAGAAAACTTTTACTTAAGTAAAACTATTAATACCACACTGTAAAAATACTGTAAAAGTCCTGCATTCAATTTTTTTACTTGGGTAAAAGTGCACAAAAATAATATAGCACAATGTCTGTTATGGTGGGTCTTATATTTTTAACTATTTTATATAATGCTGGATAGTTTAATAGCACATCATAATGTAGCAAGCCAAGGCTTTGCAGTGATAAGCACTCAAGCAGAGAAGTCACATTGGTTTTTGTAGCAGTCCCAGTACCCCATACACTGCACAGCTCCAGGAAAAAAAATGCTGTTTATTAGTAACACAACACACCATCAACACTGCACATGCTCCCTCACACTCATACTGGAGGGAGGTTACTAACCGTGCACATAACTTGGTGTAAATATGCCTTCTTCCATAGCAGCAAACTGTAAGCTACTACAAACATCACAGAGTTAGTGCGAAGAACAGTAACACTAATCACTGTGTGCCAGATAACATCTGTGGTGATTTAGAACACTATTTACTTAAACTTACATCCATAAACATATTGTCTCAGAGCATGCTGGGAACTCCGCCCACCTACCTCCACCACGCTACAATATTTTATTTGTTGTTCAAATATTTTGTGTGTAAAATCTGAATCTGCAAAGTAACCAGTAACATTTATCTGGCAGATAAATGTCAAATAACAAGTACAATGTTTTCCAAAGTACCACATAACTGTATTAACTTTTAAAATTTATAAATTCCTGTCCAATGTTAGAGGAGGTAGCTGTGTTTGCACCATGGGATACTGCAGTAAGAACATTTGACTGAAGCTAGTGATGTTCTTACAGTCACAGCGTGATCTAAACATTTTTGATGCTTAATTCTTGTTCAAATGTTTCATAAATGATTCAAAATTTGTTTTCCTTCCATCACCAGAGGGTCCTCCTCTTGATGTGCCACTTCAGACTCTCACTTCTCACAGTATCAAAGTCACTTGGAAGGCAAAGTCACAATTTTTTTAAACATTAGCAGCAGACACATTCAACTCTCTGGAACATTTTTTGATATGGGTATATGAATTATGGGTAATCACTAGATACAAATCATGTTAAATCCTTTATTGTTCTAAGCCCTGAGTCTTGTGCCACATATGATATTTTAGTACTAAAGAATGGCAGTTGATATTTTATCCACTCTTTGTGACTATGTGCATGTGTGGGAGTGGGTTAAGGCTGGAAGAGAAATGGAGAGTACAATACTATAGTAAGGTCTTACATTTATTTCAATATATTGTATATTTATAGCACAAACTGAAGACTATGTGCCATTTATTATTGAACTGGTGCATCATAATAAGGTTCATTTTCATTGCAGGAAAAATTCTAAGCCTTCCTGGGAACATTGGCAGGTTGACAGCTATTTTCTTTTCCACCATAATCATAATCCTCGTCAGTGTTTCTCGTAAATGTGGAATGGATTCTAATTTGTGACTCATGCTCCATTCAGATTAATTTTACACTTTAAAAGGGTGTACTGAACAGTCACTGAGAGTGGGCCGTCCTTCTTTCAGCCCAGTATCAATATGAACTCCATTCATATTGAATGATTTTGCACTGCATGTCTAATGTCAATGTTCAGAACCAACACAGGAAGTAGAGTGCCGTTATAGTGAGGTTAAAAATAGGGGTGTAGAGTGTAAGTAGGGCTACAACTAATGTTTTTTGACGTTTTTAAAACCATAACCACAATCTTTACCTACTAACCTCAACCTTACCATACCTTAAACATAGCCATACCATATTTATTTGCAAATCACTTCATAAAATTAAACATGTACTGTTTCATAACCATTATGTTGTTGCAGAGAACATTCATGAAAGGGACCAAAAGCTTGAGTGACGGTCAGCATTACAAAGGAGGGTGTAGATTTCTTTAAAGTCAGTGTAAAGCAATAATAAATATGTGTTCTGAGTTTGTCACACCACAGAAAAATGTGTAATCAACCACCCAGCCAAATTTGAATGATCAAATTTGAAAAATCACTAAGTATATAAAATAGGACATCCTCTGAGTTATAAATGCTCATACCAAACTCCTGTATAAAAATACACAATTTAAAATAGGCCTTGTTTGTAGGTGTAAGGCAAGCAACATGGATTATATTTTAAAAATAAAGTAACATTAGGAGCCACTGTTTAATTTGGTGCATATTTTGTAGGTAAACGTGGACTTGTTTCTGTAAAAATGTAACTTAAATGACTAGGTAACACGTGATCCATTGCCAATCATTGTATGTTAAATTGTCATCTTTTTCAATGGAGTTTGGTGCACATAACGTTACTCACTTCTCTAAAACGTCCTTGGTGGCTTCATTGTGCCCATCACCCTTGGAGCAATTGCCTCTCAGTGAAGTGCTGCCTGGCAAATGTTCCCCCAGCCACACAGCCGGTGCTGAAGCCAAAGTCGCTGACGGATCCACCCCCGTCAACGGACACTTCAGCTGGGTTTAAAATAACTCCCTGGCCCCATTCACCAGTAACAGCGGATTATCCGAAGTGACTCCCAGTTGTCTCCAATGAAAGTTTGTAAAGCTACCCGGTGTAAAAATAGTAACTATGAGTACATGCGCTCTAGTGTTTATATAGAGGGGGAGGGGTCATGCTAGTAACCCCTCTACATCATCGAGCCACCAATTCAGGCCGGCCCAAAAAATCCTGAACACAGAAATGGTGAAAAATAGTTTAACGCTCTAACTCCACAGTTCAGTACTGCATAGTTCACAGTCTTATCACGTTTTCATCAATTATTTTATGCTTGTCTTGACATATGTTGACTATATGTTCTCTGCCTTAAAAGGAAACCTTTTGAGCTCCTATGTGTTAATCAGTAAGAAAAAGAAACACAGAATTCTGTAGAGCAGCAGCTCACACAGCCCCACTCTTCTCAGATTGCAGTATACAAGCATGTGTCATAGAAGTTCCTTTTTTACACTGGTGCTATACTGCAGAAAAGCCTTCCGCTACACATCCAGCTGTTAAAAATGAAAGAGGCCTATAGAAGTCAGGTTAGGGCTTATTTATGGAATAGGGTCACAGATTTATAATGAAATCTTCAGTGACCTTTTTTAGCTAACATTGTCCTTGGATTTTGATGTGGGTGTTATTATTTTTAATTTAAATTGTGGTGATGTGTTTTTGGATTTCAGGATTTAGTTTTATGTTGAATATCGTGTGCTTCTTTATGTTTCTTTGTCTTTTAATTTCTTGGTACCATGTTGGAAATAATTGTTTTCATTTGAACATGTTTTCCTTTGGATTTTGTTTTGGTGTCTATAATCCATATATGAATCATATCATATATCATATGGTCCCTTTTCTCTCTCACCTGGCTAAGCTTGTGGATGGTTTACACTTGTGGACACAATGCCACCTACTGGATTTAATACATTATTATTAAAATATTAGTAGAGCAGATTACAACCTGTACACACTGTACACTCATCAACACGGTGACACCGCTTAAAAATGAAATTATAAATTGGTGTTGTCATACACACTATGTTCAATTTCAACATCAAGGTCCACATAGATCACACTGTCACCACATTTTTCTCAATTTAAGGTAAAAATGGTGACTTTTCTTCTTTCTATGTTTCCTGCGTCTTCATCATCAAATCCTAAAAAGGTGAAAATGCAAACTAAATGATCTTGTACATTTCTTTTCAGTCTCTTCAATTTAAACCTGTAGCAGCTCTTCTCACTGTAAATGTATTTTACACATTTTTATGGTTCTTTCTTTCTTTTTTTATATTATTTAGGATTACTTTATTTTGTGTAGGCTATATTTTGACTGTTATGCACCACAACACCAATGCAACTTCCTTGTATGTGAACTCTGAAATCAGTGTGTGTTCAACTCTGAAACCTGCTTCAATGTTCCCTTCTTTTCTTTTGGCAAGATGTTGCTCTTTCTTTTTCTCTGTTCCAGTTCCTGTTTTTAATGTAAAATTGTAGTTATTTTTTAGAGGTACCAGTGTAAACCCTGATTTTGTTCCTGTTTCGGGTGTGTAGGCCAACAGTATTTCTTCTATGACCTGGTAAGCCAAATTTTAGAAAGGGAAGGAAATGTTCTGAATTAGGTTGTGACTGTGTTGACAGCAATTTGGGGAATTTGATTCTCTGCACCACAGGAGAGACTAAGCAAGCGGTGTGCGTTTTGCCTCCTATTCATAGATTTACAGCAATATCATACATGTTACTGTTGCATGTAAACTTTCTCCCTTATTGTTATAATTGGGGCACCTATTGATGAACCGAGGGGCAAATTCTGCCCCGTCTCAAGGTCTGATTGACATGCCCATAAAGTTTTGCAGTTGAGTGCAATTTGCCCTTGTTTTGTGTCAGATTGCAGTTATCCATGTAGCAAAGTATAAATGTTGCCTTTGCGCCAACAACACAGTAGGCAGGACAATGGCAGAGAGAAGGAGAAAAATTAAATTTTCCTGACCAACAAGGTGCAGAGGCATTCCTCAAAACTTCAGGCAAGGAATTTAAACGAGCACGGGTTAGGGTTAGGGTTAGGCTACAATCGCTGCTGCCATGATCACTGGAAAGTCTGGGCGTGACACCCCTTAATATACTCCCAAAGGGGACACGTACACGGACAGCTGCACACACCAGTAGTTCTTTTTAAACTACTTTCTGGAGTAGTTCCACTCAGGCGCAGTAGATTGGTGTCTATTGATTGTAGCATAGTTGTCCACATGGTCACAACAAATTGGAGGTATGCGGATGTCTGCGCAGAGCCTACGCATAGGCTACACCCTCTGATGATGAAAGTCCTCCAAGTGGACTCCAGAAAGTAGACAGAACTACTATGTGTCCATGGTGTCTGCAGCTGTCCATGTACGTGTATTCGGGGCTTAACCACCGACTCTCTGAAGACACTAATAATTTCACTCTAACTGCGTGTGGCTATTAGCGCTGGTCCTTGTGAATTGGACTGTTTTTGCATCTCATTTGCATGGAAATGGGCCAATTTTGCACCAAATGTATGCATATTATCTAATTTAAATATGTGAAAATAGCAAAGGAGCATCGAGACGCTATTTGCTTGGCAGTGCAGTTAGGGGTACATTTCACCCTTTGCGGCTGCTTTGTGAAATACATGTTTTTTTGTTTTTGTTTTGTCTTGTTTGAGCAGATTTAGCAGCCGCAAAAGCCGTTCAGTCCTTTTGTGAATTTGCCCGTGAGTTGCTGCTCGCATAGAACTTCCTGTGAAAAAATAAAGTACAACAAATAAGTATAGCAATCAAATAAATCCTTTTGGATTTGGATTTTCTATGGTAACACAAGCAACAGGTATGATTGTATAAACATTTTACAAAATGAATTACATTTGTTTCTGCAAATTGTCAGTGGTGGAAAGAAACTAAGTACATTTACTCTATTACTGCACATCTAGTACAATTTTGAGATAATTGTACTATACTTTAGCATTTATTTTTTATGCTACTTTACACTTCAGCTACGCAATTCAGTGGGAAATATTATACTTTTTACTCCACTACATTTATTTGAGACCTACAGTAATAGTTAATAGCTCCTCTGCAGATTAAGACTTTGCTTACAAAACATGACATCAATATATAAAATATGATGAATTGTTATAAATGAAAGACTATGCTGCTTACACATGAATGAATCACTAATAAAAATCTGAATTAAATATCTATATATTCCTAATGACTGCATACAGTAATAAGTAAATTTCGCTATTAATACGTATGTACTTTGACTTAATTTAAATTTCGAATGAAAGACTTGTATACTTGATTACTTCATCCACCACTGCAAATCATGAAGTTACCAAAAAGGGAAAAATGTGTTGAGTCCTACACATAATTATAAAATCAGTATACTTACAGAGTTGTATACTGAAATATTGTAGTAGTTAACTATACGAACCACACGACTGTGGGAGGAAGCCATATACTGAGTTACTAAACATCAGGCAGACTCAGATGTTTATTCAGCAGACTAAGAGACATGTAAAAGTTCATGGCCCTTGAGTAAACCAGAGTATTTTCCTGTGTGTCACATATCAGGATGTAGTGGGTCGGCATTTATATATTAAATGGTATGTCTTCAGCCCTCATGCTGACAATATAAGTCAGCTTTAGAGTGTTTAGAGAATTCTTTTTTTAGATAGATAACCAACCACACAGCAGTATACTCATGTAAATGTGTGAGGAATGCTTGTTTTGTTACTACTGATGACCGTAAGACACGATTCTTCAGAAGACAAGTTTCTTGAAAACCTTGATTCTGTCTAATCATCAAAATGAAACAGTTTGCCCCCTCTATGATAAGGAACCAAAACCACAGAAAAGGAAACAGTCCTCTTCTACTTCAGCCAGCAGAACTGTTTGTGTGTGCATATCAAGGACAACACCATGTGATTTGGAAACTCTACAAAGCTGAAAGCACACTGTGGTTTGGTTTAGTGTCGTTTAGTGGGTGAACAAAATCTGTCGACTGACTCTGAGACACGAGCTGATCAATTTAAAATGATTTTTTTAGTCAGCAGACACCTTCATTGGTGTTGCAGTCTTCTTTTTTGTCTGCTACTTGGTAAGAGAAGATGTCATTTAACTATAATTAAATGAGGAGATTTTTATTTTATATATTTCAACAAATATTTCTTGACTATCTGCCTTTCCAGGTTGTGCGTATGCAGAAAGTGTATTGGCCACAGTTGGGACAGATGTTACTTTAAGATGCAGTTATGATGCTCAGTACTACGGGAAGCTTTCTGCATGCTGGGGCCGAGGGGCCATCCCCAACAGAGGCTGTGCCAAAGAAGTGCTCAAGTCAGACGGGACCTCAGTGATCAGCAGATTGTCCGAGCGTTACCTGCTCATGGGTACAATTGGTGAGGGTGATGTGTCGCTAACCATCAGGCAGGTTGAGGAAAGTGACTCAGGGATATATGGCTGTCGTGTGGATATCCCAGGCTGGTTTAATGATCAGAAACACGAGGTGACTCTGACGGTGGTGCCAGGTGAGTCCTACTCAGATAAACTGTAATCTCTGACGGAGAGAGAAAAGAAAAGTACATCCGTATCTGCAGGTATTTAGCTGCTGGAATTCACAAGTTACTTAAGTGGCTTGTTGTACTTTCTTTCTTTCTTTTTATATAATTCGAGCTTCAATTTTTTTTTTCATTATGAATTGATCTTGGATTATTTAATCAATCCATTAATTATTTATTTAGTGTATCATAATTTCACAGAGACTAAACTGACATGTGAACTCTGACATGTGAAACATTTGGGAGGCCGGAAGCACAAAATATTGCTATTAATTTAAAAAGACAGGAGAATAATTGATTATGTAAAATTGTTGATGATTTTCTTTTTTTCCTGTTTATTGATTAATCAACTAACTGCTTCAGCACCATAAAGGTCTTGTATTTGGCATTTCTCCCTCTTTAGTTCGTCCTAATCCCCTGAGGGTGGAGACACGAGAGGTGAAGGAGAGGACCATCACTGTTCGCTGGACTCCTGTGTTTGATGGCGGCAGGCCCATCACATCCTATATGATCGATCTCAAGAATAAACAGGGTAAACAAGACAAACTGTCCCAAACAATAGAATTTAGTAATGAAGCTAATTATTTATTTTGAAGTGTAGTTTGGAGAGTATGCAGTGTGAATCTGATTACACTCATCTATGCTTTTCTGCTGCACAGCACTATGGAATACCGCAGTGAGAACTAAAGTGTCTAATCCTGAACTGACTCAGCTCACTTTGGTGGATTTGCGTCCAGCCAAGAACTACAACCTCCGCATGTTTGCTGTCAACAGTGTGGGCATGAGTGAATCCAGCAATGTTCTTACAGTCACAACAAAAGAAGCAGGTGGAGTCAGATCTATGCAGAAAAACTCAGCTTTTTGCAGAGCTATAATTACATTTTTTGATGGTTGTCCCTTTAAAAAATGTTTCTCTCTCAGCACCAGAAGGTCCTCCCCTGGATGTGCAGCTTGAAGCCCTCACTCCTCAAAGTATCAAAGTCACTTGGAAGGTAAGGTTTGACTAGTTAGCCACATACATGTTAAACAAGTGTAATCTCTGAACATCTTTTCAAGAAAAAGAAAAAAAACTCTTCATAACCATTTTTAATCACACTCTGTGAATGGACAAAATCTATCCCACATGACAGTGAGTTACTAAATTGGCAAAAGTGTCCTTTGTTTTCTCCTGACTAGCCTCCGAGGGCTGATCTCAGAAACGGGGATCTGCGGAGTTACAGTATTAGCTACAGAGCGTACGACCCTGCAAGCAAACAGTTCAGACAGTGGCAGCACCAAACTGTGACGGCCACACGGGAACTCGAGAGTATCATTCTGAGCAACCTGAAGCCTTCTACCATGTACGGCGTAGTTATACAGGCCAAAACTAATGCAGGAATAGGACCTGGCTCAACTGCACCCCTCTGCTCTACTCTGGATGAGAGTAAGTGAAACGTGAGAGGATATTATGTGACTAAAAAATGAATTTAAGTATCATTGTGATGCCAGTAATTTACAGAGACGGGCAAATGCCTTTTATTCTGTTTCAAGTTCCCAAAACTTCAACAACGGCAACTATGAAGTCTACTTCCCCTGCTGCCACTGTGTGGGTACAAGACACTACGTCTTCAAGTTTCATTTCAGGTTTGTGATCATGTGTTGGTGAAACTCAAAAAAACATATTCCTGAATGATTTATTATGCATCTTAAGAAACTATACAAGTAAAATCAAATGTACTGTAGGTTTTATTTATAATAGTTTATTTTTTATATATTAATCATGATTATAACTGTATTTTTTCTCCCAAGTTCACAGAACTTCAACAGTTGATACTGTTACTGTTACTACTGCCACAACATGGGGACAAAGCACTACAAGTTTCTCCTCAGGTACAACATGTGTTTCATTTGGAGTTTTTTCTTCTTTCTGTCTTTTTAAAAGGAAAAAAAAATAACACACACAGTCAGAATTTATGATGATCATGATTTTTGGTCCAGGAAAATGTATCAAGCAAAAAAAATTGACATCAGAACTGAACTAATGTTACTGTCACTAAATATTTGAGATATCACATCCAAATGAGTTTTATTTGATTGTCAAGCTTCCAGCTGTGAATCAGAAAATGTTCCTAAATACAAATGAGATCACAGCTCCGGGGCTTTTCTATACATAACATCATTATTACAATCTGTAACTCAGCAGATGAAATATGTTCAAATTCACAAAATTGAACCATTAAGATGTCTTTAAAAAAACTGTATTTTTGGGTGATTAATATTCCAAGTTTGTGTTTGCTCTGCTGTATGTCTCTTAGTGCGCCCAGATCCCCCTGTACTCGAGTTAAAGGAGGTCAAAGATAACACAATTTCCCTTTTTTGGACTCCTGGGTTTGAAGGAGGCAGCCCCATTACCGGCTATCTCCTGGAGTATAAAGCCGTGAACGGTACGAGAAAAATTCATTGAAGTAATTAAATGATTGCTAATTCGCTGTAACTAAATTGTGAAAACTAAACTTACATTGTTAATCTTTTCATGTCGAGTTTAGCCTGCAGAACAACATTAGTTCCACTCTTAACATCTTCCCTTCTACTGAATTTAACATTTCTGTATGAAAATCTTTTTATTCCACTGACAGCCTCGTGGGATTACACAAAGACAGTTGTAGACTTCAGCCCCAACCAGAGAGAGGCCACAATAATAGAGATAAACCCCTCAACTTACACCATCCGCATGTTTGCCAAGACCAGTCTGGGCACCAGTAAAGCCAGCAATGTCCTCACCATCACTACTGGAGAAACAGGTGTTGTATTTCTTCATTCTTTATCTTTTCTTGTCCTTTGTTTGAATGTGTGTCAGTGTGGTACATCATGCAGGACAGACCAGTGTTCGTTATGTAAATCTTTACCATTAACAGGATGCTTATCCAGATTAAAAATCATTTCCTTATCACTTTCTGTGGCAGAAGGGGAAATAGCCCTTATTTACGCTCAGCAAGGCAGCCCCAAAAATATAAATGCAAAACAATTTTATGATATCATAATCACAGTTCCTCAGGCAACCAGAAAAGATGCTATAAGTGGCCCGATATCTTCTCAGCTCTGTTCTTTTGTTAGCCGCAATATTTCTGCATGTTTGGCAGCTTTCTGAAAAGCAGCACTTTCCAAACTTCCTCTTAGCTGCTCTCATTTGTGCTCCTGTGTTTGTGGTAGGTCATCAGCGGGACTTTCTCTCTACTACCGCACCTACTGACACTCATGCAGCTGTAAGTATGAAACCAAGGACATCTTTAAATTGTGGTATTAACATTGACTCATACACGCAGTAGTTATTACACAGAAGAAGAAGACTGTAACACAACAACTAGAGCAAAACTCTAAAAGTCCGGACATGACGTTCATCTGTCCTCTCTGCTAGGCGAGCGTTGAGGAGAGTCAAAGTGGTCACCTTGTTGCCATCGTGGTTCCAGTGGTGCTGGTGCTGTTGATTGTTGCCATAGTGATTACATGGCAGCTTCGATGTGAGTATGCCTAACAGTGTTACTTTAGTGTTACTTTAAGCCCGACAAAATATTTGTGTTTAATTTGATCCTCACACTCTCTCTTCATAGGGAAACAGAGAAAAGGCAGCCTGAACATGTGAGCGGTTGCAGTATTTGCCACATTTATATATATCATATTTAACACTTAACCTGAATTACCTTCACTGGAATTAAACTTTCTGTTGTCCGCAGGTGGCTGTCCAATGGAGTAATACGATACACAGGCTCTGAGTCACTACAAGAGCTGTAAGACAAGTTACAAATCAACAAAGAAGCAGTTGTTTATTTTATAAAAAATGCAAAAGTACAATGTTTCTGTCTGTATATTTGTTTCTGTTTATATGTTGTCAGTGAGGAAAGAAACCAAATCTGATACGACTTTAGAGTTTATCTTGATGTTTGAGTTGATTGAAACTAACCTAATTAAAAAAAAATCTCTATCTTGTAAACACTCACTGTATTTGAATGTTGCAGCATTCATTTGTTGTTTCCTCTTTTTCTAACATGACATAACTACTGTTTGCACCTTAATAACCATCAAAAGGTAATCAGATTGCTCGTTTTATGTTCATAAGACTTGATGTGTGTCCTTTATGGTTTGTTGTTCATCTGGAGGTACAGTACTTTAGCTTATTGGGTGAATAATATTGTGTCATTTTGTCTCAACAAGTTAACTCAACCAGTTTATGTCTTACGGTAGTTACCTGTCTGTCTGGTAGAGGTTTCAACTGTACTAACAATACATACATGATGAAAGGTACTTTATGAGATAACATTTTGTTGGAATACTTCAACTATAAAGTTATTGCAATAAAAAAATAATCTTTTCTCTATTATAGCGACACTTGTCTTCAATGACTCCACTGACCAAAATATCCTCAATAAGAGAAGTTTGATTCATTTAAACTGAATAACACATTCAGTAGATGTACAACATTTTAAAATTGAGGAGCTGGTAATGAATCAGTTGTTTCAATCAACTCACTTTAACTCATCTCCATTTATTATTTGACAGTAAACACTATTTTTCTTGAAATGCCAAAATAAAGAAAACAGTCAGACATTTAAATTTCCACACATCTATTATCCACTTGTATCCAATAACAACCACAAGAGGGTGCCAGAGTCCCACCAGTGAGTTGATTTCCAGCGCTCACAATCAGCTCTCACCTCATCATCCACAAAGCCGTCCTCAGGGGCAGGCACTGCAGCCAGCTAGATTTCCATCCATCTGTCCTGTAAATCTCTTAATTGGCCTAATTAAGGAGATGAGGAAGAGGAGGAGATTTGATATCTCTGTGGAGCTTTGGGGCAGCTGCCTGCGAGGGAGTCTCCCACTAATGGGAGATCACAAGGGGGATACCCAACACCGTGTCTCAGTGGGGACCACATGGCAGAATAGAGATCAATGTTTGTATGTGTTTAAGAATGGATGAATGGATGGATGTTTAAAAAAAGAGCCTCCGCTTCCTTTTCTGCTTGTTTATATCTCTTTCTAAAGAGGGCCTTTGACTAAGCCAATGATGGGGAAACTGTTGCTTTTGTTGTTCACATACGGAAGTGTTACACTTCCTGAGAAATTGACTAATTGTCTGTACAGCGGTGTAAATATCACTTGATTATTGGTTTGCAGCAGTAACCCATCACAAACTCAGAGCTGCTGACGCACAAAGCCACAGTACGCTGTGTGACCGTGGCCTGTAAACAGAGCTCCACCACATCCCTCCTCTCTGGACAAGCACTTCCTCTCATCTCTGGACCCCTCACTTCCTTTGGCCACTGCCCTTCTCACTTTGTCCTCTGCCTCCTCACTCTGGCTTTGCTTACACAAAC
This sequence comes from Scomberomorus guttatus, assembly GCA_038419695.1. NCBI lineage: Eukaryota > Metazoa > Chordata > Actinopteri > Scombriformes > Scombridae > Scomberomorus > Scomberomorus guttatus. The sequence goes on along the minus strand of CM076452.1, from coordinate 18,888,501 downwards.
AGTAGAGCCTTCCTGTTCTGGTGCTTTCCTCCATGTCCACACCTCTCCATCCCGCTCTCCTTTCATCCATCTTCCTCTCTGTTCAAGCCACGCTGATTACACTTACATAAACAGAAGGAAAGAGGCAAGGAAGGTTGTGGGAAGCCCTGGTTGGATGACTTTGATGAGGTCTCTTTGATTGGCCACACGGCCAAAAACCAACCAGTCGATTTACAATATGTCATCGCCCCAACAATTTTGTCACCTCATTCACGGCATGGCTCCCTGTCCTCTTTAAACATCTTCTAATGAGACCAAACATCCATTAAGGCAACAACACAATGCTCCTTATATAAGCCATGCAGAGCTGTGTCAGCTGTATCTGGTAAAGGCTGCAGTGTGAGACTGCAGGTGGGAGATTGAGGAAGGAGGAGGGAGTGTATGGTCATAATAATGGCAGTATTAGCAGAGGGGACAGAGTTAGTACTGTAATAAATCATGCACTATGGTTCTGGCCACATCAAGGCACCAGTGCTCAGGAAGTGGAGACTCTGAATGGTACCACACACACCAAAGGCTGGGCTCCACAGGAGGGGCTGGTCTCCAGGCCTTGTTGCCCCAGAACGGATGCACGGCCCTGGGCCTAAGGAGCTGCCAGATGTTGGCCCTTCTGGAGCGCCTTATGAACTTGTGAACAACAGAGCAGATGAGAGTATTGAACAGAGCAGAAATGAAAGGGGCAGGGGGTTGAGGTGGATCAAAAAAGAGAAGGGGATACAGAGCCACAGTGCTGGGGAATGGCCCAATTGATGAAAGAAGCACTAATTGATTCAATCCAAACCCCCCTACAAACTGATGCAGCTCAAAGGGAACTTTTCATCTTGTTAGAGCCATAGCATGCCTGTCAGCGCGCAAATGAAAACAGGGCAAAGTAGTAGCCTGGAAATCAGGCACATGAGTTGTGTGCTAGCTGGACAAAAATCTCAGAAAGGACAGTGACTGATAACAAACTTGAGATACTTGAATGACGGTGAAGTAGCGATCGAAAAATCACCCCCCCAAAAGTTTATTCATTCGTGACGAGATCTGACAGTGCATTTGTGTGTGTGCTGATGTGATCTGATTAGCCAACCTGAGCCAGATGGAAGGCAGTGCACATGTTTGAAGGTCAGACATAACAGTTACCATGGAGACATCACCAAGTAGACCAAGTAAACCAAAGTACAACGCTGTACTGCACTGTTGTTTCCCCGAGGGACCTGCATCAGCCTGTGTATGTGTTTGTGCATGTTTATACTGTATGTCGGTATGTACCTGCATGCTCGTGCACGTGTGCCTCTCTGAATGTGTGTATAGTAGAGGAGTATTTGTACCACTGGCAGCTTCAATTATCACTCTGTACTATGCTTTTGTGCATCTATAAAGGCACTGAGATTCATTTTCAGATTATTTCTTACTGTTCCTCCATCCTTTAACCAGACAGATTATTCACAAATTGAAAAAAAAAACTTTGTAAAACTTTGTAAAACCCATGAACAGAATACTTTTTAAACTTTGTTTGAAGAACAAGCCAGACTTATGCTTTGCACAGATTTGAAAAAAAAAATCATGCTAAAAAATTACTTTATGCTTTTATCTTTTGTGCTTAATGCTCCTCTGTGTTAGAACAGACATTTTTTGATATGTAGATGCATCATATTTATTTCTGTGATGCATAATATGTAACGTGAATACATTGTAAATATTTATAGTATATTTTTATTGAGCATATCTTAAGCTAAGTGGCATATTTCAACCTTCTCAGAGGTCTAAGTTTCCATAGAAACACACTAGACTTTATATTGATGTAGCGAGTTTATCAAATGCTGAAAAAAAAAAAAAAGCATTTGGCAGCCAGTCATTGCGGACAGAAATAGCTATACTGACATGCTTGTTCCCTTGTGCTCCCTTTGCACACCCATAATCCTTAATGCTCGCAGATATTTCCATAAACGTTTGAACATCCAAAACCATATCTTGCACGATTCATATCACACGTCACCTCTCATTCAGAAAGCATTAAGTGTCAAAGCTTTGAACAGAGGCCTGGGTCTTAATCTGTTTAAATTTGCTTCCTTCTCTGCGCTAACACCACTGACTTTTGCTTTTTTATACACCTGCCCAGAGGCGAGTTCTAGTAAGGAGAGGCGTCAAATTGGAAGACCTCCATCGTCCTGGCAGCTGAACACAGTGGAAGTCTTGGATCTGTTCAGGGGATTGGACCAGCTGAGCTCTGCCATGGAAGACAAGTGGCTGGCGCTGTTGAATGGGAGAAAGAGTGTGGAAGGATGGAGGGAGGAAGGGAGGGAAGTAGAGGAGGAGGAGGAGGGTAGGGAGGGAGGGAGGGAGAGGTAATCACATCAGGGGATTAGTGGCTGTTATTAATGGAGGATAAGGCTCTTTGCTGTCACTCTCCCGCTCACACACACACGGAGATGTACACACATGCTACTTATGTGTACATCTATCTATCTATCTATCTATCTGTCTATCTATCTATCTATCTATCTATCTATCTATCTATCTATCTATCTATCTATCTATCTATCTATCTATCTGTCTATCTATCTATCTATCTATCTATCTATCTATCTATCTATCCCCTTGTCTGTCAGAAAGTAATTCAATTACACAGCTGCCTCTCCTCTCTTCTCCTCTCCTCGTCCGACCTCTGGCCTACGGCGATGCGTTATGATTTTGGTTTGTAATATTCTCGCTACCTACTTCATGAGGGAGAGAAATGATCTGCTCCCGTGTGCATATTGGTGTGTGTATTGTGTGTGTGTGTGTGTGTGTTTGTGCTGGCATGCCACCCCTTGAAAGATGGCCATTCAGTGGTGAACAAACAAGACATTTGTCTAAAGTCTTGCATCACCTAAGGGAAGACTCTGTGGAAATGTGCTTTGCCAGGTTATCTTTTGCTGTTATTTTCAGTCTCCCTGTGACTCACAGGATCCAAACTTCATGGCAGGATTCGTGCAAAAAAAAAAAAAAAAAAAAAAAAAATTTCAACACCTGTCTGTCATTTGTGCCACATATGCTCAGACATAATTTGACACACTGTCTAACCTGTTTTTTCACTCCCATGCCTATTCACGTGAATTTACAGTGTTCACATATGAACATGGCTACACTCCCATTAGTGTGTGTGAGGTAGCTTTGCAGATTGTACGAGAACAGTTTGGACTTATTAGCCTGTATAATACACATACACACACGCACGTAGGCAGATGACAGTCACAATGGCTTCTCGGTGAGAAGGTGTATGGGCCTGGGCTAAAGAGGCACATTTACAGCCTCTTTCATCAGTGAGAATTTGCCTCAGCCTCGCAGAGAGCCACAAAGACACCAGCATGCCACCGCGAGCCGCAGACACAGCTGCACCACAGTTTCATCATCTGAATGGAGTTTCACAGCAGTGGCAAGAAAACCAAAATCCCAGAGCCCTATGATATTGCCCAAGGACCCTGGAGGTGCAGCGGCATGTCAGAGAAGCTCAGAGGCAAAACAAATAAGAAAATAGACAGAATCCACATGCAAAGCAAGAAAACTGGAGGGAGTGATGGAGAGTTTGAGAAGCAGCCAGCTGTTCCTTTTGGCAGAGAGGCAGCAATTGTGGTCTTTGCTTCCTTTGTTGACAGCCTTAATGTCAACTTACATGGAACTTCTTCACTTAAAAAGTAAACAGGGGGTTGAATTAAGATGCGGTTACTTAAATAAATTGGCACTTTGTTGCACTTTTCTCCAAATAAGTAAACAATGCTAAAAGTACAACTGCATGCGTGTTTTTACATGGCTGTGTTTTTAAGTTGGTCCCTATGAACAGAGGAAGCAGAAGGCCCTGTGGGGATACGCACACATATCCGCAATCCGCAGACACACACACGCCAATCTCTCTGTCTGTCAGCTCTGTGCTCATAATCACATCCTATCCCCTCGTGTTCCCATACACACAACCCCCCCGCCTCGCCTCACTGTAGAGGGAGAGAAATGAGAGATCCCTCCAAACGCTCTCTAAGATTAAGGCTTTGTGTTTTACATGTGTTATCGTTGCTTCCCTTCGTTATCCCCCTGCTTTTGTCTCAGCCTCCTCCTCTAATTAGAATCTTGTCCCTTTCATTTCTCCATGTGCCTTTTTCTTCCACCTGTGAGAGCGAGGAGAAGAAGAGCAAGGAGAGGGAAGAAGAGGAGAAGAAGAAGAAGGAAGGAACGGGTAGAGGAAAGATGAAAAGCGCGCCACACGGAGCGAGTGGCGGAGCGCTGTGGAATGCGGCGTCTGAGGGGAGGATGAAGGCGCTTGTCACGTCTCATCACACAAACGTACACACACACACACACACACACACACTTAGACACACACACACACAACCTGGTCGCGGTGCAGCAGAGACACACAGTCCCGCTGAGCCGAGCTTTGAAAAGAAGAAAGTGCAAAGGGAATGAAAAAGAAGAAAGAAGAACAAGCAAGAAGAAGCCACCGTGTTGGATGTTTCATTTTGACCCATATTTGTCCTGATGCATAAATCAAACAGGCTCTGAGGAGCCCAGCGCATCTGTCACGACAGGGCGTTGGAGAAAATATCTAAGCAGATCCACATGAATACACACACAGCTGGTAGCATGAGTCGCAATTAGGAAATTGCAAATAATAAGAACAATAGAATATATACAATGTTAAGGCAAGTAAGCCTTAATGCCACATTTTTTTGAACTGCTCTAACAAGCATAAAATCCTTGCCTCATGCTCGCTTGCCCTCTTTCTTTCCTTGTTCCCTAACCTGCCCCCCCCACCCCTCCACCCTCCCTCTCTTCCCTTCCCTCCTTGCCTCCAGCCAAGTTCAGCGCTGTCTGTCCCCTGGCCCACAGTGTGGCCTCCTTGGCTGTTTATACGTGAGGTGAGGGCAGGCTGGCACTGCGCCTCTGTGTGCGGTCAGGCCGTGTTTACATCTGTCTGGCTCTGGAGCCTGGAGCCTGGAGCCTGGAGCTGTGCGCCGGTGCATCCTGGACATCACCCAGAAGACTGTAGCGGGACCTGGGGACTGACTCTCACTCAGGCTCAGACTTTGCAAGACTGCCCGATGAATAGCCTACAGTCTCAGAGAGCCATGCATGTCCCTTTGCATAACTGACCCCTTTCTCCTACTTTTCTTAAAGCCCTAGATCTACTGTTTTTGTCGTTTACTGCCCCCAACTATCACTGCACTCCACACTTCCCTAGACTTCCAAGTATAAGAGAAACTAAGGAGCTTTTGCCTGCATGTTAAGAAAACTACAGACTTTCTTTCTCTGATTGAATGTCTATATGTTAGTACTTAGGATTAGTGTGTCTGAGATATGTTTAACATGCACTAATCCGCCAGAAGCAGCAAAGAAGGGAGAGAATTGAATAGCGCTGGTTGCAGTACATGACAAACAGTGTGATCTGCCTTTTGTTTTTGATAGCTGATGAATATGCATGTGGCCCCGGGAGTGACTGAGTTTGGGGTGGGGCGGGGGCTCAGAAGAGCATGTTAAACAATGGAATTACATCTCTGACATGCATCCACCGCAAGGCTGGGATTAAACACAGCGCAGAGAAGAAAAAAAAAAAGCAGAAAAGAAGGAAGAAGGAAAAACAAGGGAAAAGGATAGAGATGGAGAGTGAAGTGATAAAGAACGGATCTGCCGCTTATCTATTGAAGAAACGGAGGCCTCGGGGAGAAGAGGGGAGGAAGAAGATGAGGAGGGAGGCAGTGGTGGTGGAGAGAGGGGAGAAGTGGGGGGGAGGGGGGTGGCATCAATCCGATGTATTTAATTTCTTTTGCTGTTAGTGAATCATCAAGGGGATGATCCAACAGCGGATCAAAAGAACGAGCAGGGGAACAGGAAAAAAGCAGATTAATGCAACAGAACAAAGGAACAGTCTCCAAGACGATCGCAACTCCTCTTTCTCCATCCCCCCACTTACTCTCCCTCCTTCTCTGCCCCTTCTCATCTTTCTATCTTTTTCTGTTTTTCTTCACTCACAAGTAGAAGTTCATATGTCTTTATAAATTGTATAAAGTCATAAACGAGACACTGACAGGAGCGTTTTCTGATGCACATTGTCCCTTTTCTTATACAGTGGGAACAGGGTACTCTGGCCCTCCTGACAACTCCAAAATGTTTTCGAATGACAAAATCTGGTAGCATCTGTTTCATCTTTATGCGCTTCATCTGTGTTCTGTCATGTACTGTGAGCAGCGTCCCATGGGGCTGCTGGCAGACCACTTGTTTAGTCTGAGCTGCCCCTGTTGCTCAAGACTTGAACAACTTTATGAAAAGCCTACAGATCAGAGCGGCGGAAGTCCAGTCAGCGTGTCCGATTTTATTTTGAATCCTTGTGTCTGCTTAGACAATGTTCTTGTTTAAAGTAAAACCCTAATTCGGGCCGTTATATTTGAGTACAGCCATAGCATAGTTCCCCTTGAGTGGCACTGGTTTGTGGTGGTGTCTGAAGTGTTTTCATGTAGTATTGTTGTTGGCTCAGCACTGCTCCTTTTGTCTTTCTGCCAGTGAGAGCAGAGCATTATGGGCCATATCTCAGAGGTGTCAGCTCTGACTACAACACTGTAGTTTGAGTATGCAGGAATCGCAATACTGTGCGTGTTTGTGTGTGTGTGTGCATGTGTGAGCAGGAAAAGTGGGCGAGGGGCTGGTCAGGTCAGGCCTGAGCGGTGCTCCAAGAGACAAACGGGCAGCCGAGATGGTCTAACTATGTCCAGTTAAAGCAAATATAAGAGGCTTCAGTGACGCTGTTATAATCCCATTTTACATTTCACTGCAACACCCCCCCCCCCCCCCCCCCCACACACACACACACACACACACACTTCAACACACTCTCTTTTTCCCTCTCGCTTTCTCTCCCTCTCTCTGTCACCTTGTCTGTCACTGTGCCCAAACCGCTGCAACTCCCACTCAGTTCACCGTAAAGCCTCCTCATACCTGCCTGTCTTCTCTCGATGGCAGAGAGAGAATGGTGTATGGTGCGTGTGCGTATGTGCAAACGTGTGTGGTGTATATGTGTGTTGAGTGCGGTTTTCTTCCAAGCTGGAGTCTGCTCCCCTGACTTTCCCTCCCCCCTGTTAAACTAGAAGTCTGAAAAGTCAAGCGGTGTCCAGCCAAGCTCACGGATGGTTGATGGTCAATATTGACCCTGGGCTCCATGTCTCTCTGTAGAAACGAGGAATAAACCTCAACCCTCCCGCCCCCCAACCCTCCATGTCACCTTGACTCGCTCACACACAGATAGGACCAAGTTTCCAGCAGAGGCTTGACCCAACCACTGACCCTGGTCTGGGTATTTTCTCATCCTCCTGCTGGTTAAGAACAGGGTATGGAAAGGGAGGGTGTGAATCTGTTCCCAGTTCTGCGAGCCAGCAGTGAGTGATGGATGGGAGTGAGATATTGTCACTGATGCTTAAGTTTGAAGGGGCATCGTTAACTGCTCTTTGCCAAACGACTACAACAAAGCCAATCCTCACGCTCATGTACTGTATAAAAGCTCAGCTCTCAGTTCTGAGGGTTTGCGTGTCTGGAAAGAGACAGAGAGAAAGTAGAAAAGTATCGTACGTGCGTGCACTGATGTATCAGTGAGCCGCTGTGTACTTGCCTTTGTGTGTTTGTCAGCACAAACACCTAACATTGAAGGAGACAGGCTGCCTCCTGACAGTTATTTGCTAGTTTTGGTCTCTCTGTGCTCTGTCTAACTTTCTGTCTCTCTTCCTCTCCCCAAATTACCCCTGGAGGACTGAGCAAGGGTAAACACAACCGCTGAGAAAAGGCTCACGACACACCGCTTGTTATTGTGAGAAGCTTCCCTCTCTGTCTTCTTCTCCTCTGTTTATCTGTGACTGATATGATCCCCTATTTGTCAGCCATCTGGGTTCTATAGAGACTGCGTGTATGCTTTTTATGCATTTGCCGTACAAAGCATTGAGTAAACATTGTGCAGCAGCGTTACATCCCAAACACATGCAAGACACACAAGGTCTAAATCCAGGGAAGCGTCTGTTGCAGCTGGGTCAGCTGCTCTGTCAGTGCATTACAGAGAAAATTATACCGTTGCAAGAATGAAAGCACCAGTCCTCAGAGGGTTGGGAATGGGCGACTGCATGTGCGAGCGTAGGAGTTTGATATTACATGAAATCATTTCAAGTTCCATCAATTATCCAGCTCATTGGCTGAGGTGAGATGCCACCAGCTTGTGCATCGAGGTTTTAGCCCCGCTAAGGAGAGCGAACTGATACTAAGTGATTTATTTATGACACTCCATCTCCATCTCTTTCATTCCCTTCTGAATATAAGCTGCCTCTGGGATGAAGAATTCCTATTTTGCCTGATTATGAAGAACCTTAATGCTCTCTGAGACAGTGGTTCTCACAGTGGTGTCCAGGGATTCCCAGGAGTTCTTGAGGGGATTCCAGGGGGTCCTCAGCAGAAAGGGGAATAATTTATTTTTACTATAATTCCATCCAGCAACACAATGAAAGAATGTATGACTATTTTGGTAATGGGTTTTATACACTTTCTGTAATAAAATATCTAAAAGCAAAAATCTTATCAGATGAGGGTCTGTGGTTTAATTTGTCAGTTTAGGGGTCTTTGACATCAAAAGGGTTAAGGACCACTGCTGTAAGAAGTAATTCACAGATAGATATATAGATACAGTATATAGATAGATCAATAACACCTGGGGTTGCTGCAGCCAAGCATATGTCAGCCATGCATGAACGTACACCATAATCACAGATGTCCTTGGTTTTCATCAAAGCCCCTAATCTTCCCTGTTCACATCTTATAACCCCGCCCCCATCTCAGTCTCTCACAGCGCACCTGCACTCAATATGAGCCCCCTGCCCTCCCCACCACATCACACACACACACACACACACACACACACACATCACACACACACACACACATACAGTTGTGTTTCCATCAATTCAGAGGACATTATATTGACTTACATTCATTTTCTGGAGACTTATCCTAACCCTAACCTAACCTTATCTTAACTTTAAACCATGTTTTCACCCTAAAATTTATTATTTACGCTACGGGGACTTGCTTTCTGTCCTCAAATGGGAGGCAAGTCCCCACATGTGACCGTGTAAACAAATTTAAGTCCCCACAACATGAGGAATACCTGACACACACACACACACATACACACACACACACACAAGTTTGCAGGACCTGCTCATGTGTTCCTCAGCCTCGTCACCACTCTGTCATGTGTCCACCAACAGGCATTACACATGAGCTCCCCCCTGCTACACCTCCTCTGCTCTCTTTCATTCAACCTGGAGTTTCATTACAACAGGATATCCTGTACATTTTACATTTCCTTCAGTGCAGCAGATGTGCTCGAGTGGCACAAACCGAAAGAGAAAGAGAGGGAGAGCAGGAAATGCTCTCAGTTAACCAATGAAAAAAAAAAAATTGACAGCTACCAGTTAACATCCATGTGTTTCCTCTTTTCTCTTCACGTTAACTCACATGTCTGTTCACTTCTGCTCTGCCGCATCCCCAAGGTGACGGCTGGCTTGGGCTACTGTGGCTCATGCCTAAAGGCTACGGGGCGTATGTGCCCGCTGTCCTTAGAGGTTTGTGGCCAGAGGCTTTCCCTCCCCATTGATTCTGACCAAACCTTGACACCATGTTTCTTTGATGAGTTCTGTCTGGATTAGTTAGTGTAAGTTACTCTCCATCTAGATCAAAGTTATCCCCGAAGCCGAGGAACAAGGAGATGCACTCTTGTGAGAACCAACAGACCTTTTGTTGTTAACATCTGGTGAAAGTTTTTTCCATGGAATCTTAGAAATCCCAGATAAATTTAGATTCTTGTTTCTATCTCCCAAATGTTATTTGTCTCTAAATCTGCCAAGCACATACGAGAACACAGACACAGAAAAACATGCACAAAATCCCAACCCCCCTTACACTCTACTTAAAATATCATTTGTTTACATCCCCCACCAAAAAGTCCCAATGTGCTGGAATGCGCAGGGAAAAGCACTCTGAAGCCCCAGTGTGTTTGTAACCCTATAAATAAAGGTGGCGGTGGGGAGTGTGGTTGACCATAATTACACAGGCCCTGTTAAAGCTGAGGCGCGCTCTCTGTCTGTCTGTCTGCTAGTCCCTTTACCAGTCATGGCCACTCCCATCCACATACAAACAAACACATGCACAGACTCGAACACGCACAAACACAGTCGCACAAAAACACTTTCAGATGGGATGTGGGTCAAAAGTTCTGTTTTCTACATCTGTCTGGACTTTTAAAACATTGTGACTGCTGACAGCTTATTACATAATTTAAGTATTTAAACAAACTTCTGATTTGTGAGTGTCATACTTTTGTTTTTCTAATGTGAGAACCCATTATTCATTAGAGAACACTAAATTATTGATTTAGCTTGTAATTGTTTGGAGAAATTGACTTTTTATTCCTTGATTGGACATGTTGGCTCAGTGGCTCAATGACTGTTGACTCTCCAGAACCCTGGATTACAAGGTTCTCCAGAACCTTGTAATTGAACTACACCGCCCCCCCCCCCACCCCCAAAGCAAAAGCCGCACTCCATCAGACCTAATTAGAGTGGTAAGACTCTGTTTTTAGGCCTTTTCGTTATGTGTATTTTCATCTCTGTGGTGCGCATGTTCACATGCTAAATCTCCATCTGGCCGCTGTGAAATGAAGTTCACAGCATTGGAGTTGAGATGTAAACACACATTCACACACTGTTCTCTTTCTCGCTAAGCTGCAGAGACAGACATTTACCAAACTGTGCTGTATGTCGCATATCTGTACCAGCCAAGAATGGCTTAATGGTGTGTATGTGTTTGTGTGTGCGAGAGTGCACCTGCATGTGTGTGAATGTGTGCAAGTGCACACGGACAGGAACGTGTACGTGCAACAGCCAAGATTTTCTTTCTTACACATGGAGCGGAGCTGCTTTAAGGAGCCAGAATAACGCTGAAAATTCTATACTCTCTGCCGCATGGTACAATTTGTTCCAAAGCACTTGCCTTGCTGTACAAATCACAGCCAGACAGCCAACTATAGCTAGCTTCGTCTATTACCATCAACAGGCCGACTGCCAAGAGAAGAAACACATCCAACAGTTTTAATACCTTGTTTTCACACAAGCAGTTTTTCCAGCTCCAGCTTATAAAAGCCAAATGACAATAACAATAGCATGTACAAAAAAAAAAAAAACAGCCTTTCCGGTGTAAACTTAAGTCTTCTTAAAGCTGGTATTATTGCAGCAGGCCAGTGGTCGCGGTTCCCCCACCCTCCTCGTCCTCTTGTCGTTTGGCACGGGAAGCATGTGGTCTGGGCAGGGTAAGACTGTACAGATAGAACATGGTCAGGATTAGATGCTTTAATGTCGTTTGTCAGCGCTGTACAATTTGAATAACATTTTTTTTTCGTCCAGTCCATCACACGTTTGCCTGTGCTTCAAGATTCTTGCACACTGAATGTGTGTTTGAGAGTCGGATGATTTTCCCTACAGTGGGCAAGGATGGAAATGGCTGAGAAGTGTCAGGTTAGTGTGATTACTTTCCACTCATCTCTCTAGTCCATTTATCAGCATGTGTGAAAGGGGCTTCAGAGGTAGAACAGCACTGATGTATTTTAATGCACCTCTGTATGATAAAAGGTGACCAGCTGCTGCTGCATATGCCACACTTCAGTATTCATTCCCCCCACTTTTCGAATTCTTCCTATGCATCGCTGGGCCTCATAGCATGAAACATTCAGGAGAAACAAATGAAAGGCTCTCTTAAAAGCTCTAACCAATAGGCTTTTACAAGCCTACCAGGCTGCATTCGAAAAAAAACAAAAAAAAAAAACAACCCAAGACTAAAGTGGTCTAGACAGCAGGAAATCCAACTTTTTTAAAGAATACAACTGAAGTTAAATGCTTTCCCCTTTGGTGGTGGTGAATGCATTGTGTATCATATATATACTCATTTGTTTTATTGCTTGCAGAAATTGAATTGGTGCCACAGAGATGCAATATTCAGATCTTAAGGGGGCTGGTGGAGAGTGACTGCTCGGCCATAAAGACAGATGAGAGAAGGATGGTGACTTTATGGCGCTTTTGATGAACAGTGATGTATCGTCACATACTTCAACTGTCTCCAACACTCAGGATCAACTCCAGTTATCCCAAACAAAGGCCAATGATAAATTCCACGAGGGAAATGTGGAAAAATAGGAAATTCCTCACTGGTTTCAGTTTAGAAATGACATCAGTGTTGGACAGAGCTGTCTCTCCATCTGTCAGTGTGCACGTCTGTCTGTCTGTTTCCGCTTGGTGTCCTCTAGGTGTCACTAGAGATGTTCATGGACCAGACAAGGCTGACTTATCTGGAGTGTGTGAAGAGTGTGCGCACACACAAAAGTGAAGCTGCAGCGTCTCCTGTGCACTGACAGCCTCAATCCAGTTGCCGTGGTGATATCCTCTCCCAGGTGCATCAGTCACATTCACACAAACACACGCACGCACGCACACACGCACACACACACACACACACACACACACACACACACACACACACACACACACACACACACACACACTTCTCACTTCTCTCTCTCAAACACACACACAAAGGGACACGCACCTCTGTCTCTCAGGAGTCGGCTCCACTTCCTCACATGCCTCGACACCCACAGCTGGCTGTTTGTGCCCTTCCCTTCAGTAGCTTAGACAACCATCATTAACACCAGTGTCCCTGTGCAGAGCTAGTGTTAGCTCCTGCGTGTCACCCGCTCTCCCTGCGCTGTACACCGTGCACCCCGCATTTCCGCAGGTGTCCAACCCATCCCACCCCCACCCACCGCGTACTCGCTAATGAGAGTGAAAATGAGAACAATGGGGAGAGGAGCGCGGGGCCCGCCAGCTCATCTGGGCTCTGTTGATCTTGTTAATTGCGTCCGTGGACGCGCTCCGCTCCCTTTGAAGTGTGTCTGAAGAGCCCGCTTCAGAGACTGGCAATTACCGCACATCATGTAATTGCTGCAAGACAGGCAGCCATATGAGAGAACTCATGTTACTGTATGTGTGCGTCAGAGTGTGTGTGTGTGTGTGAGAGAGAGAGAAGAGAAAGAGTCTGATGATGGTGATGTCTTCTAAGGTGTTGTAGCAGCATGTCAAGTAACGTCCTGTCAAAGCACAACACCTTAAGAACAAAATCCTTGATGCTTTGATGCAACAGACAGCTGCATTTTGTAAAATGACTACTTACCACTTTGTTAAAATCAATTTACACGGATCAAAAGAAATTCTTCTCCTTTGGAATTCAATTAATCTGTTTATTCTCACAAAGTGCCATTGCTGTGGTTTTAAGAGGAGACGTCCATGGCCTGTTTACATCCTCCGCTTGTGCTTATAAATGTTTCGAGGTCAGTGGAGCTTTGTGAATCTTTGTGGGGAGAGTCTTATTGTGTCTCTTCAAAGGCCACGTAAAGTCCCTTTTATGGGTTTCACTCCTTGTCTTTGTGAAGTGAAACATACTAAGTTTGTTGTAGTTTCCTTTTGTCATGTCAGGAGTGTTTCCACAGACTATCCAGGCGAGGTAGCATCCTGACACAGCTTTCAGCTGTGACGCAGCTTTCAGCTGTGTCAAGATGTTTTTACAAGGCATCGCTTGGCAGGGAAGAACTGCAAGAAGTCATGTAATAGCTGTGACCAAGATCTCAGCCCTAAAAGCAGACCTGCTGTAAGTATATGAGCACTTAAGTGTAAACAGCCCGATATTGAAGATGATGCAATACAGTATTTTGCATGAATGCACCGCGCAGTGAACTGATGGAAGAGAAGTGGATGGATTGCCTTCCCCTGTTTAACAATCAAATCATGGCCAAATAAAATGCTTCTCTCTGCCTTCACAGACGTTCTGTTTCCTACACTCACACTTATCTGGAATTGATGCTTGTCAGTATTGTAAATAGTCCCTCTGCCATATCTAATCAGATATGACAGTTAAATCAGTCAGCGGCCCAGACATCTACAAGATGACAACTGTTTACAGTAGATGTAAAGACAGTGAGAAAACCAGATATCAAATGCTTAGAGTCAGAAAGTGAAAGTAAAATATACATTAGGCTCCACAACTTTAAATAAAGGAATATTATTTTGAACATAGTGCTTGATTTGCACATTAAAATGTGACTGAAAGGTGCATTTTAGAAAAGATACAAAAACCTTTAGAGGATCAACATTTTATGTGATGCTGTTGATATTAACAGTCACTGACAAACAAATAAATAGAAATCTAAAAAGTTCAACAAGTTCATACAAATGGATTTTTATATAAAATGTTTCTCTGATCGTATTTTGGTTGATAAAGAAATTATTATCCCACTGTTAGAGGAGAAAATGAACTGTGTCTCCATTTTATTATTGTGTACACCCATGCCCCCTGAGTTTACTAAATTAATTTATACTAATATTTCAATAAATGGTGTAAATGTTATATTTCTGAAATAGAGATTATATTTATTTATTTATTTAATCCTTTATTTAAACAGGTTGTCTCGTTGAGATCAGGATCTCTTTTTCAAGAGAGACCCGTGTACAAAAATAAACATATACAGTTTAAACAGGCAGACGCACAGGTAATTCACAGGTACACATTTTTCACAATTAAGAAAAGCAGTTACAAGTGTGATTGCAAGCACATAAACATAACCTTTTAAAATGTTCAAGTGAAATAAGAGAAATGTAACTTCATATTTTCTTGGAGCTCGTTCCATTTGTATGCAGCATCTGCAGTATCTGTAACCACTTTTTCCAAGTTCAGAGTGAACAATACAGCTAATGTTAAAATGTCCTGAGACCTGACATTGTAGGTACTGTATTTAAATGCAACTAGAGAGCAGGGATAACTGGGCAGTTTTTGCAGTAGAGCCTTATAAATAAATAATGCTGCTCTCTTCTGTTTATTAAGGAGGACTATCCCACCTTTTCATATAAGATGCAATGGTGAGAGAGAAATGTTTCACCTGCGATGAAACGCAGCGCACTGTGATACACTGAGTCAAGAGGCTTTAAGGTGGAGGGAGAAGCATGCATATATACACAATATCACCATAATATCTATCTATCTATCTATCTATCCCTTTCAACCACAGATTCAATACTCTTTACAGTAATGTATTTCAGAAGAAAAAAAAGCCCACAGTTCTGTACAAAAGACCCAGCTGATGTACGCTGCCAACCTGCTCTGAGCTGCAAAGCCTCTCACTCGCCCCCCTTTGCCATAAATCAGATAATGTTACAGTAGCATGCCGCTGTGCTTTGTGAGAGATACAGATACAGCGAAGCAACCCTGTGCTCCAACTCCCACGTCTGAATACAATTGAAAGTGGTACAGATGAAATGTACCACTCGGGGCTAACTACAGCTGTAAGATAAATACCGTGCCACACTCTGCTTTGGTGGCAGACGGATTTATCTGTGTGTGATAGACCATAAATGCGCACGCTTTCAAATGCACGCACACACATGGTGTTGTGTGTGTGTGAACCCTTATACATAAGTTTATGACAAAGGATGTAACTGATGGTTGTAATGATGAATGTAATCATGTAGGCGTAAGAGTACCGGGTCGGTCCTGCTGTAACAGTATGCAGCTACACTTTTTCTTCTTTTGTAACAATAAAACAATTTCAGTCCAGTAATGTAGGTCAGTGCTTCACCTGTTATCTACAATCAGATCAATGAGATATGCAGTGGGAACATAAATCGAGAGAAGTCCGGTACACAATCAAGTAATGAAATATTTCCTCCAGTAATTTGCTTCAGTCTATGAGCAGAAACTGTTGATGCCAGCCTGGGAGAGACATCAGATCTAAATAAGGAAAGAAGACAGTGGACCTGGCCAATTATCAATAATGTGAACACCTGGGAGTCATAATTGGTCATGAAATGTCAGAAACACAGTCCACTAACTGTGAAGAGAAGTTTCAGAAGTTTGTTTTCCATTAAAACTAGAAGGTTGTTCTCCACAGATCTGTCTTCATCCAACTGATTTTCTGCTAGGAAAACCTACAGCTAGCCTAAACAATTATTATATCGCATTAAATGTGTCTTTTTTTAAGTTAGTTATGTAGAGTGTGACCCTCACATTGACTTCAGAGGTGTGTCTTAAAGCAAGTCCTGCCAGACAGCTCTACAGGTGGGCGGCAACACAAAACAAAACAATAGTCTCGTAAATTTATGGTTATGTTATAGACAGTTTGCATACATGTTCCACCCACAGCTGTGGTGTTAAAATACATTTACTAGTCTGTAAAACAAGCAAGCAGATGACTGGAAAGAGCAGGATGAGGCAAATTGCTCCATCAACACAACAGCCTTTACTGAGATATTCTCTATAGATACACAAAACACACACAGAGGGAAACTCAATGCATACAGTATACTGTAGATTTTGACTGTGTTGCAACATGCTACATTATTCTGCAAGCAGATGCACTAGTGTAGAAATAATGCAAACACACATACACGCACACACACACACACACACACAAATACACCTAGCAAGAGGGTAAGGAAAAAAAGGATTGCACCGAGGTATGGGGCTTTTTTCATATCTTTATTCAAGAGCGTGGTCTTTCAATTTGAGAGCATGAGTTATTGATTTCACGTTCAGATTTTGCAATTCTTTCCCTCAAAATCCTGCCCTTGCACTCAATTAGCCCCTGCTTGCGCGCAGATTTGCTTTGCTTCTGCTCAAACTGTATGCTTGTATTCAGATGTATTGTTGCTTATTTCCGCCTCCAGCTTCAGCCCTTCTCCTCGCACTCAGGCTGCTTCTGTGCGCTCGTGAAATGGCTGCTCTCAGATTTCTGCTCTGCTGTCGCATTTTTTGTGCAACAACCCTGTCAAAATCCATGGATGTATAAAAAGAACTGGATACAGCGTTGGAGGCGGGGCCCCGTTCATTCCTATGAAAGTTGCTCAGTGGCGCATGGAGCCAAAAAAGCCACTTCCTGCTGTAAAGAAATGACCCAGATGAACGTATACTCCGCACACTCCAGTGCCCATAGAGCATGTGCACCAGAGACTTCTGTGGGCCGAGCCGGCTAACTTCTGGTTTAGCCCTCCGCTAACTTGAATTGGGATAAAATAATTAAATTGTGCGGCTCTTCTAAACTTTCAAAATGTTATCAGACCAAATGGATCAAATTCTGATTGGTAAACGAGTCATTTTGTGAGGGTTGTGACGCTCAAAAAAATGTATCCACTGTTTTACAGCCGCTCCTTTTCCCATGATTGTGTACAAAAATGCTTTTTGGGCCTGTTGGACCCAGAAGTTGTAATTACACGGTTTGGCCACTATGTCAAATTGGCTTCAAAGCCTGGTGCACTTCCTGGGGGCTTATTAAAGTCCCCCAACCAATAGAAGGCCAGGTGTAGTGTTGACTAATGAAATGATCCCTGCCTCCTTGTGGGCGCATAAGCTTTACTTCTTAGAACGTCCCGTATGGGCGGTTACCCTTTAACCAGGTTCACCAACTCCTGCCCTTCAGGGCTTTATTAAATGTACTTCCCTTGCTTTCTTTACGACTTTTGGAATAAAAGGACCGTTAATGTATATACCAGCGCCTATACTTTTTCTTTTACTATAATAGCTACATATAATAGTAGCTGTATAGCACACCGGCCTCCGTCGCTGGAGGAGAAAATGAATTCACCCTCATGACTCAGGAGCTGGAGTCTAGCAGATCGCCAAAGTCAAGGACCTCAAGTAAGTTTTTTATTTTAATGGTGCTATTATTTCCTTCAAATTGAATTGGCGAAGTCATATTTGCAGCATAAGAATACACCCATGATAATGATAAAATAGACACCGCTGTCTTTCTTTTTTATCTATATTTTAGTGTTTAGGAAGAGGAAAAATACTAACAGTGTAACTTTCAATTATACCAACTTTTAATAAGCAACAGTAAACATTAATCATTTGAAGAGAAGGAAGACACTTATATATAACTACACAATACATGACCTCACCACTGTTTTAAAAATATAGTAGCTCACAGACTTTACTTTTGTTTTCTACTGTCTTAATGTGTTAGCTGGTTACTTTTGCTGTTGGTACTTTACCAACAGGCAGGAGGCCGGTGTGCTATACGGCTACTATTATATATAGCTTTTATAGTAAAAGAAAAACTGGTACATACATTAGCTGTCCCTTTATTCCAAAAGTTGTACAAGAAAGCAAAGGAACTACATTTAATAAAGCCCTGGAGGGCAGGAGTGGATGAACCCGGTTAAAGAATAACCGCCCATACGGGACGCTCTAAGAAGTAAAGCGAACACGCCCGCATGGAGGCAGGGATCATTTCATTGGTCAACACTACACCTGGCATTCTATTGGTTAAGGGATTTTGACAGGGTTGTTGCACAAAAAAATCCAAGAGCAGAGCAGAAATATGAGAACAGATGTTTCACGAGCGCACAGAAGCGGCCTGAGTGCGAGGAGAAGGGCCGAAGCTGGAGGAGGAAATCTGTGCAAGCAACAATACATCCGAGTACAAGCATACAGTTTGAGCAGAAGCAGAGCAAATCTTAGCGCAAGCAGGGGCTATTTGGGTGTGAGGGCAGGGTTTTGAGAGAAAGAATTACAAAATCTGAACGTGAAATCAATAACTCATGCTCTCAAATTGAAAGACCACGCTCTTGAATAAAGATAGGAAAAAAGCCCCATACCGAGGCAGTTTGCCGAAGGGCAGCCTGCCAAAAGAGTGGGAGAGAGAGACACACACACAGAGAAGGAGAAAGAGAACAAGGGGGGAGAGAGGGCAGGAAAGTCCTTACATAGCCCACAGGAAGAGCTGTGTCAGGGCAGGAAGCTCCTTGTTTGGGCATGGAGGTTTCCTGGCTGGCTAGAAGACTGACATTTCCTCTACTGTTTGGCTTCTGGAGAAGGGATCACATGAAGGCTTGAGGGAGGCTGCAGGGGTGGTGGGCCGCCAGTCGGGCTGGGCTGGGCCCGCTCTCTGGTTTCAGCTCCAGCGCTCCCTCCCTCTGCCTCTGCTTCCCTCTCAGTACAGCCTGCAGACACTTCACAGGCCAACATTCACTCTCTGCACTAATGATATACACTATACCACTGTGCAGTATGTAATGTAACATGTTGGCACATGTTGCTGCATTAGCATAGTGAACATGTGGATTGCATTTAACACTGTGTGTATAGCTATGACATCAGTGACATGAGTTTCTGTTTTTGTCCACGCCAGCGGTCCAGGGATAGCAGTCAGTCTGTCAGATGGTCACTCCATCATTTTGGGTCCAGACTGAAAGATCCATTAGATGGATTGCTATGAAAGTTTGTACAGTCATTTATTGCCCCCCAGATTATGAATCCTACTGACTTTGGTGATCCCATCTTTTCCTCTAGCGCCACCACAAGGTTGACATTTGCGGTTTTGAGTGAAATGTCTCTACAATTATTTGACAGATAATGATAGATTAGGAAATTTGATGGATGGAATATTTTGTTTAAGTTTATTAAGTTTGATGATTTTCTGACTTCCTCTAGTGCAGGGCTTTTTAAACTCTGACACTGTAGGCAGCCATTGATGCAGCTCCAACTGCTGACTCACTTTTGATTCCCAGTTGAACTTCAAGAAACATCTTAAGTTATTCAGTCCTGTTATTTTCAGTTAAGAAACACTGTCTTATCTTTCTAACAGCTCAAACAAATCCATAATTTTGTCTCCTTGTATCCTGATTATTTTAATGCACTATATTCTTGTTTAACCATAAAAGCCACATCTACAATAAGTTCAAAATTTCAACACATTTACAAGGAATGCCCCCTGAAACCCGGTTCTAAATTTATCAGAACTCAGAGATTTTTTTTAAGGTTGGTTCTTTTATTGGCACTTGAAGAAACCAGGGAGTGAAATTAGCAGAGCAGAAAACATGGTTTTGGTGTAATTTATGGTCGCTGCATGCAGCCTCTCCGCTCTGTCTTTCTCTCCTCTCCTCTCTCTGTGTTGGTGTTAGAGATTTCACAAGGGCAGGGCCGAACTCCTCCACCACACACACACACACACACACACACACACACACACACACAGCAGAGCAGAGAGGCTGCGATGGAGAGAGAGTGAAAGATAATGTTTTATAGGACAACTATGCTGGTTAATGTAAGTGCAATAAAACATTCGCCAGTAAAACGACTCTTAATTTATCAAAACACCTTTTCAACAAGTAACTTGTGACTTGACTTTAGTGAAATAAGTTATAATCACTTTTTAAAACTGGACTGATAAGACACAAATTAGACATATCATCACCTTTTAAGGTGATATATGACACATCCAACAGTTACGGAGCAGCATTAGCTTTCATTTGGAGTCCTGTTTCTCTACCTGGTGAATGTAAATCCAACATTTGCTTTCTTTTAGCTCTGTTTTTGGTCTCCACCAACTCCTGGGGGAAATATCTGGCTCTTTAGCTGCTATAATTACTTGACTATGTTCACAGCTTGCCACAAATTTTGTTTGCTTTCTAATGCTAATGCTCATTTTTGATAGCAAAAAACAGGCTTAAGACCATTAAAACGAAATGTACTTAATGGAAAAACTGAACATTCGACTCCTTAGAGGGTTTTTTAGTACAACCAAACGCTGAACAAAACTTTTTAGGCAACCAAAATGTTACAATTCAGTTTCATGAACTGAAAACACACTGAAATAGCGACGCTATGACGACGCCTATACGCCTATACTCCTATACGCCTATACACCTATACGCCTATGCCTATGTGAATCTGGGGATGCGCCATGTTTATGTTACCTAACCAACGTTGTCACCGCGGCAGCGACTTGTCAATCACAACGTAGCCACGCCCTAAAGCATACCCTGCTTTATTGTCAAATTTAAATGAACTTTAAACTAAATTTACTGGGGTAATAAATCAAGGGAGAAGTAGGGTCATTTTCTCAAAGACTTCCATACAATCAGACTTCTTTTTGGAGCCAGTGGAGTCTCCCCCTGCTGGCCATTGGAAAGAATGGAGGTTTAAGGCACTTCCACATTGGCTTCACTTTTCAGACCTGGAACTACCTGCTTGCTTGTAACGCTCAATGCTCTGGTGAATGGTGGCTGTTGCATTTCCTCTGACATGTTTGTTGTGGTCACCTTTTTTCTTTGCTCTGTGTTATGGTGGCAGGCAAACATTGAAGTGATGAACCTTTTTTGACATCTTTGCTTGGGAACATACAGTAGCTATGACGGTACTTTCATCCAGAAAGTTGTTCTAGCAGCGGAGAAGAAGCGTTGAACAGAGAAATTGGGTATGGTACATCATTTTTATTGCTTATAAATGAGAAAGAATGTACTCTTTGTACACTTAAAATGTACGTTTTAATTAAAGTGCTCGCTACCATATTATACCTTGAACTCTGACATTCAAAGTGACTCTTGTTTCCATTTAAGACGTGTGCTTTTTGTGTTGAAGCTGTTTTCAGTATTTAGGCACTGCATGATGACTTGTTCTCTCTTTTCACTTTGCCTTTTCTGAAGTTGTGAAAAAAGGTGCCAAAAGCTTAAACCCAGACACTTTTCCATCAATGGCTGAAACCTTGTTGTGGACTCATGCTTCATTGCTTATTGACTGGCCATCTGTGCATTTGTGTTGAAAATAAGCTTCAACGGCTCCCAGACAGACAGACAGACAGATGTTTCCTAGTAAACAATGAGTGGTCCAATCAGACATAAATCTGTAAAGTGACAAGTTAAGCCCTGCACCTGCTCTCTCTCTCTCTGTCTCTCTCTCTCTCTCTCTGTCTCTCTCTCTCTCTCTCTCTCTCTGTCTCTCTCTCTCTCTCTCTCTCACACACACAACCACACACACTACGGAACAGCAGCAGACTGAGGAAAAGGAGGAAAAAGAGGGAGAGGATGGACCGTAGACAGGGAGCAGGGTGTGAAATACAGTCTGAGACACAAACAATCACAAATAAACTCAAGTACACGCGCATATCCACACACGCTGACATTCATACCTCATACACACACACACACACACACACACACACACGCTCAAGTTTTTCCTACTGTCATGTCTATGGACGATTACCTCATGATGCACAGCAGAGGAGCAGCAGAACAGCCCTGCGGTTTCATAGCATCACCGGCATAGCTGGAGAGGTGATGGCAGTGTTTGTCGCTGCTAGGGAAAATGCGTGTGTGCAAATGTGAGTGTGTGCTTAGAGGGTTCAGGCCTGGAGGTCATGAGCAAAGAATTAAAGCATTGTTTAGCATATATAAATGTAACGAGAATGTGAGAGAATAGACGGAGTTGGGAGGGAAAAGGTGTCGTGGACATCAAATAAACATTTTAGGCAAGAAAAAAGCAGAGACAAATAAAAGCAATGATACGAGTTAAAGGTAAAAGTCAAATAGAGGATGTAAAAGTGCACACATCAAGGGAGGAAGAAGGATGAGGTGTGTTTGAGAAAAGCACAGCGGATAAGCGACCATTCATTGAAACTGCAATTTCTCTTCATTTTACTGCTTTAGTGAAAGAGAGAGACCCTCATTCTCATCCTCACAGCAGCTTTTAGCCCGCTGGTCTGGATAGAATAACAGAAAAGAGCTGGGGTCATTACTCACAATGGACGACTCTATTAAGCAGCAGTATACAGCGCTAATACACACACATTTAAGCACATACACTCACACCCTGAGGTGTAGAGAGAGCACACTGAAGTGCGTGTGCGTGCATGTGTATGGGTCAAATGTGTGGCCTTCTGTGTGTGAATTATACTTAACTGCTGGGATATTTCCGAGCCGCAAAAAAAAAAAAAAACACTTGCACACACACACACACACACACATGCACACAGACACGAACTACATGCACTCTTTGTAATCTAGCACCATTACTGGCAGCTTCATGTACATTAGAGGATGAAAATGATGGAGGGCGGGAGGAGATAGGGCCTCTGAAGGGGTAATTTCACTGAGGGGGCATCTGAGGTATTTATAGCCAAACGATTGAAGCATTGAAAGCATACCGGGTTCATGATCTGATCATGGATGTATCCTAATGGAAACAGGATAGGATACAGTAATGTGCAGCTCACACTGTGCTGGGTGTCTGAGCCTACTATATAGAAAACTTTGTTTTTTCTCACATCGTCAAAGCATTTCAGCACAGAGCTGAAATTTTCCTGGGTTACAGTTGGGTTATAGCTGTGGTCAAGGCTCATGACTTCACTTTGGCAGTAATAACCTGTCAACTGTTTCACATTAGGAAGCGTAAAAGCCTACATACACACTTGACAGAGCTGACAGATGCTGACATGCCACTGCATGAAGTCACAGGCCCTAAATGAGGACCTAACGGTGTGGATGTGACAGAGATGTGGCTGGGCTTGGCTCGCCACAGCACACACTGTTTACTGTTAACTAGCTGTTCGGAAAGCAGACAGAGAGAGAGAAAGAGAAAAAAAGCACGGATTGTACACCTATATAAATCAGCAGGTAATTAGATTACGTTAAACATTGGCAGTTTTCAAGAGAGCAGACGCTTGGAGAGTGCTGACCTGAGAGTTTCCCTTCTTTAATTCTCATGAGAACAGTGAGTATAAAACAAAACAAGTGTTGAGGAGTTGATGCAAACCATTTATACGTGTGTGTGTGTGTGTGTGTGTGTGTGTGTGTGTGTATGTATGTGCTGGTGGACAACAGAAGCTCCCAGCAGGTATCCCGGCCGCTCCCACCCTCCTGCTCCCCAGGCGCAGCACACTGATGACATCAGCTGGTGTGAAAGTGGCCATTAGTTCCACCTCATCACTGTGGGACAAATATAGCAGCGCAAGGCTTTCATCAGACGTGGAGGACAGCTGTAGTGAGGGGGCGGGAAAGGAAACCTGGCCAGATGATGATACACATTCACTGTATCCCTCCTCCTCCCCAATTCTCACTTCTCCCACTCCCTTGCGATCATGCTGTCACCCCTGAGACTGATAACACCTTATGGCTGCAGCATATAGGCACATGTAGCATAGACACACATATATGAACGAATGCTCACACACATACACACGCGCGCGCACACACAAACACCTGTTTACCCAATTCTACATTCTTACATTCTATCTGCACAGGAATTTCCCTTTTTTGTGTGTGTGTGTGTGTGTGCGATTATGTCTCTGTCTTTAAATGAGGCTTAGCAGTAGCCTGATGACAAGCGCTGCTTTTGTAATACCTGGTGCTGCATTATGAAGGTACAGCGGCACCAGCACACAGTACCATTGTCAGAGTAAGTCAAATCTATAAAACACCAAGACAAAGGATGTGTCTTTCTACCACTGTTGTCTTGATTCTATTATCTTTGGCCCAGAACCAGTGATGTTTTTTTTTATTTTCAGTTGTGTGACTAAAGCTCCGTCTCTGTGGCAGATTATATTATTTATCATCGACTCGTTCCACAGGTCCACAGGTATTACCTAATAAGTGGGTTAGGGATTATTTTGGGCAGTGCATGGACAAAATAAACTGGGCAAGATTAAGTTATGGTTAGTGCTGATGTACTGTGGAAAAGCAGTGCACTTACAGAACAGTGTGTGTGTGGTGCTTCTCAGAACAGGTGGCTGGGGTGTCGGATCAGACACCTGGCCTCCGCCTTTTGAATGACAGGTGGTGAAGTCACTGTAGGGCACATCTGGAGGGTGGAGGGGGCGGGGAGAGGGGACACAGATTTTCTATTAGGTCTCTGTCTCTCTCTCTCTCTCAGCTTTTGATGTATCAGAGTAAGACACAGGATGCCCTGATCTGATCACGGGACGTGGTTAGTTGGTTTTTCATCCACATCTTCATCTTAATGGCATTCTGTGGTCAGTGTAGCTCTGCTTCTCATGAAAACATGCAAATGCCTCAATGGCCAAGTGCATGTAAATAAAAGTCAAACTATATTTAGTGAATTTAGTTCAAGTTATATTCAGCCAAAAAGCCCGCAGACACACACACACACACACACAAACACACACACATACACATACCCACAGCACTGTAGCGCTCACCTCTAATCTGCTCTGTTGTGACAACTGGGTGCTTGTTCTGAACTCTTGAACTCCAGTTCAAGCAAAACTGGTGACCCTGAAATACATCCCTACTGCTTCATGTTGAATAAAATGTGTTACAGGAACAGGCAGGTTTATGAGAAAAAAGCAGGATAAGCGATCAATGACAGTTTTGTTGCATAATCTGCTGCTCCAAAATTAATGCAGCACTCTACTAATCTAATTCTACTCTACTAACGACTCAAAATTGTGTTGCACCTGTGCAATAATTCACTTGAGTCTCCAATCTAAAGACTTAAATTATTTTATACATTTTTTTTATTTTAATTGTTGTGATTTAGGATTTGAGGTGCTGCACGGCACCGTCAGAAGCCTCTAATGTGCAGTAGGAAGCCATCTGCTGTAGAACATGCATCTCTCTGATAAAAATAGACAAGTCTCAGAGAGGCATGACTACATTTATTTACCCAGCCTCAGAAACCTTGCTTGGGGAGTGCATATGATAGTCAGACTCACAGACAGAAAAGAAAACAACTCAAGCCCACTTACTAGCCTTGACACATAAAGACTTACGAGGGCCTGTTTGCATTTCAGAGCCACCCAGGTGCCTTTTGTAAAGCTGTAGTGTACTTGATGCTGAGTTGAAGAGGTGTCATATTTGGAGGTACTTAAGCATGCACTGTTTTGTTGTCTGTTCAAAGCCATCTACTTCAAACAAGTATGGCTTATTAAGTAGATCTAAAGTTGCCAGGACACCTGTAGTACTGGCCAGGTTAGGAGACAGTTGGAGAGACTCCACCAAGGCATGGCTGCAGGCCCTGATGGTATCAGGACCTTTGCCAGCCAGCTATCTGCTATTCTGGTTAGTTGGTTTTTTCAAATGTGCTCACGGTCACATTTCAGGTAGATTGCAACATTTACAGATTCTGCGACACCTCTTCAACCTGAGCCTAAACCAGGAGAAGATACCAGTGCTGTGGAAGATCTGGCCTCAATGACTATCGACTAATTGCCCTCACATCTCATGTGATGAAGGTGCTGGAGAGGCTGGTCTTGGCCCATGTTAGACTGCAGGTGAAATCATCACTGGACCCTCTGCAGTTTGCCTACCAACCTCATCTGGGAGTGGGCGATGGATCATCTGCCTGCTGCAGCGAGCTCACTCGCCTCTGGATGGAACAGGTTGAACTGTCAGAATCACATTCTTTGATTTCTCCAGTGCATTCAACACCATCCAGCCACAGGTACTGAGGCAGACGCTGCAAGCGACGAGGGTAGACACGTCCACCATCTCCTGGATTACCGACTACTTGACAGACCGCAGTTTGTCTGACTGGTGGAGAGGAGTACAGGAGCTCCACAGCGGACTCCCTTCCCTTTCACTTTGTACACTTCAGACTTTCAGTACAACTCCGGGTCATGCCACTTGCAGAAGTTGTCTGACAACTCTGCAGTGGTTGGGTGTATAAGTGATGGGCAGGAGGAGGAGTAAAGAGCACTGGTGGATGATTTTACGGAGTGGTCTGGAAGAAATCATCTGCTTCTGAATGTGTCCAAGACCAGCGAGATGGTGATTGACTTCAGAAGGAAGAGGGCGGCTACACAACTCCGGTGTATTCTGGGAGGATGTTGACATGGTGGAGGACTACAAGTACCCGAGCGTCCACATTGACAACAGCCTAAACTGGAAGACCAACACAGAGGCTGCATATAAGAAGGGGATGAGCAGACTCTATTTTTTGAGGAAGCTGAGATCCTTCAATGTGCGTAGCAAGATGTTGGACATCTTCCACCAGTCTGTTGTGGCCAGTACGCTGTGCTTCGCCATAGTCTGCTGATTAAGAAGGCCGGCTCCATAATTGCCTGCAAACCAGACACCTTTGAAGTTGTGGTGGAGAGGATCCATTATGGATAATCCTGACCACCCTCTCCACCACCTACTGGACAGACAACGGAGCACTTTCTCAAACAGACTGATTCAGCTTCGCTGTCACAAGGACCGATACAGGAGATTTTTCCTGCCCAAAGCAATAACTCCTCACTTCTGTCTAACAGAGAACTCTCAGAACTCTCAGCTTTATAGTTTCTGTCTCAGCCAAACTACACTCTGTTTCACTCCTTCAATAACTGCTCATGGTGAATTTGCACATCTTTATACTCCCACTCCAACTTCAACAATTTTGCACACTTGTCTAATGTTTATATTATATTATCCTATGTTTATATTTTGTATTTTATTATATTTATAGTGTATTCTAGTATATTCTTTATATTTTGGTTTATTTTTCTATCTCTTCTTGTCTTGATATGTATATTTACTGTGTATTTACTCTATCTATCTATCTATCTAGATTATTGTGGAAGTGATACATGTGCCACAAATAATTTCAAAGATGCTTGTGCTCTTACATCTTGTGTGTTTTGAACGGGTACACTAACAACTAACGCATTCAAAAGATTCACACATGTTTACTCAGTGAGTTGAGCAAATTTGTGACATCTTGATTATCTGTTATGTGCTTGTGTGTTTGTCTTCATGTGCAAAGCAGAGCATCTGTTGTTGTGGGCCTGTATTTCTTTTACAACATGAGGAGATATTTGAATATATGGACCAATATATTTTCTCCAGGTTTGTTGTATGTTACTTTACTTTCAACGTGTGATATGCCAAGCACGTTTCCTCAATACTGTGTCTCTGTAAATGTTGCAATCTACCTGAAATGTGACCGTGAGCAGGCTGGAAATCAAGCAGTTTAAATATAACCTACTTATCCCAAAAGGCTCAACAGGTGTTGAGTGCAAGCGGCAGAACAGGAGAAAGCACCTGACGACTGTCTCAGTGTTCCCTATTGGCAAGATAAAAAAGCCATCCCAGAGAGGCAGAGTGAGGCTCTGAACATGAGATCAATGGAGCATATTTAAAAGTCATTAGAGAGCAGTCCTCCTGTCACATTCCTGTGATAAAGTACAGGAATCTAGCCTTCCAGCATACAGTACCTTGTCTCTATGAAGGCGATCCTCCAGTGTCTTTCCTCCCGTGTTTAATCTCCATGTGGAGATGAAGGATGGAGGATGGCCAGTGGTGCCTACGTGCTAAGCTGGGCTCTCAGTTGTCCTACCCGACACTGGGCTCTCCCCAGCGGCCCGGGAGATGTCAAGGGGTGAGGGCAGAGGAGAACGGATAGCTGCCGGCCCCGGAGCCCCTCATTCACTCTCTAACTTGCTCACATTAAAGAGAGCTCTAATCACTGCGGGGACTTGGCCAATGATGTGCTTATCAAACGGCATATTTCAAAAAGGCATCTTAAAAGGCCCGAGGGCGAAGAGGCAATAAGAGCACATTTGTATGTGGATGAAAGGGAAAAGTGTAGACAGACCTTGCATCAGAATACAGAGGGGGGAGATCATTAGCATCTCTAGCAAAATACGCACTACCAGAGAGGGAGAGAGAGGGAGAGAGACACACAGACAGAGAGAGAGGTAGAGAGGTGTTGGTGGGATGAAGTTGGATGGCTGTGGGAAAAAGAATGGTTCTTTTCGCCATTCGTCCTTTTTTGTTTTACACAGTTCCCAAAAAGAATAAGAGAACAAATACATTTTTGAACAAAGGCATTGCTCTTGAAGTGGAAGCCCATCGGGGGCGTGAGGTGGCTCCGTTGTGGGTTACAATAGAGTGAAGCCACAACGCAACTGCACTCCCAACTCCTCTCGCGCTCCTCTCGCACATCCCTGAACAGAACAGGCCCAGCGTGTGAGCTTTGATATGTGAGCAAGAGGATATGATGGGCTACACAATTCCCTCATACTTTGAAGGATATTGGCCGTGTGTCTTTCTAGCATTTTGCTCATGGACTGTGACAAACTTGGGCCACAACCTCCCCCTGTGTAATACTGAAATATTGTCTCTTAACATGAGAGACGACTGAGAGAGGCAGTCTGTGGTTTTCACATTGAGTAAAAGAGTTTCCTAAAATCATGGTATGAGAAAGTTTTGATGCAAAAGCTGCTGAATGGCTCTTGATTTGCAGCCAGGGACCAAAATAATGCCGTAAACAATGACAGGAAATGACAGATTTCAGGATTTTAAGCCACAGAATGAGTCTTCAGATTTGCCTGAAAAAGCTGGATGCGCTTCTGAGTTAAGAACATCATTATTTAAACATCAAGATGAATTAAGTTGGCATAGAGATCAACCACGGTGTTGATTTGTTTGTGTGATTGACTGAAATATATCCTCTTATGTGTGTGCATTTCATTTATTTATGAAATTGTAGAAGTGATATAGATTTCATCCAAGAAAACGGACCATTGTTACCTTCTGTTACTATTTTTCACCAGCTTTTGCTGTATCATCTGGAAGTGTTTATACGTGGTAGAACAAGCATGCAGACACACACACACACACACACACCCAGACGTACAGTATACACACACAGTATCAGCAGATGAAAGGCTGCTGTCCAGGTAGATCTGTTTCTTTGGGACATTAAGCTTTGACTTAGGAAAAACAGAGCAGAACAACAGCTGCTAACACGGCAAATTTCACACAATTACACACTTACACATCACCGCAGCTGCGCACAGACACGCACACAGCAGGAAACAACTACATTAGCAGAAGACTATAGTCGATGTGTATATCACACACAAATGCCTGCGTACAGTACATGTGCACACACACGGATACAAACACACACAACTCATCAGACCCAATTAAGAAAGTCAATTTGGGATCAGGAGACCAATTATCTTAATTATTTTCCCTTTCCCTCCATCACTCCCTTCAACTTGTTTTCCTGCTTTCTATTTTAGCTGTGTTTGCATTTGTGAGTATTTTGGTTAGTGCATTTCACAACACAAAGTTACTCCAAAGCTCAGAGAGAAAAACTTAGGTGGGTTCTTGTCTACATAGGCTAAAAAACCGAGCTGTTTTATTTTCATACTCAAACATGTAGCAAGGACTCCTTTGCCTAAGGAACAGTGGCAGATGAATAATGATGGTGCGATGAAGCTGTTATTATATTCTGCTTGAAAAACCAAAAGAAACAACCGTCAAACCTTCAGGGCCAGTCTGTTCAGCTGTACCCATGCAACAATTCAGCCTAACCTACACAGATATTGCCCAATTGTGTGTTACAGCTCATTCGCTACGAGGTGACAGCATCTCACCGACCACATCTGCGGAAAAGAGGGTAATTATCATGTGATGGATTTCACCTGCACCCTGTGAAAATAACCCTGTGCATGTCTGAGCACAGTCGGTTTAAAATATCCTTATTCCCCCCCCCCAAAACCATTTCTCAAACAGCATGAAGAGTAAAAAATATTTTCTTTGCTATTTTGCCTCAAGATTAAATTGCTGGAAGTCTGTGTACGCAACAGTAAGGGCCAGTGTGTATCACAAAATCTAAAATGAAATGGAAATTTAGATAAGCCTAATATCTTCAAGAGCATGTTGGATCTAGATAAGAATTCCTCATCTTCAGTGTTTATAGGCATGGGAGTCATGCGTTAGTGTTATCATTAAAACAGGGTTCAGTTGGAGAACAGCGATTGAAACGAAGAGTTTCCATAAGATCATGCTGTGCAGATTTTTCTTTTTAAATTAAGGGGTGGCTCTCTGCGATGTGAAGTTGTGGTATAAATCCACTAATAATCTGCATACAATTAACATATAAGATGATGGAATATATGATCATGAGGGATGTACATGATGAAATGAAGGGTGGGATGTAATGAAGAATGTCTCTCTATGAAATGGTACTGAGGGAAATATTTGAAAACACAGAAGTCGAACAATAAAGTATGAAAACAAATATACATATATTCATATTTTTATTTATATTTCATTTCTGGGAGGATATCTTGTACACCAAATATCCCATTGGCAGTTAAGCGCATTCAATGTGTTTAGAAGCCAGAAACAGTCACTTGTTTTAACAAACACAAATACAAAATAAAGATAACCACAAAATAATGAACTGCATGTATATAACATACAAAAGAATCCCATGCCTACTCAGTAGGTAACTTCAACATTCCAGCTCTTGAAGATGTGGATATTTACACTTAAGTTTTACAAAAATATACTTTATAATTTTTCTCCTTTTTTGCTTACATTCTAATGAAATGAAGCGGTGCCCTCATACCTCATCCTTTTTCCTCTCTCCGAGCATGACTTACATTCTGTAACAAAAATATTCCCTCAACCCTTAAGGCGAGATGCAGTGCATCCTCTCGCGCGCGCAGCCGAGTCACAACATCAGCAAGGCTTCACAAAAGGCACCAAATAACGGGAGCGTTTGTCTTGTTTAGTTTTTTTTTTTTTTTTTTTTAAATGTTTTTTTCTTTTCTCTGTTTTTCCATATAACCGAGCGATATGTCACATGTGAGAAAGAGAGAAAGAGATAGTACCAGTGGATGATATTTACAAACAGAAACTAACATCACTCTTACTCATGCTTGAATACTTAAGTGCTTTTTTTCAAACAATGTCAAAACGTATCACAGCATCATCACTACGTAATAGAGAAAATATGTAGAAAATATGGCCCTGCTCACTTCAAATAATACAATGCAAATATGCAAATAATTTTTCACATCAATGGTACCAAAGAATGATAAAAACGAAACATGGCACATGTACAATATACATATATGGTAGCTTATGTATATCATTCATTGTCTTTAGTACTGTATGAGTGCCTGCAAGGGCGGATGTGCCTTAGCACCACAAATGCTGGAAATCTTCTCCCTATCTGTTTGTCTCTTGGTTTTTGTCTTCGTAATAGCAGAGACCCATAGGTGCCAGTCTCTATCTCTGTTGAGTCCCTTATGCATTTGAAGTGCTGCATTTGTTTTACAGAGACGGAAAAAAAAAATCCCTTTTCATCTTCTATTGTCTTTGACCAGTCCTTGACATGTGTCTTTTTCTCACTTTCAGGTAAATCTCAAGATTCACCTAACACTGCACAGGGAGCAGACAGAAAAGTGCTTTTTGGAGGGAAAAAACAAAGTCTTTTGATGCTGATTTCTTTCCCCTCAAAGAACCTTAAGAAAGGAGAGGCGCAGAGAGACTAAAAAAAAAGTTTTTTTCTTTGCTCTTTCTTAGCAAATCTCGATTGTCCTTGGGGAGAGAGTGGTCTGCATGTCTGATAGTGGGGTTGGTACGGGGGAGCTGTAGATGTTGGAGGCAACTGAAGAGGGGAAGGAGGAGGCTACCTGGGACTGAAAGGTGCTGGACATAGACACTGATGGGTAGGTGGTAGCGACGGAAGGAGATGGATAGGAAGTGTGAACAGGAGAGGAGTAACAGGAGGTGACGGGAGAGGGGTAAGAAGACACTGGAGAGGGGTATGAGGTGATGGGAGAGGGGTAGCTGGAGGCGGGTGAGGGAGCCGACACCGGCGCTGCAGTTACCACCACTGCTCCTGCCTTCTCTGCTTTCTTGTCCTTCTGCCGTAGGTGAATCTTTGTGTGCCTCTTCCTCTCGTCACTGCGGGCAAACTTGCGTCCACAGATCTCGCAGGCGAAGGGCTTCTCACCAGTGTGAGTGCGGATGTGCGTTGTCAGGTGGTCGCTGCGGCTGAAGTTGCGCATGCAGATGCGGCATTGGAAGGGTTTCTGGCCTGTGTGGATGCGAATGTGACGTGTCAGCTCATCAGAGCGTGAAAAGCGACGGTCACAGGTCTCCACGGGGCAAGCGTAGGGCCTCTCATGTGGAGGTGTCTTGCTTGGCCGGGTGGGGTACTTGCGCATGCGGCTGGGCTTAATCAGCTGGGACTGGTAGACGCTCTTTAGGTCCTGGGAACCAGTCTGGGTGGCAAAGGCCTTGATGGTGGACAGAGGAGTGAGGGAGGGCTGGCTTGACTGACTCTGGAAGGGCTTTTGGTCAGGGGGCACCAGGCTGATCTCTCCCTGCTGCTGAGGGAAGAGGTAGTCAGGAATCATGGGCACAGGGAAGCTAGTGCTGCAGGTCTTGCCATTGGGGTAGGCAGGAGGAGGGTACTGCACTGCTCCAGCTGAGCTGGGAAAAGCCTGGCTCTGGTCTGGGAAGATGTCAGAGTTGGGGCTGGGGTAGGTCGGGGCGGCTGAGTAGATGGGGTTGGGCTCGCTGTGGTGAATGGAGGAACTGAGGCTGGAGCTCTGAGATGAGGAGGAGGTAGAAGAGGAGGAAGTGGAGGAGGATGGGACGGATGAAGAGGAGGACGAGGTGGTCTGTGAGGCAGCAGAGGAAGAGCTGGAGCTGGGAGGAATGTTGCCCATCAGACCAGTGAACAGGCCCAAAATCGGCTCCGCCCAGAGGCTGTTGCTGCAGGTGGTGGCGGGCTCCAGAGTGAAGCGGCCTGTGTAAGAGATGGGGGGCAGCCTCTGGGTTTGGTAGGCCTGCTCCGCCACTGACTTCTCACAATTGAAAGGGATATCAGGTAACGTATCTGCAGGGAGAGGAGAGAAAGGGGAGACATTAATCAAACTGTCAATATCCAGAGGGAGGGAGAGGGGAATCCTGCCAGAGCTGTGGACAGTGTGTCACCCCTCTATTCTGGGACAGATCAGTCAGGTGCCCACGCAGAGAAATCCCCTCCAACTAAACTCTTTCCCCCTCAACTATAAAATTATCTGTTCTAAATCTCAACAAGAGCTGCTGCGTAAGCTAAGTCTTTCTATATTCACATTTTTCTCTGCTCTAACTCTCTCGATTTTTCTTTCATTCCTTCTGTCTTCCTGTCTTGCACACACACACACACACACACATTCTTGAAGCCCATCACTGAGCCTGAGGCAATTGATTACTGAAACTGCAGTTCAGCTGGTTTTAGGAATGCATTTTGAATTGAGCTGTAGGAGTGTCTAGAGGCATGCGGTGACTGAGCAGTGTTTGAGTCCTCTGGGAGTCAACAGGAATTTAGAGCTATCAATAAATTGGTATTAAGTTAGATGTTTTTTTAATTCAGTTTTTGTGTTTGTTTGTACATTTTTTGATTGATGCATTATGTCCAGTCAGCTAAAATTAAAATGTACTTGTAGCCTGCAGTTTCACTTGTATGAAATTTCCATGAGACATTAAAAAACAAATTGAAAAACTAAAAATCTTAATATGTCAAGTGCAGTTATGTTCAGACTTTGAGTATAAAATGAATTAATAATAACAGCAAAACATCAAAAATAATTAAAGCTATACAGCTATTTATTTCTAACATGAACTTTTTTTTAGTTTAGTTTAGCAGATGTGATTATCTTTAGTTCAGTTTTACATGCAGCATAGATAAAAGCAAAACAAGCAAATCGCCATCTCTTACCTCCAGCAAGGTGGTCGTACTGCTCCCCTGGCTCCCCAGAGCCAAAGCCTGCACCTTCGGGTGCGGAGGCGGTGAGGAAGGGGGTCCCTGCAGAGCTGAGCATCATCACCTCCTCCAGCTTGGGGTAGTTATCCATGGGGGAGTGAGGGAAACTCAGAGGCTCTGAGATCTGCAGGGTTGGGAGGATCATCTCGGTCTTGGCTGCAGCCATCCTCTGGTGGTGCTTGAGCTGCAGTGCTGAGGCTGCGCTGGTGGCTGGTGCGGAGTGCAAGGAGGCTGGGTGCACGCTGGCAGAGCGGTGCCTCGCAGGTGGAGGGAATCACTTAGCCCAGCTTAGGTAGCGCTGCACACTTCTGCTGATGCCGAAGAAGATGCTGTTTTCTGCTTCGCTCCGTGACTCTCGTGCTCCAGTTGTCCTGTTGTTTTCCTTTTTCTCTCGGAGATGAGTAAAGATCCACTTGTCTTTTCAGAAAAAATCAAAAGTGTCCTTTATACTCATTCCCTATATTCATCAAAATTAATCAACTGATTAATCTTGATTTTTTTTCTATATATTAAATGACTTATCCAATCAGGTGTTGACCCTCTTGGATGGATGTTGTTTTGACTTTTTACTTTTGTGTGATATTTCTCAGTTAGGGAGTTCTATGTGTTTGTCTATCTATCTCTGCTCTAACAGTTGCTCTTGTGGACTCTCAGGGCTCTCTCTGAGCTGAGAGGTTTCCCTGCTTCTTTTATACACTCTTGCTGTGACGTAGATGTCCATATATGGAGCGGAGGAAGCCCATATTTAGGCACTGCAGTGGAGGACACATGACGCTGGCCTGGGGGAAAAGCAGAGAGGAGAGACTTTATATTAAGCTCTCGCAGTAAATTGCGAAGACAACGCCGCTCTTCTTCTGTCCCGAATCAATGTATCTTCATAGCAGAACAGCTCCGCGAGACAGCGGCATAATTCTTGCTCTCTCCCCGTCGCCCCATAGATTTGATTTGGATTTCCCATCTGTGCAGCAGACTGCGCTGCTGCCGGAAAGCCCGGCTCCGCCGTGCCTTATAAGGTCGTGACTACATAAGGACCTATTCCGGTGGGTTTCCATTTCCCTGTCCTTATTTGGAACTTCCTGAGGCAGCGCTGATCGCTGCTTGGCAGTGAATGAGAGGCTGGAGTGTAAATCATGTCCAGCGCTCACAATAACTAATGTCAGCAGCAGAATCCTGCTACTCTGTTTTAAAGTACAAGATTTAGCCGAACTACAGACTTAGTGCAACAGACAAACTGCCTTACATTTATTTTGTTAATGTTTGAATATTTAAGATCTGTCTGCTTGCGCACAATTCTGTATGATACACGTTTCTTCCAAAACATGCAAAATGCATTCAGTTTAGATTAAAACCAATTAAACACTGCTGTTAAAGTGATATTTTATGCTGAAACACACTTTTCATACAGTGTTAGGGCTGGAAGCAACACTGTCATACATTTCTATAAGCCTATGGGCATATTGGTAACCAATTATTAGTCGACATGTTAAATTGATTTTGACATTTGATATAAGTATGGATATTCTAGGGCTACGGCTTTAAATACAGCCTGTGAGTGTGCAAACTCTGCTGGCTGGTAGCAAACTTCCTCTAAATTAACTTTCCATCTCTCTCCACTGTGTCATTGATTAATGAGAGCAGATAGCCGCGAATGCTGACGAGGTGCGGTGCAATCCGTCTAATTGAGGGGTGTCCCCGGCTCAATATTCGGGGAATCTCTCTGCCACTCAGCGGCCTAATGGGCCGCATTAACAACGCTGCGCACAGCTGCCAGGACGCCTGCGGGATACCGATGTTCCCCCCGGCTGCTCCAGCTTCGGCTGGCGCGCCAGCACTCCTCGGTGGATGCTGACGGGAAATCAATGTGTTTCCCTTACTGCAGACTGGATCTATATGCAAGCAACCTCATTGGGAAACATCGTGGGCAGGACAGTTTGAGGTGGCCAGAGAGAGAGAGAGAGAGAGAGAGAGAGAGAGAGAGAGAGAGAAATGAGAGACACAGAGAGAAAGAGAGATGCTGCGGGTGCGTTGAGGGGGCAGCGCAGGTGAGACACACGCTTCAAATATCATTTGATATAGACTCATCAAGGTCTGTTGATTGCATTGCTCACCATGTTCAAGCTGCCCTTCATCTACAGGTGTCGGTGCCATAGATAGATAGATAGATAGATAGATAGATAGATAGATAGATAGATAGATAGATAGATAGATAGATAGATAGATAGATAGATAGATAGATAGATAGATAGATAGATATGACCTCAAAACATAATTCGGGTACACACAGTGGGTTTAAAGTCTTAACTGGATTGTATTCTCTCCCAGGCGTTTCCCATTCAGCCTCTGGCAAATCTCTCTGTTTACCCCCATTAGACTGATAGCAAAATTCTGTCATATATTATGGATGATCTGGAGCAGAGGCTCCTTCACAAAATCCAAATAAGCCTGAAGTAGAGGGCGCAGCTGGAGAATGTGTAATGTTGTTTATTCATACAGTCAGAGACGTATAAATGATCAGATCTAATAACTTTTGAAGGTATGTGGCACTGCACAGCGGTGTTGTATTTTAGAAGGAAAATGGTTCCCCCACTGCGCACGCACACTCTTAAAAGTTGAGTTTACATTTTGTTTTTCAGCAAGAGAGATACCGCTCTTCTCCAGGCCTGTTAGTCTGAGGGGGGGAAAGACCAGAAAACAGGACATGATGGTGAGTTACACAAAGTGACTGTATCTGTGTGGTGAGGTGATGATACCAAATCCAAACTCCTGTCTGCATCCACCGCTGCTGTCATGCATCAGTTACCAAGGTCGATAAATCTGTGGCAAAGCAAAGAAGAAAGAGTAGAGGGAGCAGATGAGAGAACTCATCATCTGATGACAATGTAATAAAATCAGGTTAGGGAAAACTCTCAGAAAAGTAATAAAGTAATAAAGATGATAAACAGTTCACAGTGGCTGTTTGGGCCTCCCTTCACTCTGATGCATGGAGGGGGGTGGAAGCCAGATGCTGTAAGGGCAAGGGAAGGAGAATTAGTCTGTGTGTGTGGATGTAGATGCTCATGATGTGTGCACTGTTGCATGGTTGTGTGTGTGTGTTTCGGTCAACCGGTTCATTTTCCTCGACGTGTTCCCCATTGCTGCCCACACAAACCAGCCAGAGGAGTCCTCGCCTGATGAAACTCCAACGCGCTGCCAGCCGGCAAGAAAGAAAGGCTCTCCCATTACCTACGCAGTCACCACGCCCCTGTTCACACATACACAAACACACCCTGCACAAGCCCTGGTTAATATTTAATCATGCCCCAATCTGCCACAGAGAAAAGGCGAGGAGGAGGCGAGGAGTTGGAACATAAAAATAAAGGTAGAGGGGAGAGAAAGCAAAGAAATAGAGATGTATAGATTGTGAGGAGATGGAGGCAGGTTGAGAAAGTGAGCTGGAGAACGTGGGAAGGAAGGGTGAAGGCAATAGAAAAATAGAAAATAGAGAGACCGAGAGAGAATCCTCACACCCACATTCTGTATGTGGGTGCAAATACCAAGCTTTGCACCGGCATTTGTCAGCAGCCAATGCAAGGCAGTCAGTCAGAGAGACAGGACAGACAGACAAACAGGAACTCCTGCTCCTCCGTCACACCTCCTCACCTCCCAGCCTGCCCGGTGGTGCAATCCCTCCCCATTAGCATACAGGTGTGTTCAGCATGTTGGGCCAAGATTAGAAGGTGAACAGTAACTGTTACCGAAGCCTGGATGTTACATAATGCGGGAGAGGAGATGAGGGGGGAGGGATGAAGACAGAGAAAGAAAGAGAGAGGACCTGGTTATTTTGGAGAACAGATTGCAGTTATCATAGTTTTATTTTGCCAAGTGGGATGGTGGGAGTTAGGCAGCGGATTTTAAGATGATAGAAAATGAAATGTGGCCTGTATGTGTTGGGGCCTGTGTTGCGAGAGTTGATAATTAAATGGGAGAAGAGCGGAGGCCTGATCGTCTTGGGCAGAGTGACAAGCCGAATATTAGCCCATAGTCATAGAGTGATGGGGAGAGGAGCAGAGAACATGATAGGAGGGTATTTGATAAATGTCATTTTTCTCTCAGCTTTTAAAGTGACGCCAGCAGGAGTGTGCTGCCTGACCTTTTACACGCAGAGTGAGATGCGCCTGGGAAAAGACGAACTGGCGTGAGAGAGATAAAATCTGTCGGAAACATTAAGGAAGCTGGCAGTGTAAAGGGGTCGTAAAAAATCTCTGGACTAATTGACATGCATGAAGAGCCAAATGGATCCAGTGGGATTCTGGAAACTGTTGTCAATGAAGACATCCAGTGCTGTATGTCTGTTTAAATACTTGACACCTCAACTCAGCACTCCAGTCATCATAAACCTTGGCTTGCTTATTGAAATCTAACACAGCCCATTACAAAACAATGCAGAAGATTACAGCACACCACCTGTTGCTGCTCTGAAGCAGCCAGACATTTTTGTGCTCTGTTCAGAGGAGTCCAGGAATGCCGCTGTGGAATGCCGGCCTTGTGTTAGCGGCGTCTGATTATGCTGTGGGTAAGATCACAAGTTTTCTTTTACTGTTGGAGCTGACCTACTAAAGCTTAAGGCTCTGGTGATGTCTGAAAAACAATCTGCTTGCTCTTCACAGTCACTGCAGGCAAACCTCCTTGTCGTATTACCCCCACCCCCCCCCCCCCATGCTGTGGAGCAGAACTGGTGTTAGCATATCACACAGAAACAGGGCCCCGGCATCGAATAGCTGCTCTATCTGCTTATCTGCCCGTTGTTGCCTTCTGAAGGGGGTAGGTGACAGAGAGACAATCACCGAACACAGCACAAAGCCTACCCCAAACCGACCCCACCGCGTCCCCAAGGATTGGTGACTCACTAAGCCCCCGGCCTGTTTGTTTGATGCTTGTGAAAAAAGATCTGACCCCTGACCTTTCGGCTCCCGATGAGTCACCGGTAGCGCATTGAAAGACGGGGCTTCCCCACACCATGCAGTGTTTGTCACAATCACTGTATAACAACGGGTAACATTTAAAGGATGTCACAAAACACTTTTTGGTGTTTGTGTGAGCTGTGTATACCATAATCTGATGCCATGTTGACTGAAATGATGTCAAACAGGTCAGATCTGTGTATGGCATCTTCAGTGTTACAGTTCTTTTTAATTTATTGTTTCAGGATTGAGAAGCTAGTACATTAGCCTCATTAGATCAAGTGATCAGATCAAGATCAGATCAAGATCAGTGACCAAGCCATTGCTCAAAATAAAATATTCTTTTTTTTTAGAAATACCATTGAATTTTACCTGCCTAGAAGTGAGCGCACCTGTTGTGCTGCTATTGGTTATGAGATGAGATTTAGCTCGTCTCACACTTGGTACAAACTGTAACTGAGATAAAACTTGAAGATGCAAGCTTTTCCTTCTTCTTCCTTCTTTCTGCTTCCTACCGCAAACATCTCTGAGTGCCTCTTTCTTCCTTCCTCTCAATAAGTTTATCAGCTTACATGTTTAACATTTAACCAGCCTCATCAGCTGCCAGTCACTCTGCGGAAGAGAAAATCAGGCACAGACCAAATTCATTTTAACTTTGCGTAAACCTCACAAATTACTTCAAAGGTGCCAGGATGTTATGCCTTATTGTACCGGGACAAAGCTCCTTATTCGCCAATTGAATGAGATGACTAAAACCAACTGCTCCCCACACTGCTGACGTCTTCATAGGGCAGAGAGAGAGAGACAGGAAGGGACCAGGAGCGAGGGAGGCAGAAAGATGTGGCCTCAGTGTCCAGACTGAGCAGCAACTGGTTTGTTGTCTTTAGCAAGCACGTGTGGGTGTGACTCATGTACATACGTACTCGAGCAGACAGAAAACATCCAGACTCACAGACCTGTTTTTATTCTACTACAGTCTTCAGATTTTTTGAAGGAATTTTAACTTTTGCTTTAATCCACAGTCACGTGGAGCCCCGCCAGTCCACATCTGTTTATGTGGAAGAGCGGCTTTGAGCAGCGTGGGTTTATTATTGCATCAGGCGGTCACGCCATCACCCTTGCTCACTCCTTGGCTGGTGACGTTTATTGAGAGAATGGTAAGAAAGGGGAGATAGTTTGGATTTTATCTTTTCCTCTATGAACCAAGAGCTATAAACACAAAGCCTGAGCTACTGAAAATTTGGTAAACTACCCTGAAATCACCCCGTCTCTCAAAGGATGACCTGTCTAAACCGGTGTTATACAAACAGGCAAGGCATATGCACCCACACATACACACACAAACCTTTAAGTTGTTCTCCAGAGTTTATTTGAGTTTTGAGTCAGATCAGAAGTTGCCAAGACAAATAGTCTCCTTGGGTCCAATGGCCAGAGCTGTTCCCAATAACTTGCTATGAAGTGAAAATGACAGTCAGAGAGGCACATCTGCTCAGGTGAGAGTTATTTGTTTTGTACTGACTGAGGTGAAGTGAAGGAGTAGAGAGGGTGAGAGGCAAAGAGATAAATGGATAAAGAGAGATACAGAGGCAGAGGAAGTGATGGAAATGTAGAGCCAGAAAGTGACTGAGACAGAGACACAGAGTGAAAGAGAAAGCGACTGTTGCTGGGTTGTTGACAGGTGGGCCTGAGGGCAGCTACGACAGGTTGATTCAGGTAAGCGCCTCTCACTCCTCCCCTCACATACCCCCCCCCCCCCCTCCACCCCCCAACCCAACCACCCACCCACCCACTCCAACCCTCCCTTGCACCCCAGCTGGAGACTGCGGATGTGGGATAGCCTACAGGGTTGAGGAGACAGGTCTCCATCAGAAAGCTCTGGAACCCTTAACAATCATATGATAATCATTTAACTCAGAGTACCGTATGTCAATAAGCATGACAGCTGACGAGGCAGACACACAAGACAACAAACAACACTAACAGCAGCACGGGTCGCACGCTTCCAAGGAAGAAGAAGAAGCAAGCAATGGAAGGAGGGAGGAATGAATAAATGAATAACTGTCAGAAGCATTTGGCTTATGGGACAATGGGTTTTTCAGGAGTTGAAGCTCGGGGGCCAAATGTCACTTTGGGTCATTTGGCGGCTATGAGTTGAGCCTTTCGACTGAAGATCCACCAGCAGATTTAGTAAACTCTGCCACAGCCAGAAGATAAAGTAATTAGTAATTATAAGTAATCAAATTTACTCTAATGCTTTACATTTAGATGATCAATTACAAATTATCAGGGTCAAAGTTCTCTCTCTTTCTCTGTCTTCATGTGCGGACTTGGAGACGGCCGGGTGTGCAGGTTAATGATGCAACTGGATTAAGGAGACTAGATTCATACATAATGCAGGCATTTACCTTAATGGGAGAAACGTGACTGGTGAGCGGTGTTTACATTAAAGGAGGGTGAGAGTTCAGCTGAGCCGAGGGAATATTTTTCTGCCTACGCTGGCGGCAGACAGTGTAATGAATTTCTATAAAGCGCACTGCAAATAAAAATAAAGACACACAAAGGAGATTGCATGTTGATGGTTGTCGGGTGATGCTGACAAGGAGAAATGGGTGAGGATGGTGTTGAGACTTGCAGTAGTATACAGTTTGTAAAAGACATTCAGTAGCTTCGGTCTGGGACCCAAATTAAAAAAAAAAACTTTCCTTCCTTCTAGTTCCTATAGAATCGCTATTATGGAACTATAATCTCAATTAAATCCCGGATTTTAACACATTTATGAGGAGGAGTGATCAAACAGGAAGGTTTTATATTACCCTTGTCATCCACCTTTCCACAAAAACACTAACAGGCTGCTGCAAAGACACACACCAACGCGTTCCATTATTTGTGTTTGCCTTGCTTTCCAAACACGCTATGCACGTGGTGTATTGAACACAAACACCCACTTAAACACACATGATCAGGGCCAACGCGAGTACATGTATCCACAAGTGTGCTGACAGCACACACCCAGCATATAGCCTGACATTCTCTTGGCCACAATACACCGCACAATTAAAATAAATCTACGAAGGCCACATGGTGCTGCTTTTTCTAACAGCCAATCAGAGGAACAACTCCATAGCAACACCACAGAAATGTTTACGTATGAGAATATTTGGATATGCACTGTTGGAAACATAAACAGGCTTAGTGTCATAATTTAGTTAGGAACAGGATTTCTCTCTGTATTGACTTAAAGCGTCAAAGAGAGAAATAGACGAGAGTTGGGAAGTCATGAACTTCCATTTTTCTCACAGTGGGATTGTGACAGTGTGTGTTCTCATTACGAGCACACAGCCCTCCATGGGTCTCACTCTCTGAGTCTCTCTCTCTCACCATCTATCTCTGCATTCCCAGACAGCTTTAGCAGTTCAAACCCTCGCACTGCGGCATTGTCACACACCACACTGGTTGCCATGGAGAAATAGTCCTCCTGGTCTCCAAGGTACCCGAGTCTATTGTCTTTGGCTTCTTTATTTAGATGAAAACATGATTTGTTGGAAGGGATCTACTTGTTTTTTCGCTGCTTCTCTTTGCTGCCTTTTCTTTCCTTTTCTTTCTTCTTCTTCCTCCTCATGAGCATCAATGCAACTTCGCATGATGCGTATTGTTTCATTCTTCTCCTTTCCAGGAGTTTGACTATGTGCATGTGTGCGTCAAGCTCGACTGATGTTTTGTAGCAATTAATTTCAGTGTGTCTGCATGTCAGCGCCCCAGGAAGGGGGCTGTATAAAAGTTTTCCCCATTGCCACAGCTCTCGCCAGGGCTTATAATTGCCTTCTATTACCAGGGCTGGGTGTCACAGCGCCTGCCTGTCTGTCACCAAGAGACTCTCAACTAGCGACAGATGATGAGGAAAAGGAGTCAGAGTTTTCTTGCTGCTGCTCTTTTTGGCAGAAGAGATAATACAGGATATATATATACAGTAAATAAGAAAGAGAATTGCCCTCCAGCTCTGTGGCCTTGCTTGATGCATTATGCAAAAATTTCACCTGTGAACCTGTATTGTGTGGGGAAGTTGATTTGGAGACACCTGTATAAGAGCTGTGCACTCACAAACAACAAGCTTAAAGTGAGCCACATACCAAACAAACAGCTAGAAAATGTTCAGTGACTCTAATGTGACTCTAAAAAGCAGCTGTGAGGGCTTACAAACACTTACAATCAGCGAGCTCTAACCTTTAACCCCGTTTATTTGCATGTTTCCAGCTCCACTCACAGCTGTCAGCAAGCTGCTACCACTGTAGACGCTGGCAGTGAAAACCAAACAGGAAGTGACATCACATCCTTTGCTCCGTGATATCACTGGGCTGAGTCGGAGAAAACGATAGAGTGAAAGGAAGAAAAAATAAAAAGAAATACAGAGAAGAGCACGGCTGATGAGTGGAAAGAGGAAGCTGACTGTGTTTCGTTCTCTTTCACTGGCTGTGGCTCAGACGTCCCAGACTCTGTGGTCTTGTTTAAGCACAGCCAGACAAATAAACCGATCCAATTTAAGTCACTTATCTACTTAATCAGAAGACAACAATGTAGTTTTCATCTCCTGCTTTGCCCTCAGATGACTGTCTTGAATCACCACACATAAAGTACTTTTAGGAACGTTTTTAATCATACACACATAAATATGTTTGGGCTAGACTCTGCTGACGTCAGCAGTTGCTAGAGGAGTCTGTGACATTTCATCACGTTGTTCGTATATTTGCTTCTAGTTTCTTGTACTTTGTGTAACTTTTAAATAACTATCAAGTCATCCAGTTGTGT
The DNA here is from genome assembly GCA_038419695.1 of Scomberomorus guttatus. Taxonomy (NCBI): domain Eukaryota; kingdom Metazoa; phylum Chordata; class Actinopteri; order Scombriformes; family Scombridae; genus Scomberomorus; species Scomberomorus guttatus. The sequence goes on along the minus strand of CM076452.1, from coordinate 18,844,306 downwards.
TTCACTCATATTAATGTTAATGTTTTCAAGAGAGATTCTTCAATTTGACATTGTATTTTTAAAAAGGTTGAGAAATAACTAAGAGAGGCGCTGTTATGTTTGTGATCCCATGTCTTCTGTACAGTCCTATAATGTACTTGATATGATCTAAAAAACGTAATCTGCTTTCAGAGATCCGGTGTGTGTATGACCTGTCAGTTCACATCGATACACTGACTTTTCTGTTTTTTTTTTTTTTTTTTTTTTTTTTAATGTAAGGTGATGCAAAAGTGGAAGGAGAGGTTTTGGAAACTGTGACGCTGTGTTTTGTCAGTTCTGGATGCAAGGCAAGGTGAGTTACTGTTGTGTGCTTTTGTGGCAAAAGCGTGTAGCAGCTTGTTCTCTGGCACAGAGGCTAAACATTGAATGGAGTGGGTGCAGGTAAACATGCTAAAACAGGCCCTCTAAGTAATTGTGTTCATCCACCTACTTTTTCTCAATATCTGTCGTCATTCCATCTCTGACTTATCTCTTTTGATCTTTCGGTTAGGGGATTCATATTTCTACTAAGTATTTGAGAATGAAAGTAATGAGTAAAAAAAAAAAAGGAAATCTGGAAATGACCGTCAATTTACGTAAGTTGAAGTTTTGAATCTCAAACAGGCAAAAATAGGCAACTTCCCTCTTAGCACCTGATTCATGTACGTTCCTGTAAATCTCTTTGAAGAGATTTTTGAAAGTGTCTGCCCACCTTAACAGTTCACCCAAAGATACACACGTTGAGCTGAAGTGTTTCATCACACATTACCCAACATTTGTTGCGTTGTTGATGATAATTGTGTTGATGATGGTATTCTGACTGGGCTTGGCCAGAGCTAAAAAATAGGCACAAATTGTTTTGAAAGCAGTGTTCAGTTCTCATTTTCAGAATGGGAACTAACAAAAATTAGTCAGAGCAGATGTGTTGGCATGCTGAGACAGCAAACGCTGATTCTAGATCAGTTCTATGTAATGGTTTAATAGGGACATTGAGCGAGGGGTTAATGGAAAGAGGGTCCAGCAGCACTGTTTAGAGGAAGGGTGGTGTTGAGGATACTGAAAACGTCAAAAGGAGACAACCCGCTGTGTACATGACAAATAAACCAGCAGTTGTACTGTATGGGCTGTTGGGAATAGTCAAGCACGTCCACACACACACACACACACACACACACACTCCTAAGTGAAAGAGCCAGAGGGGAGAAGGGGAAGCAAGTGGGTGAGAGGGGAGAAGGAGGGGAGGACTGTGGGAGAGAGGCAGGAGGGAAGGGAAGGGAAAGGAGGTCTGGAGCGAGTCCAGGGGAACTCCAGACTGCTGTTACCCAACATGCTCTCTCTCCACAGGGGCTGCTGCTGCTGTTGCTGCTGGAGAGACACAGGGCCCGGAGAACAGGAAGGGGATGGGGGTGGGGGGTGGGGGGGGGCACGCACACTGACACAGACTCACACATTCACATACACCCTCACCCCCTGACACACACACATACTGCTGTGGCCGTGTCACCATAGTAACACACTGACCCTGGCCTTAAAGTTGCGCTCCCGAGCCTTGATCTCCTGCCGCGCTCTGAGTAGTGGGGTGGAGTAAATCTGCCTATTTATAGCAGACCCTTTGGCTCATTTTCTACTAGCGACAATAAGAGCTAATCTGCTTTCTCTAAAGCCCGCACCACATCTACCTTCCTTCAGCCTATCTATAGACCCATGGTAGCAAAAAGACAGGGATGGCGTGAGAGATGGTGTGAGGTTGGGATGGAGAGACAGAGCTGGGAATAGATTTGATGAAATGAGTAGGAGGGAGGAAATAAAAGAGAAAGATGAAATAGAAACTAAGACTGAAGGTATTTGGTCATCTTTTCGTTAACCAGGCAAGAGACAAGTCATTACAAATTCATGTTGGGCAACCAGACATTATTCAATCTAATCCACACACAGGTGAGGAGATCATTTTTCCAACCTTAAAGCTACTTGAAGAGGAAAGAGGGGGTTAAAAAAAATCAGATTCTCAGATTTGTACCAATCAGCATACTGTAGGTGTTATGAGTGTATGCAGTATTGTGTGTGTGTGTGTGCATGTGTAGCCGAGCTTACACCCACATGGACACAAACCAGACTTTGGCTAACGTGACTCGGCAGTGCCCGGGGTAATTGTCCCACTATTGGCTTCTGCTCTCAGCCAGACTGAGTTAGCGGAGCCAGTCACAATGAGCAGCGCGTAACTTTAGCCAGAGTAAAACCCACTCTGGCCCTGGCTGTGATCCAAGTGCCCTGGCCTCTTTCTCAACTCCCCCCATCTCAACTACACTGATACTGAGCACATACGCTGCCAGTGTGCAGAGGTGGGTTCAGTCGAGGCCTTACAATACCCTCAACACAAAGACCGGGTGGAGTGAGGAGCTGCTCCAGATAAAGGGACTGATATTGATACTGCCAGTCCTTTACAGATAAATTCCTGGACATGATCCGAAGGCGTTAACAATGTTATGTCTCTTTCACATTTTTTATTTCCCTGTAGCTTGTTGGGTTGTTTTTCTATCGCTCACATATTTCTCTATGTATTCTCCTCTTTTTTCATTTTTGCATTTTCCATTCACTGCCTGTTTATCTCTCAGAGTAACTGCAAAAGTGTTTTTTCCTCTATCTGTGGTACGAAGCTCATGAACCATACATGTTATTAAAATAGTCAGTCAGCTATTTTTATGCCAACATGTGACACCAGATCTAACAGGTTTTGAGGCGGCGGAAATCTCAGTTCCTTAAATTTAACTGCTGGTAGAGCCGACTCACTTGAACTCAGTCATGATGCACTTTAGTGTAAGCCATCTTCTGTAATACAAATGGACATCAGTTATTGTGATTTCATCTCTTTTGGTCACAATTTTAGCTGACATAAAGCGCTAATCCAAAAAACTGATTGGTGACGACTGCATCTGCGTCAAAACTATGCGTTCGCTCTTAGTCAGGCGTCAGATTGACACACTTGCCTATGCCAATCATCTATTTTCTGACCAGAGTTCATTCATGTGATCATCATAGGCTGGTAAGCCTTTAGTGGCTAACTGTCCTGACTTGACTCTCTAACCCCAAGGCTCACTAATTGGCTTGGGCTGTTTCCTTTGTGGCAGACTGCGTCACACAGTAAAGTTAACCTCAGCCCAGACATAAGTATATTAACATGGTTAAGTATAAATAGCTCAGAGAAGTTAAATTAAACCTCTTTGTATGTGGAAGCGAGTATTTTGGGCACCTGTGAGCTTGTTATTGGTGTTAAATTTAGCTCTGTGGTCCTTAGTGAAGAGTGGAAACAGTGACAGGGACCTGTTTTGCCACACACATTTCCTGTACACTGAGTAGTGAGAAAACCACAACCCAGTGACGCAACATTCGGAAAAAAAGAGAGCAACAGAGAGACGTGGAAAATCAGCAATGAGGAAGTTGTGGCTTCATTTGAAAAGGAAAAATGTTGACTGAACTGTAAGTGGATACTGTAAGTGAACTGTGTGTGGACTTTCCCCTTTAAGATAAGAAGATAGGCAACAGTGATAAAGTGAGACTGAATATACTGCTGCTATTACTACTGGTGCTACTTTGACTAAATGTGGAATTATTTCTATGCTTTGTTGCATAAAATGTTCTACTCCTAAATCGATTTCAACGTGCATACACACATATAGATTGCCCTTTTCTCTTTTGTTCTCAAGCTCTTGTGTTTTTGTAGCTCCTCTCACTTCCCGTGGGCTATTGTTTGCCGTGACCTCTGCTAAGCACACGTTGCACAGCAGAACACGCAGCCTTTCCAGGACCACAAAAAAGGACTTTATCCTTTGTACTATAGACACAAATGTGCTGCAGCGCTTCCTGATACAGCACAGAGGAGCGTAGAATTAAAAGACAGATTTCTGAAAGGAATCTGTTATATAAACTGCTTATTTATATCAATGAACTTATTTATTTATAAGAAGACGCCACAGAGTAAATGTTGTCTATTGTTATGTGATTATGATATTTATAACCGCCATCATGAGCTGCTAGTAAGAGGAAATGCAAAATGAGTGTGTTAAGATATTTTTGGTTCATTTGTGTCAGTTACACCAAAAAGCATCAACCAAGATGTACTCATTTTTGTGTACTTGTGTGGGAGTTGGAACACTGTAACAGCACCAGCAAGTGTATGTGAGTGTGTGTTTGTGTGTGGCCTATGAGTGTGACATAGAGTGTTGGAAACAGACAAATATATAGTGTGAATGTTCTCTCTCTGAAACAACACCGAAAGTCATGAATCATCTCTGCTGCACAGACATAACCACAGGAAGTACCCATGGAACACATACACACACACACACACACACACACACAGACACGCACATGTACATACACACCCAGTATACAAAAACATAACCAAAAACACAGAGAACAATGTACTGGAACAAATAACAGGCCAGAAATAACACATAAACACAGCCCATAAACTGTGAATATCTCAGGAGTATAAATTCATCACGTTTGTTTCCGGGGATTTCCTCATATCGATTGCGAGTCTCAACGACGTAAAACAAGATTTTTCTTTGAAACAGGCACCAAATCTTGTGGATCAATAAACTTTGGTCAAGGCCTCATCACAACATCCCGGCCATTTGTTGCAGAAGACAAGGTTACCATGGTGACCCTTACCCACTGGGGACATACGTAAGAACAACACATCCTAATGAAACGACCACACAGGTCGATTGTACCTGCGCTCCAGAACGACCCATAGGAGCGTTTTCTAATATGCCGTCTCTATCGGCAGTAAAAAATAATTATGTTTTATGGTGTGACAACACTAAAGGGTTAAGTTGGTTAAGTTTAAGCACAAAAAACACTTGGTTAGGGTTAGGGAAAGATCATGGTTTGGGTTAAAATGATCACTTGAAACATGGTGTGGCAATAGTAAACACCACGTCTATCGAAGTTTTTTTTAACTGTCCCGACTTGTAGGGACTAGCATCCTGCAGGTTAAGTCCATTTTTTGCCATCTATATCTAGCCATCCACCCAACTTGCCTCCTCCAGATACGAAAATTTGTCACCTTGGGTCATAATTACTATGGCCGCTAGATAGCGTGAATGTAACTATAGGTCATTTTTGCTGAGCCCCCATGAACAGCACCGGGTTTTGACACCAATTTGACATAGTGGCCAAACCGTGTAATTACAATGTCACATGATGCTATTGGGCCCAATAAGACTTTTTCCCATAGATTTACATTGTGAAAGAGACGTCTGTAAATTAGCAAGTTATTTTTTTGAGTGTCACAACCCCCGTGAAATGACTCGTTTCACTATCAGAATTTGATCCATTTAGTCTGATCGCAAGTCTAGAAGAGCTGCACGATTGAACTGTTTTATCCCCATTAGCTGGAGGGCTAAACCAGAAATTAGTTTTCTTGGCCAGCGGAAATCTCTAGTGAGCATGCTCCATGGGCGTGCACAGTATGTTTTCAGGAAGTGGCTTTTTTCGCTTCATGCGCCACTGAGCAGCTTCCATAGAAATGAACAGGGTCACGCCTCCAACGCCATATCCAGTTCTCTTTATACATCCATGGTTTTTGCCGGCTGAATTTTTGACCTATACTGTCGTTTTTCTTGTGAGGGCGGGCTGGTAAGAAAGTGGAAGTCATAAAGAAGTGTGTGTGTGTGCGTTCGGCTTATGGGAGACAGCCTTGACCCCCCGAGTCCTTCATCTTTTTAAACCTTGTTTGGTTTGCTGCAACAGAGCAGAATAGTTGCTCATTATTCCTGTTGTATGAGCCTGGTCCTGGGGGTGACAGACATAGTAAAAGAGTCCTCTCACCAACCAGAAGGAATAAAAACAAACATATATACACAGAGAGAGAGAGAGAGGAGAGAAAGTGAACATCAGCAACAGATAAGGGAAAGGATCTCAAGGTTAGAATAAATCCAGTCATAGCCACTGAAACCAGTATAAAGGAGTAAAAACTGTTTCATTTGTCCATGACATATTGGTATGAATCGTGGTGAAATTAATCAGTCAGAAGGCGCTTTTTGAACATTTTTGGTAATCAATTTCATTTTTTGTGCACATGGTTTGTATGCATGAGCAGACTACGAAGCAGGTGGAGAGCGAAAGCATCGCCAGCCTCGTACTCGTTGCCAGTTGATGCCATTACTCTTATGCCTCAGATGTGGCCACGGGGGTTGGCACGCTTGGTTGTCCAGGTGATGGCTACCGTGGAGACAGAGGGCCTGACCGGTCTTGGCCCACTCTGTTACGCCGACTATGCCAACTTACCGTCAAGTAGACGCTAAACGGCAGCGACACATACGCCACCTTCCTCCGCTGTAGACCTTTGGCACATGTTCAGACCTGAGAGAGGATAAACGAAAGGGTACGCAGCTATTTGAAAGCAGGAGATCTGAAATTAGATTTGCCACACTCAAATCCAACCACATCAGTAAAAAACACTGCTGAATTATCTGACCCGGCATCAGCGGTGTAGGGGGGTGATTTTGTTGCTGGTGCTGGTGGGCTGTAAGCAACACAGAGAAGAGATTTGCAGAGACAGCCCATAACCGCTCCCTTGGAACCAATGACTCAGATATGCAGATGTGTTTACTTCCCTTCTGTTTCCCACCTCAACCAGCACACAAAAGGCAGGGGGAATGAAAGTGCCTGATAATGTCTTTAAGTGTTTCATTTATATATTTATATGCCGTTATAAAGAACTCATTTTTTACTAAAACTTAGACAGGCACTTCAAATGGGCTCTTTGCCTCTTCTCTCTATTCCCTCCCTCCCTTCTGAGGGTATTCATCTTTTGTCTAATGCGTAGCGCTGCTCTCTGTTAGTTTCTTTCTGACACCATGCCAGCAGAGTCATCTGCAAAGGGACTCATGTAGGGATTAAAAACCATCAACAACTCCCCTTTAAAAGAGAGGTAGAAAAAAAACCCGTTGAAAAATAAAATACAAAAAAAAAAAAAAAAAAAAAACTCCAGACAGTTTTGAGAAAACTTGTAGACAGAGAATGCAGATTGTCACCTGACCCTGAGGCAAGGCAGCCCTAAATATAATAAAGAGAAGACAACAGGAGAAGACGAGGCGACACGACACGGGTAATGTGTTTTCTCTGCTGGTGTCGTCTGGCAGATCTGGGATGATTGAGTGCTGATGCCTGCCTGGGCCGCTTCAGAGAAGATCGTCTACCCCCCCTCGGCTCAAACACACATGCACACACGTGCGCAGCCTCTCTCATGAATGTGCTGCACGCCAACACACCCCCTCTCTCTCACACACACACACACTGACACACACACACACACACATACACACGCACAGCCTTTCTGTTGTCTGAGTGACAAAAACATCAAGGCGTATTAACTGTCATCATCTCAGCATCTCTTCATCTCTCTTTTTGGTCGAGGGAATATTTCAAGGTAACACTTTTATTATGGTGATGTTTGTGTGTGTGTGTGCGTGTGTGTGTGTGTGTGTGCAGTCTTCTCCATGGTGGATGTGTGTCTTAATTATAACAGGGTTTAGTGAATTAGGGCAGGATGTGTAATAGACTCAAATTTGCATAATCTCTGTTGAATAAACCTCAGTGACAAACATGCAAGCAGAAAATCATACATACATACTGTACTGCATGACTTCAATAAAGAACACGAAGAAGGCATGTTTGTGACAGTAATATACAGCGTTTACATACAGTACGTGTGAATTAATCTCTGTATATATTTTATAATCACTTCATATTCTTCAGCAGCAGATACAGACAAACAGGTGCCGGCTACAGAGGAAGTTGATTGGCCTGATTCCATGATCCATTTTCCCAAGGCTTCCACACCCCTGCAGCTGTCCTCCAGAATATGAGAACCGTGTGTGTGCGTGTATTTGCAGTGCATGCTTGTGGTTTATGACAAATTCACTCCTAGCTGCTTGCCAATAAGCGAGACAATGATCTTCATTGACAAAGAAAGATAAAAAGTCAAACAAAATTTTGGACCAACAAATAAATTGTAGAGACTCACCACAAGACATTTAACAGCCCTTAACAGATTTTCTTTTTGGACTGATTCAAAATTTCTTCAAAGTTTGAGAGAGCCTGACCTGCTTGTGAATGAGTTTCCCTGATGTTCAAAGTAAAGACATATAACAGGTTTTGGGGGCTTTTGGCTGTTTTGCAAGGCAGAATGTTTTGAACTGAGCAGTGACAGCCTCAGCCCCGATCAAGAGTCTACTTCGACTCGCCTCATTTCTATTGGAAAACACTCCTCTTTCTCCCTCTCCCTCCTTCTCTCCTCTGTCTCTCTGCCGTACCCTTCTCTCTCTGGAGCTGCAGATCACTTGAAAAAGGAAGGGGAAGGAACATGAATAAAAACTGAAGGCACTTCTCTTAGATATGTCTCTTGATGCTCTTCAGATCTTTAAGACTTCATCACAGGGAAACGCAGGGTTACTCTAAGAAACTGAAGGACTCTGACTTCCTAATCTACTGTGCAAGACCTGAATTTGAGAACACAACGCCTTTTTACAGCAGCTTCTTTTTTTCCCCGCTCTCAATTTTGATCTTTTCTATTTGGTTTTTTATTTATTGATGGACAGGTAGAGGTGCAGCATCACTCATTCACTTTTTGCTTTTTAATTTGGATGAAAAGACCATATTGTCAAAAGAAAGACTTGGTCTGTCTGTCCTTGATCATTTCATACTCTCGTGCAACAATTTCAGAGGGAATAAACTAATAGAGAAGAATTTTCTTTTTTGCCTGTTTCACTCCACAATGACTCTACTGCAAAAAAATTTGAAGAGACCATGAATTCGAAGGCTGATTAACTTTTTTTTTCAGTACTTTAAGACAAAATTGTTCCAATAAGCATTGCTACACACAAGCAGAAACTATGCCTGAAAATTGGGAATATAATTTTCTTTGAAGCCTCAAGAGCTGAAGCTGGTGGTTCTCTGTTTAAAACTGTGTTTTAATTGATCCCTGGTCACTTCTACAGGTTGTCTATAGGTTAAAAAGCTGAACCTGAGTCTGCACCAAATGTCTTATCTCCCTGAGCTGGAGCCAGGTCAGACACATTGACTGATGTTCCAGGTATAATGAAAACATCCCCTGCAAATTGAATCTGATTGGGTATCAGTTATCAGCCATCGTTCGACAACAGCAGAGCAAATGAGCCACCAGCAGCGTCTCCTCTCTCTCTCTCTCTCTCTCTCTGTCATTAATCACAGACTAAACCACAACAGGTCAGACCTCACTAGGTCTTATGATTATCATCTTTAAAACCAAAATATAAAACTTCAATTTACAGTGACTGCAGAGCAGAAGTAATTTAAGGGAACATACTCACTCACTCAACATATTATCCTTCCTCATCTCTGCAATTCCCCTCAAGTTTCCACAGCAATGGTTTAAAGAAATAAGTGAATTATTTACTATGTTTTTGTGGAAAGATATAAAACCTAGAATGAGTCTGAAAAAAACTTACCATCTCTAGAAACACGAGTAGCTGATGTTTTTTCATATTATCTATCATATAATGGCAGATACGCACTATCATGGGCATACAAAGGACATTGTGAAGAAGGTAGCTGCAGGTGGTTAGAACAAAAAATCATAGCTGAAAGTAATAAGTGTACGTCTCTAGCCTCCCTCTGGTATTAACCGAAATGTAATAAAAATATTGATAATCCTTTGATCCTCCATTCATCTGAGGTAGCTAAAGAACTTCACAGACATCTTAGTATTTTCTGGCCTACCCCCCCCCCCCCCCCCCCCCCCCCCCATGTCCAATTTGGATGAACCCCTTATTTACTACTAGAGAGAAACCTGTTGTTAACAAAGTATGGAAGCAAAATAATATTATTACACTGAGCCATTTGACAGTTGATGGAAACACACACACCACACACACACACACTTCTTTTCCCTTTTATGTTTGTCTTGGTCTCATTTTGTTATGTGTGTGTGGTTGTATATCTGTATATGTATGTATATACAGTATGACTGTGACTTTGACTGTGATTGTCACTGTGCCAAAATTTGGCTTTTGCAGTGGCCACTTTCTCTCTCTTTCTCTTATATGGAAAGTTCCTTGACAGTCTGTTTCATGCTTATAGCACATGTTAGTTTCATACATATTGGAGCATATAGCAACAGCAAACTAACACTGAGGTTTCTCTTTTTGTCTACAGCCATTTTAGGCAAACTAAAAAGAGCTGTGCTCATTAGACGAATACCGAACCCCGCACCTGCACTGACACCATAGCAGCTCTTTCACATTCACCACCACCATTCTCTTTACATATTGTCCAATTTAATGTGATGAGTAGAAGAAGAGAATAGAAATTTAGGCATGACTCATGTTGGCTTCTGGGGGCTGGTGTCAGCCGGGATGCTGGGATATATTTAGGAGGGCCACTTGGCCTGAGGCCACCAGCTCCAGCGCTTTCCTTCTGATTGAGCAGCCCAATCACACAGTTCAGCCGCAAGAGAAGGAAACAGCGCACCCTATTGGGGAGTAACAGCATATCCTTGAGGGGCAGCTCAGGTTTACTGTATGTCTGATGGTCTAGCTGAACCCGACAATATCAAACAGCAATTTTGATTTTGTAGATTTTAGCCACAAGTATATTGTCACCCTTGTGGGAATGGACACAAAATAATACAAAAACCTCTGACACCTATTTCACTGAGTGCCCTACTATTACTTGTACAAAATAAGAGGATCAAACAACACCCCAGAGAAGAAGTGTGAGACTAAGACTTACACTGCTCTTCTTTTTTCTTGTTGTCGCAGGAGCTCCTCGTTCCTTCCTCTGCTCCCTGGACATCAGCGAGCCAACAGATTAATTAGACAACTGATAGCAGTGCTCTGTCTTAGTGCTGGCCCGCTGAGTTTTGTTTTTTTTTCTTTTTCACTTCATGTAAGCCTCTAATTTCTCTCTTTACATTAATGGGGCTTACTTGGTGTAGTGACCCAGGGGAACAGCAAATTAAGGCTCTTTTCCTCCAGGGGAACTGCAGCCGTTCCCAAAAAATCTAGTTTGCTTCATCCATTTGGCAAGGGAAAATATTACACTAGGCAGTTCTGTTAGAAACTGAATTTTAAAAAAGTTTGATTGTATCACTTTTACCAACTGGCCCTTTATGTCAGACAAGCTTATAGGTAATGTTGCAACAGTCTAATAAAAGGTACGAGCGTTTTGTGCGAGCAGCCACTGTTTCACGTTCCTCAATTCAATGTCTGTCAACTCTCCCTGGACACAGGTCCTGGTTGGTTGCCATGGAAACCAGCATATGACTATTCTGAGAGCCACAGTAGTGAAGGAGAGAGGAAGAGAACATAGTAAAGGTAAGTCACACAAGGAACCTCTGGTCAACCCGATAAAGTGTGATGAAAATCAAATGCCACGACTCTGCAACGCCTCCGATTCAAAGGAGAGAGAAAAAAAATCTTTTCTGAAACATCTGAAAATGGAACAAATTGTGTTGGTTTCAGAGCATGTTTTATAAAGTGGAGGAATCAATGGAGAAAATAGAAAATGGATTTTCTTTTTCTTCCCATTTACTGAATACAGCATATTGCAAAAGACACTGAACTGTCTGATTGGCTCTCTAGTTTATTTTTTTTGCATAAACATATTTTTACACACAAACTTGCACATTCTCGTGCACACACAGACCTCTGCACTATCAGTGCCTTAATCTGTGCATTAATTACATGTGTCTGAAGTGTGAGCCACACTTTTTTTCCTCGCACTTCTTGCACTAAACTATTATGCATGAGCCCAGGTCCGGGGCTCCACGCTTTTTATTCATGTTCTTTGAGCAGGCTGTCAGGCCTAATTAAGACAACATGCTTCTAACCAGCCTGTTTGGATAGCCTCTGACCCCCCCCCCGCACCCACCCCCCGCTATCTCCATCCTGAATGTGCTGCTGCCTCCGTGTGTCTGTGCATTTGTGCATACGATGAATCTCTTTGTGTCGTGTTGTGTTGTTTGTATGTACCACAGAGTACATGTATGTAAAGCTGCAAGCATAGCAGAGCATAACAGAGATTATATCGACTTTGACAGTTTGAGCAAAAGGCAACAGATGGCGAGGAAATACTTCACTTGTTAACTAGTTTCTAATTGAGTGAATAGCGTCACAAGGACTTTATTAAGGTGAATATGGTTATGAGCACTTGTTGCAGCTATTATATGATGCATCATTACAGTAAATATGTGCCAGTGTCAAGCTAGGTGGCACAGAGAAAAAGAAGGATTGAGAAATAGTGTAAAAGCTTCAGAGGCTGCTCTACTGTTACACATTACTGATAACAACAACCAGTCATCTTCTCCTTTCCTGCCACATCTGACAGATTATATATATATATATATATATATATATATATATATATATATATATATATATGATGTTTCAGGCAAAGAAGCTGCCATGAGGGTCAGTGTTTGTTTTCTTTCCTTTTATCCCTCTCTTCATTGTTCCCTTGTGATCTAAGGTGACAGGGCAGCGCTGGGGTAGATAGGGGGAGTGAGCATATAGTGTAAGGGCAGAGAGAGAATGGCCTGGGCAGCATGTAGCAGAGATGTAGGTCCACACAGGGGCCTATAGAGCCACTCCAGAGGGCATAATTCAATCATAACACAACCGTGATGAAGACAGAGAGACAGAGTTGGAGGATAAACTGGGAGAGTTAGAGGCAGAAGGAAAACAGAGCAGATATAGGCATGAGTAGAAAGATTCAGATTACCATGCTCTTAAAGGGGAGGGGAGGATGACACTCATCCGACCTGATTTAAACGACAGAAGCGTAAGGAATGAAGTCCTCGGCTTGTCTGTCCCCTGACCTCGCCAGGAAGCGACGAGTGTGTGAGAGGGGAGCAGAAGAATCGGTCATGCTTGGAGTGAGATGGTGCCTAATCGTCCAGAGGCCGGGATTGAGTAGCTGTGACTGGGTGCATCCGCTGCCGAGCGAGGGGCAGGGAAAATCTGAAAAGCTAAAAAGTCATAATCAGGTTGTTTTTTTTTTTTTGTTGTTGTTGTTTTTTTTTTTTTTTACGCAAGCGGCGCACAGGCAGCTCGGGGCTGTGTGTGATGAGGCCGTCAGCCACTAGTTGTCCACAGACTTGACACAAGTCATTTCACCTCAGCTCTGCTCCGCTCATGCACATTCACAGGATGGTAATCATGCCCTGCGCTCTCTGGCTGCGTGGATGTAGCCATTCTGTGTGGCTGGTTGTTGTCAGTCTACCTAGCTGCCCTTTTTTGCTTTTCACAATCAATTCCACTCTCACTCTCATCTTTTATCCATCTATTTTTGTCTGTCTTCAACAATCAGAGGCTGTAATGTATCACACATATACGAGAAACAGTTTTATCCCCACAGAAAGAGCCCCTGTGATTGTAGTAGAAGGACCAAGATATTTTCCTTTAATGTGTGTGTGGTTTGTTCTTTTTCCCTGTGTGTGTTTATGTCTGTGCATGTTTGTCTTAGACTATTGATCTGGTCAGCCCACAGCAGACATTAAATGAGAAGAGTAGAGGCTGAGGCTGACAGGGAAAGAGATGGAGAGAGTGATGGATGGCAATAAAAGAGGTAGAGCTGTATAGGTGCTAGGCAGGCAGATTTTTTTTTTTTATACCTTCAAGTGCATATAATGTGAAGAAGGCCAGACATTTTGAAATATAAAAAGTGGGGAATGCATTGAAGAATTTAACTGAGAGTGTAAAAATTACAGCTTCATTCATTTTTATGAAGTGTACATAAAGAATGCAGATATCTGTGCTCCCAGTTTTCCCAGTTGATACCTGTCTCCAGTTCCTCTGACTGAGGAAAGAAGAGGAAAGGAAGAGAAACACGGACATTTTTGGACTTGATCAAGAATACACAAGTGCACCCAAAAGAGTGATCGCAAAGCACACCGTATAAGCAAAAACACACACATGCACAAATTCACAATAAATGTGTGCTTCTAAATCCATATAGCTCTACTATACAGACACAGGCGGATTGAAGGAAGTGGCTCGGAAATATCAAAACAACCTTGGGGAGTTCATGCTCACTGTGAACGCTGTGTGCCTCCACTACATGGGCTCTTTATATCTCTCCTATTCAATCAATCTGCTCTCTACTCTTCCATCCATCAGTTTGGTCTCCCTCTCTCACCACATGTCATTTGTGTCATTGTACTGTTTGTCCTGTTCAGTGGGTATCGTAAAGCAGTGGGGAAGACACACACACACACACATATAAAGTCACCAATTTATGTGTGTGATGCACTCAGAGCAGGCAGCGGAAATGTCTCCATATCGCCAGCATGATGGCTTATTAACTAGGTTTATCTAACCAGGAGGGGGGGGGGGTTGCAAATGAACAGGTTCTCTTCATCTGTCATCATATGCATCATACTATTATTACATGCCATAAAACACACGCATATATTTTCACACATGCACACACAGAAAACATGTCCTTGCCATCCAGAGCAAATGCCATTATTCCAGTCTATACAGTCTGTACAAGTAGACGCACCCAAGTATTGTATGTTCACATGCAAACACACATGTGTGTCAGTTGTTGCAGCATATACATACAACACACTGCACTCACAGGAGGTCAAGAGCACCATCTGCACATGTTCAATACTTAATTAGATTCACAACCACTGAATAATGTATTTGTGGGCCAGAAATAGATTGGAGGTTGGGAATACCTGAGATTACATTGGAGCCATTTCTGACACATTTTTCATGGACATCTTTGAAATCGTCATGTTTTTCTTTTTCATAACCTGCACAGCTCGTCTGGTGGCAAGCCAATTAGTCAATCTCATTAACTCGGGGTCCATGTTAGGTTCTTAAAGCGATACTCCTCCTAAAACACTCTCCCCCTAGCTTGAATGGTGGTTGTAAAAAGTTTGGTTTTGCAGAAACTTTGGTCAGCTTGAATTCAGATTGTAATGATTTGCCATTTTCACAAGGGAAAAATCTTGCCTGGTGGACCGCTACACAAATTGGGCTGTGCAGTGGTCGGCCAAGTCGAGTGAGCTTTGTGTACAACTGTGGTTCTAGCTGGCTGTTGCCTCCCTCCAGCCAGTCATGTTTGGTTTCCTGGCCAGGTCCCATGTCTTCACCCGCCACTTTATCCTTTCTGTGGAAGTGTCTAGCATTGTTTTGAGTAACAAAGCTAAAAACTTGAAAGTGGAGCTTAAAAAGTTAAGAGAAAGGAAGATAAATCCCCAAAAAGTGAAACGTCAAAATAACTGGTTAATGCATTCAGTGCTGCAGTGGAATGAGGAGCGCAGCCCAGTGAGTCCAGTTAAAAACACCAGTCTAGTGCTGCAGCTGAAGTGGCAGGGAGAGGACAACAGGGAAAAACTAATCTGGGTTTGATTAGCAGGGTAACGTAATTTAGCTCAGTTTTCTGCTTACACAAGCTTACAGAACTTTCAGTGAAGAAGAGAAAGCAACCAAAATTAATTATGTGTGGTGTTTTATTTATTGAGGTACTGTCCAGTTTGAACTTGTATAGACTGGAATGTGAAAAACACTCAACATTCACAATGTA
Organism: Scomberomorus guttatus; assembly: GCA_038419695.1. NCBI lineage: Eukaryota > Metazoa > Chordata > Actinopteri > Scombriformes > Scombridae > Scomberomorus > Scomberomorus guttatus. Next base: position 18,828,706 of record CM076452.1, on the reverse strand, counting down.
ATACAATACAAATGCAATTGTATAAAACAAAAGCCACCTTTCTTATTATTATTGTTCACTTTTTATTGATACTACTAGTGTCGACTTCGTTATATGGCTGTTTTTGAGGATGTGACAGTGTCATAGTTAACTTTTTTATATGAAAAAGGTATCTCTGATTTTTTTGTCCACTTCACAACTACACAGTTATAAAATCACCGTAGAATCTGATCTGGCCCATTGTAAACATTGATTATGACATTACACAGTTATATAAATATATTATCACATAACAATGCACACTGGATTCTATATCATGTATTGTTCTACAGAATATCTTAACTTAAGAAATCAAATCTCTGTTCACTCAGTGCTGTAAAGTGTGACACGGGCTGACCCAGGTATATTTGCTGGTGTATCGCCAAGTGGATTTTGGTCGGCCACTCTGAATCAAAAGTCCTGGGATGATTTTTATTCCCACTCTGCCACTGCCTCCTACATAATCTTCTTTTCTGCTGCCTGTCTGTATGCTCAGTTGTTCTACATAATCATCCTTTCACCAAAATATGGCTAAATACACTGCTTATGATGGAGCTTTGGAGTTTCAGGGAGGGAAATAATGTGACACGGAAATTTATTTTATATTTATGTTTTTCTGATAGTGTCATACCGCACATGTAGATATTCAAAAGATAAATGTGGACTTTGTGGCTTGAGTATCGCTGTAATGACCTAAAAATGGTGCAGTTTCACTTAAAGGCCCATCATTACGACGTATCTTGCATTTGTCTTAGTATACCATACTATACTTGATCACTTGTAATTCTAAAGTGTCTGACAAAAGACAGATAATGACCACTGATGACACTTTAATGTTTCTTTTTATAATGATAAAGTTGATCGATTGCTGACAATAGTCAAAGTGTGTCACAGAGTGTAAGTACTGGTTATGTAAAATCTGCCTTAGCCTTGTAGACGTGTTCCACAGAAAACAATGCCGAGCTGTGCTGAAAACAGATATTGTACAGAAAGTCAAAAAGGAGGAGCTTTGTAATACAGACGCATCTCCTTGCTGTCAACACTGACATGCTCATAAAGCACAAGGCCTCATTTTAAGTCAAACAGGAAATAGCCTGCACAATTCTGGGAACAAACAAGAGAGGACAGCGGTGCAGTTTGATTGGCCCGTGAACGGTCGCTGTCGTTACAAAGCACCACTGTAAGCTCCATCGATTATCAAAGGGCTCCGAGCTCAGACGGGGAGTCTACTGATCTTTCCCAAGCTCAGACATGAAAAGCCCCCAGTGACAGCTCACAGCCTGGGCTAGATCACGCCGCTGTGCTGTGGGGGGCGGGGGGTGGGGGGACACTTCTTTGGTGCCTGTTTTCTAACCAGCTGCTCCACAGGCCGTGGTTTTGTTTTCTTGTTTCCTCTCTCTTAACGCTGCGCTCTGTCAGGGGCGACAAGGATGTGCTTTCATGTGAACTCGGGGCCAGCAACGACATCGGTGTGTGAGAGACACTTGGTAAAACAATGTGAGACAACCTTTTATTATGGCAATGCCTCATTACTTTTTAACCAGTGTAATCGTATGTGCTGCTCCTCATGAATTATTCACAGGTGAGTTCTCGTCACAAAATGACAGGGGGAGATAGCAGAGCGCTCCGAGTGAAAAAACAAGCACAAAAATAGGAGAACGCATATGTCGAGAAAGTGATGCAGTGATACGTTTCTTCATACCTTCCATTAACTTATAAAGACTTTCATGCAGAGGCCATTGATTATGTATGTGAGGCTACAACCCTGTTGCAGAATGTGCAGTCAGGGTTTTTAGCATATGGATCACACATTGAGTTTCTTTTTATCTGGTACATGAGAGAGTTACCTTCAGCTGAATTAAACCAATTTGAAAAGTGGTACAAGGTTTGCAGTACAGTGTGTTCTCCTTTTGTCATCAGTATTTGGCAGAGGATTGGAAATACAAAAAGGAAGAGGGCGCTGCTAAAGAGAGGTCAAAATATTGAGTTGTAAGCGACTCTCTCCATTAGCCCACCTGAGATGCTGAATTGGTCCACTGAAGAGTTTTTTTTATTGCGGCTGAGGAGTTTGTTTGTGTGTGTTTTTGAGAGTGTAAAAAGGAGGGAGAAGGAAGGAGAAAGGCTGCAAGAAAACAGAAGATACCCCAGTCACCGCTCTTTCCTCCAGCTGTACGTCATATCAATTATTTGCTCAAATTTCCCACCTTAACTTCCTGTCTCATGGTGACTAAACCCTCAGATCAGATTGTTAAAAAACTGATGTAGAAACCAAATCTGGAGCCTCTGCAGCTTTATCGACTGAACTGAAACTGAAATTTGAGACAAGTTAAGGTTTTGCTGAGTGGTTCGCACAGCTGTGCAGCACAATATTGACACTGCAAGTCTATTCATAGACTTTAGCCCGACTCCTGCCTCTCCCGAGAGTCTGCCGGTGCCGCCTCACACCCCTGAGGTTCACGGCTTTATAAAACATCCATGATCAATTAGACACCAATTAGACAGTGTGTTAATGAGCTGCCTAATAACTTAACAGCCATATTTCCTCTGTGAGGTTTCTCAGCAATAGCTCAGGCTGCCTCCCTTATGGGCAGGAGCAGAAGTCATGGAGCGGGTGTGCACTGTGACTCAACTTTGCTGTCAGTGTATCTTATTCTCTTGACCTCTCCACATTGTGTATTTGTGTATGCAACCATCTTGAGCTTGTCTTGGGATGTGGTCAGGTGCGTGAAGTTAGTCTAGACCTAAAGTAAAACAGATTAGATTGAGCTATTTCAGACATAGCCAATCTGATGTAAAAGTGGCAATATGATAACAATTAAAACCACTGCCACATGCTAAATTTGAGTTGAGGCTGCTGTTACCATGGTAACCATTTATCTACATTCATGGTCTATTGGTTGTTGGTTTAAAGTGTTGTTGTTGCTCTGTGGAATAACTTTTAATGTGACTGAGAAACATACTGTAACCACTTTGTAGTACCTCTGGAATAAAATATTGGCATTTGTTACATAATTTGGTCTACTGTTGCTCTAAATTTGCTCCCGTGTGAGTTATATTATGTTATAACTCGGCATTCGTAATTCTGACTGACCAGCAGGGCCCACGCAGGTTAAAATAGCCGGGCCACACGCAAGTTTCTGTGACTCAAAGCTTAAATGTGTGAGAAAGTAAAATAAAATTAAAGGTGAGTTTGAGAACCTCTAGTTCAACCCTGCTATTCTCTTCGCTCCACTCCTCCACTTTCTGAGTCAACCGCCTGCTTTTCAAGGCTTTCATCCGCAAAATGCAGGGTGAATCACTGTGTTTATATATCATTAGATTTTGCCAAACTTTGTTTAAGAAGTTGAAAGTGCTAATGCTATGTGGCGAGAGAAAAGAAAGGGAACTCTGAAGGAGATGACCCACTTAGTGTAATTATCGCTAACGAAGAGACGGGAGAGTTGTGAGCTGGGGAAAACACACAGGCCTAAATGCGTTAAATTAATCCAGATAATTCAATAGGCGATGATGAAACGCCACAATCAAGCCCCCTCTGGCTGTGGTGTTTGACTGATAATGTGCTGGGTTGTTTTATGCAAATAGTTTTCCATAACCTTCTTGTTCTTTGTATCAGGCGGCGTGGCTGTGGTCGGTGCTGCTGGGTTGTGTTTGTCTGCGGAAACTGACACAAACACACAGCAGTTCTCAAACTTTTTCACGTCAAGGACCCCTAAACTGACACAAATGAGACCCCCATCTGATCTGATTTTTGCTTTTAGATGTTTTATTACAGAAAGTGTATGAAACTCATGACCAAAATAGCCACAAGTCTGTCATTGTGTTACTTACGGATGGAATTATAGTGAAAATAAATGATTCCTCTTTATGCTGGGGACTCCCTGGAACCCCATCCAAGACCCCTGGGGGTCCCCGGTCCTCACTTTGAGAACCACCGCACTAACACACAAGCACATTTGCATGCGCGCATTAATACACACACACACGAGTAAACACACCACTGTATATTGTCACCCTTGGACATTTCCTGAGCCTCATGTGAGATTCATACAACGCATTCAACCATGGCTTCCCCCGGGCTGTATGCAAGTGCAGTGTCTGAGGTTTAGTAACAAGATCATTAAAATAATCAAATTATGATAAGAGAGAGTCAGTCGTGCTGAAACTAGTTGTTTTGAGTCCATCAGAGGCGATGCTGTTAGTGTGCAGAGCGACAACCGTGGGGGGAGGGCATCATCAACATTAGCTGACAGCATGGGAAAAAGCCTGCGGTGGATCTGAGCTATAATAACGTTACTGCTTTCTCACAATAATAACATTGCAGGAATGAAACAAAAAGTTCCTTTCTTGTAAGTTAAGTGTCCTACTTTTTAGCCTCAGAGCAAAAACAATCCTCACTCATCAGATTGTGTCTTAATATCTTGTCAGAGAAGATGTCTGACTGGCTCACCTCCTGTTAGCAGGCTGCTAGTCTGTTTCTGGAGGCGATGTAAAGCGGCTCCTCTAATTCATCGCCATAGAGCAAGAGAGAGAGAGAGAGAGAGAGAGACCTACAAGTGTCTTCAGAATGGATGTCTGCACCTTTATCTCCTGTGCAAATATTTGTGTAATGGCAAAAATATTATTCCACCTTTAATTACAAATGTGTCTTTCCTCCCTGCTTACAAACATCTCCTCTGAGACGTCGTCTTACTGCAATTGCAGTTTAATCTGAAAAGGAATTAAAGCAGCAGTAATTAGTTTATAGAGGAGTCTAATTGCCTTATTGTGTTTTTAAAAACATTGCTTCATCTCCTCGGGAACTTTGAAAGTAGGATAGTGTTTCCCCCATACAGCCCACCCCCCCCACACCCCCTCAACTTCTCTCTTCTGCCGCAGCTGTACAACAAAACTATTCATTTAAACCAATAATCTCCAAGTCATTACCACTTATCAAAAGGGCTGCAAATTAATTATGTTAACTGCAAGAATTTTCATTAGATCTTTAAATTTGTACACTTCATCAGTTCTGAGAACTCAGCAATTTGATTACAGTTGATTTCTCTCTATTTAATGAGGCAAGCGTTTCTTTTTTTCTTCCTGTCCTTTTTGTCCAGCTCCTCTTTTTTTTCATTAATTGGATTATGATCAATGCAAGCTTTAATGTTATGGAAAACTTAACCAAACCCTCTATCTACTATGACACAGTTTTGCGGTGAAAGATTAGAGAATGCCATATCTTAATTCGTCAAATATCAAACTGTCTTTCCTTAACGATGTCAGAATGAAACGTTGCTAATCACTGCTGACGAACGCACACTGCTGTTCTACAAAGATAATGAGTCTGCCAGAGTCAAGGGGAGAAACAAACAGCCGAGGAGAGAGGAGTGAGACAGAGAGGAGAGGAGGAGACGAAATGTGACAGATCAACAAAACACAGATACTAAGTGCAACTACAGACTGACAACTAATGTAAAAAAAAAAAAAAAGCACGACTAAAGGAGAAAAGACAGGGGCAGCACAGGAAATGAAGGGAAGGAAGATACGCAAAAGGGTGTAAGGGGGGACCGTCACATTGTTTCAGGTTAGAGAGTTGACCTAAATGGAGCTGTGAGACAGAGTGGGAGAGACAGAGTCAGAGACATTACTAAGACACATGTCAACCACCATGGGATGTAAGGTGTGAAAGAGAGAAACAGAGTGAAGTAGGGTGAGAAAGGGGGGAAATGGAGTGAAGAGGAGAGGAGAGGAGCGGAGGGGAGGCGGAAAGGATGAAGACAAACTCAGAACACTTTGAAGAGAAGGAAGATCCTCCTCCAAAGTGTGTACACTTCCGCAAATCTAACTTTTGCATCACGCTGAGACTAAAATTGAGTATTTCCCACCTGAAACGAAGCATTTAATTACACCTGTTTGGCAAAGCTTTTGTTTTCAGCTATTTGTATGGAAAACCTTACTGGTGATCCACCAGCCACAAACTTTAAAAACCTGATGATTTATACCTTTCACATGCCCACAACACACACACACACACACACACACACACGCAGGATTTATAGACGTGCGACATGCACCTGTGCACTTTAGCCTCCTCCACTTTGGACCCAAAATGTCACACACACATAAACATAAACACACAGAGACACAGATACACACACACAGGTGCTGCTGGGTGGACCGTGGGGAAGAGGTGAGAGCGCTCTCGCTCCACTGAGTGGAAAACCTGATCTTCTTACCTCAGCAACTTCAGATGGAGGGACTCAGTGGAGAGACATCTCTGTGTGTGTCTGTGTGTGTGTGTCTGTGTGTGTGTGCGTGTGTGTTGTAAGGAGAGCCGGAGCGAGAGAGCCTCACAAGCTGAGGAGTAAACGTAGAGATTGAGGAGGAAGTGAGAGATAGACAGACAGAGCTGGAGACACTGGGTCCCTGGCTGTTGCCATGGCAACATATTAGCAAGCCGTAGGGTAAACAGGTGTCTCCTTTTAACTTAATCAATCCAGCTAAATGAGCTAATCAGCAGATGTGATATGATCCGCAGGGCTGAGAAGGAGTCGACAAGACGCGTGAGCCCCCAACCTCGCCCTCTCACCAGCTCGCCCGGTGCCCAGCCTGTACAGGGTCAAACAGATTTACACCGCGGTGTGCCAATGAATTGGTTCACCACTGAACCAGGAGAAGCTCCCCACCAGCTATTACTGTTTGTGTGTATGACCACCCACCATCATCATTAGCATCTGAGAGAGAGAGAGCACCGGTTGTGTGGATTATCACAGCCGCGCGTGCTATTATCATAACCGTTACGATAGCTACGCCTTCGTTGAATGGATAATCAGCAAGGTATTATGTGCTGGGATAATAGCACCGTGTGAAAACTGGAGATGCACTCCCGGCTAACGTGCGTGCACAACCGTACCAATTATTATGAGCAGGGTTCATGCTGCATTTCGTTAAAGCTGTGTACCGCCACAGATCTGATTACGATAACAACAGTGTATCTTCTGATGATGATTATTAGGACGATTGCGGCGATGATGAGGGTGTTATTTCCAGGGCCGAGCTTACCTTTGTGTATTTAACAGCTGTGTGTGTGTGTGTGTGTGTGTGTGTGTGTGTGTGTGCGTTAGTGCCAGCGCCACAGAGAGAAAGCGAGCAAATGGTTGCAACAGAAAGTGGTCTTATCCTCTGAAAATCATTTTATGTGTGAAAGAGACATCATCTGTCACATTTCACACAAAGGTAGCAGTATCACTTCAATAATACAGTTTGTCCTAACGGTTGAATTATTTAGTTAAAGAAAATAGTGAGAAGATTATCTCACTTTGCAAACTGTACAAATCTCAGCTTCTCCAATGACACACCTGCGTCTGTGGGTATCATAACTAATGTTAGCAGTTGTCATTAGGAGAGACTTTGCACTAATTATCTCATCACTGTCTGTCTCACCGGATTCATATCCTGCAAAAGCTACAGAAGCAAAAGGGAGGAATTCAATAGAAGTTCATATTCATTTGAAGTCTTTATCACCTTCAATCGCTATTGAAAAGGTACAGAGATGCCTAACGATGACAAAAACGTGTGAGGAAACAAAAGTGGTTAGCAGGTGAAATCAAAGAGAGGCTGTTTTACAATTAAATCTGCTGAAACGGGAGGTTTGCTTTGCTCCCGCGTTTCCCCATCTCATTTTAAGAGGGCAGCATTTTTGTTGCCTTATATCCCCCCGCCGCTGTGTGCACGTACACATTATTAAGCTGCTCAGGCCTCTTACCAGCACCAGCCTCCACCCTTCTTCTCCTCACCGCCCTCCCACCCAGCTCCCCAGAGATAATCAGGGTATTACAAATGAAAAGTCAGAGCCATAAATCAGGAACAACCCCCACCCTTTACAGGTTGTTTCACCCTCTCTCCTCTCCCCTCCCTTCACTTCTCTCTTCCCTCCTGTCACCATCAAACCTGGACAAACGGTGGTTCTGCCTGTCCTGCCGGTGAGAACGAGACAAAAACAGAGACAGAGGAGATATGGACTGAGGGGAATGTAACAGAGGGACAGATGCAGGAGGTGGGGGGACTGAGTAATCCGGGATTTCCACCGGGTGACGTCAGCAGTTGGCCCATGTCATCCATCAAACTGACATCTGTGTCACAAACATTCCCATTTCTGTGTGTGTGTGTGTGTGCGTGTGTGTGTGTGTGCATGTGTGTGTGTGTGTGTGTGTGCATCTGTGTTGCAATCCTACGTGACTCAGACGCAGCTGGCCCGCTCTGTGCTGCTGAAGTGGATGCTCAGGGACAGTGGAGGGTGGAGCATAGAAAAAAAAAATCACATATTAGGAATCTAACTTAATCATTCATCAAGACATTGTGGATAAATAAAAGAGAAACGCGAATCATACGTGATTAAAATAGAAAAGTCTAGTTTGCTAGTGTTGTAAAATCTGCCAAATGAAAATTCCTTCTCTCAGTAAATACTGCAACAGACAAAAGTTGATGAGAATCTGATGCAGACTGGGTGAAGCCCTCAGACGTCCCTGGCAACAGATGAAAAGATACTGCTGTTGTGTCAAACTGAAGAGGACAGAGGGAGTGACACACAGCCTGATCCAGGTGTCAGACAGTACTGTACAGCGACTAATAGAAAAAGAAGGAGGGAGAGAAGGAGAGGATGAGGGAGAGAGGAATAGAAGGAGGGAGGGATGTCTCACCCCACCCCCACCCCCCCAGCCTGTCAGTCAGTCACAGAGGGGGAGAACGACAGGCCACAATGGGGCCCTTCAGCGCCTGGCTGAAAGTTGTAATTTAGCATGAAGAGCCATCGAGGGGCGAGCCTAAATATAGCTCCACATATACATTGTGTCTTGTAGAGAGAATAGCAATTAACAGCCAATTAAATGAATGACTGGGGTCAGCAGCAGCAGCAAACTAATGGTGGGTGTGTTGCTGCGCTACCGGATAATCCAAAAAGACAAAGAGAGAGGTTGGGGAGCGAAAGGCGACACATTTCTCCATGTTTTCTCTTTCTTTTGAGCAAAGCATCATAATGAGATTTGAAGGGTTCCAATTATCTTTGTCACCTGTGCTTCATATGCAGCGTGTGTCTGCCATGTAAAGCACTCAGACATATAATAACAATACTGCGTGCATGTCATCTTCATTCAGATGAGATGAGCGAGATGGAATCTGTGTATTTAAAGTGTGATGGTTGCTCAGATATGTATATGAGCGCTGTGTGTGCAGCGCAGTCGTTACATCATATCTCTGTGTGTGTGTGTGTGTTAGTATTTCACCAGTCGCTCCTGTCCGGCATTGATTGGCCGATAGGTGACAGCTTTACTAAGTCAATGCAGTAGTCCAAGCACAACGGAACAAGTCCCCCTTTAATTGCCTTGCCTTTGAAAAGGCAACTTCTCGCTTCAAAAAACAAGGCGAGTCATTAACGCCGTTCTGGCAGCCGTCCCACCTCCCCCCCCCTCTCCCCCTTCTCTCTCTCTCTCTCCCTCTCTTTCTGCGGCAGCTGATAACACCTTGTTCAGAGCCAGTGATCAAGGCAGAATCATCTCCTCCTCACCCCCATCTCCTCTGCAACTCCACCTGCGTAATTGCCGCACCTAACCTTTTCAGTGCTGCCTCCGTTGGGAGTCAGCCAGCCAGCCCAATTGGGCTGTGGGTATTAATAGAATCTCATTTCATGCCTCCATCGAATAAAACAAAGGTTGGGTTTCACTGAGCAAGTTTGATCCTATTACTGCGACTGTTGAGACGGTAAAGGTGTGCTGTGAATTCAGGGAGGTGTTTGTGTGTGTGTGTGTGTGTGTGCCAGCAGGGCCAAATCCTGGGGGGTGGTAGCCAACAGGGTGTATGATCATGACAACAGCCCGTATGTGTTTTGCCATCACGTCTGATAGTTAAAGGAAATGGTTGTGCACACACACACATCCATGTGTGATGAAGGGGATGCTGGGAGGCCTTCAATTTGACTGTCCCCCTCATTAGATATGCATTTCATCCTGAGTCACACTTTTTTTATTCTATGGTATAATTTTGTCTTTTTCTCTCTGTGGTTTTGTCGTCAATCCTGGAGCTCCACGGCGGTTGGAAATGAGGCTGTACAGTGATATTATGGTCAAATGGATCCATGTTGTGGTTCATGACCTTTCAGCGATGCAGTTAAATGAAACTCATTAGGGGCTAAATACTCAGTGAAGCATTCTCTGAGCTAACTTATTCCTCATTTTTTGTCAGTAGAGCTTCTTCATGTTGAGTTCCGTTAATTAAATCCCAAATTAGAGCCTGATTGCCCATTTTGTAACTGTGCCACAGAAAGCCGTTCCTGCTCATGAATCCCGTATGATGTGTCAAAGGCTGTAACAAAGTTTAAAGGTGAATTGTTGCTCTGCAGGGATTTCCAGATGACATGAATATCAGTTTCTATGTGTATCAGCTGCTGTAGGTGTGAGCTGCACGGAGCAGCGTGCCGCTGAATATGAGGCTGTTTAAATGTCCTTTATCCAATGTGGGGCCTTTTGACATGCTGCATTTTAATAGTATTGTGCTACCATTTAGAGATCAACACAAGCCTTGCCCCGCACGCACTGATGTGAGCTGCTCATGGATGAGATGCATCTTGGGAAATCTCTTTAATGAACGAACACAGCATAGGAAGTAGCGGAGCAAGCTTTCCGCTTAACAGTCACATCACTAACATACTGTGGAATGCACGGCCACGTTGGCATTTAAAATGTTATCCTCTTATCATTAGTCTCTGTCTTTTTCCGTCTCTCTCTGCTTTGTCTTCCCGCTTCCCTCTCTGTTGTACCTTTTAGCTCTGTAACCAAGGCTGTGGCAGACACTTTGCAGGCTGTTTTTCTAGCCTTAATAATGCATAGATGTTGTGGGTGATGTGGCAAAGGCATCTTTGTTCAGGGAATCCCTGGTGTGACACAAATTGATGGAGATCTATGAGAATCCTGCTTGTTATGAGGGAGCCAAGGCCATTTACGAGGTGGGTGTGGGTGGGGAGGGGTGGAAGGGGGCAGATAGAAGGCAGAGGAGGAGGGAGGGGCGCAGCGGGTCACCGAAGACCAGCCAGACTCTCATTTAAAAAACGATCGAGAATGACAAAGTTTTGCTTTCATCCGGGGTTGGGGAACATCATTATACAACATACGCATACACCCCCACGTGCACACGCACACGCACACGCACACACAGTTCATTTGAGTCTGCTAGCCTCAGCTCAAACCTCTGTAAATTAAAAGTCTGACCAGAAAAGGCATTTATGTGCAATATGTGCAATAAGGAGGTGTTGTGGGTGGGTGGGCTGCTGTCTTAATTGGGAATTAATGAGGGGGCAGGGCGAGGTAGGCAGTCGGGACTGGGAGGAGGTGGAAAGAGTGAGACAGAGAGAGAAAGAGGAGGGGATTACCTTGCAGCAATATGATGAGTGGGAGGGATTCTCCTTTCCCTCCTGTACTGTGGTGGACTGATGGGAGAGGGCTCTCCCTTGAAAACAGCTGCCACACCCTTCCTGTCTGCAAACACACACATGTAGACACACACGCAGATATGAAGATGCTCTCACATCGTCAAGAGTTACTTTTGAAGAACCTTAAAAGAACAGAGACACATTAACACCAAGATCTCACGTAAGGAGTTTTGTGGACAAACCTTCGAGGGGCTCTGCAATAAAAAGAGGTTTTTTTTCCTCTGAGTTGTGGGGAATTATTTGAGGCACTGCTGCGAGTCTGTAGAGACTGCTCCACTTTCACCCATAATCTCCCATTTTCATTCGCATCAGAATACATTAATGATAAATGAGACCATGCCATATACTTCATGGTTCAGGCCTTTCAAAGAATACTAAATATAGTAGGTTTCTTTCTCTCTTACTTTCTTTTTTCTTTCTTTCTTTCTCTCTCTCCCTTTGCCTCTGTTTCCCCACCATCTCCGTCGGTTCCTTTCTCTCATCTATATTTATGTACTCCATATTGAAAAGTTCTTTTGCGTTCAGAGCGAAGCTGTGCGTGGCTCCTCACTGCAATTACTGATTAATTACAGGGAATTAAAGCAATTAGAACTGCAGAGATATACAATTAACGAACACACGCTTCATGACGCCACACACAGGCTGTGCAATCACTAGATTGCAATGCAAATACCTCTCTCTTTTAATCTCTCACACTGTTTTTCTTTCATTTTCTCGTCCCGCTCTCCAGCACTTCCAAATACCTACTCCACAAACACACACACACACACACACACACACACACACAAAGCAGGGTGGGGGCAGGTTTTCCAGTTCATTAGATAGTATTTAATTTGAAAACACCTCTGTGTTGAGGGAGATGTGAGTCCCCCCGGGGGATGAAAGCTGAAGCAGGAGTGGGCGAAGAGAAAGGGATTCCTCCATCTGTCCCCCTCAGTCCCACAAACTGGGGAAGGCAGATACCAGCAGCTCCTCAGCAATGAACGAAAAGGGGGATGAAGTGATCTTTGTGATGGCAGTTCAACTGACTAATTCACTATGTAACAAGACAAAGGGTCTAACCCTAACCCACGCTCGAGGCTCTTCGACTGTACTTACACAGCGGTGCATTGAGCTAAATGCTTACATGTTAACATGCTTATAATGATAATGCTCACATGTTGATGTGTAGCAGGTATAATTTGACCATCTTAGTTTAGCATGCTCACTAGTTTGGTAGATATTTGGTCAAGGGACAAACAGAAATTTTGACCTGATGATGGTGCTGGATAAATGTTCACATTCTCTGAGTAATTTCCAGGCATGTAACAGTTAATTCTTAGGACGTTTCACAGAGAGGGTGGTGCAATTTGGTACTAATTATAAGAAAAAACAGAAAAAAAAGTGTTATGCTGGTAATTAGCCACCGATTATATCTGGGTTCATACATAGTTGTTAATTTGAAAAAAAAACTTAATAAATTAGACTCTTGACAATTCTTTAACTGACAGAAAATACTGAGTTTTCAGTGTGTAGTTTTGTTTGTCAAACGATATATTAGCATATTAGGTTTTTTCAGTAATTGTTGTCTAACTGTTAATTAAAAGGACATTTCTTTAAAAGGGTTATGTAATTTGGTAGAATACTGGAAATGTGTGTTTTTGTGGAGTCTTTAAGAAACAACCTAATATGCAGTTTGACACACAAAACTACACGCTGAAAAATATAATAAATCAGCTTAACACTTTTTTTCTGTTTCTTCTCATAATTTGGACCAAATTGCACCACCGTCTCTGTAAAATGTCCTAAAAATTAACCATTAAACAGCTGCAAATTACTCCGGGAATTTCCAGGAAATTAGCATAGAATTGAAGGACCTGTAAGATAAAGTGTTACCTGAAATTTTAATAAAAAGCAAAACTGGGATCAAGGGATCTCAAAAATTATTAGAATACATCTGAATGTCTGTACAAAATTTCCTGGCAATCCACCCAGTAATCGTTGAGATATTTCAGTCTGCACCAAAGTGGTGGACTGACGACTAACAGACAGAACAAATGAGACCGATTGCCGTCCCTAAAGCCATTATAATATAAAAACTTGAAGTCTTAACTCACTGATTCTTGACTTGTTTTTATGAGATACATTATATACAGATTAAATAGCCCTGCTGTGATGTCAGACTGGTGCTGGCTGACATGAAACAATCACTGGATGACAAACATCCTGCAGCTATAACACAAATAACAAAATAACAGCAGAGAATGAGCAGCTTTTCTGATCTCTTCTGATTTTAAAACCAACTATATATTTAAATGAAAAATTACACTCCATCATAAAGGTATCATGGCCGCTGCCTCACAAAAAGAAGAAAACGTGCCCCAGTCTGTGTGGAGTTTCCTCATGGTGCTCTGTTTCCCTCCCACACTCAGATAACGTTGTTAGGTAAGAATCTGAATGTGAATATGAATGTTAGGCAGCGTTTGTCTATCTGCGATGGCCCTGTGACTGACTGGCTGGTGATCTTTTCAGGATCCCCGGTGACTGTGAAAAGGATTGAGTGGGTAGAGACTTTAAATGAATTCTTGACTTCCTCACCCAGTTCAGTAGAAATGTGATTGTGCAAATGTTTCCGAGGCAGCGGTAAACGTGAATCACCGAGATTTCCGTCACCCGTTCTGTCGGGATACAACAAATAATTTCAAAAGCGGGGAAAAATGGTGGCAGAAGCGCAGAGGCACTTGAAAAAGAGAGCATACAGTAGTAAACACACATTTCAATGCACTATTACAAACATAAACTGTACTGTTACTTTACAGTAAATGAAAACTGACAGCGATAACTTTGACAGCCTAGAGACAAAAACGAGAGATTTGCAGTTTGGGGGCCTCATTGTCCCCTCTCTCGAGTTTCCACAACAATAACATGCACTCACACGGAAAGATGCATCATGATGAAGAAAAAAAAAACTATTTATGTAAACAGGAGAAGGGATAAACTGTCAAATAACTAAAAACCTGAGGAGAAATGATTGATAGGTGACAGAATGTTCCTCTACTCCTCTGTCTCTCTCACTCTGGCACTCAGAGTGTGATGCCCTGAAGCAATGCCCAAGGATACACTCTCCTTCCCCTCCCCCACCCTCTTTGCCTTTATTTAATAAAAAAGCACACCTTCTCCCTAACTCCTATGAACTTTGAGCTCTCTCTTTGTGCTTAAAAAACTTTTCGTACCTGCACAAACACACCCTATGCATTCACACCTATCAAAACATTGAGATAAACCTTTCTTTTAATTGGTTTACAATGATTCCGCAACAGACCATCCACAGTCTCTCAGAGCTTATATAAATGCTGAAATATTCATTTACATACATATTTTTCCCTTCATTTTTTTTTTTTTTTTGCCCATTTTCAAAAAGGAACATTTTTCTGCACTTTAGGGTTTGCTATATTTATGAGGAGGGCAGGAAGTGTCCCAACGGCAACACAGTGACTCATCCCAGGGTCCAGCTGCAGTGAAGAGATGAACCACAGATTGCACACTCACACCTGCTGTAACATACACACACACACACACACACACGGGGGGGAGGAAATACAACATTATGGTTGGAAAGAAGAGGTCAGTGTTCTTGGAAAGAATAAGAGGAAGAGTCATCCTGGCAGTCAGCGACTCAAAAGAGATGAAATGTTATAAAATGATTCAGTAATATACAATACAAAATTGCTGTTACGAACCTCAGTGATTAGCCTGGCGTCCTGATTTGGGACAGAGAGGAGGATTTGCCATTAAATCTATCTGAATCCTCTCCTTTTGACTCCAAACCAGAAGAGACGAGAAATGAAAACAATTAACTGATGGAAATCAGCTCAGGTTAGTATGCCACTGGTAGAAAACACAACTCATCTCACACTGATGCATTTAGCGAAAATGCACCCAGAGTGCAGACAGTTTAGGGAGAAAGGAAACAATCATGTCATGCCAACTACGCTACAAGCGTCTACATCTGTCACTAGTATGAGCAGATTTGTACGGAGGTCGTGCCATCACACACAGACCAGCCTCAGCCAGCTCGGTAGCTAAACACGCCACAGTTGTGCAGCAGTGAACATTGTAGATATGCAAAAAAGAATGACGAGAGGCCATTTTCATTCTCCCCGTTAATCCTCACTCCTCTTTGCACACAAGCTGCAGAATACTGTAATACTGTAATTGTACTGTAAATGGAATATAGTTTACCATCACTCCCTCTCTCCCTCTGTCCCCCCTCCGAACAGTTTAACACATAATGACCGTACAGCAGCACACTCACACAAATGACATCTAATGCATTCAGCTCTGATAATGTGCGCCGTGGCATGTTGCATTTCCATACTGCTGCTTGTACATCACCGTCACAAGAAGCCATTATGGTAATACAGCACCTGAGGGAAGAGAGACGGAAGGAGGGAAGGAGTTGCCAGAGAGATGGAGAGGGGGGAAAGGGGGGGGGGGGGAGATGGAAGAAAGGAGCGAGACAGGGAGAGGTAGAAGTGTGCACAGATTGGAGAAGGGTTAACGGGTGCTTACTGGTGAAAATGGCGTGCAAGGACAAAGGTTAGACGCTTGTTTTGATGTGGTTTCCAGGCTGAGTATACAGTACATTTGCAAACAGCTAGAATGAAAGTGATACTGTGAGCTTGAATTTGCTTGAGTCATACATAAAACTGCAAACTGACTTCTTGGTTTCACTTATTACATTCTTGACCAAGTTAAAGAGTTGTCAACAGCAGACCAATCTTTGTGTTTTTCGAGCATTGATGACTGGTTACTCTACTGTCAGTCCGCTGTCTGACCCTAATCCTTCAGTATCACTTGTACTGTTCTGCACTGTCATTTACATTTGCAGGTAATTCTTGTTTTCAATATAGAGTTTGCCACTAACAACCTAGCATCCTCATTTACACATGGAGTGTTATGTACCAATGTGTGAAGAGATTTTAACATTGTGTAAGAATATTTCATTTCTAATACAGTTAGATTTTTTTGTAATGTTGCAATCAGAATTTTTGAAAATAATGCAACATTTAGGCAAATGTATGTTGTTTCTTGTTCCTATCATAGTGCAGTTATATATATATATACTGAAAATTGAATTGACATTGCTTGTTTGTTTGTTTGTAGTTTCTTTTTTCTTTTTGGTCTTGGTCTTTACCCCCATCTGGACTCAAAACCACTTACTTGAACTTGTCAATTCAGCATAAGTGGTCTTGACAACAGCCCTGGATTTTGAGGTAAGTTAATGTATCTATTAGTGTTTCTGAATTATTTCTTTAGTTTAAAGCAATGGTGGAACGAGCTACCCAGCTCCATACGGTCTACTGACTCCCATGGTGCATTCAAGAAACGCCTCAAAACGCAACACTTGAGCCCCTTTTAGCACTTTGTTGATTGTTGCATTATATTTTCTTGTTGTATTTTTTATGCACGTCCACTGCCAGTTGTTTCTTACTTTAAGAGTTAATTATTATTATTAAGATTAATTATTTTTTAAAACAGGCCCTCTTTGTCATTGCACCTGTTCCTGGTCAGCTACCAGAGAATTTGTACCACGCCTCTTTTGAGTCACTGTCTGCCAAATGACAAAATATAAATGTAAAATGTAAATCTGTTTTATGATTTGATATAATTATTTATACAATATTTAAAACATAAATAATATATTTTTGGCCACTTGGGGGCAGCAGAAACAACATTGAACAGTGAAAACAACATTGGCATAATAACATCTTTTATGTAAACTTGTTAGCAAACAGTTCCCTATGTGCCCACCATGCAGAGACAGAACAACATTAGCTTTCATTTGGAGTCGTGTTTCTGGCCACCTGAAGAATGTAAGTCCAATATTCACTCTCCTTTTAACTCTGTTTTTGTCTCCATGCACCAACTCCTGAGCTGCTAAATGCTCCCCTATATTCACCAGCTAGTCGCTAACTTGAGAGCGGCGAGAGTGAATCAAAACAGTAAAGTAAAGTAAAGAGTTCGTGGGTTCATTACTGCAAGTGACACTTTTTACATATAAAAATATTGACTGTAGCTGCTTTGCTTTATTGTGTACCAGTATTCATTTTCTTTGTAGGGGTATATTGACTGTCATTAGTGACAGAGTGTATGTTCCCAAGTGTATGTTCTATGTGCTGCTGCAGGTCACTCCTGTAGAGGTTTTTAATTTCAATGATGTGTTTCCTGGTTATATAAAGTTATGTGAAATAAGGAAGACACCTCAAACATTTCCTCTCCAACTGCAAGGATTATACAATTTAATGCATGCAACAATGGATTCTTCCGGTTCTGAAGGGCTTTTCACAAATTGTGACATGTGTTTTGCCCATGAAAGACAGCTTATAACACCTTTAAGAGAAAATGCAACTTTATCACCTCTGTTGCAACATCACTCTACATGCCAGTAACTCACTCTCATCCTTCGCTCTCCCTCTTTCTCTCACTCGCTCTTTCTGTTCACCATTATCGCAATCTCACCTTTCCTCCCTTTCACTCTCTTTTGCGTTTCTACCTCTCTCCTCCATCTCTCTCTCTCTCTGAGTCAATAACACACAGTGACAGCTTATGTAACATGCCAAGTTCCAAACTGAACTCAACTCTCCTTGATCTGCAGCCTTTTCCCTCTTCTAAATGACTCACTTCTGTTATAACACTTCAGCCTGAGTGAGAGACACAGCGGAGAGGGCGGGAGGAGGGGTGGCAGACAGAGACATGACATGAGAGGAGAGGAAACGCAGGTTTAATTATTCATACCTACTGCAGCAAAAAGAGAGGGAGCGAGGGAGTGAGAGATATAGAAAGATAGAGAGAGAGAGACAGATTGACCCAAATGGGGAGGTATTCCTAGTGCAGTAGTGCACTCTGGGAGCCAAAGCTGTGCCACCCCGGGGCCATGGGTGTGAGGGAGCTCCACCAAGAACTGCCAGAAGACCTCAGAGAGAAACAGAGAGCGAGGGAGGGAGAGAGGGAGAAGGCAGAGATATTAATGAAATCTATGAAAACTAACCCATTAGTTTTATTCTGCTTCCTTAACACACTTTTGCTGTTATCTATGTTGAATCCGCTTTTTTTTTACCCTCCCTTGAGTCTACCACACCCTATGAACATGAATTCTGCGGAGACTGAATCTGAAGTTTTATCCGTAATGCTCACTCGGGACCACATCCTCCAAGGTGTGTGTGTGTGTGTGTGTGTGTGTGTGTCTGTCTGCGCGTTAATGTGTGTGCACAATGCACTTGTGAAGAGGGGTGAACGTGAACCGGAGGACCCAAATCCGTATCGTCCCACTCCGGAGCTGCCTGCCTCATCCCAGAGATGGCGTGCCGCTGCGGGGATGAGTGCTGCAGGAGCGCGGGGCCTCCCCGTTCATCGCTGGTGCTCCCCTGATACCAGCTCTCTTTCATCTCCCCGTCTCCTCAGGGTGCCCAACAACAAACCACCCGTGGAGGAAGAGGGGAAAGAAACATAGAAGAAGAAAAGGAGAGGAGTTTTGGCCAGGGGGGGGACGACAGTAAAGCGTGTGCAATTCCAGCTAGGGGTCAACCTGTTCTGTTTATCTTAGTTTGGCAGGCGTGTTCAAGAACCCGGTGTCAACATTTTTTTTTCTCTCTCTCTTTTACCAGAGGTTATGGTTGTGAAACAGAGGAGGGTTTATGTGCACTGTTGCACGTCAAAGCACAATTGTCTTTATTTTATCTCTGATCCTTTCGCTGCGAGCAACAGCGGCTGCTCGGACAAGGATGTTGAAACTCTAAAATATTTCAGAGGAGGGAACACGTGGGCCTGTGCGGTGGTAGCCCAGCTGATTAGCAACTGATGTGTCTCTGTTGATGGTGGGAGTGAGGAAAGGATGGGAATGGGGAGGAAAGGGAGGGAGTTTTACAGAGATGAGTTGTGGCAGGTGTTGGACAATGACGGGAACAAAGGAGAGATTTGAACATCGCACTTCAAAAAACTCTTTCCCCTTTCTATTCTGTGTGAGCCCTGCCTCATCCACCACTGAGTCTTTCTTCCTCTCCCTTCTTCCTCTCTTAATTGCTGCTTGCTGAATCCCTTGTTCTTCCTTCTCATCCCCCCTGTGTTCTCCTTGTCTCCCTCCTTGGCTCCCCCTGTCCCTATCTGTCTCCTTTCTCTCGTTTTAATGTCGTCCCCTTGAAATCTCTCTTCCCCCCTCGTCTCCTCTGTTCTAACTCTCTCCGCTCCGTCTCTCATCTCCTTCATCCTCCTCTCCTTGGCTCATGTGTTCCTCTGCGATGAGACACTCGCACGTGGTTTTGAGGAGGCAGCGAGTCGTCACGGACGCAGTGACTAAACTTCAGATAAAATCAATGTTTAATTCAGATGACTGCAGGCCATTGACAGAAAAAGTGGAAGTCTTTCATCTATAAAAGGACTAAGAGAAAGAGGGTGAGATGGAGAGAGGACTGACAGGATTAATGGAATTGTCATCAGTTGTATCTTTAACAAGGAGGAGGAACTATCACCCCTCTGTTGCCACCTCTTCATAATCTGAATGCATGCATGTGTGTGTGTGTGTGTGTGTGAACAAGTATGTAAATGATTGATGATTGATTGATGATTCACCTGCCGTTCATTCTTCCTCCTGTCTTCCTGTATCCATCTGTATCATCCCTCCCTCACATATTTTGTTGCACTCCTCTTGCCATTCATAACTGTCTTCTCTCTTTCTTCACATTTTTACAGATCTAGAGTCATCAGTCTTTATATAATACTCATCAAATGTTGCATGCACCGCTAATAATGAAAATAAAAATTGACAGTAAAGTAGAGCTGCAAAGCTTGTCAGGCTTATATGTCAAATATGCAGCAACACAAGTAGGGTGAGCCATTTACTTAAGGTCACAGACGTACTGTATGCACATGCACGGATGCTTACACACGACATGCAGAAATGCCTACTGCCTGGGAATGTGTGTGTGTGTGTGTGTGTGCGCGCGTGTGTGTGTGCGTGCATGGACGACATCACGTGTATGTGAACATCAACCCCGCTGGCTCTGTGTTCAAATGTCAGACCTTTAACCTTTTGAATTTGACCTGGGGGGACGTCTCGGCATGTCAGTCGCCGACCGCCATGTGCCGGAGACAAGGCAGGCAAAATAAGACGTGAAAATAAAAATAAAATAACAACACTCGATCCTTCTTTTTGCTGTAGAACAGATTGAAGTGTCATGCGGAGAGAGGAGAGAATCTGTTCCCGTACAGGTGGTGAACAGAAGGTGAAGGCTGAGGGGAGGTCGGGGTGGAGAGAGGGAGGCGAGGAGAGAGAAAGAGAGGAGAGGAGAAGAGAGGAGAGGAGAGGAGAGGGAGGAGGAGGACTGTTACTCCCATTACATAATGAATGAGGTGAGAAGCCACTTATTTGCTGTGGAGACTTTATTCATTTTATCCTGCCTTACGTTGGAGCCCCTGAACGTGGAACCTTTTTCACACAAACTTGTTCTACTATACTTGTGGAGACGTTGTGTTCACTTACATTCAGACCCTCAATGACCTTAACCCTGTCATAATTCTAACATTAACCTTAAAACCAACTATAAACATCTGAATAATCGGTTAACCTTGTGGAGAATTTTTGCGAGAATTTGTGCGAGCATATTTTATGCAGCCACAATGTGGAGAGTGCACACATGTCATGGTAGTTAAAGCTACCTTGCGTCTTTGTTTTTCTTGCTCAGTGTGCATAATTACTAGGTGAGAGCAGACATGCATGTGTACGTGCATGCTGTGTTTGTGTGTGTGTGTGTGTGTGTGTGTGTGTATTCATGCACATGCAGTTGTGTCAGTACAAGTGATGAGCTAAAAGGCAGCTCAAAGAATGACAGGTGACCACACTACAAAGATAGAAATGTCAAGCTGAACTGGGTGATTGGGGGGTGGGGGTGTCAGGAGAGGCAGTGGGGAAAGGCAGGAAGCCTGAAGTGATGAGTACATCGCCGCAGCCCCTGTCACTTCCTATTAGCACCCCACACACACAAACACACTGGCTGCAATTGTAATTGATTCATTAGGCTGGTTTGGAATGTGTGCGGGCCTGTGCACATGACAGTGCACGTACCAGCTTATATCCATGCGTGCGTGAACACGTGTGTGTGTGTGTGTGTGTGTGTGTGTGTGTGTGCATGTGTGTGTGAAGGACATGGGCATCATTGTAAAGAATGAGAGCTGACAGAATATGTGATGGCATGCTGTGGGTTAATCCAATGGGATGCTTCTCCACACACTGTGACACCATTACTCCCCTGTACGTACTGTCATGCCCACTTATGCACCGTGGATTACTGATTGGCCATCTCTATAGCATCTACTGAGCATTTGCCAAAAAAGAGCATTGCGGTGGGTTACTGGAGTATTGGTTGGGCATTTCCCGATGAAATATCATAGGGAAGCGCCATATGTTTTTAAATTTAAGCACACTACTTATGTTTTATGTGTGTAGAAGGGGGCGTTTTCCTTCAGGAACCGGTGAGGCATAAAAAAACAATTCAGGAAGTCCAGTTTGAGTAACAGATCCATGACTTTGAAGGCTTATCAAACACCAAAACATTGCTCAGCGGTTTATCACGACAGCAGGTATTTTGGCTGTCTGTGCGGTTGTCTGAACAAAGCCTTGGTTGTGCAAAAAAACTCGAATGCACAACCATAACTTCCTGAACAGAAGGGTAACCCAGTCCTTCAACCCGAGGACCCTGATCCAAGCAACTCTGTCGGCAAGCGTTCACCCTGCTGAAATGTCCTTGCGCAAGACACTAAATACTTGGCAGCTCCATGGAGCGACTAACTACACCTCTGCTTGGAGTTCTCGGGGATAAAAGGAACTGTGGGCCCCTGTTGGCTCCAATGTTTGTGCATTAGTTAGTAATTAGTTATTCATTTGTGTTAACTTAATTGAGCGCATTCTTATTTAGTGAAGTGCGCCATGTAAGTACAATATGTACTGAAATAATGAAGGTCTTAAAACTAAATCTAAGCCTGAACCTAACAGGTGGGGCCCCTCTACAAATTTGCTTGTTAAGATTAGGTGATAATGAAGGTGTTACCTTCTGGCATGTATTATTTTAGATTATAATGTACCTTAGTTGGTAACAAACAACCAAATTGCCACATGTTGAACCTGAGGGTGTGGGGACCTCAGGGTAGTTTCCCGCTTTGCCCAGCCTTGACCGACCCCGTGCAAACGTTAAAGCGGTGAAAAAATCTACAACAATTGTTAAAACTGGGTAAAAAAGTTATTATCCACATGTAACACTGTGTTTTTGTATTTAAAGTTCAGCTTAAAGGAACCCTTTTGGCAGTTATTTGTGTCCATATATTTGTTGTTTTATTGTTTTCATCGTGGAAGCTGGATTGTTGCCTTTGTTTTTCCTTTGTGTTGTACTTTTTCTGCCATAGGAGACATTGAAAAGAATCGTCAAGGGACCTGCATGTTTTTTTATCTCTGCGAGCCTAGACAGACCCCCTAAATTAGATCATAGACTCTACTTGCAAATGGAGTTTAGAACCACAATTTATATTCATATTCATATTTACATCAACATTTTGGGTATATAGCAAACTCTCTTATGTGAGGGGCTCACAATCGGTGCTTAGATTTAAATCCTGAACAGTACAAACTAAAATAATGCGGACAAAGGTGACATGCCTGTTTTCAAGAGCTGGCGGAAACAATATGATATCATGGATGAGTGTGTCGCTCTATAACAAAACAAAACCTCTGTGTCAGATCCAGGTCTGCCCAGAAACCTGTGGGTGGTGCTTCACGAGTGAGGCCCACTAATCTGAGAGCGGGCGCTGACCCAGATCTCACTGAGTGGGAACCACCCCGACCATCTGTGGGTCTCCACACCCTCCTGGCATCTCACACTGCACACACACGCACACACACTCGCTCGCACAATACCTGTAACACTATTTTTAATAAAAAGAGACAATGCGAAAGAAGGACAGACACTAAGGAGGAAGAAGGGGGAAGGCAGAAACATGAGCGTGTGAGAGAGGCAGACAAAGTGATAGAGAGCATTAAAAAGAAATGGCATTTCCGTGTGTGTTTCTCTCTTCAGTTTAACAGAAGGTCATTATTATATATGCACCTGCTTAATGACATAGATGGCACAAAATGGCTTTCAATACCATTTTCTGGCTCTTTTTTTTTCCTCTGGCAGAGATCTGCTGGTCTGGAAGGCGGCATTGCAGGGCAGGCGGGCGGCGCGGTCGAGTCGACCTTCTGCGGTGGCTGGGTGGGAGGGCAGGAGGACACCCTGTGCCCCGGCCCAGGCCTGCCGAGAGGCCATCTGGACAAGGGAAACACATGCAGAGTACCTGGCCAGACCTGGAGCTCAACTCTGACTCACACACGCACATATACAATGACACATGTATATACACACACAGAGCATGTAGCACGATTAGGAAAAGACACATGGCTTACGCGAACACTCATGCATACACACATGCACACATGCTCAGAGATACAAGGTTGCACGCTGTCATGTGCGGTTGCAACATTTGCACCAGTCAGAACGGGATGTATATCTGTGGGTGCATATGTGACACGCAACGTGATCTTTGCACATTATATGTATAATCAAGACTACATTAGGAGACTATATCCAGCCGGAAACTCCCACTCAATCCCACACATACCTTCCACACAGCACTCGTCGGTCTATGGTGATGTTAACGTTAAGCCCCTCTGATTCTGCATGCAGATGAGTGTTTTACATTTGGTTAAAACAGATTCTGCCTGTGCTGCTTTGGAGAGTGCTACATTTGGTTAAAAGCCATTATTATGGTAATGTGAGGGTGCTTGAGATAATGGCAAGATGAGAGCAGCTCGACTGCCTCTGACATAACAACCCTACTCTATCTATCTCTTCAGCTTCTTCTCTCTCGCTCTCTCTGTACTGTATTTTGCCCACCCTCCCTTTTCTCTATACCTCACAGTTTTTCTCCCTGACTCACCTCTCTTGCTGATCGCAAAGCTGTTTTTTTTTTTTTTTTTCTCCACAAGATACCTGCTCGCAGCGTAGCTATTTTATCATTAAATTCAAACATTATTGTAAGAGAGCTTTTGCTGTGGCCACATTTCAACAGTGTTTAAGAGATTGCCTTTCATCTGTTCATCTCCGTATATATCTGCTGTATTGTTGAAAATTGTATTGTATTCGGCTTCAATCTATCGCTGTTCAGCCTGGGTGCTACCTGTGACATGAGGAGTTAAGGGTAGGGTAGATGGCAGAATCACTACCGGCGGCAGAAAATAGAGGATCAGCTCAGAGAAGAGGAAGGGGCCGTATAAGTCACTGGCAACGAATTTTTCAGGTCACTAGCATTGGAAAATTGGGAGGCGATGGTGATGTTGACAGATAGAAAGAAGGACAGGAAGAAATGGAGTAAGAAAGTCAAAGAGAGAAAGAGAGGAGAAAGAAAAAAGAGGGGAGATTGGGAGCAATGTAATGCCATGCACATCGAATTTCCCTTAATATGATTTTGTGTTCTGTGTCTATTCAAGTCAGCCCTGATTTGGTTGTGTGTTATAATCGCATCAGAGCAGGGATTTGCTCTAGCTTTTTCACTGCTGTTGTGTTGTTGTTGTTTTTTTTTTCCTCTTATTGGAGTTGGCATCAGCCTTCATGACACAAATCCCCTCTGATAAATTAAAAATGATTGATTCAGAGTCAAAGATGGAAACGGCACCGCAGGGAGCGAGCGAGTGTCCCCACTTATGTCCACACACAAGTGCACGTTTTAAGTGCATGTGCGCGAGTGCTGCGCTGTAACGTCGAGTGCAATCCTCAGTTCATGCAAGCGTGCGAGTGCTGTCGCCGGAGTGAATGCGTGAGTACAGTACGCGGGGCTCGTATGCGTATGTGCATGTGTGGGTACTGCAAGACGGAAGGGTGGGCTTATTGCATTGGATTCCTGACACTTTTAAAGAATGTGAGAAGATGGCAGATATCCGACGTGTGAACCTCAAAGCCATCAGCGTGCATGTAATGCTCTAAGCTGCGTATCTTGCCAACATCAGCTAAAAGCGTGAAATTCTGGACCACAAAGTGTGAAAATCCACCAAGAACATGGAGTGAGCTGTGAATACCCACATTAGCGCCATTACATACATTCATACAACGACATACAATATGTAGGCTTAATTAAGTGAGCATATAGTATAAGTCTACTTTGTCTTACATTCACTTACTCCTCCTAAAACAGATACACACTCTTTTTGACACACACACACACCCTCGTTGTGGGCTCTGGCTCTCCCAATTAAGCGGAGGAGTGTTGTGGAGCTTCGGTGTCGGGGGATTCTGCTTTCTTCTCCTCTGTCAGGTCCCATCACAAAGGCTCCTCATTAGTGTCAACCTCAGCTGTGCCACCACTTTCTCCTTCCCTCTTCCTCTCTCCCTCTCCCCTATCTCTTTGACTTTTCCTCTTTCTCGCTCCACATCTCCATCTCTCCGTCTCCCCCCTATTTGACTTATTCACATTGCATTTATCGCTGAATACCTCTCCAAAAGCCGCTGCTGATCACCCTGTTGTCACTCCTGTTGCATCCGGCGCCGTTCTGTCTGCCTCTCACTCTCATCCTAGTGAATCTCATCTCTCGTACAGCAGTGGAGCTGTGAGCAGCATCGCGCTCGCATGGGTGAGAGCGATATCGACAATGAACAGGTGTGTTTTTTTTACAGCACTTTAATGACAATGAGCGGAGAGACGTTTGAACAAAAGAAGAGGTTGCAAAGTTAGTCTGATCATTAGACCACCAGAGAGAATGGAAGGAAAGTTGATTTGTGACTTGACATGCAGTATCATAGACATATAATGATGTTAATGATCAACGCGCTGTGAACACAGCAGCGGCAACAACATGTAAACAAGGCAACAGGGGAGTTGGCATGGAAGCGTGGAGTTCAGAGATCACTAGATGCACGCAGAGGACGAGATGTGTTGAAAAGGCAGCGAGATAAAACAGATGATTGTTGTTTGTTTGTTGTTGCCGTTTTTCCCCTGAGCAACAGTTCCCTTTACCCCTTTACCCCCTGCCGTTCTTCCATCCCTTCATTCCCCTTGCTCCCTTTTTTCCTCCCTGTAGTCCGTCTCTGTCTTCCTCTCCCTCACTGTGAGTGTACGTGTGTCTCATTGCATTCTGTAATTAAGAAATTAAGCTTTGATTTTCAAGGAAGGGTTATGGGTGTCATATTGGGATACAGCGTAAGATCCTCCTCTCACCAAGTTCCACTCCCCAAATCCCAAGTCCCAGTTTGAACCTCCCTGTACACACATTTCTCTCTCTCTCTTTCTCTCACTCTCTCTCTCTATTGCTCCCTCGATCTCTCTCACTCTCTTTTTCTGCACAATTTGGTATCAAAGACATGATAATTAGGCTGAACAGAAGTTCATCTGGCTTCTATTATTTCTCTTTAATTAATAGTGTATAATAATGACATAGAGTTAGTCCAATGCACTTTCTGACTCGTTGTGTCTGTGTGTGTGTGTATGTGTGTGTGTGTGTGTGTGTGTGTGTGTGTGTGTGTGTGTGTGTGTGTGTGTGTGTGTGTGTGTGTGTGAGAAAGAGAGAGAGAGAACTTGTGCATGTGCGTGCTTGTGCATGAATATCTTTTAGAGCACACAACTTTAAACCAAACCCTGAGACGCCGCACAGATAAAAGGCGCTGGGTGTCAAAAGCTTGCAAACTTTTCTCTCCTCTCTCCATGCCTTCTACCTCTCCTCTCCTCTCCTCTCCTCTCCTCTTCTCTCCTCTCCTCTCCTCTCCTCTCCCCTCTCCTCTCTCCTCCCCTGTGCAGCATGCCTCTCTTCACAGCATTTGTAGAGACCTAATGAGGACATTGCTGTCATGCTCCTCAATCACACGCACAGCTGCCAGCCCCAGCCAGCTATAAATCCCAGGTATCTGAGACTTCACTCCTTTTCCCCCAGATGAAAAACAACAAATAAATAAATAAACAAATAAAAGCACATTTAATGCAGCGCAATGATGTGAAGAAGAAGAGGAAGGGGGAGTATAAGAGGGAAGACTTAAAAGGAGACACAGTGGGAACAGAGCAGGGCTGAATTCACTAATCTCCGAGGAGGCATAAAGTGAACATGCCAACCACCTTCGGCTCCAAGGAAAAATTCCATTGGTTTGGTGATAAATAGGATTTAAGTTAGGGTGACAGCTCTTCTGTATGTATGTGTGTGCATGTGTGCTTGAATGTAAGAGCGCGCTTGTGTGTTTTTGTGCACATAAGCACATTCGACTGATACGCAGCAATGGGCATCCTTCCAGCTAGCCCCGGATGCTTTGCTTTGCGCTCGCTGTGACTTATCTCTCAGAAACAAAGATGGATGTGTCAGTGCGCTTATTAAAACATGCTTTTAGCCCTGGCCGGCACTCTTCAGTAGGAAATCGCTTTCTGGCGGAGATTGACAGAACAGAAAAGAGAAAACAACATCCTCATTTAGGCCCAACATCTCGGACATGATTGCTCGCTTTAAGCTGGGTGTTCCTATTGAGGTTTTTTAATTGTTGTTTGCTTCTTTTGCTCATAGCTCCATATTCACCAGCCAGGCAGCCATGGTTGGAATCTTTAATTACCTTCAATGCTTGTCCCCTTATTTCAAACAATTGCATGATTAAATGGGTGCTCCGCAGTATGTATATGCTTTTTCCTTCCTCCGTCCTCAAAAACACCACAGTTAAGTCAACAATTTTTTGTTGGTTGGCTTGTTTGTTAACCAGTTGAGCTTTTATTTTTAAAGCCACAGTGCACAAGCCCACAAAGGCTCCACTTGTACAGTGGCAGAGTGGCAGCCCAGTTTTTTGAACGCGCCCCGCTCAGATTCAATCCAGCTTTGCCTCTATCACATTATCGCACAGACATGATGGTGTCAGCTTACAGAGGAAATGAAAAGATTGTTGTTGACAAATCAACGCTGACAAGAGTAGCTGAACAGATCCCTCCAGCTTCACACAGGATTAGCTGTGTGCCATCTTAAAGACAAACGCAGTGGCCCATGTGTTGCTATTTCCATCAGAGATGGAAACAAAGGCAGGGGGGAGAGGAAGGCTTGTCTTAAGTCTTGGCGAGATGATGGGCTTTCTTCATTCAGTATTAGCAGATTAGACATGTTTTATGAGCCAATCACTCCAGATGATATGCTGGTGCGTGTAAATGCAGGAACACAGCAGGGCAAAAAAAAGGGAGTTTGGTTCACTTATAGATTTATAATTAAAGACGGAAAACAATATGGAATGGGAAATATTGTCATCTGTTATGATGTAGCTTTACAATAATGTATCTTTAGCTTTGTCTTTGCATGCCCTTTGAAGAGACTGTCAGGTGAATTGAAGTTTGCTGTACTTTTGATCTTAAACGGATACTTTATTCATGAACCACACGGCTAAACTGCCATTTGCACACATATAGCTGTCAGTCCTGTCAGTCCTCAGCGCTCACATGTTCCAGAGTAAAAAGAGGGAAAAAAACACCGAATCTTTTATTTGACCAAAGTATATTACGCTCTTTCAGATGGCAGTTGCCCGCTAGCTACGATAAAGCCACACTTTCAGTCATGCAACAGTAATTCTTTTGCTTTCTGTTTCTCTGTTTCCTGATTTCCTTCTGATGTCGTGCCAGAGTAATCGAGGTAATCTCAGGGAGGAGAAGAGAGAAAAGGAGAGGGGATGAGGAATGTGGAGAAGTAGGGAGAGAAGGCCTGCCAGCACATCAGATCAGGGCTTACATAAGTGCAGCTGCAACTCCTGGGATTCACCTCTCTCTCACACTCTTGGGCCACGGACAACCGAGGACTTCCGTTTGGTGCTCAGGTTTTGTGCCTAATTAAATGCAAAGCTGTCTCATAGGTGTATATGGAACTCCTGCAAACAACCGTCACCCTGATCGTTCACCAGCGTTACAGACACACAAGAAACCTGGCGTGCAAAATAGTTTCTTTTCCATCCTTTTGGGCCCTCCACTTTGCCTGATATCCTGTTTTTCCACCTGAAAATAGAAGCATGTTAAGAAAAATCCTTACAAGGCTGATGAACTGATTCTGATGACTGATGCAGTCAACCAAAGTCGAAACTGAATGACGAGACCATATTGTTTCGAGCAGAGTATGCTTTCAAGCTACGAGCCATTAAAATGTACCCTGAATACATAAATCCATGATTACTTTTTTTTTTTTTTTAATTGTCAATGTAATATTTTCTGGAGAATGCAGATAACATGATTTTCCTTTTACAGTAATATAATCTCTCTTGGGGGAATCCTTACTGTCACAAATCATGATTGGATGAGGACGGAGCTCACAGCAGGTTTCATCTAGATCATGAGCTAAAAGCTCTGGCAAAACACTGGAAGGACCACAAAAATACCACGAACATGGCCTTTAAATTTACTGACAAACTTCTGTTGCACTACTTTAAATGTTGAAGTTGAATGTGAAATGGGACAAATGTTTAAAAATCCTGACCATCAACCGCTCTTTTTTCACTTTTCAGCCTTATACACTGGAGTACTGATGCTGATAAAAATATATATGCTCCAGGAAGACAGAGCAGACTGGTCCAGAGAATATACTTTACAACGATCTGAATCAGAAGCTGCACATGGAGGAAACAGGGCCGAGGTACTTCTAAAGGATACTTGTCTGGCCATGACCTTTGTCCACTAGAGGGCAACAGTCTGGAGTCAAGATTGACAGTAACATGATGGGCGTGCACAATATATCTATACTGCCTGACTTATTTGGTGAAGACAATTTGCTTGTGCTGTCAGATTTGACAGGTCTGAGCAGAATCCTGTTGAAACAGGACCACAGAACACACACTCTGTCTTTCTCTGTCACTCACACACATGCCTTTGTACTGAGACCCATCTTTTACGACACATTATTGACTTCATATCCCCTATCACTTACCTTAAAGGGGACATATTTATTTTTATTTACAGGTCTACATTTTTAACATGGGGCCCTACTGGAATATGTTTGCATAGTTTACAGTTTTCGGCAGACTTCCACCAGCTCTGGAGGCTACGTCAACAAACCACGTAACAACTAGTAGTAGTATTACTACTTTTCACAACTTGTGTCAACTTCTCAAACACATCCGTACATGTTCGAGTCAGAATCTGATCCGAAATATGAAAGCGGACAACTCAAACAACACATGGAAAAACCTTAGCAACAACGGCTACCGAACGGACGGCCGTTTATGGGCATGTGCAACGAGCCGACGTCAGCTCGTCAGCAAGGTAGGAAAAAACATTCCAAACGAGGCGTTCAGAAGCAGGTTGTAGCCTGGGCGTTTGACTTGCAAGGAGCATTTCTACATACAACTTCAAGTTTTGAAATTTTGACCATGTTTAACACAGACATCCACATCTTAACAGTATGTAAATAAACGAAAATGATAAAAAGTATATGTCCCCTTTAACCACTGCAAATAACCTCAACAGTAACTTAACTCTGACACGTTAAACATAAACGCTCTCTTGAATAAGTGAGGACCAGTATGACTTCACTACAATGTCTAAAGCCTCGCTTGTTCTCACAAAGATAGAGAAAGAAGAAACACACACACGCATATGCACACCCAGTTTCATCAGGTCACCGTCGGTATCAGCTCATAATCAATTTTGTCAGCCTGTAATGTGGCTCTGAGTTTATGTGAGGTTGAGTCGTGGTGGGTGTAGCCTGCTGCCCATGTTAGAAACGCCTCTGTCTGCTTCCTGCCATGTCCAGGAGGGACAGCCTCTACAAGCCAGTCCTGGCCTGTCCCATGCCCTCATGTGCCACCCTGCCTAGTCGTGTGGACATCTGCCATTCTGACTGGTGTCAGCGTCCGTTGCCTCTCCTTGGCTAACGGCTTGTGACAACCCTGCACCCCCGGGCGCCACGCTGCGCTGAGTGGTGGGCATCTCATTTGTGTAGCGCATCTACAAACCAGCAGACACATTGACCTATTCTTTTGGCTTTAGCGTCAATGTCAGACTGTGGCCCGCCGCTTGTTCACTCCAAACACCTCCAGATAGACCCGGATGCCAGATAACCCCTTCACTAGGAAACATCAAAGAGACAAATAAGCGTGCCGGCGAACACGCCTATCAGGGGAGCTGTGGAGTTAACCCTTTCAGTGGAGCACCTCTGGGACAACTTCAAACACTTAACGATGCCAGGGGCAGGAACAGCTAGTGATTACCACAGCAACTGCCTACAGTGGTTGCTATAGAGACAGCTCAGGAGCCAAAGAAAGTCTAAGCATGCAACTCAGGCCTGTTACTAGCTGGAGCTGGCACTCTAGCACGAAGCATAAACTTTCGTAGAACTGCTTTCAGCAGAAGTTTCTTCTAAACTTTGAAGCAGTGGAAAATATTTTGGGATGCATATGCACATCAGCACATCAGGCTCCTACAGGCCTGTATTAAATGACTCTACTGTTGACCAACTACAGTATGGATCCTCTGTGTGCTATATATCCTAGGCATATTGTTATATAAGTGCCAGCTTGGGGGCAGCTCTCTCTCCTCTCTGTCTGCCCGTCCTGCTTTCATGCTCACCCTAAGTGCACATTTTGTATCAAACGACATAGCGTGCTTCTATTTCTGTGCACGCTGCTATGAAGACATAGTTTTAATGCTTCTGTGCTCTGAAGCTATCCCTTAGTGTAAACACACAGAAAGATGAGGAAAATATGCCACAGTTGCACTGTTCACCCCGTGCAGCTCATGTCTACCACGAAAAATGTGACACAGTCAAGAGACTGAAAAGAGCAATGGGCCATTGAATATTCCCGCTGGTCAAGCACTGGCCTCTAGCCTCTATATTAGATCATTGTATACACATTATAAGAGAAAAGGGGCCAGAGTGTATTTGTATGAGTCCCAGGTATGGCAGGTTATGATTACCTATGGTGGGATAATTCTCAGCTTCATAAAGACAGTGGGTGCAGAGCAACGTCCAGAGGCGCGTGAGTGAGTGTACATGTACATTTTTGTGAGCGTGTAAGCACGCATGTATGCATCGGTGCGTGAGCGCGTGGGCATCGCCGCACCAAAAGATCCATTTAGAGGTAATATGGTCTTTCTTTCTAAAGGTGAGAAAGACGGAGGGAGGTAAAAGAATACGAGGAGAGAGATGAGCGAACGTGTGGACTTAGATGCCTCTGGGCCTTTAAGACATTACTGCCTTATTGCTTTGAGACTATCCAATCTGACATCAGCTGTATAGCACCGAGAACAGCTGACCACACACATACACACACACACACATACACACATAAGGAAAGAACAATAAAGATAGCAACACAAAACTCTTTGAAAACAGGCATAAAGCAATGACGCACAAAGTGATGGTGAGGAAACAGCACAGAGAGAGAAAAATGAGAAAATGTGATAACAGAAGAGAGTAACGCACAACAGGTCTAAGTGAAATTCATCGTATACTGAAGTATATGTGAACTGTGGCTGTTTGGTAAGGTTGTTATTGAACAGAGAGCCGACAGGGAGGAAAAAGTAAATAGAGAAGAAAGCGACAGGTGGCGGTGAGCAGGGGGCTCAGGCAGGTGGGTGGAGAGGTTGAGGCGAGTGGAGAAAAGGTCTTTCCTCAGACCACTGTGGAGTTCGGAAACCTCCATTCAAGAACAGCGGGTTGGGGGGGGGGGGCAGCGCGGGAGGGAGGCTGAGGAAAACCCATAAAGAAAACAAAGTGGAGGGAAAGAAGGTGGGAAAGGAGAGAGGAAAAGAAGAGAAGAGAGGACAACAGGCAACAGGAAGGGGGCGTGTAGAAACAGAGAGAGAGAGAGGTAGTCCCGTCCGTCGCCCCCTCAGCCCAGCGACAGTGTCATGAGGAGAGAGGAGAGTCTGGCTGCTGGTAGCCACCCACAGAGCAACAGTAACCAGGGGAGCCCTGCTTCTGCCTGCCTGCCTCCCACTCTACATCCAATAACAGCCAGTACCTTTCCTCCCACCACACAGCTACTTACAGGCTCTACTTATTACCTCACCCACCCACACACACACACACACACACACACACACACACACACACACACACACACACACACATCACACTCTATATCACTGCACACACAGGCAGACGACTGATTAGTCAATAATGGTAGGAAGGAGTTCAGGAAGCAAATGGTGTGAACACTGTCATATGACATTGGGGGTGTACTGCTCCTCCATGGGGTTTCCTCTGGCATTTTACAGAGTGGGTGTCACATTGACATGCTAACTCTTGTTTCTTGTTTCTGGATGCAGGTAGGGTGAGTGTGCAGTTCTGTTGGTTTCAGCACAAAGGACAGAGGAACAACCTGACATGCTGGTTAAAACTGTAAAAACAGGCTTGCAGGCATGTCCGCACGCAGGATTTTAGAAATACTGAGATCCAAAAAATGGGGGATTGGGGATATGGCCCCCTGAAAAATGTTGATTTAAATATCTAAATATGTGCATTTTAAGACATTTTGAGAGCAAAAATTGGATAACAATACCTTATAACCATCATATCAGTGGACAATAACATGAATTATCTGTAAAGGAGTAATACACAAGAATCAGGTTAAAGCTGCAACATGTAAGTCTGAAGGAAATGTCAAGAACCAACAAGAATTTGAAGGGAAAAAAAATGTCAAAAGCCTAAACTGAATATCTAAGCCACGGATATTTCTCCTCCCACTGTACATTATAGCGTAATTGCTTTTCACCAGACTTTGTTTTGGGGTAATTATAGTTATGTTTGACCCACTTATTTTTAAGAAGGCAGTACTTTTCCTCATCTGATATTGTTTTTTTTTTTAACTTGGCTGGATCCAGTTCATGTAGAAACATTTCTGTTTGACTGACATCAGCTCTCTCTCCTCTCATCTTTCCCTCCTCTCCTCTTGTCACCTTTCTTCCAACCTCGTCTCCCACAGTATTGCTCTGCTTGTCTGGAGTCTCCCTTCTGTTTTCCTGACTGTCTCCTGTGCTCTTTTGGTCAGCCTCCCTTTCTGTGTCTTTCTTCTTTCCATAACCTGCTCTCTCTCCTTTTCAGCCCCAATATCCTCTTGTCTCTTTGCGTTCAACATTATATCCTGTCATTATTTCTCTGTCCATGCTCAACTCTTTGTTCTCTCTCCTCCTCCTCTCCTCTCTCACCCTCTGTGTTCGCTGCCTGTCCCTTTCTTTGTGACTCCTCACTTGTGTCTTCTGCCAGTGTGATAAAAATAAATTAGTAAAATTAGATACGTTCTTTATTTCTTTCTTCTGCTTGAGATTGCATTGTGTGCAGCACAGTGTGCAGTACCTGCTGCTCTTCCTCTCATCTCCATCACCTTCTCTCTTTCTCTTTTTCTCATTCACCTTTTGTCCCACATCTTCTCCTCCTGTCCCAAAGCTCAGCTGTGTCTGTCTTAGTTTTTTCATTTTTTCTCTCTCTCAGTGAAGAAAGTAAACACAGGGTCAAACACTGAACTGAAAGAAAAGCATATGTTAGCTAGCGAAATCACTCAGATGAAACTAGTCGGCATAATGGATGGCTGTAGCACGACCGCAGAGAAGCTATTTGTCAAATAATGTCTGGGGATGAATGACACTGAGCAGTCCACTGTTTATATTACGTAAAATATCATTAGTTTGTCTGGTTACCAAAAGTATGCTCAACACAAGCCGGCGTGTTGAGCTAAGATGTTGTAGTAACAACAACAATATCCACTTTTCCCACGCGCACACACACACGAGCACTGTTCAGGCGAGGAAGCGAGTGATCTCGGCGCAATATAAAATCTTTGCTGCGCCAAAGTTAAGTCATTTTAAGCAGTTATTTCAAGACTTGTATTAATATAACCATCAGAAAAAATACAGAGGTACTGACCCTCAGGGACCTCAATGGTGAGTATGGTCATGATTGCAAGAGATCATACTGACAAATATCAGACAATCAGACAAATATTAATTTGTGAGTGACTGGGTACATGTGCTCATCGTGTTCAATTTATGTTGAGACTGTGTCAAAGAGGTGTTAAAACTGCAGTTTTTGGTGGTCTTGCTTTTAGGCATCTAAAGTGTTGATATTCTTTTGTCCACAACTGGTATTTTCTCACTAACTACCTCAGGCTTTTATAGTAGTAGCCCATCTGAAAAGCAATGCTCCTTTGCAAAAAAAAGTTCTATGAGAGAGAGTAGCGGCACCAAAAATGAGCTCCTGATAATCAGCAAGAACAGAAGAGGAAATATCATCTTTGGATCATCTTGACGCATGTCAAGAGGCTTACCCCTCCACTGAACATGTTTTAAATAAATGCATGTAGCAAATTTCAATCAATCCAAACGATATTTCACTCAAAACCAAAAAACTAAATCTCATGGTGGTGCAAGAGAAAAAAACTATAATGATTTAATTAATAAGTGACTGTAAAAAATAAAGAAAATAATGGTAGCTTGGAAGTGGCTGATATATTCAAACCAAAAGCAAATGCACAGGTAATGCTGTGCAAATGAGTGTACTGAAAATAGCTGTAGGTTAAAAACAGTTTCAAGGTCCTCAGAGCTGCTACCAGCGAAGGATTTAATACATTTCATACATTTATTCAGCTTTATAAAATGACTGCCTAAAGTGTCTCAGGCCTGTGTCAGGTTTAAATACCCTACAAACAGTGAAACACAGGTATGTACAGTTAATTGTATATAATGACTGTAATGTTTGTATAGAAGACTGCTTCTGTTTATGGCTCCTCAGGTGAGCAGTTTTAGTGATGCCTGGGTAAAAACTATGAACACCTATGAACTATGTTCATAGACACACACACACACACACTGTGCCATAATACTTGAGCTCCACAGGAAGACAACAGAGCTCAAGCCTCGTCTGTGCCCTTGGGTTGTAGAAAAGAATACAGTGGTGAGAGGAAGCGAGAGCCAGAAAACATAAAAACTGATATAGATTTTGAGAAAGGGCAGAGAGAAAGAAAGGAAAAGAAAAGCGACAGAGTGGGTGAGAAATCCAGAGGCTGATCTGTTTGCAGAGGGTGAACATAACCCCTGAAACACGCAGGCACGCACACACACGCACACATACACATGGAAATAGAGAGGGAGACACAGTGATGCACAGAGAGGTATCCAGAAACAGTGAGTGGGTGGAGGTTAGCCCTTGGGCTTTCCCCAGAAACCAGCAGCCTCATTACAAAAGCAAACACACACACACACGCACACACACACACACGTACAAGTACACACAGATGTACAAAGGGCTTCCCCCATGCTGTAACAGCTGTGAGGCCTGCGATCACAGTAAGATATCAGAGCAAACAACAACACCTAGGTGGCAGATAGCAGGTAAAACATCTATTATTCACTGGCCTTACTGCCCTAAATACAATGTGTTTTTATGAATATACGGATACTGAAAGCACTATGTTGATAGTTTGTTCTGTAAAGAAACACATTTAGGTAAACAGAACCTCTTTTTATATTGTCTATAGGCCGTGCAACATAACGAAACAACGAGGTTGTGACTTTCCAGGAGTTTTTGTTGTTTGTGTGGCTGCTTTGAACAAATAAGGAGGCAGGATTACATGGAAGGAAAAGCCATTAATGTCAGATTATTGATGTAATATTTATGAAGCCATATCAAGAGGGTCGTGTTTCATTATTCAAGGCGGCATTTGTAGTGTGTGTGTGTGTGTGTGTGTGTGTGTGTGTGTGTGCGTGTGCGTGTGCGTGTGCGCGTGTATGTGTGTGCGCGTGTGCGTGTGTGTGTGGACTCAGCTCTCGCTAACAGACCGCAGCAGCGGATGTGGGTGGAAAAGGGCTTTCCCGATGACATGGAACAGTGAAATGCCTGCTACTCTTATGTAAACATGGACTCAAAGGATCTTTACTGTACAGCACACACCTACACACACACACACACACACACACACACACACACACACATACACACACACACACACAGGAGGGATGCATGTCAGCTGCTCAGGGCAGCTGTTACATAAAGACAAATAATTAAATACCCCGCCTTAAATAATGCAGACTGGAATACTTGATGCGCAGAGTGATCACATACATACACACACATCGATGAACATGAGCAAACAACGGACACACAGGAGTTCAAACACTGTGTATTTGAGCAAATTCATAACACACACACAACCATGCACTCACACACACACACACACACACACAAGCAAGAAGCAGTCAAACTCAACCTAATAAGAAAACTACTTTTAGGAATTCAAATTCATGTTATCTTATATTATTAGTATTAACAGATTAGTATTAATCAGGTTTTACAAGCAACACAGAGATACAAGCAGGTAAAAGCCAAAACTGCTGGCACATGAATAGCAAAACCTTTTGTATTATGTAAAATAAATAATGGATGTCAACCATCATCAGGGGTCATAACTTGAATCTCATCTCTCAGACAAACAGAAACCTTTAAAACCTCCAACAGAAATTAATTAACACCTCTGTGGCACCAGCTCAACAAAATCTGCATGTCAGGAGCGTCACGGGGGCCTCTACTGTAATCATAACACTGAGCGAGTAGCACAAAATCTGGAGGTTTCCCTGCATCCATGAAGAAAGTGAAATGATGCCAGTGGTATAATGCTTGGTATAATGTAATGTAATGGGCTGCCGTCACACAGGATTCATTTGTTCTGATGATTACGCTGCATACTGTACACTCTGCAGCCACAGTCACTGCTGTTTACCACGAGTTTGATGGACAGCACAATGAAGAGAAACGCTCCATGGGCCCCACAGTGAAATATGATATTCTGTTTTAAATGTTGTGAGAAAAGCAGACTTTACCGTAAAGTAGATTACTGCCTCCTCTGCCATTCAAACTATTTCCATCTTGAAGAATATTCTGGTTTGGTTTTTGTGAAATAGCGAATTTACTGTTAATGATCAGGTTTAATAAAGTATATTTTTCCTTCTTAATTACAGAATCGGATTTATTCACCAAGTAGCAAGATTGAACATTAAACAATAAACATAAACACAAACATAACAGAGTAAGAAGGGGACAGTAAATTAGGTGATTCTGTGTAGTGGGGTTGAATTATGTTCATTTTAGTAAAGTTATATATCATATGATACTTATAGCAGCAGTTTATAGTTTATTTATACTAATTGGTCCTTACTTTTTGTGATCTTTGAGGCAGATAAATAAACAAGTAAATAAAAATAAAAGCTTCTTTTTTTATACATTCTGTTGCTGCTGCTGTTAGCTAGTTAGGTAAAAAAAAAAGCCAAATTTTGTAAAAACAACTGCTCAGGACTGCTGAAATGTCCCACCTTATCTAAATGTTGGCATAGATGTGGTTACGTTTGTGAATCTTCCAATCGACCGCTGCTCCCTTTTCTGACCGGCCCCTCTCATAAAATAATTTGCCTGAACTGAACTTAACCTGTTGCTCTGCTCTGCTTCTTGCTTTCCTTGAAGGAATGAAAGCTGTTCTGAAGGACAAGCGTGGTCTTTCTCCTTTGACATTTGAAACTCATTTGTTATATGGTTTTGCCATTTTGTCCACTTTCGATGAATGCACACACACGCACACGCACACACACACACGCAGGTGTTAATGCTACCATTTGTCTGCTCTGTTCTCTGGGACAGTATGATTCATTTATTCTGTCGTCTCTCAAATTCTCTCTTCTTCATTATTGATGAACGCTGCAGTACTTTCCTAGTTTGTGGTGCACCGTACAACGAGTTTGGTCTAAATGTGTGTATGTGTGTGTGTTTTACATGCAAATTAAATGTCCCCATAGTAATAAAAGCCTTATTAAAGCAACGATTATTTGAATGTTAATTAAATTCTGCTTTATGTTACATTATTATGTATTTATGCTACAATCAAGCTACAGCATATCTCTCTTTGCACTCCTCCGTAATCATCTGCCACCTCACCACCTTAATAATCATTGTTCCTTCATTTCTTAACCTTCTCTGTTTTTCTCCGCCACCTCCAGCCCTTCTTCCCTCTCTCATCTTGTTTCTCCCGTTCCCTGTCTGTTCAGCACATTAAAGCTCAGCGGATGCCCCGAGTTCTCGTGACTCACCCCCTCCTGTGTGCCTGCCTGCGTGTGTTTGTTTGTGTGTGTGTGTGTGTGTGTGCATGTGTGTCTGTATGCTCATTGGCCTGGCATGGGGAAACAAATCGGTTTGTTTTCACTCCTCTGCTCCGCACCCAGAGAGGTCTTCTAGGCAACTGTCAGGACGAGCCTGTGTCACTCATGCACACCTCAGCAGGATTTTCTCATTTAGTGTCAGACCACTACAAGCATGTCCACTGTGTCGGAAGGTGTGTCCAAACTTCTGACTGGTACTGTACATCTTGCAAGACAAAATGCAAGAATCACAGCAAAATCACCTCTTAGTAGCTTTCTGAAAAGGAATAAGCACAAACAGATGACAGCTTTAAAACAGCCAGATAAAAGAAAAGAATAGAAACGTAAAAAGTAAACACAATCATGACACAAAAAGCTTAAAAACATTAGAAAATGTTCAGGTGTGAGATAAGCTAAGATAAGTTGAAGTGATAAAAAATAAATCGCTGACATGCTTGTTTGTGAAAGGGATTTTTCAAAAAACAGATGTTTTTAAGTCCTGGCTGCAAAGGCTGATCCCCTTTGTGACAAAATCTAAAAAATTAGAACAACCAGCACGGCTGAGTGTTATAACCACAAGGCCCATTTGAGCTTTGAAAGTTGTTAGTTACATATTAGAATCAATTCCTAGTGTATGGACACACTGAAATATGATGTTGCTTTAACTAGCAGCACACAGGATTCATTTTTTCCTTTACTAGTGGCAGTAAGCATGGCATTACTGTAGTCAAGGTGTGAAGCAGAGAATCCATAAACATCACTTTCCAGATTTTTAGCAGAGGGAAATAGTGTCATTTTAGAAATGTTCTTGAGCTGATGGAACCAGATTGAACCATCGATTGAATGTGTTTATTTAAGCAGGATAACACCAACATTCCTGCAGTGGTGAGTTACGGAGAGGGATAGTTAGCCGAGACAAGTTGTACATAGTATTACAGTAAGTTCGTTTTGTTATTAAATATGTGGCCCCATATCATATCAAAAGAGGACTGCTGCTTTACAGCTACATTTCTAGATTGCTTCTAGCATAAAGAAGAGATGGGAACCTCAGTGCGGCCCCTCTTTAAACCTCCCTTGTGTACAGCACTCAGCAGCAAGGGAGAGGATATCCTCTCGTCTGCACACACACACACACACACACACACACATAAAATCACAACCCACACCCATGGCCAACCTGCCCAACCCCCCAAATCCATGTCGGTTATGTAAAACGTGGGGCGAGGAGTATGGGAAAGGTCCCCGGAGAGCGACGTTGTCATCATACATTAAACAGCACCCCAGGTCTGACTAAACACCCGCTCATTAATAAACAATGAAGGACAGTGGTTAAATATAGACCCTCCCTCCCCCCCGGTTCCCCCACTCTGACAGGAGCCTCTCCATATGGAGTGCAGCGGAGGAGGCCTGCCCCGTTCTGCTATGCAATGGGCTCCTTCATGTTGGGTTCAGCACCATGGAGAGCGCCGCTGTGACTGCTGCTCTGAGTGTGTGTGCGTCTGTGCGCGCGCGTGTGTGTGTGTGTGTTGACAGCTCACCAGGTGTCCTCTCAGTATGAGTTGCTCAGTAAACAGGAGCCGAGCGGTAAACACAAGCCCGGCTGACGGTAATGATGTCAAACCCACATCTCACCTTATCTCCCATCTTCCAGCTCTCTCATCGCTCTCTCCATCCATCCTCTTCCTCATCAATCTGTGCTTTTTGTCTCTCTCTCTCTCTCTCTCTCTCTCTCCAGCTCCTTTTTCATTCTGCCCTCTACTCTATCTGCATCTAACACTCTCTCCTGACCTCTCTTTCACCACACTTTTGACTTTCAACGTCTTCTTCCTCTCCCTCTCTCTCCATATGTAACGTCGACAGCTCACTCTCTTTCAATGTGCAAACATTTCAGCGCTAAGGTGAACACTTTATCTACCTTTTTCTTCTTTCCTAAGGACCTCTATCCATTCTTCCGTCTGATTTAGGCCGCAGGACTATTTTTTACTCTTTCCCCTAAAGGGCAGATGGATTTCTTTTCATGAGGCTGGAGAACAAGAAAGATGAGGAGAATTTGAAACCCCAAGGAGGGATAGAGGGGATAGGACAGAAGAAGTGGCTTAGAAAGTAGCAGACACCTCGGCAACCATCAGCTCTCTGCTAGAAAAGCAGGAAAGATGTAAATAGTCCATGCAGAAGTAAATACAGTGAAATTTGTATGTAGGCAGTGTTAGGGCATCAAAAGACAAAATCAGACACCGATGCTGCATAAAAACAACTTTATTAATATGTAAAGATTGAGAAAAATATGTCACATTTTCCTTTCACAGCAAAATGTTCGCCTTTGAAATGAGAATGAGCAGATTTGTGTTTTTGATTCAAACAACAGTAAACTGGAGAGATTTACAGGTAAGGAGGAGCGACAGAGGACAGAAAGCTCTGATAGGATTAAATCTGAGGCCAGCAGCGACTGATGTAATGCCAGAGGTGAGAGACTAAGTCATTCCAATTTATGAACTATATAATACATTTAGGTTGTTGGAGCTTACTTCTCAAAGACAAGACCGACTTTTTAGAGATATATTTAGATTTTACAGCAGAAATACAGCATGGAATGAGACATTTTTCGTGTTTGAGAGTACAAAAACACCCTTGTTTATCGCTGCCACCTAAAGGCACAAAATTCAGGTAAGTTAATCAGATGCTGCTGTGGGACTCCTGGAGGCTGTGAAGGTCAAAAGCTCCACCCCTGGTTGGCAGCCAGCTGTCAGTCTGCCCAATCAGGTGGAGCGGGCAAGGGAAGAAGGGGGGAGTTGCTTTTTTATGGATGGGAGCCAAGGATCTTGTGAAATTCATAATGCTCCCATCCAAAACAACAACACCAAGGAGAGATGTTCCTTTCGGAGTCAAAGAGACGGTGAGGAGGCTGACAGGGAGGCATGCAGAAGAGAAAGGGCAACAGAGAGGAGGGAAGAGGAGAGGAGGGAAGGAGGGTGAGATAGAAAGGGTGAAAGTGG
This sequence comes from Scomberomorus guttatus, assembly GCA_038419695.1. Lineage (NCBI taxonomy): Eukaryota > Metazoa > Chordata > Actinopteri > Scombriformes > Scombridae > Scomberomorus > Scomberomorus guttatus. The sequence continues at coordinate 18,786,076 of CM076452.1, read as the reverse complement.
AGTAGCGAAGTTGTCAGCAGAGGAGAAAAGGAGAGAGGGATGGTAGAGGAGAGGCTGGTGGATGATGCTCGGAAGGTGAGCCAATCGTCCTGCTCACTTGACCCTTCCGATTACCACGGCGACGGTTAATTAGCGCAGAGGTAAGCTCCAGTAATTACCACATTGTGTCTCGGACAAGAGGCTACACACGCAGATCACACACACACACACAAACACACACACAAAACACACGCGCAAACACGTTGCTATGGATACCTGCAATCCTTTCTATCACTGTGCTGGAAAAAACAGAGAGAAAGAAGATAGAAATAGATAAAAGAGATGAGAGGAAATAACAAGAGCAGAAAGAAGAAACGGGGAGAAAACAAACAAAAGCTCTACAAAGGAAGAAGTAACAGTGTTTAGTTCAGAGAGGGTGGCTGGCCACATTGTCAGAGACATACTTTAACAACAGACTCTTTCTGTCCAGGACAAGCAACAAATCCATCACCAAGCAAAAAACTGTTGATTCTAAGGTATCGCTTCTCATGTTCTTACACTGACTGACACAAACATTTCAGCTGCAGTAAACAGCGTTTGGCACTGGAAGGTGCAGAGGCTATGACTTATGGGACTTAACAGGGTGCATAAGCAAGCATTAATGCACAATGATGTGTCCCAATATAACATATGAACGGATAAGGTGGATGCAAAGAACACCACAATTTTATTTTGCTCATCAGACCCTATTAGTGACATTTCTCACCTCTGAGGCTTCATACCAGGAGCCTGTGTGGGCGTTTCCAAGGGCAACCCTTTTGCAGGATCTGACATACTGACCCCCTGCCACACCAACACACACTCACCTGTACACACGATGCACTCTTGCACACACAGTAATTACAAACATGTGCACATGTAACACCACACACACAAAGACAGGACAGATTGGACCTGACACTCTGACCCAACTCCTTGCCCCTGCCAACACCTTCAGCCATCTAAAACACTGATATTGTATGCCCTTAAACACACGTGTGCACACGCACACACACACGAATGTCTCCCCTATTTAGCTGACATGTTACATAAGCTGTCGAAAACTATATTTCTCAGAGGTAGAGAGTAGTAGGACACAGTAGCCTCCTTACACCTCAGTAGTGATGTGGCCGAGCAGCCTCTGACAGGCCAGTTTATGGGGCCGCGTTTGGGTTAAAAGACATCGCCTTACATGTGATACCTGGAGGAGGATAAAGTGTGTGTGCTGTGAACACTGTAAAACAAATGGACTTCCGACTCTATAAGAGGTTGTGGCCTATATTGAAATGAATGTGTAGTCTCTAATAAATAAAAATTCTGCAAAACTCTGTTCAGTTTTTCTGCATTTTCACACAAAACTGGTACAGTATTAAGCCAGCTGTTCTCCACAGAGTGTGGCTGCCCCCTTCAGTTCAAAACTGTCTCGGATTATGTGTCGCCACATGCAGATTATAACTCACCAGCCTCTTCTCTCTGTCTTTGTTAGGCAGACAGCTCCACCAAGTGTGGCAAGCATGTGTTGCATCTGTTCTGCACGGCAAACATTAACGTCACCTTGTTGCATGGCATTTTTATTAATATAAGAGACACAAACGTCCCTGTTGTATTGTAATGTCAAGTGATGAATGTTTTATTTTAAAGGCAGCAACAAACCTTTCCCACATTTATTCCTCTTGGTCGGGATGTCAGACAGGGATCATTCTGTGAAAGTTAATGTCAACATATTTCAAGAGAGCAAGTCAAAGCGGGCCTGCTTTAAATCACTCGTCTCATTAAACTTGTGTTTTCTCTTTCCTGGCTCCTTGAAATGGAGCAGCCCCCCCCCCCCCCCCCCCCCCCCCCCTCAGAGGGTCAGGTCACTCTGACCTGAGGGTTTTAAATTCCTCAAGGCTTATTTTTTCCACAACGGCATTTTATTGATGTTTCCTTTCCTCTGATTTGTTCTTTGTACAATCTTGCTTTTCTTTGATTCATATATATTTATTTAAATGTTTGTGTTATAATAATCGTGTTCTTTTGGTTTTTATCTTTTTTTTTCTTACGTTTTTGCTGAAGCACTTTGTAATGCACGTTTGGAGCAACAAGATGGCAGTATCATCAAACCTGAACACAATCAGTGATTACGTACACTTGGAAACAGTACTGTACTACTGTGTTCCTCTGTAAAGTTGCAGCTTTAGTGACTAAAAGTAAAATGATCTCATTATTTCAAGTGAACACCGTGTGCTTTCTCAAGATAACATATATCTTATTTTGTTTCTTGAGAAAACGACATGTTCTTGTTTTCTTGAGATAATAAAAATTAAAACACAACTTTTCTCCAGTACACCAGGCTTTATTCACCCGATGCTTTCGGCTATCTCGCCTTCATCAGGGTTGTGCCTGAGGCCGCTTCAGTTTCCTTTATAGGCATCACACCACTTATTCATATGAGCAATAAATCACCATATACATAAAACATCAGAATCAATCGCTTCTTCAAAACGATCATATACAAAATTGACAATAATCCGAAGAAAAAAAGTCGATGGCCATTTAGTCTTTTCACAATATCAACCAGCACATGTACTTTTTCATCTCAAGCCATCAATAAGTAAAAAAGTTAAATGACTTTGAAGCTCACACTGGTCTGCACCTCGCTGTGTGTGTGCGTTCTTAAAGGTGAAGACTCTTGAGATAAATAAGTTGTCACATAAAGTGTTTGCTGTATTTCTTTGTATGTTGTATTTCTATATTATTCATTCTTGTATTATGTTGTAGAAGATTATTACAGCCCTGACTGCAATATGCTTGCAATATGCAAAGCAAGTGTTCAGTTCTTCTTCCTGTTTTCAACCTTTTCCATCACTGCAAGCAGCCATCACCCCATTCAATTACTCATCCAGGAGAGCGATAACATCTCCTGGATAACTGGATAACATTGTATCTGCGGTAAGTAATAACAGAAGTCTGCTTGTTTTTGACTTTTCCCAGCACTCACTCGAGTGAAGGGTTGTTGTTTCTTTTTATCAGTTTCTGCCTGCTGTTACTTATTATGATGCTGTTGTAGCTGAAACCCACAGCTGTTAGACACCGTTGTAATGCTTATGAATACATTTAGTTACTGGATAGGCAATTCTAAATTTATATAATCATTTAAGTATCTTGAATGCAACTAGTTTCTTCATTTTCAGAAAGCTTCGGTTATCCTAAAAATATTGTACAATACATCCATATTTGGAGACACTGAGGGGCCGCTAAATGGGGGCAGTACATAAATGTCATTTTTAGGTCTGGGGATTTCCTTTCCTGCAAAATGTAAAAATATTTTTTGATGACTCATCTTCAACACATAAATGTATGCAATCAGATGTGATTTGGGGTGACTAGCTAACCCCACCCATTAACCCCACATACAAATACAGACCACTGTATTTGATAACCTGTGGCCACTTTTGAGTGATCCAATCACATCTGTAGGATTCGACTTAAATCTGTAAACTAAAACCCCCCCCTCCCCACTATATACCAGGAAATGTCAGATAACTAACATATAAAACCCTGACTTTGTCCAAGAAAGAAAAACAATACCTGTCTCTCTCTCTAAGGAGCAACACGTTTCTATGAAATGTTAACTGCAGTGTTATATAGTATGACTATTTCCTATTAACACTTACACAAATTGGTGTTCACCCTTTAAACCTGACAACCAGCGTTCCAGCCATACAACCTGGCAAAGCAACAAAAGACTTGTCAAAATGATTGACGATGGGAAGGACTTGACACTATATATATGCTACCAAGTAACACACACAGTGACCCTAATGCACCTTTCTTCACTTTTGTAACACAAAACAGGAAAAGAGGCAAGAAGAGAAAGGAAAAAATAACCCGTCCTATGGGGTAGAGCAGGGGTAGGCAAAGCTCGTTTACTTCAGAAAAAACCTTGTGAATCTTATCAATCAATAATATTTCACTTCTTTTTTTCTGTTGAAAACAAGCTTTGCCTACCCCTGCTGGGGTGGGTAGAGGTTGCAGACCAAGTCTGGTAAGTCACAACTATTTTGAACTAATATTCCCTTTTTTCAAATTTTTTATGGTGTTTATATAATCCTGCTATATATTTCTGGTTCATTCTGTCTTCATTTATTTTAATCACTAATCTAATCTAATCTTTATATTAAAACAAAGTTTGGATATCTAAATTTAATACAGTTAAAGCAGCAATAAGGTACAGCCAATCAGTGAATTTGAATTCTATGTGGCTTCATTATCAACAATATTAAAATGTGAACAGCATCAAACACACACAAAGCAATATTTAAGCAAAAAGTTCACATATGACACATATTCCAGTATGAATCAGCAGCTGGTAGCAGTGACAATGCTAACACGGACTACACAAAGTCAGCTTTACAGGTAGTGACATCACACAGGAAGTGTGCCTATTCACACCTAATTAACCAAATACAGTTTGAAAACACATTTTTAATAAATGCTGGCATTACTACGAGACATTTTTATTTTATACTTTATGTTAGGCACACCAGCAACAAATAAATTACATGACATGAGTTTTTGTTTCATACATCATACTTATACTTTATTTAGTAGTTTTGACAGTACAATAGTTCTATTTTGTAAGTTTGTACACTCAACACTTTGCCCATTGCTTGTTGAACTGATTAAAAATACTTAATTTTGATCTTTCTAGTATGAAATACTAGATGGTCGTGAGAATGTGTTGAATTAGTAAAGCCTACTTGTTTTTATTAAAAAGTCTTTTTATGAATTAATACATTTTAAAATTATAATATTAACTTTGGGTACTAATTGTAATTAGACCAATAATTACTTTTGTAACTCAAGTATATCTTCTGTCTGGATCTTTGTTGTCTGCTCTGTCCTGAGCTCTTGGCAATAAAAATATCTACAGTACAGTAAGACTCTGTCCAGATGAACACAGCGAAAAGGTACAGCTGGAAAACCTGGCCAACAGGTTTGTCTGCATAGAACACCAATGAGCAAAACTGACTTGACTCATCAAAGCAAGTTGTCTGTATTCATCATGCCTGTATGCGTGCGTACTCTTTCCTTTTCTCCAGGCCTCCATGACACAGATGGTCGACATTCTCACAGAGGCTTGTAGCACGTCAAAGTTACTCTACAGTATAAAACATTTTTCCATCCTGGGAGAGGAGTCCCTCCTCTGTTTCTCCTCCTGACGTTTCTCACAGTCTTTTACCTGTTAAAGGAGTTTTTCCTTATCCAAACCGAGAGGAATAAAATTGTTTAGACTTGACTTGTTTGCTTTGTTTCTTCAGCATCATCCATTAAACACACAGTGGCATGATATATTGAGTATCCTGTGATATCAAAAATACCAGCAAGTGTCATCTAGAACAACCCGGCAGTGTTGTTCCATTGTGACATGATTTCCCTAAAACCAGTCCTGCCGCTCTTCTTTTAACCTCACACTGATCACCAGCTGCATCATTCAGGACTGACAGCATTCCTACATTTGAACTTATGCTGGCAAGACTATTAAAGTTTGGTGGTGTAAAAGAAAGAAAGAGCAGAGACTGAAAATAAAGGTTTGCTTTTCATCTTTCTGTCTTATCTCCTAGTCTCGGATGGGCAGATGGGCCTCAATCTGCTAAAAGTAAAAACATTCTAGACTCTAGTTTTGACCTGGTAAAATCCCAGCACAATAAAAATATGACAAACAATAATTATTAGACACACACATTCAAACTATGCCCACAGTTTTGAAAGGAAACATATCTAATGGTGTCATTAATCATCAGCTAATTATCAAGAGTAATAATGCAGCCCTGCAAGTTTCTGAAGTATTGGTTATTGAGCAAAAGTATTTTTACTGTATCAGTTACTGACATATGACTTGACATTTTCTTTAAATAACAGAATAGTTTGACAATAAACTTTCTGCCTTTTTACATAGTGATTCTTTGCACTGCTGTATTTTAACTCTCTCAGTATATTAACACTTAACAACCCACATTGATGCCCCACCCCTTAAATTTAACAACCAGCATTTCAGTCATAACGAAACTTAAAAAGGGAGGGATTTAATACTGAGCATATATAATGCCACCACACACTAAACAGGAACAATTATTAACATCTCGACCTGCCCAAGCAAGGCTAGGAAAACCTCCTAATCTACAGAAATAACTGAAAACTTGTAAATCTTATCAACAAGTAAGATTTCTATTTTTCCTGTTTTTTTTTTTTTTGTTTGTTTGTTTTGTTTTGTTTTGTTTTTTGAATCTCTGCAGATAACAGTAGTTTTTCCTAGCCTTGCTTGGGTGGGTTACTCTTGTGGACCAAGTCTGGTAAGTCACAATAATTTTTAACTAATTCTCTAATTCTGATAAGCATCAAAACAAATTTAAAACAATACAAAGTAAAAAGCAGTACAACTGTTATTTATAAGGACTGGTTGAAATATATTAATTTAGTTTTCAAAAAGCTTGCTAAATTTTTTTGGTTCCTTAATCACTGTTCTACTTTTTTAAATCTAATCTAATTTTTCTAGAGTCAGGACCACAGCCGATTGTAACGTTATGACTCGACTGAATGGTCGTTATCAGCCTCATAGATATGGGTTAGAAGGGGCCTGCTACACCTACTCGTAGGTTGAGAACGGCGTTATCATCCACTGACTTACAGACGCCATCTAGCGGCCGTAGTAATTATGACCCAGGGAAGTGATATAGTTCAGATGACGTCAATATAAGATGACTTGATAAGATGATTTTTTCACATCTGAAAAGGTGGTGGGTTTGGTAGATGGATGGTTAACTAGCAACACGTCAAGTTGCAAGCAAGAGACAACAGTTCGAGATCACCGTTTTCCTCCGACGGGACATTTTACTGCATTCATAACTGACTGTTGCCACGTTTGACCACGTTTCAAGTCATCATTTTAACCCAAACCAAACCAGTAGGCCCACACCTGTTTTTCAAAATGTTTCAGTGTTTTATAGAATCCTGCTATATATTTTTGGTTCATTCTGTTTTAATTTCATTTATTTTTATCGTTAATCTAATCTAATTTTTCTCTCTAGCGTCCGCACCACTACTATCCAGCCATGCAGGTAACGGGAAATCTACCCTTTATATTAAAACAAAATGTGTAGATCAGTCATTCTGCAGCACATTTTTTCAGCAGTGTTTTAATAACTTTAGTTATATGTGCACTTTGTAATAAATGGTGATATATTAATCTTTCCTCACTAAGCTGGACAGAAGCAGACAACAAGTTCCAGACAGACTTGAGAGAGAAGAGATGTCTTTGGCCAGTTCCACTGAGCTGCAGCTGTTCTTACCCCAAAGGTAGGTAAAGAGATGAAACACTGTACAGTTATGTCATAGTCAAACTGGGTTACGTTCATGTGTAAAGACGGGAATCAATTACTACACGGTGTTAAGCAAATATATCATACATGATAATAATAACTGATTACTTAATAGAATAATGAATTTGATCATATTAATAATAGTGTTTCATAATAATCCATATTTGAACACAATTTACTTAACACAATTTAATTATACCTCCCTCCCTTTTGGTGGCTTTACTTAATATTGTTGAATTTGATCGGTTCTATCAACCTAAATGATAACATTTTAGAAATAAAATCAGTCTTACTTCAAGTTAATATTTTGTTAACAATTAACATGCCACTCACACTTAATATTTGACAGCTGATTTCCATCCAACTTTGTCAAAACCTCCTGCAGATCAGAATCAGAAATCATCAAGTGGGTCCTTCTACCGCGCTACTGTGAGCCAGACAAAGATGTCCAAGTCCTCCATCTCATTATCAACGTTACATCCCCTGAAGGAACAAAAACACTGTAAGTGTTTAACAGTAAATCTTGGAAGGAAAATGAATGAAACTCTGTAGCCTATATTCTCAATCTAGTTATGTAAACTAGTCCTATTAAAATGTGTTAAGTTCATGTGAAAAGACAGGGAACCATTAGTGTTATGCAAATCTAACTGTCCTCATTCACTTCAGTAAATGTTCAATTATATGATGATAATAATAATTGATTACTTCAAATAATAGTGTTACAGGTTCAGAATGAAGCTCTGGGTCCAAACTGGTGCAACACATTTAGGAGTTACCTGAGCAAAACATATTTAAAACAGTAGTCAGCACATTATTCATATCATCGCAGCATTAGTTCAGCTTGCACATGAGCTTGCACCCGCTCTACTGTCTCTGAACTGTGAGCTTCACTGTAATGCCACAAGAGTGATGCGCAGCTAAACTCAGAATGCCCTCTGCTGACCTTTTACCAACCTACCACAGACACACATCAGTCTTCACATTGTTATATTCATCTCAATTGTTCTGCGGTCTATTGAAACCCCTTATGGGCCACACTAATATTAATCATAGTGTTTCATAGTAATCCATATTTATTAAAATAATTTACACAATTTAATTATACCTCCCTACAACCTAGGGGCTTTTGGTGGCTTTACTTATTATAGGTCTTCCTGTAATTTGTACTGTATGCACAACATTTTCTATTTCTTCAAATTTTTAAACAAATTTCACCAAAATATGTGACAATACACTCAAAACCAGTAAAATGATGTGTATTTTTTTCAGAATTTTATCACCAATATTTTCACTGTTGTAGGCATATTGAGTTTAAAAATAGACAAAAATACGTCAGTTTTGCATGTAATGTCATTGCCTCAAGTTGCAAGAGGGTGTGCAGCACCATGTCTCCCCAGTGGCATAGTCATAGTAAGTCACCTTCTTTGGGTATACAAAGGTCCAGGGTTTGAATCCCAGGTGGCCAATATAGCAATTCATGTATGTGTTATGTTTTCAAATGCTTATGTAAGTCAAATTAAGTCGAACAAGCATCCAAATGCTCGCAATCTGCTTAGAGCCCAATCATTGCTGCTTGTGGTTATATTTATTGTTGAATTTGATTGGTTCTATCAACTTAAATAAAAGCATTTTAGAAATAGAATAAACTTAACTTTAATTATTATTTCAACTGAGTTTGATAAATATTACTTACGTCATTACAAACACAAAGCCTACTGTAAACTATGCTAATTAAACATGTCACTAACACTTAATATTTGACAGCTTATTTATATCCAATTCTGTCAAAACATTTTGCAGATCTCCACTCGAAATGTCAGAAGTCCTTGGAATACTGTGAGTATTATACAGAAAATCTATCCACTCCTGAGAAGATTCAGCGCACTGCACACATGTAGTACTTCATATTGCTTCTGAAAGAGATGTGAGACCAGTGCGTGGAATTTAGTGGCATCTAGCAGAAAGGACTTGGCAGAAATGGAATATAATATTCAATGTTTCAATTAGTGCACAATCCCATGAAAATAAGAATCTTGTGTTTTCGTTACCTTAGAATGAGCCCTTTATAACTACATAGGGAGCAGGTCCCCTTCCACAGAGGCCACCATGTTGTACCCCAGAATGGACAACCAAACACTGGCTCTAGAGAGGGCCTTTCGCTTTCTTTGCGGCTACAGGAATGGATGTATTATAAGAGCTAGATACCGGACTGAAAATAGCGGCCATTCAGTCCAATAAGAATTGCTCGGCTGGCACATATGCCAAAATAAAGTCTCTAGCTTCTGGGTTTGCTTCCACGTTGTGTGGCCCACTGAATATGCACAGTAGTGTTTCTCCTACTGGCCCCGCCTGTGAGTTCCTGCTCAGCCCATAGACTTTACATTGGAAAGTTTTACAAATATAAAACCTCCATGGATTAAAAATTCATAATAGATAGACTCATAATTGACCTTGTTTGTAGTTCCAGTTGTCCTGTCAACAGTTATACAGACGTCTCTTTTACAACAGTGGTCTATGGGGAAAATGCTTTTTGGGGAACTTTTTGCTGCAATACCGCGAGTGACCACTGGGACAAATTGGCTGCAAGGCTGAGCAGTGGAGTCATATCCAGCTCTTATAATACATCCATGTGTCCTACATGCTTGGAAGGGGAGTGGGAGGGGTATTCATTTGGTTGTAATCTGCAACCTCACCACTAGATGCCACTATATCTTACACACTGGACTTTTAAATAAACAACATATGAATTTTACAAGCACAGTTTTATAAGTGAAACCCTGAGTCGCCAATTTATGAGGTACATGTAAACAAGAAATATCTATGTCATCCAACACAGCACCACTAAGTACACTACCATAGAGTCTATTGGGCATTTATAACTACTAGTGCAGTGCCCGTTCAAAATGTGCCTATTTGATTACTTATTATTTCTCGAGAACCGGATATGTATTGACAAACATATCAATTAAAATGATAAGGAATCAATAAATTAAATGGTTTAAATCCAGACAGAAACTTCACCAGTGAGACTAAGCAGAGGTTGAACCGTAGAAGCAGTTTACGGCCTTCCATTGGTTGATTCTGCTGCCAACCAAGCGTGTCTATGCTCCTATTGGCTAGTTTTACTGCCTCCACCTCTGTTTCTTTCTCCTGTTTGTGCTTGTTCTTCTTTCTCGGGCAGTTTAACTGTGCGGGGCATATGCATTTGTCTCAGCAAGTCAAAGCCCAGAAGCCCAGAAAATTAGTCAGGAAACCCACAACAAAGCCAAACTTTTAACGTTATCAAACAAAGAGAGATGTTGTCCCCTCGTATCTTTCTTGTGGCAGGGTTGTACAGCTCTGATCACGACATGCAGCTGCAGAGCCCAGAAGCTCCGCCTCGCTGCTGCAGAGCAGAGCAGCTCGCTGACCATTTGTTTATTCCATTTATTAACATTGAATGCGTCACGTTTGCTTTATATAGAGAGATGTATGCAACACATTGCAGCTGACCAGTTAAATACAGTTTACTATATTTGACCTATGAATTAAATAAAGTTTAACCCGTCTCTTTATTCAGGGGGAAGGATCAGCAGCAGGAGGATAATCCCTGTGGACCTGGGCAGAAAACGTCTCAAGTTGTTCAAAACTATCAGTTACTCCACTATCATAATATAGACACTGACAAAAAACAAGTTTTACAGCTGGTGGAAAACACAGGGCAACAAGAATACAGCCTTGTAATAATTTTAGAAAAGACACAGAAAAAAGATTTGGACAATTTCACGAGCTATGTCTTTCAGAATAAGCCTGTAATTTGTAATCTTGGACATTTGCCACCAGCCAAATGTTCCATTTTTTTATGTTCAATTAGGCCTACATCAACAGCAGTCAATATTGAAAAGTTTGGGGCCATTAAAACTGTTTGCCCCATTAAATTTAGTAGTTTGGAACATGATCCAAAAAATGACTCTTTAAAAATGTTTTTGGATGATATAAATGATCTTAAATATATAGACTGCTACACTAAAATAATGGAATTGTACTCAAATTTAGAACCCGAATTGACTGGTGATACAAATGATGTGTATATACAAGACCTACTGCCATATATAAAATATTGCACAGAAAAAATTGAGAAAAAAGACAAACAATTTGCATTTGCCATTGTGTTTATGGAACATACACACATCATCTTGCCTGTGGTTTTTCCAGATTACAAACAAAAAATACACAGCGAGGTAATTTTAATTGATCAACTCGATATTTTAGTACACAAACTGAAAGACAAAATTACATTTATTCTGATTTATACATACAACAGCCCATGTACTAAGAAGAAACATGGGGCTTGTATGATTAAGCTCAATGATAAAGCCTCAGAATGGGGACAATATGGAATCTTAACTATTGTGGGGTTCACAAGGTTCTATGGACAAAGTGGACCAAATTATTATAGAAATCTGTCCTATTCCGTGGTGTCAGATCCACATAGTGCTTTTTATCCACAAAGTCAAAGATTATTAAGTCATTCTTTCAAATTCAAATCTTTCATCTCCTTCAATGGGTCTATCTTCCGCACAATTCAAAATGTGAAAGAGAAACAACAAAAAAAAGAAGAAAATAAGAAGATCTCATCTGTTTTGAAAAGCCTTAGGAACTTGACAGAGAAACCATCTTGTCCACACAATGAACATTTGCAGTGGGGCCAAAAAATTATCAATTCTTCCAAATTATCTCCAGAAGTCTGTGAAATATTGATGGAAGATTTTACAAAAATGGTTAACGAAAGTGCGATGGTACACATCAGAGAAGGAATAACTGCAGATTTTAACATGAAATTTGTTAAAATTTGTAAACATATGTTGGCGTACAACGGCACCCTAATTCTTCTTCATATTCCTATGTGACTGAATATGAAAATTGAATTTTTTTGGTTCCATTTTTTCTCTTCTGCATTTGTTTTTTCTTGACTTCTTCTGTGATCTATAAATATATGGCAAAGTGTCTCCACACAGTTGGACAAAAGAACAACCCATTAAAGGTTGTTGAACTGATTAAAAATACTTAATTTTGATCATATCTTTTGATCTTTCTAGTATGAAATACTAGATGGTCGTGAGAATGTGTTGAATTAGTAAGGCCTATTTGTTTTTATTAAAAAGTCTTTTTATGAATTAATACATTTTAAAATTATAATATTAACTTTGGGTACTAATTGTAATTAGACCAATAATTACTTTTGTAACTCAAGTATATCTTCTGTCTGGATCTTTGTTGTCTGCTCTGTCCTGAGCTCTTGGCAATAAAAATATCTACAGTACAGTAAGACTCTGTGTGGTTTGTTCCCTCATCAACAAAATATATATAAACAATGTGGTGGCTAAAGTCTCACCTTTAGTGACAATAGTATAAAATAAAATAAATAAATAAAATAAATAGTGATATCTACAGTACACTGTCATATGTTAAAGAGTGTGATGAAGACATGAGGGTATAAAATCTGCTCAAAAAACCCTTGTAAGACTGGCAGAAAGTTCATTAGGTCTACGTAAGGATCATTTGTACCATTGATTCTTTCATATTTCTGCCAGAAGTACACGTTGAAGTATGTGAAATATAGCAGGAGTAGATTAAAATGGTGACTAAAGTCCACTGACACCCATCAGAGATGATATCACAGAAGAATTAAAGTCGTTCATCAGTACAGCAAAGTTACCTGTTAACCTATAAAAACAGAATAATACTAAAGATCAGATCTGTGTTAGATCTCTTATAGCTTTATATACCATACATGCAGTAAGTAGAAACCCCGTCCCAGCCCACACATATGTGCATAACATTCATGGCTTGATTCCAGATGAACACAGCAAAAAGGTGCAGCTGGAAAACCTGGCCAACAGGTGTGTCTGCATAGAACACCAATGAGCAAAACTGACTTGACTCATCAAATCAAGTTGTCTGTAATCATCAGAGAAAAAAAAATGATTCTGTATCTTGTATGTGAGGCTTGTAGCACGTCAAAGTTACTCTACAGTATAAAACATTTTTCCATCCTGGGAGAGGAGTCCCTCCTCTGTTGCTCCTCCTGACGTTTCTCACAGTCTTTTACCTGTTAAAGGAGTTTTTCCTTATCCAAACCGAGAGGAATAAAATTGTTTAGACTTGACTTGTTTGCTTTGTTTCTTCAGCATCATCCATTAAACACACAGTGGCATGATATATTGAGTATCCTGTGATATCAAAAAGACCAGTGTGTTGGCTGCCTGTGGTTAAACCATTGAAGTTCTTCAAATTATATGGTACTAGTTTCATTTTAAGGGAAGTGATTCAGATCAGATTTTGTTACTTTTTGACCTAATTGTCTGTCACTAAAACCATTATAAAAAGGCAGCGAAGACAGAGGAAAGACAAATGAAGCCAGAGACCAGGGGACACAGAGTCACATCCACAGCTGCTAACATGCCAATTTATATTTAGTTTAAGAAGCCAATCACTGATGGAATAGCAGATTAAACTCATTGTGTTAGGGATGCTAGGGGTCAAGTAAGATGAAACCATAGTAAATGTTAAAAGTGACTCAATAAAAGAACACTTTCAACAGTGATTTGTTAACATTAATGTAGTGTGTATTCAATAGTTAACTGGATTTGAAAGCAATCTGGTCCTGATAACCCTCATCATATATGGGTGTCACTCGGTTCTGGCAGATGTAACTGCAGATAGGCAGGTGCTCCATCCATCTGCTCGTGTATCTTTGAGCATTGAGCATACTTAACATTGTTGACTGTTGACAGCACCTCCGCTTTCTGCATTTTATGCATATTGCATATTATTGATTTTTTCTACTTTTCATCTTCCCATGTCATATTCTAATAACGCAAGCACCATTGCATCATTGTCACGCTGTCTCTCACACACCCAACTTAACATGATTGTCATCTAGAACAACCTGGCAGTGTTGTTCCATTGTTACATGACTGTGTATTTAAGTATTATTTTCTGATATTCTAGAGACGAGAGATACTGTTCATGTGAATGATTGATCACTGTGTTACAGTGTTGATGAATAAATACCCAATTGTTGACTAATGTTAAGTTTAAGCCACACACAAACATGCTGCACATACAGACGGGTGACAAATTAAAGGAAAAACCAACATAAAGTGTCTTAGTAAGGTGTTGGACGACCACGTGCTGCCAGAACAGCTTCAATGCACCTTGGCATTGATTCTACAGTCTCTGAACTCTACTGGAGGGATAAACATCATTCTTCCTAAAGATATTCCCTCATTTGGTGTTTTGTTTGAGTATCCTGTGATATCAAAAAGACCAGTGTGTTGGCTGCCTGTGGTTAAACCATTGAAGTTCTTCAGGTCTAAGTGGACACATACCACACCTACTGTGTTAGGAGGTGAGGACCGAGAGAATAAAAATACACAACAGATGAAATACACCATAAAAGCACACAAAAATGTGTGGTTAAAGTCTAGTTTTGAGAGGAAATGTAAAACTGGACGAAAGACATCAAACCAATCTCACCGCTTTGTCGCTCGTGGAAAGAGACGATAAGTGATCAACTCTGCCCAAATCACACAATGCTGTGTGCATTTTGTTTCAATCATACAACAGTGAGAAACATAATGATTTCTTTTTCCTTCGTTAGTAGTTTTATTACTAATGCATGGCCTCATCACCAGTATACATATTATTCACACAAACAATATACCAATGACCTTCCCTGTTTATAATACTGATTTTAATACTGACTGCCAATTTTCTGCTACTGAACTGACAAAACTGAAGTTATTGTGCTTGGCCCTCAACACCTTAGAAATACTTTATCTAATGATATAGTTTCTCTAGATGGCATTACCCTGGCCTCCTGCACCACCGTAAGGAATCTGGGAGTTATCTTTGACCAGGATATGTCCTTCAGCCACCTTATAAAACTAATTTCAAGGACTGCCTTTTTTCACCTACGTAATATAGCAAAAATCAGGCACATCCTGCCTCAAAAAGATGCAGAAAAACTAGTCCATGCATTTGTTACTTCTAGGTTGGATTATTGTAATTTTTATTGTCAGGCTGCCCTAACAAGACCCTAAAGACTCTCCAGCTGGTCCAGAATGCAGCTGCATGTGTACTGACAAGAACTAGGAAAAGAGATCATGAATTTAAAATACTTCTCCTTACTTATAAAGCTCTTAATGGTCAGGCACCATTATATCTTAAAGAGCTCATAGTACCTTATTACCCCACTAGAGCACTGCGCTCCCAAAATGCAGGCTTACTTGTGGTTCCTAGAATAACTAAAAGTAGAATGGGAGGCAGAGCCTTCAGCTATCAGGCTCCTCTCCTGTGGAACCATCTCCCAGATATAGTCTGGGGGGCAGACACCCTCTCTACGTTTAAGAGTAGGCTTAAAACTTTCCTTTTTGAAAAAGCTTATAGTTACGGGCCGGCCAGGCTCGCCTTGGACCAGCCCCTAGTTATGCTGCTATAGGCCTAGACTGCTGGGGGACTTCCCATGATGCACTGAGCTCCTCTCTCCTCTCTCCTCCTCCTCCTCTCCATTTGTATGCTTTCATGTATCATTAATGCATGTTTCTAATTTGGTGGGCCATGGCCGTGGGGACTGTGGCGTGGATGTCCTGCCATTTCTGCTACTGCTATCATTGCTATTATTATTATAAGTCATAGGTCCACTACTATTACTGTTGTTATGGTTATTGTTGTTTGTTGTTGTTGTTATTATGCTTCTCTGTGTCTCTCCCCACCCCACCCCCCTCTCCCCTTCCCCTGTCCCCCTCCCTCCTTCTTTCTCTGTAAACCCAATCGGTCAAGGCAGATGGCCGCCCATCTAGAGCCTGGTTCTGTTTGAGGTTTCTTCCCGTTAAAGGGGAGTTTTTCCTTGCCGCTGTCGCCAAGTACTGCTCATGGGGGGAATTGTTGGGTCTCTGTAAATAAATGAGTACGGTCTGACCTGCTCTATGTGAAACGTTTGTTGTGATTTGGTGCTATATAAATAAAATGGAATTGAATTGAATTTTAAACACCAGAGAAGATAATCAACCATAAATATCCTAAGATGACATGAACACAAGATGATAAATGCAGTTGTATCTTAATTAGATGGCGTGCCTTTCAGTTATGTACCATCTTCTTTTTACTATAGTGCAAACAGAAGAGTTTTCAACTTAAACACCCCTGAATAGAGAGCAGACTAGAAATATCAGTGATTATAATTTGGTTATGATGTTGATGTAAACCCATAAACCCAAAGACTGTACGGGTTCACTATAAATCTTGAAAGCACCTATTGACATGAAAAGTCTCTTCATTTTCAAATAGCTTTGTGATCCTGAAAATGAAATGGTGCATTACATTCATACAAAGTACCTCTGATTACTGCATTTAATTATTGTTTATTCCACCTTTCAGTAGCCACCCTGTCTCACATAAACACACACAAATTGTTTAAGTCATAATTGTCATCCAGAAAGTGGCGGCAATAATGTACCAATGTCACGTGATTTCCCTGAAATCAGTCCTGTCACTCTTCTTATGACCTCACCCTCATCACCAGCTCCCACAATTCAGGACTGACAACAATCCTACATTTCAATTGCTACTACTGAGATTATTGAAGTAAATATGTTTGGTGGTGTTTTTATCTTCTAAACTCTTGTGCAACCTGGAACTCCTTCCATTGTTACCCAATTCTTGGCACCTGTTGGCTGGCCTTCAAAAGCCCTTTCAAGCCCAACCCACACTCTCTCTCTCACACATCGCAGCCACCACTTCCTGGGGCCTGTACCACGAAGCGAGATTGGCGGGTTAGCCAACTAACTTTGGGCTTAACTCAGGTTTCTGGGTATCACAAAGTTGGCTCACTTTTAACCAGGGTAAATGAAAAACGACACAATAGCTTGCCCAAAAACGGCATATAGTAACATTTGAGTGACAGATGTCATCTAGTGGCCGTAGCAATAGTAAGTAGTAAAGCAGTGGCGCCGTTCATATGACGTGTATACAATACCAATCAAAAGTATGGACACACTTCTCATTGAATGGGAAGGTGTGTCCAAACTTTTGACTGGTACTGTATGTCGAATGGATTTCCCCATTCGGAGGAGGCAGGGTGGTTGGTGGTTATAACCCAACAGTGAACTTTGCCCCAGGAGACTGTTCAGACAGTTTTTTAACAAATTTTAACTACGATCGACCCCTAACCTAAAACTTTAAGGATGGAATAATTTTAACCCACACCATGATTTTTCCCTAATTCAACTAATTATTGTGCTAACATGCTGATGTTTAGTAGGTATAATGTTTACGATGTCCACCATCTTGCTTGCTAATTAGTAAACACAGAGTACAGCTTTGGTTATAAACCAAGGAATTGGACAAACTAAATGAAAAATGATAGATGAAGATCAGGGAGGGGATCGCAAAAATAATTACAATTAATCCTGAAGAGAATGTGAATGACTGAACCAATTTTCTTGGCCATCCAGTTGTTATATTTCACTAAAAAAAACAACTAAAAAAGATTCAACTTGGTGATTCTGTAGAGGAAAGGTCAGATTGATGATGGTCAATCCAATAGTTGATGAGATACTTCAGTCTGGACCACAGTGGCCTGATTGATCATCAGACCGACAATACCATCCCTAGAGCCATGCCGCTAGCATGAAGGGGGTATAATGCAGTCACTTCTTGTCACAAATTGTTCCCACCTCATTCATCTCTCACAGAGTTCAATCTGACTAAACTTAGACCTGTGAAATAGTGAGACTTTTCAAAGTCCAGCCAATTTCAGACTTATACAGCACTATCATCAGGTCAAAATTTTCATTTGTCTATTATTTTGTTCAAAGACCAAATACCTACACAACTCAAAACATTCCCATCAGCCTCAGCTCTACTTTGTGTTTAGTGCTAATGCAATTTGCATTTTGCTTTTTTTTTCTTCAGGCACAGGCACTCTTCTTAAGAAAATGTGTGTGTTATATTGCATAATTATGAGTTCAACAGAGAATCTTTAGTTTTCACTCTGTTTCAGTGTATATTTTCACATCATTGAGAGCTTCATTTGTCAAGTAACACTTACAGCATACTATGATTTTTAGGTTTCAGTAACTGAAAAAAGATACTCTCCACTGGCTCCCGTAGAAACATGACTGATGCAGAACTATGAGGCACATTGTTAAAAACGAAACCTACCACTGAAAAGAAAGTTGTTGGACAGGACAATCAGGTAAGGTGTCATATCATGTACAGATCATGTTGCTCCACTTAAAAACAAAACTATCCGTACAGTTAAAGGACGACGACATACGCTGTCCTAACAGAGAGTGCAGAGAGGTTGAGCATAGGTGAAAAAACACTAAACTTGAGGTTCATGTTATTCACATAAAAAAAAAACTTTCATCTTTTAATAAGAAAGTGAAAGAGGTGAGAACTGCTTATATTTCTAATGTAACTGACTGCAACAAAAATAATACCAGAGCTTTATTTAGCACTATCAATAGATAGTGAACCCTGATTAGTGAACTTACTTTGGTTGTGGGTATGTGCCTGATTATTTTAAGCATGCAATGATTCAGCCACTCTTAAAAAAGCCAAGCCTTGACCCATTGCTTCCCAATAACTACAGACCGATATCCAAATTTTCTTTTCTTTCCAAGGTCTTGGAAAAAGTAGTATATAAACATTCATTTCATTGCTGAAATCTTTGATAAGTTCCAGTCTAGTTTTCGTGTGGGGCACAGTACTGAACCAGCTCTGCTTAGGGTTGCAAATTATGTTTTAATGCGTGCCAATGATGGGGAATGTTCAGTTTTGTTGCTGCTTGACCTACGTGCAGCTTTCAACACTGTTGACTACTCAATTCTCCTTAAGTGGCTCCAGCAATGGGCGGGCATAACCAGGACTGCCCTTGACTGGTTTGCCTCCTATTTGTCAGACAGGACTTTTTCCGTTTTTCTGTTTTCATGTGGTGTACCCCAAGGTTCAATCCTTGGTCCTATTCTTTTCTCCCTGTACATTCTCCTCCTTGGTTTCCTAATTAGTCCATTTAAGTGTATCTCTTATCACTGCTATGCGGACGATACACAGCTATACTTTTCTGTACCACCTTGCAAGACTGTCTAACAGGCCCTGAGAGCATTTCTGAAAAAATACAGCAGTGTATTGGTCCATCAGCAGTAAATGTTAAGTCTTCTTTGATCAACACATGAACTTTGAGTGTCACATAAAGAAAGTGGCCACCAGACTGCTAACTAATACACAACGTAGGTCACACATCACACCAGTGTTGGCCAACCAATATAATGGCCATACCAATAGAATGTAGAATTGATTTTAAAATTATCTTTTAAGAGTAATAATGCAGCCCTTCAATTTTCTGAAATATTGGTGATTGAGCAAAAGTATGTTTGCTGTATCAGTTACTGACATATGAAACCTTGACATTTTCTTAAAATAACAGAATAGTTTGACAATATACTTTTACCATAACATGACTCTTTGCACTGCTGTATTTTAACTCTCTCAGTATATTAACACTTAACAACAGACATTGATGCCCCACCCTTTAAACTTGACAACCAGCATTCCAGCCTGTTTATATAACGAAACTTAAAAAGGGAGGGATTTAATACTGAGCATATATAATGCAGCCAGGTACCAGTAACAGTAAACCACACACTAAACAGGAACAATTATCAACATCTCGACCTGCCCAAGCAAGGCTAGGAAAACCTTCTAATCTACAGAAATAACTTGTTTTTTGAATTTCTGCAGATAACAGTAGTTTTTCCTAGCCTTGCTTGGGTGGGTTACTCTTGTGGACCAAGTCTGGTAAGTCACAATAATTTTTAACTAGTTCTCTAATTAAGCATCTCTAAGCATCAAAACAATACAAAGTAGAAAGCAATACAACTGTTATTTATAATGACTAGATGAATTTTTTTTTAAATCTAATCTAATTTTTCTTATAGGGTCTGGACCACTGTACAGCAGGTAACTGGTTACACTACCCTTAATATTAAAACCAAAATACAGTTTGATAGACAACACTGACAGTTATTTGGAGTTACTAAAATATTTAAAACATTAATATTTAAAGTAATTTCACATGACATGTTGTTTGTTAACCTACAACAGAAGATCTTTAACAATCTAAAGCACCAGTAGGCCCACACCTGTTTTTCAAAATGTTTCAGTGTTTTATATAATCTTGCTATATATTTTTGGTTCATTCTGTTGTAATTTAATTTCGTTTTATCATTAATCGAATCTAATTTTTCTCTCTAGCATCATCACACCACCATCCAGCCATGCAGGTAACTGGAAATCTACCCTTTATATTAAAACAAAATTTGGATATCTAAACAACACTGACAGTTATTCAGAGTTAATGAAATATTACATTCATATTTAAGTAATTTCACAAGACATGTTGTTTGTTAACCAACAACAAGAGATCTTTCACAATCTAAAACACCAGTAGGTGATTTTTGAGATCAGTCATTCTGCAGCACATTTTTTCAGCAGTGTTTTAATAACTTTAGTTATATGTGCACTTTGTAATAAATGGTGATATATTAATCTTTCCTCACTAAGCTGGACAGAAGCAGACAACAAGTTCCAGACAGACTTGAGAGAGAAGAGATGTCTTTGGCCAGTTCCACTGAGCTGCAGCTGTTCTTACCCCAAAGGTAGGTAAAGAGATGAAACACTGTACAGTTATGTCATAGTCAAACTGGGTTACATTCACATGAAAAGTAGGAAATCCATTATTACTACATGGTGATAAGCATATCTAACTGTCTTCAGTCACTTCAGTCACTTCAGTAAATGCAAAATTATATGATAATTTATATATACATAGAATGATAATAAATAATGTTTACACAATTTATTTATACTCATGCTCTAGAGACTTTTGGTGGTTTTATTTAAGATTATTTTTTATTATTTGTTATTATTATTATTTTTTGTTCTGTCAACTAAAATGAGTCACGTAAATCCTTCTTTATTTTTTTCTTCAATTGACCTTAAGAAGTCTTACTTTGTTTCTGTGCCTTGAGAGACATATATCATATATATATATATATATATATATATATATATATATATATAATTTTTACAAGCACAGTTTCTTAAGTGGGACACTGAGTCACAATTTTTTTTCAGGTAGGCTAAACAATCCAACCAGCTGTGTAACAATGTAATAAGGTTTGCCTGACTTTTTGTTGACAGTGACTGAAAGGTGCTGAATCAAACCTATAAGTTCAACCTTTTTTCCTTATTCAGGGAAGGGGACCAGCAGAATGAGGATCCACCGTTTGGCATGAAGATATTAAAGAGAATTAAAAGACATTTTAATTATTTTTTAAAGTTAGTTGATGAAATTGAATTAGATTTTGGACCATTACATAATTGTATATTTTTTTCTAAATTAAAAAGAGACAGCAGACAGGAAAGAATACACACACAAATGGACATATGGGAAAAACTGTGTTCTGACAAAGTGGAATTTTTTAAATATATAATGTCTTCAGATGAAGGTCTTGACTCAGTGTGTGGAGAGGAATGGTGGCTGCCTTTCATTAAATCACACCTTGCCGAACAACAAAAAGGTGAAAGACAACACGCATTTGCTGTTGTTAAAATGAAAAATGGAAAATGTGAGTTTTTTTATGAAGTTTGTCTGAAGTTTAAAAAAGACAAGAATTCGAGTTCCCCCAAAGCTGTATCAATCAAGCACAGTGAGGAAATTTTAATTGGGAAACTTGATGCATTTATAAATGGCACTGAAGTAGACAGTGTTTTTATTTATAGCGTCAACAGTCCATGTTTAAAAAGGGAACAGAAAAATATCATTCCTTGCATGTTTCTAATTTTAAATATGACGGATCATTGGTGGAGTAAATATGGAATTTCCACTGATGTGGGCTTCACACACTACTGGGGATTAGGTGGAAAAAATTGTCTCAAAGATCTGAAACAATCTCACATCTCGTGTACCAGCAGTGTTTTCTTTCCGTATTATAACAAATTAGAAGAAGGCATCTTTAAACTACATCATAAGAAGTTAGTTCATATTATGGAAAGTGGCACCTTCCCAGAAAAATATAATTTTGCTCTGGATACACTTATTAAACTGGCAAGGTCACCCCGACAGAAAAGAGAACATTTGGACCGGGGGAAGGAAATTATATCTAAGTTCACATTTGACTCACAAGACCAAGATGATATTCGTAAAAATTTGACAAAAATATGGGTTGATGTTGTTGATGGAAGCGCAATGGCCTATATACAAGAAGAAATAACCAATGATTCCAAACCTGAGGTTGTTAAATATTTCAGAAGTTTATTTCTGAGAAACCGGAGACCATTTGGGCTTTACCAGATATCCACGAATATGTTGAATTGAATTTTACATTTTGAATTTTTTGGCCTGCTTCTTTATTATTGGCAATAAAAATATTTCCAAAAAGGCTGTGTGTGTTGTTCCCTCATCAACAAAAAAAAAACAAGATGTGGTGGTGTTAAACGGTTAAAGCTCTCTGATGATCAGTAAGTATATGTGTACATAAACAGGGCGTGTTAGTAGGTGAGGACAAAGAGAAAGGCTGAATGATGTTAATGCAGGAAGGACACATTTTAAACCAAGAAACTAAAGCAACAGTATGAACCTCTAGAGTCGGCAACCAGATCCGGCTGTCCTCCGGAAAAGACATGAATAAAAACACAGATTTGTGGTCTTACAAATGAAAGAGAAAAAAAAGGTCAAAGCAATCTGTCATTCTTCACTGAGAGTGAAGCTTTGTCACAAATGGAAAGACATGATAAACTCTGCTGAAGTAAAAAACAGTACAAGATGCAGTAACATAGTGATTTCACTTCCTTTATTAGTAGTTTATTACGGATACATGACCGTGTTAGATACCATTGTCCCAGCACACATACTGTTATCTGTTTGACATGGAGCTTTAAGAATTGGCACAAACAATATACAAATGAACATCTCTGTATACAATACTGATTTTAAACAGAAAATAATCAATAAATATCCAAAAATGACAGAAACACAAGATAAAAATGCACAGCTGTATCTTAGACAAAATGTCTAGTAATTATGTGCCGTCTTCTTTTTATTCAGTGCAAACCTAAAAATGGGCTGGTCTTCAACTTTTGGCCTGAAAAGACCTTTTAACCAGTCTGAGTGGAGAACATAGCAGGATGTGAATGTATGAACATCAGTTCAGACTCAGCCTGGAGATTCCCTACTTTGTGATGGAGAGGAGTTAAAATGTCTTAATGAGAAAAGACAGAAAAGTAAACATGTTAATTAAAAACTCAAAAGTCACTTCTCACACCAGAGGTCCACAGTGGTGAAGTCTGGTTTCAGAACAGACTGAGAATAAAATTAAAAAAAAAAAAAAAAAAAGACCATACACACACACACACACACAAATGATTAAAAAAGTAAATCGATTTAAGCCCAGAAAATGAATAAGGCAAGCAAGCTCATACTGTATATACAGTCAAAGTTACTATTTACACTGAGTTTACATTTTGTTAAGTGAAGTTTCCAACAGTTGAGGTGAGGGTTGGCTCCCCCTACTGGTTCATACTAGTGTCACACTGCAGACAGCAGCTCATGCTTCAAATCTCTCGTCACAGAGCACTCAGAAGAAACCAATGCAGTGGTTGGCAACCAGAAGAGCCCTATTCCAAAACTAAAGTCCAGTGTGTTCAGAAACACCCACAGCCTAGACCGACACTCCCTCCAGATCTGAAACAACAGCACAGGGATGAGTGAATAATTCCTCACTGTCTCCTGATGTTTTGGTTGAATTTTTTCTATATTGCATTTGCTTTTTTTCCTGACTTCTTCTGTGATCTATAAATATTCTAAAGAGGCAAAGTGTCTCCACACAGTTGGGCAAAAGGAGTGACAGAGTGCAGAGCTACTTCACATCCGTCTAATGTTGAACACAAACAATATACAGACATCACAACTGTGGTGAAAGCAGATATGCTCATAAAAACTGACAACTCATCTACTGCATCTATTGGGAGAGAGCGCTATCATCAGTCAATTACAGCATTACCTTAATGGGCCCGGATATGCACAACTCATATGAATGAATAATATTAGATGAACAAAATACTGGAAGAAGTATGGAAAAAGACTGGATAACAGAAGTGTAACACTTAAATGATCATGGATAAATATAACCTAAGAGAGTGATTTCTAGATGAAGGGTAACTAAGCCAACACTAAACAAGCCACTCCATCACCAGCACTGTACACGAGTGAGGAAGAAAGTTGTGGTGAGTGAGACCTGAACTTAGTAGAGCCAGACTCACTCAGAGCTGAGAGGAAGATACAAACTAAACTCCTCCACAAGCTGCAGAAGAATCTCGGGATTATCATTAGAAGTGATGAATGCAAGATTTTGCCGGAAATACTTCCAAAAACAGCCGAAATTGTGCGTTGCCTGAAGAAAGTCACATAGCAGGCGACGCAGTGTCAATCATTAAGATCAATGAGTCTGGAAAACTGCACATAGCCAGCTCAAGTCCTCATCTGCTATGGGGACCTAAATATGTGTCTTGGGGTTAAACAACAAAAGGAGCATTTCTGAAGAGACCATTGCCCATTATGAGACTTAAAAACCCACCCACAACCCAGTAAACGGAAAAGAACCATTTACAGCTACAAACTAAATCCGCACTTTGCTCTAGAAACCAGCAAGTGACACAATTTGGTTGCCCGATATAGTAAATAGTGTCTATGTGTTTGTGTGGAGACCAAACAGAGGAGGAAGGGCCTGCAGGCTGTGGGAGGAGAGAGTGTAGGCCGGTGGATGTGGACCGTAGGCCTCATGGCGGCGTCTCTGCATTATTAGTTGTGGTCTTTTTCTTTGCCGGCTTCTTCACCACCTTGGTTTGAGTCTTGCAGGCGGAGGAGAGGCAAAAGAAAAGAAGAGAAAGCAAAGAGTAATTAACACGGTTAATTAACCAACAGAAGGAGAGGAAGAGAGAGACAGCAGTGAATTGACTGAGATGGAGAGGATGTACAGTAAAGGTTTAACTAGGGTTATATTGAGTTTTACAATAAACTGACATCTTTTTTGACAGATTGATATGAAATTTGGTACATACATTCATGTTCCCCCTGGGATGAACTGTAATCCTCTAGTCTAGCATCATCATCATCATCAGGTCAAAATTTCAGTTTGTCCAATACTTATGTTTATGACCAAATGCCTGCAAAACTAATGTCATTCATATCAGTCTCAGCTGTATAGTGATAATTAGCAAATGCTAGCATGCTAACACTCTAAACTCAGATGGTAACCACAGTAAACATTATACCTGCTAAACATTAGCATGCTAGCATTGTCCTTAACTATACAACAATGCAATGCACACAGTTCCCAATAAAAAATTCCAAAACATTCTGATATCTAAGTTTAACTGGCACAATAATATCAAAGATTTTTCTTGTATAGCAACTGCAAAAACTATTATACCAAGTCAACTAATATATACAGTATACGAATTGACACAGTCTTTGTGCGCATATTAGCATACCATTGTTAGCATTTAGCACAAAGCACTCCTGTGCCTGATTACAGCCTCACAAAGCCGCTATCCTGGCTCAATCTACAACATCATATCTCACCATAGTTCCAGTTTGATGTGTGCATTATAAAGACTAAGGCTGTGTCTGAAATCACTCCATATTTACCTCCACCGTTTTATTTGAGTGTCCAAATGCTGAGTGTGTAAATATATCCACTACATAGCGCCCTCAAAAATTCCACAATGGAATGAAAATAGTAGCGTCCACGGCATGTACACTACTTTCTGCTAACAATCCAACAATGCAATGCTCCACATTTTAAAGACATGAAAACTACCGTCACGTGACTCTACAGCTGATAGTCATGACACAAAATGACGACGATGAGTTAGCGTCTGAAATTCTGATTTGCAGCTCACTATTGAGTAAAGTATTTAGTGTCTATTACGTAGGAAGTAGTGAATGAGTGAATAAGGGAGTGATTTCAGACACAGCCTAAGTTAGCCAAATTATCCTCGACACATCACACTCGTTTCCAACCGACATATTTTTTAAATGCACTATATTAAAATTAAACTATTCCGAATCTGAAACTATATTAATATTTTATAACTGAAATAATCTACTTGGGCCTTTATATGTGTAAATAATAAATAAAATAGTATTGATGAATGTTGAATGGTGCCATTTGGTCCAAAAATATCGTGATATCAACTTCAAGCTGTATCACCAAACTGAAAGGATATTCAGTTTTATGATGCTGAAATTGTGCATATGCTCTTGCGAGGTTCTTGCTGCCACTGAGGTTTAAAGTAATGGCGTCTCTCTACTGTCAATATAACAATGAATAAAAATGCCTCAAAATATTTGAGAAAAAAAATGTTTAAAGCAATGTTGTGCTCAGCTGAATGTCATTTTATGTTTCATAACTGATTAACTTTCTTCCAAAAAAAAAAAAAAAAAGACCTCTGTAATGTGTGTTCTCCCTACCTCTGTCTTAGCAGCAGCAGGCTTCTTGGTTGCCTTTACGCTGGTACTGCGCTTGGGGGCTTTCTCTCCCACGTCTTCATCAGAGTGTTCAGTTCTTGTGTCTGATAGGTCAGAGCTGTGTTGGGATGACGTTTCATCAGCGAGGGATGTGGCCGCCAAAGAGCGAGCTGTGGGATTGGACAAAAAAAAAAAAAAAAAAAAAATTTGGTGGTCACTTAGTGACGGAGTCACTCGGGGTTCGTGCTGAAGCTAAAAGCAGCTAAATGAAAAAACATAATCCCCAGATGAATGTGCTGACAGCTAAGAGAGAGATGAGCAGATATGTGGTTTGACCTTGCCTCTGAACCACTGTGATTTACTTATGAACATCTAATCTAATAACAGTTGACAGATGTAATGTGTTCAACAATGTGTAATTACAGACCAGTACATCACTGCAGTCACAGCGTCTCAAACCCTACAGTGGCTAAAATTCAAGATACAGTTTTAAAGCTGGTCACACTAAATAGGACCCTCATCTGCCAAGCTACCATTATCTAGGTAGGTCTAGGAATGTGCTTGGTGGATAAAAATATAGACTGGGTCATCTGTTTGCTGTAAGCCCCCAAAATGACTCTAGTGCTGCAGTACTTATTCCAAAGATGTATTAGTAATAATAAAAAAAACTAAATCTCTAATCCCAACTTTAAATATCTACAGTTATAGACCTAACCCTAAACATCCACCTCACATTTGAGAAGTTACAACCAGCATTTTTCTTGAAATGACGAGCATTTAGTCAGTAGATATTGAATTTGTCGGTGAATATTTTTTTCACTGATCGATTGATTAAGTACTTTTTTCAGCTCCAGTGGACAGTCTGAAACAGCAGGGCAACTAAATGCATTTCCTACTCTGCCTGCTGGTGTTACATAATCTGATTTACGTGAGGTTTAAAAAAAAAAAAAAAAAAAAAAAAAAAAGAAAGAAACTGAAAACCAAGAAAATACATGTGAATTTGTTTAGGTCTATGTCCATTATTCTGTTCAGTATAGTAAATTAATTAAAATACAAATTTACAACACAGAACTTTTTTCATTAGGTGTCATGGTGACCAGGAATATGTAAAAATGTAAACGTGTGAGTTGGTTTACATCATGTAAAGAGGATTTATCAAATTTGTTGTTATTTACAAATGGAGAAGAATTTTATCATCTTTTCTTTTTTGCCTGTCAAAAGTGTGGTGGCTTTAAACTCTTATTTAAAGTGTACCGTGTAAAGATAATGAATCATTAGTAAGTGGGTCTTGGAGCTTGCAGTCTTTTCACTATATTGTTCCAAAAGGTTATTAAAAGAACATCCATGCACAGATCAAATGAATCATTTAACTCCAACTGTCTGATTCTTTTCACTCCAGTGTTTTTTATCCATTTTTCTTTCAGTCTGGTTTTAGAAGTTGCACATGTTTTTTTTGTTCGTATAAATTAAAATGTGCCACTCGTGCCCCGTTCGTTCATTGTTGCACTCTCTCTGTGTCCCTCTGTCTGTATTCAGTTCACAGCTTGTCGGGCCCACACAGCCAGCTAGCCAACAGTGTAGTGAGACAAAAGAGTCCTCCTTCCAAGCTTCTCCTCCCACTGGAATCACATGCTTTCACCCCCCCCCCCCCCCCCCACACGCGCACACACACACACACACACACACACAATCACTCCCCCCACCTCCTCCTTGTCTCTGCCATCCTGCAGTGCTTTAAATCACATGACGCCAGTTTGGCCCGACTAGCCCCAGTCCTGCCCTGATAAAAGTTAAATGAAGGAAGCCCTCTGTGTGCCACTTTGGCCCTATCAGCAAAACTGGACACAGAGAACGAATGCATGTGTATGAAGCTGTGTGGGACGTGCGCGTTTGTGTGGCCTTACTCTGCCGTGCTGCAGTGCTCTTGGCCCGGGGGAGGGTGCTGGCCCCTGAGCCCATCTCGTCCATTGGGTCCCGTCTCATGCGAGCATCTGAAGTGCGCAGAACCAGATCATCCTCAGCGTTGATGAGAGTCAGGTCCTGCATGCTGAAACTCCGCAGCTTGTCCGACAGCACGCCCTGTCCCTGGGCATCACAGCAAAACACACATGTCAGATATGTGGCAGCAGAAGCGTGTGTTCACTTAACTCTACACATCACTTCGTTTTGACTTTACCCACCAGGGCTCCTTTTCATTTTATGAATAAACATACCTGTAGATCTGTTTCCAGGTATAATCCTCAGCTACACCAACTGCTGGCTGTAGCTTTATATTTACTGAACAAATGGTATCAAACGACTCTCAGCAAGAAAGTGAACAAGCAAGTTTCCCAAAACGTTGAACTGTTCCTTTAAGTGTTTTGTGAATCTGGAGCCTGATTCAATAAATGTGCAACATGGAAGCTGCGACTTGCAACATGAAAGAATTTCCACTGGTGGTAATTTTGAAACGGGGCACTGGCACCATTTGCAACCTGCGTGCAAGCAGTGCTCACACATCTCTTGTGAAACAGGCCACTGCTGTGCGACTAAAGTGGAGGACCATCTTATCAATGAAGTTTTGAAGTCTGTTCCCTGGAAAAAGTTACAAGCTGTATGACTGAGTGAAAATAAATATTATTTGCTGCCATCTTCCCAGTTTCCCACTGATTAAATGCAGTATGAGGAGAGGAGTAACACATGATCTCAGTGGTCACTTGAGAAGCATTTGAAACACATTCTAACATTCACAATCTGTACAGATCTCAATCCCAGACAGTCTGAAAAGAGTTAAAGACACTTGTAAAATGATCTACAATTAAAATATTAAAGCAGTCAAAAAACATGACACCAGAAACAGAAACACAGCTCACCTTGGTGGCTGCGGTGACGGCAGCATTAGCAGCCAGGTTGAGACCCCTCTTCCCAAACCTCATCATGGTCTCGTAACTCCTGTCTTTGGCCTGTGCTATGTACTCGTCTATCTCCTACAGCGCAGGAGGACAGTTGAAGGGTGAAGAGTCAAAAGCCCACAAAGAAAGGATGGACAAAGACGAAGGGAAGAAAAAACATTACAGGAGAGAAAGATCAGGAGTGTTTCAGTGTGGATGAGCGAACCAGTTTACATTTGAGAGGCCGACTAAATGACTTTCAACGTCATGTTTCTACCTTCTCTTTGTTGGACAGGGTTGGGTGGACGAACTTGCGGTAGAGGACACTGGAGCCCTTGGTGTATGGGGACAGGAGCCAGATCACAAAGGCAATCTTTAGCTCGAAGTAAAACGGAAACCTGGGTAATGAAACACAGAACAACTCCAACTCAGCAGAGAAGAAAATCAAACATAAATACTTTGAAGGAGGTATTCAGACCTGAAAGGCACAACCAGAGAAGGTAAAAGCTGTGAAACACTGATCTGATGTATAAAAAGGCTGAGTTACATTTGATCTTTCTACGATGAAAAACAAGATACTTTGATAAGAGATCACTATACTAAAAATATCAAGAACACTTAGCACTGGAAAAAAACACATGAATGCGTCTATTGATATAAGCTGTTTATTTATTTTAAGCTAGTTGGAGGGTCACAATCATGAGCAGCTCCTGACTTACCATGATAGGAGCAGGTCTGTGGCTGTCTCTGCTGTAGTGAACAACGCAAATACTATCCAGTACATCATCCACTTCACCTGCACACACACACACACACACACACACACACACGTGAGGAGATAGAGAACATCACAAAAATAGCACATGTAAACTCTCTCAGCATCCAGTGCGCACGTGCTGAGACATGTGGAGCCTAACAGAAGCTACATACAGAGACATACCAACACAGAGACGCAGCGTATGTTTCAGTTATGTCAGATCACATCAGTATGCATGGCTAATCTCCCGGAGACAAAGAAAATGTAGGGCGTCATCTTATTTTAAGAAAATGCTATAAACTAGCTAAGGAAATAACACCAAATGTCATTGACTGAGTGGAAATACATTATCAATAATCAAACATCTTCATATATCAAATGTTAGAGCAAAAGCACTGGATGGAAATGATATGCTTAAAAGCATTAACAGGCCACAGGCAGGCGCTTCTATAAACACGCATAATGCTGAATCATGCAACTCATTAGAAAGGAGCCAAACAAGAGGAGAAGGGGAATGAAAACATCAGTTCTAAAAATGGCGTCCTCCGCTCTCTCTCCCTCTTCCTCCTTGCCTCTTTTCGCTCCTTCTGTGGCCGTCTGCTTGAGCAGCGATTGAGAGGGGGGGTTGCTATGGTAACCTGCCAGGAGGAGACTGTTCTCCAGTGCAAATCTAGGCGGAGGGCCAGAGCACTGCTATCTACTCCTCCTCCTCCTCCTCCCAGACCCCCTCTCTCTCTCTCTCTCTCATCCCTTGCAGAGATGAGGTAAGCAGGGAGGACCCCGTTTATTTAAAGAGACTCTCAGCCGAAGACAGAATGGGAATTTACTGCTTTTTATGCTGGTTTCAACTGGCAGCACTGGCCATCCCATCCTAAACTCATTAGCACTTTATTTGTTGTGTTATTTAAAGATATTGTGTCTGATTTTGCTGCCAAATCCTAAACTTTCTTCCCAGTTTAGTGTTGATGTTGAAACTCTACTGTGAACTGCACTGAGAGGCAAATTTCAGGACTTGCAGGCACTATTGGATACTGTAACAAAATAAGGGAGTGTGCATTTGAAGTATGAATCATTATGGTATCAAGGGACTGGGCAGTTTAATGCATTTAACATGCGGTGCGTGTTTGTCTCAGGCCTTACGTCCACCAGATGATGCAAACGGATTTGACAACAATTCAACTACAGATTCTCTTCTATTCTCCAGATCAACAATTGCCAGCTACTGATTATTTACATCATAAATTTCTTATAAAATCTTGATTATTTAATGAATTATTTGAGCTGTAAAATGTCCAAAAAATGTGAAAATGCCCATCACAATTTCCTAAAGCTCAAGGTGACTTTATCCGACTGCTTGATTTGTTGAGGTTTACGATCACGTAAAACAAAGAAAAGCAAAGAAAATCTTTACAATTAAGAAGCTAAAACTAAAGAATGTTTGGCATTTAGCTTGAAAATTAATAGATTATCAAAATAGTTTTCTGTATCGACTTTCAGCTCTGGTTGAAACAGACTTTGTCACGTCCATGTAGGATGTAAAGACGAACTGGGATTGAGACAGAGACATGGAGGTATAATCAGGGTCATTACGGTGCCTCAGCGACCCAGTTTCATGAAGGTCGGTGTGACCCAAAATAACTGCGCCGCCATTCTTCTAACCTCATCTGTGTGACGCTGACCAACATCAAACATGCTTGATCATTTAGTCATCAGTCTTCAAGTGACAGAGATAAAATGAACAGTCTGTGTGGCTAACATCCAAACAGAAATGACTTCAGGTCATTAATGTGTGTCCTCTGCCTCTCATGAAACAACTGAAACAATGTCAAGTGTGCGTCTGGGGGAGGGGGGGGGGGGGGGGGGGGGCAAAAATCGACCTGCTAAGATTGAACAGCCAGAGATGATACTCACATATTCCTTCACATTCTTCGTTTTGACAGCCTTGTACGAGGAGTACGCTGGGTAGAGCGTCCCAAAGGCAAGGCTGCAAAAAGCACAGAATGCTGGGTCAGAGGAGGGGGATTCAGCTGGACAACATGGCCTCCGGGTGTTGACTCTGACACCTGACAAATACTTAAAAAGCAAGTTAGCCATGTTTGCTTTAAGCTTATGTAAACACAAGTAGCTGTCTGTATATGATGTGCTTCAGCAAAGTCTGTCCCTAGGTGGTTTTGATCTGAATGGTGGCGCCACAGTAGAGTTGATGGGCAGTGACTTGTCAAAACACACTAGCCTGATAGTGAGTACAAAACAATATAATGGATACCATGGAGTCAGGAAGACTGCAGAAAGATAAAGTGGAAAAACACACACAAGTCTGCCAAGGGTGGGTCACCACGTGGAAGCCCACGTGCAGATTGGGGCACTGTGCACGCCGAGCTGTGTTGTTGGTGTGCGTTTGGTCGCATCCTGTGCCACTGTGGTGATTTGTGCTGATGTGACAGGATGCTGAATGGTGAGTGAGGGACAGCGGGGAGCACAGAGAATGTCACCAGTGTGTCTGTATGCTCACAGTGTCGGCTTGTGCTTTTTACATTTTAAAACTACAGCTTGTCTGAATGTATATCTCACACACACACACACACACACACACACACACACACACACACACACACTTGCTTCCCAGCTGTTGATACCGTGATCATACTGTATCTTCTGTTTTTCTCAGCATTTAAGTAGGTCTTCTGTCCCTGCTCAGTCATGTGTGCAGCTCTGTACAGTACACTGGGGCGACTCATGGCAGGCCTCTAGGTCAGTAGACATCCTCAGCAGACGCCCCGTGCCTCTTTGTGTCCCCATCTCAGGTTCGCTCACGAGTTTAATAGTCCTTTCACTGAGACTCTCTCTCTCTCTCTCTCTCGCTCGCTCTCCCTTCCCGTCCTCTTTTCCAGGTCACCATGGTGAGAGGATGTTGTCTGGCTCCGGTTCTATCTGCTTGGCAGCACCTGGAAGTTGCTTGACGTCCTCCTGATCAGATTCTTCATACATGTTATCAATGTATCTATAATTTTGTCATCACGTTTGAACTATCTTAGTCTATTCTGTACAAGACATCTATTACATGTCTGTCTGTCCTGGAAGAAGGATCCCTCCTCTGTTGCTCTTCCTGCGGTTTCTTCCATTTTTAACCACATTACAGGCTTTTTTTGGGGGCAGTTTTTCCTTTATTCGAATCAGGGAGCCAAGGATAAAGCCCCCTGAGTGATTCATGATACTGGGCTATAAAGATCTGATATATCGAGCATACAGTGATTTGAGAATATTCTGATTAGCCTGAAAAAAAAAGCAAAAATAAAGCAGCAGCTGTATATTTAAAACAGATTAAAGATGATTAATCCCATGTTAGATGTGCAGCAGCTATTATGATGCATATTCAGTCACATTGTTGGTCTCCCATCAACACATGACCACCTGAGGTGTGGTGAAGTGGAAGAGCCAGCTGGCAGCCATTAAAAGCCAACAGTTTGCTGATGTTATCCTCTACTTATATAATGTGGGAAGAATATTTATAGGCATGAAAAACCGATGACATTCATAGACCTGCGTCTTTCAAAGACACCTACCTACACAGTTATGTTTGAGGATCACACTACCAAGCTGGTTAAAATTAAATCCACACAAAACTAACAGCATCCCTGACAGACAGACAGACAGACAGACAGACAGACAGACAGACAGACAGACAGGTACATTTAGTGGTCAGACGACACAAAAAAATCCTGCTTAAAAACACTCAACAGCAGTCACTTGACAGGAAAACTAACGCAGCAGGGTAAAAACGTCTGCATAAGGGATCAGGATGATGACAGTGGCTGGCTTTAGTCGAGTCATCCACACTGTCGGGGTGTAGGTTTTACAGGTGGAGGATGAGGCCTGAACCGCTGATACTGCCTGTCTGATCACAGCAAGGAGCCAAATCTGTAAAGTCACTCCAGCATATTATAATATTGCAAATAAAAAGAGTCATCCACGTTTAACTGGCCTGGTCATGTACGGAGTGGCACACACACATACACACATCCCTGGCTGGGCTGCTGGGTTTAGCCTTGCCTTCACGTTTTACTAACTCATGTCACCATATGGTGCTGAGATGCTTCAGTCCAGCGTTATTCGGGCGGTGAGGTTTTTAAAAAGACACGACAGGCAATTTTGGAGTCGGTTTACTTGTCTGCAGCGACACTGGCATATTAAGAGGGTTTCAGTTGACGATAAAGTGGCCGGCTAACAACTCATTTCCCTGCCAACACATTATCTGTCAGGTGGTTACAGTTACAGGCTAGCCAGCACACGTTAGCTACCAACGGCTAGCAGGCGGTGGATGCAGATTGTACTGCATCATCGTATTACTTGGAGACACAGAGAAACGAAACGAATAGTTGAATAATTCAGGGTCTAAATGACAGTTTGCTCGTAGTATTTTTTTCTACTTGGCTGAAATATGACAAAAAAACGGGCTAGAAATGGATGACAGAGCATCAGACAGCTGATGAATGGAGGAGCCGCTGCTCTGGCTAAACGTTTAAACACAACAACAGATGCAGCCCAGCCCATACTCACACAACTATCCTCGAAATAATCCAGGATACCATCTTGCCGTGAGCCCTTCTCCGCTTCTAGGAAAGCTTGTTAATTAGTGAGCTGGCGGGCTAGGTGCCCCCCATCCCCCTCCAGGACGCGGTGTGTTGTGATGTGAACCGGGAGGCTGTCAGTCGGGTCGGCCAGCAGCAGCGGAGGATGTGCTGCAGTCTCTGGCTGCAGGTTGCGCGGCTCCGCTCTTCACCACTGCTGCTGCTGGAGAGAGAGACCGACTCTTAAAGGGCCAGGCCCGCCTCTGACATGTGTTACTTTAAAGGACGGGTTCACCGTTTTTTAACGCTGTCTTAGAGGTCAGTGTGTAGAATTTAGTGGCATCCAGCGGATGAGGTTGCAGAATGCAAAAATGCGAAAGGCCCTCTCTAGAGCCAGTGTTTGGTTTGTCCGTTCTAGGCTGCTGTAGAAACACAGCGGTGCAAAATGGCGGCCTCCGTAGAAGGGGTCCAGGAGAACTGGATACAGGAACAGCGCCAGGCTTTGAAGCAAATTTGACATAGTGGCCAAACCAAAGACAGAAATGTCTGTAAATCAGCAAATACATTTTTTTTTGTGTGTCACAACCCACGAAATGTCTCGTTTCACTATCAGAATTTGATCCATTTGGTCTGATCACATTTCAAAAGTCTAGAAAAGTCGCACGATTGACT
The DNA here is from genome assembly GCA_038419695.1 of Scomberomorus guttatus. Taxonomy (NCBI): domain Eukaryota; kingdom Metazoa; phylum Chordata; class Actinopteri; order Scombriformes; family Scombridae; genus Scomberomorus; species Scomberomorus guttatus. The sequence continues at coordinate 18,750,251 of CM076452.1, read as the reverse complement.
TTTTTTTATCCCCATTCAAGTTAGCTGGAAGGCTAAACAAGAAGTTAGCTGTCTGTCGGTGGAAGTGTCTAGTGAGCATGCTCCATGGACGCATGCGGCCCATAGAGCATGTGCAGTATGTTTTCATCTGGGTATTTCTTTACAGCAGGAAGTGGCTTTTTGGCCACTGAGCAACTTTCATAGGAATGAACTCCAACACTGTACCCAGTTCTCCTTATGCATCCATTACTAAGGGAATGAAAACACGATTCTCATTTTAATAGGATTATACACTAATTAATTATGAATATTATATTCCATTTCTGCCATGTCCGGTTTGCTAGATGCTGCTAAATTCTACACACTGCACCTTTAAAGCAACAGTCACGTGTCCATATGAACAAATGTTTTTTTTCGCAGTAATCAAGGCAATGACACACATGATCCAGTGACCTCCATTAACCAGAGTGCTGAACTATTTATGTACTGCATACCATATTCTGCTATATTAGGATATTATACAGTGATTATTAAATACAGATGTAGCTGTAAAAAGGCACTGTTTGTAGTATAAAATAGTAGGTACAGTATTTGTTGGTTTAAATTAACTGAATTCTTGTGTGCGTCCTCCTTGGTTAGGTAGTTTCCCTGCCCCATTTCTGTGATTTACTTACTAATTCAGACATGAGCAGTGAAAGCTAAGCCACACAGGACATACAGGAGAGCATCAATAAAACAATATGATTTACAGTGCCCTGTTAATGTTGGTAAAAAGGATACAGCTGATGGCAACCCATACAGTGCTTAGTTGTAAAGATACCTAAATGAACTGTTTGCAGTATTAAAGGCTGCAAATCGATCAGTCTTCTGGGCCTTTTCTCTTTTGAAATTTGCTGTCCCTGACCTGAGAAGTACCTGATTCAGCTGCATATTGCTGGAAGATGCACAGAGAACATCCTTCTACTTGTCAATGTACCTGTTTTATTGCAATTTAAACAATATGACTTTTAAAATGCCAATTACAATGGAAAATAAGACAAATTCCAGCGCTGAAAAAATGTGAGAATGTAAGAAACTTTGGATGAATTTCTTACCAGAAGGCTCTGAAAAGGCCACATTTTAAGACTTCTACAAGTGAATTTATGATGAAAACACAATATGTAACTGTATCTAACACCACACAGAACCTTACATTTAGATTCAAGACTAAGTGCTGAAACAATCACTCGACAGATATTTGTCAACTATTTTAATAACAGTCAATTTATCTGTAAAGAATTCCAATTATTTACTGGTTCGAAGCTTCTCAAATGATACAATTTGCTCCTTTTCTGTTAAATCATCATAAATTGAATATCTCAGGATTTCGGACTGTTGGTCAGACTAAACAAGCAATTTTACATCATCATAGGCTTTGGGAGCTTAATCAAAAAATAATCAACAGATCAATCAATAATGAAAATAACTGTTAGCTCAGCCCCAATTCATCCATTTTAACACTTTGCAGGACCTGCAGACACCCTGGTTGTTCATGCTTAGTAATTTTGCAGATAAAAATAACCATTAAGCAAAGAGTAGTTTTTGTAAACTTTATTGTGAAAAATCAAACAGACTGCTAAGATCAATATATATATTGATACAATGTTAATGGCCAGTAGTTCTGTTCAGCTGCAAATGTGATTCTTGAACAATGTTGTTGGAAGTCTGCAATTAATTCAGCCCATGGGACAAAGATAGGTGACCAAACCCAAAGAAAACAAACAAAAAAAATAATAATAATCTGCCCTCTCTGAAGTCCTCCTGCTCATTATCTTCTGGTTTATAAAAAGAAAAGACTTCTTATTCTAAAAGTGAAATAAGAAAACTAAAAATACAAAACTTTGGTCTGCTTCCCTTCACTGGCTGCTTCGCAAATTCACTCCAGCCACAGAGGGCAGAAGCAATCAGCGGTTTAAAAACTGCAACAGGTTAACCTCGCTCCTATTGAAGAAAAATAATAACGTCATCAAAATAGGAAAGTTAGCCTGGTACTCACATTTTGTCAGTCACTTATATGGTAGCTGAACTTCTGCTCTAAAGGCACGTCAGCTTTTACCTCCCTTACTCTCACATCTTACATATACAATGAGAACAACAGAACAAACACACTGACCTTAAATACAGAGTTAATCCAAAAAAAATTGAAAAAAAAAAAAAATTGGAAAAAAAAAAATTGGAAAACAACTAGACAAGTTTGAGCGTACTGTGTAACAGCGATAAAGGACTTCCTTCATCGAAGCGCCGACTAGGCCCACACCCCATCTAATCCCTCCCCAAACCAAATGTGCCCTTTCCTTAAACCCAGACCTTCACTGCCCCAAAAAACCTACACTCTATCTTTGTACTTTTCAGATTGTACATGTGTATGTAGGTATGTAATGTATACTGTGTGTGTACGTAGAGGAGTGGTCTTGAGAGGCTGGTTGTCTTGGGACAGCGTTCAGTGAGAGAAACTAAGGGCGTGCTAGTTTCGGTTCATGGGCCTTCAGTGTGCCAACAGCGTCCTTCACTGCGTGATAGATAATGTTCTTCACCTGAGGAAAATGACAGGAAGCGGCTGTTAAAACAATGACAGATATGGAAACAGTCTCCTGCTCTAAAAGAATATACCGAATGCTTTGACAGCAGTCACAGGAGTTAAAATAACAAACATGAAGAACCAGTTGATACTTATGTCAAGTTTGCCCACTTGCTCATATCCAGAATGAAGTAATATAAAAGTAGTCATTTCTACAAGCAACTAACAAGCCTAGTCTGAATTACACACCTCATAGTTACATATTAAACTAAACAAAGGTCATTCTCAGCATGAAAATGCAACAATGTAACTACAAGTTCAGTTAAAATACACCAACCTGTAGCTTGTCTTCGTGGTTTGTATGAGTAGTGGACAGGTGTCTGAACTCCTGGGTCAGTCTGAAACAGTGCCTCACGTGCTCAGGAGACACAAAGTCCTCGGCCACCTTGATACAGCTGTACAGGTTGTGCACCTGAGAGGGGAACAGCAGAGAATCAACAAATGAAAGAAGATAAGACAGACAAGTATCATGGGGCGTCCATAAGTGATCGGATGTGAATATATGTTTCTCTTCATATACGTTGACATGTCTGACCTGGTGTGGGGCTCCAGCGGGGATAAAGACGGCGTCTCCTAAGAACTGTACAATGGCCCAGCCCTGGACGCCATATTCTTCATAGAGCCTGCGGCGGAGCCCCTGGTCCAAGTACCAGCTCTGGTCATGAATGGGATCGTGGTCTGGAGGGTTCTCTTGGCCCTGCTCCTCTCCCACCTGAGACAAATAAACAAGACTAAGAGTCTACAGCCATGCTGGCAGCTATGCTACTTTGGCACCTGCTGTGCTTTTGAGCTAAACGCTAACATCAGCAGGCTAATGTGCTGTATCAAATTTCACAACAATCCATTCAACAGTTGAGATATTTCAATAACAACCAACAATGTCAACCTGCGGGTGGCACTAGAGGAAAACTCAGAGGATCACCAAAGTCATTAGAATTTAATTTACCCTCTTCGGGACCTCTGGAATAAATTTAGCAAATTTCATGGCAATGCATCCAATAGTTGTCAAGATATTTCACGCTGAACCAAGAATGTCAACCTCATGGTGGAGCTACAGGAAAACATTTCATGATGATCAATTCAATAGTTGGGATATTTCAGTCTGGACCACAGTCAGACCGACAGTGCCGTTCTTAGAGCCATGCTGCTAGCACGACCTAAAATAAATGACATCTGATGACATTTTAGTATGACACATCAGATGTTGTGGACTTGGATCACCAATTAGAGCTCAACATACACTGTAAATTCACAGCATTAAAACCATTATCAAAACGATACATCTAACTCAATGATAGTTCTCACTGTCCATGTGAGGGATCCTGACCGTATGAGGTTAAAATATGTCACAAGTACAACCGACACATCTCCACTGGCTGCTAACCTTGCGGAGCAGTTCTCTGATCTTCTCAGCATCCTTGGCAGCGTAGATGTGCCAGAGAGCTCCAGGTTTCTCTTTTCCCTCGTACACCCTCCTCTTCGTCATCTCATCCACATCACCCTCCTCAATAGTGGTCATGACCTCTGGAGGATCAAACACATAAACACCAACACACACATACAGGGCAGCAAAGGGTTATCAGCAGTGTCTCTATGATGACAGCACTCTACAGTGATGGTTCTTTTTAATGTGGCCTCTGACAACTGTGATTATCATCAACATTACTACAACACTACCATCATTCATTCTTTCCCTTTTTTTTTTTTTTTTAGACCTGATAACTGGACGTATCTCGCCTCAGTCTTGGGACACAGTCGGACCGCCAAGATAAATCTGCTTTTCACATCTTTCATAGCATAATTATAAAGTGACCAAATTAATGTACATCCATCATTCGGTTTAACAAAAATGGCACAGAGCTGTAGTTCTCATCTGGTGGCTCATGACCTTGTAGTGGGTCACAAGTCCATTTCATGTCAACTGTAGGATTGTGTGGCCACTACAAAAAAAACCAAACAAAAAAAGTTTTTTGTTTGGTTTTTTTAAAGTGTACTAATTCGCCGATATGCTTTTATTTTAAAATACTGCTTACAGCTGCATCATGTGGCTGTCATGACACATCCCGAGCAGCAGTCATGTGTGTTCATCCAAACAACTGTGATGCAAATCTGTCTAAACAGACTATTAATAGAGACTTGAAAATGCCATGGAAGGACCAATGTTTCTATTGCTGAACTATTGATTTTGAGATAACAGTTTACATTTTAAATGATTGTGGCGGACCAGTTGAGAACCACCGGGGGAGAGAGAAGGACAAATTACAGACTACACAATCACAATCACATCCTAACAGAGAAGCTAACATTGCTGCCTGATTAACTTGTCATTTTAGTGCAGGTTTATTAGAGATTCAGAACATCAGGAGGAAACAAACACATTCAGGAATGATGGGTTTGCTTTGGTGGACATTTGTCTTCCACCAACCCAATGTTTCTGTTCAGTATATAATCATGTATAAGCACTTAGCTGAGATTATAGTGTGTGTGTGTGTGTGTGTGTGCTGGCACAGTCATCATCATACCTCATCACTCGCACTCCTACAGCCTCAAGGAATGTTGCCAGGCTAACACATTGAATGTGTTTGTTTTTTTTTTTATGTGTCAGTATGTGTGTGTGTATAAGATCCCCTGGCCCTAAGAAGAATAGGGGGGGGGGTAAATGAGGACAGTATGGCTATAGTCATACTGTTGGGTTTGTGTCACTGTAATGAGTGAGAGGAAACCTACTGGGGAATAGGGAAGCCAATTCTAGATGCCCTTCATTCAAACTTTTTTTCCCACAGTGCAAGGACCAGAGCACAACTCACCCGATTAACAGAACAACTGAAGATACTAGAGAATAAAGGAAAGCCTCGACAGTCAGAATATATTTGAACTCCATGTCAATTCATGGAATTCATGTTGCCGCATCAATTGAATTGGTAACACATTTTAAACCCAACCCTGAAATCTACATAAAAGAAGAAAGTGTAGATCTCCAAAGGACAATAACAGAAAATTCAGTGCAATGTTTTATTCCCTAAGTGTTAATAAAGGTTGCATTTGCATAAAAATGTAGAAGAGGGTATAAACATGCCACGGAAGAAACTGTCAGATGGGTCACAGTGCTCTGGCCCCTCCTGCACAGGTAGTAACAGAGGGGTGGGGTGGAGGAGTGAAGAAGGGGAGTTAGTCTAGAAGAAGGGCATGCTACTGAAGTGATACAATTGAAAGTCTACAGACCTTTGCGTCCAGAGATATCTGCCTCTGTGAATGAGAAATTTTGCCACAATGTCAATTGCTCAATTAATGTGGCTCAATTAATGATGTAGTGCTACAAGCTAGGGATGTCAACGGTTAACCGTTAACCAGTCAACCACAGAGAATATTTTTGACCGGTTACACATGTTGGTCTATAGGTTAATTTGCATACACAATCCACTAACAGCTGGCTGCTAGCTAGCAGTCTGAGGTTAAAAAAAAAAAAAAAAAAAAATGAAGCGCACTAAACGAAGCTCAGTGTGGGACCATTTCCTCTAGAAAGGCAACAAAGTCGAATGTAGATTGTGTGACGCCACTCTTTAGTTTAGTAGTACTACTAACACTGTGCTGGTCTACATTAAGAACAAGCACCCGGCTGCCATGTCCAAGGATGGCTCGCAGTAGCAGCCAAAGATCACGTCGCTGCTAGCCAGGAGGAGAAAGTGTGATGCGTGCTGGTCCAAGGCCATCACCCAGTTGGTGTGCCGAATGATTGAGAGCGATATGCAGCCAATCAGTGTGGTAGAGGTTGAGGGATTGAAAGAGCGAGTTCGGTACCTCGAGCCTGAGTACATTAAGCCATCGAGAGCTACTGTGACTAAACGCATTGAAAAATACTTTGAGGAGAAGAAGGATGAGCTAAAAGTCAAGCTAGCGAAGGCAGACAAGCTAGCTCTGACCACCTACTGCTGGACAGCTCTGACAAACAAAAGCTACATCACAACTTTTCTTAAAAATTAGCTGCTTATTTACCAGTTAATGGATGTTGGTCTATTGAAAGCAAAATTAACTGAAACTGACATCCCTAATACAAGTAAAAAGAGAGAGAGACAGAAAAAAACTGAGAGAAAGTGTGTGTGTGTGTGCGTGCATCCACTGACCTTGTTCCTGGTCTCCATCTCCTTGAGGTATGCCTACATAGACCATGACATTGACAGCATCAGACACATCGAGGTGGAGGTTAGTGGTGCCCACCTTCCTGTCTTCAGACGAGGTCAAGCCTGAGGAAAGGAAAGACAATGAGGCAGTGAGAGATAAGACACAGATGAGGACAAAAGAGGACAAATATGTAATGAAGCGAGGCGGAGAAAGAGATGAGACATCTAACTGAGCTGACTTTAAATTAAGAATTAAAACTCTCTATCAGACTCAACCGTTTCTTCTCACCATAGGCATTGTACATCTTGGGTCCCAGGTCAGGACGCACAAAAAAGTTGGGCAGACGGGCAGCAAGGTTTAGACGGCCATCTCTTTTTGTGTACTCGGGCAAGGGGAGGTTATCCATTAAATCATCAAACCTGGGACAAGCATTAGAGAACGTAAGACAGTAAGTGATATGGCACTTTTACAAATATGACAATATTGTTTTGGATCTTAAATAATGATAATAATAATAATAATGAAATAATTGGTTCACAAAAAAAAAAAAAAAAAACATGTTGCTTGGTGGTGAGTTTCTCACCGTGTGGGCATCATGTCCCTGAAATCTTCTCCAGGAGGCCAATCCTTTAATTTCAACACCATTGGCTGACCCTCACTATCTTGCAGTCGCTCTGTGTTTACAGAAAAACACATCAGCTACCATTGGAACAACATCAGAGAGGAACAGGTGTTGAAGTGAACGCAGAAACAATCCAAAGAGCAAATAAGCATAATTTAGCAACAACTCTTTGGGCACTCACTTGAGATGACCTGGAAGCCGTCCCAGAAGTCTCGCACCTTCACATCAGAGATGATGGCACAGTTTCTACAGTTGACCAGGTCTACATCCTGGTCTCCAAACTCCTGACTGAAGGCCTCAGGTCGCCACAAGTTAGATTTCAGGCGTTTATGTATCCCTGACACCAACACAGGCTGGACACAAAGGAGGAGAGATTAGAGAAAATTACAGAGCAATGGAAGCCAAAGTATTTAAAAATGACTACCCATTTTTCATCAAGTCATATTTCATGTTCTTGTATCATCATGTTTCTGCAAAAAATGCCTGTGGAGTACAGAGTACTCATTGTGGTTCTTACCTGTCCCTGCTTCCAGCACTCTCTGAAGATCTTCCAGTTGTTGCTGTTGCTGGGATCCTGTAGGCAAAGGAGTCGTCCGTCACAGAGCCAGGAGTGTGAGGTATGTGGCTCCAAAACACTTAGGCCCATTACTCCGTCTTTGCGGCCCCCCAACACACCGAGCTCGCCCCCCTCAGAGGCTCCAGTCCGTCTGCCTTCTGCCTTCTTGGTCTCCACAACCGAGGCAATGATGTGATCCAGGAAGTTTGGAAGGCTGCTCTTCAGCTTGTCACTCTGACAGACAAAAGGTGAGTAATTTTAAGTAAAAAATGTGTGTAATATTTTTTTAGTGTGTCACTTTGTATTTCTTGTTTTTGCTGAAATACACAAAAAATACACAAAAATGTAATTAAGTGTTGACATAATTCTGATTTGAATTGACACCAGGTTTTTCAGACTAGCTCAGAAACTAATCTTGCTGACAGGCTTTTTAGTAGATGTAAACTTCATAAAACTACATGGATTAAAAAAAGTTTTATACATACGCCTGCTGAGGTAAAGACGGAAGGGAATGGTACCCCACTCTCTCCAGGGCCCTGGGGAAGCTTGCCCGGTCCAGAGTTGAGCAAGTCCCGGAGACTGGACCCCTCAGGTTTTGACTGGGCCATGCTGGAGCCCAGTAAAAGGCTGTTAAATAGCTTAGGGCTGGAAGCAGAAGGCTTTGACAGGGCACCGAGTGAGTCCAGGCCAAAAGGAGGCCGACTGTCTCGACTCATCATGGAGCGCAGCGAACCAGATTCTGGAAGAAGATGACAAGAAGATGGTGACATAACTTCCAATTCAATATTGATTCTGACTTTTTTTATGCGCTCAGATTACACTGACTCATTTCTTCTTTCCTACTTACCCTTGGTGTCATCCTTGGCTTTCTGTGTGGCCAAGTCTGCCAGCCAGTGCAGAGCGGAGCTGTTGCCCTCTCCTGATGAGCGTGACTCCTTGGCAGAGGACTGGGTGAGGTTACAAGGGGAAGATGTACCACTGGTGGAGTTACTAGTACTGCCCACAATTTCACCACCCCCACTGTCTGATGCTGCTGTTGTCTGTGTACTTTCTGTTTTGATCGCTGATGTTTCTCCTTCTGATTTTGGAGTGTTGCCAATACCAGAAGCAGCAGGTCCGAGGCCGCTACTGCTGCTTGTTGTAGACTGCTGAGACAAGCACAACGAGACATTAGAGCCTTAAAGTCAAAAACACCCTTAACATGTGTCAAAATGCAGAACTAAGAAAAAGGTGATGTAGCACCACAGTACCTGTGAAATACCATTGGGGGCACTAGGCCGCACTAGAGGCTTGGTGTGTCGACTGGCACAGGGACAATTGGCCTTAATACCCCACTTGCCTCTTGCTGAGTGCACCATGTCACCTATGTTGTAAAGAGCTACAGGAGAAAGGCAATGAAATCAATCATCACAACTCTTACTGTACCAAAACAAGATCACATATGTAATACTGGATGCTTGTGAGGTGGGGATTTAGAGATTTACAATACAATCACAATGTACAAGTCATGAGTGTTACCTGTCCCAGGTATAATCTGCGTAGGCATGAGGTTCTGTGGCTCATGAGGTTGGCCTTTGGCACACTTCAACCAAGAGAAAACCTCATCCTCTGGACCTTCATCTACATCTGAAGGAAAGAAGAGAAGAAGAAAGAAGAAAAGTTTATATTATTGTATTAAAAAAACGTGCAATAAAATTTAAGTTAACACAAGTCCCCAAATGTCACAATGACTTACCCTCCCTTGGCCTGTTCCTGCGAAGCCGATAGCAGTCCAGACACACTCCAAAGCCACACTTGCGACACACCCAGTGGATGTTGAACAGGGTGGTCTCACACACGTCACACATCTCCCTAACGCCTCGCACAGCACGTTTCCACGCCACTTTCTCTGAAGGAGAAGCCAAAACATAACAGGGTTATATACAGGATAGACACTTATGACAGGTAGTGTTGAGACAAAATCTATCACAAAACACTACATGTGAAGATGAAATCAGTGACATCTCTAAACACTCACGGTGAGGTTCCACCATCATCATAGCCTCCTTCTCAGACATGACCAACTGACAGAACTGGTCTCCCACATTGGCCAGGATGTACTTGGATGTATCAAGGTCAAGACCCTCTTGGACAGCTGGTGCAGGTAGCCACAGACCCATGGCCATGGAATCGCTCTGCTGGGGGCTCAGGAAGCCTTCCACGCGCAATACACCTTTACGAGTAAAAGCCAACCTGGTCACAAGTGAAAAAATAGGTTAATTCAGTGACAAGTTATTGTTTAGAATCATAGCTTCCTCTATTCTGATAATGTTCCTTGATGACGCTCAAACATACAATCCCAGATATTGTTGCAACCAAGTGCACAGGCATATAATCTCGTACCTTCTGAAGTGGAAGAAACGACAGGCCACATTTGGGTCATCATCATCATCGCTGTCTTCGTCTGTATTGCGATATTTACGGTAACGCTCCAGACGGCACTCACGACACTTGTGCAAGTGAGGGGCCACATTGATGCAGGAGCCATCCTGGAGGAAGGACTCGCCAGACTGCTTCAGACGACGCACCTTACTCTGGTCTTTTAGTACAGACTGGCCCACTGGAGGAGATAACTTAGTGTTAATTCCATTGCTGAGTTTCTTTTCTGTCATCACAAATGCTTCTGGTGTTCTTAAGAGTGGACAAGACTTACCTTTGAAAGGCTTGTTACGCGGACGGCTCTTAGCAGCCCCTTGGACTTTAGTTTTCTGCAGCAAGGCCCCATCCTTGGCAGGGTGTGGTGGTCCTCCTGGAACTTGGCCTTTCTCCAGACCTTCCTCATTCTCGCTCAGGTCTGACAAGTCACTGTTACTGCTGGAGTCAGAGTCCCGTTTGGACGATTGGCCTCTTTCCTCCAAGGTGAACTTCTGGGTCTGGCTCTGGTCAAAGGACACAGGCACCTCATCCATTCCATCAGGGCCAGTGCCTCCAAACATAGAGGAGCCTGAGGTGGATGTAGGCATCTCCCCAACCTCCTGCTCCTCCTTTGTCACAGTCCCTTCACTATGTGCCCTCTGAGATGAGGCTGGTGCTGGAGAGGAGGAAGAGCTAGGTGAAGCAGCTGCTGTGAGTGCTGGAAAAGGGGAAGACAGAATCCCCTTTGGTGGCTCTGCCATAGTGAACAGGTTTGGCTTGTTGTCTGAGACAGAACCAAGGGTCTGTGGCTCGGCCTCAGAGAGGCCAGCAAAGGATGTGTGGGAGGTTTTGTCCCCATATGCCAGAAATGGATTAGCGGGCTCTTTGGAGGCCTGCAGAAAAAGGTTCTGGTGGCTATCTGAAGTGTTAAAGCCAGATTGCAGCCCTAACCCCCCTGCAGATGTTCCATTATTACTGCTCTTCTTAGAAGTACTTTGGGCTCCAGATGCTGCTGCCAGACCACCAATACTGAGACCAGAGCCTCTTCCTCCTGCAGAGCCACCCATGCCCTGGAAGGCTGATGACGATTTGTTGAGCACACCATTTCCCGTTGGATGGGCCTCAGGCACTTTTGGCTGCTCAGGCTTTTTCAGCCCTTCAGCGGGGGTTGCGGGCTTGAAAAGGCTTGGAGGCTCTTTACTCAGACTCTCAGACACTGTGGTGAAATAATTAGTGTCCTTGGTCTGGGTCTGACCAGCAGCAAGGCTTGGGATGGAGCCAGAATTCTGAGTCATGCACTGGAAAAACAAGTTTTGGTCTTGCTGGGATTGGGTCTCACTCTTTGCTCCACCAAAGCCAAAGCCAAAGGGCCTAGGAGTGTCCTGGGAGGTTGTAGTAGTGGTAGGAGCTCCATTGGTCTGAGAGGTAACATCTCCAAATACAGGAGCAGTGGGCACAGCCTGGGGCAAACGAAAACCAGATGCAGTCTTAGAGCCCTAAGAAACAAAACAATGTGCATGCAGCAGTTAGACTGTGAGTGATGATGATGAAGATTGGGTAGTCAGCTTGCATTCAATGCAATAAGTAAAATGATATTGATAACAGGAACAAAACTGTGATGACTTGCAAACACATCATATATTGGTATTGTCTGTACTGATCATATTGATTGTCTTACCTCAGTCTGGCTTCCCCAGGTGGGAGCTTTAGGACTAAAACCCACAGACGCAGAAAGTGCCACACTAGGGCCACTGTCATGTGAAGACCAAGAAATCGTGACAGGCCCCGGGGAAACAAGAGCAGCTGTTTTGGAGTAAGCCGACTGGGAGGCCTCCTCTCTGTCCGGCTGGGGGGATGGGGAGGCCTTGGGGGCTGGAGCTCCAGGGACCAGGCTTGGCATCTGGCCTAGTGAGGGGAAAGATGTGGTGGAGAAGGGAGAGGGGGCTGGTTTGAGGGGAGGAGGGGTGGGGGTATGAGTAACGGCAGTGGTGGAGTCTGCTGCCCCTTGTGTGGGGATTGAGCGACCGTTTTCTTTGACGTGGACAGGATAACGAGGAGAAGCATTTGATTGGTCCATCTGGAGTGAGGAATTGGTGTTGGGGGATGACACTCTGCCCTGAGGAAAGGTTCCTTCTGAAGAGCTTCCGTTTTTGGTTGTGCTGCTGACTCTTTCGCCAGAGTCTCCACCCCACATCACTGTCCCATCCGCTGGCGTTTTGTTCGTATCGCCACAATTTTGCCCATCAGCCCCCAGGTCTCCTGCTCCTTTAAAACGTTTCAAGTTCATGTCATCCTCACCTTCGGAGGCAGTCCTACGTCTGCGTCCACTATCACCCTTCATTGTTTCACTGTCCTTCCTTCGCCGCCCATTCTTACCAAGCTAAAAAAGGTTAGGAAGAACTTTTATTAATACATTTTTTTACATCAATCTGAAGTTGAAAACATTACAACCATCCTAACTGAATATACAGCACAGTCCACCCAATTACAGAATTTAGTAGATTTATAATAAGAGAACCTTACCTCCTCCTCTGCCAGCATGACATGTATCACACGAGGATCTACCATCTGATTTTCTTCACCCTACAGCAAAAAAAGGTTTTATTTAAGAGCAGCCTTTAACGCCATGACCAGAATATATTTAGGCAAAACTTAAGCCTTATTTACCTTGTCCAAGGTAATATCCATTATGTGCGAGATAGGGTCATGCTGTGAGACCAGTCCTGAGGCCCAGCACTCCTCAAACTCTGGCTGGTATACACGAACCCTGCGTCCTTGAATAGTGTATGAACCTGAGTACAGGAACAGCCAGAAAAGCACGTTACGTTCTGGCAGAGTAAAAACAGGGGATGCAGAATGGCTGGTACACTAGATCATATTTAAATTAGGGAAGATTGGTTTTGTTTGAAGCATGAAAGCATCACCACCAATAGCCAAACAGCATTACAGCAAGCATCGGCAGCAGCCTGCTTTCAGTTTATTTAAATTTTGTTGCTCAATGTGGTTTAGATTTAAATTTGTTTTTATATTGAATTCTGCATGTAAATTCATGAGTGAAAGTCTGGTAAATATAGACCAGCTGCAAATAAGGTTACAGAAGACTAAACATGAGGGAAACGCCAGATAGCACATGGAGGTAGTAAAGAAAAACAAATTAAAATCTGGAGAAAGTTGGGTCTTACCCTTCCTGAAGATCTCCTGCAGTTCAAAGTCACTACGCCAGCTGGAGATGGCAGCCTGCAGGGTGGGCTGCTCCAGCAGCAAAGGATTTCTTATGTCTTTATCAACCTGCACAAGGACACAAAACACACTGTCCTGAGATAGTGCTAATACAGCTACAACAGAGGAATAAAATCATCATTGAATTTACAATTACTGTGATGAAAAGGATTAGGGTATCCTAAACAATTTGTCCAATATTTATTTTTAGCAATTAACATTTACTTTGTAAAACTAACTTACACACCTCAAACCTCTGGACTGATTTGTTATCAGGCAGGAACTCAAAATTTTTGTTTCCAAAATACTCCACTGGAACCAACGATCCTAAACCCACTCTGTCCACTAGGGAGCGGAAGGCCTGAGGAAAAAAAGAGAATACCATGTAATTCATATGAAGTGCATTCAGGTAAACAGGGGCAACAGGATTTTCTTTCATCTAAAAAGGATGCAAATTACAGGATTTCTTCAATGTATTCTAAACCATCTAGACTATGTTTCTCAAATTAATGTGTTTCGACTCAAAACTCTCACATGCACAAATTAATAAACTTCAGGCATAGGCTTAAAGAACAAGCAACATCTGAATAGCGCACAAACAAAATTAAACTAACAATTTAAACAGTAGGATGAGCTGGGATTGAGTGATTGGGGTTCGATTTGCCCCAAAAGCAGATGCTTAATGCTCAGAGGAGTACACAAATTTAGCTCTTTTCCCGCATGTCCTTTTGACTTGTATGCATGACTCAAACGTTCAAGGCTTATGCTCATTGTCCGATTGAGCACTCACCAGACCAGGCCAGGCTGTGGTTGATGCTGGGGCTCCAGTAGTCCCAGTTCCATCACTCCGGTTGGCCCAAACGATGGAGTCTTCCACCAAGACGGCTTTCACCCCCTCGTCATACACCTGCACCCAAGAACACCGCTGCGAAGCATTCTCAAACTCCACACATACCTGCAGTTGGAAAAACAGAGAGAAAGAGAACATAAGCTAAGGACTCCCAGTGGACAGTTTATCAAAATCAATGCAGCAGTTTGGTCAGAGATGTGTTACGCTAGTAACTGCAAATGTAAACTGCTGCTAGCCTCAAGCAGAGACGAGGAGCGGGCTACAGAGCTCTAGTAACCTCACTTCTTTTTAACTCCACAACCCCAGATTTTTTTTTAATTTCAAACTTGAAGTCATCAGCCCCAATAACGCTGACTCAAGTGACGTCATTTGGGGGACATTATCAGACTTCACGCAGTTCCCTGTGGAGCCACACACGGTTTTATACAACCTCTTTCACATATGCTGATGTGACTTTTAAAACAGACTTTGATGTGTAAAATTGGTGGAGTTCCCTTTTAAGTGATATAAGACTGCTACAGTTATTGCACTTGACTGCTACCTCTGGAGCTGACTAACCTTTTCATAAAATCTGAAGTTCAAGCAACTAGTAAATCGAATTCATTAAAAGTACAGTAAAAGAATAAATATGAGCATGTTAACATTTTCAAAAGGTAACATAACATTTTCTTTAAAAAAAAAAAATCAATTACTGCAATGGGACTGGAAACCTACTATCTGCCAGTGCTGACAGGGACACTGATCTTTTCAGTGACCAAAAACACATTAGATAGTATCTCAAAATGTAGTCAGCTAGCAAAGCAATGCGTGCATATACTCTTACTCCCTAACTAATACTACTCAGTTTATTAAGATAAAATAGCACAAAAGGAAAATGTCTATGACAGTATGGCAGAATCCGTCTGCATCTAAATTTGTATGTGATACTTGTACAATATGATCATACACCACGGACACTCAGATGTCAGATTCTCCCTGAAATGGGTTGGGTAGCACATTTGATTTTGCACAGAACAAGGATGTGACTCATAATTCCTCTGACTAGATCACAGGAGGAGTGCCTGTCAATCATTACTTAACTTATTTATACTGTATCTAGGTACTTTCTAACAAAGAAAGTTGATTATTACTTTGCTTCAAACAGTCTCGTTACAAACAAGTTAAAAATTCAACCTTAATATAAACCCAACATATAAAGACAATCTAAAAGCATATTAAATGCCATTTATTTAACATGCACATTGTAGTAATAGCAGTAGTAGCAGTAGTAGTAGTAGTAAAAGTATCAAATAAACTAAATAAGACAATGAACCACTTTGCACCTGTAACGTCTCTTAATTGGTTTCAAAAAATTGTTTACAATTGTTATTTGACTATTAAGAACATGATATGTTGCCACTTGGCTGTCCTTTCTATCTCAAAAGCAAAATACCTTTGTATTATTGACCTTTGTTGAAAATTCTGGCATGTGATGTTGACAGAACAAAAAAGGCGGAACTCAACTGCGAGGGCGGTGCAGCACCCGGACAGTCTACAGTGCGCACATGTTAGAGTTATCTTGTAGTTCATCTTCAAAGAATGTAGCAGCTGTAAAAATTTTTGGATTTAATGACTAAATAATTACCTTTGCGAGACGAACGTGAAGTATATTGTGAACTTTCTACACTATCACTCAGAGACTTTATGTTAGCGGAGCAGCAAACTCCAGCAGTAACAAACGAGACCTGCTGACCAACACACACTGCAGCACTTAAACAACTTCAACCAACTCTGAGGTGAAGAAAATAACTCAGTGCTCAGTCTGTTTCACCTCAAAAACCCTGCACGCGCTCAGTGTCTCGGACAACGATGGTTTTCCCCGGAGCCAACAGTGCAGCAGAGAGGCTGCTCTCCAGTGCTGGAGACATGACGTTAATAACAACACAGCGGAGCACTCCTCCTCCCCCTCAGTTTGTTATTCTCATACATGCAGGAGACTGTAAGATGCTTTCAAATTAATTAATTAATTAATTAATTAATTAATTAATTAAAGCAGTTAACTTTTTAAAATAAAAAGACTGTGGACCATTTAACTTATCTGCCATTTCTGTTTCATATTGTATTTCAGTGGACTAAGGACACCAGTGAACGGTTTGGCACACAGTATACTGGAGCAAGAGTCTGAAAATAGAGCCCCCTTTTCTATTCATCCAATCGAGAATCGGTTTTGAATTGAGAATCGATTCTGAATCGAATCGGAACCCAGGTATCATGAGAGTATTGAATTGGGAGATAAGAATATCGTCCCAGGGCTACAAAATCAACACTGTCACAACCTTTATTTTTCAATCTTTGTGTTCCATCTTGGTATAAAATTTAAATCCCTGTGGACACATTTTTTTTCACTTAACCACACAACACTCTAAAAGGTGCGCGCACAAATTGTGTACACTGTACCACGCACGTTCTCCAACTCTTGTCACCTTTGTCTCAAAAAAATTCAGGGAAAACCCTGATCAGTCAGGAGTGGATCAGCATCAGTAACTGTACAACTCACAACTGGATGTCTATTATTTGCACATTACTATTTATCCGGGGTCAGTTCGATGACTGCGACAGCCCCTTTCTTATCAATTCCCTGCTTCACACTCACAGATAATGACACCTGGAAGATGCAGAGCACAAGCAAAGACTAGAGCCCCACTAGAGCAGTTTGGCGGTTAAGTGTTTTTGCTCAAGTGTTTCTCAACTGAGGTTACACAGAGAGAGGCGAGCAATACTGTAGCAACTGAAAGTGCCACAGATTTAAGGAGACAATCAAAATAGATCCTGAAAGAACATTCTGCAATTACAGTAACCCTGCTCCTTATTACAATATATTTTGGTTATGCATCCTTTTTTCTGTGTCAAAATAACACGATAGGATGAACTGATTCACACTTCATGCAGTTTAGACAATTTAAATTAAAACTACACAAAGTCACAAACATGAGATGGGCTTCTTATACCCTGTGAGATTCGTGCCGTTGACTTATCACGCGCACTGAAGACACCGTGACATCTCCTATTTGTCACGGTTGTAAAGCTGACAGTGGAGGTTTATTTACTTTGTGCACACAAGTGAAGAAAAACAACACAGATACAGCTACATGTTTGGCTACATCTGTTTTATTTGACAGAGTAAGCCATGAGAAACAAAATAAAGTGTTATCAGTTGGCCACATTGAAACTCGGACATGTCGTCAGTCCTGAGCGACCATAAATCAGAATAAAACAGCTTTCACCAGGTATCCTGACTCCTCGCAGAAACAGAAAAGTTGTTTTCTTTTTTCCACTTCAGCACAACTAAACTGTTTCATTAATAGTTTCCTCTGCAGCACAACTGTTTCAGTAATAGTTACGGCCAATGAGCCATTGTTGGGATATTTACATTTTTCAAAATAACTGACCAAAATATTATTTTCTACCTTTCCTATTTTTCTTGCTGTACCGAAAACGTACCGAACTGTGACCACAAACCTGAGGTACATACTGAACCGTGAATTTGTGTACTGTTACAACCCTAATAGGGACATCCATGGAAATTTTTTTTTTAATATGTTAGTGTCAATAAACCTAAAAAAAATTCTATCCCTAGTCTAAACAAATCATACAGCCAATCACTGCATGCCTCTGGGAGAGCAGTGATTGTCTTGGATTACTATAAAGAGTTACTGATCTGAAAATTTTATTTCATACTCCAGCATTCACATTCCCCTAGGAAAAGGGGTGACACCTGAGTGGTGAATTAAAATTTGGATCTTTCAGGCACAATACTGAACAGTGAATCAATAAAAGAAACATGTTGAACTCGAGCGGATGTCACTTCACTTTTGCTGTAGACGTTTAGACAACGACAGTACACCAGATGGGCGCGCCAGTCAAGCACAGCAGAGGAAGGCAAGTATAATGCTTACGTTGTCATGCCTACATTGAATGACACTGGCGTTTCGCTGCTTCCATCAGTTCATAAATGACCAAGAACTTACTTGAAATACTTGAAGTACCATGAGGTGGTTACATAGCCTCAAAGCTAGGGTTGGGAAATAAAGACAAAATCAAGCTGTACTTCTATATTGATTAAGGGTGTAGCGAGATTTTGTCACACGGCATTCTACGGTACAAAATGTGATGATAGGCTTGTGGACCTAAAAAAAAAAAAAAGTACCACAACATCAACTAAATCTTATCAACTGGCTCCCAAACAGAGTATGTCAGCAGTGCAGAAAGGGAGCAGAACTGTGCTATTTTGCCTCGAGCATAAACTGATTTTTGCAAAGCCAGTGTCTGTGTTCTCTTTGAGCCAAGATGATGCTCTATTCTCTTAGCAAGGTGTGTTCAGATACAGCCTGCAGTGAATGTATGTCTTCCTCCGAGCATTTTCCAATCTGTATGTTTTGGACACAATCGGCCAATAGATGGGCTCCCCAATAAACATGATGGACTAGGACTGATCTTAGTCCTGTGTGTAAAACCACTGATCTTAGTCCTGTGTGTAAAACCACAGCCCTCTCATTCATTTGAATGGGGGCAGTCCGGCGGCCTAGCGGGGGTGTAAACAGAGCGGGGTCTGGCTGAAGAACACAGAGTCGTCTGGCAAAAAAGTTGTACCTGGCTCAAGTTTTGCTGCAACATAACACATCATCCGGCAAGGCTCTGCGTTGGCCAACCACAAACATGCAAGTACACATTCCTGGTGGATTACTTTATGAAGTGATCATCGAATTTTTACTGATTACCTCACAATCGTTGTGAAAAAAATAGATCAAATAGTTGACGTGAGACCTTTCCAGAGTTTTAAAACCATTGTGCAGGGTTTTGGCGTATGATAAGCTTTTAAACATATTAATTGGTTACTCAAACTGGACTTCCTGGATTTTATTTCATTGTCTACCTGAAGCAACACACCTCTGCCACAGCTGCCCCCTGCGATGTTTTAACGTAGGACTGTTGTCAGTATGAATGCCCACTTACCAGGAACTCGTTTTTCCTTATTTTCCTCCAAGCCTTGTCATTTCTGTCCTGCCCCTGATTCTGTACAATCATGAAGAGGAGTAATAAAAATAGGAACATGGAGAAGTAAAACATAAAACTGTCTTTTTTCTCAACACAAAAATTGGAATCACCCCTTACGACCCATGACATATAGGAAAAAGGTTATGACATGCGTTCCCTACTCACTGAGGAGATGCGCCTACACGTCCTTCTTAGTTTGTCATAGTGAAAATAGGTTTTGTGAGTGGGAGGCTAACATTAGGGGACAACTCGTTGGAACAACTAGTGCACCTTTTTTGGCTCCCTCCCTGTGTATTTAATACCTTAAACCTGAGAACGGGGTAGCAGTGTGACAGTGCTGTGAGGAAAACAGACAGGGAGACAAAACTTCCAAGTAATGACATACAGTAAATGGTTTGTTCAAACGTACAGACTGTCATAGATTATCCTGTAATGGTTTAAAATCATGGAAGAAGCAGAGGAATAATTTATCTCACTGAAAAAGAGATATTCAATCCCCAGCCACACTGATCAATTTTGATGAATGTACACCTCAGAAGAGAGAACCAGTCGTTTCTTCAAAAGACTAAAATGTGCACCTGCTTATTCTTCAGAAGAAATAATCACACGTTTAAATAGTTATGTTTTAGCCTGTTTATTTCCTACAAATAAAAATATCACTTCATCATCAACGCAAAATAACCTAAGATCATTTTCCTTGAAAAACAAAAATGTATTTTACTTTATCTAAAGTCCTCCTCCACTCAAAAAAATGTTTTTCTTCTTGTTCCTACAGTTGAATGTTTGAGCTTCACTGTGCAGAGTGATATATGTACAGAGTTTGACACTAGAAGGATGTTTTCACATTCATCTGCTGAAAGTGGAAAGTTTCTCCATGCTCACTGAAAATCCGATTTTAAAGGGTGGACCTATGAGCACGATTTGTGACATAACAAATAGTTTTGGAGCCAATCCTGGTCCAATATTCAGCTTACACAAGTGTGATGTGGAAACTTGAAGCCTCCAGTGCACAAACACTGAGAATGGACTTTACAGTGAAGTAGGAGACACCTTGCGTCCAACAGTTAAACTTTTGAAATTAAAAATATTTGCATATTCATAGTTTCTGGTATTTTTAATGTAGGAAAAGGACTAGATGTAATTTTAAGGATTTTAACAAGATAATTGATCTTTTTTTGTAGAAAAGTCCTATCAGACACAAATTATTATTCTTTTATATACATCTTAAAACAGGTTAAACATAGCCCTAGTTATAATTCCTTTTATCCTCAATCTTTATTTCAATTATTTTCATTTATGTAATTTTTATTTCATTAAACTGAGATACTGATTAATCACTGTTTTATTACCTGTAAGACCAAGACGTTTTATAAAGATCCACACAAATCACGTGTAAACATTCATTCTAATATGTATTTACTAAACTTTACAATTGCTTACTATCCTAACAGCTTGCACTGTAGCTATGAGGTATTTCGATTTATGTAGGTCACCTGCCTCCACCCCAAATTATTACAAATCTCACTCAATTGTCTGTGCAATTTAGCAGCCCTGCATAATGTAGACTAAACATAGCTTTAAAAGAGGAGTTGCCCCTCATTCAAGAGGTTATTAGATTACAAACTTGTGTGTGCATTTAACAACCTGGATGCCACCGTAGAGTCGCAGGAATCCCTGGTTCACCCTCATCTGAACTTGTGAGGCCTTTAACTAGACTATCGTTAGCAGGTAAATGACAAGCTAACGCTGTTGTGTCACTACTGCTTTGCCACTGATTTATTACAATATCATGGACGTTTAGTTAATGCTGACGCATCTGTGCTATGCAAGTGATTGCTACGAGGTAACAGTTAATATTGCGGGGGGTGAATGTCATTCGTTAAAAAGACAGAAAGCGAACAAAGCAAAGGCCAGAAAATCCCCGGCCTCGAGTTTAGCTTCGCCTCACTGCCTGCGAGCTAAAATACGAATAAGCTAACGTTAACTGCCAACAAATGCACCAGCAGCAAGCGATTAAAACTGAGCGCAGAGGAGCCGAAAATCAAAGTTAAAAGCTGGCACACGTTTTAAAGCTGAATTTGTTTGGTATATAGTTACGCAGTACGGCAGCATTAGTATGTAAACACTGACCGTCAGCCCTGCAGCAGTGGTTGTTGTTGTCGCCTCTCCTCCGCTAACCTCCGGAGCGGCCAGGCCGATGACGCTGACTGCTCGCACCGTCCCCCGGAGCCAGTCCCGGGCCCAGGCAGCCTGCTCCGGCTCGGTTCCATTAGCGGACCTGCCGTCGTCGAGGAGCAAAAGCAGACGCTTCCCTATCAATTCAAGAGAGTCCCCCATGGTTCGCTCGCAAGCTAGCTGCCTTTTCAGTGAGCCACCATGAACAGTGTAACTTCTTCGCTCGGGATGGGAACTCAACAATGCGAGAAGACGCGCAGAAAATAGCTGCTGCGACTTTGTATTTCACGTTGAAGCGCAAGAGAGCTCGTTTGAAGCGGTGCACCGGAGAGGGGGGTGGGCACGCAGCGGCTGACCGAGGCACGCCAGGAATTCACGGAGTCGAGATGTTATTGTCCTCGGTGCTAAAGCGACTATCCTACTATGTCCGCCATTGAGCCCTGCAACAATCAAACGCACTCCTCGTAGACAGGCAGCACTGCGGAGACACGGAGAAAGTGCGGCAACAGCGGCCTCTAGGGGCCGCCGGTGTTACACCACATTTGGTGACCCATCAGATCCTGTGACCTGCGGTAATGGAAGAAGTACTCAGATCCTCTACTTAAGTAAAAGTATTTGATATATTAAACAAAGTACATCATTGATACTGAAGAGTCAGTGGATAAGCAGCATTTTAATATCTCAGTCAGCCCCATTTCCTGCAAAATGAATACTGGTAAATTTAGCCGTTTATACTTAATTTCCTGGGGAAAACCCAGTCTTTTATTTATTTACCATTAAAATTCTCTAAATCTTGCCATTTTAAAGTTAACACTAGTCGATTGTAGGCTTTGCTTCACAAACACAAAGACAATGTCACAGCAGTCTGACCTAGGGGTACACAGTCTATCATGAAAACCCTTTATCTCTTTTATTATTTTACTTTGCTTTATTTTAGGAACAGATATATGCGGCATAGTTATTTTTTAATCTAAACTAATTGGCCACACCTTTCTAGGGTCCAACTAACAATTACTTTCATGAACAATTAATCTGTCAGATATTTTCCCGATCAGTCGTTTGGTTTATAAAATACCAGAAAATGGTTAAAAAATGTCAATTACCAGTTCACAAAGCTTAAGATGCAACCTAAATGTTTTGTTTAGTTCTGACCAACATTCTCAACCTGAAGATCTTCAGTTTATTATCATGGAGGACTTAAGAAACCAGGAAGTATGCACACTGAAGAAGCTGGAGACAGAGAATTTCAGCTTTTTTTTTCATTAAAAAATACTCAAAATGATTAGTCGATTATGAAAATAGTTGCCGATTGATTTTTTGTCGATTTACTAATCAATTTATCAACTAATCATTGCAGCTCTACACCTTTCCCTGGGTGGGTAACAAAATCAATATACAATGCAATTAAAAATACGCATGAAATTACACAAAACACAAACAATAAACAGAAAATACAAATTACAATCAAAGTACCAGATAGATAAACAGATAAATTCTACCCAACACTCCTGATAACTCTTTATCTTTGCAACTTAAAAATTATGATCCATTTTTAATTCAGTGTGTTTTTACATATGAACCCCTGAAGCTTTCACCAAATGGCTTTTTAAAGCCGCCCATAGAAACAGAAACTGTATCAGAACCACTGAAAGATTTCATTAAGCGACTATGCACCTTAGTATTAAATTCAGCATTGACACATTTAATGACGTTGTCAACAAATCTATTTTCTTTACTGTTTTATTTCACTGTGTAGTATAGTAGACATGGTAGTTGTTGTGTTGTTGTTGTTGTTGTTGTTGTTGTTGATTGGGACCACTAGGAGGTGCTACACCGCCACAAACTCCTCATTGCAGAGCAGTGAAGGGAGTCAGTATTTCTAAGGATATGCTGCCAGAGTAGAGACAAAAGTTAGCATTTACATTCAGTTGTCAATCATCCAAATATAATAAGGAAAATAGGTTTGTAATTAAGTTTGGGATAGATAGAATTTTTATCTATAAATATGATGTACTGTGACTTCTATTTTGGTTAATATGACATCATAACCCTTTCATACTGGGATATTTATGGATGTGTATTTTTGCATATAGGCTGTAATTTCTTTGTACATAAATAAAGAAGTGTCAATACTGGCAAAATTATGTTCTGGCATACACAAATAAGTTGACGTCATTGTGTATTACTGGAGCCGCGCAGGTCAGGAATGTCCGGCAAGAGTTTCAAATTTAGTCTTTGCTTTTGCATAATAATGCTTTCCAACTGGAAAGTCACGCAGGGGAACAAAGTAGCACAGACATTTTCTATTTGAAAAACACACCTCCATATTTATTCATGAGTTATACAAGATACATCATACAGTATATACAAAATCTCAACATTAAAATATCAAAAGAGATCATAATACAAATATTAATTCTTTCTTTCTATAAAAACCTGCATCTTGTTAGAAAAAATAGGCCAGCTTCTGTAGACTGGCTCTAAGCTTCAAGTCAGCCATTAGTTGTTTCTTGTGAAAGGTGATATTTATAAATCGGGGTGTGAGGTTATTTTGAAAGAGCTGCATGTGCCAAGCGTGTATAGGTTACCTATTTAAACTAATGCCTCCATGCCGTAAGAGTATGCAGTATGTGCAAGGAATTTTGTGTGCCTACATGTAAGAGTGTGTGCATTTGTGACTCTGGTGTGCCACGATCAGTGTGCAGTTTAAATGCATGTGTGAATGATAATGAACTATCATTCTCATACAGGACTTTGAGGGGACACATTTGTCACGCATCTTCCTCTCAATTTAAAAAAAATGACTTTTTACCTCAACACATTTAAACGTCTCCAACACTCTGCTACGCTTCATTTTCCCTTTATTGCCGTTAAAATACACCCAGAGGAGTGTATACACTAAAACTAATGGGCTGCACAGGTAATGCAGCAAGTCTTAAGTTTCCACAATTTGGCTGTGACAAAGACAAAAATCCTTTGCATTATCAAGGAAACGCTCAAGATGCAGCAGCATTTCTCAGTCCAGCAGTAATAACACGAGTCCCAGTGTTGAATACTGGCAGCATCTGTGCGTGTGCGCTCAGTAGGCTACTGGAGTTTCATACAGCTGTGTGGTACGCATTCAGCCTGTTCCTCCAGCTCAGGGCAGGGGACGCCAGCATTGGCCGGCCGCAAGAGGATGTAGCGTGTGCGGTGGCGAACACCACCTTTGGAGCAGGGACCCAGACACAAACCCCAGGATGACCAGAGAGACACTTCACAGTCCAGTGGTGTCACTGTATTGAGTGGAGAGAGACATGAGAAAAAGTATGTTTGAGTGAAGAACAAAGGGCAGTGAAGGGAGTGTAGCATTTTCTTATAGGAGCATATAGGAGGAGTGCCTAAAGTGGGGTCTGAGGGCCAAAGTGTACCCACCATAAGCTTTGATTTAAAACAGAAAACAATGTGATTTTTAGAGGAGGCACAGTTGTGTACAAAGTCAATATAAAGATGTGATTAGATGCAAATTGACCCAGGATGGCACGAATCGACGTTAAGACGCAGTCAGAGGCTGAGCACAAACACACACACGTAGTCTACCACACACACACGCAGGGTCAGTGCGTACGTTGCCAGCAACCTTAGAGATAACGTCTGTGCAGTCGGTGCATTGGCTGTTTGTGTCGAATCAACACAGATGACACAAACAGTCCAGCAGTCAAATTCGTGCAAATGATGCGAGGCGAAAATTTGCTTGAGAACCCTGATGAAGTCATCAGCTTGGATTTGGACACTACGAATCTTAATGGAAAGCCTTTGTTATAAACTGCGGCAAGGTTTTTGAAAGACGTAGGCATGTACCAGGCAGGGAAAGATGCTACTGTGCTGCATTATGGGAAATGTAGGATCCATCCTTTTTGGAGTTTGACCCATAGCTTATTATGGATTAAAAATCAGCTTCAATTTTGATCTTTTTTAATGTGTCACGTGCAACTTTATGTAAATTACTAAATGGCTGGAATGCCCCTTTAAAAAAACACACAGAGCAATTATATTAGAATAGTCAAAGGGAACTAGGACCATATCATAACTTAACATAAATGCCATGTTATGTGTTTGCCATTTTGCTGTGTTACCTCATTAAGTTTAATCAAGGTTTAATTTTTCCTAGTTAAACTGTCTGGGTACCACTGACTGAGAGTCTGGTGGTCTTACCTGAGAAGTGCTGAGGATTGATAGAGTTTGGCAGAATATGATTGGACATGGGGGTCTGACGGTCAGGTGATCTGCTCTGCCGTGTGATCTTTATGCTGGCGATTGGTGGAAGCTCCTTTAGGCGTGGATAGTAGAAGGAGTTGGCTGGGTGGTTTGGCATTTGAGACGTGATCTGAGGGAGACAGAAAAGAACAGTCCGGCATAATTCATCAGGAGAGCCAGCAGATTCTCAAGAAAAGCTCAACTACACAATAGCCCACTTTAAAACACATGCTGGGCAGGGATAGACGGTCGATTATGTAATAGAGGCCCTTTTTACTCAAATCACTGCAGGTCAGGCATGAGGTCTGCCAAGCAATCACTTAAATGGAGACAGCTAAGAATGACGTCCTGTTCCCATGTGCTGCTAACCTATTTAAAGAATAAGATGAAGGATATCCACCTTGTCTTGTCTCACACTGGAATGAATGCATAAACAACTACATTTTTTTTTTTTTGTACTTGTGAACTTTGCGAACAGAAGAGCTTACTCACCTTTGTGATGTTTTCTCGGGGGTTGGTGGGGAAGTTGGGAGAGGAGAAAGTGAATCCACTGTCTGTCCCCGCATCATAAGGCTGGAGGTCAATGGTCACTTCCTGTTTCCACTGGCTGCCCTCACAGAGGTTGAGGCTGTCCACACCAACGAACCAGTCAGGACTGGGGATCATCTTCACCATCAGGGACAGCTGGTGACCAGAGAGGGAGGAAGCAAATGTTTCAACTTTAAGAAAGACAACAGAGAGAGACATTTTTAAAAAGCCTGACTAAAGACAGATGAAATATCCTCAAAACATCCCACTATAGACCAACATTACTTAACAAGATCAGTTCTCTAATCAATCTTGGTCTGACCTCCTTCCTTCAGGTCACTGTTACAGGATGGTCAAAACAAAGACATGACCAACTAGACTCTATTATTTTATTGCTGTAGCCACTGAAAGGCTGCATCTCTTAATGTAATACAGAGACTTGTCTTATGTAGAACTGCACTTTATTTGGCTCTACATTTGGCATTGATCTTAATCTCAATATATACTCTTATATTTTATACTTTTACTTTATACGGTATACAGTATATTTATCTTCTAAATATATTTGAAATTGTCCTTGACTATAGATTGCTGCTGCTCATTGTCATCACTGTATTCATGTCACCTGTGTGCTTAATGCAAATGTCCTTTTGTGATAATTATAAAGTTGAAGTAATTTGACGAATGCAATGAACTCTTTATTTTCTTCCTTACCCAAGATAATTATACAGCCTGTGCTGTATGTGAATATCGATGTCGCAATTATGACTCGATGCTTTCATCTCTGTCTTTGCTGTGTCAAATTGTAACTGGAAGTGAAACTACAGAGAAAATGAAATATTTAAATAACAAAAAGACAGAGATTACAATCAACTCTATTTCACTCGTGGAGCAGGTGGAGTGATTTAAGCACATGTGAGATGATTATTTCAGTGAAAGGTCTCCCTGCAGTATTCTGGATGAGTACGAGCTGACACACGGCTCTTCTGAGGAGAATAGGAATAGAGTGTAAATCTAGATTTAGCTATTTTGATTACCCCACCCTTGTCTGTTACAGGAATAAATGCAGGATAGCTAGGGCAATAAATGCAATGAGCATGACATCTCACACACATATTGTTGATGCCAGGATTTATAAATGGTGTAACTTACAAATTCAGGGACTGTGGGATTGCATATGTGCACATGCATGCACCCACTCAGTTTCCTGTGCAGGGTTAGCCTGTGTCTCCTGTGTGATGGATGTTTCCTGAGAGCTAGTGACCTCATACAGGAAGTGGCCTGGGGGTCAGCACACGCTGAGGTGGCAGACGCCCAGAAAACAGCACATTTGGAAACGCCTACCCACTTGCAGCCCGATATTTGAGGACCTGGGCTGAGCTGCTAAGAGCTCGGGATAGGATGGGTGGGCTTGGATGGTTTTGGATTGCGAGGAAAGGGTGGGCTGGACTCGGATAGAGGGTTGGATGGAAGAGTGCTGGAACAGAGATCAAACCAGTTCACCAGGCAGAACAAACCACACGGGACAAGAGGCAGCTAGTGTCAGCATGACACACGGGGTCTGTTTCTTGCCTGTGACGCACAGCGAGAAACAGAGAGACCAAATCAGAAGCAGCTCTGTTGCCTTTCAGAAATCCTCCACTGATCCTCTCCTTCCTTCCTTCCTTTCTTCCCTCCTCTGCTAACATCCCTCCCTCCTCTTGTCCTTCTCATCCTCCTCTGAAACACTGGCTTTTCCAAGAAGCCGTCCTGCTATATCCATTGGGCCACTCGGTAAGGATGTCTACTCAGGGGTATCCCTCGTCACCGGCTTGATCAGACCATGGTAGTTTGCAATATACAGGCCAGGAAGTATCTCTAGAGCACAGACAGTTACTCAAAGCTCTCATGATCCCTCTCACTTTTTCTCCATCATAGCAAATCTTCCGCAGAGCCCTGGAGAGAACAAACCGTCCTAGAAAACATGCAACCCAGTCCGGTAGCACAAGTAGCTTAATGCACAGCTGTTGTCCCCCTTTTTTTTTTTTTGATCCTACAAAATATTGAGTCTCAAAGAATAATGCCAATTGGACCCTTAATGGTACTTATTTGATTTTATCTGTCTGTTTTGAATTGCACATTGAACAGCAATAGCAGAAGGCTCATAAATATGGAGATAGGAATCATATGTGTTTGGGATTTTATGGGCATTGCGCATGAATGTTTTGGTTTGTGGCGAGGAGGAGAGGATGGGATTCATAAATGAGTGTGTGAGAGAGAGAAAGAAACAGACAGAAAAGCTGAATAACACATTAAGCTGTCAACAGATTCACATCATTCAGTTTGTCATCGTCAGGTTCTATGAAAACATGTGATTGTCCTACCCTGCCTTTTTTTTTTTTTTTGCCTTACTGTCCGCTGATCTAAAAACAGACAGGCCCATTTAAAAGCAGCAACAGACATCACGTATCTAGTTGACAAGCCGTTAAGCTGCTGTCCATGGCGAGTACTTACCAAAGATGCCCTCCAAAGGGGTTGTTTATGATTTTTCAGGGCCCTTGGGTTCAGGCAGTGGAATAACCAATAAACAAATGTAGGTCACCAGACTTCCAGGCAGGCACACCTATTTCTAAAAACGCCCTTCCTCTTCATCTCTTTCCTTCTCATTCATCAGCTACATATGCTTTACACATAAAGGAATATTTTATTTCTAGCTTAAACTCTGAGAAATAGTATGATACATTACTTTTTCCACAGTGCCATAACTCATTCCAACCTGAAATCCTTTGCCTTTGTTTAAGCCCTTGCCCCAAATTTAGCCCAAGCTTTAAAAAAAAAAGAGCGCAACCTTGACCTTTGCTCCCAGACTCACTCACTATTCAGCACTGGTACCCTGTAATCTGGCGATGAGCAAAGTTGTACTTCAGCTGAAAACACAGCTATCAGCCCACCGTGAACTCCATACCGCAGTAATTGTAGCAGCCCGAGCTTTGCTTTCTGGATGGATACCACTCTCATATCTGTCTGTTCAATATGAAGTTACTGCCAGCAGCCTAATAGCTCAGCTTAAAGACTGGAAACAGGAAAAGACAGCTAGCCTGCGTCTGTGCAAAGGTAACAGGTTTTGATTCTTTCAAGTCTACCTTAATACAAGCTAGATGTGCATATGTACATTGAAAGAGCTACTGATTGCTGTCATTCTTTCTCTTGTCCATCCTGTTTCCTTCCTCCAGTTTCTCCAATAAGATATGGGGGAAAATGTAATCTCCTCATTCTGTGAAAAACTGCGTCCTAGCGTTCAGTCAAAGCTAATATGAGGCTTCAATAGTTTGAGCAAGTCAAATGAAGCAGGTATCTTCCAAGTTAGTCTTTTTAGTGCAAACGTCTCTCTTTGTGTTTCCCCGCTCACTGAGCTGAAATGGAGGGATAGGAACACAAACGGGGAATTTTGTACTAAAAATATCCACTTGGTTGTCTAAGTCAGACTACTGAAGCCTCACATTAGCTTTGGCTGCACTTGAGAACGCAGTTTTACACGAAAAAAGGACTCTCGATTCTGTCCACCATCTCATCCACTGTAGTCATGCAAGGAGACCACTTCAAGGCCAGTATGGAGAGGAGGGGTGATTACAGCAACCAACAACTCTCTCAAAGTACATATGAGCATGAACGTATTGCATTAAGACAGAGTTAATAAGATAGACAAATCTATGATTTACCCTCTGCAGTATAAGAACAGCTCAACAATTTTGGAAATATGCTTTCTTGCATTGAGTTAGGTGAGAAGATCAATACCACTTTTTCTGTTAAATATGAAGCTGGACCCAGGAGTGGTGGTGCTTAGCATAAAGCCTGAAAGCGGGGGGGGGGGGGCAGCTAGCCTGGCTCTGTCCAAAGGTAACACAATCTACTTACCAGCACATTATATCTTGTTTGTTTAATCAGTACAAAAACCAATGATAGATAGATATGCATAGATTAAACAAAAGAGATATAATGTGTAGTGAGCATAGGAGGTGCTGGTAGGCAAATTTTGTTATCTTTGGACAGAGCCAGGCTAGCTGTCACCCCCGTTTCCAAATATGACAGTGGTATTTATCTTCTCATCAAACTCTCGACAGGAAAGCAAATAAGTGCATTTCTCAAATTGTCTGACTATTCTGAACTTTTACTGAACTTCATCCTAGGCCCCTCTCCTGAGCTCCCAGAGTTCAGCGGGACAGGCAGCAGACAGAGTGCAGACCACGCAGGATGGATGTGGGCATTTGTGGCTGCAGGGCTTCAGCGCTTGGGCTAAACATAGTCTAACATTGGATAGTGGAAAGAAGTGGTAAAGTGTTTGGTCAGTGTGGATGGACGGTGTTATGAGGAGGCCCGGGTCACCAGATGACTGAATAGATTTAGTCAAAGAGACGGTTTGTGTGACTTACTGTGTCTGAGCACATGTGTGCTTTTTGTGAATATTGCTTCTACTTAAGTTTTATTTGTGCCTACCAGTGAGCTCCGAGGTTGCATGAGCAGCTCGGTGGAGCTGTGCCCGATGCCGTTGGGGATGCCGGCCGTTCGGTACATGGCGCCAACCGTGCGTCTCTTTCTTGCCTCTTTGGCCGCCTTCATTAGTTCCACCGTCACCCCGATTTCAGCGAAATTCTGCACCCCTGCACTGGCTGGAGCTCCCTCCTCCCACAGCCGAAAATGGCGATTATGGCTCACCGCTAAAAAAACACAGGAAAGAGGAGAAGACAGGAGTAAGATGCTTATTCACTGGAATGCATATCAAAGTCAATGAAGTACCACAGAGCCTCAGCCAGACGGTGAGATCATTTCCACCATGGAGCCTGTATGTATTTCTATGGCTGCCTCCTACTTCCTGCACTTAAACAGATAATTCAGAAGAAATTGCCCACATGTATTTCTTTGGCCTTTTTGGACAGTTATAGTTACATCTTTTCTCCATCTATCACTGATGAAACCACAACACAGACTGGGACTGCCACGAGATAGGTCAGGATCTCAGAGTCGGCAGCCAGACAGAGGACAAAAACAAACCTTCACTGATTCTTTTTCATACCCTTCAGGCCAACAGATCCATTTGCTTCACATTCTCATATTTAGTTGATTTTGAAATCTGTTACGAATCAAGAGTCATATTTAGGTTAAACTGTTTGTACCACAGGTCCTGGAGCTCTGTACTGAAACCCACAGAGCCACTGGCCCGGGCCAGTGGTTTTAAGGGCAGAGTAAGGTTAGCCAGAAACACGCTGACAAATGCTCTGATGGTTCTGCCTTAACTCACTTTTCAGAGCTGCCTACAGACACACATACACAACCATGCACTCATACTTAAACACTCGTGACACATGTATGAACACACACACACCGTACTGAGCCACACACACAATGTGCCCAGCACACTTCACACACTATCTCGTTTCTCCCCAAACTGCCATTACTTATGCGCTTAATTGCATTTCCATCCTAACAAATTTCCCACAAGCGTCAAGACCTTGAAATTCGATAACACATCACATTTAAGCCCCACCAAGACGTTAAAGCCCTCTTCCCACCCTCTCTATTGCTAGTGTTTTTTCTACGGCCGTGACAAATTCCATCCCTTTTCCTTATGGCGGTGTCCTTGGTCCCTTGCCCCCTGGTCTCCACAATAAAGCAATACAAAACCATCGCGGGCCCCTAAACGCCTCGACAGATTATGCTTTTCTTTGTGCTGTGACAAAGTCCATTTCCAGCGTTCTTTTTGTCAGCCAATTGAGGCCCCTGTGTTTTTCTTCTCCTGTGACAAAGCCCATTCCTTGTCCCCCTCCTGTCCACCGGTGCCCTGACCCTGACACATTAAAGCCATTATGGGTGTGTCAGAATCTCCGGTGCCTGACTCTATGTGGAGTAAGTAGACCATCATCCTCTGGCAGGGCAGCAGGGCACCACTGGGAGGGCTGGAAACCAGACAAAGCCACAGCCACCACAGACAGCGAAGCGCAAGAGTAGTCTAACACACACATACATACGTGCACACACACAAACATCTGCCATCCATCCCATGCTCCACGGCTTGGAAAAAAAAAACAGAATAGAGGGGCCCGAATCTCTTCTTCTATTCCTTCCTCGCTGGCTCTGAGGTAAGCGGTCTGACCCCACCACACCCCGACTATCATCACCCACCTTCACCAACCCCAAAACCTCCACTCCAGTTTTTACCGCCAACACTGCGGTAAACCAGCGGAAATGTGGGAAAGAATGAAAGATTGAGAGAAATAGAGAAATATTAAAGATACGGCTGGACAGAAGTTAGAGAAACCCCATCTGGTAACATTTAGACTGTCGTTTGTATTGCTGTCTGCCTCTCGCTGCTTTGCTCATTAACATCTCTAACCCCTGTGTGTGTGTCTGAGTAAATATATGTATGCCAACAATGAGGCCATAAACCTCTAACACATGATGAGGAGCACTGTAGTCACCATCATTGTCCCTCATTTTTCTCCTCTTGAAATGAAAACTGCATGACTGATAGAGGTCAAATAACATCCTCTGACTTCTCTCTGCTGTAACTCAATGCGATATCAAGCAAAAGATATCTCACCTATGAATTTGGACCACTGTGCAGGGGGCCGGAACAGCGGATACTGCTTTGGGAAGGCCTGTGGGCTCCAGTGACCAGTAAAGACCAGGATGTAGGAAGCAGGACCCTTGGCTGTGCATTCGGTCCCATTGAGTGGTCGCAGAGGCCCAGCAAAAGTGAGGCAAAGCTTCAAAAGCACAACGAGCAGCTGCTGCAGCCAACCACAGGCCAGGTGCTCTGATGACATCATCTGAAAAAACATGTGTAAGTGTTACTCACAGTATGGATGTACCGTATCTAGTTTGTACACGGTCAGGTTCTTTGCAGAAACACCAATAATGATGATTGTAGAAAGAAATGCTGCTCCTGCCTTTGAGTTTTCTGGAATATGATGAAATGTGTGGCACATATTAAAATCAGAAAGCTGCTAAAAAAGTTTCTCATAAGTACTTTGGCATGTAATATTTGTCCATCGGCAAACACATGAAAGGATCTCAAAATGAATTTTTAGGAAACCAAACCCAGACAATACTGGAAAATCAGTAGAAGGGGTGGAAATTCCACATCCCTTCCCTCATATCACAACTCATCCATTTTATCTCCGAACAAAGCTTATTGAACCCATTGACCCTCGAGCCTTCGTTAAAAAAAAAAATACCCCTTTTCAACTGGGCTGGGCTTAGTGTGTGTTGGTCCACAGCCAATCTGTGGCTACACGGCAAAACAGTTAACATTCGTCACTGTCGTGGTAATGTCTGTTACAGAGGCTGTCCTAAAATAAAACAACATGGATGACATCCCGAAGGATATATGCAAATCCTGTCTGCTCCGCTGCTCTACTGACCTCACCGACTGACCATTCACTGACAAGGCGGAAAAGGGGAGGGGGCACACGCATAATAATTCCTGCACATTAACACATTTTCCTTCAGCCTCACGCTGCATGTCATCATGCAGTGCAAAGATACTAGAAAATAACCACTTTGTGCTTTTATCTCTTTGTATATGTGCACCTGAGCTCAGTGTCTGCTCTCTGACATTGCAGTCAGGTGTTTGTATATATATATTTTTTTACCATTCTCCAGGAGATGAATGTAAATCAGAGCCATGCTACTTGTCTCTCTGCACTCCTTCCCTCCGAACACACATCCATCTCTCTGCCCTTCTCCACCCAAATTCTCACTGCGCGTGAGAATATGTGTATGTACTGTAACAACATCTCCGCTTTAATTTACTCCGGAAAGCCACCAAAAGAAAGTTGACACAGTTTGTTTAGTTTAGTAGTGAAATACCCTTTTTTCAATTTAGTGCTGAGAACACTTTCACCTTTAGTACTTCAAGAAAATTCTTAGTGCGCTGGAAAAGAAAAGTGATGTTATTTCACCAATTTCTTATTTTATTGGCAGATGTTTTACCTTTGAGATGACATTTTATGACTTGATGGCAGATTTCTATGGGTTACTACAGTATACTATAACTAAACCTCCAAGCAGCTGCAGAATGCAGACAGTTAAATTTGGGCAAGTCGACGGGCACGCAAACACACACGCATGTGCGCACAAACACTAATGCGCATGTGCGCACACACACACACACGCACACACACACACAAGACTCATGTCCTGCTGCACATTGTCCCTGAAGTCTATTTCCAGAGGTCAGATAGTATTACTCTGCCAATATAGCTGCAAAACTCCAACTCTGACACTTTTCTGACCGCAGCCTTATATGTCACGGAGTGTTTTATCAATTCCCGGTCTCCATTAAATGTATATTAACCACTGCACAGTTTAACAGCCGGCCATAAAAATACCTCAAGTATGGAGACACAGAGTCCAGCTTTGATCTCACTGCTCAGTCATCTGATCATCTCACTGGCTGCAACTATGCTGCTCTACAGGAGGCAGATAAAGCTTCAGGTTGAGATGTTAAACTCACTCCAAAAAGTAACTTTCTTTTGGAATAAAGACATAGTAATATTATTTTCAGGCCGCCAATAAGCAGATTCTGACTTGCACTTGTGATCGAGCATTGCGCGCCCGGGTTAATGGAAGTTCACCACCTGGAGCTGGAGGTTTTTCACATTAGTATGTGATCTTAACTGCTACTATGCCGTCTGCTCCCTCCACTGTGTTTAGTATAGAGAAGGAGGTCAGTCTTGTCACAAGCTGTTACAAAGATTTAGCTGTTTTTTTTCCTCTGTATGTCTCTGTCACACACACATTTGCACACACATTCCAGGCAAGGATGATCAAACTTCCTTAACAAGAAATTCACAGGAAAAAAAAAAAAACATACTGGTGCGCACACTGAACATGATCTTTTCTGTCTAAAATGATTTGTTTTTGATGTCCTATAGGGCCAGTGTGGACAGTTAGTGGCTGTCATGTGACGTCTGTTGCTATGGCAATCATCATCTTTGGTTCAGTAAACCCTTCGACCTTCCCTCTGAACTTGTCACATTGACACTTTAACACACTAAAGAGACATTTCTTGAATTCCCACACTGACACACTAAACTTTATCAGTCAGCACACAGACCTGCAACCAGCTGATGTCTGCTGCCGCTGCTGGGAACACATACAGTACAGTAATAATAATAGACTGTATGGTATTTATTGATGCATTCTGTACAGAGGCACACTCTTATTTTCAGTCGACATAAATTTTACACTCATACACACACACACACACACACACACTACAGGCCTGATCTCATCAGCAGCAGTTTTTCTGTCTTTCTCTCAGGCACAAGACATAATAAAACGAGGGGATGTGGCGAGGAGCCAACTGTAGCGGCTGCCGCCCCGTGGGCACCTTCACTGTGTAATTACAGTAGACTCATGCAGAGATAATACACACATTCACCTCATCTCATATACGCAAGCATGCAGTTATGCACGCACAAGTGCAGATTTGTGCGCACAGCTGGATGTATGTTCATTTTTAACAAGGAGATGGTGGGGAGGTAATTTGCTGTTTTTACTAAGATAAGATTTTCTCAGAAATCTGGTGCTGACTGGTGGTGGATTTGAGATATATGCTGAGGAAAGAGATG
Organism: Scomberomorus guttatus; assembly: GCA_038419695.1. Taxonomy (NCBI): domain Eukaryota; kingdom Metazoa; phylum Chordata; class Actinopteri; order Scombriformes; family Scombridae; genus Scomberomorus; species Scomberomorus guttatus. Next base: position 18,714,311 of record CM076452.1, on the reverse strand, counting down.
CCTCAGTTTGTCTTTAATTAGCTTGTTTTTGCCCATTTATCCATATTGTGCACATGCCATTTCTCCTTCACATATATATGTACCCCGAGACAGATAGACACACTTGGTCAGGCATGCATCACAACAGGAGGTCAGAAACTTGACTGTTTCTCATGCAGGCGGAGGGGAAATCATGACAGTGTAGGCAGCAGTTCAAGAGAGGAAAGTGAGGAGAGAAGGTTAGGTTTGCCTGAAGTACTTAACTAAAACCACATTTTCAGCAGAAAGACCTGATGGAAAGGACAGTGCATGAATGCTTATACCTGTATATATATATATATATATATATATATATAACTGCATAAATGACCAAATGTGCAAATATATGCCAAAATGAGTATAGATGTGTGATTTCAGTGGCGATAGATTTGTATTCAGCGATGAGATAAATCAGCAAAATGAGACGTCCATTTGAAAAGATGCAATTCCAACAAAAAAAAAAGACATCTGCACACATTATTGTTGCAATTAAACAAACATGGCTTAAAGTCAGCGGTGGAAAGTACATTTTCCTTTTTTGAGATACTTGTTTACTTAAATATTTTCATTTGATTCTACTTTATACCCTTTTACTTCTACAGAGGGAAATACTACAATTTTTTACACATAACGCTGACGGCTATAATTACTATTACTAAAACATATGATGAGCTTATGAAAATATAACATTTTTATAGATTAAACTATACAGCATATAAATTAATTCAAATTTCCTCCAAGTTGACGTATCAATAACAATCATCCAGTAATATAAATATACAACTATATAACACTGAATGCTGCTGTTTACTACTTTTACCTCTATGTGTTAAGTATATATTTCTGATAAAGTTTCACGTAAAATTCCTCAGAGTAAAAATTTTAAATGCTGAACAGAACTGATTGTTTTCACTTTGCATCTTCAAACACCTTCCAAAGACAAAGAAACTGGATCTGATGTGGCTAAACAAGCGTTCACACTTGCACTCTCAGTCTCTCTCTGAGCAGAGAATGAATGGAGGCTCAGTGTGCGTCCTACCTGTGTTGGATCAGTCAGTCAGTGACAGACAGAAGCTGCAGCGGGATCGCACTGTCGGGACCTCAGAGAGGATACAGCTCCACTCGCTCACTTGTCTCCTCTCCTTTGCTTCACTGTAACTGGCTGTCTGGTGCAACCTTATCAGCCTTTATCCCTCTATCCTCTGTCTTTATCTCTCTTTCCAAATTTCTTCCCTCCTCCCTTTTCTCTCTCATTGTATCTCCTCATGTTACCCTCCTCTCTCTCTCTCTCTCTCTCTCTCTCTCTCTCTCTTTCTCCCTCGCTCCCTCTCGCTTTCTCCTCCCCCTCCTCTTCTTTTCTCCCCCTACCTCTCCTTGTATGGAAAGGCAGTTAACAGCCTCCACTCCTCTCCTCCGCTGTCCTTCTCTTCTCTCCCTCTATCTTTCTCTCCTCCACCTCACTCCCTTTCTCTCTCTAGTCTTTCAGTGGCTGTGTAAACTCAGCAACCTCAGTGCTGACAAGGTAATCAACACCATATTGGCCTCTCTTAACATACACCACTCAGCATTGTGTATTTTTTTTACCGTTCTTCAGCTGCCGCTTTCGAGACCCGAGAGGTGTAGAGTTGCTGAATAATGGCAGAAAAATAGAGGGAGAAATGAGAAATAGGGTTTTATGCACAGACATGCAACCGGCATAACAGACAAGTGGAGTCTGGACAGAAGCACAGGCTTTTGTTTCAGCAGTAATGTACTGATTGCACTTGCTGAGAATCAAAGGGTTTTTAAATGGTTGCGGTCTTTTTCCCTTTAAATAGTTCTGTGCTGTGGCAGATCCAGCTGTGATCTCAACCGAGGAACCCCTATTTCTAAGGTCAGGGTGTGTGTGGGTGTGTGTGTGTGTGTCAGAGATGTGTGGTCACCAGTTCCCACAGCTGGTACACACATGGACAACCAGGGAGGTTTCTGTTACCGGCCGCCACTCACTTATCAACGTGTCAAGGCGCAGACTAAACGAGGCCGTGTGTACTCTTAGAAACTTTTTGTTACTTTCCTGACTATTATCCACGGCCATGGCGCAACAAAGCCGTCAGCCTCTAGGTAGGACAGATATTTCATTCAACAATCTACTTCACACACACACACATATCCTGGCTAGAGCTTAGATCTATATTATCAACCCAGCCACGGATGACCTGGCTAACATCAGCCAGATCTTTAAGACAACTTCGCAAACTGCAAAGCCAAGACTCGGCCACGTCACAGTATGGCTCTGCTGTTAACCTTCCAGGAATGAGGAGAGACAAAAGAGGAGCAGACAGGAAAGACGAGAAGTGGGGTTAGATTTGGATCAGGTAACAATTTGACTGGTCTTTGTGTCCTGCAGTCATAATCAATCAAATAAACAACTAGAAGAGAGTATTAGTGGATCATAACATTAATCAGCAGATGCTCTGGTTCAAGATGAGACTAAACTTTTCCATGGATGTCAGTTTTTGAGCCACAACAAACGCCAAAGTGTGGCCTGCAACATCCTAGGTAAGTCTTGTTTTTAGCCCAGCCGACTGCCAGAAATGCCTTTTGCTATGTTGCAACGCATGTCGTAAAATGGCGAGGACTGCTGAAAAGACTGAAGTCTAAGCTTTACGATAGGCTCATAAGGAGCCAGTATTTGAATTCACAACACAACCTGCTCTCAAGATAATGACATTTGGCGCTGATCGATCTAACATGGCAACAAGGCCTGATCGGTTGTCCCTAGCAAGCCCCCAGGAACAACGCTGGGCTTTGAAGCCAATTTGACATAGTAGCTGAACAGTGGAATTACAACTTGCAACAGGCCCAAAAAGCATCACTATCAGAATTTGATCCAATGTCTAGAAGAGCTGCATGATTTAATTGTTTTATCCCCATTCAAGTTAGCCAGAGAGCTAAACCAGAAGTTAGCTGTCTCAGCTGGCGGAAGTCTCTAGTGAGCATGCTCCATGGGTGCATAGGGCCCATAGAGCGTGCACAGTATGTTTTCATCCAGGTAATTTCTTTACAGCAGGAAGTGGCTTTTTTGGCTTCATGCACTACTGAGCAACTTTCATAGGAATGAACGGGGCCTCGCCTCCAACGCTGTATCCAGTTCTTTTTATACATCCATGGTCCCAAGCAGAAACAAGAGTCCAAGCTGAAGCAGTTGTTGATCAGAGGAGTCAGGAGTCAATGGCCTTATAAAATAGATTTTTCAAAAAATTTGAATCACTGCAACCACGAGAGGTCCTTGAGCATACAGTCATAAATGTGCACAAAAAATTATTAGACTGATGGGTCCAGTAGTATGCTTAGCTGTGGACAGATACACACACACACACACACACGACCAAACGCATGATCCCCTCCAGGTTTACGCCTGGCGGAGATAATTACACCCCCTCTCCATCTGTGGCTTGCTTTCTTCTTTCATTCCTCTCTATTTTTCCTCCCCCTTTCCGCCTTCAAAACAGTTTCTCACTCCTCTCTTCATTTATCCACACCAATCTATCTATCTATATATCTGTTTGTGCAATTGAAAGTAGGTTACGGGAAAACCCCAGATTTCCCCTGCTGCTGCCCGCTGATTAATGTTGGTGAGGTCAGCCTCCAGATTGACTCATGTTAATGTGAAATGTCACAGTCACACAGACACAGTGTTAAATGCACAGGTATGTGTATGAGTGGACACACAGAAGTCTGAACTCACACTGGCACGTACACCAATAAATAGTGAACATTGATTACTTGGGCCAGTCTGGATCATAGTTTACAGTAATACCACACACCCACGCCAGCATTAGGACGCCAGATACAGCAGCAGAAAGGGCGCAGTTTGCCTGACTGACGCAAATCTCCAAGATAGCTGAAGGTTTTCCTTCCTGTCAATCACGTGCGCATGTCAGTGTTGCGCGAGCCAAGCGAGTGAAGCAATGAGAGGAAAACCATGAGCTAATCACAGTGCATTGGGCTGCTGCCATACTAGCTCCAGTGTCAGCTTCACCGCAGCAGACCCTCTAGACAGACAGACACAAGTAAAGAGCATCATTGAGAACAGATGGCAATATTGTCGGTGTGTTGTGTTCCAATATTATGGAAGAAGAGTATGAGAATATTTGCTGGATGAAGCAAATAAACACAGATAGTTTAATAATATAGTACATGGTTGGTTAGTTCCATTTTATATAGATGTGTTAAAAGCTGGTATTATTCTATTTTTTTTTTATTGACAAATCCCATTAAAAGACTAAAACAAACAATGAGTTATCCATCTCTCAGTGTTTTCTGACTTCCCTACGCCGTCTGTGGCACTCAGGCCCGAGCACATTTGTTCCTTTTGAAGATGTAAATCTTTAAAAACGGCTCCCAAGTTAATTATTTAAAAAAATGCTTAATAATGTCCTAGCTGGGCACTGTAGTTTTTTAGCAAACGTTACTCAAACAGGGGTAAACAGTGCATTTGTTGGGGACTATTTTCAGTTGTGGATTAATACACATTTGGTGTTCGAGTGAGTATTTACGGCGGCAGGGCCGTGTATGTGGAATTGACTCAAAATAAACTACAGTGGCCATGTTCATTAATGTGGGAGCACGTCACCCAGTGCAACAGTGCAGCTCACTGATGGGTTTTCAATAGTTTTTGAACACCAATAAAAGTTTATGATACAGAGGAGTAATATCAGACTTTGGCTACACAGACAATGCTTATTTATAGATCAGTTCATTGTTGGTTTTGGTCTTTTCGTGGGATTTGTTGACAGTAAGAAAAATACGGGATATCACCAAACTTACACTTTAAGACAATTAGTGAATTAGTTGTTAGAGCTGGACAAATAAAAGATGCACCGCAGTATCTTTTAAAAAGGAAAACAAAAGCTGGTGCAGTCCGATGGTGATGCAATATCTGAGTCATTCAGTGGCTGGAATAATATTTAATCATTCCAAAGACAACCAAAGGCAAATATTTATCCACTCAGTTTTGGGGTTGGTAGTACGATCCCTCCAAGTGGGATAGGTCATCTGTCTGGAGACTAATTCATCACACAGGCATGTGCATAGGTTATAGCACAAACACACACATCCTGATCTAATTTTACCTGGTTGATGTTCTCAGCTCAGAACCTCGCTCAAATAATCTTACATGACCTTTTCTTTCCATTTTCAGCTGTTTTTTTTTTCTTTTCTTGTTGTGACCCACTCACTAAAACCAATAGAAGTTATCTGAGCAGGATGACCCATTTTACAGAGCAGTTAACCGAAGGTACTTACCCAGCAGCAGTACAGGAACCAGTACCCCCATTTTACTGGTTTGACCAGCGTGTTCCCACATCTGATCAAATCCTTGAGGCTTTCACGCCCCCTACCCTCATCCTCCCCTTGAACTAAACAAACAAATAAGAAAATCTGGGAGCTGACAGGGGTAATGTATGGCGCTGGGAGAGGTGGATGATGCTCCAGTGTGTGTGAAGTGTGTGTGAATCGGGTCTGTTAAAATACTGCTTGCGTCCTGGGCCTCCTTAAACCAGAAACTTGTATACACGCGCTGTTACGTAATCTGCCCGTCCTTCACTTAGACAGATACTGGCCAGTACAGTACAGTATGTGATTGCTGCTATTTTGGCTGCTGTTTCCAAGTATCTATAAAAAATGTTAAGAATGAGGTAAGTATTAGGCTAAATAAGTAAGAGGACTCTGTCGGGATGGCACGTGAGCGGTCAGTTGGTTTGGTCTAGACTGAAATTAGTCATTTAGTTCAAATATGCATGGTCCCCAGAGGACTAAGCCTACTGACTTAGGTCAGTAGTTTGGAGCCAATTGTGGTCCAGTATGCAAGTGTGACTGGAAACCTGAAGCCTCCAGTTCACAAACACTGAGCATAGACTTTTTAATGAAGTGTGAGACATCTTGTGTCCAACTTTTGAAATGAAAAATATTAGCATATTCATAGTTTCTAGATTTTGTCAGGGCGGAAACAATTTTAACAAGGTTATTGAACTTTTTTGCAGGAAAACCATGTCAGACACAAATATTATTCAGTCTTTATATGTGTTGAAAAATGTGTGGTGGGGATCTTTCATGACTTAAGTGATCGCCCGACTTTTCATCTGGCGGCACCATGTTTGTGGTTTTGAGTGAAATTTCTTGACAACCATTGACTAAAATCAAACCTAATACACACATTCATGCCCCCTTTTGTCTTACTTTACTTTGTTTTACAACCAAATACCTGCAAAACTACATCAGCCTCAGCTGTACTTTGTGCTTAGCGCTAATTAAACGTCGGTTACTGTATTTGTCCAACATACTGACAAAGCAGAAAGCTGAGCGTTATAAAGCTGAGTGTCTGAAGCCTGAAAAATCTTTGGATGCATCCTTTAAAAGAACAAATAACAGAGTCAATAAACAGGATGCATCTTTAACTTTTCCATGATGAACTCATACACATGTATATTCAACACTACTAACTTCTGAGGGCCAGCAGGCTCCTGGACGTGCCTCAAGCGAGTGGACGTCAGCTTTCAGTCCCTTCACTTGTTAACAGTGCAAGCTCCTGGTTATGTGCATGTGGTAGCAATTTTGGGGCTGATAATCCCCCACCCTCCTCCACCCTGTGGGTCTACACAGAAGCCCCCTTTCCCATACGCCCCACCTAGTCTGCCCACTCGTAAAGCTGTGCCCGGCGTCTTGGCACTGCACAGCCCCTCGTTGCCATATAAAAGAAGTGATGAACTGTGGTAGTAAACAATTTTGTTTATGACAAAAGCTCTGTAAACACAGCTCCATCCATGACCTCAAGCAACTACGTGTTGTCAGTGAGACACTGATTAAATACTGGAAACTGGCATTAATTGTCAGCAACTCACTGACCACTATAATCAAGTACAGAAACATTTTCGACTGAAATGACTAACAGCTGATTAAGGTTCAGGATTCCAGGAACCAATCGAGGAATAATAATCATTTAGAAAGTTAAACACAAAACAGCAAATGTTTAATTTTTAAGATTTTATTAAAATACGGTGTGGAGTTTACCATTGGAAGTTACCATCACAAACATGATTGTTTCTAATAAAAAAGTAAACAAAACAAAAATAAAGCTTAAGAGCCTAGTTACAGGAGATTTTTTTTTTTCCATTTTTGTTTTTTTGTTTTTGTTTTTGCAGTCTGGTGAAAGAAAAAAAAAATCAATTCACAATGAGAGTGAGTGGAAAGAAAAACACGTTCACATGTTGTAAAAATACATTTCCCAATTTTAACATTACACACAGTCACTTTCAAACATTCATTCATTCCTCGTTAGATGGTTAGATGTCAGTGCCAAAAGAAAGCAAAATAGGGAAAAAAAAAAAAAAAAAAAGTTCAGACCTGTGCACAAAGGGGGGAACAAAGGGAGAGAGCGGCTTCTAAAATAAAAAACACAGGAGGCTGTTCTACATTCTGAGGGAGGAAAACTTGGGACAAGGGACACGAGACAGAGGGCGACTGCTGGAGGATATGTGTGCATTTGAACCCTGAGAGAGAAAAAGTGACCGATTCTCACCGTAATAGTTTTCAGCTTTTTTTTTTTTTTTTTTTAATTTTTTTGACAGACCACACCAGTGTCCGCTGTGCCCCCCCCCCCCCCCTTCCTCCTTTCTCCAGCCCCACTGGGGCTCTGGTAGCAGTGTGAAAGACGCTTTCAGAGTGGTGGTGGTGGTGGCGGCGGGTAGGGGTAGGGGGGGGGGGGGCATTCTCACACCCAAGAGTGAAATATCAGCTGTGGTTTTGTGAGCATACACGCTGTGCTTATCTGTTAGCCTATGCACATACACCCTGCCGGGCTGACTTGAACTTTTAAAAACTACAAAACAAAGAAAAAGTATCTTTTTAATGCGCAGAAACAATTCACACTGTATTTATGTGTTTGAGCCAAAAACAAAGGCTAAATGTGGTTCATCACTGAAAAGGAAATGCAAGGTGCTGTAGATTTAGTCCTAGTTGGGGTGTGAGGAGCTTTTTGTGGAGTGGCCTTGATTCCTGGCCCGTTCTTTTCTACTGGGTGTGTCTCCTGACTTCACCTGCTGTGGTCAACTGTATTAAGGCAGTGAGTGGTTCCATGGCGACTTTCTATAACAGCTACTTTTACAGGGAGAATACAAGTAAGGCCCAGAGGATATCAGCTGGGAAGGACAGTTGGGATAAAATGGGAAAGAAAGAAAGAAAGAAAAAATCACTGGGAGAGGGATGTCTTGTTTTCTCTGAAATGTTTCAGTACAACATGTAGAACACAGACAGCATATCCATAAAAATGAAATCCTACAATAAAACAGAACGGTTTTCATAACAGTGCACTGCTGAACTGAAAAAAATATATATAATCATCATCAACAGCAAAATTTAAGATTACTATTATGCTCATAATCCGAACTATGGGGGTTATTTTTAAAAATATATACTCATCACATGACAGAGGAGCCTAGCATCTCAGGACACAGACATGCTCCATGTCTCTCATAGACTCTGGGGGGGAGGGGAGGGGGGGGGAACTGTACATCAATGGAAACTGACCACAACAAAATGGCAACTTGGGTTGAAAACACTCTGGGGTTGAAGGGAAAGGCCCGGGGAGCAGAGGGGAAACAGCAAGATGACACTATTTTAAGCCAATAATTTTTCCCCTAAAAAATTACCTCACATGCACTATAGATAGAGCAGCTTGACATTGAAGGGGGGGGGGGGGGGGGGGAGGGGGGTTAAAAAGAAAAACAAAACAGCATCTACTACTACTTGTTCTAGTAAAAGAAAACTAGCAGACCACGACGACCACCTTTCTTTTTTCCTCATTTTTCATTAGCCGGTAAGATGGAGGTCAAAACACTTCAACTACAGTCTGGAGTCTAAGAACGGGAAAGCGTTGTGCTGAATTTTCCACAATGAGGAACAAAAAAGGTAAAGGCAAAGAGATAAACATTGGTTTTGAAGCCTGAGTATTCAGTAACCTATAGAGAACCTACAAAGATTTTGTCAATTTATTTCGTGGGGCAATGTTCTTTTTTTTTTTATTGTATCGTTACTGCTACAATTTCACAACCCTTCTGGTAAAGAATAGTAAAGAAGTATCTAGAAAATCTGTACAAAAAATAAAAGGGTATGCACGGTACATTCAATATCTGTTACTGAGGTACTAGAAAGGTGTTCCCTTGACACCAGGGCAACAGCGTTAAAGAGTTACTCCTAGGGACTATTCCTTTGGAAAGACAACAGCTTGTTATCATAACAGAGTGAGGGAACACACACGCACGCACGCACACATGGGGACACGCACGCACACACACATACACACCCCACTGTCATTAACAAAGCCAGCAGAACACTGTCCCCCTTACTCCTACAGGGTATCTAAACTCTACTGTCCCCTCACGTTTAAAGGAATTGGTGGATGCATACTGGTTCATGAGCAGATGTGTAGGGTGGGCCATGACAGTGGGAGAGGAGTGGAGGGTGAGTGGGTGGGTGCTGGATTGTGGTGGTGGTGGTGGTGGTGGTGGGGTGTGCGGTGAGATCTTAAAACAATAAGGCGGTGGTTGATCCCTGGTCACCCGTCCTGTGTTTTGTATGTCGGCAGTGTGTGATCACATCACTAAAGCGAACCCGTAACTGTCCCGTCTGTTTGACTGAAGTGAGCTGCAGAAAGCGTGTGAGCGTCTGAGTGTTCAGACAGACAGTGCCCTCTGCTGGCGAGACCCCTGACATGCTCCTGTTTTTCCCTCCCCCTAGTAAGAAAAAGCTGCTGCATTTGATTCTGTGTGGGCACCGTGTGTAAAGACCACACACACACACACACACACAGCACTGCGGCTGGAGGTGCTCTGATATGACACTCTAAGCTATTATCTCATAACAAAATGATCCACGAGGGGCAAAGCATGTAGAAACAGAGATCACTGTCCTTCAATTAGACGGTCACAGCAACAAGAGGTGACAAAGGATCTTGGGTATCACTCCATCAAATGGGACATTGTTCGATGGGGGGGGTTGAGAGTGTAAGTATGAGCTGATCAGATAAAACACACTTCGACAGTCTGAGAGAGCTCCACACTGACAGCACTCTGCTGAGCAAGCTGACGACAGTGTCAGAGAGAGCTAAGGGCAAAACCGGGCGGAGGGTAGCTAGATGCCTGGTGGGGGAGGACAGGATGTACTGTTTGTGATTCTGTCTAGTTTACTTTAGTACACATTTTCCCCCATCGCAAGAAAGGTGGAGGGAGGGAGAGAAAAAAAAGAAAAGAAGAAGAAGAGAGCAGTAACATGAGCCATTAATGTACAAAGGGGGGCTTTAACCTTTCTGCCTCTTCTGGTTAGAGGACTGCAAATTGTAAAGCCTCATGTCAGAAATGCATTTTTTTTTTTTTTTTTTTACAAACAAACAAACATTAACACCTAGAACCACAACAGATCAAATTTCCATTAAAACAACAGCCAACTAAGGAACTAAACCAATCCAATCTTTGAATCCTTGAGAACAGTTATTGCTGACGTTGTGGAGGAGTGAAGGGGAGGGACGGGGTGGCAGGTAGGTGGGTGGGTGGGTGAGATGAGGATGGAAGGGTGTGTGTTCTGGGGGTGGGGATGGGATGGGTCTATCCTGGGCTGGTTACGTGATCTGAGAAACAAGACTGTGTAGATCCACGTCAGGTCAAACTGGTGCTGCCGATGATGTACTGGAGGGTCGGGCTGTGTCTGATGCTGAGAGGTGGGGGTCGGGAGGTTGTGGGGATGGGGGTGGTTTCCAGAGGTGACGGAATGTGCTGGCGGCTGCGGGGGGGGCTATTGGTCAGAGGGGATGTCTCTGTCGGCTTCAGCCTTATTAGGCTGCCCTGGGGAGGGGGCGCGTGGGGGGTGGGAGACTGGGGCGATGCCGTGCGCCAGGGTTCCTGAAACCAGGCTTTCAACCCCTGCGCCAGCTCCTGGGAGACCCCCTGCTGCTGCAACATTGATCAGACCTGGAGGAAATCTGTAACATAGAAGGGAAAAAAACAAAATTATATGAGAGCTGATCTGGTAAAAAAAAAAAAAAAAAACTTAAATATTCTTACTACATCCATGTTCAGCCTCATAACCCATCTGATGTTTAATCATCTTCCACCATCCACTCCTCTCACCTGTAGGTAGCTCCGTTAAGTTCTGGGTGAACAGTGGCGGCCTCCATGCTGGGCCACTGAGAGGCTGCCATCAGATACTCCTTATTCACACAGTTCTTCAGACTGTCAGGGATACGCCCTAGAAAAAAAAACAACAAAAAACAGACCATTACTACTTCATAGAGGTTTACTGATGAAAAACAAAGTTCTTACTACTGACAGCTTCTTTTTTGTTGGATATTTGCAAGTATAAAATGAGCTCTAATTTGCTGGAGTTATGTTCAGATAACTACACAGTCCTGATGTACTGTAACAGCCTCATCACTGCTCTAAATTAATACTCAGAGTTGGAAGGCTACTCATTTCTGCTTGACCGAGTTTGAAGAGTATATTGCCCTACAATTTGAATAAACAATATGTTTAATTAAGTTGTTATTTTTCCAATGATACCCTTATATACATGCACTTTATTCTGTAATTGCTTGGGGCACAAAAAATAAGTAAAGGGATTCAAACTCAGATTATCAGCTAGCTTTGAGGGATGAATTTGTTTAGTTCCTTTCTGGATCATCACCTATTATTTAATTCACTTGAAGTTAAACAGATGAAACAAAACGCTTGATCCTGTTCAGTGAATAGTAGAGATGTTCCAAGCTGATCCTAAGGATCGGGAAGGTATTCTAACAGATCGGCATGGGCTAAAATAAACCTGATCAAATGACAATCATTTCTTTACTTTACTGTGTTTTGTCCACAGCGGCCTGCTGGTGTTGCAGCGCTGTTCTCTTTTACGACAGCTGGGTTTTACAGTGTGAGCATGTTGCTATGAGAGTGAGAATTAGAATTTGCAAATGTGGAAAATTATTTGGGCCCAGCAGTTAACGTTAGTCCTGACAACTGTATTGGCAAAATACACAGATTCACAATAATCTTCTATACTCATCTGTTACCTCTCATCTCTGTATCTTATTAGCAAAAATATTTAGGTAGCAGCTTCTTATTCAACTAAACTTTATTTATATTATACAGCACTTTTCATACAAACATACAGCAGGATTAAAACAACACAGACAAACAAAAAGAAATAAAAGCAAAATAGACTATAAATAAAGACTTAAAATTACAACAATAAAACAAAGTTTCAAAATAGAATAAAAGTCAATAAAATAAACACCAGGGATAAAATGATTCAAACTTGAAGTTAAAATCCATGTCTACATAAGACTTAAAATTGAAATTGAGAGCCGGATCAAAAAGATAAAGAGCTCGCCATTCTAATATCCAGAGAGTTTGTTCCAGTTTAGGGGCATAAAAACAGAAGGCAGCCTCACCGCTACTTTTATGGGACGCATAAGGAACATTTAAAAAAGAAGTGGTGGACCTCAGTGAACTGGCTGCAACATAAAATGAAGGAAAATCTCTGATGTAGGGAGGAGCAAGGTTATTTAAAGCTTTATAAACAAGTAAAAGAACTTTAAAATCACTTCTAAAAGACACAGGTAGCCAGTGCAGTGTCTTAAGCATATTCTGTTTTAGTTCAGACTGCAGCATTCTGAATTAGCTCTAGTTTTCTTGTAGACTTTTTAGGTAATCCAGTAAAAAGGGAATTACAATAGTATAAACGGCTAATACTAATAGCATGAATGAGCATTTCAGCATCTCTGAGGTTAAAAAAAGTCTGACTTTGGCAATATTTCTAAAATGAAAAAAAAAGGTTGTTTTAATGACCTTGTTGAGTTTGTGACTTGTGTTTGCTAAAACCACCAAGCACTGAATGCAGTTTTTCTCTTGCAACTTTGGGTCCTATTAGAAAGAATTAAAACATTTTTCCTCTCATTTAATTTTAAAGTTTTTACCCATTCATACATTAATGTCAGTGAGACAGTCAATGAGAGCATGCAGTGCATTGGGGTCATTTGGCGACACAGATGTACAATTGTGTGTTGTCAGCATAAAAATGGTAAATGACATGCTGATGGTTAATAATGTTTCCAAATGGAAGCATATATAATGAAAAAAAAAATTGGGCCGAGAACGCTTCCTTGAGGAATACCATATTCAATACCATGGTTATCTGATACATAAGCACCCAGACTGACAAAAAACTGTCAGTTAAATAAGACTGAAACCAAGCTAAAACACGGTCAGAGAGACCCACCCATTTCTCAAGTCTGTCAATTAAAATTTCAGGGCCGATTGTATCGAATGCTGCACTGAGGTCTAAGAAGAAGGACAGCCACGTTGTTTGCATCCACAATAATTCTCAGGTCCTGATATCCAATGCGAGTTCAATATTGTAGGCTAATAGTTGTTTACCTTCTCTGTTGAGATGAAGTCCATCCTGTGCAAAGAGGTTGGGTCGCTTCCAAAAAACAAGGAAGTTATCCACAAAAGGAATTCCCATCGCACGGCATAGTCCTTTAAGCCAGATATGCAGCTGGCGCATCCAGCTGAATTTCACATGTCTGAACCGAGGAGAAGTCAGGGGTCCGGAAATAACACACTGTCTGCCAGACTCCAGAACAGTGTCAATCAGAGTTTTAAAGTCATCCTTCAACTTTTCATTCATGAAGCAGAGAAATAATGTGGAGTGCCTGAGCACCCGGATAGCAAAAGATTTCTGTTAGGACAGTAGACGTGGCGGATCATGGATGAGCCTACAATGAGACAGGAGGGAGAAAGGGACGCATTGAAGGCAACCCCTCAAGGCCCTCTTCCTGTGAAACCACAGTCCTGGGATATACCTCAGTACAGCAGCCTGAGCTACAGAGTGTGGGCAGCTGCAGGCGCGGCTCCCGCAGCAGTTGCAGCAGCAGCAGGACAGCATGTGTCGGCAGTAGCCATGAATGTATCTGCTGGGTGGATCAGAGCTTCCGCAGCTAGAGCCCAGTAGCGGTTCGAGAGGTTGAGAGCTGGCGATAAGATCACCTGGAGACCGCTGTTCTTGCGATTTCTAACTACCACTCTCTCTACCAAGTGGCCTGGGAGTTTGGGGTCGAGCAGGAGGATGGACAAGAGAATATCCTTCTGTTTTAGTTCATCTGATAGTCTGAGGAAGTCTTATTTGAGATGAGTGATACTCCTGTTTTCTTTCTGGAGTAGGTGGCAGTCAATACACCGCATGATAGGGAATATGTCTCTCCCTCACAGACGTATGGTTTCACTCAACCGCTGCCACTTATAACTTAAACTCCAGATGTCCGACGACTAAAATCCTTTAGTCCAAGATCTAAAAAGGGTCTTGAAAATGTGTCTTTACACTGGATAATAGAGAGTTTAAGACAGCGTTTTCTGACAGCAGTGCTGGCGGGCAACAACACACACAACGCCGACGCATGCGCAATCCAATATTGTTAATCACCAACCGACGCTTTAGCTGGTTAAAATGACAAAGATCGCAGGTTGCAGGTCATATCAGCTGGCGCCAATTAATGTTAACTCTGCGAGTAAGTTCTATCTTGTGTCATGGGCAGGTGTTTTATTTAGGTAAATATAAAGTATGGGATTGGACTCTGTATCAGCAGATACCCAATATTAAAAGACCAGGATTGGGGTTTTAAAAAAAAAAAAGAAGAAACATCTCTACTTACCAGTGATGGCGCGGCGCACTTCCCTGGCTGCCTCCTCGCGAGCCTCCACGGACGCCTGCTCACTGTACCAGGATGTGTGCGGGGTACAGATCAGGTTGGGGGCATCCTTCAGAGGGCCTGTTGAAAAACTGTTGAGGGGAGGAAAGGTTGTTATAGAGAAGAGTAATGAGGTCGTGTATCATGCACATCTCTCGGTGTGCCATGGTTACCTGAAGGGTTCTGTCTCGTGGACGTCCAGGGCAGCCCCTCGTATCCGTCCCTCCTTTAGGGCCTGAGCCAATGCTTTCTCGTCGACCAGACCACCTCTTGACGTGTTCACCAGGAAGGCTCCCTGACGCATCTGTATCACAGAGTTAGCAATATTAAAACAATGTGGAGCAGACCAAACCAGAGAGGGCTGAAACTTTCAGGCAGCAGCAAAAAGAAAAAAAAACAGTATAGACTGAAGTTATTTGGGACAAACAGATTCTATTTTTATTCTTCCAATCAATATAACAGGTTAGGAGCAATGTTTGGTTCAACTGTCTAAACCATTACAATTGTGCTTAAGCATTGTTGGCCAACTGCTTTAGTCAGGATTTTAAGCTGCATATAAAACAGAATGTTGACTCTAAATGATAATATTAGCTTCCTCGATTAGTTGCAAAATATCAACTAATGGTTTAATAGATGGTTCAGAATTATGCATAATAGACTTCACATGGTGCATAAATAATTTTTCCATTCCTTCATCTATTAAGTGATAAGGAATTCTAACATACAGGCAGGCTATTTATTTATAGTGTTTCAAAACAGCTGACATAATTGCACAGATAAAACTTCAAAATATGACGAGTTTGGAAAAATACCTTCTGATAAGAGGGCGAACATGAGAGAAAATCTGTTGTTTTTTTTGCTATATTCCAAGTGCGTCCTACTCACCTGTTTGATGGTGAAGTCATTAATGAGGTGGTGGTTGTGCTCATTGAGGCTGCAGTGCAGGGATACACAGTCAGAGTGGATGAGCAGGTCCTGCAGGGTGGCCATGCGCTGCAGGCCAAGGGAGCGCTCCACGCCGTCGGGCAAATAGGGGTCATAGAAGATCACGCCAAAACCAAAGGCCTTAGCCCGCAGAGCCACCGCTTGGCCAACACGCCCTGGAAGGCAAAGAGAATTGGAAATTAGAAACAGCAACTGTGGTTCTTTCACTGGAACTAAAACAGATATAAGCCTAGATTGGAAATTTCTTACTGAAGCATAAATACCCAACAGGTCCTACAGCACATTGTCTGACCATCAACTGTCATGTACATCCATGCTCTTCACTCACCTAGACCGATGATGCCCAGCGTCTCGCCCCGGATACGAGCAGCACCGCCTGCCACCTCCCTGATCTGCTCCACACTAGAGGCTCGAGTTCCCTCCCTGAGGGCCTGGTGCATCCAGGTGACTCGCCTGTACAGGTTGAGGATCAGACATAGCGAAGTGTCGGCTGTCTCTTCCACCGAGGAGGCTGGCACGTTACAAACTGCAATGCCTGGATGGACGAGTGGAAAAGAAGAGGCGAATATCAAACATTGTGTATTATTTCATGTGTTAGCTTATGGCTGAACTACAAATGCATGTACTATGTATAAGTTCTATCTCCCTCACCAAGCTCAGCTGCTGCTTTCACGTCAACGTTGTCAAAGCCGGAGCCGATCCTGACAATTACTCGAAGGCCTTTAAACTTTTCCAAGTCATCTCTGGACAGAGTGATGGTGTGGTACAGCAGGGCGGCCACTGCCTCATTTAGCACCTACAGAAGACAAACAGATTTTTAAATCATCTCAGTGTTCGTCACATTAAACTGCGCTAATCATTTAAATATTACACCACTTAAACAAAGATCAAGGACATTAAAGCCACACAGCTTGGCTAAATATAAGTAAATATTGCCAGGTTGTGTGGTGGAGACAGAATTTTGCCAACGGTTTAGGTTTTGTACAACATCCAAGAATAAAGGCGGCAATATGTTTTTGCAGATGTTAAATTCTTTCATATTACATCATAATGACCCTCATGGAGTGGGCTTCAAGTATGGACATGTGTGGGTGCGTCTCCTCTACCTTCTCGTGAATCTCTTGTGTGGACTGGGCATCGCAGAAGGCCACTGTGGCCACATCTTTGAGGATGGGCATTTCCACAGTGCAGTCGCGCCCGTCCAGCAGGGCCACCAGTGGGCGCGGGTGCATTGGCCCGTTCAGGATGGGGGGTCGGATACCTGAGCCGAGCAGGAAGAAACAATCAAAATAAATACGGGCTAAATATTCAATTACAAATGATTACAAATACAGGACACAAAGTTAAAAAAAAAAAAAAGGCACACAATAATGCAAACACTTAAAAGCTTTCTGTTAAACATTTTTTTCATCTCTTTCTTATTGTAATGACCAAGCTTGTTGATGACACTTGTATTTCAGAAGTTGTAAATTTAAGTTAGAAGTTAGTGACTTAACAGTCTGCATTTCTCATGTCTGGACCCTGCACACATGGCTACAGTTAACAGGGCTAACAGCCACACTTCTTAGACAATAATAACTTTTATGACTCTCTTTTTCCAACGCATCCACCAGCACCCAAAGGGAACTACTAGAATGACGTGTGAGCGTGTTCCTTCAGAAGCTGTGTTACAAAAGTAATGTGTAACTAAATCTGTGATGGGGTATGGAGAACGTCCAGCTTCCTGGCCTATTTGGTATTGAACTCCAGCTCTGTTTAGGAACGTGTGGAACCGATATACACCGTCCTGCCTTCATCAGTCCATCTCTGTTCTGCTCAGACTCCTCATAAGGGGAAGGTTAGATTCTGGTCAGTGAGGCAGAGCACTTGATAAAGTATTAAGTCTGGGAACTTGACCTGCCTACTGTATGAGGAGAGCGTACAAACACACACACACACACAGAGAGAGGAGGGGGCTGGGACGGGAGGGGGAAGAGAGGATGGGAGTGTGGCGGCTGGGGGAGGGGTGGAGAAAACTGCGGGGTCTCAGAGAGGAGGTGGTGGGGGGGTTCATGAGGGGGTCTGAGTCATGACCTAAATTCTCCTGTCTGGAAGAGTCCTTCCTTCCTGTTTTTCTGGTTCTCCCCCTTTTCTTCACACACCTTGCTGGCAAACATCTGCACCATGGCCAATTTCCATTATGCCAACAAAAGAAATGTTGCATTTCAAAAATAAATCAATGACATAAATAAATGTCACATCTCCGCCAATACATAAGTGTTAAATAAGTGGAATGGTAATATCAGCAAATGCTTTTTATGCCTCTCCTTTCTTTATTCTTCTCCTAAGCAGTTCTTGGCTTGGACTAACCCCACACATGCACCAGTGCACACTGTCTTGTCCCTGCTGCGTGACAGGTGTGTGTGTGTGTGTGTGTGTGTGAGAGAGTGTGTGTGTGTGTGTGAGTGTGTGTCCCTGGGTGGGGGAGTGTGTCTAGCTGGAACATTTACTTGGACAGAGGGCAAGAGGTAATGGTGAGACTGCAGAGGAGGGAAGGGAGCTGGTAGCTGAGGGTGGAAAACAAATATTTGTGAACACTTCCTCTGACGTCTGAGATTTCCCAACGCGTGCATGAAATGCACTTTGGCAGAAAAATAAGAAAAAAAAAAAAAAGTGCAGCCTGGTACCCATATAGAAACGTACGATCTACTGCTCTCCATTTAGCAGTGCGACTAGCATTCATTGCAGATGGTTCAAGAACGCTAACAGGCCTACTTCTACATACTGGAAGCACAAAGAGACCCTTACGATGTAGAAAAACCCAAAGGGGTTCGTCACAAAGACCGCCTCTGAAAAAGTTGCTCTGGAAATATACAAGTAAGCCTACACACAGAGTAATTTGAGTAAAGGACACTGGCATACCCGAGGCCTACGAAGCACAAGCATGGCCGCACACAATACAATTCATTCAGTGATTCATTCATTCTCCCTCCCTCTCCCTTTCTTTCCCCTCACTCCCTCCTCCTCTTCACTCTCCCTCTGGCCGCAGTTGGAGGAGTAAGAGGTGAGGGGGGAGGGGCAGTGAACGATGATAATGCAGCAAGCAGCGGTACTCCACCCAGACGCAGCTAGACACACACACACACACACACACACGCACACAGAGTCATTCAGTTCCTTCTCAACGGCTGCGAACACCAATACGCACTGAACATAAAAGGGAAACTGCACACACATAGCTGCACCACACCCAAACGTTAGATCTCTCCCCCGCAGATCACAAATTTCAAAAACACATTCCAAAATAGAAAACACATGAGCACAGGGCCTAACCTTGCATTATGAAGTCTGTCAGCCCGTCTTCCTCTCTCTCTCTCTCCCTCTCTCGCCTTGCTCTCCCTCTATCGCTCTTTTTTTCTCCCTCTCTCTCTGTCAGCCTGCTCTTGGCTGGCTGGATCCCAGCTGTCATCCACGCCCAGCCCCTCCCCCACGGCCAGCCTCCAATCACAGGCGGCTCCATTGAGGGCCGGCCAACCAGCACTAACCTCATTAGCATAGCCGAAGCTGAAGCCGAGGGCGGTTTGGGCTGTTGTCGTTTTTTAAAGAGACAGCTGGCCCGTTTCCCTGTAGCTGCGGCCACGACCCTTCACCTTGTCCTCTCCCTCTCACCCGTCTCCAGAGACTCTCCCAGACTGTTCCCTCCATTTTAGCTCACCATTATGTCTGATCTCAATCATCTACTCACTCTACAACTCAAAATACTGGCTTTTCCAGGAGAGCCAGACATGTGCACTGTACCATCCATCACTGGATATACTTTTATGCAACAAAAGTAAAAAATGTTATTCTATTATCTTTAGTTTGAAATTCAGTGCAACATCTCCATCTATTACTCCAAACAGCAACCAAAAAATGACCTGCACATTCCTCGCATAGAATTTTTACGAAAAACTTCAAACAGCAACCTCCACCACTCTCAAATGCACTGAGAGGAAGTAAGAAATACAATCAGGTTCAACATTTAGCCAGATTACTACTACAGAAAAACAACACTGCAGACAAATATGTTCACCAATAGACCGAGTCACTGTGACGTGCTACCAAAAACAGTCACCTCAACTGGCAGTTGATTTGAATTGCGGAGATAAGTGAAATCGGCAAACTTGTTGATTTCTGGTGTCATTTTCAGCCGTAGCAGTAATGTTTAAGATATATAATTAAACACAGTGGTCTGACCTTTACTCATTTATACATACTTTTAATTACTTTTACTACTTACTGCTTATCCTTTTTTTTTAACTTCTTTGTTTACTTCTTTACTTGCTTAAACTGACATTTATTTTTGCTCGACGCCATTAAATTGTATGTACGTGATCCAGGGGTTTTCTACCCAGAAGTTAATGGAAACAAACATTGTGATTAGTTCTATAGCATTTTATTACACTAAAACTAAGGAAATATCTTCAAAAACACTATATTGCTAGAGTGCCAGTATAACATAATAAAAGCAAACATTAAAAAGCAGAATTATACTAACTCGATATGGAAGTGTCTGCATCTGGTTTCAAAGAATGCACACTGAATCTTACTGTGGTCTGTCTACATAGTTAACAGAGTTGCAGGTTGCAGCAAAAAAATGTGGTTTCAACATGTGGACACAGCAAAACGTATATACCTTTTTATAACCAGGTATGAAAGATTAGTACAACAAAGGCTTAGCTGTCTGGCTATACAGGTATGATGACATGGGTAAAGTACAGTAAAGTTTTATCTTAATACTCTGCATTTAAATAACAAAATATACCTCATAAACATACACAAGCTCCAACATATTTACTTTTACTTTGCGTATAAGTATATATGAAATCTCACCCTCACAAATGCGGTCAAGTCTCTGCCGCTTGACCTGTTTATGTTTGTCCATAAGAGCCATAGACCAAGCAGTCTGAACCTGGGACAGAGAAGAACAGATCCGAGTGCTAGGGAGCCCCTTAATAATGTCCACTTAGTTCCACCTGCAAACACATAGATATAACAATCAGCAAAGACAAAAAAAACAAAACAAAAAAAAACAAAAAAAACAATTTTCTCAGGGAAAAGTTATATTTAATACTCAATAGAATATATGCTGCAACATTGGTTTTCATGTGCTAAAAATGAACAATAACCAAAATTGGTATGGCATAATAATGTAATATTTACACAAATGTGATAAATAACTTCAACAATCTACACTCAGCAGCAATCACTTATATTTCTGGAAAAAAACTCTCAAGTTGACTAAATTTAAAGTACATTTTCATGTAAATTGTCTTCTATTAGTCACAGGCTGTACTGTAGACAGACACTCACCTGGAGAACAATGTTTGTGGTGCCAGTCAGGTTGACAACTTAGTTTACACTGTAGAAAAAGAAATGGTATATTGACTTTAGATTAGGACAATGTCATGATATTGATATCATTTTAGGTGGCTCCTTGAGAAGACAAAAATATGGCACCAAAATTGGCAGCAGTCACTGAAATACAGTGTTATGTGCAACTCCTGATGTCAAACATGATTTGATATAGGTCATTTGAGTTAATAACTCGTTCAGGACAGGCTCATACTCACTGATACTCGTTTACTTTACTTTTACAACAAACTACATTTTTTTAATTTAACTTGTTAGAGTTGCTGATCACAGTTTCCAACTTTGTGGTCAACTTTAATGTATCTTTAGCTACCCGTAGTAACACCGCACTCACATACAGTGCATTTGAACAGTTTAACATCTACCAGTTAATGTTTCAGTGGCAAACTGAACGGAACTTTAACTTAATTGGGTTAATTCACAGTTAAAGGTATCCCCCTTGTCTGCAGCCAAGTTACCGTTAACTAACGTTAGCTTGTAGTGCTAGTTAGCCCGTCTCTCAGCTATCAAAAATAATCGGGGCACATACAATGAATGGCGGAAGACATTTGTCTGTTCCGTGCAAATACTCCACTTATTTAGCTCAAGTTAGGCGACAAAACAAACTATAATACATAGTCTGCCCCCTCTCAATTAGTTTAGTTAACGTTAACTTCTGACTAGCGATCCGAGCTAACGCTAAGTAACTACATAGCAAGGCAGCTAGCTAGCCGATGTTGGCTAGCTAACCCAAACACAAACATTTGAGGGTTCTTAATAGCTAACATTTTAATTGAAAAAAACAAAACCCTGCTAAACCTCTGGCATACACAGCTTTTAGTATCATTTGGCTGCAACTAAGTTGTGAATGGTGTCCGTATTAACCGTTAACATAACTACATATATGAGACGTTGGCAGCATTGCTAACGTTAGCTATCCAGCGCCGTTAACTAGCGTGCGGGAGAGATGCGAGCGGAGGGGGAGCCCATTTCGTCCGGTTTGTTATCAGCGAGTGGCGCTACAATGTGAAATATCTGACCCACAAGCTTAAAAAAACGATTAATTCTACAGGGAAAGGTGCATCGCCCACATGACTGAATTCAAGCAGGACTACTGTGAAAACCAGTGACCTAAATCTTGCAAAAATGGTCAATTATTTACCCCGAATAAACTCTTTCGAGAGTGCTGAGACAGTGTGCGTGCGTCGGTGGCGTTCCCTCTCTCCCGATCGCCATGAAATTAGACAAAAGAGGAAGTGGCTTGTTGGTGGGGGGGGGGTCAGTCAGTCTGAAAAAAAAGCATCGGTGGACTGGAAGGAGCGCCCTCACCTTCCACGGCGGAGCGGCTACCTATCTGACAGAAACATGTAAGACTTTTCAGTCTAACAAGCCTACTTTATGTCATTATCAAAAACTTTTCTGGTGTACTTTAACTTCACCCGCTGATTATTTACAAAGAACTTAACATTTGTCCCCCACCCCACCCCCTCAAATGATAACGTCAAGTCATCGTTACTGTTATAACTAGTTATAATTCAGCTTAATTTAATGTTTGAAACGTTTATTCCCCACACATACAAAAAAATGAACTGGTCATACATCAAAACTTGCTGTTAGTACAGTCAGAATGGACTAAATGCTGCACGTTTGTGCAATATCAGTATTATACTGAAATCAGCCACTAGGTGTCACAATATCTAATCTGTTGGCTCCGATTTCATCTTTCTTTATCCAAGACAAGACACTTTTTGGGGAAAAAAATATCATTCTCTATTAAATTTTATTTGTACATAAATTGTGCAACAGGAATATTTCCATCTGAAAACACATGAAAAATCGTTTCTGAAAGGCCACCAAATCATCTGCATCACTACCGCCTTTGTCACATACACTCACAGAATTGGCTCGATGTTGTGTACTCCAACCACCGTACAGTCCGTTACATTGTGCCCTATGGAGTCCAGCTGCAGCATCGATTCAGTTATTCAATTGACTATTATAGTGCATGTGCCACCCATTCAAAACTATCTGAATCAGCGCAAATGGAGTTTGCAAAAATGTCTGGCTGTGAAAAGAAGACCAGAGCACCAAGAACTCTGTATTTCAAGCTTAAGGCATGGTCAGTTTACAGTATCATCAGTTTTACTGTTGAGAAGGTGTATTAAAAGTTCAAGCAGAAATAAAAAAAAAAAAACAACGTATGAACAAAAAAGGGGGAGCTTTCCTTTTTGCCAGTATAAGAAAAGTTTCCCTTTGATGAAGTAGAGTAACTCCAAAAAGGATAAACTAAAAATCAATGACAGGACAGCAGTAAAAGTAGATGTCTTCAGGGTCCATGGGGGATTTCAGGGATTGCAGCAAAATCCTGGAATGTATCCCGTTAAACCTACATTTACGTACAGATCAGTATTTTTATATTGTTTG
Source organism: Scomberomorus guttatus (assembly GCA_038419695.1). Classification (NCBI taxonomy): domain Eukaryota; kingdom Metazoa; phylum Chordata; class Actinopteri; order Scombriformes; family Scombridae; genus Scomberomorus; species Scomberomorus guttatus. The sequence continues at coordinate 18,690,790 of CM076452.1, read as the reverse complement.
GGCAAATCAAATTTCTGACCTATTTGTGGTAGCGTTATGTCCACCTTTAACAGCTTACATACAGTCATGTCCAGTATTCAATAGGGCATTGAGGGATGCTTTCCTCTATCCCATTAAGCTAATGGTGTTTATTATGTATTCAAATCCCCTCTGAGGAAATATTAGAACCTTCTGCTTACTCCAGTATATAGTGTTTGATGAGTATATGTAAGGATATTAAGATGCATACCAATGGTTAACGCTAATTAAGACTTGTATCAACATGAAATATTAGCCAAAATTCTGTGTGCATGAAAACTCGCTTACGGTATTTGCTCATGCACATTTCCCTATGGAGTGTTGAATAGGCAGGCACTGTGACTTTGTGAAATGTTGAACAGTGAACTAGCTCAAAAGGTTACAATCATAACATTGTAATTTGATAATAGCTCCTAACTGCTTGGTTCTTGATTATGAACTCTAGACATATGCCTTAGGAGGGCAGCAGGTTCCCAAGGACTCTGCCAGAAGAGCGCACAAAGCCTACAGGTGTGCTTAACATGGTTATGAATGCTGTAATCACACTGAGCACCAAGGAGTGGTGGTCAGTTCTCTTCTATGAGGTTCAAGTCCAGTTCTGTGCAGTCTCTTTCAAAAATAGTTTGTCCTCCATCTGTCACAGTCCTTTTTATTTTATTTTCTTCTTCCTCCTCCTCCTCTTCACTTTCACTTAGTGGCCCAATGCTCGCTCGTCCCAGGAACTCAGCGGGGGAGAAGGCCGAGTGCTGCTCTGCCTGGGAAGACACCGGAACTATGCAGCCACTCGTACCGCATACTAGGGTCTCACCATTACCAATCTACGCAGGAGAAAGAAGCATCATGACCATCATGTGACAGTTCTGAGCACTTAAACATGTGACAAAAACACTGCAAAAAAAAAAAAAAAAAAAACCACCATCCACACCCAAAGGTAATAAAATACAGGCAGTGTGGGGATGACATCACAGGCAGTACCAGGAAGTGCAGGTTTCTTTGGTTAAGTATGGATGAACTGATAGAGTGAATGGGCCTGGCTATGTGAGTACCTGTATATTTATATTATAATTATATTTTTCTATAAATGGATAGACACACACACACACACACACACACAACAAAATAAATGTAAACAGCAAAAAAAGATCAAATGTATGAGTGAGCATCCCTAGCACTGATGATTATTAATTATGGCATCAATGGCAGCCTGTGAGAGCAGAAATCACTTTTTTACCCTTCGTATTGTTACTTTTGTATAATATTGCTGAGCAATATATCTCCTTCTGTAATGGCCCCATCATGTCTGAATAAAGCCATAAACATTTACATAAGGAACAAAATAAATTACTCTGATGAGACCAGAAATATTGCATATTCCATGTCTGAAAAGAGCAGCAAGGTCTGCATTTAAGGATTAGTCTGGAGAGCCTTTGTTAACTTTTTCTTCTCACATCAAGGCATAATAAAGTAAATAAGTTTTGCTTTATTAAGCAGCTGCAAGCAGCGATTAACCTGTGACTGGAGTCTCATTATGAACAGGTCAAACTCAGGTTGGAACTTGTTTTCAGCATCTGCATCATATCCTGGTCCCTGTATGAAAGTCAACTTCTAGTGGTGAGAGGAAAACAGCTTAAGACACTTGTGTAGTGACTTTAGTCTCCAATTAGGTAAAATTGGCTGCACCAACAACACAACCCAGAACCCAGTCCTGACTGCACTGATGTGAGTGAGAGAAATATGGAAGCAGACCTGGAGGGGCCCATTTCTCACTAATGATCCCAACATAAACACTAGTCTTAAATGAGAGTCAATGGTGTGGGTGCCAAGCTTAGTTATGCTGAGCCAGGGTCAGAGGCCTACTATTTCCCTAGGGACTGTGAGCAATGGTGAACCCAGATCTGCCAGTCACTCCATTACTGATACCAGTAACTATGTATCTCAATATATGAAAATGATGAGATTGAAAGACACTAGCTACCCTGACAGCCCATTGGGATTTTCTTGCTCACCTGTGTCATTTTGCTGAAGTCAAGGCCTGGCCTGGGGCAGGGCAGGACATCTTGGTCATGGCGCCTCTTCAAGCGAGGTTTTCGCATGTCGCAGGGCTGTGAATGGCATCTTGGCAGCGCTGGGTGCAGATCGCGCCTAGAGGAGGATGGTGTACTGCAGGCTGAAGTGGGAGATGGAGACAGGGCAGGGTGCTCCATGCCAGAACAGCCATATGTCAGAGCAGAAGCAGGGGAGGGCTGAGGGGGCAGGAGCACCACAGAGGTGTCCTGAATGTGCACAGGGGAGAGGGAGAAGCGGCGATGTAGCACGGAGTGAGAAACCAGGGGGGCCGGTGAAGACGAGCAGGAGGAAGGGGTAGCAAAGGAGGCAGAGCAGGCTCCTTTCAGTGTGTCACAGGGGTCCCATGGGAAGCTCCATGGTAGTGGGGAGTCAGAGGATAGTGCTAAGCTAAAGAAAGTAGGGCTAGAAGATGAGTGTAGGGAGGAAGAAGTGAAGGAGGAACCAGGGCCACAAAGTGGCAAAGAGCTGGCTCCAGAGCCTGAACTAGATGCTCCTCCACTTTGGCAGCCACGTTTTACTGGGGTCCAAACCTTGGATGCACTAGGATGCCAGGTGGAGCGGCACCGAGACAGGTCCTCTGGAACCGAAAGGGAACGGCAGTGGCGTTTTGGAGGAGGTGGGGGAGGAGAACTCTGGAAAGCCTTGTCTGTAATGGAAACCTCCGGTCTGTGCAGAGGTTCCCCACCTTGGTAAGGAGGCCATAGGGAGTCTAGTCCACAGGAAGTATCCTGAGGGTTGGCTTTGGAGGATGGGTGTGTAGCTAAGCTGGTTTCTGAAAATGCCAAAAAAGAAACGTGAGACATTTTCTGACTGATAGGTTGCAAATGCTGCACTTAATTCAATGAACTTGCCTTGTGTCGATCTGCAGGCACTCCACGAGATAGTGGGACTGGAGCCCACTGCAGGTAATGACTGAAACAGAAACATAATAACTAATAATTACCAGAACCCATAAAACAAAGTGAACTAAAGGAAAAAAACAGAGCAAATTAAAAGGACAAAATATGGTTTGGTATCCTACTCACCACATTCACATTGAATGAGAAAGCCTTGTGATAAGGCTCTTCCAGACTCTGCTTACGGAGCTGCTCTGTGATAAGCGTCACCATAATTGTAGCTACAGACCAGGGATAGACATGGAGACGATGAGGAGATTTACTGAGGGCAGTGGGAATTTGTCAGAATCCTGGCGTGGTTTGTGGTGTCCCCTCCACACCTCAACCAGCCAGACTGACCCAACTTTCTCACTATGCCACCATCATCTTTATGCCACCTAGAGGGACAGATGAGAAAGGATCAGTATGAAACAATGCCAGTGATTAACTGAAACTTGTGACATACATTGACGAGAAAGCACTTCATTGAACAGTAGCTTATAAAATGCATAACAGATCTATCAGGCCTTTGATAGGAGTGCTCCAACATGCTATAATGTAGTGCACACAGAGGAGCAGAATGCCTGAATAAGTCTTAAGTACTGACTACATATTTCTATACAAGACCCAGGCTGGAATCTATATGCTGCCTCACTCACATGAAAAGCAGAGGCAGAAGTTCACGTTCGCAAAGGCAGAGAGAGCACACATGGAGACCCAGAACAAAGAAACACTTCACATTCCATCATGCACACTTAGTGAGTGAACAGGGCCGTTTCTTATTGGCATTACAAACACAAACTAGTGCAATATCACAGAAAATGCAGATAATGTCCTAAGTGGAAACCATTGTGGCAGTACCATGGGAATCAAAGTCAGTTGAGTCCAATTAAACACGAATGACAAGAGTTGTGAGTTGTAAAGAGAATGGAAGGGGGAGGGAGAGACTAAAAGGGAAAGGATGGGGGAAGTGTGTGAAAAATGAATGGGGATAGGGGTTGGAAGCATGCCATAGTATCTTTGCAAGGGGAACAAAAGAACGGTGACCAGGTCTCAAGGGCTTATATTACTAAGGCAAAGCCAAAATGGCATGATGTACCCAGAGAGCAGAGGAACATAAGACAGGCTGTGTGTCCGTTTCATTAACACACCTTTCTTCGGTATTTTTTGTATGCAAAAGCTTCCTGAATCCACAAACAGATTGTAAAATTTACTTGCACTGGCCAATAAAAAATAAAAAAATTTTTTAAAAAAACCCACCAAACCTCTACACAGCTCCATAAACGTGCTGCGCATAAAAAAAAAGATACCTCACAAACTGAAACCAAAACGGAAAGACATTATAAAAGAAAGACACACAATATATACACTGCATTAAAATCTATGGTCATTTTGCCTTTCCATAGCTCTTTTTAAGTCCAGAGCACCCAAAATCTAGAGCACATATAATGCTGACACCATAACTGACAAACATATGAACTGAATCAGCTTCTTAAAATGATCTGTCTTAATCTGAATTAAAACTACTGACAATATTCAGTCCTACTCATAGATACTTTGCTTCAACACTTGCTGTTAGCAGTCAGATGTGGCCTCCAGGGCCTTCCTCCTGGTGGCAAACATGGTGCTACATTGCTAGCCTAGTTCCACATGCCAGAAGACAAGCTGCTTCACCGGCACAAGAGTACAGACTGAACCTCATGATGAGCTCTGAACCCCACAGGATGACTGCATTTGCTCAGAAACAGCCCAGAGCAGTGTTGTCAACCACCAGCTGACTTCAAACTTTAACACTTTTAAATCTGGCCTACAAACTTTAATGTTACCACAAATGAATGATATGATATTCTCAAAACAACTAGCAAGGGAAATCTAGTACCAGACACTACTAATTAACTGTTAGGTTAATGCAGTAGTTCTGACCTTAGGACACTTAAAAAGCAAATAAGTTTTAGACAGCTTGCCCACTAAAAACACAAAGTTTCTGTTAGCCACTTAAAAACCTATCACGTTAGCTGCAGGATAACTGCTCGTCATTGATAATGTGAGACTTATTAACATAAGATTTACTGGCTAAATCGGATACAGATATTAGCTGGTGAGCAAAGTCTACAGTAAGCTAGCTCAGCAACACGATGCAGCCCGTGTAACACGAAGTTATTAGCCGGTCTGTTAGCTAGCTAGTAGGATAACAAGTGTCCTTACTACTGGCGTTATTTTGGTTTTTCGGTCTGTTTGCTACCGGTTAATGGCTTGTCATTGTGCCCGGCTGTAGCCATAATTCGTAAGAGTAAAATATGAAAAATGACGTTAAAGATATCACGGCTGGGCCGATAATGTATCTCTGGTCAGTTGTCGCGTTAGCTAGGTTACGCAGCTTGTTTGCAAGCTAGCGTGCTACAGCTGTCCTGATGTATTACCTGCGTTCAGCGGTTCCTTAGCAACCGAAGCTGCACACAGTCCAGCCGGGTATATATAGCCTTTGGACGATACCAATACAGAGGTGTTTTGTATACGCTGCCTCAAAAATCACAATTTAAGGAAATTCCGCTTTACTTATTGAATGCACATTTTTCAGATATGGACTTTATTCACATGTTCCCAACTAAAGCTTAATTCTTAGTTACATATGTTGCACTTGTTATGCACGTCTCTCTCCCGTTGACAGCCCCACATTTTAGGACATTCTAAATAAAGCAACAGCATGAAATCAAGACCGACAATGTCTGAACGAAATTAAGTGATTCATTAAGAGTTATTTCTGGAATATATGGCACCATGTAATACATATCTAATTGAGCTTGCCTACCTATATCTGCGACAGACAAAAACTTTGTATTGCAGAATTCCTATGAACCCAACTTACTATTACTACGCATGCGCAGTGGTTGTCAAGCTTTAGCATATGTTTCATAAGCGCTAAACCGTTCAACTAATGTTACCTTGATAACTTTTAATGCGTAGCTCTTCGTGTACAGCTTGAGCAGGCTTTTGGTATGAGTTGCACACAGAGAGAACCCAAAGATGACATGGCAACAGAAAAACTCAAGAAAGAAGAAACTCTCGCAATGAGGAGGAGATTGATCGGGTATGCTAACGTGAAATGGGCTGACCACCTGTATTATTCTTCATGCTAGCTGATTGTCACCATTGTGTGTCACAATGTGCTGCTGTGCACTGACACGTTGTCATTCCTTCGATTTACAGGCAATCATGTAGGCTCTTTTATTCAGATGACCCCGTGAAAATAGTACGAGCAAGGGGACAATACCTATTCGATGAAAATGGCAAGCGCTATCTGGATTGCATCAGTAACGTTCATCATGGTAAAACATTCATTCATTATCCAGTGCATAGTCCATCATTTTTAAACTTTGAAAAACAACTTTGAAAAACACCACACTCCTGCCTCCTAGTGGCAAAAAGGTGAAATAGTAACATACAGTATGCTTTCTATTGTAGTGGGCCATTGTCACCCCAGTATTACAAAGGCTGCAGCAGCACAAATGGACCTCCTGAACACAAACACACGATTCCTGCACGACAACGTAGTCCTGTATGCAGAGCGCCTGTCTGCCACCCTGCCTGAGAAACTGTCTGTCTTCTACTTTGTTAACTCTGGGTAAGTAATGCTGCTTAATACACCCTTAGCTCCACGGAAAGGTATTGCTGAGGTATCATTCTAGTGATTTTACATCTGTTCTTCTGACAGTTCAGAGGCCAATGATCTTGCACTACGCTTGGCCCAGCAGTACACCCAACATGAGGACGTCATTGTGCTTGACCAGTGAGATTTCTGTTCCAATGCAACACATTTCACCCCCTTCACAATACACTTGCTCATCAATTACAATGCAACTCTCCTTTTATACTAGTGCATACCATGGGCATCTAATGTCCCTCATCGACATTAGTCCTTACAAGTTCCGGAAACTGGCAGGACAGAAAGAATGGGTTCATGTGGTGTGTAAATTTATACGACCATCATTGCACAAACTGCTCACTGACAGTGGAGTCCTGCCTTTCGGAAACAATGTGTTTCATCCTCCTAGGCACCTCTACCAGACACCTACAGAGGCATGTACAGAGAGAACCACCCAAACCCAGGCCAAGCGTACGCTGATACAGTCAAAGACCTAATAGAGGAGGTGCACGGGAAAGGTCGTAAGGTACGCTTTAACACAATCACATGCAGAGCAAAACCAGTAAGATTCAAAACAACCTTTATCATTCAGAAACAATCTGAATAATGCTGCAAAACATGACCAATTTGTCAATTATTTGTCACTTTTTCCATAGATCTCTGCCTTCTTTGCTGAATCATTGCCAAGTGTCGGAGGACAGATTCTCTTGCCCCAAGGGTACTCGGCTAAAGTTGCAGAGTGAGTAGTGGCTCAGTATCAGGTTCAGTTTTTACCCAGCCTCGTGTACAATACGACACGGTGCATCTCCCTCATACTCTCTACAGATATGTGCGCTCAGCTGGTGGGGTGTTTGTGGCAGACGAGGTGCAAACAGGCTTTGGACGTGTGGGAAGCCACTTCTGGGCTTTCCAGCTGCAGGGGGACGGTTTCTGTCCCGACATCGTGACCATGGGCAAACCAATGGGCAATGGACATCCTCTGGCATGTGTGGCAACCACAGCAGAGATAGCTGGAGCTTTCACAGCCAACGGAGTGGAGTACTTTAATACGGTAATTACGGCTTCAAAGTAATATAAATAAATGATCCTTCAAGTTGACATCTTGACCTTTTCCTAGCTATAAAGACTGTGGAGTCACAGTTATGATAATTGTTACATAAGTCCAGTGATGTCTATGCAACTTTGTAATTAAGATATAAATCATGTTGTTCACAGTATAATGTTACATCATGGTAACTACTATTATTTAGTTACAAGACTCGACTGAAAGTTAATTGCTAATGAAGGCGTGGACACACATTTCTGCGTATATCAAGGTGAAATGATCTGTTTTCTCTCTGATTCCATGCAGTTTGGAGGGAATCCAGTGTCCTGTGCAATCGGCCTGGCAGTCCTTGATGTGATGGAGAAAGAGGACCTAAGAGGAAACGCCATAAGGGTGGGAGGACATCTGAAAGATTTGCTCACAAAGCTAAAAACAAGACATCAAATAATTGGAGATGTTCGGTAAGGATGCAGCGACCAGTGCACACAGTCTCAATGAATTCAGTTCAGATTTCCAGAAGTCCATTCTCAGAGTCTGTGACGTTTTTAGAATCAGAAACACATTTAACGTGTTTAAAAATACATAAAAGTAATAACACATTAATCAATAATGACACATGGTTGACGTGGCCATCATTAAGATCTTCCCAAAGGAAAAGATTACAGAACCAGATCTTTCCATAATATCCATTTTCAGTGTATGATTTAATTACACTCACTAATTAAAGCCCCCTTGGTACATCCACGCAGGTGTTTTCACTTATTTCGACTGATTGGACCTCTTCTCAGGACAGTGCTTGAGTCACATCTCTCTGAAATCAGTTCATACGCTTTAAGTTTGGCTGCCGCTCATTGCTCATGCCAGAAACGAATTCAAAGTGTATTATGAGATGATGTAAGTGAGATCTAAGTAACTTTAATGTATGTAAAATGTCCCCAGTGAAAATGTGATCCTATCTCCTCAAACACTAAAATCCATTTCCTGATGCAGTAATAATTTCACAACCTATTTCATTTTTAGTAGTGTGTGTATCAGGCCTTTTTCACTGCATACATATTGACTTGTCATAGAAGTGAAAGCACAGGTGTTACTAATAACATTAACGACGTGTCCCGAAACCCCCCTTGATACTGTAGCAGCAATAGAATTGAGGCATCATTAACTTAACTAATTATACCTGTTTTTCCTACTGTGACCCATCAAACTGTGTTCTGTGAAAACAGCCTACATAAGGCACTCGCTATTTCTTATCCCAAGAGTCCAAATTTAAGCTTTTCAGTACAATACTGAGCAAAATTAAGGACAAAAATGACACATAAATGCCCATCAGAAGCATTGAATTACTTTAACATGAATATTGAATTGATCAAATCAAGAATATCTCTTATCAAAATAACTGTATTCTCATAATGGGCTATATTAATATAAATTCAATATCTATTAAGACTGTGTAGTCTTAAAATCACACCTCCAATAATATGCAGTTATACAGTGACTTTCTCTAAAACATGATTCTGATACACCTTACATAAGGATTTACCATTTATTTTTCTCAATTTGACGAGAATGTGTCTACGCACAGAAGCTAAAATATATTCTTGTATTTTTACAGAGGTGTGGGACTGTTTGTGGGTCTTGAGCTGGTTAAAGACAGAGAGCAGAAGACTCCTGCCACAGAAACAGCAGCACGGCTGGTGAAAAGGTACGAGAGGGGGAAAAACAGCGGTCGAAATAATCTGGATATAATCTGCCATTTAAAAAAAAAAAAAAAAAAAAAAGACATACCACCTATAACCTCATTTTTGTATACACCGTCTCTGCCATGTTGTGTTCTGGGATTTAATTCAATGACCCATTTTTTAAATTAGGTTGAAAGAGGAAGATCGAATCTGTGTCAGTACCGATGGCCCCTGGGAAAATGTTGTGAAGTTTAAACCTCCTATGTGCTTCAGCATGGAGGACACAGAGCTGGTGGTACGCTGTATTGACCGCGTCCTCACAGGTTAGTTACACTACATGTTACTACAGGATTGTATGTAGGTATTCATTTACCTCAACTAAACACATATCTGAACACAGCGAGTTGTTTTCATTCATACATATATACAGTAAGTGCAGAATAAATCACCAAATGTCTTATTTCCTAGACATGGAAGCCAATGACCTTTAAACTGGAAAAGGAAGACATCTAAGGTTTGTTAAACCTGTAGAAAATTTTTTAATTGCATCAGACATTGTCAGATGGTCACATTCATGAAGTTCAGAGGTAGAGATATGAAAGGTCTATACTTGAGGTTCCAGTTTATCAAACAAGTTCATTCATTTCACTCAGAACATGTTGCCGTTTTCCACTCAACGCTGACCAGCGTGGGGACTCACTTTGTTTTTGAAATTGACAACTGCCTTTATATTTCTACATTTTTTTATAGGAATAACAAGCGCTGACAGATTTTAAATTACTGTCAATATCAGAGGATGATTCTTTGATTTTTCTGGAGCTGTAAGATCTAAAAGTGAAATATTGTTATTTTCCCCCCCCAGGTGTTCAGTGCCAAATCATGGTCTCAATTTGGAAAAATGAGGAGACGCAAGCAGTCACCTTTTTAATGATACCCAGCCAATTGGAGGTAAACATTCGCAGTGATGCCAGCTACAGCACACCATTACCACCTTGGAGTATGACCAATCTACAAGATGCTAATGTGACAAAAATCAACAGACACTTTTATCAAGATACTAATAAACAGTTAATACTTTTTCCCCCCCAATCTTGACTCTTCTTTTCCTTTTACCCACAGTAGCAATATTTAAAATAACCAGTCCCAACTTAACACTGATCAGCAACATGTTCTCATTACACAGTATGTTTGAGATAAGCACTTACCAGACCACTATCATTAACTCCTGGACACATTCACAAAAATGCTCAAGTATCGCAGTTTCACATCTAGTTGAGTATTAACACTCGGCCAGTTTATCCTGCAGGTAGTGAAGCCCTCTCCCACAGCATTCCCAAAGAGGCATCCGTAGAGATGTTAACATTACTCATGACAAAACCAAGCAAGCCATTTAACAGTACAAAACATTTAACATTAACTTTACAAATAATAACAAAAAGATCCATTTGTAATATAAATCAAAAGTTTATTTCTACCAATTTGCCCAAGACACTAGAGGAATGAGTTTCCAGTGAGAGAGGGAGTACCCTCTTACATTAACAGGCTTGCGTTCAGTTGTATTACACTAGTAAAGCCACTTAAAATTGCAGACATGATGGGGGGGGGAAGAATTTCCTTAAAAGCCAAAAAAAAAAAAAAGAAAAGAAAAAGATGCTGGTTGTCTTCGTCTACTAGGCCATCTGCAAACATTCAGTTGACACGCTTACAATGAACCCTTTGATTAGTTTAAATCCCTTATTTTTCCTCACCCCACATCTGAAGCCATGCAACTCGCATCCAACACTCAGCACGGGAGATAACTAAAGATCTAGAAACACCAAAAGAAAGAAAGAAAAGAAAAAAAAAAAAGCAAAATTGTTTTATTCGTGAGCTTTAAAAGCTCTTGCTCCTGCTCATCTGTAAATCCAGTAGACATGTAAAAATACAACCATACAATACATTAGATTCAAAAAGGTACCAAAAAGTACAGTAAAAATAACACTTCCATCACTGGAAATGTAAATGGACACAAAACAATATAAAATAAAAAGTGGAAAAGTGACATTTGCTTCCCCAGTTCCTCACTTGATCTGTACAAATGGAGCATGAGTCCAAATTTCTGCCAACTCCAAAGGAAAAGCCAGAGCCCATGTTCGCTGTGGTCAGACCATGGATCTCTTTTTCTTATTTACTTTAGACCTTAAGAGAAAAACACGGTGCTTAACGTTACTGAGAATAAACCAAATGTGGCATGCAGTTACACATAGACAGACAGGTGCATGAATGAGTTTGACAGGTCAGTGAATGGACAGACACTTCTTTTTTTTGGGGGGGGGAGGGGGGGGACAACCGCTAGCTGTTACACCTAGCACCCTGGTGAAAGGTGAAACGGCCCTAATTCCTGTTCTCAACCACCACCAACTCAACCCTTATTGATCAAGTAGTGTTTGTAGAGATGCATCTTAAGATGGCTGACAGGTGGAATGAATCCATCTTTAATGATCACAGACCCCACAACACGGCCTACCCTAACCCCACCACAATGTTTGAATGGATTTAGAGTAGATGGAGATCTTTGGGGGGGGTCAAAAAGGCACCAATGGTTACAGCTATGTTCTCATACTACCACGGATGATGCAAAAATGCATACCTGCACTACGTGTGATCAGTATGGCTTGTAGCTACTCTGGTGGCCTCCACGTCTTGGAGTTTTCCCATAGCTTGTATTGCCCTGGTCTGGAGGACAAGAGAAAAAGGGACTGAGTTCTTCTGTACAACAAGGAGGACCAAGAAAATAAAGTTCTCATTCTTTTTCTTTCCCTGGGGGCACTTATCGCTTACTGTAATCGTAGCCACCCCCATAGCCGTAATAACCAGCAGGGTAGTCATAGTTGCCGTAGCCGCTATATCCGTAGCTTTGCTGTCCGTAGCCATAGTTCTGGTTGTATCCCTGGTTCCAGTAGTTGTTGTAGCCTTGATTCCAGTTCTGGCCCTGGCCTAGAAACAACAGGTGAGGCCTTTGTCACAACTCTCACGCACACAGGACCCAGGTACTTACTCTGCAAAAATTGTAAGTCTACCAAATGAGGAGTTTAACAGAGATTGTGGTATACACAAACTGAAGCACCTACCTCCACGGCCCCTGCCGCGTCCTCCGTATCCACGGGCACCATACTGTTGCTGCTGGTAGACCTCTTTGGGCTGGGCTATTTTAATTTCACACTGCAACACCACACAAGAGCACATTTACATTTGTTAAGTTTCTGGAAATCGAGTACATTATAGCTTAATTCACATGTAACAAAAACGTGCGATATGCAATTACCTTGCTTCCACCGACATTGTGGTATTTTTTCTCCATAACCTTCTTGACGGGAGCCTCGTCTTTATATGTGATAAATACGAAACCCCTCCTCTTCTCCGTCTTTGGATCTTGAGGAAGCTCAATTGTCTCAATCTATACAGAAGTTTAAAAAAAAAAAAAAAAAGACTATTGAAGCAGCAAGTATTGTTGTTATTACTCAATAACCAAAACGTAGTGGCGATTACCGTACCTCTCCAAAGGTCCCGAAGTACTCCTGAATGACTTCCTTGGAAGTGTCCGGGTTAAGGCCTCCCACAAAGATTTTCTTGACTGGATCCTTCTTCATGGCCATGGCCTTCTTGGGGTCGATCTGTCGCCCATCTAGCCTGTGCTCCTTCTGTTCAAGAACCTAATTAAAAAAAACAAAAAACATTGAAATTTTCCAGTATTCCAACCACATTAAGAGTCCTTTAATCTCCATTATTAATTGCGTCCCCCACTCACCTTATCTACACTGGCTGCATCTTTGAAGAGAATGAATCCGAAGCCTCTTGACCGGCCTGTCTGCTGGTCCATCTTTATGGTGCAGTCTGTCACCTCACCAAACTTAGAGAAGTAATCTTTGAGATCCTTTTTGCTCGTGTCCCAGCTGAGACCTCCGACAAACATTTTCCTAAGCACAGAAAGAGGAGAGGGGACATGTTGAGTGTTGCATGCAGCGGAGCTCCACCGACTTTATATATGTCTCTCTGTGTGTGGGGGTGGGGGTGGTTGTTGGGCAGGAGGGGGTGCAAATGTACACACTGTTCCAGAACATCTGTTGACCCAGTGACGTAAGGAGGTACGCTACAGCTGCTTTAGCCTCGTGCTAATATACTACATTAATGCAATTTACTGAAAATTGCTTAAATAATACAAAAAACACGCGGCTCCACAGATTCGCATAAGCAAATACATGTCAGATTTGATCCCTACCCCTGCGCCCATCCCCCCTCCGCTCTGCACATGGCGCCAACAAAGGCCGGCTGAACAAAGAAACATGGAAAACCACGAGTGCTGCCGGTTTTAGTAAAAGATCCGCAGCGTGTCTTCTCAAACTCACCCCGCATCCTCCTCGCCTTTGCTTGCGTCGATCTGGCCGCCCTCCGTGCCTCCGCCGTTTTGCGAGCTCTCGTCCGCGTCGGGCCCCGCGCCTTCTCCGCAGTCATTCACGGCGCTGTCGTCGTTCGCCTCCTCGGTGTGGCCGGCTCCGTTAAAATCATCGTCGACTTCGTGGCCGTTTTCTGATGTTTCCATATACTGCTGCTCAGTCTCAGACATTTTGCACTATTATACCTGCGACCAAAGAAGAAGGGGGGGAAAAAGATAATCGTTAAGTTACAAAATCAGTGGTTATATAATCACTCATGCTGTGTATGCATCGCCATTTACACGGTGCCAATACATGCATTTCCCACCATTTTGGCCGGCACGGTCGCTTTCCATACATTCACAGAAAGACGCTATTTCTCGCCGAGTGCCAGCAAATGGCAACATCGTATCGTTTACTTAAACTACACAGTATAAACACCCGCCACCCTTAACACCACATTTCTGCTACAGCGATAGAAAAAAACGTGTAACTATCTGTATCACACTGATAAACCGAGCCCGGACTGTGCAACTCAAATTCGCAGTTACGTAATGCGGAGGCCGTGCTCGTAGGCCTGTGTTTTCTACTCTTTTCAGATATTTAATCTACATCTACAGGAAAAACACAACTTATAATTACAACAATCCAGAGTACTTACTTGACAATATAATGAAAAAAAAACCAAGGGTAAAGAAGTAGGAAAACCTGCTTACTGGTCACACCGCCGTAGAGCTCTCTTTAAGATGGATTCTCCCACACGACGACAACTCGTGGTTGGTTTTCTAGCGCCGGCAGAAAAAAAACACATTTCTGCGGGGAAGCCCTCTGATTGGATGATTCGTGCTGCCAATCATGGAAACGGCCAATTACATCCGCGCCGCTTTCTTTAACAGAAGACGTTCCCTCCCTTCACACACAGGAAGGAACTCGGAGTACCTTTTCTGTGTCTCACGAGAGATTTCTTCAGTGCAGAGAGATTTAGATCTGAGGCAGCTAAAATATGCTGAACAGCCACTATGTTGCGTCGAATAATGTTACAAAGCTTTACTCTTTACTATTACTCTCTGAATTTGACAGAAAAGTAGCCCAGTGCAACAGTAGTACAGTCCACGGGGGTGTGAAAATGAATGGACAAAGTGTTTGGAAAATGTCCAAAATGCAGATATTTGTATCTCTGTACAATATCATTAATGGATAAACACATAAAGATCTGTCATTAAGCCCTCTATATTTGTACATGGACATTTTATTCAGTGACAGAAGAAACAGTGAACAGGCGCTGGACAAAATAACAGACACATCAAAAAATAATGAAATAAAAAACACAAAGTACAATGAACACTAATTTTGTGGTTATATGCCGTGTTTATTGGGTCTGTCAGAGAGGTGTTGATTCAGCTCCATGGTGATCATTGCGGCCATGCTATGATGTACTGCAGTACATTGTAAGTTGCTCCTTTTATTTGTCTCTAAATCCTGTAGATAGTAGACCCTTTGAACTTAACTGGCATGTGTTGCTCTGTTTGATAAAGGAGATAAGACTTGATTTATCATCCATCCATCCATCCATACCACAGGTCTGGCTACACAATGAATTAGGAACCACATACATACAAAGATGGAGCTACAATCATAGTTACATACTGCTGCAGACCAAATAGTCAAATTGCCTTTAAAGACTTAATCATCCAGCCATGTCTCAATATTTACAATTAATCTCTTGATATTTATCTTCTGTTTGTGAAATAATGAGTTATAAACAAATCTGAGATATTTAATTTATTAAAGGATTAGGACCAGTTGCTAGTGTTCTTATATAAATCTCCTGTGTTTTGCTTTAGACTGTGGAACAAGTCACATCCTTTAAAGAAGAGTTAAAAAAGAACAAATGGTTTCTAAGTAGGCCAACTTTACTGCAACACAAACAGATGATTAGTGGTAAAAAAAAAAAGGCATTTTATTCAACCAAAGGACTGAACAGACAAATCTTCTAGATCGCCTGGAATTTTGTATTCATCCCTCTTTTTCTCTGTATGTCATTCTGCTTCTTCCACAATTGCTTCTTCATATATTTTAGGCATGTTTGGGTTGTGTGTGATCAGCCAGTCAGCAAGCCAAATCTATAGAGAACAACAGTGTAGGATAATAGAGTAAGAGGTTTCAAGAGCCAAATTTTAACACTAGCAAACAACATGGTAATAGTAACATTTAATGGCGATAAATAACTGGCTAATGAATACATCTGTCCACCTGTATATCTATAAATATTGAGCATTGAATACTTACACAGGGGTTGAGAGGTTTGTGCTTGCAGAGCTCAGTGAGTCCACGTAGCAAAGTCGGGTTTATGTATCTGCTCAGGTATTCTTCAGTTGCCTCTCTTGTGCGAAAGGACTCAATTACAGCTGCAGAGAAAACGCATTTGGGTTACAGAATCATAGGCGTACATATTGCATTTTTATACAAATAACAATATGTGAGAGAGTGCGTGTGTATTACTTACAGTTTGGGAACATGAATTTGATCTCCCTCTCAGCCGCATGAAATGACTCACTTCCATGAAGTGCATTCTTCAGGTCAGAAGTGCCATATTTTGCTCTCAGGCTGGGGGAAAACATAGAGCGCAAACCTTTACCCCTCTAAATTTAAAAAGACACCATTATTTTGTCTAAGCAGACATTTGATGCATTAGCAGGCACTTAACTATCTTGCATGATTTTATGGGATAGATCACAGGCCTGGTTTGTGTGTAGGCCCCACTTTCCTGTCAGCCTTCCAAGGCAGTGATTTAGTCAAAATGCCCACAGTTGTAATACAATTCATATAAAAAAAACCACATGGAACAGACAACAACAAAAAAAGTCTGAGTCAACACTTTATAAGTTATCAGACTGACCATTCTGGATGAGTTTCTCTGGCCTTGATGCTGTTGACAGGTCCAATGATGGACTTCCAGTGGGCAATTGCATTGTGACGGGCCAGAGTGAGGGCAATGACGGGGCCAGAGCTCATGAAGGCAGTCAAGCTGGGAAAGAAGAGCTTTCCATACTGGTCTGCGTAGAAGTCACTGCACTGCTCTGGACTTAGCTGCAGCTTCCGCTTCTGCCGCAGGGATGAAGTATTGGAAACCTCAGTGAAATGTGTGCAGAAAGCTGAATCCAATTTACTGGATCATAGACAATCCACCAATTTATCTTCAACTCGCTCAAACCATCCAGATGATTGAGATTAATATTTCACAGACTTAAGTGAGACAGTGTCTGTCAGCAAGTATTAGAGACAATTCATATGGCATTTGATGTATTATCAGGTGTGAGCTTTTGTAAGCAATTGATTTTAAAATCCAATTAGCAAGAAAGATACTGCACCTTAAGAATTTGACAAAAATGCACCTCCTTATCAGTGTTGAAAAGCAGTTTGTTACATAAATTTAGTGTTTCTTCCTTGCTGATCATCTCTGTTGGGGTTATTTTGTCCTCCCAAAATTAGAGCCCACCTGAGGCCAAGTGTGACCATCATGATGTACTGAGAAAGGCATTTTCCTTTTGAAAAATGTACTAGTGAGTGCTCTCTGGTGGACAAACTATAGAATCTCTGGCTATCTCTTTGGTATTGTATTACTGTATTTTTGAAGATATTTTAACCAACCTGTAGGATAGTGAAGCCCGACTTGAGGATAGTGTCCTCTATCTCCTCACTTTTGTGGATAGCATCTGGTTTAATGAGGGCCAGAGTTCTCTCCACATAAATACGACGACATGGAGTTTGGTCCATCCTCCCGTGTATGCTAAACAAGCATCTGTATATCCTTAAAGTTAGTTAAACAGTCCCTTCTACTTAACACTAAAGTTAGGCTGAAATTACGTTAGCACAGGTAACACTAGCACATTAGGTGTAGCTGTAGTGTTAATGAGTATCAATTTAAAACGTTAAATACGGGTTTTAGCTCTTTTGAAGCGCTGCCTCACGCTCCGAGTGTCTGTTTGGGTTGCTAGGATACCATCGAAAAATGTATGGCAAGCCAAGAAGGACAATCCACACAAAGTACGAGGACAATGTGGTCCGATTCAAAATAAATTGTATTCAATCATTTTTCTACCTACATGAATTTAGAGATATTCCCTCCCCCTTGATTTGTTTTTGAATCTAACGGTATATCATCTGAAAACTCATGAAAAACAGAAATGGGTATGCTGGAGGAAGAGAGATGGCCAAAACGCATGTGCAATGTTTATTTTAAATAAAAAGTAATTGTATTTTGACATGAGTACATATCCTCACACCAATTCATACCAAGATTAATCACTTAAATCAGCAGTCCTTAGTTTTTAAAGTACAATTCAGGTGTTGTCACATATATCAAGTTACATGTCCAATTCTGGCAGTATTTAAGTTTTTTGTCCTCTTAACTCTTGACACGTGGTTTTCAACCGCTTCCAAATTTATTAATTTTTGTTTTGGATTATTGTTTTGTTGAGTTTTGAGTGCAGTGCTGTCCCTGCTGATGATATACCTGTAATAATCTTATTTGTGCTTGTCAGAATCATTGATACCATAAAGTGTTGAAGCCAACACGCCACACATGTTCTTTTCAAACTGTCTTTTATTCAAAGTTACTTTGATGAAAAGTTCTTATCGGGTTCCAATAGTAACCTGCCACACTCTGATCAGGTTGTCAGTGTAGCCAGCAAACAGGGTCTGTAAAGAAATAAAGAGGGACAGAGGTCAACACTGATCATTGATCCTACAGACCTATAATAATTAATATTGTAGCAAGCATGTTTTTAGTGCCCCTCATATTTGCAGGACTGTCACCATTGTACATCAGAGTTATAAGTGAATGGGTATAATCACTGGGGGTTAAACATCAACAACACCAACTGGTGGGTAGCCAGACGTCTATACTGAAAGATCCTAAAGAGCTGAGTGTTATACCTGTCCATCAGCAGACCATGCCAGGGAAGTACACTGTGGGGGTTCAGCCTTGCTGTTTGTGCTGATCACTTCCTGTCTCAGCTCATCCACAATAATCTTGCCCTCCAGATCCTGCATGATTGAAAAGAAAAACACCACAGGCAGAGTAATCAGTAACTGCACAGAAGTAGCAAAGGATCAATAACAAATTAATGCATCCAGAAAGTACACAATGATATAGATAGGTCTAGGTGAGAGCTCAGAAACAGCCTCTTTATCATCAAAGAATACAGTTGGCATTGAAAGTTTCATCACCGCCCTTTACACTTTAGCTTTAATTCACCATACACCGCTAAGGAGGTATTTAGGATGAAGTCTTTTACCCAGATCTTGATGCTGGGGCCGGTGGCGGCACACAGCCAGTAGCGGTTGGGGCTGAAGCAGAGGGCGTTGATGGTGTCACCACTGTCCAGGGTGTAGAGGTGCTTGCCCTCATTCAGGTCCCACAGCATGGCCTGGCCGTCCTGAATGGAAAGAGGAAAAAATGTTTAATAACCATATTCATAAGCAATACATCAATTTCTAGGATATTTACATGCTTCTTAACAGCTAACTAAGAGTTGCATAATCATTTTTATGAGCCTTTGGCACTAATACAATGATCTTTTTTTAGTGCAGGTAACACTCAGAAACAGCCTCTTTATCATCACTGTTAAACAGATGTTTATCAAGTTTCCATCACTGCTGAAACCTGCAAGCTGGATTTCCAACTGGTGCTTTAATTGAGTTCAAAATGTTGGGAGGAAATATCAAAAATCTGTAGCAATCTACAATAAAAAGGTTTATATCATACCTTTCCACCAGATGCACACAGGGAGCCATCAGGAGAGACAGTCACTGTGTTCAGGTAGCCAGTGTGGCCGATGTGGTTTGTCTTCAGCTTGCAGTTGGCCAGGTTCCACACCTACGAGCAACAACAGGAAGACTTTATTACACCCATGGTAGTATGGTAGATCATGTAAAGCTATAAGGGTTATGCCCTCATAAATACATTTCAATCAGTGAGAAGCTCAGATAATACAGGCTAGTTTTTCCAAATAATTGGGCAAACAAAACCGTTTAATTCAGCTTCTTTTTAGAGTTGCATGTAGGAGGACTGGATGCAATATCTGAGGGGAGTTTTGAAAAGGAACAACATACCTTGACCATCTTGTCCCAGCCGCAGGAGACAATGATGGGGTTGCTGCTGTTGGGGGAGAAGCGCACGCAAGAGACCCACTCAGAATGGCCCTCATCCTGCAAAAGTAAAGAGGTTCATAAACTGTCAATGCAGATTCTCTGGCTATTAAACATTAGTGATCAGTTTCATTACAACAAGATGAAATCATTACCAACTCTATGATCAGGGAAGCAAGATGGGACAAACATGGATGTCTACAGTTAAGTGTTTTGTTTGGCTGCTCATTCATTAACACATGAAACCTAAATATATACACAGGTTCAACAAAAGGTCACTATCATTTGTTGAATGATATTAAGGCACAGCAATGCAGCACATTATACTGAACTGTTGTTCCAAGCTAGTTTTGTAAAAATGTTTCCACTGATGACTGAGTGAGCAGCATGTTTCCTTTTGACATTAGTTTGAACTGTATGAGGAAAAATTTCAAATTAAAAAGGCAGTTTGAAACTTCCCTACTAATTAAAAAAAAAAAAAGAAAAGAAAAGTCAGCTTTGTATTCAAAGTAGCATTAGGTAATAGTTGAATTCACTAAAATCTAGTTCCACTGACAGACAGTAACAGGAGTCGGCAGCTCACCTGGATAGTGTACTTGCAGACTCCGAGAGTGTTCCATAGCTTGATGGTCTTGTCCCGGGAGCCAGACACAATCTGGCGGTTATCAGCAGAGAAGGCCACGCTCAAAACATCCTTGGTGTGGCCAACAAACTGCCGGGTGGTGAGGCCACTGGGGAAACATCACAAAACATTTTAGAGCAACTAAACTGTCACAAAACTTAAGACACTCAAGTAGAAGGAAGCGTCCACGATCGCTACAATTACACTGGGTACGAACTAATGTCTCCTAAAAGCTACATACTCATTCAAGAGTCAATACAACTTTTTTTCTTTAACAATTTTTTAGTCCACATTTGGTTGAAAGGAAGCTCTGATGACACTAAACGGTAACCTACTGAATTGTGATCAAATGTGCCGGTAAGCAAGCACACTTCTTGTTTATTACAATCAATACAAATCATCTATGTTGTTCTATGATTTTCCAACATGAAATATCAGCAATCATCAATTTTTGTGACTTTCATGGATTGTTGTAATTCTGCCAGTGATGCCTATGACACTGTCCCATCAGACATGTGCTGATAAAGACATTGTCAGTAACAGCTGGTACTTTCAGTTTGGCTTCCTGGTGTTCTAGAAATTAGGAACATCTAAAGTACAATTCTAAATTTTGAATGAAATCAGAACACAAGTTTGTAGATGTGCCTCATGTTTTTATTGACAACTTTATGTAATGATACTTTGCAGATATATGGCCGATTAAAAAGAACCATAATTCTGCTTGCTCAGTTATTTAAACTTGTATTTTAGAGATTTTATTTGGCCCTGATTGAGGCCATCTTTAACACCTGTCTATTTGAGATCCATCAAGTTGATGCAGTGTCAACCAGTGTTATTGGCAACACTGTTTAGCCTGTGTTTCTATCAGCAACTTAATTCTCCTTACCCAGACCTGGTGTACTTCTGCTATAGGAGTCACAAAAATGTGTGAATCCTACTGCTGAGCTAGACCAGGTCCTGGTAAAGAGTATTAAGGTTTACAACAAACTTGCTACTCATCACACAGTGTGGTTATTACAGATTTTTTGATGAAATGGAATTATTTTAAGCCGAATCAGCATTAAAAAAAGGCAGATAGAGATCCGAGGTCATATCGGACTCCATTTATGTAAAACTTCTGCTTTACTTCTACCTTCGGTGCCACAGGTGTTGCACAAGTACACACACGAATCACCTACAGCAGCCCTACAGAGGAAACTATATGACCACCTGACCGGTAGTGAAGAGATGTCCACTCCCTGCACTTACGTGGTGAGGTCCCACAGGCGGAGGGTCCCGTCCCAGGCGCCCGAAAGGGCGAACTGTCCATCTGAGGAGATGACAACATCACTTACAAAGTGAGAGTGGCCCTTCAAGGAGCGCTGGGGGATGCCATAGTTGGTTTCATCACGGGTCAGCTTCCACATGATGATAGACTTGTCTGAAAGAAACAAAAAACATGGAAGTTTTTTTTTTACTCCAGGTTTATATTTCATTCAGGAAACGAGCAGCTAAGTTTGAACATTAGCATGCAATGCTAACATTGGTAGAGAACACTGTCAAACATTTAGTCAACAGGCTAAATATAGTAAGATTTTAACAACCACGTCACTTCACTTGTCTGTTATTACACGTGTCAAACATGCAATGTGTGTATCTGAAGCTGAGTTTCATTTGACGACAGGTAGTGTTAGCTAGCTCGGCTAACCGGCGTCTTTTCTATAAAGTCTGAGCACTTTCTGTGAATGTAACAACAACATAATACACCCTCGTCACTGTTTATACATCTTTAATGTGTCACTCACACACGTAGCGTCGTTTATCTTACGTTACAGCAGCCAACCAGCTAGCTGACTAATGCTATCCCGGCCATGTTGGCGGAGCCGGCGGGGGGAAGCCTCACCTCGGGACGCCGACAGGATCATGTCGGGATACTGGGGCGTAGTGGCGATCTGGGTGACCCATCCACTGTGCCCCTTCAGGGTCCCCCTCACTGTCATCTGCTCGGTCATTTTGGCGAGGTTCGGTTGCGCCTTTTGCAAGGATGGATTCGGATTTTTCAGAGGTCCAGGGTAACCTAGGTCCTCATCGCATCTGGGCACAGAGGAAAAGGAAGTTCACACCCGGATGCAATAACTATGAGGGGTGAGCAGCCCGCGGAGCATTCTGGGAAATGTGGACTTCATGCTTTTTGACATGCAGAAAGCTGAAGATCTTTAACCAACACTGGTATGAGACGGTCGTGATCTAACGGATGTTTTATGCTTTTGAATTCAACCGAATCTGTAAAGCAAATACTTCCTTTTGACAGCATACAACACTCATTCATTCAAACGTACCCATAAATAATATACGCAGTACTTTCTGGTTTACAAACTGCTCAGATGCTCATCAGTGTTACGAAATGTAACAACATACTTGTAGGGAAAACGTTAAAAATGTTTTTTTTTCTCGATTTTATAAGAGACACAACAGTCAAAGTAAGAGACAACAACACTGCAATAACAAATAAATACTCTTCAAATGGCCAATTTCTCCTAGTCAGTGGTGGTAGATCTTTACTTAAGTAAAAGTACCAATACTGCAATGTAAAAATACTCCATTACAAGTAAATATCATGCATGAAAAATCCTACTTAAGTAAAAGTACATAAGTATTAGCAGCTTGATGTAGTTAAAGTATTGCAGTAAAAGTAGTGGTTTGGTCCCTCTGACTGATATATTATTATATATGACATCATTAGATTATTAATACTGAAGCATCAGTGTGTAAGCAGCATGTTACTGTTGTAGCTGCTGGAGGTGGAGCTAGTTTCAACTACTTTATATACAGTTCGCTAGTTTAGTCCAGTGGTTCCCAACCTAGGGGTGGGGCCCCTCCAAAGGGTCAGCAGATAAATCTGAGGGGTCGTGAGATGATTAATGGGAGAGGAAAGAAGAAAAAACAAAGTTCTGATACACAAATCTGTTTTCACTTTTTGGACATTTTCTCTAATCTTTTTGGTGAAATATTGGATCATTTAAACATTTATTGAAATGAAACCATGTGAGAAGTTTAGAGGGAAAAATCACTATTTGGTGGAGCTGTTAACAACTCATAGACATCTGAAATGTGATAACTGAACCTGCATAACTGGTTAACAATATCCCACCATTTAACTACATTTGAAATTCTAGTTTATGTAGATAATCTGTGTAAAGAAATATCTGTCATAGATAATATAATATGGATTAACCTGGTTTATAAATGAGTTTAAGAATTGCTTTTCTTCTTTACGGATGCAAGTTTATACACATCAGCCAGTACAACAACTGTGTCAAGCTGTGTCTCAGTTTCATGTGTTTTCTCTTGTGACCAAGGTTGTGTTTTTTTTGCTGCCCCTTCATCTGTTTTATTGAATGTAAACGATCAGTGCTACAACACTTAATGACATTTATTTATCTAACTTTAAGCAGGAATTGGCTATATTGTCCCCTTGTTTGTACATTTATTTTATTGATCTATGTTCGTTTATGGTTATGATAGCCAGCTGTTTTTGTTCTTTGTATTGTTACTGATAGGAACACATTGTTATTGTTCCTACAAGAATAATTATCGTAAGACCAAATAAAGTTTTTGAAAAAAGAAAATGTACTTCCAGTATATCCAAAGTGATCATTTTAAAATCATTAGCAATACCGTGTGTAATATTGAACATATATTTTTTACACTTGCCTAAACAAGAGTTAAGAGACAATACTTTCTTATTACTATTACTTATTACTATTATTCTATTACTTATTTGAAATCTGCATCATGATGTCATCACTGCAGTCATCTTCTCATTAATTAATGGACAGGATATTTTTGCAGTTTTTTATGTGTCAGCTAAAGCTACAAAGTTCAAACACATCGTTGAAGTATTTACTGAAAATTGTGAATGTATACTATTATATAGCTATTTATTTACCTCATTTAAACATATAGATGAACGCAACTCAGATATATAATCCCATGACGGTCCATGACTATAACAAATGTGGCACCGATTTAATAGTCGCAAACACCGAACAACAAATATGAGGTCACTTTTTAAAACTAGCTTCATTTAAAACTAAAAACATAAAATTCAGAGTTGTAAACAGTTCGAGCAGATGTTAATGCTATATGCCTGTTTTTTCCAGTGTTCAACTGCAACCAATTGTGCAACCTGTTGTTGAGTCTTAGAAACAATGAGTTCATTCAACTGTAACAACAGAGGACATATGCGAATGATTTGTGAAAATGTCTCTGCATTAGTTTGATTATATTTGTAAAATCAAGAGCACACATCTGTACTGGCATGATGGCTAACAAACTGTTATCTGTCCTTCTTATAGGCACATTTGAGTCAGATGGTCCAAAGCAACTTTTTTTTTTTTTTTTTTTTTACAGCTTATTAGGAAAAACTGATGCCATAACTAACACCATGTGGATGAGAACATTTTCAACCAGTTTTGTGTGGAGTTAGCTTAAGCTAATGAAACGCTCTTTTGTTTTGGAGCTTTCCGCAGGGAGGTCAGAGGTCAACAGCAACTTTGAGGTGAGATGAATTGATTGACACATTCAGCAGAATGCATCAGATCTGGTGACTTTTCCACTAATGTCTGTACTGTATTTATTTAAATGTAGCTTTGGTTCATTCTGAATGCAGTTTTATAGGGACCGTACATGGAACAGGGCATTTATTTCACCTTTTTGTACACGTAGTATGGGGTAATGTTGGTTAAACTAATAATATATTAACATTAAATGAATGTATACCTCATAAATAATTCTATGATTATGATTTAATGAACAAGAAACCATAAAACTGGAGAGTTTATTTCAGTCTGCATGTTTAGTTCACCAAATTTCACGTTATACATATTTAGACAATTACAAAAATAGCTTAATTCTTTTACAACCAAATACACAACCAAAACAACATTCTCACAAAGTCAAGCTAATACTGCGATATATGATTTGCATGAACACCAAACCGTATGCAGACACTGTGCCGTGTACGGACTCCATTAAGCCTTAAAACTGAAACTGATAGAATCTGCAAAAGAAATAAACACATGTAATAATGTTAAGTGACAGATAACCATCAGCTTGCAGTGAAAATGCCAAAGACAGTGCGGTTTAGAGTGAAAACCATTCTGCTTTATCACTTCTCATTCGACATTTTTTAACCATGTCTCTCAAATAAAGTTTGTATTTTTGCCATCTTAGCTTATTGATATGGATCTCATTTACAGAAAACATTTGTAGAGTAACTAACTTAATGAGTGATACTGTACAGGTATATTTGATGCGCTGACCCTGCTAACATAAAAAAAATAAATAAATTAGTGGGACTTTACATCAAATTCATCCTGATAATATGAAAATTGTTTTGTGTGATGTCAGTAATGCAGCTTTGGCATTTTGCAGGTACTGTATATGTAAACGGATCCTTGCAAAAAAAAATAAAGCTGATAAGACGTTATGTCACACACTGACTTTGCTCTAATTTCAGAGCTAAACAGGAACTACGAGTGGAGGGATACGTTGCCTACATCATGACTACTGCAATATAACATCAGGCAGTTTACAGATCAGCTAGTGGACATTTCTGATTAAGAAGAAGTCAGCGATATGAATGTACTGCACGTGTGAGTGAAATGCAGTTCTCCAACGTTGTCATTGGAATCGCAGATGAAGCGAGAATTTAAATCATGTAAAAAGATCCAGCGCATGTAAATACACCTGATCAGCTCAAAAAAAGGGATTTGGAACTGTCATTGTCACTTTTTCACACCTCACATATCCATTCATGTCCATATGTTTAATAAGGAGATCTTGTCTAAAATCATTTAAAAAAAACAAAACAACTCAAACACATATTGTATATTATGTATAACGCTTATATTGACCCTGTTTGAATTTGCAAAAGTTGCAGTGTTCGTGGTTGTGGGAGAGAAATGGAATTAGAAATGTGTAGCAGCCTGTATGTGGATGGTGACAAAAGATAATTTACCAGTTAAACATGAAACAATGAAAATGTTGTAAATGATAGCTGTCATGTCTGGTGGATAACTTGAACATGTACGCTGCCTTAAAAAAATATAATAACTGAATATTATTAATGCTGTATCAAAAAGTGCAACTAATATCAATGTAGAATATACAGATGCCCACTAAGAAAATGAAATACCATTTTCTATGAATGCGTTCATGTTAACAGAATAATAATGACTCTGTGTTACTCTCTGTCCTGTATACATGTAGCAAAATATCTGAAAATAGTTTATGGTACATCAGTAAAGCAAAGTATAATTTCTTTCTTTCCTACATATCTTTAAACAATGATCCATGTGTATCTGTGCACAATCTGACAACTATATGAGGAGTAGAGATTTCAACAGATACATAAAAGTATTTAAGCACCGAAAAATTATTACATCTGAGAAAAATGTATTACAAAGACCAAAACATGCCAATAAAGGCATGTGATAGCAAAGACTGAAACAGTTTGTGATAACTGAAAGAAAGTACACACATGAAATGTAAAATAACTGTTATAAACCATTGTGGTACAATGTATTGCTGAATAAAAATGAATCATTTCCAAAAAAAAACAAAAAACACTGGTTGTGTATACATTTGATTCAAATTTCATACTTTAGTATGTTAGTCCTTCAGTCCAAATGACTAATAATGATTCAAAAAATATATCAAACAAACAACACACATTTAAGTCAGCAGCAAGAACTTTTCACTGTCGTCCAGAGGAACTGGCAACAGCAATTAAAACATTACGTCTTCATATGTGATTAAAAGATAACGAGCAGTCAATGTTACACTGGAAATAATTAAGAAAATATTGATTGGCAATCATTTTGTCAAGGCAATTAAAACAGAACCAATGTAGTGTTGAAGCTCATCTCACCCCTGGTTTAAAACACTGACACACTGGTTTATCATGAATGCTATAAATGGATCCTTCAAATCTGACTTTGAAGTTTCACTATCTGTATATTCCACAAACATGGCAATGCACAGGAATGCAAAATGTAACTGGACGACGATATAAGAATATAAACAGAATAAAACAAAACAACACGCAGGTCACCACTGTCGCAAGTGTAAGTCATAAAAAGGTAGACTTACTGACTTTGAGTGGCTTGTTGAAATGGAAAGACTATTAAAGACTGCAAATGAAAATGAACCTACTGTCATTTGAGGTTTCAATGAGGGACCGCAAGTCAGTCGTACAAGCTGTCAGGATGCTAAACAACACTGTGCCTTGTTATGATCATGCATTTAATTAGTGAAGATCTTTACAAAAGAGCCGAAAAAGAGATCACCATAACATGTTCAATGTATCTGTGCAGTAAATCCTTCCTTATGTGCCGGTGACGTTAGTGACTCCCAACTTCAACTGATTCATCAGCCACAGGTGTGTCCTCTTCCTCCCAGGTGAATGTGGAAATGCAGTGTTCTCTGTCGCCCCCTCCTGGAGAGTTTCCATACTGGAGGATCTGAGTGTTCACTTTGGCACTGAGGCGTTACATGGCTTGCTCTGCTTCATAAAGGCCAGTCTGCCCTCCCCCCCCCCGCCCCCTTTTGTCTATGTGTCCTTTCTCCACCGGGCCCCGCGCTCCTTCAGGGCTGAGAGAGACGCTTGCGTTTGAGCTTCTGCCTCGTCATCTCCTCCTTTTAGAAAACAGAGAGAGGAGAAGAGAGTAGTAGACCCCACACTCCTCCATCTGCCACAGTCTGAGAGATCCGTCCATCTGTCCAAGCACCCGTCTGTGAGACTGGGTGAGCGTGCACACACCGTCACTCCCATACAGCGTTTATGATCACAACCGGGCAGTGAGTCAGACTGTGTTAGTAAGGCAGCTAGACTGTCTGGGCACTCCAACACTGTCATCTGGACTGTCCTTCAAAGAGTCCCACTACCAGTTCAGTTTCTTCTCTTTAAAAGCATGGCCGCAAACAATACTGGATCTCTAGAGTTTAAATTTTTCATAATACTGTCCATGTTAAAAAAAAATCTCAATATATTATATAAAATGTTTTTATAAAAAAAAGGAAAAAGGGAGTGGGTTGTTGGTGTAGTATTCAGTTGCAATATATACCATATCAATATGTACAGATTCCATGCTGCTGGTTAGTCATCACTGCAAATAAAGAACAGTAGGCATTGATTATTAGTAGCATAACAAATCAACAAATCAACACTTAGCAAATAATTACTGAGCTCAAATGTGCATTTACAAGCTCACACACTGTAATATACTTACAAAATGCCCCTGTACCAAATCAGAGTCAAGCAATGACAATCCATGAGTGACAATCGTGATTGCAGATAGTGTTAGCTTTTTTACTATTCCCTGACTGTGCCAGTTGCTGTCATGACCAAATGCTAATCATTTCATTAGTTAACAATATGCTTTTTTTTTCCCGAAGAGAAGACACTCACCTTGTGCCAGCAACCTGGTATGGGCAGCCCATCGTGTCCCTGCGGGGTGAGAACAGCAGGGGAAGGTTAACAAGGCAGAAAATGTGAAGTGATGTAGGCTTAGATGTCAGTTCTTTTCTTTTTATTACTTTACAAAAAAACTTCACAGTTTTGTATCCTTCTAATTTAAATATCAGCAACACCTTAAACTACTGTTTAAGGACTGCTCGTCATCAGAGTGGTGTTATAAAATAAAGCAAAGGTGGAGGCTGAGCTATGAGGCGCAAATTCAGGCAAAAGAGACAAATTTAAAAAGTCAAACATGCTCAAAAATCATGTTTTTACATTTTGATGTATTATTTTTATCTGTAATCTGGAAAATTTGCAACACATTCTAGACGGGTATGTTTTCAGTTTTCACTCTTTTTATTTAACGAGGGAATCAGTCGCTCTCTACTGATGTCTGTGTAAGCTCCTACTTCTGAGAACAGAGTGCCAAAACATCTGTATTTTTTGAGAACATATTATTCTTCCTATTGTTTTCTTGTAGCTGGAGAAGAGATTCTTGTAACCCAGCATTGTTCTCATCTTCATTTCAGTAGTTAGATGAAAGGCCTTCGATTTTTATTGTGATTATACGGATCAATGCCCTGACATCACTGTGCTTGGAACTGACACTTTTTATTTTTCGCAATTTATTTTATGAGAAGGCTTTTTTCCAAGGAAAAACTAGAACTAGATGTGTAGTATGGGTTTGAGACTGTCACCAAGTGCATAACAGAGTTTAATAGAAATGGCAAAGACATAAAAATAGACAAAGTGTTTGAATAGAGAATAGTAACAGCATTTAGTATAGTGCATAAATAGTGATGAGAGAGGTGGAAGGAGGCAGAGATACCGTACCACAGGACAGGGGGCCTCGGGGCCGGAAGGAGGAAGAGGAGGAGGGGAAGATAGCCCTGCTTCCACAGACAGACCTTTAGTCTTATCACAACCCTGTCAGCAAGAGCCAGTTACATTCAGAGAGTTGAGAAAGAAACTTGCAGGGGAAAAAAAGGCATAGGAAATGACAGAAACAGTGACAGAGTGAAACAGAAAACGGGGAAAAACTGTCTGTCTTAAGAGTTAAATGTGAGCGGAAAGTGATGTTAAGTAAATCAGTTTAAATGTGCAGTATTACAGTGTGTGTGTGTATGTGTGTGTGTGTGGAGGTGACATACCACAGGACAGGGCTGGTCCAGGCCTGGAGGACCCTGCTCTCCCTTCTGGCCCTTTAGACCTCTCTTTCCTACTGCTCCCCTGTCACCCTGGACATGAAGAGAACAACAGTTAGGCGCACAATCACTGCATATACAGTAAAAAATATAGAATTGCTTGTGCTTAAAAGAAGATAATATCATATTTCTTTGTGTGTTTTGTACCAACCTTCTCTCCTCTTTCCCCTCGGTCACCTTTCTCTCCCATCAGACCTGGGAAACCCTGGACATAGAAGCACAAACAGGTCAGAAAGTAGGTTGTTATCTGAATAAGTTAATTAAATCGGAAGTTATCTAATTGAAAATGTCAAAATTCTTATTGAGAAACTCACATCCAGTCCAGGCTCGCCCGGTCTGCCCTGTGAACACATATTTATTTTAATTTTCATGAAAATTATGTCTGACTCAAGACAATCGACAAAAAAAAAAGATGTAGAAAACACATTTATTGAGGTGCTTACTTTTTCTCCCTTGGCACCTGGAAGACCCACTAACCCTGCAGACCCAGGTGGACCCTGGTGGCCGTCCAGTCCCTGCAGTTAAAGTTCATTATCATCACTGCATTATGTCCGGTTCATGACGTGTTTCAAACACTAAGTATTCCATGCTTCATTATGATGAACATTGGTTCAGTGTCACTTACTTTGAGTCCAGGAGCGCCAGTGTCCCCCTTCTCTCCTTTTATCCCAAATCCAGGCTCCCCCTGCATTAGATGACAGGAACACTGAGTACCAAACAATCACACGTCATAGCCTCCACCACATGCTGTACTAGAGACATTGCCTTGCAGTCTTACCTTCGGACCAGGCATTCCATGCAGCCCCTGAAAAACATGGCGAGCTGTGAGCGTGCTGACAACTGCAAACTTGAATAGTTTCTACCTGGACTGGGATAGTGGGGATAGATATAAGTACTCACCATGGATCCAGGGGACCCGGGAACTCCTGGCGGGCCTGGTGGGCCTGGTGGGCCCGGCTGGGAAATCATCTGAACCTGAGCACCAGTGAAATTACAAGAGTCAAGCAGGAGCAGGAAGCACATTGTGGATCAATTTAACGCGTGTTAGGCCCAGAGATGTTTGACAGCGTAGAGCGCTGTTCCAGTATCTTTGCAAGCTTTTCCGACTAGCCAGTAGTTTCCATTCATTTCTACAGGGTGTGAAAATCAATTTGACTGTTGAAACGTGTGTGTTGCATGGTATTCAGCTTAAATGCAGATGGATTTGACATGCAACTGACTCACAATGACAACCAATCTTGTACAAAAATGAACGCAGCCTTGACGTTCACTGAAATCAATGACACAGCTCATGGTTGAGGAGCCTGCCAACTGATTTTCATGCCATACAGATATCAGTGTAAACTTATGGCTGCCTGAAGGATAGAAAAATTCATGATTGGTAATAAAACATGCAAAATCACTGTTATAGTATTTTAGGTTGCTGCTGACCCTCTATGTGTCTGCATGTAGAGTTAATGTGAAGAACGTGTGTGTGTTATACTGACCAGGTCGTCTTCCAGTCTGCAGTCGCCTTTCTCCCCCTTATGTCCGTCCATACCCTGACCCACAAAGAGCAAGATGAACTTCCAACTGTTTATATATTTTTCAGTTTGTATATAAAAAAGAAAAAAAGTTTGCTGTCGCTACTTACAGCAGGTCCAGAAAGCCCCATCTCTCCCTTCTCTCCTCTCTCTCCAGAAGGTCCTGTCTCACCCATGTCTCCTTTAGGTCCCTGGAGGCAAAAAAAAAAAAAAAAAATCAAGGATGTCACATTCAGCATAGTGAATGGCAGAGAAAAAGAAAACAAGATTTCAGACCACTATATATACTCTATCTATTCACACAAATGACAGCATCTAAGAGTTTCTGCCTCTTTGCAACCATACCTTCTCCCCATCAACTCCTGCTGGCCCAGGTAAACCCAGCTCACCCTGACAGAAGACAAAGACAGGAAAGATTCGCTCTATTAACACTGCAAAAAGTCATGTTTTAACACAAAGGCTACTTTGGTTTTAAACAAATGTCATTATTAGCTGATGGCAGCTAACCCTTACCTTTTCCCCTGTAGGGCCTGGGGGCCCGGGTGGTCCAGGTGGGCCCTGGTGTAAGACAAACAGAAAGAAAGAAATTGAGGAAATGATATATTTATATATAAATACCCAAATAAACTTCTTAACGTGTCTAATCTTACACTGGATTACAATTTATTCATCTTGCACCTGCAATAACCAGTCCAGTGGAAACATGTTGTTGATATGGCAAACTTATAACAACATTTTGCTTGAATGCAAGTCCAATATTCACTCTCCTTTTAGTTCTGTTTTGCTTTCCACCGACTCCTGAGAAAAAAGATTTGGCTCTTTAGCAGCTAAATGCTCCACTATGTTCACCAGTTAGCCGCTAACTCTGTCTGTCTGCCGTTCGGTGCTGGGCAGGTAGCGTACACTCAGTTTATCAAAGCTTTTTTTTGTTGTCGGCTGTTGTGGCCAAAAACAGCAAAACTACCAAAACAGTAAAGCTGTGGGCCATAAATCCAAAGCAATGAGCTGAAAGATGCTATAAAGCTCCGCAGAGCCAAAAGGGAATCTGTAGATCTGTTTCTTACTATATTATATAGATTTTTAATATAAAAATATGGAGTATAGCTGCTTTAATTAGATTTGTCACATTGTGTTTATCACAATGGTGCAAAAACTATGAACTCTCAGAATTTCAGCATAAGGCCTGAATCTCTGCCAACAAAAAGCAACAAGGCTGATGGATTTTAACAATGCGGGCAGCCTGACAGTTAACAAAGCCGATGACTTCTTTCGTAACGCTGATCACAACCAACTTGAAGCAATTTTATCTCATATCGATTGTAACAAAAAACACTGAATGTGGTTTGTGCTACACAATAGCCTGGCATCATTTTCCATTCTGTTGATTGTTTTGATGCAGGATGAGACTGTTGGACAAAAAAGGAGGAGAAACAAAACATTCATGGAATTTTCATGTAACACTAACAATGGATAAAAGACCAGTGTGCACATGCATGCCGTATCCATCCCATGCCGTCTTCTGTGGTCGTTGATGAGTGACAGCTCCCTTAAATCACACTCCTTAATCTGTACATGCATAATAAAACACTTGTTACTTCTCCCTCTGAAGTCTTCGGCCATCTTGAAGTAATAAAAAAGGAAACCATGTTGCCTCCCGGAGGTGTGCAGCTGCTTTCTAATTTCTCACTTTTGGTTTGTCTTCCATTAAAGCCATGGCAACCAAAAGATGTTTACAAACAACAATTTGATCTCCATCATTGGAAAGTGAAGTCTACTCATGCTAATAATTATACAAAAAGGCATAAAGATGATGATAATAACAAACAACCAATTTCAGCATGGTTTTAAACCATTAAAATTCATCATCACCTAAGATTTCACCACAGACGAAACCAACACAGCTTTTCACACAGAACAAGTGAATGGCTCATAACACAAGTTGGGCGGCCAATGAGCACTCCCCGTTCCATGGATACAACTCTAGCTGAGACCTTGCGTGTGTTTTGGTGCCAACGGATCCGCGTTGGCAAGAAGCTTCTGATAAGATCTCAGGTTCACTGACTCCTTTGTAACTATCCCATGCTGCTGTCTACAGCGTTGCATGCAGGAGCCTATTTCAGACCTGGTCCAGGGAGACCTGGTTCATAGTAGTCTTTAATCAAATACACGCTCCACTGAAGAGATAGCCATCTGTTATTAGCATGTAGCACGGTACATGGTGGAATCAAAGGGTTTTGTGTATGAAGGGAGGGATGTGAAACTGAGACTGTGAAGGCTGTGAGTGCTTCCTCTCCAGTTCATTCCCCCTGTGCATCTACTCAGTTATGTGGAACCACACAAGTACGTAGACAAAAAACACCATGCTGCCCTATAGCAAGTTAAAGCCACGTATGTTGTGAGGCACATAGCATGAATACACACTCAGAACAACGTAACAAAAGCTGTTGATTTTTCTGCATGATTAAGCATGCTTCTTTAGGCTACATGTTATCTGATAGAACAGCACAGCTGAACTGTATTTGCTGGGGCTGCATGTTTCATCCCACATGAATACCCAAGAAACTAAAGACATTCAGTAATAATACTTTTTAGATGTGGCCTCTAGAGTGACTAATACGTTTGAAGTAAGGAGATCTGGGTAGAGGGCATTATATTATTATTATAGGTGGGCATTATAGGTGTTAGTTACTGTTCACAGCACCAAAACCATGCAGAGACAACAGCAGATTACCGAAACACTGATGGTGTTGATGGCCTGTCAAGAAGAAATGGTAACATTTTCAGTATTGTAAAGAAACTAAAGAAAGATTACCACACTGCCATTTCTGGGTTTGTTTATGTTCTGCTTGATTCCTAACTTGGGATTTGACAATAAATGCCATGTGGACTTTATAGTGAAACCATAAATCTGGTCTCTCACACACTGGGTTATCACTCACCTGGAAAGCATCTAGAAGCTTCCCATTGAAGTCAATGATGTCTGAGGAGCCTTTTTCACCAGGATAACCCTGAGGCAGATACAGAAAGAATGAACAAAATATACATAAAGAACTAAAGATGATAACAACTAAAGATAATACAAGTGTTTAGCAGAATAACTCAATGATTATAGCGGTTTAACCCTTTAGGTAATAAACATACCATGGGTCCCTGTGGTCCTTGCTCTCCAATTTCCCCTTTGTCTCCCTGTGTGATACACAGATATATATCACGGTGAAACTCTCTCAGACAGCTGGTAGTTAATATTTTCTATGTGTAATAAGAATGTTATGAAAAAACTGTATATTGTTAAATGTACCTTCAATCCTGGGAGTCCATCCATGCCTCTCTCTCCTTTTTCTCCAACACCTGGCTCACCCTTTTCAACACACAATAAACATATAATGTCAGTGCATGAAAAGGCACATTTAAAACAATCAGCATGCGAGACGAGTTAACTGAGGAGAAAAAGCTCATCTGTACCTTTGACCCTGGAGGCCCCTGTGGTCCTGAATAGCCCGGCTGACCATCTTCTCCCTGTCAGTTCATAACAGTCAACAAAGGTCAAAAATGCTGCAAGATTAACAAAGTGGTTGAAGTGTTTAAGTGAAAGAAGAAGTAGGAGAAATAGTTAAGTCATGGTCAATAATCCATTAACAATCTTACCGGCTTCCCAGGTAATCCTTGTGGTCCCTGAAACAGAAATATATTTTGTTACTTTAATTGTCTACACAAAGACAAATAATCAACACCAGCTAGTGATAATATGACATGAACAACAGTTAGATTGCTTGATGTTTAAACAGCAAAAAAAATCTGAACTGTACTCACAACGGAGCCATCACGGCCTGGGAAACCCTGAGGACAGAGGAGAAAATTACTCATGTACACAATTTCAGGTAAACCAGCTTCAAACACGAGGGCAGAATGGCCACTAGATGTCAGTGTTGAATCAGGCAAAACCAGTCCATAGACATCAAGCGTTCACTCTGAGTGGGAGTGTGTGAAGTTGGGTGACAATTTAAAGGAAATACTTGAACGAAAGAGTAATAAATGCAGATGCTTCCGTGCAGGGTATGAGGGGGGGGTCCCTGAATGGTTTGATGAGTATGAAAATCATCTGTGTCATGGCTTTTACAGCCACCAGATGTCAACCCTGCTGAGCACCTATGGGAGATTTTAGACGGATGTGTTAGACAGCGCTCTCCACAACCATCACCAAAACACCAAATGAGGAAATATATCACGATAAAATAAGATAAATAGTAGAATTCAGAGACTTGGATAATCTATGGTAGACCACAAACGTTTAATGTTGGTTTTTCCTTTAATTTGTCACCAATTTGCAGTTGCTATGAGATTACGGAGCCCCGGCCAGGACTCATATGGTGTATGGTGAGCAATAAGCCACAGCGCCCCCTAATACAAACAGTGAGAGAGTATTCCAATGTGTCCTTTTTGGCATCTGTCCATCAGTGATTTGGCTTATTTAAGGAAACAGACCTATCGGGTGTGTTTGTGAGGGCCAGGTGGACGTGCACTTTAAGCAACTAAACATCTGTTATGAAGTCATCCATGGCAGAGACAGCTTGTGTAAGAGCCCTCCATCTCTCTCTCTCTCAATTGCTGTCTCATACACAGACACACACACTCTGCTATCAAGTAGTCGTGTTTACTTGATCAGTCAAATGCACTGAAATATATGCAGTGTTATAAATTGGAGGTTACTAGCCTTCCGTTCTGTCCTCATATTTTACAATAACGAGTTGAAGCTACTTAGATGTTTCCCAGCTGGTTTTCTTCCTCCTGCTCTCCGTCAGCACATACAAACTGTCATTCTGATCTCCTCTGCTGCTATGTGGTCCTCTTTTATTCCCATCCGCAGTTGCTCCGGCAGCCTTTTAACCTCCCTTCTCACCCCTCTTACCTCCTCCTCGTCTTTTGATCTTCCCTCCACAGCAGCGTGAAACAAATCACCGTTGCAAATAATTTTTAGCACTTCTTTTATCCTGAGTGCAGAATCGGATGGATGAGGACCAGTTCAGATGTCAAATACATTCCCAATTACCTTTCAACGATGCTGAATTTACTTAAATAATTACATGTGTTGAAATATAGCAAATAGAGAGAATGTTGAGCTGTCATTCCTTTACTTCTTTCCACTTTACAGATATAAATGACAAGCGTTTGAGGACACCCACACAGATAGGCTTGCTCACTTTCTCCTGCTCAGCCTTTCCTACTCTCAGACATCTGCCCACAACATGGAGCGACTCTTAGCGCCACTCTGCTTTGTTTTGCTGTTTTGGGTTTTGCAACGCCTTTAATCAACTTGGAGAGAACATTTGAAATCGACTAGGTTAAAGGATGGGCCCCTTCTCTTCAGCTCGTCTGTTTCTAGTCATAGTCTGAGCTGCGCTGGCTTTCTCTTTTGTCAGTTCTGCATAAAATCACCCACTCTGAAACCAACATTTTTCACTTCAATCCCTTTGCTGTCCTGTGCCAGTTGAGGGTAACAGAGCATTCATTCCTTCACTTGAATAAACAAAAATTACCTTCATAGCCTCCTTCTCTCTCTTCCATCCAACAACCACAGCTTTAAGCTGCCGCTGCATATTGAACTGAACTCTGGGAAGCAGAAAGTTAATCTTGAGAAACATAAACGGCTTCGGGCGAGGAGCACAACTATTGTTTGGTGGGGCCGGCAAACTGCCCATGAACTCACCGCAGTGCCATATCTGTTTCAGGGGTGCACAGTGACACAATCGCGGTAGGAGGGTGGGAGAATGGGGGCGTGTTGGAGAACTTTGTGGCCGCTGTCTTACACAAAACAGATGAGGCCAGGAGTAGAGCTGCTATTCTGGGAGCTTTTAGGTAAGCCACAGCTCACTGGCAAACCCGGAAGACTGAGAATATGGGTTCACTGCAATTTACTGTGTGGACCCTTTTCCCCTTAATACATGTGCATAACTGCATATTTACACATGGCGCACACACACAAAAACAAACACAAACACACACATACAGAAACACAATTTGCAATCTGTCACACCCTTGCGGCTGAACTATACCAGGTCAACACAACTGGGGTAACGGCAGACCCTGATGACAGAGGTGTTTTAAGTGACTGCATTCTTTGTGGTGTAACCTCAGTTAGAGGGTGAGGAAAAAGGGGCTGAGTGAACGAGGAGGAGAATAACAGTAACTAAGAGGAGTGTGTGTGTGTGTGGGTGCATTGTTTTGTGTAGTGGGTGTGCATTTGTCACTGTGACATAATGAGCAGAGGGTCTTACCGGCTCTCCAGTAGGACCACGGGGCCCATCCTTGCCGGTGTTCCCAGGGGGGCCTCTGGGACCGGGGGGACCTGGCGGACCGGGAGGACCAGCAGGTCCGGCCTGGCCTTGGTCACCCTGATGAGAAAAACAGAAGAATGAGACAAAAAAAAAAAACATGTTTGATGCATTTTTGCATCTGTATAAAAGCAAAACATCTTTAACAACAACTGGTAGAAACCCTGATCATCTTACAACAGGTAGAAAAAAAATCTTATATGTTTGAGTTTCTTAAACCAAACAGAATAGTCAAGGCCGGACCTAAACTGCTCCAGTCAACAAACGTGACACATTTAAATAGCAAATATTAAAATCATATTCCTTAAAACTACATTAATTGATTGTTTGGCCACTTGGGGGCAGCAGAAGCAAGCTGTGAACACAACACTGACATATGATCTTTTAAATAGATATGGCAAATTGTTAGCAAACAATTGCCTATTTACACTTTCGGAGTCATGTCTGTGTCCACCTAAGTCCAACATTCACTCTCCCTTTATCTCTGCTTTTGGTGTCCTCTAATTCCTGAGGGACCAATCTGGCTCTTTGGCAGCTAATGCTCCAGACAATGTGAGTCAGACTGATATTTAATCACAAACTGAAACACACCCATGCTGACACATGCACTCACACATGAACAACATTCATGCGGAATACAATTTTTTCTTCTGTTTATGCTTCACAAAACAAAAAAGTGAGCCGTCACCTCGTATTAAAGCGCCGTTGATCACTGGATTTACATCTTACTGGGGACATGTCTCTCTCTGATGACTTCCACCCTCATGTATTCTCCAAACAGAAACCATTAACGCCGTAAGAGTCTTATTCCCCACTGAGGGGGATGTAAGAGCGGTGTTGTCTCTATAGTCACTTCCTCTGCACCCTCTCATCTCTACAGACATGTGGCGCATTATGGTTTGCTTTGTTGCGGCAAGCTGGTACAGCAGGCGCTTTCATGAAAATTATATTACCAAAGCCCTATAGCAGACTAAAACCTTCTTTCCTTGTGCTGATAATTATTATGTCTCTATTAAGCTCAGGCTTGAACTAAACTGTCACCAACAAAGCTCTTCTATTCTCCTCATAATGAGAAGCACACATTTCTTGATCAGCTCTAAAATGCGTGTGGTTCATCCTTCAAGATGTTTCCCTAATTTTTGTGGATACTTTTATACACACAATTTCACTTAAAAGCTCATGTTAATTCAATTAGGCAAGCAAGCACACACAGAGGAATGATGAAAAACGTGAAATTAATGAATTAATGTGACTGAGAAAAGTGGGAAAAAAAAGGGAAAAGTGGAACAAGAAGGGAGATGCACGGCTTTTTGCAAATGGCCTTGAATGAGAGAGGTGGGTTAAAGGGTTAAAAGTGCACACATGCCTTAGTTGTTGTCTACCTTCAGAAAACGTCTCTGAAAGG
The DNA here is from genome assembly GCA_038419695.1 of Scomberomorus guttatus. NCBI lineage: Eukaryota > Metazoa > Chordata > Actinopteri > Scombriformes > Scombridae > Scomberomorus > Scomberomorus guttatus. Next base: position 18,651,314 of record CM076452.1, on the reverse strand, counting down.
TGCTGGACTGGTCTCCAGAGAGAAAGCCATGGTCATATCGGGGAAAGACCATCTGAGGTGGAAGAGGTGCAGAAAGGAAAGACAGAGTGGAAGGAAGGAGTGTAAAGAGAAAGGGAGAGGAGAAGAGAGGAAAGAGATAAATGAGTGATGACATCAGAAATACACTGTTAACTGTGAGAGTCCAGAAGAGAGGAGAGGGTTCAGCGGGCCTCGGAGGCTGTAGGCCATAAGAGAAAGTGCAAAAGGAGTGTTTTTCTCCTCTACCCACAGGGACAGTGACAGATCAGCAGCCTGGCAGAGAGCGGCGCCTGCTGGGAGGGCTGAGGGACAGTTTGCTGCGTGGGACAAACCTTGACGGTGAGAATCTGATTACTGTGCAGACCTGCAAATGTGGTGTGGTTCGGAGGACCCTGAAGAGAGGAAGTGACAAAGGGAAAGGCGAGCAACTCGCCATCAGTGTGGTTGATAATGGCATAGATTAAAATAGCCTCATGACACAAGATATATTCAAGTTCAGTTCACAAATTATATCTTGGGTCTCCCCTTCAAACATGTATTTAATTGTGTGCGTCTGTTCCATTTAATGTCTTCCCATCTCTCCCTTTGCGACCAAACCAAACAGAGGTGGCGTGGCTCTTTCCAGCCAACAGACAGTAACGGTGATGATTGTCTGTCAAGCTGAAAGGAGCAAAGTTCGTCTGCCGCCAGACAGCTCCGAGCATAGCGCTGCCTCTCTGGTTGAGTTCCCTCCAAATACACATAGAAGGGAGGGGAGGGTGGAGAGAAGATCTAAGAGAGGAGGGAGGAGAAACAGCAGGGGGACAGGAGGGAGAGTAAGACGGAGAGATGCTCGTCTGCTCATGAGGTTTCCGTTAACAGGCTGCGGTGAGCGCTGGATAGCTGAGGTTTCTTTCCAACACCGCAAACCCCTCCTCCTTCTCTTTTTGCCTTAACACCCCCCCTCTCTCCACTGTCACATTCACTCATTCACACAATTCCCACCATGGAGACCACATACACATATGCTCCTTAAACATCTCATAAGAGAATAGGTTGTTTCACAGTGGGCTTCCCCTATACCTCATTCTCATCAGACCTTAGGCTGATACTAAGACAAACAGCCTTTCAATCTCAGAGCCATGTCTAACCATGGCCTTTTTGTAGCTGATCTGGGGGAGGCAAAAGACAGCTTTGGCTTTGGCTGAAACTCCCATCATGGCTTGTCTTTCAGTACAGTCGCCAGACGAACCTAAACAAATGACAATCTCCTCTGTATGGATTTGACAGTATGGAGGCTGGGAAAAATGGCTACCACGCTTGGGTTTCTGCTTTTGGAAAAAGACGCAACACTACGCATGACCTTTTCTCACATGTTCCTGGTGCTTCTATAACGTCTGATTATGTTTTAATGCCCCCTCTTATCCTATTTTTGTAATCTGCCCTCAGACCAGATCCGGCCCTGACAAAAACACTGAAAATGATGGATTGACAGGAAGTTACAGGTTGACAGAGATTCATGGCCACTTCCTGTTTTCACTTGTATTCTCGTTTGCCTCTCAAAGAGTTCAGAGGTGAAAGAAGCCACAGTGTTCAAATCAGGACAAGGTGATGACTGAGCTCCTGCACAGGGACGATAACTCCAACCTCACACTGCACTAAGTTTTACCTACTCAGCATCACTGGACACTGGAGAGCTCTGATTCACAGCGGTTAGAAAGAAATCATTTAACAATTTATTCAGAAACCAACAGTTCTTAATTTGCTAACCTATCTCCATATCTATGAAAATGTAACCCCGAGCCAAACCTCATTCACAACTACTGTAGTTTTAGGAGCTGAAGAGTTTGTTTTGAATCAAGCCTGTCTTTAGGCGATACTCTGAGGTTTTTGGGCTGTAGACATATCCGAGGACATCAAAGCTCCAGAAGCCCTTTCCAAGTACAATATTTACCACTTGGAAGAACTTTGTAACGTAGAATGCCAAAAAGATTTAATTCTAGCACAAACTGTTACCTCAAAATCTAGAAGGATAGGCTGGGAAATCAAATGGCTTACGCCTTGATAAAAATCAGGAATTCTTGTAATGTTTCTGAACCACATCATAAATATGGTTCCGCTAGGCAGCCCTGTCAAATTTACACTCCATTTGTGCTCCGCTGTAAAACAATAGCCATTCAGTTTCATTCCAATACTCTTACACACACCGCTATGCCAATATTGTCAGGCTCCAACTCTGAGAAGATTTATGCACATGTCATCTAATTATTATTACAAATCTAGTCCTTTGTGGGATACTTGCTGAAGAATGTTTGCAATAATAAAGACAGTCAGTGAGCGGCAACACAAGAGGTTTAAGCCTGCTACGAGGAACATTTGTACTTTTTATAAATACTGTATGAGTGAATATTTTGAAAGTTAAGATGGTTGTGGACCCCATATGACAGACCACTGCTGGGATGGAAATTATTGTTTAGATACTTTATAGTGCACATAAAATTAGTGAGACTAAGTAATAATAAGTAATGATAGTTAATTAAAGTTAATGAAGAACTTTGTAGTATTTTAAACATTTTAATTATTATGAAAGAAATGGTTGCAGTTTTGCTGAGCTACAGCCACTGCAATATTCATAAGCTGACCATGTAACTTATCTCATTTTACTGAATATATATATAAAAACCGCAATGCAAATTAAACACAATCTGGAGAATGTGAGTACCAAGTTTTACATGATTTGGACCGACGATTTATGACCTTTAAATGGTGTAAAACCTTGAATTATGATGACAATTCCCCCATGTGGCTTATTGAAACCGTATTTCATGTTTCTACAAGTATAAGTGTGCAATTTTTCCTCTTTGTCTCTCTGCAGTTTACCATCTTAAGAGAAACAGAGAAAATGTTCAGAAAAAACTTTTAATTGCAGGTGATGAAGTGAGACCTTGACTTGAAATAGTGTTCTAAACGTAATAAAACTGAAAAAAACATTCAGAATTCAGGGAGTACATACATTACTTCTTCAAAGAATCCAAACTGTTCACCATGTAAAGCACAGGGGGCTATTTTTCAAACCATGCTGAGATAATTACATGGATCTCATGGTGGGTGGAATGATATCACATGAAAAGACAACACTGACAACATGGACCAGATACAGAGCGAGGTTACGCCGTAATGTTAAAAAAAACAGTTTGGTTGAGACTAGATGGCAGCTTTGGCGTGCTGCCCCAACCGTTGGGTTTTGATGGTGAGGTTTAAGTATTTCCATTGCTCTTTAATATCATTTCTCATCTCTGGAGCTTTGGAGATGTGGGCCACTCAAACCTCATCATAGGAGCCGGACTATGTTGTTGGTGCAGTTGCTGGGGTAGCCTCACAGGGTAAACACACTTTTCTTTTGATTTATTAAAAGACTTGCCTTGAGTGTTGAAGGTTATGCGGACAGACCAAAACTTGACAAAACTTATGATCACAAGTGTTTTTCACGTTTGTCTGCTTGCATGTGCACAATGTTCCCTCAGTCTGATAACAAGGAAATGATGAGTAGTTTTTCAGATGTTATATAAAAAAAATTTAAAAAAAGAAAGACAATTCCTCTCTTCCTGGACTTTGATTTCCAGTTTGTGATGGCCTGTTACTCTGTCTGGTCTGGGTTTGAATTTCAGCCCTTTTCCTTTCTCTATGAAATTTGCATAATGCTCCCCGTGTCGGCATGCAGTCCTCAGACATTCAGTTCAGGTATCTTAAAGTTGGCTCGTGAGAGATTACAGTTTTTGCAGAAGCTCAGAAAAATATGCCGTTTCAAAGAAAAGTTGTGGTCCAGTGTCGACTACTATTGAAACAAATGCATTCAATAAAATTGTTGCTTGCTTTTAGTTTAGGGGTTTTGGGGCTTTGTATTTTTTAATGGTATTTGAGGTATTTCATATGTTTAGGTTACCTGACTTCTGAATTGTAAGGTATATTGTTTTTAGCTTATCTTTTATGTTAATGGTACTCTGTGTAATATGTTCTTTTGTATTGTATGTATTTATATGATGGTTTTATTATTATTACTATGCTGCGTTGAATGTTGCCCTGTCTATCCTGCACTATGAGCTCACCAAGGCAAGTTCCTTACGATGTTTATTGTAATGACAATAAACTCAACTCAAAAACGACCCTTTAACATAAAGTTATGTCTACTTGTGACAACTCATCAGAGGTTATAGTCTTGGAAAATGGATATGAGTCGTGTGCAGTTCAACCAAAAACTGATTTTTTCTTCTCAAATTGTGTAGTATTTCATATAAAAAGAACAAAGCAAAAATCTGAAAAACAAATATATCATATGATAATATATAGTATGATTTTCTTTCTAATCCATTTAAATATCTTGTGACCCCGCAGATTTTTCTTGGGACCCCTTAGGGGGGTCCCCACCCTCAGGTTGGGAAACACTTTGCTAAGGAACAAAACACAGTTAAATGATGCATTTTCAGCTGAGTCAGACGTATTAAAATGATAGCTTCTAAACTGTACATATATCAGTCAAAAATATCTAATTTCATCTTCTCAGGCGAAGACAGAAAACACGACTTACCCTTGGCCCAATGTCTCCTTGGTCACCCTGGGAGAAAAACAGGAAAATAACAATTGTCAGCAGTTATACCGCTGTATATGCACACAGAATCTGGCATGCAACCGAATACTGCTACGGTAGAGCAGCTGTGACAGACAGGCCTAAAACAAATTCTTCCGAATGGGAAGGAAGCGACTCAAAGGTCATCTGCCCACAAACCAGCTCAGGATATCAACATTTACTGTCTAAATCTTTTGATAAGCCAATTGGAATCATCTGACAGGAAAGTAAAAGCGGGAACGCGCGTGCTGCGGATTGTTGGTTCCCTGATGAGGATTTCGAGTTCATGCTCTCATCACAGAGCTACCAGCATGATTACATGAAGGGAGCCAATTTTCCAAACCTCAGCATCATCCGTCATTTGCAATCCCTGCTCATCAGACTGAATGCTGTTTACGGCAGTCGCACTGTTCTTGTGGTCACGCTTATCTGGACAATTTTCGCTTGAGTGCAAAAACTTACACACACACACACACACACACACACACACACAAAGAGCTACCCATCAGTGGGTACACAAATGACCACATGCACAAGCCTCCTCCGCCAGCTCTTGCGGCTCTTACGTTCGCTAACATCTTAGGCTGGGCAGAGGTTCACAGAGCGGGAAAACATCTGGCTATCATCGAGCCCTGCGGAAGGCCTGTAAACCTGTTTAGTGCCTTGACGTGAGAATGTGCGGAGACACATGAGCTCCTACATAACTACATTTAATCTATGGCTCGTTTGATGGGCGCGCAGTGAAACAGTGAACGTGGGAGGGCGACGGTGAGAACACCTGTGCTGCTGTGTGTGTGTGTGTGTGTGTGCATGTGCCTGCATTTGCGTCTTTTTGAAGCTGTCTGCCAGTAACTGAACCAGAGAAATACATCCATACAGTGCATTGACTTGTCTAAGAGGGTTGTTGAAATACATATTGAAGCATACCTTTTCTCCCTTGGGTCCGGCTGGTCCCTGTAGGCGGGAGGAGATAATCGGAGACACTTGGTCAGGATAAATCAGTTATCATATAAGCAACATATATCATAGTGCAATACATCTTCAACTGGCCTCTAGCAGGGAGCATTCAATCAAACGGTAAGGCAAGGCAGTAATACCACTTAATGCAGCTGTGCCGTTGAGACCGCTCAATCCGGAGTCACTTCTGTCTCAGCATATTTCACAACAACAGGACCATATGACATGAGCTCGCAGCAAATCTAGTTCAGCGAGATGCCTCAAGAATCCCTTTTAAGATTTCTCTTTGTGAGATAAAAACTGTCTTGCTGAGAGATAAAACTGAAAGGGCAGCATGTTCCTTTGTTCCTCCATCAGTCTCTCTCTCAGAGGGAAACTCTTTAAGACGTTGGATGGCTGTCTCAGATGTGGAACACTACAGACACTAACTGAAAACACAGGCTCTCAAAGCAGGCCTGTGAACTCATGTATAGTATGTGAGACACCGCCGCACAGTCACACTGTGTGTTGGCATTGTCTTATGAACTCCAGGCCCACAGATGAGATAATCCCTGACAGTTTGGCCTCATCCTTCTCTCGGTCTGCCCGTCTCAGGCTGTCCAATGCTCACAAGTGGCGCAAGAACCCCAAATGTGCCAACACCATGAACCACAGACTGACTACAGGCCCTCTTTGACTGTGACAGAGCGACAGAGAGAGAGAGGACTAAATGGAAGCCTGCCATGAACTGCCTCTGATCCCAGCTACAGCCTGTCTAAAAGCGACTACAGTGGGCAGAGGCTTTTTCACATGTCTCTATTTCTCTAAACTGTCCATTTCCTTACCCATCCTGTATTTCACACACTCCCCCCCCCCCCCCCCATCTTGCTTTCACTCAGTTCCCCCGTCTCTAATTCCTCCATGCTATCTGCCTTGAAGCTTCCCTCTCATTAATAGTTCCTCCTTTCCTCACGTCTTCTCTGTCTGGCAGACGTTTCGCCTGCAGCGGAGCTCTAATTGTGTTCAGGGGTACGGAGCTGAAGAGGGGCTCCGGTGGAGAGGATGAGCAGTTTGTTAATGTGACTAGCCACATGATGACAGACAGCAGCTCATCTCCTGCACTGCTCTCTCCTTCAATTTGGGGAGCAGAGAAAGATGAAGGACGCGGAAGTGACAACTCATCTACTACTACTCTTGTAGGTGTGGGGCTTTTTTGATAGCTCCTGGTGTCCTACTTTTTTATTTTTTAGGTCACGGTAATGTCATTGAACTTACTTTTCTCTTCTCGGTCTTGATTGTACTTAAAAAAAAACTCCCGAACACTCATTCTTGTGTCTCCCCTGGCCATCATCTATCAACAAATGAATCTTATATATCTTTTTACAGTTTTTATCCTCCTGTTTTCACTTCCATGCACCTCACCAGTGCTTCCAGGGAGAAATACTGGTGAGCGGGGTGTTTGCTGGGGTTTTACAGCAGACCGTCTGTGATGGGGAGAGTCCTCTTAAAGGACAGACTCAGCTTGAGATTTTCTTTAGCAGAAGACAACAGCTTAATGGTGTTTGGCGGAGGAGCTATTCAAACACCTCTCGTTATGCTGCGAGGGGTTTACGTTTCAGCAGATGACTCGTCCCTCTCTCAGTTGGCAAAGCGACTGGAGAGAAAGGCCTGAAGGAGGGGTGCAGGGTGCTGTAATTACTTTTTAAAGAGCCTCAGTTGTAGATTATAAACTCTCTCCTCTCTCTCACTTTTCCCACTGGTGTGTAACCCATTCGCTCTGCTTCGGCCGTTTTCACGCAAACACCTGGGTGTGTCTGGGAGTGCAGCGGGGTTTTAGGGAAAGGGTGATGGATGGGACTCAGAGGTGAAGTGCAAAGGGGAGTTCAGCACTTGGCTCAGTTGAGCCATGACTCCCCCATGGCCAGGAGCCCTGGGATGACTTAAGAGGTGGAACAAGAAACAAGATGGCTACCGTGGGCTCCTCCCTTGGGAACAGTAAAAGTGATTGATGAGGTAGAGCAAACCATCATCTGTCTCACAGGTCAAATACCTGGATTCATAGTTAGAAAATAAGTAGGAAGTAGGAATTCAATGCAATTGACATGTGATATTAGAAAACCATGTCAAGACAACAGGTGTGTGATGGTGTACCTGGCTTCCCTTGGGACCTGGTAAACCCTGAAAGGAGAAGGTCAGAGTTAAATTAAACTATAGTCAATCACTTACAGTAAAGCATGTTTTGTATGTTTGATCATGGGAATACTCACTGGTTTGCCATCCATGCCAAGTGGACCCTGTTGGAAGGCAGAAAAGAGAAATTATGAAAAGACAAAACAAAGTTACGGGAGCCATGTTGACACAAAACCATAAAGAGAATAGTTTGACACTTTAGGAAATACACTTATTTATTTTCTTTCTGAGAGTTAGATGAAGAGATCAAAACCTCTGTGTCAGAGGACAGCTAGCAGCTTAGCTAATCACTGCACCAAGCTAAGAAATAGTCCATTACATAACCTTCTTAAAACAAAAAGATAATTGTTTTTACATTTTAATCATTTGTACAAATTAAACAAACACAACATGATGTGTTAATTAATGAGGTTTGGAGGTGCTGGTAGATGTTACATTTGGGTTTTGTTTTCCTCTGCTTTATGCTATGCTAAGCTAACATTGGTAACAACACAACAATACACAACACAAAATTCTGTTAGGTTAATGAGGAACGAGCGAGGAACTAATCAGGGACGACCTGATAACTGACAAATCGCTAATAATAGTTCCTGAATTACTCTGAACCCGAAGACAATATCAATCATTATGTAATGATTAGATCATAGATATCTGTGAATCAATCATACTGACCCCTTTTCCCATGCAACATTCCCGATTAACAGTCTCCTGGCTCTAGTTGTGTACTACAGTGGTATCAGTCTTTTCATCTAACTCTCAGCAAGGAAGCAAATAAGTTTAAATCAATTTACAAAAAATGTGAAACTATTCCTCTATTGACTGTGCTCCTGCTGTGACTGATCCGATGAAGACAGTTTGTTTTAATCAACTGACAAATCTATCTCACTCCTCCAAAATATCATTAACTGTTATTTATTAGTACTTCATAATGTGTTAGTCATCTCTCAGGAACCAATATAAATGATTTTATCTTTGGATAAACAGTTAAGTGGATTTGGCAAGACAAACGTATCAAGTGAGGAGAGCAAAAAATGTGCTTGTAAACAACAGAAACAGCTGATTATGAGAAAGTTTAGGGTGAAAAAGAAAGAAAAAAAGAAGGAAGTGGTTTTAAATTTTTATACAAATGTACTATGTATATCCTGCCCAGTTTTACTCATATTAAGATGTTTCCAGACGGTTGTGGTTTATAATTATTCTGTGATTTACAGTGTGATGTCCAGCATTATAGGCTGTGGGTGGATCTGGTCCAGCTGTATTAATCTGCCACATCTACTCTGTGTGTGTGTGTGTGTGTGTGTGTGTGTGTGTGTGTGTGTGTGTGTGTGGTGATGAGATAATCCAACAGGCAGTTAAGCAAGTCCCTGTCCAACCTCACCCAAGCGCTGAAACAGCAGTTGAAGTTGTCCACATTGTTTACCCCCCAAAAAACAGCCGAGCAGTCATTGAACCTCCTCTGCAAAGCAGCGCTCAGTTCAAAGGCACAAACCTTTAGATCCTTACTTAAACATAAAGGAACAGTTGGATCAAACTTTCCAAAAACACTTAGATGTGATGTATGCGTTACAGGCTAATGTTGACTTCCTTAACGACCATATTAACTGTTAAGCTAACAGTTTTTACAGGGTCCCTTGAGTCGAGGGTTGCTCAACGCCTCACAGTCCTGGTGGCTCTGCAGACTGGAAACCATCATCAACAATTGTCTCTGGCCTTGGATGGCTTACACAAGTTCTCTTCATCTCCCTGCTTTACTAGACCCTCGGGTGCTATTTGGCCTGAGGTCCCGTAGTGCAAACCTACCACAGTGTCATCGCTCCATGCTTTGACACATAAGGATGAAGGGAAGAGGAGAAGAAGGATGGCGGAGTAAAACTTTGGAGCTCATTAATAGTTCATGTGATTGTTTGACGCCTCTCTTCAGTCCTGTAAGGGGATGGCACGGCTGCAAACTCTCTTCAAAAACTTGTGCGGTTAGTCTGTATAAAGAGATTTATTAAAAAAAAAAAATGGAGCAAAGCCTTTGAGGCTCCTGATGTTTTTTTGATTCAGGGCCTCTTTTGAAAATCAGCAGTAGGTGGCTGAGACTTGGGTGGAATAAATGACTGGCACCAATCAGAGGGCAATAATTTCACCATGACTGTCTAAAGTTGGGTGGAGTGTGAGGAGTAATGCTCTGTATTTCCTTCACTGAATGCTACATGCAATACACGAGAGGTTATAGTTTCATCGCTCCATTAAATGCAGCTTGCTCTGTTTATCGTGTGAGAAATCAAACGAGCAAATGTCCCAGTGAGTTTTCTCTGGTGTCTGTGTCTTTGTCGCTGCATCCATGCATTGATATATACTGTATTTCTGTGCGTGTGTGTGTGTGTGTGTGAGAATGGGGTGATATCTCTGCATCTGGGAGCATTTATCAGAGCCTGGCTCCTTCAAGACTCGTCAGGATGAGCAGACGAGGTGTACACGGTGAGGTCATCGGCTGCTGCAGAGTCTGAAGCGGAGCAAAAAAAAAAAAAAAAAAACTGACGGATTTATGGCTGCTAACAAGCCACACAGTGGCCCGTGAACTGTAGGTACTATTACTGTGTGTTCTCAACAATAAAATCCTGTATCTAATATCTGGCAGCTGACAGTTTGCATATAGTAGTATACAGTATATAACTTATATGACCTTACTTACTTACTTGAACTTACTTGACCCAGAATTACTATAGCTATCTGGAGCAATAATTCAACTAACAATAAAGCAGTCCTGGAAGTTCTTCTGTGACTGATAATAAGATACTTTAAAATATATGAGCCTTATTTAAATCAGCTCAGAAGTCACAAGGAGTTTTTAATAAAAGCCAAGAGCAAAATAGGTGAATATGAAAACACAGGAGCTGAGGGAATTGGATTTTGATGTGTGGCCCGTAACATATTCTATGCTTTTTTTTTTCTGTATAGCTACTATTGTACCTCCTGTGTGGTACAAACCTACACAACAGTCTGCAAGACAGGAAAAAGAGTTGGAAGTCAAATAAAAATAGAAAAAGGCTGAAAAAAAAAAAAAAAGAGCCACTACTAAAATCTCTTCATCTCACACCACAAATGAGACAGGCCGCAGAGTAAAAGGAGGAAAGACGAATAGAGGAACGGAGAGAAAAAAACTGCGAGATTAATGTTAAGCAAAAGTGAGAAAATAGGCCTGAGATTACCACCAAAACCTCAAGTGAATTCGGGGGGAAAATGAAATAATGGCTTTTTATGTGTGTGTGTGTACTTCTAGTCTGCAGTGCCATCTTGTCCCGCAGCGCCCCTCGGCAGATAAAAGAAAGTTCAGAGTCAGCATTCCCACCAATTAGATGGCTTTTAAACACATTTCTGGAAAATAACTTGGCCTGCAGGAGGGCATAAGTCTATGTCTATGTTTGTGTATGTGCATGCTCATACATGCATATGCGCCCCGTGTGTGTGTGTGTCTCTTAATCCCAATGAAACAGGGCAAGGGGTGTCTTTACTGTCTTTATTGTGCTCCCTATGGTGCAGACTTGTAATTATCCAGTAGGGTGTAATTGTTGAGGATGCGGCGTGAAACGCTGGTGTCTGCACATCAGAGCAGACGTCTCAGCTAAACACACGTGGTGATGTGTCGCACACATTAGGCTCAATGATTTTAATTATGTAACATCGAAACGAAGGACCCCTTTTTCCTCTTCCCTGGCTCTACTTTCCTTTCCTTCTCTTCCACCCTTTGATATCATTATCTCTTCCTCTCTCGCAGTGATCCACCAACCCTCCTTTGTATATCTTTCCTTCCCTCCTCCTCTGCAGCTCCTCTCATGTTGCCGCAGGGACAAAACTCTATGCCAAGGCTACATGAAGATAATTTGTGATACATGACATTTGCTTCTTAAAAAAAAAAAAAAAAAAAAAAGCAATGGCTGCGTCCAGAACCAAAGAGCATAATAAAGCATACCAGAGCTCTGTGTGTTTGGGACAGAAAATTACTGACATGTAGTTGGGTGACTGTCTGGCTTTAATCTGCGCTCAGTGGCCTGGAAGGCTGAACAATGGAGGCCTTGGCCTGTTTCTGCTGAGTGAGGTCCGCTGTCTGTCACAGGCTGGCACTCTTGTATAAACACACTAGTGGCTGGGCACACTGGTGACTGCGCATATGAGTGAGAACGAATCGGTGCGTGTGGGTGTGTGTTTACCCCTTCTGCACTATTCTGTCAGTATTTCAGACTTTGATTGTTTGACAGTGGAAAGGCTCATTTCTGAAAGTCCAACCCTCTCGCCTGTGATTTACGAGAGGAAGAAGTGACAGGGGTTACGCGCAGAGAGAAAACATACATCAGCACGCACAAACACACACACACACACTTATCACAGCGTTATGCTTGAGATTCACAGAAACCATTAACGCTGTTTATCATATTACTAATGCTTCAGTGGAAGTGGACTGCTGCATGCATTAGTCTGATGAACTTGACGCCTGGGAGACATGTGTACACCACCTGAATGAAGTGCAGCTCACGCACGCTCACACATTGGCATACATGCATGCACACACGCACGCACACACACACGTGCACGTTCATACTGTTCAATTACGTGTTAATGTGTCTGCACACAGCCACACAATTAAACGGAGGGTTAAAAGGTTTAAATTGGCCTTCAATTAAAGTAAGAGAGACATATTAAAAGGTGAGAGAGGGCAAGAAAGAAAAGGGCTGGAAAGCGATCTAGCTGTTTGCTTTAACAATGGGAAAATAAAGAAAGAAATCTTGCTGGCACAAGTCACTGGCACATGCACAGTTAGCACCGCGGTGCTTTCCGGAAACTGACTCGATTCATTTGTGCTGATGTGCACATGCCCTCTCCATATGAGCAGCTCATGTGAGAGAAGTTACTGGTGTGAAAACATATCACACCGAGACACGTTCACGTACACGCGGACTTCTGACCGCTTCCACAGTTCTGGCCTTTGTTACGGAGATATACATAAACTATGGGTGGTTGGATGGAGTTCATACACATCTGCACATATGGACACAGATACACAAACACTGCTACCCAACAGGAAGAATGCCCCTTTCTAGGCGTCGGTGCTGGAAACTTGATCATCTCTGTTGCTGCAAAATGAAATGATGTGCTGTCTGTGGTAATTGCCAGCGTGATTAATCTACTGTTGTTTCTCTGTAACTTCATACACGCAGCATCCCAAGTTATCCTCCGCTCATACCCACATATATGCATCATAACAGGAAGCTGTCTCTTACATTTAGGAAACAGAGCTTCTCTAGTCCTGATATTGTTTTATCTACGCAATTATAGAGCTATAAGGATTGATTTCATTATGCTAACTAGACTGGGAAGGATTACCCAGATTATGTCACTTTAAAGCACCACATTACATCACTTAATTAAGCAGATGTTTTAAAGTTAAAAAGTACAGAAACAAAAGTAAAATGTGCCAAACTCTGTCTAATGAAGACAGTGACAAAAGAGAGTCGCAGGCAAACAAACAGAAATGTTTCACACACTTTTTTTGTGCGCTCGGTCCACCTGTGTGTAATTAGCAGCAGGCATTTCCCGTCAGGAGGGCTGCGCAGTGCCAGGCAGACTGGGAATCTGACTGGGAGAGAGCCTCATGGGGAATGAACTTCTCAAAATTCCCAGTGAGACAACATACAGAACGACGCGAACGAGACGCCCGCGCAACACAACACCAGGCGTCTACCGGGGGTCGCCGTGGCAACCAGACGGCGGGGGTCACACGATAGCGGGACAGAGTTTCTCACAGAACATTTAACACACTCACACATGGACCCTGCACACGTTAATGTCCCATATTAGCTCCCCTGTGAACTGCAACACTATGCAGGCGTCCAGTTCTGATGAGTCCATCTGCTCATACAGCCTTTGATGATGAGGGTTTATCTATGTTGTTTGATGAGAATTTCATGACTGCTCAACCACAAATCAGCTGCAGAGCCATGAGCTATTTTGCCTCAGCTGTGTTTAAAAAGTCAAGGGTCTATGTGGCCACTAGAGGCCGCTGTATCTCTGGATAACACAGGAATTGGCTCACAGTGTTGTGCTGCACGGAGGAAATCAGTGATCTGCTTTGCATTCAGTAGTTATGAATCTACAAAGTTATGTTACTCAAACATTATTAAATCCAATTTAAAAGCTGAAGGGCATGATTTGTGCCGGTGGATGAATGTTTCACATTTTGTACCCCTGTGGTTTGTTTACTGATGATATCTCCACAAAATTGTCCCTGAACATTTATGGCTCTCCATGTTTACTCATTGTCGTACAAGCGCTAAATATATTTTATACGCCTTGACATCATCCTGAAAGGAAAAATGTTTAATGTCAAAAGCCTGTGGTCTCATCTAACTGCTCTCGACAATGTTTGTTTGCGTGTAAATATTTGTATTTAAATCTCTACACGTCTTGGGGCAGGATACACCACTGGTGAAGAGCAAGTGTTGAAGTTCATATGGAGAGGCAAGGAGAGAGGGCGAGGATTAGAGTAAAGGTAATCTTCTGAAGAGAAAGATCAGAGAAGAAATACAGAGAAAGGTCTAATAAAGCTGTGTCAAAAGTTGGAATAAATACACGCCGGACAACAACGGGGAGAAAAGAGACATGATTGGGTGAATTGAAGAGTGACAGGATAAATAACAAATCAAATTTACCGGGTATCCATCCCGTCCAGCCTTGCCCTGGTGAGGTTAGAGATTAAAGCATGAAGCATTGAGACAAGTTAGAACAGCTACAACAGCTACACACAACACACTGAATATATATTAACTTACACTTCATACTAAGAGGAAGCAAATATTTAAATATATTTAGGATAATGGTTCAGTTTTTACTGATTTGTACAGATGTACACAATTATCCAATTAACTAATTTACTCTTAATGGAATTAAAAAGAGATGATTTGCTTACACCATAACATTTGAGTTTAGAGTTTTAGGCCTGTTATTTGATCTTTTTGACACCTGTTTAGATTTACTGTCAAAAGTGATTGATCTGATTTTTGTGTTTACAGAAAATTTGCATTTCCATCAGTTTCTTGACAGCGACAGGCTTTCATGCTTGACTCTGGTGGATGGTACGCACAAACTGACAGACCGTGGATTTGGACAGATTTGTGGAGTTATAGGTGATGTTCCCTTGGCTTTATGGGCTGTAGGCAGGATATTGGGGGTGCTCAGGAACAGGAATTATCCATCGTTTCATGCACACTTAGTGTAAACCAGCTGCAAAGACAGTTTTTCGCCAATGTAAACTTTGAGTGGATTTTCAAAATGTCAGCCGGAACATTTCTGCGCTCTGATATTTCCGGAACATCCTTCATGTGTTTTTCGGCCCATTTCTTCTGCTTCTGCATATCTGATGTGTGCCACATGTGACCAAACACATTTTGAATTAAAAATAAAATTAAAAAGGCGTCACTCTTCCCAAGCTGGTCACACAACGTCTCAAGTTTAAATTCCAAAATCCCAAACCTGAAGGCAGCAGCAGTCTCCAGTTAAGTCTTTGTGTATGTGTTTGGTGTGTGTGTTTTATCTGTTGTGCGTGCGTGTATGAGTGTCAGCAGGAGTTATAGTCCCACAGAGGAAAATAACTTGCTGCTAATAAGTCCATGACCATCACCGTGGAACACACAGATACAAGCACAAAACATACACACACACACACAGATACACACACACACACACACACTTCCCCTAGGTGGTCCATTTATTGCTGTGCTCTGTGGGGGCACATGTGTGAGTGAGTCTGTGACAGTCGGTGTGTCTATGTGTTCAATGTTTTACTGCTGTGGGAGAAAAGTTGATTTTTGGCTGCAACTGTATTTTATTGAGCACAGTGAGGGATGATGACCGTACGTGCATGTGTGAGGACATGAGCGTGAATGCATGTTTAATGTCAAAAGACAGTACCAGCTCAATAAGTTGATCTTAATACTACCTGGATGAGATGAAATTGTACTTACAGGAGGTCCTGCAACAGAAAAAGAGAAATCAGACATTAGAAAGTAAGTTCTGTGCATCTCTACTGACACATGAAGTAAAACATGTGTGAGTTATGGCAACTTCTGGTTTGTACAGCCATCAATTCCTTGGAACAGTGGTACACAAAAAAAAAAAAAAAACTGCACATGCAATGTGGTTTGTTAGATGATGACTGTAATTAACCACCTAAATATGGTACAGAACAAACTCATTAGAGCTGCTGCCAATGGAGTTAGTGGTGAACCCGTTATGATAAGCAGACTTCTGGATAATGGGTCATGTTTTGCATTAGGATATGAAGTCATGTCAGGACTTTGTTTCCAAAGATGATATGGGTGTATTAGATGGAGGACAAACAGGGAGTGAAAAGGTTGGGGTGTGCTGGCACACTGTGTGCCCCTTTAAAATATAAAAAAAAGATGTCTCAGGGATTTCTGCGGGGCAGTCTTTCAGATCTGATTGAAATGCTCTGATGTTAAGCCTCAGCAGCAGAAAGTACATTCTGCTTTTCATACTGTGCCTAACCAAAAACAACAGTAATGATCAAAGGACTCTCATTCTTAGTGGTCTTATTGGAATATTCTTATAAAAAACATGCTTTTAAATGTGAAAGGCTGAGGGCACTAATAAACCACCCAGACCCCTACAAAGTGAATATACAGTATACTGTATATGACTTAGCCATTAAAAGCTTTTATATTAGTCATTGGTTCATATTTATCTGATTTATATTTAAAACCAGTAATGATGCTGATTTATGTGATTGCTCTGGTACAACACAGCTCAGCAGCATGGATGCAACACTAAACATCTACAGAAACCCAACAAGACTGAAAACAGTTTCCCTCTATATATACTATACTATATATACTGTTTAAACACACACAAATGAAGTTATTTGATTCAAGGGAAAGGGCAGCTTTGGGACAAGATAAATAGAAAAAGAGATGAAATAATGGAGGTGGTGAGGGCAAAGAAGGTGTCAGGAGAAGAAGGGGGGAGAGGTGTTGGGGTTTATGAGGCATGACGACCAAGTCAATCAAGTTTAGCTGTGTCTAGACGCAGGGACGAGGATCTCCTGGGCCAGACAGTTAGGTAAACAAAGGAACACTGACTAAAGAGCTACGCAGTAAAAGCAGCCTTAACCAGTGGACTTGAGACAGGTGTGTGTGTGTGTGTAGACTAATGAGAAAGAGACAGAGAATGCGAGAGAAACATAGAAGTAAACAGAAGAGAAAAGGAAAACAAGTAATAGACCAAACAGAGAGAAAATAATGAGAGTTGACACAAGAGGGAAGGCGACTGAGCGCTGATTTTAAGATGCTTAACTACTCTGTCTGCACTCTTTCCTGTTATTCAGGTTATTCTTTCTGTTTCTCTGCTGTTTCTGTGGGGACTCTACTGGTCATGTAAAAAGCTTGTTTGTGCCACCTACCCCTGCACAATAACCCAGGCCGCAACTAAACAAGAAGAGAGCGGGAACCTAAACAGAACCACATCGCTCTTTTAGATACAAACCCTCCTGCCTGAGTGTCCGATCTCAGCCGGAGCCTAAATGGTGAGCTTTCTCGTTATGATAATCTTCTTGAAAAACACCAAGTGGTTGTAAATACAGAACATACCTCCCTGATGAAACACACTCATTCAGCTGTCCTGTTGTTCGTCTGATGGGTGCGGAGTAACTCTTCTGTAGTCTATGTTGACTAACATGTAGTTGGATAGTTCAATCTGGTGATATTCAATACCTCGTTGTCAACAAATCCCATAAATAGACCAAAACCAACAATGAATTGATCCCACTAACAAGAAGTGTCTGTGTAACCAAAGCCTTATGTAGCTTATTCCACTGTGCCACTGACCTCCACTGTTGTCAAAAAACTGTTTAGCCTTCTAAAAACACAAAAGTAAATATCTGTGACTTGTTTTTAAAGATTTATATCTTCATTAGGAACCAACGAGCTTTGGCCTGAGCATCGACAGGCTGGTGAAGTTGAAAAGTATCAAGGAGCGGACTGACATATTATTGGTTTTGGTCTTTTCATGGGATTTATTGATAATAAGAATAATATAGAATATGACTTATCTTCATCTATCAGTAGAGTCTGGTTTTGTGGATTTCAAATATAAAGGAATTATGGCACTACAGCATATGAAACTGTAGATTTGCCTCAACTCATCACTGAATATTGTGTTTAAAATAAAATAAATAGACAAGTTAAAAACAACATCTTGCAAAAATGTATTTCAAGATGCTGTAGAGGAGATTAAGATACTCCAGAAGGATCTTGTATAAGGAGCAATAAAACTTACTGGTGATTGCTCACTTAGTCAACATGTTCACAGGAGCAGATCTCATCTACTAAATATCCACAACAATGAATCACAGCCAGATTGGAAATTTCCCATCTGACACATTTCCTGCAAAATAGCTACAGTGCTGCAGGTTTTGATAAAATCGTCTACTATTGTTGCGCCGCAATTTGGTGGAGTCAACACTGAAACATCCGCTGTATCTGTCATGATGACCTTTTGTGTAACGAGAGTTATGTCTCTGCGCTGTTTTGGTTCTTCAACGAGTGTTTTGCGGTCTGGATGGAAGGAAAAAGCAACACAATAATGGTGGGTAGTGATGTTGGCAAGGGAGAATCTCATTAGGCCCGTACTACTGCAGCTGCTACCGCTCAGTGAGAGCGACTGACATCTGGGCAAAGTTAGTGCAACCACATGGCCAAGGTTAGCACTATGTCGGCGCAAATAGGGAGGTAAAGGGAGAAGGGCCAACTGTAGCCCGTCATCCACTGGCCTGACTCATGGGTCACCGCTTTTACCGGCCCTCAAACCTATCTTGTCACCCAGGAAAAGAGAGAGTGGGAGCTAGCAAGAGAGAGAAGAAGAAAGAAAAGAAAAGTCTTCCAGGAAAAGAGAGAGAGAGAAGAAATAAGCAAACAAAGCAGGTGGTGGGCGTCACTTACCAGGTTCCCCTCTTCTTCCCATCCTTCCACGCTTTCCTGGAGGCCCTGTGAAAACACACAGACAGAGCAATAAATCCCCCAAATCAGCACTGCAGGCATGAGTAGAGAACAACCAGAGCATTGCTGGCTGTTTCATTGCTGGTGATCATGAGTTGCCTGGCATTAAGTCTGCGTGAGCTGGCACACGAGACACCACATTGTGTTTCAGTGCGAAAATGACTGGAGGTCAGTGACGTAAGCGCTAATTCAGATGCTAGAAATAAAAACAAAATGATAGAAAGATCCCGTCACACTCAGAACCAAATGGACTGTGTGATTTCATTTGGAGCTGAACAAACTGGACCTTCAGGCGTGTTTACGACCGATCGAACCCCCCCCCCCCCCCCCCACTCTGGCTGCGGCTCAGGTTCATCAGACCTATTCCTCACACTCCGCCACATTTCCGGTAAACGTTTTTCTGCTGTTGATGGAGAAGTGCGGTAGTGAAAAATAGCAGGAGGGTTGTAGAGGAACCAGGAGATGACGTGGCCGGCCTAGATTGTTGGACCTCATGCTGCTGCAGGACCATGAATCATTTCTACAACGCCGTTGATTTGCGTCAGCGTCTGCCTGGTCATTTGGCAGAGCTATTGTTTTACGGTTACGGTTACTGCCCAGAAAGAACGTACCTCTCCATGTAGCACCTCACTTCTCCTGTCTCTCTTTTCATGTGCCCACCACCCCCTCACTCAGTCCTGCTCTTGGGATGAAATAGGAACCATACTGGGTACTGTTCCTGATGCTAAGTGGTTGTGGCTGCAGACATGTTTTCCCTATTGTCATTATTGGAGTTATTGTAGCGGCCTAATCACTTCCTGACTCTACCAGCCCTTTCAAAGAAAGCTCAATTGTGCTCCTCCACCTCCTCATGTCTACCTCTCCCACTTCTTTCATCCTACTTTCCCCTTTTTTCTGTGCAGCAGCAATAAGCTATTAATGACTTTGAAATTGAAGAAATTAAACACAGTACAAAAATAGTTGCCTGTGCTCAGGCTTAGTGAGCCAGTGAAGCAAAATGTCACCTAATCCTACTGTTTCTTGTTCTTTATCTGATTCCATTTACCATTTGTAGCTGCCGCTGGACTTTATTGCCAGAGAAAAAGGGAGAGAGAGAGAAAAAACTATTTCTAATGTAACAATGGAAAATGAGTACAGCTGTGCACCTATTGACTCTCATTTAAAATTTATGTTTGAATAATTTTAATCATTTAACACCTCCGCAGTTTCAAACCTCAGACACAGATGCCAACTAACACACACACACCCTGCCAGCTACAACATTTATATTAATAGTCTCCATATTCCATAGTGGAATCTACTTCCCCTGCTTCAGCCCCTGCAGCCATTAACAGCACGGAGCTGTTCTGCAGGGGCCGAAGCCTCTGCAGAGAGGGCCGGGGCATTTCCCTGGGGCTGGAGGGGTGGAGATGAGGCGGACAAACTGTAATGGGGGAGAGAGGAATGCGTAAGGCAGTGGTGGGAGAGGGGTGAGGAGGAAGACGGTGAGGTAGAAAAAATGTGATGGGAGTGACAGAGATATACTGCACTTATAGTAGAGATGACAGGAGAGTCCCGGAGGAAAGTTGACACAAGAGCAGTGGCGCATAAATGGATGAAGGAAGTCAGATGCATGCATGGCTTCACAATTCCTTTAAAAACACTTGTACAACATGGTCACTGGGCGTTTAAAGTGTCTCCTCAAACAGGGATATGCATTACGGGATATGGGTCATGTGGGGCCATTTCTGCTCTACCTTTATTTGAGACATAAAAGGCAGCCGTTGGCATGTCGACAGGTTGGCCGCCAAACGCTGGAGAAGCGGGCGTCAGAGTGACTGAAAGGTGACTGAGATTGGTCCTGAGCGGCCGAGTTGAGGGGGAATGGGGGGGCGATGTCAAGCTGAGGTAGGACTGGATTGACTGGAGGAATTAATGGGAAAAACAGCAGCGCCGGAGAGCAGCGCGTGTGTGTGAGAGTGGCTCTGATTTCTATTCCAGGAGAAAGAGTGAACATAACAAACAAACACACATAAACGCACACACACACACGACATGACTTAGGTGTCAGCACTGACTTCCTGTTTCACTGTGACATACCAGGGGCAGAAAATGTCACACAAGCACACCAAAATAGAAACAGTGTGTACATTAGAGAGAGTAAGAGATAGGGACACACTGGGGGATCATGCTTTATGCAATGTGTGTACAGTAATAGACTGTATCATAATTTGACTATTAAAGTTTCAAAACTCCAAAACAAAACAGGACCGAATGATCGGCTACAGTGTAGAGTAGATGGGATGATTGCCAAGGTGCAGAGAGAGGGGATTGCAGAAAGGGCGAAAGAAAAGATGCAGTACAGTGCAGAGATGGGAGGACAAGTGCTGAACGAGGAGTTTGTCCTTCACTGTGTTGGAAAAACCGCAACAGAAAGAAAGACGGACCTCCGCAAATGTCGTACCCCTAAGATAGAAAACAATATCCTGTGCACAGATCTCTGAGAGACACACAAACATTTATGCTCACTCAGCATCAGCTGTCATGAATATGAATATGAGCATCTAAACAGCCCCCTGGGATGATAATACACACACACACACACACACACACACGATGAACTGCATTTGAACTTTGCTAACTGTGGAGGGCTGTGTGTACATGTTCGCCTGTAGCTGAAAGTTAGCCGCTCTTCTCTGTATGTAGGGCTAGAAAGCATGCGGTTCAAAGTTTGACTGGAAGACAGCTAGCAGGACATCCCTTACCAGGACCGTGTGTGTGAGTTTGTGATTGTGTGTGGAGTGGGATGATGTCAGAGAGCTGAGACTGAGAGAAACATGGAAAACACAGAGAAACACATGGATCTCTGCCCAGATCATCAGCACCATTCATTAGTCTTTACACGGGATGTTTTAGGTAGTGACCCGGAAAAGTACCCGTACTTAACATTGCAGTCCTTTACACACACACACACACACACACACACACACACACACACACACACACACACACACACACACACACACACACACACACACACACACACACACACACACACACACACACACACACACACACACACACACACACACACTTCAGTCAGGAACACTCTCATCATTGATTAAGAGGAGACATAGACTTCCAGATTACCTTTGAGCCATTATTAAGACTCTGAACTAAGAAGGTGGAGGCTGGTGTGGTGGAGGCACAGCTTTGCCAGCAGCAGTGTGAGTGTGGCAGCACTGGTCTAGCAGGGATCAGTGTAGGAAGGAGTCATATTTAAATGGACCGCCTTGTTGAGAAAATGGCTGATTGGTGTGTGACTGATTAGAAACACTGATTCAATCAGCGGGCTGTCAGCTGATTACAGCGGAGGCGTATGACTTCCGTGTCCTGCATGAACTGACGCAGTGCTTCGTTAAATGCATAAACTAAGGCATATTCAGCCAGCTTGCTGACAAGTGCAAGTAACTTGAGCGGGTTGGAAGCAATTTCTCCATCAACGCTTTTACTGGTTGTAAGTAAGTGGGTCTAGAAACAAAGATAGACAACCTGTCGCTTTGAATTTCTGCCTCCACCTTTCTCCCTTTTTCTCTCAAAACATTTATAGCAACAATTCTCCAGTGAATGTTACCAAATGCATCTCAGCATCTTCCCTGCATCTATACGACCTTCGGTGTGGAGCCTGCTTAAGACACACACACACACACACACACACACCCTCCATCTGCTCTGTCTGTTTCTCATAGCCATGGCTCGGCTTGATTTAGCTACTGTGACATTTCTCACAAACAAAGTGCTTCCAAGGAACAAAGCGTAGGATTGGTGGAGCGCTGACCCCCCCTCTTCTCCCCCCTTTCTCTTCTTTTAGGCCCCATTTTGTTTAACCCAACAACTGGGAGCAATAAAGAGCCAAATGAAAATAGCAGAATGTGATACTCCGTATGCACAACCACAGGACTTACATCCATCCATCCATCTATCCATCTGCCCCCCCCCACCACCACCCCACTGTTGCATATCCTCCTTCTCCTCCTGCGACAGGGGAAAATTTAATTTAACTGGAAAGGAAGAGAAAGGTGGGGTGGGGTTGTGGAGAGGAAGGGTGTAAGTAGCGAAGGTCAACTTCTTGCTTCCATGTTAGCCGGAGGCAATGTGTCTCTGCAGCACCTCCCGTCTCACTTATTTTTCCTACTTAAGAATGGTATTTAATAAAAATCCCAGTAGCAGATTTCCTTCTAATTGCCTTTAATTACAATCACATTTGGAACAAACTAAAAATCAGGCCTTGTTTTTGAAGAAATATGAAAAAAAAAAACATACAGCATTTGCTTAAAATTACCAAGTAAGTGGTTTTTGTCAAAGACTGAATTAATTTGCTCATAATGAAACGTCTCAGGCAATTGGTATCATTGAAAATGTTTACTGACATAAAATATGTCTGATTCCCCTTTTTGTTTTGTCTTTGCACAAATAGGCACAGCTGTTTAGCCTCTTTGTCTGAAACAACACAACTTCTCCCTCACCGTCTCCTGATCTGTCATCGTTTCTCTGTTTGTCCAACGTTCGTTCCAAGACGGGGGGACACATGCCGTGGATGTAAACAGCAACAAGAAAGTGAAAAAGACAACGGATGTGATTCATTCTCCAGCTGCCCTGTGTCTCTCCTGGGTCAGCCCAGGTTCAGCCCCTCAGACAGGGTTCATACCCGTCCAGTCACACAGTGGGCACTAGCAGAGAAACTGGAGGAAACAGTTACCTTCAATACACCTGCATCACATCAAGTACTGATGGACGGATATGATGCGCTGCAGCTCACAAACAAATGTTTGTATTTTTCAAGGTTTGTTGAGGTGACAAGAATTTGCATCCATCTGCAATGACTTTTCAGTTTCAGCCCTGCAAGCACACAGCAAGATGTAATAGTTTAAAACTTCAAAGTAAGTAAACCAACTAAGGTTCAGCCATTCAGTTTAGTTTCAGAAAGCAAAACTCTCACTGCTGAAATGTGGTTAGAGAAAGATGCTATACAGTAAACATCACTCTGCTATTCATGCGAAGGTCATCTGCGATTGGGAAACAAGAAGCTGAGAGCACATCGATACCAAGTCGACCTTCCTGTTTTACTTTCAGCATCAAGCGTTGCGTGACTGCAGGGTGGATTTTCTCGGAGCTGGGTGAGAGGCCGTCTGTGTGGGAGGCTATCTGAGAGTGTATTTGTGTGAGAGAAGGGATGCCGATTTCATGCCCCTGCGAGTGTGTTCAACATATAGTTTTCCTGACACGCTCTGTCAAGGCTGAGTGACGCTGCTGTAAACCTGTGTGTGTATGCGTGCATGCTCTTACAGCTGCGGGGTTGTTTAAGTGTTTAGTGTTTGCTGCATTATTCATTTGCTCCTAATGAAAAGCTATGAAAAGCCCATCAGGCCTGCATTTATTTGGGTTTCTAATCTCTGACAGTTCATTTGTGTTTTCGGTGTGACTGAAGGCGCCCTTCGGAAAACTTTGATTATGTGTTTATATTTTCTCGGGGGCATGCGCATGTCTGAAACAGAACCGGGAGGTGGAGGAGGGAAACAGTGGCGTTCTGCTAGTCCGCTGTTGTGATGTCCGGCAGGTGGTTCGCGTTGATTGGCAGGCTGGTGCTGAAAGGCCGCCTGGGTAGTCACTGTGTGTCACAGCTAATGAAAGGCGAAGGCACAGACGGGCCCACCCCACACAGAGAGACAGACGTAGTCAAAACAACGAGAGCGGCCTAGCAAAACACAGCCAGCACCAGCCGAGCACGGCAAATAAGAGCAGATCACAACAAAGTCAACCAGAGCATCCAAAGTTCAGCAGTCAGAAGACAACGGCTTTGTCCTCAGGTGCTACCGGCTGTATTACATACTACAAACTGAGGACTGAAACGAGTGTTTAGCCAAGGTCATGACACATCTCGCCTCATCAATCTGTATTTAGTAGATAACAGCCGAAACATTCATGAAATATACAGCAATCGCTCTGTTCCCTCCCTGAATTTGTTATATTTCATAAAAGTATTAACTTTTTAGAAGAAGGCAGAGGCGGGAGACCCTGAAAAATGTTGAGAGCTTGGATGCTCAGATATTGTTATGAGCCCAAGTAAGTACAAGCATGTCTATGAGTCTGTGCATGCTTGTCCTTTTGGAAAGAATGCCCTTGCGTGAAGATGCTTTAAATGAGTTGACCCCAGATAAACAAACCCTACTTGGCTGCAAGTGAATCACACGCGCGTGCACACGCACATACACCTTCACACTCAGATATGTGTGTTTGTTGACGCTTCAGGTCATGTTGGCGTGCATGGGTGAGGCTCGATTTTCGTCACAATTCAGACTGGCTCCTGGGTGGTACTTCCATTAGGAGGGACTGTAACCACAGACATTGGAATTTCGGTACTCAAGAGGATTTTAGGCGTACAAACACACTTGCACGCAAATGAGCAATCCCCACACCTCTACACACACACACACACACACACACCTATCCTCTATGGCTTCAGCTTGGAAGTAAAAATAACTGCACATTTTTCGTGTTACTATCTTAGAAAAAGTTTGGGGATCGCTGACTATCAAGAAACCTCCTATGACGAATTGCCACCCTCAAATGTGAGAACCAGTGGAATCCCGTAACGAATGGGGGACGTGGCTAAAGGAAGGGGACAGCAGCCGTTGGTGCAACGTTGAGGTGAGAATGAGGGTTATGTTTGCAGATAAGATCAGGTTGGGGCCACCAATGCTGCAAGAACTTCCAGGAAGCCTAGAGGTGTGAAATCCAGTCCTCTGGGAGAATAAACACGAGGGTTAACACGAACCGGCAAACATGTAGAGCGGGGTTTAAGAAAACACACAGGTCACCTGAAAGAGCATGGGCCTTCAGGTAGTGTGGCCGGTGGCACGATTGTGTCTTGAAGCACCCGACTGCTGTGTGCTTCCTTTAGGCATTTTGACGACATTCTTAAGATTGATAAGAATGTTACGTGTTATGTAATTGACTGATGTATGTATTAGACTCTTTTAATGTGATGAACGTCAGCAGCATCAATGTGTGCACAGTGGTAATTTGACAAGGGTATTTTGAAGCGTCGGTTTCGTCCAGTGCCAGTCGAATGGTGGTCTGTAACAGGGTAAAATGCTCTTTTATCTTTGTATCCTTTATTCATTCATAAAATGTGGTTCTAGTTTGACGTTCTGGAACACGTTAGAGCATAACCGGAGAGAGAGCCGGGCATGGAGGGAACAGAGGGGTGGGGTCTTCAAGTGTAAAGGAATAAAGAGAAAAGTGCACTAATCACCATGACTTTAAACGAAGACTGCAGTATTTGTGTGTGGCTGTAACAGAAGACAGTGTGTGGGGCAATGTGTGGGCCACGGTTGAGGAAACATGGTGTGAATGTTCAAAAGGGAGCTTTATTCCAGCTAGCCTCCTTCTTTAACCCTGACAGCTCTCCTGGAAAGAATTCCACCCTCTGCCTTCCTCTTGGCTTTCCTTAAACCAAATTCCAGTCAACTAAAATCAAATTCACCTCTGCACCATTACCTCTACTTCTATCCTTTTTCACAGGTGCCTCACCTCCGATGCCCTCTGCCATTACCTTAAGCTGGCTTCTTGTTCTGGTTTATGTCTCTTCTTCTCTCACACCTGAAACAGACAGGCTAATTACAGCCTCTGTGGAAGCCAAGGTGAGAGCGTGCAGCCAGCCACGCACCCAGTGGTTTATGGGCAACGTGGTGCAGGTGGTCCAGAGGCTGATTACACAGATGTGACTTGGCGTGCCACAAAATACGCCGAACTGACACGCCAAACACTACTGCCCATTCACAACGATGCATCCCTTTCCTGTTTTACTCCAACTTCCAACAAAACTGTTATTTGCATTTCCACTGTATAACCACCTCTGCACTGACTGAACATTAGAATATTTCGCACTACTCCTAAACTTGAGCACACTCTAATATTATCCTCCCGCTTCTTCTCTATTCTCCTCCATCCCTCCACCAGTCCTGGCGTACTGTGCCTGGCCCGATCCATCCACTATGCACCAATACTCTATTGTCTCTGGTCTGGTAGTAATTATATCCCAGTGCAAAGCCCTCCCCTCTGCCAACCCACTCACTAACTTAAGCAAATAATCCCCAATGCCATCTGATACATGTGGATCAAGAATCGAAGGCAGAGAATCAACATTAATGTGGAATGGGTCACCCCAGCCAAATACCGACGGGATGTGATTGATTATGTGGAACAACGCCAAATGGGGTGAACAAGCAGTAAATAAAATCAGCCACATTTCTTACAGGGGTTAGTGTTTGGGAAACATGGTGTCATTTTCTGAAACAGGCTATGTAAATTATTTTTTTTTTGATTACTCAAATAAAGGATTTTGAATAAAGAAAATGTTCTGCACGGTAGGTTTAGAGGCTAACTGGCAAGAAAATATCCATGTGAGAAAATATTTACATGACTACTCAAATAATTTAAAGTCCATTCATGGTAGAAAACAAACAAACAAACAAAAAAACAGCAATACATCTGCACCGCGGGAGTCTTGGCTCTGTGAAAACAGGACACATACATACAGTATCTACTGTACGTCCACCATCTGTGCACACAGGACAAATTGGTGCACAATGGATCTTTAAGACATCAGCACATATATCAGCATTCAGCTCAGTATTGTTGTGATGTGAGGGGTCAGTACTTGTCCAAAACCATGTGTTTCTATAGCTGTGATGCTGACAGGACCTTCTTGAGGGGTCTGCTAAATATTATATTCTGTCTTTTCTGTCTGATTCAGAGTCTAAAAAGGAGATACAGAAAAAAAAAGGGTAAGTTCTAGGACCCAGCAAAAATGATTGTGAAGTATAATTTGTGCAGTAATATACAGTATGACAGTAAGGTATGAGGGGATGCCAATATTTACTCTGCAGACACATGTTTTCCATTTCAGAGAAGGGAGTGATTACCTTAATGGGATCTTTGGCTAGTTTCTCATAATCAGGGGTGTAGCAGCTGGTGGCAAGTCTCAGGCAGGCAGACATGTGGTCATCTGTCATGGTGGATCTGAACTTGGCCTTTTTTGGTTTTCATGTGGGAGAAGGCAGATTCACATAGGTAAGTTGATCCAAATAGGGTTGACAGGCAAAAGGCACATCTTCTTATGCTAGGATACGTCTCCTCTGAGAGCAGGGGCCAATATTCACCCTTCATGTCAGTGGATACCTTGGATTTCACCTGAACATCATTCTGAAGGGTGAAAATTTTCTTTCTCCACTCCAGTAGTGTCCAGTAGGAAAAGTGTTCCCACTTTGGAGGCAATGTCCTCCACATCAATATCTGTGCCAAACGGGAAACACATGTATGAGGCGACTGGCTTGAGTCTGTGAAATGTCTTTCAAACTGCAATGCAATGCTCTGAACATGTTCAATGTAACGGGCACTGTCGACTTGAGCTGCACCTTTGCCCTGACGCTCCAGTTCTGAATGCCTTGAAAGTAGCGCAGCTCCTGGCGCTGCAGCTTCGTTGAAAGTAGCTGTAGTTTGCGGTTGGTTCCCCGGCTCCTCCAGTCCGCATTTCAAAGTGTCCTTGGGCCTGATACTGAACCCCAAATTGCTCCTGATGGCCTTTGGCAATTGTTCCAGTAGCAATTACTTGTTTTGCTGTACTATATATATTTTTAAAAAAAGCCAATACTGCAACAAGAATGCTAACACTGCAGCTTAGTCAGCACATTCATGGCTCAACCAGGCTGTCGTCCGCTTTGTCGTTGAAGAGCGGTAACTGCATTCGATTAACGTTACATCTAACTAGCCAACCAGTAGATAGCGGTATGTGACAACAAAATAAACATGCACAGACTGACTGGTTGAATGCGAGACACTGACACTACAAAGTTGTTTGTCGGGGATTGTTGGTGATACATACACTGGCACTCATTATCCAAAAAGGATTTTGTGACCTGTAAGCACCCCGCAATCGACTAGCAGATCGCTATCGACTGGTTGGGCACCGCAGCACTACAGGATCATGTCATCTGAGCACCTGCTGCAGCCTGCTGGGACATGAACTCAGTCTGTCACTTACGTCAGTGCTGCTGCTTCTGTGATCACTCATAAACTCTTTGGGATTTCAATACGAACTGCTTCTTTTAAAGATGATCATCTGTTTATTTCAAAGACGCATACAGGTGTGTGTAAGGAGGATATAGTTTCATAGCGCCTCGAGATACGATGCCATGACTGCAGGGATTCTGGATGCCTCTCGATCTCTGTGCTGTGATGTTACTGAAGTAACATAAACCATGTCCCCTTTCACTGCTGCGTGATTCAAGGGCGAGAACAGTGTAGTGTATCTCGTGTGTGTGTTGTGTTGTGAAGCTGCTCCTGTGGCAGGTGCAGACTTGCCCCAGTGTGAACTTTACGGGAGGGGGTCATGCGTCACTTTATCCGATTGGTGGCTTCCATATTTGGTCCAATCAGCTGCTCAGGTTCCAAGAGGTCAGAACATGGCTGGGATGGCTGTCACGCCTTAAACACACCCGGTGATAGATTGGGATCAGTCTGATGTTTCAGCCTGTTGTGAGCTTACATTCGACCAATATATAACATCATCTTCAATAAATATCTGTCAAGGTATCTGGAGTTTTGCATTTCTCTGAGCAGATGGTCCTGCCTGAGAGACCGCTGCTGTGTGGATTTGTGTCTGAGGGTATTTACAATTGTGTGTGTGTGTGTGTGTGTAGAGGTTGTGTGCAGCCTAACAGCTGCGACTGTGATAGATGGCTGACACAGCTGATATGTCTGATAGCCTTCATGTGTAGTAATGAAAGTTAAACACAGCTGGGAGTGCATGACAGAGGTATGTGCCATTCACCCCTGTTGACCAATCACATCTCTGTATCAGCATTCATAACGTAGTGACCTTGCATAAGGGTCGAGATGGAGCACGTAGGCAAAAGATAGGGGACCACAGCTGCAGAGAGAGAGAGAGTGATCATTTAGCTCTTTTCACTCAACACACACTCATCTAAAGCCTCATCCAAAGTCAGTCATGTCACCTTCATTTGCTCCTATGCATATTTACTATTTGAAGTAATGGAATTTATTCTTTACACCCAATATGAACATTGACCCGTCTCCAGCTCTCCCACTGTACCTTGTTCCTGCCCCAGCTACCTCAGCTGCCACTGGCGCAAAATCCAAACTCCCTCATTTCTCAGTGAGAGCCAACAAGAGTGGAAAAAAAAGGAAAAGAAGTGGAAAAAGGAGGGAAAGAAGCATATGCATATCTGAGTTTGTCTGTTCAGTGATAAAAGCCCCCGGTGGGAACGTCTTTTAACGACCCCCACTCATAGAGCCAAAACCAAGCAAGGACGCATTGACCCATCCCCAGCCCAACCCAAACACTAATCAAAGTTTGGAGTCACCCTGGTGTGCAGCACTAGAACAGCTTCAGGTTTCAGCTCTCGCCTGCCAGGTCAAGTGGAAGAAAACTGCTTGTGGTCGTAACGCCCCTCTGACCAACAGACAGGTTCTTGGCGTGCCGGAGCCCCAGATCAACGGGTGTTGTGGGTAAAATGATACAACGGTACAAGAAATACATTTTGCGGTCACCTCGAAAGTGATTTAGGGCCCTCGCCAAATGGTAGCGCTTTCAAAATGTTTCATATTTTTATTCGCAGGGTGGGGGCCGCCTCATAAATCGGTCAGAGGAGGTTTATAGTAAAATTAACTATCTGGGTTTTTCCCACAATGGAGGCTTTGTCTGCATGCACCTGATTGGAGCTAAGGCCTTAAATAAAAGCAAACATGGACAAATGCGTCTTAAAGCACAATCAATCAATGTTCTGTTAAAACCATTTCTAAAAGCACATTTTCAACATCTCTATTGTTGTAGTGAATTAAGATGAGGTAAGAAATGTGTTTATTTTATGTTGCTTGCTTTCAGTAAACACATACACAAGACTTTGGCAGGGAGCACTAACAGGAACTAATTATTAATTTTGGCTGTCAGAGATTACAGCGTAGGAGGAGCAGGTCAGACCTAAAGCACCCGTTCATGGCGGAGGAGTGAAGATGAATACCAGGCAGTTAAACTTATACACACACCTGGAAAAAAAGTGTAACTGACTGGCAGTCATTTTCAGACATACAATCTAATAATAAACGTTAGCATAGGCCATCCTACTGTAACCTACTGCACTGTAGGAGTAGTTTGACATTTTAGAAAATTGCCTTATTTACTTTCTCGCCGAGAGTTAGATGAGAAGATTGATACCCCTCCTGTCACGCTAAGCAATACCGATCTTCTCATCTTACCATCGGCAAGAAAGCGTATTCCCCAGAATGCAAGTATACAAATGTTTGGTTCCCGTCAGGCAAGATAAACCTCTGAAATAAACAGACATCAGAAGGGAAAGAGGAGGATAAAATAGCAGAAACATGCACCGCAGAATAAATAGTTAAACACTGAATTGATGTAAACACTTCCAGAGGTTTGGATTTCAGAACTAAACCACCACACTGGAGATAAAGGCCCTCTTTGGAGAGTGACAGCAGAGGGGAGGGGGATAATGAATGAATAAAGTAAGGAGGAGAGGGGCAACAGTATAATCCTTCAGAAACTTCTTCCTCTTCTTTTCTTTCTCAGCCTCTCATCCTCCCATCTATCCACGTCTGGCTGTTTTAAGCTTCGTATTGTCGTGTTATCCTGATAGGTATTAATGGTACAGAGCAACACGATCCGACTTTGTTCTTTCATCCCTTGTTTCTTTACCGATCAATGTCCCCTGTCCTCCATCTTAATCAGACTTTATATGCTTTACCCTGAGGCCAGACGGTTGAACCAAAGCTGACACACTTGCGCACACACTCGTGCATATGTCAGTCAGGCTTCATTCCTTGCTTTATCTATTACTTAGACCTCAAGGCGCATGACCTGGCATCAGCAGGCTGGTATTCTCCGTGTACCACCACTTTCTGCGTGTGTGTGTGTGTGTGTGTGTGTGTGTGTGTGATGGCTAAGGCGTGTAACACGGTCAGCATGTGACCTCTAGCCTTCGGGTTGGTGAAGACCATAAATCTGCCACTGCGCTCCAACACAGGTGACCTCTGACCCTCACACATACCCATTCACATTTTCTTTGCAGGCACGGCCGCCCAGCTCACATCCAACCGATAGGAGACGGACTTCGATAGCGAAATTAACATGCAAACACATGTTGCGAATTGTTAGGTGGTTCTCTCACCATCCCTCTGTGGTTGTGTCACACTATATATACCAATTCGCCCTCTCACTCTGTCTCGCCACACCTCTCTTTCTGACCTCTGGGTTAAGAGATGGTGTCAGTCTGAGAGGAATGCTCATCTCCTCGTCACGTCTTCCCGCCTGGCTCTCTTCTAGACTTCAGTCTTCCTCTCACTTTCTCTCATGCACATCGCTGTCTCAGTCACCCTCCTTGTCTTTTCTCTCCCTCTGTCTCATATTCGAGGCGGCCCACACTTGTCCTTTGGTATTCTGTACTCTCGTAAACACCACTTGCCAGGGTGTCATCTTTCACCCACCCTCCCCATCCCTTTAGCACCATCCTCACCCCTCAGCAAACGGTACATAGGCACCTCAGTCCCTGACACATATAAACACACACTTCCATCACTTGGGAGCTTATCTAATCACTTAGCTTGTTAAGGAAACATCCTACAGAGGGGGCTGATGGGTATCAGCACTCAGTGTTTGCTATTAAAAGGACAATTATGGTTCTGTAAAGGGTTGAAAAAATGTAGTGAAAACAGGACATAAATAATATGCAGTAAAGATAATTTAAAAGGCACAGTACAGAGGCTGTCTGCCTCTCTGTTTCTAATGACAGGTGTGTTAATATTCCTCCAAATGAGATACATACAGAAAGAATTAAGTGTGATGTGAATCTTTGGTAATGATGTGTAAAGTTAAGACTCAAGTAGTTTTGCAGAACTGTTGACAAAAAGAGATGTTTAACTACTATGCTAGGCTAGCGGACCTGTCAGTGAATAAGGTAACATGCAGAGCTACTGAGATGCTAATAAGACAAGCTAAAGGAGCTGAGCCAAACCAACAATGAATTGATCCTACTTGTGTGTGTATCCCAAGCCAGATATATCTTATTCATCTGGGCTGTAGACCAACCATTGTTGTCCAAAACTATTAAAAATATGTCAATGAGTCACACTGCTGCACTGGTTGACATGTTCCTCCATTATGAAGACTATGGTCACGGTAGTTTTTCCAAAGAGTAATAACAGCAATCACATTTTCAGTCTCCGGAGAGTAGTTGTGTGTAAGCCACTGCGTAAACACAAAGTACAGCTGAGACCCATTGAATGTCATTAGTTTTGCAGGTACTAAATCATAAACCAGTTATTACAAACCATCTGGGGTGGACATGAATATCTCTACCAAATGTCAGCCTCATGGTGGCGCTTAAGGAAAAGTCAGGGGATTACCAAAGACTGTAGGATTTTTTCATTTGGGGACCATGAATGTCAGACAATTATATACAAAAAGACTTGTGTTAAAATAACCAGGATTATCCTTCAATGCTGCACAACTCACAAAGGCTAATAAATCTCATACGCAGAGACCACAGTGAATAGAGGGAGATAAATCATTTCATATACTTTTGAAATTTGCAACCCCCTGTGCGCTTGCTTTAAGTTAACAAGCATACATACACAGAATACCGAAATCCTCTCCTTGTGTCCTGCCCACCAAGACTAAACAAATCCACCAGGCCTGTAGGCCTTGTGTAGACTGTGTCTGTTTGCATTGGTGCCACAAGACATCACAACAAACACACCCATGGGAAACTGGAGCTTGTGTGTTATGATGGGAATGGATACTACAAAAGAAGGCAACTTCCTCTCCCTTTGGGTCCTTTATAACAGCATAAGATGACAGATATCAAAATATTATGCTGAGTTTTTATGAGTCTTTAATAGTGTTTGGATATGGGGTGGTGCATATAAAAAGAGAAGCCCGAGGGGAGGTGGGCCGACTCTAATGAGAGATACAGTTGGACTGAGTTTGCCGCTGCACAGCCAATAGTTGCACATTTCACACAAGCAAACACACGCATGCATGCCTGCACACACACATGCATGCAGCAGTTGTTTTTTTTTAAAAATTGTCCACTTTCTGAGTGGACAGATTGGCTGCACGGTTGTTCTGCCATCCAGCCAGACGTCATTGTAGAAATAAACACTGGGAACATGCTTAGAATAATTCAGCAATACATAAATATTCCAGGGAGGGAAACACAATTACTTCCAGGTGCCAATACAGATTCCACCGCTATTCAACAGTGCTGCTGCTAACAATCCCCGACCCCGCGCTTCACGTAACGTTTCACAGCACAACCACAATGAAGAGTTTCCGTCAGTTTCTCCGGCAGGAGTTGAAAGTGACATGAAGGCTGCGGGTCTCATATTTAAACTTTCAGCTTCCTCTGAAGACTGCGACTGTGTATTCTCCTCACTCTGCAGCTACGCCCCCCTGCACACAGCAAACACGGGGCTTTTGAAGATTCAAGCAGGCGCTGCCACAGGGTGCAAACAAGTTAAAGGTTGAAATTGAAACCTGATGACAATGAGTGATTGATTGATGACGATATGGATGTGGGAGCTGACTGAACAGAGGTGATAACCTAACAGTATGGGGTTAGCAGGGACGTGCGCAGACATTTTAAGGGGCTGTTGCTCGAACCTGAAAAAGGGCAACCCCTCCCCCACACCGATTTTAGATGTCACCCATCAGCATGTACCTGAATGGTGTAAAATAAGGTTAATTTAACTAACCATAAATCAATTTTAAATTTGTAAATTGTTTTTTAATTTTAAAGATTAATGAAAAAAAAAGAAAAAAACTGCACACTTGTAAACGACATGTATTGTGATCACACCAACATAGCACAATGGTCCTTCATTTAATTACTTGTTATAGACAGCAGAAGCTAAGTAAAGCATTCAAACTTTGAGGAAACATTTTTGAAACCAAAACCAAACTACAATATTCAAATTTCAAACATAAACTCTTTGAACTCAGATGATTATGAGTTGATATTGTATATATCATGTAAATATCTCATAACTCCATGAATGAATACCACAGAACGTCTGGATTACAATAATAAACATTTCTGTCTGTGGAATTTCCAGATAGTATAAAGACAGTGCCAGACAAAATACTTTTCAATCCAATTCCATTTTATTTCTATAGCGTTTGTCACAAAGACACTTTACAGACATACATTCAATTTAGAGAAAAAGAACTTAAGGCATATGTTGAAATTTGGGGGGGATCAGAACATTAGCCCCATAACAACAAGGTCTATTCATAAGACGTGTGTATGACAGATTATGAGGGGTTTTTGTGTGTGCTTTCCTACCATCTCCAAGTATTCCAGCCTACAAATCCTATTTGTGGCTGTACAAAAACCTCCCCCCAACCCACATAACTATGAAACATTTCATAACTCATCTCTTACTGCAAAAAATTCACTAAGACAACTGAACACTTTAGTGTAGCCAGCTGAATTTTCATGGACGTGATGCTGACAGTGGCTTGATTGAATGATTTCTGGTTAAGCCCAGGCGTTCCCCGCTGGCTCCCTCAGCTCTTTCTCTCTCTGTTATAGTCTCCTCCTTTTGGAAGCCATTGTAGCCTACTGTAAGCACCCAAAATTAACATTACATTAAAAATGCATTACAAGTTATCATATAACGAAAAATGAGGAGACTTCTATCAGCTACATCTGCTCGTTAAATGACATCACAACCTGGATGAAGCATGTTCAAGAACATATAGCTAGCAGCTCATGTCACAAGCTAGAAAGAAGCTAATGTGGGCATTTGGCCTGCCAAGGCACGCTAACATGGCATTAGGTTGCTAGTTCGCCCCATCTCTGTGTCCCGCGGAGGCATGCTTATCAAAAAGTAACAAAAGACAAGATAATATGATGATTTAATTTGGTCCAACTTTAGCAATTATGAGCAACTTGTAATTATGTAGCCACAAGAGCAAAAATAAAACTTTTTTTTTCCTCCAGAGGGGCAGCTCAGGCAAAGAGGGCAAATGGGCTGTAGCCCAGCCTTGTGCACGTCCTTGGGGGTTAGTGTGTGTGTGTGCGTGTATGTCTATCAGTTTGTGTGTGAGCCATGCTGTTACTATGCCAACCTGTATTTTGGCACGCGACCTGGACAAAGAGGCCTCAAACAACACCATCATTCCTCTCTTATAAACACACACACTCCACAATCATGTTCTTAACAATTCAGCCCTGAAGCGTCTCATTTTTTTCTCCTTCTCTCTTCATTTTTCAGCCATTTTTCTTGCTCCCTGCGGTCGGAAATGTCTTGTTTCCTTAATGGCTTCCAGTAAGGTTCCCAGAGTCCCCAGTGTATATCCAGCCACCCTTCAGGGGAGCCTCCTCCGTGCGTCCAATTAGACCCTGCATTCAGACTAGTGTAATCAAGACATGTACTGCTAAGCCTCATGCTATCTTAAAACTCAGACTTGATCTGGGATAAAACACTTGAGGTTGTGCGGCATTGCAGTCCAAGCAGGTTTGCAGCAGAGCAGAACTACAGCATTACTCCGCATTACTACATTACAGTATTACATCTACATATGAATGCTGTTAAGAGTTAAATTTGCCAGTTTCAGAAAATGTGACTTTAATGTAAGCCAACAAATGTGTGTTTAATATTAAGCTACTTGTCTTGTGAGTCCTCTCAGCAGGCTCTCCTTGTGTTCTGCTGTGAGGAGGAAATGGAGCACAGAAAAACGAACATTTCCTTCAGACTGTGTGTGTGTGTGTGTGGTTGTCTTTTAGTACAGTATCTAGCTTGTGTGTATATTTCCTATCTTTCCAGTCTGGGTGCTCCAGCAGCACGCCCGGCGCTCATTAACCAGATGCCCTGCTGAGGGACCTCCGTTCTGGGCTTCACCTCTAAGGGACCCTGGGTAATCACCAAGCATCACCACCTAAGGGCATGAGCCAGCCCGCTGCGCCACCACAGAGTCAGCTAGTCGTCGTCTAGCGTCAGGTCCCACCTCTGGGACAGTGGTCACAATAGCACTAACTGTTGGCATGATAATGAACGGGTATTTAATGGCACTGAACGCAGAAAGACATTAGGTAATGTAGGGATTATTAGGGTGGGTTATTAGCAGCCATCCATGGTGCTTTGGTTCAGTGGGACCAGCCCAGCTGTTAGGAAACACACACACACACACACAGCAGGTTTAGGACACATTATTTAAGGCTAGACTGACTGACTATAGAGAGAATCCATGTCAGGAGAAAAAAAACAGTGTCCTCATCATTTTCCACATTCATCTTTGTCACTGGCATACTTAAAGAAAAAAAAAAGTGCCTGGAAATTTGGAGTGCAAAAGTCAGGAAATGATTTAGCTTTTGTGCCGGAGGTCTTTCTATTCATCATCCAGCCTGTTCATTTGTCAACAAGTCATTGACTTTATGTTTCAAGGATTTTCACCAAAAAAGGTTTGCCCTAAAGAATAATTTTAAGTTGCGATAATCGTTTCCTTTCCATTTTTTGGGAATAAAAAGTCTCCAGATTCTCCAGAACAGTGTGTTTTTTTTTTTTAAATAGACGGTATAATATACAGTCACACCTGCTTCTTCCTGTGCTGACTCTTTTGCCCCTTGTTGATGGATTCCCTCATTACGACTCTGCAGGCTTCGCTGTCACGCAGTTGTACTCGTGGTCGGCGTCGCACAGTGCAGCTGCACGGTCAGCCAGGTGGCCGCTATAACATCCAGGATGTCTGTATCGAATGCTGGCTGCACAGTAAACACTGCACGATACAACTTACAGCAATTATGTTCACTGTTTACAACCGTATGCATGTATATGTTATTAATGGGCTCCAGAAACAGTGTGTATTGTGTTGTGGTTGGTTTGTCATTTCCTGATGGTGTCAATAAAATCGGCATAAATATATGAGTCTGGCTTCAATCCTCCATGTTTTTTCTCTCAGTGTAATTGCATGTTGACATAATATGCCATGTTTCCTGATATTGAAATCAAATGAGGCATAATAAATAAATTATAATAATGTTTGTTTTTTTCTCAAAGCAGTACGTTTTCAAAGAGTTTGTCACCACATCAAAGCTATGCAATCATGTGTTCTACACTTATATTTTTGTCATGTTAACACGATTTTCTGGATAATTTATTTCTGCCTTTGTCTCAGTTTTTCTCTCTTTTCCAATCTGCATGCAGGTCTTTTTGCCTACATGAGCCCAGTCAGTAGTAGAGGCACTCTAGAGAGCAAGAACTGGCTGTTTACCCTGAATGTAACCCTGCTGTTTTACTCTCCTTAAACGTCGCCATACAACACACTCTTATTAATGCGAATGCTGCTTCTTGCGGCCCAGATCTCCTTCACTCAGAGCCGTGCTGTGTACCAGTCGTACCACACTCTTTGGGCTCTTTCATCTGCTGAGTCCAGATCCTCTCAGCCCATTTCACCGAAACAGCAACAACAAGCTCACTTTGAAGAGTTTCCAGCATCCCCCTGGTCCTTATGGTATGACTCACCACAATGACACGAGTACCTGCTACGAGTCAAGGAGCTGCACTTCATTTCACGCGCGCAAACTTTCACATGGGATACACTGAACATGCAGACATATTCCACATGCTGCCTATCCCTGCAGACACACACACCACATGCATGTGCCCTAATCTCCCAGTTGTGCAGGCGCGGTCACGCGGTTTGCACGCACAGTAACATGTACACTAATCCCACTGAGGTGTGTCGGCCCTGCGATGTATCAGTGGGAGCAGGAAAAAGGAAGGTGCATGCATGTAAAAGCAAATAAGAGCTGCTCAGGAGCGAATGTCTCAGGTTATGAGACAGTATGAAGTTTCCTCGGCTGGGGTACACAGACTATCAAGTTGTCTAAACTTCCACTTTCTTTGATGTTTGTTTGACCGAAACTGCGGATTGGGCCACTGTGCAACAGCCCCTGTGGAGAGTTCAGGGACCATGTGTGTTGTGATGTGTTTTATATATGCTTCAGTAATCCATCTGACACCGACACACTGCGTGGCCATGAGGAAGGCTTATTTCCTTTTATTCAATAGTGTTCTGAAGTTACCGATGGCATAAACACTGGTAAGAACAGAGGCAGCCGTTGATTTGATAACAAGCGTGTTTGCCACATGTAGACGTCTGTGAGGACTTCATTTTCACGGTAGTGAAAAACTGCATCTATGTCACAGGGAACGTCACCTTTTTCCACTTAAGACTGTGTTCGATAAGCATCTCTATTACAGTGCTGTGTGGATGTATGCATGAATACTGTACGTGTGTGTTTCTTCTTGACTTCCTCTCCTCTTGTTTCCCTGCTTGGACATACATACGGAAAAAAGGAAAGAAATAGGCCAAAATCTGCTCATAATAATTGTCTACAACTTCCGAAACAAGTCTAAACATTTTTTGTTGTGCAAAACAGGGATTATCAGGGAGTACATTCACTCACATTATGAGTGATAACATAATGTAGTGAAGGAAACCATGTCTATTTCTTAATCGTGTTAATGCACGATTAAGAAATAGGCATCACTTGTGTCTGCCTTGTGTAATGTGTAATTTCCTTGTTTTACTCATTTCCCTCCCTTTTTCTCTCACTTTCTTGTAGCAGGAAACACATTAATTTTGGATTCACAGGTCAAGAAACGTCTTTATAATTATACGTTACATTAAAATCCACAAAGCTGCATCTTGAGTTTGCATGCTGATCGCAATTCCTTGAATTGAACCCATTAAACCGCATTTCAGTGAAATCTCTGTTGTTGGGAGAAAAAGTGATAAATGTTCTCAGTGCATCTCTGCACACTATGTGCGTGTGGATGTCTGGTCTTGGGTAGAGGCCAGACCTTGAGTGAAGAAGAGCAGAGATAGATAACGGAGCTGCCAAATGGCCTCTGTCATGAAGCAGAGAGACAGAGAGAAAGCTGCTGTGTAGCATGAGCATCCCTCCCTCTCAGCGTCTCCCCTGGTGGAGGGCGGTCAGGATGTGGAGCCTGAGAGTGTTGACAGAAGAAGATATGGCCGGGAACAAAATTCACGGACACAACTTGACACAGAGCAAAGGGTTCAAGGGACACGTACAGAGTTCACATAAATTATTCCTAACTCACTCCTGTTGGCCTCTAGAGGGTCAAGGAGGCCCAGGAGGATCATGGGTAATCGTGAGCCTGCCTAAAAGCAGCTTCTTTACTACTCTCTAGGTGAGACGAAGGTCAGCTGGTGTCAAGGTGTGCATGCTGTGAAGTATAGACTGGTGCTAATTTGAAGTCTGAGATTTATTTGTTTGTGGTCTTCGAGGGGGAGGGGGGTGGTGGGGAGGAGGGGGGGGTTTATGGAAGAGTTTCAACCTGCACCTGATGTTACAAACACACACACTGAACTGCGCAACCTCATCTGGAAAGAACCACTTAAAGATGGGGAAGGGGCGATTCAAGTGTTTTCACTGAAAAACACTCCTTTGATTACACGATTGTGACTTTGTTAAGTCTCATAACTTCTGTATATTTGCAGCTCTGACTGCGACCTTTACACAACAAGCCGACTTATCAAGGGAATCACTTTGTCAGTCCAAACACCAGCGGTAGGGTGCTGGAGTGGAATATATTTGTTGACTTGTAAAAGGTCATTTAAAGTACACAGATGAATGAAAAGGAAAGAAATATTAAATAGAGAGATCAGCTGGTTGGTGGAGGAGATCATTCAGAAAATATCAGCACAGCTGAATAAACTGTGGACGGAAAAACATAGCTAATATTTTCTGTTTCTTACTTTTCAAAAAAAAAAAAACTGAATAGTTTTGAATTTTAAAAAAAGAGTAAAATTCTACTAAAAAATAAATATTTAGCAAAAACTTCTTGGTAAGAGAGGGCATCAAATCCTGGTGAAATTAAATCCCAACAACATAAATCATGTTTCCAAGGTTAAGAATGAACTTTAAACCTTAACTTTCAAGGCACCAGCAGTCCTTAAAGTGCTCCCAACAAATGGAAATGTCTGGCAAAGATCCTGTGATACGACTGAAAGCTCCAGAACTGCTACCAAATAGACCTTGAGGTGAGATTGTTTTGTAAACAGGCAAAACATCAGTTTAATCTGTTATGTTCCTTTTTTTAAAAAAAAAAAAAAATCTGTGCATTCTCATTGAAAAGTGGTAAAAAAGGGCTAATAAGGGCTGCTTATCAGGATGTGGCTAGTGAAGCGTTAAGAAAGTTTAGACTACCCACGTTTCCAGGAGGTTGTTGGGGGCACATCTGCATGCTTCCCCTCTCCCCTCGTCCTCCTACACACACACACACACACACATACACACACACACTTCTCTTCTCTCACTGTAACTGTAACTCCTTTGCAGCAGGACGGCCGTCGTCCTCTCGGCTGTCCGGCTGACTGAATGGCTGCAGAGTTGAAAGGGGGCAGGAGCGCTGGCTCTGATTAGCTTGTTTGCTTTCTATAAGCCGGGGAGAAGGAAGCTCCCCTGCCACGGCTCAGTGTCAACAGGCCGCCCCCTCGCTGCCTCGGCCACGAGGTCTCCAACGGTCACATGCACACACGAGGGTACACGTGCACGTATAGTGTACATGTACATACATACAGAGCAGCGACCACGCAGAGAACATGTACACTTTCATGCACGTATGAGACCGAAGAGACGAGCTCAGATACTGTATGTAGAAGTGCACAGAGACAGTAAACAAACACATTCCCATGGCGGTCTGCAACGACACAGAGCAAATATACAAGGAGGAAGGACCGAGAACAGAAACAAACAAGACAAATGGAGACAAAGCATCAGCCCCTCACTCCTCTTGTCTCCTTCACCCGACGAGGTTAAAACCCCGGCTAACGATGGAATCTGGTGAAACACACCACAGCACCGCCACAAATAGCTTCTAATAGAACTTCCCATTATCCGCACCGCTGGAATGTGCAGCTAATGCACAGAGACCAAAGCCAGGCCCAGTTAACATACCTGTGGTAACTGCATGGTTTAAAGCTTAGGAGAGCGTCTGCGTGTGTTTTCTGTTGCAATTAGTTGAGGACGGAAAGAAGGGATGACAGGATTATGCGGGAGAGACTCCGAGGATACAAGAGATTAACTAAAACTAACTTAAACTGCAGAAATACTGTAAACAGGCTTTTATATACCTTTTCTACTCTGTTACTCTGTTTGTAGGTCCCAATATTCTCATGAC
Source organism: Scomberomorus guttatus (assembly GCA_038419695.1). Taxonomy (NCBI): domain Eukaryota; kingdom Metazoa; phylum Chordata; class Actinopteri; order Scombriformes; family Scombridae; genus Scomberomorus; species Scomberomorus guttatus. The sequence goes on along the minus strand of CM076452.1, from coordinate 18,609,224 downwards.
CCCTGCAAGCCCAGAGCTGTCAGTTAGGTGGTAACCGAAAACTGAGTATCAGGTTTTTTCTTTTCTTTTGTTATATTTTGAGTATGACGGGGTTATACAGTGAATACAGTGTATATTTCAGGCTCATCTAACACATTTTTTATATTGAACAAATGTTTAAATCTGCTTATGAAGTTCCAATATTGCTTTAAAGGTGGGTCACATGAGGTTAAATATGAATTAGCAACATTTGCGAGCTATAAAAGACATCTGGCAATCAGCTCTTTCATAGGCAAGTTTTTCAAAGTGACAACTAACAACTCAGAAATCGTTTTTGTCCAAATAGCAGGTGCATCACTCAAAAAAATGAAAACGCTGATATGTCAGTGGGAACAGTCTAAACAATCATGACAGACATACGCAGATGAGCTGCATCACCAGGGGGAGAAACAGCGGTACAGCAACAGGTTAAGAATAACCAACAGAGATATGACAGACGACATAAATAGTGGTTGACAAGTGCTGTTGGCACGAAGCTCTCATCCACTTTGCTGCAAGTAATAGCAGCTCTTTGTGTGTTCCTGTTTGCACCTGATGCACTTTACTTTATACAGCCTACCAGCAAAAACACAACTTACTGAAAATGTCATTGTTTCTGTCCTTCATGGCAAAATAGCGTTTTGCACAGCTATACGATTGTGACTGCATTTACTAGTGAGAACCTGACATTTCACACATTCAGATCATTTTATGTCTTTACTGTCACCCACTAAAACATTATCTGAACTGATTATTAAACACACATTTCACAATGATGCAAACCAACAACTACGGCCTCAAAAACGACCACAAATGTGAATCAAATCCTGAACATTATCAGCTTCCTAAAGGAAGGGTTTATTGCAGGGCTGTTACACTGTATTACAATAGATTGTACAAGTGTATTTAATAGACTAGTACCTCAGTGTATTGCCAACTAGCCAGACAGCTGTCCTTGAAGTGCTCTCACAGTCATTTTACTCTCAGTATATTTGAAATAGTCCTCATTGCAGCTGCAGTATAAATAACCATCGCACATGTGAGAGCAGGGTGATATCATCGCTTCATTCTGGCTGCAGGAGAACATTAATGTCGTTCACTCAATATAATTCAGCAGTAATTCCTTTTCAGTTCCAGAGTTCTTTCCCAAACTTTTCCTCCTTGTTAGCTGCATCTTTCTCTGGAACGCTCCCTCTCTGCTGCAGGCCAAGTTTGATCTGCAGGAGCCCTCCATCTCCATCACACTGTAGTGCCGTGCCGTGCCGGACGGTGCTATGCTGAGCAGGGAGGGGAGTGTAGTGTTACAGTCTATTTGTCACAGGTCAGTGCTTTGTCTCAGGTTAATTATGACCTGCGGTACAGTCTGAGCAATGGAGAGAGAGCCTCTTAAGTAGCAGCACCGTCTGGACATGGTTAACTACAGTCCCACGCTGAAGATCGTATGAACGACGGACACTCAATTGAGATAATATTATTCTACCTGAGACAAGAGCTGTAAGGCAGGAATGTATGTGTGTGTGTGTGTGTGTGTGTGTGTAGAAGATGGGGTGGTGGCAGTGCAGAGCTACCATGAGAGAGGCAGAGAGAAGGAGACAAAGTCACAGAGAGCAGACGAAAGTTGAGGAGAGACGCAGACTCTCACAGTGAGGGAGGTCTAATGGTGATATTGGGTCTGCAGAAATAAAGAATGGACTCTATTCAGCCGGCTCACACTCAGGGCTCCGTCCTTTGGGGAGAAACAGCGATAAAGATGATATGACGTCACCAGACGTCTTCTGAAGCTGCTGCACAGGAGCCGGGGCTGCCACAGATATCGGGCAGTTGAAAGGCAAGGAGCAAATTGGGTTTGAGATTAAATGATTATGTGAACTCTTGAAGGTCTACAGGAGCTACAGCAACAGGGTGAACACTTGGTCATTCATGCTAGATCAACACTAAAATATTATGAAAACAGTGAAACACATAGTGAGAGGCTAAGCCTCTGTTAGCCAGATGCTAAACCAACAATGGCAACAGCCTGACCTTTCCTCTACCTTTTGTTCTGTGTAAAAATTCCCATGCCAGCACATTTTTAGCAAATGCCATGTGTAATAAGCGGTGCCATGTGGTAAGACGGGTAAACAATGTGCTACTCTAAGGGTTATCAACAAACAAAAGAAAACCCGTCTATAATCGGTCGCAGACAGGCCTGGGATGCCATTGTTTATTGATGTCTTCTACTATTTTCTTCTCTTTTGGTTGCATCCTTCCATTTCCTCCCTGCCTGCATCCTTCCATCATCTCTCCTTTTGCTTATTGTTTTCCCATGTGATTTCTCCCATGCTTCTCCACCCTCTCTCTCCTCCCTGTTTATTTGCAGTGTCTCTGAGATGGCGTGAGTGGAAGCTGGCCTTTTGATCACTGCTGGGCCTGCCTTGCTAACGCGCATTACAGGCCGCTCGGGTCTGCTGCGCCCCACGCCCTTTTAGCAGGGAGCTGAAAATGACTTGCTCTGTATATTTAGAAAGGGTTTCCCTACACATACTCAGCCAATTACCGTTTACCCAAAGCATATAGAGGCATAGACTCCTTCCACCTGCACAAACTTCCAAAATGTGGACATGATTATTGCAGAAAAGCTAAACAGTGATAGTGGCCTGTCGCTTCCACCCCAAACTACTTCCCTCAACCTTTCTTAACATCCCTGCCACCTGCCAAGTCATTTCCTGGTCTTTACTGATCAATCCTGGTCCTCCTAAAGAATTCATAAACCTGGGTTACAGATCTAAAGGCCTCAATCCATATTTACCAGCCTATCCCCACTGACCGGCAGGTAAACGGCCCATCATCCTCACAAAAACAAGGATGTAGGACAGTGTGAGGCTCATATTTCATTGAGATAATGGCAGCTAGTAATCATTTTAACAAGCAGTGACATGGTGAAACCTTAACCATTAATGTCTTTATCTGTCACAGAGATGAAGAGAAACGCATTACATCACCTAAGAGCATCAGAAGAAACGTTAAATGGCTCATTAAATGACTTTAGTGACTTTTAAACTGAGAGTTTAACCTGAGAGGTAATTGGTCCCTCGGGATCGCACGAGTGGCAAAGGCCGCAAGAAAACAGTCGGAGACACTTTCTGACGGAGAGGAGGAGACCACATGTGGTTGGACGGAGAAGAAATAGATGATGTAAGTGTTTAAGGAAATTGACAGTTCTGATGAGTCAAAGCACAATCAGATGTGTTTGGGGAACACAGATCTGGCAAACCGGATAAACAGACGCTCCTGGCACGCAAAACCTTGACGGTGCCTCTGGGTACTTTGGTGGAGGATTGAGATGCATCTTTTCAATTATTCTCCTACAAAGATGACACGAAACACCCTTGGGAAGTAAAAGAAAGAACGGTTCACAAAACGAGAATTGTAAGCGAACTCTCTTTTCTGAAATACCTTGTGGTAGTTTGGTTGAACAGCTGCTTCCAGGAAACTTTACAGGGAGAGGCCAAACCTCAGTTTTAGTGTCCCAGTCCCATCTGTGTCACACTTTCTCCCTTGTTCACTCTGCCTTTTTTCCCCCCTCTTCATTTGCCTCAAATAAAGAAAGAAAAATCTCAGGGCACAGGTCATGTACCTTGTCCCAGTGAGTGTCAGTCTTGCAGAATACCTTGGACTCAGATGAAGAAAGCGGGGCTGTTTATAGTCTGGAGGGAGACATGTTCCTTTGATGGGGAATATCAGTTTTAATTCTCTCCAGTGAATTAGAGTAAGACCTCGCAGGCCTGCTGCCTGCTGCTGGGAAGACTCACGAGGCGATTCCAGACATCTTGGTGGCGTTACATTATCTATACTGCAGGCCTGCTGGCAACGTCGCCAGCACTATATTATCGTTTACCGCATCTGTTTTTCTGAATACTGACCATGACCATCAAGACCATCAAATCCTACTGTCCCCAAACTCTTTTTATGTTTGATAACAGCAAATCATGCGAAAAAAAAGCAAAGATAAGGGACGAAAGAAGAGGAAGCGATTCCTCTTCCAGGCAACAATTTGACATGGTAATGTGTTTTTCCTGTGGCATATTGTCAATACATGTCTCTTCAGTGGCCTTCATTAAATAAGTGAGTATAACAGCTGTTCATGATTGATTTTCCTCTAAAAAAAAAAAAAAAAAAAAAAAAATCAGATACAGTGTTTCCTCATCTTTAAACCATGTGTACGAGACAAGCCAGTTAGCGAGGCCTCTTTCCAGTAATGGTCTTGTTGCTCTTGGACTCTAAAAGGAAACACACAATGCTTTTCACCCCTCTGTCCATAAAACAAAAGGGTGTATGGTAAACACACGGAAAAAGATAGTGCTGAAAATACTGACGTAAACAAGGCGAGTGAAGTGCGCAGCAGAAGTCATGAAGTCTAAAGGATCAAAATCTATCAAACAAATGGATAAGACACTTGAATCTGAGACAGAGGGAAATACTAGAACAGGGAGGAAAGTCTGAAAAAGGAGGGAAGGAGGACTGTGAGCAGTGAAGCACAGCTGCTCCAAGACAGAAGAATGGTCTTCATATGAATCCACTTCTCTCCAGAGACAGGAGACACTGGAAAACAGGGCAGTAAGACTGTCCTGAGGTGCTGCTCAGCCAATCAACCACGCAAACAGATGTTGGAATAATGACATACCTGGCCGGGTACATCTCTTCTCACCACATGACTCTATTTAGCATCTGTCCTCGAGGGAGAACCTGTCTCACTGAATTTGTCCCAGGAAATCCTGCACAGACACCTTGAAGACATGAGCTTTTGTCTCCCAGTCCAACAAACACACATGGATACATGGATGAAGTGTATTCAGATCAAGTTATTCCCGATGGTCCTCACCTGCTTTCATTTGTCATTCAGGGAGCAATTTGCTGCCAATTTGCTCCCCACACATAAGGGAAAACTTTTCTTTTTTATCCGACTGTAACTAGTGTTGAAACGATTAGATGGTGAATCAGGAAGTCGATTAACAGGAAAGTAATCAACATCTTTTTTTGATAATCGTTTAAGTAATTTATCAAGCAATAAAATGCAGCAGTCTCTGGGTCCAGCTTCTCAAATGTGAGGATTTGCAGCTTTTCATTGTAAATTGAATATCTTTGGGTTTTCAGACTGTTGTTGGACATAACAAGACGTCATTCTTGGGCTTTGAGATATTACATTTTAAGACGATTCATTTAAAGATAATTAACAGATTTATTGATAATGGATGAATCTTTAGTTGCAGCTATAGACTAATAGAGCAGAGAATGCAGAAGTTATTTTTCAAACTAAATGGTTATTTTCCTTTACTTACTAACTTGAGTATCAGAATACTTCCTTCACAATCAACCTGCTCTTTTGAGGGGGATTATATTTTAATGAGCTTCTTCTGCTCTATACAGCCAACTTCAATCTACAGAACAAAAAGTAGTAACTGGTAAATTTCAGTCTGGCTAGTGAGCTGTCGGGTCTTAAAAACATACAAAGACAAATTGCCTGAAGAAGAAGTAGCAGAACGCAAAGTTTGAGGTAGCAACGTAAACTCAGAAAAAAATATTGTATCGCTCTTTCTTCAACACTGGCTCCAGCCACCAGAGAAGTCAGTTTCTGTACATCAGAGTGATGCTGACCGTGTTCAAAACAGTAAAATAGACCAAAATAACGTGCTAAAAGATGAACGTCAAACAGTGACAAAAAGACAGTTGACACAAAGCGAACATGGCAAACTGACAATCCCTCAGAATATTTGAGGCCACTGGGACCGACCAGAGGCCTCAAGACACAAAGATAAATTAATGGAACATGAGATAAACACTACCATTTGTATTTTAGTAGAAATGACAGTAAAATAGTAAAAAAAAACGAGCTTTATTCCCAGAATTGGGTGTCTGGTTTTGATCTGGTCGTGTTTAACGGTCTCATGTCTGCCCTGTTGATCAGTGTGGCCGACTTTACTGTCCTGTGGTGGCTTCAGTACGAGAGAGCAGCACAAACAACAGCCAAACAGATTGAATCAAAGTTCATAATGAAAAGGATGGATACCACTCAGAGAGCGAACTGACTGCACTCGGAGGAGGCTTTGTGTTCTCCAGCCGTCCCCAGAGAGGCACTGAGAGAGGAACAACACTGATTTTTTTGTCCTCTGCTCTAAACAACACCAGAGACGAACATGTGGACCAAGGAGACTGCAGACGTATGGTTCAGGTTTCTTGGTGCTCTCATGCAATGACATGTGTGCACAAAAACACACACACACACACACACACAATGCAACAAAGGAATAGAGGAATGCATATAGAGATCTGCTCAAGTGTATCTTTGGAAACAGAGAGATCACAAGCATGTTTTGACATATCACTCAACAGAACATTTGACTGGAGTCCAGTTGTAGCTTCCTGCCCCTTCCGGCTTCCACAGATTAGCTCACACCATCATCGCCACCACCATTGCCATCATCGTCAGCCCTCCAGAAAACAATGTTAACAACAAACAGCAAGAGAGACACTGTGTTCCCCTCTCTTTGATGAGCCTGTCTGTCATTGATTGTCCGTCCTCGCGGCTGGCTCATCTTTCCCCCTCCCTGCAGCGACGATGTAATTCAGTTAGGGAGAATGTAGCCAACAGAGAGGTCCGGTGAATGGGGAGGCGAGGAAGGATGAGTAACAGAGAAAGCAGGAGAAATTTTCCGGCGGGGTCAGAGGTGTGGGAATGGTCTGGGAATGTCCGGTCAGGGTCAAAGCGTCGACACAGATGGGCAGAGCAAACAGCCACCTCTCAGGGCAAACGCTGCATCCTGTTAGCGGCAAAAGGAGATACCGGTGCCAGAGGTTAACACAGCAGAGGTCAGGAGGCCGCGTAACCTCACCTGCCCTTTTCTTCAGTTCCAGCCAGTGGAACAAACCTGTTGCAACGCCTGAGGACGGACAGACACAAAAAAAATGCCACGCTAGGCTGGAAGACGCTCACTGCTACGCCACATGTGTGCGCCGCTGCAGGAGTGATTGCACTTTGACAAGGTTTTGTTTGCATGCCAGCCCGGGGAAGGGAAATCAGAAAGATGCTTGTTTGTTGAGTCAAACTTTCTCCATATGTATATGCATTTCTATCCAGGATGTACAGGATGTTTCCTGTACATGCAAAGTAAAAAAAAAAAAAAAAAAAGTAATTGCAAAAACATCTGCTTATATGCATCATTTTTCTTTGTTGCTCCTGGGCCCTGTATGAGATGAAGACGTGAGGAGGAGCAAGTAGTGTACTTACTAACCAGGGATTCCCACCTGCAGGGCAGAACACATGCAACCAACTGAGGCTCCCAACACAGCTTGATGGGAGTCAGAGGGTGAGCTTGTGTCTTATGAATCACAATCAGAATTTGTCTCTCAGACAAAGAAACAGCTCTGAGCATGTGACGCATAGATAAACACGATTCTGGATCGAGAGATCAAGTGTTTCCCCGTGTAAACATGGTTGGAGGTGTTCATCCGTGTGTAACTGTGTGTGTCTACAGTATATATGTATTTGTGTGTTTTCATTCACAAAACACGCGCTGCCCGATGAGTCCGTGATGTCCAGATGTCCAGAATCTTTGATGTGAAATACACATGACCGTCCACACATCTGTCCATCTCCTTTCTCACCGACCCAGGCCTGCTGATGTCGCGAGCGGCCAAGCATGTGTCGATTCAGGGCGCCAGAGATAAATACAAAAATAAACAAGAGGGCCAGCTGTGAACCAGACAATCAAACTACAGCCAGCAGCAGATCCCTTTCATCACAGAGGACATGCTCTCGCAGGAGAACAAGACAGACAGAGAGAAAAGAAAACACGGAGAAGTGAGTGAATGGAAATGAAAATAGTCTCATAGCAAGGTGAGCAAAAAATAAAAAATAGATGAAAGTATGAGGTTAATACATATTGATGGATTAATGTACTAAACTGTGGAAACATGTCACTTTCTGTCCATTGGACTGCTGGAGATGTCAACAGCTGGTTGAACCTGACAAGCTTATGAAAACTAAGGTTATGACTTTGAATATCTCCCTCTTTATCGTTTCATTTCTAACTCTTTGTGGCCGACACAGAGGCTTTACTGTGGACTTTTTTTTCCCATTTTGAGGACTCTTATTGAGCTAGCAAAAAAGCTCCATTCGCTCTGACAGGTCCTGAAGTGATCATAAAGAACTGGCAGGAATGCGTGTTGTGTTTAGTGATTAAATCCCGGCTAACATACAGAGCTGTAACTGTACTCAATAAACTAAATATAGAATTTTATGCCACTGAAGCATTCGTGAAGAACAGACACCTGAAGTTCAAATATTGGTCTTTGGGAATTTTCGAAGTGATCAGAAATGAATGCTATTTTTATGTCATGTTGTATTCTTAGCTTTGTGATGTGCAGAGACATTAAGGCCTTGTGCAACCTGACAGCTAGTTTTAATTTGCTATCCATAATAAAAACCTCTTTTAGCTCTTGACCACAAAGTACTTTATGTGGCTTCCACAACAACAGACAACATAGATGAATAATTTACCGTGGAATTCCTCTGTGGAGTTGCCAAAAAAGACAGGGGCACTACAGGCGGAGGAACACTGAGCTGAGTGGGAGGCCTTCTTGCCACAAACACTATAAGATGTTAATTAAAATTTGTTAGGAAGCACATCAGTGATGCACTGCATGGCGATGGATTGTGTAAACTGTACAACCACAAAAATCCTCTCCGTGTCATTGCCTTCTCTCTTCTGTACAGAAGTATTTTTATAGTCCAGACACTTCATACTGAACCTGAGGCCATAGACATGTCAAACTCCGTCTAAACACGCTGATCACTATTTAAACTGCATCTTCCTCCCAGCACTCTGGCCAAGATTTACAGGAATTAGAGAAAGCTTAGTGAAAATGAAGTCAATGAGGGTCACAGAGGGTTTTCATCACAGATCATAACAAACTGATTATTTATCAGTATCCACATCATACGCTAACCATTAACTGTCCCCATCTCTTGTTTAATGGTGGAGACCGAGCGCTGGAAACAATGGTGTTTAAAGAAGAGACAGTTTACACCTCTCACACTGGGACACACTCCCAAGGTTGGATGTATTTTATTATCAGCATCTGCTAACCAGGAACTACTTTCTGGTCATTTTCCAGTTTTTGAATTAAGCTAACGAAGCAGAACCCGTAGACAGTCTGAGCAGATTTACTGTACAGATTGTGGCCATTCATCGATCGCGAAAATACACAAAGAAGAACCTCATTTATTTCATTGACTTTTTTTGTTTTTGTCTTTAAAGTCAGTTTGAAAAGTTCGCAGCCAATCACAGCGCAAAGCTAAACAGAGCTAACCTATCAAAGCCAATAAACCGAAAAATGAAAAGCTAAGCGAGCTGACACTTTGAGATAACGTCATCATTTACAGTGGAAACGCATAACTAGCAATTAGCCCCCCTAGAGGAGGACAGCTAAGTGAACACCAGGTGGGGATTCATTTTAGTACAACACAGCTTCACTTCCACCTGGCTGTTACACGTTAGATAGCTAAAGGCATCAGGTGGAGCCTGGACCGCAAACTACACCCTCCAACAATGGACTCCATCTGCATAAGTGTGGCATTTGCAGTTACCATAGAAACATAACATTTTTATTTCATGCATTAGTTTATCCTTTTTTTTATTCCCACCCCTCCCATTACACGTGACCCCTCTCCAGCCCCTCGGATGTGGAGTTAGTTAACGATGCTTGACAGGACCTCAGATCAGGTGTCCCTCTCTCCCTGCGGGGAGGAGGCCGGGCTGAAGTGACCTGTAGCCTGAACAGGAGTCTCCTGACACGGGGTTCAAACTGTGGCACATGCTCCTACATCACCCTGCGCTCCACAGGGAGGACAACACACATCCATCTCTGACATGGTGAACAAGCCTCAGAAAAGCTTGTCTAAAAGGATTATACTGGTAGTTTATCAGCTTTTATACTGTTACCTCAAATGTATTCATATTGTTTTGTTACTGTCGGCACGCCACATATTGTAAATAGATTTTTAGACTTGCATGCATGAAACATGCATGAAATCAATTTGCAGAGACTTGAAACTTGCGTGAGATCAGTAAATCACTGCAGTAAATAAGTGCAAACAGCTTTACTTTTTGGTTACAGATATATTATATGTCAGATAGAGTATATTTCACACAGTATGTCAGGCTTTGGAAATTCAAATTGTATTTCTCTTGGCAGTCAGTCTGTTTACTGTCTGCATCACCTGCTTTATAAGATTAGAACTCCATGTGTCAAGATGTACACGCAGCGTTACTGTGAATGATTCATCAGATACTATGACCGGTCTTGGCGCAATTCATGGTGAGTTTGATCCAATTCATTATTGTTTTCAATGTTTTTTTTTTTCATTCCGTCAAAGTGATGTGAAAGCAAATTAAAATGTGCTGAGTGACGAAAACGGGATGTGTCCTTCTTGAGGAGCTTGAGAAGAGAAGAGACATCTGGACACAGATAATGTTACCTCCTGTTACTCCCTGCTGAACAGCATTATAAAAAAAATTATCTAAATTAAAAATGTAAATCTTAAAATACAGTATAATGACTATCTTGCTTTTAAAAAGTGCTTTTTTTTTCTTTGACAGAGATTACTGTTCTGTAGGATAAAAATATGAACTCTTAGCTTGTGAACCATCCGTCTCACATTCCAAATAAAGTGAAGGAGTGAAGTGAAGGAGCAGTCAGTGACATCAGCGCCTCTGGCTCGGGCCGTCTTTGGCCGAAAGTGAATCGCTCATTAACGTGAATCTGGATCAGCTTACACTGACCAAACACATTTGGCATTCCTGCATTTATTTTTTTCCCCTTCAACCATCTACATTTTCTTTTTTACCTGCATTTTCCATCCTGTCTTTCATTCCTCATCCTCCCTTGCTTGTTCCCTCTTTACCCCTCTCATCCCGTCCAGCTCTGTATCTAACATTATTTCTCCAGCACTTCGTGATGGACAGCAGCATGCGCAGCTGCTCCGCACATTAACATTTCATCCCTCAGTGACAAACAAATGCACAGATACAAAACACTTTCAACTTGATACGCACCAGTAAGATGAGTTACTCAATCACTTGGCAACATCTAGCAATTTTTGAGGCTCCAGCCGTGCGTTGCAGAACAGGGGGCCTCTTTTATGGTTTTAGAGGAGGCCTCTTTGATATAACAAGAGGGCCGGCAATAGCCTGCATGTGTGTGTGTAAGAGAAAAAGACTATACAAGGGTTTGTGTGCACACATGCCAATATCTGTGTTTAAGGAAAGCCAGAGTTACTGTACAAATAACTGGAAACAAATTATGCTGTAAGTAGAGGGAACAGCCTGTAATAAGCAGTAATGGGCCATCTGTCCCTGCTAAATAAAGGCGATACATCACCGTCCGACCCCCTTTTCAACCAACCCACCGCTCCCTTTGTAGTTCCTGGAAGTGATATGTCATCAAGTATACCTTTGGTGTTAGACGAACGAGGACCAAGGATCCCTTAATCAGGGATGAATGAGCGCTCGCCTGTGTGTTTGACTCTTCATTGGCGCTCGCTGAAGACGCACATGTAGAAAGTGCACAATACAGCTGGGTTTAATTAACCGCTAGTGTAATCAATTCAGAAAAGGGACTTTCTCCAAAACACAAATATTGACGCACATTTGACACGCTGTTGTCAAATCCAACTTGTTGTGAAGTGAAAAGGAACGCGGCGCTGTTCCTGACTAGCCTGCAGTTTGCAGAGATGGAGACATTCTCTAGACTCTGTACATCCACAAATACAAAGTATGTAAACGCTGCTCGCCATACACGCGCAGACCTCCTCGGTGCATTACTAATTCCAAACATACCACACACATACACACACAATATTTTGTCTTCATGTTTGCCTTGTATGACCAGCTGTTTTGATGTTTCATTTCGATATGTAACTGAAACTTTCCCATCGCTGGAGGAGCTAAAGGGAAATCTGAAATCAGCGTAGCATCTGATACAAGACTGCACAACATTCACTTTACATACTATTGACATTGGACGCTTTCTCCTGATACTATATCTTTGACTTTAAAAGCCCTCATTATATGTCAATTCAATACAGACGAGAGAGGAAACCAGGACAGGATATTGTATGAATAAATATGACAGTGAAGGACCTGATGACACGGGGAGAAATGGGTTTTAATGAGCGCAGGTTCCAGAGTGAGGCTAAGTTTCACATATGGGTAGTGGGCTGAGATTTACAGAGCCCCGGAGTATAGAGGGAGTTTCAGACTGCGTTACAAGTCCATCAGAAAGCAGTTGGTGCTCCACCCTGCAGATACAGAGTGTGTATTAGTGTTTTTCACCACATCCATCAGTGTTGAGGTCTGTCTCTGAGCCAGAGGACTGCAGACACAGAGCAAACATCTCTCCACAAGTCTGATTTAAACACTGTTACACATGACTTTTCCTTCCGCTGTTTCTCTGCATCTGTGTTGTGTATTTTTTCCTTTCGTCTATATAGTTTTAATGTTTTTCCTGGCTAGCTTTGTCTCAGCGCTCATGTTGAGAAGGTGAATTTTGAAATTTCAGACGTTTTAATGGGCAAATTCAAACTTTGAATAAAAGTAATAAATGTGGATGAAACCTAACTCTCCTCCCTCTGCCTCTCTGTCCTTCCTCCCAAGAAAATGAGCAGAGGGTCTGATGGTGTTTAACCTTTCCACCTGATGTCTCTGTAGGAAGCTAATTGTTTCTGACGTGACATCGTGAGGGCAGCAGAGGAGGGAAAACACCAGAAAAAGGCCGTAGAGCAGCTCAGGATTCCTCACATTTTGTGATAGAAAGAACATATGGTTATGACCGGCTGCTGAGCCGATGCATCAGTGTGAAATCACTGAGGTTAATTGTTCCTTCCGATGTTTTTTTTTTTGTCTGTGCGCTGTACAAACACACATGAAATTACAGTGTGTGGACTGTTATTTTGTTTCAAGGTCAGCATTGTCACATTTATATGTCTCCACACTTTATTAATCTGGACCATTTGCCTGTTTCAACAGAGTTGACAGAGAAAAAGAAAGAAAAACTGAGAGCGAGAGGATGCACACAAAGAACATACAGTAAAAATGCATTTGTGCTACATCCCGTTGATTTGTGCAGAGTCCAGTTAAATCAGTCTTAATGTGCTGTCAGGATTAATTAGATGTACAACTTGATTAACATTGTTTTCAGAAGTGAATGACAGATGTGATAGGACAGTTTATGAAATCATTACTTTGAGAAAGGTACTCCAGTATATAACAGCAGCTAATCAGTGGGAAATCCACAGGAAATTTGCCAAGTTACATGCAAACTACAGCAGATCCAATGTGAAGGTCACATTAACCGCGTGTGTGAGGGATCCAAAGAGCTCATCATCAGCCTTCCAGCTGCTGTCAGATGTGATTTACAGCACAGAGCTGCCTTGGCACATTCGCATATCAGTCAGTGGATATGTTTTGATATAATGCAGCTAACTATTGTCTGATGCCCAGATATCTCATGTAAAATGTTGTAAATTGTGTTTTATTAGGGGCATTGGCAGACGGAGCGAGAAATTACACACAGATGGAGCGTGTTGCGCCTCGTCCAAATATGAGCACGCTTCGGCATCAAATTCTTTTGGATTGAATATTCCTGTAAAAATTACGTGTGCGTGTCTAAATGTGCTGTTGAAGAGCGTGTGTCGTTTGTCTTCACGGGACAACCCAGCCGTGCGTTACCTTTTAACATGAGAAATTAACGACATTATACATACATTTAAAACACATGAATATGTGTGTTGTCCAACATACAACGTCAAGTGTAGAAAATCCATTTAGCCATGCACATTATTCTATGTTAAGAGTTGCTTTAAAGCAGCTGGCAGGTTGAACACAGGCAGGCAAAACTTTGTTTTTATGATGCTTGCACGCTGGTATATAACTGGAATTGATGAGGAGAAATGTTTTGTAAATTAAAATAAGCCTTGGTAAAGAGATATAATGCTGCTCAATGCTAACTTACTGGCCGGCTGCCATGCTAGTAAACAGTGATAGGGCAATCAATTTCTCAGCTTTCTCCAGTCAAAGTGCGCCAATTTCAAAAATAATTGCACATTTCTACTACATAGGTGACCTAGTTTTAAGAAATCGTCCTATTTACAGCGGTGAAATTCCTCTGTAATATGCTGTTTAATGTGTGCAGCTGAGCAGCTAATTAGCTATCTAGCTTGCCAGCTGACGTCAGCAGTGCATTGTTCCTCTGTGAATGTTTATTTGGTGGCTCATGCAACAAGCTAAGGTGCAGGACAAGATGTGCGTTCATGTGTGTAAGTTAGGAAAGAAAAACAACTTTAGTGTGACCACTTGCCTGTTTTAGCACGCTGACGTTTTATGCAAATGCATTTTTGACTACATAGATGGAGAACTAGACCCACAGGTCAGTCTAAACGCTTCGCTCATAGAGACTGAGGACGATCTCCCAGGTTGTTAAAACTGGGTGGAAAAATTTAGGGAGTTTAAAAAAAAACTGTATTGTAGAACCAATCCAAAGTCTTTAGGGCGGCTCTTCAAATTATGGTGGTGACATGCAGTTCACTACAGAGGAGAATAGGGGGGAGAGCATCAGGCGTGTCCTTGACAAAATGTAAGGGGTGTAGGTTTGTTAGCTGCTGTTATCGCCGCTGTTCAAGTAACTACTGTGCAAACCAAAAAATATGAATTTCTCCAGTTTGGTGTCTGATTTTGTTCTCAGAGAAGAACACTATGATTTACAGAGCAGATATTTGTGCTGCAGCAGTAAAAAAAAAACTCATACAATTTAATATCAGCTGGACTTGTGGTTGGAAACTAGCAGTAGAGGCTACTGTAACCAGCGTGACAAATGTTTAGTCATGGAAATACAGAATCAAAAGTATAAAAGAGAGAATTGGAGTTTTTCTTTTTCCACTTACCCCCTTGTGGCTGTTTACCTCCCATGAGTTCATGAAATAATCAGGCAGTGAAATTTATTGTTTATGAAAACATTAATAAAGGACAGATTTCTAATTAAAACCTCTTTTCATCCTTTTCATTCCTCTCTGCCTCACAGAGGTTATTCCTGCAGACTCAGTGGGTCCTGCCTTTAAGTGCTTGGCAGTAAAGACTTAAAATTATAAACGCAAACCCACCAATGTGGTTGCCATCAGGCATTAAAGGACAGATGGCCAACCATTTCAAACAACATAAGAGACCCAATCATTTATGCACTTTTTTTTTTCTAATAAAAAAAATAAATTAAGTCACTCACTTTCTTCCCTCCCTCGTTTTACTGTGGCTCAATTTTCCGCACTTCATGAGATGTTTAGACAACGATGTAAACAAGGCTGATGAAGTTGGTAGTGGTTTTATCAGAAGAAGTCCAACACCAACAAAATGGCAGCATGACGAAAACAGCAATACAAAAACACACAAATATAAACCACTCCAGAAAGCTTGTTTACTGAGATAGGATCAGATATCCAAGGTTGCAAACAATCGACATTTGTAAATATTCCCAAATTTTTCATAAATTAAAGATAATCTGTGCCAGACCAGGACACAAAAGATTAAACTCGCTCCAAGTATTGTTCTGAGACAGGCGCGAAAAAATGTGAACCAGGACTAAACAGCTGCCTATTAGGACTGATCATTTCTTCATGTCAGCCCTGTGTTTACACTTCAGACAAACATCACACCACCACAGGTCAGGCCAACCTCACCCCCGCCTCACACGTGACCCTACAAACTCCAGAGGAGCAGTAGGGCAACACATTTTCAATTACAAGCGGCACATCAGCAGAATTATTTCATGATAATTAAAAAATAGATTCATCAGACAATTTTTCTGCAATTTAATATTGTTTTGACATGTGAAACAATATATAATATACATACATGGGTGGCAATTTGGGTGAAATTTATGTGAAGTTAAATATGTGAAGTAATCCAATTACAGTGTATATTATATATCATATGAACATGTGCAACGCAAAATGTGACGTACTCAATGGCCTTTAAAAGTGTTTCTTACATTTTTCATTTGATCAAAATCTTAAGTTCCCTTTTTTATTACCAGATGCTTCTTATAAAAACGATTGTTTGGAAACAAGCAAGAAGGGAGAGAGAGAAAGAGAAAGAGTGATTGTGCAATTTTAATTTGTATTCGGCAACATTGGTGTTGTTCAGGAGACTACCATAAAAAGATAAAGATCCCTGTGTTTCCAGAAAAGCTGGAAAAACTCAAGCTGAATCCTCACTGTTTAGAGCTGCTGCGGGCGTGTTTTCACTGACAACCACAATGTGGGTTTGCGGTTGATACCAAGTCCAAATGAAACCTGGACTGTGTTTGGCAGAGAAACCGCACAGATACACACTGCGACCCTCCCTCTCATACTCGCATTTCTACTCCCTACCCCTTACCACACACACACACACACACGCACACACACGTACTGGTTTTCGACACATGTGAGCTGAGGCTTGTTTGTGCAAAGCATTCCTGCGTGACGCTTCCCCGGCACATTAAAGAGCCCCCCAGCAGGTCAAGCTGTGCCCCCCCCAGCACGCATCCGTTGGGCCAGGGAAGGGGGTCATATTTGCTTTATTACATTTGTTTTGATTCTACAGTCAGTATCCAATAGCGGCCGCAAGTGCTGAGCTCTCAGTTTGTTGTTGTACTGTATGCATTTCCTTTTGAAGTGCCGGGAAACCAGGCGAACCTCCACTGAGAAACAGCGTCATCAGACTTTGTGCTACATCGACATCAGTCCCGCAGTGACGGCAGAGGCTGCCGCACTTACTGGCTCTCACCTGTACACTCAGCTCTTTAATGGTCACATTTTGAATAGAATTGTATTTTGAATACTCAGGGTTGACCTAAAACTTTGGCAGCGGAGGTGAAGTAGATAAACAAGTTTCAGTCAATCTGAGAAAAGACTTAATGTGCTTCAGACCTGCCGCTGCTGTGTTTTGCAACCCCTCAGCAGATCACAGGGATGAAACCGCTGCAGGGCTACGGCAACATGACAGGGACACAAAGAATGATTTGTGGTGTACGGGGACCATAATTCTACAAGAGCTCTACAAAAACAAATACTGGCTAAAGCTGCTCAGCTCAGGATATTTTTGATTCGATGGCCAGCTGTAGTGGGCCAAATGAAATTGTGAACCTGCAGCATGTGTTTGATTTCTCTGATCCATTTTTCAGAGTGGAAATGTGAAACAATAAATCTTGACTTCTTTATGTTTGGATGTTTAAGCCAGTGAAAACTTGGTTTGAAACATTAATCATTCATGACTAAATAAGTCAGAAACAACATCAGCTGTGTGGACGCGTTTTGATCAGATTTGATTGACAGTTGCCTGGCAACATAAACAAAATATCCCACAGCTTTCATCAGAATTTCATTTGAATTTTATTTTTTTAGCCAAAAACATAAATAAATAAAACAAATCTGTTCTAACTTTGGCAGGCAGTTGTGTGCTCATGTAGGAACCCGTCGATTATAGTACAAAGCGGATTCAGGGACTTAAAATTATAAGCAGCTACAACTGCAACAAAGCTGGTCTGCACGGTTTATTTCAAATAAAAAGTCCTTATGGGGTACACCTGCTTCGTCAAATAAGGGTACAAATGGCTGATGGAAGGTGTGGATAGACAGGGGTCAGCGCTGCTGTCTACAAGTCAGACACACACTGTGACTTTTTTTTTAATCTGCTTTTCATACCCAGACAATCAGACTCAATAAAACTCCAGACGCATATGATTATATTCGTCACCACTCAGGGTTACAAATCAGACTGAAAGTGCTGCTGAAACCAATTATCTCTGTGATTGTCCCAGTGTGTGTCTTGGTAGACTGGAGATATGATAAAGCTCCGTCATGGATGAGTCACTGCAGGGCAGACAGAAGATATACTCCCCCTCCCCTTGAACACCACCAGCAGACACCCTGAACTCTTGACTACACCAGCCCCGACCACAGGAGCCTCCTCTGGCTAACAAGCCCAAAGAGCTGGTTGAAGGAAAAGGGGTCCTTGTCACTTGTGTGTCTCCCTGTTGGGATGTATACCGCAGCCAGACCCACCAAGCACCCATCAGGAAACGCTTAAGGATGTGTTAGCATGCATTAGGCATTTTCACACACAGTACGCCAACACCCAATTTAGGCTTAAAAGTTCTTCTCATCGCACGTTTTAATCAGAAAACAAGACAGAAAACAAACACTCCGCTTGTGTTTGCGTAACTGCCATTTCCTCTGAGGAAGGAGGGGCTGCAAAAAAGGGGGGTGGGATGTATTTTTAGACACGGTGAGTAACTGCCGAGTCACTGTGTGAGCAACTCTGACTAGAACAGAAAATAAAAAACATACAGAAAAACGCTGAAGACGTAGAATACATGCAGGACCCAGAGTTAAACAGTGTCTTAGCCGCAGAAATCACTTCCACATGGCTGACTCAGAGGAGCCAAAACAAGTCTGTGATTAATGATATTTACTGGCACATTGTCAATGTGCCTATAATATATGCACCACAGCTATATGCCCCCAATTCATACCACCGCTGGCTCGACACATGGAGGTCATTCATTCTCATGTGTTGAGTGTCTTGACAGAGCGGTGGTTTAACATATCAGGGAGAAGCAGTGAGTCAGTGATTGGAAAATTGGGACTATGTGGCAGCGTGATAAAAGGAAAGATAGGGCGAGATGGAGGGAGAAGAAGGGGGAAAACTTTCAACCACATACCTGAGATGAAGGAAGGCGGGCCACAGGGGAGACGTCATCATACAGACATGAAGGAGGGAAGGGGAGAAAAAAAAAAAGAGAGAGAGAGAGAGAGCGGGTTAATGGTACAGAATAATAACATGAATTTCAGCAGTGTGCGTGTGTCTGTGAGCATGCATAAATGTGCGCTTGCTATGATGTGTGAGGTTGGCGCGTGTGTGTGTGTGTGTAATCCTGAGCCCTCAGCGAACCGACCGGTGACATACTCAGCTGTCTACCAATGTCTCAGCTCTCCAATCAAAATAAACCTCTTGCAAACCACAAATCTCACACACAAACACACACACACGCACACACACATATTCGTACCTCTATAATTGTAAGGATCCTCATTGACATTGTGCATTCCTCACCCTAACCTTAACCATCATGGCCACATGCCTAACCCCAACCCTTGTCCTAACCTTAACCTACACCTAATTATACATTTAGCCCTAAAATCAAGTCTTAACCTTCAAGCGGGCCTTTGAAGACGTGAGCACCGGACACATGTCCTCACTCCCAGGGTCCAAAACTTAAATCGATCCTCACAAAAGGTTAGGTAAGGTAAGTACAAGAGCACATGTACGCAAGCCTGAGAAATCAAAGATAACAGCATTTCTACAAATGAATAATAGCAATAATACTGCAAACCTTTATTTGTGTAGCACGTTTTAAAACAAGGTTACAATGTGCTTCACAGGGGAACGGAAAAAAAAACGGAAAAACTAATGAAAAGAGTTCAAAAGAGACCACAGAAAGATCACATCATGCAGATACGCGTGTTTGTAAAATTCTTGAGATTTAATGGAAGACACAGTGGTTGGCGAATTTCAACAGGGAGACTGTTCCAGAGTCTGCAGGATGCAGGATCTCAGGTTGTTTGCAGGTACGTACGGACACAAAGTCCCACAAAAGTATGCTGGAGCCGGACCATGGAGTGCACCACCTCCACATACTCCCAGCATCAGAAATTCACCCACCGTGAGCCTGAATTCAAATGTTTACATGAATGTATCCCACATGTGCATTGCCAGATGACAGTCTCACACACGCACGTATTTATATCCTGGTGTCTGAGTTCTTTAGGTGAGCATCCGCTGATTGATCCACTTGTCACTATTTCTGATGAGAACTGAGGCTTTTGTCGCTGAGAGTCTGGTTTGTGCAGAAGAGCTAACAGTGTTGCACAGAGATGTTTTCACGTCTTAAATGGCCATTAAACTCTGAATGGATATGTTTAAAGGACTATTTGCATTAAATTCGAGGCCAAACAGCATAAAGTAGTGAACCTGAAACTACAAAATGTTCAGAAACATCCTCATTTAAATGCCTCCGGACACAAGGGGGAGCCTTTTGGCAGCTGAGCAGGTAAGAAGCTGCATTTAAACACGAAGCTTTAATTCACTGACAGAGGATTCAATAGTGACATGATGAACTCATATATAAAATCCTCTCTTTGGCCTCTTGTTTTGGTGAAGCTTCTGCCATGTCATAAACACTTTACATAAGAGATTATCCATTAATCAGAAACATCTAACGACACTTTAATGGCAGTGATGTACTGCTCCAACCCAAACTCTGGCCTCTGACTGATTTATTACTTTGGTGTCTCGCAGTGACACAGTTGGTTGGAGTGGAATTTACGCACTGACGTGGTAGAGAGGACAAATCACAAACAGTGATCTCAACGTCTCCACCTGCAAATAATAATAACATGGCCGTAAACATCACTTTACATTTCTAAACAGGCTGAGAAGATTGGCCCGGACTTCACACATGCTGCTTTCTCTCTCTCGTCTATTCCTCCCTGTCTCTCTCCATTCATCTCTGCCTCCACGCTGTTCCTCCAAATCAGTTCTCTTTCATCCCTCATCTTCACTTTGACTCACCATATGAATTTCTCGGTCCACCTTTATCCTTCTTCTATCCAGTGAGGGATAACTCTCTCCATCTTCTTTCCAATGTTCCTGCCAATGTCTGTCTTATTCCTGAATGAATGGGAGTGCCTCTGACACTCATTAAAGTCAGATTACCACAGTTGAGTTCATCAAAGTCAGATTATTTCAGCGCAGCTCATCAAAGTCAGAATCTTTACAGCTTTTTACAGTTCAGGATCTGGATCAAGGAGGATCAACGGAGATCTGCGCGTCCATTTTTAACTTCAAAAAGTCATGCAGAGGCCCAAAGCTTGAAGCATCGTCTCCACAGTGCATGTGGACAGGGAAGGAGAGGTTAAATGGCTGCTGAGGGAGCGCAGATATAAAAATCAGGCGTATTCCAGGATGGGAAGCTGCTACAACACTTAAAAACAACCTGACAAGAGCATCCAAGAGCAGATGCGTTATTTTGATACGATGCAGAACAACAGACACTGGCATACAACAAACAACTTGTATGCAGCTGAGGATATAAGACACATAATGAAAACGTGTGAATAAAAAGAAGCAGGTGGCAGCAAAAATGTATCTTTTAGCGTTCAGAGTAAAAAGAAAAAAAAAAAAAAAAGAAGTATCACATTTAGTGCACCTCATCTGGTGCATTGATCCGATTTTATGGGCCTATCCTATGATCCAACGAAAGTCTTAAATCTTGTTATCTGTCGGTGCCCTGCATAACTTGCACGTACGTCCTCCATTCGACACGCTTGCATATTTTATTGAGCTGTATTTCCTCTGGGCTCGCCGCAGTCTGGAGTCTTAATCATACACACACACACACACACACACACACACACACACACACACGTACAGCACCAGACCACTGAAATATAACAACCTAATGTCTCTGAAGAGAGAAATAAATGATCCTGCTTTTTATGCGTCGGGTTTTTTTTACATTAGTATGAGAAGCTTTTTAAATGAAGTGATTAATCATGTACAATCTAGAAATAGGTATGGATTATAAAACTTAAGTTACTAAAGCCTAAAGTGAGGTCTTAAAAATAATATGTCTCACTAACAGGTAACGACCCAAACGGTGTTCAGTTTAAAATGATATGAAGCAGAGAGAAGCCACCGAATGCTCGCATTGCAGAAGCTGTACCTGGAAAATGTTTGGCACTTCCACTTATTAAACGACCGAATGATCACACAAAAATCAGCCCAATTAATCAATTACTTGACTGATTGTTTAGTCTACTCAGGATTTATCCTTGTAAAGAGCGACTGATAACCAGCAGGTCAGCTCAGTATTTTGGTTTTCATCTCCTCTCTTGCTCTCCCTCGCTGCTGAACCAGACCATGCCGTTCTCATTACAGCTACTTTACGGAGCTGTAATGAGAAGGCTCTGGAGTGCCTGGCTTCACGCACACGCACGCACACGCACGCGCGCACACACACACACACACGGGCTGTAACTGAAGATGCATGTTCTTCTGCAGGCTCTCCTCCGCCTCTCTGAACACCTCAGTCAGGCCGAGTGGATGTGTGTGAGGGGTGGACGGGGAGGGGGGGGGGGGGGGTCGAGCTTGTTACGTTGTAATGTGATTTATAAATTATTGTTTCGCTGTAGTTGGATAAATCATTGTGTTGGACACAGAGGTAATTCGAGGGATAATGAATGACTTTCCTGGGAGAAGAGATGAAAAGCGATATTCTATACAGGAGCCCTGTGGTTGCGGTGGTCCTGTGGCGACTGCAGGCCTGCGAGCTCCATCCACTGTAACTCACAATGATTATTAAATCTCATAAAGTAAATGAAAACATTCTTCTTCGGGGGGATACTTCAGGGACATGTGTGCGATGTATATTTACGGTAATGTAACTTAGATGAATCTACTTGTACACTGATTGTGATTTAAGAGTTTCAGTTGAGTTCCTGTTTTCTTTTTGTCGACACAGTTTTTTTTCTTGCTGGAGCTCCTGATCTTCTTCGCTTTTTCTTCTTCCCCCCTCCTTTCACACTTGCAACACCTCCACTGATCATACAAAATAATTCCCTTAAACCCTGACCTCATTTATTTGAAGGTCAAACATCATTACCGAAGCAGCCTGGACTCTCTATGGAGTGAATTGATGCAGCGGTGGATTCCTGTGTCTCTCAGTCTTTTTGGCTTTCCAGACAAAGACACACACAGAAACACACACAGACACACACAGACACACACTGGTCTATTGAACAATAGGGATTGGCCTAAACCTCACAGAGATCCTTATCACCTCTCTTCCCTCTCCCCAGAGGGCTAAAACAACACGGATCAACATGTGGCCAGTTTTTACTCTGCAGCATCCAGGCTCTCTGCGCAACAGGGGGTCTAATGCTGAACAGATCACAGAGATACCACTCCGATAGCTCACTGATGACATCTCTGGCTCAGCCAATCAGAGCCTGAGAAAAAAAAACTCTCCGCCAATGGGAGCGAGCATCCGTGACATGCGGCGCCTGCAGTCTATTAAAATACAAACTTGGCTAATAAATCGCTATCGCCTTTCCTGTCCGCTGTGAGCTTGGTACACATTTGTGAACCTGCACGGCCTGACTTATTGTTAGGAAGATAATTAGACAGAGAGGGGGATGTGAGGGGTGAATGAGGAAAGAGACTGAATGAAGGAGTCTCTGTGAAACACACTGGTTTTATTACACGGCCTGTTAGCGATAGAAAGAGGGATGAAACTTTTGTGTTGAGTGAGTAGCTGGTTATGGATGCCTTAAGGAGCCACTCTGCTGGTACACTGCACATGTGAACTGCAGATGAATAACAGAAGCTTCTTCTTTCCCATGCCCATCTTCTCTCTCCATACCTCCACCATTGTCTCCTCCTGCACTTATCTTTTTTTTTTTTCTGTCTTCCCGTGCAGACTGGATGCATCAACCCCAGTTCCCAAATGCGCCTAGCTGAGAGTCAACTGTCGCTCTTATCGCAGAGTGATGGGCCAGGTCACACATCTGGCAACCCCTGGCAGGGAAGTGCCCTGCCCAGCCTCCTCCATCACCCACCCCTTTACGGAGCAGACTGGATCGAGATCTTTTTGTTGGCTTTTATGCCTCCTGAAAAAACAAAAATGATAGAGAACTAAAACACTGAAGGGAGGTCTGTCTTTCATCTCGGAGCCGAGCAGAGGTTACACATGCTCTTGCTCAAGGGTTTTTCAGCACCACTCTGCAACACAGCATTTATCAATTATCAATTAGTGAAAAAATATCATGATCTACCTCTTAATCTCTGATCATCCGCTGCTGGCCAATGGCAATTATTTAAGTGACTCAGCAGGATGGTTATGTCATTACGGCTTACATTTTTCCCCACATGCCTTTCTTTCCTCTGCTATTCCTCTCTTCCCTTCCGCCCCAGCCCGGTTTCTGGGTCACCCAGTTACTGGGGCTGAATAAAAGAGCTGTTTGGGAAAGCAGTTCACCCGCCTGTCGAGACAATGCTAAGTCCTAAAACTAACGGAGCCCATTGAGCGAGCGGAAGGCCACTAATCCCCTGTAGATACACCCTGTAGCTCAAACCAGCAGACTCTACAGGGCCCAAACCCCCGACTGCCACATGCAGGTTTAACATCGATCCACAGCAGAGTGAAGTACACTGCTGCGTGCACACTATAATACAAATGTGGTGCCAAAATTCTCCAAAACAAATTATTATAAGTATTAAATGAACCAATGTGGCTTTGATTACAGCGCTTTGGCCTCTCACGTGTGCGTGCATGAGAGTGTGTCTAAGCACGAACACAAACGTGTGTGTGCTTGTGCACCACTGGGACGACATGCCAACAGCATTCCTTCATACGAGTGGATGACGACTGACGCGCTCAAAAAGTCGACCGAACTCTTGATTTGTGTGTCGCAGCACATAAACAAAATACAAGTTGACTAAAGAAAATCAGAGGAAGATCAAAGACACAGTAGAGACGGCAATTATCAAAACAAGAAGACCACCACCACAGCTGATTACCCCGCATGGAACAGCAGTGAAAAATGTAACGTGTTAGTTGTGTCTGCAAAAACTCTCGTGGGAATGTGAGAGCACCTGAACTGCTGCTTGTATTCACGTGGACAGCTAATGCTTGAATTAGGTGGTCTGGATGTGGATTTTTTTTTTTTATGGGAGGCAAACAAGGCTCTGCATCACCTGACAAAGCAACAGAAGCTGTGCACAAGAGAGAGAAATTGCAAAGAGAAACAAAGAATGCAAGAGCAGACAGGGTGAAGGAATTTTAACTATTGAGTCATGGGAAAACCATGGAAGGAGTACAGAGGGTCTACGTGCAACATCCATTGTTCCAACAGCTGAGTCCATTAAAGAAAAAGATGTTTGTATCAGGCTAAACGCAGGAGGCATCTCTCTCTCTTTTGGCAGTCCAGTCGGGCCAATGTGTTTTCATCCACTCATCGCCACACTGCCGGCTGATTTATCTTCAGGAAGCCATTGAGAACACTCCTGAGCAGGCTTGAATAAACAAGAGCGCGCAGACATCAAATGACCACTCTAATGTGTCGCCCCTTGCACAAAAAAAAAGGTCTTCGATTTTCAGTGATTCTGAGAAAAGGTCAGAGCGCTGCGAAGCATCTGCCTCCTGAGACAAGACAGATGCTCAGCATCACTAAAAAACATGATGTGGATTTAATACTGTATATTAAACTGGATATATACTGTATATGACAGGATCTGGGCACGTCTCTATATGAAAGGTATATGGGCATGTATTTATTGAGAACATAAGTAGATGTTACACTCACTGGGTTTCAAGACAACTGATTGGCTTTGACTGCAGCCGTCCCTCCCATGAAAGTCAGCTGGACGGAGGAAAACCAGTCACCGCAGACGAGCCGTTGTGCACTGACCTCTCCCTCACCTTTTCCTCTTTCATATTTCACTTTATAGTTATCTTCGCTAACCTTTAAGAGCTTAGTAGAGAGAGGGGTACATCTGCTTTGAAGCTAGACGAGACCATTAGCCCATCACAGAGGTATTCTACTGAGGAACAACAGGATGTTCACTGGAAGTCTGACCACAGTTTACCAAACTAGGCCTGCGGTGACTGATGGAAACAAAAAAGCCTATCCAAGTCCACTTCCACCTCTGCCTGCTGGGAGAATGTGGTCAGTTTTTGGTGCACTATCATTATAACGTTTAATTAGTATATTTGCATTTCACATAAACAAATACATTGCACAAATTGCACCTCTAAGACTCCTTGTGACTGATTTCCCACAGTTTAAAAATGCTGTTGGCCCAACAGAAGAAGAGTCTGACCCCAAACAGTCCATATTTTAGCCCTTGGATGCTGTTTTCTACCATTTTGGCTGTCTTTTTCTTGATGAAATGGTTTATGTGCGGTCAGTATTTTCTCCGACTGCTATAGCACGTTGCCAACATTTTCTACCGCTTCAGGCGGCATACATACAGTAGTCTGGTCAAAAACGGCCTCATTTTTCTTTCCCAGAACACGCTGGAAAAAAGGGTTGCAATCACAAATCACCTTCAGTGGCCCGCAGGGTGAAGTTCTTGCACTTTTGAACGCTAAAGAAAACAAATGTGAACAGGAAAGAGGTGCTCCAAATTTCCAGTAGCGGTTTTTGATTGATTTAAAGGGTTTTCAGAAATTTCAAGGAGATTTGAAAAAAACGTGTGATCATGACACACATACAAAACATGCTCACAGATCTCCCACTCCTTTAAAAACAGTCCTCTAAACTCCACAGCCATGTGAGTCATCAGACGCTTGGCATGAGATCAAGCAATACACAATAAGGAAAGGGACTCCCTATAAAAGCCCAATAAAGTGTTCCTGTCTTTATTATTTCATTTATAATGACACATTCAGTTGATTCTTTATATTGTTCAGAGAGACTTTGCATTGTACTGACTGGGAAATGAGTGCGATATGAACCAGACTGTGGTTTAAAGGTTTTGAGGTAGAAGAGGTGGTTTAGCCACACAGTAGGCTCTTCCTGCCTTATAATCACAAACCTCTGGCTATTGTCTGTGTGTGGTGGACAAATCAAATGTGTGTGTGTGTGTGTGCGATCGTATTCCCGCTCATGTGCAAAAAAGCATGCTGGGTGCGCTGACCGAGAGAAATCAGCCATGTTACGGTGCTGTGGCCCTCCGCTGCCACCCTGCCTTCATGCCCTCTGGCTCCGTCAGGTTCCCAGAGGCCCAATCACAACCTAGCGTCACCCGGCGACCTTTTAACCCCAGCTGTAAGCGCTCTGATTAAGACCTCATCAACACGCTGTGGCCCTTGCAGCTGCACACTTGTGCACACAGGCCCCGCTTTGTCCACCTTTAACACACACACACACACGCAAGGCTGCACACAGTCGCACACCATACTGACCCAGAATGATTGGGAGGTAGGAACTTAGTAACCCTTTAACCTCTATGACTAGCTTCTTAATCTACCTCCCTCCAACCCCTGGGCTTGCTGTGAGTGTGGTGTGTTTAAGTGCAGGGCAGTGAGGTGTGAGATGCAGGAAATGAGCATCCAGATAACAATAAGCCTAGATTTATATCCATTCAGCAAGACAGCATGAGTTAACACTTTGTGGATTTGTTTGTGTGTGTGGCAGAAAATGTCAGACGAGCTAGACAGGAATAAGATGGCAGGGGGCAGGAAGACTGTAATACTCTGTTTTTCAAACATGTGGGCGCTCGTTGAAATTGCAGCTTAACCCCCTGAGAGCCTTCAAACACCTGTCAGACCCTCAGGCTCAGCCTGCCTTTATCTTCCTGTAATGAAGTCATCACTGTAAGGCACAGGGCTAGTTAATAAACTTCACAATCCCGTATCAGAGCCCTTTATACCAGCAGAGGCTGTTAAGCAAGCAGCAAAGACTCTAGATTCCAGAGAAATTGTTTTACAAACTCCATTAAAATATGTGTTTTGTAAAGAAATTCCTTTCAGAAAACGGCTCAGACAGAAAAAGCAAACTTGACTCCAAAAGTCAAGCATCCTCCCCGTTATCTTAAGCTATTATTGATAACAGCAACCAACAAACTGTGGGTCACATGTGCACGGGTGAAAGTCAGAATGGGGGCCGAGGCTGTGGGAGTGGATCAGGGGTCAGTGTGATGCTCCAACTAAAACAAAAAGTCTCTCCTCCAAGTGTACTGCCAGCTATTCAACACAAACTATTCATAAATTTACATCCCATTTCAGCATGTGACTGAGACACTGAGTCTCACAAGTAAGATTCACACAGACTGCTGCCATGTTGTGCAAGAACACACACACTCGCATGCATTGAGCTACGCTCACACACACACACAAACGCACTCAACTTAATGAGAGAGCCACAGAACCAAAGAAAAAGAAAACAATGGAACATTTGGAATTTATCCCAGACTGTTGCTGGGGTTCACAGTGGGAGCTTGTGCTATAGTTTTATTAACAGGCATCCTGACTGAGGTTGAACCCGATCGGAGGCCACCAAACAGACCTTTGCACCGCCGTCAGCTGTGCAGCACTGAGACGCGATCAGACTGTCTCACACGCGTGTGCTGACAGGCTGCACAGGAATATCACACAAATCAACTCCCAAACCATGAACATACACTTACACGATAATAGAAGGCAAGAAAATATGGCAGCAAAAGAGAGAAAATGGAAGATGGACAGAAAAAGAAGAATAACAAAAAAACACAATAAAAGGGGAAGAAGTGAAGGCCAGAAAACATAGACATAAAATGTGGGGACATTAATATTAATAACTAGTAATAATTTAAATAACAGTTTCAAACAACAAAAAAAGCCTCATAATGAAGCATAAAATCAAAAAATGTATAAATCTAAGCCAAATAAAATATAAAATGAAGGAAAAAATGAATGCAAAGCAGGAACAACATTAGATCATTTATAGGTTGGTCTAAAATATGTTAAAAAAAAGATTTAAAAGAGGATAATTAATCAGCTTTACTGGTTCCTGATCTCAGAGGAAGCACTAAAAAGGCCCTTCAGGAGGCTCTCTGGCTGCACTCAGATTGTGAGAACAAAAAGGGAGCTGTCCAATTTTCCACTCTTCCATTAGTGGATTCTGATGGCATGAAGACATGGACTTTGCCTCCACCTGGCTTTTTAAGCAGCATGACATTACATTACCCACTAACCTTATCTCATCTACCCCCTAATGTAACTTGAACACAAATGCACTTTCACAACAGTCATACAACAATCCAGAGCTAACCCCCCCCCCCGTAACAGGACATGTACAGTGCATGTCAGCCCGTCTGTTGGTTTGGAGGAATAAACCACACAAAGTAAAACAAAAGTACAGATGCTTCTCTGAAACAGGAACCATGTGCTGTTTGTTAGGAGCGTTCAACCCTGGAAGACTTTTATGGAAGTGACTGTGGAGATTTAATGTGTATTATTCGCCATATCAGCACAGAAGAAATGTCTCTCTGTAGACATACCAGGCAATAAATGCAATTGATTAGCCCATAATTAATGATGGTGGTGATCGCCTAAAGGTTAACTGGGTCTCTGAGGTCGCTGATCTCTCGATGGGATGGAAACATTTGGAAGAGGTAAGTGAATGAGGAGTATTCTTCCCAAACTCAAAGCTATGCCGTTAATGGACATGAGTGAGACGCTTAGCCCCAGCTGCTCTGCAGGAACCACCAGCGGTACAACAAGCAGTTTTTTGTGGCATTTCATATATCGGACCATCTCATCACATCTATTTCATGCAGCTGCCAACTATTGTTCAAAGAATACAATCAATTTTTAGACTGATTGTCCATCTTCCAGGCAGCTATCTCTCAAGTCTTGAACGTTGGAGCTTCCTGAAATTGTGGAGGAAAATTTAGCTGCAAATGAAATTCTATTTCATACTGGGTTTCATTTGAATTTCATAAACCAGAGCTCCTCCTGTTAAACATATGAGCCTGCACAGAGAGATAAACTTTTCTTCTCCTCACCTGCATTTCCATAAACTGACAGGTATGTTCCCACGCAATGACAAGAATAGTAACGGCTGACTCATGCAGTGCACTCTAGAAAGCACAGTGAGTGTTTGTATATGTGTGTGTGTGTGTGTGTGTGTGTGAGCGTGTGAGGAAATCAAATGTGTGTTAGGTAAGAGTGTATAATGTAAAGCTGCCATTAAAAACAGAGCAGAGACAAACATTTATAATATCCCGTGTGTTTGAATTAGAATGAATAGGCTCTGTACACAGTTTAAAGACTCATCCCAATCCCAGACTCATGCCCACAAAAACAGTGTGAGCTGGAAAGACCACAGAGGAAGTAAGTATTACACGAAGCCTCTCTTAACCAATCAGGTCACTTCTGATCGCGCAGTCAGTAGTGTTAAAGGCAAGTTAAAGGCGTCGCAGTCAGTCATGCCACTGGGTGCTATCTGTGCTAGCGCTGGCCTGATGTGATAAGCTGTTTATAGTAATCCCACATCTTTGATCTCCCAGCATCCAGTACACACACACTCCCATAGGGGGCCAGGAGCCTGATTGACATCCCTCGCATAAGAGATGTGCAAATGTTTTTACAGTAGATTCATTGGACTTAGGAAACCTCTGTGCGGAGGGAGTTAACACTGAGAAAACACACAGCTGCTAGAAACTTAATTGGATTGTCAAGGTGCAAGGGTGAGGGTTAGGGAGCAAAGCTACCTGTTTCCAGTCTTTATGCTAAGCTAAACTAAGCTCAGCAGCTGCTAGCTCCAGCTTCATATTGAACAGACAAACATGAGAGCGGTAGCGATATCTCATTGACCTCTTGGAAAGAAAATGAATACGTGTATTTCACAAAATGTCAAATTATTCCTTTAAATGAAAGGTTTCTTTGTAGAAATTCATGTTCATCCTCACCAAGAAAAGCATCATTTAAAGTACTGCTGTGGCCAAAAAAATGTATATAATTTATATTTGCAACGCAATTAAAACAAGATATAATACACAGATAAGGGATTATTTTGCACATTGACAATACTATAGATAAATTCTTTATTCAAGTGTTCACACTGATACATCTGAATTGAGAAATTATAATCCAGCTGCTCCCCTGATACCTTGTCATGGAAGTACTGGTCACGGGTAAATTTTGACCTAATGGAGGCAATACAGGAAAATTTAGGGGCTCATCAAAATCAACAGGGAGCATGAATATCCAAAAAAAATGAATATCCAAAATGATCTTACTCTGGATCAAAGTGTTGGACGGACAAGATGTACTGACAGGCTGACTGATCACTTGCACCATCAGCCCAAGTTCGATTTATAAATCACAATTACATATTGAACAAACCTGTGCACAAAGTCTGTATAAAACCGTCAGTCAGTCATGAGTTGAGATGATCTGCTTTCAACACGTTCCGTCTCTTGTGTTTCAAAGGCTGGTTGAAGAAAGCCAGAGCCAATCTCTGACCCCAGCGCTGAGTTAACACTCAATGTGTTTCCACTTCTGCAGTGCCACTGGATGACAGGGCAGCACTCTTTTAAATTGGCTATAGACATATTGAAGTGCATTTGAAAAGAAAAATATCACTAATATACACTGGGAGCTCGTGGCATCTGGAATTTCACCGATGGAGATAAAATAAAACATTGAAAGAAAGAAGAAGAAAGAATACCGAAAATGTAACTGAGACATGAGGATTTAATAACAGAAAACTGTTTGAAGTGACACACATGAGCGCCCCTTCAGCTCATTACCTGACTCAGAAACACAGACCAACACAGACGACCTCACTGTGAAGCAGAAAGCAGCGTGTTCCTACCAAACCCTATCACACTCAGACATCTCTACGGCCCCCCCAAAACATGTCTCATCTGACACAATAACCACAGCTCCACATTATCATATGCAAGCAAAGTCCGTCTTTGAAAGTCAGCCAGTCTTTGGAAGGTGAGCTCGCGCTAATACATGGATGACTGGATGGTGGCTGACTGGTGGTGGAGTTGGTGGTGTGGGCTGACTGAGGAGGCTTGTAGGAACGCTTTTAGAGGGAAAGGTGATAACAGCTCGTCAAGGTCATGAGGCTACACATCATCACAAGAATTTTCCGGGATTAATAAAGTTCTATCTTACTTAATTTAGCTAACTGAATCAAAAATGGTACATTGCCTATTTTTCTTTAAAGGAATAGTTTGACATTCTGGGAAATACGATTCTTCGCTTTCTTGCAGAGAGTTAGATGACAAGATTGATACCAGTTTTATGCCTGTAGGCAACAGCCAGGAGACAGTTAGCGTAGCTTAGCATACAGACTAGAAACAAGGGGAAACAGCTAGCCTTGGTCTGTCCAAAGAAAAGAAGAAAATATGCCTCTCAGCACCTGTAAAGCTCACTAATTAACACATTATACAACGATTATTTAATCTGTACAGAAACAGAACTGTAAAAATGACAAGTTGGGTGTTTTACAGGGGTTATGAGCCAGGCTACATCTTGGCCGGGTGCAGTGACTTCCTGTGAGGCAGTATGAAGGGGGATTATGTTACCTTCACACAGAGCCAGGCTAGCTGTTTCCCTGTTTCCAGTGTTGTATGTAAGCTAAACAGCGGCTGGCTGTAGCTACACATTTAACGTACAGGTATCGTCTAACTCAAACCATTAAAGTTACCCTTTTGTGTCCCGAATCACATGAAACGAACAGAAAACATTGTCCCAAACACACCCCGTCTGCCCACTGTAGTAAATTCACTGCTGTACCACATCTAAGAAACACTGGTTAGACGCCTGATTGCATCTCAATAAATCAGCACATTTGGACTTCGTAATGATTTTCATGCTACGCCAAGTACATGGGAACTGTCCTTAGGCCGACATCTGTGATAAGACAAACATCAAATACAGTAAGTGAGTCAAAGGATTGGTATAAAGATAGCCAAACCACCATCAGGACAAGGATTTTACCCTTGAGTAGAAACAAGCTCTGAGCTTACTCTCCTCCCCTGCAAATAATTACACTCCTGCTGCCATCTTTATGCAAATAAGACTTATCTCCTAAGTCGATTTAGCACTTCCTGCCAAACAGGAAATCCTTGTCTGTGAAAAGATTTGATTTTTATTACGCAGAGGAGCCAGGCAGGACAGGAGGTAATTAGCCTAAAATGCCGAAAGAGAGAAAGAGACACACACACACACACACACACACAAGTTTGATGATGTGACCAAGAGACTGTGAAACCATTTATGTTCCCTTGTTTTGTGCTGCTTCCTGAGTTTAACTCAACTCAGATTGTATCTCCTTGAGAATAACACTTTTATAATGCTCTTTAAAAATCTCATTACTCCAGCTAGCAGAGTTGGTGTGGGCTAACAGGACGCCGTTACAGAGAGCACCCACTGAGACAGCAGGCACCCAGATCGGCGGTTGATCCCCGAGGGCCAGCAGGACCCCAGCTAGGGGTCATCCCACAGCTGAGGGCCGGGTCCTGTGATCCCCTGCAAATACATACACACGCTAAAAGCCCTACGCAATCACTCATGTGTACAAGCATGCATGCAGACAGCCACACGCAAACTTCCCGCTCTCTCAGGCTTATATCCACATCTCTCTCTCTCTCTCTCACACACACACACACACACACTTGTGCACACAGGCTACTTATACACACAGCTTAATTAGTCACACCTGCCATCCACTGCAGCTCCGAACTGAGACCACATTAAGGGAAGCTCGGAGCATAACAGAAAAGCAGATATGACACAAATTATAATTTGAGCTAACGAGCCTCGTAGGTTGAATTTCATGGTAAATAAACAGTTCCCCCAAATATGTGCGCCTATCGGTATTGTAATGTGGATTTTCTGTCTCTAGCTCCATGAAAGATTAATGAGCAGCATGTCAGCTGCTTCAAACAGGCATTCAGAACACAAACCTCTTAATTGCCTCGGTCGGACGGCTCTCCTCTTTGATTATTATGTTTTGAGTGGGGTGTGTGAGCTAGCGGAGTGCTTCGTTAGTGTCGGACGGCTAATTTAGAGGTGTGACTTACACACAACACGCGGACACACACACACACACATATTTAAAAGTCTCTGTAGTATCAGTTCCCATGCCTCGGCCTGCACTGCGACACCAGCTCCCTCTCTTATTACCCCTCATCGCCATCTGTGTTGTGGTACCTCGAGGAGCTCGACCCAGTCTCTCTTCATCCTTCTCACACATGACCTCTGACATGCCCCCGTGACCCCTCAGGGCCTCTCCAGGGTTGTTCCCCATGGACCCTGACCACTCAGGCCCTGCTCCGTCACTTATCACCCACCAGGAAGCCCAGCTTGTCCGACACTGAGCAGTTTGGCCTGGCCCGCTCCGGCCTCTCTCTGGGGCAAACTAAGATGAAGTGAAGGGTTGGAAAAGAAGAGGAAGATATCAAAAGTTCCACTCAGTGTGAGATTCATCCGTCAGCGCTGGGGGGTTGTCGTCTTGCTGTCTGCAAGAGGCAAGGCCGTAGAATCTTCAGAGGAATATACAAAGAAAAAAAAAGTAGAACTTTGCCAGTTTTCCATATGTTCAGTTTGATTTTTATTTGCAGCAAAGAATCAAATATATTCAGCAAAAAAGCTGAGGTGTAGCAAAGAGACTCTGGGGCTCAGTAAATCAGACAGGAGTGGCCACTTAACAGAAGAAATTACCAAAATGCCTTCTGCCTTCAACAGCTGTCAGCCTGAGCATATCTATACCTTCGGTGTAAACTACCCTCACATGAGCCTCTCCTTGCTAATGTGCTTATGTAAGAGAGATTAAAAGCATCTACATTTCACTCTGTCAGAGCAGAACAACTTGGGTGTTGCCCATCACTACTCTCACGCTCCATTAAAGGGTTTCTGGCAAGAGGGACATCTAGACTGATGAGTAGGAGACAGTGTGTGTGTGTATGTCTTTTGGAGGGGAATGTCTCATTCTGTCAAACAAGGTTGAATGATATCTGTAGATGACTTCGATATTGGTTTCAGATAGACATGTGTTGCAACTTTCTGCTTCCATTTCTCAACTGAGCGATTAAAAAACCAAAGTGCCTTGACTTTCGTTGTTTCAAGCTGCGCTGCTGGCTGGCTGGCTGGCTGGCTGGCTGTGTTTGTGTAAGGGGCAGTTTGTGTGGCCCAACAGAAGAGTGATGTTTCCATTCCTGGTAATGAACTTTCTCTCAGGGACCAGGACCAAAGGTCATCAGACTACCAGCTCAACATCGCAGACCAATTATAACTCAACACATGGCCATGAACACGGACATGTGGATGAGGGGCAGCATGTCAGATAAAGAGGTGATGTGACTCCAGAAGATTTAGTTGATCATACAGGAACGTAATCAATTGGCAATGACAGCCGTTCGTTTATGTTTCACTAATCTAATAAGTGAGGATTTATAAACTGCACCGCAGGGATTCAACCTCTACCCTCTGCACACACACACACACACACACATACACACACACGTAGAAGACGCATGTGCATACATACAACTTGCCCTGTGGCAGCTCCCCCAGGCCAGATGTGAGGTCAAGTTATTGAGAAGATGATGAGAACTGGCAGCCATCTGTCTTCACACCATAATATTGCTGTTTCCTTCCCACAGAAAACACAAGTTGTGTACGTGTGCGGTTCATCACGGAGCGGACCTCCAGCCTCGTACACATTCCTCTTCCCCCAGCATCAAGCTTCACATCACGGAGGCTGGAGGGGTTAAGCCGGGACGAGGGCTGCCCTGCTTCAGCCCGTGTCAATCATGAAAAAGACCTACCGGGGGGGGGGGGGGGGGGCAGCATGGACACCGGGTGAAGATGGAGGAGAGGTGGTCGGGGAGGACGGGGAAAGGTTGGGGGGGAAGGCAGAAGGAGAGGGAAGCAGGCACAGTGGGAGTGACGAGGGGTAAGGTTCGAGAGTGCAGACATTGAGGGTGCAGAGGGCGAGGATGAGAGGGTGGAGGGGCAAGGCCAGCGCACTTCAGACAGCATGCTGGAGACAGAGGAGCAGAGGGCAGCGTACTCCTACCAACGCTTCAAACACATTCCTCTACGCATACAGAGATATTACAATCTGTACACGGACACTCCTGCAAACATGACTAAACAGCAATCCCTCAGAGGCTAACACACGATGAACCAACTCTGAGAGAATAAGGCCATTGTACAAATGAGTCTCTCAAATGTGGTAGGAAACAATTAAAAGGGATATCAGTGAAATGAATACACATGGAAAAATAATACTTTACACAAGAAGCACTCATGTAGGAGCCTGGCCTAAAGCGTGGGAAGATTCTCCGAATGACAAGTCACACAATCTGTATCCATTAATCATCTATTAAAAGCACTCAAGGACACATTTTCTCATTCATTCATTTGATGTTCCATCTGGAGGAGAGGGGCTGTTTACACACAAGCATCTGCTCATCCAGCCAAAAGTACACAAATCTAACCTGGCGAGCACATCACACAGTACGCAGCACTCATGTTCATTAATACAGAGAAACGTAAACTGTTTCCTATAGCAAGCGACGCGAAAAAGAGCTGGGTCCTCTTAGAGCTAATGTGTTTTAAATCCTCTGTTAACCCATAAGAAATTATAAACACATGGCAAAGACACCATGCAAAACATACGTATACATAGGGTCAAGACTGCAACCACAGACAAAACAACAAATACAGAGAGTGAGAGTGGAACGTTTCATGATTGCCCGTCTGTTTGCGTGTGGCACACAGACATCTTCATGCTTAAGTGGATCTGTCTGTGTGCGTGTATTCATATGTACTTTATGTGTCCATAGATAAACATGTTTTTTCAGGCTCTGCTGGAGCTGGCAGAGCTGGAACTAATGACACTTCTAATCACAGTGATAGGCATCAGAGAGCGACTGCACGCCAAACACACTCTGCACACTTTACTGCAACATGCCAGGCCACACGGAGGTAATGATTTGGGATTTCCTTAGAAAAATACTCAGGTTCTGCTCTGCAGTCTACAAATCAGTACCCTGATGTGTAAGTTTGATATTCTTCTATATTTTGTGTGTTGTCAAAAACTACAGCAGATCCGTCCATCTCTCACTACTTTCCGTCTTTCCAAGCTTGCCTGTGACGCTCCGATCCAAACCCATTCCTTCCTACTGAAGAGAAAAATCTAAACTGGCCACAGATACATAATTCAATTTTCTAAATGATTTCCTAAAACAGCTGGGCGCTGTAGTTTTTTTTTAGCAAATGTAATTTATATATATATATATATATATATATATATATATATATATATATAGGACAACAATATAAGTTTATGGCACATAGTAAGTCATATTAGTCCTGGGCTACACAGGAAAAACTTGCCAACAGGATCAG
Source organism: Scomberomorus guttatus (assembly GCA_038419695.1). NCBI lineage: Eukaryota > Metazoa > Chordata > Actinopteri > Scombriformes > Scombridae > Scomberomorus > Scomberomorus guttatus. The sequence continues at coordinate 18,572,156 of CM076452.1, read as the reverse complement.
GTACTTGTTGGTTTTGGTCTTTTATTGGGATTCGTTGACATTAGGAAAAACATTGAATACTGCCAGCCTTATCCTTTAGGCTAGCTATTGTGCTAAATTCCACATCTGTTCCCCCTTTCCCCCGCCAATAGAAAATGACAAAATCTATTGATATCATATAATTGACATAAAAATTTTAGAGGAGCCTCATTTCCCTGGATTCTCTTTATCTGATATACCGCAACTGCTCGCTACAGAAAGCTGAGTCCAAGCAGCCTTCATGGGACTGATTTTAACAATGAGACAATTCTGTCAGAGGCAGTGGTCGATACAGTCGGGAGGATTCCTGAGGCTTTTGAGTGGAATTTGGAAATGGGGGATGTGTTGACACAGGACTTTATAAAGTTTGGGAGTACAAACCACACTCGCTGGTAATTCAATGGTTTTTCCGTTGGCTATGTGTCTAAACAATGACAGTGGAGACATACTCCTGTCAGCATGGCAGTTATTTGAAGAATAGGTTTTTCTGCATTGTAACCACCAATTTAAATGACAGAATTAATCTATATTCACCCTCTGTTTTTTCCTCTATTCACTCTCTGTTCATTAGTCTCTTTCTCTGCAATTTGTATGTGGCTGATTTTAATCGCTTTAACATTATTATTCCATTCAATCCCAGACAAAAGTGTAGGGCTCTTGACTTCTCATAAGCACGCAGCCTCGGCGGTCAGTGAGTGTGAAGGTGAGGCAGAGGGAAGCACGGCAACACCTCCCTGAGGGGAGCTGAGCGTTTAGACCAGGCGGGCGATGCCTGGCCACACACAGACTGAGCCCACATTCCACCTAACCAGAACAATTATTACCATATTGGGGACGTTTAAGTTTATTAGAGAGTTGTGCAGTCAGCAGCACAGCGGAGAGAACAACAATGACAGTGACATTAAACTGTCTGAGAGGTTATCCAGCTTCGGAATCTGCCCACTCCAAATCCTCCACAGACCCTTTTCAGTATAACATTACCAGCTCTGCACTTTTTCAGATGAATGTCTGGACAAGAATAGCTCGTGTGTATGGCGCTCGCACACATATGCATGCGTGTTTAAGGCTATATTCATATTCAAATATGCTTTTGTGCTAGAGTATTATAATCGTAAGCCTGAAAGCCCAGCTCCTTCCGGTGGGCTTTGTTTAAAGGGTCTCGACTGAGCCCTGGTGTGTTGTCTGTCTGGCTGGCTGTTTATCTGTTTGTCTGAAAACACCCAGGTCTCATATGTACAAGGTGACTGTGTCCTTCCCATCTTACCCCCTCTGACATCTGATGTGTGTTTATGTGGACATAAGGATTAGCATACCTGTCTCTAAATGATAGAGTAGTAATACTTGGTAGGATAATAATGACCGGTGGGCATGATCCGGTCCCAGTACTGAGTTGGTTGGTGTCATGTTTTTAATCCAGCTAGAGCAGGGAGGGGACGACGGGAATGCAAGTAACTCTGGATCACAGTCAACCTGACACCACCATCACCGGACCAGCGGGGACGACAACGGGCCAGAGCATTCCACACTCCTCCAAACATGGCCTTCACTCTTCTGGTGCAAGACACTCCTGAGCTTTAGTGTTCCCAAACGTGATCTATGTGCCACAGCAAACATTTTCCTCCTCTCTGGTCTGCTCTTTGGTTCTGAGAGTAAAATCGGATTTTTCTGGGTTGTCTGTTTAACAAATTGGGGGCATCCACTTAGCAAGCGCAGCCGATCGATCAGGAAGCCTTACCCCCAACAGTTCTGATAAGAGCATGATGGATGCTAAACACAAGGCCTGGATTCTCCATGCGAAGGGCATAAATAACAGATAGACTTATCATCGAGACAAATGGCCACGACATAGCTCCTTTAAAATCCGCACAGGAGATTGTTAGTTCTTCTCTACGCATCGTAGCTGTCTACTTCCACTCTCTGATTTCTTTGAAATGTTTTTTTTAAACTATTAGACTATAAGGGTTAGCAAAACACAAGCAATGAGACCAAAAAAATGTCAAAGAAATGAATGTTTGACTTAATTAGTCCCAAAACATCTGTTCTCTATTTCATACCGCAAATTCAGTGTCCAAAGCTGATCTTGATTTCCTGAGATATTTTTTAATTAGACAGCTCACAGAAAAAAAAAAAAAAAAGAGTGAGAATCTTAATGAAAACTAGAAATAGTTCAGCGTTAAACCCCAAGCATAGGAGGTTACATGCCTTTTAAATGAAACAAGCTCTGTATAATGAGAGTCTATTTGCAATGGCAGGCATGGAAAATGTATTAGTCCATTTATCTCGGCTGTTAGTAGGTACAGAGCATCCCGACAGGGTCACCGTGTTTATACAGGAGACCTTATACACTCTTCAAGGCCACTCGCTTACTCCCTTACGTTTCTCAATTATCTCTCACTCTTTCTCACACACACACACACACACACACGCACACGCACGACAAACCCAGGTCATTGCGAAAGGGCATCCAGCATTCCCAACATTCCCGATGGTGCCTGGCATCCTGGCCTCCGTCAGTGAAGATTTGCCAGATCCCCTGCACCACACACACAATCACACACACAATTACCCACAACCACACATGAACGGCCAGTAACCAAACTGCAATCACGAGCTGGTGCCACACTCAAAGCCATAATACATAAATCAGGCGTCACCCAATCTGACCTCTTTTCTTTTTCTCTTCTTCACTCCTTATTCACTCGAATTAGCTGGAAGCCACCTAAGATTCTTATTTTAGTTTCTGCAATGTCATGTAGCTCTTTACTGTACATTCTCTACTCATCCTAAACTCAACAAAGTGGGAGGATTAGGTGTGTTTTGTCACTGAGTTGTCTCATTTATTGCAGTAGTGTAAAAGATATCACAGTTCATTTGGTAATTACTAAGGCTCTAATCTAACAGTTGAGAACTAATGTTTGACAATAAATTGAATATCTTAAGGTTTGTCAGATATCGTGGGCTCTGGGAAATTGTGAATGCTATTTTTTCACTTTTTTAACATTTCATGATTAATTGAGATTAATTCAGAAAATATCTGCAGATTAATCAATAATAAAAATAATTATTAGTTGCAGCCCTAGATACATTTCAAATATCTTTTTCATAGTTCAGAAAAAAACTACTTGTTGCTACTGTCAAACTTTGCTTAAATGTTCAATTGGTGACAACATCTGTTTAATACAGTAGAAAAGAAGCTGAAGCAGCTGAGTCTTGACTCAGTGTAACTGACAGGAAAGTGATTCCCTTATGCTCACCTCTGAAGTATATTTATCTTCTTCTGGTCTGGCAAGAGAAGTTCTCATTAACATAAGTCAAATATAACATATATAAACCTGAGCAAACACTGGATAAATGAGATCCGCTGAGTGATCTGTTGGCTTGCTGACATAAATTATTTCTTGACGAGAATTTAGGGCTGTGAGTTCAAAACTGAATTAGAAAGAGGCCTTTAGAAAACACTTTGTCTGTAAGTAGGCATTGATATAAGATCCTGGAAGTGAGAGCACACATGTCTCACACACACCCACCAACACACACACAAACACACACAGCAGGAAGCAGGATTGGTGGAGTGTTGATGTGTGATCTGCCCCTGCAGCTTCTTCCCTCTGAGTGTGGGTAACTCCTTCCTATCTCTGCCGTCTTCATCTGTCCCTCATGAATGCTGCAGCGGTGGCATCCATCCTCCACACCTGTCAGGGGTCACGACCCCCTGATTCCTCTCAGGATCGGCCTCCTCACTCTCCGGACCAGGTGCTTTCATTTCACACCTCCGACTGTCTATCACTATGTCTATCTATACATCCTATTGCCCTATCCATCGCCGCATCTATTACCAGCTATCTGTCTCTCAGTTGAGGTGATGATCCTTCTACTCATCTCCGGTCTCTGGGCTTGATCATCAGGGCACTAACTTTACACACACACGCACACACACGCACACACTCACTAAAGCCCGTGCTGTCCACCACACTCACGCCTGCTGTCTGACAATAGCAAGAACCTCAGACGTGGAGAGGTTAATGAAAGCCTAAATTTAACACTGCTGCTCTGATCCCTACAGCAACTGGCTTCATTAAAAACTATCAGAGGAATTTGGAGAGGGCTACTTAGCATGCTAATAGGCTAACATGTGTGTCTCTGGTGACACATGAGGGCTATACGGGGGGGGGGGGGGGGAGCCCACGTTCTGGCGATTTGGACACCAAATACCCCCGGGAGCAACAGAATGAGAGCAGCGGAGGAAATGAGTGGAAAAAGAGATGCTTCCTAAGATGTTGAGGTCAGCCGGGTCAACGGACGGGTAAGTGAGTGGAAAAGTACAAGTCCGGCTCTGTAAATAGCAGACCTGGATTAAACTGTCCACAAATCATTCGTAGTGTTTGGTTTAACTCGCTCAGGGCATCTACTGTTTGTGGTTTTCCACAGAGGACAATACAATTTCATTCTGCAGTGCCACAAGTATTGAACAACACAGAACAAAATTGCTACATGGTAATTTAGCATCACTTTTTGTATTGACATTGGCCGGATATTTTTTTCTTTTTTTCTCAAACCTATCAAATCAGAAGCAGCCAAATTATTTCTAAATACTACCTGGCAAAGATACACAGACGGAGAGAAAGGTCAGGATAGAAAGTGGCAAAGGAGATGGAAAGAAAAAGAGCAACTAAAAGTGACGATGGGTTGGAGGATGTGTAGAAAGAGCAAGAAAGACTGTATAAATGGCCGACAGAGTGAGAACACGAGTATAGATAACGAACGGGAAGGGAGGAGTGGAAGGAAAGATCAACTCAGGTCAGCTGATGGTTAACAGAGTATTGAGGATCATGTTCTACAGTGGTCTGAGATTTTTACTGTCCCCCTTTTATAGCCCCGTCTCTCTGACACAGGGGCAGCAAATGGCCTTAACATCTGTATTCCTCCTTAGAGAGAAGAAAGGAGAGGAGGGGATAGAGGAGAAGAGAGAAGAAGAGGACTGATGAGAAATAAGAAGCATGAAACAGCGAGAGTGAACAGCCAGAAGAACGGTATTAACAGCTCTGCAGAAAAGAGGCCTGATCCAACTAATGAGAATCCCAGCCCTCCCAGACTGCTTTGCAGGTGTGTGTGTGTGTGTATGCAGAGTCAAATAATGTGCTGGCAACCTCATTATGGCATTATACTGTTACAGTCCTCCGCAGTGGAAACATCTTGACTGAATCACAGCCCAAAAAGAGCCAAGCACCAATCGAACAACAACTCAGATCCTGTCAATTGAAAGTGGCAGTGGTGGTTTTGGCTGAGCCCTGCTCTGCCCAAACCAGTCAAACAACGGATTTAAAAAACAGACAAGAACTGGGGTTGAAGCAGGATTTGGGCTCTTAAAAATCGGTTTAAGATCAGTTTAGCCGTCAATATAAAGAAACAAAAAATCTGTCAGAAGCATGAGTTTCTTATTGAATATGGTTAAAGCAGTTTCTAAGAATGTAACAGAGCCGCAGAAGAGAAAAGACATGAAGAAATTGTTTAGAGACATGATGTCCAGTTAGGTTTACTGCACTAACCCTTCTACAATCATCTAAGGGTTGAGAATTTGTCGTAGAGTGAGTACAACATGATAGCTGTGTTAGGCTACTGAGGCACAGTAGTGATGATAACATGCTGATGTTTAGCAGGTACCATACCTCTAGCACATATAAAGAATTTATGATTACCTTAGTTGATTAACATCTATTAAACTTCATGTGAATTTCTTTCAGACATTTAAAAGGATCCTGTAAATGTCTCCCATGCTTGCTCAGAGGAGGAGGCCCTGTTCTTCATTACAACAGCCAGATGCATGTTCTTTTGGTCAAAGCGCATGTTACTGGTGTTTTCCCGGAGCTGTCTGCGGCGAATGCGCTTCCATAGGTAGCGTCATACCCTGCACACATGGGCTGCACTTGCAGAAAACATCTAATCGGAGACAGGGCTGTCAGTGTACCTCAAGCTCGCGCGCACGTCTGTTTATGCCAGAGTGGGTGAAAGACACGTGAATGAAAAACAGGATTTCGCTCACTCTGAAGACTTTTTATTCACTTTAAAAGGAGAGCTTGTATGCCCTCCGCCCCCTCAGTGTTACCACAATACCACACCACTTAGCATAAATGTGACACCACAGTACAGAAGACTAAAGAACCCAATACTACACACACAATCACAACCAGCAGGAAAGAGGGGCATAGTGCGGGTCTCCTACGCAAGAAGCGGGCCTGTTTTCCACACCCGATGTCGATCACAGACGGTATCCAAACTATGTGAAGAGCACAGTTGTGTATAGGATGAAAAGAAAGGGGGATAAATGATGGCTGGAGTGAGGAGAGAGAGAGGACAGACAACAAAAGTCTCATTCTGTGTCCCTCAGGGAAGAAGAGGAAAAATGGGATCAGGAAAGACGCCGTTCTTTTTCCTCTTATTCCTTTCCATGCCTCCCGTACTTTGGTTCAGTCCACACTCGGCTCAGTGTCTCTGCGTGTGTGTGTCTGACCTCCTCATGGGTTTATTGGGTTGCATCCAAAATGCGTGTGTGAGTTTCTATCACATTCGCATACAGTACGGCTACATGACTATGCATGTATGTTCTGCATTGCATTTATGTGCTGGCACGCAAGCTTTGTCTTTGTGTACATGTTCATAAATACCTGTTTATACTGGCCCCTGTGTTGAGACATTTGTTTGCTCTCTGTAACCAGGTTAGATGTCCTCCTCAGGGTCTTTTTGTTTTCGTGCTATGTGTATACAAAAAAAAGTTCCACTAACTCGATTCAGCTCCAATGTGACATGAAACATAGTCGAGGCCTGTATCAGCGCCTGGGGTCAGATATTGGTCTGAGGGGCCAGGGCAGAGTGTGTGTGTGTGTGGGTGTGGGTGTGGGTGTGTGTTTGCATGTGAGAGACTAAGTGACTGATGATTGACAGTTGGCAGACCTGTAAACACACCAACAGGCTGAAAGACTGACAAGAAGACAGACGGACAACTTCAGGACCATTAAAGCCAGGTCATTTGATCTGGGTTTTGTGAAGAGGCATTTGACCCCCTGAGTGAACAGATCAGGCCTGTCCTGCAGCCCTCAACACCCCCACCACGACCCCCCTCCTCTTCCAGTTCCCCTGCTGCTTCCCCCCGTCACCACTTACCCCTTACAGAGACCTGCAGTTTTTATCTGTTGTTTCAGGTACTGGTGAAATGATGAAATACGATCCAGGTAGTCAAGTTTGAATATTGGATTCATTAGTTTGAAGGCTTATCAGACGCCAAAACACTGCACAGCGCTTTATAATACTATGTTTTCACCTCTGAAAGGTTATCATAGTGGCAATAATTTTATCCTCTGATGTGTGGAAACTAAGTTATAAATGAATCTATCAGGAATATGCACTTGCATGTATCCGATAGGCCGACAGAGCGCATTACAGCCAAATTTGAGCCAAGAGGTCCTCAGCTCAGAAAATTCTTTGCTAATAAAAAGTGAAAAGAAAAGTGGGGCGAAATTGCAAATGAGCCGCTGATCATGCACCAGATTTCCTTCTAAATATCGAGTAACTGAAAAAACAGTTAATGTTTAAACTGCAGGGCTCCTGATTTGCAAATGGTATTTTTTTTATTTTTTTGCCAGAGTGATTTTCTAATTTCTAGTTCTACTTTCTTCTGCTCATACCAGCACCCACCCACCCCATCACTCACCCTGCTCAACTCTACCTCTGGATTGAGAATAGTGCCAGGGTGCTGATGAAGGTCCAGACCCCAGAGGGTACAGGTAGCGGAGGAGAAGTAAGAGGAGGGGGAGTTGCACTTCTGTCATCCTGTTTTGGACAGACTAAATAGGACTTGTTTTGAGTTTAAAGCTTACTGCAGGAGAGCTTACGGGGCTCCACTTTTGCCAAAAGGTCAAGAGGTTACAAAGAAGAAGACTGGACAAACAACACTAGTGATGCTGTTGTGGCCTGAAGCAAACATCTAAAAACTGACCCTGAGATTGAGTTCAGTTAATTTGGGTTATTAGATCTCTAAACCCTGCATGCATTATATTAATATCTGAAGATAATGTCTGGCTTCTGCAGCGTGTGATCTGCCTCAACAGTCTGTCAGCGGCACAGACTATTTACAGATATGGGTCTGGTTAAAGTGACAGAAGGGACCAACACAGGCCAAAATAGAAGCGAGCCGGCAACAACAGCTGTCTTTGTGTTGCCATCTACACTGAGCTAAATATACATGACAATCATTCCAAGACATCACTGACTGTGAGGGTTTCATATTCCTCCCCTCTTTCTTCCTCTTCATCTTCCTCGTGTATTTTTTTATTTTAATGGGAGACTTTTTTTGCGGCAGAACAAAGACATTCAGTTGCCTCTCGCTCCTGATGAATGGCACTACCTGTAATGGTTTAACTAGATGATATTAAATTGAGTCACAGACGATAACAAGCACAGCTGCTTTGCACTATTTTTGCTTTGTCTTGATCCTATTAAACACACACACCCACAAATGTAAATTCACACAAAAAAAAGGCGTGCGTGCCCCGGCGGAGAGGCCTTACTTTGAAATGTTAGGTCTACTGTCATGTCTGGGACATGACCCAGGGGAAAACATGAAAGGCGATCGGTCAGTTTAGAGAGGTTAGTATTAATGAATGTGGTCAAAGAGCAGGGAAGAAACAGAGGAAAGACATAGCATTACATGTTAAAGGCTGACCCCACTTTACTGAGGCCCTGCCGAGAAGGGAGGAGGAGGACAAGAAAGATGGAGAAGAGGCAGTAAAGCGAAGAACAGGAGGGGAGACACCGCACAGAAGGGAGAAAAACGATCTGAGGAAACTCCCAACATGAGGATGTTGTTTGAAAAATAAAGAATAATGGATGGAGCGGGCTGGGGAGTGAAAAGATGAGGTGAAGCAGGAGAGAGATGTTAGAAGGTAAAAACGGGGGGACAGAGAGGACGGGGAGAAAGAGGGCAGCGAGGGGTTCGGAGGAATGTGAGAGAGGCGGAGAAAGGGGTCAACTCAGGAAGGCTTCCAGCTGGGCTCCCTCCACTCTGATCTTATCTGGCCTGTTTGCTTGGGGTACACACACCCCTCCTACCCCTCCGATCTCCTGCAGTCACTTTCTGTCCTCTTTATAACTCCAACAGGACAAAGAAGCCACAAGTAATGTCTTGTATTTCACCTGCGTTGTCCACCAATGCATGTACACACATATAATTTCTGCTGCTAGGGGTCTCTCAATCAAAACAAGAACAAAAGACAGAAATTGATGATGTTGTGAAGTAGCGTGGGATCATGGGAGTTGTTGTCTTCATTGTTAAACAACCAGCTTCTCTGGGTTAGGATTACTTCAGTGTTCATCGATCAGGAGGTTTTTACCCGGATGTTTTTAGCCAAATTATCCGCAGAGGTCTCCTCCTTTCCAAAACTGATCTGGTGATTAAAACCGGTAAAAACACTGAATAAAGCAGTTTCACATAAAAAAAAAAAAAAATCAGTGTTTCTCCGACGCTGTTCGGAGGACACAGGACGTCTGGGAGGGGCTGCTAGCCGAGCGGCTGCTAACGTTTGCTCAGTTTGTTTCTCTGATAACTTAAGATCCAGATGTCCGATGACTAAAATCCTTCATCTGGTTAAAAGATATAGTTAAAAACGACCAAGATCTAAAAAGTTTATCGTAAAAAATGTGGCTTAAAACTGAATAAAAGTCCATTTATGAGTTTCTGGTGGACAACCACAACACTGACGTATTATCTTGTGCATGTATACTCTTTGGTAGAGGGGGTGTGATGCGATTGACAGGCGACCCAATGAAACGGACCGTTACCTTGATGAAAATTATGGATTTCTCTGGGTTTTAAATTGTTGGAAACATTTGGGATAATGTAAGTACACAACTCAACAAAATATATAACATAGGTCTAGTCGTTTTTATACACTTTAATGCAGAAGAGTTACATATTATAGCTTTAAAGGCTCCGTTTACAGTTGTCTGTCTTTCAGAGAGAGGGGGAAACAGAGTGATACAGAGATGTGAAACCAGTTTAAAAGTTCAGATGTAATCTTAAGGACTGAATTGGTGTCACAGACAAATTGTCACGTCTGTCTGATTTGATCAAACCATCTGCCACAAATAAATCAATAGGACATGCGGTGCCAGTAAAGATGTCTCCTTAGACATCTGCTTGTTAAATAGGATCAGCAGGACTCCCGTTTCCCAAATGTGCCTGGTACATGTTAAAAACCAGGTCTGTGCTATTAGAAAACTATAAAACAGGAGGCTATAATACAGGCTATAAAACTATAAAACAGGAGGCTATATATAGGCTCCTTGGGGGAGGAGACTGGCACAGACAGACAGACGGTGATAAGAAATATACAGTGAAAATCTCTGTGCATGTCTGCTAAATCACAGGATTTCTTCAGCTTAAAAAACAACAAAATCTCAGGGTGAAAGGTCATGTGTCTTGTGTGCTTCCATAAGAAAGACTGAATAGTGAAAAAAAAATTATAAATTGAGTTAATATGGATGTTTTCCACCAGCGGAACAAAACTGATTAGGCTAAGTTTACAGGCACACAGCACATCACTCAGCAGTGACATCACAGATGTGAGCACCAGACTCGGATCCCTCAGTTCCTTGCGTAAAAGCACCTAACAAATCCTTACAATCCTTTGCAAAAGATGACCAGAAAATACACAGATCCACAGAAAAGTTCATCCACATGCCAGAAATCCACCCTCCCATCCTGATGCCTCTAACAAACTATCCTCGCTATTTTAATCAGCTGTATTTTCCTCCTTCTTGTGTGTCAACTTTGTTACTTGCTAGATTAAGGATGCTGCAACTCAAGCCAGTTCTCCTAATTAAAACTGCATTAGAGAAGTGCTTTGCACTGGCGGTTTGGCTGTGACTCTCAACAACATGTTTTATGACGAGCAGCTTGATTTAGGTCAGGTCTCTTTATTGGCCTGTTGTGTGTTATAAACAAGTTCCCTATTTAAGGGCCAATTTGGGCAGGTATAGCTGTGTATACATACGTTTTTTTTGGTTTAATCCATGCTTTAAAAAACAGCCAAACTCATTGTTTAGCATCTAAAAGGAATCATATGGGGCTTGGGGCAGAGCAGGCAGCGCTGCATGCCAAGATAGTGTTGCAATAATGGCATATGTGCTTATTGAGACAAGATAGTGCAATCTAAAATGACAGAAAGACACTGAAACAAATTGTAATATTAGATTCCATATGTACACTTCACATACATCTTAAGTTCTTGTATTTCCATTAATCAGAATCAGGTTGTACACATCAGTCTCTCTGACACTCCCTCCCACCGCTGTCTTGCTCTCCCTACTCTCTCTCTACTCATCCCTGTCTTTGTCCTCGTTCCAGATCACACAATCAGAACCACATGGACGTGAAAAAACACTCCAAGTAAATAAACAAGACCAAAAAAGGACCTGTTCACTTCCAAAAGTGCCTGGATTTAAAAGGTATTAACAGCAAGTAAAACAATGACAGCACTATAAAAAACTTGAATCCGGGTGTTTCTGGGTGTATATTTGTGTGAGTGTGTGTGTGTGTGTGTATGTGTGAAAGCATTTGTTGTCTCTGCTGCCTTGTAAAACAACAGCAGCCCTCTTCTTTGTGATGTGTGCCAGGGCTGCAGCTCCTGAACTGTGATATTGTGTCAACTGGCTTTGCAGCAGACACACACACAAAAAAAAACAAAAAAAAAACAAATCAAAATCACACAAACAAACACGCTTAACTACGCGATCATTAGGTCACATTCACACACATCTAATGCTTCGACACCATCAGGTTTCCAATCCAGCTGGGCCCTAAATGTGAGCAAAATAGGAGCTGCATTTGTGAGCTGAGAGAAGAATTACCAGATGTGTAAGACAAGAAAGTAGGAGAAACAAAAAAAAAATGGAGAGGGAAAAAAGTCTGAATGCAGTCAGAGAGAAAATGAAAGAATGAGAGGAAAGAGAGATGGTGGATCTGATAGATTGTCCACATGTTCAACCCAGATATTCCACTGTAACCCGAGCTGACTGGACATCTGTGATATACTCTCCTGGCTCTGAAAATGCACTCAGGACTCATTTTATTATGATTCTGAGTGAAACAGCAAATATGGAGATAGGAAGTCCCTATAGAGGCTGGCAATGGGGATGGGCTGTTGGATGGTATGCAGAAATGTAGGAACACACACGCTCACGCATGAGAACGGAACGCACAGAGAAACATGCGAGGTGGGCCAGCATGAAGGCCCACACACACACACACACACACACACACACATCGCAACAAGAATGCAGACGCACACAAACGTTTGCTCAATATGTAAAAAACAGATGGAAGGCTGATAAAAAAGTTTCAACATGTGCAGTATATTTCAGTATACTAAGTTCCTCCATTTCCTCGTCCTTCACCTCCATCCTTCACCCTCGCCCCCCCCCCCCCCCATCTGGCTCAGGGAGTTAGTGAACAGGGGCAACAGCGACAGCAGCGTTCTTGACAGAAACCAAGTGTTTCAATTTAACAGAGGCAAGTCTTGGTGTGTGTCTAACACTGCGCACTCATTAACACTTATTTAGCACCCATTATCACACTGTTGCAGCACCATTGGCCTGCAAATCTGCTGATAAGCATGCACACACAATTGCTGGCACACATATGGGTATACACTTACACACACACACACACACACACACAGGCAGATCTGTGCCCAAGCTTCAGCATGGCTGATGATCGGATCCAGTGAGGCAGGGTAATTCTGGTGTAACATTATTGCAATTATGTTCTGATATCCACACTGCTGGGAAACGACTGCGTGCAAAATCCTCGAATCGGTGTCAGAGAAACCTCAGCGGAGTGAAATGACCCATCAACGGGCTTTGGCAGGCTGTTTCACACACAATGAAGCTGCTAGTTTAACTGCAGCCACTGTGGTTCGATGTTAAGCCGTAGATGTGTTACATACGGCTGTAAACATGAGAGAAGAAAAACTGCGCGTCTTAGCTCTTGCCACTTGCGGTTTTTTGAATTTATACTACTTGCTGTTTTTGAACGGGTCATGTCTCCACCTTGTTTTGACTTTTCTCAAAATTGACCAAGACCTCTGATGATTCTTCTATTAAAAAAGGCAAATATGTCATTATCTGGGCTTTTCAAATTTCTAATTCCACAGCAGAGTTGTAACTTTCGAGGTCTGTGGGCCTCAAGTAAGTTTTCTCGGTCTTAGCAAAACAGAGCTGCCTGTAACTGACTCTCGTTGCTGTCACTGGCGGCTATAAAATCAGGAAATTAGCTTTTTGGATAGACACACCTGAGGGAGCGTCCACTTACCCTGTGAATGTCCCTCTGCATCTCTTCATTGTCTGTTTACAGTGCGTGTGATAACCATCTCCGCCTCCCCCTACCTCACTCCTGGCTGAACTTTGGGTTAATGTATACATACTGAGAACAGACTGACCCACTGTGGAGGTACAGAAGCCTCGGGCCATCCAGATCCCAGAGCCTGCCTTAAATATACACTCCTCAAATTGTAAATAGAGACAAGGATGGAGAGGATGAAACAGAAAGAGAGAGCTGTATCATTTGTAAAAGAGGATTGGGACACAGGGAGAAAAATAAGGGACCAAAAGACAGAGAGGCACATTTGGAAAGGTCAAACTGAGAAAGAAAGCAGGCACACCACATGTAAATACACCCCCCCCCCAAGTGGTGGTGTAAAGTTGTTGAGAGCTATCCTGCGCTCCACTCCAACATGCCCTCGCCTCCGTGTTATGACAGAATAACATGGACCAGTGATGCTGAGGGCTTGTTCAAAAGGCCTCAGGCCCAGTTTTACGAGCTCAGCTCTCATTAAAGAGGTGCTGGGAGAGTGTCGAGCCTGCTGAGGGGCTTTTACTCTGAGCAGGAGCATGCTCGGCACTGTGAGGCCATCTGGATCGCCGGGGCACTCTGCTTCACACTTCCAACACCCCTCCTGGATCCCAAGGAGAGATACCTTGATTGCTCATTCCTCTCTCTGTGCATCTGGGAGGGATGGACGATAACCTCAGCTCCAACTCTGCCTCCCTGTATGTCTGGGTTCACGTCCAGAGATGCTATCTGTCCAATAAATCCAGGTGTGTTCGCATGAGTTCCCGTCCTGCAGCTGGATTCAGCCTCGCTACATTCCTGATGGATTAACTGGCTTGTAAATGCCAACTAAAAGACTGATACCGAAAACTTACAGTATTTCTATAGATCTCGATCCACACTGGACAGCAGGTTTGTTGCTGTTTACAGGTTTGTTGGAGAATTTAAGTGATGACATTATTTTTCTCTCTTGTAAACAACCTTTTTTAAAACATCTGAACAGTCCATGATCAGGCTTTTTATCATCTGTCCCCTGTAAATTCAGATCAATTATTAAACAGTTTCAGGCACATACTGCGGTGAAGTGAGGGATCGTTTGACCTGTCGGCCAGCCAGACGCCACATGGTGGTGTTAAAGAGTTTTTCTGCTCCCCCATTAAAAGGCTATTCACCTTGTCACCTGCCACTTGTGATAATTAAAGAAAACATCATAATAGCTTCCACATTTGGCACCGTGTCTGCTCAGCGCTGCTCTCTACGCTCTTGCCGCTCTTATTTGCTCTCAACCCGACTACTAGCTCCTCTTGCTGAAAATATTTCTTTTAAAATACTCTTATACTGACTGATTACTTGATGAATTTAATTATTTATCTATTGTGGCGTTATCACACTTTATTTGGAAGCTTCTTAGGGTTGTGTATGATATGTGAAGTTTATCACCATTGTTTTTGTGAAGGAAGGAGGATAAAATATATTTTGTAGAATGTTTCAAATATGTTTCTACTTGCATGGCCTCAGATCTTCCACAAATTGTCAACACGTCTCTTCTCTCAGGTGTCTTCCCACAGGCCCTGAAAACTGCCGTCATCAAGCCACTCTTAAAAAAGAACAATCTAGACACCTCACTAATGAACAACTATAGGTCTATATCAAACCTCCAGTTTTTAAGTAAAATCATTGAAAAAGCTGTTTTTCAACAGCTGAACAACTTTCTTGGCACTAAACAACTGTTTTGATGTCTTCCAGTCAGGATTTTGACCACACCACAGCACTGACTGCTCTTGTTAAGGTCAATGACATCAACTTAAACACAGACAGTGGCAAAATTTCAGTCTTAGTATTACTGGATCGACCACAACATATTACTAGACCGACTGGAAAACTGGATGGGACTTTCTGGCACAGTACTGAACTGGTTTGAATCCTACTTAAAGGACAGGGACTACTTTGTGGCTATAGGTAATTACACATCTGAGTGAACAAAAATGACCTGTGGAGTTCCCCAAGGCTCCATTCTGGGGTCTCTTCTGTTCAACATCTACATGCTTCCACTGGCTCAGATTATGGAAAACAACAATACTATACTTATGCAGACGACACACAAGTGTTCATAACCATATCTCCAGGGGACTATGGTCCATTACAAGCACTGAACAAGTGCATTGAACAAATCAATGATTGGATATACCAGAATTTTCTTTAATTAAACAAAGACAAAACTGAAGTAATTGTTTTTGGAACCAAGGAAGAACAATTAAAAGTCAGCGCCCAGCTTAAATCGGTAATGTTAAAAACCACAAACCAAGCCAGAAATCTTGGTGTAGTCATGGACTCAGACCTGAATATAAACAGCCACATTAAGACAATTACAAAGTCAGCCTACTATCACCTAAAGAATATATCAAGGCTTAAAGGACTTACGTCTCCCCAGGATTTGGAAAAACTTGTCCACGCAAAAAAAAAACAAAAAAAACCTCCAGTTCTGACATCTTTACACTGGCTTCCTTTCTGTCAAAGAATTGATTTTAAAATACTACTCTTGGTTTATAAAACACTGAATGGTTTAGGGCCAAAATCTATTTCTGATCTTCTGCTCCGTTATGAAGCATCCGGACCTCTCAGGTCGTCTGGGACAGGTCTGCTTTCTGTTTAGTCAAAACTAAACATGGAGAAGCAGCGTTCAGTTCTTATGCTCCACATATCTGAAACAAACTCCCAGAGAACTGCAGGTCTGCTGCAACTCTCAGTTCTTTTAAATCAAGGCTGAAGACTGTTTCCACTGCCTTTTATTAAATGAAATTATTATTAATTTATTACACTGTGTAAGTTTTATTCTTGTATTTTATCTCTTATTCTATTTTAGCTTGTTTTTATTTTCTATTCTCTTAGCTCTTTAATGACCTTTTTTAATTGTATTTAAATGTCCTCTCATAATGTGTTTCTTTTGCACTTTATCTGAAGGCTTTTAATGTTTCATGTGAAGCACCTTGAATTGCCTTGTGGCTGAAATGTGCTATATAAATAAACTTGCCTTGCCTAGAAATTGCATAACAAAAAAAACTTCTAGTGCTTGGTAATTGTTTCAGATACATTTCCTTGGTCTTGGAGCCTGCATGGAATTAATAATAACTTCTGTGCTTAATTTTATTTTCCTTATTTTATAAAGCTAAGGATGTGCCAAACAAACAAGGATGTTCTCATATTTTCCTTTTTAAGTAACATATTAGATGTCAGTCATGTTTGTTTTGCCTGCTACTTAAGGCACTAAAGTGATGAAAAATTGTATCATGCTCTGACATGACAACACCATCGAATACAATCATATGCGACATGGACATAATAAAAATAATTACCAAATAGAAAAAAATACTGTCTTGCATTAAACATAACCCTTCTAAAGGCCATCTGCTAAGTTAACAGATTGTGTGGCTTCCTGAAACACCATGAATGATTCTGTGGCCGTACTCTTAAATCAGTCCAAGACTGAAGAAATGAATTATGTCCCTGTGGTTTAACACACCACTTGATGCTTTTCATGCACACTGGTCTGCTGAAAACAATTGGTGTGTTGAAATCATGTGCATCAGACAAAGCTTTACTGTATAAAAAGTAGCAAATCAGATGTTCTCCTAAATCAAGTTTTACTTTGATGCCATGTGTTTTTCAGATAATTGATATCTCATTTCGGAAATGAATGTTCTAAATTGCATGATTGTAAATATTGATTATCTATTAACACTTATAGTTAAACTGCACCCTTTATACTTTGCGCAGTGTACAATATTTCCCAAAAATGCCGAACATTTCTGTCCACTTGTGCTAACAAGAAACACTCACCTGGCCCATGTTTTTGTTGGGGGCGTGCACATTCTTGTTTCTGTATCCTTCCAACACTATATGGAGCTATGCAGAGCATTGAGAACACTCAAAGCCTTAAACAGTACTTCATTCGTTCTCTGACTTCCCTGGAAAAAGACAATGATGTAAATATAAACAGGCCCTGCATTGCTCAATAGCTGGCACTTCTTTGGAAACTACTTTCTCCACTGCTAGCCAAGAGGTGACGGTCTACAAGCTGATGATAAAATATGAACACATGGATGTAAAATCTTTTAAATAAATTACAATCCATGTTTCCTCCTTTATCTACCAGCACATCATGACCTCAGTCAACTCTGAGGTTAAGTCAACAGAATTTAAATAGATAATTGCATCCAGCAATGTTTTCTATGAACCAGTGTTGTAACTACCATGACTTCATGAGTCTGTCTGCTCAGAAAGTTCATCTTGGCTTTTGTGTGTGTTCTGCACATCCCGGGCTTCACTGCCTGTGGCACCCAGCCCTTTGCTACTCTGTGTGTTCCTGAGGTCCTTGTGGCCCTTCAGGGGCTGCCGACTGGCCGGCCTGTGTCCAGCTGTTTATTTTTCAAAAAGAAGAATGTCGGCCCTGCTGTTGAACACTGCGGTTTCGAAAAGCTAACTTTAATAAGAAGGCTGATGAGAGACTGAGTGAGGAGGGGTCTGGATGTGGTTTGTGTGTGGGTGGGTGAGTGTGCCTAGTGTGTGTGCTAACCTATGGTCAAGAGGGGCTACACACACACACACCTAGCCGGTTGCAGCTATCCTTAGCCTACTTACAACGCAAATGTTTACTAAGTGGAGATATACGCATCTCTAAACTACGCTAAACGCTAAAAAACACAAACTAGTTCTTATGTAGATATTAGCTGTTACCAAATATTTAAAACTATTAACTGTCAGATGCAACTATTAGCATAGCTAACTGAACCAACTGACAAAGCTAACATTAGCTTGCTAACATCTGACCCGTTTAGATTAAAAAGTCAAAGAAGTAACCAAAATGGATTATGGTCAACATAGCTGACCTGACACCAAATCAAAATACATTTCCCAAAAAAAAACAAGCAAATAACAAACATTATGCTAATAATCTCTCCTTATTTACTACACAGTGTAGCCTACATTTTCTTTGAGCGTCTAAATTCCACAACGGAACAATTAAAATATATGTGAATGAGTGAACAAACACAACTCGTGTTTACTGTTAATTACTTTTGATTGGCTGGTGCTGCAGATGTTTTCTCACACCAACCACATTACTAGAGTCTTTACTAGCTAAGATATTTCTTATGTTTTAATGATGCATCCCAATTACGTAAATCACTAGTTTGTAACTAGTCTTAGGATCATAGGAAGGATTTGTTCACACAAATTTAGTGATGGATTTACAAATAGTTAGTGCAACCCAGCCCTGGAGAAAGTGGTCCATCCATCCAAAAGCACCTCTTAAACCCTCTAAAACCTACAACCCACTTAATCGTCCTCTGACTTCAACGACCTCGACGACACAACATCAGATACCATCGCCAAACTAAATATCCCCAACGATCCAAGAGGCAGCATTCACTTCTTCTTCTTCTACAAACAAACTGAGCACACTCAAGCTTTCCAAGATCATCTTCCAAATAAGAACAAGATATCAAGAAGAGTCACTCATTTTTATTCCCCTCTAACAGTGACCGGAGAGAATCAACAACAGACAAATCAACTGAGGGCTAAAAGTAACCTAAGGACACCAAGCATTAGAGCTGCAGTCCATTAGACGATATGTGCAGTCGGTGATATAGTGGGAAATAGAAAGCAGGCTGCAAGGAAAGAAGGAAGGAGTAGAGGGGAAGCATTGGGCTATGTCCTTCCTGTCAGTATCCATACAATCAACAAATTAATCAGTGACATTTTCTGAGCAGTATTATTTATGTTTCCCCCCCTTAGAAGACTAGATTCACATTCAAGCTACAGTAGATTGAAGCTATATCATATATATGACATACTGTACATATATATATCATGCATATATGTACAGTATGTCAGATTAAATAGTTTGGGAAAATTCTATTCTGCAAATAAAAAGGGGGATGAACTGAGTGTAGGAGGATTTACTCTGATCTATATCTTTGTCTGGAGCAGGATAAGATTTACACTCCATACAGAGCAACTCTAGGAAATCTGTGCGTGTGCACGGACACCAGAACTCACTTGACTCTGTGCAGCAGCAGGACAGAAAGTATTTGGTATTTTAAAAATTGTATACTTTCTTCGGTGGTTTGAAATCTCCTTCCCCCTGCAGCATAATGTAATAAGCCACCTGGATTTTCTGCCAGAGCATACCCTCTTCATAACCGACTTCATACACCGTGAATTTAAAGCAATGCAGTCAGTCACTGGGAGCCACACACTGAAACACATGCCTGCAGACATCAAAACAAGCACGAGCACACACAGAACTAGTCCAGCATATTAATACTTAAGAAACTGCCTACAGCCCATACAGTGGAACAAATCTAAAATGAGACCGCTTATGAAAACAAATTTCCTGCCTATATTGTTTTAAAATGGTCATTAATGGATCTTATATGGCCTGTGTATTCTTCCTGTGGCGATAGACTGCAAAGGTAGCTGCAAGCTTCCTGTCTGATTTACTATGGCTTTAAAAACAAATGCAGCCCTAGGGGGGGGTTTGGTGTGTTGGCCCCGTCGTGGGTCTCCGTCTCCCTAAAGCCGGCTTTCCCCCATCTCCTCTTCCATGTGGGAGAGCAGGAAGCTGGGCAGGGAGAGCGTGATGCCTCGCCTCCGCCTTGTGGGTGAGAGGTTGACCTCCAGACGGGCAGGTTAACACCAGCAGACTGCTGACGTTATACTGTATTCCTCAGCCCATTAAACATTACACTGCTGTAGAAAGCAGTAAATACAAATAGCTGTTCTTGTACAGAAAACAGACAAGAATGCAAGTTAACGGACATCTTATTGCGTACATATTAAATGCATCAAGGAACCCCACTGTGAGCATGCCCTCTCAATTATACAAATACCCACAGCTCCATTCAGCTTGTTTATGAGCTCTTATCTGATGGAAATTGATCTGACCGCACAGCCAGGGGTCTGACCTCATGCCCTCATGTACACTAACACCAAAGACTTAAAGGTGCAGTGTGTAGAATTTAGTGGCATCTAATGGACCTGGCAGAAATGGAATATAATATTCATAATATTCATATGTTGCACCGTCATGTTTCTCCTACATGCTCCTCCTGATCAATAAACCAAATGAGGTGTGCCAACAATACATTCCAACAGTTTCTCAAAGCAACATGCATTCAAACAATCTCTTGTAAGGATTTCACATTGTTGCTATCTGATGTCCTAAATGTCAGTTCTGCAAGAAGCAACGCACAAATAACCTTTTCTATGCATTTTTTTGATTGATCCAAATATTTAGAAAATATTTCAGAGGTCACGAGGTCACAGCAAACACAGCAAACATGAAAATCTCCAAAACTCTCACTTGTTGGCATTTGTGATGACTGTATTGTTCCAGCAGCCGCTCCTGCAGCGCAGTGTTTGGTGACTAAGTAATATTAATGGGTGTCTCTGGCTGGCATTTAGTTCTGGGCCCTGTGCCCAAGTGTGGGCAGACTCTGTGCCCCCTAGTCAGTATCAGACCTGTTAAACAGCCTTTAAATGCAAATTGCAGAGATGACAATACACTCCCCCTACACAGGACACATACAGCCCTCACATGGTTCTAATTAACCGAGGCACCGTAAAGGTGTTGTGTTCATGTGTAAGTAATGAATGTGTGTGTATGTTTGTGTGCAAGTGTCTGTGTCTGTTGAGGGAACAGGCGGGTGTTAATTGCAAACACCTGAAGCTTGTAGAGCTGGACAGAGTTGACATAGTTTGCCTAAGCCTTAACGACTGCTGGCCTGTCGTATCTGTGAGCATAAAAGTGTCACAGTGCTGCTTCCACTGAGGGGACTCAAGAGATAAATGTTCCTCGAGTCAAAGCCTATTTACAGACACAGTGAGTTGCTCCTGCAGCGACTGAACCAGGAAGCCTTGCCTTCAAAATACCATTTTTCATCAGAAGGAAGTCATTCAGTGAGAAGTGTAAATGATAAATCCAACATCATCATTTCCAGTGCTGCTGCGGAAGTGCTGCCCCCTATTGGGCTTCTGTCTTTTTGCAAGGTGAGCACTCTTATGCGGAGGGCATAACTTTAAAAGACAGAAATGCCACTCATGCTGCGTGTGGTAGTGTGCCCCTCACACACACACAGGCAGAAATGCCTTGGCCTGTGATCCTGGAGATGAGACATTTGGGTTTCAGATGGCAAGAGTTGGTGCTAAAGGGAGAAGAGGGTCTCTTCTTACAGTGTCGTGTTGAGAGAGGTGCCTCTGTCGGCCCCTCAAAGGCTCAGGGACAGAAACTAAAACACACACACACACACAGCCATGAGGACCACAGGCTGTACACTCACATGCAAATGGGATGCACACATGTAGGCACAGAAACACAGCTCAGACAAATGCACATAAAAAAAAAAACATTTTACATAAGTCAAATATACTGGTACAAACACTGCATACAATAATAACCAGTTCAAGAAAAAATAAATCCACATTTATTGGCTGAGAAACCTCCTTTAGAAATAAATACATTTCGCTGAGAAACATTAACAAGTCTATATCGAGCAATCTAATTGTTGAGACGTACATCGAAAAGTACATGTCCGCAGGCATTTTGTTGCATCAAAGCCGCAATAAACAAAATAGCCTTTTGTTTCGCCAAAAAAGAAAACACCATATTTAAAGGCCAGAAATGGGAAAGACAGAACTTTAAATAGACTTCTGAATAGTTGTGGAGGGATTGTCTTCCAATGCCAAAACCACTTGATTACACAGCAGTTGAGCAAAATTGACAGGAAAATGGGATGCAACATCTGATACAATAATATCTTCTAATGAAGTAATTACATTAAACACCAAGGGGAGAGGAGGCCAGCTGTAATCAGACAAATTTTTACATGGTGCAGATACCTCTGATTGCATTTCTAGTGAGTCATAAAGTTCCTAAAGCCCCTAAGCTGCATGTGGAAAGTGGAACAA
Source organism: Scomberomorus guttatus (assembly GCA_038419695.1). Classification (NCBI taxonomy): domain Eukaryota; kingdom Metazoa; phylum Chordata; class Actinopteri; order Scombriformes; family Scombridae; genus Scomberomorus; species Scomberomorus guttatus. Next base: position 18,549,790 of record CM076452.1, on the reverse strand, counting down.
CAGCGGAGTAAGCTACGACTTGCGTTAACGGCATCAGTGGTTTTGGCTGTGCTGAATCTTGTTTGAATGCAAACCAAAAAATAAATAAATCCTCGCACCAACTTCACTGACCAGCCAGACAGAGCCAGCAAGCTATCTTGGCACAGCGGACCTCAGACTGGAAAACAGAATGTGTTGAAAGCGGGCCAGAAATTCCACTTGTGAATGCTTTCACCTGTTCTTGTTGTTGCAGGGCTATTCACACCCACAGACAAAGAGAAGGAGAAAGAAAGAAGAGCCAGGAGAGGAAATTCCCCAGATCTGCAGATAAGCATCTCAAAAACTCGACTTCTGCCCTAACTTCTTGATACAACCATTTAAGAGCAGAAAAGTGTGTGCAAGCAAATATCCTTTCTTCAGAAAACAATGGCACAATTCCACTTGAGCTGCAGATTAAAAAAAAAAAAAAACTAAACTGGAATGTCATGAATGCCAGCTTCAATAACACACACACATCCTGTTTGTGCAAGCCAAAGGATCTCTCTGCTATGATGCATTAAAGTGCAACTGTCCTTCCCATAGGTGAGATAAAACCAGACAAGTAAACCATTAAAGCACTGAAGTTTAGGCTTCTTTCTCACAGCAGGTGCAACTCATCAAATATCAGAGATGCAACATTACCCAAAATAAAAGAAACACCACTTCTCTTTAATTCGCTGGCATATGGGGGGACTCTTGTCTGTAACATGATGTGGATCACACACTGTTCTCCACCCCGGGAACTATCACAAACCCTGTAATGAACACCACAAGCCAAACGTGGCCAATCTTGGCACACGGCCGCTCCATCTATTAAAGTGAGCATCCCCCACCGACACGAGGCTGCAGGGCTCAGGCTGGACGTCCCAACCCCACTGATCTGTTGAGTGCTGAGCCCTGCTGTCACAGTGTGGGCCCTACACAGGCTTAGGGGCCGTAATCCTCCGCACAGAAAAAGAAACACACACACACACACACGCAGAGTAACATGCACTCTTAAAGTTCAGGAGGGCTGCCAAAAACATCATTGGCAGACAGGCAATCAGGTTTCACAAGTGGTGCCTAGACTGTAACTTTCACCTGAGACAGGGTACAGATTTGAAGTGTCATGTTTGTCTGTGTGTTTTTGGAAGTTTTTGTTGTAGTGTAACCGCTACAAAAAAAACCAAAAAAAAAACGGAGACAAATACCTGGAGGACAGGAGCACTCTTGGCCAACATCCCTAGTTGTTCGCAATTTCGGCATCAGCACCACCACTTTCTGCAGACACACAAAGAGCAATTTCCAGTGTAAGATAAAACCCCCAGTTTTAAACATGAATATATTCTCAATACAAAACAGGGGGAGTTATGAAACTTTTAAGTTTCTGTGTGGTTTGAATAGTTCTCGTGAGCTACAGATGAGGAAAAAAAATGTCTAAACAAATGAGAATAGATTGAAATCATTAGGCAAAATTTCATAGATTGGGATGAGATTAAAATAATCTCAATGACTACCAATAACAATTATGAGATCATAATCGTTCTCCCATTACTCCCATTACAGGCATCTCTAGAATGAAAAGTTTCCTCAATTTCTTTTCCATGTGATCAAATTAGAGGTTAGTGTCTATCATCAGTGGTTATGTCACCCTATAAAGAGCTTTACTGCTAACTAATTGGCCAGCTGCAAGCATGGTTGATCCCTTCGGTCATGCATTAAAGAGGGACTGATTTTAGGGGGAATCATTAGGGTACAATTACCAAAAAGTTTCAAGTCTGCGCGTTTGTAAACTGCATATGTTCCCTGTTATTACGCACACTTTACGCACAAGCGAGCAGCGCGCCTGTCAGAGGTTCAAAAGCACAACACATGTATTTATCAACGACATCACTTAGTGCTAATTACATCCACAATAGACTACATGTACCTCTTCCACGAGCTTCCCTATTGAGGTGCTCAGCTCAGGAATTAGGGTCCCATCCTCGTTAAGAATAGCCATGTGCGGCGGGTGGAAGATGGACGCTTTCTCCATTCGGTTCTCCAGCTGGTAGGTCTTCAAGCTCATCAGGAGACACACAGTGATGGAGCTCAGGGACAACAGCAAACACAGTGCGATGGGAAAACCTGGAAGCCACCGCTGGACCACGGACTTAGGCGCACACTGACACACTGGTTTACTTTCTCCGACAGAGTCGCTAGCTGTATCCATGCTGAAATCCTGCTCCGAAGTTGTTTTGAGCAAAAGAAAATGAGTGAAATCACTTGTCTCAGTGGTGTAGCTCTGCGACAAAACTCTAAACAGCCTCTATGAACCAAATAAGCGGCTCACTTAACGCATTCACATCATCCAGCTCCAGTACACTAGGCACGGGGTTCAAAGCGCTGTCTTAAATTAGTCTTGGAACCAGAGACAGCAGCAGTGCGCACCGGGTTTACGCCAGGCACAGATGGGAGCGATCTGGATGCCAACAAGAGAAGAGGCGCCTCCTGACTTGCAGGTCGTTGTTTCCTGTTGGGGAGTATCCTACATGCATGTGCAAGTGCAACTACCAATGGGTCCCAATTGTTTGCCTCCCTAAAAGTTGCACGTTCAACTAGTTGAGATGCGCCCGCCCTGCTGACCACGTGGGAGGTTGCAGATTGACAGCTGTGAGAGAGAGAGACGTCGATCTGGCTGGACCCGCTTCTGATCACTGGTGATAGACCACAGTTCACTACGACAACGTGCTTGTATCTAGTATTTATCACCAGACTTTCTAAACCGATTGTAGTCGACAGAATTTATAAGGACAAGCTGAGCAGCGACTGATGATGACCGAGAGATAAATTCAATGTGAGAAACTGTCGCAGTCGTTGAGTAATTTATCCAGTTCCACACACACATCTGGCCAGTTTTGTGTTTCCTACGATTGTAAAAAAAAGTTTTGACTGACTTTAAAAAGAGACTCATGTTGCCCTTCACTGTAAATTCAGGGAACTCATTTTACGCACAATGTACTGCAGCCGGTGATCCTCAGAGATGTTTCACAAAACAGGATTTAAAATATTGATACTTTACTGAGGACAGTAGCTATATCCTGGTGTTTAAGCTCAATCTGTAAATTTAAAGCTCGAAATATGTGAATATAGTATGATTCATTGATACATTTGGAATAATAACCATTTTATTATCCCAACAACTCGCTTCGACTGCTTTGTGAAATGCCCTTTACCAGTTTTGACTGGTGCTGTGATTAATTCAGATTATTTTCCGATTTGTTTCAGATAATTACTCAAATAATCAGTTTTATCATCAGACCTGGTTAGAACTTTGACATTTACCAGCTAAACAAACTCAGAATGAGATTTCTTCAACGGTAGTAAATGCTAAAATTGTGGATTGAGGTTAATGCTCCGATAATCCTTCCATGCTGCTGCAGACTCAAGTGACACAAAAAGCTCTTTACTGCCATCCTATGGACTGAGGCAGCTACTGCACAACTTTAACATCTACAGATGCAGGAACACAAACGGCTGTCGACAAACTTCATGTCTGTTCACCTTTATTGAGAAAAAGTACATGATACTGCAAAAGTTGCACAAGAAGTCAATGAAAAAAAAAAAAAAGATATCTGAACTATGTACAAGGATTTCCTGCCTGCAATAACATTTTTTACAATACAATGCTGAATAAATTACTGGTGAGACAGATGCAGAGTAAAGCACTTTTCAATCTGTTACATTACCCAATACCTACTTGACAATGCACAGAGAGAACATGGACAAAATTGGACAAATCATAAAAGAAAAAAAAAAAAAAAACAGCTCTACCAGTATACTCAGGATCTACAGTTTAAATTACAATGGCAAATAAATAGAAATCAGTTGAGGGATTTGTTACCTCAAAACATTTCACAGACAAAAAAAAACGAAAAACTTGTGGACTTATGAGACTAACACGCCGGCTTAAGACAGGACACAGCGGAGCAGGGCAGTGGACTGATACAGTCAGTTAAGGTTCACCTCTCCTGGAGAGTCAGGAAGTAGAGGCTGGCACCGAGCACCATGATATTTATCATGGTGACAGTTGAGCCTGGAGCAAGGTTACAGGTCAGAGGTTGACTCAGTCTCTTTTGCTGCTGCTGCTGCTTCTTCTTCTGCTGCTGCTGCTGCTGCTGCTGCTCTTGCGATAAGAAGAGAAGAAGGGATGACGGAGGGCCTGATCTAGACTGAGGCGCTTAGCTGGATCATACTCCAACATCTTCTTAATGAGGTCGAACAGCTGGTGGTGGTTTTCATCCTGAGACACCATGTAATGCTAATGGGAGACAAAGAGGCACAATTATAAGTCAGTCTATTATAATATGTGTTGATAAAAACCTAGTGCTCTAATTTTAAGTGTAGTTCTATATGAAATGTATGAACTACAACAACCAATATGTAAATGATGAACAACACAGAGGAGGCCTGCGGTTAGTATCAGTTTAGTAGAGCTCAATTTTGAAAAGTTTGTTTTTAATAAAGACTGTAAGAAGTGTTAAACTTATTTTATCAATTTCATTCATCTCAAATACAGACATACCTGGGATGAGTTTAACTAAACACAAACAGAAAGCAGGGCAGAAACAGCAAACCCAGCTCAGGCAACTTGCAGCTACATGCATGTATCTTGTGTATTTAACACACTTAGCGAACACATTGGATTTGTTTTGTGGCCAACGAGTGGGCCCAGTGAATGCTTTGCTGCATGTCAGGACTCAGGAGACACGTCTATGATGTACTGAGGACCACTGCGGTTGCTGACATGATGCGACATGTAAACATCAGTTTTGGAACATTTTGGAACAGAGTATTTTATCACTTTCACTCCCTGAGACTAGCTGCTTCCCCCTGTTTTCACTCTAAGTGCTAAACTACACTACATGTCAAAGCAGCCATTTCTGCTAAATGCAAGAAGATCTTACCTTGAGTGGTTTGCAGTGTTTCCTGACATATCTCCCAGAAGAGCTTTGAACATCCCAGTCCAGCTTGCTCCGGTGGACATACCGCTGTTTCCTATACAACACACAATAATTGTTTAGCAGAATTCACTGATTACCAATCAAAACCATTTAATTAGCTCCCTGTGCTGCTTATGTTATGGAGATCATAATAAATGGTGCCCAATGACATCAAAGTCTGCCATTAATCTTTTTCCAATAATGAGAACTGGTTTGTAAACAGGTGTGTCAGTGGACCCTTACCTGGTTTTCTGCAGGAGGTTTGTGGGAATGGGGCCCAGAACTCTCTCCATCATGGCAAGGTGCTCTTTACTGTCGTGTGTCTGAAGGAGAATACAATATAAGCCAACTTGCCAAATGCTATGGTAAATATCAGAATATACATACTTTACTCATGTTCTCTGCTGCTGCGTACCTGGAAGAGAGTTGATCCAAGGTAGTACTCAATGAGGATACAACCTACACTCCAGACATCGCAGGAATGATCCCAGCCGAGATCTGAAAGATACAACGTTAACTAAATAAACATATCACCACTAAAGGATCACTTTAAAGCTTCGATGCGGTGCTGTTAAAAAAACAGCCACTTACCTAAGATGACTTCAGGAGCACGGTAATGACGCGTGGACACAACGGAGGTGTGGTGCTCGTGTTCGTATGTGGCATTACCAAAGTCCACAATTTTCACATCTGGGTTCTTCAATGTTCGTTCATCCCGTTTCTGAGGATAAAAAAAAAAAGAATCATGCTGTTTACAAAGCTGCTGACACAAACAAGAGTTTTTGGACTTTTACTACTACTTTATATTTAGATAAATTAGGACTCTTACCATTTTTAGGTTGTACTCCAAGTCGTAGTCTGAATCAATGAAGAGAATATTCTCAGGCTTCAGGTCTGTGTGAGTCAGCTTGTTTCTATGCAGAACTATAAAAAAAAAACAAAAACAAATAATCATGCATTTTGAGCCCAGCTGCTTTTTGTAAACATACTTTATCTCCTATGTGTGCATGTGTCTCTAACTTACATCGAACAGCTTGGATGATCTGGTACGACATGTGCCTGATGTGTTCAACAGGGAAAGGCTGGAAGTTGTTCTCCTTGAGGAAATCGTACGTGCTGAGGCCGAGCAGCTCAAAGGCAATACAAATGTGGCCGTGATAGTCGAACCAGTCCAGCATGCGCACGCACGCACTAATGAGGAGGAAAGGCAAACTTAAGTATCCTGCATGGTAAAATTAAAAATTTGGGTTTCTGCCGGGGGAGCAGATTTCTGTTGCATGCAGTTACTTACTATTTCCTATCAGAGTCGAGGGTTTTCAACTGCTGAAGCACCTCTACCTCTGACATAGCTGCCTCACGGTAGCGGTCTATGTTTTTAATTATCTTCAGAGCCACTCGAGCTCCGTCACTGAAACACACAAATGTAAATATTTAACATGAAAATCAAGAAAACAAAGCAAGTTTGAAGAAAAAGATTGAGTCAAAACACTGAGCTGTAAGTAGTATTTTCTTGTTTAACTTACTTTGAATGATCAATGCATTCGACGACCTTCCCAAAGGCACCCTCTCCTAGAGTACACACAATCTCATCTACAGAAAATAGAAAGTTGGAGTTAGAAACACAGCACTGACAAAGTGAAACACTGCCCTTTGGCTGCTTCACTGCCTGATGTTACATTGCTCTGTTTAGCTACGCTACTATAACAGGCTTCTGAAACACTTGCATACAACTCAATGCTAAATATGTTACACTGACAAAAAAAAAAAATCTAACCAAAAAAATTAAGTCTACTGGCCCAAATACTTCTGCCTCTAAATTAATGTTTGGAAATAAAAACCAGACAACAAGAGTGTGAGAGAGACAAAGTGTGAACAACAGTAGAAAAAAAAGGTATATATTCTATACATCTCGCTCTCAGCATGTCTCCATTGTGATAGATGAGGTGACCCTCGCCATCATCCTCAACACTCCTGGATCTTTTCCTGCGGTGATGGCTCCTCCTCTGCACCGGAACCGCCGCAATCCGCCATCACATCAATAACCCATCAGTCAGCCAGCACCAGGCCACCACAACGCGACATCGTCATTCATTCAACCAGGCCAAGGGGGGGAGGTGTAGGGGTGGATAGATTCGGCCCGTTCAGTAACACCGCCAGGCGAATGGACGGAGCAGCAAATTCAAATTCAGCCCCATCAGAGAAATTGGGCGCCAGCCACCACATAGTGTGTGTTACAGAAGAAAAACATGGCAACAAGATTTTCAGATGAGAGACTTTCTCAGTAGTACAGAAAAAAAACTCAACTTGAGTGATTACAGTCTTTCTACATGTAGTTCTTTGCAACTCTTCCAATACAGCTTTAGTCTTTACCATCATGTTCCATAACAGCCCACTAAGATTTCAGCACTAATACTGGGTCCACTTTTCTCTTCCAAACTATAAACACTCACAATCCCTTACTTTTCTGAGCCCCTAAGTCCCCCTACTTGTCATTACTGGAAATCATGCTTAACAGTGAAGAGTAGAACACACACAGAGATACAGAGAAAAAAAAGAGATAGGTGTTAAGCATTGGCTAAACACCGGTGATAATGACCCTTTCGATTTGGTGGTATAGACAGAAGAGGGGGTAGAGGGGAGAAGGGGTTTCCCGTACCGAGGAGGACCTGTGGCGAGAGTGGCTACGTCTGTGCCTTTTGTCTTGGTGCCTGCGGCTGCTTCGCCTGCTGCGACCACTCCGACCACTGCGCCCGGATGACTTGCTGTAGTGGTGCCAGTCACGGTCCCTTTCCTTGCAGGCGCCATCACGGCTGTTCTCCTCACAGGCCATGTCCAAACTGCAGTCCCGGGTCTGTCCTTCCCGAGAGTCCAGCCTCTGGTTCAAACTGCGGGTCTCCAGGAAGTGCCTGCAGTCAAACAAACAGAAAAACGCAGATCAAAAACAAGGACTCAAAAGGCTAGGTCAGGTTAGGAACAGTGCAGTTCCTTGTCTGTGATCAAGCTCTAAAATAAAGACTGGCTATCACAGTGCTAATAGTCCGCCTATTGGTTGACACTCTATCCCCTAAACCCTTTTATGTCACATTTGTAATTAGCAACATACTGATTTACAGCCACCTAACACCAAACATCCTGTTCAATGAGAGGTTGCAGTTGAGAAAGCATTTTATCAGGGGATTATCACTGCACAAATAGTACTCTAATGACCATGCAAACGCCAATATGTAATGACACACATTTGGGCAATTTTAACATTTATACAGCAGTCTTCTTGGCAACCAAGTATGCTTTCCTTAAAATGCAGGGTGCATTTTAAGGAAAGGCAGAGAGCCACATTGGGAAGATTGAAGTGTGAGAAACTGAAGTTATGGAAAGCTTTTCAGCCTGATGCTGTGTAATATGATCTGTGACTCTACACCTGCAGATCTCTGTACGCCAGAAGTGAACATTTCTGCCAATATGATATGCTCAGACATAAAGGGGGGAAAAAAGACGGTAATTTGTCTATACCTTACATAACAACTCATATTGTATACAATTCCTTACATATCTCTTGGTTATAAACATCTTAATATTTGGTTGCCAAAGTTTTTATGTTCCCTCAGTTTGTCTCCAATCACCTCCAGGACACGCACCCAGCAGGTCATCTAAGCATCTAAAAAAGACCAATAAACCCCTGGGGCCCTAGCACCCTGGTGGTGTCAGTTGTCATCCAGGAAGAAGTCTGCCTCTCTACAGAATTAAAATTAGAGTAGATCTGGAGACATTCGATGTAACCCCATCAGCTATCATACATGCCCACAAGAAGCTACAATTGCAAAAAAAAACACACACACGCACAAAAGATGATACTGAAATTCATACAAGGGGAGAAGGATGCATGAAATCTTATCTATGCCACAACATAAGCTTCACTAACCTAAACACAGCAGCACAAGCCATACAATAATCAAAGCTAGCAACAGTGTAAATAGATTGTTTGATAATGTTTAGCTCTCTAAACGTTCTAAATGTTCCTCTCTAAACTGACAACCCACAATAATCTTGGTCTTTAAATATGACGAGATAATTCCAAAAACAAATAGTTATTTACCCCTCATAGGTCTTTTGGTGACGGTGGGTTCTTCTGGACTTATTTTCTCTTTCACTGCTGTGTGAATCTCGTTTCTTTCGCTTGCGACGCTCCATTCTCTCTTCCCAGCTGTACTCATTGAGCCAGACACCTGGGGACCGCATTCGCTTGGAGTGGCGCATCTGGAAGACACGGATGAACAAATTTTAACTTTAGAGACTTAACTTGAAATACTGAGAAACACAAAACAAATTAAATCCATAATAAAAAAAAAAACACTAACACAGCTGTAATTATGGGCTCAATGACAACCTTGCAGATGTGATTGTTTTTGAATAGACCGCTCGCAAGAGAGAAGCTGTTATGCATCACATGTGGCTGCAGACAATAACCAGCAAAAAAAAAATCTACAGTGAAAATGAACGTTAGTTGCAGCTCTTTCCGCAAGTCAAATCATTCACGTCAATAACGTTACTGCGTAGCTGACTGCATACAAATAGATAACATGCTATGAAATACCTGCAAAAGCTACCGCAAAAAGCAAAATACCGTAAATCAAAATTATCCATCTATTCTGTGTAGTGCCAACTTAAAATCAATGGTTGAAAAATGTCTGGGAACCACGCGCAAGTTTGTACGTTACACTGGAGCAAACGTTGACGTATGGTCGACGTTTCGTCAACAGTTGAAGGCCTTTGACGGCCGGACACCTCTCTCATAAACCACCACTTAACATCCATCGTTGCATTGCCATTTTGTAAATTGCAACTCTAAGTGTGGTACTTAAAAACAGTTGTATGATTATAACTTGTTAACTGGATGGATGTAGAAACATAAAGCAGGAGATCGTCGAATGTTAAGTTACGTTGATCTCGAGCCAAAGGCCCGTCGACCGCATTAGCGTTTATTGTCATGCAGCAATATTACAAACGTCTGCTAATGTAACTTATTACATCACATATTCTGACTAACGTTACCAGTTTTAAAACGTTAGTTAATACTGATCAACCACCATTGTACAGAGCTGCATCCCAATTCACCTGCTTACTACATCCGAGGGAATAAATTCTCGTAGTTAGCCAAAGTGAATTAGCCTGTCGCCATGTTGACGAGACGTCGAATTTCGGGAAAGCTAACTGGCTAATGTTAGCCTACATTAAACAGTAGTTAACGTAATAAAGTGGTAATATGATACGAACCAAGAATTGGTCTTACCTTTCTTAAACGGCTATGTTGTTCGCGAGACTAAATTGAGTAGTTATATGAAAAATATGAACAAAGAAAACGGAGAAATGTCTTAGACCATTCGTCTCCAAAGATGGCGAGCTTCTCTAGAATCCAATGGAACGTTCTTAAACAAATTCCATGACGCAACACACAATAACAACGCCCATCCACGTGATAGTTGATGTTGTGCTGCCCTGGGTTAAATCTGGCAGGTGCACACTTCCTCTCAGGCTGCATGTGATAACCTTAACTTGTGACTGAGGCTAAATAGTTTTACAGAGCATAATCAGTTTGAGTTTTTGTTTTTTGTATTTTTATACCCTTCTTTTTGGAATTTAATGTGTGAAAGCACAGGACAGATAAATATATAATTTAAAAATGTCATCAGACTAGGATTTATTGAGAAGGTTTATTAAGAATGACTATTTAATGACTGTTTTGAAGAATTTTGATTTTAATTCAATGAGATGAGCTGGTTTGTTTGTGTTTATGTGGTTATGGTGTCGATGTACTGTATGTATGACATTTATGTGTGGTGGACACCAGGAAGAATAGCCAGTGTTTGTGCTGGTGCTAATAGGGATCCTAAGAAAGAAAGATAGAAAGAAAGAAAGAAAGTTTGAGGCTGTCAATAATGTTTAAATATTAGATGAAACTGTATCTGTGTGAAATTCTCTATTGTATTCAATCCCTAACCAGACTAAGCATTAATTTTGGTCCCATTTGTCTGAAAAGGGACAATGGCAAGGCCTTTACTTTTTCATTATGTTTCTGAAAGATCTACTTCATTTGTTTATTGTTTCAGTTTATCTGTGGCTGCTTTATAGCTAATGAATGCCTCAGGTGTACTGCTTTCTTTGTAGATATAATTCTCTAAATGATCATATGTATGAGTCCTTTAAAAGCACTTATTTTACAACTGTGTTTATTTACATGAACTTAAACATGAAGTAGTTATATTATCTGGAATAATCAACATAACTAACATAAAATATAATCAATGTGGTTAAGGCACATGGGTGGAGTAGCAGTTAAAATGGTTATCTTTATATTTGAAAACTGCATTATGTTTCACAAAAAGAGTAGAAACTTCTCACTATATCTGTTGTAAGGTTTATTAAGGTTGTATGGTTAATTAATAATTCTAATTCTAATTCTAATAATTCTAATTCAAAATATATTCTTTTAATTAATAAAATAATATATATTCTTTTATTATTAATCAGAAACAGAATGTTTGTTGAACTTTTTAGTGGGTTACTGCTGTTTCTCAAATAGCCTACATTTCGATGATAATTAGAATATTTCAGTTTCTTTACGCAAATATTATTTTATTATTTATTAATACGATTTTATATATATATGATCATAAAGTAAGTGCCTTTCCTGAGAGATTGTACTCAGGGCAAAATAACCCTGAAGTCTTGTTGCGCTTGGAATTGTGGGTACGACATGTCTGCGCCCTGAACCTAAGAAACTGCATCACCTTTACCCAAATGTGACAATTGAGTTGCTCAAGATACTAAACAGTGGACGTTGTCGGTGTCGAGCATAAACTGTGAAGATGTCGGAAAATATCCAGAAGGAGAGCGTCGCTGGAAAGGCGCTCACACGGGCGGTAATTGCTGAAATGCTGGCGATGAATTTCGAGAAACTGCCTGACATTGAACAGAAACTCTTCCTCTATGGACCCCTGTACCTGTGTGGGAACGCTGGCCTTGCAGGACTGATATCTAACAGCTTGTACCGCAGACTCCTGAACGTCAGGCAGGCGGCCCTCACCTCCAACCTGCCGATGGCCGTGCTGCCCTTCCTCACCACGTTTGCCCTGTACAACGCAGCGGTGTCCGCCCCCCTCCTGTCCGGCGACCTCAACTGTCCCTCCTGTGTCCTGATGAGAGGTGCACTTGTCGGTGTGGTCGGCGGTGGGGTGTACCCCATCCTCCTGGCCTTACCTGTGAATTTCGGCCTCGCCTCCAGGTACAACACAGCACCGATGCCAGAGAAGGGCAATGTCCTCCGGCACTGTGTGGACATCTCCAGGCCGATCTTGAGGAAAATGAGGGCAGTCCTGCTGCTCCAGGCCGTCTTCGGCACCTACCTGGGCTCCAGGAACTTTGAAACGTACACAAAACTGGCCCAGATAACATTTAGCTCAAGTGGAGACGAACTCGAAGACCCAAATGTGTAACATCAAAATGAACTGGCTCTTTTGTATTGCTGTTGCAGGTTTCTTGCGTGACTCGTGTAGTTGTATGTTATAACAATAAACCATTTCATAAGGAATTGATCTGCGATTAAAACATAACTGTATGTCTTTTTTTTTTTAAAGATTGTTACAGTTTACACTGAAGTAACTGCATGAATCCACTGCTTTTTGTGCACGAAGATGGAAAATCTATTAGTCATCCTCAGAAAAAATAATCAGCACCAATTTTAATAATCAAAGCAAAATCAAGCAAAACATTTGCTTGTTCCAGCATCTGAAATGTGAGGATTTACTGCTTTTCTCTGATTTTTACATTTTAAATCTGACATCTTGTGGTTCTAGACAGTTGGTCGGACAAAAGAAACAACTTGGAAGCCATCACCTTGGGCTCTGGGAAATTGTGAAGGGCATTTTTTTACTATTTTGTGGCATGTTGTTATGACCTGATTAATCGATTAAATTGCAAAGACTGCATCCCTGTTTAAGATAGTGTTTAACATGGGGTTGGTAAAGAGCCAATCCAGTTAGACATTGTGCTATTCAGGCAAACGCTTGAAAAAATTCCAACATGCAAATGAAAATATATGCTTGCAGATCAATAAAATGTCAGGGAATGTCCATCATCTGGTTGATAGAATGCCGTCATCAAGGCACAAACAAACATTGAATGGAAATGAATCAAACTAAGTGTGATAAACAAAATCCAGCGCAGGGAATTGACTAAACATGGTTTACTTTTATTAAAAGGCTTTTTAGGAACTTCTCACACATTCTGCAGTGACATTGGAGCCAAAAGTGTGTCCGCTTGGCCTAAATAACAACCAGGAAAACACCGTATGCGCCCCGAATCCTTGAACTGCACACAGCGATGGGCGTGTGTGTGAGAAAAAGTTTTAAGACGGACTTGCTTTAGATGGAGTGTAATGACACCATTAAAAAGAGCAGAACTGATGTATTGTAGGCGATTGTCATTGAAAACACATGTTCAACACAGGAAAAAGTTTTATTAAAACTGGTCATCACCTTGAATGGCAGGTTCACATCTCTGGCTCTCTATAGTCATAACTTATCTGGGGAATGTGTTACAGGGAAAGCAAGTTTATCGATGACAAATGGGGAGGGCGAGCTAAAGTCAGTCTGTTATTGAGAGGGGAAGGTGCTTCTTAAGAGAAAACACTGACATCAATCAATTATCGCAAACTGAATAAGACTGTTTTTAAAAAGCTTATAATTACACAGTTCCCTCTCTGTTCCCCATAACCCTCCTCACCCCACCCCCCCCACCCTTTAAAAACGGCTCCCGAAACCACAACGAAAACTGCCAAAAACAAAGCTCAGTGACAACCCCACGAAACAATAACACATTTCAAGTCAGAGGAACCTGATTTGTCATGACAACCAGCGATTCATATGGCACAAGTTTCCCTCTCGACTTGATAGAAAAACAAAAAGTCTCCAATGTCTCATTTGTCCTTCCACAGAATGCAACGCCGCGTCGTCGTCACTACAAAGTGTGCGTTGCCGTAGTAGTCTTTACAAGGTGGATACTATTAATGCCCCTTTAAGAAAAACACCCGTCGTAGCATGCCGTTCCACTTCATATATCAGTAAAAGGAAAGGTACGATAAAAACGATACATCTGTCAGCACAGAAATCTCCATAAATATATCAGACAACTGAACGTCAGTCAGAGAAGAACTTCCTGGAGAGCAGAAAGATGAGGGGTAAATGTCACCTGTACACAATCTACACCTGGCCTGGTTAAGCTATACTGTAGTTTTCTTGCATTAATGGCACAATACATTTAAAATGAGTAAACACTTGTTTTTTTAAAAAAAAAAAAAAAACAGTTCATATTCCCAACTCCCACGTTTCCCCAAATAAAATACAATAAATAAAAAACATAGGAAGAGATGACCCATGTGCGGGTTTCTCCAGTCATTCTCATGCAAGACAAAACAGTGTCAACCTGACATGAATGCATGAACAGGTGCCTCATCTGGATCACACACACACACACACGCTCATACGCGCAAAAAAAAAAAAAGAAAAGTACATGTGAGATGAACTGGTAAAATGCTCAAGGCATGTCCTCTTCTGCTATTCCTTCAGTAGACCTATAAAATATTTGACAGCTGATACGGGCTAGCCAGCGCCCTTCACATCATTGTAAGTTTCATTACAGTACATTACAAGTAAGGAAAAAAAAAAGTAAAATATAATACCTAGACAAGGCTTTGGACCAAAGGGGGACAGAAAGAGAGAGAGAAATAGGGAGAGAAGCAAATACAAAAACAACAATAGCATCAGTAGGAATTTCATTTTATAAAGTGGTTTTCCCTGTAACTGTACTCTCTATGGTAGTAAACATATCTTCACAGAGTAAACACACATCGAGGGGAGAAGGAGAAGTCGTGTCCCTCTCCAACACACCGTACCTCATCACTGATAGTTCATATGCTGCAAAGGCATTTTGCTCCTCTTTCCATAGCTTAATTTTTTTCAGTTCAACTTTTTTTTTTCTTGTCTTCTTCTTCTTTTTTTGTTGTTGATTTTTTCACACTCTTCTTGATGAATCCCGTTCATCGTGTTTCTTTTTTGTCGTCATTTTCTTCATAGAAAAACACCTAAGTACCAGCTAGGCTCCTTCACAGTTCATTTTAGTGCAATGAGAACACCCGCCCCCTCGCTTTGGTGGGAGGGCTAGATGCCGTCGGTGCCTCATGTCTTTCCCAGAACGTTAGACCTGACCGGAGAAAAGAGAGATGTTGATTGATGAAGGTGTATCAGTTGACATTTGCATCTCTCATTAGACCGGTGCTATGATTCTCACCTGAGTGCTTTCCATCTGTCCTTCTCTACCTGGTTCTCCGGACTCTCGCTCTCATAGGATGCAAGGTAGAGTCCTGCGGAAGGATAAGAAAAGAAACAGATGGAAAATAAGTAAATTAGTGAAATCAAGCATGTGCAGAAAAGTTTGTAAAGATTTAAAACAGCATGGTAGGTTCTCACCGTCCTCACTGAAGATGGGAGCAGTGTGGAGGTAGTGCAGGATGGCCCGATCCTCCTCAAACGGACACTCCACCTGTTTCCATGTCATGAACTCCCCGACCTGCCGTGCCAGCTCCACAAATTTCTAAGCAATGAAATGACACTGAGTAAATGTTTTTTAAGGTTGTTCGTACACGAGGCAGTGTCAGGTGAAAAAGGGGCAGTCTCACCTCAAAGTTGACATGGCCGTTGGGCAGCCGATTGGCACATCCTTCGTTCAAGAAGTAAATGTCTTTGATCAGCAGACTGAAGAAGGGTATCACGATCTGAGGGGAGAAAACAGACAGGAAGATATAGAAAAAATATTGATGTGACAGTGAAGAGGAACGACTGAATCGATGCCGGCATGCTTTCAGAGAAACAGCAGCGATGCAGAGCTGAGCCCTACCCTTTCTCTGTTGCTGTTGGCAGTCCGAGAGCGATGGGCAGCCCCCCTCAGGGCGGTTCTGTAGTTGTAAAAGTTTCCTGTAGGATCCATCTGATGCTGTCAAAACAAATGGAAGCAAACAACATGCTGTCAACTTCAAGTCATTACCTGCCTTGTACTTCTCACTCAGTGAGGCTTTGAATCGTGTTTTCACCTCCAGAATGAAGAACTTAGCAGTCTTGGCTTTGCCCCAAGTCTTCTTCAGCCGTGACACGGGACTCATGTTCATACCAGCTACAGCAGGAAATGGATTGTAACTGTTAATACAGTGTCAGGCGCTGGAATTCATTGGAACTGCTGATAGGCGCATGCGCAAAATTAAACACTCACAGATGATGGCCATGAGGGAGTTGAAGTTTCCGATGTTGAAACACTCCCTGGCTACGTCGATGAAAAACTCGATCACCTGGGCTCTCTGCTTCTTCTTCGCAGGCTGCAGAGATAAGACGAGAAGGAATTACACACCACGTGAACTCAATCATGAAAGACATTTTAATATCATTCTCACAACCCTAATTTACACGGGCACCAACAGTTACACAATCCATTTAGTACCCGAGAGGGTAATGACAGAAAATAACCATTAGGGGGCAGTGATGCTTCATAACAACAACACCGTCTTGACGCTCTCCCTCTCTTTTTGTTTATACTGTACAATGAAAGATTGGGCTTAATAAAATATGTACATTAATATTCTAAAATATTCATACAAATATAGAAAATAGTGTCACTGACATGTTGATGTATAATCTAATCATGTTTTGCATTTTACTAGTCTTCATAAAATATCTTCATCTCTTCATCTTTATGTCAATTTCATGATTAAACTGCTTTTCATCAGTTGTCCTATTTTGTGAACAGTGCTCATAATGCTTTGGACACCTTACCTTCACTTTATTTTTGGCGTTATGAGTCTATTCTGTGCTCTGTTTGCGTCGGAAGTTTTTGTCAGAGTAAATGAGGATCTGGTGCACCAGCATTCGCTACTCACCATGCAGATCTCAGTAGCTACCAGGTAACACAGTCTGTTAAACCACCTGACATAAGCCTCCAGGTTGGAGGTTTTCTTCTTCTGGTCACTGAAGCATGGCTGCTGATGACACACACACACACACACACACACACAAACACAAGTTAGTATAGGAAGTGCTACCATAGGGAATTCCCCTGATCCTAATTAGCTTCCTATCTACAGTCTGACCCCCCTACGCGAGTGTAAATGACAAAGACGGCGGGCTGGGAGCGGAAATAACACGATCAATGGAGAGCATGAGAAAAAAAAAAACAGAGGAAGGACAGAGTGAAGGCAAGTGAAAGAGACAGCAAACAAATACAAAGAAAAACCACAGTGGAGCAGCGACAGTGAGAGAGTGAGAGAGTGAAAGCATTCATCAGTTAAATGACAGGACAGATGAAGCAATCGTGTGCTTTTGCAGGTTGTGTCAATACAATGATGTGACCTCAGTAGCCCGGTGACCATTATGTGACCCTCAAGAAGCAAATCTTAATTAGACATAGCTGCACACTCCACAACATAAGAGACTGGGCTTTTTATGCCAGGTTTATATCTAACAAAACAAAACTGAACATATATCTTTAAAAAATGCTGCGGTTTGACCTTTGATAGTAAGAAACATTACATAAAACAAACTTTAGAATTTATATGTTCATTACTCCCAGAAATACATTTTACACATATTTAAAGATCCCCTCCAGACATGTTTTAAGACTCTGCTTGAATACTAATTCATGACTGATGTTTTTTCCACAAATGTTAAAAATTCTTAAAATGACATCTACTCCCTCTCCCTCATTGAAAAATCAGTCAAGTGTCAAACTCTGCACAGTGATGCTCAAACATTTACATTCGACATCGTGCAGAATGAACGGTGATCTATAAATAACAACAATATTCAAAATCAAAGTTTACCTGAGTTCCGTCTAGTGGGTCTTTCTGAACAAAGGCTTGGACAAACTCCTCCGGTCCAATATGACTCAAATGTTCCTGGAAAATGCACACGCACACACACACGCACACACACACACACACACACACACACACACGCACGCACGCACACACACACACACACACAAAACAACGACGGGTGTAGTCTCATTAATAATTCTTTCATTTCAGTAATGGAAGGCAATCAATACAAGGAAGTAATGACTCATTGGAATTATATTTCGTCAAATTGACACTTGAAGCAACATTCACTTCTATTAAAGCAACGACAACCGCACAGATACATATCTGTCAAAATGAATCATTACATAGTGACAGAAACGCTTCACTACTAAACACATCTTACATCAATATCAGCGTGTTGCTAAAACCTACAACAGAAGTCTGTATGTATGTGTGCATTGCACATGCCTGTCTGTCTCTGCGTGTGTGTGTGTGTGTGTGTGTGTGTGTGTGTGTGTGTGTGCGTGCTAGAGTGTGAAGCTGTCAGGTCATATATATCCACAGCGGTTTTATCCCCTTTGTTTGAGGCCTAAGGCACATCACTGACTTCTGGGGTGATGTCACCACTCAGACAAGGGTACATGCTTACTCAGGCACACACACACACACACACACACACAGAAACACAACCACTCCCAGATACACGTGCCCACATTAAGACACACGAACACACTGAAGGCACCATGCATGCAACGTGAAGGACACTGCAGAGTTCCCCTGTACATGTATGTTTCATTGCACTATTCCCTTTGTTCTTTTGTCGAACACACTGGGTGAAGACCAGTTCGTACTGGAATTGCTGACAAGTAATAATCAAGGTTGGACTTCAGAGATCTTCAACACGATACAAAACCAGAGTTAAGTGTGCCGGTTTCAGTTTGCTACAACACCCCCCACCATCTTTCCTTTGTTCTTACAGATTCATACATTTTCAATCACCCTCATGTCTTTTCCTCTCCATCCCCGCTCCATTTGATGTCTCATATTCCATGTTTACATCCTTGCCTTAAACCATGTCTCCACCCCCTGCGTTACCATCCTTAGCTCCTTCTCCCCCCCTTTCCAGCATCATCTCCACTCCTCCTCGTCCATCCTTGTTATCATCTCTCACCCTGACCTCTGTCTAACCCACACTTCCCTCCCTCCCTCCCTCTCTCTCTCTCCCTCTCCTCACCAGCTCCACGTGGGTGAGCTGCTGTGCCAGTGTGTACGGGTCATTGCAGATGGAGAGCATGTCCTTCTGGATGGGCGGAGGCTTGGTCTTGAAGGCCACCAGCTTGTCAGAGATGGAGGAGGCATTGAGGGAGACCTTGACGATGCTCTCTTCCCCCTGGCTCATCAGGGCCAACCTCTGGTTGAGCTTCTGCAACACCTGGTTCAGGGTTTTCCAGTACGCCTGCGGAGAGGGAGAGGAGAGGAGAGGAGAGGGAGTTGTCAGTAAGGACTTTATTAATGTAAATGAATAATTTATTAATGCTTTATAGATCCGTATTAGGCATAAATCAAGACTTTCTGTGTTACTGGGTTGTGAGCCCACATGCAAGTGGTCTTTTATTTGCCAAAAGAGCATACCTTGTCATCTCTTTACTTAACAACTTGCAATTGAATATAAAATAAGTAATCAAGCACACAACTTTATCTGTATTTTTGCATCTAGTTACTGATTTGTAATGAATTAATAATCTACTGATGAGCCCAAGAATTTGCAGAACGGTGTAATTTTCCAGCTGCATTAAAACATGTTCACTCAACAGCAGCGGTTTGCCGCGTGTTGTATCCAGGAATTTGTGTTTCTGTGCCCCTCCCTCCAGATGACTGGTCACTGAGGCCATTAGGTCAGTCTGTCTCCCAAATGACCCAGAGCCACCGCTCCCACATGTATGCACGCACACACACACACACACATACTGTAGAAAGCCAGCTGTAAATAGCAGCACATTCATCACCACCTGCCCTTCCCCTCTTTCTGTCCTCCCTTCACCTCCCTCCATTTTTTCCTAGTCTTCCACCCTGACTCCATCCTCCTCCTCTACCTTTTTCCTCCGCCCTCTGCTCTCTGTGCCCCTGTATCCCATCCCCCCCCCCCAGTTTTCACCATCCATCTCACTCGCTCGATTTTTCCCATGAGGCTGCAGATAGAGCCACTCCTCTAATATCCTTCCTTCCTCTCTCCTCTCACTTTTCTCTCTCCTGTAGTGCGAGACTGTGTAACATGGAGCTGTGGCTACTCACCCTACACTGACGCTCTGACTCCTTCCACCACCCCACCACAGAGGTAGTGATGATAATTGAATTTCGTTCCCCATCAGAGCATTCCTCACTGCAGCTACGGCTTATAAGAGGCTATAATGGCCACAAATACAGTGTGGATCAAAATCAGGCTCTTACAGCCCGTCACAAATGCTGTAGAAACAGAGGGGTCTTTCCAAAACTGTAAAAAAAAAAAGCATCTTATCTTGTAAAGATGACTGAACCGTCTCACATTAATGTTATTATACAGCTGCAGTGTACCTCATCACACGGAGCTATCCTGTGGATGATGTCTTTAAGGTGTCCGACCATCTTCTCGTCCCCGAAGTCAGTGGGGAACGTCTCTGTCCACTCTGTCAGCAGCTGCAGGATCTTGGGACCAAACTTGCGCACTTTCGCCTGCAGTTGAAGAAGTGAAAGAGGTTTTGTGACTCCATCAGCAAAACAAAACAATTTGACAATTTGGCAAAAAAACGTAGTGGTTGCTTACATGCAGTACACAAGCGAGTCTGAGTGTTTTTGCTGAGGCAGTCTGTTCGTTAATTTGTGCACGTGCATAAAGGAGCGCTGTATGTATTTGTGCGTGGTGCAGTACTGACCGTATCGAGTGGGCTCTGATCCAGCTGCTGCTGTTTAATGCACAGCTCACACACCCTGGCCAGCAGCTCCGGAGGAGGGATGAACAGACGGGCGCTCAGCAAGAAGGTAAACACATAGGCTTTCTGTCAAACGACAGAAGGGGACATTTGCTAAGACACTGCTACTACATCAATAAAAAAACACTGCAGCTTTCTGTAATTAAAGGAAGAAAAGCAGTATTTTAAACAGAGACATGGGATTAAAAATGTAATTGGCACTACTGTCATTACCACTATAAACTGAAACAGATTTTCTGAAGGAGTATATAATGAACAGTGGTGTGACTGTTGCTGTTTGTGTCATTTACCTCGGGGTAGTAATCCGCAGTGGGCACCAGGTTCTGGATAAGGGTGTCCAGGGAGGCAGAGGTGATCGGGGGCCCATCGGCCAGGCAAGCCCCGGGCCCCTGGCCCTCCTGTGCGGCCTCCTCCTCCTCCCCAGGCTCAGCGCAGGCCAAATGGGGGCTGAAGCCACTGGGAGTGGTGAACATGGTGCCTGAGCACACAGTCTGGGGCATTCCTGGCTAAAACGCAGACAGAAATATACCGTCAGCACAATATAGGCAGAATGAGGAATGAGGATATGGTTTGTTTTTTATTGAAGAGAAATTGAAGCAGGGTAGCACATTTGATTTGGTAAAGGGAAGTGTATTTTATCCAACACTCTATCTCTCTGCAGTCGATCTGCAAGGCTGAATTCTCTAACACAGTCCGCTCCCTCTCCTCTCAGTCCTCTGCTCATCCTCCCAGTGTATCATCTTCTATCCACTCTCACTCTACACAGGCAATGCACTCATTCCATCCAACCGATGACCCGCTGCTGTCGTCGGGGGATACAGAATACCCCCCCAACAGCTGCCCCGTCTCCCACGTCGACAAGACAGAGGAGAGAGCGGAAATGTGGGTCACTCAGTCGCCGTGGAAACCATTGCTGCCTGAAAGCAATTGTGCGGCCTCCATCTCTGCCCTGCATGTCTTTCCCCTTCAAGAATGCTTTGGGTTACACATTTGAAAAATTCAACATGCTCCCTCCCTCAATGGACCAACCCTGCAGCTGTAGTGGAAAGGAGCACTTACTGTGCTGTACGCTAGAGTAGAGATGCTACGGAAACAGAGAGTATTCTGATCCTCAGGGTACAATTATCATCATTACTCACCACTGTTATGTCCGTCTACCTGTAACCTCTCTTTTGTCAATATATCAAAATGGCAAATATAAGATTTTGGCTCTCGCTGGCTATGTCTACCTCAATCGCTCGTCATCACCAAAGACGGCTGCTGTCTCTGGGTGCCTTCAGGCTAGTTTAGTGGCCCGAAGCCTTTCTGCCTGCAGGAGTCACGAGAAAGGCAGCAAACCCACATGCTGACAGTGAGACCTTGGGCAACATGCAGGAAGTTATTTCAGATGTAAACACTGCATATTCTTCCTGCTGTTGCTGCAGCTCAGACAGGGCCGGGCCCGAAAGAGTACACATGTACACACGAACACACACTAAATATGAAAAAAACCATTTCCCCTATTCTTATGTTCTTATGTCAGATAACGCAGAGCCTCACTAGAACAGACACTAATTGTCATTGTCCCTGGAAGAAACCTGGGAATGGAATCATTTCATCTTCGGGTGACCTTCAGGTTCCCTTCCCCCCTCGCTGATCAGCCACCTCGATAAACTGGTGTCACGGGTCCCTGGGGTAAAAGGTCAAGCGCACACTGGTGTGCAGAAGTGCAGCTCGTGTCTCAAGTTTCCTGTGTGAGGGGCTCAGTTGTCCTTTGTTCTCCCTCTTACCCCCCACACATGCGAACACTTATTCGTACATTTTGTACACACCTAGACACGGATGGGTAGACTTTCTGCGAGGTGTTTTTAGAGCCTTCCTTCCTACTTGCACCACTGACACCCACAGCCCATATCTCTCAAAATGTATGTGGTGATTTAAGAGGGCCGACATCTTCTTGTCTGCTCCTCACAGCTATAATCATGGCTCCCCAATGCACGCTACTCTGTGAAACACTGACAATAGCCTGTGGGAGGAAAAACAGACGTTTAACTGAGCAGACGAAGCTATACACCATATTAGGTAAAACACTTTCTTAAAAGGAGACCTATTATCCATATTTCCAGGTCTATATTTTTAATCTGGGGCTCTACTGGAATATCTTTGCATGATTTACAGTTCAAAAAACTCCTTATTTATCTTATATTGACCCTTTACGCAGCTCCTCGGTTCAGCCTCTGTCTGAAACAGGCTGTTTAGCCCCTGATCGCTTAGCTTCCAGAAGCTGCATCACAGCCGATTTCCGGCTGTTCGGGAGGCTTTTTCTTGTTCTTTACTCAAAATGTCAACTTCTTAAATAGATCCATACACGTTCGAGCCCGAATCTGATCGGGGAATATGAATGGACAACTCGAACATCCACAGCAACAAAGATTACAGCAGGACGTCTCTGTTTGGTAAATATTACGCTCATTACCTGCTGTGTGACATAAGGGTGGATTTAGTCTTTCAATCACAAGCCGTATAAAATGATCTTTCTATATATACCCCTGTTAATATGTGTGTTGGAAATGCGCTAAAATGCCGACTGAAGTGGAAAATGCCTGCTGTCAGGAAATAACAACCCTGCACTGTTGGTTATTTGTATGCTGGAGTACAGTAAATGCCTATAACACTTCTCTAGTAGACTGTTTTGCAGACGTGTACATACATTTACCAAGAAGACTGCAGTCTGACATAAATCCGTCATGAGTTGACTTCAGCTCGTCTCTGAAGTAGAAAAAAACGTTGGAAATCTGGTATTCAGAGCAGTCTGAAACCTGAGCTTTTTAAAACATTCTGCTGTGCACACATAGACAAATAACTTATATCTGTGTGTGTCTCTTAATGAGCTTTTAAATGGTCTATTTTGCAGGGTTAGACATTACCAGGGAACCCCAGTTGAAAAATACTACTACCATAATCAAAAATGCTGGTCTGTTGTGCAAAAGTGATTGTCACTGTCTGGATTCGGTTCAAATGGGGAAAGCCTGCGGTGCCCTTGCAGCGACCTCCTCTATATTGGATTACAACACGCTGCCACTGTGAAGACATGGCCTGATAAACAGAGAAATAGACAAATCCAACAAGCCTCTATAACAACATAAATGCAGTGGGAAAGCTTTATGGTAACTGGAAGGAACTTTCACTGTGAGGCCAGACAGGAATACAAAGTGTGCCCAGCTCTAGGAGCCTGTGACTAAATCCAGGAGTTTATCTGAGTCATCTCATGCATGCAAACACACACACACACACCCCACAGCATTTGTATTCATATATATATGGGAGTGTGTGAGTTTTAGTCCATGTGCCCACACTGCCAATGATTCCCTTCATTGCTTGTGATAATCTTCGCTCTTCTTATTTCTCTATGTTGCTGATGTGTACATTGTGATAGGCCCGACATCAGTGTACGTGTGTGATGGACCAAATAGTGTCAGAGTTTGAAATGGTTAAGCCTATTACAGCTACTCCCCCCCCCCAAAAAAAAAGCATGGATTACTACTTTTTATAACCACATGTATTATTTCACAACCATATTGCTTACACCACTTTTTTCCTACAGTGTGACCGAGAAGTCATCCACAGCTGTACTCTATGTATAACTTGTTTCCATACCCCATGATATAGCTCAGCACCCTCTGTGGCTGTCACATTGCATCAACACTGCATGAAAAAACACATAGAGAAACAAGCAGAACAGGTGAGTGTAGTGGTGTGTGCTCTAATCCCCCCCTGAGATCTCCAACAGCCAGCCACCAGCAGCCCTGCACTCTGTCTAGACAGCTGGGGGAGTGTCATTGTTCAGGCCCCTTGCAGCGTATGTATACGTGTGTGTGTGTTGTCTTGTGCTTCTGTCAGGCTGTTATCGTTGCCATCGGGGGATCCGCCTGCTTTGTTCTATCATGATTAACAGAATGGCACTGTCTGGAGACAGACAATCTTTATCAGCACCCTTGACTGTCTCTCTGTGTATGTGAGGAGTAAAACCGGAGGTGCACAGTCACCGTGTTGATGAAACAATGGCATTCCTGACATGACTGAGCAGCTTGAAGCTGTCAAGCACCTTCACAACTTTGTTAATCACTGTTTTCTAGTGGCCACGTCTATCTCACTCTCTGTAAAACCTGTTTCACCACATAGATAATGCTACTCATACCTACAGAGAATGGTGACACAGATGCTGGCAGTCTGTTCTGCCACTAAGGAGTTAAAGGATTAATGGATGAGAGGCAGTTCTCCATTAAGACTGAAGAGGCTCATTCAGAGCAAATCAAACCACTGTCTGACCTCTGTCATTAAAGAGTCAAGGGTCAAAGGTGAGGAGTTAAGAATCCTTGGTGGGGGTAGATGGAGTACAGTTGCAGCATTGTTAGCATCCAAACTCATTTTTTTGGTAATAATGCTCTGTTGCTTAGCTCAGTTTCAAGGCTACATATAGGCTTTGTCTGCAGTTAGGGGCCTTTTTCAAAAAGGTCTTCAGGACTTTTAAGGCCATCAGAGCTGACTTTGATTCATTGGCAGTGCTGGCCATGTCTATTAATCATCACCCAAACTCAAAGTTAAGGATGGAGAATTTATCGACAGGTCGTATAGAGAGGCGAGATCCTTTATAAAGATCGTTTCTACTGTATGTGAGGGAGGAAACCTATTGCAGTGTTTTGTATTTTTATGTATTAATTGTGCAGATTTAGACACATTTCTATCTACATCCAATAGCATTCTTCCTCGAGCTTGAATAAGTCCCAGACAAGCGCGTTTTCAAATTGTTTTCATGTCCTTGAGGCTACAGCTGACACACAAAGGCCAGTTCACTCTATTCCTGCACCAGTGGGCTTTATTCAGCTGATGAGGGGCTTGATTTTTTTTTTTTTTTTTTTTGGTGACAAGCTTGATTAGGTGTGTTGGATGAACAGATCAAATATACCGTACGCTGTGGACGTTTGTAAACCACTGCTCTATTGCTTCCCAGGAAATGTATATTATATTGTCAAAATATGAAATACTTTGATTTATATTTCTACAGTTTTGGTTTTGAATAAATTTAAAATTAGGACTGCTCATATATTGGCTGAATACAATCGTTTTTTACAGAAAGGATATGACATATTGATGCTGAGAAACAGTACAGAGCAAGAGCGAAACCTTAGATGTGTTGCAATGCTATTCTTAGAGGAGCAGCACATCATCAGAGGTAAGCGCAGCAAATATCCGGCATGGGTATTGCAGCAACATTGTGTTTTGTTTCAGTAGGTGGTGGTGGTGGTGGTGTGGGGGGGGGTATTCCCCCCAGGGCAGTGTGCAGACAGTCTAGGCTCTCTGAATGTTAAACTCGCCTCCTGCAAGACTCACTAAACTTTTCCCTCGCAGACTCCATCATATGACTCCCGATGCATCCTCCTCACCAACTAATTTACATACTCCAACACTTCCTTTCTAATTTAGGACCCACATGTTCGCTCCTTTAACACATTCCAATTTCAACACTTCATCTATTTTTGGGAGTGTGCTCTAAAAAAGCAGATCCTGGCGTATTTTTGGTCCTGACACTGTTTTTGCGTGCCTTAGTGTATTACAGCGATGGCCTAAATTTTCCACTGTGTTCTTTGAAAGCTGAAATGATGCGACTAGAGAGAAAAACTGGAGTATTCTCATGATGGCAGGGGCTTAAAAGAAAGTAAACACCTCTTTGTCACCCAGCCTCTCCCCCTCCCTCACTCCCCTTCCCCTTCCACATGTCTCCTCCGTTCCTCTCTCCTCCTTTATCTCCCTCTCCACGCCCTACTTTCCAATGTGCCCAGTCAGGACGCCTGTACAGATGGCCCTGCAGCAGCCTGCTCTCCCAGTGGGAGCTGCTGGCATGGGAGGCTTTTTGGCCCTCTGCCCCTACCATCATCCCCAGTCTCTACAGGAGCCCAAAAGTGTACTGGCCTCCAGACTGAACACCGAGATACGCGGGCGGAGCCAATCGGGCTGCTGAGCTGCACGGTGACTGCCTGGCACCGCTGACAACAGAGAGAAAGAGAGAGAGAGAGAGAGAGAGCGCAAAATACCACACATATGTCACCGCACACGCGTAAAAAACAAAATCAAACCAACACACTATTGGTGGTTAATGGTGTGTGTGTGTGTGTTGTTGGGGAGGAGTGGCACTGAAAACAAATGAGTTCATTGTGTCTTGAAAAAACACATGCATGCACACTTGCACCCACACAGCAGCCAAACACAGGATTGAGTTACCGCAGAGGCATTCCATCTCCCCACCCATTCCCCAGCCAGTCTCTGTGATACGAGCCTGACAGAGGTTGAGAATCACACTCAGGGCTCAACAGGGACACACTCCCTAAATCCCTTTATTGGCATTCCCCCCGTAGTGTCTGAGCGGGGTCACGCTGACATCCTGGCACCTGTTCCGCACCCACCCACTCCATCAATCCCCGATGTAAAGCTCACTGGGAATTCTCCTCCACGAACACACCCTGTGCATGTGTGTAGCCAGTCTCATTCCTGAGCGAGTTTGGACACAGTCGTGTGCATGTATGTGTTTCTGTTTTTGTGTGTGTGTGTGCATGCGCTTATGTGTAAGGGCTTGTGAAAGGGCTGAGAGAGAGAGTCAAGAGCGTATGTAAGTCCAAGTGAAGTCACTCCTTCACTGTGAATGCAACCATCTGTCCTGCTGTTCTCCAAGAGGTGCGGCTGCGCTTGGATGTTTTCTCGCATCTTGGGCAAAAACAGAGAGAGGGAAAGCAAGATGCAAAGACTTTGTGACATGAGCGAAGCTGCACACTTTTAATCCCTAAAGTCAAACTGTTGCCTCGCTAAAAATTTACATTTAGAAGGAATGGAGATTAGCATTACACAAAACCATCAGCCTCAGAGAACGCCTGTGCTTTTCCAGAGCAACTCTAAAGGTTGAGGAGCACCATTATCCACTGACTCCACTTTCAAACCACTTCGCGTGGTTGCCTGAATCTATTTCCCCAGTTTGAAAATGGTGTAATAAAATGAACTGAAGGTCTCCGACACGTGTGATGGGTCTGTGCAATCTGTCAGGTTACATTCAGATAACTGGAGCTGAGCACAGGCTGGCTCTTAGTGGGTACGTAGCACATGTCTGAGCCTTGAGTGCCCTGAATCTGTCATTCACAACGGTCATAATGCTTTAAAAAACAGTCATGTATTATTCATAATATTCCAATTTACAGCCACCCCTTGATGCAATGCTCCTTAGAGAGGAATTGGGCAAGAATGATTCTGTCTCTGTCCTAAACAGGCATAATTTTGCCTGAGGTGCCACTTATGAGGAATTACCAGCTTAGCAAGTGAATGCAAGAATCTGGGAGTGAAAAACAGAGTGTAGTGATTGAGATCATCCAGAAAGAAAAGCTGAATGAAACAATGCCTATGTGCAGCTACCTCAATAGTCCTTTGAGCACTATAAAAAATAAATAAATGAGACTGTTCATCTAAACACCCACTCAGCATTGTGTTACTCGCAATCAAACCTGGCCGATAGACGCCGCGAACTAATGAGCGAGATGGTAACAGATGCAAATCTAATAAGCAGACGTTACTAATTTCATCATGGCTGTCTGCTTTCCTGCTAAAGTACATCTATCTGCTCATTACGACCAGCATGGGCAGAGGCCATGCGGTATGTCACTGTTGATGTATGATGACAAAGCTTGCTAATTAGTGCCGGGGGATTGCGGGGTCTGGTCTGTTGGTAACTCATGCCTCGCGTATTTTGAGAAAAGCAGGGGTCAGAATGCATGCTTCAATCATCCGCAACTAGTTTTTTGCACATAAAAAGATTACCGATACCAAAATAAATAAATTAATAAGAATATAACGATATATGAGAGTATAAATCAGATCAAGCATTCAATGCCAGCTTTTAGTACTTGACAGTTTTTGATACCCGACAGTACAGGCACAACAATTATTAAGGTTCAAATCCCAGATCTACACTAATAAAAATGCTGTAATAGCAAAGGTCAGTACACTCATTGGGAACTGACTGACTCTTTATGTGTTCATTTGTGATTTTCTGGTGATTTCTATACCTGTCACCTTGTAGCTCAGGTGTGCAGACGGTCTGCTAAACAAATACAATTCTGATAAAAACCGTTCATACAGTTAACATGCTAAGGATCATTTCATTACTCGGGTCAAATATCTGATGGAAACCACTAAAATCTGCTTATTTCAATGGTTTATTGAACAGACCGCTGGGATCTCATCATATTCCATTACTGTTTTTGACCCAACCAATCCATAAAGACAGACTGTCAATAGCTGCCTGTATGCCAGCATGCAGGCCCTGTGAAGGCAGCTAAGACCAGCTCTGGAGAGCGCAGAGCGTTTCCATGGAGTCAGGGATCCTGTTGGGAGGTAATTAGATGCCTGTTGAGTCCCCACTGTGACACCCCCACTTCTCTCTTTTTATTCCATAATCCCTTGAACCCCCCCCCCCCCCCCCCCCCCCTCTCTGTCTCTCTTTCTCTGTCTTTTGCTCTCATGACAGAGCAGCAGGCTGTGACAGAGTGATTCCACATGTGAACCCTGTCTGCCTCCGCCTGTCAGTGAGATCACTCCCATCATCCCGGTGTCAGTGGCAAACGCTATGGTGCAGCCAAAGGACAGCTGAAGGTCTGTCAGGTACACAGGCCATCACGACGTTCTGTCCCTTTTTCAGTCGAGCTCCTGCTGGGCTGAGGAGCTCTTTATGTAAGGTGCGAAAAAAAGACAGTCCAGAAGCACTGGTGACAAAAATGTTAAGCAGGAACAGTGTTTTTCTTTCTGCAACTGTCATTTTTGTACTGTTTATATTTAGTTTCCTCTTTATTATTATGTCATTTCTGCGAAAGACCTCTTATGAATTAAACGAATGGCTTCTTCTTCAAAAAAAAAAAAAAAACAGGAACAAAAGATTTCTGTTCCTCTCTGACTGATCATTCATCAATTCAACACATACAGCATGGGGTTTCAAACCTATCCCAGCATGCACTTGACAAGTGAATGGTCATTCAATAGAAAAATACAAAATAGCAACTAAAAATGGAGGTTTGATTGCCTCATGTGTGTTTAAGAATGAACAGTATGAGCTTAAATTTCCTATGCACGAGTAACAGAACTGCCAGGAGGATGCTGGAGTGGATTCTTGTTTTGACTGCTCCGTTATGAGGCGGTAGTGGAATTCTGTCATGTCTGTGGAGTAGAATAGCCTGTGATCTATGACTCCTCCAGACACACACACACACACACACACACACACAGACACACAGGATCCCCTTCCCCCATACACAGCCATAAAGTCAAGTCAAGTCAATGTTATTTGTATAGCCCAATATCACAAATTTGCCTCAAGGGGCTTTACAATCTGTACAGCAATACAACATCCTCTGTCCTTAGACCCTCAATTCAAATAAGGAAAAAACTCCCTAGAAATCCCTTTAATGGGGGAAAAAATGGACGAAACCTCAGGAAGAGCAACAGAGGAGGGATCCCTCTCCCAGGACAGACAGACGTGTAATAACCTTGTGGTGGTGATAAAGCTGTCATTGCTACCAGACTAACAGCTACTGTGTTTACCCCCCCACCCCCCCAACACCCCCTCTCTCTCTCTTTCCAAACATTCACACACACACAAATGACTGGTCTCACTCTCTGGGAACTTGCCTCTCTCAGTCTCACGTCAAAAAACAAAAAAACAAAACAAAACGATGCCCTCATTAACAGCACACCTGTTATTCTCTGCAGACTTGGCCTGAATTGGAGGGGAACATGTGCTGCAGTCTATGTCTGTACCTGCAGACTTGTTACCGGTGACTCCTGACAGACCTCCGCTCTGGTGACTCATGCCTGTACAACCCTTATCTACTGTACTGTCAGAGCAAGCTGCCATTTCAATTCAGAACCATTCTATAGCCAAGGGCATAGAGGCTTTATGGGCTCAGCACAAGGGAGAGCTCAACTGAATAGGTGAACGCAGAAGATTTGGAACAAAGAGCCGCACAGGGTTGATCACTGGGGATACAAAGTCAAAGGATGTTAATGATGACACACGACAGAAATAACTCAGGGTTTATCCAGAGTTGGGTGACATGTAAGACTGAGAAGAACTGATTTACAGCATCTCACGAAGGGGAATCTCATTCGGCGAGCACAACACAGATTAAAAAAAAATGTTTGTTTTCCACCCCTGTGGGCATACAGAAGCACATAGTGCCAGCAAAGGTGAGAGTGAGAGAAGCCTCCCGGAGCTCCTTGCTGTGAGAGGAGGGTCCAGAAACGTGATGCCCCACTCCGGTGCTTCCCTCCTGGAGGGGCTGAGATGTGGAGGAGAGCAGAGCCGAGGGCGTGGGAAGCACAGACAGCATAAGTGGCTTTACTGGTAATATCAACAACCCGGGTTAGAATTTCTCCCAACCTTACTGGTTTCTGACAGAGCCGGTCTTACTTTCATGCACCTAAGCTGCAGAAGACAGATAACAAATCCTTTTGGTCTGTGTTGATAAGCTGTGCAAGCTGTTACATCGCCCTTGGGTGAAAAAAAAAAAAGGGCTGCTTTAGTGGAGGATGCAGATTTTTTTTCATTCCTGGGAAAAACAGAGTAGAAAAATGTCACCAGTGCCACACCTGTTCATTCTGGCTCTGAAGCAATCCAACACACATGTACATATGAAGAGGCAGAGATGCAGTAGAGTGCTTGAGGAAATCAGCAGTGTGTTTACATAGAGGCTCCACTCCCACGTTAATACACGTTAATAATTACACAAAACGAGATAAGCTTCGCACCACGTAGCCAAACCCAGCCAACAACAGGATAAACACGTGATAGCCTGTTTGTTATCAGTGGCTATTTTTTTGTTTTCAATGCGATACACCGACTATCACAATGTCAGCTGCGGACATATCCTATACTCTCTCCTATAAACGTGTCAGAGCCTGAAGACGCAGTGACTCCAGTCCCTTGAAGCGAGCTGGGTCCCCTCACACGCCCTGAAACAGACACAGTGCACACCGCTGACTCACGCCACAGACTGCGATGCTTTCCACCGTAGTAAAAGGGTGCAAGTACAGTATCTCTAACACGATAAGGAATTATGATGTCATCACTGTTGCTCGTAAAGTTTTAACTGTGACGACACGGTGTTCTTGTCACAGTAAACAAAACGCATGCGTGGAACATCCTGACACACACACACACACACACACACACACCCGCACGCGTAAATACGCACACACAAGCACTGGCTGTGGGCGTGAGCGCAATCTCAATATGCTAATACGGTAGTAGTAGTGGGGTAACCTTGCTTTTATGGGTTACTTACCAGCACTACACTCTGATCCCCATCTTTGATCCGACTTGTATCCGATGACAAATCAATACAACTGCCGCTCCTGATATTCCCAGATTAATTAGCCTTCACAGAACAGCCCGGTCAACTGGCACCGGTGGGAGCAGTGGAGCCGGACTCCAGAGGCACAGCCTGATTGATGGAAGTGGAGGAAATGTCTGTTGATAGCAACCTGTTAAATGTCCTGGTTGTGGACAGGTTTCCGCCGGTGAACAGCGGACACAGACGGAGAGCTGACCCCGCGAAAGAGTGCGTCCCTGAAGGCGTGGCGACCCTGTCCTGTCCTGCGCCACGGAGA
Organism: Scomberomorus guttatus; assembly: GCA_038419695.1. Taxonomy (NCBI): domain Eukaryota; kingdom Metazoa; phylum Chordata; class Actinopteri; order Scombriformes; family Scombridae; genus Scomberomorus; species Scomberomorus guttatus. The sequence goes on along the minus strand of CM076452.1, from coordinate 18,517,271 downwards.
CACGGCGGACGGCACAGCACATCAACACGTCCTCGGAGCAAGTGGTTAGACAGCGGAGAGGAGAGAGAGAGCTACTCACTCTAGTCAAGTGAGGAGCAATAATATCCGCTTTAGATTTTCAAAATCAGAGACGAATACGGGCTGCACTGTTGTCTGGGTGGTAGAAGCCTGGCTGTATTACCAAGGACACCATAAAGAGGGCCCAATTCACATTTGGGGGTCCTGGGCACAAATACGCTTTGGAACCTATTGATATCACCACTAACAACTGTTTATATATCTTGTGAAGTAAACAAATTAAACATGATTTATGCAGGAATACCATGTCATGGCACCACATGAGCACAATATAAACCTAAATAATGACGACATTAAAGCTATTTTTGACCTGATTGAAGTTATTACAAGGAATTTTCATTTTGTGTTGATTTTAGTGGTCTCTGGGGACAAAAGCGGTAGCGTTTTCCCAGAATGAAGACTGCATTACCCATGAGCACCACTGCCTCGTGTCGTAAAGATCTTGGCTAGCGCGTGCATCTGTTTTGGAAACGGGTGAAAGAAAGATGCTACTTATTTTTAATACTATTTTTCTTTCTTCTCTAAACACAGCTGTTTGCAGGATGCATAGCGATGAGGTAACGTATCTGTTTGTGGCTGTGTAAGATTAATAATTGTGATATGACGGTGAAGCAAAGTAAACTTTGTTTTAGTTAGGTTACATGTAAAGCTGCATTCACACCAAATCTGGCATTGCGGCACCTTCCCGCAGAGTTGTGAGGAGGTGTGGGAGTATTTATTTGTGCTTTGGAACATAACCACCGTGAAACAATCAGAAAATAATGTTTTATTTCTCTGATTCCCGGGTTTGTTCTCGCTACACCGCCGCTCCCTCTCCTCATTCTCTCTCTCTTGCTCTCGTCTTTTTTATGATTTGGGAAGCTGACAACAGCTCTAACTTTACTTTTAACGCTATCAAACGTAGAGAAATGTCCTCCCTCATCCTAGTAACGTCTTTGTACTCCCTCATGCTACAATGCTACATGTAATGTAAACATAGGCTCTTCTAGTCTGCTGCCGGAATCTGACCTGGTGGCATCTCTTTTGCTTATGTCATTTTAAATTGTAATTTGTGTGCATATACCCAAACAAAATTGCTGTTAATCCAACAACTGCAAACCATACATGCAGTGAACCAGAAGCTTTTGGGGCCCCTGATAGGGTCTGGGGGGGTAATTGCCCATTTTACTCACATTGCCCAGTAAGTAATCCAGACCTGATCTCCAAGAGCCCAAAACACTGTGCCTGTATACAAATTCGCAACATATGAGCAGTTCCTGTCAGAACTAAAATCAGCACAATCATTAGTGTCAACAGTATTTTATAGCTAGTAGCTTTTATTTTGAAGGTAAAAGTGACTTCCGGTAGTGTATTGTAGTCTCTGCGGTTTGATGCTGCTGCAGGCAAACGGTAGATTCTGTCTCTCTCTACCACACACACACACACACACACACACACACACACACACACACACACACACACACACACAGGACACAGGACACAGGACACACACACATCAATACCAGAGCTCTGATGCTTCAAGCACTCACTTCAAACTCACTTGTAGATTGTACCCTTGTTTCACCTGATGGAACTACTTCAAGACGATGAAACATCTAAATCTACATCTAAACATCTGTCCATCTAATGAAATGACATGTCCTGTGGCACGTATTAGTCAGTCAAGTTGCAGCCAGCGGGGCTTTGAATCCAACCAAGGCCATATTGATTACAAAGCCAATATTAAGAAGTTCAAACAGGAATCTAAACTTATTATTCAAAATTGCTCTTCACTTGGCTAATGAGTCATTCTATTATTCACAAGCTCCAGACTAGGTTATCCAAACATTCGTGGACAGATTACAAGAAACAATGAGTGCACTTTTCATTTGTAATCCCCAGGCAAACCCTCTTCTATTAACACGGCCTGAGAGACACTCGCTAACCACGACCCCTGAGTGAAGGGGCCATCACTGAATATGGAAATAAGACAGGCTGTATTTCCATTAAAACCCGAGTTAATTAATACCATTAACCTAATTTAAAAGCAACAATGAGGGAATGTCCAAACCTCCCTACTAAGAGGAGATGAGAAGCTGGAATGATGGGTTAAGAGACTGGGGTGTTTTTTTTTCTTACCCTGGCTGCCACAGTCATCACGTTTTCTCTACGGTTGAGATGTAAGTTATTGGTGGGGGGAGGGGGGGGGGGGGTAATTAATTTGAAGGGAAGTGGTGTAGAGAGACACAGGGAGCGACGGACAGCGAGAGAAATAATTAAGCGGATGAGATGTAGAGTGGTAAAGGTCCTTGTCGGGCCATGAGGGGCTCTGTGTGAACTGCCGTCCCTGGAGCTTTGACTCCTGCTGCTGGGCCTTCTGCGTGAGGGGAAGAATGCATCTGACTTTGCAGCAGAGGACAGAGATAAAACTCTCTCTCTTACACACACACACACACACAAATAGGTCCTGCTACAGTGAGTAAACATGTATGCATGCTATTTCACATTTGAACTCAGCCTCTTCCATGGAGAGTTGCTCTATTCCATTATCTCCATCTCTATTTTTGTGGTTTTGGCCTTTATTTCTATTGGTTATGATAACATTGTATTCGCCAAACTATTTGCGTCATCACTAAGATTATTTGCCATAACTATGATCTCACCCTAACCTTGGCACTGGATGTAAAAAAAAAAAAAAAAAAAGAAGAAGATTGCATTAATTTATAAATCAAGTTTGGCAGACCAAAGATGAACGAGAAACCAAAGCACAATAATGATTCAGCCGGCATATGAGAGAGGACATGGAGACCTTAAAAATGTTTGATTTACTGAGGTTAGTTTGTGCATGAGGATGTTTTGTCAGCGTTTCAGACATTTGTTCACTTTACTCTGCCTCTCCAATCAGTCTCTTTGGTTAGTTCCCCTTGCCTGTGCGTGTGTGTAGTCACTTGAGCAGAAACCTCAACTAATGATTACACAACAGAGCTGCGTTGTGGTGCCTCTGCACATGTGAGAATGGCTCTTATTATAGTTTCCGAAGCGCTTTTCTAGAATAGCAGAGGAAGCAGATAGAGGCGCATTCAAACGTTTCACATCGCCCCCCCCCCCACATTATATACACTGAAGGTGTTGCAACGGTATCAGTGATGGATGCTGATAGCAGCTTTCACACTCACATTGTCTCAAAGTTTGTTTACCCCCCCCCCCCCCCCTTTTTTTGTTTTTCAAAATGATTTGCATGCAGTATGTAAGCCTAACACCTGCATTGCACGTTCATCAAAAGCTGTTGCTTGGTGCCTGCATGAGAAGTGCTGTTAATAAACTTGACAGTCACAGACAGTGACAGTGACAGTCAAATCGAGCCCTAACAGCCGCTATAAGTGCGTTCACAAGTATAGTATTCACAGAAACTGCACGGTTAGCCGTTTTAGACAGTGGGGGTGACTTTGCAGAAATGTAAGCAGGTGTCTCATTAATGTTTACTGATTGACCCAAAGCCTAGAAATCTTTCCCCACAGAGCAAAGAGGTTTTACTTTCTTTTCTCTCTCTTTCTTCTGCGGTCTCCCGGACACCCAGTCGCTCTTTCGTTTTTTTCGTCCCCCCCTCCCCCCCCCCCCCTCTGTCTTTCTCTAACAACCCTGTTTCCTTGGCTCTCCTGCAGGGTCCACCATGCCTTGCCAGGAGCGTACTCATTATTTATGCTGCTGAAAATGTACCAAAACAACATGAAATTGCATTTGCATCTGTTATAAATATAAATCACCTCTAAATGGGGCTATAAGTTCTACTAAACAAATTAGGTTTCCAGTCTAATGCTGCAAATGCACTGTGCTGTGGAGTTAGACCCTGTTAATCCTCCTGTACGTGATAAAATAGGTTGTCACATTCAAGGAGGAGGGCCTATGATGTAACACGAGGATGTCCAGCAGAACTTCCCCTGTGCACAACAGGATGGACAGACAACTAGCTGCCAGAGGATGAGTGGGAGGAAAGAGAGAACAGAGAAGAGGCATTCAGGAGAGAGAGATAGATGGAGAAGCATGAATAGGGAGCTCAAAGTCTTTGGACAGATTCAAAGACTGAACAGATTCAAAGACTTCACAGGACAGATTCCTGGACGCTTTGCTTCTATGAGAGCTGAGAGACCTTTTCTGTCTGTCATTTGTTGGTGCACTGCTACTTGTGAGGAGTGCGAGCTGGCCAAAGTGTTGTTAGTGCCACGCAGATCTTAGTCTAGTCTGCCACCCTCGTTTTCCCCAGGCGCCTCTCTGTCTCCTCGGACGAATGGCTCGGCCTGTACGCCACCCGTCCCGTGTCCCCCGGTTTCAAAGGAGAGAGGGATAAACAGGATGAGGTGACAAAAAAAAAAAGGGGGGGGAGCGCTCTTTTGTGATGGTTGAGGAGTAAAGGGAGGGTTGTCTGACACTCCCAGCGTGGGCCCCCCTCTGGCAGGCAAATCGTGATGACTAGTAGTGAGGACTAAACAGACACAATAACAAGGCCAGAGAGACCCACAAGAGCCAGAATACTGTGTTCCAGGCTAAGACAAAGACGCGTTAAAACTTGATATACCAAACTTTATTCCTATCAAGTGGCATCTTTTTAAATCTGGGTTATATTTGGTTTCTGGGGCATCACTTCTTAGTTTTTTTTTTGTGTGTGTGTGTGTCTTAGAAATTCATGTTCACTCTGTCAGTAAGGAGAGAGATACAATAAAAGAGAGTTGTCGCATGTTGTACCGAAGGAACATGAGAAAACGTTTTTTTTCCTGTGGGGCACACTGTGTATTTTTATACACTGTGTGTATAACTGTGTCTGTGCATTAGGGTGATGAATTGATGGTAATTTAGATGGCGTTGTGTTAGCTGTACATGATAATTGCAAAAGCAGACTGCAAAGTACTTTCACACAAACTTCCCAGGGCAAATAACACACAAGAGAAAGAGAGACAGAGGCGGGGAGGTATGGAAAGAAACAGAGCCAGTATTTAACAACAGATACACCCACATGTCTGTCTCATTGTTCACTTCTTTACCTTAGCCAAACCTAACAATTTGTGGCTACAGATTATGAAAAAAATGCTACCTCTGATGCCTGCGTAGGAAACAAATAAAGTCATTTTTACTGAATTCTATGGAGAGAGTCGGTGTGTGTTTAGAAGCACAATGAGCCATTCACAAACGCTGTTGCTCAAGGTCTGAAGACCCCGACTAGTTTACTGCTGCCAGACGCTGGCATACATCATTTAAGAGGTCCTATAAACCTTCCATATAGTGTCTGTGGGGGTGTATGAGGAATCTTCATCATCTTGAGTTTTCTTTCCTCACCTGCGCAAGCTGCCACCTGTCATTAACAACCAGGGGAGACTGTGATGACAAGCATCTATTCGTGGACTCATCCACCCACACACAGCGCTCACCCCTGCCATTCCGTCAAAGAGGAAGATGTAATTAATGACGTTATTGTCATGTATAGCACGTGCCTGAACGTTAATCACATGCTGAGTTCTCCAGCAGTGATCATAATCCCTCTCATGACTCCCGGGGTGAAGGGGTCTGTCGGTGTTTAGTGTGCCCAGGACAGAGCTCCTCCGATGGGCTAGAGGCCTCTGCCATGCTCCCTGTGGTTCTGGGATCAGCAGGGTACAGGGGATTACATGACCACATAAAGGGAAATGTGCTCTCTGCTCGAGGACGTTCAGATTTGTTGTCCTAGACACTAGAGTGAGCAAGAATTATAAATCTTTGAATCTAGCAAAACGCTTAAATTGTGGGGACATGCTCAAATATTACACTCAAGATGGGGAATCTTCAGGGTTACAGTGTTCCTCAGTTGTTTAAGAGAATGATTATTTGATGTATCCGTTGACGTCTGTGCTCCTCCTCAAACACACAGATGCGCAAACAGCACTGATCCAAATCCGTGTCAGCTGCAATATTTAGCAGGACTAAGGGGAGAAGATGTGTAGTCTCGTTTGTCAAACAGCCTCATGAATCTTCTTCTGTAGTTTGCTTTTTCATTCAGTGATTTCAGGGCATGAGCGTGTTTTTATTTGAGCTGCTCTGACATGGTTGCGCCTGATGGTTTCTGACATGTGTTATGTCGTATGTTGACACTGAGATGGAGAGAAAGGATACGGGACTAACTGGTTCATACAAGGTCAATGCAGTGCATGTTGACAGCATTGGTCCTGACATCATGTATCTCCCAAGGCTTTAGAGCGAACACTGTACACACTGGCTGCATGTCTCAGCGGCAGGGTCAGTTCTTACAAAACATTACAGCTTCAGATCAAATGAGATCATTCAGAGTTGCCTAATACAAGTATTTACCTGTTTACGCTGACTCTTTTACAATTTTAACAGAATAATTGACACACAAAGGTTTGACACATTCATTTTCACAGAATCTCAAAATGTACAAACCAAATTTAGAATCTCTACTACTTAATTATAATGACAAAAGATTAAATTATTGTCAATAATAATGATTACGAAACAACTGAAACCTAATTTTTCTGAATCATATACAGTACAAGACATAAGAGCAATATAGATGATAAAGGGTGAACGATAAAGAATCAGCCCCGCTGTTATTAAATTTCTTTTACAGTGAATAAATGGATCTGAATTAAAAAAAAAAATCATCCATTGCCGTGGTTCCACTGGTTCCTTTGTCCCCTATGACCTTTGCTAGTCATTTATAACCCAAGTCTTTCATGAGTAATGGGAGAATGTATGGTCAATATATGTTAAGAACATGGAGGTATTTTCTGATGATTAATAGTGGTCTGTAAAAGAGGGAGTGCAGTTTAAAAGCCTCGTGTATATCTGAACCTCAGTGGGGAATGTAGTAATACACTTATTCACACCTCACTGTGTGGCTGACGTTTTCCTTCTGTCTTTTACTCGTCTTCTGTCACTTATTTACTCACTCTGCAATCAAATCTTTTCAGTGTGAAGGCTCGACGCAAGGCCAGAAGGCTACAGTGCTGAACTCTTTATATTCAGTGGCTGATTACTGATTTCCTTTGGCTTTCTTATTTGCCTCACCAGCGCACTGAATCACCTTATAACACTTTTCTTCTTATCCTCTTACTTTCTTTTCCTTTTTGTAACCATGTCTTTGACCTGAGCTTTTCTTATTGAGAAAAAGAAAATAATATTAATACTTTTTTGTTCATTTTCTCAAAGCTGCAGTGCAGGACTTTTGTCTCCCCCTTCTGTCGGCACGTGCTTATGTCATAGACTCAACTGTAGCCTGCTCCATCGCTACTGTTGCAGCTGTGAAACGGTGGATACGTTGCTTTGAGCGTCACACAACCCCCGCGAAATGACTCGCTTTACTATCAGAATTTGATTAATTCAGTGCAATGACATTTGAAAAGTCGAGAAGAGCTGCACAATCAAATTATTTTATCCCCATTCAAGTTAGCAGAGAGCTAACCAGAAGTTAGCCGGCTAGGCCGGTGGAAGTCTTTAGTGTGCATGCTCTGCCCATAGAGCATGCTCTGCCCATAGAGCATGCTCTGCCCATAGAGCATGCACAATATGCATTCATCTGGCCAGCGTGGGAATGTCAAACCTGACACCGGATTAAAAACTTTGGTATACTGTGAAATACAGAGAGATTTAGTTGGTGGTAATTGCTTAATCAGCACTGTGTGAACTCGTTTGGCAAGGGCTTGAATATAATGGACGTTCATTTATATGTAAAAGTTCTGCACTGCAGGTTTGACTTTATACATTAATCACAAGCAAAGTAGTACTTAATTTAATTATAACTTGGTACCCTTAGTTGACATAATTTAAAAGGCCAAATTTTGGGGTGCATTTGAAGTTGTTAATTTCCTGTACGTGCTAGTTAAGCCGTCCTCATTTGATGTAGTATGAGCAAAATTAACTTTAAGAGCTTTTACTTCTGAGGACTTTACTATGACTAAGAGCTTTGATCTGAACACCATCCAGGAACCTGTGACCAGTTTTTGAAGCCGTTACTTGAAAGGAGCACTGATGCTATTTCTGTCTCAAACCTGGACACTGCTCAGTTTTGAAAATGGTGGACTGACAAGCTTGTCAGTGGATGGGACTAAACAAGACTCCCATAAGAAACAGAAAGTAATGTACTCTCTGAACTTTTAATGTGACATACTCAATGCATTTATCAACAGTGGGCTGACAGTAAATGAGTAAAAAAACTCATCTTTACCTCAGTATCACTCACCATTTAATCTCTCTAATGTCCACATTCTCTCTCTGTACACTTCTTCTTCCTGTCTGCCCTTACCTTCTTATTGATCCTCTCTCCATCCTCTCACTTCCCAACCAGAGGCTCCAGGAGGCGGTGTGATTGACAGGCCTGTGCTCTGTCTCCACTGGATAATATCCCTCCTACCTCTCCCGTTGCCAGGGTGACAGATGGGATTTCTCTGCTGAAACACTCCGTCTCCATCTCTGTCACCTCAGATTGGTGAGTGAGCGAGGGGGCAGAGGAGGGGTAGGTGAGACTCAGTCAATCCTACACTTCCCATGACAAATGACAATAGTACAGACAAACAATGTACAGTGAGTGTTCGTTTATGTCTCTAACTGTGACAGTATCTCATAGTCTATCACACTCTGCTCAACACCAATCTTGCACACTGTTCTCTGGCTGGAGCGTTAACTGACATAAAAAAACATGCCAGTGCCTGTGAGGGCCTGTCCGTGATTCACAATCATAATATTCTTCCTCTCTAGCACCGTGTTCTGGCTGCCTGCCCTTTCAAAGGTAGGAGTTTTTTTATTTAAAACCAACTAGAACGGGTCAAAAACAGCCTGGAGGGAAACTACTTCTCAGGCTCTCATTTTGTTTCACTATCCCGTTCCTTTCCTCTGTCGGGCTTTCTCTTGTCACTAAGCATCAGCTCAGTGTTACTGAATAACAACAGTGTTACTATTAGCACAGTTCATCATTCACACAGGCAGTGCCTATGGCACAATTGGGCCAGTGCCAAGTGAGATAGATGACATCATCCATTGTGCATGTCGCCAATCCAATCAGGCTCCCAGACACCAATGTGGAGCCTTGGACATGATTAGCTTTAGCCCATGACATCATCCTTCAGCTAGTTTCCCTACGGAGACACTGACATCATCCAGCGTGAGTCAATTATTAGAATCGCTGGTGTCTAATAATCTGCTTTAGCGTCTTTATTAGTAATAATTACAGGTCCTTGATCACTCCTGAAAGAGTTTGAGCATATATCACACTGAACCAGGTGTGAAGAATGATTCATATCTAGACTGTCTATGTGCTGTTCCAAACAATCTGGTGCATTCAAATCCTCACATGCGCATGTGTGAACCTGTAGGAAATATCATCATTCACAGCTGCTTTCTTTCTGCAATCTTTCCTTTTCTTTTCACGTCCTTTCCTGTGTGTTTATGACAGAATCAAATAAAGTAAAATCAGATCCTGTCTGATCCAATCTGACCCTATCTTATCCTATCCAATCTGATTCAATCCAATCCCATGCTATTCTAGTGTGTTTCAGAATCAAATTAAATCAAATCCTGTTCATATCCTATCCTGTCTGATTCTATCTTGTCCGGTTCTATCCTATCCTATCCAGTCCGATCCAGTCCGATCCAGTCCAATCCTATCCGATCCGACCCTATCGTTTCCTGTCCCATCCTATCCAAACCAAACCTATCTTTTCCTTTCCTTTCCTTTCCTTTCCTTTCCTTTCCTTTCCTTTCCTTTCCTTTCCTTTCCTTTCCTTTCCTTTCCTTTTTCCTTTTTCCTTTCCTTTCCTTCCTTTCATTTCCTTTCCTTTCCTTTTTCCTCTCCTTTCCTTTTTCCTTTCCTTTTTCCTTTCCTTTTTCCTTTCCTTTCCTTTCCTTTCCTTTCCTTTCCTTCCTTTCCTTTCCTTTTTCCTTTCCTTTCCTTCCTTTCATTTCCTTTCCTTTCCTTTCCTTTTTCCTTTCCTTTTTCCTTTCCTTTCCTTTCCTTTCCTTTTTCCTTTCCTTTTTCCTTTCCTTTCCTTCCTTTCCTTTCCTTTTTCCTTTCCTTTCCTTTTTCCTTTCCTTTTTCCTTTCCTTTTTCCTTTCCTTTTTCCTTTCCTTTCCTTCCTTTCCTTTCCTTTTTCCTTTCCTTTCCTTTTTCCTTTCCTTTTTCCTTTCCTTTCCTTCCTTTCATTTCCTTTCCTTTCCTTTCCTTTTTCCTTTCCTTTCCTTTTTCCTTTCCTTTTTCCTTTCCTTTTTCCTTTCCTTTCCTTTCCTTTCCTTTCCTTCCTTTCCTTTTTCCTTTCCTTTCCTTCCTTTCATTTCCTTTCCTTTCCTTTCCTTTTTCCTTTCCTTTCCTTTTTCCTTTCCTTTTTCCTTTCCTTTTTCCTTTCCTTTTTCCTTTCCTTTCCTTCCTTTCCTTCCCTTTTTCCTTTCCTTTTTCCTTTCCTTTCCTTCCTTTCCTTTCCTTTTTCCTTTCCATTTTCCTTTACTTTCTTTCCTTTCCTTTTTCCTTTCCTTTCCTTTCCTTTCTTTTCCTTTCCTTTTTCCTTTCCTTTCCTTTCTTTTCCTTTCCTTTTTCCTTTCCTTTTTCCTTTCCTTTCTTTCCTTTCCTTTCCTTTTTCCTCTCCTTTCCTTTCCTTTCCTTTCCTTTTTCCTTTCCTTTCCTTTCCTTTTTCCTATCCTTTCCTTTCCTTTCCTTTCCTTTCCAATCTGATCCTACAGTAAAAGTCACATTTCTACTTGTTTCACCTGTAGCAGAAGCAGACAAATGTTGCTCTCTCTGTCTCTTATTGAATGTGACTCTTGCTTTTGGAAGCCAATACAGCATGATAGTTCATTGTAATGAGGTTTACCTTTACAGGGCAGGAAGACAGTGGAGCCTCTAATGTGACAGAGACCTTTAGAGAAAGATGTAGCCTAAACTTTTGCTCCTCCCCTCCCTCCCTTTCAGTAATCTAAACAGCGCTGAGTCTCGGCTCCTGTGCTCTGTTAGCATCAGACCCCAGTCCATCCTGATAGGCTCTCCTTGGAGACCTCTCGCACACATGCACACACAGACGCACACCTACAGTATTAGGTCTGTCTGAGAATAATGGAGTGTGACATTACCTCATCGGACTTTACCAACAAAATGCGCACATCCACACACACACACACACACACACACACAAACACACACGCACACAAACACACACGCAAAAAAAGAAAGTAATCGGAGTCAGTGGAGCCTATCAGCTTCCCGAGGGTTACCTCACCCTGTCTTGTGGCCACAGAGCAGTTCAGTTGTCCGGCCGCCCTACAGTACACACACACACACACACACTGTATGTAAATGCCTCATATTACACATCTTGGCTCTTGAAAATCTGCCTGTGTGTGTACAGTGTTGTTCATTCATTACTATACATAAACTCATATTCAGTCACAGTGTATTTATGTGTGGGTACATTCATCTTTTTTTCCTAATAAGCTCTGTCTTCTGTTACATCTCAGCAGCAACAGCAGTGAAGCCGACACTCTCTAAATAAAAGAAAGAAATGAAAAAAAAAAAAAAAGATCTGGGGGGAATCTCTAAAGATTCTCCCAACATAAAGAGGTGAGTTCCCACAGGGGAGATGAGAGTAAAATACTGTTGGTGAACTTAATGACAAACATTACTGGAATGTGTGAGCAGGCACACACACTGACAAACACACTCGTACAAGCACTAAAACAGTGCTCATCGTACTCTTATCATATGTATTTGTTCCTGTGTGGTGAGAGCTCTGCGGGGGTCATGGCCTCATCTCTGACTGGGTCAGGATGGAGCAGAGATAACACTCTGAAAGTCTGCCACCCTGCACAAAACCACAAAAACTGTCACTTTCATTCACTGTAATAAATCTGGTTTCTCAGCTGCAGTGATAATTTCATCAGCAAAAACTTATTTGAAATGATTTGTTTACAACCTTTTTTTTTTCCCACAACGAAAACAAGACTAATACATTTTTCCTCAATGAATAAAAACTAAACGATAATGTGAAAGACACACAAATGGTCAAATGAATTAACCATCTAAATCTTCTTATACATGTTTGCTAAACATTACTATGTAATGCAACGTTTTAGTTTCCCCTCTCAAGTTAAAGCTAGACGGTGAACATGTGAGTAAATATCCAGCTGCTCTGCAGTGGAGAGCACAGGTAGTTGTGGTAATGCTAGGTGAGCAGGAACGATGGAGAGTGAGCGGCTCTGTTCAAACAGTCGGAGTTTGGAAATGACACCTGGATTTACTGAGAGTCAGTCTGCTGTGTTAGTGCAGAGTGGAAACACATGACAAAAACTAACAAATCAAATGAGAAAAATTTGACTAAAACTAATATACATTTTGGTCAAATAACTAAAACAAAATCAAAATCAGGCCTTTTTTCCTCTATTTCATATCCTCTTTTTCTTATTTTAGAACCTCTGTTGTTTCTTAGATGTTCCTGTACACATGGGTGCCTGGTTATGTTTTAAAATGGGGGTGCAAGCTAGGAAATTATATTTATAAAAACATTATGTAGCCTAAAATGGTAGCAGGTTGCAGGCTACTAGGCCATCTTCAAGGTCAAACATGATAGCCATGTTAAATTTAAAAAAGCCAAACCTGATTCGGCTCCTTCGCAAACGTCCCATCTCCAGAGCCAAATCCTGTCCAATCAGCAAGCTAACGTTAGGGGGGGCGGGCTGGCAAAGCTAATGTTGACTCGCAAATTGGTTCAGCATTTCAGCGACAGTACAATCCTACTTTTAGCTAATTTAAAGTTTGGCCAAGCGGGTTCATTCAACTTACGCTAGCCTATCTTTTCCTATCTTCTTTTTTCAGTCAATGATGGCAGTTAAGCTAAATGTTTCTGACCTTTGTAAACAGTCAGACTCTGGTGTGGATTGACGGACTGTGATTGACAGCCAAAGCATGCTGTGGCAAACGATCAGTGACGGGTTTGAATGAACCAACTCAAAGGGTGGTCCAAAAACGTGTGATTGTTTTTTTTTTGTTACTTGTTTTTGTCAGTTGCTGAAAATAGTAAAATCACCATTGATATAACCTGCTTAAATATAATCTGATTGCGGTGACTGTATGATGATAAGTTGATTTTAAAAAGACAAAAAGTGGGGTAGCAAAACCATAACTTTGTTCGCCCTAATTGAATAATGGGGATGCATTTGCTCCACTTGCTCCATTGCTCAGGCGTCTATGTCTGTACACCTGGACCCTGTTTGCTGCGTCTTTTTTCTGCCCCCTAGTTTTCTGTGGTGCCATATTTTCAGAGTGTCAGTATCTGAAGGTGAGTATATTATCTCCCTGTTGGGCAGCAGACATGTGAGAGACAAAGCAGACAAGGGAACAAGGTGAGGCGCTGAGCTGTCTGCAGTGATAATGAAGGAAGAACCAGGTGGACAAGTGTGACTGTCAGATTAGTCATGAGGGGCCAGGTACACACACACACACACACACACACATACACACACTCTCTCGGTATACACACAGACGCACATGAAAATACCCTGTGCACACACACACACACACACACACGCATGCACAGCTGCATACTGTCACCTTTGACAGCAGTTCACCTATATTGTTCAGTAGGTATGTGACATGTTTAATTACGGGTGGATAATGAACATCATTTCGGATGCTCAGACATGGTAAAAGGTGTTTAGAGTATGAGGAGGACGCCTCACGGGTTATATTCCCTGCTCCCCTATGATCCAACAAGACGTGGATAAGTGTGGGCACACACACACACACACGCACACACACATACTCAGTTGCTAGCTAAAACTAATGCAGTCTAATATTCTTTTTGATTCCACTGATTGAATCCTGAAAATTGCTTTTCTGTTTATACCTGCTCCACATGTGGCAAAACACATGTATATTCTTTACAATATGACTGAAATGACTGGAAAGTGTGGTTAATAAACCACAAACGCGATACAGGAAACTATAATAATCATCATTGCACAAAATAATTTGAAAAATAAAACAAAATATCAGCTGTTATGTTATTGTTGAAGATGAAATATAGAAACGCTTGTGTTCTTTTAAAATATATTCTACTGGTATTCCTACTGTACCCTGAGGGGTTTTGTCAGCATTCAGCAGTGACAGAAGGATATAATGCATTGTCAAAAGGTGAGGGATTGTGGGTAATACTGAAAATACTGAAAATACTGAAATTTACCACACAAAGCACATTTCTGCCTGCGCACATCCCGGTTACTGTCCTGGTAGTTGCTACTCAGCAGCGTATTTATCAGTAATTCTGACAGCACCCTCATCAGTATGAGAAGGAAAAAGAGTGAAAAAAAAATGTGCTCTCTGCAGAGAAAAAGCCTCAGCATTAACAGTGTCACATCCACAGAGGCACGCATACAGATCCTGCCTACACATAGACAGGCACATAGGAGCGAAAAAGGCCTGCAGACTGACATCGGAAATCCAAATGTAATCGCTTGGACTCGTGCGCGCGCACGCAAAAAGGCGTTCCGTTAAAGCCGTTACTTCAGCAAAATGATGCAGAGGCCCACTTATGTTGGTTACAGCTTATCGTTCACGACACATGTGGCTTTACATTACAAGAAGATCCATAAGTCTGCCGATTATTATACAAAACTGCCTGCTGCTGCTGCTGCATGAAGATCACTGTAACACCGCTCCGAGACACGGACAGCTGCAGAGAACTCCTCAGGGGCACTGAGTGGGTGTACGATTATGATCCTTCGAGTGCCATATATTATGCAAAGAGAGGAGCCATGAGAGTACTGATATGACTCATGGACAGCGCTGCCAGGATTAGGATTATTCTGTGTATGTCTGTAATGTGCGTGTGCGTCACCTTGTCCAGGCCCCAACACGTGCTGAGTACCCTGTTGTTGTTTTAGCTACTGTGCAGCGGCTAGTTGTCCCTCAGGGTAGAGAAAGTCATACAGGTTTCTCCTTTTTTTTTTAACCAGTCGACATGACAAACTGCCTTCACCCAAAAGCAACTTCAGACTCTGGAAGACTTTAGAGTCTTGTGTTATGAGACATTGTCGCCGTGAGTTTGACAGCAGCTGCCGATCGAGTGAATCATACCTCGACGAAAACATCGCTTTCTACATTTTTTCCATGGGGACAATTTGCTTCATTGCACCCTCTGTGCCGTAACACCTCCCGCTCTCTGTCTTTCCTCTTTCTCCCTGGTCTCGCTCTGCACCCCGAGGTCTCAGTACAGCTAGTCGCCATCCAGGCCTGCAGGACTTCTGCATCCATGGGGGAATTCACAAAGACAAGAGAATCAGCAATTAGGAAAGCAAATGTATAATAATTAGTGTGAGTCTGAGAGACGGAGAGCAGATCAAGAGGGAGGCAAATCAAGAGTGTCAGATAGAGAGAGGTAGTTAGATTGTGTTTGTCAGAAAGAGAGAGAGAGAAAGAGAGAGAAAGAGGAGAGTGGCAGTGGGAATGAAAAAGATTTGTGAGGAAGGAACATCTCGTCTCATTATGTGTGATAATTAACCCATGTCTTCCCCTCTTCTCCATAATTAGCAACATGCTGCTCCATCATTACTGAGATGGATACACACTGGGCACCCAAGTCAGTCTCACGGCAGTTTGTGAAATAGTCACGCAATTTAATTTATAGATTCGTGTACAGGGACACAAATTTTCCATTTTTTTTTCGTGACACTCGGCGCGGCTTTCAGTCTAATGTATTTCAATTTGAATATGTTTCATGCCCGCACCACATTTTTATTCTGTAAGTCGAGACTGCGGAGCACAGAAGCTGTATTGTTTTTTTTCTCATTTGTTATTTGTTTGTAACTATAATCACTACATTAGTCAACATTTAATCACAAGATTTTATCCTTGTTTTTGCGTCTTTATTTTAATTTTATCAGTACAGTTAATGGTCCGCATCAGTCCGGCCTGCCGCCTGGAAGCCCTGTTTTCCTCACTGTGTTAAGGTTTTCTTTTAATGATATCTTTAATATTTCTCAACACAAAAACACAAAAGCGTCCTTAAAAACTCAACAGTATGATAGGTTCATTTTAAGGCCATCAGTTTGAAATATTTCTCCTTTGATTCTGAGAAATTGTCAGTTTTTGATAGCGGTAGGCTAAGGAAGTGCATTGTGTTGTGGGCGGATGTGGCATGTTTCGACTCCTGTTTTGGGTTGTCTGCCGTCGGTGGGCTTCATTCTGTTTCAAATTGCCGCCAGTCTGCCGCAACCTGAATCCAAACACCACTATCTCTGTTAAGGAAAGGCGTTTTATAGCCTGTGATTGTAAAATGTGAAGTTGCTCATTTAATTTTATATTTCCAAGAGAATGTGGCTGAGGATAATTAATATGAAATCATCTTTAATAAAACATAGTCTTCCTCAATTAATATTGAGCCACGTCATACGTATAATAAAGCACTCCGCACAATGTTGTGTGTGTGTGTGTGTGTGTGTGCGTGCGCATCAATGCCACATTGAAGACGGGGTTATCAATCAGGACTTTACATTTCACATCCCTCATTTAATTCCTGCACTTGTCACTTTCATATATTTCATCAAACAGGACTTTACATTGTGTGTTGCATTCAACCTCTACTGTTACATAATTTAATTATTTATGTTCACGTCACATTTAATTGTTGCTCTTGTCACCTTCATATATTTCATACACTTCACTTCTTTGTCCATAGCACAGTCAATATTTCATTTCAGGTTTTACATCCCATTTTATACCCCAACTACTGCTATTCCATTCTGTTAATAGATTTTAAAATTTCAATTTAATTTTAATATTACTTTGTTTATTTCATTATTATTATTATTGCCTTTCTATTGTCGATTTTTATTCTTCTGTGCTGCAAACGAAGACACATTCTTTGTGTGCTTGCACTGGCTAATAAAACAGATTCTGATTGAATGGACTACTGTATCATACTGACAGAAAATCCCCAAAAGATACAAAAAATCTCCAGGGTTGTGTAAATAATAGTTGGTATTTGAGAATGAGTTGGTCTTTTCAGCCCTAACCCTAACCTAAGCACTCCAGGCCTTCCTCTAAGCCTGTAGTAATGCTCTAGATGGTCAGCAGTATTATATCTCTGAAGGTGACTCATTTTGATCATTTTTTCCACTAAAAAAGAAAACAAACAAACAAAAAGCTTTATTTTATATATTGGGCCTTCAAAGTGCTCTCTGAAACTAGGCCTGTGGTGGCTTGTGTCCATGAAATAAGAAAATTAAAACTTTGTCCAAATACATTGTTGGAAAGGTCTCAACCTGGAGAGTAATTTATATCAGTATGAAGGGTCTACATGTCTCCTGCTTTGAAATACTGACCTTTGAACCATGACCTTGGTCCATGTTTGAAGGCTTATAATTCAGCAAAAAAGGGGCTACAGATATGGGACCAACTGTTATAGAGAGCTGTTGACCTCAGTTATCTTGTCTTGCTTTGGTTGTTAAACTGTCACATTCAGTAGGTCTGTCAGCCAAACTGTCAGATTTGATCGTGTTTTATGTGAGCAGCTGGCTTTCAGAAAGGAGAGAAATATTAAATCTCAATGTTTTTGAATGGAGTTCTGCACACAACAAGTCAGCAGGTCATCCGGTACACCTACCGGACTGACGCGGACCATTGACTGTACTAATAACATTAAAATAAAGAAATAAAAACAAGGATAAAATCTTTTGCTTAAATGTTGAGTAATGTAGGGGTTATAGTTAAAAAACAAATAACAAATGAGAAAAACAACACAGCTTCTGTGCTCCCGAGTCCCGACTGACAGAAAAAGAAAACATGGTGCAGGAACATATTCCAATTGAAATACATTAGTTTTAAAGTTGTGCTGAGTGTCACAAAAAAAGGAAAATTCGTGTCCATGTGCACAAATCTATAGATTAAATTTCGTGATTATTTCATGAGCTGCCTGGAGACTGGGTCGGTGCCGTATACAAAAACACTGATAACATGATAACACTCCTATGGAGACACAAATAAAGCGTAAAATGGGTCACAGCCTATTCACAGCTTCTTCCTACTTTTTTAACCTGCCTTACTGAAATGGATACATTGCAGATTTCATCAAATAAAACTATATAATACATTTCATGTCATTTCTCAGCCCTCAAAACCAATTTCCTACCTGTGGGGGACAGCTATTTGCACTCTTTCACAGCCCCGGCCTCGTCTTTCAGCCTTACAACTGCTCCATCACATCTGTATTTGCATTCAATGATGCCCTCCATGATGCAGGGAATTTATTATCAGGCACAAGGCTGGTTTGTTTTTGATAGTCCTTCCACGGGCCCTCTGTTGGGTTTCCTAGCAACAGGTCTGTGTGAGGGCTGGCACGAGGGGGGAAAGCAGTGTCCCCATCCTGATTACCCTCTAATTACTTTAATGGAAGCAGGGTTCTCTGGGTATGTGCCCCCCCCCCCCAGCTCATAGTCTTTTGCTAGACTCCCATAGATTGGCAGCAATCAAATAGGTCATCCATTAGCCATCAACTCTGCATCCACCTCTGATTTAATGCTGCAGGAGCCACTTTAGCTGTTTTTTTCTTTCTACTTTTTTTCTTGTATTATTGTTTAATACAGCTGGGCAGTGAAATTACTTATTAGAGAATCTATTCTCTTTTAAGAGGAACAGAGTAATGTTTGCATTTTTAAAATAATAAAATGGATCAGTGTATTTTTTTTTTATAAGTGATTGCTGTGTATTTGATTGTAAGACAACTTTTTTCAAGAAATTTTGAGAAAAATAAAAAAGCTCAAGCAGTGCTAGTGGCGTGGCTACTTCGGTTCAGACTGTAATATCTCAACACCTATTGGATGTATTGCCAATTTGGTACAGATATCCATGGTGGTCAGAGGATAAAGCCCAGTGACTTTGGTGATCCCCTGGCTTTTCCTCTAGTGCCACCAGCAGGTCAGTGAAATATCTCACCATCCACCAGATGGATTGGAACAAAACTTTGTTCGTGTGCCCAGAAGATGTGCTCTAATGACTTTGGAGATCGAATTGTAATTGTGATCTCTCAAAGGGGACGTCTCATGCATATTTCCAGGTCTCTCTGGGGCTGCACCGGAATATCTTTGCATGACTTACAGTTCAAAAAACTTATGCTGGTCCTTTATGCAGCCCCTCAGTTCAGAGTCTGTCTGAAACAGGTCATTTTAGCTCCTGTCTTTTTAAGGCCCCCCTCCCGATGAGTCCTCTCTGTTCTGATTGGTTAGCTTCCAGAAGCTGCGTCTTAGCTGACTTCTGGTGGCTCGGCAGGCTACGTAAACAAACAGTAGTAGTCGGGTTTAACTTCTTTTTCCCTTTGACTATGTTTAACGCAGACATCCGACACCATAAAAATAACAGAAAATCACAAAAAAACATAATGTCCTCTTTAGCTTTTCATCTAGTACTTGTCCAATACTTTAAAATACCCAAGAAACTGATTCCCACCAGCTTCAGCACACATGCTAAACTAAGATAGTGAACATGGTAAACATTATACCTGCTAAACTTCAGCGTGTTAGCATTGTTATTGTGAGTATGTTAGCATGCTGATATTAGCATTTAGTTCAAAGCACTGTTCCTAAGTACAGCCTCACAGAGCTGTGTGGCTGTAGACTCTTAATCTTGTTCCTTTTGTAGTTGGTCACTCAGATTTTCCTCACATCCACTGTCTGAAGTGCACAACTATTGTTACAGTGCAGTACAGTAGTACACTCCTTTACATGTACACATGCTGCACAGGCAGCTTGCTGTCATCCGTTGGTAACATGTTTTTCATCTGACTTGTGTCATGATGAGAAGATTGCAGTTCTTGTAAGGCAAAGAATAAAAAGTATACTGTACATGGGAACTGAAAAAAGGGGAAATAGCCGAGCAGGAAAGGTAGAGGAAGTAGTAGAGGAGGACGAGGTGGAGGAAAATGAGAAGGAGGATGAAAAATATTTTGCCCGGTACAAAGAATTCCCATGTGAAAACAGAAACTGTATTTCTAAATTTGTGATGTGAGCTTGGGTTTGTGTCTTTGTGTCTATGTCTACATATTGTCCGCATGTGTCTTCATACACATGTACCCCCCTGGCTGTGTGTGGGTGGTGATGTTGAGCACACTGGAACAAGTTGTACGGTAGTAAAAGATGTTCCTTCAGGCTAAATATTGAACTCACTGCATGCCCCACTCTCTCTGTTTATGGCTGTGATAAAACCCATCTCATATTAGGCACTTTGACATAATGAAGCAAAGAAATCCATGTAAATCACCTTCAAAGTATTCAGCTATTGACAAATTTGTTAACATATTTTATCATTTGATTAATTTGAATTTGAGACTTTGTATTTGAAGTCGACACAACAGTCATTGGCCTCATCCAAGATGGAGATGAGTCTGCATTCAGACAGGAGGTCCAACAGCTGGCCCCGTGGTGCGGTCGCAACAGTCTAGAGCTGAACACGCTCAAAACTGTGGAGATGACAGTGGACTTCAGGAGGAGCCCCCCAACACTGCCACCCCTCAGCATATTCAATAGCACTGTGTTGGCGGTGGCATCCTTCAGGTTCCTGGGATCTCCCAGGACCTGAAGTGGGAGTCTAACATCAACACAGTCATCAAAAAGGCCCAGCAGAGGATGTACTTTCTGCGCCAGCTCAGGGAATACAACCTACCTCAGGAGCTGCTGATCCAGTTTTACACTGCAGTCATCAAGTCTGTTCCCTGCACATCCATCACTGTCTGGTTTGGATCGGCCACCAAACAGGACAGGAACAGACTACAACGGACAGTCAGGTCTGCAGAAAAGATTATCAGTACTGACCTGCACCAGCATCCAGGATCTGTGCACCTCGATAGTGAGGAAACGGGCAGGGAAAATCACCGCAGACCCCTCACACCCTGGACATAACCTGTTCCACCTCCTCCCCTCTGGTAGGCGCTACAGAACTCTGAACACCAAAACCACCAGACACAGAAACAGTTTCTTCCCCTCGCTGTCACACTTATGAACAGTTAACTCACTGTGGCACTGTGCAATAACCCTGTAACACTCTTAATACCCACTGCACCTACAAATTATATATAATTATTTTAGCCTAAAATACACGTGCAATACATTTCATTCACTACTGTATATCTGAACAGACTGTATATACTGTACATAACCAACTACTATTCAGTACAGTAGTTTTTTTTGCCATTTAATATTGCACTCTTCTCTTCTTTGCACTATTTGTATCCTGTTTACAGTTCACAAAAACAGTTTTACCTGTATTTACTCATTCCTTGTGTATATTTCTGAATATTGTTGTGTTATTCTGTGTACGTACATTGAGAGCCACTAAACAAGAGTCAAATTCCTTGTATGTGTAAACATACTTGGAATATAGATAAAGATGATTCTGATTCTGATGATTGGACCACTCTCATGTGCAGAGTTGTGGAAGATGAGTGGCAATCACACTATATTGTATAATATAGAGTACACTCCATATATTTGCAGTGATTTCTTATGTAACACCCACGCTCTACTATTGAAAATGCCCACATCCTGAGGGCATAGTTTGAAATGCAAATGAACACAGGCCAAGTGGAGAAAATTCCTCTAAACGTCCATGAACCTTCCCAGCTCAGTGCATTTGCTTGTGTCATTTCCACTCAGCCTCCAGCCACAGCTCATCTCCCTGCAGAGTGGTTACTATGGTGAAGAACTGGGAAACAGTGTTTACCAATGTTACAATGCGTTTCCTTTTGCCATTTTTTTCCATTGTGCCGGAATTCACTGAGAGCATCCCAGTTGACTTCCTTTAATCATGTGTTTTTAAAGGCAGAAAATAGCCGACAAAGCCTTTCACAAAGCCGCCGTACTGTTGCTGCAAAAGTTTTGCAGTGTCGATGCGTATCTTTAAGACGCATGCTGTTGGAGGATCAGTGAGGAGCTGTTGGTGAGTCAGAATGTGTAGGCCTAGTGCGGGAGGAACAGAGAGAGGCGTCTATGTATAGAGCACGTCTTCGCAGCCAGCTAAAGACTCTGACAGCTTCAATACACAGCTGATTATATAACAGCATAGCTGTCATAGTTCTATAGAAAACGTATACAGTATGTACGTGGATGAAGCACAAAGGTTTATACTCCTCGTCCCGGGGATTTGTTTTCATGCCTACCTCATCACTAAACAATGAGTCTTTGAAGATGTTGTGCCCACTACTACCCACACACCCACACCAATCAGTCAGGGCAGCTTATCCAAAATACTATTCAAGCCCACTCGTGCGTGCATGTGCATGTGTGTGATGTGTTATTGGGGGAAGGGGCAATAAGAGTGGGTTCGTTTTCTGTGCACGTGTAGCTGCGTCTCCAGAATCCCCTGTATTTACACTCGTGTGCTCATCTGTGCGCGCGACACATTTTGTCGCCGCAGAATGTACGTGTGCGCGCGTGCGTGAGTGAGTGTGTGAGCAAATGTGCCTACACGCTGTGTTTGTGCGAGAACATTTGTATCGGTGTGTCTCCGGGATTCTGTCATTTCCAGCCTCCCGCTCTTGCTTTTGTCTCCATCACATCTCTCAGTGTGTATTCCTGTCGCAGAGACAGAGAGAGAGAGTCTGTATAGAAGCGAGGTGTCAGATTCTCTACAAATGTTCCAGCCACAGTTACTGTATCTGATGATTGTTCACCATTTCCACAGCTAACTGGGAGCCAAATTATTTTTGTGGTGTTCTCTGTGGCGGCTGCTCAATTTGATTTGAGGCTAGGAAAAACAGAGCAAGGGGATTACTTTGAGAAATGTGTGTGTGTGTGTGTATGTAGAGTGTGTACACACATGGAGTTTGTACTAAGCAGTATTCTCTTCTCTTGCATTAATGAGTCAGCAGATTCGGAGGCGCAGAAATGTCCCTCAGGTGCAAAGAGCGGAGGGAGCATTTGAAAAGGGCATCTCCTCATTCGATGTTCCATTTATTGCATAACGACCTAACCTCCTGTTCTGTGTCATTCATGTTTTCCTGGGGGGAATTAAACCCCGGCGAGGAGGAGGAGGCTGTTAATCTCTCACTGTCTTATTGATACACAAGGAAAACATGAGGAAAATAAACAGAAACAAACACTGGCAGAAAATGTGCTTGTGCCTTCTTCGTGGATTATATTTACCATGTAGATTTGTCACTTATTTGTCTATAAAATGGAAATGAATTGCTCTTTAGATTGATTCCTAACAAGTCAATAAATTTCTTGTTAATTAGAGAGAGAGACTGGTAGCATGGCATCAGCTGCACTTCACATGTACCCAGATGGCCCGTGTTAATCTATGCCAGGGCCTCGGGCTGCATTTATAAAAGAGCTTAGAGCACCGCCACAGTCAGGCTCATCTCAATGCCTCGAGTACATTACATTGCATTCACAAGGATGCTTTGTTGTGTTTAATTGTGCTGAAAGACACTGACATAAATTACAAAGTTCTTAGGGGTAAATCGTTAATTCTGTGGCCTCGTGTTTGGTATGAATAGGTGGCATATTCTTTATGCGGGGAGACTTTTTATCAGCTTTCATGCTTTTCATGCAGCTGTTGATACTTAAGACTGTGTAATGTTGGCAAAGCTCGTGCAAAGTTCATCACAGCGATGTGATTAGGACTCTCTATTACTCTAGGAATGATGACATAAGGTGCCAATTCATGAAGTAGATCCCAAGATATTTCGCCAGATAAGTGACAACTTATTACCGATTTCCAAGGTAAAAATCAAAGGTATCCATCCTCTGGTTACCATAAACATCTGTACCAAATTTAATGGCGATCCAGCCAACAGTTTCCAAGGTATTTGAGTCTGGAGCAAAGTGGTAGACCACTGAGAGTCTAGAGAGAGAGTTTGCTTAAAGGAGTACAAACTGTTGCTTACTTTCAGTCGTGTTTATAACTTGTGGGCTTCATTTATTACCTTGAATATTTTATGCTACATGAATAGTTGTCTCTATATCTTGGTGATGTCTCTGTACACACAGAAAGCCTGAGGGAAATGGCCTGTGAAAACAGAATGGCTCGCTCCTCTCTATCACTGCTCTACAGCTGCAGCGCGTGCACACACTCCCCCCCCCCCCCCTCTCTCTCACTCTCTTACACTAGCAAATGAATCCCCGCTCCCACTGATCATAGTCATTCACTATCATCTGTCTTCATTGCAGGGGGTTGGGAGACAGCTGGTATGGAGCTGTATTAGGGTGAAAGATTAGTCTCCGCTATATTCCGCTTCTTACACGAGGTCCCACATCAGCAAGTGGATAACTAGCCCCTGTCCCCTTGTTCTCCCACTCTCTCAGCTCAATCATGAAACCATTCCCATAAGTGGGCTTTAACTCACATGAACAACAACACTCATGTAGGCCCCTCGGACAGACTGGCTTCATTCTTGTAAAGAAATGAGGTGAGTAATTTTAGAAACGGGTAGGTCAGGCAGAAAAGGGGAATATGAGCAGATGTGCACACAGTAATATCTGCATGCATGCCTACACTTACACACTTACAGACAGATGGGACACTTTGGTGGTTAACATCAGACTGTTGTACACAAGTTATTCATGGAAGAAAAGCACAACATGTCCTCCTCCAACCCCTGGGAGTCTGGTTGATATATAGGAAGAGCTCTGCAGGCCCCCAGGCTGCTCAGACACTTGTTATGGAGTGAAGAAAGCCGAAGTTCTGCACCAGCTCAACAAGAAACCTGCTGTGTGTGTATGTGTGTGTGTGTGAGAGAGATTTATGGTCTGTGTTTTAGGCTGATTGTGTTCCTGTGTGATTCATTACATGATCCAGTGTGCAAGGTCTCCCCTATCAGAGAGAGAGAGAGTGTGTGTGTGTTCAGGCCGTTGGAACTTGAAAAACAAAACAAAACAAAAAAAAAAATGAAAAAAATGGCTGGCAAAAGAGAGGAAGTGTTCTTGTTTATTCTGAAGAAAATATAACCAGATTAGAGACCTGTATCTGCCAAAAAATATTGCTGAGGTCCTCACATTTCCTTCGCCGGACTTAAAAGTTGAATATTTTATAGGAAGATAAAATGAATATTGAACAGTGGTGAACAGTGAAGGAATCATAGCCCTTTCTATATTTAATTGTCTGTGAAATAATATTGTATTTATCAGTTTACTGTTTTAATGTTTTTGCAAACATACAGTGGGTTTTTAAATCTATTCAAAGGATGATATCCTAATTTCGGAAAATAAAACTCTTCATTTGTGTGCCGTGTTCTGTTGTGATAGTGAGCAGTTCATACAGCGTGTGCTCTTCTGCAACTGAGCGTTTATCCCTCGTACCCGCTCTGACTTCCTCATTACCCGCACAACCCTTCACATGTGACATCATCACCAATAATGCTTCAGTAATCTGGTTTTGCAGTGGGGTGTGTTTCTGTTCTCCTATTTGTCATCATCAGGTCGTCGTTCATTATGTTGACATTTCCGGTGTGTGGTCTCACCCCCCCCCCCTCACTCTCATTCATCATGTTTGTCTTACTATACTTGCAAGGATCTTTCCTGGCACAGTGCAGTCCATATTCCCAAACCTTATTACCCAACCTTAAGGAGCAGTAAATAGTTTTTCCCATAAACAACCCCCACTCTACCTTCTAAAACATTATCATCATCATCAGCATGATGATCGTCGTAACGAAATGATTCATTCAGTTAATGTTTTAATTAGACAACTGCTGCAGCATTAGTTGTTTTTTGTATTTTCTTTTCAATGCTTTGCGCTTCAAATTTTCAATGTTGAATAACCAGCTTACATTTTCAACATTAAAATCTTCATCTACTGGGAGAGTATGACTTATTTGAAACATTTATTATATGAATATTATTACATTAAAACTGCAACTGTATTGGGGAACTCCGCCAGTTTTACACATAAAAAGTCAGTTTACATGTCTTGGCAAGTACTACTTAGCGAGTGAAAACTGTTAGCAGATAATGTCTTTTGTGGCTTTGGAGGAGCTTGTCAGTAATAAAATAATAAGCCATCAAGATTATCTTGGCTTGAGCTAGAAGAGGAAGAGATGCTATGAAGTTGCATTATGGGAAATGTTGGATCCCATGTTTTGGAAGCTTGACCCATACTATCTCCCACAAAGATGGTACAAACACACACACACACATATGTATGCCTCACACACTGCAGGACAGGTGATGTGATACAAAATGTATTCAGAGCTACTTAGACAAACCGCCTTTAGTCAATTAGCCTGCTCCAGAGAGGGATGCTCAAACTGCTCTGCCTGCAGGGAAAAGCGTCTTGTCATATAAATGAGAGGCAGCTTGGATCCGCCTCATTTATCCTCCGTCAGTGGTGTTTTGGCTTTTAAGTTGAGCTGCTACAGCAGTACAGTGTCTCTGCCTGGTATGTGGCCTTACTATAGGAATGCTTGAGCTGACCAGAATAAGCAATCCAATCTCAATCCATAACATTAGTATTATAATAACTAACTGCAAGGGGCCCAGTTTATGAGAGTGCCCATGTGACAGTTGATGAATTAGCCCACATGCTAAAGCTGACATGTAAGTGTAAATAGCCCCAAGTCATTAAGCGCTCTGTCACAGGGAATTTCACTAAATGCTTATTAGATTTTCTAACAGTGAAACAATCAGCTGCAGCGGGCTTGACACATAGAAACTGATGGCTGGAGAGCCGCATGTGAAATTGGAGAGAGGAGAGGAATCCAATGAGAGGGTGGTGCATGAAATATAAGAGGGAGCCGTGGATGCATATAAATGACCAGCACCTTCACCGAGAAACACTCAATCTTCTTAGAAAGTTACGAGACATTTGTTAGCCTAACAGTTGACTGAGTGCTTTATCATGTGTGACTATTAAATTGAGGTCCATACAAAATTGTACAAGGTGCACCAAAGTTGCACGTTGTGAACGCCCGTCTCGAGACAACAACGCCGCAGACAAAACTTATGAAGATACTGTATTGTCCTCCAGTCAGGTGGATCCAATTAAAAATCCAATTTTCTGAAAGGCAACAAACATTTATCAATATGGCTGCTTTGTCTCATATGGCTGCATGTTACAGAGGCTGTGGAAAACACCACCAAAGAAGAAGCGATGTAAAGCATGTTAACTCTTCTAGTTTTTTTTAATCTATTCATTTATTTATTGAATTAATAGATAACATAAAACATAACTGTAAATGATCATGTGTCCCGACTTTTTCTTTACATTCATATGCAACTATACATTACTTACATACTGTCACCCAGAATACACTGCATATCTGCAAAATCTACATTTTTTTACGTGTTCCTTCAGTGTCTGCTTGTGGCAACTAAAGCCTAATGAAGGTTTTCATGGTTATCTTTAGACAACTAAGCCTCTTAGTCAAGCTTAGGGAAAGATTGCAGTCTGTTAAATGAAAAAAAAAAAACCTCAGTTACAAATCAGTTGTATACCAAAGTAATTAAAAGGAAAAAGGGATGAGTTTCCCTGTCTGGAGATAAATAACCCTTATTTGGAGTCCTCAGAAGTCAAAGGCCCTGCGCTACAGCTTCTTATTCATCTGGAAAGTTACAGTTATAATGAATGTTGCTCTGGCACAGAGGAGGTGTGGGGGTGAAGGCCGGAAGGGAGGACGAAGAAGGAAAAATGATCAGATGTGGGCGTGTGGAAGGCCGTGTGTACAGGAGAAGCAGAGATGTCCACAGACAAAGAGGAGGAGGCTGAATGTGTGAGAATAAAAAGTCAGAAGGGAGAGACAGAGAGGAAGAATATAGATATAGATATTTCTATCTCGCCGGGGCCCAAGAGGTCCTGTTACAGAGTGGGTCGATATCCTCCAGCTTAGACTTCATATATATTACATTTTGATTATATGGGGGTTACATGTTGCACACAAAGAAACAGATTCGGAGAGATGTACACACACGAGGGACCAAATGCAATCACAGCAATTCGCCGGTTGTCCCACTGAGAATAACCAGGCGAATTCATTTTGCGGCAGATCATTTGTTTACTCTATGTGCTTTCCCTTGGAGCACGGTTTGTTATTATATTGTTTTTCTCCCCAGCTCATGGTGATTTACAAAGCCCACCTACATCTCTCTTTTACTCCCCGTCACCTCTGCTGTCATATCTGATACATGTAAGTCCTCTTCATACCTGGATTGAAAAACAAAGGCTGTGCCCGTCGTCATTCTGCACACAACACACTGGACTTCACTTTGAGCTAATCTGCATGTCTGCGTTTCATTGTTCGCACATCTTAATCTTTTTGTTTGTGTCGAACTGTTCTTTGTCACCAGACGACGGGCATTTCCTTAACGGGTCCTCAGCTATGCACATACCAAGTCGTCATAGCAACATTGTCTGCTAGCGAATGAGTCTGAACCCATCGTTTTGGGTTAATATATACTGTTGCTGCTCATTACAGATTCATCCCCACTTAATGGGCAATTTGAAAGCATTTAAAGGGGGCGTATCATGCACAAATATTCCAGGTCTATATTTATATTCTGGGGCTTTACTGGAATATCTTTGTATGATTTACAGTTCAAAAAACTCCTTATTTATCTTATAATGGCCCCTTATGCAGCCCCTCAGTTCAGCCTCTGTCTGAAACTGTTTTAGCTCCTGGCTTTTTAAACCGCCCCTTCCAAATGAGCCTACTCTGTTCTGATTGGTTAGAATTGGTTTGCTCAAAATGAAAACTTCTGAACAACCGTGGCACAACCTTAGCAACACCATAGCAACAAAGGCTACAGATTGGATGGCCGTTTGTGGGCATGTGCGAACAATCTGATGTCATCACGAGGTGGAAGTTAGAGGTAACATTGCAAACAAAGTGTAGAGCAAGCCCCCAGGAACAGCATTCACCTCACGTTTTGGAACTTTGACCATGTTTAACATAGATATCCAACATAATAACAGTGTAAAGATAACAGAAAATCACAAAAAACATAATATAGTCCTGTTTAACTTTTCCATACTCAATGTGTCATTCATGTATTTGTAAAAAAGTAAGGCAGACAGGACCACAGGCTGTGGATAAGATGGACAACAGGCAATGTTTTTAAGGTTAGTGAAGGGGAAATAAACAAAAAACGCAAAGAAGACCTAAAAGCATTTAGCTCATCCATTACCTCAGTCTCCAGAGGTTACAGGAGACTGAAAGCACTGGGGGCCAGAGAAGCTGTGTCTGGAGTCTGAACCCATCTACATCTTGATCCAGGCCTCTCCCAGCCGACTGGCTCTAGCTTCCCACCAACAGAAAGCCCTCCCCTGCAGCTGCAGGCTGCGGTTGCATAGTTAACTAGCAACCTGACAGAAAGAGGAATCTATTTCTACAGAATCAAACTGCGCCTGTGTGGTGTGGTGATGGGGATCAGGTGATGCACAGCGTGATGGTCCAACTCCTGACCTCCTTAAGGTTAGTGTATGTGTGTGTGAGTCTTACCCTGCCTTCCATTAAACAGTATTAGACGTTGAACCTCTGCCTTATCCCAGGGGTGACAGCAGATTACTGCAGCGAAGATTACCCAGAGAGCTTTGCAGCGTGGTGTGGTGCAGGCATACGGCCCACTTTCTGATGCATGGCTGATCTATAAATTCACTCTAAGCTTTAGGGAGAGAATTTTTAGTGTATTTATCCTCTCCTGGACAACGAGTGCCCCCTGACAAGAGCATCATGGCACAGTAACACAGACACAGTAAAAACTATCTCATACTCATCTTAATGCTATTGTGCTTTTTTTGTACAGTACAAAAAAACAACTTTTTTTGTATAGTTGTACAAAAAAACATTGTGCAGATGCTTTGTGGCAACAGTTTGTGTCTCTTTCCTGTTTCAACATGACAATGACTTTGTGCACAAAGTGAGATCTATAAAAAAATAAAAAAGAATGTTTTCAGAGTTTGATGTGGAAGAAGTGGACTAGTCTTAACCCCATCAAACACATTGGGGATGAATTGGAATGCCAGGCCTCATCACCCAACATCAGTGTCCGACATTATTAATAAAGCTTTGGCGTAAGTTCAACAACCAAGATTTATTCCCCCACATGCTGCCTTTATTCTTCTATGGGTAAAAATCTGCTTTTTCCTCCTGTTCTATTTTCTCCGTCACTTCTGTTTTCCCATGCTGTCAAAATCCTACCTGACCAATGATCTTTCTACCCACTATGACCTCCGTGATGTCCAGGGAGACTCATCCAAAGGTGGTATCAACCACCTGCTGGCTCAACTCCAGGGGGATCCTCTCCCATTTCCTATATTCATATGGGCCACATTAATTGAGTCTAATCACCGAAAATTCTTTCTCTGTTGCTAACCTCAGTAAATATTGTTTTAAACTTACAACAGATCTCTCCTTATTGAAATGCTCTTGTGGCTGAATGGGAACAAATTCCTACAGCCAGGTTCCAAAATGAGGAAGTTGGTGGTGAAATGAAGGGGAGAACTTTGTATAAGCCCTCTGGGCTTCCTTCCTCTCCGCACAATTAATATAACTTTTTACTGTGCAATATTTTATCGTAACCTATGTGCTAACTAAAGTAAACTAAACTGGTATAGCAGCATGCTAATGCCCATGGTTTTAGAATCAGATAATCAGAAAATTACACATTATGTTCAGGTGTCAACATACAATTTTTTGGCCCAGATGTCATTTAGAATCTGATAATTATATAATAAATAATAAGTTTTACTTTAACTTAACTTTTACAACTGATACTCAGGTTACGAGTAACCCAAATATCAAAAGTCAAAAAATATCATGTACCCGCACGACCATGATTTGTGACATCACAACTAGTTTGCAGCCAATCATGGTCCAGTATGGAACTTACACAAGTGTGATGTGGAAACTTAAAGCCTCCAGTGCACAAACACTGAGAATGAACCTTTCTTGAATTTTTAATGAGGGTGAAGGAGTAGATGTCATTTTAAGGATTTTAATTTTTTGTGTGGAAAAGCCATATTAGACACTAATTATTATTATATGAGTATTTTATTTACATCTTAAAACATGTCTGCAGGGGATCTTTAATCACTTTGAACAAGATAAGGCAACATTTTTTGTGTTCTGCAGCAACAAAATTCTTGAAATCTGTTGAAGGCTATCAAATGTTGCTTTATCTGTGGTAAAATGATTGGGTAGTCAAATATTACTATCCAGTACAGTAGCTAGTACCCAGATAGCTTAAAATATGGACAGAAAGCTCCAGTATTATGTCTCAACTTTTCATAAAAACTAATAAAAGAGTAATAGACTGGCTGAGGTTACTCGAATAGAGTCCAGCTCGAGAAGGGGGCTGTACTTCATCTCCCCCGGTAATATTGCTTCTTTCATTCTCCTGCAGATAGCAAAAGCATATCTCCTTCAGATAGTGCAGCGCTCCATGCTCCAACTGATGGCTTCATCTCATGCATAGTGAATAAGAGTCTATACAGTGAGTTAATGACTGACCAGCGACAGGGAAATGGCCAAGAGGAACATAATGACTGACATGGCAAAAGTAGGTCACGGGGTATTTTCTACACTGTGTTTTCATCCAGCTGAATGCCATCCATCCACCTCCTCCTGTTTCTCTCAAACCTAAAAAGCCATCTCTCCCTCCCCCCATCTCTCTCTCTCTCTTTCTTAGCTCTCTTCCACTACCCATTCATTGTTACCTTACTCTCCCTCTCTGCCTCTCTCAGTGTCCTTCCATCTCTCAGAAAATCCCTTTAACAGAGCGAGGACCTTTCCCTCTCCTCCTCCAGGCATGTAGTTGGTGCAGTTAATGGGTAGTTGAGAAATGGCTACCGGCAGCGGGGGAGGAAGGAGGAGGAGGAGGTGCTGGAGTGGGCTTCTCTTTTGTCTGTAAAATACTATGGATAGGAGACAGGCCAAATCACATCACAGGCCTTTAGAAAAGCTCTGGACACATTTTCATACTCCACGCAAACTGAGATGTGCTCTATTGAATTTGGTTTCCTTGGCTGTAAAGGCTATGAATCTTGGTTTAAGAAGTCAAACTGTCTAAAATGAAACTCATTCACACGGGGTTTACCTTTAGAGAGGAGTCACTGTAGACAGTGGGGCCTTTCTAATGTGACAGGAACCTTTAAGAGACCTGGCCCACATTCTCACTGCTTTTCTCTCTCTCTGTCCTCTCTCATCTTCCTTCTTCTGCTTCCCTCCAGCTCTCTTCAATTGGCCAATTTAGATTTTTCTCCCTCTGACAGCGCTCTGTAGCCTTCCTCCCTTTTTCTCTGCCCGTCTTCCTTCTCTTTGCTTGCTCCCATCATTACTGCCACTCTGTGGTATTGGAGCTGGCTTGTTGCCTCCTCTACTCCTTGCCTGTCTGGATGCTGATCTAATGGTTAAATAATGACTGTACATCTCATCTTTAACTGCTGGCTGATCGGGGTTAGTAGCCTCTGTAATCTCTCTCCGAGTCCTAATTGATTTCTTGAATACGAGACCTAATAAGATCCAGGGGAATAGTCATTATGGGTGTGTGAGACTGGGTGTTGCCTCTCCTTTAATGAGGCCTCTTATGAAACAGAGAAAGCAATTATACTAACCAAGGTAAGAGGATACCTCTCTGCAAATGTGATGAAACAGGCCTAGCTTGTGTTGTCCTGTAAATAACGCTTCCAGCTCCTTCAGCAAACACGGTTTGCACTGAAAAGCACGTTTAATGATTACAAAGAACACCTTCAAAAAGTTGGCAGGGGGCTTTTAGTGTATAAAAATATGATAAATATTATTATTAACACACCTAATGTGTCTATAATATTGAAAACCTCTTCGGAAGTTCTCTGGTCTGTTTATTTATATCATGATTTCATGTCTAATGTAACGTTAATGCAGAAATACAGTAGGTTATAGTCTAGTCTTGTTATGTCTCCAATACTGAGAAAGAAAAACCATCCAGCAAGAGTATAAAAAATAAGAGGACAACAAACAGAAGAGATTAGCAAGAAACAACAACACACACAAAAAGAATGCAAATCAAAACATGTGGTGTTTACAACGAGATTACTATTTACAATATTTACACTGATTGTACCAAACAAGTGGAGGAACAGGATGAAACCGGCGGTGCCAAATAAAAGCTGGCAATAAAACAAAACTCATCCTGACAAGCCTTACTCACCAAACAAGATCCAAACCGGTGCTTCACTTTTAAAAGATGATTCCACTGACTTCATCTTTTCAAAGGGTGTAAATGTAGAAGATCGGTCCAGTGGATTTGAATCTAACCAATAGCAGTGAGAGCTGGATCTGTTGCTCACAGGGGGGGGAAGAATCAGCTGATTACACCTGAGCCCAAACAAAGTCTGAACAGGTTTTTGAGTATGTAGTGTGTATACAGTGGAGTTGACAAAAGTATGCTCAAAGGTGTCAGCATGCATACTAAATGTGCTCGTATTTGTGCGCGCTGTTGTCGGACACCATCACACCGTCACATGATGCAGTGCACAAAGGAAACAGAAGAAGAAAAAAAAACATGAAACACATTGTGATGAAATAGAGGTGAAACAGCTCCAGGATGATCTCAAAAAACAAACAGGAAAAAGTATTAAATGTTTGGTAAACAATTTTGCTTCCTCTTTGTGAAATTAAACTTTCCAAGGTTGTAGTTTGATTGATGTATTCGCTTGTGTTGTATCACTGTTAGTACAAAACAAAAAAATTGATTTCTTAACTGAAAATGAGTATACAGTACATACTTGATGTTTTATTGATGTTTTGTTTATTGATGTATGATGTTTTAAGGTTGTATTAGGATGCAGTTCTGGACAGAGGGATAGTGAGTAAGCAAGAGGAAGAAAAAAGACAAAACAAATGAGACATTGCAGCTCTGGAGCCTCTTGACTGTCATGTAACGAGGCTGTAATGGCCGTGAACGGATAATTTACAGATGACACTGTGAATGATGTGGCCTTCTACCCATACAGCATGTAATAATACTGTATGAATCACTGTCGCTGCGGAGCGGTGTGTGGATCAGATGTGAGCTGACATTTTTAAAAAAAAGCGTGAGTGCCCTCATGCTGTTGTGCAATTTCTACTCGACAATGTTCTCATTCTAAAAATAGATGAAAGACGTCTGGCTTTCTTTGTCATCTCTCTTAATTCTCATGCTCAAAGTGCAAACGGGCGCCGCATCCGAAAGATCCTACAGTGATCCTCCTTTATATGGAGAAGCAAATGAACGCCCCTCCCTCTGATGCAAATAGAAAGAACATTTCAATTGTTCTGCCTGACACATTTCCTGATGGGAACCAAATCTCAAAATCTTCCAAAAGCTTGCTCGTGAAGACGGAGTGGAATTGAGGAGGAGCGAGCAGGCAGTCATGCGTGCAAACGAGCGAGGCAGAGAGATAGAGATGGACAGCGGAGAAAAGGAAAGTATTATATTCAATAATTTGATCTTATGTGGATACTCTAGAAGCTTGAATGAGCCAATTTCCTGTCATTGTGTGAGAGAACTTAAAGAGTATTTGATTAACGTGGGCCTCTGCAGCAGCAGGTACATTAAAAGAACACAGTCTCTGCCTATTAAATCTCCGCTTTATGGTCTCCCCTCTCACTCATAATCACATCTTGTAGAGGATAAGACTCTTTGTATTTATACCTGGACGTGCTCGTGGACGGATTGATAATGGTTTGGGAATTATGTGTGACAGATGGAGTATTGGTCGTCTTGTTGTGCACCATAAAACCCTCCCATATCCTCCACAGGAATTTGAATGACTTTCCAGAGAAGGAAGCGAACAATTGCACTGTGAATCTTTTATTATTGTCATTTGTAGCACACGTCTCCTCTGAGCCTGAATTAAAGAGCAGGCAATCTTTCTATAGATAGCAAATGTCTGTGTCTGCAGGGCTGGAAGTGGTAGGTGTGCGGAAACACACACACACACACACACACACACACAGAAGTAGACAGTTGAGTATGTGATCATCAGCCCTCCCACTGAAGGAGACAGTGGTGTGAAATAGACACACAGCATATGCCTCTGGCTCTTCTGACTGTTACTTTCACCCTGCTTCATCTCCGCTTTCTATGTCTCTTCTTTAGTTTACCACTTTTCATCTCTGCACACCAAACTGCAGCAGCAATGGAGCAGAAGACAGACACATAACAAGAAAACAGGCAGCTGAGATAACAATCAGCAATCAGCTTTGCAGGTAAAAAGACGTGACTTTTTTTTTTTTTTTTTTTTTTTTTAATCTCTCCAACTTTTAACCAAGAAGCAAAAATTTCAGTGTCTGGCAACAAGCAAAGCCATTGAATTTTGAGCAACACACCAGAGATTCAGATACACTTCCTCGAAGGCTTCTTGTTGTAACAGTTATATCATTAATATTCAGCTCAGGTTGTCAAAATGACCAAACTGTTTCTCCTGTAGCCACTCTGCTGCAAACATATTCGATAAAGTGAGCTTTGATATCTTTAAAATCTGTGTGACAGAAATGATCAATGTGCAGTTATTAACATATAAATTCATGCCATCAGACAGTAGGTGTGAAGTGCAGTATGAGAAAGTCAAAATCATGATATAAAAAGGTTTTAGATTGAGACGTGTGGTTATAACACATGAGGCAGACTGAGGAATCAATTTACAAGCAGCAGTCTGTGTCTCCATGTATGTACTGTATGTATGTGTGTGTGTGTGTGCGTGTGTGTCTTCATTTGTGCTCGCATATAAAGTCCACAAATTCTTAATGAATTCCACCATTACACAACTTCCCTATAAAGCTGCAACAATTAATTGACCAATTGATCGGTCGATCGTCAGAAAACTAATCAGCAACTATTTTGATAATCGAATAATCGTTTTAGTAATTTTTAAAGAAAAAATGCAAAATATTTCCTGGTTGTATCTCCTCAAATGTAAAGATTTGTAGTTTTTGTGTGTCATACACGATCTTTGGATTTTGGACATTTTATAGACAAAACAATTAATGATTAATTGAGAAAATAACTGTTAGTTGTAGCCCTACTTTCCTATTCCGTTCTTTTCACCTTTACCCATTAAGTTTTAACCTTGTCCCCTTTGTCAGTGTTGCTTTATCTTTCCAAATCTTGATGTTAAATGTCAGTTTCATATTACATGGGTATAGTTTCCATAGTTTTGGCCATCATAGTTTTTCTATGAGTAATAATTTCAAGTTAATTGCTAAGATGTGGAAAAACAGCAACAAAGGGCCCAAGCCTGAACTGAACCGGGGACATTGTGATTACATAGTTTATTTAGATCACATTACAAACAGAAAATCTTTATTGTCCATCACCAGGTGATGGAAATGTGTCTTTGACGTGACTCACACAGTACACACAGAATAAAAACATACATGTAGTAAAAATATACACATATATTTACACACACAGAGCTGTGAAAAGCTTGTACATGAAATGCCACAGTGCAAATGACACAGGGACACCCCTTATAGGGATTATTACAAGAATACTCACTCAGATAATTTGGCTAAATTGCTGGCTTGGCCCAGATCACAGCAGTTATTTTGTTATCATAATGGATCGAAATGGTGGGCAAAACTACAGAAATAAGACCCCCAAGTTATAATAAACCATAATTTTCCCATGAGAGAAAATTGGGGTCTATATGTTGACGGGGTAGAGCAGCAGTGGCTCTGTGTGTCTGTTAAAGTAATAAAAGCCAGGCACAGCTCCTGCCTGTTTACTGTGTAAACAGCACAGAAACGGCCTTCCTCCACTGTTCTCAGAGGGGGATGGGAGCTCGGCAGCTCTGCCAACAGAAATCCATCTACAGTACACACACATGCCACGCACCATCGCTACAAATACAGTCATCACCCGCGGAGTCATTATGATCGGTTTCCCACTTTCTGTTAAAACCCTCTGTGCTGTGTAAAAGCACAGCGATCGCCGAGTTGCATGAATGTTCACCCATAAAACAACGCTATGTCTATCTCTGTTGTTTCATAAAGCCACACCAACCGTGAGCTCATAAATACACATATCCCTGTTTATCTGCAGCGTAACAGCCCTCACTTCTGCTATCTCAGTGTGTATCAGTTGTATAAATAAATATGAGCTGTGGCTTTCTCGGAGCTTATAAATAGAAAGGGACCCGGGGTAAAGCCTGTGTCTTACTCATGCTGCATTAAGGCTTTGCTAACCTGGACAGTGTAAACAAGCAATGCTGCCTCAGCACAATTGCACGCACACATACTTGGGGAGAAGCCAAGAATAATAAGATTGCCATGCATTCATTTACATGAAGGGATATTTGCAGCCTGTCCCGCGTCCTGAGCGTGTCTGTGCAGGGTGCACCGAGGAAGGTGACAGCTCATATACGTAATCCACCCTGCTGACCTCTGACCCTCACGTTGGCTATTCCCATCATCCCATTGTTTGCTCTCCCAGACCCAATCAGCCATCCCAGGACCGTCTCCCACGGCGACCCAGGGCCGGCCAATGAGCCAAGCTCTCCAGGCGCTCTGTGCAAACTGGACGTGTTTCAAATGTGTGCACAGCCACACACACACATTCTGTGGGCCTGGGAGCCAACACTGTGAGCCCAGATCATCCTGTTTAAACTGAGAAACTGTCAGGACTCTGTTTGCCTATTAGCTGCCAGCTAGACGGTCGGACATGTCCTTACTCCTCACAAGGGCGTGGAGAAGAAAAGCTGATAGTCATCGCAATTCCTAGGGTGCAATTACATCAATTCACAGATTATTTTTTCATTTTTTTTATTTTTCCCTTCGTATAATTCCCTACTTTTGTCTTGTTGTTTATTTTAGAAAAATTTTTTCCCCTCCTGCCTTCTTTTAGCATTTGATTCCTCCCCTTATCAAGTGTGGGAGATCAGCATCGGGCCCTTTAATAACTCGTTTTTGTGCTCTAACCTTGTTGACGGCTCCTGAGGCCTCCACAGTGTGCAGGAGAGAGCATTGATATGCTGTCTCCCTCGCTCACATCCACCCATCCTCCCCCACTCCTTCCCCCCTTGCTATCTCACCTCCTCACTCTCTGTATCTGTCTTTCTGTCTGTTCTACCAGCCCTCAGCTCCACCTCCCACTGACAGACAATCACATATGCAGACACTTCAAACATGCTACTTTTCAAAGAGATCTTTGGAGGAGAGCTCAGAAGAAACCCTGAATAAGTCCTCAAATCGGCAGCGTTTTCCCTTTTACCCTCCGTCTTCTCGTCAGCGTGCTTCTTTCGACTCTTGTGGATAAATATTTTCATCCCGCTTAGTTTTTCTTTTCACTCTCCTCAGTTCTAACTTTATTCTGTTTACTTTGCTTCTGTCGCTTCCCTTTTCTCTCTTTATTTCCATCGTTTTGCCCCTCACTCCTCTCCATCCATCCAAAATATCTGTAATAATTGCTTTTATTCCCATCCTTGTCTCACAGATTTCCTCAGGTGTGTCCTCAGCAGGACACACTACTAACCGCTCGGCTCAAAAGGGGATTCCCAGTGAAATTCGCCTTCCCTCCATTTCATTTTCAGCTCGACTACAGTGAACATCTGTCTCACCTTACTCCGGGACGACAGCTGTGGGACACAAAGTGGCGGTTGCATGTACACATATAACACATGCATCAGCAGCTCGGGGCTGCAGTCAGTCAGACAGGCAGGTTGGTTGTTAAAGGTGTTGCTCCAGAGCGCTCTCTCCCGTACTCTAAAAGAAGTTGTTCCCATGGTAACACTGCCAAGTCTGTTAATTGACTGTCAAAATGTGCGATGAAAAAAATCCTGCAAACAAATGTATACCATCATATTGGTGGGTAGATAATCACATCACACAGCTGCCTCAAGAGATAACGGTAAGAGCTATCTAATCAAAATGTTAATGATATGAGCTATAATGAAACTGTAGAGCCTGTGGACGCTCACACGCAGGCGTGAATGTGTCAGAAGTTAAAATGTGCCGAAGGTTTTAATTGAGGATGCGTGTAGTGGAGGGATGGGTTTAAAAAAGCAATATAATCCAATTTAGCATGGCAGCAACATAACCTACCCACACAGGGATAGCGATGACGCACATCTCCAGTGTATAAATTCATGTAGGATTGTTTAAGAGAGAGAAAAAGAGGCACAGAGAGAGAGAGAGAGAGAGAGAGTGTGTATGTGTTTGCGTGGATGTGAGTGTGTGAAGACACCTTGTTCATGTTCTCAAATAATCCAACTGCGGTGAGTGAAACCTTGAAACAGACACTTGTTTAAAATGGATGAGAGTGATGCGCAGACGCTTCATGACATGAAGAGTTATGACTCTGCTCAACGGGGTCGAGGTCAACTTGGACTCTGGATTTGAAAACAAAGTTGAGGAGTCAACCCTGAACAATAGCGACTGAATCACAGCACTTGTATGTATCCCACTCCTTCAAATGGAGCAAATGATTCATACTCCTCACATGTGTCTGCTTACAACAATAAATTGTGTCTGACATTTTTTTTTTTCCACAAAAATGTTCAGTTATCTTTTTAAAAATCCCTAAAACTTGAAGAAGTTTCCACATCGCACTTGGGTAAGTCATGTACTGGCCCTCGATTGGCTTCAAACTAGTTGTGCTGTCACGCATCGTGCTCACAGGTACACGCCTTAAACTCAGATTTTCCCTCTTCAGCAGATGGATGTGAAAACAGCCTTCTAGTATCAAACTCTGTTGCTTAGTTGTTGAAGCTCAGAAGATTGGGGCTATTCTTTAAATATGAATAAAAATTAGGGAAAGAAAAGCCCCACCCTAGAGTCACATACAGCACTTTTCACATCATCAAAGGCAGACTCTGTGCGGCGCTGAGCTGCTGAGATGACTGGAGAATAGGAAACCATAGTTGTCTTAATAAAAAACGAGTAAACAGCACAGAAATGGTATATAATCTGCTCAGGTAGCACTGCAGCTTTAAAGTACACACGCAGAGAGAGAGAGAGAGGGAGAGAGAGAGGTTGGGGATCAGAGGAAAGAGAGGCAGGAATGTTAATCTCTCAAAAACACACCTGCATGCAGGGATACACCATTGCATTACAGACCAACCCTACCTGCCTTTTCCCTTATCTCTCCTCTCTCCCTGACAGTCCAAGTTGCTGCCTATCTGCTCGTCTCCTTGTCAACAACCACAGTCACACTTCCCCTGATTATTCTTAGTTTTATACTAAGTGATGAATTTGTATCCTGGACTATATGTGCATTACGCCTCTCTATAACCACTCAGCAGTTCAAAGAGATGCTGGCGTTGCCCTTGGAAGCTTCGCCTGTTAAGCAGACCCCATCTCTTGTTAACAAGGGCCCTCCTCAATTACTCCATTGAGACACTTGCTAAAATAGCCACGGAGCCCTTCCTCTCCCCAACCCTCCCTCCCTCCTTCATCTGCGCACCTTTATTATTTAGAACCACGGGGATCTGTGCTGCCATGGATTCCGTCGTCATGGCTACAAACAACTACGCAGATGTACAGGAAGTGGAGAAGGAGTGATGAGGGGTCTTGGAGGAAGCTTAACCTCAGCGTGGTGGAGATCCAGCTATGATCCAGTCACGGCGTTAAGGGACGAGGGGGGTAAAAGACGACATCATTTTTTCAATGACAGATGAAGGTCAGGGCGAAGCCTCAGGGGGACATGAGAACGACTAAAGCACGTGTCTGGTATTCCAGCTGGTTGTTCTCATTCTGTTGTCCCTGCCTTTTCTAGCCTCACCTTGACAACACAAACATCCTAAAGGTATCTCACAATCATATTCCTGTATCAGTTTATGATGCCACATGAAGGACTTTGGGAAACTCTGCCCACATTTAAATCCTGCACTGTATATCTACAAACAGATAAACCATTGAAATTCCCTCTGTCTGTGCAGCCTTGAAGGGTGCAGAGTGATTTACATAGGGCAGATAAGAGTGGCGCTTTATCGGTGTTGACGGACAACTGACTGGAATGAAGTTTCGCGGCGCATCCTCGATATGTGAAGCGTTGCAGTGACACTCCGAGGCTCTTGTGGAATGCTTTATCAGCAGTGTGAAACAGTGCTCTGAAAGTGAAACACGCACAGGCAGCACACACGGTTAAATAAACAGTTTGAGAGACATCACTCCCTCACACTCTGTTCAGCTAGAGGTGATTTAAGGACAAAGAGCAGAAATGTGTATTGATGTTTCCTCTGATCCAAAGGAAGGGCCTTTGATGGCGGTTCCTGCTTGGCACCATCCTAATGAGGAAGCTCTTCACCGGGTTGTTAGATACAGTAGATAATAGCGGATCAATAGCTCTTACCTGCTCTCTATGAAGCTTCAAAAACCCACTAACTCCCCCTACTCCTCAAACATGGACCAAAACGAACCCTTAAGAAAAAGCAGATTGAATAATCACAACCATTTGGATTCAGTGCACTATGAATTAAAAACTAATGCATTTAATTCGCATATAATTATATCTGAAGATCAAAATAAATGAATATAAATAGGATAGTGCTGAAGCAGCATCCCTGTCTTTGAAATGAATGCCTTAAATGATTTTAAGGTCCACCGCCCATTTAAAGTAGAAGCTCTTCATAAATGTGTCTGTAGCTCCACCTTGTGGTTTGAATACTCACTGAGCTGTGTTAATGACAGTCAGAGTGCGGCTGTTTAGCCAATTACTTGTTTTAACCCTTTCTCCCTCTCTGCCTTTTTTTTTCTCCTCCCGCCATTGTGTCTTTCACCTCTACCCTCTGAAAAAAATCAAACTTTCCTGAACATCCACCAGAATTCCCTCCCTCCCTCCATAAAGCTGCCACCTCTCTTGATTTGATTAAACCAAGGGATGGTGTGATTTGTCACCTGGCTCCTGTTGATGGCAGCACTGGTTCGGTGCAGAGCAGCTCTCGCAAATGAGATAAATGCTCTGTAGTACATTCCGCGGGGTGAACTCAATGACTCAGCTGCAGTAGTAAGCCCAGGCAAGCAGCATGCAATGTGGAAACTGTGTTCTTTCTTTAACAGGCTTGATTCAAATTTTGTGTCCCATCAGATCTTTACATTTGTGGTTATACATATGTGTCTTTGGCAGATTGCATACAGTAGATTATGGGGTTTATCGTGTGTGTTTCACACTTTGTACCCATGGCCACCGTCTATTTCTGTGGTTGTAGTTATGTGTGACTGTCTTTAGGAATGAGCCAGACTATATTACACCCTGGTCCCTCCCTCAGAAGCTGTGCTAAAGTAACAGCTGATGTCAGTCTTGCTTAAAGACACACACACACACACACACACACACGCACACACACACACACACACACGCACACACACACGCGCACACACACACACACACACACACACACACACAGTCCTTGTCGGCTACACCCACACTACAACCTGATTACCATTAGGCAGCAGCGTCAGGGGCGCAGCAGAGAGCCAGCCAAAGGGGAGGTGAGCTCTTACATCTTCCTCTCCCCACCACACATCACCTCTTTCTTGACACAACCACCAGGGAGGCTCCATAGCACGCTCACAAATCCACAATCTAAGGCTCCCAGAGGAGGGGAGGGCACTTATCTAAGGCTCTCTGCACCCACATGTGCCTGTTTGGATCATGGAGCTGCATTGTCCTCCCGTTGAATCCCCCACTACAGCCAGCTCCAGCTCCACGGATCCCCTGTACGACAACTGCCCACCTTTTGACCAGCGAGGGAGGGCCAGGGAAAAGGAAATGGAGAATAGAGTTCTGTGCCCTGCTGTAACAAGACTCCCAGGACCCTGCAGCCCTCTGCCTGGTCTGGCCCCAGTTGTGGCTGAGGTTCCCACACTAGTTGGTGGGGGAAGAGGGCCTGGCGCCTGGCCAGATCACAGCTACTGCAGCTGGAGAGGAGGCCTGGGAAGACAGGGCTGGGGAGCAGAGCTGAGTCCAGGCATGAACAGAGCACAAGGAAGAGAGAGAGGGGGAGAGCAGGGGAGTAGCTGGGGAGCAGAATACAGAGGAGAGGACAGAGCTCATCTGAACCAGAGCCCCAGCCCCTCACAGAGCGAGGAGCACCGGAGTGCTCTGTCTCTCTATGATAACCTCCCTGATGCTGTCACCCCTGACAGCCTCCAGGACACCTTTGACATGGAAACAAGCTTCCAGGAGCACTTGCAGGAACAGATGTACCAAGCATGGGCCCCTGAGCAGCTTCAGGGACTGATGGAGGGTGAGGGAGTGAGTGAAGATAAGAGCCCCTGGTCCTCCTGTGAGATCATCCTCGCTGAAGGTGGCTCCATCAACCAGGACCAGAATCCAGACCAAGAAAAGGAACATGAACAGGAGCCTGAGCTGGACTCAGGATCCTGTGGATTTCAGCAAGGGGACCCAATGCTGCATCTCCAGCTGTCCCCACCGATGTCACCTCCTCAGCAATGCCAAACTGGGTGCCAAGCTCAATGGCTCCAAGCTGAAGCACAGCGCCAACCTTGGGCTCCTAGGGTGCCCCCTCCTGTACCCCAGGCTGACCCCTCAGCCAGCGCACTTCGCAGTCTCCTCACCAGCCTCCAACAGCAGATAGTGAGACAGCGGGAGGAATATGAAGCACGAATAATCAGGTAATGTTGGTTTTGTTTTGTTTTCCTTTTTCAATTTCAAACTACACAGCTCACATAATCACTTTACAGAGATTAGGCACACAGTGTTAAAGACAAAAAGGGAATGTCCTAAATTTCACAGGCTTACACTCTTGGCTTCAATATTACATTTTCACTTCACTGAGCATTTTCTAGCCCCTTGGTGTATTTCCAGTAAAAGGGAAGCACAATGTTCCCAGGCCCAGAGAGTGTGTGTGTGTCCAGTCAGCTGTGCTGCTCTGGTCACTCAGTTGACCCCGAGCTTCACTTTATATCCTGTTTAGTTCACATTGCACCAACAACTATTAATAAATTCCTTTTCAAGTTTCCCATGACGTGCTATGTTGGAAACATTGGCTATATTAAGATGTAAAACGATTATTGTCTATACTGTGTCACCAGTGCTGCTTTTATGTTCGCAGTTTAGAGCGTAAAGCCATATTTTAACTGCTCTGATATCTATGCACATGTTCTGCATGTTGGTGTTCTTTTGATCTCAGATAAACTTATAAGAATCCTGTTTTGTAAGGTTTAAATTGGGAGAAAAAAAGCCTATGCAGTTGACCTATAGAAACAGCTCATGGCACTGGAGAGAGAGCTAATTTAAGGGGCCATGCTGCTGACCTAGACACAACACATACCTCATTTATTACTGATATAGCTGGAGC
This sequence comes from Scomberomorus guttatus, assembly GCA_038419695.1. Classification (NCBI taxonomy): domain Eukaryota; kingdom Metazoa; phylum Chordata; class Actinopteri; order Scombriformes; family Scombridae; genus Scomberomorus; species Scomberomorus guttatus. The sequence continues at coordinate 18,472,996 of CM076452.1, read as the reverse complement.
AAGTCTCAGTGTAATGTCAGACATTGGTGGGGCTTGGCAAGCACAAGAGGAAAATTACAATTCAATTAGCTTGACATAGTAGTTCATAATAGTATAATAAAGGAAAGATTTTCCATTATTATTCCTTATAAGTTAACGACCTTCAAATCCACTACTGACCGTCTCTCTCGCTCTAACCCACCGGTAGAATTTCACAACCCAGTTTCTGCCTTTTACATTCACCCCCTAATTTTGAAAAACCTTCTTTTTCCTCCCTTCCTGCCCCCCCGTGTCTTCAACCTCAGCTTGGAGCAGAGAAACGAGGAGCTGCAGGTAGAGGTCGTTCGGTTGAAAGCGAACCTCGTACAGCAGCGTCACTGGTACCAGGCTCTGCAGGCCAAGATCATGGAGTCTGAAAGGGCCCGGGCTGACGCAGAACTACGCAATTCAACGCTGCAGAAAGACATGGAGCAGTTCTTTGACACCTTTGGGGAACTCAACCATGAGGCCAAGAAGACAGAGTGCATCGTCAAGAGCTTTTGAGAAAGAATACGTGTGGTTGTGTGATGATATGAACAGCGAGTGTGCAACGTGTAGGTATAAAGGTCCTCGTGTAGTAGTTTGTCTCTACCTAGGCAGAACATTTCTTTCCCTCTTCATAAAGAATCAGATAAACATATAAAACATAAATGAAAGAAAATGAATCACTGATGTCCACTTTATTAGCTGCGTACGGGCAAAAGATGTTGGCCAAGTGATAATATTGTGGTCATTGCAAACAGAACAAAAATGCAAGATGTACAGTGTTTACAATGGAGCTTTTTTAAAAACATGATAAACACACAAGATGTTCTGAGCATTGCAATGCTCAGTCCTTATCTGATATGATTTTTGAGAGTGAATTGGCCACTCCTCAGGTCATTTAAGGCATGACTCAAAGAATAAGGTCATGGTTTTTTTTAAAAGGAAAATATAGTGTACAACATGGTGCTTTAGTCCTCAGTGACTCCGTAATGTCCTATTTCTGCATGTCCATCACACTGTGCAATCAGTTCTGCGAAAAAAAAAGCAGCTCCACAGTCCGTTTCATCTTTAAGTTTCCATCTGCGGCTGCAGGGTTCAGATTTTGATTCACGACTCCGCAGTCACGTCCTCATTTCTAACCACAACATGTCTGCTGTTTGTTTGTCGTTGGGCCGACTTCCTCCGTAGACCTTGCCTTTACGAAACGGGGGGCGACTGCTGTCTTTAAGGACAGTTTAAAGGAAACAACGAAGGAGAGTGCTGCACAGTACATTTTGATAACACATACACACATATAGGCTTACAAGGCAAAAAAAAAAAAAAAAAAAATACAACATCTCTCAAACAGGCTTTCATAACCAAGAACATCAAGGTACTGTAAGTAAAAGAACTGCCCTGAATGGATTTCTCTTTATAACAAGAACTACGATATCTTAACAGCATCTTTAATGCCTTCATGCAAGTTAAACACCATTATTTGTGTTTTACTGCCATTACATGTGTTCTACATGGTGTCTGATTCATGGCTGATTTCGTTAATGTTCCAGTACTAATGGAATGGTTTAGAAAAGGAGTAGCCCATGCACTGGTTTGTCAATGAAATGCTTCGACAAGAGGACTGATTTTCATGGGCCTCAGCGTGATTGTGTGCAACATTTTGCAAGAACAGAAAAATAAATATGTCTTTGCCTCTCCTCAATTTTAAGGATTATGATGTTCTTTTGATATACACATTGATATTAATCAGTACCTTATGTAAAATGGGGGTGATTGCAATACACAGTTCTACAGGTACGTCGAATTTCTTAAGAAAACAAACACACTTTATCTATTTGTAATGAAACAGCCACTACAAGTGTCAGATCATGACATCTTTACATACAGTACGTTAAATCAGGAAATAAAACTGTAACACTGCAACCACAGCTTCCCCATGCTGTCAGGAATAAAAGCTCAAAATCCATATCACTCAAGCCAATTAATAAAAAAAAAACACAGTGCAGAAAGCACCACTGAGGGGATCTGCAGTCCTGCTAGCTAGCTAAGGGGCTCGATCAAACTTTTGTTTAGTGTTTGATGAACATCAGATGGTTGGTGCAATCGACTTATGTTAAGCTTTTGTTCGTTTTGGCGTAACATGCATTAGAGCAGCTGCAGCTGTGGTCGATGTTCAGTGCGTGTCTGCTCAAATTTGATGACAATAACCTCTGGTCTCAACTTAATATTCCCTAAAAAAATAAAAACTATTAAAATACAGGCATACAGAACAAACAACAATCCCCCACCTACTCCTGGTAACCTGAAAATCAATACTGATGCATACATCATTTATACTCCATCAAATTAAACAATATCCACAAAGTAGAGAATGATAAACCTTTGACCCAACAGATAGCACAGCTTTGACCTCTGGCAGCAGTCCGAAACAAGTTGAAGAGGATCAACAAGATCCACTAGATCACACATGAAAAGAAAATAGAAAAATAGACCTATTCATTGAGGTTGATAGGAAAGAAGGAAAAAGACAGAACAAAAAAAAAAAGAATCAGAAAACGGGGGGTGAGGGAGTAAACAGAAGAAAGGAAGGTGATGGTTGATTGATATTTGGATATTGTAAATGTGAGGGGTGGGGGGGGGACTGAGGCAGGCAGACACCATGTGGCCATGGACTATGTTCACTGACTCTCGTCCAGTGGTCCCGTCAGTGTGTCGATGCTGCTGCTGTCTGTGTCCGAGGCCAAGGTGTGCTCCGTGGACATAGATGAGATGTCGTTGGCTGAGGAGGACTGAGAGGCTGAGCCGGACACCACATCTGACACGAGACACGCACATGAGTGGAGAGAGCCAAGAGAAGAAAAATTCAGGTAGTTGCACAAATTAGATACTATTTAGAGTTAATCTAATACATTGTCTATACAGTGGTAGATTTCATGAAACTGGTCCTGAGCTCAATGCTTTAAACACTCCTCATTTGGTTCAAAATATACCAGATAATGACTGAACATGGTACATGTACATACCTGAGCAATCTTCTTTCATTAGACCATTCTTGTTCCTCTCCTCCCAGTCAATCACCTCTTCATAAATGAGTTCTGAGGAGAAATACAAAAAGTTAGGCGTCATCATAGTGTGCTCAGACTGAAGCTATAATTAAAATGCACTGCTGTGATGTTTCCCTAGAGGGCAGCGCATCCCACCTTTCCACTGCTCGATGGTGTGCTCTCTCTCTTCAAGCTGCTTATCTGAAATCTGGGGAGGAGGCTGCGACAAAGACAAACACATATATCACAGAAAGGTCACACAGAGTCACTGCAATGCTAAAGAGTTTACACCACTGAACCGCCCTGAGCGGAACGGCCTCCTCACCGCGTCAGCCTCCGCAGGGTCGTACCACACGTGGATGTAGGGGTGGTTGAGGGCTTCCTCTACGGAGATGCGGCACTCGGGATCAATGACCAGCATTTTAGACAGCAGGTCCCGTGCTTGACTCGCTGTTATGGCAACAGAGGAAGGGCAATGTTACTATGGAAACGGGACTATGACATCACTTCATTTAAGCGGTCTTCCTGACAGCTGATTACTTCCTCTCACGGTGCTGGCTAACATCTCTGGTAAAGATTTCTTCTCTTGTTTCAGTGATGTGATCTCTAAATGCCACAAATAAGGACAGAAAAACTTTGTCCCGGCATCGTCATTCTCTGGACTCTGCTTCAGCCTCTGTGTCCCTGTAATTTCTTTACATCAATACATCAATATACTGCAGACAAAGACCTCAGTTTTACTATGAGCTATACATCAAGCCCTCAGTAAAAGATTTAAAACTAAATAATCTGACAATCTTCTAAAATATCTAATATAATATGAATTTACATTAAGTGTATTTGAGTGTCCAAAAATACTTACTCTTAAGCTTGTCATGTTCTGAGTCAGAGGGAAAGGCCCAGTCCGGGAAAAGCTCTGCGAAGCTGACGCCCGGATACTGTGGCTTGTTCATCACATAGTTCCTCACGGTCTCCATCAGACGGTTCATAAACTCCAGACTGGGCGTGCCCAGAACCTCAATCACCTTATTCCACTGGTCAATGTCTGCACAACACGCTAGTTATGGAAAAACCCTGCTGCATTATGGAAATGTGTGGATGTAAGCAGATGAAAGGAACATATGAAAAGGTAAGGAATCCGGGGACGAATACGTGAAATTGCACACCACGTATATATATACTGAAAGTGTTCAGTGCGGGAAAAAAAAAGCTAAATAAATACTGATAAGCACATTCGAGAAGCCTGCTGACTTACAATGGCAGTAAAAGGCTATTACTTTCACCAGATGAAAAAGCAATCTATCCTAGAATAGCACGGCTCCCTGCATCCATCTGCTGCTACTCAGGTGTAAATGGACAGTGCCACTGAAAGGAGCTGGTGAGTGAAGAGGAGACCAAACCCATTAGAAACAGAGACACGGCCCATATAAATGCAAATGATTTAAAAATCGCTTCAATTTGATTTCCTCTATCTATCCTGTTCCATTGTATCCGAGAGAAGGCAGACATTTTTATGGCCAATATCTCCAAAACTCACACCAAAACAATATAGATGGATAAATAGCACTAGAGGTAAAAGGGAAAAATATGTATTTTTAATTAGGGGGGGGGGCTGAACTGTCCCTTTAATGTATTACAGATATCTGAATAACAGCTCCACTGATTATTGAAGGGGGCTGGAAACACGTAGCTCTCTGTTTAAATTGGGGTCTCCTGGAAATCCTGAGTGGTCCTATTCAACAGATAATGCTTAGAGGGCTTAACAAAGACCTGTCTAGACATACAAGTGAGCGAGGAGAACCGTAAGACAAGAAAACTGTCGAGATAAATGAGATGTGAAAGACAGGAAGGAGAGGGAGGACGCAGACAGTGAGAGCGGTGCAGGATACGGTCGGTGCCCTGGAAGATGACACTGCCTTTTACCATCTCTCCCATGATACACCCCACTGACCAGATGTCCACTAGGAACAGAGAAAACACACACACACACACACACACACAAACGATAAAAAAAAAAAGATCATATAACATCAACCACATAATACAATTCACACAAAATGCAAAGAAAACAACGCACGGAGGCTGCACACAGACTAAATGCTCCCTGGTCTAAATTTGAATGACTCACACTGAAATGCAGAACACTAGTGCTCTGTACTTTTGTATATCCTCCAGCTGTGCCACGGCCTGTTGCTTTCATCATAGTCATCTTCAGCCTGGCTTTCTTTTCTCTCTCTGGCTTGGGAACCACACGCAAGCCTCCCAGGCCTTTCTCCTCAGCTCTGCTTATCAGTTTACACAGCTGTTGCTGTGAGAGTGTGTGCTTAGCACAGTAGGATGTAGCTTGTTTCTCTTTCTCTCTCTCTGAGTTTTGTTATAGAGCGTGTATATGTGACAAATAACCATCTCATCTCTTCCCTCTATTTCAGTTGAAGCTAAAAGCTCTCTGTGCTCCAATAATGTCTCCTGATGACTTCACAACACTTCCAGTCAAATCTACATAAACAACATAAATCATACATTTTAACAATTACACTATGCATCATGATTGCTCTAATCTGGTACAGGGCTAAAACATTTTCCTGTTTAGCCAGGTCACAGAAAGGCCTGATAAGACTCCTTCCTGTTTGTAAGAGACGTTTCATGCAAAACCTTGTAGTTAGGTTAGTTAGGTTAGCTCTCAGCAGTGAAATAACTGTGTTAAAATATCAAACTACTGTTTATTATTATCGGTGGGATATGTTCTAATGAACTAAAAAAAAAAAAAAACGATTATGTTTGAACACTTTTAAAACATCCTCTTCTCCTGCCTCCACTCAGAGAAACAACTGGTAAGTCTAAAGAGACAATCATGGAAGGATACGGTCCTTTCCAGGAAAAAGGATTTTGTGAGAGATCATTTCAGCCATTATGCAGCCAACCGACCACAGGTCCACTGCAGCAGAGTAGTGGCATAGTGAAAACATTCATTGTCGTGGTCAATAACCGTCGAAATCAGCTAGACAATCAACTAGAACCTGACTGATACCGACAGGAGTTTTTACCAGTAAACATGTTTTCACCAGTGAGCACACTGTTTCTGAATCACCTCCTGTTTTTCTTTCTCCAGCTATTTTTTTGCATACTAGCTGACATAAATACAAGATTTGACAGAATGTATGATAAGCCAATATCAACCAATGGTGATGGCCTTCTGTCTCACTGTAACAGGCTCAACAATGTCAACTGGCTCTACAAGAGCGCTGAAGCATTTATTATTTCTGAACTGTTTGCTGCTTTATCATGTCCTTCCAATAAACATATGAATGTTTTTGTTGATGCTGAATTTAAAAGTAATTCCACTAAGACATTAGTGGAGACATTAGCAGAGGAACTAGATTCCTTCATCTATCCCTCTCAGCTCATGCCAACATCTTTTAAACTAAGACTGCTGCTCAGTTGTCCTTCTTACCGTTCTCCTTATACTTCATACCCAGAATGACCTCTGGGGCACGGTAGTATCTGGTCACCACGTAGGGGGTCATCATGAAGTTAGTGCAGGCCGTTCTCGCCAGACCAAAGTCCAAGATCTTCAGAGTGCAATCGGACTTCACCACAATGTTACTGGGCTTCAGGTCCTGAGGGGATAGAAACGACAAAAATCTATAGAAACATGCAGACATAAACACACAAACACGTCGACCTGGAAGTATTTTCTTCAACACATGCAGTAGCTGGTGAAAGATTAGAATGGTTTTAGTCTCACTATAGTCTTAAAGCCTGTTAATCATACAGTGGAACTGAAGGGGTTAAATACCTCCAAACAAGTCCAAACTACTAAAGCAAGTATTAAAAAAAATGTGTTCATACAAATTCCTGAAATTAGCTGACTTGAGTTATGAGTTCAAATGTTCTCATTCCACTTTCTGACTTGGTTAAAAAAGTACTTACTGTAAGACTCAATACTTTATGAAATGGTTTATTAAGATATTTCTGCAGTGTATAAAATCATTATTAACTCCTTTAGTGCTCTGCACAGTCCGCTGTCCTTACCCTGTGGATGATGCCAGCAGAGTGCAGGTGCCTGATGCCACAGAGGATCTGGTAGAGCAGGTAGGACATTCTCTCATGGTCCAGGTCCATGTGGATCACTTGGCATAGGCTGGCATCCATCAGCTCCATCACCAGATATCTGAAAGATGAGGAAGGAAATGAAAAAAGTAGGGATAAAAAAAAAAGGCTATAGTATGGTCATAGATACAAGTGCAGAGACAAGTGACAAAAGCAAAGAAGCTATTTCAGTTAATAGAGCGACACAGAGCAGCAGAGTTTGACAGCTAAATAGAGGGATACTGGTACAACAGAAGAAAGCACTTTAAGAAAGGAAAGGCTTCAGCTAAAACCTCTGAATCCCACAGAAAAAGAAAGCAGAGTAGGTTGTTACAGTCAAAAAAAAAAAACTCTCCACTGTCACTCACAGATCCTGGAATTCCTCCAGGGACTTCTGAGGCGTGAACACATTGATCAGACGGATGATCTGCAAGCAGAGAGACAGGCCATTAGTCCACTCTGTTACTCTCCCATCTATATACACTTCACGGTGGAGAGCTAGCCAACTGAGGGCAGAGCACTAAGTGGGTTTGCCTGTAATCTCTCACTCTGACCAAGAAATTACATCCGTATAGCAGCGAGCTCAACCTCTCGTTTTCTCAGGTTTGTACATTATTTCATTTTTAATTTTTTTTATCAGTTAAAACAAAAGAAAGACGGATATAATTTATTACTCAGAGGTGTATGTCTGTAGTAAACATGTAGCACATATTCCAGCAGGTAGGAAAAAGAGCCGACATCAAATCGGAGTCTTACGTTTTTGTGGTTGACACATTTTAGCAGCACCAGCTCCCTGTATGCACGTTTAGCGTGTGTCTGGTTCTGGAAGGGCCGACACAGCTTTTTCACCGCCACTGGTATACCGAGGACTGTATCTAGTGCAGAGCTGAGTACACATCGTATGGGAGATGGATCAGAGAGAGACAAAGGTTATCAAGGAAGAAAATAAACACATCCCACAGAGCAAAGATGTTGTTTGACTCACCACCAACTTTACTAGCAAAAAGCCAACTACCTGTCTCTTGTCATTAATCTTTTAAAATGGGAAAATGAAGTACTAAAGTACTGTAGATTTTTTTCTCTCCTCACTTTAAACACTAAAAGTAGCTGCACAAAGCAATAATCAACTAATCAAATCCCCAAAGATGAATCAGTAGAAAGAACACGACTTCAGTCTAAAGCTCTGCTTAACCCACAGTATGGAAATGTCGAACTAAACAAATGTTAAAATATTTTTGCTCTTAGGTCACCATAAATACCAGCAAATTCCGTTGCAATATGGACGTTACATTATGAAAAACCTTATGTCCAATGGTGTAATTTTGGCCTCAGGGGGGCAGTTGGGGAAAGTTCATGGAGAGTCCAAAATGGAACAGGCTGATATCTGCCAGTCAACAGGTCAAAGGGGTCACAATAAACATTATAAAGACCATGAGCAGCAAATTATATGGAAATGTGGCCAGTGGCTTTCTTAATAACTTGTCCTGGAGCACCAGTTCAAGAGGGAAAAAAGTTTACCAAAACCATTACGAAGAATCCTTTGAGGAAAATCAGTCTTAAATGTAAACTCTTGAATCACAGCGTCAGTATGAGCTCATGCTGAGCAGCCAAACGCTGTTCAAACACACAAAACTTTATTTTAAACTCAAGTGGAAATTAAAAGATACCAAATGTGTCTGAATTTGGGAGAAATTTGTATAAAATAATTAGCATAAAATGATGCACATGACATTTTGTATATTTCCATTTGATGTAATGATGCAGCCATAACAAACATGAACACTTTAGAGTTAACATATAGCTTCAATGAAGAGCGAAAACAACCTAATAAAGAATATATCTTATATGTAATACTGTCAGACAGTGTGGAATAAGATGATTTTTCTTAAAGCTACTTAAAAGGGGAAACTTGATGTTAAGGGGTTAATGGCAATCTAGCTAATAGTTATAAAGACTAATAACAACAGGTGTTACAAATAATTATGGCTCTGTTCTATTCAAGTGCCCCAGTAAGCCATGACAGTCTGACAGTGAGCAAGCATGCACAATACCAGGAACCTGGCTCTGAAGCAGCTGATTAGATTCAGCCATCATTAACCGCTCGGTGGGCAAAAGTTTACTTTACTCGTGCAACAATGATACGTGTATCTAATTAGGAGGACTCGGGGGATTTAAAAAACTCTAGGCTGATGTTAATGAAAAGCACAGCCGCTCACCAGACGATGCCCTGGGCCCCGGAGCCGATGGCGCGGAGTTGCTGGTAGCGCTTGAGTACGGTGAAGGTGGAGTCTCCCACCTGAACGCTGTAGAACTGGCCCTCCGCCTCACTCATCCTGCTGAACAGTCAGGACCACCAGCACTGTCTGCAGGAAGCCAACAACAACAACACACACACACACACACACACACATTAGGATAAACAAACAGCATAACTGACTCCATGCCAGGCAGTTCTGCTGTACACAACATCTCCTATCGCCAAGCGGTTCAGCAGAATGCTACTGTAAACAAGTTATAACATGTTAAAAAGCCTTGTTGAAGAACTTGAAACCTTTTTTCAGTCCACTGAATCACTCAAATGATCCACCGTGAATGGCAGGGCCTAATATGGTTCCATCTGTCTGTCCCTGGCATCACTCCCTTCATTTTCAGCCCAGTCTAAAGCCAACCAATCCATTATCGCTTTCTAGCCCAGTTTGTTCTTCTCACGAAGGTAACAGTGGGCTGGAGCTGAAGTCGAGGCTGTACATGCTTTGGTGTGTGTGTGTGTGTGTAGTATAGAGCAGACACAGCTGACAGCTTGGGGTTCCTAAGGCTCTCACTGCCATCTCTAAACTCATGCTGACACACTCATGCTCAGTAAACACATACATAACACACACACTCATGCAGACAGCCTGCTCATTATTCTCTGATCTGCATCCAGCTTCACTACTAAGTGTGTGTGCAGCCATCAGCATGGGGTAAGCACATGGTGCTTGATACATGTTAATAGATGTTTAAACATGATTTGTTTGTGTGTTTATAAAAAAAAAAAAAAAAAAATGATGGCAGCGTTAGCATTGATTCCTGAGGCAGGGAGGAGGAGTATTATTCTTGGCCGGGGTTTGTATGTGCGTGTGTGTGTGTGTGGGCGAGGACACACAATCGTGTAGCTATGCAACAGCGAGCAGTCACGGCTGTTTGTCATTCCTTCAGAAAACAGCCACAGGTTAAATGGAGTCTGATATTTTAGCCGTTCTGTTTGACAGGCTACAAGGACGCGAGCGCTCACTCGTTTTTTTTGTTTTTTTTTCATGGTCAGAGAGAAGCAGTGCCAAACAGAAAGAAGCAGCAGGGGAGAGGTTAGGATCGAAAAAGAGCCAGAAAACACCTCAAGCCGCTCGAATTGTAAAAGTACTCTGCGTTTGACTCTGTCACAGAATTAAAAAGAGCTGCAGCATGTGAGCAGTGAGCTACATCAATAAGTCCAGTTGGCTCAAATGTCAGCTGACTGTTGTTAGTCTGAAAAGACCAGTGTAGTGATGGAAGAGTTTGCCTATTACATCAAAAACAGTAACATTTTGTGGCTTTTCTTTCTTTCATAATACTGTGAAAACACAAGCAGCCACATTTTTGATCAAAAGGCAGAAAAGTAAGAAAATTGTATTTCTGTAACTTCACAATGAAGATCAATCAATCAGATTTTTAAAAACTGTACAATACTAATGATTCCTAAATCAACTGAATTATATTTATTAGTTACTATTATTATTATTGTTGTTATTTAGTAGTAGCAGCAGCAGCAGCAGTAGTAATATTATTATTATCATTATTAGCAATAGTAATATGATCATTATTTTTATTATTGCTGGTGATTAGAGAAACTAATCTTAAAGAAGAAATTATAAGTTGACACTTAGAGAGCTCATTTATTTAAATTTTATTTTTTGAGTAAATGATGAAAAGCTATCAATGCTATCAGACTCAGCTGATATCTGACACAAAGCACCAATAAACTCGCACACATATAAAGTGAAATGAGCGTTAAATCTCTAGGTACTTTAGTACTTTGAGGAAAACATATAGTACTCATATTATTTAATTGCTTAATAATATATTATTTGCTAATTCCCACTCTCTTTCAACAGTGTATATTTAAAGATGCAATAATAAGGAAAATGACAAAGGGAAAAATTAATTGTTATTCTGAGAATGTTTTAAATAATAGCATAACAATGTTTGTCTAAGCACAGTGAGTCTCCATTGGCCTCAGTCATTTATTATTATTCTGTGTAAATACATTAAAAATAGATTAAAACACAATTAACTCCCCACACAGTCTGTCACCCCCCCCCCCCCCCCCACCAACACATATTAACAGCGCTTCCACAAATACACACCCCTCCCACTTACTATCATTCATCACTGTTCATTTTCATGACAACTGCTGATTTCGCTCGTCATTTTATGTAATAATCTTGTTAAAGTACCTTCCACCATGTTTTTGTCGTCATTTGATTGTGTTATCTAATCCCACACAGTCTTTGCTTGTCATCCTTGTTTATTTCCTTTGGTTTGTTCCTTTGATTTGTTTGTTTCGTCCGTAAATGTGGGTTTTTAATCACTCTTGTACAGACTCTTTTTTTCTGTGCTGCTTTGTAAATGCACACGTGCTGAGAAAATATGCCTTCAGATGTACAGTAGGAGGTGCGGGTCTGCAACCACACCATTACTCAGATGAAAAATGAATCTGTCTCACCTCTATCTAGTTTCTTCCTCTGCCTCTGTGGCTTTTTCTCCTCCTTCTCACATGTGCGTCCAGCTGGCTCTGTTACCAAAACCATAGGGGAGAGCTGCAAAATGTCTTTACTTTCTTTTTGCTTCTCTCACTTTTTCCCCATTTTCCTTGGCTTTGTCCTCCTTTGTCATCCTCTTATGCTCCTGTCATTCCCTCACTGCTCTGCCCTTTTCGGGTTTTTCTCCATCTTCCCTGTGGCTTCCTCAAAGAAATCCCAACTGAGGGGCCTGAATAGTACTGACAGACTTTTGTTGAATATTTGGGATTATGACATGCAGACAGAGCTTTTCCCACTTGGTTACATAAATGTCCAAAAATGCAGTTGCAAAAGGAAATAACATGCTAATGCCTAGGCTGTGCTCAATTAAAATAAAACAAAAGTTTCCCTAACATGCAGGCAGCACAGATTCTAGGCCATGAACACTTCTGTGCAACAAAATTTCCTGAAACACTTTTTCCTCTGAGAAAATGACAGGCTTTGCTATTTCAGTTTGACAACTGCATTAGCTAACAGTGGCATTTTGCTATTTTTTTCCCCATAACTTGTTAACTAAACGCCCTGCGCACTGATTCAGAACAAGCTAAAGAGCACAATGATGGGGCAATTAATCATAACCAAAACTCAGCTGCAGCAGGCACAGCGTATGTACCACCCTTCACTTGCTGCCAAGCTAGGCAGGCCTGTAGGCTAAACTACAGTTGACTCAGCACAGATACATTGATTAGAAATAACTGATATAAGGTGAAAATTGCAGGGAAGCTCAGACAGCCAGACAGACGTGCGCAGACACCTGTTATAGTTCTGTCCAGCAGGGACTGAGGGGGATTCGATTTCGATTAGTGGAGATGAAAGTTAATGTCCCCTCGGGAAATCTAGGCCACAGCAGCAGGGAGGCTACAAGTGGGACACATCAAACAGTATAAGGATATAAAAGAAAAGAATAAACAAATATAACTGCTTGTTCCATCTCTGACATATGTATTAAAGATTTAATCATAGCAATTAATCATAGCAGTAAAATCTAATTATTTGCCCACATTACGACAGTATGATGATACAGATAGTACTGTCTGGAGCACATCTTTATAAATGTGGAAATCATGCCCCTAAAATGGCAACAAAATACTACAAATACCACAAACCAATCATAGCGCAGACAATTAATCATATAATAATGGTGATCACGAATCTGGCTCCCACAAATTAATTGAACCTGATCAGTCAGAATATTGCCTGGTAAAGAGGCAGTTTCTGAAAGATACAAACTGCCTGATGATCAGAGAATGCAGTGAATGACCGGTCTCTACTTCCCAGTCATTAAGGCCCATTAAAGCTGCAGACGACCTGCCAGGTCTACAGAGGAATACATCAAGCTCTTTGATAACATTTATGATCCAGTTCCATTTATATTTAGCTAAAGGAGACGAGCTGAAGAGGGATTGTGAGAAAATATTTTTTATGAAAATATTGTATTTATATGTTTATTTACACTGTGATTAGGAAATATCTGGTTCCTAACGATGGATAAATCATTATGATAAATAACTGTGATATTAATATTACACTACATTCAAGTCAAATTATTGCCTAATGTAAATTACATTAATTAATTTTGGCAGACACTTTTGTCTAAAGCAACGTAATGTTTTTTTCCTGTTTAGGGCTGCAAATAACAGTTTATTTTCATTATTGATTAATCTGTCGATTATTTTTCTTGATTAACTGATTAGTTGTTTGGTTCCATAAAATGTGAAAATTGTGAAAAATGTTCTCAGGGTCCAATGTGACATCTTCAAATGTTTTATCGCAAAACCCAAAAAAAATATCAGTCTACTATCATAGATGACTAAAGAAACCAGGAAATATTCACATTTGAAGCTGGAATCTTACTTTTTTCTCCTAAAATTACTCAAACTGATTAATCGAATATGAAAAAAGTTGGCGATTAGTTTAATAGCTGGCAATTAATCGATTATCGTTGCAGCTCTATTCCCATTCACGCACATCCGGAGCTATTTGGGATATAGTGTCTTGCTGTAGGATAGTTCAACATGAGGACAGGGTCACACCACCCGCCCTTAGATCCACCAGCTCTACCAATTGAGTTACAGCTGCCCAATTATCAAGCAAAACAATTTCAATTAGCCTTTACCGTGCAACCCTGCTCAATCTTATAGTATTCAATTGCTTTTAGTATAACGGCAGTAACATGTGCCATAATGGAAAATATCAGGCAGATATAAAACGGCAAATGGTTGATTTAAATGTTGCAGCAGGCAACGTCTCTTTCCTTTGTCTTTTGAAATCCATAGTTATATAAGAATATGATTTTGTTCATTTTACTGCTGAACGACTGACCTTCACACAAAACATCACCATCCTCAACCTACGCTCATCATGACTACTGTCCAGTTCAGTCCAGTCCAGCCTTGGGGTCTGACGTGGCCGCGGCTCTCAGTTGGGAGCTGGATGGGAGTCAGTGAGCTGGCTGTGATATCTGATTAGCATGGCCTCAAGACTCAGCATCTCATAGTGATGTAGCAGAGTTACAAAACACACAGGGGCGGGTTAAAAAAAAAAAAAAAAAAAAAAAAAATAAAACTAGGCTGCTGCTGCACCAGAGATGTGGTCTGAGGCTCTGAGACGAGTCTCTTTAGAAAGGATGAAGGATGCTACAGATGTGTTATTAGAAAAAGATGGCAGTACCAGACACTGTTGACACATGGCATGACTAGACACAATCCTGGTACCCCTTGTTGTGTGTGTACTGTGTGTGCACCTATGTTGCCAGTGTAACTAGCTCAGACAGCCAATGCCAAACTGTTTTTTTTTTGTTTTTTTTTGCTTGGGTGTGTTTCAGTGTAGACGTGACAGATTAATCCTTTATCACAGCTGAAAGTTGCCTCTGACATAGCAGGCAAAATAAACTAGATGGAGGGGATCTGTAGCACCAGCTTTCATCACGTGCACACCTGTGTTAGTGTGTAACTGTGGTGTTGGTTTAGAAACCTGATCGTACTCGGCCTACACACAGGGATGTCATTCATTCAGCTAAACGTACAGCAGCGTAGGTCCATAAGTAAGCTAACGATACATGCAATCATGTGTCATAACAAAGGTATAAAACTGAGCATTATTATAATGTCCACACGCAGCGTGCATGCGTGCTCTAAAACACACACACACACACACACACACACACACACACACACACACACACACACACACACGTACACAGAGGTATGAAGTCACCCATGTATGAACCACCGCGGCCGCAGCAGCGCTGGTACGGTGGCTTAACAGTCCCAAATCAACGGTTCACACAAACGAAATCGCAGTTACACAAAGCCAGTGAAATTCGCACCACGTTTGGCAGATTTATGAAGTTCCCGAGGCCTACACTGCCCGTCTTTCTCACTTCTGTGGCAGCAATGCGGTAGTCGGGGCTGAACTGAGCTGAACTGAAAGCTCGGACGGCTGAGGAGGCGGCAGCGGCGGCAGAGACCTACCTTCTCCCTTCGCCGCTCCCAGGGCACTCCCATGCATCGAAAACACGGAGGAAACACTCTCTCCGGCTTTCAGTCACAACCGAGACTCGGAAAAGTTTAGGTGAACGGCTGGCCGGGCTGTCACGACAGACAGACCTTCCCCACAGTTCCTAGCTAACTCCAGCGGCGGCAGGGAGAGACCATGGGAGAGACGGCTGCGGAGGAAGGGAACGCCACAACAAGCAGGGAGACTGCGGGTGACGTCATCACGCACGGTCTACGTGAGCGCAAACTTCTTCGCCAAAAACTTTTTGGGAAAAAAACTTTTCGTTTTGCATGTCATTCATTAAAAGCACACGTTAAAAGTACAGATTCAGATCCTTTAATTTAAGTTAGTATAAATAGTAGCCTCCAATTCAATCACAAGTAAAAGTTTAGCATTTAAAGGATTACTTAAAGTCCTTCCTCTACTTAAAAATTTCTGAAATTAAAAATATTTGCATATTTATAGACTCTCTTTTTTAGGAGTAGTAGATATCATTTTAAGGATTTTAACAAGATAATTGAACTTTCTCTGTTGAAAAACCATATCAGACACACATGACTATTCAAATTAGAGTATTTTATATAGGGGATCTTTAAGTAAAATACAGAATTAGTGTAAAGTATCAAAAGTAAAAGAAAAAATAATGCTGCAGAATGACCACTCAGTGTTATGTTTTAGTATCAGATTATTATAACTGATCCATCAACATGTTTTATTGCTATAACCAGTAGAGCTGGAGCTAATATTAATTACTTCACATATTATATATATTAATATTATATAGCAATATTTTCATTTGCTACTATCATTTCTGTCTGTGATATATCTGATTGCCGCAGCCAAAGACTGAACTAGCCCCATTTTATGCATCACATGTAAATAATACATTAGAAACACAAACTCAGATAAATACTATTAACATATCTCAGTAAGTCTATAGCAAATAGTATCAAAATCTCATAATACTTACAACAAACACTGGCAGGTGAAGTAAGGAAAAAACAGCTGCACACTTTCAGTGGAATGCTTTGTCTATTTATTGATTGATAGTGCCTGTTTGTGTCTATAAAACATACATTATAAAATACAATCATAGTTACAGATATAATTCAAACCCCCTCTTTAACCCTTATAAAATAAAAATCAGATAAATACAGAATATTATCATTATTATAAACCCATACAAACAGCTGACAAAAGAAAAGTATTATTAAAAGTCAAAATACATTTTTTTTAATGTTGCTGCATGATTGCTCTTTAAATAATTTGTATGTATGTCGATAGAAATCATCCACCCTATGACATGTATAAAGAATGCCTGCAAAAAAAGGTCATGTTCTACGACAAACTACCTTTGGAAACTGCTATTCTGTCAAACAGAACAGACATACAGTATATTTTAAATTAAAATGAAATAATACAAATGGAGCAGAAACAAAAGAATAGAATCAAGTAATGATTTGAAAGCTAGATATCTTCTGGTAGCTTCTGCTGAACATACTGGGGCACAGTGACTGGATGAATGTGCAAGAAAATATATAACATTAGATTTTCATAACTCAGAGAACTCTCTGGAACAAAACTGCGTAATTCCCACATTTCCCATAACGCAAAGGATAGATGAGAAGCCCTCAATGGACATAAGAAATTCAGAAAATAGCAAGAGAATGAATCACTTCATTCATGATTGTGTACATTCATAATGTACATTTGGTTCCCATATTGCACAACTGTAAACACTTCAATATACCATATCAATGCTTTTCTATTAAGCCTGTTGTGTGTGTTTTTGGCTCAAGTCATGATAAGAAAAAGGCACAGCATGTTGCTTTGGATGTGTGGAAGGTGTTTTCATAGACTGGTCTGAAAGGCCTCACTGGTACTTCAGCAGTGTATTGGTCAGACTTCACATTTCTCTTTTATAAAAAAAAGTCATTGTACCGTATACCTCCCCTTTCATTTGTCACAGTCTCTCTCTCACTCAAAGTCTCAACTGCGCTCACACACACACACATGCACACACACACACACACACACACACACACGCACACACGCACACACAAACATACTGAACGTTCATTGCACATTTGCGCTGTAAATCTATGAGCCTTCCTCTCTCCTCTCCTGTGCGTTGTGAACTGTAATTATTCCACTGTCACAGACTTGGCCAAGTTTCTGGGACAGTCAACCTGCAAAAAGAGAAAGCAGTTTGTTAGAGCAAATTATCTGTGATCAATGATTCTGTACTCTACATATTTCCCACTTTGCTTGGCACAACTTACTGCATGTTAACAAGGGAGCGTACAATTTCATTTTACGCTAAAGCAAGTGCACATTTGCAGGCTAACAAAAAATAGATTTCAGGGTAGAAAGAAAAAGCAAAGTGCACATATTGATGCCTGAGTCACTGACCAGTCCCTGACCCTATAATTAGAACAGTCATTACAGTACTGTAAGTCATCATGGCGACATGTAAAGAACGGTCCCTGTCCAAACTGGTGAGAAAGATGTCTCTCAAAGCAAATGTGTAGACACTCGATTCACAGTATTTATAATTAAACTTGAAACATTTCACACAAACCAAAATCTAGAAGTAGTGCTGCAGTTGCCATGAGAAAGTGAAACAAATTGCACACACACACACACGCACACACACACACACACGCAGATACACACACACACACACACACACACACACACACACGCAGATACACATACTGTACAGCTTTAGCCAGCACAGCTAGTCTCCACAACCACCATACAATATATTAATATTTAATTAACTGCAGGCTATTACATGTAACAGTCTCCCAGAGTCATGTGCTGCATTTAAATCAAAATCTATTACATTTTAAAATAAATTAAAATATACATTTTCGGGTTGTAGCAGCCAGTCCTACATCTGGCTTGAACCGCTGTATGTATCTGAATCATGCATAAAACTGTATCAAAGCCACGTGCAGATAGAAGCAACTGAAAACATTTCAATAGCAAATTATATTTACAAGATGTTTTAAAATATATGTGCATTCAAATTTCATATTCTTACACAGTTCTGAATTACTATTATAGTATAATCTTGGTATTAATGGGTGAAAATATTTACTGACCTATTTAAAATCACATGATGAATAGTTAAATTCATGTTAATACAGTGAGTCCAGTGGTTATATTAAATATATTAAACATGACAGTTACAAGAGGGTCCAACTGCAGCACTCAGACCTCCCTCCTACACTCCTCAGGCCCCTCTCATGCTGGTATTATCGCTCCCTGCTGGTCAGAGGATGTATTGTATTTTCTTTCAGAAGTCAATTTCCAGAAACAGAAACCTACTGCTCATGCTCAAACCCTATTGGCTCACAGAACTAGGGGCCTAAGGAGGGAGGTCTGCAGTTGGACCCTTCTCGACAGTTATGACCCACAACATGTCCTGATAGGATTTCAGAGAAAGATAATGACTTAATATTTGATTGTTTGTATGGTCTTCCTTCTTTCTGGGACTCAGATTTGTAACCAACTAATTATCAGACAATTTGACAATCTCCCACACATCTCCTCAGAATGCAGGTAGATAAGTACATAAGTGGTTTATTACTTAACACAAATTTTAAAGAAAAAATACTTGAAATACAAAAGACTGAGTTTTTTTATACGCTGAGAATTTGCACAGTTGTATTGAGTCAAAAAAAAAAAAAGTTGTCTACATACATCGAATCCACGCAGCACAGCCAAGTGGAATGACAGGAGCTGCAGGGGGATGACACTGAGGATGCCCTGCAGACAGTCCACAGTCTGTGGCAGCTCGATGGTCTGGTAGGCATTCCTGGTCACTTCAATGTCATCTTGGCAACAAAGGATGATGGGCCGACCCTGATGGTGAGAGGGAGAGAGAGAGAGAGAGGCATGGAGGGCAAGAACATTAACATTAGTCATTCCTTTTTTTTTAATGTGAATACTCTTTGTGCGTCTTACTCTTATCTAATTTATCCCCCCTGCGCTTTTCCCTTACATGTCTTGTCTACATGCTCTTTGCTATACTTTTTATGACTGACTGGTTTTACTGTTTCTTGTAGTTCATCCTACTGTTGCTCTCTGAATGTCATGTTTGTGTGAATGCGCATGTATCTGTGCATTTCAGAGCCCTATTAATATATTTATCCAGGACCTACCGCTCTGGCAGTGACTTGTTGCAGAGCATTCTGGCACTTAGTGTAGCAGGCGTCTTTCATGATGACCATGATGACTGGCATGTGTTTGTCTATGAGTGCCAGAGGACCGTGCTTCAGCTCACCAGCCAGGATGCCCTCTGAGTGCATGTAGGTGATCTCCTTGATTTTCTGCATTAGAAAAATAAGAATACATATAACTCTAGTACATAATCCCGAATAATGAAGATAACACACACAAAAGACATTATGAGTCTGTCATGTCATAAACATATGTCAAATTGCATTTTTTTACACATACTACACTGAGGCATTCTCGACTCACCAGCGCCCCCTCTAGGCAGGTGGCATAGTTGAAACCTCGGCCCATGACCAGGAGAGACTTTTGCTGATACAGTTCATTGGCAATGGCTTTGATCTTGTCATCCAGAGACAACACCTTCTTTATCAGT
Organism: Scomberomorus guttatus; assembly: GCA_038419695.1. Taxonomy (NCBI): domain Eukaryota; kingdom Metazoa; phylum Chordata; class Actinopteri; order Scombriformes; family Scombridae; genus Scomberomorus; species Scomberomorus guttatus. Next base: position 18,452,927 of record CM076452.1, on the reverse strand, counting down.
TCTAGGGGAGCAGAATAATAATAATTCATGTGGATGTGGAGGTCTTAGCTCTATTTGTCATATGTGGCATCTGCCCGTCGACATGTAAAGATGTTACGCGCTCATGTTGAGACTGTGAAGGGCATAGCCTTGCTGTTTATTAGTGTTTGTTAAAGCACTGACCAGGTAGCATCTTGAGGCTGTTGATGATCTCCAGTCTTCTCTTCTGTAGGGAGAGCCTGTCCTCACTCACCATCAGGCCAAACATGATGAGGGCCACGAACTGACTGGTGTACGCCTGGATCACACACACGAGAAACACTCATATTACCCCAAGCTGTACTGAACAGTGTGGTATCAGCCTATTTAGAAAAAAAAACACTGCTGTGTTATTGTGCAGCTTGTACAGAGAAGAATTTTATCATTAAATTGTATCTAAAGTGCTGTTAATACTGCTGGACACCGTATATTAAATATGAAAAATGTGTATTTTGCATTTTGCTGTTGCCAGATAAAAAATGCTGTAAAATGTCAACATTTGAGGAAATTGTGTTAGTTTGACCACCGTGTAAGGAAGTAAAGTGTATCTGAATGTTGCAGAAACTGTACCTTTGTGCTAGCCACTCCAATCTCAGGCCCAGCATTGATGTGGACGCCGCAGTCTGTTTCTCTACAAATAGAGCTTCCCACAGTGTTGGTTATACCCACTGTCAGAGCACCACGCTCCTTGCAGTAGCGCAACGCCATCAATGTGTCTGCTGTCTCTCCTGAGGGAGCAAAGGGAATGAAAAGATATGCTTGTGATGCAGAATTACAGCACAAGGAGGCCACTGTTAGAAAGAAAGGATCATCAAAAGAGGATCATACTGAAGCAAGTTTCAGGTAAGAACTGTCACAGACACAAAAGACCGTCATCTCAAGAGAGTGTTTCAAATCAAACAAAACTAAACCAGTGACCTCAGGAGACAAAAAAACATGAACAAAGACTGACTGTGAGAAAAGGTGTCCTGGATTTTGTGTGTTGTTGTCACCTGACTGGCTGATGTAGAAGCAAACGTCGTCTCTGAAAACAGGCGTGTTGCGGTCCAGGAAGTCGCTTGCCAGCTCCACCATGACAGGCAGCTCTGTCAGCTCCTCGAGGATCTGTCTGGTCTGAAAATGATCACAAAAAAAAGCAGCAGCTCTCAGTACAAACAGCAATATCATGTATTACTTTACCTTTATGTCTTTCTACAATATGTCATCATCGAGCTCAACTTGATATTTGATCTCTCTACTTACAGCCACTGCAGCGTGGAAGCTAGTGCCACAGCCAATCATAATTAGCCGTCTGCAGCGTTTAATTTCTTTCAGGTGGTCCTTTAGCCCTCCGAGCACCACTGAGAAAATAGAAAGTGAGACAGTTACATTACTTGAACCATCATACTGTTGATTCACTGCACGTTTCTGGTCCCTTAGGCATTAGCTACTGAATATGTTTTAAATACAATCGTGTAAGGATTGCCTTGTTATCTTAAATATAATGTGTCAAATTAAAAGGGAGTACAAGTTTAGTGAGTAAATCAGGCAACTTTGAACATTTTAAAATATATGAAATTATTTTACATGTACATGTATAACATGGAAGCTTGGAGATTTGAGTGACAGAGAGGGTGTTTAAACGTGGACTGCAGTGATGTGCCAATAATGTTTTAGTCTATGAGTGCACTTTAAATAGACAATGGTAAGAAAGACACACAGCAAACTGCAGATCCTGTGTGCATAACCTGAATTAATCCCTGCTAATATTGATTCAAGGGAACAGGGACCTGGTAAAGTGTCTGACATATCCTTAAACCTTAAAAGTAGGACGTGTTATAAGATCTCTGGTCACCTGTGTTGGAGTCGAAACAAATCCGGCCTCTCATTGTGTTGACTACTGACTCCGGCTGCTCAAAGATCTCTTTCTGCATGAAGGCATCAAAGTTTCCTGCAAAGGGAGGAGAAGATTTTGGATTATGACCCAGGACATGACACATCCTTGTATGAGATAAGACAGAAAACAAAGGTATATAGAGCCAAAGCCTATGCAAAAAACAAAACAAAAAAAACCCAGCAGTATTATGTTTTCACTTATCCAGCCAGGAGAGGGCGTGCAAGTGTACATCTATTAACCAGACCTGATTTGTAGCGTGTACTACATGCATATTACTGTTTGTATGCTACAGAATTTGTTAGAGGCTGTGTTGTTAGTGTAATTTGTAACTTCTGAGCTCTTATATGCTCAGATAATTTCCTTTTTTAACAAAACTACTACTACCAAATGCCAAATTGCTTTTTTGATCTGATCATCTGACCTTTCATGATCTGTTGCAGCTCCATCTGTAGGGTCTGGATTGCCCTCACTGGGTCCTCACCGGCCTGCCGGTTTATCCTGTGGATGGAGAGTTTCCCTCCGGTCACCACTGCGATGTCATTATCCTCCAGGTACAGCACCTTGTTGGTGTGCTCAATGATGGCACTGTGAGTCGAGGAAAAGACAGAGACATGATGATGATGCCTTTCAGTGTGATGTTTACAAAGGTTACTAAGCATGTTTCTTTCCTTGTGGATTATTGTTCTCGTATTTGAAAGATATGATGGAGAGGAAAAAAGTCAATGACAAATGAGAATTCAGCCATATATTCCCATGTTGGCTTCATCACAGGGCACACAGATAAATGGTTTCTCACCTGGCATCAGAGGCAAAGTAATACTCCACAGCCCTGCCATCCCCCACAGAGTTGATGCCGTTGGAGCTGTCAGGGCGGTTATGGCTGTTCTTCTCCTGGACTCCCTCCTTGAAGGGAACTATAGGGTCAAAAGTCAGAGGACAAGGGTCAGAGGTCGCACAGTGGCTTTGAGTCACTAAAACAATCAAGATGTTCTCATCGCTTAAATTCTTCCTCTCAACTTCCAGATGTAGTCAGTTCGCTGCTGTGGACATGGGTTTGCTGTGTTGTGAAATTCTGATTCTACGGTAAAATCATCAGAGGAAACTTCCAGATGGCTTTGTGGTAACAAATGTATCTATCCTGTGAAAATCATCAGTGCACATTATTTGTATTGATAGTATTTGATAATGCAGTAGCATTATCGCGATGCAGTAGCACTTTTTTTTTGCACTAGTGCACCACTGCATTGCCTCGTCAGTGAGATATGTTTTTGTCCATGTATTGTATTGTCATGCATTGCTTGACTGCAGCTCTGCGTAGCACTTCTGCCCAAGACAAATTTCCTTCGGGGCATTAAAGTTTATCTCATCTCACACTTAGTTTACAACAGGACTGGCATAACAAAGAGTCAAGTATGGTCTTTCACTATGGTGTTTATATGCTGTTTAAACAGGCAGGTAGACTTAACACAACATTATACACAGAGTAGATTTAAGTAAGTTGTGTGATAATAGAGATATTTCTCACTACACAACTTCCTCTTCACACGTATGGATGAAAAACATAAAATTTTACACAAAGAGGAGGCCAAGAAGCAATTAAAGTTTTAAACCATCAAAACGACACACCCAGCTATTCTCTCTGTTGTCATCACACCACCTCCTCCTTGTACTTTGGACTGGTGTCACTTGAACCATTAAGAACCATAAATATTTAGTTAATAGATATGGCAGTGAAGACACAGTCCTATGCGCAGTAGAAGCAGGTTGTCACTAACAATATATAATCATGATGGCAGATGTTTTCTTTGAAAACACGTGTGTCTGAAATATTACAGAGGATCTCAAATTCTGTCTCTGTTTGGGTGAGAATCACATTCCCTGTAAGAAGTATCTGAATGAATTCCCTGTAAAACTACACACAGAAATACATGGCAACCTTTCAGGGAAAATGGCTTTCTAAGAAAGTTTTTTTAGCAGAATTATTGCACAATGAATAACAGAGCCACAAAACATATTGTAGTACTTACACAGTTAGCCAAGAGAATCATTCTGACAGTCAATATGGATTTGATACAATACATCTGAAGCAATGAATAGAGTAACATTAAACTCCAGTGAAAAAGACCCCCATCATAGTATATATGTTTATGGCTACTGTATTGTGTAAGCTGGCCACTTAATGCATGTATGTATCCTGCTAACAAGCACTATCTGTGCAGCATAGCTTATTCCTCCTTGCTATATCAATGAGCCACTCAGTTTAACTTGGTGACATTGCTTTCATTGCTCTGAACATATACACTGTAGTTCATTTTGACTCAATCCCGCATACACAATGCTGCTGCTGTAAATAACTCGCTAGCGCACCAAATCAATGGCTAAAAATAGTCCCCAACAAATATTTACTCTTTACTCCTGTTTGAATAATGTTTGCTAAAAGCTACAGTGCCCAACTGTTTCAGGAAATGATTTAAAAATAGTATGTTCATGACCCGTTTTTTAAGATTTATAACTTCAGTAGGAATAAATGTGCATGAGGCTGAGAGACAGACTTGCTTTTGGTCTTTTCATGGGATTTGTTGACAAGAGAAATGCAGAATAGCGTTTAAAGTTCCACACATCTTAAACAATAGCTCAAGATGCCTCAGTCTGCTGTGACAGAGCTATGTGGAGCCAAACACAGACAGTAATAATAATAATTATTATTTATCTTGATACCCAAAGCGGGGGGAGGGGGGAACTCACTCAACTGGTTGAGGTGAGTTTCCCCTCACCACCAATGTGTAGCATCCAGCTGGGTGATGCATGGCAGCCATTTTGCACCACAACGCTCACCAGGACACCGGGGAACCCCCTACTCTTTAAGATAAGTACCATGGGATCTTTAATGACCCCAGTGAAACAGGACCTCAGTTTAACGTCTCATCCGAAGGACACAGCACAGTGTCCCCGTCACTGCACTGGGGCATCGGGATTTATTAGGACCAGAAAACTGCCCCCTACTGGCCCACCAACACCACTTCCAGCAACTTAGTCTTTCCCAGGAGATCTCCCACCCAAGTCCTAGCCAAGCCCACGCATGCTTAGCTTCAGTTATTGATGGTATGGCTGCTGACAATACAGTAAAGAATAGTCTTATCACATATGACTTATGTAACTTATTATCTGGGTGACTGTTTAAGTATCCAGATAGAGCTCAGGGGCACGTATGGTGTAATGCAATTATCAGCAGGAACAAGATTATTTTAGATAATTTAATATGCTACTTAATTTGATAATGAAATACTGGGCACTCTGTCAACTGTATAAATCCCACATTTAGTTCATCTATCTAATCTCTGCGTATGCTGCTGTGAATGTGTGTACCTACAGCCTGTCTGTGTGTGAGAGAGCATTTAGGCAGAGATTTAGGGGGAAGTGTAAGTGGATAATGGCAGACAGGGAGAGAGAGAAGGGAACACAGCTCACCACTGTCGTACTGGACGGGGATGTGTTCGGTCGACAGCTCATGCTCGCTTCGCACACCAATGAGCAACGGACTTCCTCTCCTGCCGGGACGAGAATGAAGCAGGCATGGAGAAAGAGACAGAGAGAGGGAGAGGGGGAGAAAGTTTGGGGAAAAAGGAGAGGATTATGTTTTGCAGACACACACTCTCATGTTGTACTTTGTTATGAACATAGAGGCAGTATGATTACTGTATTATCCTGAACAAAACAGAGGTTCTCATCCCTCTACCACCACAAATTTCATCTCTGTAACACTACTTTCACACAATTCTGTACACAGTTGTGAGGTTTGTCCCTGTGTCAGAGTTCTTCCCACTAATTCTTATCTTGAACATTAGAAACTGATCCTTCATCTGGCTGCATCCCCCTAGGATCTCCTCACAGTTATACTGATTCCTCATTGGCTGAGTGATTCTATGTGGGCTTCTCTGATTGGCCGTGGTTGCAGAGTAGGTGCAACCAGATGTGGGCTAGACAGGTGAGGTGAGGGTGTGATGAAACTAACCTTAAATCCGATGAAAGCTTTACACACTCATCTTGTGCACTCAGCATTGCATACAGCACATCAAAACAAAACCTCTTCATGGCGACTTAGTTACTATGATACAAGTCCAAAAGGCCTCTCCTTATTTCTCCTTTTTCCCTCCCACTTTCTCTGTCTGGATCCCTCTTTCTCTCTCCGGTTAAGTTTTCTCTGGGGCTCGGCTACACTGACGTAAGACCGCGGGTTGTTATAAGGGGTGTGGGGCTTGAAAAGGGAGGCTTGCAAACAGAAACATGTGGTCGCTATCCAATACAATATTTACCCTAAGGGAGGGAGAGATGGGAAGAAGGGCAGCAGAGGGGGACGAAAGAAAAGTAAGAGGAAGAAGTGGCCTGGTGGAAAGAGAGAGAATGGAAGAACAACAGAATGAGACAAAGCAAGAAAAGCTGAGAAGAGAGTAAAAGTCTTGCCAGGAAGTTGATCCTTGAGGATAAAGGGCAGGTGACTGTCATCACTGAACAAACATTCTTCTGTTATGGGTGACAATGACAGTTCAACATATTTGCCAAAACTACATTCTCTTTATTGAGTTTATCCAAATCAGTGCAATAAATTAACAGCTATCAGAAATGTATCTTAAGGAACTACAAGCAGACAATGGACAACTGAGAACTTATTATCCTTGCCAACAATGGCACTGCCAGGAAACCTCTTTGCATAAACCATAAATTAACCCACTTATCTCTCTTCATTTCTTTGCCCTTCTGCCCTCCTCCTTTTCTCTCTAAGTCTCTCACTCCTTTGCTCCAGCACCCTCCCGCCCCCTGATCCATGATGGCTCACTGAACCAGGAAAGGTATAAAGTAAGATAAAAAGATGAGAGGTGATTAACCAGGAGTCTTGCTGGCAGGGGGCATTTCCCTGGAGCCGAAACAGGAAACTCTCTAGTCTCTCCGTTAATGAGTCACAGTGAAGCCAGTGGAGGGCCTGCAGCCCAGCGGCCAGAGGCCCAGGAGGTAGAGAGGGAAACTGAATTCAACCTCTGCTCTGCTCCCTCTCTGCCTTGGTCTTAAGACACAGATAGGACTGACACACGCAGTCGGACGGGAATTTACGCACACTTGTGCGCTTGAAAACAGTAGAATTAGTCATTATCGTAAGCAAAGTACACGCAAGAGTCATAACGTGTCAAATGTAATGGATGATAGCTAAGATAAGCCATAATGAGTGAAACAAAGGAGTCTCCTAAAATCGTATGTGTGATTGCTTCACAAGGATGACTCATCTACAATGAGTCTGGATCACTGCACAGACACTGGACCATAATGTGAAGTGAAACGTCAGCAGTGTGTGTGTGTGTGTGTGTGTGTGCATGCGTACTAACCTGGTGGACACAGCCTCTCCAGGGAAGTGACGGCTTTTAAATACCAGAGCAAAGGCCCCCTCCTGAGACAGAAAGAAGCAGAGAAAATGCGACGTTTACATGAGCTTGATGAAAGACTGATAATACACAAGTGTTAGGGAGGAGGAAGAAAAACAATTCATAATCTAAAACTTAAAAATGTCGTGCTAATGAAGTATTCCTAGAGAGAGAGTAACATAAACATTTTCTGAGCACAAACGAACGTTTCTTCTGGCCCTGTGGGGTTTAGTAGTTGTGGTGGGGGTGTGGTTGAGCGTTGGGAAGGAGCGGGGTATGCTGGAGTGGGGTGGGGGGCGTGTGTGAGGGAAATAAGACCTCTATTGTATAACATCAGCTGTGTTTCGAAAGCACTGCAATGCCGCCTGTGGCGGTGGTTAGAAGCAGAACTGGCTAGTTGTGTGCGTGTGGTGTTGAAAGTTAGGGGGGGGGGGGTAAGCATGTCATGGTTGTAGTAAGGCTGTTTGTGGGTCGAACTATCTGTTTCCCATTAGTCCACATTCGAAATGGCTGCTATTGCCTCCTCTGTTTTTCTAAGGAAAGACAACCCAAAAGTGTAAAACTCCGAAGCGTAATAGTCACACAATGGAAAAAAAGAGGCTTGCTTCACCTCACCCGAAAAATCAGCTTCTGTAAGAGGTGATGTCACTTGTGATGCTGTTAGGGTGGTTGCCATAGAGGCTGTTTTGTGATGGTGTGCTGTGTTTTAATGGTCAGGACATTTAAGCAGTTTCACACGCTGTAGAATGTGTGTGTGTGTCTGACCAGACAATGACACATTTAATGACACTCAGTGACATGATGCTCTCCCTCATAGTTACCAGAAAAAGCTGTTTATAACAGTTTCCATCCTCAAAAACGCTACAGAAACAGCGGAGGGAGGAAATAAAAGTGAAGTTGTCATGTTCTCATGTGTGTGTGGTGGGGGTGGGGGGGGCATCATGCGTTGATGTGTGAGCTACTCACCAGCTGCTGAATGACCCTCTCTACCAGCGTGGAGAAGGTTACCCTGTCACTCTCCCGGTTGTCATAGACGTATTTGATCAATTTGGGGATCACCTCAGTGTCCGTCTCTGACTCAAACTCATATCCTTTGGTGATCTGAGGTAGGTAAGACATACAGTATATATTAACATGTACATATAATTTTTACATAAACACACTGATGATAAAAGTCTGTATATGTGTGTAGCAGGCCTTCCAAAATGACTCAAAAACCATTACTGTACAAATGAAAGGATTCATATGTCAGTGTCATGATCTGCCACCTCACTTTTTAAGGGTTAGATACATTTACGCACAAAAACTGTCAGGACATTTGAGGTATTTGAACAAACAATCATGCTGTTGTTTGTCTTGTGAGGACAGCAGCCATTGTATATCCAACTGGGCTTTATTTGCAAACTTCTGAACCGAGAGGTAATTGAAATAATGAGCGTCACTTTTTTCTCACGTCACTGGTGTGAGTGAACAGCTTTTTACCTACAATAGTTAAATGAAAGTATTCTTGCTCGACCAGGTAACATCTTCAGTCATTTGCTAAAGCGATGAAATTACACACTAACTTTCCAGTAATTTTATGCTAACACATGAACGTGCAAGTCTTCACATGTAACAACCACAGTTAAAGAATACGTTATATACACATATAGTTGTTTAGTAGGTCACTTGTTTGCAGTGGTTTCCTGCAGGGGTGGAGCAGCGATTTTAAAAGTGTGGGGGTTGTAGGGGTGGGGCATTAGCACCACCCCCCCCTACCCCATCCTCCCCCAACCCCCCCGCCTTCAGCCCCTGTTCCAGTATTCACAACATGCCAAATCAAAATGAATGCTTTGTAGTTCTACATTTTTTTTACCACCATATGCAAATAATATTGAGTTCAAAATGTACATTGTAGCACCACGCCCTTCATCCCAAGATACTATATTCAGCATTCACATACCATAGCATTAAGCAATGGTTTTTTGCCTTTTAGTGCTTTTTGGCTTTTTAGTGTCTGTTAAAAACGTGCTTTTCACAAAAATATAAAGAATAAGACTTTAATTCTCTTTTTCTTATTTCATCCATGATACACAGCAAGATGAAAACTGAGCTACATTCTCCAACTCGACCATGCCCATTACTCAAAACCAACACAGCAGCTTTCACATTACAAAAACAGCAATCTGTTTCTCCCTAATCTGTTATCACAGCCAGCAGTGAGTGACAGAAGCGCCGTGCATGCACGTAACTTTACCGTACTTCAACTGTTTACCCTTCCCTGGCCTGCTGGGTTGGTCAAATGGCTGTGATTGGCTGGACGGCTGTTCAATCAATCTAACTTAACCGATAGGTTTTCATGTATGGGGAATTCAGTTTTGTTTCATCAATGACAACCTCAGGAAAAAGTGGTAGGGTGTGGGGTGGGGGGGGGGGGGTGGGGGGGGTGGGGGGGGGGGTTTCCATGAAAGTGTGGGTGTCACAACTGTACACAACTGTAACACCCGCGACTGCGATGTGCCTGGTTACCTTGGCAGTGAACAGGCTGACTTACAACTGAATGTCCTAATGATATTGCCAGGAATTTACATTTATCTAACCTGTGGCAAGTGTTGACATTTCAGTCTGCTTTGAACTATGGGCTAAACAGAGCAGCATTACAGTATATTGACACATTATATAGTATTTAGTATTATAGTCAATTGATTGTTTGTATAAGAGGAATTCTTCGTGATAGGATGACCTACCAGGTACTCCTTCAGCTCCTTGTAATTGGTGATGATCCCGTTGTGGATAACGACAAACTCTGAGAAAAGGCAGCAAGAGAGAGAGTAAAAAGATTAGATAAAGGGGCTAAAGGCCAAAAGCTAGTCTTAGTGAAGTTGTAATAAGACTTCTGTTATGTTCTCTCCCAGTGATAGTTCTTCCTCTAACTGCGTTCTTGTTTTGTCAAAGCTCTGGACAAACTAAAAGTAGGGCATAACATCTGCCAAACCCATAGATCCTAACGATTGCAGTCAGTTGGAAAGTATAGCAGGTCTAAGTGTACCAGGTCAAACTGGTTGTTGTTATTCAAAGAATGCTACTTCCAGCACAGGAAGATCATGCAAAGCAGTGGAATTAGCAGCAACTAAGATAACAACAATGCAGTGTTACCACAATGGCAATGTAGTGGAGCAGAGTAACAAAAGCAACTAAAAATACAACTGAAAGGGTTACAAACAAACAAGTTATCATAAATGATAGGACATGTAATAATATACCAATATAAAATACTACTAAACTGTAATATAATACAAATAGAAGTGACTCTGTAACACAGTTTCTCTCCTTTTCTGTGTGTGGTCTCACACTTTGGACTTTTATGAGGTTACATACTTTGGTCTAAAGCCAAGTTGATTAGATGTGGGTGTGTATGACAGAGGTATATGACGTCTTAACCTTCTATTTTACTGCCCAGCTAAAATGTGTAGGTTATTATTATAGGCCGACAAATAAATCATTCATAACATGGGAATAATAGAGTTACTGGAAAATAAAATATGGTCAATATTATTATTTTCCTTTTTTAATGATTATGTGTGTTTCATTTGAAGCTACTTTTACTGATGTTCCTGCATAGATTTATGGTTGGCTGATTATGGGTGTTAATGCGTTTATATACTGAACATGTGAGCATGCATGAAAGTACAATTTACCGTTATCCTTGTCGGAGCGGTGAGGGTGGCTGTTGAGAGCGCTGGGCTCCCCGTGTGTGGCCCAGCGAGTGTGAGCCAGGCCAAAGTGTGTGCAGAACTCCTCGTCCAGGTCCAGCGAGTCTTTCTCTGAACAAGCGAAAAAACACAACAACAATCCTTTCACTGACATGAACAGACTGCAGGGAAATGAAAAGACTGAAAAATGCAGCCAATGATGCTCAGTGAGGGGAGAACGGCGCTTTTGAGTTTTGCAGATTTTTCCTCAAAACGTTTGCATCAAGAAAGGATGAGGAAAATAACACAGGTAACAATAACAAGAAATAACCATAACTAACTCAACTGAGCATTTTCTGCCCAAAAGCTTATTTACTGATCATTCAAAAAAAAATCTATTTACTTATTTATTGATACACAAAATGTATGCAAAGATAAATGTTAATCAAATGTGCAAAAACCCACTGTAGAGCTCCTCATCCAGAGCCTTGACTTTCCCCTTCTGCTTGATCAAACGGATGGTGTTGCTACTGGTGTCAGTAGGCGTCTTGTTTGGGCCATCCACAGCGATACCTGCAAACAAGCAGGAGGGGAATGAAATGTTTACTTTTGCAGCGTCACACAGAAAGACACTAAACACACAGCTGTCACAGATTCAAAGTATTCTATATAATAGTGGTGAGAGGTCAAATTCAGCTTTAGCCTTATCAAGAAAAGATATTAGGGACGTTAATTGTGAGGCTCAAGTACTTCTGTATCTGAGGTATTATTTATTGTGTGTGTGTGTGTGTGTGTGTGTGTGTGTGTGTATGTGTGGGACAGCCATGAAAGGATCTTTTAGTCCTGTGGCTTCATCCTGCTCAAATAGGATGAACAAACATAAAGCGTACATACGTATGGGTGTGTTTCTGCTGCATGTGAGCCATATTAATTATCCAGATAGCAAGAAGTATGAAGTCACTGAAGCCTCATAGGGTTTATTGGGAGTGTGTCTATCTATGTGTCTATCTCTCCTGTTTTACAATTTAAGGTGTGTCTAAATGGCACCTGCCACATTCTGCCAAAAAGTTGTATGAGTCACCTGTCATACAAGTCACACAAGTTATCATTCCATTCTCAATTAAATGGCATAAGTAGCGTGTAGTAGGAAGCAGTTAAAAAATTCTTGGTGTTGTCGTGTACTGTACCAAACCAACAAGTGATTTAGCATTCACTGAATGTCGGTGCAAGCATTAAACATGAGTCATCTATCTGTGCCTTCCAGGAACAAAACAAATATTAGTAGTGTTTCACCTCCAAATCATAAAATGCTCTTTTTGGACCACAATGAAATGTTGCCTAGATTAATTTTTGGATGTGACACACAGGTGCTGGCAAGGAATACTAGGCTTTTGTGCATGATGTGTGTGTGTGCGTGTGTGTGTGTGTGTGTGTGTGTGGAAACGCTGTGAAGCTGAGTGTCTCACCTGCTGAATCGTAGCCTCTGTACTCCAGTCTCTGCAGTCCCTTCACTAGCGTCTCAAATATCTCCTTTCTGGTGCGAGGCACTCGATAATTCAGGTAGGCAAAGATCCCTTTTAGAGAGGGAGAAAAAGAAACAGAACTTGAATCCTCTGAGATGCTTAAACCTGTAGGCAGAGTTTATGCAACTGCCAAGGGCGCAATCTTTTGAGTGAATCTTTGATACTTTAACAGTGGCCATGTTATGTGACAGTAACATCCATGTAATGTCCACTGTATGGTTTGTTGAAGGTTAGTGAGGTTGACTCTTAGCTTTCAGCTTTATCATTTGTATCATCTATAATGTTGTTCACCTAATATGCCTGGGAAGGCAGCACAACAACAGGCAGTATAAGAAACCAGGAGTGGCATCTAATTACGTTTAATTACACGAGTTAGTCAAAATGATGCTTCTTTATATTAGACCAAAAATAAGTGTGTATACAACATGAGGCTACCGGGCATGTTGTCCATATATATATATATATATATATTAACTGCCCCCTCCCCCCCTACTGTGTGTGTGCGTGTGTGTGTTTGTGTGTGTGTGTGTGTCCGTGTGTGTGTGTGAAATCGCGCACGTACGTCCTATAGGAATGTTCCGGGAAGCTCTGCTCCCGCTGGCACACAGCTGGCCATTGACGGACGCACATTGCGCGCAGTGTTGGAGCAGCCAGGTAGGCAGGTTGCGGTGAACTCCCACAACCTTGGCCTCTTCCTTGCAGAAGCAAGCAAGAAGCCTGACGACTGTTAAAGATTTACTTTGCGGCTGTAAAAGGTCCCCGTTCGACAGTTGGGAAGTTGTCAGACGCGGTATTTGGGCTCCCCTTTACGTTGTTGTGGTGAGTGTAAGTGAGTCATTTCAGTGACACATGGTAATGACAGTCAGTTGCATTTTATATGAAGCATGACTGGTATGACTTGACAGTTCTGCAGTCAACACCAGTGAGGAAAAAAAAAACACTGACACGTAGCAGTTGTGCGTAAAACGCTTCAGGAATCCGCACAGTTCAGAAAACAGAGGGCTTTTTTTTGGAAGTGTTGCGACTTAACCACTATAACTGTATAAATCGGGAAAACTACATAAGACCAATTAAAGCTGACAACCTCGCACATTTCTGGCTTTATCGCGTAGTTTACATGCAATAAAACAGTATTGTAGAAGGCCACTAGGAACTGCAGGAGCCCGTCAAGGCGATTTCTATGCGTAATACGCGCAATTATTCCAATAAGTTTAACAAAATATTAAATCGATTTTTTTTAAAAAAGAAAAAAACTTACCACACATGACTCAAGCTTTGCCTTCGTTGCCGGACACTGTTTTGTGAGAAGACGACTTGTAGTTTCCCGGTCAGAGTGATGCTTCGGCTTCTCTCGTGTTAAATCCAGGACAACTGCACACTCCCACTTTGCATTTAAATGGTGTTTCCTGGACCGGCAAGCGGTCCCACCTCCTCTGACGCCTCCCCTCTCCTGTTAACGCCGTCCTGCTCCCTCGCAGGTGTTCACCACTTGATCTTTCACAGATGGATAATCGCCTAATAATTCAGTTATTTGTCAACCCACCTGTCAGGAGTTTTGGAGAGCTTGTGGAGTGTCAGCGAGAAAACAAAACTGGTTCAGTCAGTTTTTTTGACACATGTAGTATGTCGTCAAGCATCTCATTTATTTGGCTAAGGTGGTCTTTTTGTACTGATTTCTTTGTATCAACTTGAAGTGTTTTCAGCTAACTTTGAATGAAGAATCAGGCTGTAACTGAAACAGAGCCAGAAGTCAGTCTTCAGTCTATATTCTGGGAGACTTTTTGGTTCTTTCTACCTGCTGCTCCTTATGTATAATAAAATATCTACTTTGTACTCTGTATACTAACATTAATAACAAAAAGAAAAAAGTTATTATTAGTACCTGATATGAACATTCAGTTACGTCAGATGGGACATTCATATTTTTCAACTTGACTTTTCATAGAAATAATTTTACTCATACTACATACCATTGCCAATTAAATAGTACTGTATTTACCCTGGAGGGAGTGCGTAACTCCTAAGGAATGAGCAAGGAAGAAGGAACTAAGTTCTAATCAATGAAACCAGTTCTGCATGCCCTTAATTAAGGACAGTTATGCATCTGTAAGCATAATGAAACACAAAAATAGTAATAAGGAAGTACTGACGTTATATGTTTGTCATTTGGAATATGACAAATAATTTATCACGAGCCCTATAAAGTAATCTCACTGATTCATGAACATTTGCACCTGTGATGATGCTGTTAAGTGACTTATCATTTTAAAATTCTGTGTGAAACTACTAACTACTGTCTGAAGCCACACAGCTGTGGGCTCATTGTGTTGTTTTCTGTAATAATGCAGAATTACTGTACTGATCCAGGGGACAGCCTTTCTGGCAATCTTGTACTTTGCCTGTTTTCACTTCCCACAGTGAGGATGAAGTGTTTAAATTTTGAGAAGCACCTGGAAGAAACTACAAGGCAAAAGGCTCCAAACAGAGTCAGATGTTTATGGCCTAGAAGGGGAAAGGTTTAGGTCACATCGTCAGGCCTGGATTCAGTGTTATTCAGGAACTACTTGTTTTTTAATTACTAATTACTGAACCATATCCTCCCTTCTTTGTAACTATACTCATTAAAAACATTTCCTTTATGCATACCTCTGTAAGAAGGAGTAAATCTGTGCTGCTGAAGAGAGACTTACATTCACTTGGAATAATGTGAGAACTCTCTTGTTGAAACCCATTTTCTCTTTTTTTTTTTTTTTGATCCAATGGCTCATGTTACTGTAAGTCTGCTTTTCCAAGGAACCTGCGGACCCGCACAGTGTGAGATCACCAAATCCTCTTTGGCACAGGACTGGCTTTGAGTTGTGCTCCGTGTGGTCACATGTCTCTACACCTACTGATGATGACGTGACGCCAAGCAAAACTTAGAGCAACAAAGCATGTTAGAAATTGATTGACTCGGACATGTTTATTGCACTTTATTGCACAAATGTATGTAAATGATTTTAAAGAAGCTGAAGCAGTAAGTCCCCTTTTGTTCCTTGCCTGGTACAGGTTGTTTCCTTATCATCTCTGAATATTTCCTGGACTCTGGAACATTTCAGCTCAGTTGCCTGGATAGTTGGGCTACTCCTCATTAGATAATACCGGCAAAACATTTTATAGAAGTCCCAAGTAGCAGATACACCTGGCTGGATTGGCTGGAGTTGAGCTGAAACTGAACAGTCTGACATGAAAAATTAACAGAGACTGAATAAACTAAATAAGCCATTCAATAATACACAGCACTGTATCAGCACATCATTTCTATTGCCATGTTAATAAATCACAAGTCCAACCAAAGCAGCTTTTCCAGCACTGAAATCAAGCACTAACTGTAACATTTCAACCTTATCACTTTGATTACTCCTACTGTGCAAAAGTCCTGCCAAAGCTCAGATCTGATGTCAAGGCAACATTTAAAACAATAATGAATGATAGAAACTGAGTGATTTGGACAGGTTTATATGCACCAACTTGTGTATTTGCATGAAAGATACTAACTTATGG
This sequence comes from Scomberomorus guttatus, assembly GCA_038419695.1. Taxonomy (NCBI): domain Eukaryota; kingdom Metazoa; phylum Chordata; class Actinopteri; order Scombriformes; family Scombridae; genus Scomberomorus; species Scomberomorus guttatus. Next base: position 18,436,885 of record CM076452.1, on the reverse strand, counting down.
TTTACTGGTCTATTTAAGCTACATCTGAACTACAGATAGCATATATATAAAAAAAGATGTTAGTGAGAGGCAAAGACAGAGTCGCTGCCTGTATCTCAGTTGGATGGGTACCAACAGGCACTGAGTGGGTAGAAGGAGACAGGCCATGAGAGTGTGTGTGAGACACAGCGTGTAGGGAGGAAAACCTACAAAAATGACAAAGAGAGGCACAAAACCAGAATTAGAAAAGTATGAAATGGGGGCTCGTGTGTTCTCTCTGACCACACCATGTCCACTTACTGTCCACATCTTTGCTTGAGGAATGTTTGAGTGTCTGGCCAAGTCACACGCCTCACCTCGCTTTGTCCAAACCACATCAGCCCATATGTGATCATGATGAAGAAGAACGGGGATGGCCTATTGTGAATGCGTGAAAAAAAAAAAAAAAACATAATCCCATATTTGCTTTGAAATATCCCACATTCAGTCATCCAAAAGGGGAGACCCACACTCCCTCACACTGTAGTTGTGCAGTATAACTATTACTGACATGTATCTTGAGATGTATCTGTGTGTTTGAAGTGTCCTGAAGTTGTGTTTAAGCCCATTTTTAGCACAATCCCACATCTCTATACTTTTACATGTGAGTATCCCATTTTGTACTGTATGTTGACATGTGTTCAGGTGTGCTGTGGATGTGCGTGAGCGAGAACCAGTGACACAAGCCAAAGAACTGCATTCCTTTCTTGGCTTAAAGGATTAATAAGTATAATCATGTTTGCACTATGACTTTGTTATCCAATGAGATCCACGCCAAAGATCAAAGGTTCCTTAATTGCTATGGTGATATAAAATGATGTGCAGACTGCACGGTTTTTGATGCAGCTTACTGAGGAATTTCAGGGAGTATTTATGTCATTTTCACTTTTCGCTTTTGAGCCTTGAGCCTTTCACGTCTGTGACAGCTTCAGGGTTGGCCCTATCTTGTCCTTCCTTGTTGGCCGTGTGTTTTCCCTTTGTTCCAGGAAGTTAATGGGTGAAGCTGAGACCTTGTCAGAGATGCAACCTACCTGAGCAGGCTGCGCTCACGGGACTATGGCTGAATCCAAAAGTCCGGACTTCACAGCACTTACAGACTTTGCTGTGAGGGCTCAGGCTGCAGGCCCAGAGGGTGGACCTGCTGACAGACACACCCTATTGTACTGCTCATTTACTTTAATTAAAACATTTAGCATCATCTAAAAACAATGTGTGGTGTCTTCCTCTTTTGTCACATACCTTTGAGCCATCTGTTATGATTTAGTGGGTTTCGATCTGGTGCATTGGTGATTCATCTTCTCTTATTGTTACATTGAATACCAGGTTATCGTGTGATTAGAGGGTACACCCAGATAAATTAGATTGTAGGTGAGCCCATAGGAATGACAGCATTCACAGACAACAAACACACCTGACGCCAACATGACATCAAAGGAAATAAACATTAGTGTACTCACACAATAAAAAAATAAAACATTAATTGCTCGATGTAGTAGGTAGAATATGCACAACATATGATGTTGGCCACAGTTATTGCATATTTAAGGGTTATAAAGGGATAAATGTTTGAACTGTGATCTTAATCACAGTGTCAGAGTTTATGTAAACGTTAATAATGATAATATACCACTATCTGTTTGAATGACCATAAAACCCATAGAGATAAACTGTGATGGAGACACCCTAATCTCTGGCTAGATTTAATTAGAAACATCGCAGTATGGACTATGTGATTTAGATTATGAAATATTATGTGCTTTGATCAATTGCACAACACATCCCTCGGGTATTCAATTAATGTCTTATAGCAGCATGTCCTGGGAAATGAATCATCTCCAACACATGCACGTTTCACTATCAAGTTTGCTTACACAGGCCGGGAACGAGCACGCAGTGTCTGTCAAAAGTTTTCTTGTGTGTGAATCTTCTCTTTAAGCGTTAAACACCGGCTTCTGAAATGAGTGTTCAAGATCTGAGTGCATCAGCCGGATGTGGCTCTTGTTAGTTGAACATCACCAGTTGACTGTTTCAGACGCTGTTGTAGGGGATCTCCCCTTCCACATCTGCTTCACGTTAGGGCCTGGGGGCCAGTACAGGAGGCCCCAACAATACACTTCTGCTTCTCTTTCTCTCTCTCTCTCTCTCAGTGGGGGATGGCAGGAGAATGCCTGATGAAGACCACAGAGACACACAGCCTGATGGCCACAGGCTGGAAACTAGGTTGCATAAACCAGGTAACAGTTTTAGTTGAATATATCTATTGATCCTACAGTTCAGTCCAAAGACAAAGGTACAATAAACACAACCACAAAGGATATCTCACTCATTTCCACCTCATTCACATACATACATAAACAAATAAATGTGAGAAGCAAAGAAAAAATGTGGCAAAAAAAAAAAACATACATGTATCTGATTCATTTGTTTTACTGCTGTCATGCAAAAACAGTGTTTGTCCAACAGTGCAGAGCTAGATTTGTGTTTTCGTGATCAGAGGGTGGTGAGGCTTACTTTTTTTATTGAGTGGCAACACGTTTTCCCTGCAGAGACTCACAATTTCAGCTTAGATCTTGATAGTTTCTGATTAGCAGGAAAGAAAGCTCAGATGTAGAATTGTGGGCAAACAGAGCTAAGAAATTTTCACTTACACATTTTGCATATATGAAAAAAGTCAAATGAGACGTACTTTGTCTGATATATGAGAAAACATTAAAACTTTAATTAAAAAAAAACATAAATACTGCATATATATATATATATATATATATATATAAAAACAGCAAGTATGCCCGTCTCTACATAACTGCACAAAGATGTCATTGATGACATTTTCTGCAGGAGCTAGACAGAGACATCAAGATACTGTAACACAGGTCATGTCTTCAGAATTTATGAGGTACAGCAGTTCGTTATTACATAACATAAGCACACTGATCTGATTTATGTGTGACCTACATCTGTCGTAACACGGTGCGACAGATGTCACGTAGTGAGCATGATTGATGTTTGCGTTAACAGGATACAGTACCTGAACACAACCACCAGCTCTGCTCGGGTCCCTGGTCTCCTGCCCCCCCCCCCCCCCCACCTCCCCACCCCCGGCGAACAATCTCCTCTCAGCTTGGTGGGTTCACCTCAGGGCCAGCTCACTCTGAATCAGACCCAGATGTGGTTCTGGAGTCAGATGGCGTTGTATGTACGCTACGACACAGCGAACCCGCCCAGCAGCACACGTCAAAAGGGACCAAATCCCTCGTTAAGTTTTGTCACCAGCTGTTTGCTTCATTGTGTGAAGATAGACCCTGAAAAACAGCGCTCATCTATGTGGTTAGTGATGCTTACACAAACAGGTTGTGAGTTTAATAGATAACAGACATTATAGATGTTACTTTGAAGCAAAAACAAAATGTAACTTCAGTAAGTCCTATAGATATCATTATCTCATCAGCAGCTTCCTTTTTGCTTTATTCATAGCATAGAAGCCTAAGTGGGAAATGACATGTGCAGTTTACCCAAAGAGATGCACGCCTTTAAGAGTGTTTATTGCCACTTGAGGATAACTACCCAATATCTATTTATTACAAAATCCCTCTAATTGAATGAATGCACTCAAGAGCTTCTGAAAGGATTTCCTGCACATTCCATGTGTCACCCTGACATAAACCTTCTACCACTCCTTCATCTATTAGATGAAAGTTCACACACTCTTCCTCGAAGCTGACCTTTATACACATTTCGACTTTAACGATGTTTTCTCAGACATTATTACTATTACACAACACATAAACCTGGATCACTGGGGCAAGCTGATCTGAAGAGAGAGAGAAAAAAAAAATGGCGTAATTTCTTGTAAACCAGTACTAGCATTGTTTCCTACATATGTGTCCGCATCATGGTAGTTTGGCCAGACTGGCGAGTCTAAACTGTGTCATATGGGTGTGAGGAATTAAAATAATGGGTTTTTTTTTCTTGTTTTGTGGTTGTTAAGGAAGGAACTTAGCCAGACTAATTGTTCAAAATACAGATGAGCAAGTGAGTGTATCGTATCAGATTGCACATGAGATCCCAGTGTTTGTTTTAGTGCGTGGTCATGTTGGCAGGGTGGTGCTCGACCATCGCACATCTGTGAGTGAGCTGCATGATTTGTGTGGGATGCGAGGTAAGAGCGGGGAGGGGAGAAGACGGGGCTTCGCAACCACGTCATGTCAGACCCAGAGAGAGAGAGAGAGAGCCATCTGTATTATGTCATGACTGCCGGGGCACTCCACCCTTTGCTCCTGTTTCTCTGTTTCTCTCCATTCCAGACTCCCCCACCCACTGTTTCTCTTGCTCTAGCTTTACTGCAGTGTGTTTTTGGTTTGGTGTAACTGACACACCCCTGCCCAGTTTTTTTTTTTTTTGTGTGTGCAATGTTGCATGCCTGTAACAGAAATGTGACCCAAGACTGAATATCTTCATCTATCTTTGTATTTTTAGCAAACTTTTAAAGCAAATCACCCTCTCCATGGCTGCGCTTTCTTCATCCGTCTTTCTGCGTTTCATCTTGTGTCTGTCTACCCATCCCTTTATCTACCACTAATAACTGTCCACCTCCAGCTTGTGATGGACAGCTCTCTGTCTGCACTTGCCTGTCTCATTTGATGTTCCCCTTCGCTCCTCTAGCACCACCTGAAAACCAGACGTGGACTCCCCGGGCAGCCTGTAATTAACTAAATGTGTGCTCCCTTTGTTTAGGGGAAATGAAAGTCAAAGTTTAAAGTTGATGAGTAAGAAAAGTCGAGGCCATTGCTACTTTTTCAAACCCAAATGGAGGGTACAATGCTGACTTATACTTTTAAAAATAAGGCAACATACAGTATAAATGTATTGTATCTGCATTCTGGTGTGTTTCTGTAAGTAACCACATTAGGGCAACAGGCACATCCTGTTATAAATCTACCACATCTAATGCACACACACAGCTGCTCTCTCTCTCTCCCTCTCTCACACACACACACACACCCAGCTGGACAAGCCACCCCCAGTCAACTGGTCTTAAGCCTGAAATTTGTCCCCGAAAGTAGCCTATGACAGACCTACACACACACACACACACAGAGAGAGAGCATCAGACAATAACTGCTGAGAGCTTTAACGAGGCTGTAAAAACCTTCCAGTTCATGGCTGAGCCTACAGGGAAGGACTCTGTTCTCTACTGTTTCTCCCTGCTGGCTCACTGTCTGCTGGCCAGGATGTTTGCTTTGATGTGGAGAGAGGAGGCCGGCGGCTTAATAATATTCAGATATCATGTGGTATTGGTGACATTAAAATTGCTGGTACAATAAAATCCTTCTCTCAGACAACAGTAAGACACGGTTAATTAAATCAGTGTGTACACAACAGAGGAGCTAATAGATTAGTTGCCAGAGATAATGTAATACTCTCCTCCAGATTCTTCTCATTTTTGCCCTTTATGCCTGTGTGGTGAAATTAATTTCCTGTGTGCAATTATCTGTCACAATTTTCACTTTGGGTAACAAAAGTTATATCATGGCTGCTTAATACATCATTTGATTGCAGTTTACAGACTTCTGCTATTGGTTCTAATCTGATAAAGGTCTGGGTGATTTAACAAATAAGAAAATATAAAAGTCAAACTAATGAACAGGATCTTTCACATGAACTATGAGTTTATTCTGCCATCTTCTGGCCAACGAGTGTAGTTAAAGGTTGGTATAAAATCTTTCCTTGTTATCACCACAGGGCTCAAATTCCAGGCAGCTTCATGTGTTGATTACATGGTAGAGGAATTTTTAAGGGTTGTTAATTTACCAAAATGATGTCATTATTATTTTGATGCATGGTTTACACTGACTAAATATGAATACAATGCCTGTTTTTATAAGCCTATAGTTCTAGCGGTGAAGGAAATTTATTACAAGTAAAAGTCTGCACTGAAAATGTCACATAAGTAAAGGTACGTGAGTATTAAGTACTTTAAGTATCAAAAGTAACAGGTAGTTAAATCTATAAAAATGCATCATATATAAAAACATGTGTGTCTTGTATGTAAAGTCTTTATCTGAAAAGTAACTATTGACTAAAGCTGCCAGTTAAATGTAGTAGTAGTAGAGTAAAAAGTATAATATTCGCATCTGACTTGTAGTGGAGTTTAAAGGATTGGGTCATGATCTTTTCAGTCTGTCTTCAAACGACAGTCAGGTGCACAGATGAACACTGAAACAGGTTTATTCTGGCTGTGATCATTCCTCCTGTTTGTACTGACCATTGGAGGATCCCTACCTAATGAGCTTTCAATGTAAATGATGGGGGGAGGGGGGGGGGGGGGTACACAGTCCACACTCTGTGCAAAAATATATTCAAATATTTCTCTTAAGATAATATGAGGCCTCAGCTGCCCAAGTTAGTCAAATCAAATGGATATATTCCTAAATTAAAGTCTTTTTACCATCAGATTAGATCTTTGTGTTTCCCTGTTGAGCTGCAGTGCAGGATGGTAAAAAAGTTATTTTGAACTAAGAGAACAAACTTTGGAAGATATCCACTTGACTCATTAGGAGTGCTGAAGCCTCATATGATCTTCAGACATATGACTCACATTAAAAGCTCTTTAGGAATCTCTCAATGATCAGTATGAACAGGAGGAATGATTACAGCAAGCAAAACCTGTTTCAATGTTTGTATGAGCACTTGACTATTGTTTTATGACTGAGAACTGTATTAAGATTTGTATTAAGTACAGTGCTTGACTAAATGTAAGTAAATGGTTACTTTAAAATAATACAGGATGCATGTGCATTTTCATATATATTTTCATATATTTGCATTGTGTTTTCATGAAGAAGTCAACCTGAGAACCACATTTGCTTGTTAATATCAGATTTATTTACAGATGTAAGTAGGAGACAGTCTCCTTTGTGCAATTACTTACTGGAATTTGTCAACATTTTCAATTAAAACAGCAGGGATTCTTGGATTGTGACACAAAAAAAATGCAAAATTGAAAATGACCACTTCAATGCTTTGTATTCTTATAGCATATTGAAACATATTGCAATTCAATATAAAAATGTGATAAACCCAACATACCAACTACTATTTAGAATAAAGAATTTAAAGCACAATATGAAAAATACTCAGGTTGAAATAATAACAAAAATCACTCCAGTCAGCAGTCATACTCTTTCATCAGGTAAAATAAAATGCCAAATAATATTAAAAAAAATTAACTTAAGTGGCACAAATGCCAAAAGCAAAACGCACTGCAGGTTTAGGCACAATATCAGTCATACCACACTATACTCTGCATGCTAACAGAGAAAAGCACCACACAACTACAAAATTGTGAGCTTGTTTAAAATTAAAAAAAATAATAATACAAATGAGGCAACAGAGCATTATTAACTGAAATAACTGGTCAGTTTTAGTATAGAGAGGCAATGCTAAAGTGATTAGCTTAAGCAAAGGACTGACAAGATATTTCAACAACTTCAATCTCGTGCCACTTAACTGAAAATGAAACGAGGACATCAAGGCGATGCATGCTAGTGCACCCATTACGTGACATAACTACAATAACAATACAAAGCAGTACCATCTTTAGGGAAAACAAATCAAGTTATTTGATTTGATGTTTTATTTGGACTAATTAGTTGGAAGAGATTGCAATCCATCTGAGTGGGTCAGCTGAGGGATGTAACAGTGCGGTAATGTCTCTGGGGTTGGTGAGATAATAGTATAGGTGGTCCTCCATCCCCTCTGTCTCAGTGCAGGGAGGCAGAGGGGACAGAGGAGGGCAGGAAAGCAAATGAGCAACCACACGGAGAAGAAAACTACGGAGCATGTGGTACAGAGGTTGTAAGTACGCAGCCGGTTTGGATTCAGAAGCCCGAAGGTGTTAAAACATTCATGTCCCGAGGTTTGAGTTTGTGTGGCCGTGGCGGCACCCGCTTGGCGTCGATGCCCGTGATTTCAATCTTAGGGGGCATGAAGTTGGCAGGGTCATCCACCTTGAGGTTGACTTGGGTGTTGGTGCCATCCATGGTGGAGGACTTCTGCAGGCCGAAGTAGGACTGCAGTGAGAAGCCTGAGAGAGGATGGAAAATATGGCTTTAATGACCTCACCCTCGTTTTTATGATCAAGTTTTAGTGTCATGATTGAAAGGCCCTATTGGTAGTTTTAGCCACATAAATCTGAAATATGTCCGCATGCATAATGAGAGAGTTTGGGTTTTGGACACAAAAAAACATTTTGTGTATTTCTCAGCTGTTCAGAATTTGAATCACTGGCTTGCTTTACTCCAGTAATTTCTTCATGACTTACATTTATTGTTTGTCTTGTGTTAGTTCTTGTATAAAATCACCTGCAAATTATTAGGAGTGATGGAGATTCCCCCAGTGTGTCTTGAATTGGTGGTGGGGTTACCCTTTTGTTTACATTTGAATCACAGATAGAGGCTTTAATGTAGTCACAGCCTGACACTGGAAAATTCTCACTGATTTCACATGCTATTGAGTTGCAAACAGGGTCCATCTGTGCCAGTGGTACCAGTACTATTGTATTGAGAGGAAAAAAAAAAAACACTGGGTCACAGGGTTCAACCAAGTATAAATCTCTCACCCGTGCTGGTGTCAGAGCCGGGGTCAGTGGGGGACTTCTGTACCACAGAACGAGTTCCAAAGAAGCTCCATCTCTCTCCTCCTCCTCCCTCGTTTCCTCCCATGTCTGTGTTGGGGTTGGGGCTGCTGAGCTCTGGGGTTGCAAGAAAGGGCACAGGACTCAGCTGGAACCAGCTCCTGTATTTCCGCCAAGATAGAGCATCATGTGAACATACAAGCAAAAAAAGAGCAAGGAGATGCCATATGGCGCCTAGTACGGCAAAGCAGAATGACATATTTAGAAATGCAGCATGTTTGTTAGCTACAGGATGTAGTGTGAACAACTACCACCATACATGGGCTCTGGTTCCACCCATTACAAACACAAGATTTTTGATCAAATAACAATATGAGCTGAATAGGATCTATATGTTTCAGCTGCATGTTGCCTACCTGCGACTAACAGCCGGCGATGAGTGGGGACTAACACAGGGGGTGACAGATGGGGTGACGGAGGGGGTGACACAGGGGGTGACACAAGGGGTGCCACTTGGGGTGGATTGTGCTGATGTTGTAAGCCTGTCCTCCTTGAAGTCCCCGCTTGGCATTCTCAACTTCTGCAGAGAGAAAAGACAAAAAAAAAATTAAAAACGAAAAATTCCCTCCACTGATCCAGAATCACCCTGTATATATTAGAAAGTGATTAAACAAGGTTAATATTTATAACCACAGTTGGCTGTTTGTATATTTGTGACTTATGTAGAGCTGCAACGATTAGTCAACTGACAGAAAATTGATTCCCAACTATTCAGAATCAGAATCAGGTTTATTGCCAAATAGGTTTGCACATACAAATAATTTACCTTGGTGTTGTGGTGCATAACAATCAAAATATACACAAAAATTAATAAATACTATAAAATAGAGATTTAAAAAATATATGTAAAATATATACTAAGTGAAAAGAGCTGTTACATGTTTAAAGAATAAAATGTTTAAATTGAAGGCACTGCCTGGTAGCCTGCTGGTTAAGTCTCATGCCATAACGTCCCGTTCGAATCTGCCCCCCAAAAAAAGTTTAAATTGAAGAGAATGAAATAAAATTGTACAAAAAAAACTGACCACGAATGTGCAAATGTTCATAGTGTAAACAGTATGTTTAAGTAATAATAATAATAATAACACAAATGTGCGTTAATATAACGTGCCATGTTAGATGTGATGGGTAATTTTGACAATCAAATAACTACTAAACATTTGCTGGTTGCAGCTTCTCAAATATGAGGATTTTTCTGTGTCATTCGGTTGGGTTTTTAACTGCTGATCAGACAAAACAAGACATCTGAAAACATCATCATTGACTCTAATAAGTTATAACGGGCATTTCCCTCCATTTTCAGATTTTATAGATATGGATATTATATAGATTTATCAAGAAAATAATTGGCAGATTACTCTACAATGAAAATAATTGTCAGTGGCAGCCCTAGACTTATGTACCTTGTTTAAACAGCAAACCTATGATGCTATTTTTATCCCATGTCCATGTTAGTCTACCACCACATGTTTGTGACAGATTTGTCAGAGACGTGGCATTGATCTCACTTAAAGAGCAAACACTCCCTGAATACACAATGCAAAAGGTCAGCAGTGTTTTTCTGGACCTGCAGATAAAAAATAATAACAACAAAGTGCGTCACAGACCCTTGGAGCCAATAACCTGTCACCCTGTGATATGGGTGGAAAAAGAGAGAAAACCTCCCCATGATGAAATTATGTTAATATAACAAAATCACTCATATTATCGTCACATATAAAATAAGCAATGAGTAAGAAAGCTGTACAATTTAAGAACCAATACTGCAATGAATGTCAAATGCTTGAAATTCCCTTAGAAAACTGGTTGCAGATTTATATGCAGCACCTGCAAGACAGTCTTAATATTTACCCTCTGATTTTCTATTAACTCCTCTTCTGTGCAAAAGCTAATATTCAAATCTGATTAATCTAGCAAACCAAATACATGTTCCCACCATACTTGCCTTATCATCTAGGTTTATTTTGATAATCTCTGGTGGGATTTCTGCAATGTTCAGTCTCCATTCAGTGTTGGTATATTCCCATCCATATGTTGGACATCCTTCCAAACTCATATCCACCTTGTATACTTTGTTCTGCATTCTGCTCAGGGAAGTGGCCATTGCACAAATGAATTACAGGGGGTTACCCCTGTGTATTATTTAGGTCATGTCCCCTTAGATTTCATCAGAGCCCCAACCCTGCTGGACCTCAGCCAAAGTACATAACCTTTTTAGTAGTCATACGTTTTTCTGAATTTGTAATCAGGTTTGGGGCAGTGGAAAAGTCAAATATCAATATTGCCTTCTTATTTGTACACCAGTGTAAAAAAATGTGTTCCACACTAGCCCTAGTGCCTCTCATGTATTTATAACGTTACATGAGGCAAATTTGTATCATCCAATGACAAAACATGTGAGGTGACAATCTGAGAATAGCGTAAAGCTTGTTTTAAATAACCCCTAAATGACAAGGCAAGTGGAATAACAACAGTTTGTACTTCATGTATCATCATTAAGTTAACCTACGCGAGGAGCACAAATTGGGACCATGTCCACTGAGGAGGCTAGGGTTAACTAGGATCAGGACACAACGGGCATAATCATTAACAGGTCACCTCGACAATGTAAAAACAGTGAAATCTTCCACAGACACGGACGCGATCTGTGATGAATTCATTTTCAAGATTACCGTTAAATGTAGCTTAGTGTAACGTTAGTTAGCAGCTAGGTGCTAACCGTGACTGCCACATAAACAGTCTCAAGCTACACAGTAAGCTAACGTCACGTTAACGTCAGTCTCTTTGATTCTGACTAAACTATGAGCTCCACTCTAACCTGTCTTACGTTGACTTAAGGCTAATAATTGCAAGTTAAAGTTATAAAGACATTTGTTTACTCGAGTTAGCTTGAAAGCCAGCTCTGCTAGCAAGCCAACAAGGTTGCTTTGCTAACGGCCTGGTCCCCGGCCGCGGAATGCAAGTTAACACACAGCGTTAATACAATAACTTCTTCACATACCTTTTTATAATCAGATTTCTTTGACGTTCCAGTCCGTTATGTTTCTTCATTTTGTCCATAATTAGCTGTTTTAACAAGTGTAAGGGAGGATTATTTCTCGAAAACACAAGCGATACAATCTGTACACACACCGCAGTAGGCCTCCAAACCGTCCCTTTTTTTGTTAGGAGCTCTGTGATTGGTCCATCTGAGAAAATAAGGGGGCTCGATTCATTTAAAGGCGTTGCCTGGCAACACTGCTGATATACACTCCAGTCTATGGAACCAGCACAGAGCTGATTACGTAATTTGTTTACCAAGATATTCTTCCTGCAATTACTGAACAGGCCACAACAATGATAGGATTTCTCACAATAATACTTAATCATTGTAAGTAATAACAGACACCATAATGTATAAGTGGGAATATTTTCCTGATAATGTGCTTTTGTGCTCTTGTGGAATGTAGTTGGACACATCAATTCATAGCAGGTGAAACGTGAGCATGGTTGGTGGGCCATAGTGGGCAGTGAAACTGGACAAATCTAGGCAGAAAATAAAAAAACTTTTGTGCATGGACACACTCACAGGTGCTATGTGCAAGCCATAGGTGCAAGCACAAAGATGCATGCACAGCGCCCTCTTCTGTGACTTTCTAAAACAGTCTTTTTGCTAAATCATCCACTTGGACCCATGTACAGAAGATTAAGGACAATACTTAATCATTACAACTGGTGAACATTTGGCACACGATGTTTCTATCTGTGGCAGTTCAGTTATATTTTGATATTGGAGACATTCTTGTTTTCATTGTTCATTCTGTGCATTATGATCAGAAAAACATAGTTTGTGTAAAAATGTAACAATTTCAAACGAAATTTTTCAATCCCTTGGAATCTATTAAACTGAATCAAGCCAAAAGTTCATTAATGGCAAATAAACTTGAATAAAACTGAAAAAACTCTTATACAGTCTCACTTACTGCTGGTTTCTTATGACATTTCACTCTTCACCAGGTATGCCTGATCAGGTTTACCTGATGAAAATCAGATCTTCAACTATTTATTTAGAAAAAATCCTCGCAATAAACCAGCACCGAGACAGTGTGCAGAAGTTTTTAAAATTGTGTTCAAGTTTTGCTGCCCTTCGATGCATATTGCACATGTAGATGTGCAGAGATAATTTTCCAGTTATTTGAGGGCAGTAAGAAACTTATCACTGACACGTCAAGGCTACTGCCTCATATTCGCTCATACTCACTGGTTGTGTGCCATCGGCCAGTCGGTGAAAGCGGGTCTCCTCAGCAGAGAGGCCCTTGTGGGGAGAATACCCAGTGTCAGTCAGCCCTGCCTGGTGCTCAAATTTCTGGAGGTTTTCCTGGGTCTGCTCTATGTGAAGATGGACATACAGTCAGCAGTGGAAATTAAATTAGTTGGAAAATTTTGGAAAATCGCAGGAGGTGAGCTTACATAACTCTGACATGTAGTGAAGACACTTAGCTTATCTGTGTCTTTGCAAGTTGCATGTCTACATATTTATCAAAATGAATTTACTCAGTTGGTTTTGTTGACTTACTGATCATAAGTGAGCTCATTAACGAGGTGGCTTTGGCTTTCACCACAGGCACTGGGGACTTGACCGGTACTGCTACCTCAAAAGTCGGCATCTTCGCACCACTCTCGCCTTCCTGGTTACAGAAGTTTATACTGTTAGGATTAACTCACAAACCAGTTACATAACAGATAGACGAGCACGTCGAATGTGTACAGGCATGCACAGAACCAGAAGACACAAACTAACTCCAAAACAAGTTGGGTCAGAAAGTACAAAAAAACCCCCCAAAAAACAGGGAAGCACCTCTGCAGTGTTCCTAAACCTGTGCTGTGGGATGACAGGGTCCTTCCATAAGATGTTGACAGTCAAGTCTGAAGGTGGTGAATGCATGGGGGCGTCCATGTGCTCGTCATAGCTGATATTGCGCCGGGTCATTCCAATGGGAGATGACATGGCAGCGAAGAGTCCGGATGACGTGCCAGACTCTAGTGCTGAGGGATAATGTATTTTGCATTAGTATAATATTTCTGATAACTCTGCAAAACCACCAGCCTAATTTCACAAGGTAGAAAATGTATCAATCAGTACTGAATATATCGATGACTTTGCCAAAGAGGAGCATGCATTAAACAATTATTGCCCGTTTTACGTCCTCCCCTCCTCTTACCTGGCATGTCTCCCTGTCTTGAGGCCATTTCGACACCAGATCAGAGTGGCTGACCACAGGAGAATTTTGGAGGGTGACAGTGTGAAGCTCCACTCCGCTTGGCTTTGGACTCCAAACCTGAACACTTCATCACATGACATGTCACATGTTTATCATTAGGCTGATAGAAAGGCTTGGTCCTGTGGAAGCAAAGTGTGTAACGCAAGAACAGTCATGCCAGAAGAAGTTAGGATGATAAATAAATGCACGCATTCATGTTCTCATTACGTAATAATGAGTCAGAGAAATAGTGGACTTGTATTTACTGTGCACAGTGCACAGTGTCCTGTTTCTGACCTGCCTCAAATAGAACCAGAGTCCGGTTACCAGTGTCATTAAGATCAGTTTATGTCACAAACCCTCCCATACCAGCCTCTACATCCATCCATGGCAGAACAGCCAAACTATAAATCATACTATGAAACTATTTCTCACAAGAAAATTAAGGTTTTGGAATTAAGGAAATGGTGGAACTTGTTCTGCAGTTAGTTCCTTATTGTCCCCTTAGTGCTATTGTGTTATAGTGAACCTTTGACCAGTGCGCCTAATCAGCCTGGTCTGAGCTCACTTTCCACTGGTATCCACCTGCGTCTTCTCCACGTTCAATCACTGGCAATAGGCAGAAATTCTGGCAGAATTTTGCAGATTGAGGTTTTGGTATTTGTAGTCTACTTTCCAGACAGCTGACATCTATCACTGCTCACGTCAGCACTGGGAAACCAGATACAGTGACTTGCAAAAAACACAGGAACCGAAGTCACGCCATGGGGGAGAGGGAATAACGTCTTCATGTGAACTAATATTACAGCCTGTACACAAAAACATTTCTGACTGTGAAAAATCAACCATTTGTTGACTGGTATGTTACATAATCTCTGCGTGCATTCAATTTGATTATAGCCGGTGTCTTTTTAAATATTCAGTCATTTGCAGCGTTTAAGGACAATAGCTTGTCATGCATGCTGCAGCATATTAAACACTTACCTTCAACCTGTCAGTAGCTCCTCTCCTGTCCAAGTTATTCCACAGCGGCGGTGATTTTTCTGTCACAGCCGCTCCGATTTGACAGACTGAACGAACAAATACTGTATGTTTGCTCAGCGGTTTGTTCATCCATGACTTTTGGACATGCAAAGAGTCAACAGAGCTGAAACGGCCACACAGACAGCAGCGCCAGTGAACGCGCCCCTCCGTCAGCGGAGCCGGCGGAAGTGATGACCCGAAACTTAAAAAACCCCGCAGCCTGTTTGGGAGTAAGCGTGGTGCAATGTATGAGAGTTATCTGTAGTTTTATATGCAGCAATACCAACAAGAGGAAAACACACAGTGCTATATATATATAGTGATATATAGGTTTTCAATCAAATTTGGAAAACTGCGTTGGAAATAATGTTTTCTATGTGAAACATATTTAACTGTCCCCAGCTTAATGTATGTGTGTCACTCAGTTTGTGGGAGGAAAAAAAAATCTGTTCACACATGACATCACATTATGGACACACGGCTGGTCCCCACTGGTTAAAGTTACTGGGTAAAGGTTGAGGTTCATCTGATTATGGTTATAAGGTTAGGGGTAAGTCTCC
Organism: Scomberomorus guttatus; assembly: GCA_038419695.1. NCBI lineage: Eukaryota > Metazoa > Chordata > Actinopteri > Scombriformes > Scombridae > Scomberomorus > Scomberomorus guttatus. The sequence continues at coordinate 18,421,349 of CM076452.1, read as the reverse complement.
AGGGAATTAATAAATGGCAGTGTGAGTGTGTGTGTGTGTGTGTTTGTGTGTGTGTGTGTGTGTGTGTGTGTGTGTGTGGTCCAGGTATTCCTCATGTTGTGGGGAAATAAATCTGTTTACACAGTCATGTTGTGGGGACTCGCCTCCCTTATGGGGACAAAAAGTAAGTCACCTTAATGTAAATTATTAATTTTAGGATGGTTTAAAGTTAAGGTTAGTTTAGGGTTATGTTAAGGTTAGGATAAGTCTCCAGGAAATGAATGTAAGTCAATGTAATGTCCTCTAAAGTGATGGAAACACGACTGTGTGTGTGGTGTGTGTGTGTGTGTCTGCGTGTGATGGGTGTAGAAGATTACAGCCTATGAGACTCAACTAAGCTGAGCCGCCCCTGTCAGAGCTGAATGGGAACACAGGGTGGTGGCAGGATACTGACCCTGTGATCCCAGAGCTTTGGTGTCTGATATCTCACACATGTAATAACTAGTAAAACACATTAATCGCGTCTGGAGGACACCTCAGAGTCTGATATTTAAAGCTTGGAGACCTAAACCTGCATGAGATCACAGGATATGTGAACTGGCACATACACTGTATATTTCTTGCATTAGCAGCCCTGAACCACAAGGTAGCACTCTTGATGTAGGACACAAACAGGCTTGGAACAGAAAACAATTACTCAACGCTCCTTTGATTTGATTTGATTTTATTAAAAAATGCACAAAACTTGGTTTGCAACAAATATATTGATTTAGATAAACAGCTGGACATATCATAGAACGGATATATAGTGTCAGTATAAATAGAAGGTAAATAGGCAAAACATTTAATCTATTTCACTTCTACATTTGTTCTTATTGACCCGAAGTAGTTAAAGAGAGAGTTGGATTGGTGCGGCTTGGATTGGCAGTGGTGCTGACTGGAGTTGAAGTGACACCAGTTGATGGTGCTGTGCTCGAAGTGTTCTGCTTCATTCTGGATTAAATATAACAACACAGGAAGGAGACACATTAGACCCCATGCAACAATGAGCAGAAAGCATTGTGTTACTAAGCATTGTTATTTCATTGTTAAAACAGCGTTTCCGTCGCAGAGAGATCAATATCATGGGTGTGTGGTAAGTGTATGCTGAAGATGATATTAAGTATACTCACATGATGTTAGCCAGGAGTTTTTTAACTGCTTTTAACTTGGGGTTCAGGCAATAACGCTCGGTGGTGTTGGTGGTGATACTGTTGAAAATGGACAGTAGAGGTGAGTTCAGATGAGTCATGGCTTGTTTAAATGTCACTGTAGCTTTAGCAGGAGTTAATGATAATGTTGTTTGTAAATTTAGTGGCTACACTAAACTAAATATTTTAAATTCTTACATAATCTCCACTTGATTACAGAAGATGGTTGCTGGGTAGATCTGGATGTCTTTTATTTCAGATCTTGGTGGAAATCTATCCCTTAAGCGTTGACACAGACAGCTCTGACTTGATTCATTCACTAGAGAGGAAGACAAGGAAAAAAAAAAACATTTAATTTAATCAAAAATCATTTGGACTGTGCAGAATTCCAGCTCATAGCTACCAACATAGCCAAAATACACACTTTTTACTCTCATTGTTTGTTTGTCAACAATACAAACCTAATGTTGTCTATGTAATATCGTCTATCCGAAATGACAAAAAGGAATAAAAACTTACTTTGGGCTGCAGAGATGCAGACCACGACAGCCAGGAGCAGTGTTACTTTCATGATGCTGGTCATTGTTGGTTCCTCTCTGGTCAAGATGTCACTGGTGCTAGAAAGAAAATCTTGTTCCTTGTGGTGAAGAAGATAGAAAGACACTGTAATAAGTGTAGCTTGAGTGGAAGACAGAAGGTTTGATGGCAGAGGCACTGTGAGGTGTGAAGGGTGAGGGTCATTTTTATATACACTCTTAGAGGGTTACCTCATCCTTCCTGGGGAGTTTTCAAGTGGAAAATGAAACTTCTGTGGACCGTAGGAAAAACCCCTCATCCTACTTCTCAATTATTACGACGATATTATAATGGTATATATATATATATATATATATATATATATATATATATATATATATATATATATATATATATATATATATATATATATACATACATATATATATATATATATACACATATATATATATATATATATATAATTATAATTTTGGATTTTTTTACACTTTTTTAAAATTTATTTTGATACCATGAAGAGCAATGACCTGAACTAATGTCAAAACAATTTAATGAAAAATATGCAAGTGAAACAATGACATTAGGGTGATCTGTGCTTTTGTTTTCCACTTCTGACTATCTGCAATATAAAGTTAACAGTAGAGGTGAGGTTCAGGAGCTCACCATGATTTGCAACATCTCATTTTGGTGTGGCAATGCCAAAGATCAGACACACCAGACCAGACACACGCACGTTTACTTAGTAAGTAAGTAAGTAAAAGTTTATTTATAAAGCGCCTTTCAGAACCAGAGTTACAAGGTGCTGTACAATGCAAACAATTGAGAGAGAGAAGAAAAAAATAGAAAGTTAAAAACAGGAAATATCAATATAAAAAAACAACAAAAACTATAAAACTACACAGAGGGCAAACACAGAATCCAGGTGCACAAACAATATAAACAATAAAAGCTACACATTACAGGACAAAGTGTTTGCGACACAGGTGAGTTTTTAGGCTGAGTCAGACCACACACACACACACACACACACACACACACACACACACACACACACACACACACACACACACACACACTTTGTCTACTGACAAAGCTGAGTTGGGTTAATTGCATAAAATGACACGGAGGTGATACAATTATCTCATTCAAAATATTTCATCAAAGAGATTATTACATACCTTAAATGAAACATTTCAGTTTTGAGATGACAATTTTAATCAAGTTGGTTTAAATACTGTATGTGTGAATTATATTTGCTAACATACAAGTGTGGGCTGGTGACATTTGCAACATTAGGGGCTGTTTATTTTTTGTGTGGATACATGGTTAACACCTTTAGCATTTATAGCACCAAATCAAATGTGTGAGTACTCGGGGGAATTAAGGCAAGTATGACTTAATTACTTTCCACAGTGGTTGCGTGGTAGTTTTCTACTCTAATGACACATTTGTGATGTAAATAAAACAGTATGACCAGCATTATATGATTTTCTTTATATATATATATATATATGTTTTATATTCTGTAGTTGATCTGGAATAATGTGCCCTCTCAAGGCCACAGGCTTGTAGGGAAATGCTTGTTTTCAATAGAAACAGTTGTTTGTCAGTTTCAGTTTTGCGTTCTTTTATTTTCTTTTTTTTGACTCAGTAAAATCGCACCACAATGTCCCCTTTCCTTCTCCATTTTTAATTTCCTTCTCTTTTTCTCTGCATTTTGGCCAATTGCTGGAAATAAATGAGGATAAAGTGCAAAGTCATCATAACGTGAAAATACTGTAAAATGCACTGCGCCATTCACTATGAAGGGTATTAGAAAACACATGACATGTTAATAGGATGTTAACTGACACTAGATGAAGGTATCAACATATTTTCTTTCTTTTTCTTTTTTTTGTAATCTGGGTGCATTTTTTAAAGATATACAAGGTAAGGTATTTAAATAGTTTTGTGTAGGGTGCACATACATATTTGTGAAGTGTTCAACATCATCGCCAAAAACAATAATAATGCACGCGCCCCGTTTGCTACTGCCGACAGGCTAACAAACCCTCCTGTGTCAGTAGCCTCTGAACCTCTATCCACCAGGGCCTGCAGTGACTTAGCCTCCTTCTTCACTGACAAAATTCAGGAAATTAGACCTCAGATCTTCTACAAATGACAAAAAAATACACATCTGTTCTGTCAGGTGTCTTCCCACAGGCCCTGAAAACTGCAGTCATCTTACAAAAAGAACAATCTAGACAAACAAACAATCACTTAACTCTTTAATAACTATTTGCGATTGTATTTAAAAGTCTTTTTATAATGTGTTTCTTTTGCATTTTGTCTTAATGCTGAATGTTTCATGTTAAGCACTTTAAATAGCCTTGTAGTTGAAATGTGCTATACAACATAAACTTGCCTTGACTTAACTAAACATGAGGTGCTTTTTACTGTCTTCAAGTCTAGACTTTAAAATTGGTTTATGGTAAAAATGCATTTTTGCTTGATGTCTCACTAAACATATTTCCAAACCTTTGAAATAACAACTACATTTTAAATTCGGTTGAAATCTTACAGAACCAATCCGTGCTATTTAAAGACACTTGGGTCTTCCCTGACAATAATAATCAGTGAAAGGGGACTTTCACCAATTGCTGCATCGGTGCCAACTGAACACAAGTGGCCAGCAAGAGTGACTTCTCTAAAAAGAGTCACAGTCACAGAGTTTATACATGCTCAATCATATTAAAACACATCAAAAATGTTAGTGTGGAAAAATCTGATTCTGGCTGACTTGTCATGGGCTTTAGGAATCACACTATGGTTTATAGTGGTACAGTATACTTAATGTCACCTCTGATAAACTCCAATTTCATTTTGACAGACAGACTGCACTTAGCACGCTTGAATATTTCATATATATCCCACCAGTGAATATTTAATGGGTTTTACTTATTGGGGACCGTAGAGTGCATCGGCTCACTTCAGTTCAGTACAGCGTGTTCCTTTGCACATTCTGACTTATAGCACAGGAAATAAATGACAGTGGCTTAGATCTGAGTTGCAAACCATCATGTTTGATGGAAACTGTTTTTCTTCTGATTGCCCTATTGGCTGTGTTGGATCTGGGGATGTAAGGGAATTACCAACCAGAGATATTTCTAATAGTTCATGTATCTTCTTCTTTGTGAAGCACTATAAGCCGAAACCACAAAATGGAACCAACAGAAGCTAATAGGATCAACAGTTTCTTCATCTGCAGACTTTGAGACTGGCACGATTGCACTTCTCATTTTATTTTAAAAAAGGCTGTGTTGAAATACAAACAGCGTGAAAAAAAAGTGATTGTTACAAATCCAGATCAGTCATTGCCTGAACAAAGTGGTAACAGCTTGTATATTATTGTGTGCAAGTCATGCAGAGGTCTGTCACTCTACAATATATACAGTGAGTGGCAGTGGTCTGAGTGGCAGTACATATATGGCTATCATGTTTGAATGGAAACTGTTTTTTCTGATTGCCTTATTTACTGTGTATGGGGTGAACCGCAAAATGTGACCTAGTGTAGGAATAAACCAACAGGAACTAATAACGTCAACTGTCTCTTCCACTGCAGACCTTGGGCCTGACGTGGTTGCACTTCTCCTTTCATGTTAAAAGTCAAAAAGCTTATGTCAGGAGAAAGGCCATGATGAAATACACAGTAAACACTGTAAGAAAGTGATTAATGTAAAAAAGTGCTAGGGCACACGTGATAACCGCCTTATCTTGTGTTTCAGCTACAAATCCAGATCAGTCATTGTCTGAACAAAGTGGTAACAACTTGTATATTACAGTTCCTCAGGCTGCTGTACAAAGAGAGCAGTGTTGTGTTTCTGGACAGATGGTGAAGGTCAAAACGCTTTTACCATATGACCTTATAGGCAGTGCAGTAACAATAATGAAACCTGATTGCCATAAATGGAGTCAACCAAGGTCAAGACCAGTGCTGTGGTTTGTCTGAAACAGACTACAGAAAGGACGGATTTTTTAAAATGATAATTGTGCATAAAATAATTAAACAACATAGATAAAATGTCTTAATATGTGATAGTATACATGTTATATCCTGCCAAGAGACCACTGGCTCTGAGTGGCTGTCAGTTTAGTAACAGTGCACTGCAGCAAGTGTGAAGAGAGAGAGAGAGAGAGAGAGTCGATGTGACCACATGCCCCTATAGTTGGTTTCTTCACAGGAACTATCACCCCCCCCCCCCCCCCCCCCCCCGTTAATTCTGATATATTTCTGTCTTCCAGTTCATGTTTCCATGATCACTAATGAGCTACTCATAAGTCGTTTTACAGGATATTTCTGATAAAGTACAATTTGAGTCTTGTTTGATAGTTTTTGCCATCTTTTATTTAGATAAAGTTAAATGTGATCTGGGAACGTGACACACGAGTGTTCAGACGATCAGACAGATTGTAAACCAGATTAACTTTGCTTGTTGGCAGAACCAAAAGTGAGCACTCAAAATAATGGTATTAATCCCTCATTGCACTGGAAAACTGGCCAAATTTGGCCACAAATACAGCAAGTAAGTTGGAAAAAGGAGAATTTTCTGTTAACTGTGGTGGAAATTCTGGTAATTAGGTCACCAAATGCCTTTGCTTTCTCTTTCAAATATGTTTCTTTAACCTGGGGGGTTGGTTTCAAACATGTATGACCCTCTGAATGCTCTTTTTGAGTAAAATGTCAATATTGACAATAGGATGGTTGGCCAAAAATACAAAATATAAGATATAAGTTGTAATAAACTTCACTTACATGTAAAGCTAGGCTGTAAAATGCAAAAACAAATGATTCAATGCTTTTTTCACTTGCAGTCACAATGTTCAACTGCTAAGAACTGAGCATGAACTTCATCATCATCTGCTGTATCTTTGGGGTTATGAGAAACTTTTGTTTTTATGTTGTTGTTCTGTGCTGTTTATGTTGAGCGTTTAATTACATGAAAGATCTTTTTTTGTTTTCTATTGGAAAAAATAATGTAACATAGCTTCTCACTTACCAAAGTGGTAGTTAGCATGCAGTTAGTTTTGGTTTGACTTGCACATCCTGTCTACACTCTGCAGTAACACAATGGGGGTAGATGTTAGAGTTATGGTGCTTACATCACTAAGACATTACATTTAAATAATATAACAGCAGCGTGTCTTTCAGGAAACAGTGTCCCTGTTGTCAAATGAAAGCTGGTCAAAGTGTGTGATGTCTTTTGGGAAGTCTTTCACTTGCTTTATATTAGGATGGTGACAGAAACAGAAGTTAAAACCTGGCAACATCATGGCTTTTATTAATGGAGAGGCTCATCTATCTATCTATCTAGATACGTAGATGTTTATTTTGGGGTGAACTTTTTTCTGTGACCTCTGATGTGCCAGTTTTCAAACAAACATGTGTTTTCTTTTTTTTTGTCCTCCCATGCGAAGGAGCGCCCCAAAATAACCACACACCTTCAACACCATAAATACTGCAGGGACCCGACCTGCCTATGTGAGAGTTTAAGGTAAAATGTGTGATGGGTTGCTCATGTGTGTTATTATTAGGTATGACTGCCATCTAGTGTTTAAGATTTAAAACTACAGAAGTGCTTTGTATGATTAAAGTGTTTTCTGGCAAAACCAGATGAAAACAGTTCTGGTTAAATGATCACAGCAGATCATTTCTGTTCAAATTGCTCCTGTAATTAAATTCAGAATCTTCTGCTCTTTGTAATATTGAAGTGTAGGGAATCAGTAATTTCCACACTCAGCTCGTTATTATACCTGATAATCCCTTGCTTTTACACAGATGACCTACATCTTGCATGTTCAGGTTCAGTGGTGTCATCTTTGCTCAGCCCGTGTTCCACCACACTTGTGTTTACCAGAACTGCATCCCACGACAGTTACCATAGAAACCCCCGGCGGCTGCACCAGCAGAGTTCATGCACATGCAAGAAAACACAGATCACAGCGCGGAGAAAAAAACACGGATCACACCATTTGGTTGAGAGTATCAAAAGAAATGTTTTATTTAGTAATACTTAGCTCACAAAACACTGAATAAAAGAATTTTGCAGATTTGTCCATTTTTTTTATGACTTTGTATGACCACCAGCATACATAGCCTAAGCATAGGAGGGCTGTAATAGTAAATAATGACATTAATATAATGTTACAGATGGACAATCATGACAATATTTACTTGCCTCAGCATTTTTTAAGGTGTATTTGATCATATCCCTTATATATAACTGCATCGCTTAATGTCTCTTAGTGTCACTGACAGATAAAGAGTAGGATACTTTTTTTGAGAATTGTCTTCTAATGACTGTCCAGTTTTGCATCCTATATCTCTGCGATGGCGGGCAGCATACAGGCTCGCACACGCGCCTCTCTCCAAGCCGACCTGCAGTCAGAGATCCACTGGGAGATGAGGGATTGTTTGATGGTTGGATTCGTTCTCTCCCCCTCTGCCTCACTGTCTGCCAGGCTCCCTCTCCTGGCCTCCAAACTGGACAGGCTGTGTTTTGGGGAAGCGTTTGGAGTGGATGTGTTAGTGCTGGTGTGTAACTCTGGGCAGCTGCTCTTGCGTTGCCATGGGAGGCCTGGATTTGAAGCACGGGGGATGCTGTGCGCCCTGGAGCGAGCCTGTCCCTCCCATACTCTCCCATTCTGTCTTATAAACCTTCCCTCCACAAATGCCCTCCTCACACCTCCTGACTGACAGGTGGAGAGGTTGTTCTGGTGTCCATAAAGATACTCCAGAGGGTCAGAGTTGCCGAACATCAGTTCGCCACTTAGTTCTTTCTCCTCTCCCTGCTGCGCACCTGTGGTATGTGCCTCCTCTCTGGGGTTGAATTCAAAGGTGGCTGATGTGGTCCCACTGAGTCGTGACAGCCGCAGCCTCTGGTGCACGGCGTCCAGCTGGCGTGTGTGGATGTTGTTGGGAGAAACATCCCTGGTGGGGAAGGTGGGGTGGGCCAGGTGGCAGATGGAGAGTAGGTAGTCCTCTGAGGAGACAGGCTGGCCATGGCCAGCGATGTGGAGTGTGTTGGCCTCATTCAAATCCCTCACTGTCTCCTCTGTGCCCTCTCTGATTGTGGGCAGCAGGAGCCCTCTCTTGGACAGCAGTCTGGACCGCGGCCGCATAGCTGAGAGAGAGAGACAAGGAGGGAGGAGAGAAGGGTGCCATGTTTATTGCCAAAACCATAAATGCACAGGAATATACAGTCAGAGTAATGCACATAAACCCTGGGAAAGTTGTTTTTCATTGATTTATTTTCAATTTTACATTAAATTCACTGAATCTTTAAGATGTTTTCTTGCAAAAGCAGATTTAAACACAGAAACTCAATGTGGTGATAATAGTAGACATGATAATATGATTTGTCCAGGTATAATGAAGGCAGTTATCTGTGGCTGCCTGGCTGGTTCTGGTTTATTGGAAAACAGTTTACATGATCACATCCATGCCATTTCCATTCAAGAAAACATTACTTGATTTAACAGCATTTTCGGAAATGTAACAAAACATCTACACATAGCAGAAAACAACATGTTTGAAGGATAGTGTGTCAATACCTCTTCAGCCTGATTGTGTGTCACTCACATGCTGAATAACCGTAAGTAGGCTGGAGCCTTTTGAAACACAACCGACTATTTTGGCCCCTGCTGTGTCAATCAAATTTAATTCACATGGAAGCTCATCTGTCCTCCTCCTGACTCTCCCCTTTCCCCATTTTCATCTCCTGCTTACTTTGGAGTGGCAGTGTAAACAGCCCAAAATACAAACAATCCCGGCAAGGAGCAGAGAGGCAACGTAAATAGATGAGTATTTTAAATGCCATCCGACTCATGTAAAGCCACAGAATGTGTCAGCCTATGTTTTCTTATGTAACCCCATATTGTTATAACCCCGAGTGTAGCCCACAATATATTTTAGTCTCGACCTCCATGCCAAAAATAGAGCATGCCAAACCAAAATGCCAGCCTCTCCCAGATTCTTCCAAGGTGTAACCGTTGCTAAATATAGACCACACCTTCAGTATACAGCGACTAAAAATGGTTTAGAGGCTGCAGCTCCGGGCTGAAGCACAGAATAAGCACCCTGTGTCGTTTCACATCATGCATTTGCAGTAATAATGATTATGTAAGGTTTTTTTCTGCTCAATTTGCTTTCACACTCACCTGCTCGCAGATGTCGAGTCCAGTTGGCGTTTTCTTCTCTTTTGTGCTCTTGCAACCTCAAATATTAGTCTGCAGCCTTTTCACAGTTCAGCATCTGTTTTTTTCTTTTTTTAAATTTGTATTTATGATGCTGTGACTCCAGCCAGTGATGATGCTTCTCCTTGAGCGCGCTCTGTAGCTCCAACTGTCTCTGACCAGAGGCAGCGGTAGAATGCAGATTTATCTTCTCCTCACATCCCTCCTCCCTCTCTCTCTCTCTCTCTCTCTCTCTCTCCAGCTTACTTTTGATTTGATTTGCCCTCCTTCCCTGGTTCTAAAAATAGACCCACCATCCATTTCCTCAGCCCGAGCACTGTCATTGGCTGACTGGATTGATGGAGAGAGGAAAAAACAGAGGCAGAGAAAGAGAGAGGACCAAGAAATAAATAGAGAAACGGGGATGGTGAGAGTGATACAGAAAAAGAGGACAGAGAGAGGAAGAATGAAACAAATAAACAGGGAGGGAAAGAGATGGAGGTTTATTTTTTCCTCTCCCTTTTTTTAAGGATGTGCCATTTCTGTGAAACACTGACAGTCATCCCCTGCAATTTTGGTAAATCTGCCAAAAATGAGTGATGCTTTGTAACAACAGACATCTACTTATTTTGGAGCTGTTGTAAACATGTTTGGCCTTAATTGTGTAAAGAATGTAATGCGCATCATGCGGATAATTAGATGTGAACGTGAGAGCTGCACACGTGTTTACTGTGTGTGTGTGATTGTAAAACACATTGCTGAGATCAGAGGATTTAACAAGCTTTTCACCCGAGGCTTCATACTGCATACGACACATGAGTCACTTGTGTCAACAGTCTCACTCTGTTGGATGCGTTTCTCAGTTGTTCATTAAACCTTTAAATGTATGAGACACTGTATGGCCGCTTGATCGTCCACAAACATTTCTTTAGTATGCAGGCTACTGAAATGTGTTTCCTTAAGACTTTGTGGTAGAGGCCCCAGGAGACTGTAGTTAGTGTAAAAATAAACTTCAGCAAAGACCACACTGACTGTAAAGGCGTATTTTGAAGCAATGAATAAAAAAAGCATATGTTTTAACACCAAACAAGCACTTCAGCTTGTACTGAACTGTACATTTTGAGGAAGAAGCCATTTTTATGACGTGGAGAGCTGATGGACAAAATTGGCTGTAATTTGTGCCTTGCATTAGGAGAAAGATTTAATGATAAATAATCAATAAATGTGGTGCTTTTTTATTTCCCTGCTCAGACTTTGATCACTGTGAAACTGAATTGATTTCCTCTTAATGGAGAAGCTTGTTTCTCTGATGCTCATGGCATTAAGTTGCTTTTGGGCATGTGACATTTGAGCTAATCTTTTGAATTTTTAAAAAGGTCAAATCACAAGGAGAGTGAGGCTTCTGACCACTGTGGGATTTGTAGTGATTGCATTCATTTTACGGGAGTTAATTTCACAAATGTAACCGCTGCAAAAAACAAAAACAAAAAAAATCTGGATTTTTGCAGATTTAACAAGAATTTGTTGTGATATTTATGAAGTTACAGTGTTATTATGAAAGTTTTAAAAGTTACTTTAGAGTAGAGGACTACTATTGCAAACACATTGCACAATAAGCAGTGAGTAGACACTTCAATAGAAGGCTAAATTTAACACACAACATTTTACTTCACTATTAATACTGGATGCTGCATATGTATTATTAAACAACTAAAAAGGTACACGCACATTTAAATATATTTCTGGTGTGACACACTGATTATCAATATTTTACATGGTGTGTATATTTGTCTAGGATCACACAACTGCTCACAGAAGATTCATGAACATCCTGCTTCAAACCCTTCAGTCAACAATCTGCCCCTGTGTCTGAGGAAGAAGGCTTTCAGTCAGTGTGTGCGCGTGTGTGTGTGTGTGTGTGTGTGTGTGTGTATTGCAGGCAGCTCGACCCCCAATGAATCAGATGAGTCACATCTTCGTTGCATCCAACCTATAAAAAGATTTCCGGCTTTTTCCGGCTAAAGAACTAGTCACAAGGAACTAAATTTGCCTCAAAGACACACACAAACACACGTACATGCGCACACACCGGCACGTGGCTTTGTTCAGTTATAGTCTTGACAGACTCTCAGGCACCGCACTGACTTCATTCCTTCTGCTAATGACAAACAGCAGGCACATTAGCTGGGCTTCAAATCTAAATAAAATGCCAGAAATGAATTCACGAAAGAAACAACAAACAACAAAGACAAGATCTAGATCATTTCTAAACGCCAAGTATTCATATTTATTGTTCTGTGTGTGTTTATGGGGGAAATAGCTGTCTTATCAGCAGATATATTAAAGCGATTACGAATGGGTCCAGCTGTTTTTTTAATGGGCTGATCACCTCAGAGCTGTGTAGCCCAATGATATTTGTGTGTGTGTGTGTGTGTGTGTGTGAGACGTATGTACTATAGAAAGATAGACAATCAGCCACTGTGACGTCATAACAACTGCTTTCTTATTGAGGTAAGATCATAGAAACATACTAACTTTTGAAATAACTTTGGCAAAAAGAATAAGTATAAGATCAGTTTTTTTTCCTCAAGATTCACATATGACATTTTACTAAAAACTCATCATAACATTCTTCAACTTTTGTCTATTTTTTTGTTTGATCACATACTACATATCATTATAAAATGTATTATTTACAATATTGTCAAAATGACACAACAGAGAGGGTCTTCTGACATTTGAATGGTTGAATTTGATGGTTGAAAGAGACATTTTGACTTGTCATAGTAGGAAATGTACAGGTGTTTCTAATATCATTAAAGGATGGATCTGTCCTATTCAAATGTCCCAGTAAGACGTGACAGTGTGACAGTGAGCCAGCATGCTCAATACCAGCTGAAATTTAGCCATCGTTAATGTTATTAGTGACACCTGTTCTTTTTCTACTGTGACATGTCAAAATTTCCTCAGAGAAAAAGGCCTGTTGTTCTGTATCTACCATGAGATCAAGATTTAATACTTTTTCAACCACCAAATTCAACCTTTTATCCCATCTATACAGCTTACAACAAAGAATATACATAAATATATATAAATATATTTTCAGAAAAGTGGGTTCAACACTTCGAGCCCTCTTCAGGGCTCTTTCTTCTCTCTTTCTTGAACCTCTCGTTGTCATCCACTCATGGGTTTGATACGAGTTAAATTGACACGGGAGGATGCTTGTGTTTTATAGCCGATAAAAGCTTCAGTGTGCAGGTAGAGAGAGGTGGACTCTTTAGGTGGAAGGATGGATAAATGGAAAGGGTGTGACTGTTGAGCCTGGATATTGATTTTCATTAGCAAGCTTCCCTTGTACCATGGACATGTTTTGAGTAGTGAAGCACGAGGGCTGTACCATCCATAATGAGTCAGGTGAGCTTTCATGAACTTGTTAGTTTTTATCTAAAAAAAAAAAGACATCATCAAACCTGACTTCATAAGAAGAGAATCTCACAAGACCAGAAATAAAACACACATTGATGAACCTCATGGTTTGTGGCATGAGGGCTGACATTACACTGTATTAAGGGGTGTTTCAAACGTCAACAAATATATAATAAAAAATAAAGATATAAAAAAATATATTATCATCTGCTATTGTACAAGACTATTCCTCCCTGTTTTGGACTCATCACAAAGCACAGAGAGGCGTCAATTGAGCTCATGAGGAGTCAGACACATGTTAGACCTTCGTATTTTCCTTCCCAACACCATTTGGGTATACACAACACTTCTCATTCAGTCCTAATTTGCTGCTCAGCTTTCCTGACAGGAATTTATGACTAATCTAATATTCTGATGCAGTGAAGTTGTTTAGAGTTATTAATAGTCACAGGGCAACCTTTAATTATCATAACAAGGGTGGTGTGGATACTTTACAGAGGCCAGCTGAGGCCAGTTTGGGGAAAACAAGCAAAACAAAAAAAAAAGACAAAAACAAAAAAACAACCAGTTTGACCAAGAATTAGGGTTCAATGTCAAGTCTTGCTCATATAGGGAATCAGAAAAATGATTTTCTTCATATTTGTATGTGGCAGTGTTGTATGTTACATACTGCAAGAATGCTGATTAAATGCGGTTTCTGTTTACTGTCAATAAGCTAGTGTTTGAATGGGGTGGCTCAACATTTCACACAAACTCAATCTGTGAGTAACCAGATGTAAAGTTTGACGCAGAGCCTCATCTGAGAGTAAGAGAGAGAGAGAGAGAGAGAGAGAGAGAGAGAGAGAGAGAGAGAGAGAGAGAGAGAGAGAGAGACAGAGAGAGAGAGAGAGAGAGAGAGAGAGAGAGAGAGAGAGAGAGACAGAGAGAGACAGAGAGACAGAGAGAGACAGAGAGAGAGACAGAGAGAGAGAGAGAGAGAGAGAGAGAGAGACAGAGAGTGCAATGTAAAGGCATATTTCCTGTGTCAGTAATCACATTGAATGCAATTCTGGGTTAAAGGGTCAGTTTGCATGGTTAGTGATACTGTGTGTAATGGTAGTAGTATTATCTTGGTCATCTGCCACCTTAATACAATAGACATGATGGAATCTTATGATACTCAAATTAAAGAAAACATAAATTAAAAACATGATTTTTTTCAGAAACAGTATCCACCTTGTTGTGAACTATTTTCATAATTTTTCTAACCTTTTCATACAAAGAGTTCCCTGTGAAAAAAATGTAGTCAAGTCATTTGCTGGTCATGTCATGTTGACTCATGCGCTGGAGCTGCTCCATCAAAAATGAAATTAGCTTATCATTGCTATATTAATTTTGACAGTCATATCCTGAACCTGCTATTCTGATTCTGTCAAAGGCAACATGAACACAACCAGAATACAATGAAACATAAATACACATGCTGTGTCTCCCCCTATGTGCCAGATATTGCATTACTGTGCAAATGAAAGTTTAATATAGACTGAGGAGAAGCTTGTAGCATGCTTGTGATAATTTGATGATTGTTGCTTAAGGTACTCAAACTGGATTAGAAGCCGTGAAGTCTTCCATAACTGCCTTAAACTGATCAGCATTCAGGGTCACAATGGTTGTATCACACATGAGTGACATAACAGGTACTGATGCAGCCAAAAGGATAAAGAAGGGCAGCATGATAGTTGACGCCGCAACAAAAATCACACAACAGTTACAAATTTGCAAAATACCACAGGCACTTAAACTTTAATAAATATTAAACATTAAGTTCTTTTTCATATGTACAGATATCGTACAGAAAGATCCGTAGGTGCTTTTGCAGTTGCTGCAAGTTAGAAATGTAGCAATAATAAAACTTTTAGAAAAGAAAAACAAACTGGCCCTCAAAAACTTCTATTTGGATAAAGTTAATACAAACAGGCTTGTTTATTTTATTATTATATTTTTACTTTTAGCATCACTGACAAAAAAAAGCACCAGAGTTGACTGACCAAGATAAACAAAAAAAATGCCATAAAAATATTTTTTTCTCTTCTTTGCTTTTACACCTATAGCTTAATGAGATATTTAAATCTATCATCAAGATTCAGGAAGCACCATGTGTTTGGCAAAGTCCCTTACCAGTCCTCCATATCTTAACTTCCTGAGAGATGAGAAACCCCATGCATGCGCTCAGACAGACGTTTGGTTTGGAAAAGGCAACACAACTCAAGCAGGATAAACTTCTAAAATTCAATTTAAATGAAGGGAAACTTTGACTTTCTGTTTGTGTAGCATTACCATATCACTTTCAGGCCTCCAAAAGCTCCAATTGCCACATTGTAGGGTATTCAGAGTGCTGGCCACTTCACTAGGCGACAGATACATTTTCATCTTGTCCTACAGTAGCAGTTTTTAGCGGGTTGATACAGGTTTTCATACCTGTTTGGGGGAAATGAGCTGCAGTCCTGGGCAGTAATATAATATCAGATTTGACATTTGGATTCTAGGTGGTAGATTTTGTGGCTCCATAAGTGCCGGTAGTGTTAATACCATTTTACAAACTAAATTACATCTTATCTACATCGTCACCGAATGAATCCTCAAACAAAGCTGTGGATGGTTTGGAGGGATAAAATCTTGATTTTGTAAAGTGCTGGTCAAACTGGACGTATACTTTCCATCCCTTCTTTTTCTCATTATTGTGTTTACACAGGCGAGGCGATTTGCTTCAAATCTGCTACAGTCTGTATTCTAAAGGGCTTTTCTTTATTCAAAGCAACTGTTCAAACATTTGGTCACGATATTTTCTCTCTGCAACAGTCCTGATTGCCACAATAGGGATATGGCAGTTTGTTTTTTTTTGTGTGGAAAAGCCTCATAGAAAGCTTCAAGGCAGTTCAGAGGGGTTTAAACAGGGCTTACAAAAGTCTGTAAGGAAAACGTTCATCTCTATAAGAGAAATGAGAAGGCTTGGTCTATTGTGCTGCCTGGCCTCTCTTCATCCTGAGGAGAAAGTTCCGCTTCTCCTCCAGAAGCTCCTGAATGCGTTTGTTTCTGGTTCTTTCCCGGAGGTTGACCCGGCGCTTTGGGATCAGGTTGTTCTGGGAGACGTCACTGTCCACGCCGATGATCCTGTTGTATAAGATGTCGATGGAGTTGTTCTCACTGTTCTCCTCTGGCCTTCGCTGAGGTCTTACCGTAGAGGCCGTGGTAGCTACAGTGGCTGGTGTTTCTGTTGTCAGAGAAATGGCGGTGGGAGGTGAGGAGGTGGCGGGGTCTGGCGTTGTCGTGGGAACAGGGACGCTCACGGGGATGTACTCAGACAGGTCCAGCCAGGGCGAAGAAGCCAGGTCCGTCATGTCCTCGCTGTTGATGGTTGGTATCACCATAGTGAGGCCGTCGTCCAGCACCATGGTGTCACTGCCCCCCCCAGTGTTGCCATAGGACGCTGTGATGTCATCGCCACTGAGAATGGCCCCACTGGTTGCTGTGACGTCCCCGCTGCTGGTAATTGTGACCTCACTGTATGGCATGGTTCCACTGGGCATTGTGGCATCTTCAAAGTGAATGCCTCCAGTGGGCGTTATGACATCATCAAAAGCGCTCGGAGTTGTGGCTCCAAAGTTTGTGTTGTCATGATACCACAGTGGAGTTTCATCTGTGGTTGCTGTGTTGTTGCTGATGTAGGTGACATTGATTCTTGACTCAGGGAAAGGCGTGCTCGCTGCTGTAGCATAAACACTAGTGGTAGAGGAAACTGTGGAAGAAAAGTACTCTTTTGATGGTTCTGGGCTTGTATATGGAGTGGTGTAATATGAAGACGTTGTTTTAAGTGTTTTCTTTGGATTTGTCTTTTTCACTGTGGCCTTATTTTGATTAACCTTGGCCTGTGAATTTGGTGCATTTTTGGGACCTGTTTTTGAGTTCTTTTTGGGGTTTGGCTTTGTTTGGGTTTGTTTTGTAACTTTTGTCTTTGGCCCAATGTTTTTTTTGAGATTGGCCTTTGGAGGAGCCTTATTTTTGGGAATAGGTTTGGGTTTTTTCCCAGGAGTACTCTTTGCTGGAGGAGTCTTTTTGGGAGTGGTCTTTACTGGAGGAGTCCTTTTAGGTGTAGTATTTGCTGGAGTGGTCTTTTTGGGATTTGTTTTTGATGGAGAGGTCTGTTTGGGATTTGTTTTTGATGGAGAGGTCTGTTTGGGATTTGTTTTTGATGGAGTGGTCTGTTTGGGATTTGTTTTTGATGGAGAGGTCTGTTTGGGATTTGTTTTTGATGGAGTGGTCTGTTTGGGATTTGTTTTTGATGGAGAGGTCTGTTTGGGATTTGTTTTTGATGGAGTGGTCTGTTTGGGATTTGTTTTTGATGGAGTGGTCTGTTTGGGATTTGTTTTTGCAGGAGTGGTCTTTTTGGGAATAGTGTTTGTTTTCTTTCTGGGATTAATCTTTGGTGGAACATCTTTTCTGGTAGTATTTTTTGGTGCAGTACTCTTTTTTGGATTGATCTTTGGTGGATTCACTCTTTTGGGATTTTTCTTTGGTGGAATATTCTTTTTGGGCTTGTATTTTAGGTGGGTGGCTGTTTTGGTACTGTTTTCTGTGGGACTCGTCATGGTTGGACTGGTCTTTTCTGGAGAGTCTGTGGTCGTTATCAGACCTAAAGTTGTTGGACTATTTGTGGTGCTCTGTAACTGTGGATTTGTGCTCTCGTCTGGGACAGGCAGAGGCAGGGGATGAGCAGTAACACTGGGAGATGTTGTAGTAACTGAGGTGGTTGCCACGGAAAAGGTGGTAGGGAGGACGGGGACACTGGTGGCAGGTGGTGGATGAGTGGTGATCACTTCTGTGGTACTCAGTGGGGTTGGGGTGGAATGAGGGACAGGAGTCGTGAAGGTAGGAGGATGAGTGATGGTCCAGGGATTGGTGGTAGAAGCTGAAATGGTGGTGATTACAGCTTCGGTGGGTTGGATGGTGGTGATGAAGCCAGAGCTGGGGCTGCTGGTGGGTGGAGGAGCAGTAACACTGGGCCAGATGGAAGTGATGGGGGTGGATCTGGAGGTGGGGTTGGGCAGAGGGTCTGTTATGGTGACATTGCTGCAGGACTTGCAGCACATGCGCTGGTAGTCCGGTAGAGAGCAGTAGCGCTTCAGCACCTCCATACGACAGAACACTGAGCGGTCTCCATGACAACGCTGGCCTGTGAAGGAGAGAACAGAGAGCTGAGACTGGGCGCAGCCAGGGGTAGAGACTATGAGGAGGTGTGTATACGTGTTTGTGTCTGATTTCTGGGATATGTCAGTGTATGTGAAAGAATGTGCAGCAACAAGAGTATCTAAGTTACATTAGCATTAGCATTAGCATTAGTCTGCATGTTGTTTATATACAGCACATGCGGAATTGTATGTGAGTGTTTGTGTGATTCCACACTGTGCAGAGAGTAAAGTAGTAAAGCCAGACCATTAACAGAGGATGCAGGGAGGAAGAGGAGAAAAACCCAAACATCAAGAGCAGTCATAAGATTAGTCCAGAGCAACTGAAATGGAAAAAGAAGGGTCGCCAGTCTTGTGTTGTCAATATAACTCGTCTGTTTTACTTCTGAATTATTCGTCTAAAAACATGCCTGATGTCTAATTTTGACTCCCACTCGCTCATGAAAAAAGAGTTGCCTTTGTTTCAGGTGTGCGTCGTTTCCCAGATGTTAAATTGGAATACTCCACTCCTTGACTTGTACCCTTTTCGCACCATGCCAGTAAAAATAAGCAAGTTCTCCTGGCAATGTTTGACATTTCTCTGACAAAGAATCTAGCCAGTGAACATTCCTGGTGAGAGAAAGATCACACTTTTTAAAACATTTTTATTGATACAACTTTGCTGTTGAGAATGACAGGAACTGAAACAATGAGATGTACGCCCCCCCCTGCTCAATATATAGATATATTCTTTTCTTAAGAAAAATAATTCAACTGTATCGAAAGTTACAAGTTCACAGTCACTTTGGTAAAACACTTCATTACTTGGAAATCAACCAGTCAATCTGTTTATCGATTGAAAAAAAAATGAAGTACATAAATGATATTTGCTGTTTAAATAAAATACATAATTTCCATGATGATGTAAAAACTGGAATGGCACATTAAGTGTCATATGAAACATTTACAAAACATTAATAAAATTTCCCTGATAAATCAAAGTGCATATAGACGCAGTGCACGTAGTCCATCTGAATGTTTCTTCAACGTTAGCCAAACGTTAGCCAGCCCCACGCAGCAGGCCAGTGAAGCCACAAAACAGTTACCCATAGTATAGAATATTATAGAAGAAGATAACAGTCATGAACATTATTAAATACAGTCAACACCAATGTTATATACAGTATCGCACTGCTAGGTCTGGCTTGGTCTCATACAGTCCAACTCCAGCAGAAGGAAACCTTGGATAGCTCGCTACATAGTCACAACAGAAATATGTGATCACAATACAATGACAAGTCTGAAGTGTTTTTTTTTTTTTTTTTTCTAGATGCCGTATGTGTCGATACCCTAGGCCCTTTGTAAACCCTTCCCAGTAGTCGGACATTGGTCCAACATCACCTTGGTAGGTTTGATGGTTGGCGGGTGTGAGTTTGTTAAGTTGGTTTGAAGCTGCCTCTATTCCGAGTGAAACATTGAATGAGTAAAGCCATCTCTTTCACAGATAAATGCCATTACATTCAATCCAAGATAAGGCATTGTTCATGTGGTTAATGTTCATCAAAATAAAATGAGATCATCGGACGCTCTCAAATCAAGGTTTATGAGGTATTTCTGTATCTGATCGCAATGTGTAAAAGCCCGAATGATGAAGCACCCTTACACACCCTTACACACCCTCACACACACGCACGCACACACACACACACACACACACACACACACACACACACACACACACACACACACACACACACACACACACACACACGGAAACATACGCAAACAAACAAACACACTTTCACCAACAAGACTGGTATTACTCATACACTCACGCGTACATTTACCCACTCATCTAAGCTTACACGCAAGACAAACATGCACTCACACAAACACACACACACACACACACACACAGACACACGCACAAACACGCACACACAGACACACGCACACACACACACACACACACACACAGATGGACTACCATGCTGACACACACACACACACACACACACACACACACACACACACACACACATATACACACACGTACAAGTGATGGATGCAAATGTGCATGACAAAACGTGATCCTATGCTTAAAGAAAACAAGAAGCGACAGTAAACCACTGATCCATCTGAGAGAATGGAGAGGCAACTAACTGACCAAGTCCTGCATAATATAGGTCTAACCCCTTTCCCCCGAAACACTTTACCTTTATTAAATATTCATCTGTATTCATGTAAAATCAATAAAAAAATACACATAACAGTCAAGGATCTAAGTGATCAATAGCAGTCCAAAGGTTTTAGGCAAATAAGCTACAGCTTATTCATGGTAAAACATTATTAATATTATTGTTACTCATATAGATTTAGATTTATAGGTATATATAAATACAAATATATTTATAGATGTATTTGTTTAAAGTCTGCAAGCACAAATAAGCTGCATTTATTGAACTTTAGTATAACAGTCAAAGAGAGGATGGCTGATGATGAGGTGAAATGGGAAGCAACCTCAAGCGGTCAGACTACCCTGTTTTTTGTTGTTTTTTGTTGTTTTTTTTTTATTAGCTTTTACTTCAAGATTCTTCACCTCACAGTTCCCTCCCCCCCCCCAAAAAAATCAAAAGGTTTACTTATGTCACTTCCTGTCCCTGTGCTGAGTTCCTGTCAATCTGAGAATGGAACGTAGAATGAGACACCATTCTCATCCCCGAATGGAACCAGGATGTCAGATGAGCACTTTAGCAAAGATGTCCTCATTGTGACAAGATCACATTCACAATAAAGCTTTCATATTTTTTTTTTTATAACTTTTTTTTTTCCTATATAGATATTTATATACCTTTTCTGTTTATTTTCACACCTGTTTCTCCCCACAATGGCAGTGCGCTACAAAAAGAAAAAAGCGCAGCTGCATCTCAGGAGTGGTAACCCATGACAACACGCAGCTAGCTCGCGCAAAACACGGCCGCCACATGCAGAGGGAGTCCCTCACACATGAACGCCTCTTCGACACGTCTCAGGAGGTGCCAATAAAAAAACCTGTTCACCTTGCCACTTCGAATCCTTTTCACATCAAATTTTTTGTTGATCTTTTGAGTTTTCGACTGGCCAGCGGTTACAACACAATGCTCCACAAAGGAGAGAGAGAGAGATAGAGAGAGAGACAGAGCAAGAGAGAACCAACTAGCACACACAGGAGCCAGAGACCTCCCCCAGTCAGAGCCGTCTCAGACACAGAGAGAGAGAGACAACATCCCCCCCAAAAGAGAAGCGAAAGCTTTGCCGCTCGCTCACGGGCGTGGGCACAGGCACAGGGCATAGGGGAGGGGCGGGTCAGGGGGCCAGCCGGGGCCGGCCCTGCAGAGACAGGAGGACAGAGATGGGCAGGGCCCAGCAGAGGACAGACATGCAGCTGCGGCTGCCGCTGTGGAGGCCAGGCTGGGAACTATAGAGGGAGGTTTTACGTGAGGAGATCTTCGGGAAGTTGGGGTTGGGGCGCGACAGCCACTGGATCAGCATGTTGCCGTTCTTGTTGAGGTCTGATGAGCCCTCTGCAGAGAAAGAAGAAGAGTGATGGAGAAGGTTAGGGTGGCAGGGGAATTCTTTTACTGGTTACGGTTTTGTCCTATCCCTCTTTCTTTCAATTCTGATGTCTTTTAAAGCTCAGAAATCATCTTATTCCTCACTGTCTGACAGTATCATATATATGTATTCTGTATCAGATTGTTCCAGATCGTCACAGCAGCTGTATGATGTTTACACTGAGTAAAATATTCAAACCCAATAGTTTTTATGGCTGCACCATTCCATCAAATGTAAATATTCTACATGTCTTGTGCATCATTTTAGTCAATTAAATAAATTAAATAAATTTGAGTGTCCACTTTCACATCTTTAACACTCACTGGGACATGGATCCAGCCGACAGACTCTGATGGTTTCGGGCTTACTGTCCAAACACAGGCCGATGGTGTTGTCCTTGGTGTGGCACAGAGCTTGTCTCTGCTGGGTACCATTACCACATGTCATTGAGCACTGGAGATACAGGACATACACATACGCACAAATCAGCACATTACTGTCAGTAAACGCCTTGAACATCACTTGATTTTCTAAGAAGCTCGTTAAACCCGCCAAGAATACAGTTTGGAGGAAGTCTTGTGATATTTAAAAACACTGACTGTCTGATCAAAATAGCAGCTGTTGGGCATCAATTCAAAAACACCATTACAGGTATTTTCCTCTAAAAAAAAAAACAAAACCCTTACTGGCCGGACATCATTTTCTACTTTTCAGTTTCATCCATGTCCAGCATGCGTTCAGTACCTGTGACCACGGTCCGACTTTCCACTGGGTGGGGCAGGGGTGTCTGTTGCAGGACCTGCGGGCCTCTGGCCGATCGTCGTTGCAGTATTTATTGTGGATGGAGCGTGTGGTGTTGTCATCCGACGGCTGGACGCAGCTGACCGAGCGGATTTGCATCCCCGTCTTTCCACATGGTTTGCTGCAGTTCTGCCACTCCCCTGTCACCCAACTGGAGAGAAACAAGAGTATTGAGGCCATTCAGAGTGTCAAAACGCTCAAGTAAAGACCTCCAAAGGAAAAAAAAAGGCCGGCTGAATGTGGAAAAAGCATAAAAATGTCTGTATCACAGTTTTGTTATATTTTTACATGCTGTAACTATACAAACACTAATACTAATACATCAACCACTGTTTCCTGAACATGCAGCATAATACAATGCATACATGGGTGGAGGGCAGGGCTTCTTGTTGCAGTCTCTGGTGTCTCCTCTAGGTTTCTTTTTAGACTTGTTGCAGAAGCTCTTGTGGACCATCTTACTGTCTACTTTTCTTCTGCAGCCATATCGCAGGTACTCTTTCCCTACAGCAGGAGTTAATAGAAGACACAAATGTAAGCACAAATAAACAAAGACAGGCATGCAAATATGCCACAACAGCTCCAATGTTAAAGAAGCAGCAGCAGCAGCAGTTTTTTTTTTTTTTTTGCTTTTGTACCTCCACCACAGGTCTTGGAGCAGTAGGACCATCTCTTTGGGGCCCACTCATAGGCGCTGTCCTCTACCAGCATGTTGTTCTGAATGGCAGAGTCACTGTCCTTCATCATGTACTTATAGGACAAATTCACGTCCTCATCTCCGTGTAATTTCACCTACAGGCAGAAAAAGAGAGAATTCATGACAATACTGTGATAAAAGCTGTATGTGTGTCTGAGTCACAAATGGCTGACATTTTAATCATCATGCATACAACAAGACCAGTGTGTAAGATTCTAGCGGTGAGGTTGCAGATTGCAACCAGCTGAATGTCCTGATTTCAGTGTGTACCATGATCAGAATGCCATGTCTGAGAGGGCCGGTGGTCTGAAGAGTCTCCTTGTCGTTGTCATTCACATATTCCCACTCCACCCCCTTCTCTATGACCGAGCAGGATTCTGGGTATTCGTTTTCCCCATTTAAAAAGAAGAGGCCCGACGCCACATTCTTCACAGCTGTAGATGGGTGAGAAATGTGCATAGATTATACTTGTATGACACACGTGTATACAAAGATATAAACATGCACGCTCACAAAAGAAGAACAATATAAATTGTCACATACCTAAAGTGTGTGATGTTGCTTTCAGTTCTTGGATCAGCAAGTGTCTCGCCCCACTGGGGACTTCAAGAACTTTGAGGAAACCTGAAATTAAACACACATCTGGTTTGTGAATTCAACACCATCAGAAGCTCATTTTACACTTTCCTGACAGAGAGCCTCAGCTAATCCAGAGACGAGCTCTTACTCATTAAAACCAAGTATCCCTGCTCACTGGTTTAAATCCCAGCAGTCTCGACTAGTTTCATCTAGAGTAAACATCTGATTCTGGGAATTTCGGTGCTAGAATGCAGGTCTTTCCCATCGTCAAGAGTTAGATAATATAAACATTAGCTCATAGAGTGAGGTTTGCCGTAACTTCTTGGCAATGCTGGACTCACATGGAAACATGTCAACTCAAATTTCATAACAGTGTTACACATCTTCCTCTAGAGGGCGATGTTTAGCTGGATTACTAAATACAGGGGAAAATGGGTCCAGATTATAACATTGATCAAGTATTTATGCTTGATAAACAGCTGCTATACTGATGGAACCAAATCAAGTCTGTCCTAGATTTGGACAAGGGGTCCCTGTGATTGTGAGTGTGTACCTTGTTTCTTGGCAGTGCGTGTGATGGTGTCTTTGAAGGTTTTGCAGGTGGAGTTGTCTCCTCCACACACTCCACACTTGTCCTCCTGCTTTGAGGAGCCCACCACACCGTCACAGCCCACTTTCTGTTCATGAGGACACGGAAAAATGTTGAAGACACATCCGCATGTAGACGCATGCAGCTCTCTCGCTCGCACACGCATTGATGTCACTCACCTCGCACTCCCCGCGCACACACACACTGTGCGGGTCCTTGTATGAGCAGCGCGTGCCATCCAGGAACATTCTCTGCATGAAGACCACGTCTCGCGTCTCCTTGGATTGGCAATGCAGCTGGCAGCGTTTGTTGGCTGAAGATCAAAGAAAAAAAAAACACACAAAAACTCAATTATTCCAATTACAGACTGACACATTTGCAATCCATTTGGATGATTTCATCTTTACAAGCAACATGTGATTATTTTTTATGTTCTGAATGAGCTCCGCATGAGTCAGCGTGACGCTGTGTTTCATTGTGTCTGTGTGACTCATACTACAACTACATGAGCCTCCAGAGACAAAACCTGGCAGTTCATCCCAGTGAGGATCAACACGCCTACTTCATCACGTTTATTACACATGGACATAATCCAAAGACCTTTTCTTATGGTGCTTTGACACCAATAAGAAGGTGGTAGACGTGCTACTGTAGAATTATAATACTGTATGTGGAGAAAGCACACTTTTGTCATGTTGAAATGAGAATTCACATCTGCATCTGACTGAAACCTCATCTACAGTGTGAGAAATACACTATGATAATCAAGGAGGCCCATGCTGTGTGCACACATTATGGCATTTAATTATACTTTATTATATATATATATATATATATATTTACTAAGTATAATTATACTTCATTTCATTGATATAAAGACTTTCATTTTTTATATCTTCTGGTTTACTGTAAGCTTATTGGACTGTAAAGGCTTAAATTAGGTTTGTTAAATATATTTTAAATATATTTGTTAGCCTGTATTTATAGTTTCCAATTTTTCAGTTCAACATACAAAAAAATTAACAGTGTAGAAAAAATATATAATTAACTTAATTTTTTAGACCCCCCAAGGTGTTTATTAAGGGGTCCAACACATGCTGAGACCCCCCATACTTCGCTTACTGCTCTACAAGGAGAGATGGGAAACATCTTATCACATGTATGTGAGAAAAACAGATGTTTTTGGGCTTTAGATCCAGAGTGACAGACCAAAGGGTTGGATGATACCTCTAAGCAGCTGGTTGAACAGCCGCACACACAGGACAGCTTTTACATTTAATGTTTCTTTGCTCAAAAGATTTTTTTACAGTATATCTGTTGACTTGGGAAAAGAGCCAAATAGAGACACAAAAACAACAGTGTGTCAAACGTCTCTAAACAAATACTACAATTTCACACTCGTAGCAGACACTCTTTTTCTCTCCTCGCGCTATCTGCAACTCAGGAGATGACAGACCATGAATGGAATTCAATTTCACCTCCCTATGTACTTTTTTCTTTCTCACACACACACAGACACGCACATCTGTGCTCGCACACTCTCTCTCTCTCTCTCTCTCTCTGTCTCTTTCTCTCACACACACACACACACACACGGAAAAGTAATTTGAGACTGAGAAAGCCTTGCTGAAAAATATGGCATTTAGAAATGATAGGAACGGAGAAAAAAACAATTTAGCAAGGACCCCTTAGCGGAGCGTGCGTAGCGTGACCTCCGATTAGATATGAAGACAGCTCAGCACTTTTCTCTAGGGTTGCCCTTTAGTTGGATGATAATTTAATACCTACAGTATCAGGAGAGAAGTGACACCTCCACTTAGAGACAGGGTGGGTCTGACAACCTCATAGACACACACGCATGTACATTCTCACACTTCTCAATAATGTGGAGAGGTTTTTGGATATTAAGTGGAGAACATCAGGATGGGACCCTACTGTAAATCTAATAGTTTGTCCTCTATCTGCCAACTGATAGAAGCTACAAGGCGGTACAAGTGAGGTTCACATGACATCAGGGAATGGGTGGAGAAAGAGAAGACACCAAGTTCAAAGAAGATTGTTTTTAAAGAGGTTTTCAAAGACATGGAGTGCTTTTATGGGAGGGCGTAGTCGTACCTCAAATCTGCCCTCAGACTCAGCAGGACAGCCAGATGTCAATGACCATAACAGAGCACAACCTATATATAAAACCCTCTGAAACCCAACCACATTCAGGAATTATGTGTTTGCTCCCTGTTTTTGGCTCTGATTCATATTTACAACTTCCACAGCGTATCATCACTGAGAGTTTGTCGTTCTCAGGCTGCTCTGACAGCCTCTTTCTGTGTCCATCTCTCGACCAAATGACTTCATCCACCTTTCTATCTGCGGGTGTGTACTCACAGTCTGGGTGTTCATAAGGCAGCCAGTGGTGCTTGTTGCCGTGGAGTTCAAAGCGAGAGTCCAGAGCGTGGCATTGTTCCTCTCGCGTGTCACTGTAGATGTCCTCGCACTCATTGGTGTTGCACATCTGGAACTGGTAAACCGCCCCCACGCAGGTGCGGCCTCCGTTAGCCGGTCTGGGAGGGCGGCAGGGCAGAAGACGATGAATATTTTTATCTGTCTAAATGTATGTTGTGTTTCGTCAGCTCTTATTTGAAATCATGTGCTAGAAATGATCTTGATCTATGTTAATGGAGCAAGTTGCCTCTGACTGAAACAATTTATTTGACACCCACTTATAAACACTGGAAACACAGTTTCATACCTAGGATTGTCACAGTCGCGTGTGCGAAACTGTACTCCTCCACCACAGGTGCGGGAGCACTGGCCAAACTCACTCCATGAACCCCAGTTTCCATCTTGCTTGATGATGTCAGGGGTCAGCCAGATGCAGTGACCTTTAAAGCAATGCTGCAATAGGCCAAGAATATAATAGAGGGTCGCTCTTTGCATAGTGTGACATTTAAATATTTAATTTCATGACGACAGGTTTAAGAGAAATGTGATTTATAGGCAACTCCTGTAGAGAAAATAGAGTATGGCAGTGTTTGAATACCTTCCCATTCCCGCACATGGTGCCATCAATGGGCGGTCCTTTCTTGGTCTTGCAGAAGAAGGGATTGTCTGGGTGGCTACACCACAGCTGCTTACATGGGTCAAATGTGCGATACTGTGGGGCACAAAGAGAAGACTCCTTCTTACAATTAACAGCTGGAATGAGACTAAACACTGAAAATAGGAAATGAAAAGAGAGATGAGAAGAGAGATATCACAACGATAACCACAACAGTATTATACCCAACAATAACAACATAAACCCTGTAGTGTGTCACTGCACTGTACACTACGCTCCACTGAGAAACACACAGCCATTCATGCAAACTAAACCAAAGGATGAGAGAGAGGCAAAACTCTCTGAATGAGACAGCCCATGGTTTAATTAGGTCACAAGGGAGGTCAGAGGGCAGAGGGCAAAAGGTTAAAAGGCCAAAAGGTGAGGTCTCAGTGACCTCTAAAATGCCCCTAGACACAGATCAAGGACCAAATTCTCCTCCTTGTCTGATATAAACCAAGATGATGAGAATACCACCAAACTGACCTGGAGTCCAGTGTCTGAGGGGGCCGTGCCCTCCTCCCTCCTTTCCAAAGACTTCCCTACCCACCATGACCCCAGGGGACCTTTGCAGGTCAGAGTGCGAGTCACAATCAATGGCTAAACTGTGGTAGGTAATCACCAATGACATCAGACTGGAGGATCCTAAAAGCTGAGGTGAAACATGGGAAAACAGCCTCTGTTCTGGCTCAGCCCGTTCCCCATGGATGGGAAAGAGATCTAGCCAACCTTTTCCACTCGTTTATAGTCATGAGTGTGCCAATATAATGCGGCTCTTCCTGCCAGCTCTGCAGTGATTTAACACAGATATGCAGGAAAAGAGTTGGGTTTTTTTTGTACGGTTCAACTGTTGAACTGTACCGTAGCGACCAGTGAACCGGTAGAGTCACAGTGTTTTTAGGCATTTCGCAGCCACTTTGTTAAAAAAGTGCGAGCCTTTTAGAATCCTGCAGGCTAACGTCCAAAATATGACGATGGGTGAAACAGAGAAACAAAGTACAGTAAAAAAGAAAAGTAAGGAGCAACATTACAAACAATTACAACTTCAGAGGACAAATAGAAAAAGAAAATCAGAGAAAACAAATGACGGGCCACATGTCTTCCAGGAGGTGGGGTTACCTTACCTGCGTTCCTGACTGGCCCGCCTTTTGTAGCTGAGGGGAATGGGTTTGACAAGAGAATAGAGGGTAATCTAGCAATGTGTGCAAAGCTCCTGAACAAGCCCCTTTTGTCAATCAAGCAACAGCTTCCCAACAGCGTGCCACAGTGGCTTCACAGTCATAAGAGCGGGTGAGGGTGACAGGGGGGAGGTAAGATGCCTGCCAAGATGCTGCAGCTGAGTGAAGCTCATCTACTGTTTGACGTTTTGTGTTTACAAAAGCACTGTTTGTAACGGGTTCATGTAAAGGCACTGTGGTACCAAGGTAAGTGTTAAGTGTTCAAATAAATCATGTATAATTTATTATAATTAACATTAATAACAGAAAAAAAAAACCAAATAGCTATCAAAACCAATTACCTGCTTTTAAGCAAGATGTCAATCCCACCAGTGGCCGGGAGAGGAAAGCAGAGGACATCAGAAGAATGTGAATAGCTGTGTATGTGCGACTCTCGTTCCATTACAGTGTAGATCAGTGATAGATGTCAATTCACTAAACTTCCCACAGACTGTCCTCAAAAATTAAAAGGATGCTCTTTCAAAAGAAACATCAGCTTGAACTGACTGACTTCAAAGTGAGTTTATCCCCACTCTAAAGACAAAGTAACGCTAAGCTTGAAAAGGTGGTGGCAGCAGAAGTCGGAGGAGGGTTACATTATGTCCTTCACAATGTTAGTAAGTGTTGGTATACTCTAGCTATGTTAGTAGTAGTGGCTATCAGACGATGGGTATCCCTTACCGCGGTGCACATCGTGTAGCCCACACCGAAGTCAAAGCGACACTGTTCATTCATGGAGTAGTGTAAACCAGGAAGCTGAGGCAACGACGGCCAGTTGTGGTCAAAGGGGTCGTCACGGAGACAGTCATAGTTACTGTGAGAGGAGTCAGAAGAGACTGTGATGAAATTTCATTTTTATTGAGTATTTATTCATGTCGTTAAAGCCCTTTTTCCACTGTTTCATATGTGATGGATTATGTGAGGAGGATCAACATCCCTTCAGAGGCCGCCAACCAGCCAAAAAGTCATTAAAATGGGTTTTATGAAAAGTTTCATAGCCCACTGGCCTGAAATGTGGGCTGAAAACAATCTAATTTTGGCAGTAAGACTTGTACACTTTGTAATATTTTCAGGATAATAATATCTAATCCTAAAGACAATAAATATTGGAACAAAATATCAACTAGACGCAAATTCTGTGCAAAATATTGATGTCAGTATTGACCTTTAAAAATCCACATAATCAAATCCTAGTCTGAGTGAGAGTGTATACTGTGTCTGTGTTTGTGTCTCACTGAAGGTAGCGTCCCAGCTCTTGCATGCTACATCTGGACCAGTGAAAGCGGTGGAAAGCAGCCTGAACCAGCGGAGCCATGATGCTGCCCATGTGCACCTCGTCTCCACAGCGGTTCCCCTGGCCATCGTGCTCCATCCCCAGCCTGCGGCAAAATGGAGAAAAAAAAACCAAAAAAAAAACAGAGGATATGAGTGAAGTGAAGGGAAAGGAGAGAAAGCAGTGCAGACAGATTGGGAACGTGTGGGAGGAGAAGAAGAGCAAGAAACAAAGGAAGGAGGCAGCGGCAATTCTCTCATCAGATATTGGCTGAGGTGACCAATGGACCAAAACTCTAATACATCAATACAGTCCTTTAAAGGACTGCTTCGTTGTCTTTTGCTGTACCATGAGAGCAGGCTTGAAGACATTATTATGGCGATGCACTTACACGTGTCCGGTCTCGTGCGCCACCACAAAGGCAGAGGAGAAACCGTCCTCGTGGTTTAAAGTGCAGCTCCTCACTGGATGGCACATGCCCGTCACTGGGGCGTAACCTAAGCAACCAGAAAGAAAGATAGAGTATGCACTTTTTTTGGTTTTTCGTCTTGTACTGAAACCTTTAGAGAGTGCGGAGCCTTTGCACCAATGACAATGTGCTCGGCAAGTTAAAGGCCATTTTTTTGATGTAACACAGCAAACTAAACACACGCAGATTTAAAAAGAAAGGGGAGAAGACAAACCTTGCATTGCTTACCCCCTTCTCAAAATGATAAAGTAACCTAGTCATTGACAGTCTGACAATCATAAATATTTCTGATTAGGTTCCTAATGTGTAATTGTTCAATCTCTGTATATTTTCCTAAACTGAATAATACTTTAACATCTAAGTCACTTTGTTCCTCAATTTGACTTCACACACTAAAATACGATAATGCTGTATGTGGAAATGTCATGTCAGTCAAAAGACCTATCACAGACATGAAAGTGATTTGGTTGCTCGCTTCTCACCGTAAATCTGCGACTATCTAAAGATATACACAAGTATTAGTCTGTTGCACACACACAAGCACAAACGTGTGCATCTTTGTGTGTCTAATCTTAACCCTAAACCGTCACCTTCCACCCCTACATATGCCAATCTCCAACTCCCTGTGTGCTTGTCTGTCCTGTACTGCCTTTAATTGTGGAGCTGTGGCTGGCCTTGCTCTGTCTATTGATTTTCTGCTGCTGAAGGCTGAGCCCAAGGGCAGCTGAAGGGCTTCTGGATAGCTAGGCCACTGCCTTTAGAGGCCTCTCCCCTGGGCCTGCCTGTTAGCCTGCACTCTGCTGCACAGAAAACCACCAACCGCCAAACCCACAGTGCACTATGCAGCTGTATGAGGCAAAGGAAGGAAGAAGGGAGTTTTCTATGTGTTCGTTTTAGGCCCGAAAGAGGGTGGGCACGCAGTTTTGGACGATATGTTAGTCGGGTGTTATGAAGGCATCAGGATGTGTACGTGTCCTTCATTACCCTGCATGCCCGTGGGGCCAAATTCCTGTCGTGTGAGGAAGATGGCGTGGTCGTGATGCTCAGCGTCCCCTGTGTCCTGCTTCTGCTGCAGGAAGGCCCAGCGGCACACGTTCTCCAGACTCTGGGAAGGGTTCCCTAGTTCAATCAGACTCATGGACTGGAAACAGAAAGAGAGACAATACACACAAAGAGAGCGAAAAAGAGAAATTATAACCCCAAGAGACTGTGTACTAAAACTGTTTTTTTAAATTCAATTCTGGTACAACAACATTTCATTCAACCCTGTAGGGGGCAGTGTCACAATGTTATATATTATCAGCACATCCCGCAAATTGTTGAGGTGTACAACACACAGAAAGATACACACAGAGATATAAAGTATAGTCACACAATAATAGCATCCTGTAATCTTGATGATTTC
Organism: Scomberomorus guttatus; assembly: GCA_038419695.1. NCBI lineage: Eukaryota > Metazoa > Chordata > Actinopteri > Scombriformes > Scombridae > Scomberomorus > Scomberomorus guttatus. The sequence continues at coordinate 18,389,090 of CM076452.1, read as the reverse complement.
AATAATGAACATGAAACAGAACACGGTGGCTGCCTATTAATGAGCTATGCACTAATAGTCAAAAACATGTCCAATTACAGAATATTTACTTATGATTAAATTCATAATACCGACACGCACACAAACACCCAGATGCCAGCAATTCCTTCCATTCACCTTCACCTCTCATGCTCTTCCTCATTAGGATCTCCGCTCTCCTCCCCTCCCCTTCCATTGCTGCCGTACAAGTCTTTCCATCTCACCGCTCTCTTTTTGTCTCGCTTTCCACATTTTGCTCGCTCTTTTCACACATGCACAATGCACAGTTGAACCAAAAGTGTGTGTAGTGTGAGTGTGCTGCAGCGAAGACATATGGCCTGCCTCTGCACACATGATGGAGTGTGAAGTCTGCACAAACACCCCCGTAGACAGAGTGCACCGTGCACGCGCGCAGTGTTTGTGCGCGCTTCATCATGTTCATCAGGTGCTCGTGTGTGTGTTTTTGTGATCTTTAAAGATGTGTTTCTAATGGTGTACCGTGTGTGCATGTTGTGTTGGAGTGTGTGTGTGTGTGTGTGTGTGTGTGGGTGCGCCTGCATTCAGGGTCACATAGCCAATCTGCAGGCTGTCTGGGTGCAGCTCTGTTGCCACGGTAATTGGGGATGATGGACAGCCGGAGCTTTGGCTGAAGCTGCATAGGGGCTGGCCCAGAATGACCAATGTAGGAGTGTGTGTGTGTGTGTGTGTGTGTGTGTGTGTGTGTGGTTGTGTGGGAGTGTGTGTTCCAGGGCTCCAGTGGCACTGTAGACATGTAGAGAGGAGAGGAAGAGATAAGGCTATAGCAGCATAAGTTCATCACAGAGCACCTATTCAGCAGTAAAATCATTTGTATCATCCTGTGGGGTAATCCCTGCCCTCCTCTATTCCTGCCATCTCTTGCTTTATCTCTCTTTTTCCCTCTCTTCCTCCCTTCAGCACAGACAGGCAGATAGGATTACAGTCGAGAAGAAAAGGATGCTACCCCCTTCGTCCGGTCTCTCTGTTTATGAATGAGGGAGGGCGATCATTGATTGTTTATCTTTGCCTGGACTTCCCATGATTCTGTGCTGCAGTCTACTGGGAGGAAGGCTGATTGCATAACGGGCAGAGTTTCTGTGTGCTTTGGTGCTGAACTGTGAAGGCGTGCGACTTGAAAACACTCCCCTGGGATGCTGCATGCTTTTAGTTCCTCTTTTGCTCAGTCCACTGGAATAACAGGCTCCGGGCATCAGTGCGTGCTGATGAGTGTGTGTGTGTGTGTGTCTGTGTGTTTGTTTATGAGTGTGTACGATGTGGCTGTACTTACTGTAGATACTTAAAGCGATTGTAGCAAAGTCCTAGTATCAAAGATAGCGCTGATAGATAGACAAGGCATCTACTTTCCAGGTATTGCATCTCAGTCAACCTGTAAGTAGAACTGGTGTTTTGTCAGGTCTTACCTTGCCGTAGCCCAGCATGATAATCCGCACGAGCACCACGTTGATCTTTGCTCCCAAAGATTGGTCATGGTAGATCTCATTCACCTGGAGTCACACAGACACACACAAGAAAACACAAGTCTCAAAGGAGAAATAAAGCAAAATCTAATTTAAAATTAACTAACTGTAACTAATGTGTTTTTAATTGTTAATGAATAATGCAATTAGTTATAAGTTATAAGCCATTAAAAAGAACTACTTTTTGTAGTTATGTGATGGAGACAATCCATTGCATTAATGCATGTGTGTTTCTCATTTTCTAATAAGCCACCACGTGTACAGTTATAAATGTTACAAAGTCATAAATAAAGGGTTTTTACAATAATTGATCAATTCTGTGGTTGTAAAAGAATCATTTGGCATTTTGGGAAAAGCATTTATTTGCCTTTTGGCGCAGAGTTAGATAAGAAGATCAATCCTGCTGTCATACAGTAGGAAACTACCGCCAACAGCCTGTTAGCTTAGCTTAGCACAAAGAAGGAAACAGCTAGCCTGGCTCTATCCAAAGGTAACAAAATGCCCTACCAGCACCTCTAAACCTCACTAATTAACATTTTATATCTCATTTCCTTTAATCCGTACAAAAAACAAAACATAAAGACAACAAAGTTGTGGTTTGACAGGGTGGTTATGTGCTGGACTATTTTGTGGCAGTGACTTCCTGGAGTTGCTATGCTAAGCTATGCTAACCAGCTGCTGGCCTTACCTGAGAGTCTAACTCTCTGCAACAAAATGAATAAACATATTTCCAGAAATGTCAAACTATTCCTTAAATAAATTGATTTTTTTTGTCCAGATGCTCTGCAGCTCTTTCCCAGAAGGTAAGTGGTCCACTCGAGTTGCCTTCCTGTTTAATTAAGGAGCTAGATAAACAGATAAAGCAAGTGTCATGCTGGAGGTTGATATAAATCAACCAAAGGGATTTTTCACAACCTGTAAACCTAATTACCTCTTACTAATGGCTCATAACTGAATTATAAAGCATAATTATATGACTTTTATACCGTGAATAAATTCATTAGGCACAACTTTTAAACATGTTTTCCTTATTATTAAATGGAACAGAAAACAATCAATAATGAGTAAGGATCTGACTAAATGTTTCCCACCAACTGAAGGAATAAAGTGATACGAGAGACTAGAAGACAAGAGAAAGGAACCAAAAAAGAAAGAAAAGGAAGGTGACAAGAGTGCAAAGAACTCATGAGCACAGATGGAGAGGAGATGAAGGAAGAAAGATGCCAAAGAAGGAAAGCACCTAATGCAGGGAAACGAGGTAATGTGTGACAAGGGAGATGCAGAGAGCACTATACTGGCAAAACACACACACACACACACACACACACACACACACACAAAGAGAGAGTGAGAGAGAGAGAGGCAAATTGGCGCGGGAGTTGAGGCCTGCTGTCCTCAGTGGTTGTGTGTGGTGCCTAATGAGGCAAGGGGATGTAAAAACAGACAGCCATAATGAGATGGCTGATGGACATGCTGTGGAGAAAGACACACACACACACACACACACACAGAGGTACAGAGATGAGGAACAAAATTGCAGATACATCCAGTGAGAGAAAGGTATGAGAGAGAGAGAGATGAGGAATAAAGACAGGACAGAAGGAAGAAGGAGCACAGTGGCAAACGGAGAAAAGAGAAATCTTGGAAGTGAAAGAAAACGATGTCTTCTCAGAAAATGAATGTAGCACAAAGCTGCGAAGAAGTAACCTAATGCTCTGTTCCATACGCGGTGTAAAGTCGGAAATTCCAGCATCCTGTTATAGGAAAAATCCAGTGGAATGATCCTTCAAAATTTCGAATTTGTTAACCACAAACTTTCTGGAATAAACTTATTTGATTACATCAACATATAAACATGGCTCCAACGTAAGGGTTTAACAGCGTTACATCACATTCAGAAACCTCAAAGGCATTTTTGATTTTCAGCAATGCGTGGCCATTGTGTAATTGGGGACATCTGTCTGCTAAACGATGAAATACTAATAAACCTTAGTTTACAACTGACAGCATTACATGCTAACTTACTAATGTGGGCCAAATATCACTGAAATAACATTAGCGGTTTTAGTGGAAACAGCATTTTTTGTCTGACTTTCCCCTTACCCTAACCCATGTGTTGGTTTTCCAAGCTGGAACACTCACAATAATGGAGACTGTAATTAGCATTTGATACTAACTGGGAATTTTTGACCTTTAACTGTGAATGGAACAGAGCATTATGTGAAGGAAAACACTTAAAGTTGTGACCATAAAGCACAATTATGCAACACACAGCCATTTAAAGAGTACTCTAGCAACGTCAGGAAAGAATGCTCAAAATCGAAGCAGCAGAGGCTGAGATATTCTGACTTTGAGTCCCTGGTACATTGTGAGGCGAGCTCCAAAAAACCTCGCAACGCAGGCTTTCTGTTACAAAACTGTAGTGTCCAGACCAAGCTGAGAGAAATACGTTTTGTCACTTGAGTAATTTTCTCAGACTGTAGAGAACTTCCTCCAGAGCCACTGATGACATTATACTGTAAGGTACAACTGTTTTTACAGGCTGACTAATACTCCCTGTGACTAGTAAACTGACTTTGACATGTAAAATCAGTGCAGTGTCCCTTTAATGAAACAATAACCCATATACTCATAGCATAACATTATAAATAAAATACACAAAAAAGTTCAGGGACAACAAAAAACATTTTCTGATGTTATCCTTGGATCGTGTTTTAATATTTGATGGTGGTCTTCTGAAATGAAGGATGGAACAGGAGAAGACAGGGAAAAGTTTTCTTCTACTGACCTTCAGTTCCATGTTTTGGATGCTCCTTTTACTAAAAAAGATACGGAGTTGCTAGGCAACCACCAAACAAAGACAGAGAGTTCTGTTCTCAGTTTAACCCTGTCTGAGACTATGTGTGTGTGTGTGTGTGTGTGTGTGTGAGAGAAAGAGAGAGAGAGAGAGAGAGAGAGAGAGAGAGAGAGAGAGAGAGAGAGAGACTGTGTGTCAGCAGTTTTCATCCTGCCTGCCTGTCTGGCTACCTGCTGGTATTTCTGTCTGTGTCTCTCACTCTGTAACGTTTGTCTCATTCCTTCGTTATCTTGGCATGCTGAAGTATATGTAAGGAAGTGACACACACTTGTGTGTGTGTGTGTGTGTAGCTGTGTTTGTTTATCTGAGATGACACGGACACTCGGGTGGGTCAGTTCACACGTCGCCTGATGCAGCTTGTTTCCTTGACAACTGTTAGGCCAATTAGGGGCGGTTGACTTCCAGGTGACCCCGTCACTACAAGTTCCACTCTAATGAGACACACACACACACATGCACAGAGGCGGCGTAGTGTCCTTTCAGTCCCAACTTGAGCTTTATATGTCTTCATGCACTTTAACACTCACATACAGTTGGGCCCTTCACACACAGATGCCGTACACTACATGGCAGATATGCCACGGCGATTCATAATCCCAAACACACCCACACATTCACCGAGCTGTGCTTACCCATGCATGCACATACAAACACCCACACTCCCAACAAACACACGCCCAGAGTTCCTTGTTAACAACTGTACAGGCATGTCTCTCATTAATGCTGCTGGCTGATGCTCTGAGCAGCTACGCCAAGTGTAATTTCTTACCTCCCAGCCTACAGGTATCCAAGATAGCCTAGATTTGCCCAGCTGTGAGTGTGTGTGTCTGTGTGTGTGTGTGTGTGTGTGTGTGTGTGGTAACTAATGCAGGCCTAGAGGTCAGCGAGGTACAAAATCATTACTATCAGATAAATAATGCAGTCAGGCCCTGTCACTTAACGCTGCAAGAAGGAGGATGAAATGAAGAGGGAAGGAGAAAAAAACTGGCAAAGGAGGAGCAAAGATGGCTGAATCAGTAACTGTTTAACCATAAATTATAGGTATAATTGAAATGTTTGACTTAAAAATGAAATAATGAGGATTTTGTTTGTTTGTGAACTCGTCATAATTGGAAATACGGGCTTGTTTTACTCCTGTTTACAAACAAAACTAAGGAGTATAAACCTTTGGCAGCCTCAGAAAATATTAATTTAGCTGTTGTCGGTCTGTGCGTGTACATACCTGTCAGTCAGTTTGTTTGTTTGTTTCAGCGTGGAGTTAGAAATTGAATTAAAACCCGACGAATGAAGAGGAAGAAAAGCTAAAAAGATGCTGAAGGCTGGCAAAGCAAGGGGAAAGGTGGGGGTGGAGGAGAGAAAAAGGGAGGGATAGTTGAGACACAAGCAGTTCTGTCACAGGGCAGCGACATGTTGCCACTTTTAATCTGCACTTAATTAGCTGCTGGCACCTCACATTTAGTACAGTTACTGTTACAATGATACCTCACCTTATATTTTTAATGACATATAAGGTAAGAATGTGTCTGGATTTGTCTATTTCTTTGCCCAAAAGACTAAGGGATAGCTCACAAAGAATAGTTTCACTGTGCTTCATACACTGAGCTCACTCTCATGTTTTTTACTCGACTCCTCATGGAGAGTGGACTTAATTCGTGGGGGGAACCATTTTGAAAATATGCATTAAAAACACTCTCAGCTGCTGATGAGACAGAACTGAGTCATCAAAATAAAATTTGGCATGAGTGCTACATAAATTAGATAAGGCTTTGGACAGCATTTCTACATCTTTTTGTCAACACACATGGGAATACTTAGAAAACTGAGACCCAGAATTTGAGCTCCGATCTGACAGTGTTCCTTACATACAGTATCTGTGACACTTCCAGCTAACAAGGTGTCTATTATTACCTGGACTCCCATTCCTTTCCTAGCTCTTCCAGCCACTTAACAATAGGACTTTTCACTCAGGCCTTTGGTAAAGACGAGGCTGAAGAATCTACCAAATTGTGCTTATGGTATACTGGAAGCATAAAGGTGTTGATCTCAGTACACAACAATATACGTACATCATCAAAATTAAACATGTACACACACACCTCCCTCATTAGCAGGGACTATTCATATCCTTGGAGAGCGTGATTAACACTTTGCAACACCCTTCTAAAGGTCTCCATTAATGGGTGAGACGGGCAGGTAGACAGACAGATCACCATTGGCTACTAAATCTATCACCGTGATGTTTGCCACAGGAAGATTACAGCACAACGGCCCCCACTTGGCATTTGGCACACGGCATATTTTACAATATTTACCACAACGTTGTTTTCAAGAGCCCATTTCAGTGAAATGCTTTTCCCCTCTGTCATTTTTCTTTTTTTATAAACCACCTTCATTGTATCAAAAGGTCCTCATACAGCTCCAGTAATGTTTTTTTTTCATGTGCAAATTAATGTACAGGCATTCTCTGCCACACAACATGTGGTGAAATTATATACACACATCTAGTATATTATGAGCACAACAAAACACATAGAGTACAAATTATATTGCTCAGGTACTGTAGTACTTTTGTGTATCTATACTATGTTTGCTACCCCCCACACACACACACTGAGTCCGGACGGAGCAGAGGTACAGACAGCTGCTGAGTGCCTGGAGCTTTGGAGGAGAGAGGCGGGAGCAGAGCCGGGGCTTCGGGACAAATAACACCCGCGAGTCACACCGGATTCTGCTCTGATCCGGAGCCGTTTATTGGCGGGAGGAGAGCTCAGAGTTTATTTTTTAAACTTTGAGCAGCAACAACAGTGAGTGCTCAGTCTGTCTCTGTGGCTACTGGCTAGGCGAGCTAGGGGTTTTATATCAGTTTATATGTGGCAATGTCATCATGCAGAAACCTATGTCAGGTCACGTGGGAAAAAGTTTTAGAAGGGCTTGGGAAAATGGCATTTTGATGCTAAAACATACACACTTCGAATACATATGGAACACTACTGGGAAGCTACAGATGATAGAAAAACCTCAAAAAAAAAAATAAATAAATAATGGACTCACCCTTTAAACGACCAAATACCTCATTATGCTTTTTTAAATGACCCATGTGAGTGTTTGATATCTAAAGCACCTATTGGCACGACAATATTGTCGGTGGTCTTTCATGCTGAAGTCACACACTTTATTGAGATAAATGGGGGGTAAAAAGTCAAAGGTCTTGCAATCTGATAAATTGTATTATCCAGCCCCAACCAATGCTGCCTGTCACCTGAGGCTGTGTCAGTTGGTTCTGAAGACTACAAGTTTGAAAATGAAAAAAATATGGGGGGCATGCAGTTACTAGAAAGAAGCGAGGTTACCAGACCTCTGTAGCCCACTCCTCATCTCTGCTTGAGGCCAGCAGCTCAAGGCTAATGCATTAGCATAATGAGCTCAAATCTCCGACTGAACTGTCGACAGTCAAGCATTTTGGGTAATGTAGGTGCCAGGTTTTGACAAGGAAGAAGAATGTGTGGAATAAAAAATAGTCTCTTATTTCTGCTCTGAGGAGTGAGGATACATGAGAGCAGGCTTCATGGAAGTCTTTTACTGGCCGACACGCCCCTGTATTGGATATCAGTTATTGATTGGACGCTGCAGCTGATTGGACTGATCTGATACAACATCACTGCAGTTTCATACCGAGGTGGAGACAGATTACAGATTAAACTCAAGTGTATCACTCTCAAGTTTTATATTTTGTTTTCTGATTCATCATCTAGTTAATTGTCGGTCTGATCAACAAAAGAACCATAAACAACTTTCTTCATTTGTTAGAAAGATTTTTCTTTTCACGATCTGTTATTTCCCCAGTTATCTTTTATTATTGATAAGATTAAAGTCAGGGAGAGTCTGTCTGTCAGCAAGAAACACACTTTAAACACATTTATATTTGACATAATTTATCATCACATCCATTCAGTCACCTGTGAGGCTGAAAATTCCTGAGCGTCAGCTTTGATATGAGTTACATAATTTCAATTTTCCCTGAAACATTTAGCCTAATAAATCATTTCCAGTGTTTAAAAGACACCCTGATCATATTCTGGGTTAATAAATAATGAATTCACAATCAGGATATCAATAAATACAGATGCAAATAATGAATAAACGATATAAACGCATCCTGCCAGTAGAAATAGTTCATGTGCCTCTGAGCAGGACACAGTACACAGTATAAATACTGAGCGGGACACAATACGCAGTATAAATACTGAGCAGGACACAGTACACAGTATAAATACTGAGCAGGACACAGTACGCAGTATAAATACTGAGCAGGACACAGTACACAGTATAAATACTGAGCGGGACACAGTACACAGTATAAATACTGAGCAGGACACAGTACGCAGTATAAATACTGAGCAGGACACAGTACGCAGTATAAATACTGAGTACGCAGTATAAATACTGAGCGGGACACAGTACGCAGTATAAATACTGAGCGGGACACAGTACGCAGTATAAATACTGAGCGGGACACAGTACGCAGTATAAATACTGAGCGGGACACAGTACGCAGTATAAATACAGAATGCAGGTGTTTATTAAACAGGTAACAGGCTGCAGAGAGAAAACAGCTGCTCTGGCAGTGATAACTGTGCACTTTATTAGTATTATCACAGTGCACATATGTGCACACAAACTCCATCAAAAGTCGCTACAGCTGTTAAAGCCGACTGACAGCTGATCAGCTGTTAAAGCCGACTGACAGCTGATCAGCTGTTAAAGCCGACTGACAGCTGATCAGCTGTTAAAGCCGACTGACAGCTGATCAGCTGTTAAAGCCGACTGACAGCTGATCAGCTGTTAAAGCCGACTGACAGCTGATCAGCTGTGATCAGCTGCCGCCTTCATCAGAAATGGACGTCGCTTCACGTGACGCTTCAGAGGAAAGGACGTCTCATTTCTCTAAAAACATATTTCCTCTCTCCTTGCATGGTTTCCTTCCGTCTCTCCATGCAAAGACGCAAGTGAGGGGAAACGTGGATGCAATTTAAGAGACTTGGGATGTACCCAATATCTCTGGTTCTGCTGCATCGACATTGAAAAACTGTCCATTGTGAGTGTGACAATGTTATAAGTGTAGAGAGAACATGATGACAACAATGATGAAGCCTCTGCTCAACAGTGCAAGGTGTTTATATCTGTTTAGCCTCGAGTTGTCCCACTTTGGCATTAATCTCTGTCTCCCTCTCAAAGAAATCATCTCTCAAATGAAATCCTAATCCTATGTTTTTTTTGCTGCTTTTTTGATGCAGGTCTGGTCCACTTATTGCTGTTCATGCCCCCAGTACCTGTTTGCACAAAAAATGGGAGTTTACATTTCTGTGTCATGTTGCTTCCTCTGTTCTGTTTTTTTTTTTTTTTTTTTACAGTATGCATAGTTATTTGTTGTTAGTGAATAATCAAGTCACACAGCTAGACCCATTCTTAGTCCATTGATGCAATTGAGCAAAAAAGACACCATGAAGTTAACACATGGGAAAGGAGTGGGAAGCAGAATTACCAATGCACACATTCAACATACACATTAACACACACACGCACGCACACACTTTGACACTTTGGTTGAACTTGGCAGACAGGATTTAGTGGTCCTCTGTGGGAGCGCTTTGATGTCCTGAAGACAGCAGTGCCGCCCCCTATCCTCCATGCACACACAGACTCACTCACACACACACACACACACACACACACATGCCAATTGACCAAATTGTCCACCTTGACCCTTGGCTCACGTCTGCAGTCATTCAAACAGACAAACGAAAAATGAATCAAATAAACTATGAGAAACGATGCGTACAGTGAAGTTTTACAGATTAACCTCCTGCATTAAAACACCAGCATTTATCTTTTGAAGGTGGCTGTGTAGTGTAGCAGCTGTTCTAACAAAAGACAGCGGCGCGTGGAGCTTCACACATTTATTTAGGTGTGTTAAAGGTATAAACACGTACACACACGCAAACAGAAAGGTGGAGATTAGATACAATTAAGTAAGCCTGAAAGTAGGGAGAGAAATTAGACAGGTGGAGAGGAGTATTGTTAGTAGTATTGTTGGTTTCCTGTACGACTAATGCTGTCTTGAAATTAGGTCAGAAAGCATCAGATTCATATCTGTATGTACACAGTGTACTGGAGACAATAACACTGCTTTTGTGTCCTATAAATTATACAGATGATGGAAATAGTCATATATAATTCAATAAATTATTAAAGTTAATTAATAAAATGCTATTTACTAATAAAAAGCCCAGTAAAATGTAATAAATGGAAGAAAGTGTGTGGTTAAGCAGCTACACTCACAACTCTTTCTTATTACAATAACTCTTAAAGTTGTTCTATGTCTGAGTGCCTTTAAAGGGAACCTGTGGCGAATAATTGTTCTTAAATCTCTCTCTGTGTCCTATATTTGCCTTCTAATAAAGTATATGTTGTTGTCGCTCACATCATACGTCATACTTAGAAAGTTGTTTTAACATCGTTGAGGATTTACTGCCATAAACTACCCGAGTGAGAGAGGAGCAACAATGCAAAAGAGCTCAGTGTAGAGCGAGATAGAGCGAGAGAGAGAGAGAGAGAGAGAGAGCACACCCATCTTGAAGTGAGCAAAGCAAACTTTCAAGAAGAAAGTCGCCCAGATGCCACGCGTGGGAGGCAGCCCTTATTTATTTATTTCTGTTTATCTGGCTGTCAGTAATTTATTCTGAATGCGTGTTTAAAATACTCCTTCTCCCTCTGTCTCTCCATCTCTTCCCCACAGATTAGAGGGGGGCTGCGACAGAGCTGCGTACTCCCTTCTCCTATATTGTCTAACAAATATCTAAAAGGGGAGGCAGAGAGCACAGTGGCTCTTGTTCTTTCTCGAGCGCTGAGCTGAGACAAAGAGGTGTGGCAGGATTTGTTGCTGTATGCTTGCACCTGCTTAACAGTCGGAGATTGGTTCCTTGCACAGTGGGTCGCTACACAAGCAAAAGCAAACAGGAGCGCGCGCACAAACACACACGAATGCGCGCACACCCACGCGCGCAAATGCGTGCAAACAGCACTCTCACCACAGGTTTAATTTGCAAAGATTAAAGTCTGCAGTGTGTTCAGTGTCACACCAACACACAAGCTCATGTACGCACACACACACACACACACACACATGCAAAAACACCTGGGAGTGTAAGTGCTTGGCTAAGTGTTGTTGTGGCCTGGAGCATACTGCCTGCTGCTTCTGCATCTCTCTCTCACACACACACACACACACACACACACTCACAATGAATGATGACATGACACAAAGCCTGATGAAACGATATGTAGGAGAGCAGAGGGCTCACACACACACACACACACACGCACGCACACACACAAATGAAATCTCATCATATTCAGATAGAGAAGAAAGGATTACCCGCGGCTGATTGCTGGATGAGAACATGTAGGAAGGGAATTGAATCCTCATTCAGTTGGTGTGTGTGTGTGTTACCCTCTTTATTTGACCTCTCTGTGACTTATTTCCCATTCAACTCAAATGGAACCGTTTTCCCATTTAAGGAAGACAAGCAGTGTCACTTTTGAGCATTTGGGAACCTGTGTATAATGAGTGTTCATGAAGATGCATTTATATGTTTCTTTGATAACGTGTGTGTCATGTGACACCCGAGAATAACCTCAAATGTTGGCAGTTTATGTGACAATGCTGGCTTCAGTCATACATTCTCGTATTTGACATATATTCATCTACTGTGCCTGTTTGTCATCGCGTGCAGCCACCCGTGTGAGTCGCCGACACTTACAATGTTCATGAGTGTGAGCAGGTACTTCTGGACGTGCTCCTTCCCGTGAAACTGGACCACCGAGTCATCGACGCCCAGCAGCACCTCGATGTTGTAGGCCCTGTCCAGGCTCTGTCTGCGCGTTCGCCCCGCTCGTGTGTGGTTGATACTCTGCTTCACACCGCGGTACAGAGACTCCAGGTCCATCAGACCACCGAGATCTGCACCTGGAGGCAGAAAACACAAATACACAAGTTTTGAAGCTCACATATGCAATGAGAGCAGGAGATCTGGAGCAAAATGAATTGGCAGATACACTTTCATAAAAATATAAACAAAAAAACACATAAACTCCCTTATTTTTATTGGAAACGAGTAATTGCCTGTATATAAACCTCATTAAACTGCAATCCAACTAATGTTATTATCTACAAAGAGAGGGTATTTCAATTAAAGAGGTTTGTAATCTGTAATAAACTGCAACCAGCCTGAAGTTTGGACAAGGACCCTGGCAGCCAGCGCTATTTCATGGATTATCTGTTGTCACAAACCGATGTTTTAGCAGCTGAGTTAACACAAATTAAAGCAGCAGTCAGGCTGAATCATAGAATCTGTGGAGTTTGATCCAACAGTGGCAAACTGTGCAGCAGCCATTTTCATCGGAAGGAAACAACTCACAAATTACCTTCATCTATAAAAAGCATACATTAAGTGTGTCCTGACATTTACCAAACATGTGTTGTATTATGGCGTATGTTCCTGTTTATTTGTCGTTGCCTCACTAAGCAGCAATTTCTTGTAAATCTGGAAGCGTTTGCCTTTCTTTCAAATCTACCCAGCTAGCGTGTGTGTCTGCTTCTCTCTGCGGCGTTTTTGAACACTTTTGTTGTGTTTTTAGTGTGTGTGTGTCCGCGCTACGCAATCACCTCCATATGCACGCGTGTACTCATTCGAGCCCTTGCATGTTGATGTCTGTGTGTCTGTCTTCTGTTTGCTGTTTCCGAGACACCAGTTGATAGAATCGAGCATGTGTGTCCCCTGTAACCGGTGGTAACGGTGCGGCTATCCTTCACAGATCCTCTCCTAATCAACCAAATATTTCTACTCCCATCTGAATAAAAGCAGCAGATGGTGCTTGCTAAACACATGGATTAAGACAGCTCCCTCACACGGGGGCTGCCCACCCTGCTCTTTTCTTGGCTTGCTGCATGCTGGAGAAAAATGCAAATTACTCAAGAAACTCAATTTGAGGTTATCAGAAACTGCGCAACCTATAGCAGCCCTGATTTGTACAGATCACTAATCACGTCTCCGTTTTTGCCCTCACAGGTATGTAAGTCAGACTATGTGCTGTTGTGTTGTTTGGACATTTTGGATGCTACAATTCTGGCTCCTACAGTAAATGACTTAAATGTTGAGTGTCTGGTCCGATCCTCTTTCTTTTTTCCTTTTTAAACCAGGCAAAGAGCCGGAATTAGCGAGGAGAGAGAAGATAAATCGCCCTGTCTCCAGAGCCAAGGCCATCCTCCCTTCGCTCGCTGTCCTTCCTCATCATCATCCTCCTCTTGCTCTCTCTCTCTCTCTCATCCTCCTAGTAGGTAGACACAGCGTGGCCTTGCCTGTATGGAAGCCATGGAAGGCCGTCTTGCAGTCTTGAACATGTGGTCTCAGTGGATTCAACAAAGCACTATCCTCTCTGACTCCAGCCAAGGCCTCACACAGCCAAGGATGACACACAATGCTGCTCATGGAGCGGTGTGTGTATGTTTGCGTGTGTGTGACCGTACACACACTGTGTGTACAAACATTTCCAATTGGGCTATAAATCACTGCTGCAACAGGAGCTCTAATTTAGCCGAAGCTTGGCTAACTGTAACAGATATGCTGTTTTTGACTCCACAGCTTTATTTGGAGGTGCTGGGTGGTGAGTTGATTCAACACGTGTGCATGAAGGGACAGTTGGAGCTCCAGTGTTTTGACACATACAGTTACAGCAAGTGTTGAGTGGAGGGAAAAGAACAAGATGCAAGAAGAAGATACAGGGGAGACAAGGGGAGAGAGAGAGAGAGAGAGAGAGAGAGAGATCTGCCACCTTGTCTCCCAATCAGCAAGGGGCATCCCGCTTTCCCACTCCCTCTTATGCAACGTTTCCAAGGCAACGGGCTCATGGGTAAAACAACGACCGCGTGGCTAATATTGGCTTCTGAGTCGCTAGCAGAATGAATCTGGAAGTCTGAATATGATCCCATATCTGCCCACATTCCTGTGAGTGACAGAAGACTGTACCCACACAGAGAGAGAAACAGGAGGTGGGTGGAGGGGGGGTGGGGGTGGGGGTGGGGGTGTGGGTGATAGACACTAATATAGAGAAAGACAAGACACCATGAGAGGAGGATTTAAAGACTTTTACAGCACATACTTTTGTGCTGTTTCATAGCTCGTCTCACACACACACACACACACACACACTGAACATTTCTGGTCCTCGTTAGTGGAGGAAGCTGGATTTAAGGCGGTGTACTTCACAACAACCCTTGGCTCTTCCTAGTTATAGCTGCCTTTAACGAGCCTGATGTCATAACCACACCATCTGCTTTTAAAGACAGGTCCAGATTATTTTTACCTTCTGCTTATGTAATCTTGAGACAAAACACAGCAAAAAAAAAAAAACACTATTGTGTTCTCACTTTTAAAGTCTGCGCCTTTGCAAAAATTGCAGTGCCTTGAAAAACTGCGAATGAGACAATCCAGGGACATTGCATAACACGGGCCACAGCTGTATGTTAAGTGGAGGGAATAACTCAAAGTGACACTGGCAGAGTGGAAAACGAGAAGTGACTAAACCAAAGGTTGAAAGGTGTTTGACCAGGTGGTGAACTCTAACTATTTAAATGTCTGTGTTTCATCGCACCTCTGTCCTTGCTTACACTCGCTGGAACACTGTTTTTCTCTCGCTCGGGCTGTTTTGGAGCAAGTTTTTTTTTTCCGAGAAAATTGCGGAGAAATAAGGTGCAAGAGAGATTGAGGGAGGCGGCGAGGGAGGTGAGAGGTAGAGCTGAGGGGTGTGATGGATGAG
Organism: Scomberomorus guttatus; assembly: GCA_038419695.1. Lineage (NCBI taxonomy): Eukaryota > Metazoa > Chordata > Actinopteri > Scombriformes > Scombridae > Scomberomorus > Scomberomorus guttatus. The sequence continues at coordinate 18,373,844 of CM076452.1, read as the reverse complement.
AGAGAGAGATGAGAAGAGACCAGAAGGACCTTGGGTGTTGTGAGTTCCGCTTCAAGCTCCTGCAGTGATGGAGAATATCGCTCACTTGTAGAACATCCGTGCCTGTCTGTGTGACTGCGGGCGAAGCATCAGGGTGCGCTGCCGCCCTTTCTCGCAGCAATACCTTACATTAGCCTCTGAAAACCAAACTGTTATCGCTCTCACTCTGGGATTGTTCATTACAAATGTTCTCTTCTTTCTTTCCCCAGAAAGGATCATTTTCAGACCTAAACCTCCTCGTCCTCCCACACCCCTTACCTGCACACACACAAAACACAACCTCTCATCCTACCTGCATCATTATCCTTTCCTCCACACCCATTCTCAATCCTCATTTACCCCCCCCCCCCCCCCCCCACCACCCTCTTTCTCCCAGTATTCTCATTCAGGTGGGGTATAGAGCACGGCCTTATTAGGAGACAAAGGTTCTTTGTCTTTCAACCTTTGCAAAATGTCAAGAATGTCTGGTTGCCCACTGAATACGAGGTAGGGGGAGAAAGGGGGAGTGGAGAGAGTAAGGGGAGACTACAAACCACAACAAGAGAGAGAGGGGGTGGCGATGATAATTCAGGTCAAGCCACATCTTACTAGTGAGCGAGTGGTCTTTGGTTTAAGGTGGCTGTTTGGCAGTCAGGTGTGGCGCATCGCTCTGCTCCGCATTCAGAGGCTCTACTGTATAATGACTGGCTTTGACCTTATGGCGGCTACTCCGACCAACCTCAAGGCAGACATGCATGACAGTGTGTGTGTGTGTGTGTATGCAAACATCTGCGCTCGGATCAGTTTGCATGTCACAGTACGTTTCACAGGCCGCATATTTGCAACACTGAGCCTCATGAATAGCGATTTATGTAGCAAAGCAGACGCAGTAAATACAGTATTTACATAGTAATTACAACATAGTGATTTATGCAGTATTATACTGTAAATACACACTCACACGTGCACATAGCAACATACACACGCAACCACATGGTGCAAATACGGGGCTGGTTGGCTGGCTGCTGGTTTATAGCGCCTGTAAACATTTAAAACAGACTAACGGAAACAAAATGAAGCAGTCAAAGGCAAGTAGATATAGAAATAGAGAATGTTTTGATTGATTAGCCATTAATAGAGTCTCAAAAGTCTTGCACAAAATACAGTTAAGTCTCTAAAGCTGGTGTTAACTTGTGTGGTTAAAACAGGTTAAGGCTGCTTAATTACTCCAGGTGTAAATGCTAGATGCACTATGTTGTATTCATTTGTTTATGGATTTGGCATAAGTTATCTACAGCACCAGTCAAAAGTTTGACTTTTGACTGGTGCTGTATGTCTAGATAAATCACTTAAATTCAAGGTAGCGTTGGAAGAAAAACAATCCAGGCTTTAGAAATTGCTGTATTTGTTGTAGAGCTGTGGAAGTTATTGGACATTCTGCTTGTGTGTTTCAGTTCTTATAGTAAAAAGTGTACTTTTGTAGCCCAAACAACAGTAATGTAAGTATTATATTAATAACATGAGAATTGCTTATTCAAGTGATTTGAGGGATTCTGCCTACACACACAGTCTCATCAAAATCTTCTGTGTAAAGGCAAATTTCTTGTGTAATTTTCCTAACGTAGCACTCGCTTGTGAGTGGCGGCAGGCGGGAGGGGAGATTGTGAACTCATTAGTGCTCACCTGAGATCAAGGCTCCGCACGCATGTGAACTCATTTACTTACAGGCACGTCTTAGTCATATAGATCAGGGCGTGGATTTTGTCTCTTTGGTGACAGCTTTATGGGTTGTCAAGGTGATGAGTGGCTCGGACAGAGGGCTGAAAACGCTGCCGCTAGCATCTGGGCAGGTAGCAACATGCCTCGTTGTCCCACACAATGTCCCCACACTGAATGCTCATTATTTCTAAGCTGCCAAATGACAGCTGTGAAGGCTAAAGAGTGCGGTACACATAGTGAACTACGCCTCCTATAATCACACTGCTGTTAATTATTTAGGATGGCAATCAGCAATCTAATTTTACATGGACAGCTCCCAAAAGACCATAATAATTATTCATACATCAAGCACTGAACTTTGCCCATTTATTAATAACCGCTTTAGGTTAGGGCTGTTTATTTTTAACAGTGATTCTACGATGCTGATGAGATGTTTTGAGTGGTCGAGCCTTGGCTGCGACTTCCACGTCCAAAGATCCATTATATTTAGGCTGATGCATTATATCCACCTATCTGTGCTCCCTGAAGTTGAGTAGAGGACCGTTTTTAATATTGCATGAAGCAGCCTTTATAATCAGCAGGCTAGAGGGCCACCTATCCTCACCGCAGCTCGGTGTGTCTATGTGGATTTCTGGTGGTTCAGGAGACAAGGCAACCTTTAGCTCTCCCCTCTTACATAACTGTCTGTCTGTCAGAAACACGCGGGGCTGTTGGCTGCTGGGGAGGTGCTGTGGTGCACACCGATTCCCCCTGTGTCCTGCTGTGCCACGGTTTCATTAGCCTAGCTGCGCCATTTCTTCATAAACTCTATAATGTATGCAGAGATACGCATTCATAATGCAAAGCCAGCACATGGAATAAGCTCTGCCGAGGTTTGAAACTGACAAAATTCACACTCATGATTGCAAATGTTGTCACAAATGAGCCCAAATTGAGTGGTGATATTTCTCGTAAGGAGCCGAGTGAGTGTTTCTTGTCACATCAATAATTACAGCAAGGAAGAACAGCCCATGTAAACATTGCAAACACATCTCAAAACACGGTAATCTAATCATTGCCATCCGCAGAGGCAATATTGTTGGCAAAGATCAATCATGTCCCCAAACTCTCTCTTTGCTCTGTGGTCAGATCTGAGGAGCTCGATGTAAAATGGCGAGCCTTAGTGTCCAATAAGACAGCAAAGCCAGGCTGATATAGGGCTTACTGCAGGTCTCATCCAGTCTGAAACTGACCTGTCTGCCTGCCTGTCTTTCCCTGTGTCTGTCTATATCAGCCTCAGAAAGCCAGACATTTATAAAGGTCTCTTATGAAATCAAAACATTGGAAAACATCTCCAGCCATGACAGGGCAGTGAAGATAAACACATAACAGCACCAGTATGCAGACGACAGGATATGCAGACAAGACATATTCTTCATCTGCATCTCTAGTTAACGTCTTATCGAGCCCCGCTGCCTGTATGTCTACTTTAAGAAAACTTGTTCAGCTATAGATCAATGTTACCGGGAAACGGTGTGTGCATCAAGAGGGAGATAAAGAGACAGAGGCTGACAGCGAGGTGCAAGGTCCGGCTCCCGGAGTACCTATAAATCTCAGCAGAGACAGCCTACCGCTGTCTTGAAGGGTTTGTGGCCTGCTCGCCACCTCTCTCCACAAGCCTTCAGCCCCTCTCTCCTTCTTCTACCTCAACCTCTCCTCTCCTAAATCAATCTTATCTCCTAAATATGATGTTTATACACAGCTCATTTCCATTAGCAAATATATTTTGTAGGAAATGTATCTGTATCTGCAAAATGTTGCCTACATCTGCTCCTGGCAACATAAGCATGAATAACATTTTTATGGTCGGCAACTCAAGTGATTTTTCCAACGATACATATATTGTGTGTAAAAAAAAGAAGATTTTTCTGCACAAAATTAGCTTGTACACATCTGCTTGGATTTGAAAGATCAGTTCAGCAGCAGAATCCCCCGGCCCCTCCCTAACCGTGACATACTGTGAGGCAAGACTGATTTGTTTGTTGACCCCCACCAACTGTGATAGCACTTGTCACACCAACTAGACTGTAAATAACAGACCGCTGCTGATTGTATCCCCAGTTGTGTCTCTCACATATTTAGATTTATTCCTCTTCTGTAAATGTCAACACAACACATGGCCCCCGCCAGTAACTGTGCAATATTCAGAGCTTAACAAGATATTTAGGGTATAACATTAACTTAAGCAAACAGCAGGGTTATGACTATGTATTGACATTTTCTAAAGAAATACGCACCAGGAGAGCTCTCATAGAAGCAGCGCTAGCTGAGCTACAACCGCACAGCGACTCTGGCACATAAATGTACTTCTAGTGACTGTCAAGGCTCCGCCAGACTTCCTGTCTTTACAGCAGAGACACGGAGAGACAATAGCTGTTCATAACTGGTCAGCTCTGACTGCCAACGGCAATCAGAAAGTGTCCTCACAAGCCCTTGCATCATCACACATTACGTACATCCATGTTTGCTGGGACAGAGGCTTCTAGCTCAATTTAAGGGTGTATTTACACTTTAACGTCAGAGAAAGATGGAGTTCTTGGTTAAATATTAAATTTAAGTCAATACTGACTTGAAGCACTATTTAGAGCAGCAATAACTGAGTTTTTAGCCAGCTGGGGGCATTCATACTGCACTTAGCTTTACGCATAAAATGTGACAGAACTAGTTGTGCAAAGAATGAAGAAAGAGTGCTAGATAGAACCGTTTAAACAGAGGCTCTTTTCTTACCTCTGCACAGCTGGCCAATCACTTTGTGAAGTAGGTATAAATGTCAGATTGTTAGTTTTGGGAGGTTACAATAATTGCCTTTGTAAGGCAGAGAGTCAAAGCTGCTCTGTATGCCCTGCCTCTTACGTATGACTTCTCTGTTATAAGGGGATGTGATGTAGCGCAACATGTCCATTATTCCTTTTACCGAGAGGTTCTGAAACAGCGTGTATTAATAAGTTATGTAAAAAGCATTATGAAATCAACAAATATTAAAAGTCTTGTCTCTGATCCTCCTTTCCTCCTCTCCTTCCTGCTCCTGTCCTCCTTTCTCTTTCCTTCACCCACAGCCTGAGGCAATGTCATGCCCTGTCCTGGCTGTGAAGTACTCAGAGAGCAGCCAACGCCAGCCACCTGAGACACCCACCTCCATAGTTATTATGACAGGCCAGCCAGCCAAACATCTGTCAACCTGAGCACTGTAGGGATGGAGGGAGCGGAGGAGCAGAGGGTGGGGGGCAGAGGGAGGGAAAGATACAAGTGAAGAAGGAGAAACAGCATAAAAAAAACAGTGAATTGAGAAATTCATGAAATTGGCAACAAACACCCAAACAGACTATGAACTCACTATAAACAGGACTCCTGTCAAGCTAAAATATACTTTTCTGTTGGCAAGTAGCAGCACCTTGGTGTTGATGTTTCAAACGGCCAACCTGCAGTGAAACTTAAGTGTCTAATATATTTTGCCCTTTACTGTAAGACTGCTTCTACCTGTAACAGACACTTTGGGCACAGTCAACTTTATTTTAACTTAACCTGCCTGCCTCTTGAGTCCATTGCCTCTTTTACTGAGCCTCTACAAAGGCACTATAGTTGCTCCCTGTGTTTGAGTCGATCTATCTCTTGCTGTACTTCTCAGCTTTTTTCACTCATTATTAATTATGTGCTGTTAACACCTGGATTCTTTGACAAGACAACCACAGGTGGACCAGTAAATACTCGCCCCACAGGCAAAGCAGGTGGAAACAGCCAGAGTGAATTAACACAACAGGTCACTGTGTGAACCGCCTACATAAAGACAAAATGACCAAATAGGTTACAGGTGTCTCAGTTTATAGACCAGCTGACCTCCAAGCCCTTCCTCTAGCATCTCTTCGCTCTTTACATTCCTCTCGTCTCCTGCTTCCTTCATTTCCTCTTTTCTTCATTAAATGCACATTTGAAAGTGCTTTTGAAAGGGTAGATATGGATTACGAGTGGGCGAGAGAAAGGGAAAGTCTATCTAAAGGTGTGAGACAATATGTATGCAAATGTTCTCTCCAAGCGGCTCACCAGCATAGCAGAGCCCAAGCCCGCTTGCCTGCCATAGGGTGGCAGGATGAGGATTTATCATCCAATATCACCTCATCATAAATGATAATGATAAACACATAAGCTAGGCTGTAACATAGTTATTCACCAACTCTAACCCAGCTACCTAAACAGAGTAGTAAATCAGCAGAGATTACATTGTAATGTTGTAAACAATCAAGGCGTGGAGCGGTTGAATACACCAAAGCTTTGGACACAGGCAGTTGAATAAAAATAAAAGTGTTTTGGCATTTAAAAACTGGCATGCTCCTACACCAAGAAATATTACTGCCTAGTCGGCCCACAGACGCACAGACGGAGTTCTTTTCAATTGCATAGTGCTCGAGCCAGACGGGAGAGAATTAATAAGGCACTACAGTGTATCGGTGTTACTAAATTGGCAGTGTTTCATAACAAAGTCTTTCAGAGCAGTTATCAATTAGAAACAATTAAAAAAGCCATTCATCATTCTTACAAAGCCGGCTGCGTACGGGGAGCAGCGCTGACAGAGGAGCTGATAAAATGTAATCAAAACCATAATCAGTTAGCGCTCCTTAACAGAGGCTAATCTTGACAGAGCTGAGGTATGTTTATGTAAAGATCACACCTCCAACTAGCTTCACCGGTCAGAGGACTGCGCGCATCTATCAAACAAACACATGGCCACCGAGGCGGGATCTGTGCAGAAAGAGCGACAACAGGGGAGAAAAACAGGATTAGAACAGATTTAAAGTCAAGCTGTGAAGAAACTTAAAACATGCTAGAGACTTCACACAAACAAGTCCATCCTTAGGCCCCTGGCAATCGTCGGGATGGTGTCTGCTTCAGTATGAAGCTGTGTGCCGGTCTATCTGTGTGCATTCTGTTGATTGACATACAGTTTCCTGGAAACCCCTAGCCAAGGCTTCCCATATTAACGTCTAGATTATCGCTGCTTTGTTGGTAACCCAGCGTGATAAGATCTTAATGCAAAGATGCACTGGGGGAAAGCAGGTCCTATCCTGTACACAGTGTATCTCTGCACATCCAACTTCCCCAGCTTTCAGTCCCCCAGAGGCGACCCTGATGGCACAGGGTGAGGCTACACCCCCACACCACCTCCCAGGCATATGGCTAATCAATGCAGCCTCTTCCGTGCAAAGGTAACTCTATACTCGAGGAGGGAGGATAGGGGAGCTACCAGCGCGGCCTCCCCTGTCTCTCTATCCTAATGAAGCTCCCAGGTAATCAAATCACTGCACACACAGGCAGATGGCCAATAAGGGACCAGTCACCGGGGCTCTTCGATGGTATCACGACAAAGTTTTTAAAAACTTACCAATGAGTCATTTCTCTTTCTGCATCTAGATTGAACATGTGTCCTTTATAAGCACTGGACTCCGTTTTGAAGTTTTACCACAGAGACAGCTGAAGAAGCTGCGTGCCTTCATGGTAACATGCTGACTTGAGGTAAATATGGCTGAAGATGCATTTTCGTTTGCTGGAATAGACCACAGTTGCAGAGTGGGAAGTCTCTGCATAGATCAGTGGCTCTAAGATATTCTAATTTGTCAAACACAGGTGTAACTAATACAATCAGTAACTGCAGCATTGCATCTGCTGGAACAGATCCGCCATTGATGTTATTAGTTCCACCTGTGATTTGGAGGAGAGAATACCTGCTGTGAAAAAGGTCTATGAATTTGATTCATTTAGGAACAATAAAGAAACTCTAAAGTGCTCTGTTGCTGGTAATGCTATCGCAATTCGGTCACAGCTCATATGCGCTGTAAAAATCTGATGGGCAGTAAGTATCTGTGATATTGAGCTTGATGTACAGTCTATTAAATAAACACTTTACCACTCCCTCTGCGCCAATCAGTGTAACTTCAAAAGAGCTGGAACCCTGCAATGAATCACATCACTCCCCAAAGTTTTGTCACAATAAAAATGATGGACTGACGAATATCCTGCTGCTCCGGGCGGGATTGTGTGGGATAAAAGATTAAAAGTGGTTCTGACTGACTAATTTGTATGGATAGGTTTTGAAAATGACACATTGCTTGCTTATAAACTATTATCTGCTTTATGTTTGGATAAAACACATTTAGACTAATCCCATTCATACTAGTAATCCCAAACAATATTCACTATGAAGTAATTAGCTTTCAATCAATGTTAACATTGACCCAATCCAAAAAAAACAACAAAACAAAACAAACAAAAAAAAAGCCCTCAAAACAACATAAACCCCGGCATTTCAACTGTTGGCAGCTATACAGACGACCGGCTCAGAAGTGTGAAATAGACTGCTGTATGTCCTCCAGCTAGATTTAATAAAAAGAGGTTATTATAAAGGAAAATTTTCCCTGCTCTCCCAGTCTAGGAACTGGCAGTAAGACCTGTCTCATTCTCCTCGCTCTGCAGAGCAAGTAATACCCTCTAATCCCAGACACAGGAAGAGGCTGTGGGGACGAGAGAGAGGAAGAGAGACAGAAGAGCGAGAGCTAATGTCATTATTTACAGTTTTTATGCTAAGTCCTTCCTTCAACCGTTCACGCCCTCACCCTTAGACCCCATCGTGTTGTGGGTGTGAGAAAAAGTGTTCATGTGTATGCGCTGTCACCGGAGCATGCCCGGTGTGGAGGACTAGACACACACCAAAGAGTCACAATCCCCAACAGGGTTCATTTAGAAGGGTTCACGCTGGCAGCACGGACGCACACTCAAACACACACACACACGCACACAGGAAGCTCCCAGGCCCGTCCTGTCCAATGTGATGTAATGAGATATCTGCCCATTCTTTCCCATTCTAGCTTCTTCATCCTCCACAGAACAGAAACAACCGACGGAGAGGAGAAGAGAGGAGAGGAGAGGAGAGGAGAGGAGAGGAGAGGAGACGAGAGGAGACGAGAGGAGAGGAGAGGAGAGGAGGATGGGAACTAAAGGACAAGAAGCAAAAAGCAGATTCTTCTGTTTTTATCTTCCTCCCCCGCTCTGTTTAAGGGAGTAATATGTCTCCATCTCTGTCTATCCTATTGTAATGGAGTAGGTCTCACTACACTGCCTGAGGAAATTGCCTTATAGTCCCTCTGCCCCTCTTCTATATGTGGACACACACACACAAACAGACCACACGCACACACACACTCATGGCAGTGGCCCTAGTGACACTGTTTAAATATTAATGACCTGATTCTCTCTCATTAATAATAGCTGCAGCACTGATTACTCTCTGAATACCACTGTGTGTGTGGTGTGTGTGTGCGTGCGTGTGCGTGTGTGTGTGTGTGTGTGTGTGTTACACATATGGAAGAGTGCCTACTCACAATGTGTGAGCCAAGTATTTGTTCTGCCTGTCACTGGCATATTACGCTGTGAATCACTCCAAAAGGATTACTGACATTGCATTACTGAGGTAAATTAAATAATATCGAATTACATAACAGTAAGAATGTTAAAGGTTAATATGTGGTGATGAATCCATTGTCGGTCTGTGTCAGTGTGTGCGTTTTATGTGTGTGTGAGAGAGAAAAGAAGAGGGGATAGAGGGCGTGTGGATAATATGATAATATGAGACAGACATGCACACACACACATGAAAAAGAATTAAACATGGGTAAGCAACACACACACACACACACACACACACACACACACACACACACACACAGATGCATAGACTTACAAATATACAGGAACACCCACACAGACGGGCACTCGCTCAGTTAAGCCATGCATGAGGCGTGTGAGATGCAGCTGGCTTAAGCTAGCTTAGTGCTAGACACAACACACGCAGACACACAGACACACACAGACACACGCACACACACACACACACAGAGACATCAGTATGCACTGGGTTGTAATGGAGAACTTTGCGTCCCCCCCTGCTAAGAATAGCAATAGCTAGCCATGAAAGAGGAGAGAAAGGGAGATTGTGGGTAGAAAGAGGAGTGTGATATGATGAGCTGTGTGTCCTTTAGTAATGATGAGTCAGCAAATTAGCAAATTGAAAATGCTTCCTGGCATTGAATTAAAATTACAGTTATATTGTTTTTGCAATTATTGGCTTATTTGCTTCTAAAAACCATTCAGAGAACCTATATTTAAAAAATACTGATACTGAAAGAGAAATATATTTTACTCTTGTACTTATATGCTACTGTTAATGTTTTCCGTGCAGTATTTGTATGAGTTCATTAATATATTTGGTGTTTTTGTGCATGTGCCCCGCAGTGTGTTGTACTTATGCAGCCAAAGAACCCACAACAATTCCAATTTCCCTGATGAATTACATTGAACTGCATTGAGAGAGGAAGAGAGAGGGAGTGAAAGAAAGAACGAGAGAGAGAGAGAGAGAGAGAGAAAAGGTCATCTGTGTTGCTTTTGTCACCCAGTTACACAATAAAGTGAACTTCCTGCTTACAGATAGAAAAGAAGCAGTGTGTCCCCCAATTTGTTATCACTCACATACAGGCAGAGCTCTCTGTGCAATACATGCAACACACTCTTCATCATAAAAAGTCCTCCAAACTAAATACGTTGTTTGTCACTGCCTATTAAAATAACTGATATTCATTTTCTGATATTTGTTTTTAGGCGCTTTCCAAAAAAAAATTAGGCACAAAAGATACTTTTGGAAAAGACTGTAGTTATTTTAGGCATTTGAATTCGCTGCCACTGCCGTCGTTCCATCTTTTCAGGCCGTCCCGCTGCTCTGCTCCCACCTGACTGACACCCTTCCCACCACCTAGCCCTCCTCCACTCCGCAAGTCAGACTTCAGTTCCTGCTGAGTCCCCAAACCTGCTGCCCACCCGCCCCAGGTCTCTCTGGCCACGGCTGTGGTTACCTGCATTGTCTGGCTGCGGCTGATGGAAATCATCTTATTAGCGCTGTGCTAATGTCTGCTCTGGATTCCTGGGACACTTCGACTGCCCCTATTTTAATTGGCTGACTCTATTAATATTTCATTCGTTTAAATACAGCACATCACCTTTCCCTTCACTGACTCTGACCCCGCGCTGGCTGCTCGGTATGTCAAGACTGGGAATATAGATGGAGGGGGAGTTATTTTCACTGTGAAACCACCACACTGTTGCTTTGGGGTTTTTTTGTGTGAGTGTGTTTCAGTGGGTGGTTAAAGTATGTTTTGTCAACTGTTTGAGTGAATGGAATTTGTTATGGACTTGGTTTCGGTGGGGAATTTGTGGATTTGAAAGGCCAGTAGAGGAACATTTAAAAAGCTTCGGATTAAAGGAATACACTAATAAATATGCAAGCATTAAAAGATAGAAGATTTTGTTGATGTATTTTTAATTTATTTTTGATATGTGGAGCAATATTGCCCTTAACCCAGTTTTTAGGACTCTAAATTCTCATGACCCCTGGCAACTAATGAAAAATGTTGATGTCATGTGACTTTTACATACTTTTGTTGCAGACTTTGGAAAAAAAAAGTCTATTACTAACAACTGCAGTTATTTTACAATTAGGTTAAGAAATAAATATATACAAATACTGCACATCTTACAAATTTCCCACAACACAATCTGTATGCCAAGTTGCACCTCCCAAGGACGGCTGTAGTTTAAGAGAGAGAGAGAGCGACTTGTATAAGAGCAGTGGAGACAACTCAGATGTCCAATGTGAAACTTGATGATTCGTGGACAGACAGGGAACCAATCAAACTTAGATGTGGATACATTTGGATACACCAAACTAAAAAGTAAGATGTGGATTCACTGTGCAGGTACTCACACACACACACACACACACACACACACCTGGCAGCCCTGGGGCTACCTCCGGGACAGAACGGGTGATGGAGCTGCAGGAAGGCAAAGCAAAAGCAGAGAAGGAGAGGAATGAGTGGGGGGAGGCTGATGTAAAAGTAGAGACAATGAGAGGAAGTGAAGAGAAGACTGTGGACTGTGTTGGATTGATGGTGACTATCTTGTATTCACTTAGATACCAGCAACAACTGACTCTACTCTATCATGTAACTCAACTTTTTACTGTACAAGTTAGCTGCATTACTAACTATTTCAAGTATGTTCTGATTCATTACTAAATATCTACAAGGTACATTTTGTAAAGGTAAAAAAAAGATATGAGTGTGATCCCTTTTTCTCTTTACAAAGAATTAGGAAAAATCAGGTTTTGCTCCTCTGTAAAGTTATATACCTGTTCCATATGTTAGCACAACACTATACCTCACACACTGTGCACATTTGTAGTTTTTGTTGCTTCTGATTAAAAGCAAAACTAAAATGTGCTTTGCACCGCCATTAGGTATACACTCACAGCCCCTACACCTGACACAGTTAGACACACAGCTTAACGCTTAAGGGAGCACAAAGTAATTAAAATGGCTTGAAAAAGTAAAGTTATCAATCTGAAAATACCGTCTTTCTTTTTCTTATTTCTGCAAAGTTCAGTATTTGAAAAAGCTGAGAATTTAGCACATTATTTAAGGTCTCTAAGTCTTTGTCTTTAGACGACAGAGTGATGATATTCAAACCTGACATCACACTAGGCTTTATTTGGCAGCCCTAAAGGTGAAAATTGGTGCTAGGAGGAATGTAAGCACAGGTAGGATTGTAATGTGACAGATTCGGCAGCAAGAAACTTGTGCACACACACGTGTGTGTATGTGAGTCATGGCTGCTCCTGCGGCCTTTAACACCCAGTCATCTGTCATCCATCGGCTCAGCTCTGCACTACTGCTGTCTCAATTGCCTGACATAATATTGCTCACACACAACACTCACTTTCTCCGTCTCTGTCTCTCCCTCTAAAACACACACACACACACAAATACACACACAAACACACACACACACAAACACACAAACACACACACACACAAATACACACACAAACACACACACACACACAAATACACACACAAACACACACATAGAGTATTTTGACAATGTGCCACCATCACCGAGTGTAAGTGGCACAGAAACACACACATTGTGTCCCCACAGTGTTCCCTGATTAACGAGATGGTTTGTTCTCTTCCTCAGGCCTGAACCAATCAGGTATGAGGACACAAATCTCTCCCCGCTGTTGATGCTGAAGGCCACCGGCCACTATTTATTGGCAATCTCAGCCCTAACTACCCAGACAGAGAGAGCAACACGCTTGCCACAGGCAGACTCCACCACCGTGTCTGCCTCGGCGTGTGTTTTTCATGTGCTCTGGGTGAATTTTGCCACGAGAAATAAATATGCCCCGCTAGTATCATGAAATAACAGTTTGAAAAAATCCACTACACACAAGAAAATATACCGAGGGATCTCCTCATTTTTAGATTGTGTGGGTGCGTCAATAGAGCAGAGGCATTAAAGCCGCAAACCTGTCGAAGCTGTGATTAAAGTAGATTAGAACTTCTCTTCTACAAAAATAATGTCTTCTTATATCTCAACAGAATCATTTCTTCTTCTTTTTTTTTACCTCTCTGGACTTAATTAGCAGGATTTAGCGAGCTTGGTGCTACAGCAGCTCAGCTAAACATTAGTAATTGCCGTATTTATCTGCTTTCAGAGTAAAAATAACCCACACAGAGAGGTTGTGACAGTGTGGCAGCAGTATTCATGTTTTGTTCGCGGAAATTTGAAAACAGCTCCTCATGGCAGATTCTTTTTTTTTTTTTTTTTTTTTTCTTTTTCTTTTTTTCCGAAAGGTCTCAATGACAGCTTTGTTGGTGAAACATTTAACAGTGTTCCCAGCGGTTATTTTAAGAAGACTGTAATTGTTTACAGTGTTTCTCTTTTTAATGGCTTTAACATAATTTCGACGGCTAAATTACAGACACTCCTGCCATGAACTTCAGCCTCCGAGGTTTGAACTGGAGTGAGGAGGAGTTTAACGAGAAAGCCCTTTCCCTCTCATCTCCTTATCTTTCCTTTTTTTCCCTCCCCTCTTTTACTTCTGTCCTCTGCTCATTCTCTACTCCCTGTCCTGTTTCTGTCTTTTATCTTGTTTATTTCCCTAATAAAAGAACCCTTTGAAATCTGTGCTGACTTATTACTGGTTCATCTCCAAAGACAACAAACAGCATATGTAAGACGCAGAGACACAAACCTACCTCAAACATCCCAGGTATGCTTTTTTATCACACTTAACAGTCTCAAACTAAGTGATGAAATGTGACCTACAAGTGGAGTTTTGGGGAAAGTCAACATCTGCTACGCTCTTGTGATATCGACGCCGTACAGGAATTCAAACACGGAGAGAGACGTGCTGTAGTGGGAGGAAACGTGGAAGAGGCCAGAACTGAACTTGGCCCATATTCCTTACTGTATTGTATGTGAGTCACTGTACGGTGAGACATGCTGTGATCTCAAACCTGGCTCAAAGTCGTTACAGCAGGGAGACCAGAGGGGATTCAGGGACAGAACAAACAGGGAGTAAGTTAAAAAAAAAAAAGAATAACTCAACACTAAAACCACTTTTTTTGTGTTTTAAAATTATTTATACTGTCATTTGATCCTTGTTCCAGTCAATTGCAACATTTATTTGCCTTTTTCCAAAGAAAAATGTAAGACACAGACACAAACCTACCTCAAACATCCCAGGTATGCATTTTTATCATGCTTATATAAGGCAACATGATCACCCCCTTAAGCTCCTCATCTGCTGACGTATAATTACAGAAATCAACTGTCAGAAGTATGGAGAGACAGACAGAGTACTACCACTGCTCCTACTACTAGTTTTGGTCAGTGTTTTAGTGTTTGGGGTGAATTCACATCCCCTACAGTGTGTGTGTCTCTGGGTTTGAATGCAAATTTTTTTTAATTTGTGAAGGAACTCAAGCTAAAGCTCAAGTTAAAACGGGGTGTGAAGTTGTTCTGTAAGGAGTGAGGAGGGTAGGGAGAAGGAGAAAGAGAGGCAAGGAAGGATGTAGAGGAAAGGAAAGGATGGTTCAATAAAGTGGGGGAGGACGGGAAGAAAAAAGATGAGGAACAGAGGTCAAAAGGAGAAAGCAAAGGGATGAAAAGGAAGGCGAGATAGTGGTATATGAGCAGGATAAGAAACACACACACACTGATGATCACACGCCAGAACACTGGGGTTTGTCAGCTTGGCTGGGAATCCTTTCAGAAATCTCTCAGTTCTGAGCGATGGTAGGAAGTCGGGGGGGAAAAAAAAAGGATCACAGGGGTAACATGGGTAATATGCCAGGATAGTGAACAAACTTTTCTCTGGCGTCAGCACATCTGCTGTGGAGGACAATCTATCTCTCTCTCTCATCGCTACAGGACGACACATATGGCAGGAGAGGTAGAGCGAGCACATAAGCTGTTCTGTGACGCGGCAGTGAAGACACGCCATCGCGCTCGGTAATTGTCTCAGCATGATTGTGACCACAGCTGCAGAGGACACATGACATAAAAGCAAAGGGCTTTCACAGTCAGTTGAAACTGAGTATGTTAACCAGTGGCTCAATTATATCTATTACACGCTCCTCAGATGCAGATCATGCCACAGTGGAACAAACAAAATCCTCTAAAACTGCAGACCTCATCCTGTCTGGCTCTGCCAGTCAAGTAAAAATAAGACTCCAATCTGACCCAGATCTGATTTATGTTGCTTTTGATATGAGATTATCAGCATTGTTCTCACACAAAAAGAAAACTTGCATTATCAAATATGTTTTGTGTAATGTAATGCCAGCTGCTTTATGTATTTTAGTACATAAACATAAACTGGAGACAGGATTGCAGAATCTTTTGGGCTATGTTGTCTTTGGACGTGACAATCACCCACTAACCACTTATTTCACTTCACAAATTTGAAATTCAGCTTTACTTTCTTGACAGAGCTATTAAATGAAAATGTAGAATGTGAAAGTAATAATAATGTGTAATGTGTAATGCTAATAATGGTTATCATTTCTATATCTTTCTGTTTAATATCTCCTTTTGCTTTCTGTATTGTCTCGTGCCCTTGAAGACAGTTGGGTTGCAACATGAATCTACAGGATACTTGTAAACAGGTTATTTGTGTGACTCGATGGCTGGTCCACGCACCAACCTTGATGACACACCTGCGTGTTGTCATTCTTGTAATGTATGTCTGTAAAGACATCCTACCAGTAGACTAGTCGACCTTTGAACCACGATCCAATTTGAAACTTTTTTTACTGACCTTTGGGGTTGACTGTAGATATTTTTGCTTCTGTACAGAGGTACTTAAGAACTGGCTGAGAGCCCAGTTGGTAGAGAGGATCTTAGGAAGTGGCGTCGGTGTGTTTTCTCTCTCTCAGAAATATAATGTATTGTGCTTCTGATTGTATTTTTTATTACATTATTTCAAAACCTGCTAATGCTCTTTTTGTGTGTTTCTTGAGTGACAAGTCAATTTTCCACAATAATTGCGTTTGCTTTAATGTTGAAGATTATTTTCTGTAATGAATAATATGGATTGTAATTGTAAACGTTTTGCTTGTTGAATCTGATTTAACACTTCTATTAAATCACAATTAATTACAGTTTGATGAGGCTTTATTTCTCTGCGTGGCCTTTTAACCACTTGACAGTGACTACCTTATGTTGCTGCAGCCAGGATGCAGGGTGTGAACACAGCCTGTGAGACGAGGAAAAGACAATTAAAATGTATCATTAGATAATTGTGGCTTTGAAAAATGAGGGCTAATAACGGTAATATAACCAAGCCTGCAGTTTGCCTCCTACCAGCACTGTGTTACTGTAATTGCTGCATGCAAGTGCACACAATTAAAGGTCAGGGATCAACAGTTTACGGACAACCACAACATGACCCATCTGGATTTGACAGTCACTCTGGTTCATTGGGTGCAGTAAACAGAATGACAAATGTGTATTTTCAGCTCCCACTAAGCTCTTAGCGGGCCTTGTTTTCTCCTCCCTCTCTCCGTCCTCTCATCTCTGCAGCCATTCTCCACTTTTATTCGAGCTAAATCTGAACACATCAGACTAATGCTACAAGACATATCGGCCAGCACAGTGGGAGCACAGAATGGAAAACATAGGAAGATGGAGATGATTGGAAATTCTCTGTTCCTCCCTCCTTCTCTCTCTCTCTGTCTCATGTATAGAGTCATCAGTTTAAAATAAAATCCATGCTACATCCATCCATAATCTGTCCTACCACTTAAACTACTGACTGGCTGAGCCAGTCAGTAGGCTGAGCACTCATTTATGGCTGAGCCATAAATGAGTGCGTCTGATCTCAATGCTTGTGGCTAGTATTATAGCCATCTTTGAATGAAGAAGCACAGAGCTTTGTCTTATTCAATTAAACTTCCCTAGGGGGCGCAGCAGCAAATGAACTGCAGCCTAACAAACTCCCACCACCACACATCACTCTGCTAATCAGACAGCAGCCATGAGGCGCACTCTCCACTTTGACAATTTCATTCTTACCACATGGACGTCTGTGCATTATTGCTGTTGTGTACACAAATAAGGTAAACGTCCTGTCTTCCTTTAAGAGTTTTTTTTTTTTCCGAGCTAAAGACAAGAGAGGTTAACGTCACCAAGAAATATTTGGTGCCTCTCGTTTGAAGCTGCAGAGCACTATCTAAGATTGGTGTTTAGAGATGTCAGTTTCAGAGCTTTCAACCATAGCAAACAGTCTTCATCAGTGGATGGAGATTGTGCCGTTGTCATGGAGATGGATCTGTTGACGTGTGAGCTCAGCAGCTTTTATAAATTAATCCGTACCACTTTTAGGACTTATCTTTTTTGCTTGTAAGTTAAATATAAAAGTGGATTGAAAACTCTTAAAAACTTAGTAAGTGGACCTTGAGTTGGAATTGTTTTGTTCTAATTTCTAAGGCCAAGGATGAACTTTCATATTTAACTTATAGGCCAACAAGGACAAGAAGTCCTAAAGGTGTTGATTATGGATGAAATCATAACAGCTACTGAGCTTATATATCAACAGGTCCAATTTAGTAAACCTAATCTGATGATGAAAATCATGTGATACGGTTAAAAGCCCCAGAAAAAGCTATTAAGTGGGCCTTGAGTTAGGATGATTTTGTCTGTTCTTTAGAGGGCACACATTCCTGGCTTGGTGAGTATTCTTTAAAAAATTCACAGTCATCATAGGAGAATAAATGTTATCACAGACTTACAAACCACACACTTCACAAGAACTCTAATGATTTCACATTTAAGGAACATGTTTACTCTTCACTGAAGTAGATAACTACTGCACTCACACAACTACACACACGCGCACACACACACACACAGAATGAGGAAACTGCTGTAATCACGCTGAGTGTATTAGGGTCTCCAGAGCAATGAAAGCCTCATTCACATAAGAGGCTCCATTAACCTCTGAATCAGCTACCATAGTATTACATCCTCTCTACACAGACATTACTACCTACATGGTGTTTTAGTGAGTGGTTGCTCATACCATTATATTGCAGTTTAAAGGCCCTGCACGCCACATGCAGGTGTTTTCAGTTATTCTGGCTGATTAGACTTCATTTCAGGTTGATGTTGGGTGGAACCATAAACTCCGTGTACTTATCAGAATCATAAAGGTTGTCCTGCTCTAACAGATTCAAAACAAAACCAACAGAACACCCACACAGTCCTGTGAGGAGCCATAATCAGTCAAAAATAACTGCAAACATCTGTGTTTTCACTGTGGCTGCGTAAATGCTTTAACATTAGAAAACAATGTCAAATTTTCCTGCTCAAGTGTGCACATCAAGGAAGCTTATTCAGCGATGGCAGAGGCTCCTACACTTCTCTAAGGAGTGCCAGATTTAACACAGCATGTATGTGTGTGTGTGTGTGTGTGTGTGTGTGTGTAGAGTGTGTTTGCGGCGCTGTGACAGTAGTGGGAGGAAGGAAGTCACACGCCATCTCATCTTCCATGAGCTTCTGTCCCTTAAGTTGACTGGTTACATAACTGATGCTAACACAGAACAGTGGCCACCTTCAGGGAGGTCTGTTGCACGTAATTGCAGCCCCACAGTTCTACCTGCTGCTGTGTGCGAGCTGTGCATTTACGCCTGCATACATTAAAACATACTCGTTATGTTATATATCACACTATATTATGCAGCTGCACATTGACACTCTAGCTACATTGTTCATAAAATTAAAAAAATGTCCTTACTTTTATATCTTTTAGTTCCATTTCTGAGCAATGTATCCATTTTTTATCCAACACCACCAACACTTTTTTTCTCTGTTATGGAGTTTTAAAAAAAACATGACCGAGTCTGGAGAGGTGGAGGCCTCAAGAGGTTGTTGATATTGAGCGTTTCTGTAAAACCACAGATTACATTCAGTGTTGAATACCAACATTTTTAATGTTTAATGCCAACATTTTAAAAACTCTGAGGTTGTGGTTACGGTAGAAAGAAACAACAACATTAAGTCCGCGAGATGCGAACTCCGGCCTTTGGACGACTTTCCTGCATTGGCATTGAACACTGTTTATCACAGGAAGTCTAAAAATGAAGTCTGAAAACATATATCCTGACCCCTACGCTGAGAAATGTAGAATGCAAATACAAGGACACACATGCACTTAGCTACGTAGCAGGATTTCGACATCAAGAGTCTGGTACCCGAAAATATGAACACCACATCAGAGGCAGCACAGCGACTCAGAAAGGTGCTAATCTTGTCAAAACACTATGATCACCATGATTATAGTGACGCTTTCTCAATCACTACGGCTGTAATAATACTATTCCCCTTCATCCCTCCAAGGCTTTCCTTCTTCTCCACCTCATCCTCCTCTTGCTCACTCTCTCTTTGTCTCGCAGACAGACAGAAACCCACACACAGAGAGACACACACAGACAGACTGTGTGTGGGTCAGTGCGGCAGCGGTGGCTGCAGACTGGAGCAGAGGTCGGCCGCACCCTGCTATTATCCCCTGAGTCCTGCTCTGTTTAAAGGCAGTGCAGTGGCACACTGAGTGACGGCTCAATGGAAGGCCTGCTGGGAGCTTACTAGCAGGTGAGGAGTCAGACGAGCCAGAGGGAGAACACACACAGAGGGGACGCGGACAAATACACACTTACGCACCGGTAGACACACAAATGCAGTCAGTCAGTCGTGAGTGGAAACAGGCAAGAAATAAAACCTGCAAGCGCACGGGGAAGCACACATACATGCAGGAATGCGCGGCTGTGCACACACACACAAACACATATGCTGAGCGTGGTAATAAGCCAGCCGTGCTCTCCAGGGATAGAGCCAGTGGCCAAAGAGAGGGAGGGAGGAAGCAGCTGGCTGCTGAAATACTTCCCCTCCTAGCACTGTAATTTCCTCCCAGAGGCACACCTGGGCCGGCACTCATTCACACATATATACTGTATCACTGTGTGTGTGTGTGTGTGTACAGTGCACACATGTGAGTGTGTTCTTTTGTGTGTGTGTATGTTCCGCTTGGCTGCATCTGCACACGTTTATGCAGGTACACGCTATTGCACACTGCTGATCCAATGTGTATCTATACTGTCCCAATATAACACCCGTATTATTACATAGCATTACACATTATTACATACATAAAACACATGTTCTGTATATAATGCAAGCTGTGAGCAGTGTGGTGCTGCTGCTCCGCTGACTTAAAATCAGCTGCAGCTGCTTTTGCAATGTGGCCAGAACTGATCAACCCTCTGATCTGAGACCAGTACCCCATTACAGGCAGCTTTTAGTCAGCGTTATACCACAACACAATCCTTTAGTAAAGGTAACACAAACTCTTACAAAGTGTAACAAGTAGTACAAGTAGAGAATTTGTTCTTTTCACACACTGGATCCTGTATTAATCCTTGCTATATTGAATACTTTTTTTAACAATTCACACCTTATTTTCCTGAATAGACTAAGTATGTTGAATTTTGGACTGCTATTTCGAGCTTTGAAGCCTATATTTAAACACACAATGATGGTTATCTGAAGTTTATGTTTCCAAATTCTGGAATTTGCTGCAAAAGCTTTGGGTTTCCACTGCTAAAAACGCACAGCCTCAGACAGGCCTTGGCAAAGAACATTGTTTATGTAGGCTATTTAAAGTGAAGGAATTCTCCTCTAAAACCGCTCATTTTAGAGCTTAAACAGCAGCCTGAAGACGCAGAGGATAGATAGCTCCTGGTTTTGTTTATTCGGCTTAGACAGCCATCTTTCTCATGGGGAGATGGTGCTGGAATGGGAGTCTATTTCTTCAGGGAACTGGGTTAGATGAGTGAAGAAGAGGACAGAGGTGTTAGTCTGGCAGTCAGAAGTGAGATGACGGGTGTAATGAGGAGCGTGATTGTGTAATAGTTATCTCTTTGCACAGTAGCATCCTAATAATAGAGGAAGGGATGTAAAGGAAAATAGATAATCAGACCAGTTTAGCTAAGCCCCTAAATTTCTTTAACAATTCCTTATTGCACAGAAAAACTTACCTACAACTACAAAAGTATGGTTTGTCTAACCTGAGGGTTTGTTTAAAACCTGTCTGACTGCTCGTGTTCCTGCCCCGTCTGACTTCTGTGAAATAAGACCTGGGGCGAACGATACCTGAATTTTCCATTTGAGTTTGTCCATATTCACCATGCTGGAGTAGTAAAAGTCCAGTTTAGCTCCATCTTTTAAAAATGGCCCGTAATGATGTTAGAAGAATGTCACCTTCCCAGGGTTTCTATTTGGGATCCCAACAAGAGGCAAGATGTACTGCAAAGTGCCTGCTGGGACCCCTGTTACATACTGAAAATGAGCTCAGGCCATTTGTGTGTGTGTGCGTGTGTGTGTGTGTGTGTGTGTGTGTGTGTGCTCATGTCTGTAAGTGCTTAGTCACAAGTGTCCTCTTAAAACCCTTGCACCATATGACTATCCTTGTGTCACACCGGCAGAGACGGAGACAGAGCAGGGAGGGAAGAGTAAATTGAGAGAGAGACAGAGAGAGATAAGAAGAGAGCGGGTTCTCGAGGGAGCCCCCTTCACTTTCTGGATGCGAGAGACAGACATTAAGCCACAGTGACGAGCACCACTGGCCCCTGGCTGACCCTCTCCAACCTCCTCTCAGCTCGGGGGCCTAGGCTGACGTGTCACTGTATCAGCGCTGCGCAACATGGCGCACGCCGACAATGGCACAAGCACCGACCTAACAACGGCTCAGAGGAAAAACAGCACAATACGGTTTGGCACAAAACATACGAGAGCAGCAGCACTAGATTGGTAGAACAAATGCTGGCTTTGTGCAGCTGCATGAGGTCCTGTGCCGCTGCCTCAGTCCTCCGCCCAGTGTCTGCCCACCAGCTAATTGCAATCGCTTTGCCTCAGACGCTGCTGGAAGCCCTTCTGTCTCAAGAACAATACAGGTCTCTGAAATGTCAATGAAAACAAGTCAACTGCATTTCTGTGACACAATGGTACGGCCTCGTGTGTAAGAACAGAGAACAGAGCTGAAGGATACCATACTACCAAGATAAATGTGGCTTTGTAGCCCCCAAAAGAGTATTTTGACAAGAAAAACATAAGAAAACATGTCTTCTCTGCTGAAATTTGATGACTTTTACACATAATATTTATGTGGGAGCATAAGGTAGCAGACTAGGGTGAGAGGGATTATGGGAAAAAGCCCTCTGGTAGTCCATCTGTCTGGGCAAGTCTCGCTACCCTGGACAGAACACTGCTATGGCATGCATATACATGCTTGCATGCACGCAGTTGCAGTAACACACACACACACACACAGTCCAGTCCCCCCAGACCAAACACTAAACTCCACCCTCACTGTCCAGAAACAAACGCCTCTGCAGCCACCAGCGGTGAAACAGAGGAAAGCGAGATGAGAGTTTGTTTGGGGCAAAAAGTCAAGCTGAGCCCAGAGAAAAAGAGGGAGAGGAGAAGGAAATAAAATTAGCAAAACAGGAAGACATAGATCAAAACACAGATAAAAGAAGGAGATAAAATGAAATTGTAAGAGGAGAAGAGAAGACAGATTGAAGGATGGAGCTCTGTCCGCCCCGGCAAAAATGAATGGCAATCCTTCGCTTTCTATCGCCGCGGCGATTAATTGACGAATGTGCCACATTAATAATAAAGCTTGCTCTCTCCACTTAGGACATTGATTCACACCTCCTCAGCTTATGGTGTAAGAAACCGATCAGTCTCGCTCCTTCTTCATCTCTCTTTCTCTCCTTCTTGAGCTCCTCTATTACCTTGCTAAATATAACTTCCTTCCCTCTGTCTTTAGCCAGGAAATGAGTCCAACATTCAATAACTGGCTGTGAATTAAGCAGGCTTGGCAAAGGAGATCTCTGAAAATGATTGATTGATTATTAATTAATTCACTAATGTGCCTGATTGATCTACGGGGAGGAGTGATTGTCTGAGAATATGAGGGGATAAGAGAAAGGAGAGGAAAGCGTTTGATTTGGTCTTGACTGGTGGATGGATGAAAGAGAAGCCGAACGTAAAGACGTCTATAATGTGCTTCCTGTGTTTCCATGTTGCTCTGATATTACAGCGATATGATGTAACAACTGGAAGGTAAACTTATGTTTACATAATGTTGTGGTCGAGAATAGCTAAGGCAAGAGATAAAAAGGAAAAAGAAAAGAGAAATGAAAAGAGAGAGAAAGAGATCCACATCAAATGCTACGGGGAGCAGCACATGCCTGCTCGTCTGTCTGTCTGTCTGTCTGTCTGTCTGTCTGTCTGTCTGTCTGCTTAGCCTCGAAAATCCCGGCACTCAAAGCCAGACGACCACAGAACTCATGCCCACGCCATACATGCACGCACACACAGACACACACACACACACACATTCACACACTGTGGCCTGTTCTATCCTACGCTATTGATCTGCACCCCACTCTTCATTAGAAAGAAAAATTCAAAGGCAACAGGAGCAGTGAGACGTGTTGTGTGTGCGCGTGTGTGTCTGTGCGCAGGAAGCATGTATGTGTGTTCAGAAGTGTAAATGTATGATCAAGGGAGTTGTGTAAGCAGTGTGCGGTTACATCCTGTATGTATGTGTGAATTCCTGAGTTTTTTTGTTGTTTTTTTTTTTTTTTTGCAGTATGTGCATGCTTGTATGTGTGTGTATGTGGATGTACTGCCAGGTATCAGTAACAGTGGGAGCAGATCTGTGTTACTCTAATGCAGTCTGTCCTCACTGGGTGTTCCTATGGAAACTCTCTCTCTCTCTGTATATTATTAGACATTCTTGAGTCAACTGCTCAGAATAGGAAGACACAGATCTCATCCGTAGCAATACACTCGTTATAAAGCGCTTCGACTCGCGCCCGTACATGTTACAGAAGATTCTTTGAGAATATTCTCACTTTGCTGATTAGTTGAGATGCAGACTCTTGCACCGCTCGGGGTCACGATTGATTGACTTGTAGGCTTCAGATCAATCACAGTGATTGGACAGCCACTGTCTACTGACACAAGCCAGAGGCATGCATTGCAGTAATGTTTTTTTTTTCTTACAGGGAGCCAAGTTCTTTCAACCCTTGAAAGTACAGTTTGTTCCACAATGAGACATGCACCATATTAAAAACAACTCCTTAATACTATTAAAGCGACAATGTGCAAGTCCCACTGCAGGTCCTGAATATAAACTCCAGGTTTTGGTGTGAGCTAACATGTGGACAAGTCCTATTCTCCAATTGAATGCAAATTTCTGAGCCTGCTTTATCAATTTCAAAGTGCGGTTACTAATTTGCATTCAATTTTGAAACCAGCTTGAAAAGTAATAAAGTGTCACACTGAATGCAAGTGTTATCTATCTGTTATCTTGTCTTAGATCTGGAAAATATGTGCTTCTGTGCTGTTTCACAGGTGCAGCTCATGTTACTGAAGATCCTGAAGATGAAACATTAGACTGAGAATTGTGCCATAACATAAACAGTTATTTTGTGCCTTCAGGTTGTATAACATAACAAAAACATGCATATTATCTGTATGTACTGTTTCTTAATTGATCAAAAGTTCCACTTATTATGTGTTCAGCTTAAAAAATACAGTCAGATCATTTCATTTGATTGTTTAAATGCAGCTCATCTTCAAAATGGTTCTGCAGTCATGTGACATCACCTTGACGTGAGTTGAACGGCCTCATTTCACTAAATTGGAGGCCAGTGAAGATAAACAGATTTGTTTGTTTTTTCTTTTCACTGTGAAGAAATAAGATTATGTGAGTAATTCAGGATACCAAAGATACATTAATTAATTCTTATAATTAAAATATCTTTTTTTCTTTTGTGATGATGTTCAGGCCTCCAGAATTAAAGGCTATTTTAATATATATTTGTCTTCCTAGAGCAGACATACCACGTTAAACTAAAAGTATGCCGCTCCTCTAAAATAATGGCCCCCTTCTTCTTGTTTCAGCTCATTTATTTCATCTGTTGAGTGGAAAATGGAGGCAGACAACAACGAGAAAGCAAAGACTTGAGTGCCAGCTGTTAATTGTTAAGGCAGCTGAGGCAGCGTATAATTCTGTAAAAGATACAGAAGGTGCTACCTTTACCAATCAAACACGTGTGTCTCCATATGTCACTCCTTTCTCGCTCGGAAAAATTAGTGCAGTGACAGGAGGATGCGTTCGGCTGTGTGTAGGTGTAATCTTTTTGACAGCAGGGTATGCTCACGCTGTGACTTGCGGTCTTTGCATACAATAGTTTGATATGATTATATAACCAGGTGTGTGTGAGGGGAAGAAATGGTTAAAGACATGTGTCTGTAGTTTGAGGGAAAATGAGCGTAGCATGTGCAGTGTTTCGGGATGTATTGCAGGGAACATTAACGATGACATGAAGTCAAAAAAAAAAAAAAAAAGATATTTGTGCAGGTTTAAAATGTAGGTTGCATGTTCAGGGGGCTGTTTCCATAAGTTAAAATGGTTTAGATGGAGTGAAAGTGTGTATAAAAGTGGAAGATTGGACAGTGGGAGCCACAGACTGACCTCTGGAGTGGTATTCTGCTGCTGTGCTGCTGATGGGCGCTTTCTTCACAGCTGCAGAGCGATAGACGATGTGCGTCCTTCCTCCTCCTCCCTGTTCCTCCTCAATCACTCCATCGCCCCTCTCTACTGGCTCGATAAAAAACTCCTCTTGCTCCGTCCTGATCATACCAGCCTGAAACAGAGAGAGAGAGAGAGAGAGAGAAGAGAGTGTGGAAATTTAATTGGACATTATGAATACCAGTACATGAACTCTGTCGCTGTGTTAATTTTCTGCTCCCCCCCCCCCCCTTGTTTGCCTTTCACTCTCATCTCCATCCATCCTTCACCTCCTCTCTTGCCCTGACAGTTAAAAGAAAGAAGTAGCCCTTTGCTTGCACTGTTTGGGGCATGCTGGGAGAAAAAAGAGGAGTAGTGATCCCTACCGGCAGCCAGAGTGACACCTGGCATCTAAAATGGCCAACACAACAACGGGAGATGAGACTGTCCCACTCCCATCTTGGACTAACACATTCTGTCAGGTAATTCCCTACATCCACCTTACACACACACACACACACACACTCATGCAAACACACATCAGCCGTGCACAAATGCAAACTCACAGGGAGAGAGTGAGATGGGGAGTGAGGAAAGAGACAGAGGAGATGGAGAGGAGTAAAGAAGCGAGCATACAGAACACACACGCCAAAAAAAAAAAAGAAGAAGTTGCGTGCACATACGCGGGGAAAACAGGCACTGGGAAAATTGCCCGTCACTCTCTCTTATTCCATCTGTCTGTTTAAGACAACTGGTAATTACCAAGGCAACGCACTGCTGTAGAGGAAAGCCATGGGGGAGAACACACAGAAAGGATGGAGAGGCTTTGGAGAGGAAGAGCGCCAAAGAAAGAGAGCGATAAATGAAGAAGAGAGAAAACATCAATACGATCAGCGCTTGTCTGCTTCTTCCTTCACTCTGACAGGAGAAGGAAGGGATGATGAGCCAGCTGAAGAGAGGAAAGCGAACCGATACAGTGTACATTACAGAAGATGTGTGCGATGGAAAGCTCTGTGCGGACTGTGCTGCAGAGAGTTTGTGCTGAAAGACAGTTTAGTCAGAGATCCCACCCTGGAGCACAATGACCTGCTACAAATGGTGTTAGCTTACATCTGTGAGAGTATATATATCACGTTTCAACTACAAACTGCTCGAGACATATTTCAGAAATTGGAAAAAATACATATATCTGATGTGCAACACTCAAATTACTAAAATCATCAGAATTCTTATTGATTTTTCTTTTAGTTGTGTGTTTTTCCACAAAATCTTAACAGCTCATGACACTGTGAGCTGGATAGATTGTGTCATTTGCAAGATTAACACTTTGCACACTTTGCCTGAAACTCTTTTGACGTATTATACTGAATAATTAGGTTATTTACTTTAATTAGCATTTCCATTTCTCCATGTTCTGACACTGCTACCTCTGCCTACTATTCAGCACGTGTTTGTCTGTCTGTTCTGGAAGAGGGATTTCTCCTCTGCGGCTCACGTTTTCCCTTTTTTTTTTTTTTTCTTGGTCAGGTGTTTTTTGTTTAAAGTATGTCCTTAAACCAATGAATTAAGAGGAATTTTATTCAGATTGTAAAGTCCTCTAAAACCAATTTGTATTATATTTTGGCCTCGAGAAAACTTGTGCATGTAGAGAGAAACACAAGCAGATAAAGAAACACATTCACTGTGTAACACGAAGAAATGTGCTGCAAACACAGAAAAGCAAATAGAGAAACACTGTAAGTATATACAACAATGGAAAACTGGAAGACACTAAAAATGAGTAATTAATACCTATAATTAAGGCAAATTATAGGTATATGGTCAATAATATTGGAATCACACAATCAGAATGTTAAAACTAAAATAAACTTTTTTGGCACGTTGCTGCTGCATATATGTTCTTAAACTGGTGAATGGCTTCTTGATTATCTTGTATTTTGTGTATTTTTAATGTTTTTTTCCCCCTAAATACTCACACGTTTATCTATCTGCGTGCATTTGCTCGAGTTGAAGTGTGTTGCGCTCTCTCGGCCACTGTGCTACATGAATAAAACTGATTTGACTTGGCTCAAATATATGACAACTGATAAAGACATGAAGAGCAGTCATGTCTTTATCATTTCATTGGCCACACCTTTATCCATGATGTCTCTATCAGTATAATACCTGGAGCCCTAAGATAACGAATATGAGAACAGTGTTAATTTATGAAAGTACCTCCTATAGACTCTGAAAATCAGTTCTTTTGTGGATACAAGTATGCATAGTACTTATTCAATCCTTTGAGCTGCAGAGGAAATGAGAGTATAAGAACTTGCACGTTCCTTGAATACCTCAGAGAGGCTGATTTAAAAGGATATGGATATTAACACAGTGGCCCCTCAGAAATAAAAAAGCTGCTCTTTTTCTTTCCTTTACTCTGCCATTCTCCTCTCTCGGTCTCTCTTTCTCCCTGTCAGTCTGAGGCTTTGGTCCCGGAAGGATGTCGACAAGCCACTGACCTGCCCTCTCTCTCTCCCTCCCACCCCTCCCTTTTTCTCTCTCTTTCTCTCTCCACCTCTCTCTCTCTTCTCATCCCTCCGTTTCCCCGAGCCGTGGTGCGGCATTCCGATAGGAGCTGATGGATCTGCGATGGTGCATGCATTCCCACTCCAGAATACCAAGCAGTGGGGAGAGGAGAGCTGTGTCAAAGAAAAAAAAAAAAAAAATGACATGTGGGACTCGGAGACATGGTTGGATCGATCAGAGCCGCCATAGAGGGGGCGGAGGGTTAGAGAGAGGGGAAGGTGTGAGGGAGCTGAAGAACTGGACACGTCCTTTGAAAAGCTGAAGTGAATAAAGCATCAAAGCGTCTGCGCACATTTCCATAGTGAGAAGCATTATCTTCATCTCCTCTAAAGCAGGAGCAGCCAAGTCCGAGTCGAGGAGGATTACAGGGAGGCTTGTCCAAACAATGTGTCCAGAACAACTGATTCATCAGTAGGAGACCACCAGCCTTAATGTGCCAGCACAAGTCAGGTTGTTCAAAGACAGGATTGAGGCTCTCATCTAGAGTAAGCTACAGATAAAGATCAACCATGACGACACACAGTGTGTCAAACACTCACTCACTAGTATCACTGTATATCTGTGATTAGTTCTTCAGCAAACAAAGCAATCAATGTAGTGAGCTACTGGATTCTCCCACCAGTTACAACACTGTTTGCTTTTTAAATGGGTTATTGTTTGGTATATGTCAGACAATAGTGAAAAAAAGCACATTTTTCCACAGCTAAAGTTGAGCCTTTTAATTTCTTGTATTGGCCAGCCAACAATCTCAAACATAGATATCACAGAGAATTAAGAAAACCAGCAAATATTCATAACTGAGAAGCTGGAAATAGAGTTTTTTTTTGGCAATTTTCCTTAAAAATTGACATAAACAATCGCATGTACTGTATAAATGTATCTATGTTTTTAAGGCACACATAATGCATATCTATAATCAATTATCAAACATTTTTTTACCAATTGAATAATCAGTTAATCAACTAATCCTTATAGCTCCAATTGAATCATGCCATTGTCACCATTAATTAAATGTAAATGACATTATCATCACATCTGTGCTGATGTCTTCGCTCAGAGTTAAGCAGGACATGATGGAATCTAATGGTTTTTTTTTTGTTCATCTGCTGCCATGAATTTTTGCCATTTCTTCAGTAATTGCCAAAAGCTTTAGCATTATTGTGCCTGTGCTCTTGCCTGTTGAGGGATTGCTGTAGCATCAGCTGTGTTGCTAGTTGCTGTTCTCTTATTACAGTAAATTCATTGTGCTCCTCTGGGTGATAAGCCTGAAGACGTTTTATTAGGTTTGACGTGTTCAAGTTTAGCTTATTAGCCCTCCTCCCTCTCGAGAGACACAGTTGCTTTCTGCATTTATATCATCGTCCTCAATGATTATAAGGAATTTTTACAACACAGACTAGAAGTATCGCTGCACATCTGCAGGTCACTGCAGATCACATGGATCTCTATTAGCAGTTTCCATGTTTCCAAGTTTTTGTCTCTGCACCACAACATCTGATCATTTAGATATAGTCACTAAATAACACGGTGATGGAGAAAATAATAATAATAGCATTATACTCTATATGGCCAATGTTTCTGCATTCAATGTTAATGATGTCAAAATAATCCTGTGGACAGTTTTTTTGATCATGATGATTTTTTATCTTTCAGAAAAACAGTTCCAATGAAAATGATATCTAATTAAATGGAAACATTCCTGTTGAGGTTTCCAAATGTCGGGGTTCAGTGCCTTGAGCACCACAAACTAACTTTTATTCATCTTCACCACGCTGGGATAGTCTCAGCTATCTTAAAACAAAAATGAACTGCAAGGTCACCGAGGTTAATATATTTCTATTGAAAGAACTGATCCTTTCAGGCTTTTTTCAGCCTATTAGATGCTTTGTCATGTTTTAAAAGGACAATGAACGTGCACACTGTTATGGACAACTGTTGAACTAGTGTTAAATTTGCAACAGTTGATCACCGTAATGATTTAATTAGCTCTAACCTGCACAAGGTAACAGTCACGGGAATCAATGCCACAACAAATGCATTAATCATTTATAAACAGACCAGCAGAATGCAGTTAACGTGTATTTTAAATATGGCCTTTTTTGATGCTGAGGGGAGCCAGGAGTTGAAACACATGCATGTGAATTAAAGCGTGTCAAAAATGTGACTTTTCTCTGACTGTGCTTCACAAAGACAAAGCTCTAAAGATGTCTTACTGGTGGGCTGTCGAATCTCTTTCAGGTCATATTTCAATCAATTTAAACACTTCCTTGAATGAAGCTCCTTCAACCAGGATTAAAGAAGAGAAAACATGAGCACATTCTGCAACACCACATAGTCACATCTGGCTCACACTCACAACTCAACATATATAGTGGGTTATTATTACTCTCATGGCCACTGAGATGGTGACACTAACCACAACCCTCCCTTTGAGACCTGAAGCTCATCTGCAGGCTCCAAATCTGGAGCTTACACACCGAGTGTCCCGTTACAACAGGAGCATCCTCTGTATTTGAAGGCACACTGAGCTCTATTTGAAGATCTGAAAGGAGTAACTCGAGTCCTGCGTAAGTGTCCTGAGGGGCACGTGAGACAGAAGAGCAGCAGAAAAGCAGTGTTGGAGTAGAAGAGCGGATGTTGTGGTGAGGATCAAAGTCACACCCGGTTGGGGTCCTTCAGCTCAGTCCAGCTCAGGCAGCGCGCGCGTGTGTGTGTGTGTGTATGTTTGATCTGGTGTCACTATGTGTGTATGAGTGTGTTTGATCTGATTCATAACCCTGCTACTGCTGGCTAACTTCACACACAGTTGCACACATGCATCCACAGCCAGGCAGACACTCACAAACACAAACACAAACACACATCCACGCACAAATATAGCTTTGATAGTGACTCACTCATACTGTGTAACCCTCCAATTCATTCAACCTTTGAGTCATAAAGAGAATCAGCCTTGTACAATAGTAAGGCTGATTTGAAAAATTAGACACACTTCAGAGCCTGAGATTAAGAGGACACATCACCGCAAATATTAATAGTGTTTTATTTAATCGCCTCAGCAGCAAATTGTTCCTTTATGCTCCCCGCAAAGCTCCGAGAAAGCCGTCTTTTGTGTTTGGATTACGGGTGACGGTGGCTCTAGCGAAAATCTAGATTTATGTGAAATTTATGAAGGTGGCATGAAGCAAAAGCTATTTAAAACATTCTGGGATGCTAAATATATAAGACATTTATGACCCTTGGCAAACCTTTCCTCTCTGCAGCTTTCCTCTCAGAGAAAAAGGTAGAGAGCAGGAAGTGAGAGAACTGCAATTAAGGTTAAGTATTGAGACAGATTCATTAAGTGAAATAAATAATTTGCTTAATGTCCTAAAGAGCGAGGCGGTTGCCCAATTATGGTAATCATGGATATGCTGGGAGGATGTGGAGAATAAATCCGATACAGCAAACAGAATTTACCAGGTGTAAACACATGAGGGCGGGGAGGCCTTGCCATACTTAAACCTTCTCATACGGACGTGTCGTGCCCGTTCAACTTGATATTCAAATATTTGAGATTGGATGACTTCAGAAACTGTTTTCTATTTTTACAATTAATGTTTTTTAATTAGTTGAGTTTAATTATGTTGCTGTTCTGTTTTATTGGTGTTTAACTGTTTAGGAAGCACTACTAGAGCTAGTAGAGCCACTCAGCTGTGCGGCTGTGGAAGTCGTGTAGAAGCGTTTTTAACCGCAGTGTGAATAACATGAATATATGAATCTCTGCTTACACCATAAACAGTATGACTTGAATGAATTTGTAAATTACTTGAAGCCTCAGAATTTCTCTATTCAAAGTGACTTTAGCATCAGTGGTTTAAGCCTCTGGAAATTTGGCTTGAAGTAAAAGTAAAAATGCATAAATGATATCAAAGCTGAATGTCTCATTAAGCATCGACAAAAATCTTGTTTTGTAGTTTAGACCATTTCTCAGACTGTGTAGATGTGGCAGATCACGTTTTGATTGACATCCTGCTCCAGCTACTGGGGGCTGGCTAACTACAGTAGCTAACGACTGGGTTTCCTTGGTGCGGAGCCGAGCTTCTAACTCACTGAGCCGAGCCTCCAACATGGTAAATATACTGTATTATTACATGTACCATTATCACTAAAGGACAGCAGCAGAATAGCTAAACATAAGATACATCATGCAAGAGAGAGCAGGAGAGCGAGAGGGAGAGAGGGAAGCCATCGCTAACTGCTAAGCTAAAGTAACAAGCAGATCTGAAAAGCGTGTAAATAATTGTGTGATTAGCGAGAAAGTTGCTAAAAGGAGAGAGGTAAGAGTGCTTGTAACGTCAGCTTTACTATTATTAGCATCTAAACTATTATTGGTTTTATTAAAACAAATTAGCAGCACTGAAATGCGTCCTACAGAACATGGGATGGAGATAAGGAGATTTCTTACAGAGTCAAGAGCTGAATGGTACAAACAGTAGCTACATGTTTATGAGCTTTCTTTATTTAATGTTAAATAATTAACAGTTCTGGCTAGCTAACCAGCTAACGTTAACCCTGAGTTTAAAGCTTTTTCGCTAACATTTTCTTGTTCAGTATTGCTACTGAATGCAATATAGTGTTAATAACTGTCATTCAATTATAGTTGTAGATAGTTGCTGATCATAAACAAGCCAAAGCAGATAATTACTGGTAACAACTTGGTGTAACATTGACATTATTGCATTGTGAAACTGCTCCCTTAAAAAAAATGACTGCATGTGATGCTCCTGTTCTCATACCTTTTTATACTCTGTCCTCTGTCAGTTGCACAAACACACACACACAGACGCACGCCCACTGACACTGTCAGGTCGTGTATATATGTGTGTGTGTGTCGGGGGTGGAATCCAGATGCCAGTGTGATTTAAGCCGTGGAGGACTTAGCGATGCAGCCCTGTCCCTGTCACCCTGCTCAGCTCATTACATAGAGTGGTCTCTAAAAATGGTCACTCCAAAAAAAAGAAAACTCAACAACTCACACACATGCATGCTTGTACTATAAGTGCACACCTACACAACCGCACACATATACATATGCATGGCAACCCTGTCCGAGTCACTCCCTATTTCTCTCTCTCTGCTTTCTCCAACTCATTTGCAAATTGCTCATCTTTGACCTACATTTTCACTGTATGTCAGCCAAACTACTGTGCACTCACACACACACACACACACACACACACACACACACACACACACACACAAGAAGAGTCTGGGTCATTTCAGGTTTAAACTCTCCAGTCAGGCCCATACACACCAACTGTCTGTGACCCCTAAAAGATAAAAAGGGGAATTGTAAAAAAGCAGCAGTGAAAGGAAGAGGGTGAGACATGAATAAACAGGAAAGCCCCGCTGTGTGAGTCCCCCACAATGCCACTCGAAGGCTTCGCTTATCAGCAACATCTTCCTGCTTATGAGTGCACTTTGGTTATGGGCTTTTCTCTGTTTCCGCCCTCATCTTCCTATTTTCACCCTTCCTTCATCTCCTATAAAATCTGCTTCTTTTTCTGTTCCTTTTCTCCGTCGCTTTCTGGATTCCACTTTTTCATTTCCATCTTTGTCTCTCTTTTTTATTTGCCCTCCTTTTTTTCCCCTCACAATTCCATTACCATCCCGTCCTCCCTTACTCCATCTCTTTCCGTTTCTCATAATACTAAGTGGTAGAGGCACTCTAAATGTGAAGACGGTGTGCAGGCCCAGGTGTTGGAAAAAGACGACAGACAAAAGACAACAGAGTGCAGGCCATGTTATTCAAACAGACTCTGAATGGCGCAGACTTAAGAATAGCAGTCGTACGCCAAACCTGGTTAGCCTGACCGCATGATCTGTGGAAATTTTGGTTCAGGGTGAGAGCGTTGACACAGACAGAAACACAGTCGCTGACAGCCTGGCAGATCGACCGAGAGACAGAGCGCCAGCCAGACAGACAGTTTGCAAGGAAGGCTGCCTCAGTATCCCATTCTCGCTTTTTTCTCTCTCTCTCTCTCTCTCTCTCTCTTTCCCAATTTCTGTTGTTATTCATCAGGACAGAAGCTCCCTCCCTCTGTTTTTTGTCCAAACAGAGATTATGAATCAGCAGTACGAGGAGGGGGGAAAGGATAGGAAAAAGGGACAGAATGAGCGGAGGAGTCCGAGGGAAAGAAATGTGTGATAAGCAGCTGCAAAGAGGTGATGGGTAAAGGAAGTGCTAAGTGAAAATGACACAATTTGAAAGTGATACATGAGAATTAACAAGGGAAGAAAAGGAGTGGAAACAAGAATCATTTGGGGGAACAGCTGAAAGGCATTCTGGGGCAATAGACGGGGATAAAAGGGGAAATATAGGAGAAAATCTACAAATTAGAGCGCTTCATTCATTCCATGATCAACTCAGCACCGATACTCATAAAGGTCCTCCTCTACCTCAACGTTCCTCCTCCTCCTCCTCTGTTATTTCTCTCTCTCCTCTCCCTGTCTCATCCTTTCATTCTTTTTCTCTCAGTAGTCTGACAGCTTCCCCAGACAGCCAAATGTTCTTGGCTTAACCAGGATGGAGGAGTCAGTACAAGTGTGGGGAATGTTTACAAGCTCCAATCATCATAAGCATTCACACTTTGTCTCTACTGTTGTCTTTTCACAGTGTGGCTAAGGTATTAGCAGAGGGCCTGTACTTTCTAAAGAGGGTGACAGGTTTACTGCAGAGGGTGAGAGGACTGTAAAACATAAAGCTGATACATAGTTGGATCAGACTTACTCTAGCCCCACAAGAAGGTGCATTCCAGTCATGAGCTGGTGTGTGGAGAGATGTTGTGTTACATTTGCAGCATCCCCGATGCCAAAATGCCATTAAGGAAAGACCCCGGGGCAGTGCACCAAAGGCAATCTCTGAGGAAATGCATGCCTACAGGGCTTAGTGTTTGTTTAAGCCTCGAAAATGACTAATTTTGCCTTGTGTAATTTTGGGAATAAGCAAATCTCCATATATAAAATTACTCAAACAAATGCAGGAGCCTGACAAAATGAGACCTGCATTCATTTTACAGGCATGGAGTTATATGTTTTTTTTGCAAGTACATCAGCAGATACAGGCCATGAACACATACATATTTACAGAATACTGAGGTCTGATTCCTATTTCCTAGCAGTAAACAATATGGAAATGGTTGGCTCCTCGTTGTACAGTAGTATCCAAGAATCTTTCTTTGATGAAAAACTGAAGAGTTTCATTGTAAACACGCATGGTTGTTGAAATATTTCACTACGAAACAAAAACAATCAACCTTATGGTGGCCCTAGAATAAAAATCAGAGGATCACCACAGGCAGTAAGATTCATCCTCTGGTGACCATTAATGTTTGGACACAATTCTATGGCAATTTTGTTATTTCAGCCGTCCAAAGTGGTGGACCAACCAACTGACATCCGCATTCAAAAATGATGTATATCCAATATCAATTGCACAATATCCTGTTCTGACCTACCTAAAAAGAAGCGCCAAAATTTGAACGAATCCACTTTGCGACCAACTTTTACCAATTAATTTGCTTGCTGACTCAACACGGCGTGTACATGTGCTCCTGCAAAAGCCACGTAGAGCCATTTCCTGTCACTAGGAGGCCTTTACTGTGAAGCAGCTGCAGGTGTTTGTTTACTGTACACAAAAGTGGTTATTTAGCCCGGAGTGTTAACTTATTGCTTAATAAATGTCAGCATTTTTTTTCTGGGGTGTGTAAGATTTCAGTAGTTTGACAAAAAACAGTCGGTGTCAAGATATCCTTGTCAGTTTGTGAGTGACAAAACTGACACACATTTCAATCGACTGGAGGTTAATCTTTACAGATCTTTAGCCTTTGTGTGCTCCCTGCCCTCACTGTGCTCAACACACACACATATATAGTACCAGCCAAGCACCCATCAATCCCTCTTACCGGCCCAGCCCAGCCATCGATCAGTATGTGTGTGTGTGTATTTTGGTGTGTGCATTTCTGTGTGTGTGGTCTTCCGGATTGATAAATGACCCCGATTAGTGGCGACTGACCGCTCTATTATTGCAATCTAAGTGCAGCGGAGCAGCTGTTCTCAGAGCAGTGTTGTCTAAAGCAGTCTGTGATTAATACAACAGCACTCTAATGAATTACAAGCCAACCAAAGGCCTGAGATCTGCTGGACAGTAATAATTACAACACTGAGTTTGGAGGGCGTCTAGGGGAAAAAATACGACATTCTGTGTCTCTTTACAAGCATTCCAAACTGAAGAACCAGGTGTCACTTGTGTTTAAACAATAAAATAAAACAGCAAGAAAAGTCTGGCAATTTCATATCTCTCCATATTCGGTCCATTACAGTTGTTTGGATAAGCTGTCAGTTTAGATTGCTGGAATGTGGATAAATGAGGTTTGTCTGTATGTACCAGAGTCTGCGCTGAAACACAATAAACCTGCTTTTTCTTCTCAGTTACAAGAAATCCCTCCATCTCTCTCACTTGTTGTTGCTCCCCTTCTGTCTCACTCTTCCTTCCACCCGCCTGACCCTCAGTCTTATCGACCCCTCCCTGATACTGACAAACCACTCACACACACACACACTGGCACACACGCGCAGATCCACACCCATCCTCATCCTTATCTCTACTCTATCTCTATATCTCCCCATCTATTGGGTATACCTGTAACCTAGCAACAGAGCCGAGTGAAGACCCTCCCCTACCTGCTCACTGCGCTGACTGCTGGACCCGAGAGCCAATCGGTTTGTCTCAGGGCAGCAACAGGAGCCAATCAAATGTTTGCTATGACTGGGAGTTGCCCCTTGCTCTCCACCCTTTTGACCCCACATGTGGGCAAAGAAACGAGCATGCGCACGCACACGCAAGGCATGTTTGTGCGCACGATGCCTCTCACAGACACGAACACATACACACAGACGCACACACTAACACAAGTCTCTTGAGGCCACCGGGAGAGATCAAAGGATTGGGCTGACTTGCCTGTTGATTTCATAACAACCAATCCTTCATTAGCAGAGAGGAATGTTACCTGTGGAAACACTACACACTATACACTACACTCACTACACGTATGTGAGTGTATGTGTGAGTATAACTTTTGATGAGACCCGCATGCATGGGTGAAATATATTTCATATCGCAACAGTCTTTCTCTGTAAGCACAGTTCACTCTGTACTGTCAGGCGATATTTCTTCTCTGTTGGAGATCCAGCGACATCTTGGTCTAATCAAATATGTCCTCTGTGTTACTCTGTCTCTTTGACCACTGCTGACTGACACTACTTCTCGATTTATTTCTCTCTGCGTGTGGTGATGAATGAAATGTGTGATGGCAAAAGTGTGTGACTAGTGGCTTCCTGCTGTACTATTGTGGTACAAAATCAACATGTGTCGATCTATAGGCACTGGTGTTGCTATGGAGCCTTTATGACATCTAGACCTGTTGTGTTAAAAAGCCTCTATGTATCCATAAAACTCTTTTTTTTTCGCTCTTTACTGATGCTCTGTCTTGGTAGTGTAGACATGCAGTACTGTCTTTATTGTGCAAATGATACTCACAATACAGATTACCTTTTGCTAAAAGCAGGAGTCCCAAACTATGTTTTCAACAACTGCCTCAAAGACAAACAGAGCAGTATGTTTTGAACTTCCTACAAATTAGAAATCATTATTTTTGGTTCTTTTAGATTTGAGTCTTATCAGGCTTAGGTCCAGATAGTCCTTTTTGGAAATTTTGGCCTCTGTACATATGCAATGGTTTAAATATAGGATTGATTGTAAGGTTTTACCCATAACTTAAAGGTTCTATATGTAGAATTGTGAAGCAATTTACATTATTGTATTAATTGTTTTTTATTGCAAATAAAAAATTGCAATTTTTATTGTAAACGGGTAGTAATGTAAAAAGTTAAAGAAGTTAAAAGTGAGACCTTCCCCGACTTTCTCGGTTGCCTGTCTGATTTCTATGTCAGGGCCCCAGGCTGGATTTTCTGTGAAAATCCAACTGAAGTGAGTGCCTTGCCTTTCTCCCACTAACGTCAACATAACGACACAAACAAAAACGGCGCTATCTGACCAGAAACACCTGTTGGTAGACCAAAGGTCTTGATAAGCACACATTTCACAACAAAACCACAGTGTGTTGCTGCCCAGCCATAGCCAGTTGCTGTGACCCCGGCCACAGCGTGTTGCTGCCTGGCCACAGCATGTTGCTGCCCGACCACAGCGTGTTGCTCCCTGGCCACAGTGTGTTGCTCCCTGACCACAGCGCGTTGCTGCCCAGCCACAGCATGTTGCTGCCCCACCACAGTGTGTTGCTGCCCCGCCACAGCATGTTGCTCCCCAATCACAGTGCATTGCTCCCCGGCCACAGCTCACTGAGCCTACCGGTGTTTAGTAAACATGGTTTGTAAGAAAAAGTTGGCGGTTTATGGGTCGGGTCGGGTTGCATATTTGTGCGAGTTGGCCGGTGCGCTCTCAGCCACTGTGTGTGTGAGTGACTGTGTGCTGCACATACAAGTGGGTGGGGGGGTTGGGGGGGGGACAGGTTGAGTCTAGTCTGAGGCTCACTTGCTATGTCTCAAAACTTACTTTTATAAACATGTTTTTATGTTTTATGTTTTCTTCCATTGTTTCAATTCAATTGTTGCATTTTAGGCTGCCATTTGTTGCTTTGTCTAGTGTCATTCTCTGTTGTACGGTTTGTATAGCATTATTACCATCTACAGATGCCTGCTGCACACATCTGTGTGGCATAGCACATTCTTTTCCTTTTTCATCTCTCTCTCTATTTTTTTCTTTAAACTCCTTCCTTGCCCCACGCTTTCTTATATTTTTTACATTCCCACTCTTTTCCACTGGAATCTTTCATGGATGTGGATAGGAGGAAAGGCAGCGTGTGAGGGAGAGGATCCCTTGCCTTCCTTTGAATTGTAAGAGCTCCCTCTCTTGCTTTGTTGACGGCTCCAGTTGCACCGCTTCTGAGGGGAGTGATCAAAGTGGGAAAATTGCGAGAATTAATCAGACTCTTGTTGGATAGATGGAAAAGATTGGAAAAGAGGGACAGAGGGACAGAGGGAGAAGAGACAGGGGAAAGGGACAGACATCTCAGCACACACAAATTTACACATCTGTTACTACAAACGCTCCCTTTCACGTGCGCCCTGACGCCATCTGCACATATGGAAATACGATCGACTTCCTCGTGAATGAAAATAATCGGTATTTAAGTGTAATCAGAGGAGCAAACTTTGAAATTCCCACAACCACTAATATAGGCGTGTCAGAAGTGAGGGAGGCTGAGATCTTTTATCTTTTTGTAAAAATGCTTTCAGCTTTACAAAAGAAAAAGACAACCAAAGCCTCCAACTGGTATCCCAAGAATACAAGGTATGAAATCTGTTGTGGCTTTGTATGAACCACTGTGTGTGTGTGTGTGTGTGTGTGTGTGTGTGTGTGTGACTTGAAAATATAAACATTTCTGTTTGCAGATGCAAGCTCTTGGTGTGTCCGATGCAATGTGGGATTCTTTAAAATGCACAGATCATATGGTACAGTAACAGCACCATAAGAGGGACAGCAGGTGTTTTTGTGAAATTTAGTTTGATATGGGGTTTATAATTCTGTTGTGGTCCAGCTGCAGAGAAACAACTGTAATATTCCTGTGATCCAGTATCCAACTGATAATAATCCTGTAGCAGGAATGTAAATGTTTATATAATATTTCATTTATAGACCAGCCTTATAGAGCCGTATGGTAATATTCCTTTAGTACTGTCAACATTGTGTATTTGATGTACTCAGTTACATTGTATCATTACTTCTCAGGTTATTTCACCACATAATCTTTCCTACGTGTATCACTTCAGCTTAGTGGAAACTTATTCATCTCTGTAGGGAGGAAAATTATTTCACTCTCTGGCTGAAGTTTGGACTGACACATAGATAGCAGCAGGCTGGAAAAAATTACATTGAAGGAGATGGAAAGTTTAAGGAATTGTTGCTGATTCATTCATCAGTTTTATTACTAGTAACTGCAGAAGCTAAAGCCTACGGGCCCAATGTTTTTATACATTCCCAGTTACATAAAGGCAAATATAGGATCTTAACACCAGCATGTCATAATTTGAGGCCAGAAAGACCACACAGCCTCTTTGTTCTTCACCTAACTCTACTCCTCTCTCACTTTCATTCTTATTGTAGAGCCACTGACACATATGAGTGCTCATAGACAGAATCTATGCATGCACAGGTGAAAGAGAATGCAAAATGATCTTATTTGGGAAAAGGTGCAAACCGGATACTGTAACTATCCTGCATGTGTATGGATGACAGTGTGTGCACTTCAACCAGCCTCTGTTATCTGTGTGTGCAGGGAAAGACCTGGTCAGTTGTGGTTAACTATGAAGCAAGACCAAGACAGACACACTGTAGCTTAAATTTAATTTAAATTTCATCTACACACATCTGATGCAAAACCTTAAAGCAATTCTTGCGCTACAATGTAGCAAGAAAATGCATGTAAGCGCTTTCTCCTTGAGTATTCAGTACACACATAACAATGGTGTGAAAAACTGCTCCAGTAGAACAATTTTAAAAATAAGAATGATACACAGAACATATGACGACACTTAAATATAGAATATGGCGACAAATGCACTTCACTAATAAATAGTGAAACTTGAGCTAGCATATTCTGTTTCCCTAATGTTATGAGTTGATTTTAATCATTGGAAGGGCTTTTATGGCTGATCAGAAACAGATTCTTTTTCTCATCTGTTCGAATCCAAAAACGCAAATAAATACAAATGAATTACAGTGACATCTTGTGGCCAATCAGATGTCACGCTTGTTTACCCGATGCATTTAAACCTGCAAAATCTGCAAAAGGTAAACTGGTTCTCACTCAGAGTAAAAAAATGTTCTGAATTTCCTATGTGCTGCAGGAGGCGTGTGAACTTCAAAAAACAATCTTTACTCAGAGTGAACTAGTTTAGAACACATTTACCTTTGTTTGGAATTGCCAATCAAATGTGAAAGAAAAGTGTCATCCTCCACCCTCTAGTCACTGGGCTCCTCCACAGAAAAAATTAAACAAATTTAGTGACCAGCTTCAGGATATATACTGCAGTGAACAATTACTATTTTAAAAAAAAACAACAGTTTTGACCTTTTTTTTTTTGCAAAATCCAAATTACAGTTGACACAAGTCAAATCAGTATAACCTGACATATCATATATGAAATCCCATTTGGAGATTTCCAGCCATTTCTATCTGAGATGCGAGCGCTACCACCACAGGGCGACACTGTGATGTTCCAGGCCTGTAGGAACTCAGTGGGCAGCGAGGTCTGCGAGGTCTGTCTGGTGGGCAGAACAGAGAGAGGAAGACAGGAGACGGGGGGAAGAGGCAGAATGTGTGTGGGAGAGAAAAAACACTAAACAGAAGGTGAGGCGAGACAACTGAGTGGGGGGCCATGAGACTGAGATGTACTCAGAAGGAGTGTGTGTGTGTGTGTGTGAGTACAGTACATGAGGCTTCTTGCATAAGCGCAGGTGTCAGCAGGTGCATGCAAGCACTAATACGAAGTGGTGCATTGGCATCTGTGTGTGTATGTGTGTGTGTGTGTGTGTGTGTGCATGTGTGTATATGTCTGTGTGTTTGTGCGCCTAAGGACAATGCTGCTCCCTCATTACCCAACTGTTTCCTCCAGTCCAACACTAATGAGGAGCCTCACCGTCACCGTGGTAATCAAGGTCAAGCCTAGGCCAACACACAGAAACGGACGCGCACACTTTGCAGAACCACAATGTGTGTGTGCACAGCTGGAATTAGCGATTCACAATCAGTATAGCCTCACAAAAGCAAGAGGCTGATGGGTGGAGTCCTATAGGATCCCGCATGGTCTACAACTGTTTCATAGGAGGGACGTGGGTGTGCTGTTATGTCCCTCCTGTCTCCTCCTCCTCCTCTTTTTCTGAGATGAAGGAAGAGAGACAGGCAGAACATGAGGGAGAGCTGCAGATGCATGCACGAAGACAGGTACAACCAGGTAGAAAAAGAGATAAAGAAGCATAAGGATGAGAGGGAAAAGAAGGGGAGGGAGAGGAAGGCAGGGTGTGATATACAGGGGAACCAGGATGGGAGGAGGGAGGCGATGAGAAAGAGAGGGAGGAGTAATTAAATGAAAAGAGCAAGACTTAGCTCTTTAGTCTCATCCCTCAAGGCCAGCCTGACACTGCTACAGCTAGCTAATGTCATAGCAACAGGGAGAAGGGAAGTCTAATGGGTGCGGCACAGAGAAGAGGAGTAAAGAGCAGGTAGAAAGAGGAGGTAAGAGTGGAAGAAACTGAGTGGGGAAGGATGGAGTGAAAGAGGGGAATAAAGGAAGGAAAGAGGCAGGAAAAGAAGGGAGAAGGGATGAAACAGAGAGAGATCAACACTGCAGAGTCAAGGACAGAGACATCAGACTAGGAGTGATGGGAATGATATAAACATGGAGGAAAGGGAATGAAACGGGGGGTGGGGGTACAG
The DNA here is from genome assembly GCA_038419695.1 of Scomberomorus guttatus. Taxonomy (NCBI): domain Eukaryota; kingdom Metazoa; phylum Chordata; class Actinopteri; order Scombriformes; family Scombridae; genus Scomberomorus; species Scomberomorus guttatus. The sequence continues at coordinate 18,330,920 of CM076452.1, read as the reverse complement.
CGAGCGAGAGGGCTGGCAAAGAGCCAGATGAATAAAGGCCATACCGTCCCCTTCTCCCTCTCATTTTCACTCCCTCTCTCTCCTTTCTACTGTTGTGCAGTTGTACCTGTGTTTACCATTGTCTCTATATCTAATCACCCCCTCTGAATAATTCACTAGAGTATCAATAATTCAGCTTTAATTAGCTAAGACACACCAGACAGACTTGGACCTCACTTCAACATAGACGGAGCAATTGTCAGACAGAACCAAACACACACACTGGGAGCAGTTCAGTTTTGGGTGGCCTAAAAAGGGAGTGGCGATACGAGTGAGAGGTGGCATTAAAAGTCACCGTAGTATGAAACGTGACGAGACAACATTGTCTGAAAGTTATCATGTTAGCAGGGTATAAAACATTTGGACAGTAGGTGATGTGTTTCCCAAAGAAATGACAGTAGTTACTTAACATATCACAGTAAGCTGCACTAACGACCTACCTATAGCCACAACTGCACCCTAAAACCATTGCTACTGCATCACTGCATGGCAACATCTACACTTACACACAAAGTCGCATCAGTTTTTGGCCACTAAGAGGCAGAAAAACACAAAATTAAGCTGCCACATACTCAACCCTGACATGTTATTGCCTTTTAATATACTATATACTAACAATTGTGAGGACCTTCATGACCATAATCATGTCCGGACATGTCCAAAGCAGAGACATCCTGCAGAAATAGCAGTGCATAAGAACTTGAGTACTTGGAGAGCTCTGGTAGCCGAATGTTTACTGCACATGGCACATAGCTGAAACGTCCCTGGCTCGATTCCAGCCAGTGACCTTTATTACATGTCGTACCCATCTCTTTCCCTTTGTTTCCTGTCTGTCATTTCACTATCCTCTATCCAATAAAAAAATGCCCAAAAAAATCTTTAAAAAAAAAGAACCTAAGTACTTAATTAATCTCAAAATGTAATTATATTGGAGATTTTTGTTTATATTCAATTGTGTAAAACCACTTAAACCACCTAAAATAACCTTATCTCAAAGTTCACTTACTGGCTTTTTCCAGAGCTTTCAACAGATCACACAGCCCTCTTCAGCACCACTTTTATCAAATGACCAAACTTACATATTTAAGTCACCTGATGACACCTGAACAAGTTACATAACATTTATTGGTCAAAAGCTTCAGAAAAAGCTAGAAAGTGAACCTTAAGTTTAGAATATTTTATCACTGCTATGTGTTTGCAAGGTGAAGAACTACTCTCCATGCTCAAGCTCATGTTGTCTTTAAGTCTGTTTCCTAAAGATTTATGGCTTTGTGCCATTTTTTATGGAGAAATAAATTCACATAAACCTCACATTAATGTTCCCATGAAATCAGGCAGATTTCAATAACTAATGACAAACTGCAATTCTAACTACATCTCTGGAGGTGTGGCTTTGTGCAACTTTACAGCAGCAGTTGTGACCGTTTCACTTTTCAGGAACGCCAAAACTCCCGATGGTGCCTCATCCAACGGAATTTATGACAATTTTTTGGCAGCAACACTTCTGGGAAACACACTCCTGGACATGGACGAAAGCGTCAAGAAAATGTGTCACAAACAAAATCACTTTCAAGTTGTTTGGGCTTCTTAATATCAAAGAGTCTTATGGTCATTCACAACTAGCAAAGAGAAAAAGTTTCATCAAAGTCAGTTTCATCTCTCTCTTTCTCTCTCAGTCCTCTCCAGCTCTCCATCGTCTCCATGTTCTCCGAGTCTTTTTCATTTCAGTGTGTTGGCAGGTTAAGCGCAGAACTGGGACTCTTAAAGGTGCCTGTTTTATCTGTCAACTCCCTTGATATTTTCCAGAGACTCCGACACACACACACACACACACAAAAACTCACGCACACGCATGACTCATATAAAGATATCTCCACAACGGCATCTATGTGCTAGAGATGGATTAGTAACTAGGACCAAGGCCACTATAAAAGCGCTACCAAAAGCTTATGACTCACGTCTGTGTAAGTCTGCAAAGTATTTGTGTTTGCACAGTGTGTGTGTGTGTGTGTGTGTGTGTGTGTTCCAGCCCAAATAGAGTGTACACCAATAAGATCTGGCTCTGGATCGATTGGGCTCAGACTGTGCCTCAGTTGACAGGCTGGGCCTGTTGTTCTCTTGATTGATCCAACCTCTGTGTTATGTGGGTGTGTGTATGTGTGTCTATAACAGACAGAAAAGAAAGGTTTATAAAATGATTAAAATACTTTGTTGTTGTTGTTTTTTTGTGCGTTTTTGTGTCTGTGCTGTGTAACCATCCTCTGTTTAAATACCTTTTAAAAAATCCTGTTTAAAATTTGTGCTCCCTTGAACACATACTGTCTAATGTCAAAACCAGTGCTGAAAGTTCAGGAGGTCAGACAACCTGGAAACTCAGTTTCTTTGAGTCTTTGCTAAGTTGCTACATGAGCTCCAATGTCTACTTCAAAACTAAGAACTCATACCCGATGTCAGCTCATCTGCTCCACGCACAGCACGCACAAGTTCAGTGCATTACATTATGGTGTTTTTCCATTGTTTTGAGGGTAGTCACGCCGAGCCGTGACTCGAGCTTATGACTCACATCTGTGTATGTCTGTGAAATATTTGCGCTGCCCCTCAGCAGGCTTCCTGAAGCTGGCCAATCAAAACAGAGTGGGCTCATTGGGAGGGGACATAAAGATACAGGAGCTAAGACTGCCTGTTAAGAGACAGAGGCTGAACTGAGGAGCTGCATAAAGGGCCAGTATAAGATAAATAAGTTTTTTGAACTGTGAATCATACAAAGCTACTCTAGTGGAGTCCTAGAATAAAACCATAGAGCTGGAAATGAGCATAATAGGTCCCCTTTAATGTCACTCAACCTCCCAAACCTCCCGATGTATTATCGCAAACATTACCTCAGCATCCTCAATAGTAGCTATGGCCAACATATTGATTTCTGGAAAAACAGATTTTGCCTTTCAAGTTCTCACAATTTATTATTCTTCATCATTTGAATATGTATGAACATCATGCATGTTTCTCCATGGTTAAATCCTTTTCAACAGGAAGTATTTTAACCTGCACAACACACTCTGGAGAGGTCTGAAAGGGGAAAGGAGCAAAAGAAGGGAAATAAAGTTGGGAGAAACAAAAGAGGAAAAGAGGATAAAGCAGAGATGCAGAAGCAGCAGGTTAGCACTAATGGTCAATGACATGTTAGTGCTGTGGCTAGGCTTAGCGCAGGCACCTGAACTGCTGAAATATTTACAAGGCTCACAGAATGAGAGACTCATTCACTTCCTCAATCAGCTGGAGCAGAGAGGGAGAGAGAGAGAGAGAGCTGTGCCACTTTTCCACCTCTTCACTGCACTGAGGTACAGCACATACAGTTCAAATGGACAGCACCACATGAATAATGTGCATGTGTTTTGTTTTACTTATTCATTTTTGCCCCGGCATGTTGGACTTTTGCTTCAGTTTGTTTACAGGCGAAGGTTTAAAGATGAGGAAATGCAGCGAGAAACTTATTTGTTCGTGTCTTATCTGACCGCACTTTTTCTCTCGCAGGCCTCTGTTCTCATACATGCATGTTTAAGAGCTTTATTTAAAGTTTTGTGCTAATTCTTTTCATGCTAGATGTCTGGTCTTCACTCTTTCACAACTCTTACATTTTTCCCTTCTACACTCATTCTTTTACTATCTCTCGGTAAAATTAAATAGACTCTACTTATCTATGTATGATGGGGGTTGTGGGAGACAGAGGATCAACTTCGATTTCAACACTTTCATGCAAGCCCGCCCCTGTCATGCTTAGTATCTGGGATTTGGTTTACCATGTGTGTGTGTGTGTGTGTTTATGCATGCCTGTGTGTTCCTGTGCATGTGTGTGAGCCTGTGTGGGTGTGTGAAAGTGAACCATCCAAACTCCTCTGTGTGTTTTTCGAGCGCTTGTCAGCTTCAAAGACGGGGGTCAAACCAACAGGCACCTGACACAAGCTAACTTCACTTACTGCTGCCATGACGACAGAAAACAAACAGAAAATGAAAACATACTGCATTTTCATAATGACAGCTCTGTGTCTCTCTCTCTCTCTTCCTCTCTCTCTCTCTGGACCGGACAGATGACTGGAACTAAGGATGTGGGAAGAGAGAGAAATCTGTCACTTGTGTTCATCCTTCCCTGCGAAACTTTCTCTCTCTGTTTGTCTGTAGTAGTGTTTTTGTTTTCACCTTCAGCCGCAAATGACTGAACTTCTTCACCTTCTCGTTTCCCTCTCTTGCTCCCTGGGAGCTCGAGGTGGACGTGCCTGGAAGCAAAGTTCCTCCTAAGCAAGCCTGACAGCTCCAGCTTAATATTTAACCACTGGACAGGCACAAACACACACACACACACACACACACACGCACACCTCTGCACAGCAATACAGTCCAAGAGAACTTTCTGTGTCTCACCTAAGTGACGGTCTTTGTGGCAGAACCCACTGGCTTTAACATGGCTGTTGCTGATGGCACTGCTAATGACAAGTTATGTTTTCAGGCGAAGCTGCGTGAGGCTGTCCATTATCTTTCTCCCTACTGGCCGCTTCCTCTCCTCCCCCCCCCCCCCCCCCCCCCCCTTCTTTATCTCACTTTTCTTTTTATTTACCTGATGTCTCCTCTTCTGGCCCAGACGCCTATAGAGATGTGAGCGGCACCGTCTGCACTGAACCGTCTGTGTACATCTGATCTCTGATCTCTCCTCTGTCTGACTGTGTGTACATGTACTATGTGTGTGTGTTTCCCTTAGTGTGCCTATTGTGTGTATGTACGTATCTGGACACAACCTGTCTGTACTTTCTGTCTGTGAATTTGATGTTTTTTATGGACATCATTCATGTCACTATTCTAAGGATGGCTACACATTTTTTTTTAACAAATTCAAGGTTGAATTTACACCAGAACAAAATAAAACATTGATTTAAATGATTATTATTTTTATTATTGGTTTGTCTGTTCATGATTTTTTTGATCAATCAGTTAGTCTGTTGTGCTATAAAATTGCAGAACATAGTGAAAGATGCCCATCATCATTTCCCATACCTCAAATTTAAATATTTAAATTGCTTGTTTTGTCCGACCAATGGTCAAAAGCCGAAAGATAATCTGTTTAAACTTTTACTATTCACATTTTAGAAGCTAGAACCAGCAAATTGTTTTTGAAAAGTTACTTTAAAGGAAGAGTCAATCATTCTGAAGAAAGATTGTTGATATTTGAACTAAATACCCAAACAACTACGCCCCTCCCTTCGTGCTTCTTTAGAAGCTCTGCCCCCCCAAATTCATGGATGTGCATTGCCAAGGCAACGACCAAAAGAGAAATATGGCAAAATTCAGAGCGAGGCATCAGCTGTAGTCAGTTCTGTTCTACTATAGGCCTTTCTCAATACTGAGTACGCCTAGTTCGGACTTTGGAAGTTCGACTCGGGAGTGCAAAGACGGGAAGGATGCAGTATGATCATTCTGCAACTGGAACAGCAGTGTACTTACTGACAGCAGCAGCTCAGCTTTAACACAACTACCTGACTGTACTGTGACAAAATAATCTCAACTCAAAGCTCCGCTAACACTGTTTTTCCTCACAAAAAATAATCTCATTGACAGAGAAATGCAATAAATTATGTTATTCAGTCTGTAATGTAGCTATAATAAAATCCAAACTGTTATGTGTCTTAATAAAACAAAACGAAATTTAATATAAACTGATCTGTTCATTTTAATACATTTATATTTATTGAAATGTGGTGATATCTGTACATATAGAGCCTCAGAGGCAGCGCTGTTGTTCTGTCCAGTAAAAACATGAAGCTTCACTTTACATCCTGACAAACTAATGTGGCAGCTACAAGTGTTAGATTTCATCTGTGAGACCAACATTTATCTTCCAAAAGGAATTATATCATATATCAAAAGGATACATTAGAGCCAGCGGTAAATCACCAAAGAGCTGCACAGATCAGTTCATCAGATCATGTTCTCCCAGGATGACGACGGACGTTGACCGGCCAATCATCTCAGGAGTTGGGAAAGAAATCAACAGTGTTTGTATTTGTTAACTGATTGATATGGTTAATAAGTTGAAAACACATATACAGCGGGATATTTGTGTGATTTAAACAGCTGCCTGCTCAGATTACGCTTCACTAAACCCAACAGAAACAGACTTGGAGCATAAAAAAACGCGTGGGGTCTCCGTGAGACTGTCTCAGATTCAGTGTGGATTGATACATTTAATAAAAATGGAAGTTTATCTGTTCCGTGAGAAAACACTTTCTATGTGACTTGGCCACAGCCTCTCTCTCCCACCATTCAGCGGGTGCTGGAGATGGGAGATTGTCATGTCCTCACACAGACAGCTGCTCTGATGACTTCCCCGTCCTGTGCACGAGCACGAACGCCCCCTGCTGATTAGTCGGAGTAGTGTTGTGTGGCTCTCTCTGAGCCACTATGTTTACATGCCCATTTACAGAGCCAGTGCTGTATATGGACACCAGATTCTTTTTCAACGTACACACAGAAGGGACAGTTAGCGGACCGTAAGGAGATATTTGCTGACAAAAAGTGTATTGGATTAGAATCACTGACTCTACCATTAAATGATGAATTTATTGACAATACACTATTTGATTAATTGACACTGGTTCCCCAAGAGGTAAACTATCCCAATTGTTCCAAATAGATGCAGATCAGCATCAGATCAGAACGCTAAGACTGTTCTTCAAGTGCAAACACACTCATCTGACACATTAGATTGCCTGCTGGTGTGTAAATCAGTGTGTGCTGATACTGCAATGGTTTACGTCACAATGAATAGGCAATCAAAACACAAGAGGGATTAGACTAGAAAACAAAGGGGAAAGACAAAAACGAGAGAAATGACAGCGAAAACAGAAAATAGGGTTTGGAAGGATTTGGGAAGATCATCATAAACAAACTCAGTTAAGCTGACAGGTCAGAAATGTAGAACCTACACAGACAGGATTCAGCGGAAGTGACATTGATGCTCAAACAGCTTTTGGCTCACTCTCAGTCCTTTTTCCCAGCTTTTCAGATCACAAGGTGTTCTGTGTGTGTTCCATGTACTTTCCCTTTCTGAGAGGCCATGTTTTTGTACTCTTTTTCTGCTTCCTGTGACTGATCTCTCTGGGATGCCCCTTCTCTCTCCTGATGCCAAGCTCGGGTTCCCCATCTGTGACATGTTCGAGGACCAAGATGGCTTGTTGCACTTCAAACGCAACTGAGAGGCCTCTGGCACCCTTGGCGCTGCAGCAGAGAGGACTGGATACTGAGACAGGAAGTTACCTACCAATGGAGTCCTCTGTGTGTATGTGTGTGTGTCTGGCAGGGATTTAAAAGCTTTCATTCCTTTTGTCATTGTTGGCATGAAAAAGGCAACATGAGGAGGGTTTTACATCGTGGTTTGTGAAAGGAAATATGCATTTTAGCGTGAAATACTCACCTCCTGAAAAGTGATGTTTGATGTTTACAGCTTCTAAAATGTGAAACGTTGCTTGCTCGTCCCTGTTTCTCATCATAATATACTGTAGGCCTGCAACTGATTACTTTCATTATTGATTCATCTGTGCCAGAAAATGGTGAAAAATCACCATTTCCCAAAGCCCAAGATGCAACCTAAAATGTCTTGTTTTGTCCCGACCAACAGCCCACAACCCAAAAATATTCAGTTCACGATCATAGAGAACTAAAGAAACCAGACAATATTCACATTTAAGAACCCGAGACCAAACATTTTCCCTTAAAAAAAAAGACTGACAATGATTAATTGATTATCAAAATTGTTGGCTACTACTTTTCTGTCGATCAACTAATCGATTAATCAACAAATCGTTGCAGCTCTATTATAAGAGATTGAATACTTTTCAGGTTTGTGGTTGTTGGGGGAAAATTTAAGGCATCACAAGAGATTTACAAGTTTACAATCATGAGCTATAGCAAATCAAGTGTGTAGCCTGTGGATGGGCAGTTTCAAAGGTATAGTGAGATCAAGCAACTGAAGACGCAAATGCTCATGGTTTTAGTCTCCTATGAGCGACATTGTCTCAGAATTTGTGGTCATAATGGAGAGTAGGAGTGCAAAATCTGTGAGGAACCAGTCATTTGTTTTTTTGGGGACAGCAAATCAGACCACAGAACATGGTGGTCACCAGCCATTAGTGAATGAGATGGAAGTTTAAAACAAACAAAATTCGTAAATGACTTCAAGACCTCCTCCAGACCAGATAACCCTGGACTATTCAAAAATATACAGTATGTCCCTGAGAACATGCCTCAGTGAGAGAAATATCAACATCAGACCAAATTTCAACAAGAAAATAAAATTCAGAGCATGGGAAGTGATGAAACCAGATCCTGAGCTCCACAGGGAGCATTTGAAAATTGAACTATTAAGCCCTCTGAAACAGTCAACAGACTCAGTGTGGAGGTTAGATAAGGTCCTCTGAGGTCTACGAGCTTTAAAACCACATCTATCAGCCACCGTTTTCAACACTTTCAGTAGCTGCGTAATGTGAAGAAATAAATGACTGAGGGACCACCGAACCACACTTTTCATGGGGAGAATTGCTGACTTTAAAACTAGCACTAAAATGAATGCATTGTGATAAAAAAAGACGAGGAAACTACTGTAGGGGACTATATAAACTGCTAAAATTAGTTGAACCTATCTGACTGGAGCTCAGACCTGGAGGACATCAACCTCTTCCACTCCCACTCCCCTATCATAGACCCATTTTTTTGGGGGGGCGGGATCTTTAGGGGGAGATAGCAGGTCAGCAGTGTATGCCACATAGAAGTGGTATACATCATCTGAAAGCTGCAGCACTGTGTGTCAAGTTTTTCTAGTAATAAATCTGTAATGAACATTATGTTTTGGTTAGATTCAAATTTTGAAAGTTTAGAGTGTACAAGGGCTTAGAGCATTATGATGGAAGCATATGATGAATTGTTGCAGCAATTTTTGAGTTGATACCATTTGTTGCAGAGATTTGGTGCAAAATGTAACCATTTTGACCACTCAAGAATTGATAAAAATGGTCAAAAGTCCCTCCAAAATACCATGAAGACACCAAGAGCTTGAGGAACGTCATAGAAAAATTCATGCTGTGATTTGGTATCAAAGGCATTTGACATTTGGAGCCATACATCCTCTGAATTCCCAAGGTCTCTAGTTTGTGGTTGCAAAGTTTCATGAGGCTGTGATTATCCTCGAGGTCGCAACAGGTCATTTTATACAGTGAGGTCAAGTTTCAAAAAAATTGTCTCACTACAATGAAATGGCTACTATGGGGACTAACATCATCACACATGAATACAATTGGGCTCATTGAATCCACAAGAGTCTCAGCTTTCCAGTCATACCAAATTTATGCAATTCCCAGACTGTTTAGGGACCCCAGTATGCAGAAATATTTAAATACACCATTTTTAGAATAGGTGAAAATAACACATTTATACTGCATGCAAAAAATGCATGGTTTTTGCCCAAAACTGCATGGGATTAGCATAAAGTGGGCATGTCTGTAAAGGGGAGACTTGTCGGTAACCATAGAACCCATTTTCATTTAGATATCTTGAGGTGAGAGGTGAAGGGACCCTTTGAAAGTGGCCAGTTTTTCCCTCACCAAAATTTAGCCTTTGGAGCGTTATTTAGCCCCCTTCCCGATAGGGTTGGCATGACATGGTTGGTACCAATGGATTCCTAGTTTCATATGATACCAGCATCTTCACCAGTAGCTTTAAAACTGAGCCCACTACAGCCTCTGAAAGACAGTAATGTCACCCACGGACGCCAGCGTCTGGTGTCTAAACAACCAACAAGGAGACTGAAGATTTTATCCAAGTTAGAGCATCCATGCTAGGTGGCTAACATTAGGCTACTTAACATGTTTCAGATGATAAGTCATGTTTGAGGTTGACGAATGCTAGGCGAACCTTTGCATGCAGAGTTTGCATCCAGATATCATTTTAGTGGACGAGAGCAGGACGGTAAAATTAGATGAGGCCGGCAGAGAATACCAGCAACAGTAACGGTAGACAGCATCACACACAGTCCGACCGAGGGTTGTTTTTCTCCCTGCGACTAATCGACCAATTAAAACTTCATTGACTAAGATTCTTCTCATGGACTATTGGGGGCAGCCCTAATATAATCATACCATTAACTAAATACAATAAAAGCTCTTCAAATGCCATAACAACTGTGTTTAAGCACACACATTTTGTTAAAACGTGCAAAACGAACGTGTAAAAAATAAACAGGTACCAAAAGATGATCATGTAACCCCAGTATCCTGTGGCACTTACATCAGGCTACAACTCACACAGCTTAAAATCAAACGATGTTGGACTCAAGGACTGAACTACATACAGCATGATGACTGACATCTGCACTGATCAAAACGGAGTGCTTCTGATTATCAAGAACATGAGGGAAAATGAGAGAGACAGAGAGAATGAAAGATTGGGCGAGATGAGAGGATAAAATACTCCATTACTGTCAGCACAGTACACATCACGTCAGATTAATGATTAAGAATAGGCCGGTGGAGAATGTGACTAAAGTACTTTTGTTTACATACTGCTTCTTGCAAGGTGGGGAGTTTTTTATCTAATAGTGATGGTCTATTTAATGAAGGTATCGTAGCTCATCTCACTAACAAAGATAAAGTCTGTAGCTGATTCTTTTGTGATGGTAATCCCCTCTTTGTAGCAGAAAATTATATTTAAGTGGTCATTTAGCTGTTAGCTTTTCCAAGGTTTGCAAATCCACTTAACAGCCCAACCTCGACTACTCTGCTCTCGCCGGCTGTGCCAGTTTGTTTGTGGTCAAGCAGCCAATCAGAGATGACGGATACACGGTTAGTCACGCAACCTACATACAGTATAAATGACTCCTGTTGGAAACACATTTTATGAATCACAAGCACTTTTCAAATGAAACCTGTTTCCATGTTATTATTTTTATGGTCACAGCAGCATCTTTGCACTCAATGAACAAACAGGAGAATCACTGAATGCTGCATAACTGGGTGGTATGAGGATACAGTACAGTAGGTAGGCACAAACACAACTTTTCTGCATTTCTGCTTAACCCTCTGCCCCCTGTCTTTCAGTGATCAAGCACGCACGCACACACACACTGACACAAATGCACAGGCACACCGGAGGTCAACTCTTCTTTATGCCAGGAACCTTGTAGAAGGCCACCCAGTGAATAGCAGCCATAACAGCTCTGCACAGCAGGCACGACACTAGAGAGAAGGGCACAGCGTGTACAGCAAAGATATCTGTCAGCGCGGCCGGCCTTTTGAAAAGCATCACATCTATCAGCTAGAATCTTGTGCTATCTGCGAGGAGGAGATGCTTCAAGATGTGTCAAGGAAAGCACAGTGGTAATGCTATTGATATTCCAGCGATCTGTAAGGTTACAGAGAGCTGCTTTCAAATGAAACCAGCCTCTTTTGAAAAGACAACTATTTAGACACTCAGAACAGAAACATAGAAACAAAGCAGTTTTCAGTTTCAGAGTCGCACAGTTGGGTTTGAATGGGTTACATGGAGCTGCAGATAAAGGTCGGCAACCTTTAAAAGCAAATAACATACCAAAAGTTCCAGGAAATTAATGCAGCAGCAGTACACTCAGTGTTTAACCACCCCTGGTTGCCACAGTAATGCAGAGGTCAGTAGGTCAGGGATACTGAATGTGTGGTATTGCAGTTTAGTGATGCTAGCTATTTATGTCACGCACACAGACACACCCTGGCTCCACGTCCGCATCTATCCAACATCCAACAGGACGCCCCTCATTAGCCGGAATTAGCCTAATAACGCCTGGCCAGACCCACAGAAGGGAATGGGACCCGGGAAAACTGCCACATTCCCTTAAATTCCCTCACACTTATTTAACCCTCACTGGGTCAGGAGGCAGAGAAGGGAGCGACAGAACAGGATCAGGCCTCAGGGGCTTAATCTGGACAGAGGAGATAGGGGAAAATTATTGGGTGTCATGAAGAAGTGGAGCGTAACTGACAACAGAGCGTCCTTCCACTCAGACATGAAGTTTTTGTCACCATCATGATGCATGTCTGTGATACCAACTTTGTGTCATATTTAAACTGGAAAATTGGTGTATTGTATTACAGTAATAATACCCAGAAACCTAAGTATGACTCCATGCATATTTTTTCAGTGTTTCATCCAACAGCTGCACTAATCTATGAGTTGCTTTTCTCGGAAGTTGCACCCTTTGTTTGTATTCACACAAACAGAACATACAGTACTAAAGTGATGTTTTTTTTTTTTTTAAGTTACAAAGTAAGTGTCAACCAAAAGTAAATGCAGTGTATATAGAAACAGAGGGGCACAGTATTAAGAAAGAGAAACAAGACGGATGGAAAAATCTAATACAACAGTAGCACTTTTGATAGGCTGCATTTTAGTTAACAATGGCTACAATTATATGTCTACAGCTCTATGGAGAGAAGGGTGTTATGGGTAATTGAAGGTCGCACAGGCATGCAGAGGTGTGGACACAAACACCTACCAAACTCTTGTCAGAAGGTGCGTTCGTAAGGTGATACGAACGCACCATACATGTATAACAGGAACACCCACGCAAACGTCGCCAAACGACCCCCGGAGAAGCATGGCTCCAGCCGTCTGAACAAAACACTGATTTTGTGTTTTCGTAAGCTTGTCAGCATCTTATGACTCATGAATGTTGGTCTGTAGTGTAACCCACTAAATATGAAGAATTAGTCACTTTCAATAGTAAACAGTTAAAGACATTTGGGAGCAGCTGTCCTAGATGAGAAATGCCTCATGTTAGGCGATGTCCGCCAAATGCATTCATGGCGGCCTTTTTAATCACACTGATGTCAAAATCACAAAATTGTTGGGTAACTGACCGTCGGTGTAAAGAGAAGTACTTAACATGTAACTGCAGGATAGGTGCCCGTGGATATTTTTTGTCCTCTTTACTTCATACCTCCACCAACTGTGTGTGTATATATATGAAGACAAGTCAAGCTGAGGGTTTGCACTGAAGATCCTCCCTGTGTAATGTTTTCTGGCATCCGCCAACGTTCTCAGAGAATGGCTTTAGGAGTAATTTTCACCCCTCAGTCCTCTCTGTGTTGTTGCTCTCCTTTGTCTCGCCCCCTCAGCCGCCTGCCCTTCTTCCGCTGCTGTGATCCTGTCTGGTTATTAATTCATAGTTAAATCTAAACGGTCTGGACACTCACATAACCCTTTCCACTGCTGTTCATTTTACGCTCGGATGGGCCACCACTGTGTACCCCACACCCTCCAATGTCTAACACACACACACACACATGCATAAAGATGCACATGCTGTATATGGATACACATACTGCATACAAGCATATGCTCTTTTTTCTAGCACACATGTGCACATAGCAACTTCTCAGTGTGAAGAAGTCGTTTTTTTTGGCTTTCCCAGCAATGAGGGTACAGCTTTGATCATCATATTGTTCGGACACTTCACGGAAAGAATGTAAAGTATGGCTGTGCTTGTGCACAAAAGTATGAGCATTAGCATAGTTTAGATGCCATTTCCAAACAAGCTATTCTGCTATCACCGTCTCAAGTGGCCAACTACCTACAAATTTGTACACAGGTCCACGCTCACTCCTTCAACATGCTGCTTCAAAGAATATTTTCACACACATGCATACACACCCTTGCTGTCAGGATAGTGATAAATTGCAGGGAAAATGAAAAGGGGGAGCAGTAATCTGACACCTCCAGTGCTGGGCAACCAGTAATTAAATCCCTTCATTAGGTCAAATATTTGATTACGAAGAACCTGGAGGGAATCTAGTAATGACCTCCTTCTCTGGGTGGAGGGGGTGGAAGACGAGGAAGGAGAGGAGAGGAGAGGAGAGGAGAAGAGGAGAGACAAAATGAAAATGGATGAAGCCAAGGCTGGCAAAGTGAAAACAAGGCAAAACACAGACAGAATTGCAATAAAGTCATCTCCATATTGTCTGTAGTCAGTGACTATGTTCTTCACACCTCCTCCCCACTTTTCCCTCTGTCTCTGGATAGCGTCTGTGTGTTGTGGTAGTAAATCGAAAACGCTGTCCGCAGCATATTGCTAATGTGTTGATGAAGGCAGCCCAGGCCAGGGGAATCTCTCTCTGGTGGAGGACAGACAGTGTGCGTGTTCGACAGACGAGTGAACATTGCTGGCCTCCGCCTCAACCCTCTCTGGGAAGCTGCTAGCTTGAGCCTGCGAGTGCATCTCCTCCACTTGGCTGTGCTACTCCTTGTACATTAGCCTGAGATAACACGGGGAGGGATTATGCATGTTAAAAAGGAAGGGTTGTGAAGGATTAAGGCATAAAACGAGTCGAATGAAAAGGGAATGTCAGTACCCGTCATTCTCGTTGGCGTTCAAAAGTCAAAAGTTTGGACACACCTTCCCATTCACTTATATGAGAAAGTGTGTCCAAACTTAACTGGTACTGTACATTTTTTTACTTTCACATGATACCTTATCAGTGATGAATCCAACCAACTGAACATCTACTGAGAAGACTTCAAGACTAGTGCTATTGTGCAAAATATTGGAAAATTTTGACTAAATTAGCCTAAATAATAAAAAAACTTGTTTGATTTAATTCATTATGCCCCAAGGAGCACTGCAGTTCAAAGCCTCGTCTGCAGTCGCATTATGTTTTGCACTACGTAGTTCCAAATGCTAATTACTCTATCGATTAGCTTATTATCAAATCCTAATAGCCTCACAAATATAGCACTGGTGGCCATGCTGAGGAGGTGTAGCTGTAGCACTGGCTTTGTCGCCGTGGAGATACAGTACGCAATACTGTTGATGAAGCACAATCATTCGGCCATAAATCACACAGAGAGAGAGACCAGTCCTGGTTGTCTGGCCTCTCAGGCCCACGAGGAGAGACATGGACACTCTGAGTTTATACAGCAGAAGTATATAAACTATGTGAAAAAAAAAACACTTAACAGCCCCTTCTCATATGAGCTGTTGGCTTCCATGATTAATTAATAGATGTTTATGCAAGAGTGTACCTGAACTTAGATGCTCCTGTTTCATATTTCACAGCTTTCCCTCGATCTCTCCCACCTTCCCCTCTTCTGTGTGTGTGTGTGTGTGTGTGTGTGTGTGTGTGTGTGTGTGTATGTGTGTGTGCGCTCGAATGCCAATGCCGTCATCAAAGGATACGTCAAAATGAAGGCTCTGGCAGAGGCTGCTATCGGGATCTCAGACACGCACACACATAAACACGCACACACAGACACATTGCTCCAGCTATGCTTTCATATCACGCCCTGGCAACGCCCACTGACTGCAGCATATCTCCACCGGTATCACCAAGGTTACCAGCGGTAGCCAGGGATACCAACGGAGCCGCCTGTGAAAAATGTAGAAAATGGGTGTGGCCAAAGTCTCGCTGGTCGACGGCTACATCTCCATGTCAAAAATTCCACAATTAAGGGAACAAATTAATGCTACAGTTTCCTTTTTTTTACATTAAAAACTGTGTAAATGCATGTTTGGTGCAACTGGTGCAACTGCTATTTTGCTTGTTAAATCATGAATCACACAAAACATCTCTTGCTCGTCAAATGTGTAAAAAGCTAGTTTTGTTTCTTCATATGCTGTGAAGGAAGTATTCTTCATTTCCAAGTCTCAATTAGCACTTTACCTTTAACAGTCATTAGCATGCTGACTTTCGTATTCTGCCTCTTTTTGCACACCTCTGGCTCCGATACAGCGTGTGCGTGCCTGGATATAACAGACATTTCAGATGCATCAGTGACACTGGGGGTGCATGCATTAGTCAGTGAGTTAGTTAGCTGATGTGAGAGGCTTGAATTCATTGGTTTAAGGACCCCAGATTAAAAATTGGTGTTTCCATGACAAAGGAGGGCCTCCGCCAGCACCCGTGTATCCACAGCACTCACACACAAATTGAGAAAGAATATTCCCAGGCATGCTCCAAGCTCCACTCTCTCTGCCTGGAGATGTGTGTGTGCGCGTGTGTGTGTGTGTCTGTGTGTGTGTGTGTGTGAGAGAGAGAGAGAGATAGAGAGAGATTGCTTTCCTCTTTGGGTATCAAAAACACTTGGAATATTTGGATCCATCAAACTGAGGGACTGAAAAAAGCAAAAGAAAATGAAGAGAATATTTTTTTTTTTTTTATTGTTGCACCTTTTAATAATCAATTATACACACACACAGCGTTTAACAGGTGCTCACACAGAAATTCACACTTGCCGACACATATGCACAATACATATGCACACAAAAATCCCACGACGATGATACTTTTTTTTTCTCGTGTCATAACGCTAACACGAAATGCATTTTGGCAAAGTGAGAATTACATACATATCGAGCTGTCTAAGCATCTCAGAGTTGTGTGTGTGTGTGTGTGTGTGCGTGCGCGTGTCAGTGTTTGGGTGTGGTGGAAGACAATGAGACTAGCAGAGACTTCGATGTCTGTTCAATGTGCTTCTGAGTATTTTAAGGATACACAGAGGTCTTGTGAACACATCTCTGAGGTGACGTGTCAACCCTTCCCCCACTGCTCCTCATCCTATCACTACTACATGCAGAGTTAAAGGTGAAATCCACCACAAATCAGCTTCAACACGTTTATAAACTGCAACTAATGATCTATTTTAATTTCTGGGTCCAATTTATTGTTAGGTGATGTGTTTTCTTGGTAACACCTATTTAGCATTTATAAGCAGTATACAAATATTTAATAAATGGTCTAAAACACACTATAATGTAGTTGTAAGCTGGTATAAATACATTTTGAAGTGTTTATCAATGTATAGTGTTTGTCAGCAATTATAACTTCTGCTAACTACATTACATATTATACATTACATACATACATTATTATAATGTGTTTTAAACCATTTATTCTATGTTTGTATACTGCTTATGAATTCTAAGTGTTGTAAAATATGAACATAGACAAATACTGCAATCCCAAAGTGTATGACATACACAGACACTGTAGGGAAACCTATAAGACGGGATAATACAAAAGTGCAAATGCCCCATTCCACACACAGCCAGAGAGGATGTCAAGAAAGAAATGTGACTCTGACTTACTGAAGAAGGTCAAATATTTTAACGGCAAGAAGTATGTCAATCCGCTACAGTCTTACTGTTGCAGTAGTGTGCAGCAGTCCCCGGAGGCACTCATTAAAGGAACTGGGTGTGTGGAGAAATGTGAAGAATGGGAAAAAAAAAAAGCTGCAAATTTCTGAATCTATACTTGGGAGATGTACTGTATATGATGGTCAAGGGTGGAGGGATGGTGAATAGAGAGCCTTTTTTTTTTTTGCAGAGCCAAACCATTTTTCTTTAAAGCTCACCGTGAGTTGGTTCTTGGACCTCTTATGAGCTTCAAAAACGTATCTGTAAAGGACACCATGGTTACAAGGCAGCTTTGTCATCAGATGTCCCTGAGATTATGTTGGAGGTGCATACGCTGAACACTAATAATATAAGATTGAAATGTTTCTCCTCAAATATATCATAATTCAATTTGTTCAATTCAATTTGATGTAAATCTAATGCACAACCTTCTCCTTAGTACAGGACCTGCATACAAACATGTATCTGGACAGATCTAAAAACATGTCATCAGGATCTACAGCATTTAAACCAATGGAAAGACTGGAAAACCACTTACTCCCTATTTTATCTGAAGGGTGTCGTTGACAATAGACACTACAGTATGTGGTCTGACTCGGTGTCTACACGTGTTATTCTGCGCTGTCCCTCACATTACCTGAAATTACCTGGAGACATTTCTTTTGAAATGTGTAGCTCTCATTTGGCCTCTCGCACTCCTGATAAATCATTTGCATCTTCAACAGATGAGACGAGAGATGAGTGTGTCCTGGTCATGTGATCGTGGTGCTAAATTGACCAGACTTTAATAAATTGTACTGTAACATTGAAAAATATGCAGTCTAAGCCTACTCAAAAATGTAATAGTATTTATCCTGTTGAATGACTTTATATTATGAAAATTACTATAATATTACTGGTTTAAGCAATTAATTGAGTTGTTTACTCTCATTGCAACTCATTAAACTAAGTGTAAAATTACAGCCTGCCATTGAAATAAGGACTGTACTTAGCATACATGTACTGTATGTAGTATGCAAGCACACACAGGGGAAAGAGAAGAAGAGTTAAGTGTTTGAATGCATACATTGAGTATATGTTACACTGCATATATTTGTGGGTGCCAATTAAAACGCTGACACATCGACACCTTTCCCCAACATCTGATCCGCAGGCTTTTTGTTAATACAACATATCAGGTTGAAAACAGCTATCTCTAATCCCAGATCTATACACGAGTCCAAAGCCTGCCCTCCCTTATACGTACAGCATTATTCACTCGTGCACACGCTCAGTCACACATACAGAGAAAAAAAGAGATTTATACAGAGTCTCCTCAGAGAAAAACTCACCAGCAGAAAAATAAAAGACGAAGCAAGCTATCAAACTGACAATCGCTGGGGAATCCCACCACTTTCAAACAAATAAATATGTGCCTGTGCACCCATAAACACCCTTTAGACATGTTCGCACGCACAGACTGACACACATGTGCATCCTCTTCCTGGGCTTTGGGATACAGTAGACACTGTAATTCACACCCCATCTGAGCTAGACCAGAGATTTCATCTACAGGGGAAACACCAGGCTCCTCTATTGCCCCCAATTACTGGGGCCTGGAAGCGGAGTCAACAGCCACAGTTTTATACAATCAAATCGTCTGGGAGGAAATCAGCCCCTTTTCGCCTCTGCTTTGAGCTGCGCGCTGCCAGCCGGGGCTTCACCAAAAGCCACTTAAACTATCATATTCTGAAAGAGAGCAAAAATGACTGGAGCTCCTTGTGGAAAAGGATTTTATACAATTTGGCCGAGAGACGTCCTCCGCATTATTCTTTTTCATGTAATACTTTCATTGAGATCAAACGGATACCTTAATCCTGAGAACACACAAGGGCTTGTGCCTTCATATGGCAGAAAGAAAGCCTATAGGTTCAATTTGTGTGTAATGCGGTGTGTGTGTGTGTCTATGCGCGGTTCATGCAGGCCACTCTGCTCTCTGCGAGCTCACTCCGATTGCCATTATACATCACAGCACAGCACCAGCGAGTGGCTGTGTCAAAAAGCCTGCCTTCCTCTCCGCCATATCTCATAGTTACCTCCGCCTAACCAAATTACCCCCCCCCCCCCCAACCCAACCCCCGCATCACCCGCCCCCTTCTCCTGTAGACACTGAGAGATGAGCTTCAGAAACAGCCGCCTCAAAAAAGACAGCAGCAATGTCCGGCAGCATTTGAGGAGAAATGGGCGTAAACAAACACACTGAACAAACAAAGATCCTGGCAGTCATATTTCAGCAGGAAAATCGAAAGCAGTTTAAAAAATGGATGAGCAACATTTACTCACTGGAAGTGAAAATCACAGACATTTTCATATAAATACTTGTCCATTTTTACTGCTGCTTATATCCAGTTCATGAAAGCCTTAACAATGCAGTTATAAAACCCCCCCTGGCAGTTTGTTTGAAATAAGTGCCACTGCCACGCAGAAAAAGTCAAAAATGAGCACCAACGGAACTCACTCCTCACTGACGGAAAATAAACAAACCACAATCTGCCCTCTCGGAGAAAAAAGATAGAGCAGAATTATACCTTTTGGAGCACAAAAGCTTGTCTCTGGGGCAGTACAAGTGCATTAAAGTTACTGCTCCCCCAACCATTTGCATTCCCAGTGACTCAGACAATGTCATATATTAATTCACTAACTCTTAATTCAGTCTATTAGTGTAAATTCTTGCTGGATCAAAAGCTATGAAGTGGATCTCAATGTAAACATCTGGAGTGCATTATTTGCCTGGATGATGCATCTATAAAAACATTTTACTTTTTTGTACAAAATGTACTTCTGTACCTCTATTTTGGAGCACAAGCACTCATTACCATATATCTGTGGGGGTGGAAGGCAAAAACAACACAACACTGATCGCTTGACATTGAAGATTTCATCAACATACTGTAAAACAAACGAGAATGTCAGGTTTTTCCCCTTCAAAGTATGAATGCCTGTCCAGGTGTGGTTGTCTAATTGTAAATTTACTTTGACTGTTTTTTTTTTTTTGATGAAGCTTTCAATCCATTTCTACTAAAAGATTAAAGCTGCTTGTGTGATCTTCCCCACGAAGAGCCTGAGAGTAACGTGATAAACCGGGCTCGCCGGTCACATTAGCAGGTAGAGTAGTCGGTGTAAGGCAACAACAGCTTGTGGCTCAGCCGGGGCTATGACCTCTACGCACTGTAGTGGGAGGGAGGGAGGGAGATGTGGAGAGGGCGAAAGAGATATAAAGATGGATGGACAGTGGAGGCAGGAGGGGAAAAAAAAGCACATCGGACACAGAGCGCTTCAGTCCGAAACATCAACCTAATCTGAGCACCTCTCTCTCTCTGTGTCGGGCTCAGGACTTCTTGCCCCATTGAGACACATTACACAGATGTGGTTAGAGGTTGGTTAGTTGTATTAACACTTTTAATGGTGATTATACCCGCAGTTTCACTCCTGCATGAAAGTACATAGAAAGAGAGGAAAGTATATTGAGAAAGACACACACTTGACCAAAACTACTTCTCAGCTGCTTGTTCTTACTTTTTTCTGACCCCGGCAAGTGAAAAATTTTAATGGCTTCAGCAAAAACAAATCTCCGACTGGTGATTAGCTGTGATTATTGGATCACCTACTTTTACAAGAATCATTGGACTACTTTGCTTTCCAACTAGAGCAATTTGGTGGGAAATCCGTCGAAGTGACAACCCTAACACTACTACAGTACAACGAAGACGGTGTGACTAATACAGGATCCCACGAAACATTCGGAGGCAACAACAATTTTAGAGCCGAGTGTGTTGAGTCATACTATAACACTATGAAACACTTGCTGAGCTTGTTAGCGGCTCTATAAAATAACTTTTAGTGTTTTCAAACCCCTTAAATAACATGGGTTACAATGTTTCTCCTGACTCAGTTAAATTGATTACAGATTGCTTGGGTCAACTGTTCACCACCTCTAAACTGGGACTAATCATCCTGCAAAAGTTAAGTCAGATGGGACTGGGTTTTACATTTGAATAGAACAAAAAAGTCCACTTTTGGGCCTATAACTACAACTACTTAATGATCCTCTCCAGACACTCCAGACATGGAGACAGACACATTTAGGACACATAAAAATCCACTGTTCAGAATAATAAATTGCGTCTGACATGTTTTTTCCACACAAAAAAAAAAAAAAATGCTCAGTTACCATGTTGAAAATCCTTAAAATGGCACCTTCTCCTTCAACCTCATTAAAAATCCAGAACCTACGAATATGCAGTGTGTACAACTATAGTTGTGATGTCACAAATAATGCTCAACTCAGAGAAACTGTCCTTCTTCAGCAGATGAATGTGAAAACAGCCTTCTAGTGTCAAACTCTGCGCATACATCATCCTGCATGGTGAAGCTCAAACATCCAACTGTAGCAACAAGAAGAAACACATAATTTTGACTGGAGGAGGACTTTAAACAAGTAATTTAGATTATGTCTTACTCCAACAGTAATTTTGGAGTTTAAACACAATGAATGCATGCCACACGTTCAGGACTGAGTGAGTCCCTCCCTTGCTCTTCAGAAATGGGCCATCAAAACCAGTAATCCTGACATCAAGTGAAGGAGAAATGACAATATAACAAAGTAAACAGGAACATACTAGGTCTTAAACAAACTATACAAAATGGAAGACTGCCTGGCCATTCTGACTGACCCTGAAGAGACTGAGTCAGCACGGACTGACACAGCTACAGAAGTGGGAGGTCACCATGCTCTCAAAGAAATGTCTGTGCTGCAATCACAGCCAAAATATTTGGAAAACATCTTGCAAATGAAATGTGATCGAAAATACCTCGCCCCTGATATGCACCGCAAGTCCTCCGAGATCAGATGAAATACAAGTTTCCAATCACGTTTAATCATGACTCGTGTTTATCTGCACTGTTTATTGATTGATTGAATTGTCTTTGATTCATAATTGAGCAGATGTTATTCCTTCTTTATTGTATTTTCATGGTTTGCTTTGGCCGCAAATATGGTGGTTTTCATGCTCAGTTGAATTGGGGGAAAAAAACAGCTTAGATGACACAGAGAAAGGTACACACACCTCCATGCAAACAGACAGGGAGACAGTTTGAGAGGAAGGGTACATAGCTAGTCCCAGAAATGTGTTTTTTTTTTTTTTTCAACTCTCCCAACCGAAGAGATGAAATAGGACGGACTGAGAAAGGAAGAGATGGAGGTGGATGACGGCTTCATGCTGTCACACAGCAGCAAAAAGGACAGAGAGGAGGGCCCTGTCACATCGCATCAGAGTCAGCTGCAGCCACACCCGCCCTGCGAGTATACACACCCCGCTGCTGGGAGAGGAGAGGAGAGGAGAGGAGAGGAGGGACAACTAGAGCATAAAGCAAAGAAAAAAAGAACATCCCCTTCTGTCCTATTCCTCCATTAGTCTCTCCTCTCCAGTGTGTCTCATTTCAATTGTATCTCATTCCTCATCTAGCCGGCCTCACATCCAGCAGCCTCCCTCCCCTCTCACCATGTTGCCAGTCTCCCTGATTTGGCCACAATGGGGACTTGTGTGGTGGATCCCAGCCCGCTTGGGATAGAGCTACTAGACTACAGTCTGGGTGGTGGTGGCGGCGGTGGCGGTGGTATGTGCAGAAAGTCGATGAAAGTGGGGAGGGGGGGGGGTAGAGAAAGGGAGAAAGAGGATTAGAAATGAACTGTGGAGATAGAGCACAACCTGACAATAAGTCCCTTCTCCCCAGTGTGTCTGTGTCTGAGTGTCAGTGTGTGTGAAAGAGAGAGGCAAAGGATTAGCTTGTGAGAAAAAAAAAATAATTTCCCTTTGTGTTCCAAGTGATGCTGTCAATCATCGCACTGTAAGAGGAGCTGTGTGTGTGTGTGTGTGTATGTGTGTGACTGGCTGTGGCCATACAGTAATCATAAGCAATAAGTCTGACAGCACAACTTTTTTTTTTATCATTTATCTTTTGCTCCTTCATTCCTGTTTTAATAGCTGAGCGCTTAATGCACTTTGTGCCACACTAAGGCCACATACTGTACACCACCACACACTCCTAACATAAACAGAGGCATCTCAGGGTAGCCTTCAACAGCACTTACACACACAAATACATACACAAAGGGGCGGCAGCAAACGTCTCACTATTGATCCCTGCTGGGGTCTTTTTTCCTTCTTTCTAGGCAACTCAGAGGTCAGGGTCGGCTACAAAGCAGCTGCTCTGAGCCGCTCAAGGACACTTCGGAAAAGCAGATTCGACGCAAAGGTCCTGATTCCCGGTGACGCCGCTGCAGGTGTCGATGAAGTGATCGGCCCTTTCCCTCAGAATCAGAGGATACATCCAGCACACCTCGGAAGCCCAACTACACAGTAACTCAATCTAACACAGAGCTGTACATGCACAAGGTCATCTCAAAGTCTCCATTACATCTTGGAAAACAGATTATATAATTGTATGGCAGTATCCAAAGCTTTCCTTGTACACACTGGCAGACGATCAGTCACAGTGATCAAAGCGCTAGATGTGTTTCTTTGTTTCTGCTGCTTCACTCCAACCCCCACAGAGTCAGTTATTAGAATACAATATATTATTATATAATATATTACATATGCTGGTACACTAACAATTCCCGAGGTCCTTGTGCACTGGCAAAAAACCCCAAACATGATACACTGGGAGAGAAAAAAGTGATTATTTCTCTATTGCAGAAAACAAAAACCAGCAGCCTTAGTAAGATGAGGAGGGTGTGAGTTTCTGTTATGAGGTGCAATTCTTGCTGCTTAGCTGCCTGCTGCACCGAGCAAACCGATTTTTCGACCATAGATACTGTATGCAGACAGGCTCCATTCCATTATGCAAGCAGAAAACACAAACGAGACAGCTGAACAACTCAACCCAGAAGAAAGAACAAATACAACTTATTAGATCAGGCGAGGACAAAATGCACTCATATTTTTAGAGTGTAGAGGGGTTCAAGTGTGCACTCATGCAGTGAAAGTGACTGGCAAACATAAAAAATCCATGATCAGTCGGAGAAGTGCACGCTCCTGGAAGCAGGCAAGTGACCTTAGCTCAGAGAAAGAGACAATAAAAAGCGAAATTCTTCATGCTAATCAAGAAGAGGGTCTCCTCCTCCCCTCCTCTCTCTCTATACTCCATTTCTTCTGACTGAGCACTGAGCAGGTGGTGACGGTTATGATGTGGCTGTTCTTGTTCAGGTTTGGGTACATTAAGATTCCACTGCGCTCTGCCTCCCTCCCCCTTTGTGTTACTGTCGTTTCCCTTCACCTACCCTCGCCAACCCCCCCCCACCCCTCCCCTCCCCTTCTCTCTCTCATGTTGTGTTTTGTTTGTGAGGTTTATGCGGGGAAAAAACTTCCAGACGAGCGGAAGCCTTAAGAGTACAAAGCCACCTGTGTGATGGCTGGAAGGTAAAACAGCGTGGCCAAGGGAGACATGGGCCAGGTCAGCCAGAGGTGGGCAGGCAGAAAGCTTGTTAAGGCGCTGGAACACAGGGAGGATGTCTCCTCCTGTTTCCAAGATCTTCCACAGAAGCTGCTGGGGCCTGGAAACTGGAGAACTGCTGATGTGGATCGCATCCATCAGTTTCCTGCACAGCCCTGCAGTCTGTGAGACTGGCTGGCTGACTGATTGACTGACTGACAGGCGTGTTGGTAGTAGCTGTCCAGCAGGCTCTATTTTCTGTTTTACTTTTTATTTCATTTCGATTTACTGTGCTAATTCTATCTTCACCCCTGCAACAACATTTCATTGTGACCCCAAATTGTTAGAAATGCACAAGACATGATAAGAGTTCTACGTTTTTGTCCTGTCATTGAAATTGGATTGGATTTTTTGTGCTCTACACTGTGCCCACTATGCAACTCTCAGACAACATCATTTTCCTGCTTGGAGAATCTACACTCACCTCTACATGGGGATAAAGGTTGAGTCTTTTTCATCATGTGTTGTTGTGACTGACCTATCTGTTTAAATGTCGTAAGTAATGTGACTAGCCAAGAAGATAATTATTTACTAAACCCAATCCTCATGACTACTGCTTTTACGTTTAATTTAACTAATTTTCACTCAGAATGAAAAGGTAACAGTATCTGATATGTGATATAAAAATCCAAGAAAGCCACAAAGAGTGAACATCACATTAGCATTTTAACTGCTATGCTAACAAGCTTGTTGTATATGGTGATTTTGTGTTTGTCAATTAAGTAACTGTTACTGTAACTGGAACATACAGTAATGTTTTTTTTATTTCTATATTGTATGTATATATTTTGAAGGCAGTTTGAGTTTAGGCGCACATAAGTCACTAAAAGTCACTCAAACACTATCACTAACAACACAAGTGGTTTATGTTTTCAGCTTCATTCCAGTGGATATATTATATTAACAATCTGTTTTACATGGCTTTATAATATTAGCTTCTCCAACAGGCTAACCTAAACTGAAGTCAACCAGGTTGTATTTTTCGGCAATTTACTACAGTATTTCTTTCATACCTAACGCACAACAAGATAGAATATTTAGCTTTTTTTTTTACAAAAAGAAAATATGTTAACTCTCTTGAGCAGAGAGAGAAATGTGAGAAATGTTTTAAAATCTAGTAAAAAAAAAGACCTTTTAAGGAAGTGAATCACCTCATGTCTGGGGACCCTGACCTGTGGTGTCCAGATGTGAGGTCTGCAGTTGGCACTATGTTCAGCACTATGCGCTGGTCATTGCAATGAGCACCAAGTTTGGAATGTCAGGAAATCCACATCTCATTATGACATCACAGTGACAGTGCACCCATCCTTATGCTGCATCACTCCAGTATTGTTCTGTTCATTTTAATCGTGACATCACAGAAGTGTTTCCCTATAATCATTGGGGTTCCGCGGCTCTATTTCCTCAGGCGAACCCTGTTATTTCAACCACTCAAACAATGCGTGTACTCTGAGCTAGCACTCTGTGAATGACAGAGAGTGAGAGGAAAGAGAGGCAAGGGGGCTGGTTAAGTGCACTGAGTGAGCGGCAGTAATCACAGCTCTGGTAAAAGCACTCCTTTGCTCTGCGCAACGTTCCTCAGAATGGGCCAGCTCTCTCTGCCTGACTCTCTCTCTCTCTCTCTCTCTGCCTCTCTTCCTCTATTCCTCTCTCTGTCTGATAATAGCTCTAGATTGAGTAATTGTGTGTTTGAGTGGAGCTACACTGCAGGGTGGAACCTGCAATCAGATACTGAGAACACGTTTCTCTCTCTCACTGTCTGCCTCTCCATTCATACCATGCCTCAGCAGTCTGGCCTCTCCACACCCGGCCCTCCCTCCAGTCCTGCGGTTCCTGCCGGCACTCCTCCACCCTCACCCCTCCACTTGTTTTTTTTTTTTTTTTTTTTTTTTTTCTACACACAGCCTACCAAACGCAGCCAGTGAGGGCTGGGGTCAATAACAGCTGTGCGCTGTGCTGTAATTGATGCCATCATTTCAATTTGAGCTGATTACAGTTGAGAGCTGCTTATCGTGTGACCCGGGGTGGAATAACACACTGTAGGGCCCAATGAGCTGCCATGCCTGACCAAGCTTAACTGCCGGGCTGGCTGGCTGGATGGATGGATGGATGGATGGGTTGGCTGAGCCCAGGGCTGCCTTCTCTATTGACTCCTAATGCGGAGGTAATGACTGAGCGTATTCCTGGGGCATGGCTGGCGCAAGTGTCCGTGTCTCTGGCATTTAGTGCAGTTCTGGGGCTGTTATTGTGATTGGCCTGCCTCTCTGTCAACACACTTTCACGTGATTAAGCCCTCTGCTGGCACAGAAGTGGCTGCGAGTGTGTGTGTGCATGCACACTGTGTGTGTGTTAAGTAGATTTGTAATTTTAGATAACTTTACAACCTTTCAATTTTTAGTGCTATTATAGTTATAACATCAACAAATTGAAAAAGTATTATAACCCTGATATATAGTAAAAATAATTTTTATAGTATTTGCAAAGAATGTGCCATCTCCAAGCACCCGCCCACAGGAAAAAATAAATACAACACCTGTCAATGCTCTGGCATTTCTCCTTACTGTTGATGTCTGAGTCTTTTCAATGAAAGCACCAAAATAACACCACCGCCTTCCAGCATTCCTGCTGTGCACTAATAACACACATGAACAGACTGAAGCACACAGACATACATAAATATATCACAATATACAAAGGGCAACACCTGCACAGGATCACGGGCTAATTATCTGCCAACAAATGATGATGCCCATGCTATACAGATAGCAGGCATCTAGATCCTTTTGCTTTCAACTTTTTTCAGTATAGACAGCGGGCAATACCCTTAACCCTCAATACCACTGGTCTGATCAACGCTTGGGAGCAGAGCTGTTGCTAAAAACAGACAAAGACTGCTCACTAAAGGAACACTGTCTCTTGCTGTCTTTCTTTTTTTTTTTTTTTTTTTTTTTTTGCCGGAGCTCTGAATCTGTGGGTGTTGGGGAGCAAAAAGCTGTCTGCCACATTCTTTTTCTTTCTCTTTCTCTGTCATTTTCCTGACTCTTTTAATACCATCATTAGGAGAGCTCTCCTGCTCGCTGCTACCGCTGCTGGCCAAGAAACACGAGACAGAGAGAGCGAGGAAAAGGAGCGAGAGAAGCGAGGGGCGGAGACAATAAGAGAAATGTGTGCAGAAGGTTCTTGTCATGCAGCGAGGTAAAGATGGTTCAAGGGAACTTTGCTTTTCGCCGATGTCTGTCCCCCGCCATGGGTCTGAGCATCTGTAAGTGTGATCACGTGTGCTGGAGCAACTGATTCCCACTTTAGCAAAGGCGCGCAGTGTGTTTATTGCATGTGTGCATGTGTGAAGCTGTGCTGTGTACGAACATTACAGCTGTAGAAACATGTGTCTTGTCATCCAGGTGTGCACCCACCTGGATTTTAGGAGTAAACCCCAAGATGACAGGTAACACACTTCCTCTGTTACAAACTCTGAGACGTGAAGATCACTTCTCACCCAGCTGGATCTCATTTCTGGCCCCCGTGCGAGCCTATTGGCTCCATAGACCTGTGTGACCCTCTGTTCCCACGGTAACCTGAAGCTGCCCTACCATTTGTCAGAAGCCAGTGATTATCCCGGGTGCGGTGGCCCATCTGGAAGACTTGAAGTCTCACAATAGAGATAGATATCTGGATGTGTAGCAGTACCACAAGTGGGAGTGTCAGCTATGACTGGTGAAGGAAAGTATATGGCAATTATTATAATTAGGACTATTAATAGAGATATGTTGGTGTCCATTACAGAAATTGAATGAAATTAAACATTATCTGTCTGTCATGACATGTTTTGCTTCACAGCTATGACATTAAGGCAGTACATATCTGTTTATAGATTGGTTTGGTGAAAGACATTGGTACTTGAGTCTTTCAGTGATTAGAAATAATTTGACTCCGTAACCTTCTATCTATACTTTCTGTTTTACTTGTTGCATTTTTCTAAATTTTTCTCTTTCTTTCCCAGTGTCTCCTTTTTTTTTTTTTTTTACCTTTTGCTGGGTCACATTAGTGCACGCTGAGCATTTGAAGTGTTAGAGCTGGTCACATAATACTAATCATTTGCGACAGAATTTCTGGTCTACTTAGAAAATAAGACCATTTCACCTTGTTAAATCTTGACTGTGCTCTGCTAAACAGACTCATAAACAGTAGAAGTACCCATTTTCATGAGAAACAAAATAAAACCATAAAAAAAGACATGTGGCAACTATTTACATGATAAAAAATAATGATTTTCCAACCTCTAGCAGAGAATTTAGAGTGTAAGCACTGTGTTTCAATATGACAGTCCCCAATTAACTACTTCAGTGTCTCACAATGACAGAATTATTTCTCAAAATGCCAGTAATTCCTGATCTCATATCACCATGTCTCTATGTCTCTTCCGGACAGAGGAAAAGCAGGAGCTCTGCTGACGCTCAACATTCCACATAAGATCCCAAAAAGACACACACACATGAATGCACCTGACCTCAAACCCACACACACACAAAATCAGGCCAGCACAGCTAACAGCCTCCACATCTCTGAACAAATACTGTATGTGAGGCTGAACGAAAGGCCACAAAGGGGCCAGAGGTCCACATACAAGCAATCAACAGACAATTCATTGGCGACTATTGTGGTAAACAATTAATCGCTTAAATAGTTTTTCAAGCAAAAATACCAAACATTCCCTTGTTCTTGCTTCTTAAGTGTGACAATTTGCTGTTTTTCTTTGTCTTATGTGACCGTAAATTGATAATTGTGGCTTCTGAAAGTCAATCAAACAAAAGCAAGCTATTTAAAGACTTTAAAGTTGGACTTTAGGAAATTGTAGTGGTCATTTTCATTTGTTTCTGGCATTTTATAGACCAAACAATTGATCGATTAATAATAAAAAAAACAGCAGATTAATTGATAATGTAAATCATAGTTTGTTTCAGCCCAAATGCGCACACATGTACGTGTACCTTCACACAGTGTTGAAGTCCTAGACTTGAGATCCCAGTATTTACCAGGATTTCTTATCTTAATCCACTCTCTTTGGCCAAAAATGCCTGCAGGATCCCAGAATTGTGACCATGTTTGTGACTGTGCCTGTGTGCTTACCAGTACGTGTGTGTGCTGAATAACAATAATGCCAAAATGACGGTTCACCTGTACGGCAGGATTTTGTCAGAAGGTGAATGGAGCAGCAAACATGGGCTACATAATCTGTAAACTACAGAAAAGTTAAGTAAAGAAAAGTGGCTTCATCTGACATGCAAAAAACAAAAAAAAATCCAACAACCAACCACTGCAACAACTCCACCAAATCCTTTCTGAAACTGCTGTATGCAATGGATTATCCCTCCATATAATGCATCCATATAATCTGCATACAGTGACAAATATTAAAGAATGACTACAAAAAAATGTAATATACACCCTTTTCTGATTTATTATTTGCAATTCTGTCTTTTAAAATCAAAACGGGTGACCAAGAAATTGTGGTTTTCCAGGTAAATAAGTAATATATTCCCAAGAAGTAACAATTCTGAACCCAAAAGAAAACGTTCTACTCTAATTCATATGCATAAAAAACTGCTCACAGACACACGTATACTGCACACAACAACATTCATGCATGCAGTGGAAACCTCCTGAGCTTATAAGATTTTCTTTTCTTTGATTCAAGCAGTCCCCGTTTCTGCACACTCACACAGAAAACAAGCGCGTGCATGTGTGTGTGTGTGTGTGTGTGTGTGTGTGTACCCCAGCTGCAGTTTAATTTCATTTTGTCCCACACTGATCTAGCACTAAAACACACACACACACACACACACACATACACACACACACACAGCACACTCCCCAGCTCTCATACTGTACAGTGTGCTGCCGCCTCTCAACCATCCAGAGAACTGACCAGCTTATCACAGCCTCTGTTCACAGAAATCCAATTCCCTCCAAAGGTCATTTGTCCATTCAAAGATTTTCCTTTTTTCCCCTGTGCTCTTTCTCTTCCTTCCTTATTTATTCTGGTCATTTGTTACTTCTTGAAATCTATACCCCTTGCCCTCCTCATTTTCCCATCCTCTGCCTCTTTATTGTTTTTTGGGTTTTTTTTTTTGTATTTTGGCTTTTGGCTCTCTTCTTTGTTCCCCCTCACACATCTTGGATCAGAGCCAGAAAGAGGTTCTTGGCTGTGAATGGCAACACAGGGCAGAGAGGCTCTAACCAGGTGTCTGGGTCACTGAGGAAGTGGGCTCAGCAGGGCAGAGCATGGCTACGTGGCTCTGCTGGGTTTAAAAAGGCAGATACGGGCAGAGCTTGACAGAGCTTGGCTGTGTTTCTTGGCATGCCTAAGGAGGTTGTAAGAATTGATAAGTAATGACATGAGTTGTTCAGGGGCGGGGAGAAACAAATTAAATGCAAGTGGACAGCATTAATGTGATGATTAAAAGGGTTGTTTTCTCTTTCTTTTTTTTGTTTGGACTATTCTGTGTGAATACTGATAATATCTTTATAATTTTTCATTGAAAGGACCAAAAAATGTTTGTTCATTTTATTATTGTATCATTGTACATATTTAGGAGATCAAATAAGTAGAGTGGTGGGCCGTCAGGGCCAGAAAGGCCTTCTCTGCTGGTCTAGAGATTGAATCAGAAAATTATATTTTTATAATTTAATATACATTTTCATTAATGCTATATGTATTTTACAAAGTTCGTTCCCATCAGTCTATTAACGTCATTTCATTGCTACTCTCTCCCTCAGCTGCGCTGCTTCCAGTGCAGCTCATATAAATTAGAGCTTTTATCCAAACAGATTTTTCCCCTCTGTTGTCTCTGGGTGAAAAATCTACTCTGAGGCCTTCAGAGTTTCCAGTGAATCCCTCTGCTGTTGAAGCAAATGGGGACGATGTTGATTGTCATATTCTTTAACCAATCAGATTTCAAGTCTGACACGCCGGGGGCCTTCTAGCTTGCCTAGCCGCCTACGTCAGTATTTTTCACTATCAGCCCACCTTAACTGAAGTAAAACTAGCTAGCATGTAGCGCAGCATTAACTGATTCATTTAAACTTTCTTGTGTGAGTTTAGATTTTTAGATGTAGTGCTCTACATTTTTTGTTAAGATTTTTACTTAGCTCTGTTGTTTTTAAACGCACAATGGCTGAAGGAGGAGAAGAAACGGATTTGGTGGCGGATTTACTGGCGAAGGCTTTTTCGAGAAAGACCTTTTGTTGGAACTGAAACACACCAATGTAGCTACTACAAGCGTGTCATTGAACTCTTTATAAAGAAAGAAAGGAGGAGAAATCTCTTCAAAGAATGAGCAGCTTTGGTAAGTTTGATGGATTTTTATGTATCTTTACTAGCTATTGATTATTGCTTGCTTTAGATCGTTGCTGCTGGTGTGTGGTGCGTGGTGGCATGTGTGTGTCAGCTGGAATCTGTGGGGAAGCCTGTTGAATCCTGATTATGTTATTTGTGTTTTACGGCATTTTTTGCTTCCTCGGTGGTCGTAAATGTGACTGGTTGTTGTGAGTTTGTTCTTGTTTCCTTGGTAATGACATTGATTCGGGCTATTCGATGTCTATTTGTGATGTAGCATCCTGTCATGCTGCGTAATAGTGATACATCCTTCATAGTTTCAGTCACCGTGTATTCATGTCGCTGCAATTTGTGTAACTCTCATAGGTGTTGAGCGTCGTGTTAAATAACTTTATTCCACTCGATAAAGGTTACT
The DNA here is from genome assembly GCA_038419695.1 of Scomberomorus guttatus. Lineage (NCBI taxonomy): Eukaryota > Metazoa > Chordata > Actinopteri > Scombriformes > Scombridae > Scomberomorus > Scomberomorus guttatus. Next base: position 18,298,400 of record CM076452.1, on the reverse strand, counting down.
GTCGCTGTGAATATGGGGTGGTTACATCGATATCAAAGGCGGTTTAATTGCAGGAGGATAGCACTGAAGGCTGAGGTGTAAAATGGTAAAGTAAGATAACTCGACATATGATAGATGTGGTTGCATCCCTTCCTAAGGCAACGTCAGTGTAAGTGATGGGGGACAGAATCCACAGTTATCTGCAGAAATGCATTCTTAACTGTAGTCCAAGCTAATATGATATCGTCACAGCCAATACAGAGCATGTAAGTGCTGTTACAGACTTGAAAACTTGAAAACATCAACCCATCCTTTAAAAAACCTGGCATGCCTGGCAGTGAAGCCAGCGACTCCACAAACCAATGGCCGGTGGTGACTGGTCATCTGTTATCCATACCCAACTATACTTTGACGGTAACCTTTCATAGCGACTGCCAATAGGCGCTGGAATGACAGGCCGGAGCGGGCAGCAGCAGTCAGTTGCCGCTGGCTGGTGTCGTGCTAAATGGGCATGTCAGGCCTGTGCTGTCCTGGCTCCCTGCCTGCTCTGTCGGCTGCTCGCTCAGTCCCCAGTGTCCTCAACCCTAAACGGATCCAGTTGCTGCTACTCAGCTCCAGTGGTGGGCTGATCTGGCTGACTAATGAACATTCCCCTAATGAGGGGAATTCCTCCCCCCTCCCCCTCCCCTCGTCCCATCATTCCCTGTACACCTTCTTTGCCCATTTTTATAGCTGTTTACTCGACTTTTTTTCCACTGCCCTGAGCCTCATCCCTCCACCCCTTTCTCGGACACTGTTTTCCATCTTTCTGCATCCTCTCATCTCAGCAGTTCCTGTGCACAGTCTTCACACTGTCTACATCTCACTTCTCTCCCTTGCTGACAGCCACTCACCAACTGCTTGCCATCTCTTTTCCTCTTCCTTTATTCATTGTCAACTGTATTAAAATTATATACAAATAGCTCTTGGAGCAACTGTTAAAACTATTTTGTGATGATTGTTTCACTTGAAATTCCGTCGTACTATTTGTCCACTGCTTCTGTATCTCTGTGTAGTGAGCAGTGTGAGCCGGCTAAATGTTATTCCTAAAGCATTGTGCATATATAGTCATAAATGCTAAGGTTATCTGCATCAGTGTATTCCTTTAATAATCCCTCCCCCTTCTACATGAGTACACTAAAAGGGGCAGAGAACAGAGGGATGAAAACATGACTCAGGTATTTCTCATGGCAGGCCTGGTGTTACAACCGGTTTAGAGGACAACAGGGAGAACAGCAGTGCAGCTCTGGGGTCAACCAGACAGCCTCACCAGGGACAGTGACAGGGTCAAGGGGCAGAAAAATGTCTCGCATTTGCTATTTGATTATATCTTTATGTCAGTTTTTTTTTCCCTCTAAAAACTCAGACACGCATCATCTGCTCCTCTTGTGTCCCTTCATGTCCTTCTGCCCACAGACACCTTTGCAGTGAGCTCAGTGAACAAACACTAAAGAAGCCAGAAAGACAAAAGCAGAGCACAGGTAACACAGGTTGTCCACTCACCAGGCCGTCACAGTTGCTGATAGCCACAGTGGCTCCTGGCGTGTCTGTGATGTCACCCACGTACAAGCATTCATCGTGCAGCGGCTCAGAGTGCCGGGTGCTGTCGCTGTCATCGCGCCACTCCATCTTGGCTCCGGGGGCCACCAGCCTGGCGTTGTGGCGCAGGCGCAGGTGGTACTCCCGGCCGAAGACGGTGACGTTGTAGTAAAGCCTTTCCTGACGGGCCACCGGGTCTTGGTCCTCCTCGACTCCTCTTGGTCCTTCCCACTCATCATTGCCTACTCCTACCTCCCTCCTCTGGCGCCTACGGGGCTGCCCTCCTGCCATGCGGCCAGCCGAGACGGCGTGTGACAGGAAGCGGCCCTCTGCGTCCACACTCATTGGCCTCACCAGTCCATACTCCCCCAGGACATGCTGCAGGGAGTCTGGGAGCAGGACAGTTGGGGTGGGAGGAGAGAGGAGAGAGGGGAGAGGAGAGAATGCGGTAGGAGCAGGTGAGAGAAGAGGAAAGATTGTTATTTGGGGAGTAAGATGTTATGATGCAAATGTGGAAAATGGTGTGAAAAAAGACCATTAGAGGTTGGACATAAGGGGGGGGGGAAATACAGGATGGAGAGGAGGAGACGTCATGGGAGAAGCATGGGGTATAAACAGTGGAGAAAATGGGGAGTCATGGGTAGGAGGTGAATACAGGAGGAGGATGGAAAAAGAGAGATGGGAGGAAAAATAAGGGATTAGAGAAATGTCAAGTATGCCATGGAATTCTTGATTCTTTATTCCAAGTAGTGTCACGTTAAGTACAATAATAAATGAAAGAAATACAAGCAAAAACCTTTCACACACACACACACACACACACACACACACACACACACACACACACACACACACACACACAGCCCCACCCATGAACCCAGAGGCGACCCCGGTGCACGGCAGTGCGCGTTTTGGAAACGGCAGCCTCAGCAGTGCGCGCTGCGCTCCTGACACCTTCTGTGCCCTTCCACCGTCAACAGGAAAGCCAGGACAAGATCAAGGTGCTAATTGCGGCTTTCTCACGCTGTTTTCTCACTGTCAGCCTGCTCGATCCGAGAAAAAAAAAAAAAAAAGATTTCTATAACCTCGACATCGACTGAAAAAAAAAATCCAATGGAATGCATTCTGTAGTCATTTATCCTATTGTCATCATCATCATCATCATCATCATCAACCAAATCAGCATTAATCATCATTACTGTATGTTAACTACACGATCATTACTGCACTGTGGGTAAAAGATATACATTTCAGTTTAACAGTCACATTTCATGCTTCTGACATTTTCTTGGATTCAGCAACATTTTTCTGCTTCCATGTGACAGTGACATGCAGGTGCATTTTGGAGGCGACCTGAGGGATGCTCCCGCGCCCACACACACACACACACACACACACACACACACACACACACACACACACACACACACACACACACACACTCAGAAACACACTGAGCCAAGGCCACTTAATGCTGCCAATGCCATCACAGGGTCAGAGTTATGCTATCACCTTATGTTATGTGGTCCCCAGGTGCCCTTGGTATTATAAACATTATTATTTGCTGGTCCATGTATCATATCTCATTTTTAAAGTTTGCTGACTGACAAAACCAAAAACACTCTGTTAATATTCTCAGTCCCCATGTTGGAGGAATGATTTGATAATAGTGTGATCAATAAACTGACATCCGACTCCAGTGTCCTGTGACAGATCGATAGATGCGACAGCGGCCGAATCAGATAATGTTGAGCTACTTCTCTGCAAAATCCGACGGTAAACCGGCGCATCAGATGCCCCCTTGCACCCAAAGATAACATCATCCCCCTGGAAGGGAGAAAGCAAATCTCAACACCGCTTACACCGCTGAGGGACCTGCGGAAAGTCCCTGCGAGCACCACAGCAGGACACACAGAAGTTTCAAATGTGTCCTGCAATGTTGTTTGCAAAAACTGCAAAAGCGTGCCACAAATGAAGCACAAAGCGGGAGGAACCGGGCAGCGCTTTGCCGCTACGCTGAGCTCCAGACTTCCAGAGAGCGCCTGAGGAGCCCCGTGTAGCCCTGCTGATAGGAGATCAGCAGATACGGAGAACAACATAAACACTGACCACGTTTAACTGTACTGTACGTACCAACGCTACTGGCGATGTAAAGGCCGCTGGTGTGCAGCAGAAAGGCCGGTAGAATAATTAGGACAGTAAATCCAGGCGAGAGACCCATGGCAGCTCCGAACTGCGCAGGTGAGAGAGTGGGACTCCGGGCTCCAGTGTGGTGAAGTTCCCCGCCTGGCGCGACCAGCCACGCCACGATAGCAACAGCACAGCAGCCCGCAACTAGACTGCCAAGTGCACCGGAGAGACGGAGCTCTCCTCCCCTCTCTCTCTCTCTCTTCCTCTCCGCCGAGGTCTCTCTCTCTCTCTCTCTCTCTCTCTCCCACTCACACACTCTCACTCAACTCTCCTCCTCTCTGTCTCTCTCTTTCTCTCAACTCCTCTCTCGCATAGTGCGTGCTCCCCCACTCTTTCCCTTAGTGCTCTGACAACTCCCCGAGTCTACACACACACACACACACACACACACACACACACACACACACACACACACACACACACACACACACACACACACACACACACACCGGGCACCGGGCGCCCACACACTCTCCGTGCGTCTCCGCTGTCAGAGATGAGAGGATATTTCAGGGAGCGCTGGCCGTGCTGCGGACTTGACTGACAGACAGACAGACAGACAGACAGACAGACAGACACAGACAGGCCCGCTGACAGCTCGCATCGGCACCAAAATGCGGTGAAATTAACGAGCAAGATGCTTTATCACACCTCCAGCGTGTGGCGCGTCCAAAAGTGTTGGTTTTTTTGCAACTTGGAAGCGCTTTTTGGGATCATAACTACTGTTCAACTCTCTCCTCCGCGGCTCCCTGATAAGCTGCATGGCTTGCATAAACTTTGAATATCCCGTCAAGCGTCCTGTGTTGGGTGTGCAGCAGCGCCCCGTGTGGCTCACTGACGAAAACGCACTGAGTTTCGCAGGACCCAAGGGTCCAATTTACAGACAGAAAAAAAAAGAGAGAAGTCTACTAGCCCTAACCTGCATTGCCCTCGTTTAGCACATCATTTACCCCTCTTGACCACTAATCTTATATTAAACACTGTTGAGCAGCATAAACAAAACCAATTTAATTTTGAGAAAATGCATTTTTGGGGTACTTTTTTCTTTCTAAGAAAACACAGACAGAGTAACAGAAAAAAAAACAAGAGACAAATGACTCTTTGAAGATACACCAGCATCAGCTATTAAGGTGAGTCTATTGAGTGCTAATTAGCAGCTTGTCTCATTTTATTTATAGTCTTTGGTTTCACTTGATTTTTTTTTTTTACTTTTGTGGCCAGAATTTCAAAGCAACACTAACAAGTTCAAAAGAGGTAAAACTGTGTCTGCTTGCAGGTACACCGGTTACAAAATCTGTAAAAGATGCAGCAGCATTCTCGAAAAGTCATCGCCATTATGCCACACAGTGATGAACAGCGTCAGCGCGGTGGTCATGAGTGACCTATGACATCATAACGTGGTCATGGAACATGGTAAGAGTTTGATTTCTGCTTAAAAACTAAGCTTTTTTTGTTCTTCGGCTGATAACTAACAGTTGCTAAGCTTCAGAGACCTACATAACATTTTGTTCATATCCCTTTAGCAAAAGCATTAGTATGCATTTTAAGGATTTTTTAACATGCAAAAAGTATATTTTTTGCTCAAAACATAAGTGGTTGAAAGCCAGTTTATGTTGGATTATAAAATTCTCTTTCAACATTGCTCCTTCTGCTCTGATTTCTAACTTCTATATGTCATAAATACATCACAACAACAAATCCTAGTGTTAGTCCACCTACTATTTACAGCTTTGGTGCCCCTGTTCAAGTCATGACCTACATAAGCAAACTGATCGTTACGTTCTAAAGCACAAATAAACACTCCCACACATCGGCACAACTCTGCGGGAAGGTGCCGCCTTGCCAGATTTGGTGTGAATGCAGCCTTACATGTAACCTAGGTGTGTGAACTGTACTAAAACAAAGTTTACTTTGCTTCACCATCATCATATCACAGTTATTAATCTTACAGTCAGCAGAGGCTAACGGGATTAGCTAATGTCTCTGCAAAGTTAAGTTAGCTTAGTATTGTGTAGCTTGCCTGCAACCTGGAGGCAGATTGTAGTAAACGTTTACTATTGAAGTAAAGCTACAGGCAACTCAAAGTTAACTATTAATGACATAAATTAAATGTCATTATAGCTGTTGTTCTAGCTCGAATTGTATCATCTTTATTTCCTCTTTAATTGGCTTGGTTCTAAGCTACATAGTGAAGCACTTCATATGCTTCTTCATGACTTTTTGTACCTGCTTACTTCACTAAATGTAAACATACACTGCTGCTTTATTCACCTTATTTAGTATCGTAACACTTGATTTTTGTTCGGTTGTTCACTGTGCTGAGCAGCAGTTATAGTACACTGTAACATACAGTAGCTATTTTTTAACTGACTAGCAAGCTATCAAACAATAGCAACTCCAAAAAAAAGTGTGTTATATGGAGCAAGTTTCAGAAATGTTGCATGTTTATGTACATCACAGCAAATCACCTGCTGCTTTTGAATGACTAGTTTATGGTTTGTAGGGAATCCTTAAACTGAAAAAAAAACAAAACAAAACGTATATCATTTAATATGGTTCAGTTTATGGAAGCCTCAAAACAAAAACACATGGTGCGATACAGTAATACTTTCTCACAGTTTTCTACAACCACATGGGTTTAAGTGTAGAAAACCAAGGAAAGTGTTTAACCTACAATTTGTGCTGCCAACTGTTGAACATGGGGGTGGATCTGTGAGTATACAGACAGCCATCCCGTGACATTAGGTCAGATTTTAGTCATAACCACAATGACTGATCACTGACGCTAATTCACAGATGCTTTATCCTGTAGTTCCTTTAATGGCCACTAGAAGCCAGCTCCAAGAAAACAGTGTGTATTGCAGTGATTGGGAAAACCCACATCAGCTTCTCTCTGCAGATGCAAAGTCAATACGTTCTGTTAAACCAACAAGGAGCATATTAAGATTTCAAAAGAAGTGTGTTTTGGTGGGCGTCTGCATTGATTGACAGGCTTCATTCTTTTATAGTTTCATAAACTGCCTCAAGCTCCCAACCTAAGGCTTTAAATTGTGCCTCAGAAACCTATAATTGATTGATTTGTTCTAGTCTGTTGGTTCACCTTGTCGGGCACCACTGACTCCTCTTGATTTTCCTATGTTCTGTGATGGCCATGGGCCCTAATTAGGAGTGGCTTCATGAACTCCAGGAAAAGTGGAAACTCCAGGGATTCCTCAATTGCCACATCATCATTGAACTTTTATAGGAAGCTCTGGAGATCAGACTGAATACATCTTCACCATCCTCTTTGTTGAAGCAATAACCAATACTTTACTGTGCACTGTTCAGGGCTTGTATGCTAGTATCCAAGGAGGTGTGAAGTCATACTGACGGCAGTCATCTTATTTTTCTTAAAATTCTTTCAACTTACATCGGTTTTATCACGTTGCTATGACTAATACAGTTGACAGTTGGCTATGAATGCATTAGCACCTGTAGTGAAAGTTACAAAAATTCATATTGAAAGGGATCAAAAATGAGTGTCTGTCTTGAAAAAAGGAGAACTAGGTGTTCGACAAAGATGGAGAGACAGGCAAAAGTAACCAGAGGAGAGTAAAGGTCAAAAGAGAGAGAGCGGTAGAGTGAAAGAGGAGAAAAATTTACAGAGGTGGACATATCTGGGCCGCTGTAGACACATGCACATGTAAACACAGTCCAATAATACCTGGAGGTCTCTGCTATACAAACACAGACACTGACCCTCCGCTGAGAGAGAGAGAGAGAGAGAGAGAGAGAGAGAGAGAGAGAGAGAGGGAGTACGTGTGTGTGTGTTGTACAGTGAGAGGTCATCTTTCACCAAGCATCGAGATCACACCCGGGCTCTCTGTGAATAGATCTCCACGAGGCTGTTTGGGAACAACGCAGACCCTCAGACAGACAGACAGACAGCGCCACAGATACACACGCATACACGCACACCTCTGGAAGAAAGCCACACCCTTCCTGCCTCCAGTCACGACACGAAAATGTCAGTGTTCCCGAGTCTATGCACCCAGCATGCCTATCTGTGACCAGAGGATGCACCCCTCCGCCCCGTCGCACCTCTCCCCTACCACCTCGCCTCCCTTCCCCTCCATCCTCAACGCCCACCACCTACTCCCTCCCACCGCTCCTGGTCGCTTTGCTGTTGCCATGGAGATACCAAGCCCTCTACCTTGAAAAGTGCACTTGGAAGGAGCAAGGGAGAGACAGACAATAATATCCCCCTTTCCAGACAAACAGACACACAAACTCATGTGTTAGTGAAGGTTATTATAGCTATGTTTGACAGGGCGGAGTTTTGCCTGTGTGTGTGTGTGTGTGTGTGTGCGGGCATGTGTTTGTCTGGGAGGTGGGTGTTCAGATGTCCGTTGCATGTGCATGTGCAAACAGATTGTGAGTGGAGAAATAGAGCTGCATGGTCAGACGAGACAAGCGGAGAAAAATCTGTTGTGTTCTCGACGTGTTGCACTGTTTCAGCGCTGTATGTGGTAATATAGATTCTAATTATAAATGGTCATAATCATTGATTGCTTTAAGTGTTTATCCTTGAGTTTTATGAATTAGAGTCACCACTGTATAGTGGCATTCAAGCTAATTCTTAGAAAACTGTTTGTACTGTAGTATGCAACAACACAGAACAAAAATACACACACACTTACTGTACTTTACATTTATTATAATTACCTCTGATTGCTTAACAGAAAAGTCATTTTGTTTGTAAGGGATGTGCTTAACACAGTGTATTTCAAAATCTTTTTCTTGTTTGCTCAAATTTGTGTTTTATTGGTTTAACTAACTGCTGTAAGTGCTGTTGGTGTAGTTCACCAAAGCATTATGCACCTTTTTGCACTGGCAATTTGATTATGCTGCATGTGTTAAGGGGTATACAGAGTGAGCATATAATACTGTGTCCTGCAGGGCCGCCATGGCCCGTCTCTCCAATGACTCCTGCTGTCCTAGCAAGGTCAGGCAGCAGGCCACCATGTGTCCGCATGTATTAGCATGCCTTATGAGTGCAAGGACAGGTGTTCCCAGTGTCTCAGAGAGGTTTCATGATGAGGCATCAAAGCCCCATGACAGCACATCAGGCCGAAGCCATGAACCCCGACACAGGTGCCTACTGAAAGTCAATTCACATAAACTCCACTTGGAGAGCCGTGGGCAGGGAGCTGTGTGTGTGTGCATGAATGTGTTTTGCACAAATGCAGGTGCGCACGCAATAACAGTAAGTATTTACATAACCGTGGACACGTGTCCAAGTTGAAAATTTCTCATGTAACTGTGCCAACAGAGAAGGACGCCCATCAATCAACAATTTGCCTTGTTAATTTATGCTGCAATATGTCCAGAAAAGGGTGAAGAAACTCAGATGTGTCTCAGATACACGGGCCAGACACAACCATCAAACAGGCCAGGGGGCACAATGTAGTTCCTAGCAAATGAAGATAAAAAAGTGGAAGGACAGACATGAGAAACAAGGACTGTTAATTGCATACAGAGCTGCTGGAGGGTGAACTTGGTAAGAGTTAGATAGATTTCAGCCTAGTGCTACTTTGCGAAAAACCTGGATGAAATGGATTATAGAATAGCTCTTACTAATACTGTGATACTCACAACACAGTGTCACTTTCATAGTCCTGATTCCAGTTGAAAAATAAAACATGTTTTAAATATTCTCAGTGGGAACAACTGGCAGTGAAGATTAGATCCTTAAACACCACAAACTGCACGATATTTTTGCCTGACACCAATATTTGAAAGGGACTCGGTCCAACTTCGTTTGATCAATGGTGATGTCCAAATCCTAACTCCATTAAGGCCAACAATCACTTGCTGGTTTGCACCTTCAATAAGCATATTGATCATCATGAACAACAGTTAAAAGCATCAGGAAGAGAAACAATGACTGTGGTATTGATTTCTGAGACTCTGACACAAACGATGGATTCAGACTTTAAGTGAGAAGGTTTACTGGCATTTTTTCCAGCTGAAGCTGAAAAAATATACAAGTTCTATTTCACTGAAGGTTTGGAGAAACATACAGAAGCAAAGAGACATGGATGCAGAAATCCACATCATACACTGATCTCACTGTTTTTTTTTTAATTTTTTTGCACAATGTTATTCTTTCACAGTGATGTTTACTGAGTGATTTTGTCAATATTTTTCACTTTTCATTGGGTGGAGTACTGTGAAAGCCCATGGAGCTTGACCCTCGGGTCAATAGTACCTTTACTTATTCACTGGCAATGCCAATACAACGCCATCCAATGCAGGACCACCCTCAGGTGTTTATTTAGCCGGTCACACGCACACACACACACACACACACACACACACACACCCTTTGCTATTGACTGTTTATGCGCCATATGTTATCTAAGCTCTCAGTGGGTGCCTGTGGCCTATTTCCCTTTATGCCCTTAACTGATCTGATTGGCCCATGTGCCCTTTCTGATAAGTGATCACCATGTATCTGGAGCATGGAGGCGTGTTTGCTTCTGTCTATTGCAGCTAAAATGGAGTAATCAAGTGCGTTATTGTTTGGTATTATTACAGTATACAGTAGATCAGTAGGAAAATATTCACACACACTAACAAAAAGAATTAAAGAGCTGTTGGAGGAAATAAGCTATCTTGTGTTATGTTCTAAATTCCTCTCTTGCCCTGCACTAAATTAATATTTCTTAATCCTCCACTCTCTTTAAGAAGATTAGGATTCAATTTTTATATTTTTATGTTGCTAATCTTTGCCTGGACTGGGCTTGTGCCTGTGACCGGGGCAATGGACAAGTGGATTTTCCCAGGCTGCCGCAAGTCCAAATGGGCCTGGATGACCGAGGACAAGTCTGGCCTGTAATTTCAGCAGTGTCTCATCCCACGGAGAGGCAGCCATGCCAGCAGAAACAGATTCTGCTCCCTGACCTCTGTGGCACACTGGTCACTGAATTTAACCTGACCGCAGGAAGCTCAAGGTCCTGCCCAGGAATGAGTACTATTGTTGTACTGTAATCATCGGTGGGAAAGTATGTGTGTGTGTGTGTGTGTGTGTGTGTGTGCGTGAGAAAGCAAGAAAGAAAGAAAGAAAGAGAAAGAAGAGTACATATCTGTTTCAGGAAGAAATGCAAAGACTGAGCAGGGATCTTTTCAAAGCTCAAGAAAAGCATTCTCTGAAGCTGGGTGCAAAAAAACTGTCCATATGATCCCTGAGATTTATTTCAATTGAACTGTGGTTGTGTGTAGTCAGTAGTGGTTTAGTAATAGTTTAGTAATTACTCAACTGCAAAAGTAATTAGTGAGATTACCCCTTACTTAGCTTTTGTTACTCAGTCAGCTTTGTCAAAAGTGCCTTTTACGCAGCTTCAAGAAGTCATGTTATATCTTACATGTTATTAGGAGAAAATGAGATGCTTTGGTTAAACTAGCAGCCAGGAGATATTTACTGACCATCAACAGCTGGCTTAAACTCACAAAAAATGTGAAAGGCCCTCTCTAGAGCCAGTGTTTGGTTTGTCTGTTCTGGGCTACTGTAGAAACATGGCGGTGCAACATGACGGGCTCTATGGAAGAGGACCCGCTCCCTATGTAGATATAAACAGCTCATTCTAAGGTAACAAAAACACAACAATTATAATATATAAGTGTATAATAATAATCTGCTACTCCCTGGTGTGAATGAGCTTTTGGAAGAAAATGGACAAACCAAACCAGAAGATAAAACAGAGGACGACAGTCAAGCCTAACTTAATGCCACATACACAGTACGGAAAATTGTGCTCTGTTTTTCACACGTCAAAATGGGTGCCAACCTTGTTCCCTAGCAACAATGATAAACAGTTGCACTTTGATGATGAACTTTATTATGCAAATGTAATACACACTGGAAAAAACAGTGAACACATTTGAAAGCAAAGTACGCTGGACAACGTCAAAAAACTAACCTAGAGTGAAAACAGTGGTGGTTTTTTTACTGTCTTCATGTTTCCGGAGTAGGCAGGCCTTAGTTTAAAGGACTTGATGGAAGATGTTAATATTAATCACAACTAAAGTAAACTAACAGTGTGTGTACATTGCTCCTTTATGGTGTTGACCCTGACTGTGTCTTATTACCTCCTCCACATTATAAGAGCTGGTAGAAATGGACATGTGGCTAACATTTCTATAAAGTGGACAAAGGGACTTTTAGTCACAATGCTGCTCACGAGGTGGGATAATCCCTCAGAGGCATGTCCAGCTTTCAGAAGAATGAGAGGTTTGATAGCACACTCATGCGCGTGCACACAGCCACACACATACACATATACTGTAGGTACATTATCAGTTCTGCACAGTGCAAGAGGGCAAGAGGGCCTAGTAATTGAATGGAAGCCTTTCTTCTTCTCTCCTGCATAGTGCGGGTTCAGGGTCGAGGCTGGCACAGTCACACGTGAACCTTTCAATTCTGAGGAGATTGGTGTGACATCGGTGTTATAGTGACGCACATATAGAAAGAGCTTTTACTGATGCAGCGCTGATGTATTAGCATGAGTCCAGTGTGATTGTTATCCCCGGTGTATGTGGACTCTATTAATTCTTTGCCTATTAATCGAATGCAGAGTTGATATCAACATACAGGATGTCAGCCAGTGTTAATCATTATATAGAAGCCGAGTGAGTGAAGATATCACCTAATGAGGCGCAGTGGAAGTTATATGATTGCAATGCCATGTGCAGTGTGAGGCGTTAAGAACGGTCTGTTGAGCCTGCTTAAATGTAAGATTTTAATTATTTTGTGTAGTGTTTCAGATGAATATGAGACAAGGCGCAGGACAGCCATTATACCCACTGCATTCCAGCTAATTTCTTGTCATGGAAAATAATGTGAAATAAACAAAATTAATCTTAAGGTGCATTATTCAGAGAATAAAAGGAAATCTTTCTCTTGTCCCCCAGCAGAAAAATCTTAAAACGCACTCTAGAAAATGTTCACTATGTCTACTATATCATTGTAAATTACATATGTAACGCTGTCGTGAGGGCATAACAATAATATATTTGAATCCAGATAATTGCACATTTCTCTCACAAATGCAAATATGTACTTGTGCTTGATAACCCGGGCTGTGTGTAAAACCAGGAGTGAGTGGGTGTTTCTTGTGGTCTTTGCCCTAGGTAGCAGTTTCAACAGGAACAGGTCAGGGGTCGGAGGCCAAAGGGTAAAGGAATGAGAGTATTAGGGTGTGCAAAGGGGGTGGCCGGCTGACAAATTAGGGCATCAGTGAGGACAGAGAATGATGAATGGAAGACCAGACAGAGGAGAGGCGAAGACATGAGCAAAACATCTAATGACAGAGAGGGTGAGAGAGGTAGAGGGAGCAAAGATGTAAAGGAAGTTGAGGCTTCCTGTTTAAAGCCAGCAAGCATTCATAAATGATCCATGCAAACCAAGAGTCCACACTAAGCTGGCTAAATTTAAAAAAATGCATCTCTTTCTCTCCGTCCTCACCAAGCCTGCATTTTTCTCACCCAGCAATGTGAGTTTTCTTATATGGTCTCCTGAATGGAAAATATGATGATTAATCTTTATAGGAAAATATGACTTATTCCTGCCTTAGTTAAGAGGAAAACTTTCTGTCCATCCATTTTGAAATGTTGTTAACAGGTAGCTTTTATGACCAGCGACCTATTTTATTCTACTTCAGTTGTCTGACAACATAAACAGAAAAATGAATAAATGAGATCTACTAAATTGTCAGTTTGGCTGTATTCAATATAAGACAGAGGTTTAACAACCTGAGACTAAGCAGATTAAAGCTGGGCAGACGCTGTGTGTTTTTATTAGTCTTATATGTTGTGTTAACTCACACTGCACAGTTGAATCAGCTTCCTGCAACCTGCGATTTTTACGCTCACACTGTAAGGATCAGTTGACAGGCCACAATGTGGGTGCTCCCACAAAGTAAGTACAGAACCCCTGGTTGGTTTTGTCCTGTGGTAATTCCAATAAAGTTTATTCAAACAAGATGACCGCTTCAACAATAAAGACAAAAAGAGAGACAGGCAACATTACTGTGTGCAATTATTCTATGAACGGAAAGTGAGAAAAATATGGAGCCACAGAGGTTGGATGTGATATGATCAGTCAGTTCTGCAGCTGAGTTCAGTTTTTATAAACACAGCAGTCTCAGTCACAACTACAGTTTTAGACACATGTACTTGCTTTTACGTCCTGGCAGTTAATCAGGTGTTGTGACCCCCCCCCCCCCGTCAAACTGCACTTCAAACGACCTGGCAGACATTTTGCAGATTCTAAATTGGGGAGTGACCAATTTGGGGTTAAAGCCAGCCTGGTTTAACAGTCCCACTGCCGGCCAGATGTTGGCTGTGAAGCACTGTTAAATAGGTTGAAGAAGATTTGTTTTAATATTGTTCTGGCTTTTTAGTGTGGACTGAAATCTTTGCAAAAATAGTGTTTCACACAGAAAAAAAACAATTAAAGAATCAGCCGGATAAGTAGAGTGCAGACGTAGACCGAGGAAACATACCAGCTAAAATAAAATGGGCCTGCTGGAAGATTGCATCACTTACTGTATAACTTCAGAAGTGACATGTCACTCAAACCACATGAGTGAAACCTATATTGGTTGCTCTTTGGGAGCCACATCATGAAGCTGAGTCATAACAGGGGAGTGACCACTCTCCTCTGCTAGTAGTTATTTATATTGTGTCAGTAGGCTAATAATGTCCACCATGACCAGACACTCCCCACATGGAAAACATCAGCACTGATTCTGATCTCTATAATTATACTCTGACATGCATATGCACTCATTCAAACACACTAAACCCAAAAAACATTACTGACTTGACTTCTTCTCTGTTCTTCTATGTATGCTAAAATATAAGAAGACTGAAAAAAGAGATATTAGAAGAGGAGGGGGAAAATAAATAGGACAGCTGCAAAAAAAAGCAAAATAAAAAAACTAGAGGACAGCAGGCACACAATGTTCCAATCCATATTTGGCTCTGTATAAATATAAATAAATATTTATAAATTATAAATACTTTTCCTGGGTTAACATAGCTAAATGTAAAATGTGTCATACTATTATTGCTATGATAAGAAAACATAATCACTCCTCTAATCCTAATTAAGCTCATGGCGTGTTTTGATACCATTTCAAAATAGTGGGACACTCGCACTGCACACTGAGCCACAATTTCAATACAAACAAACAGCAAACAAACAAATATTTCACAAGGACGACTAAACATTATGATCCTGGTGTTTAACTATCATTGATCCTGTTCAAATTTGGAGTCAATGAGAGTTTATGGAGAAGTGCAGGGCTGAAAAGTTCTCATGTGAGATGGCTGGATCTGTAGCTGTTGTCCAAAGAGTGCATTAAGTGTGAATCAGTGTGTTTGTTTGGATATGAAAGTGTATGATTGATGTCTGCAGAACGAAAGGGTGAAGAAGGGGTAAGACATATTCTTTTAGAGCTCAGTTTCTGACAAATTATGTTCCTGTTTGGCGGTTTTGCAGCAACAATTTACGTACCAATATGTTCCGACAATGCGGGAAGTAGTATGACGTTAGTATATGGCAGCAAAATGTGAGGGTGTGGAGGTCAGTGCATAGAAGTTCTTTTGCCTTTGACACCGCTGGCCCTTTTACTTCACTGGAGGTTTCAGAATCATCAGTTCCCCTCAGCTCTAAGGAGCGTTTTAATGTCCTTCAGTTGATTGTCAAAGCCACAATTTTACTGTTTTGGTTCACTCTCTAACAGTATACTACTATACCTGTCCAGCACCAAACCACAGACAAAGTTAATGATCAGCTGGTGAAAATGGTGGGTGAAGCATTTAGCAGCTAGAGAGGCTGATCTTTTTCTTAGAAGTTGGCAGAAACCAAAATAAACCCAAAAAAAGAGAGACTGTGACTTACTGTACATTCAACAGGTGGCCAGAAACACCTCACCAAATGAATGGTAATGTCTGCTGGTGGATGCGTAAGTAGGCAGTTTGTTCACCACAATATGTCATACAGAAGATACTGAACACTGAAAAATATAATTGAATCCTTTTGTCTGTTTTATCTGGTGGAAGGTTTTGAGATCTCACTTTGTTTGAGAGCCTCTTTAGGAAATAATCAAAACTCTTCACACACACACAAACAAACAAACAAACAAACAAACAAACAAACAAACAAACACAGACATTTAATAGCTACACTTGGTCATTTTTCAGTGATATCAAACGAGGCAGACAGCAGCCACACAGACTGCTAACAGCGGTGCCATGGTTTCTACCTCTATTGTAGCCCGGCATGCTTCCTTTGTGTGTGTGTGTGTGTGTGTGTGTGTGTGTGTGTGTGTGTGTGTGTGTGTATATCCTCCACAGTACAGAAACATTTTATGCACCCCAACACGATTTAATTTAGTTTAATCTCAGCCCTTCCACTGGGAATGCAACATATAATTAAACTTTATGGAACTGCCCTGCAGCTCATGCGGAGAAGCAGATTGTCTCACACACTCACACATACACACACCGTAGACACACAAAGACTGAAGATGCAAAATAATTTGTGTCGATGCATAATCAAATCATTATATAACTTATGATTTAAAATTCAACACCTAAAAATAAATATTGATAAATCCTGAGAACACGGCAGTGCATAATTGAAAGAACAGCATGAATAACCATGTAAACCTATAATGCATCTTTTCTATTACATGAAAGTGGGTGGATTTCATTGATTTGATTCTGCGCTTCATTATTTCTCCATGTATACAGGCAAACGCTGCGGATGCAATAACACCAGTTATTAGGAAGGATACACATAAATTGGTTCTGAATACATTTTATCCAACTCCGCTTCTTTCTGTTCATAGCTGCTGAGCGTTACGTGATGTTTTTATTAGGTTACTGTGAGGACATAACGTGGTCATCCGTCTATCTAGATGGGGCTTAGCGCGGTGGATTCTTATTGGAGTTTCAGTTGGACAGTAATGCCTCGGTAATACTGGGCTCAGGGTCTAAAGGCATCGCCTCGGAGACGGAGGGAGATCAACTGAGCCTAGATGTGTGGATCAGATGTTGTGTAACCCGCGGATGCACATGTGTTGCGCCAAGGGCACCACCAAACACATGGGAGAAATGATGTGTCTACATGTGTTCATGCATCACATGCAGACGTGCACTGGGTACCTGATGTGTTTTCTGCACCTTGGGGAAAGGCTAGAGGCCTTTTGTTGATACGTCTCTCTGTATCCACCTCCCTATGTGGAACAAAGGCCTGCTCCTCTGAGACCTCCCGCATCTCCCTCTCCTCTCCTTCCTTGACCTAGTTTACCTGATTGATTTCTACCCAGCTGGCCACTTGTATAACACCGAACAATCCTTACGTGTGTGTGCGTGCATGTGTGTGCGGTCAAAGTATTGATGCAGTGTGAAGGAAAAGATCTAGGTTAAGGTTTTACTCTTTACTTTAACATTCAGTGGGTAAGGAGTTTCTCTTACTATTATTAAGCGAACATAAGCACAAAGTAGGAAACAACTTTTCTTGTCCTCTCCCATCTCTCTCAGTTCTCCTCTGTCTCTTTCTCCTTCTTTTCAGACTCTGCTCCTCTAACTTTCTCTGCCAGTCCTCCTTACTATAACCCTAAATTCAGAACAAATGGCGTTTGACAGCTTACGATGCAGTACATCGATGCTGTGCAGCACATCTTGTGCAGAAGTGTTTTTCTGGAGGCATATAGCAAATCAAATTCAACAGGTTTTTTTAGGCAAGTCCATTTCCCAAGCAACACGACTCTTTTCTTCTCTCCAAGTAACCTCAGTACAGTCCATCTGGGTCCAACACACACACACACACACACACACACACACACACACACACACACACACACACACACACACACAATAACGGAGTGTACTGCCAGTACTGCTCCTCACACCCCCTTCATGTCCCTTTGGCCTTGCAAAGTCTGTTTCTCACACGACCACACTATTTATAAATTCTCTTTCCCTTGCTTTCTCTCTCTCTCTCTCATTAGCTCCACTCATGGCTCCACTCGAATAATGACACATTCCTAATACATGATATTCATTCAGTGCTCTTCCAGACAGTAAGTCACATGTGCAATACAACTCAGTTTTGGCTGCATTGCTCTTGACTCAGTGAGAGCAGCGTTATGACTGCTCCTCGGATTTACTCTTAAGGTTTAGGAAATTACTGAGACTTGTGACATCAGCATGGGAAGCTGAAATGACACAACTGCTGTGCGGGAACTGAAAACAGTGCTGCGATTACAGATAAAGTGCAAGGAAGGCAAGATATACTTCTGTATGTCTAAAAGCTGCAGTTGACATAACTGGGTGTGTTTTCCTCTGAACTGAGCACCTGTTGATCATAATGGTTGACTGTCAAAGTTAGAATGCTAGACTAGTGATCAGAGACTTTCAGCCCGTATCTGGAAACTGTTCAAGCTGCCAAGCAGGCATTAATCAAGTCTGCTGAAGTGTCCTTCAGCAGACTTGTAATTACAATAACTCCAATATAACATGAACGCGGCAATACCCAAACCAGTAGGAGAGGTGCAAGGAAAATTCTGATTTATTACAACTTGGGTCTTATTCAGCCATCGGTTATATTGGTTATGATAACGCCAAAATAGTTGCTGAACACTGCAACATTTTAACAGCAAAGTCTGATCGGACAAGAAACATCAAAACCATTTCATTTGAAGATAAAACCCTAATTAAGTAAATCCCTTGTTGCACAGTGTGCACACAACTACAGCAAGTACGGGAGTTCAAATTTGAACAAGGAACACTGTAACGAACATTTAAAACACACAGTTTGGGTAATAGTTGTACTGGGCCCAGTTGTTTTCACTTCCCACTATGTTCTCATGGGAAAAATGCCAGCTTTTGTTTCCCACATAAATCCCTGTTTACTAATTGCTGTGATATGAAATGATTAGTTATTGTAAGAGTCAGCTGATGTTGATCAGTTTACGCACAACTTCACCCTTTTGCATGAACAAACCAACTTGCTGCTTAGTGCATTTCCTTTTACAATGAATTAATTTTTTAACATTTTTACTAACTCCTGCTTGTAAACTGAGAATTTGAACGTCCATTGAAAGCGATGAAGTTATAGTGATGCTGTGGTCTTGGGTCTGTGCGCTCCAGATTAGTGTTTTCTGGGCACACACACTCCCTAAGCCACAGTCTGTGAGTCACTGGATCAGGAGGAAGAATTCACAGCTAAACAAACGTAGGCCACCAGCCAGGCCAACCCACTCCACTGGCAGCCATGCATTAACATGAGATCACACACACGTGTGTATATGAGCATGCACAGATACTGTATGAGCTTTGCACACGGGGCAGCATGCACACACAGCTACACAGCCATGCACTCACACACCACACAGCTACTCCTCCTTGTGACTGCTGTTTACTCAAGCAACATTTTTCTTTCACTCAATCATTTTGATTCATCCTTTGATAAATTTGCCCTTTTTGCTGTTGTTATCTTTATCTCTTCTACTTGCTCTTTTCTTCAGCTGCTATCATGTTAGCAAGAAAATCTACAGTGTCTCTCAAGCCTACGGTGATAAAAGTCTTTTTTTATGGTTTGAACGTATTGCTGTAAGTCATAAGTGGCTCACGAGAAGAACAAACACACTGGTGGAGGGTCATACAGTTCCCTAGCTATCATTTCACCACCTCCACCGCTATCCACAGAGGAGGGCAAAGAGCACATTTATCTCACAGGCCATTATATATCTTCTTACTTCAGCCTTTTTATTCCAGTCTACTGACAACATAAATGCAGGCTATTTATTTAACAGGATTAGGAGATAAGGCTGCTTTCCACTTGACCAGGGCACCAGCGCCACACAGAAATCCTCCCATGTCCCACAGCCTGCGGCTAATACTCGTGCTAACCGCTAACACCTTCATCCAGAGGAAGGGGAAGGGAGGGCTGCAAAGATAGAGATGATCCCAGACAGTGGGCCTCTAGGCTGGGTGATTTATCTCATCCTCTGCCTGCTACTTTGGGAATCTGGGAAAGGAACATATGGCCACCGCAGCAAAGTGTAGCAATAGTGCCTCATAGCATCGCCGTCGTTCTCAAACTGGATCCAATTAAAGAAAAGAAAAACAAGGGAATAAGTCTTTTTTCTACATAACACATATCTTTAAACTTTAACAGCTATATGGTTTATGTTTGGAAATGAATGTTCATGGTGGACATTTCACAAGGGCATAAAATCACTGTGGTATTTACAGCTGCACGCATGAAATATTCATTCATTATTTGATCTTCCTGTGGTATTAACATACTGTTGACAACCACTAAAAAGTCTGTTGACATGGTCTAACAAGAGGGTTCAAGCCCTGTTGAGATCAGCCACACGTCTGATGCCAAATGGCTGTTTCTGCCAATGAGGAAAACTAAATTTAGCCGCTAGAAAATAGCTACACTTCTTATTAGTTTGCAGTTCTCTATCTTTCCATGTGGGGGCGTGACAAGGGGCATAAACCTGTGGTAGAAAAGAACAAGATGCTCCATTCCTGACATTATAAAAGATCAGGGAGCTCTAAAAGGTCGCCGTTGCCATATTCTCATTCTCGGTGGTATTGACACTTGGTATTTCTCTGATCTTTTGCTCTAATTAAAAAAAGAAAGAAAAACAGTTGCCAAGTCTGCAATTCAAGTGTGTTTGTGTGCTGTGAGAGTGTCGTGCCTATGCTGCACAGTCTTAGGATGTGTGTTTGTGTGTACCCGTGTGTGTGTGTGTGTGTGTTTATATACCAAGGCAACAGGACATTCTTATGAACTTTTCAAATGTACATTACCGAGTCGTTCCAGGAAACCCCAACTTCTTCACTCCTGTTGATGCTGAGCCAAAGTTCATTCCAGGAAGTCATGCTTTAAATCATAACATGGAAAAACGGGCTTAATAGTTAACAGTTAAAGACCTCTGTAATAAATTCAAGTGTCGACATGACATGACAAGTGTTTTTTTATAATGAAACATATCCTGCCTCTTTGTTTTCGATATGATTGCCAGACATTCCAAATAATAGACGAAGAAAGGTGCTAATGGAGACGTCCCCCTCAGCTGCAACTTCACACATCTTCTGTGATATTCTCTTTGTCAGTATTAATCTACCCCTCAGTGTTATAATGTCCACTGTGTCAATGTTTATATACAGTGAGTCCACACCAGTCAGCTAACACATCCGATCGTTTAGCAGAGCATCCACAACCGATATCAACTCTATGAAACTCTGAAATCAGCACTGTCACTGAATCACTGGATCAAACCTCAAGTCCAATAGTCCAGTGAAATCAGGAACTCTTAGCTATCATCAACTTGTCAGTATAGAGAGGACATGAGTAAAAAGTCCTTGTCATGGGACAGTGTCAGGTCAAGGTAAATCCCAACGACGTCTGTGGGTAAATTGTAAGTAACAGCGTGTCACAAAAATGTAAGGGAACGTGTTGGAGAAGAGGCCAATGAGTCATGTTGGACCAATGTTTGCTATATGGCAAGTTTGGGCAGAGGTGAGAGAAGACCAGCTGGAAAGAGGGGGACGGCAAGGAGCGAAGAAAAAACACAGGTGACATTCACACGTGATCTACAAGTTCAGTCAGAGTTCAATACTCAGACCAGCATACATCATACATACCTTTACTCTCTAATCTCTCCTACCTTTCTCTACCTCTGAGCCCTTTAAATCAGCCTTTAAGCACATCTCGCTGTCTATCTTTCAGTAGATTACCCCTATTTCAGACCAGTCACTTAACCACTGCAAGCATCAACAGCACATTCTCCATAAGTGAGACACTTGACAGGTGAGACCAGCTTCCTCAACCAACCCCAGATTTCTCGAGATCATGTGTAGTAAGAGGTGAAATGGAACGAATGAGACGGAGGCAGAGGGAGGAGAACTGTGGGGATATAAACAGATGAACTGTAAAGTCCTCCAGTATTTGTGTAATTTAGTTTCCATATCCATAAACATCGGGAGGGATCCGGAGTTCATATAAGTTCGCAGACTAACCCTTACACAAAAACCTCACACTCACATACACACTGTCTGTAGATGAGGATCATTGAAGTCTTGTGGAACTAAAGCGCATAAGGACTTGGCAGAAGGAAGCGACAAGAAAAACCCACAAACACAACACATATGGCCTACTGTACACTTAAACATCTGTCTTGCCATACAGAACTAGCACATACTGTAGACAGCTGCAGTCTCTCAATGCCTTTGGTACTTTGTGTCAAAATCCTTTGCTGAAGAGAAGAAAACTGTTTCTTGAAGGTCAAGCCTTTAGCTACTTAATCCTCATTCTTATACTACTGCATGTTTAGACGATTACATAGATCTATAGATAGATAGATAGATAGATAGATATATAGATGGATAGATATATATCAGATATCAGCTTATAATGCATCTTATTGATTATGTACACAGAATATTCAACTCAACCCATCAACCCAATGAACTGAACGAGCCACTCTGGACTGACCCCTTACTTTTTTTTCATTAATTTTGTTAAAACAATACAAAATATATGTGCAATATGATTTAAAGCATCACTTTATTCATTGATGTGAGTTAACCATTCATGAAAAATAAATTAACTTGTGTTTCTTTGTTGAAAAAAGGTCTCTTTTTTTACTATTAGGTGTTTTTTGCATTCAGATGATCTGTCCATTGGAATGGACAGAAAAAATAACACATAATAAAGTATTTCAATCAATTTTTTTGATTGCCAATGATTTATGAGTGCATTTAGAGTTGAAATCGACCATTACAATATCTTTTTGTGTTTGGAACATAATTGGGTTCTGAACGGGTTAACGTGCAAATTAAGTGTAAAATGTGCATTGTGCAATCAGTGGAGGAGTCTCCCCTCCCAGCAGAGGGGAGGCGTTGTAGATGGCTATTGTCCTTATTGCAGTGGAGCCTGTTGTCTGACCAGAAGGTTGTGTAGGTGGTGTGTAGCTGTAACTTGTGCAACATCCTTCTCTCCACAACCAACTTTAGGGGCTCCAGAGCAGTCATCAGCACAGAGCCCACCTCCTTTATCAGTTTGTTCAGTCTCTGGCTCTAGATGGCTGCAAAGAAAATTGCACTTACACTTCAGTTCACCCCTGAATCTGTACGACACGAGTAAGTATCATACACTGTGACCTTTTTTCATTATCATTTGAGCTATTCATTGTAATCTTTTCAACCTAAGGCATTCTTACCTTGAATTTGATATAGGTCTTTAAAGCAACAATAAGAAAATGTTCAATTTAGTCACACATTTTTAAAACGATTAAGCCTGCAGCCCTGACTGTTAAACACTGATTTCACTTGTAACCTTCATTCTCTGCTCCAGCGTTTTCACTTTGCTGTGATTACAGAAACGGGACCGTTGCACATTATGCAAAGGTAATTCAGTAAAGGTGAATGAGAAGAGCTGACAGAATACTGAGACTTACAGCAACACTTGTACGATCAACTTCATTTCTAGATGTACTTGACTTGCGCCAAAGGAGCAGGTGTTGTGATTAAATCTTAAGTCTCTTTCACACATAGTTTCTGGTAAATTACTGGGATAACCTTTCATTCAGGAACATTTCTGTCTTGCACCTTTTCACACATGTCATGGCATTGCTGGAATAGATGGGGCAAGGGACAGTCCAGCAGATGGCAGTCATGCCATCATGCCATAATGGCTGCTTCATGTATCCTGCGTTTGGAGTGTTGGTTGTGCACATCCTCAGAAATTTACACGACATGTTCACAAGTTGCAATATACACATGAGCGGTAAGGGCAGGGTAGGAGCAGTATGGGGATGTGACAGGGTCAGGGGTCAGTAGGCACGAAAGTAGCAACAACGAAAACAAAAAAAACGTTTTGAAGACAAGTTTATAGACCAAGTCTGCAGTTACCTACATCTGTACGATGTGTCATTGCCTCTGCACAGTGACAAATATGCTTGAATTGGGTCCCTGAGTGTCGCCATGTTTATTTTTTACATTGTGCTTCTTCTTTGCGTTTTTTGGCAGATTTTACATCATGGAAATCCGGAAGTAATGTCATCTAGACATGACCCACCAACCCTAGATTTGCGAAACTCTCGCAAGATTTGTACGTGTTGTTTCTTCATTGTGCGCATTGTTTGTCATTGTACAAAATAATGATGTTTTATGATGTGACAACGCTGTGGTTAAGGTCTGGTTAGGTTTAGGCACAAAAAACACTTGGTTAGGGTTAGGGAAAGATCATGAGATCTTTCGCAAATCTAAGGTTACCATCTAGACACAACCCCAAAAGTGAAGCCAAAATATCTTGATTGCCCCCTGGTGGCTGGCTGCAGTATAGGGCATAAATCCTGCCCCTCCATGTTAGCAGATGGGACATAAGCCAAACTAAAAAAAATCAAAGTACACGTCAAATACATTTTTCCCAAAGATGTTTTATGTCATTTTAGGTAGTTCTTATCATGCTGATGTATGTTCAAGTGCTCATTTTGTTTTTAATTAGTTATCTGACGATATAAAAAGGTGGTGTGACATCATGGCTGACAGCTGTGGCAGCCACTCTCAAACCTCCTGACTCTACTGCACAGACTCTGGCTGCAAATGATGTCAGACAAGCAAGATGGCAGCGTTCAGAGATGCGTTGTCCATATATATATATATATATATATATATATATATATATATATATATATATATATATATATTATATACAGTCTATGGTTTGTACTGATTTTCACCTGATGTTGTTTTTCCCAACCTCAGTAACAAATTTACGGATTTAATGAGCCCCTATCTGAGTTACAGGAGATGACAACCCAGGGCTAGCTAAATACTAGCTGTCCTACACAATATCTAGCTTAAAGAATTGCTCTAACTAAAGCGATTCAAATATCAAATACTCACCATTTGTAGTCTTGAAAGTTGGCTGTAAAAAAGTCTGTTGCTTGGTCCTTCATGGAGCACCTCAGCTGTAACTGTTAGCGCCTTTTCACACCTGAAAGTCCGAACCAAGGTCCAAACCAAGGTTCATGTTTTTGTTACATTGTATACATTTGATCTGGTTAGTTTTGGTTTCACATTGCAATTATGGAGCGCACTAAAGAACTTTATATGACATACTTACGTCCTGTCGTCATCACCTACATTGGCTGCATCTCCCTATACTTGACATTGACTGGTTTGTAGACGGGTGTGCATCTGATGTCGGCGTGCTGTCAATTCGGCAGATAGCCTCATATCACTGTTTGAATTAATGGAGAAAAATGAATGAACAGATTCATTTCGTTGCCACTATAATAATATTATTATGGCATTACTGTCTCCAGATGGCAGTCTCATCCTCTCACATACTATCTCCCTCATCCTCTCTGAAAATACCTGGAAAGTGTTTTTTCCAGTTGACTTTTTATAATGTCGTCGGACGATGTTTCAATTAAAAACTTCCTCCCTCCCACGTGCTACTTCGGCTCATTTTTCCTTTTTCCAGTTCTGATGATAGCCTGCTGGAGCTTTCTGTAATTGGTCCAAAGGTCCGAACCATCCAAAAAATACTTTCACACTAGAAATGATCCGAACCATGTTTCAGTTTGATCTGGACTGAGACCAACTCTTTTCGTCGGACTAATGTTCAACTGTTTGGTCTGGCCGCGGTCTGGGGGAGGTTGCACACCTGTAATTTTGGTTCGAAAAGTTCGAAAGTCTGGCCAAAATGAGGTAGGTGTGAAAGGGTCCTACTTGGATTCACTTAACAACTGTTATAATGGACTTTTGCAGCAGGAAAAAAGTATCAAGAGGTTGACAAAAACTTCTCAAACTACCCCAACAACATAATCCTCTTCTCTGCACAGAAATTCACCAAAATACAGCTTTGGTTTGTAGCTTGTGCAGCTGTTTACTTTAGTCGCACACAGCTTACAGCTAACCGCTAACAGCCACATTTTGCTAACAATTAACCATGTATGTATCAAACAGAAACTATGGATGAATATGGTAAATATATTTGTTCAGGAACATTTTTAATCTTAAATCTAAGTGTTGGAGTTTTCTTTCTACAAGAAGCATTTGATAATCACAATTATAGGTTTTTTGGTGTATTCATCTAATATATACAGGGGCAATAAACATAGCATGAAGTTGAAGAAATCTGGAAAAAAGAAAAATGCTTTAAGTAAAAATAGTCTAAAAACATTTAGAAAAACAAAAAAATGTTGGTTTGGGGAAAATAATAAAACAGAACTTCAGCAAACTGCAACAAGGAAAAGTTTGTTAAATATGTCCGTGGTGTGTACAATTGCTAATTGGGTTACTCCTTTGAGTTAAACAAATTCACTACTTAAACAAGATTCTTTACCAAGCCAGGAAGTCATTTTGTAGATTAGACATCAATACACAGTCTCTCTATTTGGTTCAACAGCTGAATGTAAACAAAACAGATATAAACAAAGCTGGATGGAAGGTTTTTCTCAGGAATTTGCTGACCAAAGAAAACATGTCCTCACATACTTGCATTAAAAGTGATTTTTCTGGCCACATAGTGCAGCGTGCCAGATACAAACCATCAACATCTAATGTTGTGGGATTGAATCACACATCAGCCCCTCTTTCAACAACCTACCACTGTGCTATCATTCCCAAATATTCCCAAATGAAAAATGAGTAATAAAAGCTACTAGATACAAACTGATAATGTTGTGTCAGTTGCTGTAATATCCATGGTGTGAGGCGATAAGTATTACATTATTGTTATTGGCTCATATCCATATGCCAATAACAGAGTGGGCCTGAATTAGAGACAGGGTTTGTCCCAGTGAGGAGCCGGCTGTCTGCCAGACACACCTGACGCTACTGCCAAATGACCTCTGGCCCTTTCCACCGCTTACTGCAGAGCACATACACACACAAATGCAGAAGTAGAAGGAGAAAATTTGAAAATGCATGAATATTTCAACAAAATCTGAACGTACAGAACCCTAAATCAGGGTGGTCTTAATGGTTTGGTTCCCTGTGGTTACCAGTGTGAGTGTATTTCATTGTGTTTGTATACATATGTTTAACTGTGTGTGTAAATCGTAACTTACTATCTATGGAATCAGTGGTGTCTGTTTAATATAATGAAGACAAACTAGGGTTGGGTGTTTTGGTAAACACTCCTCATTCCTAAATGCAATACTATCCAGCTGTAAAAACACTGGATCAATCCTCATGCTCATTTATCATGGTCCAACTGCTGCCAAGATACACAGAACAGAGCCCCAAACACATGCTGTACATGAACACATACGTTCAATAGGCTGCTGCATTCACATGCTTCACTCTTTACTTGATGGTAGCCAACTTTTCATGGAAGACTACACAAAAGATTTAGATGTTACTATTGGTCGGAGTTCTTCTTTGCTAACTATGTTTGGTCTGAAGGTTAACCTGCTCTCGTGTGCTCTTTGGGATTTTAAAATCCAGATCAAAGTTGTCGTAAAAACAACACCGTCTCACCCCCAGACAGCAATGCCGTTGCAAGGAAAAAAAGTCAGCTTAGATGTTTCTCCCCGATGAATTTAGTCAAAGTTAACTTTCATAATTTCAAATGGGTCTTATGTCCTGCACACATAGCTGTGCTGTTTCAGGTCATTTAGCTAGTTGCCCTAAGCTAAACAAAAGCAAACTTCAAACTTACTACTGCAAAAACTCAAAAAAGCAAAAGTCTGAGGTGTTTTTAATGTGATTTAATGAATTGGGAACTCGATGTAATAATTTGGTTTTTAAAGTCCCCCTCCACTCAAAAATGTGTGTTGCTTCTTGTTCCTTCAGTTGGATGTTTGAGCTTCACTGTGCAGAATGATGATGTATGTGCAGAGTTTGACACTAGAAGGCCTTTTTTCACATTCACCTGTTTCTCTGTGCTCATTGAAAATCTGTGTTTAAGGAGTAGACCTATGAACCTGATTTGTGACATCACAAGTCTGGAGCCAATTATGATCCAGTATGCAACTTAGACAAGTGTGATGTAAAAACGTGAAGCCTCCAGTGCACAAACACTGAGAATGGACTTTACAGTGAAGGAGGAGACATCGTTTGTCCAGCAGTTCTTTTAAAGAATGCAACGCACAGCAAAATAAACTTGAAAACTTTTTCTAAATGTAAGTGTAAATGATTAAAAATAGTCAGTTTAATGAAGAAAGACTACCCCCAAAGTGGGTATGGGTATTAAAGGGTTAAACCATACAAAATATTATTTTAAATTTCCAGAGAAAATTGTATTTGAAGTTTTGTGTCAAGAAAAGGAGTGAGATCTTTTTTAAAAGGGAAGTATAGTGAGTACATACAGACCTGTGCCTTGCTTCTCATGCTTGGTTTAGCTAATCTAGGCTAATATGATATTAGCCAGCTCAAATGATCTCTGTCAGCTAACTCAGTTATGTCAGTGTAAGTGAAGGACTGGCTTGTCATTCAGAGGTTCAGTTATGTTGGGTAACTGTCAAATTAACAATCACATCAGGCATATATGACAGACAAAGCCCAGTTTTAATGCTGTGTACAAACGTCGGTAAAGTAGACAATCCTTTAACAGCATCAAAGACATTAATCACACGGATTTAGCGTTAATCTGTATTAAAGCAAATTCTGATCAAATTGAGAATCATAGAGGTTCCTCGTCTTCCGTTTTGAAATACAGTACCTTTAAATAGAATGCAGGGAACATTAAAGGGGTTGTGACTCTCTCTGGAGAAATACACTTTGCATCTACTGGCGGCGTTCAATTAAAATCCTTAAAGCCCTTTCTGCAGGCAGGGGATAGGTGACAATTACACACACGCTCACGTACACACACACACACACACACACACACACACACACACACACACACATGCACATATGCACATTGGGAGGAGATTTAGAGAGACGGCTCCAGAGTCTGACATCAATAAACCCAATTCAAACCTCCAGCTTACATTCCACCACAGAACTGATTTCCGCTAACACTCAGGACTACACAGAGAACATGTTCTGTATTGATCATTATACAAATGTGTATACACATCAAAGATGAATTACACAAACACAGAGAGTACACAATCACCCATACAGTACATGTTATTTACACACTCTCTCTTGCAGACTCTCTTTCACATGCGCAGACACACACACACACACACACACACACACACACACACACACACACACACACACACACACGCACAGAACAAATGAAATCCCTGCCTGTCGCCTGTCCAGTAATGTATTCGGCTGCACACCTCCAGTATTTACCAAGCACACTGCTGTCTGGCATCTCCTTAAAGGTGAAAACATCTCAAAATGTCCCTGGAGAGGACCAGCTGGACCCAATGAATTGCTCACCATTATGATTAGAATATAGACTCCTAATGTACAACTGAGTACAGCAACAATGCAACATAATATAACCACAGTCACAATGCAACAGCAAACAAACAAACAAAAACAACAACAAAGAAGATCCCCCCAGACATGTTTTAAGATGTATATAAAACACTACTTTGAGTAACAATTTGTGTCTAGTATGTTTTTTTCCGCAAATAAAGTTCAATTATCTCATTAAAATCCTTAAGATGGCAGCTGCTCCTTCTCCCTCATTAAAGATTTCAGAATCGATGAATATGCAAATATTTTTTATTTCAAAAGTTTAACTGCTGGATACAAGATGTCTCCGACTTCTCTGAAAAGTCCATTTTCAGTGTTTGTGCACTGGAGGTTCCAAGTTTCCACATCACTTTGTGTAAGTTTAATACTGGATCAGAATTGGCTTCCAAACTTGGTGTGATGTTACAAATCATGCTGGTAGGTTTTCAATGAGCTCAGAGAAACTTTCCTTCTTCAGCAGATGAAGGTGAGAACAGCCTTCTTAAGTCAAACACATATATCATTCTGCACAGTAAAGCTCAAACATCCAACTGCAGGAACAGGAAAAAAAAACAACACATTTTTGAGTGGAGGACTTAAAATTTAATTGTTAGGATGTGGCTGTGAAAACGTATTAGAATAGTAAAAGGAAGTGTTTTGGAAGAGACCCTTACTCGCTTTCATCCCAAGTGAGACAGGATTTCTACCCCTCGTTTCTGTGCTGAAGGTGGACTCAGGTGGCAGTTAGCCTAGCTTAGCATAAAAAACAGGATGAAACAGCTAGCTTGGCTCTGTCCAAAGTTCAGAAATCT
The DNA here is from genome assembly GCA_038419695.1 of Scomberomorus guttatus. NCBI lineage: Eukaryota > Metazoa > Chordata > Actinopteri > Scombriformes > Scombridae > Scomberomorus > Scomberomorus guttatus. Next base: position 18,268,389 of record CM076452.1, on the reverse strand, counting down.
GCCTACTGGCACCTCTAAAGCTTAATTAACTTGCTTTATCTCATTTGTTTAATCCGCAACATTACAACTATTTCTTGATAAACCATTTATCCATCTTGCCCACTGGTTACCCAGTAAACTCACAAGAAGATTCCAGGAAGTCTCTTATTGCGTTTCCATCCACCTGTTTTCATTCTGATTTTCAATTTGTGAGTAAGTGGAAACACTGTAAAGTTGAAAAAAGCTTGAAATATCACAAAAACGTTTTTTCTTTGGCTGACCTGGAAAGTAGGTTTATCGATAAAAATGAAATGCGACAAATGTAATGATGCACATGAAGCATGTGACACTGTTTTCCCCCGCATGCACTCAGCATATGATCCAGCACCTCTTTGCTTTCCTCCTTTTAATTACTCAATTGCAGCAGTTAATTAGAAACCAGTGAACCACATGTTGCAGCTGCCAATTAGGGCCCAGCTCATGCGTGAATGAGGGAACAGCGTGGCGTGGTCAGAGCTCTCCGGGCCATGTGATTGGCTTCCTCGCAGATGAAGAGGTAGCGCCTCAGAGGGGAGAGAAAAAAAAAAAGAAAAAGGGACAAGCGGTTAGATAAGTGCCTGACCAAAAGTTATGCAACACTCATCGATTGAGGAGTGTAAACATACAACAGAAGCCACTTACCCTGTCTGAAGTTTGTGTTCTGCCGGCTTGCTGTCCCTGTCTGGGGAACCCTGTCTCCTCTCCAGACAGCCCTAATGATTTAGGGAGTAAATGATCCGCGATGGAGTGGATTTACACGGTTGGGCTTGGCTCTTGCCTGATGCATCTGCTGCACAATGGATACAGAAAAGCTACCATCACTTTCATTAGTGACCTCACTAAAGTCACTTCAAATGTCAAAACCTCCAGCATATGTTCCAGGAGGTCCCACAACATAATGTGGCCTTTACATTCTAACTCATCTTGAAAGGACTCCAGTTGTTGTCAGAGAGCGCTCCAGGCAGGAAAAATATCAAGCCTGCTTTTGGCCAACCGTGGCGGGTGATCCACTTCAGATGAGCAGTATCTTCCATCCAGCCAGTATTGTGGGGTAATTGACTCTGAGATGTTGCTAATTATTTACATCAGATCTGAAAGGCATTTAAAAACATTGAGCTGACACTTAAAGGACCCGTAAAATGTTCTTTTTTTTATCCAAGAAGCACACAAAACATTAGGGGAAAAGTGTTGCTGGCTTTACCACACTGGAAAACTGGAGAGATCCACAGGCATGACTGACAACCAGAAGCCTGACCTAGTCTGGGAAAAACTATGCTTACATCCCAACAAAGGAATGCCATGATTACGCAATTTTAGGTCAACGTTGAGGAAATTATGAAGCAGAAGATGTTTTACATATTATGCTTATTCTGCCTAACTGTGAGGGGAAAAGACTGTTTCTGTTTTTTTCATTATTCTTTCTTGTTTAGTGTGCATACTGTCGGTGTACAAGATAAGTGTGTTTAACACAGTGTTTGTTGGAGTAAACAAACACAGCTTTCTTTTTCTGTGGCAACACACAGGATGCTGCTTCTGATATGATGAGGAATCCACCCCCCCCCACCCCCCAGGGGCAAGAGACACATATTAATCAGATCCACCTTCAAGCATAAAATGGACGCCTACTCAACCTATATTTTCCCAGAATCGCCAAAGTCTTCTGCCAGCTGGACAGGCTGAAGTCAACACACACACACACACACACACACGTAAGATGGAAAAATAAACAGTGCACCGGGTCATAGATGTGTTCCACATACATAAAAACATCACAGATGTCATTTCGTCTGCTCTCTCTCTCCCTCTCACAACACACACACACACACACACACACACACACACAGAGTTGAACACACTTTTCTTCAGATAGCATGAACAGAACAATTGTTGAGCATTTGATCAATGCTTTGAATAACAATGTGATGGCATTGACCACATTCTTTTTGTGAGCTTTTGAGACATTCCTGAAAATGTCCAGCCAACAACAACATAAACAAAACACACTGTGAGTCCTGGTGATGTCAAACATCACAAGCAGCCGTGTTAAGAGTTATCACTGTTAACAGTGGTTCAGAAACAGTATGCTGTGCTGCTCATTATTGCCTTTATCCGCAAAACACTGTCTCTCACACTGACTCTTGATCTTTAAGCTGTTTGCAGCTTGTTGTGTTTACTTCTCCCATCATATAATTGTGTCTTTTATGTTGTAGCCATAACCAAAGAAAACTCTGCTTTGTATTACTTGTTTAGAACTTATAACACATTCTACATTTGTGCATTTGAATATGTTAAAAAAGGCCAGCACTTGTTGCTCAGCTTTGAGGCTTCATTCTTTATGCTAGAATAGTGTTCAGTGGTCTGTGCACGCTTTAACCACAAATGCAAATGAGTATATGCACATTCAAACACATGCACACACATGCATGAATGTACATGCACACTTGCAGTATAAATAAAATGTAAACACACACACACACACACACACACACACAAACATGCACACAGTGGCCCAAGGCCATTATCTGAGGCAGGTCCAAGAAGAGGGTCTCAGGGTTTATTGGAATGTCATTTCACTGTTTTTGGAGAGGGATCAGATTTCCAATTCCTCTTGACCTCGCTCCTCTCCGCCTACCCTCGGGCTCCGCAGCAAATGAACAGGGTCGCCATGGTAAAACAGGCCCCCGCCAAACAGCTGATCTGCAACAGGCATCCTAGAGGCAGAGTTGATCCGATATATGTGGAGCCAAAAATCCAATAAACAGCACATCATACCGTGATTAGTTTTATGTCTGTTGCCATAAAACAACAGGAAGAATTCAGAACATTTTGTCACACGCTGGAACATTCTCAGCAACAGCTGGAGAGCTGTGTTGTTTTATTTGAGGTTTGGGTGAGAGAAAGTGAGAGATGACTTTGTGGTAAATGGAGAGTCTCTCGCCTTCATGCTTTCTGTGAAATAGTCTCAGTTTTTTAGCACCCTCTCATAGCACCCCCATTCACACATTGACCCCTTTTTCAAACCACTGTTGACAACCACATAACCCTGTAATAGAGGGTGTCAGGAGCAATCTGGAGACACAACTCTCTGGGAGGCCTCCCTCAGATACATGTCCAATCTGTCCCGCTCAGGAAATACACTCTGTTTTACACAACCAAGGAGGAACTTGCTGTCACTGTTGTTCTTGTTCCAGCATTCATTTTTCCCGCTTTCTTTCTCATTTACCCTCTTTCAGTCTAGTAATCATATCTTTACGTTACCTGATACCTTGTTTAGTCAGTAGGTTTCACTATACTGTCAATGTCCCTGAGTGGATGTATCCCTGAGCTTAGTGCAAAGAAGAAGAGAGACAGAGAGAGAGAGAGAGAGAGAGAGAGAGAGAGAGAGAGAGAGAGGAGGGATGGATGGACGGACACACACAAAGAGAGATATAAAAAAGATAATTTAAGGTCAACAAGTTCAAAGTCCTGGGAAAAGTGCTTTTATCGAGGACTATAGCTTGGGTGTTGTCATCTGTATTTCCTCTTGAACTCTGTAGTCATTTTTATCTATACAAGTACAGTCTTTTACAGCTGATTTTAAGCATACATTTAATCTGCATTATAAACAATTACATACAATCTCTAAAAAATTATCTTGCCAAGATCCTGGAGTAAATTGTTACTGATTTGCAATTTGCTTTTATGAACAAGAGTGAGTGATCTCTTTGAGAAGTTTAGGCCATAGGGCTGCACTGAAACTCTGGTACTTAGTGTGATGAATGACTTGCATTTAGCAGCTGATGTTGGTCATTTATCAGTTTTAGTTCACCGTGACCTCTGCGCTGCATTTGATACAAGTGATCACTCTAACCTTCTAACCTTGACCCTCTAGTTGGACTGCTTTAAACTAGTTTGTATCTTCAAGAGAGATTTTTACTGTTGCTGTCAGGGTTGACAGCTTCTTTCCAACAACATACTCTGTGGGATGCCCCCGGTGTCACTTCTGGGACCGATTTTATCTTATATACTGTATGTGTTACTTTTCGGCCATTTGTTGCCTAAACACAATATCAGTTTCTATTTTTTATGCTGACGATACACAGTTGTACCTGTCCTGCAACCAGCATTACTCGTATATCAGTGCTTTTTTGATATTCAAAGATGTATGGCACAAAACTTAACTTAAAATTCTACTCAGGAAAATTCTCAAGAAATTAAAACTGTAGTGAAGCACTGTAAATGTGACCGTAATCTTCGGGGTGAAGGAACATGTCATCTAGTGCAGCGGTGTGGCTCACTGACATGTTCGTTTTTGGACAACAATGGAGGTTTACAGCACAGAGGAATACGACATGTCAGGCTTTGGATACACACACAATACTTGTAAGTAGGATCAATTCATTCTTGGTTTGGCTCTGCACGTGAGATTTGTTAAAATATAAAAAAATATAGAAAATCACCAGCCATATTGTTTAACAGTGATGCAGTCATCCTTCTCTCAACCTATGAAAAATTCTAAGATCATAAAATTCCTATGTTAAAAACCTTGAAACCTTTATCCGTACATTTATCACAACCGTCTAGACTGTGTTAATGTTCTGGATTCTGGATTTGGCAACAAGTCCCCAGCACACCTCTCACTTGTTCCGAAGGCAGCAGCTGAACTCTAAACTGGTATAAAACAAAGAGATACTACGCCAGTCCTCATATCCATTCACTGACTCATTGAAAAGACTTACAGATTTTATTGATTATATCAAAAGTACATTTTGTCTGGTTCCTTGACACCATGAGCTTTCTGTGCCATGTCAAATGATCAGATAAAGCCACACTAGTTGCTGCTATATCAAGACTGAGAACTGAGGATGATTATGTCTTTGCCATTAAGCTTTGGAATAACCAGAAATCCTACAGAAATCAGGTTGGCAAAGATCTTTTGTTGGGTTTGACGTTCCCGCGCTGAATGCATACCACGCACGCTCTATGGGCAGAGCATGCACACTAGAGACATCCGCCGGCCAAACTGGCTACCATCTGGTTAGCTCTCTGCTAACTTGAATGGGGATAAAATAATTTAATCATGCGGCTCTTCTAGACTTGTAATGTAATCGGACTGAATGGATCATTTTGCAGGGTTGTGTGATGCTCAAAACAATTTATCCACCATTTTACAGCTGCAACAGTAGCAACAGAGTGGACTACAGCGGAGCCTATGACGTAAGCACGTGTTGACAGTGTTTTTGTAATTACTCTCACTGCCAGAAGGGGGAGACAAAGGTCCCACACTCCAGCTTTAACCCATTTAACTACTTAAAGCACTTTGTAAACATTGTTTAAGGTAGAGGCTATATAAACTTATATTCTTGTGTACACAATGCTTTACTATAATTCTGTAAATACTGAAAAAATATATGTTTTTTGGGATTTTCTGGTTTAAAAAAGCGAAGTTTGGTGTATGGAATCTGTCACCCCCTGTTGGCAAGGTATCACAGTCTTGTTTCAGAATCAGCATCTATTGATTCTGATTATAATTAACACATATTTGTGAACTGTAGAAATTATTATTAAGAGTTGAATAAGTTATAACAGAATTAATCAAACATGTACTATGGATCATACACCAGACACACAACTCCCCTCCACACATAAACCTACACACACGCTCCTTGTGAGCCTCTCTTTGGAACATTTCATTGTGCTTAATCGACCTATGGCCCACTAAGAGGATGATGGCAGGTATTAGAGGAGGGCAAAGAAATACCTGGGTGGACCAGGTCACTGGAACAACACCACTCATATTGGAAAAGGTAATACCTCATCCACATGAATTAGGATGGGCTTGTATAAGCCAAACTGCCTCAGTGTGAGGGGGGCAAAGGGTGCACAGATGCAGTATAAATACACTGAGTCATGTTTTACATACAAAGCCGCACAGCCACAAGGAACACACCTCTTCACATTTTTTCCTTTGTTTGTATTGAGAGCAGACTTCACTCCACTTACCATCCTTTCTCTTTCACTTTCTCTGTATGGGGCTCGACCATGGCAGCTGGACTGCAGGTGTGCGTGCAATCCATTTAACCTTCTTTTTTGCTTTCTGTCTTTCTCTATTCCACACACATATGTGTTGTCATGACATTTTAATAGAAAAAACATGTTGCCAAAGCATACTGTATGCATACTATATATATTGTATATAGAGAGAATTGTGGACAGGGTGTGTGTACGTATCTTTTTTGTACTTTCGGTCTGTGGTTGTTTTTCATGATTTGCACTCCACTTCCAGTTAAAGAAATCTTAATGTCATTGCATACAATATTTTTGACAATAGTATACTTTGTTGCAACAGTTTAAGTCTTTAAACATGACATTATCCCTGTGCACAAAGTGAGGTCCATAAGGGCAAATTTGAGGAGAGATTCATATCTTTTTCATTTTTGGGAATTCCTTAAAGGGGACCTATTATGCTCATTTCCAGCTCTATATTTTTACTCTTGGACTCCACTAGAGTAGCTTTGAATGCTTCACAGTTCAAAAAAATCCTTATTTAGCGTATACTGGCCCTTTATGCAGCTCCTCAGTTCACCCTCTGTCTGAAAGCCGTTTTAGCTCCTATCTCTTTAAGGCTCCCTCCCTAAAAGCCCACTTTCTTCTGATGGGCCAACTTCCAGAAGCCTGCCAAAGGGCAGCACCCAGTGCTTGTGAGCACCACCTCATCCTCTTGCCAGTAAGGAGGATCCGAAAGCAAACTCTAAACCTAATAAGTAACATAATTTCTCATTCTTGATTGGAAATAGCATCTTCTCAAATCCATCCGTATATGTTTGAGTCCAAATCCGATCCATACTATTAGATTGAATGCAGTTTTTTATTTTTTTATAATAACACAGAACTAATAATTTATTGTAATGCCTTGCTCTGTAATAATAAGTACAAAGGGTAAACTAATTGTGTGACTGTGATTATTTTTATAAAACATTTGGTTCTGGTCAAATGTCCAATGCTGTGGTATGGTAGCCTGCATGGGCACTCTTACACTCTTGCACACACAACTATGACAACTAGTGCAGAGACTGAGTCAAGTGGCCCCGATGAGAATACCACTGCAGTTGCTAATGTTAATGGTGGCGTCATTGTTGCTAGCAACAGTAGCACTGAATCTGCACCTGCTCCTGTTGGCCACCACGGCCCAGTTGGTCCTGGTACCTGTGAGACACCTGGAACTAATGGCTCAGATGGTTTACAATGTCCCAGCGATCTAAGGGAAAAACATTCAGGCCCCAAACAACCAGTGCTTCCCATTTACCCCAGACATGCCATCGGCAATACTTATTGGGCCTTTTCTACATTGTACTATTCTAAGCATTCGTGGCTTGAGTGCTCTATTTCAAGGGACGCTGTCTGTTGTTTTTGCTGCTGCCATTTTTCTAAGGAAAGTGGGGTAGAAATACTAACGAAGAGAGGTGCATGGTATTGGAGTAAATTGTCTGAGAGGCTCACAAAGCATGGAACATCTCAGGCACACTTAACTTGCATGCAGCTATGGGCAAGCTACAAGCAGAGTGAAACATCTGGATCTGTGGCAGCCAAACTGTCCCACAGCCACCAGGCTGCAGTGGAAAAAAAAGAGAATAAAGATGTAGATGTTGTCAAACTTCTCTGTGGACTAGGACTACCTTTCCATGGACACTGTGAAGGCAACAGTTTAGAAGCAAGAGGTAACTTTTTGACTATATGTGATTTCCTCTTGAAGTATGATCCAGATTTTCATAAAATAGGATAAATACTTCAACTGCACAAGTTCAGACTTTCAAAATGAGATCTTTGCTATGTGCGCAGATCTTGAGGAAATCAGTGTGTGTGACTGTTTTTTTTACTGTTATTGGAGATAAATCATCATGCGAAATCATCAAAGTCAGAGCAACTGTCTGTTTGCATTAGATACACAGAGAAGCTACAGGTTAAGGACTGATTCATTTGTTTCATTGACTGCTCTGCCTCCTGCGATGCTCCTGGGATTGTTAGGGGTATCAAGAAGGGGTTGGAGTCATGTGGACTGCAGGACATTCCCAATAGTCATAGTATGATCAGTTATGTCGGGGAATTTAATTGGTGTGCAGCACCGTATCAAGGAAGATTATCCCTTTGCCATCTATGTACACTGTATGGCGCACAAGCTTAACCTGGTTCTGGTTGAATCATGCACAGTTAACAGAGGCATCAAAATGACATTAAATGTGCTTGACAAGCTGCACTCCATGTTTTCGGAACCAAGCAACCATCACAGGTTTCTGTTGATGCAGAAAGTACTGGCGATGAAGCCCAAGGAAATTGTGCAGTCCAGTGAGATGCGTTGGGCGTGCAAATGGCGACGTCTCTATGCTGTTAAATCACAGTATGCTGCTGTCACATGCTATCAGAAGGAAGATGCAAGATGACGGAGAGAAGTGGTCAGTGGAGGCAAGTGTGTTGTATCAGCACATGACCACCCTGTGATTCATTGCCTGCCTCATCATTCTTGAGGACCCACTGCGAGTTGTGCACGTTGTACACATGAAATTACAGTCCACAAACACGACACTTGCAGATGCAGCCTCTGCAATCAACAGTCTGAGAGCCCACCTCCAGCTGTGCAGAGGAGAGGAGGAGGCTTGGGATGGCATATGGAGCCAGCGAACCCTCAACCAGCTCCAAGAGGAAAAGAAACTCAAGACCCCCTCTGTTGCTTGATCAGTATGTAGTGGGGGCCACACTTGAGCAGCGAGATGGAGGTAATGGGGAGATAGATGGAAGATCTGAGGCTCACACCTTCTACTATCACTTATATCTCCCTGTGCTGGACAACATGATGGCCGAGTTGGACCAATGGTTTTCAGATGAAGCCATGTGCCTTGCAATGGCATGTGATGCTGTGATAACGTGTGAGAAGAAAGGCATCGACCAACTTTTGAATACTTATGCGAGCCATAACAGCTGTTGGCAGTAGAAATGGACCTTATCAGATGTACTGTCTCATCACCCTACAGAAGCTTCAAGAAGAAGTGAGCAAGGACAGCTTACCCAAACTTTTTCGCACTACTCCAGCTGGCACTGACGCTGCCCATTGGATCAGCAACATTGGAGAGAGGTTTCTCCACTATGAGGAGGATTAGAAACTGCTTGAGATCTACAGAGATTCTCTGATGTGGCCCTGCTGCACATTGAGGGCAATCTGACTTCAAAGCTGTCACTTGAGAAAATATTGGACATCTATGCCAGCCAGAAAAAGAGGCGCCTTCTGTTGCACTAGGTAAGCTATTCATTGTGTTTAATTCTCAGGCAGTAATTTTAGGCTAAATGTACGCTTATGTGCTCAAGTTAATTTAAGTGTGGCAACAGTTGGCTAAAATTGTGCAAAGTGCAAACTCGTTTGTCTGTGTGGTCCTGTCTTGGCCTCAGTAATGTTATGCTTATGCGTAATGGGCGCCTCCGTATGCGTGATGGTGCGCACCATTTTTGGTCCTCCTCTTGTTGTAGCATTTGTCGATCTGAGCTATATTTATTTATTTCATGTGTGCAATATCAAAGAGAAAATTGTTAATTTTGGCAGACTATTGTTTTGCCTATATTGACACGTAGGGTATTGACATTTTTCTTTGTTTTAGATTGTGAGGACTGGAGCTTGGAAAACAGCAGAGAAAAGCTAATGGATATTTCTTATTCAAATTCGTGAGACTGTCTCAACTTTACACAGACATGGCCTTGGTAGCTAGCTGGCCTACTTTAACTTATCTCTTCTGAGTTAACATACTTCTGAAATAGACCTGATGAAGGAATCTACCAGATAAATGCTTTGCAGACTCTAAAAAATGAAAGAGAAATGAAGTAGCTTTAGTCCTTGTGTCCAGATGTTATGATCTTCTGTTTCAGTTGTAGGATTTCTGGTGATGGCTACAGGTCAAATGTTATTTAGGCTGATGCACTTATTTGCATGTTTACTAAATGAAATTACACTTTTGAATTTGATTTGATCTAATTGGTCATTGTGTCTAATATATGCATTTCTGTGTAATAAGATCATATTCGACAGGGACATTTTAAATGTGCTTCTAGATGTTTTGTAAGAACGTGTACAGTACATGCATTTACCAAGAAGACTGTAGTTTGGCAGGCTTTTGGCTTGGAATATCTACGCATGAACATATAAAGAAATCCGTCATGAGTTGACGTCAGATTGTCACAAAAGTAGAAAAAAACATGCTCTGAACATAGTATTCAGAGCAGTCTGAAGCCTGAACTTTTTGCTCACCGGGGCGAGTTTCAATAGCCAATTTGTAATCACTACAAGTGTAATTTATTAAAGATTTGTTGGTTTCCATTTTAAATTTTTTAATTGAGTGGATTTTTATTTAGTAGAGCTTTGTTTTATTTTTTTAAAATTTTTCCTTGAGGGTGGGACTCTCTTAAAGCAGACATCAGATCTCACCACACCCCTTGTCTTACAGGTGAGTGAGATATAGCCCCACATTCCTTTAATCACCATTCCTGAACTTGAAAGTTCCCGCCTCAGACTATTTTATTGCCAAGATTCCATACTGCTCCCTATACCTGGAGCATATCCTCTGGCGTGTAAGAAATGCATTAGCTTGCCCATATAAAGCCTACTTTGCTTCTTTGTTTCCCAGCAGGATGATTTAGAAACTAATAAAAGTCAGAGATGGAGTATTTTTCTGTAAAACAGAAAGAAGGAGCATGAAGGGCATTCCCACTGGCACATAGGGACTCAGTGGTGACCAAGTGTTAAATGATTCCTGTCTCTCTCTCTCTCTCTTTATCTTTCTTTTATTTGTTTTTTCTTAAGAGACTCTGATGCTACACAGCAACTTATCTGTCTGTCCTGTCTGCACAAGCCTTTAAGAGATGCCCAACAATTCTAGCATCCAACACTCTGGTTTAACACATCCTCACAATTAAACAACGGCATAGGTTGATTGTACCTGCACTCCAAAACAATCCATAGGAATGTAATATGCTGCTTTCCAAAACATTACAAATCATTGTTAAAAATAATAATGTTCTATGGTGTGACAACGCTGTGGTTAAGGTCTGGTTAGGCACAAAAACCACTTGGTTAGGGTTAGGGTTAGGAAAGATCATGGTTTGGGTTAAAATGATCACATGAAACATGGTTTCTACTACCTTCGTCGTCATGGCAACAGTAAACACCAGGACAACCGTTGTCATGGTTTTTTAAAAAATGTCCCAACTCGCTGTTGGAAGCATGACACTCATGATTGGAAACGGGAAGCGAACAGCGATCTCCTGCAGCTAAGTCCACTTTTTACCATCTAACCATCCAACCAGCCCGCCTCCTCCTAATAAGGCAAATTGTCACCTGATGTCATCTGCGTCACTTCCCCGGGTCATAATTAGTCACTGAGTCACAGTTGGTAAGGATATACCAACATGTGAAGCTGGCTGCACCATTTCTTCTGAAATTCGAATTTAGCCTACTGTAGTTATAATGTAAGTTTTTACAAATTGAACTAGCCAGACTAGCCGCTAGATGCTGACTCCAAAAAATACCTGGCTCCAACTGACTATCATTCAAAAAGCGTCAACTTCTTTCTAGAAATACTAAGTCAATCAGTTTAAAACTGGGATTTTTAGAGGTTATGCTACACAGCTTGATGCTACAGTGACTTACTGTTCTTGCTTTTGATTGGACAGCTCTGCAGATGATTCGTAGCGACTGATTTACACATTAGACTCTTTACTAGCTAAGAAATGTCTTAAATTTTAATGGTAAAACCCAATTAAGTAAATCACTTTTGAAAAGTTTGAAACTTGCTAGTAGTAACTAAAACACACACATACATACACGGATATGGACCAGATAAACGCACACAAAAAAAAAAACTCAAAGCAAAAAGTGGAAGAAATTGCTCACCACCAACACGTACATACACATACGTACACACAATTTCCTTGTCCACATCTCGGCCTCATGTGGCGTGGTCATGAATTAAAGAGGGTAGCAGGCACTCAGGTTTCCCCCTTTAATTAATAACTGTCTCTGTTATTATCAAAGCCACACTCATCTTTAGCAGGGAGGAGAGAGGAAGTCCTCCCTCTATACCTCATAAAAAACCAGAGAGGGTGGCGAAAGAGAAGGTTGACGTCCACGGCACAGAAGTAAAATATAGGACATATGAACTGTAATAGCAGTCAGCCAACACATTTTGGTGCCACGTTGCTTTTTCTGTCGCTAATACATATGATGAGGGGGTACGTGCATCTGTTGCCAGCTTTATGGTAACTGAAGCAGAGATTACACATATGTTTCCAGCATGTTTCCACATGTCTTGTGTTTGTCTACATGTGTTGTGCTGAGCTTTCTGTGCGTTTGCATGCGTGTGTGTTGTGGCGGTTATCGGGACTCAGGTCTAATAACAACCTTGATACTGTTCTCACAGAGGCCTCTGAAGTTGCCTCCACTCCATCAAGTCAGTGTGTGGTTGCCCAGCAACCAAGGGTCCGGTGTTCCCGAGCGACGCTGTTTGTTCCCTACGAATGATCCGCCAGAGAGAGGGAAGATGGGCGGAGGTGAGGATGAGAGAAGGAAACACACAAATTGGTAAATGGAAGACGCAGCCTCGAGGGGCCCTGAATCAATGCCTGAGCAAACAAGCTCTGTCTGTCTCTCTCAGTCGCCATCTTTCTCTCTGTTGGATAGTTCTTCTGCTTCACTGTCTTGTCTCGCTCTCTCTGACCCTCTTTCTTTCAGATACTCTTAGTCTTATTCAGTTTGGACTATTTTACATGCACTCTGTCAGCTAATTAACTCCAATTTTTACTTTAAAATGTTCTTAATTTCTTCTAAATTATTCAGCTTTCCATCTCACCCCACAGGCTATTGTCTTTCTTCTTTCACACTTTTCTGTTCTTGTACCATTAATAAAAATGTGCCTCACAAAATAAAATCTACTTTCTCTTTTACATCTCTATGTAGCAACTGACTGATTAAAATAGGCTTAAATTTTAGCGATCAGAGTTTCCATTCTTCTAAAAAACACTCCCTGCTATTAGATTCTTTATTACATTTCTCCTGACTGGGAATCAGATACTGTGTTTATACTTATAATGTGATTATAACATGATTATGACAATAATGAATGCTCCTAAATTATATTCATTTTTCATATTAGCAGTTGTCACATGACTTTTACTTACTGTGTTTCCATGCGGGGAAGTGCAGCCCCTCCCTCATTTTGTTCAGTGCTAAGATTTAAAGCTTAAAGGATTTACTGTATGTACAATAGAAGATTGGTTCCATGATAGATGAGAGATCAACTTAAAGGAAAAGTATTGCTGCATAAAGGACATTTATCCTCTACTACACTGTAAAACCTCCCTTTGTGGCTCTACAATCCACACCAAAGCACAAAAATGCAATGAAATGGCTTCATATGAGCAATATTTCTCATACAATATGCAATGTGAGAAATAAAGATTTTCACAAGCCGTACCAAAATAACTGTGGTTTGACCAATTCATTCCACAGGCCAGGCTTTGACAGCAACAATCAAAACAGATTCATACACTGTGAGGGATTATGTGGAAAATGTGGAAGATCAAGTCTTGGTTTTCATTTTGAGGTCTGTGGAAGTTGTATGACATCAGCACATGTCTTCACGACTTTGTGATGTATCATTTTGGTAAATGTTATGATAAGTATTGTATTAAATGTTAAACACTTTTCTTTATAATCGTAAGTTAATGGATCCTGACCGATGCTGTTACGCACAGGTTCAGACAAAATCAATCTGTTAAAGTTGGTCCCAATAGAGTCAGGTTCAAAGCAAACACTGAATGCACACTGAAGTGTGAGAGTGTACCTGGCCTTTCTGCCAAGTTTGCCTCACATCAGCGCTGAGACCTAACCCGCTAGAGGCCAGAACACACACACACACACACACACAAACACACACACACACACATACTGAGCTCCACAAAGGACACAATGTACTCAGCACCATCTCTTGTTCTTTTCCTTCTTTTTCACCCTTTCCCCCTTCCTTAACCTAATTATATCTGTCCTTATCCTTCTTTCTCCTCCCTTGCACTGCAGTGCTGGCGTTCTCACCGCCACTAATGACACGGTGTGATCTCCACAGAGTCCCCCGCCAGCGAGCTGGGGTCACATATGTTCTATATCATCTCCTGAACACTTCCATATGGAAGCTTGCCACCCATGCCAAGACCTGACACAAACACAGTGCCTCTGCAGGAAGAGGGAGAAGGAAGCTAAGACGGACAGACTAACAGACATAGTTGGGGGAAAGACAAGAGCAAAAAAAAGAAAAAACCGACAGAGAAAGATAGACAGAGAGAAAAAGGGAAAGAGTGAAGGCATACACAGAGGAGTGCAGAGAGAGAGAGAGAGAGAGATGGGAAAGGAACAGCCAATTAAAACCAAAACAGGGAGAGTGTGAGTATGATGGAAAAATGCATACCAGGTCTCTTTTTTTCCATGTCTGGCTGTTGACTTAGGCAGACAGAAGCAGTCATAAACAGGAAAGCCCAAAATGATGAAGCACCACACTGCTACTGCATGTCTCTGTCTCCTCTCCCTGCTTTTGATACACATTTTTGTATCAAAGTTTGTTAATTTTTTTGGCAACTCAGGCCATATTTCAAAAAGTTGCACACCCCTCACTGATGGCTTATAGATGTTCAACTCTGCTTCAGCTTCTTTTTGCTGGGCTTAATCCCCGTCTATTAGAATTATTTAGATGTATTAAAACCACGATGAATCTACTGTAAAAAAAAATAGGAAGCATAGTCTGAGATTTCTATCTGCCCGTTTTTATGTGCATTTTCAATTTGCACATAAAAAGCCTGAGTGATTGCAAGAAATCGCAAAAACAGTTTGGCTGAGGTGGAAAAGTTGGTGTATCAATCAAAAGAAAATGTGACAATGGAAACAGACTTAGCAAATAAATTATGGCATTCATGGTGCATGTGACTTAAATGTCACTCAAGCTACTACTCAGATCTGTATGTCCCTGATGAGCCATTCCTCAAAAAAAAAAAAAAAAGTAAATGAAACAAACCTAAATGCCACATTTCCATCACATTTTCCACATGGTTTTCCTTTTTTTTTTAAATCTTGTCATCTCATTGTGCTCCCTTCTTCTGTAATGGTTTGATGAGCCTGGACTGAATTAGCTCCATCAGATGTTTATCTATATGTGCCCAACAGCTCCTAATATTCATGTAACAGTAGTGGATGGAAACATGAATTCACATTTTCTTTTACAGATTTTCTGGAAATTCGGTTAAAATTTGTGGTGATGGAAACTTGACTATTGACATATTATCACCTACAAAATTGTCACAGCAAAGGTGTTAGCAAACAGAGAAACATAAGCATTCATTTGGCATCTTGTCTCAGGCCACCTGTTGAATGTAAACCTAACATTCACTCTCCTTTTAACTCGGTTTTTGGTCCCCACCGAATCCCGAGGGAAATATCTAGTTATCTAGTTCTTTAGCTGCTAAATTCAACACTATGTTTACCAGCTAGTGGCAAACTTTGTCTGTCTCCAGTTTGGTGCTTGGAATGTAGCATGCAGTGGGTTTATCAAAGCTTTTCTGCTGAATACAGACTAGTGCCTGCTGGACCAGGGCTGATGAGAGCAAAGTTGCGGGCTGTAAAACCAAAATAATACACTAAAATGCTCTGTAGAGCTGAGAACTGCAGAGTCAGATGATAGATCTTTGAGGGCTTGTCAATACAAGTGACCTCTTTCACATTATACAAAGTCATTTGATCCATTGTTAATATAAAAATATTGATTATTGAAGTTTTAAGCCCAGTGAGCCGCTGATGCAGACTGGCAAGTTTCTCACAACTAAAACTATTAATCAAGTTGTGTTATACATCATAAATGGTGTTAAACAACATTCTAATAAGTCTGGGGGTTTAAATAAGGTAAATCTGTCTGATAAGTCAATTGGCGTATGCACAGTTTCCTTACAAGGAACATTGACTATAATGATTCTGTATACAGCACCATTATATAACACACACAAGCACACAAACTCTCCCTCTAACAAAGCCCTAATCGCTTGCTATAACCCTGAGTTAGAGACAAATGAAGGAAGGACAGAAGAAGGAAGGAGACAAACAAGTTGGTTGCCATGCAGATGTGTGTGGAGGTTGTGAGAACGCTGCTCTGCCACTAATCAGCCCATCACCCAGACAACATCAAGCCTGTTAACATTACAACTTACACCGACGATGGAGAGATGAGACTTCATGCTGGAAGAGAGGCAAACAAGAAAACAAAGCAATATGCATGCAGGATTAAAACACACATATATTAACAGGTTTCACAAGTTTGATGAGTGTGATGACAGAACTACTAATGCAGATCCATGTGTGAAGAGGGTAGACTCGTGAGTACATGCACAAACACACATGAAAATGCGCGCTTAGTGACGGGTAAATGAAAATGACTGTGTTTTAATGTGTAAGCGTGATGTTTGGTGCACGATGTGGTGCATACCCACACTATTATGGCAACAGCCTGAGTTCGCTTTTCCTCCGGGGGTGACATATGGTATGGAGTGCTATAGGGGGCAGAACAGCCTGTTCATACATGTGTGTGCTACTGGAGTCATGTCCTTCAGTGCTGTGTGTAACATACAGGCATGCAGAGGGGATACACACATCCAAATATAGATTCATATTCAAATAAACACACAAAAGCTCAGGCTGGCATTGCACACAATGATACACTGAGCAAGTACATAGAAGTACATATATGCACTCATCTTTATTAGGTAGTAGTACTGGTATCATGTATCACAAAAACAAAAAAAATGGGGCAAAAAGAGAAACACACTGTTGTGTTAACCACATATCTCAGTACTAGACATGCGTGAACATAATTTGTGGTAGTATTTTAAAGCTGCATTACTTGCTTGTTTTAGCCACTTGTTGACAAGCTGAAAACACACTCGTCAGTTTTACACACCCAGCGGACACTGAGCAACATTAGCCTTCATTTTAAGTCGTGCTTCTAGTCACCTGAC
This sequence comes from Scomberomorus guttatus, assembly GCA_038419695.1. NCBI lineage: Eukaryota > Metazoa > Chordata > Actinopteri > Scombriformes > Scombridae > Scomberomorus > Scomberomorus guttatus. The sequence goes on along the minus strand of CM076452.1, from coordinate 18,251,310 downwards.
AACTGTAAGTCTAATATTCACTGAAAGAGCTCCTTTTTGGTCTCCACCAACTCCTGAGGGAAATAAATGTGTCTCATTTGCTGCTAAATTCTCCACTATGTTCACCAGCTAGTTGCTAGCTCTGACGGTATGTTGTTTGGTGCTATGCAGGTAGCATACAGTGGGTTTATTAGAGCTTTTTCCACTCAATACTGCTACATGGTGCAGCTTGAAACAGGGTTGGTGAGACGGAACCAAAATAGTAAAGTTGCAGGTCATAAAACCAAAACAGTGAGCTGAAAGATGCTAAAATGCTCTGCAGGGCTGAGAGAAACTGCAGACTTGGGTGATAATTCGCCACTAGGAGTTACCCTTTCATAGTAATTTGATCCGTTGTTAATATACAGTATAAATATTGATTAGTGCAGCTTTAAAGAAGAAACTATTTTGAGGACATTAAGGATATACAATGCACATCGGATGTAAATCATTTTTACTGTTGTACCTCAAATGCAGCAAAATGTTGTAACTAAAAGTAATCCCATAAGCGAGTGTGGGTAGTACCCTTCGCTTGCAGTACTGATCCCTGTTTTTATGTGGTAACTAACAACCTGTAATGGGATTTTGAATGTAACCAACCAAAGTCTGACACCCACACGTCTGTGAGGGACATTAGACAAGTGATCACAGAGAGAGGTGATCCTCCCTTCGCTCCGTGAGATGAAAACAGCACAGTCTCAGAGCGCTAAAAGTGATATATTATGTTCCCATTACCCACTGATAAAGTGATGAAGACGCACTGTGTGAAAAATTGAAAATGTAGAAACCGTGTCCTTGATATGCCCTTTTCAATTCCTTTCCTATTGATGTGTATTTTCCACTCAAACATCATGTGCTGGAAACATTGTTCACATAACTATTTTTATTCGTAGACAGTTGTGCATGCTTTGCGGTGAGAGTGCAGTCAGGACAGTCTGGTCTCCTAATCAGCGACCATATTGGAGTATGTCTGTGTTTGTATCTGTTCTTGTTTGTGAGGCAGCCAAACATGTGGCGCGCGCGCACACACACACACACACGCACACACATACTAGCAAACACAAGCATGGTCTGCAGATATACCAAACTCACACTCAGGCAATCACACAAATAGCATCATGTGTCATGTTTAGATTCATATACTTACAGTATATAAATATATGAATATAAATTTCTCCATAATGCACGTGCTTACGCTGCATCCTGTTAGTGTGTGAAAGCACAAGAGTGGGTGTTAGAAGATGAGATGGGCTGATGGTGGCTCAGTGGACATATGATCCGAGGAACTCTCATTTGCAAACATACCTGTCCTTGAATTCTCTGTTCTTTCACCACAGGTTTCCATGGAAACCAGGGAAACCAGGGAGGTTGTGTGTGTGTGTGTGTGTGTGTGTGTGTGTGTGTGTGTGCATGTGCATGTGCAAGAGAGAGAGAGAGGATGAGAGAGTTTGCAGGTAAGAAAGTGCTTGCACCTTACAGAGCTCACTTCATTTTAACACCTGGTCGTTCCCATTAGAAATTTGAGCACAGAATGGTTTTCAATGATAAAAGGAACTCATAGACTGTAAAAAATAATGGACGTAGCCACCGTCACGTCACCCATTTGTTTGTGGACTCACATTTTGAAGCCTCAAGTATGCATTTTGACCGTCGCCATCTTGGATTTTTGGAGCCAGAAGTGACCATATTTGGAGGGTGGAGCTGACCCTAAAGCTAGCTGCTAGCTTGGTTAGCACGGTGCATTTATAGTCTATGGTTAACTGTGATAATGCTAATGCTAATTTTCACTAGTAGAAAACAGGCTTGAAACCATTAAAACAAAATGTACTTACCAGAAAAAACTGAACATCCGACTCCTTAAAGGGTCTTTAGTACAACCAAACACTGAACAAGACGTTTTTAGGCGACCAAAATGTTACAATTTACTTTCATGGACTGAAAACACACTGAAATAGCTACTGCTACACCTACACTCTGTCAGTCTTGGGTTATGCCATGGTTATGTTACCTAACCAACGTTGTTGTCGTGGTAGCGACTTGCCTGTGACGGCACCCACCCGTCACTCAAAGCTGCCACTCCCTTAATTGTGCATAATTTTAAGCCTTAATAAAATTAAAACAGGTGAGTTATATAAGAATTCACCCCCTGTACAGCTGTCATGAACGGGGAAATTATAGAGACCAAAACCGTTTTTTATACCAGGCTGTAAACATGTTTATTTCTGCTGTAAAGTTGGGCATTTTAACACGGGGGTCTATCAGGATTGACTCGCTTTTGGAGCCAGCCTCAAATGGCCATACGAGGAACTGCAGTTATTGGCATTTCCGCATTGGCTTCGCTTTTCAGCCCCGGAGGTTGCTGCTTGCTGGAATAAGTGTTATTAGTGAAAAAAATACAGTTAAAATTGATAAGGAGACATATAGCTATGCAGTGGTTAAATGTGTTTTGAAAAGTCTGAGTTTTGCAGTAAACATCTCTTATGTGAACCAAGTCTAAGACTTTGCCCTTGACACAACAAAGTCAAAGATCAAGCACATAAGCACTGGGCTCATTCCGAGGCAGCCTTCATCAGCCACAGCAATACCAATGATGTATTTACAAGCGACAGACAGAGAGGTCCCAGTGAATTTTTAATGGAAGCTCTGTTTGAAATTTTGAACAAGCTCAAATTGATTCATGATTTTTTAATGGGGCCTGGAAGCTTCCAGAATCGCTGATTGTTTCTCCCACGATGAGCAAACATCCACAGCAGGGGAAAAGAAAAAATGGGGCCATGACTCAGACAAATTTCTGCCATTTTCTCCCCCTATACACTGTTAACGTAACACAAATTTCAAGAAGCCAATATCCTGTCCGGTCAGTCTTGATGTTGTTGCATGTAACTTGATGACAGTGAGTAAAACACCTTGTGGACACGACTTCTCCCTGCTCATTTAAAGCTGTCTAGCTTCAACACGCCTAAACGTAGCTTCAAACTTGAAGGGAAAAAAAAAACATCCTATCTGCTAAGAATGAACATCCACACGAAGGTCAAACTAAAATATGGTTAAAACAGAGTTTGAGGTCCAACCGCCGCTGTCTATCTCTTGGGTCAAGACACAGTGATGTCACCTTAGTGAGCTCACATATAAAGGAATGCTGTTCAACGTTTCCAAGAGTGAGCTCAGTAGATCGATATCACTCATGTTTATGAGGTAAATATGCAATTAGAGCCATGAAGCAATAGGTCTAGCTTAAAAAAAACTAGAAGGAAGGAGAAAACAGCTAGCTTGGCTCTCTCCAAAGATCAAAACTACTCCCACCAGCAACTCTAAAGTTGATAAATTAACATGTTCTGTCTTTGTTTTAGCTGTACACAATCAGAAATGTAAAAATGTGTGGTTTTAGGGAGAGTTCCATGCTGTGACTATTTCTTTGTGTGTGTTCAGTGTCCAAGCTCCTATCGGATGATCTCCCACAAAGAATAAACACTGCTTTCTCGTTGGCTACACTTATTAGGGCTAATTTGTCTCTCATACAGAAATTGATTGAGCAGAACGTGTAACAGTCACACTGTAACTACTTGCATGAACTGATGATATAGTAAGTTATATATATACTGTATAACTTACTTAGTGCATAATGTATGTGGGGGAGGGGATGTCAGTAGAATGTGTGTGAAAATATGAATATCATTAAAACAGAATTGTGAGGCACGTATTAACATTTAACATTTTTAATAGTTAAAAAACATATTGAGTCTCTACTCTGATGCTTAAATCATCATAGTAGCCATATTACAACACAATATGAAAACAGAATATACTTACTATAATATACTATAATTACAAAATGTAGGCTCAACTATTAGCCTACTGTTGCATTTAAAAGGAAATATTTTGGTATGAAAACCATCAATTCTGTTTTACACATAAATGTCTAGTATTCTGTGACAACCCAAACTGCTTGACTGATTGACAATTCAGTGACTTATGATAGACCTCTTCCCACAATATACTTGCATGTATTCGGATGCACAGCTACCTCGTAACAATATGGCAGCCACCCAATGGAGTATCTACATGTATCTAGCTATGCTTCCTGAGGTCTTGTTATCACAGCCAGGTTTGGCACTATTGTGCCTGTACAGAGAGCTCTAATCTGTGCTCATTGAACCTGTCTGGCAACCTATAGCTTGAGATGTTTCACAGAAGTGCTAGTCAATGCATAAACGGTTGCTTGTCAATAAAGAGTTTAACCTTAATCCTACCAACTGGGGTACCTGCAGACCCCAGAGGTGTACTTTTTCTATAAATCCAATTTTTCATGACTTTGTCAATCAATTTGTTCCTAATGATTTCATATCATTCAAATTAACTTTAACTTTCCCAAAATAATAATCTGTTTTTTTTTCAGATGACATTAATTACATAACTAATAATGTTATGAGAAGAAATAAGTTAACATTTTGCGATGATGATTGTTTCTTACAGTAGTTTATTCTTGGGGTCCCAGTCGGTAGTCTTTGTATGTTAAATATGTTGGTAGCATGAGGGTTAAACACATAACTCCCCCTAAAACTACTGTCTGATATAATGTGTTAATTAGCAAGCTTTAGGAGTGCTGGTATGTTTATTTTTGAATGCTGTCACATTTGAAATTACTGTTTGAACGTGGGGAAAAATGTAATATTCAATATGTAATGATCTGTGCAAAGATCCTAAAATGCACTGTTTAAAGAAGAAGTTTGAAATCTTGGCTAAAGATAAGGTTTTTTGCTAACTGTGTATACACAACTGTCATTCAGTAGGTTCACAATGGTGGCAGTGAAACGTTCATTCTACACTGTATTTTAGGCTTCATGGGTTACATTTGAAGTAATTGTAACAAAATTTGTGTTGGTGGACTGACAATCTGGAGAAATAACTCCTTTGCTTCCAGTTCTTATGCTACGCTGAGCTAAGCCATTAGCGCCTCCTGACTCAAGCTACTTAATGCACAAACATGAGAGTGGTATTGATCTTCTAATCACACTTTCCGAGAGAAAGCAAAGGAATGTATTTTCCAAAATGTTGAACTTGATCAATAAGAAGACTGTGTATGTTATAGATTCTAAATAGCACTGACAATGTAAAACACGAGTTTACATGAAACAAGTTACAGTGACAGACGCTGCGTGTGTCTGTGTCTGTGTGTGTTGAAGCAGGGAGGGTAAACTTCTTGCCAGTAAACAGTCTGTGTGTCCAGGACGAGCATGCTTGTGAACAGAAGGAAACTTTCAAAACAAGTCCTTCTGGTTTGTGTCCCATAATACAGAATTCCTGCTGTTCTCCAAGTGCTCTGCTTATGTTGCTGAAAAATTCTGATTTAATCGATCTGGAATGAAAATCAACAACAGTTAAGCATCAAAGGCCACGATCATTATTACGAGTAAAACCTTCAGTCTGTTCTAGGATTTTATGTCAGAACAGGATGATAGAGACATATTCAGTAGAAGGGGAAATTTGAATATAATCTATACAGATCCTCCTTCAGTCGTCTCATCACCATATTTAAATATTTGAGTTTCTTTGTAAATAGTCCATCTCAAACAGTGATTCAAGATCTCCAGCAGTCAAAACCCCAAGCAGAATGAGATTCAGATGTTCAGAAGAAGCAGTCGGGTTGCCTTTCATGGCCCTACTTTGCCTCGTAAGCTGACGATTTGCTTGTTTAAAAATTGTCCATAAGGTCACTGGAGGATGACTTCGGGATTCAAAACTTAGCCTTGCTCCATCCAGCAGTAATAAATCATGAGCTGGGAAAGTCAGGTTGCAGCGATTGCTTCGTGGAAGAGGTTCAGGTGTCCATTCTTCCCCCTCCCCTCCCCTCCCCTGCCCTCACTTAATTTATATTACAGGTGTAAAGCAGTCTCTGCTCAGCTAAAGGTCTCCTCCAAAACCCTCAGGGCCACGGCTCGCCCCAGCATGCAATAATTTATGAACAAAATTGCCGGGCTTTACGAGACAGGAGTGCCAAGTTTGTGATACCTTTATCTATTCTGGACACAGACTCTGACTGTCTAAAATATAGATCAAAGATTGTGGCCTGGGTGTAGATTAGCGTGGAAAAGATGGAATCATTTACAAAAGACATAATTCAACTATAATTCAGTTCAGGAACCAAATCTTTGCACATATGTTTTTGTGTTAAAAACAATTTTAAGAGACAGAACAACTGTGTCATGATAATATGACATTTAGGAGACGTTGCCCTCTTTAACATGTCAACTAAAAGAAGACATCAAGCCTGCAAGGTGATCATTAGACCAGCAAGGAGCTATGGATCATCTATCTGTACTGTGTGAGGCTGAGATCTCTCTTCTCTGTCTCAATGTCACACTAACCCTCCTCCATCCCTGGTGCATTTTCTTTCGCTTTTTGTCTCCTCTCATTCTCCCTTCTAAGTCTCCCCATCTCTCTCAGTCGTGCTATTTGTCCACATGACTCTCTCTTTCTCTGCGTCTGCAGTGCATCTGAAGGAAAGCCACATGAGAGAACCTGGTGCACCGTATGATGGGTGCAGAGGCCACACACATCATTCAATCCTGGCAGATATTTGTTCTCTTTCCGTAGAGGAGGGCAACACTATTAGACTGCTTAGAGCCATCCATCATCCTCCGCTCAGAGTCCGCGCTCAGTAGCATCTCTCTTTCAACTTTTTGGAGGTCAGAGGAACAGAGTGAGCCATCTCAGTGTTCCCTGGCATTTCTGCCTTACGCTGGTGGCGGGGAGCTGCGGGACTGAGAGACGACAGGAAGGAAAAGCCTGCCATTTCTGCAAGAACAGGCAAGAGAGGTCAAACTAATAGACTGGTTTCTGACAACAAACACTCAGGTGTCGCCAGGTGCAGGTTAAAGAGATGGCGGGGCAGCGAGTACAGGTGCCCCCAGTGGTTGTGTAACAGGAAAAGGTAGTTCAAAGGCTCCTGCTGCTTACACAACAGACATTTACCACCTATCTGTCACTGTGTTACACAGGCTTGCAGTGCTGCAAGGAAATGTGGATTTTCTGAAGACTCTGTTCCTTCCTGTTAGCCTCTGCTGGGCTAATTTGTGGGTGTGCTGTCCTCTTTAGCACCTATGGTGGAACATTCACCTGAAAGGTATGTTTTAGCTTAAAAAGTATGCAAACAAGACTCGGTCAAAACCTAGTATATAGCTGCACTGTGTATGGGTGTGCCAATTTGTTACAGGAATAGTCAGTGGTAGTGTCTATAATGTGAATTCCTGGATATTAAATGTGCATCTGCAATTTTCTGTAGTGGTTACAGTAATATTTGTTGTTAAAGTGTACTGAAGTAGCATATCACATGACATGGTTAAGCTACGTTTGGTTTAAAAAAAAGGTTAATTATCTGTTAACTCCCCCTGTTCTTTCATCTGTTTCTATCTGCGGATGTCTCGTTTTGTAAGGCTCACTCTGTATTGAGTGTTTTGTCATTGTTATTTGGGATGCTTTAACTGTGCCCTCTTCCTCATGCCTCTTGGCGCATGGAGAGCTGTTTTCTCTCTGTGCTGTTTGTCCCAGCTCAGGGCAGCTGAAGCCACGCAAACCGATGCTGGAGGTTTGTCATGTTCAGCAGTCGCAGGCGCACCACCGGGTGAGCTGCTCACATCATATCAAATGCAGATTTTGACCAAAATGTCTAGTTTGGCGTCCACATTAATATGTCAAATTTGTAAGAAGACAGAAAATACCCTGTTAACATGCCCATTTTGAACGCCTTAAGGCGTTTGGACCAAGCCCCCAGGAACAGCGCCGGGCTTTGAAGTCAATTTGACATAGTGGCCAAACTGTGTAATTACAACTTCCAGGTCTGTCACATGATGCTATTGGGCCCAGAAAGACTATTTCCCATAGACTTACATTGTGAAAGAGACGTCTGTAAATCAGTGGATACATTTTTTTGAGCGTCACAACCCCTGTGAAATGACTCATTTCACTATCAGAATTTGATCCATTTCATCTGATCACATTTCGAAAGTCTACAAGAGCCACACGATAGAATCATTTTATCTCCATTCAAGTTAGCCGCATTGGTCGCATTGGGCCCATAAAGTGTGCGCAGTATGTTTTCATCCAGGTAATTTCTTTACAGCGGGAAGTGACTTTTTTGGCTTTATGCACCACTAAGCAACTTTTAATAGGAATGAACGGGGCCCGCCTCCAACGCTGTATCCAGTTCTTTTTATACATCCATGGTTTGGACCATTAAAGCTTCCACGTCAACATACCCACTCCTTTTTGACGGAGGGGCTACGTTGGGCTGTACGTACAGCATGCCTACGTTGTGGTCATGTGGGCTCTTGCTAGTGGGTACGTTTGGGCTACGTACCTATCTTGCGTCTTATACACAACTGTGATTTAGTATTGGGACAGTCCATTTGTGCGGGGTGGATCAATTTGCGGCTGGGAGGGTCCTGCGGCACTGCGAGAAGTTTTAATCATTATTTTTTGCTGATCAATGCTCTTTGTATGTATGGTCACTGTTTCCGTTTTCGGTCCTTGTCTATTTGTGTTTTAACAGGATTATTGCTGGCAGCTGTAGCCTACTAGCCAAGGCTTGGGATTTCATTCCCCTGCCCTGTGTGGAGTTCCAGGGCTTGCTGTATATTTGCATTTATTATGTGTTTGGATTGTTAACAAGTTCTGTGCTTATCCTTTATTACCTGACTTGTGATTCAACTGCTTGCAGTTGATAGAAACACCAGTATCTGGCCATTTATGGTGGCAATTGTTTATTAAGCCTCTCCGACTTAATGGATTCTGTACAAATACTCAAAGTATATATTTTGCTCTGTTCCTGTGTGGTTGTTCGGTCTCTGACAGTTTAGAAAAAGGCAGAGAACCACTGCTTATATTTAAATGTACTGTGCTCCAGCCCTTTTGGGTTACTGTATTACATTATCAACATTAGCCAACTACATGGGCATTTCACAAAGAACTTTGCGCATATAAATAGAAGTGACTCTAGTCAGGGATTTAATTAACAAATACCAAGATTCGTTCTTCCAGCTGACGAGACAAGCCGAGCATACCAAACTATTCAGTCTCATTAATTAAAAGGAGAAAATTGCGCACCTCTACTGGGGAACGGGGATGAATGCATACACCAACTATACTGACCCCAAGCGCAGAGCACGGAGAGTGGATTCTTAATACCTGCACCTTGCAGACAGATATGCATTTAGGGTTTAATGATATAGGTTGTAAATTAATGACGAATGGTCTCTTCTGCATTCATTAAAGATTGATTTTGAATTGAAAAAATATTATGCTCAAACTTTATTTGCATAGCCACCAGAGTGTGTGAGTGGAGTTGATTGAAGAGAAACTCCGCTCCCCAGCTGTGCAGCTGTGCATGTGCTCTGCTCCATCGCTCCCTTTCTTACCTTTGCTCCGCTCAGTTACTGTTCCCTGCTCCATGGAGGGACAAACTCACTCCAAATTTGCTCCTTTTTTCTGCTAATCAGCTAAAAAACTGTTGTGTTTTGAATCAAATTGTTTCAATAATCTGGACACCTCATGCTGTTTATTCACCACAACAGGAAAAGATGATAGCCTAAACGAATATGTTACCAATATTCAACAAAGAGATTATTATCCACAAATTATGGAAAATCTCTATTTAGATTTAAATAACAAGGAATATAACAAAATACTCAAATGTGTGTGTAATGCACATGTTGTCTAAAGTAAAATGTGTTATAGCCTAATTATAGGGACAATTACTGAAGGTAAACAGAAAAATAGTAGTTATCACACTTATGCATTTAGGACATGGGAAAGGAAGGAATCAGTGCCTGCTTTAATTAATAAAATCACAACAGGTGGTCAAAGTGGGGATTTGAACATTTAAAGGTGCAGTGTGTAGAATTTAGTGGCATCTAGCGGAACGGACTTGGCTGAAATGAAATATTAATAAGAATGTTTTAATTAGTGTATAATCACCTGAAAATAAGAATCATTGAGTTTTTGTTACCTTAAAATGAGCCCTTTATATCTACATAGGGAGCAGGTCCCCTGTCACGGAGGCTGCCATGTTGCACTGCCATGTTTCTACAGTAGCCCAGAACGGACAAACCAAACACTGGCTCTAGAGAGGACCTATCGCATTTTTTTGCACGTTTTGCGGCCACTGTAGGTTCTCATATACATTTGGAAGGGGGGGTCTATTCAGTCGGTTGCAATCTGCAACCTCACCGCTAGATGCCACTAAATCCTACACACTGGACCATTAATACCAAATATGGAATATAGGAATATGCCAGATATATCTAGCTATCTGGGCAAGGGGTAGTTTAGGCAATGCAACATCGTGAGCAGCACGGAGCAAATTTGAGCGAGCTTGAGCGAGTTCGAGTGATATCAGTTCAAGTTTAAGTATCTGTTCTTATGTATGCCAATGATTCAAGTACGCTCCTCGCTCAGGTTAAATTAATGGCACTCTGCTCCCTGCTCCACTCCAACTCCGCTCCGCTCACATGCTCTGATAGCCACTATACTCCACATCCTCTACAGTTCTCATTCCTATCCAGAAGGTGAACAACAGACCATATTCGTGTTTTCATCCAGACTCAATTATATAAGAATTTCTTTCTAAACACAAATCTGGTGTTTTAAACAGGAAAACTGTGATTCCCAATCAACAGTCTGTCCATGAAAGGACAAAAGTTACATTTTTAACATAATAGTCACAATTTAAAATATAATTCACATCACCATTACATTAAAAAATACCCCTTGGCTGCACTACAAATGTTGCCATTAATCAGAAAGGATATTAATCAGATTACATCGAAATCAGTGGCTTGCAGAACACCAAATTATTTCTTTTTCCCCCCAATCAACTCAAAATTCAAGAGGTTGCCATTTGTGCTCTAATACTGTCATCTAGTGGGCACTTAGGTGAACACACCACATTAAATGAATATGTCAAGTTTGATATTGTAAAATGCAGATATTAATAATGTCACCATACATCAATATTATTTCTTAACCTAAATTCATACAAGGTAGTTTGAGTGGAGAATTGTTTTCTCTCTTGCAATTATTGTAGGTTTCCCCTCACAAACTGATGAAGTGGTGGCACCCAATTAAATGGTCCAAACGCCTTGAGACGTTCAAAATGGACGTGTTAACAGGGTATTTTCTGTCATCTTAAAACGTACAAATTTGACGTATTAATGCAGACACCGAACTAGACATTTTGGTCCAAACCGCGTTCCATTCACTCACTCACGTGCCGCAACAACGCCTCCACACGCTCCTCCAACAGTTGTGCAATCATGGTGTGGGAGTCCAGGGACAGTCTGAGGTAGGGCATCTGCTAGTCTGACTCACCGGACTGTGGGTATAAGCCTGCCATTTGCTGACTATTTTAAGCAGTATTCTCCTCCCCTTCCACTATCTGCGTGTCACTGTTTTCAAAATCCCTGTCGCTACATGAAACAACAACAACCTCTGAGCTAACAACCTAAATGCTGAAAATGGCAAGTTATGTTTGTCTTTTTTTCAGTATAAAAGTTGTATAACATAATTGTCAGTGTTTCCCCTCGGTTGACTGCTTTGGGGCTGGGGGTGGTGCGCTTAGCAAAACTCGCAAGAGTCAGCAGTCACACATTTCTCCGTTCTCTGTTTAAGAGTGGCTAACATTGACACTAAAATGAGAGAATAGCTGGTCCACCCTAAAGGTGAGTCCACCTTAAGTGAGCCAGGTCAGGTTAGGCTAACCCATTGTCGCTAACTTCGGGGCTAACGCCCTTCACTTTTCCAGCAGTTGGGGAAGCAACAGACGAGACTTTTCTTGGTCTTCAGAAGCTGCAGAAGAAGCTAAAATATGGTCCCATTTAGAGTAAAATAGATGATAAAGCAGGGTATGCTTTAGGGCGTGGCTACCTTGTGATTGACAAGTTGCTACCACGGCGACAACGTTGGTTACGTAACGTAACCATGGCGTAACCCCAGATTCACAGAGTACAGGCATAGCCGTCGCTATTTCAGGGTGTTTTCAGTTCATGAAAGTTGACTGTAACATTTTGGTCACCTAAAAAAGTCTCTAAGGAGTCGGATGTTCAGTTTTTCCGGTAAGTACATTTTGTTTTAATGGCATTTGTTTTCCGCTAGCAAAAATTAGCTTTATCACAGTCAACCATAGACTGTAAATGCACCATGCTAACCAAGCTAGCAACTAGCGTTAGGGTCAGCTCCACCCTCTCATCCAAATATGGTCACTTCTGGCTCCAAAAATCCAAGATGGCGACGGTCAAAATGCCAAACTTGAGGCGTCAGAACAGGAGTTCACAAACCAGTGGGTGATGTCACGGTGGCTGCATCCATTATTTTTTACAGTCTATGCTGTAAACACCCCCCTGAGGACGTAATAGAAAATTGTTTGTGCAGAGAAAGAGCAACAGCCAGTGGGGAAATTCCACCACTTGGCCGGCCGACCAATGGTGTAACTTCATCACTCAGTGAGTCAGTCAGTGACGAACACACATTCCTATGTGTAGGGCTCTGCTGTTGCGGTCCAGCCAAAAAGACACTGCCAGTCCAAAATGCTCATTAAGAGCTGAAGCAATATCTGACACAGGGGACTGTAGTGGGGAAATTAAGAGGACTGGCATCAGTTCCCAAGGAAGTTAATACAGCCATTAAGTGTCCATCTGTGTGTCTGCTGGGTTTCAAAGAATTCCAAACGTGTGCACACACACACACACAGACGCTCACACAAACAGCTGCATTAAACTTGCCATGGATGCATGCTAACATATGAAAGACAAACAGGTTGATGGATGGGCTGAAGGCTGAATCAAGACACTGTTGGATAATAAACAAAAGGAGAATGAAGTCAGAACCGCTCATCAATACAGGCAGTCGAAGCCCCTAACCTGGTCTCATGACAACAGAGGTGTCATATGATCTCTGCCACAGGACACAAAGGCGCTTTTCCCAGAATTCTCAGGGGCTCACACGCCAGCTGCATCATTATCTCTTCTCACCTCAGCTCTTTCCCTCCTTCCGTCTCTCACAATAGCTCCCTTTCTCAGCAAATTATTTGCCAGTCCCCTCTTGACAAAGTTGGTTTAACACACTGATGATGCCCTTTCTTCACCCTGAGTGATGTAGAATACAGCGCAACAACAATAGTCAACTGATGTGCCTGTACCTGAGACCTGGACTGGAGAGAGGCCAAACACAACCTGCACGTCTCCTCTGACAGCTGAGATCAAGCCACATCTGGATCCTGTGTACTCATCTCTTTAATGGGGGATCTTGGGCTTGGCTGTGCTTAAATTTACCAACACAGCATCAGAGTGATTGGCAGTGCCCAAGGGGGAATGTGAGAACCGGCAGCATGTTTTCCTAGCATACCATACATGTCTCATCAGTCATAACACTGGCAGTGGTATCCAGGTTGGATACTCAGGGCTTGTCAACCAGCACTGAAGCAGAAGCTCATACCTTGCCAAACACTCAGTCTTGTGTTATTTGAACAAGCATGATGGACAGAATAATAAGTAAAACAGTGATCTAATTTGTTGATGATCTGGTCCTGTTTTTTGAAGCAGAAGGCAGGAGCAATATTATATCAAGTGCTGGGCTGTGCAAGTGTCTGTTAGCATGATGAAAACAATAAGTAGCACAGCTGTACAGGAAGGCAGACATTCACTTATTCACATACTTGCCTTGAGGAATGCTGCAGGACATAATGAGCCGAGTGGGATAAGAAGTTGTACATGATAAAGCAACAAAGTCTGCATAATGAAACAACGAAATGAAAGCAGCGACCGGCCACAGAGGCAGCTGTCAGTACCTCCGCACTCAGATGTGGCTCTGGTCAATAGAGATCGATACTCTGAAACGCCTTCTAACTAAACACACACACACACACACACACACTGTGGCTGTCTCTATGAAACCCACCCAACTCATCTGTCTGTTAACTATTAATTCCTTGTGAAAACTGTCATAAAATCACAATCCCTAAGTTGCCTTTCTTTGTTTCATATGTACATGCAGTAAGTACAGATTGCAGTATAGAAATGCCAAAGAAAGAATTCACATAGATAGAAACAAAAGGGCTCATTCGAGGATAAATTAAGACATAAAGATGATTTAGTCATTAGTGACTGTGAGTGAGTGAGTATTTTAACAAAAATTAATTAAAATGTTCACAATGCAGGTTTGCCCACACCACCCTCTACTTCATTTAATCTTTATTCTAGTTTAGTTTTTTAAAAATAGGCTTTATAAGCTTCATTTTATACTGCGATTTTTCTTATCTCAACTTTATTACTTTAATATGTAGCCATGCTAGCAGCATGGCTGTAGGGATGGTGATGTCAGTCCAGAATGAAATGTCTCAATAATCGTGATGGATTGCCATGTAATTTTGTAAGACATTCTTAGTCCCCAGAGGATGAATCCTACTGACTTTGGTGATCCTCTGACCTTTTCTCCTGCGCCAAACATCTTTGGAGATCACCTGACTTTTCCTCTACGTCTCCTAAACCTTTCATCAGGTCAAAATTTCTGTTTGTTCAATACATAGGTTTATGACCAAATACCTGCCAGACTGATGACATTTCCATCAGGCCCAGCTGTACTTTGTGTTTAGTAACATCTTAAACTAAGATAGTAAAAAAAATGTACATGCTAACATTAGCATTTAGCTCAAGCGCAGCCTCACATAACTCCCAGCAAAGATGTAGACTCTTAGTCTTGCTGTTGTCCTTGAGAAAATATTCTAAACTCAAGGTTCACTTACTAACTTTTTCCTGGAGGCTTTGACCATGTACCACAGCCTTCTTCAGTAAATGGAACTTCAGCTATGAAGTGCAGAACGTAGGTTACGTGATAACAAGTGGTTGTAAATGGTTGTAACCCATGTTTCTCTTCAAGGATGGTCTTCTCGATCTTTCTCTGACATCCCACTGACTCTTTGTCGATGACTTTGACACCTTTCATGTGATGACATCTGAGCATTTGGTCAAAAGCTTTGGAAAAAGGCTAATAAGTGAAACTGTTTAGACTTTACAGTTACAGTTGCTGTTTGTGTTGTGACGTTTTTACACTGTAAAATGTTCTGTTTAGCATCTTGGTCACAACTTTTTAAGGCAGACTCTGAGGTTTCAGACCTGTTTAGCTTGTGACCCATTAAAATAAAATAAGGTCTACATAATCACAAGTTATCACCTTAGTGGTTGTGAGCAATTTAACAAAAAAAGTAAACAAAAAAGAGGCCCAATGTTTGTTCATGTTATGTGTTTATGTTTTAAAAATGGATATTTACTGATATGTTGTTTTTTTTAAATCTCACATATGTGTTGATGTCTATCTGTGTTGGCCTCAAAAATCCTGTTTCGGTCGCACTCTACTGAGTACACACATAAACATTCACACGACCACGTCAACATCTACATTATTTTGGTCAGAACACAATTATTTAGCAAAACCTGTTACAGCTGGAACAGAAAAATTACTACAATGGCAAATTATTCCTGATTTTCCACAAAATTCCACAGTCCTTCATTTCTCTTCATTAAATTGTTTTAAACCAAAGTGTTCATATATAAACACGAAGCCACTTGAGGTGGAGAGTTTCTGGACAGTCAGACAAGATGAGATTTGTATCTTCAGCTCACACCAGAATGTTTTTCTCCTGTCAAACCCCACTGACCCATCCAGCACACTCTCAACCCAGCACGCAGTGTTTTGAAAACGTGTCAGCCGTAGTTCCAAACTATGCCGATAACATCCGCACTCCACATGTGTGTGTATTTGAGTGGATCTGGGATGAATTATTTTTCAGGCTTTGCTGAATGAGCTCTCCGTATTCCTCTGTGTGGGATTGGATCACAAATCTGTGTTTACATGCAAGTGCAGGCAGATGGGGACACAACACCTACAGCAGTCGGGTCTGTAAATTCATCATACCTACCTGCCACTGTCTGCATTCTCCTGATGCAGCTGCAAAGCGGCTACACCACAAAAACATAAAACAAAAATACCAAGAATATGAAGCATTTTATTTGCTCAAATCTGACACTCAGACGTACACAGAAAGGGAACTTGAAAGTTCAGCACCATACATCATTAACAGCAGCCTGTTAGCAAGGCACTGATGTGTGAGTGCGCTTGTGATGAATGTAAGTTGCGTCTGTGTTTAAGTTGGTTAGTATTTGGAGGGAGGTGTTAAGGGGCCCTCACTATCTGAGCGAAAAACACTGAACTTTTGAACCAGAAACCTGGATTAACAACTGACCTGGGAGCAGCAGAGTCTGGGAAACTATAATTAAAGTTGATTAAAGAACATTCCTGGGGTCTGTTTCTGCATGTTGAGTGAGCTGCGGAGGTTGCAGGAGACCTGGGCCCCCTATCAAATGTGCAATTTCATCGCTGAGAATGAAATATGCCCCTTCATCAGGAAAAATGACACCCCGAGGCGCCTCCCCAAAGTGATCACACACATATGTTTGCAGGCAGTTACGGGTATACACGCATGCACGCATGCACGCAAGCACACGAAAACATACACACGCAAACAAAAATTCCCTGATTGTGTCCCATAGCAGAATGAACAGAGAGGAAAACAGCTCTGAATGCTTTGGAAAGCCAACCAGTCATTACTGTAATCATCCCTATGGTGTCCACAGTATAATTAGCTGAAACAGGCAGCACTGTAACTATAAATACCAGAGACTAAACAACAGTAAACAAAAGGACAACCGCAACCAGCAACCTCTCACATTAGACTTCAGCTCTTTGCCACAAGCTCTGACAGCGGCAGCATCAACAATAAATATGTGTGGCAGCAGCAACAGCAGCAACAGCTTAACTCAGCAGTCGGATGCTCACAATTAAAACCTCCCTCATGTTATTTATCATTACAGACACAGCTACAGAGGTCATCCTTACATCACCACCAAGAGCTTCTCTTTTCTCTCTGCCTCCCTTTCCTTCTCCCTCTTCCCGTCCATGCACTCTTCTCATCCATCTCTTCACACACATGCATGTCGGTGTCATTCAGTTTGGTTTGAACAGAGTGTTAAAACAAGCCTGGAGATAAAATCCTTCGCTATACTTCTGAGACCTCAGGTATGACTTTTGGGAATCAGGCCCAGGGTCAGAGGAAGCAGGAGAGTTTAGTCATGAATAACATGGGACCTACCAGAGCTGCAGCTATAAAGCACAGGTGTTCATGCAGCATGTCTCCAGCCTGTCAAGATACTAATGCCTTATTCACATGATAGTGGAATAACAAGATCTTTTCTCTGTTTCTCAGCTCAGAATTCTTGGGGGCAGTGGGGGAGGCTGTGCAGTGTAGTTCACTGGCAAACAGCAATTTGCTAACTTTGCGTTTTTGCAAGTTTTATAACCTATTGTGGTCTATCGTGATTACCAAGCGAGTAATATCGTTAAAGAAACTTGAACAGTGTTTTCTAACCTAGTAGTAATATGAAGGCTGATATTTTTTTGCCAAGCAGATGTTTCTTGTTTTGGTCTCAGTATGACACATTCAGAAACACGACCTATTCAATTCTCCTCCATCTTTAATTGCAACAAGCAGTAGTCTTCAGCCACTGGTTGGGCCCACAAGGGTCAGCGTAGCTTGGGTCAAAGGTCAATTAATTTAAATGTTGGGCACCGTGCACCACATACGTCAGTGCAGGACTGTGGCATAGGATTCTCTGCTCTGTCATTCACAGAACTGGACAGGTAAAAGACAGCTTCACAGACAGAATGATGCTGCTTCGCCCTTTCCTTAATTTGCATCTTCTTTTCTTTCTTACAACTCACCATCATGTCCACCTGAACCGACGCTTCAGCCGTCACAGTCTACCCACCCTGACACTGATTAAGTTTTGGACACACACACAAACAGGTGGTGTCACACTCTGCTTCAGCCTTTGCTGGAGCCTGTGACCCACAGATGCGAGTGTACGGGCCCCCGAGTGACAGACGGACGACTCCCCAGCTCTGAGGACAATTAGCACACCTAGCGCTGGAGACAAAGAGAGAGAGAGAAAGAGGGAGACTGTCAAATAGAGGCAGCTCACCGGAGAGAGATGAGGGGTCGCGACCCTGCTCCAACACACTGTGTTCAGTTGCCAGATGCTCCATCCGACGAGACTTATTGACAAAGACCGCAAGAGGCAGAGACAGTGACAAAAACAGAGCCACGTCCAATTCTCACTTCTAATTTTGGTGGTATCCGTGGGGAAGACTCAGGCCTCCTCTCACGCTCAACAGCAGGTAGGCTAATCCAATTGAGTGGGAAGGCTGAATCAGACCACACAACCATGTCACTCATACCGAAACTTTGGTCCATTAGACACAGACTGAGCCAGTCACCCGCCTCATTGTATATTTGCAAAAACACCCTTGAAAAAGTTCAACGTCATTACCAGTTACCAAGCACAGACAGCAACAGATCATTGCAAGTTTGACCTCTCACACCTTGACCACAAATAAACTCAGGAAACACGGTACATTGCACTGTTTTGAGAAAAATCAGAGTGTGTGTTTTTTCTTCTCTCTCTCTCTCTCTTTCTCTCTCTCTTTCACCAAATACGTGCTGTGAATTCCTGGCATGACTTCACAGGCAAACGGCCTTGTTTTTCTGTGCTCTTTGTGGATAATATATGTTGGCAGTGGCAGGGGTGCTGGCGGTGAAGGGTTTGTTCATGTGTGCATTTGCGAGCAGGTATGCTCGTTGGTTGGTGCATCCTCCATCTAAATTAGGTTTATATTTCTGTTGTATCTCTTCTGTCATCAACATGTTGAGAAAGATTTTCTTTTAGTCAATATTTCTCCCACCAAGGCCATACAACCTGTGTTATGTAATTCAAGGCTGCATTACTTTTACTTTGCTCTTATGAGCTTAGGAGTTTTAAAATTGCATCAAATAGACTTCTGTCAAAAATATACTTTTTGCTAAGATCCCATTGGTCGTATTTTTGTAGCATAAAGGAGCTAACTTCTGTCTTCCAGATAATAACTTTAATCAGGAGGAGCCACCACAGTGCTTAAATTAGTGCGTTCAGCAGAACGGTATAATTTATGTGAGAGTTGACTGTTTGAAAACATTCATTTCACAAATACTGTGCACCAAAGCAAGTCTGCAGGAAGCATGCATAAGTTTGTCCTCCTTGTGCAGACATTTTATGGTGTTTTTATGGCCTATGACATAAACAGCACATGACATCTTAAAATATGCTTAAGGTTGCTCGTCCCAAATCAGAACAATAAAACTCGGCAATGGGAAACAGCATTTGGATGACTCAAAATAAAGGAACTCGCAAAGGAAACTGGAACAGAACATTAAAAAAAGACTTCATAATATTTTCCTTATTATTCACATATGGACCCAACAGTGCATTACATTACATATTCAAAGCAATTCACAATAAGTACATTTCATTTCTGTAGAAACAAGAGCTAGATGCCATCAAAACAAACAATTAAAAGTGTGTTCAGTGCTACAATTACCAGTGAGTTTCACTTCTCTGGTTAGATGTGATTAAAGGGGACATATCACCCTTTTTGGGATTTTCTGTTTTTTATATGATGTTGGATATCTATGTTAAACATGGTAAAAGTTCCAAAACTTGAGGTTAATGTATGTAGCAAAGCTCCCTGCAAGTCAAAAGCCAGGGCTGCAGCCTGCCCTGTATAAGTATGAGTTAAACAAGGAGTTTTTTTTGAATTGTAAATCATGCAAAGATATTCCTGTAGAGCCCCAGACTAAAAATATAGACCTGAAAATGTGCATGAATTGACCACTTTAAGCTCACTGCACCCTGGCAACAGGTGACTCCAGTTAATACACTTTACATCTGGTCGGGACGCCGCTTGACCACCCTGCTCTTACAGGAAAAAAAACCCTAAAACACACACACACACACGTCCTCCGTCGAAAGCTGCTGCTGGCCATTACACATAACCTCAGGCTCTCACCTTCCTCTCTAATGGGACAATACCACACCCTCTCAGTTTAACAAGAGTAATAAAACACACGCACACATGCACCGGCAGAAACGTGCTGTTTTATAGACCATCAAATGCTCAGGTGTCATTTATCATCATTTTGGTAAAAGAAAATGTGCTCCAATTTGTTTCGCTCTCTTTTGTCACTGTTGAGCGAAGGCCAAGATCTGTTGTGAGGTGATTTCCGTTCAGTGAAATCTGACTGGGGGCCCAGCCTGCTGTGTTGGCTCTGTGTGTCTGGTCTGGCAGGTCCACCCTCAGTTAGACACACACACACACACACACAACTATATTTCATGTGCTCATTTCTGGATCTTTACAACTTGAATCTACAACCTAAAAAAAATATTCTGAGATCGTGTTAGGAGGAGTTGGCTGAACATCACACAGGCAACTGGCCTAGTAGTCATACTTGCACACACACACACACACACACACACATACAGCCAGACACAAGCGGGAATTTTAGAGGAAAAGGATAAAAAAAAAAAAGGATGGTCAAGTGGGGGGAGGAGGAATAAAGTAGGATATAGAGAAGGAAGAAAACAAGCAGGAACAAGAGAGGAGAGATAGAGAGTGTCTACATCTGCAAAGGACTTTACAGGCTTTGCAATCATGCTGCCACGTCAACACAAGACATAGTCGGCCAACATTGGGGTGAAGCAAAGAGGAATCTCTCTCTCCTCTCTCTTTCTCTCCATGTGATCGCATACAAAAAAAATACCTTGTTCTCTCCAACATCCCCTCACACATTTGGACAGCTGTTCCTGCAAGAAATTCCATTTAAAACAAGAAATAGTTCATGACCCCGAGAGAGAAAATCACCTCTTGGACCGCCTTTGATATTCTCTTCCAACTTCTTAACTCTCATTTTAAGCAGATTAACTCCACTGAATTAAGGCAGCATGTTGAGAAAGCTCCTGGTTTCTATCTAAGCACAATCAGGTGAAAAATGTGTTTACTGTCACAGTCCATTTCAGTGTAATTATGATGATGCCGT
Source organism: Scomberomorus guttatus (assembly GCA_038419695.1). NCBI lineage: Eukaryota > Metazoa > Chordata > Actinopteri > Scombriformes > Scombridae > Scomberomorus > Scomberomorus guttatus. The sequence continues at coordinate 18,230,279 of CM076452.1, read as the reverse complement.
TGGGCTCATTGTGCGCAACTCTTGCATAGATGTGATTTGTCTGTATAGAGGTTTGCGTGTGCTAAAAACTGAATGTGAATCAACTGATGATTATCATTTTGTGCTGCAGAACTTCATTTTATTTTTATTTTGTGGTGCCGTCTTTCCTGTGGGATGTTTTGGTCATATTTGTCCACAAGTCTCTCAGGTTCCTCCTCCAACCATTTCACCATGTGCCGCTCGTTTACGAAGGAGAGCTGGTGGTTTACATCCCTGCAGGACTGTTAACTGGTACTAATTTCATGGACACAGCTGCAGCGCTTTAGTGTGGAAGTCTATTATGATCCGAGAAAGGTCTCTTCTCAGTACGAACACACAAGTGAGAGGAAAATGTTTATCAGTTTGCACGATCAGCAATCGCATCCAACAGACTTCAGTGGATGCCACATTGATTAAAAGGCATTTGTGCAGCATTTCCATCAACAACTTTACGCTGGTTGATGACAAGTGAAGCATGTGTTAGTTGAGGAAAACCTTCTTCTAGTCAGATCTAAGGCACCAACCAACACCAAGTAATCTGATTTTTTTTTAAAAACAAACAGATTAGTTGTTTAGTCTATAAAATGTAAGAAAACAGGAAAACTTTTTCCAGAACCCAAAATAACAAATTGCTAGTTGACAATTCAAAACCTCCCAAAATATTCAACTAATCTATTAATCGACTAACCAATTAATGGACTAATTGTTCCTAGAAAAAAGTCTTGACTGCTTAGTTAAGAATTAACTTTCTGATTTTTATTCAGCAGTTCTCACATACAGGTTATAATTATCATTCTGTACATATAAACATACTCGAAATCCTGACATTAGCAACTTTTAATTGGTATATCAACAATAAAAATACATTTTATTTACAGCTCTCAGAACAGATGTTATAAACTGATATGTCCTACATACTCTAATGGCATTTGATCATTTCTTAGAATACCATTACACCGTGCATCACTGTTCAGCTTCCAGTTCTCTCTAAATTCACTCCAGCTGATGTTAGGAGCCCTCTGTGACTCCTTCAAACCTGACATCATACATCCTTCAGTGGGTGACCTGGATGGATCCGTTTTCAGCGCTTGTTCGGAGGTGATTCTTTAGCTCCACCATGTGTCTACAACTGGTAATACACATCCTGTCATCCCCAGGCTGTTTTAGGTATTAAATGTTCATGTCAAACTTTATTGATCCCCAATGGGAAATTCTCTTTTCATTTGCCATCCTGGAGGAAAAATCAAAGGTCAGGCTCAGCTCAGTGTCTCTTCAGGGGGTGAGGGTACTTGCTGACAGAGAGATTCAACCAAGCCAACCTCCCTCTAACGCACTGGTCCGGAAAAATGTGTCACAGAGCGCAGAGAGGTTTTAATTTCAACCAAACGCCCACTGATATTCACATCATTTCATGAAGCTGCTGTAGAATTTGGTTGAAACAAAGACCTGCAAAGCCGCACACTCCTGGGCCTCATAATCCAGCCTCCACCAGCTGTTTGACACACTTGCACGTTCGACATCAACTACCACACAATGCTCATAACTGCGGTTTGAAAAGCTACACACTGCTGTTTACAGTGGGAGAGAAGAGACGTGCGAGCTTTCACAGTATGTTTGCTGCATTTCAAATGGCTGATAAAGTCACTGGACTGAGGAAGAGAACAATGAACACTAAAACTACCATCTACGGTCACTTTATGTTGTGTCAACTGTTAAATCAAGTCTGAGGAAGACTGGAAAGAATTAAAAAACAAACATGGAAGCAAAAGGAGGCAAGACAAGGAGAACAGATATAGAATTTATTTTCAATATCCATTGCAAAGAATAAGAGGTGACACAGCTTGAAACAGATAATATAGAATTTATTTTCAACCAGAAGTAGGAAAATACATAGGTAGGTGTAAAGGAAACAAGCAGAACCTGTAGTCAACGGAAAAAAAAAAAAAAAGTTAAAAGAACAAAACTAGTCCAAAGAGAATCGAGAGGACGGCTAAGGGGTACAACAGAAAGCATTGTTTACCATTCAGTTTCTTTTTAAAACAGTATGTGTTGATTTGAAAACAGCTGCCTTGATTTCTCATCTGGGTTAATGGACATTCTACAACATTGTGCAAGTGTTTCATCATTATTCTTTTTTTTTTTTTTTTTTGCTGGTATTTCATGAATGGTAAACAATAGTTGGTCCAGTGCATAAACACAGTGACACAGATCAATACATGTACTCAGCTGACTACAGATAAGACAATCCTGATCATTGAACAACTACCACTAGATCGGCAAGGAAAAGGAGATGGAGCAAATATACAAGATGGATGATAAACGGAAGAGGAAAAAAAAAAGCATAAAAAAAGGAGGTCAGGTAACGCAAAGGTCAGGAAGGTCGGGATGAAGATGGAAAGTTTAAAAAGCAAAAAACGACCACAGTTTTTGAAAGATGAAATAGCTACATTTTTCCAGATAAAATATTTAAAAAAACCCTTCTGACTGTGTCCAGGTATTATTGCCAAGTTGGTTTTTTTTTTTTTTTTTTTGGAAAAAGGATGCATTTAAAAGGAGCCGATGGACTGAGAAACCAAACTCCCAACAACAGCGACGAGTATGAACATGGATGCGAGGTGTTCATGTAATTCAAGGAAAAGGACCAAAGTACCTTGCTTTCCTTACAGCCCTACATTTCATGAAGACTATGATTTGGATTGGATAAAACAAAAATGTTGGTGATAAGAACTCGCTCTACGACAAAGAACTGAACTACAAGCAGCTTTGGTGTGCACCGTTACAAAAAGAGATGCAGCCTGGGAAAAAAAAAAAAAATCACTTGACGTTTAACAAGCCAACTATGAAACACAATGCAACAGTGGAAAAGTACAAAGCCAACAACGTGATCACTCGCTGAAGCTTGCAGGGTGACATAACTCTGCTCTGTGATTGGCCAGATGCTGTAGTTGGATGATGAAGGGAAGGGTTACGGGGGGCGTCAAAAAAAAAACAAAACACAAAAAAAAACAAAAAATGAAAAGACTCAAGAGTCAAATCAGTGACTATCAATAGTAGCTAGCTAGTGTAACAGATTTAACCACTGTGATGCACAAGAACAGAGTGAGATGGACTAGAAGTACTCAAAAATCATCACAGGACCAGTCTAGCGACCAGCGGCACATCATTAGCTTAGTCTTACAAACACGTTTTACACCAGTCAGAACAGTGTTTTCTAGCCACAAGTAAGACAGCTCTGCTGCCCTAGCCTACAGACACTAGCACTCTCCAGCTAGTGCCATGCAACATCCAAAATAAAGCTGAAAAGTAACAACAGAAAAAAAAAAAGGTTCAATATCCCTGTGCTGAAAGTTTTAACTGATACCAACGATGCAGATATTTTTCCCACCCCAATAAGCACACAATCCTTCATTCTATGAGGCAACATTCAACTTCTCGAGTCGACCCATCAAGACAATGTCTCATCACGATTTCTACAAAGGATTTGGTTTGTGATGGGAGAAGAGTATATGGGGGGAGAAAAAAAAATTATTGAGTAAAAGTAAAAACAATGTAGCAAACATAACACCATCATAGAATTCATGATTTATACATCAACAACACAATTCAATATCTTTTTAGAAAGGAAACATGAGATACATCTTTTATTCACACTTTACAAAAAAAGCTAGCCTTTAAATCTACTACAATACTAATGCCATTCAGGAAAAAAAAAGAAAATCATTGGAAAACAAAAAAAAAAAGTAAAAAAAAAAAACAAACATGTAGGGGGGCAAACAAATGGGACAAGAAACCTTGATATGAGAACTAATTCATACTTCCTATTTACTTGCTTCCCTCTTGCTTTAAAAATGTCATTTAAACATGTACATTAAAAATCTTTATTCACTAATGTGATGGGACAGGGAGTGAGGGGAGCTGCATCTGAATCTATTAAGTGCTCATCATCGGTTGGATCTGTTTAAAAGCGTTGAACGTAATCGTCGCGCTCGTTGGCCTGGGATGCGACAGATTTGATTCATAGCAACGTGTTTGCTTGGCCTTCAGAGAGAAACAGCTGAGCTCACTGCCCCTCATCCCTTGTTCATCCAAAAGCAGAGCAAAAGTGGGATCTCCACCTTTTTCTGATATAGAGGTAGGGGAGGGGGGGGTGGTCCACAGATGGCACTATAGCTGCAGTGACGAGCGTAAGAGAACTATACAAAGTGGTTGAGCAAAGGGATTTAAAAAGACACAGCTCAAGTAATATAGAGGGCAGGTTAAGTCTGAGGTCGGGCGGTTGAGGGTGGGAGGGGTATTAGGGTGATGGACAGGCTTGGGGGGATTTTAAAATCATATCTAGGGATGTACGGCCAGGGAAAGGAGCTATTGGTGTGTTTTGGGGGCTTGGGCATGGAGCTGTGCTAAAGTACAAAGAGGGTGCAAAACAATCCAAGAGAGCAGATTTATAAAGACATCCTACTCATGTTCCTTAAAGAGAGGGGAAAGGGTCAGTGGAGAAAACATACCTGATTACTAGAGAGCTCAATGAATAGGAAGGATATACACATCATCATAACATTGTCACAGCTCATAAAAAAGGAAATCAACATTAACAAAAACCAAAAAAAAAGGACATAAAATCTTCACAAATGTCTCAACAGTATTAAAAAATAAAAGGAGAAAAGGTTGTTCAGGCGTTCGTCAAATGTAAATAGTGCAAGACAACGACAACTGCTACAGTGAGGCACGATGTTTTGTTGTACATGTGGGTTTCATGTAGGTTGTATCAGTCACACGCCACTGGTGTGTGTGTGTGTGTGTGTGTGAGAGATATATAGATGAACAGATGTGGTGTCACTGGTGGGCTGTGACTGGTCTTTGCGTGTCCTTTTAGTCTGAACTGATGGCAGCAGTGTGGATCAATGGCTTTGTTAATGGGCAAGAAGCAACAGGCAGAGTTTCCTCAGTGTCTATTTACAATCGCAGCAATATGCCGGCAAATCAAATCAACAGCAGAGAGAGAGAGAGAAGGGGGGGGGGGAAATAAAACAATACTGATACATTAATTACAGTTTATCTCTAGGGAGTGCAAAGTAGTGACAGCGAACGCCTTGAACAACCTCTTCTTAGTCTTTTGTACAAGCTGGTAATATCAATTCATCTTAACATTAACTGGATAAAAATTTAGCCATAGTTTACAATACAATCTTTTTTTCAAATCTGATCATAATTTACTCTTAGTACAAAAAACGCCAGAAAACAGGTCTTTTGTGGTTCATATACAATCATGTAAAGACTGAGTCTAGATTTTCTATTCTGTACAAACACTTGTGAAAAAAACCACTGCTTTTTGTGTATGGAATTTATGGCTAGGGAAAGTCACTACTGGCCTCGGAGACAGTGCTACAGATCTGCCTGCAAATTATGTGTGTGTATGTTTGCACGTATGGAGCTGGATGGCAACTCCAGACAGTGAGAGGAATGCTGGTTTTACTCCTGTGTATCTTCCATTACTCGCTCTCTCTGCCTAAAAGCAATCGAGACAAAGAAAAGATTTGTGAAAGCCCCCCCATTCACTTTGCCCATCAGCCTAAATCCCTTGCCCCTTTGCCCCAAAAAAAACAAACAAAACAAAACAAAAAAAACGGTGGTACGTGGGCCATACGAGCTCCTAAGCACAAGACTAGCCTAACAACTATACAAGCTGGGGTGAAAACAGTCTGCAAAATAGGATGGTAGCTGCTCTCAGTTTCTTACATCTTTCCTTCACAGATTAACACTGCCAATGTAAATTCAGGCGATGTAGTTCTCGGACGTCTGGTTCTCGAGGCATGTGTGGGTTTGGTAGCTAACGCACCAGGGCCGGGGTCAAGAGGTGTAGACTATCTTGTAGCACCACGGGAGGCCGTGACCACACGAAAAGGCCTCAGCACCACAGAATGACAGCAGGAAATCTCACCTCATACGAGCTGCCCTACATCTACCTCCAGGGACGCGTAACTACCAGCTAAAGCTGCTCTAACCCGACCACATCTGACTCAACAAATGCGTTCATCCTACAAAGACTGAGGAAGTACGCTGGCTGCCCAGAGTACAAGGGAAAGCGAGCACAAGCCAATGATGGGAGGTATGAGACTGACATGTCTGCTGTCTTTGCTGGTTTCAGATTTTTACAGGACAGACAGACAGACCATCAGCTATGAAGCTTTTCGGGTGAATGTCGTCCCCGCAGCCACTTTCTCTTAAACCAAACGGCGTCCCGTGTGACAAATCTGAATGAGCTACCACCCCCTTCTAGTTTGAAAGACAGAAGCAGAGGTGGGTGGGTGGGTGGGTGGGTGGATGTGAGGAGGAAAAGGGAGTCCAAAACACAAAATATGATACACAAACTGGACTGAATCAAGCAGTTAAAAAAAGAACAAAAAAGAAAAACGGAGAAAGAAAAAAAGAAAAATATAGAATATCTATAACATTATACGAAATCCCTGTCGGCCAGACCTCACTGTACGAATATTTTACAGGTTGTGTTTTTGTCTTCCTCCTCCGGTGTGGTGGAGGGAAGAGCTGGTAGTGGGAGGGAGGAGGGTTGAAAAGGGAGAGGCTGTGGTTTGCAGCTCCCCCTGGTGGTGTGGCAGGGACTCACTACCTGCGTGCAGGCAGATGGAGCCCATTGACCTGGGGGGGCAAGTTGGGCAGGAGCAGCTCCAGCTGGCTGAAGAGGGAGAAGTGGTCGGAGGGGATGTGGGGATGTGGGCAGCCGCTGACATTGTTCTCTACGAGCCAGTGGGGGTCCAGGGGGCCCAAGATACCCAGCACGTTCAGGTGAGGCTTGGAGTAGAAAATATAGTCGATGACACCCTGGAGAGAGAAGAAAGTAGGGAGTCACCTCTACAGGAATGTTTCCATAAGCACATTAATACATCTTTGATACCACGATGCTTGTTTAAAAAGGTATTCATCCCACTTTCACTACATTTTCACTTTTGTAAGTCTAAGTAGGTTTGTGTATTTCTGAACAGACTTGATGCCTATGTACAAACCTCACCAACTAAAATCACAAAGACACATCTGTGTGCTTTCAATCCAATCACCTTGAAGTCGAAGGTGTAGTTGGTGTAAGGCATCAGGCCGTTCTCGTAAGCGCTCTTCAGCTTGAAGCCGTGGGTAATCCTGCCGTTGGACGTGCTGTTCTTGCCGTTGCAGTTGAATTTGGTCAGACTGTCACTATAGCGAAGCTCCTTGAAGTCCTTGTGGGTGCAGTCCACTCCGCCAGTACTCAGGTACTCCACTACGCCTGAACAGAGAGAGAGGAGAAGTTGCCTAATCACAATCAAGAAAAGTCAAGAGGCACTTGTAGGTCCCAACTGGCCAAGCCAGGTCTGTTCCATCTCTAACAGTGGGCAATGTTAAAAGGTACATTTAGGCAATTTTGGTAGCATTTTGAACTAAAAAATGGAGGCACTATGCTGGCACCTGATCACAACATTTTTCATTAACAGAGTCATTATAGATTGAACTTTGTCACATTTGCAGAATTAAAACGCTAAAACTAATCAGTCTAATAGCAACCCAGCCCTGGTTTATGGCTGTCATCTTGTGGGCTAAAATGGATGATGCAACAAAACTGAAGCAGGAACGTTTGAATAGCTTTTCAGCAGAACTTTATCTCCAACTGCTACAACATGGTTACTGCTGAATTTACATTCTACCTGGAAAGCTTGCTATCGCAGTTAACTGTAACATTTTGTAATGACTATGTGCAAGAAGGTCTTGGGATTTTAGAAGTGGCTTTGTCCAATGCCAGTGACCTCCAAAAACATAAAAGGTCAGTCATTCACACAAATTGAGCCCCAGATAAACATACCTTGCAAATAGAACTATACATGTATACATAACTTTTTTTTTTCAAATTAAAAATGTAATCTGGGTCTATTATTTGGGTTACACATATTACATTCTCATAATTAATTTGACAAGACATCGACCTGCTCATCAGGAGACGTTTGGGGTTCACAGCTTCAGCACAGCACATTACAAGATGACAGGAAACAAACCAACAATCTTACAATTACCCGTTAACGTAATAATACTATTGTTGTTGCATCTTCAATGAATGTATCATTTTATATAAAAACTCTCTGTGGTCAGATACAGCACAGCTCTATCAGCCTCGCTTACTTACCAGAGTCAGGCAAGGAGTTGAGGTCAGCGCACAGCACCAGTGGAATGGCATTGGTCTCACCGGAGACAGAGGACAACTTGAGGCTGCGTGTGGCCTTGTCCACTATGTTCTTCACCTCTGACAGGAACATCATGGTCTGGACCAGCTTAACGTCAGAGTACTCTGGGTCCCAGTGCATGTGGGCATTGGCTACCAGGAGCAGCTGCTTCTCCATGCCGTGCAGCGACTTTCCAGCTGAAAGGAGGAAAGAAAAAAAAAAATGTGAGCAGCAAGAAAAGAGGAATTAAGACAAATTAAATACACTGTCCAAATGGAAAATGTATCTGAACAGTTAAGATAGGCAACAGGGACCACCCACAATCCCCTGTATTGTACATCCGGCTTCTCAGTAAGTTTCAGATAAAAGTCAATTCAGGATTAGCAGAACCAGCAGAACACACATACAGTAAATCTGTAAAAAATGTGCAGAAAGGGGTGTCTACTCACAGGAGGCCTCCATCATCTCTTTGCGGACTTCAAGCAGTACAGCTACCCCGATGTTGTCCTTGGTCATCACCCTGTTCAGCATAGCCTCTGAGCCTTCGGAGTTAGCCATAGCCAGCTGGTTGAACTCCACAGTGTGCTTCTGCACTGCGCTGAACCTGAAGGAAAACAGGAAGACACATTTCAGAGGCAGTGGTTGGATGAAGAGAAGCACAGAACATTCAGGACCTTATGGCATGGCAAACAAAGTGTTTGAGTTTAACCTAAAGTGGTACAACCCTCAGGCCCAAAATGTTTGTAGCTGTGTTGCACAATAGCTCATGCATGGTACACTTCAATTGGATATTCTATATTATGGTTTATTATTTTAAGGCCTACAGAACTGACATATACTGGCTGCTTGTCACAGCTAAGAATAGAAGTAACAGAAATGATTATTTTATCAAAGTACCAACTTTGCTCCCTAGACTTGGCCTCATTTTGTTAAAATCATCTAAATAAAAATTGTATGCCTCTCAATACCAGAGCTAACCAGACACTGTGCAACAGTATGAATTAAATGCTTCTACAGGGCACAAATAAGACAGTTTATCACTTGTCCCTAAAATTTTGCATCTCCTTCATCACTATAATATTAATGATTACATAGATTTAGAATTCCAATTATACAATGTCTTGCACTAACCGCCAATTGATGTATAGATGCAGCATGCTATGTTTTTTTTTTAAACTGATGTCAAAAACAGGCTCCTTCCTTTTATTTAATAAAAGCTTACAATAGTCACAGGAACATTATGACTTTTAGTGAAAAGCTAATGCTAACACACACCAACAGCATCAGCATCAATCCTACAGTATGTTAGCCACTTTAACATTAACAACACTACAATTGAGAAAGCAAAAGTATCAATCTGAAAAGAAGCTCTAATATTTCTTTTCGTCTTTTATGTAACATAATGTAACACAGGTTATTAGAGTGTGTAGCTGTAAAATTTATCTCATACAACAAACAGTCATACTTAAAAGAATACTTCACCAGAAAATGGTATTTGTTATATTGCGTAACCATCTATCAATATTTTTGCATTAAAGAAAAATGATCTTATAAAATCACTTATCATGAAAGAAGAAGAGGAACATTTTTAATTTCCCCAAATCCATATGCCATGGTACCAACCAATCCCCACTTCAGATAAAGTTCTCGGCCTACATTACACCACTGGCTTTAGCAATGGTCAGACAAGCAAAAGAAATGTCATCACCATTTGTAGGGTACAGTTAATTATTGTTTGCTGATCCTTACAGAACTTTTCATCTGCAGAGTCATCAAACTGGTTAGGTAGGAAAATCTGTGAAAGCTCCACTTAGCTGAACCACTCCTTTAATGAACAGAGTGGAGGGACTGAAACCATTCATTTGAAAGATTTTTTTGTGGTTTTAGCCGTCTTAAACCAAGTACAAGCTGGTGATTTTGGCATTTACACACACAAAAAAATGAAATGAAAATTAAGAAAAAATGTGTTAAGTCCTATTAATGCCAGTCAAGAAAAGATATAGTGTGAAGGTCAACAACTGCAGTTACATACTTTTCTGTCTTGTAGAAAATTGCACATCCGTCCACATGTTTGCGGTCTGACTCTGACATGGTCCTAGCTCGTGACTTTGGACTGAAGAACCCGTCGTAGCCCTGCTCCTTCAGCTCAGGCAAAAAGAAATTGTAGTACTGCTCTGTCTCAACTTCCTGTAATTAACAATAAGCATGTGTCAGAAAGAACAGGACAAGCTGACAGTCATGTAAGCATAACAAACCTCCCTTTAAAAAAAAAAAAAGAAAAAAAAAAGAACAAAACGTAATGTTAGATTGTTTATTTTAACACAAGACTAAGACAGTAAGAGGTGGTGTGAGATACTAACATTTAAATAACACAAACTATTTGAGTAAGAAAAATGTACACAACTGAAAACAAGTGCTGGAGGAGTATTTGTATTTATAAATACAAAGAAGCATTTGTGTGCAAGAGATCATTTATGGATTTTTTTTCCCCCTCAAGCTACACATTAACCCTGCTTCATGTGATATGGACACGTGTAGCACAATGTATTTTTTAAAAACTTTCATATTAATTCATGTAAAAACCTGAACATGTGCTTGTCTCACCTGCAAACTGATGATGTCTGCATTGCAGCCCATGATCTCCTGCATGATGGACTTCTTCCTGTACTCCCAGTTTAGAGCCCAAGAGGGGCAGTAGCCATATAGCTGTCGTGTGGCGTACTTATCACACAGCACGTTGTAACACATCACAGAGAACAGTGCTGACAAAAGGAAAACAGAAGGCATATCTCAGACATGCTAAGGAAGCCGCTCTTTTCGCTAAAATGTGTTGCTCGGGTTCAACCACAAAAACTGTACATGGCACACCACACTACAAGTGTAAAACGTGCTGCCTTTGGGTGGAGCCCAGTAGTACTTCCCACACAAAATAAAAAGGCTGGCTTGAACCTAACAGAAGCACCACATTTGTACACATGTTGCTCACCTGTGAACAAAGAAATCTGTATTTGGGCATCTCTACAGCAACAGAGGTGTACATTTATCTAAGGAGCATTTTTAGTGTTGGGATGTGGCTTAATGTCTTCATTTTCACAGATAATCAGCAGTGTACAACAAAGAAGATTACAGAGGGCGTGTGTATCTATTCAAAATCATGTTTCATGTATGTGGTTCTTACCTGAGGCCCGTGTTCTGTCTGGTTCCTGAAGAGAGATCCATGACCGGGCTGGAGGCTGCTCTGTTGGTACTGAACAGAGATAGAAAACGGTTCAATATGAATGACAGCATGAACACATAACAGCTACTGGACTTAAGCTATACTTACAACAAGGCAATTTAAACCTCCTGCCCAAGAGAGCTTACAAAGCATACGCCACACAACTTTACCCAATGAATTCCACAGAATTAGAGGCACAGTTGTTAAAACTGTTGGGCAGATAATTGTGTCTTGATTCACAATGGCCCCATCTATATACTCTGATGAGCCTTATCTTTTTGGGAAATAAGTAATTCCTGTTTTAACTCTCAAAGCTGCCAGAGAGAGGGGAGACTCACTGCGCTTGATAGCCCCTGCCAGATTGTCTAACAAGTAGTTGAGCAGTCTCCGCGTGCCATCAGGTTCCTGGTAGAGGCTCATAATTTCTTGTGCAAGTGGGTTTCCTGGTGAAGGAAAAGCAAAGTGGGCTGAATCGTCTCAGAGAACAATGGGATTTCAAGGCTAGAATGGCTACAAAAAACCATTGATGAGCCACTCACCTTTCAACCCCAGTGTTTGTAACTGAAACAGTTTCCCCAATTCAAATGGCAGAACCCGCAACTGGTTGTTATTTAAAAGCAGTTCCCTGTGGAGGACATAGTGGAATTTGATTGTCAGAAACCAGCCCTCCTGAGAAACAACTGTTTATTACCTTTCGAAAACATTATTTACAACCTTGCTGACATCATAAAAATGTCTGTCTACCTGTGAACTTTAGATTCATTGGTTAATGTGGATTTTTAACATTAAAACTGAAATCATCCAATAGACAGACTTAAGAAAAAATAGAAAATTTTATAGGCACAAATGTGTATACAGTGTGAGTGCCAAAATCAAATTCAGGATCAACCTTCTAGCAGCTACTGCTTTCCATTGAACAATAAGCCTGAATGAAGCTATAAATGTACAGCCTGAAATCACACACCTGAGAGACACCATGTTGCCGAGCTCTGCCGGCAGGCTCCTGATCTTATTGGATGAGAGATCCAGGTACACCAAGTTGTGTAGTTTGGCAATGTCTGGCGGGATGCGAGACAATGAGTTGTCACTGAGGTGCAGGGCAGTGAGGTGGGTGAGAGACCACAGGGCCGTGCTGAGACTCCTTACTCGGCCTGCAGGGACACACAGGAAAAGGACACACACACACACAGAATTATGTTCCAGTGTCAAACTAGTACGCCTTTCACAACGAAAGAAAAACCTGAGAACTTGTTTCCCATTGGTGTGAATGGGCCAATATGACTTAACTGATTTGATCGGAAACCCAGCTCACCAACAAGGTTTCCTGCTAGTCCTAACATGTCTCACTTTAATATGAAATGGTGAACACTAGTTTATCATAGTGAGTCACTATGTTTAGTAAAGGGTTACTAAGTTTCATCCCCAGTGTAAAACATTATAGTGACCTTTTTCCAAACCTTGTTTGGGTCTAAAGCCGGAACAATAGTCAATTAATCAATTAGTTAAAGACTTGTTGCCAGTCTTTAACTGGCAACAAGTTAGATAATGAAGTTAATTGTTTGTCATTTTTGAAGGAAAAATTCACTGCTTCCAGCTTCTGTACTGGTTTAAATGTGAATAGTAGCTTATTGTCTGAGTGATCTATGATATTAAATTGACTATCTTTGGGTTTTGGACTGTTGGCTCCACACAACAAACAATTTAAAGATGTCACTATGGGCTCTGAAACTGATGGAGATTTTACACAATTTTCTGACATTTTATAAAACAAATGGTTAATCAAGAAAATAATTAGCAGATTAATTGATAATGAAAATAATCATTTGTTTCAACCATACATGAGACTGACATGTGCAGAGCTACCATGGTGGACCCAGATCTTATCTGAACAGTGGAGATCCAGTAATTACCTGTGCCTGGTGCTGTGATTTAAATAGTCGATATACAAATAAGGATACCGTTTTATATAATATGGGACAACAGTGTAACGCAATTAAACTCTATGCCATCATTGAGAGATGCCAGTGAATTCTGAATATGTTGTGGTTAACATTTTGATACAACCAGTACTTTCAAACAGGAACTTCAACAGGAGAAATAGCATAGCCACGGGAAAGAAACAGCAAAAACAGAGCTTTTCACAGTATAAACCATTAAATTTCCTACAAAACCAGGAAATCTGACAATACTCACCGCTGATTTCCAGCTCAGCCCAGTATGACTTCTTCCCGTTGGCTGCTTCCTCGCTGGACATAATTGTGTACATCCGCCTGGGATCCGGCGGGTCATATTTTTCCTTGGGCATTCCTATAACACTACAGAGATAAAAAAAAATGAGTATGTGTAAAATGTCAATCTCAATACAAAGTGAAAGTTCTCCATATATGCCATTAATTGTACATTTGGCCCTGAAACGAAAGCTGGAATACTCTTTAAAAAAAAAAAAAAAAAAAAGGTTAGAGATGATGCATCTAACTAATAAAGTAACCCCATCTTCATTGACATTTATAATTAGCTTCCACATGAACACATGCTGGCAAAAATATATCAAATGTGATTCTTAATAAAAAAAGAGAACCTTTTTTTTAAAAAAAAAAAAAAATCAAGATATAGTTGCAGAAATATTTTGCTCTCGGTCCTTTATAATGCAGTATAATTGAAATTTAAACAGGTTCCTATGAAAGCTGTAATTTCACTGGAGTTACATAAGTTAATAATCAACATTATAATTAGCAACGTACTGCATTATTATTTAATGAAAACTTGGCACACCAGGCTGCTGACAACTAGGTAAAGCTTACATTAGCCAAAGACCTGAAAATTAAACTGCATTTTAAAATTGAGCACATCGCTGCCTCTGGTTATACGGTGTGCTTCTCATTGTCGCTAACTGATTAGCCTAGCTTAACCTAAATAGGTAGCCATCAAACTATACATAACAAACGCTAAATAGCTAACGCTAGCTCACTTGCTAACTAGCAACATGGAAAACGAATACTCGAAGTTACTGAAATTGAACAATTAGCGTTAGCTGACTTTAACACTCTGCCCCGTTGAGTTAATCAATGAGACACAAAATTATATTAAAAGATACTGTACAATAGTTGTTTACATAACACCAAAGCACTGACTTGCGCATTAACACTAGGCCACGAAACAGCGCATTAGTTAGCTAGCGCTAGCTAGCCTCTAACAACAAGAATCACTATCACTGAAATAAACAGTGAGGAAAAGAGCCCACAAAGCTGGATTTACAAGCAATCGTGAGCTATTTAGCTTAGCTTATGTTAGCAAGCTAGCTAAAAGCTAACAGACCCCAATTATTCGAAGCTGACCGACTTCCTATTCAAATAAGTCCGACTTCAGAAAATCATCACGGCGGTTTCGGCATCTGATTGAGATTGTGGTGAAATGAGTGAAAACAGTTCAATATGATCAGAATTCATTTTTTACCTGCAAGAGCATACCAAATCGCGAGGACGACTGCGTGTTCTCTTTTGTTTTCTAGCTACTTCTCACCCGTTTCCGCTGCTGTATCATGGCGACTGTAAGGTTTTTTTCTCTCTACCGATAACAGCTCTTCATCCTATTGGTCAGCGTGAAGACGGTCCAACCAGCTGTTGAACCAGAGTAAATAAAATCCTGGACCGATGAGTGATGGACCATCAGATGGATGGATAGGATACCACCGATCAACTTAATGTGGCTTATTTAGAAAGGATGCATAGTTAGCAGACTGATCAATTTATCAACAGCTGTATAGTCAAAATAATGGTCTATTGGTTGCATCTGCAAGAAGATTTTGCTTCATGACAATAAATGTCTTGTTGGCATAAAGACATGACAATTATAAAAAGAGAAGACAGACATTAACGCAAGGCCTTTATTTAAAATACAAAAATGTTACCAAATTGGAAAAACGGAAAAAGTGGTTAAATATTTTAGCAAAATAGGTAACACTGGAACAAAACTCAACTCTACAAAACAAACAAACAAACAAAAACATTCACATAAAGACACACACACTATTGCAAACACACTCAGACATACAAGTGGAAACACACACACACAATACACAACATTAAAACTTTTTTCTTGTGCACAGTAAAAAAAATATATATACATATATAAATATTAAATAAATACACATTTCTTTATTATTCTCCCAAGAAAATGAGCACAATGGAGGTTTTTTTTCATTCAACACTGAGAGACATCTAGCAGGTGGTCCTGTAGGTAAGTGAGGGACTCTTCCATGTGGAGAGGTAAGGCTTGGCCGATGTCAGCCTGGGATCTCGACAAGAAGGCCTCCACAGCTTCACGAATGGCTGACTTTGATACTATATCATCTGGCTTGTAGACCAAGGAGCCAACGCTGCCTCTCTGTTCAGTGACTGAGCTGCACAGATAGCCTGTGGATAACAGATGCCTAGACGTTAGTAAACCAAAGTCGACTCTAGAAGTAATTTTATTTATTGTTGAAATCCTTTAATATTTAGGGATATGGTGCAACGGATATCAAAAAGTTAATATAACCTATGCCTTCGAGGCATTCTCCAGCAGAGATATTTATTGAAATCAGTGTTTAAATGCCAGAGACTATCGAGAATGTACTTTCAATTTTATGACATTACAAACATCTTAACACAAAATCAATGCTTAAAACAAAAGGACAAAGTACAGGAATGTAAAAATATGTATTAAAAAAAAGTTCAATACTGTCATATTTTTTGTAATTCAAATACATCCACAATAGTTATCAGAGATGAACCAAAGTTAGATATACACAAGTTGGAAAATGAGTAGAGGGAGACAGATTAATGGTTAGTAGAGAGCAAAGTGAAAAACATTTGACCAGGTGATCAGGATAGTCCAGCTCGTATTTGATATTTTTAGCCAAAGTAAAACACTTCAGCCTCATCTTCTTTTCTTTCTCTGCTGTACAAACAAGATTAAGATAAAACACTTCAGGAGAATCTCATATAGTATCGCACCACATATCACACATTTACTGGAGTCTGAGGTTTCCCACAGGCTCCAAAGACTGTCTGCTTCCTGGCAGCAGGATGCTGGCAAGCTGGTCCAGTCGGTAAAGGTGTTGGTTTTGATTCTGATAAGACCACCCAACTCACTGTAGTTTTTTAAAATAGCTGAATAACCAGGAGGCTGATTATTGTGTAAATAACATACATTTATTTCATCTTTCTAAAACTTCCACTGTCACTACCAAAAATTATGTTCTCCTAAATTTTACAGAATTTAAAAGGGAGCCATTTTTCTCATCATAGCTACACATAATGTGGAGCAGTGTGTTGGTATTTACCAACATCTCACCTTTCATCGCTTTGTTGTAACTGAGTAGCAACATCCAGAGGAGATGGACCAACTCTTCCCACTTCTGCCACCTCTCTGTACCATCCTGGAAAACACACAGTCATGGATCAATTGCACTGAACAGTCACTTGCTGTGGCTTATTGTTGATTGTTAGATTTCACTAAAAGTAAATCATAGATAGGAGCCTCCTTAGAAAAGCATCCTAAATTCTTAATAGGAAAAAAAGTCTCTAAAATTTTTTTTCTGATATATTTATCCATACATAATGCATCCAATATCTTGCCACAACATCTGTGAAGGGCAAATGCTGTCTTATAAAGATAAAGATAAAAACAAGATATGAAAAGTCCTCTATGCCAAGTATAATATTCACCGTCGGGTCTGGTGTCAGAGTGCAGTTCTTCAGAAAGTGAAGCAGCAGACTGAGCGACATGGGCACAGAGATTTTCAGTGGGCATGCATAGTCCAACAGATGTTCCAACAGCTTACATCTCAGCAGCTTGCTCTGCAGGCTCTCCAGCAACAGCATCCTGGGTGTCAGAAACAGATTAGTCAAAGAGAAAAACTGGGGAAAAGAGGAAGATTGTGCCATTGGAATAGACATATAATTTATTTCTGTGGTGAATTATGAATGACCTAATTGATGCATTTAAAACAATTTGTTAAATTATTAAATGCGTTTAAGACAACTGTTAAGGCCAGTTTAGACTAAAGATTTGCGACGAGACGAGTTGAAACTTGCAACTACTTGTAATGAAACCTATTTATACAAATATGCTTGTATCGTATAATTTAAATGTAAACTTAATCACTTCAAAACTTGTCTACTAAACGTACTAATTAAATAATAGATTATAATTAACACTTCAGCTTCCATGGTAAAAGGTAAGTCTATCAAGCAATCAAGTCATTATATCAACGAAAATCATTTCTCCCTCTCACAGTGGTGAGTACAAAACCTGCTCAACTTGCTTTCTTCACGTTCATTTGTCTTCCTCACCTGTGTGCTCGTAAAGGCACATTGCTGATGATCATATGGAAGAGCTCGCTGGACAACTTGACAGAGTTGAGAGCTGGAGAGCGGTCTACCTCCAGAGCCAGAGACAGCATCCTTTGGAGGATGGACACCATTCTGCAGGGGAGAAAGGGCCAAAAAACAGACTTTATCAACTTGGATGTGGAAAGGAGAGGCACAGAACCAGTCGTGATGACATAAAATGCATATAAAGTAAGGTCTGAGCAAGGTTAACATTCCAGCAAAAAAATATTTATTTCTAAATATTTCTTTGTAATTCACCTGATATGTTCATCTTTCTCTCTGGCTGCTTCTCTACTCTCTCCATGTTCTGTTGATTTCATAATGGCAGAAAACAGCCACTTAATGACGTCCCTGGAAGGCAAACAAGAAAACCCCTTAATGGTATTACTTTAACAAGTGAAAAAAATCTAAATAAAATGTACTAATTGTTAGTCATGTACTATAATGCAATCATCCTTGTGATTTGTTACATTTTATTGCATATGTCATGCTTTGACCTGTATCATAAAGCAAGTTTAACTCTGTTCAAGTTATCAAACCTCAGGAACTCTAATACTGGCAACTTGAAATAACCAGTCACAAACCTGGATGTTGCCTGGTTCAGTTAACTATTGATTTCTCAGTGCAGCTATGAGTTTCATTTACACAGAAGAGGTGGGGGTTTTGAGAGCAGTGTATTTAATATAAGGTGGGACCATTAAAGCTGAGAAAAAAAGAGGGGAGCCGTGAAATGCAAGAAAGTGAGAGAATTTAATATGCTCAATGTGTTCACAAAGACAGGCACTAAACGGCATGAAGAACACAGAAACGGCTTGGATCAGCAGCTACTCTAGATTGCAACACGTTTCAAGCTTGGCACTCTTCTTCAGGCAGCATCGGGAAGAGCGCCAAGCTTGAATTCTCTCACTTTTTTGCATTTCACGGCTCCCCTCCTTTCTTCCTAAATATTTTCAGTGACAAAAAGCAAAGTAAAAGTTACACAATATAAGCCTATGGCCACATTATGATAACACTAAGAGTGCACAGCCACACTAGCAACTCTGTGAGGCTTTACTCAGGCACAGCGACGCTAAATGCTAACATCACCTGCATGCTACTTGTAACTATTTTAATATGTTGATGTTTAGCAGTGATACCGTTTACCATGATCACCATCCTTTAGCATATTAACATGCTAACATTTGCTAATTAGCACTAAAAAAGCACAGCTGAGGCTGGTGGGAATGTTATTAGTTCTGACATATTCCAGTGAATGAAGTGGTTAATAGGCCGTTTATATGTTTTGATCTGATCCTCTGGCCTAAACCTGCTCTGAAGGTTAGCTGTGCAATACATCTTATTATGGTGATTTGCCATGGAACTGAAAAGCCTGGATTACATCAAAAGTTAGCTGGCTAACCCTCAACTTTTGCTTAATGATACAGGCCCCTTGTTGCCAAAATCACCTGACTCGTGGGAACTGCTGATCACATGACAATGTTGCTTTGGCGATCGAGAGGTGAAGGGCAGAGATGGAACGTTTGGCATGGAAGTCATCCTCCAAAGTCTGTACGATGTACTCCAGGAACATGCGCACAACTTCCCATCGGAGTCTGTTTGTATGGTCCTAATGAAGTGAGAGGGGTCCAGATAGGGACACGTCAGTTTACTGAAATCACAAAAAGCTGTCCACTTTATAAACATTTCTGCCTATTAGGGCTAGATGATACTGACAAGCACAAATGTCAAGTAGTAGTAGTACCTGATTGTCCATGACTGAGGTTAACAACTCCCAGTCCCATGGAACTGTGTTTTTATCAGCTATGTGGTGTCTGCAATCAAAAAGCAGCTGTAATCTCAGAATTCAAAGATGCAAAAGGGAGATAAAAAATGGAAGAGAGGATATAAAAGACATTTTGACTTGTCAAAGCTTGAGAAGCACATGTAGAATTAATGACATTACTGATGGCTGCATTACATTTAGGTGAAGCAGTTTCAGGCCTTTGTTAATGTTAATCCTTGTTAATGTTATTACTGACACCAGTGCTTTTCCTGCTTTCTTACTCTTATGGGTCTCTCACCTCTGTGTCCTCATTAGCAGATTAAAGGCATGCAGACAGAGGTGATGGGGACACTGCGGGTCCAGCAGAATGCCATGCAGCAGGTGGGAGGTGATATCCCTGGGAGGATAATAACCAGGCTCTAGTAGGTCAGACAATAGCTGCAAAGTGCTCTCTGGGTAGTTCTCATCAATTGTAATGTAAACTAGGCTCAGGCTCTGACGGCATAGCACCTCTGGAGTTTCAAATGCTTCATCTTCTTCATCAACCTAAAGAAAACATTAAAAAAAAATACTGTCATGTGTAATGAGTTACTGAGCACAGCAGAGATATTAAAATATAAACATCTGATGAAATGTTTCTAACCAGGGTTTGAGCTGCTCCTGCCATTATTTTACTGAATGTAATTGGGCACACAAAATGCCTGTCCTCTCGACTGGCTCCCCTGAAGTCCAAGTCATATCTGCTCTCCTCATTCAGTTCTCCATCACTCCCCTCTTGCCAAAGTAGAGACACCGGACTGTCAATTCCCAGATCCCCCCTGTATGTCCCGGTCCCAGAGCCTCCATCCACGTCTTCAGTTTTAGACACTGACAGAGGAGGGTCACTAGGGATGCTACAGCGCAAGAAGTCAAGGCTGTTTGAGGCCTCACCGGCATTACCCTCCTGAAATTGCCATTCAGAAGTATTTTCAGCTTGTGTATCTTCAGAGGTGGGGATTGGGTCAGCTTGGATCTTGAGGTTATGAGATACGGGATGTGTGTGGGGCAGAGATACAAGATCAAAAGGCTGAGAGGGGTCCAGTTCAGCGGGAGGGGAGTGAGAGGACGAGTGATTAGAGAAGTAACCTTGTCTAGATTGTGTTCTGTTCAGCTCCAGCTGGTCGGTCCTTGATTCAAAAGCAGGCGGGGAAACATTAGAGCAGTGGAGCTCTCTCTGTAAGGAACCCTGTGTTTCATCTTGAGATGAAGCAGGGTGTGTTGGAGATGGGATGAGCGTGGATGAACAACAGTCGTCCCTCTCGTCCTCTTGAGTGCTTTGCTCCTTTGAGGTTGTGACGGAGCTTCCTTTATCCGTGCAGGGAGAGTCAGCTGACCTTTGTAAAGGGTGAGATATTTCATCGTGTAACTGTGTGCTTGTAAATTCATTACTGTTCTCCTGTTGTCCCAGCTCTATAAGAGGTTCAACTACCTTCGGAGGAGACTCATCCACTGGAGGCTCCATGTTAGGACCATTTGATGTGGTAGTCCTCAAATTACTAAGGCATTCTGGTGCTACGCTGTTATTGTCCAGTTGTTTGGGGCACAATGACATTTGCGTATAATCGTTGGTTAAATTGATAGAATACATCGATGTTTTCAGTTCTGTGACATTAGTTTCAAGAAAAGGCATTCGTACTAATTTTACAGTTGGTGTGCACATCACCATGTGTGTTTCATGTGCTTTGTTGGCCTCTGTTTGGTGTTGTGTTTCAGAATCCAAACGCCTGTGTTTTGGTGTGAGGTTACCACAATCCTGTACCGGTTGAGAAACAATTGAGTCTCCTGAATAGCATTTCTGTAAATTAACATCTTGTTTGTTTGAAGTTGAATTTTTCATTGGACTTTTTTCTTTTATTTGATGATCATCTGGTGGCAAATTCTCAGTCTTCTGTTGTGTCCCGTTTGTTAAATTGCTCTCAGTCAAGTCTACCACTGCCAACGCAGCAGGATTTTGTCTTTTGCGCAGCTTCAGTTCTGGAAGAGTCCATCTTGGATCTGTGAGTTCGATATAATGCTAAAGAAGGAAAAAATAAACCAAGACAATATGTCAATAAATGCTTTGGTTGCTTACATACATACAGAGAAGACTAATGTTGCTTCTGATTCTCCTTAGTCCAAAAAATATGTCAGTATAAACACATTTCTCCTCACCTATTCAGAGAAATATAATTATTTTGTCTTCCCTCATGATACTTTTATAGGTAGCTATAAAACAACTAATAAACTATTTACCCTTTTTTTCTTGGCCAGTATGGCAAACATATATAAAGTTCTCATGTTTGTACCCAAAGTCTATATTGTTAGTAGTTAGTATTGTTAGGCCTGATATGTCTTAAGGTGAGAACCAGCAAATCTTCTCACAAGTTGACAATAGGGTAAGGCAATAGGACAACATATACTGCACTAAGAGATGTTATAAATTTGGCTGCTTTACACAGAGGTAGCTCTCCCATATCTACTGTATATCTCTATTAGGCCATTGCAGACAATGTTGCAAATCAATGAGCAGGACAGTTTTACAGCCATATTGGAACTTTTGCATAATTTTTGCATCAATGTGGTACCTTGATACCTTGTCAGGAATTTAATTTGCTGAATTAGCCAAAAACAGACACAGCAATCTGACTGTTGATGATGTTCAAGAAAACTATTACTAACTATATCACAATATAACCCATTATTGCATTACAAAAGAACAAATACAGTGATAGAAAAATGTATCCATTTTCTGCACCAATGTTAGCTAAAGTTAAGAATGAATAATTCACCAGAATAATAGAAAATTAATTTATGAGATATGTAATTTTATTCTAATTTTAGGTTGCCTTTTTTAATGTCTGGCCAGGGACAACAGATGAAAAGCCTTTTAGGTTAACTTTGGCTCATTCAACCTCCCTGTCAAATAAGTAAATACATTTTAAAAATGAAATAAATTTGGGGAAAATTAAACAGCACAAACTATACAGTTACACACTATAAAATGACTAATAACTAACCTGATGGACACATTAATTTAAACTAGCCAGGCTGAGACATACTATGTATGCAAAAGTTTGGACACACTTTGACAAATAAAATTTTGGTGATTTTTTAATTGAATCTCTAGGATATGGAAAAAGAAACAATATTTTCAGCAAACACTAATGCATAGATACTTTTTATGTCATAAATTGAACAAAAATTAAAAAAAAATAAAAACCTCATTGTGGCATTTGCATAGGCACCCTACATAGTCAGTACTTAGTAACACTCCCTCTGGCAGATATCACAGCTTGCAAACGCTTTTTGTAGCAAGCTAAAAGTCCTTCAATTCTTGTATTTGGGATTTTCTCCCATTCTTCCTTGCAAAAGGCTTCTAGTTCTGCAATATTCTTGGGCCGTCTTGCATGCACAGCTCTTAAGATCTACCTGTTGTAGAAGCCATCCTCTTTTCAGCTTCAGCTTTCTGACAGATAGCGTGATGTTTGCTTCCTGAAATTTGCTGGTATTTCGTGGAATCCATTCTTCCCTCCACCCGTACAATGTTTCCTGTGCCACTGACTGCAACACAACCCCAAAGCATGATAGATCCACCCCCATGCTTAACAGTTGGCAAGGTGTTCTTTTCATGAAATGCTGCTCCTTTTTTTCTCCAAACATATCTTTTTCTGACTGTGGCAAAAAGAGCTCTATTTTAACTCCACAGCACTTGTTTCCAAAACACATCAGGCTTCTACACCATCGCTGCACCACCACTCCTGAGTCTCATAAATCTTCCTGCAGGTTTTTTGCAGTCAAATGGGGGTTTTGATTTGCCTTTCTGACCAGCATATAAGCAGTTCTCTCTGAGAGTTTCTTGGTCTCCCAGATCTCATCTTCACCTCCACAGTTGCCCCAAACTGCCATCTCTTAATTACATTTCGCACCATGGAAACTGCAAGCTGACAACGCTTTGCTATCTTCTCGTAGCCTCCCCCTGCATTGTGGGCATGGTTGCTGAGTAAGTGTTCCACAAGGTTTTGAGAGTATTTGTGAAGCTTTGAAATTGGGACCAGTTGACATGCAGGTTTTACAGGTCTGTGGAACTCTTAGGGTGCCCAAACTTTTGCACATGCCACAATGTTCTTATTTTTTTTATTTTTGTTCAATTCATGACATAAAAAGTAACTATGCATTAATGTTTGCTGAAAATATTGTAATATAATAATAATAATTTTTTTCTCAAATCATTGAGACACTGTGTTTACATCTTTTCAATTAAAAAAAAATCACCAAAATATTTTATTTGTCAAGGGGCGCCCAACTGCATACAACTGTTGCATACAACTGTATGATGCAACAGCTCAGGACGCAGATAAAATTAGCATGCAGCCTATAACTGACAGTGACGTTATTTCACCACAACATGCTTGTGGTGAAATTAAGCCTAAACATTATTCAATCTAGCTAGTGTGTTCGTGTGTTACATGCAGTCTATGGTGTATAATATGAACAGCTTAATCACACATTGGACTTTATAAAACGTGGCTATATTTCTGTGATGGGTGGAAGTAACAAAAATTAATTGATAAAAATGGAAGTAATGAAAATGCACTTGAATTGAAAAATAGAGGGGTAAAAATGGATGTGAAATGAAAAATAGAGTGATAAATAATGAAGTGATTTGATTAATTTAAAGACGATTTGATTAAAACAGTCGTGACATGGTGAAAACAGAGCCATGTTTCATTATTTTCCCCGTCTTACATTCATCATTCACAACACAAAATTGTCATTTATCATTTAAGGAAAGTGGCCTGATTTACAGACGTCTCTTTCACAATGTAAGTTTATGGGAAAAAGTCTTTTTGGGCCCAATAGCATCACGTGACATTGTAATTACACGGTTTGGCCACTATGTCAAATGGGGCGCTGTTCCTGTATCCAGTTCTCTTTATACATCCATACTCTAAATGCTCCATGCTAACCAAGCTAGCAGCTAGCGCTAGGGTCAGCTCCACCCTCTCGTCCAAGTAAAGTCACTTCTGGCTCCAAAAATCGAAGATGGCGACGGTCAAACCACCAAACTTGAGGCTTCAAACCGCAGTCCACAAACCAATGGGTGACGTCAAGGTGACTATGTCCATATTTTTTTACAGTCTATGTCTTTACGTGCATTTTCATCACCTCCATTTTTATCAATTAATCTTTGTTACTTCCACCCCTCATATATTTCCGTCAGAATATTAATAACTCACCTTGACGAGCTAGCAACAGTCAAGCAGAAGCTAGTTTGCATATATAACCAAACTGGAGTTTCCCTGACACTGGCGCTAGTGAGTAACTTAACTAAAGTTAGCCTTTACCATGTGGTAAAGCTCGGTTTTGTTTGTATTCGGTTAAAGCTACAGCTGCAGCGACATCTTGAGGACGTTTCTATGGGAACTAGCTTTTTTTTCCCATTTCACTTACCGTTGGGAGTTTAATGCCTGTGTGACCAACGTCAACCCGCACCGCCTCGAGGGGCGGAGGATCAGTCCGGATCAAGACATTATTGTAGGAGCCAACGATCTCCACATCTGAGTCGTCTTTATCACTGTCGGAGCTGAGAGTGATCACATCATCCATGTCTCCTCCTCATTCATTCATTCATTCATTCATTCATTCATTCACCCTCTTCAGCAGCTCATGTAAGGTAATAGCACCGCATCCCCGTGATAACCGGCCACAGTCCTGAAGACAGCAGAACGCAGATCAGATTTCCTTGTTGAGATCGTTAGCTTAACAACATGATGCACTTGACAGTCGGCGGTTTTGAATTATATTGTGTCTCCATAATTCACAGTTCACAACTAGCTTAAACTACGCCACAACCGAAAAATGCGGATATAGTCACGGATGTATTATAATAACATGCCATAGCGTCCATATGGTCAGATCAACCCACGAAATTAATCTTTGGATCAACTGTGTACCTGGCACATGACCTGAAACTTAACGCTTCCTGTTTGGTTTCCTTGTCATTCTTCTTCTGTGTCACAACCGGCTACAGTTGCACATATCGCCACCTATTGGACTGCGATGTCTCAACCTGCCATCATTCCCAACTGTTAAAACCAGATGTATATATCCTTTAGATAAAGTGAGAATCCTACCCACACTTTTGCAACAAAATGACTTACTTTATTTCTCCAAATAATTCATCACATGAGCCTGTCCAGTGTCAATTAAAACTCCAATTAAGCTTATTGTAATGAGCTCCACGTCACTCTTTTGCAGATTTGTTAACCCTGTCACATTTACTTTCCTTACTATAATTGTACCCCAATATTTTTACCAACTTCATTGTGTTTTGAATGGATGAATGATTTTACAATAAAATCCAAGGTACTGTCACTGGGACACTTGAATAGAGCGGAGCCATGTTATTAGTAACACGTGTGTGTTTCCTACTGTGACAAGCTGTGAAAAACAAAGCCCTTTACTGACAAACATGCAACATATCAGGAGGACAAATTGATATATCGGGTCAATATTCTTGACAAATATAGATATTTAAAAAAAAAAAAAAAAGAAACAAATGAGATTGTTTTTCAGTAAGTCTGGTTTTAAACCAGTCACGGCTTATTGGATAAGTGGCTGGCATGCAGAACAGGGGCTTTAATACTTCATGTCAAGTCAACCAGTTTAAGCTATGAAAATGCCAGATGCCTTTTGATAAGCTACAGGCCTAATTGACTACCATAAATACACAAACCTCCCTAACAATCTACATTGAGTTTTGTGACCATGTGTAATCTCAGACACCACCACTGGAGAGCACTCATGTTGTGCAAAAGGTCCATATGTATTCTTAATAAGAATTTATCTAAAATTGAACTGTGCACAAAACTACATAGAGTTTTTATCCAGCCTTATTATCCTCTCAAACTTACAGAAAAAGATCTGTCTGATAAATCTCTGATGGTGATGTGATACATTCAAACCCACACCTCATACTGATGCCTGTTTTACTAGTTTTCTGATCCCTGGAGCTGCATTCCTGATATTCTATGAGCCCACTGGACACGAAAAACTGAAAAAAAAAATTATCAGTGTCATACAAATCCTTGTGTTATAATGATATCAACACGCAGTGTCAGCGTTGAGTAGACAGCAGGAAACAGATGTAATGCACTTCTGCATTTGTAAGCCATTCACAGATGACATGTTTAACCCCATGTTAGATGGTGTTTTACAGCTTACTTTCCTGCTACAACCATATACGAATGCTGCGGGTGTTTTTGTGGTGCATGTCATCACTAAAGTCTGCTTCCTATTGATGGGAAGCTGTGACACATAGACATACTGGTGTGTTCAGTTGATAAGAACACTAACATGAAGCTGCGGAAAATGTTGTGCACACTGAAGTATTTGTCAGCCTTGTTTATGTCATTTTGCAAAAAAATTCTATGCGTTTTTTCAAAAGTGTGTGTTGTGGATGAGAGATATTCCAGGAAAAGAGAAAGTATTTTTTTCTGTAACTTGCACTTGTTTTTTCAAAGAAATATAACATTTTGAAACTGCATCCACATGTAATTGGATGAAAGGAGCTATTAACCTCCGATGCCTGCAACCATTACTCCCTGCAAGGAATATCAGGCAGGATGAGTCATCGTAGTCAGACATACACAACCTCCTGACACCTATTCAGCAGTGTGAAGACTTTATTAGGATGGTGATGGAGAGAGAGAAATAATGCTTCTGTATATAAGTGGTAATAGCTGTGTGTCTAAGTGTGCATATCAGGGTCTTTTTGTGCTTTGGAAATCATCCTTGCCGTCTGCACTCAGGATGTCATAATGCTATCATTTCCGGAGCACACTTGTTGCAGTTTGAAAACAGACTATGCTATATTTTTTTTTGATAAAAGTAGCAGCATGTTATAATGACAAACACACAGCAGTTGTTTGATGCCAAATCATTATTGTCAGTCAGTCCATATTATTGTGTTCAGTCCATTCTTTCTGAGAACACAAATATTGCCACAATGTCAAACCTAATTCAGCAGGAAAAGGTGATCCAAGTTCAATTAGACCGAGAGGGAGAGCTGTGGAGACGTTTGAAATCCCAGATGAACCTCCAAACACTGTGATGCCCATACATGGACACAGATTAAGGATGAAATACTTTATCAGCACGAGAGCATACATTTCCCTGTTTTAAAAGGTGAACAAAAGCATGTCTGCACTCATTAGTGGTTACTTGGATTGGGGAGCAGTGATGTCTGATATGAGGCCAGCTGGCTTCAGAGAGAAATGTTTGAGGAGATCTGTGTGCAGTATTGGACCAACAATAGAAAACCTTTCTTTTCAAGGTAGGCTGTGAAATCAAAATGCAAAATCTGGAATTCAATTGACCATTTAACTATTGTAATATGCATTATACATGTACAGGTACCTTTTCTGAACAAACTTGATGGGAAATAAGCATCTAAAAGTATTTGTATTGTACTTTCTCAAGTGGTCACTGGAGTTTTCTGCACATCAACATTTGATTTGCTGTACTTTTTCTTGCTGAGTCAGTAGTGAGGGACAGATCTATGTGGTTAAGTCCACCTAATGCAACTTCCTGTCTGTTGAGTGCACTGAACTTCCAATTAACCACATCCACAGGCAGGCAAAGGTTTGGTCTTCATCAACTGTCCGACTGAAAGGAATTTCAACTCCTGTTTCTCAATTTAAATCCTCTGTGAAAATAATATTATTCCTTATTGCACACTAATAACAACAAAAGAAACCTGATATTAACGTTTGCTTTGGGCTGTATCAGAAGATATTCTCATACAGATACAGAGTGGCCCATAAGGACACTCACCTGAGACAAGCAGCAAAGCATGCTGGGAGCACATATTATCCATCATGAATGTTGCAATGAAAACATCATAACTTGATGTTTTGAAATGTCTTATCTATGAGTTCCATGAATTTTGAGCAGAATCAAGAGATAAAGTGAGCTCATGCCTTAAGGCATAAAACCTACTTTGCACATAGAAGCAGTATACTTTATTTCACAGAAGTATGTAAAAAAAAAAAGTGGTAAACAATTGGAATTTGAAAGTTTTCCTGGGCCATAGTTATCATTGCCTGCTAGAAAAGGTAGATAACAACAATAGAATCATCAGTCAATATAAGGACAAATAGTTTCAGTCTCAGATGAGAGATAAAGCAAGCACAGAGAAGGACCTGGTCTGACATGTGTTGGAGACAACTGTGTTTATCCCTTCCTATCTCAGCCAGACAGTCTCTGGGACACTGATAAAGGAGTTAGCCAACACTCTCCACTGCAGTAGGTCAGAGGTCACATCTGCTGTTTTATCACATTTAACAGAAACTGAATAATAAGTAAATAAAGAATTAAAAAAGTATCTTCAGGGGAAATATCCACAGACTCCAAAAGACACTGTCCTAACTCATTGTCATAATACCTCGAGACAGACTGCTTGACAAATGTAATATTTGCAACTCTTCAGAGCTATAAATAAATACCAAACATTGTAGGAACTGCACTCTCTTGGCATAGCGTGACTATAGTTTATGAGGAAGGAATAATGCTTCAAAGTATCTGTCTGAGTGAGCACTAAGTCATGATACACAAGGAGTGTGCCAGTATTCAAAAATAACAGGCAGAAGGAAAAAACACCATGATGCAGAGACAAGTTGTTTTTCCTCTTCTGAGTACATTATTTTCTATATTAGGACTCTGATTATCATGCCTATGTTATTGCTACTTATAAAATGAAAACAAGTATACTGTGTTCAACAGTGGTAGAAGTACTCAGATCTTTTACTTACCAATACCAATAGCACCAATACCAATACCAATAATACCAATACAACAAAGTATAAATGCAACAATGTAAAAACACATTATCAGCTATTACATTATAATATTATCAGCTACACTTAAAGTATGAGAGTAAAAGCAATCGGTCTGCAGATTATTATATATTACATTGTTAGATTGTTGATACTGGTGCATCAGTTCTTAAGCAACTTTTAACCAGTGGTTCCCATTTTAGGGATCGTGCCCCCTCCAAAGGGTCAAAAGATAAACCTGAGGGGCCGTGAGATGATTAAAGGGAGAGAAAATAAGAAAAAAAACAAAGTGCTATTACACATATTTCTATTCATTTTTTGAACTTTTCTCTAATCTTTGTTTTTTGTGAAATATTGGATACATTTACCTGTTTGCGCCTTGAATATTTATTTAAATTGTAAGTATTTTATAAGCTTATTACATACATACATACAGTCGTCTAAGCATGCATGCGTACATTTGTTGGAAACACAAACCACATTCACCGAGAAAAAATTACTATCTCAGAATATTTGTATTACTTGGAATTGTCTTCCCATCACCGGTGTTCAGACCATAATCTCCTTTTCAAAGTTTGCTTCTGTCACTTTAATTCATGGTTAAGTCGGTTTCAGTGAGACATATTATCTAGTATGCAGTGTCAAGGAGAACTATTGTTGTTATGGTTACACAGAGTTTAGTATACTGCACATTAATACTGCTTTAAAATGATGGTTTGAAGTGGATTTTTGTTTGACGTGACACCTGTGAGCCAATCAGTAGCAAGTGTTTTGGCAAAATAGCAAAGTGATGATTAGTAATATTCTTGTTAACTTGGAATAAACATCATAATGACTCTGACACCAAAAAATCTTTGCCATACAGTCTTTTCTCAAAAAATACCATTTCGCTCAACAAGCACAAATCCATTAAATGCAAAATCATAATTTACATGGAATTCTAATGATCAGACTTCCTCTCAGTGGATTTGTTTTGCCAGGATCACAGTAGTTGTTGGGTTCATTGCCACCAAGCAGCATGTAAAGCGAGAGGCCTGAGCATCCCCAAAGCCCCACCAGATGGTCAGGGCTTAGAGTCCTGTCTCGTGGAAATGGGGCGTGACAACAGGAGCGAGAAAGACCGGCGGGTAGAGGAAGATAGAGGGGTGAAGTGAGACAACACCTTACGGAACCGACAGGTGTCAGCTGTCACCACAAGAACATGGAAGAGACAGCAAGAGAAAGGGGTCTGACAAAGTTAGACAGGGATGAGTGTGTGTTCAACAGCCACCTCCTCACTTTTTCAATTCTGCTGTCCGCATCTTTGTCATGCTCGCAAGCTGTTTAGACCACGCCTGCCACACATCCTGCTTCACATTGCCATCAAATTCAGCAGCGTTTCCGTCACCTGTTTTTGTGACGGCAGCACGGCACCCTTAACATTCATTTGAGTGGCAGAGTGTGCCAGGTCCAGAGAAGGGGGACGTTGATGGCGCATCAGAGCCCAGTGACTCACTCTGCAGTCTGTGGCCCTAGAGGCTGATGGGTGTCACAACAGGATCCTTCACTGCACAGATACGCTAGCTGTAAACTATTAAATGTGCCATCAGACAACTGAAAAGATATTTACAGTGTTTTGGTATCTGCTATTTTGTAAAAACCCTAAGAATCAACAAAGTATTGAGATTTTTAAGATTCTGCTACAATACAAGCCTCTCTCTAACGTAAAGCTCCCGTGTGTTCCCTTGTAGATGCTCTAATAAGGCACAGTCAAGCAACACAAAGAACCTCAAAGCATAGATTGTTTTTATAGCGCAGGATTTAATTTCATGGATGTTTGAAGCTTGTGAGTTACAATTACAGTTCAAGTGAAAGCCTTGGTTGTACTACAAATCTGATAAAAGTAATCCGATGGCACAGATGAAAAGTGGTCAAAGACTCTATTAAGATAACGTTATAATAAAACCCTGGATCTTATTGTATGAAATAAAAAGCCAGTTATGGGTATTATGTACTGGTATGTGTTCTGTATACAATAACAGTTTATCTCGTGGCTTTAATCTGTTTATCTAAGGTCTGTATAGAAATGGACTTCTAACTCATTATAAAAAACATGGCGAATCAATCATGATGAAAAGTGAAGATTAAAATACCAGAAATGGTCCTGTTTTCCTTTCTCTCAATTTTTTTATTCCCTTGAATAATGTGCAGTATTTGACGGACTAGAATTGTGTGCCAACACAAATACACATTTTTAATAAACAGAGATGTTTTCTGTGATAATAAAAAGGCACAATTGCAGGCTGATGCAAAAAGAACAGGGCAACAGGCCAAAGTCAAATTCAAAATGAATGCTCCCAATGAGCGCTTGCCTGGTGGCAGGATGCAGAGGGATATACTAGAGGAATACTAACAGTTCACTTTCAGATTCTAGCAGAGTGGCAGGAGTGATAAATTGTGGAGATTAAGAGTTAACAAGAATTGTTTCAAGGTAGATTCAAAGTAAATTACTTCTTTTTCACAACCGACAGGAAGACCATAGCCTAATTTGATGTCCTAATAGGGAGAGATTAGACAACCTTCTCTGTAGATCCAAAGAGACTCTGGCATTTTATAACAAGTCTTAAAGTCTGCTGTCACGCAAAGCGCTTCTGTGAGGCTGTACATAGACACAGTGGTGCTTTGGGCTAAATGCTAACATTCCCACAACGATGGAGTCAACATACTGACGTGTAGCAGGGATAATGTTAACCATATTCACTATTAGGTCCATAGTTTAGCATGTTAACATTTGATATTAGCACTAAACATGAAGTACAGCTGAGACTGATGGCAGTGCCATTAGCTTTTCAGGTATTTGGTCATAAAGTATTGGAAAAATTAAATGTTTTTAAACCTGATGATGGCGCTAGTAGAACTGTTACAGGATCACCAAAGTCAGTAAGATTCATCCTCTCAGCCCTTTGGATATCTGTACCAAATTTCATGCCAATCCAGCCAGTTGTTGAGATATTTCATTCTGGACCACAGTGGTGGACAGACTGACATTATCTATACCTTAAAGTCTGTTTAAAGCAATAATAAATATGTGTTCTGAGTTTTTCACACCACAGAAAAATGTGGCATTTTCCTCACCAATGTACAGTCTCTGGTGAACAAAATGGAGGAACTGTGACTGCGGATCACCACTCATTAAAGGATTATGAACTGCAACTTCATGATTTGTATGGAAAAATGGCTTAACAGCAGCTTCCCCGACTGTGCCATTGAGCTACCGGCCTGCTACATCCTCAGGGCAGATACAACAGCTAATGACTCCAGTAAGACCAGAAGGGCGTGGGGGACTGTGTGTTTATGTCAACAAAGCTTGGTGCACGGACAATGCCGTTCTCCAGAGGTACTGCTTTGCTAACCTTTCTTAAGTGTAGACCTTTCTTAAGTGCCCAGAGAGTTTACATTAACTGTTGTGACTGCAGCATACATCAGGATGCTAATGCTGATCTTGCAATGAAAGTAATGCATGTTGCCATTAGCAGACAACAGACTACACACCCAGCCGAAGCCAAGGCGCTCTGGTTCTTATGTAGTGTTGGGGGGGGTCTTTTAGTGGTCCCTCTACTGTCAACTTTTCAATTTTTGAATCAATGATTCAAAATGCAGCCCCTGAAATGCATTAGAAATGCACGGGTGTGACAGTGTGACTTGTCACTGATTGTTTTTTGTCACACCAACGGTTCTAGTGCTGGCAGGCATGACGGTCAGTCAGCCATGTATCCTAATAACGTTGGTGATTTCCTGCTTGTCATCTAGTAGGGCAAAATTTACACTTAATGTTGACTGAATTCAAAAGTAGAAAATACAGATTTTTTTTTCACTTATCCAGCTTCAGGCCAAACCACACATTTTATGCTTACATTGTGTGGATCTCAGAATAGCAACGTTTTTTTTTTTTTAATCCATTTGTCATATATCCAACAGTGCTTGCTCATGTAATGAGCGTTACAGCCCCATGTCGCTATAGCCTTTTGATTTTATTCTCACTGTAAACATACACATATGTAAAAAATGAATGAATGAAATCACATTAGTGGAGCATTCAGGACACACGTTCCCCCTGATCTGCGTCATCTGCTAACTCGTGTTTAATAGTTTATTACAATGACCAAACCATAATGTCTTGTGAGTCATCACAGAGTTCTGAGTCATTGCTTCACTTGTGTGTCCAAGATGAAGCCAGTAAGTGGATTTTGAAGTTTGGTGAGCAGAAGATATTAGAAGTGAACACTTTGCCATGCTTTACAGTGTAGTGAGATCCCACAAATGAACACAAAATGGCTTGAATTGCTTAAGGCCATCATACTCGATTGTTGACTATTCTTCACCCGTTGTTCTTAATTTTAAGCCTCAGCCAAGAGCTCACAAGGGAGTTAACGAAATCACACCAAACAGCCTGAAAATGAGACACTTTTATAAGCTGCAAATGTGTCCTTTCCCTTAAAATGAGATGGAGTATGTCATTCACTGAAGTATTTTTTGGGGGGGGAGGCTGTTCTCTAGGGTCTTGGAAGTGAATTTTAAAAGTGCCCTCCTGTGCTGAATGTGTCATTACAGCTTGTTTGTTTCTAGTTTGAACATATTTAAAGCAATGTAATGCAACAGTAATGGTGTCATGCTTGCTTACAAATTTTAAATGATTTAACATTTTTTCACATTTCCAATTCATGTAATTGCCTTTATATTTATTGCCCTTTGAGCCTCAACAATTTTCCTTATGAGAAAACATCCCAAACTTCTGCTTAGATCACAATTATTCTTTCAGGGAATGTGCTGACATGTGTGACCTTCAAGGCTTCATTAACCTGGTCACAGTTTCAAATTTCTGTGTGGTTTTTGTTCAAAACTGTGGAAAAATATGAGGGGAATCTTGTTTGTTTGGGACACAACAAAGGTCAGATGCCGTGTATTTATCCTGACCTGCCAAGCCTACTGACAGCAATAGCAACCCTAGAAGAAGGTGGGAGATGAGGAAAGATGTGTGATCTCTGAAAAAAGAACGTGAATCACAGTGTGGCTGTGACACCTCACACACACACACTCAGAGTCCTCTCCCACTCCCTTGTACGCTATCTCCTACATGTATACACAACAACAAGAGCCAGGGATCCTGTAACACACACACACACACACACACACACGAATAATTATGCATATACAGTATTCAGGTAATCAGTGGAGGTCACGGCTGACTTTCTGCAGGCTGAATTCCCTGAAGAAAATGTGTACGATAAAAACAAATCACCTGCAACCTGAGATGAGGTTTTCACACACCGCCTCAGGCCATTTATTCCTGGGATGTTACATAATGCAGCGGTGGGTTCTTCTCACATCCAGCCTAAACAGCCTTCTTAGAAGAAAACAGGAAGGTAAGAGGATTGAGCGAGGGATACGCAGCCATCAGCCGCTTCTGTGTATTCTCAGGGATCTTCTCTTTCTATCTACACAGTCCTGTATGACCCAAAACACAGAGTTATCAGCATTGCTGTATGTCAGCATGCCATATTTTCCATCACCTCTATTTATCAGGAAGTGGCCACCTTTTCTCATTAATCTATCATCCCATCCACAAGTGTCTTCACCTCATCTATGAGAGAAAGGCGCATGTCTGAGCTTATAATAAGCGCAGTGATTTGGCAGTGAAATGGTGCTCAGTATTAGTAATCACTGCTAAGCTAATGAATGATTGCTGGGGGCAGTAATTATCACTAAAACCACATCAATCAAAACATTATCTGCTGGCAGTGGGACAAGTTGTCAAATCACTGTGCATATCTAATGATTGATGAGGCATTTGGCTGACTCGGTAAATATTTGTGCTGCTCCCGTGGCTTCAGAGAGCGGCTAACATTTTAAAATGTGGCTGTAATCGAATCTGGTGCCCACAGAGGGGTCGTGTGTGTCACAACGGTGGCAAACATGTAACATGCTAATATTCGTTTTACCTTTCCAATTGTTGCTTTTAATGTCATTCGGAAGCTGTAATTGTTGGAATATTGAGAGATTTGATTTGTGTCATTTGCTAATTTGTGGGATGACCTTTAGCCGCACAACAGCGGGGACCTCAAGACGGACATGTGATATATACCCACCCCTCGTTAGGTGTGATTACCGCATCATAACAGGAAGCTGGATCCAAAGTGACAGGATGCTGGGTATTGTTGTATTACTCAGAAAAGAAAGTACGGAAGGTCGGAATATCAATATGGATCTGATAGCTTGTTATGTCTAAATATAAATTATAAAAGAATGACTGTATGTGTATATACAGTATGATTATTTGTGTTTTTCTTCTTTTCAGTATATTTTTTGAGATACATATGAAATGTAGAGGAAGCTGTGTGTGTGTGTTTGCATGCCAGAGAGCTAGAAAGTATATTGAAAAGTTTATGCAGTGACTTTCAGCTTCCAGAGATATTCAGCAAAATGCGTTATGTAACCGTCAATTCTGTACACATGAAATTCTGGATTAGAGAAGACAAAAACATTGTTGAGACAGTTTTGTTCTTTCGTTCTGAGCGATTGTCTGCACTTGTCTGTCTGGAAAATAAAGCTGGTGCGCTAACAAGACAGAGCATTTTGTTGCTGTTTTGACTGGATTTTGTTAAGACCTGCGAGCAGAACAATTCTGAAATGCTGCATAATTTGTGGAGATAGGTCTGGCTGTGTGAGACGAGACACACCGCAACTCTACGTCTCTGCTTGTAAAGAGCTTGTTTGTGTTGTGGGCTGCTGGTTACTGAGGTCAGCGTTCTTTTTTTTTCTGTTTGGATGCAGCAGGTAGACCCTTAAGGGAATGTCTACAGACCACTGATATATGGTGACAGTCACCTTTAGATGTTCTTCACTGTTTTTTATGTTCATCCTGGGGAGTGAGATCGGAGTGAGAGAGCGAAGAGGAGAGAGAGAGAGAGAGAGAAAAAGAGCAGGAAGGGAGGTAGTCTGTCCGAATCCTCCTCCACTTCCTCCTCCAAACCTACTTTTAACTCCTTCTGTGTTTCGTTTCATCGCAGCCTCAAAAAGATGTTCTTACCAGGCCTCCTGACGGCTCGCTTTCAAGGACGCAGATGCACACACATACACCAACATTAATTTTGGCATTCATCAAACAGCTTTAGCTGGACTGCAAATCCCATACTGATAACCTTCCAACAGATGATATTTATTTTTAAAATAGATTTTCTTTATAAATCCAAAATTAGCGAAGTGCTTCTGGTGAGCAGAGCTACAGTCTGCTCACTGGCTCAGCAGCAATTTTATTTTTTAGTCTTATTTCACAATGACCCCTGAATGGCTGTGTGTGCGTGTCTTTTTGTATCACTCCTGACTGGTAAATATCCCCTGGCTATACAACCGGCTGGCTAACACTACTGCATACATGTTATATAACTGAACCTCCAGAGCAAACAGATGCAAGCTTCTCAGCAACAGGTATTGTGGTCATCCATCTGTGCCTGCACAGAACAATCCCAGATTATAATGGAAATGTATGAATAATGGAAAAGAGTGAGGGTGCATACAAACAGAGCTTACATATCCAGTCTTAGTTGGATAGTGGGAAATGTACCTCTAAATGCAATATTCATGTGCAGATCAGTCAGTCACTGAAAGCCTTTTTACTTTAAAAACTGTAGCCTCCTAATTGGTGGCCCTGTGGGGCTGATTAGGTTCAGAGAGGCCTCCTGCTATGCTGTTTTACCTTCATATCCATCACTGATTCTTGATGGCCTGCCTGCCACGCTGCTGCCATTGGCATGAAAATGTTTTTTTTTTTTTTTTTTAAATAATTATTTAATAATGATGATGGAAGGCTACAGTGGTACATTTTGTTCTGCAACACAAAACTTGGTGTTTCTCCACTCCCTTGTATGTTGTACATGTAATGCTGAGAAAAGTTAAATATGGAAACAACATCGAACACAACAAACACCAAGGGCTCGCCTGAAGAGAAACACTTCCGGTTTCAAGGAAATCTCAAAACCAACTGTCTAAACAATGCTCTCTCTCTCTCTCTCTCTCTCTCTCGCTCTCTCTCTCTCTCTCTCTCTCTCTCCTTTTTAAGTTTAGCGATGGGTTGGTCCTCGGAGTGATGTCACCTCACTCCTGTATGGGCATTCAATCCACCAGCAGTGTGCATCTCCGGTGCGTCTCCAAAGCGATGCTCTACACCAAAA
The DNA here is from genome assembly GCA_038419695.1 of Scomberomorus guttatus. Classification (NCBI taxonomy): domain Eukaryota; kingdom Metazoa; phylum Chordata; class Actinopteri; order Scombriformes; family Scombridae; genus Scomberomorus; species Scomberomorus guttatus. The sequence goes on along the minus strand of CM076452.1, from coordinate 18,192,649 downwards.
CGCAAAAGCAGCATTACGCACGGCGATGTGACAGCAGATAAGCGACTTCACTCGTGGGGCTTTGGATTGTGAACTGTTTTCCTCATATTTGTGATGTATTCGGAACTTGGTGTGCGCATCGGGACCATTTCGGGACTATTTGCGGAGCTATATTTGTGCAGTACTGCATCTTATGTGGGTTACGTTCTTTTTCAATTGACCAGGAGCGTTACGCGCAACATATCTCCATGCCTTAGTGGAAGGCAGCTCAGGGCACCCCGTCTCAGCTGTTTGGGATAAGAAGAGGGTGCATAAATAAACATGGTACGCAGGGACAAATTGGAGCCAGAATGGATTTAACCCAGTTAAATCTGTTGATAGAAAATGTTTCCAACGATGAGAACACCACGGACGCACCGCTTGCCCTGCCACACACGGAGGCAGCCGCTGCGCTCATCATCCTGGTGGTTACTGTGATCATTTCAGTAACCATTGTCGGTAATGTGTTGGTTATTGTGGCAGTGCTGACCAGCCGGGCTCTCCGTGCGCCCCAGAACCTTTTCTTAGTCTCACTGGCCTCAGCGGACATCCTGGTGGCCACGCTGGTCATCCCCTTCTCCCTCGCCAATGAGGTCATGGGCTACTGGTACTTTGGCAGTACTTGGTGCGCCTTCTACTTGGCGCTGGACGTGTTGTTCTGTACCTCATCCATCGTGCACCTGTGCGCCATCAGCCTGGACCGCTACTGGTCAGTGACAAAGGCGGTTAGCTACAACCTGAAGCGGACACCTAAGCGCATCAAGTCCATGATCGCCGTGGTGTGGGTAATATCTGCTGTCATCTCCTTCCCTCCTCTTCTCATGACCAAACATGACGAACGGGAGTGCCTGCTGAACGACGAGACCTGGTACATCCTCTCCTCCTGCCTGGTGTCCTTCTTCGCTCCGGGTCTCATCATGATTCTGGTTTATTGTAAGATCTATAAGGTCGCCAAGCAGCGCTCCTCCACCGTGTTCGTGGCTAAAAACGGCCTGGAGAGGCAGCCGTCCCAGTCAGAGACCTGTTTCGTCAGGAAGGACCGGTTCGAGATGGAGAGCCCCAGCAGCCAGAGCTCCGGCAGCCACCAGCAGAGGCAGGGGGAGTTGGATGACATTGACCTGGAGGAGAGCTGCTCTCCATCGGACACTAAACCCCGCAATCATCGCTTCACCAAGCGGAGGAAGGTGGAGGGGTCAGACTGCTGCCCTCCTCAGAACTGCCGTCTCTCCTGGGCTTCAGCTCGGGCGTTACAGTTCTACCCGGAACAGAAGAACCCAGCTGCGCGACAGCAGCTGGCCGCGGCCAACAAGACCAAAGTGGCCCAGATGCGGGAGAAACGCTTCACCTTCGTCCTGGCGGTAGTGATGGGCGTGTTTGTGCTTTGTTGGTTCCCCTTCTTCTTCACTTACAGCCTGCATGCTATCTGCAGAGACAGCTGCTACATCCCTGGCGCACTTTTCAACCTCTTCTTTTGGATTGGCTACTGCAACAGTTCAGTGAACCCCATAATCTACACCATTTTCAACAGGGATTTCAGAAAAGCTTTCAAGAAAATCATTTGTACAACTCCTAAACGCACTTAAACACACAGACACAGAAAGGGTTCCTGGGACAAATCTGTTTTGCCAGCCTCTCACACAACAGTGAGGAAAGAATTACAGAACTCAATCTTCTTGGCTGACTATTTTAATGTAACTACTATCATATTGAAACTGAGTGTTGTGTCTTAATGTCTATGAATAAAATGTAAAGTTGAGCAAAACAAAGGAGAAATATTCTTAGTTCATCAATGTTGCACACTTAGATACATTAACTTCAGACATGCAGTTATAATATATAGGTCACTGTATAATAAGTCCTGCAAAACGTGCACCTTTGAACAAGAAATCCCTGTAATGGATCAATCTTTTATGCTGCAGCAAGCAGGAGGAGAGAGCTACTTCAGAGTGAAACTGAAGTCATATATGTAGCCAGATTCCAAAGCAGGCGGCGAGATTCACAGTGGGTGTTTTTGTGATAAGATAAATAGATGATTAATCTCCACCATCTATAAAATATGAGCATGGGGATAAGCAGGCAAGCAAATAATGTCTGTAAGCGCATGTCCTGGGAATAAAAAATGAAATGAAATACTATTATCATCAAGTGTAGAATCTCGCATGATTAAATGTTTGGCATTATTGCAGTTAATTCGGATACGTTCATCTTTCTTAGCTTGTTCCATGAAGCTTAAGCTGAATGTGTGCAGTTAAAGTTCGAGCCAAGCAGGGCTCTCAGCCATTTCTTATCAGCGAACCCCCAAAACTTACATAAGAGCTTAATCTCACACCCCCACTACACCATTGCACCGCCTCACACCAGAACAATGGCCAAGCTTGAGGCCTGCGTGTGCAAAATCAATTGGATAAATCTACGGATTTCACGTCAGCCTCGCTCACAATACCACAATATTTTGTGAGTTAATATTTAAACTGTGTGACACAATCCTCCTACACAACCTGATTTTAAGTGTCGTAGGACATGAGATCAGATCTGGGTCATGTTGTCCGCCAAATATTGCTCTCATAGTGGTGTCCTTTTATTTTTATTCTCTAAAAAAATGAAAAGATCCAGGCGAGGTGAGAAAAAGAAGTCTAGTAGATTCAAATGTGATATTCCTGAACATGCAACAGGAAGGACGCTCACATGTGACACAAACAAAAATACAAATGGCCCTCTTCACTCTATCTTGAAAAAACCATCTCTGGACACAGTTATTGCAGGTATAGATCTGGACCTCCATCCGGCTTCAGACCTCTGCGGTTCAATAAGAGAGCTTAATATCTAGGAGCCAAGCCTCAGGCTGTAATCCTCTGCTTCATAAAGCTGTCTTATCATCGGAAAAGTCCTACAAATTATGACTTTAACTATCCTTTAAGTTCCCACTACTTAAAATTATGTACAAATAATTCATAGCAGGAACAAGTCTTTAACCTACAGTGTATGGGAAAAAATCAGACTGTGGTTGGCTCATGATGCATCCGGGATATAAACAGTATGTGAAATGTTGTAATATGTAATGAGGCTTGCAGGAGAAGGCTTCTCTGGGAAAAACCTGGTTAGTAGACATATCAGACTATTGTCTGCATGGGGGGTACTGAGGATAAATACACTATTTATATCCTCCTAGGAAAGTATTCAAAGCTCTCTTACTGCTCACTGGCACCCTGCCAAAGATAATCACCCCATTCGAGGGGTGTCATGCTTAAAAAGAATTTTTAAAGCATTTTTAATGAAGTGTTTTTTTTTTTTGTGAAGTGTATCGATGTTCGAGAGGGTGTTGTTAAAATATCATCAAAGGAAACAGAGTGAAGGTGGCTGCATAGTTTCTTTTTTTCCAGACGTGCGCCACCATTTTATTCATGAAAAGAATTAGACAGTCTGAGAGAAGTGGGGTCGGTGTGAGGCAGGAAACTTTCTCTCAAAGGGATTCGCAAAACTCTTGAAACAAATGAAATGTCTGGGCCGAGTCGCACCCGGAAGAGGCGGTAAAATTAGATCTCCATCTTCAAGAATTAGCAGGATGGGAGTGATGTTAATTGTGATGTGTGTAACTTAATGTGATGTTATTGTGCGCATTACATGTAACTTAATTTCTCTCGAGAGCGGGGCCATTACTCTTAATGCATGTTGCATTACCCGTGGAGGAAATGTTTACATGAACACTCACATGTCATTTTCTCCCTGACAGTATACTGATTACTATCTGACAAGACATACAAGTCCCTTGTTAAATCTCTCTTCCCAATTCAATTATCTTTCTAATCAACTGCTCCGTTGCAGCAAGCATAGAGCACATAGAGCTTTTAATTAGCTGTAGTGTTTTCTGTTACTTTCAGTCATGTGTAATCTCTCTTGTCATGTCGGCTCACGCACTTCATCTCCATTACATCGTTTTGTTTCAGTGTCCAAAGTGGGAGACCTAGAAAACTTAAAACAAAAACAAAAGTATCATGAAGAAGAAGAAACACAGATCCCTCACAATCCTTCACTATTCTACGCTCTGCTAATTGCATTCTTCCTCTAGACAGAATTGGTGTTGTTTGTACTCTGTTGATTTGCAGGCCTCTCCAGTCTGCACTTCCATCTACCGAGCCTTTTATTTATCCCAGACTGTAAACAAAGTTGACGACTAGTCCAGGAAGAGAAGCGGCGCTGCGGCGACCCTCGGCCTCCCGAAGCTTAATGAGAGCAACAGACCAACTGGACGGAGCCAAAACATTTCCTGGTGTGGGATGCTGAACGGCTTTATTTGGGCCTTCTAAAGGAGAGGAAGAGGGTCAGAGCCGGAGCTGCCGGGGCTGTTTAGGCCCAGCAGTGTGGGCAAGGCAATTTGCAGTCACAATAGGCGGAGGAGATGTTGTTATAAATGTTTCGAGATGTGTGCAGCGTAGGAAAAAAAAAAGGAGCCTCTTAGGACGAGAGAGAGAGAGGACGATGAAGAGAGCAGTTGCTTGTTGTCTTCTGCTACATTACTTTGTTTGTCAGACACAATGTGGGATCTGCAGGTAATTGCTTTTTTCAATTGTCTCTAACAAGATAAGGATTGGAGGCGAGCAAGGCCAAAGCTCGTGTCAATCCCAGGAAGCTGCATATCTGGAAAAGAAGAGCCACTGTGTCATTAGTGTAAATCAGCTGATGTCACTCTAAAGCACAGGTGGGACTGAATTCACTGTCTCTAGGCCATTCTAATAAATTGTGCTGTTTAACACAAACAACCAGTGGAGGCCTTGAGGTGTCATAGGCAATCAGATAACCGCAGTGGTAACCTAAAGTTGACAGTCAGATTACCGGCCTCTGTGTGTGTGTGTGTGTGTGTGTGTGTGTGTGTGTGTATCTTTGCATGCAAACACATGCAGCTATGTATCCTCCATGCCTCTTGAAAGACATTAGAAATTTCAAGCTCTATTTCTACAACATTTCCTATCAAACAAGGTGTGGATGCTGTGTTACAGAAGTGGTCACAGAGTTATAATGCAATTTTGCAGCTTTAAAGGACAAATCTGGTGATATTCTATATTTGTTGTGATGTCAACAAATCCAATGAAAGACCAAAACCAACAATGAATTGATCAAAAGTACTGCCTGTGTAGCCAGTCTGATTATTCTCTGTGCAACATCACCTCCAAAACTATTAAAACACATCAATGAGCTGCGCTGGGTGCCATGTTCTTTCATTACCATGAACATACTGCAGACAGTACACGGTAGTTTATTTTGAGTCAATCCCACGTAAACCGTCCTCGTGCTGTAAACACTACAGCATCAAATCTGCCACTGAAAATAGTCCCCATCAGTTACACTATTTACTCCTGTTTGAGTTACATTTGCTACAAACTACAGTGCCCAGCTATTTTAGGAACTTCATTCATTTTTAAAAAATGAAAGTATGAGTTTTACCCCCTCTTTTTTTAGCCACAGACAGGCTGGAGAAATCTGAAAATAGTGAGAAAAGGAAACTTCCTCTGGTCTTACTCGTATCGTGAGATTTGTTGTACATAACCAAGATATAGAATATGACCCATTCTAACAAATAAAGAAATCCATATTAAATTAGTCTGACAAGGTGATGTTTGGGTTGGAAATTCACATAACGCTAACTGGCTATAAAACACTTGAAAACAGAAAGGATGCTCTCCCCTCATCTGTGCTTGTAACTAAAGGGACAATTCTGACGTGTGAATAATGACCTGCAGTGTGCTTGAAAACTTTCATCCCCTAAAGGTGGACCTGGGACCCCTAATCTATGGATTTATTTTTTGTTCCGTTGCCTGCCTTGTTTGTTATAGTGCATTAGGTACAAAAAAAGTTAAGAAAGTAAAGGGTAGTTATTTATCATTTCTTTCCATTCCTTTAATTAAATTATCAAGTATGCAAAAAAAAATTATATGCAAATATGGTTCCTTCCAATATCTTTCCGCTTCATATTCTGATTGTTGCAGTTTAATGTAATAATCTAATAATGAATTATTTAATTATTCACCTTTCTTTAACTACACACAGAACTGAACAATGGATTTTTTGCAGCTGTCAGTAAGGAAGGGTTATAGTGCAGTACAGATGGACTTATGTGAGGTGGACAATCAGGCGTCTTTAATGCCTGAACATTGTACTGCTGTTGTTTGTCTTTACAAATCAATAGGAGATATTGTATTTACCCCCACACACTCTGCTTCATAAAGTGCACACACTTCCTCAGCAGCATGTGTGAGATTACATCTTTTGTTTCTAGCAGGCATTCACAGGCAATATTTAACTCCAAACAAAACATCTGTGCCGCTGATTGTTTTCTAGGTGAATGTGTGAACCGTATATCTTTCATAGTCTCTGTTGGAAGGTGCTATTCTTGGTGTTCTATAGTGTTGTTATGCGTTCCTGGGTTGAGGAAGATTACTGGGATGATACTACGCCCTGCTGGACCACAGTGCATCTCTCCTCCTATATATTTTCCCTTCCTGACATTGTCTGTACAAACACCCTCTCTGGACCCTGCCATGTTTTTGTCCATTTTACACTTAGTGCTGTATTAGCTACTCCATCAAAAAGACACCTATGACCCGACATATTATGGGAACTCTGATATCTAGAAACAGGAAATGGACCAGTCTACCCTTTTAAAAATATAGGTCACTGCTGCACAAAACAGGCACACAAAATACAACATCATGAAATAACAAAAGTTTATTTATGATCACTTTCCACCTTACGACCACCTAATCTGTTGGTATAATAAAAATAATTGCAGTTTAAATTCATGGCCTCTTGTCAATCAAGCTACAGTATAAAAGATAATTACGCTTAACATCTCAAAAAATATTTCTATACTGCTACGTTGACATGTTTTACTTGTAGAAAAGTAGAAAAGAAAAATAAATGGCTGGAGCTGAGCAAGAGAAGGAAAAAAAAAGTGTCGAAACACCTACGGTACGTAATCCAAAAGTACAGTTAAATAAAAATGAAAATGAATAACTCATAAGCTACACTACACAGAATGGAGATGGAATATATACTTTATGAATAAAAAATTATACTTTATGTTGCAGATATAGAAAAAAAGATAAGGTTACCGTATCTGATCATTTAGACATGTAAAAAGTGTGGCAGAGGGTTTAGTGGGATATGGTATCAGAAAAAGCCACATTCTGACAGCCTAAAAGATTCATTTTGTATGTCTAAAACATAGTGACTCAGGCCATTTATTACAAATGATACTATAGAGTACCAGGTTGACCCTCTCAGCATGCAACAGTAAGAACAACCAATTCAGTGTTTCTCAGTGTTTCTAACTGTTTTGTCTCATTTTACTGTTGTAGGACGTTGTTACACACATACTGTGTGTCATGGGCACATAGTGGCGGTTGTCTATGATTTATTCAAACTAAGAATAAATGTCTAATGGTCACAGCATAACGATCCACACTACTAGGAAAAGGAAAGGAAAGACTTACCACATGGTTTGACTCAAAACAATATTGCTTTAGAGCTGCAGTACTGCACAGCTTGAGGCAAACTGACCTGCCACCCAGACAAATATGGGTCATAGGTCAAAATGAATACCACGCTGTTCAATCGCAGGTCTCACAGGTCAGTATTTTTGACCTTCTTCCAGACGAACCTGCTTCACAGATCAATATTTTCAACTTTGTTTTGCACACTCAATATTAATCTTTTAGGCTGTCAGAATGCAGCTTTTTCTGATACCATATCCCACTGAACCCTGTGCCACTACACTGGATATTTTTTTTTAAATACAATTTTATATATATCTAAATGATCAGATACGGTAACCTAGTATATATTTCATTGAGTGTTGGTACAGGCTTGTAGTTATTAATTTTCATTTTTGTTTTGCTGTACGCTGACTTTTGCTTTAAGTACTGTACTTTTTCTTCTCTTGCTCAACTCCAGCCATGACTGCAGCCCCTGCATGCCACATTCCCTACAGACCTCAAAACACATGTTAGTCAGTTTTGTGACTCGTGTGTCAGTTTTTGTGACTCATGAGTCACATATACATATTCCCAAGTCCCTCTTAATAAATGTAAGAGTGCAGCCAGGCCAGCTGCTCAGAGCCGAGGGAGAGCGGATATTAGAAATAGTGATAATGAGGGTACATAAGGAGTTTCGGCAACATAAACACACAGTGTGGGTATTTTTCTACTCTGCAGTGTTCTTCACAACTAACAACTCGTCAATACATACTCTGCTCTGCCCCAGTTTCAGTGAGGAGGCTGGGTGGGTGTAAATGCAGAGGGATGTAATTAAAGGGTCCCAGTGCTTGTCTTTGCCGTGGGCCTCCAAGTTACTGAGAGCACCCCTGAGTGGGACGCAGGCAGAGACTGTAACTCTTCACAGCAGGAGGTATTTTAATCACGCAGACTTGAAGTTGTGTTCCTCGCGCATCTTGGATTCAGTCGAACGAATAGCACTGAATAGAACCTGCAGTGAGCTGAATATGAGAGGTAACAAAGCTACATTCATCCAGAGAGTTCGTCTTTGAAAGAGTCTGACATGGTTTTACAACACTGCACACTGAAACTGAGATGATCATTACAGTATAGTGTATGAAATGTAATGTTGAACAGGGAATAAAATACGGACTATTTGTTGTGGATGCAGGGATTTACTTTGACAAGACGGATATCATCTGTCACAAGTGTTGTTCCTTCATTTAAAAGTCTTCTTTAGTTGTCGAGTATTTCAGAACATAAATCCTGTCCAGAATAGTGTGTGTATGTCAATGCCTTGTTGCCATCAGCTGGGAACTATTAATACACTGGTACAGCTCTCTAGCTCTCCTAATCCTACAAGTGATATGATGGGTTTTTTTCTCCTTTTTTAAGCTAAGAAGGGGGAACATGCTTTTCCTCCTGTCCCAAAAAGGGGGATCAAACTCGCATTACTCTGAGAATTTGTGGGGAGTTGGGACCAATTTTCTACTCTGCAGTAAATATCATGATATAACACACATGATCATTCAGATTACATACTAACATCAGTATAGGTAAGAAAAAAAAGAAAATGTATGTATTCCATAAAGTTGTGGGACTTGCAAAAGACTTTAATTTAAAGGGGACGTATCATGCACATTTCCAGTCTATATTTATATTCTGGAGCTCTACTGGAATATCTTTGCATGATTTACTGTTCAAAAACATATTTATCTTATACTGGCTCTTTATGCAGCCCCTCAGTTCAGCCTCTGTCTGAAACAGGCCGTTTTAGAAAAGAATGGTCAAAATTGAAGAAACAGGGACTGACACATCCTGATTTTTAATCCCTATGAGTCAAGCTCCAAGAACACTGCATCCTACATTTCCCATAATCCCATTTAAAGCATATTTTAGTTATAACCTCCCTGCCTGGTAATGCCCACATCTTTCATACTCCATGCCTCCAGTTTGTAACGCAGACTTTCGGGTAAGCCCAAAATGAGATAATTACATCACTATGATATCATCAGGGTTGTTCTCATACAAAGCTCCCCTGGAGCACAAAAGACATTATACAACTGTTTTCAAAGGCTGAGCAGGACTTCCCATTATGAGTAAACTTCATGTGTAAAATCATTTATTGAAAAGCAATATAAGCTGGCATCTAGTTTTTTTTTTTAGATAAACAGGTTCTCTGATGTTGATTGATGGATAAATAAAATCTTAATAGGAAAAAAAAGATGGATGCATAGAACGTGGTTGGGATTTTTATTTTGTTTTGGTTTAAAATGAATGTTCGCAATCTGCTCTCTGCAAATATTTTCTTAATCGAAATTCTCCATCTGCATTGAAGGCTGTGAAATGATGAATTATCACTTTTCTAGAGTAGAGTAAACTTTATTGTCCCTGAGGGGAAATTTGTCTTGGGCACAGTGCCACGGTCCGTTGCCTCACATAAAAAAAACATCACAAAAAAATGTGATATCAAACGTTTGGCACGATGCTTGACAGTTGCTCCACTTAAAAAAACATCTTAGAAACATGAAAGAGACATTTGACATTGACAACACAATGACTTAAAAAGAAACTGTAAGAATTAAAGTGCAGAAGTGCCTGTGTATTTATTGCACATTACTGTATTGCACTAAGATTTAGCATTAGAGTTCAGCAGCTTGATGGGGGCTGGAACAAACGCTAGCTTCAAGCGGTTTGATTTGCACTTTGGCACACGGAGTCTTCTTCCTGATGGCTGAGGTTCGTATTCAGAGAAGAGGGGATGTTGAGAGTCCGCAATGATTTTTGTTGCTTGTTTCATGACTGCCTGCTCGTACAGGCTCTGTATGGGCTCATAGTCTTTCTTCCCTATTACCTTCATAGCTGTGTGCATGCTGGTAAGCCTGCTTTTCAGCTAGAGGATGAGGAAGAGCCAGCTGCTGGGACAGGAAGTGGAGGAAGATGTGGGAAGGGTGGAGGGGGGTTCCCCCGGCCCTGACCTTGCAGTCTCAGCGACCCTGAGCTTAACATGTCCCTAATGAGGCCTGACACTCACTCCGCAAGACAATCCTCAGCAGAGATTTCATACACTCAATTATCATCATGTGTGGACAGGCAAGTCTGATACGGAGGTATTTTAATCTCGCTAATCCAAATGAAAGATAATGGAACAATGACCCAAGTGGTGCCTCCACCCACCACTCCCTGAGGGGCCAGAAGTCACTCGGGTCACCCACACACAACCAGCAAGTTCTCACAAGCCTCCAACCTGCCCACAACCAGCCAAGCTTAGCAAGAAGAGTAATTTTGTTTTCCATCCCCTTTATCTCATTCCCTGACTCCAAACTATTTTAGATCCTACATCTAGGCCTTGCGGTCAGCGCTCCCAAGCAACGGAGGAGACGGCATTTTGAATCGGAGCTACACAGACGGTGTAGTGAAATTCAGCAACCCCAAGGACAGCAGGAAGTAATAAATCAAAGTGAGGGCTGATTGAGGGCGATTGCTGAGGAGGGAGCAGCTGTGCGAGATAGCGGCCCCTCATACGTAATGGAGATTGTCGCAATTCCACTGTGGCATCAAAAGAAAGCAAGAAGTAAAATACAGGAGTAATGAAACATTAGCTGATGACACCCTAAGGAAATAGACGGACATCCCGCAGAGAAAACAACACAAACCAGTACAAACAAGTGGATTGTTTATTTTCATGAACTTTGACCCCTGTCTATTGCATCTATTCGCCTCCATCTCTCTTTGCTTATCCCTCTGTGTAGTCAACCTCTTGACAAAACAGTTTGAGTTTGGTATGATGCCAGATTTGAATTCCAGGACCATTTTGCTGTACTGTCATTTCGGGGTCACACGTGGATTTTGTTCAGTTTAAATGTGTGAGATCAGAGGAAAATACGTCATTTCTTCAATTTATATTCCATTTGATCTCATAAAAGTATCCTCTCAGGCTCCACCTCACAATTAATTTTCCTTAAAGGAAAATATTTCACATAACATTTAAAGAGGGAGCCAGCTTTCATCATCAAACAGAAACTCTATTATTAATCACGGTATTTCAGTCAAAAGCCAAGTTAAAACAATATGTAGACGTAATAAAAGTATTTCTTTCCTGCTGAATAGAACACCATTAATAGAATTTAAACTCTGACCTAGACTTCACATTTATCAGGGCGTAGATTATAAGATTTATCACCTTGCTATTGGCAAGCTCTCAGGGAGGAAATTCATCTTCAGCTGAAACAACCACTACACCAGTTCAAGTAGTATAATGAGTAAACTTTTAGCTTATAGATATCTGGTTTATATGAGTTATGGGGGATTCCCAGATGGTTTACAGCGGCTCATTAATAGACTTCTGTGAAATCTATTTAGAGAAGGTGTTGCTTGAGAGAGACTCTGGGTGGCCAAGTATCATATGGTTTTATGGTTATCTCTTTTGAAAGTTGGTTTGACAGCACATCAGTCTTTCTGATCCAAAGGAGATGAAGAGGTATCTGGTAAAGGAAGGGGCTGTTGGGGGGCTGCTGTTGTGGGTACTTTCTATCGATCATTGTGCCTCCTTGTCCAAGTGCTGCATGAATGCAAAAGAAAACAAAAGAATAAAAGAAAAAACTTTTCATCTCAGCTCAAATCATTTCTTTTCATTACATGGTGAGCCTGGTATTATAATGCCCCGTTTGACTCATCCACGCAATCTTTGAATAATACTGCTTTTGTTGAGTCATTTGTCTAAAAAGACTTTAAGGTTACGCACTTAAAAAGCACAAAGTCTGCCTTCGGTATCACAGTCAATATTTCATTTCAAGTGTATCCCATTTCAAAACTATTCTGTAAAATTTCACTTTAATTGTAATGTTACTTTGTTTATTTCACTATTATCATTATTGCCTCACTTTTGTCTTTTTTTATGCTTCTGTGTTGCGTTTTTTGGGAACAAACACCAAGACACATTCTTTGTGTGCTTGCATTGGCTGATAAAACAGATTCTGATTGAATGGACTATGTCGTGCTGACAGAAAATCCCAAAACCAAGAAGCATAAAGATACGAAAAATCTCCAGGGTTGTGTAAATAGTAGCCTGTGCATGCGTCTGTATTTGACGGCCTGGGGATGAGAAGGGGTTGGTCTTTTCAGCCCTAACCCTAACCCAAGCTTCAGGCCTTCCTCTAAGAATGTAGTAATGCTCTAGATTGTCAGCAGTATTGTACCTCTGAAGGTGACTCATTTTGGTCATTATTTCCACTAAAAAAGGAAACAAACAAACAAACAAACAAACAAAAAGCTTCATTTTATATATGAGATGCAAGCACAAGAAAACACCAACAAGTTCACTTTTAGTTACATACACATTTATTACTAATACTACAGCTACAAGTACTAAACACTAAAACTACAACATTTTACTAACAAGACACATGAGGGAAAGGGGAAAGTGGTACAAAAGGCTATGACTAGTGAATGATTCAAATGAATAATACAGAGTTAGATGTGTGTAGTTAGATGACTGTTACCTGAGGAGCAGCGAGTCAAATCAACAGTACAACAACATCTAAGCTACATTTTAGAGTTCATGCTCTTATGCTGGTTTGCCCACTGATCAGTTCTTCAGTCGGTTATTCAAGTCCTGAAAATCAGAGTTCACAGTGGGATTAAAGTTGTTGCCAGCTAGTCTCTGTGTGTGACTGGCTCTTAGAGGTGAGTTATGATAGCCAAGTTTTGCTAACAGCTCACATTGGGGTGTGAATTGGTCTTTCCATCTTGCTGGCTCTTGAAGATCTTGAAGGGTCGAAGGTGGTTTGGGTCAGTGGTCTGGTTTAGTGGTCTTCTTATGTTGTAAATATCACTGATGTCTTGTTAGCCAGCATTCCTGGGGTGCTGAAGAAAGAGCTGGTCCTGTTGTTTGAGGGTTTATACCATCTGCATTCGAACATGAGGGGGACTTTCCCCTTCATATGTCAGTATGAAGGGTCTACTGACCTTTGAACCATGACCTTGGTACATGTTTGAAGGCCTATAATTCAGCAACAAAAGGGGCTTCAGACATGGGACCAACTGTTAAAGAGAGCTGTTGACCTCAGTTATCTTGTGAGTATAGTCGACAGCTGGGGGCGCTGTCAAATATAAGTAAAATATGGTTAAAATGGTTATTTTCACCCATTTAACAATTACATATTTAAAATCTGATTACACAAATGTAAATAGGGTCGTAAAAAGATATATCTACTGAATATATCAAATATCTAGTACAGCCAAACTAGTGATTACACTTTATCTAGATGATGTTGATTGTTAAGAAAAAGTAAAGATGTTGGTTTATTTCAGATACAACTTTATTTCTCAGAATCAAAGGAGAAATAATTAAAACTGATGGCCTTAACATTATTGTATTATTGAGTTATCAAGGACACTTTCATGTTTTTGTGTTGAGAAATGTTAAAGATATCATTAAAAGAAAACCTCAACACATTGACAGTGAGGAAAATACTTCCAGGTGGCGGGTCCTTCGATCAGCCAATCGCAAAGCTTCGGTTTGGCCTGTCTACTTTATTCTCCTGTCGGTTTGCAGCGACTACCTGTTTACACGTAAATTGCCTTTTAACCATGCTTGTCAGGAGTCCTGACCTAACCTGCAGCAAATTCAATGTCTCACTGTCTTTGTTGAACTCCAAAGATTTTTATTTCACCTCACAGTATTTCATCTGCTGGGATGCCAAAACTTTAATTCTCACTATAATATCAGGGGACTGCACTCTACAGAGACTGTTTTTAACTCTACGGTCACAGTATCCTTTCTCTATTTCTTCTTCAATCTGAAAATTAATCCTTAGTCTTTTAGGCCAGATGAATGTATAGAGAGTGGTGTTCGGCACACAACAAAAGCCCACTGGGGCTTAAGCTGCTGATCGTTGTGCTGCTAATTGGCTGAAGAGTGGTATTGTAGATGAACCATATTGAATATACCAGTCCATTGCTGATGGGCAATTATGGTTGAGGCTTATATCAGAGGGCACAAAGCCCCACGGGCCAATTAGGCTCCTTGGGTGTGAGACATTATTGGTAAAAAAGTGAGTGGGTGTCTTTTAACCCCACATGCCCCCAAATCCCTACACAAATATTACACACACAAGGCAAAGGAGGGAAAACTTGGAGGAAGATGTGGCTCATCTGTCAGCATGTACATGCCTGAACATGTGATCATGCATGTTATGTGTGGAACATGTGCTTACATAAGAAAGTGAGCCTTTTAAACTCCCCAATTTATGAGTCATGCCATGAAAACTGTTAAGTTTGGGTCCCCAACATTTAATGGGAAAAACAAGGCAGTATAAAACTGTCAATATTGTTTTCAGTGGCTGAAGACACTAATGTGAATGTACTTATAGCATGAAGTAAAATAACATTTTTAACTGTTTTCTGTTAAACTATAGTCGTTTTCTCATGTCCATTCTGACCATTTCTCACATTCATGATTGGTAACACTCAATAAATATTGCATACATCTCAGACTTATTTGTTTTCAGGAGCATAAATGCTTCCTTCTTCATGGGAAATGTTTTAATCAAATTGAAAGTGAGTTTCCTGTTCCACCTCACTGTACTGCTCCTTTTAGAACATTTTTTGGTACATTTTTCTTTCAAAACCTTCTGTCAAGCATAACATATCCACCCTGTCGCTTGACAAACAAGGGGGAAAAAAATTTTAATGAGTTTTTTTAAAATGTATGTGTATAAAACATGAGCTTTAGCTGCATGCTAAGTGTGGTGTTAGCTTTGAACACAGAGAGAATTTCAGCCATATTACTTTGAATCTTTCCCCCCTGTCACAGGCTAGTGTGACGGGGTGGTGTGAAGGGTGGCGCTGTTTCTCATATTAAATGACTGAAAAATTCCAATGTCCATCAATTCCACCCTCCCCTCTCCCCTAGCCAGAGGCTGAGGAAGTGATGAACTAATTGGGAAATTGACTGACCTTAAATTTGACCATAATCTTTATTCAGTAACCAAAAATATGTGTCTAAGTGTATGTTTTGTCAGGTCCAGTGGTATCTGTTTTTTTTTTTTTTATTGAAGACACATATGACACAGTAGACAAGACAAGAGGGAGAAGTGGGTGGGTTTTTCTATGTGAAAGATAATTAGGGGAGAGACAGCACAAGGCGGGGCGTGTGGGGTGTGTGTGTGTGTGTGTGTGCAGTATTAACCAATGAAAGAAAGAAAGGGAAAAAGAAATAGAACAAAATAACATAGCTAAAATGCTCTGGGAGGGTATCTCTGGTGGGGTTCCAAGGACAAAGAGGCGCCAGGGTGGATCTGGGGCGGGTCGGGTCAGGACAACTGGGTCAGGACAGAACTTTGGCAGAATTTTATTTTTATTTTTGTTTGTTTGCTTGTTTTATCCTTTCTTATATTCTTAATTTTTAGCTCTTTTCCCCTTCTCCTCTTCCTTGCTTTCGCCTGCTTTAGGCCACCACCAGGCCTGTTGGAGGTCAGATCCCCTTTAGAACAGCCCCCATCCTGACAGGATGGGACTGTTCAACTGGGCCTGAGAAGCAGCTTTCTATTTGGAGAGGGGCTTAGTGGGGATCAGGTCCTCCGACTCCAAGCTGTCCCAAACCAGTCCAGTCCCCCAAGTCATCCCCCCCACCCCCTGGTCCCCGGGGCACAGTCATTCAGATGTGGTTGGGATGAAGGGATGAATAAAACATAACAAAAAATAGATAAATAAGTCTGCAAACAAGTTAATAAAAATAAATTAGTAAATAAAAATGATAAATAAAAAAAATAATTAGAAAAAAGAGAGAAAGTGAGAATAGAAAGAAAAGGGAACATGACAGTGAATAGAGTGGGTTACTGAGTGAGGGGGTTCAGTGTAATTGTTAATTGTATATCTATGTACGGTCTGAACGTGAAGATGCCTGAGTATTGTTGTGCTTCTAAAATGAAAAAGGTTGATGTAAGCTGATGTCAATAATGGCATGTGTAATAGCTTTCATGATAACTATTTCTATAATAATGATAATAAGTGATAACAACAATAACCATCATCATTGTGACAGATAATACATATGTAAATATATATGATAGATAGATAGATAGATAGATAGATAGATAGATAGATAGATAGATAGATAGATAGATAGATAGATAGATAGATAGATAGATAGATAGATAGATAGATAGATAGATAGATAGATAGATAGATAGATAGATAGATAGATAGATAGATAGATAGATAGATAGATAGATAGATAGATATAGAAAAACAACACATCAATACATCCTGATATATTATTTATCAGGATGACAGGGCCGACCCCAGAGGAACAGCAGACGTTACGCCATCCTCTGCTCCTCCTGAGTCAGCCCCAGCATCCAGACAAACAACACAGACAGATATAATAATAATTATCATAATGACAGATAGTAATAATATTACAATATAGTGATGCAGTTTATATTAACGTAATAATAAAGCTTCTGTTACCTTAAACCAAAAGTGTTGTTTGGGTGGACAGAGCCATGATTTTATTTTTAATGACAGATTTGATTTGTAGATATTGGAGAAAGTTTCCCCCTCTGACCCCATACCTCTGGATCAGGTCTTTAAATGAGATAAATGAGTTGTCTTGAGATAGATGGAGGAGATGTGGGATTAATTTTGTCCCCATGTGTTGAAGTGAAGGGGAGATTTGTTGAGCTGACAGTCTGGGTTGTGTACATGCAGGGAGTCAATTGTGATGATTGCTAATTTCGAGTGTTTTCCACCAGGCTGTCAGAGTTGAGGAAATGAGTGGGTTTTTGAAGCAACTGTGATGTTTGATGTTTGAGCCAATGCAGATTTAAATCAGAGATTTTTATGCTGTTGCATTATGCTTGTTCTAATTTATTCCAAGATATATGAGCCGGGTCAGAGTGGATCCGTTTAATGAGATACTGTAATTGGTTTGCCAGATAGTAGTGAAGAAAATTGGGTGCATCCATGAGTTTTCTGTAAAGTGGAAAGACTGATTTGGGTTTTTTTTTGTTTTTTTTTCCAGTAGATGTGTGATATGATGAAATTCAGTGACTGGAACCATTTGGCTGTAGCTTTTATTGGAATCACTGAAAAGAAGTAATTGATCTGAGGTAGAACTGTCATCTTAATTATTATTGGTTGCTATTTGTCCTGTTAGAGAGAGGGGAAGGTTAGACCATCACTTTAGATCATTGCTGATTTTTTTCTAACAGTGGGGTAAAATTGAGCTGAGTTAACTCTGACAGCCTGGCGGTGATGTTAATACCCAGATATCTGATATTACCAAAAGTGAAAGAATGGTGTGTGTGTTGGGTTGCAGGGTTCCATGAGTTCACTCAGACAGGAAGAATATGTGAGTTGGGCCAGTTTATGGTGTATTAAATTGAAGTCTTCTGATGTTGTTAGTGGAATGCTGTCCCTTGATGAAGCCGGTTTGGTCATTATGGATTAATTGACTAATGATATGGGGGCGGCAACTAGAGGGAAGAGTTGGGTTGTTGTCTAGTTTCAATAAGACTTTTATAGCAGCAGTGTTCATCTGGGCTGGGGAATTGAGCTTTGTCTTTAATTTCAGCTACCATCTTAAATTAAAGGTGGGCTCAGTGTCTGCCAGAAGTGTTTAAGGAATGGAGCATCTGGTCCAGGTGCTTTATTATTAGACACTTCTGTAAGAGTACTGTGTAGTTCAGAAAGTGTTAATGGAACATCTAAAATGCCTGTTTGATCTTCTTTTATTGTTGCTGAGGATTGAGAAAATCTTGAACTGCCTGATTGTGATTATCTGTCTATTGATGGATTGAGGGGCATTGTGTCCTGTGGTATCTTAATAATGATGTAGTTACAGTTAGCAGTAGCAGCAGCAGTGCTGTTTTCCATAAATGTGAGGCCATGTTCATGATTTGTTTTTGTTTGGCCATGATGAGATGTTTTAATCACATTTTAAATATTGAGTTTTGGCAGATGTGATTTAAGATATTTTAAATGACAAAGACAAACTACCTGTAAACATAGCCTAGGAACTTTGACGAGGCCATATATCATTATTGTGAACCTATAGATAAGACATACACAAGCACAAAGGTCAAATCACAGTATGAAGGCAAGTTTCCACTGAAGGAATCTCTCTAATCTTCTTTTGTGTACATTTTTCAGTGTGGAAAACCCAGGGAGAGCTGCTCTGATGCCAAAAGATGGACTTTTACAGAAGACAGCAAAGCTTTGAATGTGCTGGTAAAGCTGCACATTATGCAAAAATTGTCTGCTTTGATAAGAAAAGAGCCAAACTGATTGTGTTGTCCAATCACATGAGGCACAAATCATCTTTGAGAAGCCGAATTCTTGCACAGGGGTACAGACGTACGTGACAATAACGTTATGTTGTTGTGAAGTGAATGTAGGTGCTATGTTGGCTGGTAGCTAAATGAGTAGGCAGTATAGTTCTGCTGCTACTGGAAACCAAGCTCCGTGAAGGAGGAACAAGTGCGGGGGGAGGGACAGCCTGTGCGCTCCGATTAGCAGGCAGATGGTGGAATAGAGTTCATTCAGTAGCAGAGAGAGGATGGTGAAAAAAGGGTAGAGCCAGAAATATAGAGAGGATGCAAAGCTGCCAACACACTCAGACACCCAGACAGGTAAACATGTAAGAGTGGAGGAGGAGAGCAGATGTGTAGGGGGGATTTAAGTGGTAAATGAATGGATGCCTGTTATTGAAGATTATACGACCATATGATGTTTATAATTTGTACCTGTTCAATTTCTCTGTCATCATATGGCAGACACTGATTATCACATTTTATTTAAACTTGATTTTAAATCAGATGTATGCCTTTTAGCCACACTGGCAGTATGACAACGTGTTGGGCGGCCGCTCCACCACTTTGGTTCAGACTGAAATATCTCAACATCTACTGAATTAATTTGACATGAAATTTTATACACACAGTCATGGTCTTGAGAGGATGAAGGTTACTGACTTTGATGATCCCCTGACGTTTCCTCTTCCTATGAATTACAAAACTCTTACCTTGCAAGGCAGCTGTATTCGCAAGATCACAGCGTCACAAGATCACGCAAGAATCCATCTTGTCGGGCTTTCAGTTATGTACTTGTGTGACCAATCAGCGTCCTGAGGATTCTCACGTGATCTTGTGAATCCATCAGTAATGGACAGATGGTTCATCCAATCACCTGCCGAGTATTTTTTGAAAGTGCCTGCCCTTTTCCAAACAGTTTCTAAGGATGACTTCTCAGATGATTCTGTGTAACAAACCATCTGGCGCGTCAGATTAACAAAACTCAGCTTCGGCTGTACTTTGTATTTAGTGCTACTTAGGATGTTAGTCTGCTAACATGCTGATTTCGCTATGTGGCCTGTGCAGACATTGTGTTAGTCTTGTTAAAAAGGCCAGTGACTGATTATAAGGTAAGGTATATACATATAACTATTGATGATATAAGGTTTCATTTTCTTCAGTCCATTATGGATTAATTATGAAACTTTTAAGAAGAATTTATCCTGTCAGTGTGCTTGTGCACTGTAGTAGTAGTATGATAGTAGTAGTAGTGTCAGAGTTTGACACAAACAATGTGTTTTCCCTCTAAAACGTCTGACCACTAATTTGAACATTTCCAAGAGGCTAAACTGGATTTCAACCACACCACAGCACTGACTGCTCCTGTTAAGGTCTTCGATGACATCCACTTAAACACAGACAGCGGCAGAATTTCAATCTTAGTATTATTGGATCTCAGTGCTGCATCCGTCACGGTCGACCACAACATATTACTAGACTGACTGGAAAACTGGGTGGGACTTTCTGGCACAGTACTGAACTGGATTTGAATCATACTTAAAGGACAGGGACTACTTTGTGGCTATAGGTAATTACACATCTGAATGAACAAAAATGACCTGTGGAGTTCCCCAAGGCTCCATTTTGGGGTCTCTTCTGTTCAACATCCACATGCGTCCACTGGCTCAGATTATGGAAAACAATAAAATATGTTAGAGGACACACACACATTTGCATATTCATATCACCAGGGGACTATGGTCCAAAACAAGCACTGACTAGGTGCACTGAGCAAATCAACAATTGGATTTGCCAGAATTATCTTCAATTAAACAAAGATAAAACTGAATTGTCTTTGACAAGGAAGAATGATTAAAAGTCAACATTCAGCTTCAATCGGTAATGTTAAAAACCACAAACCAAGCCAGGAAATCATGGACTTGAATATAAACAGCCACATTAAGACAATTACAAAGTCAGCCTACTATCACCTGAAGAATATATCAAGGATTAAAGGACTTATGTCTCAGCAGGATTTGGAAAAACTTGTCCATGCATTTATCTTAAGTAGACTCGACTATCATAATGGTGTCTTTACAGGTCTCCCTAAAAAGTCGATCAGACAGCTGCAGTTGATTCAGAACACTGTTGCTAAGACTAAGAAAGTGGATCATATCACTCCAGTTCTCAGATCTTTACACCGGCTTCCTGTCTGTCAAAGAATTGATTTTAAAATATTGCCGTCGGTTAATAAAGCACTGAATGGTTTAAGGCTGAAGACTTTTCTGTTTGCTGCTGCCTTTTATTAAATCAAATAATTATTAATTTCTTACACTTGCACTGTAACTTTTATTATTGTATTTTATACCTGTCTTATTCTATTTTAGCTTGTTTTTATTTTCTATTCTCTTAGCTCTTTAATGACCTTTTTTAATTGTATTTAAATGTCCTTTATGTTTATTATTTGTTTTTTAAAATATCACTGCAGTGCCAAAGTATGTCATCCCTCCTGATTTGTCAAAATCTCACCAGTCTCTACAGTATCATGTTGAGTTTAAAAATGTGACCTTTTGATAATGTGCCTTCATTAGACTGATCCATTTTAATTTGTTAAGGAAGCTGAATGTGTGCTGCGAGGTTTGAGGCACTGGTGGTGTGATGTTTGTCAAACATCAGTTGGGCATTCTGACCTTTAATTATAGTGCCCCCACGAGCAAGATACTGTTTTTTCTTCTCCTTCTGCTCTTTTTTCAAATTGTGTCCTCCAATCAAGTTTTGTCACCCAGTGTTGTTTGTTGATGTTAATCCATCCAATTGCTTTTGAGACATTTCGGTACAAAACGAAAATATCAACGTCATGGTGACGCTATAGTGAAAAAGTTGAGATCAGGAAAGTCAGTAGGCTTCATCTTCATCTTCATCACATTGGCAACCCTGGGATCATGCTACTAGCATGGGTAACAATGATGGATTCTAAACATGGTGCCCACATGTTAAAAAACTGTTACGTTTCCTCTGAGTGAAATAACGTTTATAAGGATATGCTTCTGTGTTTATACTTACCATAACTATCTAGAGCACACTGTACTTCACAGTGAGTTGATTCTCTTTTACATATCCTGTTCTTTGCTGGCGTAGGTGAGGTTTCATGTAACACTGGTTTATTACAGTGATGGGTCCCTGTGCTCTACCTATGAATTATGGAATACTCCACAATGCCTGACAATGACAGTAGTGTAGGTAGAAATTTGTAGCATTGTATCCCCAGTGCCCAGATCAATTCAAAATCCCTGATGCTGTTACAGCTTGAGGAGCTCACCCAGATTGAATTTGATTTTCCTGTAGATAATGAAACTATTGAAAAGTGGGGGACACTGATACTTGGACCATTTTCATTGTTTGACATGAACCCATCAAAAATAATTTCTCAATTGATAGTCTAAAAAGGCCTGTGACTCTGTTGTGGTCTTCACATGTTGTGATGCATACAGAGAGAGAGAGGGTTAGTCAGACACAGAGACGGAGAAAGGCTTACAGGTTGAAGTCAATGCTAAAATGATTCAGGAGCATCAGGCACAGAGGTTTTGATTTAAAAAAAAAGTCACTCTCCATCATAAAAAAAATAAATAAATAAATAAACAAACTGGGTCATAAAACTGGAGGAAGTGAATGAATAAATGAGTAACAGGTGAAGGCAGCCTGTAGCTTTCATTTCAACCGAATACTAAAACACCTGATGTCACTGATCAGCACAACGTTAACCAGAGAGAGAGAATGGAGCCTATAATGGACTCAGCTGTTGTACCATTTGGTCGGATGGAAACCATGAATTCTGTCTGGCTAGATAACATTGTGTTAGAGTAAAGCACTCAGCCGTCAATTAACTCAAAGCTGCTCAAAACCAATTTTAAGACTGAATGTGAATGTAACTGTGCAACTGCAGTGCAGGAGAGAGCTGAAAAAAGCAAAAGAGTAGCATCAGAAAAAAAACTTTTTATGTTAACAGTGGATGAAATGATGTGTAATGTGAAGGGGGTCAGTCATACTGATGAGCCCACAGAGAATTATAATACGACTGCAATCCCTATCTCTATGGAGTTTGGGTTTATGACCACACACACAAAAGTTTGCACAAACTATTTTTTCTTTCTTACACACCTGTCCCACATGCAAACACACACACACACACACACACACACAAAACCATTGCTGTGCAGAGACATCTGCATATAATTAGCAGGAAGCTTTCAGTGGCAACTGCATATATCAGAGTTGAACAACAGCTGGACATTTGCAGCACATCTGTCTTGAAGCATGTCTCTGCTGTGAGTCTGTCATGGTTAATGAAGTCTACATGTAGTCATGTCATAGTTAAGGGGGAGTATTAAATTGAATGAAACGTCCGATATGTTGCTCCAAGTGGACTTTTGTAGCGAGAATATGATTTAGCACTGTGAATATGGGAAGTGTCACCTATGGCCTCTCCTGAACTCACTGATGGGATGCTCTGCTGGCCCTCAAACAGGAATCCTCATCAGATCAAAAGCATCTCCAGATGTCCCTGTATATTAATTATCAATACTATATATGGGCCTAAGTGTAGCAATTTTCAAGCCTTTCGGCATTTAGTTATTGGTGATGTTGGCCAGCTGTTTTTCATTAGCAAGTAAGCCTGCACCTGCTCCCTGATTTAAATTTTAGCCAAATTCAACTTTTTCATGTTTTTAGAGTAGTCTGACTTCTCTTATATCACTCACCATTGTGTCTGGTCAAGAGTTATTAGGGATCACATGAGATCTTGTAAATTTCTTTATCAAGTCTTGATTCTTATTACAATAAGTCCTGAGTCACGTCCATCTCTTTTCTATCCACCAGTTTTGCATGTATGTATTTCACAAAAGTACCGTGTAACAGTATAATGCTGCTTTCAGACCAACCTCAGCTCTGCGTGAAAAAACGTAGCCCTCTCATTTATTTGAATGGAGCCAGCCTGACGACACAGCAAGGTGTTAATGCAGGGTCGTCCAGCAAAAAAATTGAACCAGGCTCAACCATATATGCACATTCCTGTGGATTACATTGTAACATGACTGTTTACCTCGCAATCATTGTGACAAAAGGTAAAACAGTTGCCACCGTGATAACTTTCCAGAGTTGTAAAATCCATTCTCTGGATTTTTGGCATTTTGGAATCTGATAAGCCTTCAAATTCACAGATCTGTTACTCAAGCTTGACTTCCTGGAACAATTTTTTCACTGGAACATGAGACAACATGCGGCCACCGACGCAGCCTCCTGTTTTGTTTTAACGCAGGGCTGTTTTCGGTCTGAATCCCTGCTAAGTACAAGTTAATGTTTGTCTACGGGATGTTGAAAACTCTCTGCAGTGTAGACACTTCACGGTAACATTCAAATTATTCCCTTTCAACCGAGATCAAGACACCAAAATACGGAATCATTATACCTGTCTCAATGAAAGCATAGTTGAGTCATAGCTCAATTACACTGCCAAACCAAATGATACAGTAATAGATTAATAGAGTTTACCTTATTCAAATCAGGGGATATAGAAGAGGTTGTATGATGTACAGATTGTAAAGCCTTTTGAGGAAAACTTGTGTGTGATTTCCCTAGGATATAAAAATGTCTCTTGACCTGATAGTTCAGGACTCTGGCCTTTGGATTTTGGAGAAAATGATTCTTCAGAGGTAAGTTGTAGTGTGATGTTGCAGAGGGTTCACTTTCACCTGCAGAGAAAATGCACAGCTGGATGGAGCAGATACTAAACAGGCTGCACAGAATAAAACAGTGTTTCAAGGATGAAGTAATGTATGAAGTATACACCATGTATACCTAGTAAGTGATTTGAGGGGGGTGAGGGGGAATGCTATCCCCAGCAAAATGATCAAAATGCAACCCCCTTGTTAACCTGCCATCCCCCCTCTCCATCCCCTAGTTGCGGAGAGAGTGCAGAGGCAGAGGGGTTATTTAGTTGAATATGTTAGTCTAGTCTGCCTGACTCATTGATCCTTTATCTGACTGAGGTTTGTGCAAGTTAGATTCTATGGCCCTGACCATGGCTCTGAAATATCAGTAGCCTAACTGTGCTGTGTATTGATAAATCCATGGTGCTCTCCGTGGTGCTGAAGTAGCAGATAGATTTGTAATTGCGTCTTTTTCTCTCAGTCCTGCCCTTCTGTCAGTTTTGTCTTGGATCTATAATATTCTCTAAACTATATACTATAAATACTCAATTGTATTCTATATTGTAGTCTATATACTCTATTATACTACTATAGAGTAGTGTCACCTTCATGATCAAAGTGACAAGTAGCAACGTACAGTCACAGAAGAGCGTAAGCATCATAGAGCCACACTGCTGTCTGTAGTATTCCTATGATATTCCTATAATATTTCTATGATCATTCAGTAGGGTCTATGCTGCTGAAAATACACCCCAGACCAAGCCACCTCTGTAACAAAATATTTTAGGGGAGACATGACTACAGATATAGATTTACTATAGATGTTTGGTGTAACTTGGAGCAGGTAATGTGACTGAGGAAATTAACCTGCACTGACCGCACCGCACTCAGCTGCTACAGTTACATAATTCGAGATAAAGTTTATACCATCAAAACTACAATGTGTTTTGAAAAGTAAGCATGATTAAAATGCTTAATGTCCACATCCAGTAAAAGAATAGGCCTACACAAAATATGTATTTAGCCTAATAGTAGTTCTATAGGCGAGACCTAATTGATAACCCTGCAGTCCTAGTCCTAGTCTTAACACTAACCCTAATCCTTCCATTGGGCCATCCTCCCTGTTACAAAATTAACAAATCACCTACTGTGTATACCTATAAATACACCAAAAGAACATGTGGGAACATGTCGTATGAATACAGAAACATACACAGATAAAATCAACCATGTAAGCTACTGTATATAAACACATTAGCACACAGAACTGCACTGTATATAGGATTAACTGAGATATATCTCACAACCAGATTATGTACATCAGCTCTCGCTTGGCTTGTTGGTGACAGAAGTGGAAGTGAGCACAGACACAAAGCAGCTGGCAGAGCAGAGAGAGTCTTAGATCAGGGCATGGGCCTCCTCCTCATCCTGACAGCACTCCCACATGGACATGCTAATGCTGCTGCAGCCTCTGGGCTACCGTCCAGTGACTGGTGTGTGCAGTTCATACAGTTCAGAGAGTAAGAATGGGTATGTCTGCTGTGCATATGTGTCATGGGAAAAAATATAAATTATAGCCTCTTGGTTTCCTCTGAGGTTAAACATGCGGCTGAAACAACCAACTGGGCAAAGTGGGCAACTACCCATAAGCAACAGAACTGCAGGGTTTGCTCCAAAGTTTCCAGGCTTACTGTTTTTTGATTGTACTTGATTTTGATTGGAAATATACACCATTAAAATACTATATCAACTGATATAATATGAGACTAAATGTGGATCCTGTTTAATTTCCTAATCTTGAATCCCTGTTTTAAAGAAGGTTGCTGTGTAAAAATCTAGTTCCAAGACCTTCATGCTTGCATGTTTAATCAAATTACCACACAGCAAGCCCGGGGCCAGGTAGTAATATAGCACAGAAAAACTGTACACATTGCACAGAGAGTGGGCAGAGCAGGGGGTTTATGGTGGCAAAGCGGTTAATTTTTGCCCATGAGGCTCCAAGCAGGTTAATTTGCAATGGGACAATTCAGTTTTTGGGACATTCTGCTATTTTTTCTGACTTACCTAGAATGAAACTCAAGACCAGTATTTTGGTCAAAGGCAATAGTAGGATGATTCCTAACAGCTAACATACGCATCTTTTTAAAGTCACAGCACCTGTAGAAAAAAAAAACCTGGGAAGAACATGTAAACCTGAGCCCACAGTATTGCTGTAAGTACAAAACACTGAACCACTGAAGATATGAATGTGACTTTAGCCTATAGCTTAATTATTCTGTCAAGTATATGATATCAACTCTCAAAATTAGAGACATACTGTAGCCAACCTCCTCCACTGTTGAGGATTTAATACTTTGTCCTAAAAAATAATTTTTTTTGAAGAATATTTTTTTTCTCCGCTATAGCTGTGGGTGCATGTAAAAAATGAGTATACTGTAGGAAGTTTTATATCTTATCTTTCACTGATGGATAGATTTCTTCCCCCTGGGTGTGCATTGTGTGTATCTGACAGAAACAGAGAAAGAGAGAGAGAGAGAGAGAGAGAGAGAGAGAGGTGTAATAAAGTCATGTCCCTATAATATTTAGGTCCCAATGGAAGAAGCCTGGCTACCAAAGCTTGGCCCCTGTCCCATGAAGCAGAAAAGGTCAAAATTATCACATCACAATGAAGTGGAGGCCACGGTGCACGTCCTACTGAGGCAGACGTGCTGAAACACTGATGACTGCTGCTCCTAGGAGAGCAGGATAACAGGGAGGATGAGGTAGGAAACAAGCGGGATATGTGCTTGCTTGTGGGTGTGTGTGTGTGTGTGTGTGTGTAGCTGTGTCATATTCAGTGACAGATTAGGAGTCAGGTGTTAAGCCTCTGCTGTTCTTTTTCCTAATGGGATATCATTTCTTTTAGTACCATATGACACTGTCAAGAAAAGCAGAATAATTTCATTTTCTCGGTCAGCAACATACAGTGTTTAGATTTTTGGTGTCATTTTAAGTCACAAGCGTAATTTCTTATGCAACTGGTATGTCATGAAGGTTGAGTCAATACTGCAGCTCTGCATAAATTAGTATGGAAGTTTATTGGACTTTAATAGTTGGAACTCACAGAAGACAATCCACAAATATCTCACTTTCCACAAACATGCATTTTTTGAAATTTGTGCCATATTCATATTCATAAGTCATATTCACAAAAATACTGAGCGATTTGCAAATATGCATAATTTATTCTGTAAATATGTGTTTTAATTTCACATAAAAATGATATTTCCCTCTTATTCGTTTGTGGATTTTTGTCCAATTTGTACCGCAGAAGATCTGTAGAAAAAGGCATAAAAGTCAGGTGCAGTTACTAGCTATACCAGCAGGTGGCGACATTCCCTCACATGAGCTGCGAGAACTACAGTCTGTTATGGAAGAAGGCTAAAACAAAAGTCTAGCTAGCATCCACATCCGTACAACATGAGACAACAAGGAGAAGGACAGCAGCCTGGCTTCAACCAGGAGGTGAAAGACAAAGTGGAGCATATTTATCTAAAGAGGTACTGCATACTTAAACGTGTTTTTTCAGCTGTACTGTGATGAAACATGTCAGTGCTGGTGTTAATATTGACATTGACACCAAATTTATGAAAATTGGCATTTCGTGGGTTGAAAATGGCTCAACTCACCATCTACTGATTTAAATCTCTTCTGGCACTGTCCCTGGCGGAAGCCTTCCAGAGCTGCTCTTCGTCATCTTGTGTGTTTTTCACCCTTTTCTATTTTTATTTACTTTTTGTAGATTTCTTATTAATCAAAGTAATAAGCTACGTTATTTGGCTTAGTAGACCAATGTGGCTTTGCCCATTTTTTTTTGTTTGTTTTTCTCGCTATTGGAGTACTTTTATCGTGCCGTCATGGCGGAGGCGACCCAGGGCTCCATTGTTTACTCCAGGGATCAGCTGATGAGCGTCAGACAATGCGGCATGGCCAGCGAGAGACTTGAAATCCCCAAGGAGCCGGGTGGAGATGTTGGTTAAGGAAGAGGAGATACCGACCATATCTTCCTTCTATCATTATGGGGAACATAAAATCATTGATGAATAAGATGGACAAGTTAACATCACTTACAAAGAGCAAGAGTGTGTTTCATGAGGGCTCGATAATGTGCTTCACAGAGACACGAGTTGCAGCAAGAGCGGCAAGAAGAAAGGAGGGGGAGTTGCTATTTACGTGAACAACAGATGGTGCAACCCTGGACACATTACAGTGAAAGAACGTATGTGAAGCCCGGACACTGAACTGCTAGCAGTAAGTCTCTGTCCATATTACTTGCCCAGAGAGTTTTCCCAGGCCATTATGATTGTTGTTTACATTCCTCCCACTTCTAATGCCTTGTGGGCTGCTGATGTCATCAACTCCATGACCACAGGACTACATAGCGATCTCTGGGGATTTTAACCATGTCACCTTGACAACAACCCTGCCCTACTTTTAAATAGTTTGTGGATTGCGTGACTAGGGGAAACAAAACACTGGACCTGCTGTATGCTAATGTTAAGGAAGCATACAGCTCCATAGCTCTCCCTCTCCTGGGCAGATCAGATCACAACCTGGTCTACCTTAAGCCCCTCTATTACCCTGCAGTCCAGCAGCAACCAGTGATCACCAGAACTTTCCAGGTCACAGGAAGCAGAAGAGACTCTCCAGGGCTGTTTTCAGGTGACAGACTGGGAAGTGCTCTGCAGCCCCAATGGTGAAAATATCGACAACTTGACAGACTGCATTACCTCATATATCAACTTCTGTGTGGACACTGTGATCCCCACTAAGACTGTACGCTGTTTCCCCAACAACAAACTGTGGGTGACCAGGGACATTAAGGCCACACTAAAATGGAATAAGGGAGCTTTCAGGAGCGGTGATAAGGAGATGAGACAGTACAGAGGGACCTAAAAATCAAGGTTGCAGAGGGAAAGGGCTACTATAGGAATAGGCTGGAGAGGAAACTCAAAGAGAATAATACTGGGGAGTTGTGCAGGATTCCGTCATATACCTGCTGCAACAGGCCTATTCCCACCTGGACATGGTCAGAAGCACTGTGAGGGTTACATTTTTTGACTTCTCCAGTGCTTTTAACACCATCAGACCATCATTATTGGGGAATAAGCTAATTGACATGCAGGTGGATGCTCCGCTCATGGCCTGGATACCTCACGGGCTGACCACAGTATGTTACCTTAGTGAGCAGCACTGGAGCGCTGCAGGGGACTGTCTTATCTCATCTTCACACTCTATACCTCTGACTTAAGGTACAGATCAAAGTTGTGTCATCTGCAGACATTCTCGGATGACTCGGCTATATCAGTGGAGGACAGGAGGAGGAATATAGGGGTGTGGTGGATAGCTTTGTGGAGTGGTGTGAGCTCAGCTGTCTACAGCTTAACATCACAAAGACTAAAGAACTGGTCATGGACTTCAGGAAACAGAGGACACCCCCGACTCCTGTCACCATCAGGGGGACTGACGTTGAGAATTACAAGTACCTGGGATTATGCATTGACAATAAATTGGACTGGTCTAGGAACACACATGCTTCGTTAAAAAAAGGCCAAAGTCGACTCTTCCTACTGAGGAGGCTCAGGTCCTTCAACATCTGCAGGACCATGCTGTGCATGTTGTACCACTCCATGGTGGCCCGCATCATCTTCTATGCAGCAGTGTACTGGGGCAGCAAGGTGAAGGCAGTTGATGCCAACAGACTTAACAAGCTCATTAAGAAGGCGGGTTCTGTTCTGGGAGTCGAACTAGAGACTCTGGTGGATGTGTCTGAAAGGAGGATGCTGCAGAAACGTCTCAGCAATAAGGACAATCCCTTTCACCAGCTGCATGTCACGCTAGAAGGACATCAGAGCACACACAGCAGGAGACTCATTGCCCCTCTGTGCATGACTGAATGGTACAGGAGATCTTTTCTGCTGAAGGCCATCAGACTCTATAACTCCTCCCGTTGCAGACCACCTAAAAACCCTTTCAGTAAGGACAATAACGTGCAATATTTGTAGAGGGAGCATGAAATTCATATAAAAAAAGAATGTTTATGCCCTAATGGCTATGTACTGATACCCCCCCACAGACACACTCCCAGCAGGGCTACAGCTACATATTGACACCCCCATCAAACACACACAACAGGACTACAGCTACGTACTGACACTACCCCATAGACACATACACCAGAGAGCCCCTTGTAGCAGAACTGCTACCTCAGCTACAAAAAAAGGTACCACACAGAAACTTTTACAAAGGTCCATGAATGTGCTTCTAGTGACATGGAGAGTCACCAGCTGCTCGTGGCTGGTTAGCTCTGACTACATGCAACTGCATGTTAGATCAATTATAGTAGTTCAGGTACAAAGAGATTTTGTATGTGAGGCATGAAAACTTGTATGGCCAATGTTAATGTTAGGTAAACGCCACTTTGTCTTTCACCTCCTGGTTGAAGCCAGGCTGCTGTCCTTCTCCTTGTTGTCTCCTGATGTACAGATGTGGATGCTAGCTGGACTCTTGTTTTAGTCTTCATCCAGTACAGACTAACCATCTCACTGCTCATGCCTAAACCTAACCAAATGGGTGTGTAGTGTAGTAAAGTGGTGTGTTGTGTAGATAGATACTGGGAGTCCGCAGATAGACCTACTTGCAAAAATCTGCAAACAAATAGGAGGGAAGTCACAAATGTCACATGGTCCACAAACTGACAGGAAGGAATCCACAAATATTCAAAACCTGTTTCACATGTACAAATGGATCCAAAAATGTTTAAAATTTAACTTTACATGTATTTCTGTAGTGAAACTGTTTACATTTCTAAAACCTATATAATTTTTATGTGAAATTAAATACATGTTTACAGAATAAGTTATGCATATTTGCAAATCACTCATTTTTGTGGATATGACTTTACATAACACAAATAAAAAAAATACATGCGGATAGTGAAATGTTTGTGGATCATGGTACACATTTGTGGATTGTCTTCTGTGGGTTACAACTATTAAATTCCAGTAAAACTGGAACCATAAATTAGAGCCTCCAGGAAATCATGATCTTGCGAATTATTACATAATAATTAATGCAAATTCAACCAATCTCCGAAATATTTGCGGGGGCAATGCAATTGATTGCAATTTTGCAAAATTCCCACAATTTCTCCATATTAAAGGTGCTACTAGGAAGATTTTGACATCAATATACCATCCTAAATTTACCTGTAGATGACAATGAAAGACAATTTTGACGAGTCCATTGATATCCTCTATTTTGTATTGATATTGTGTGCGACCGGGTCACATTCACAGGAGTTCTTCCGAAGGCATTATGGCACAAAGTAAGCCTTTCCAAACAAAACTTGCTTTAATAACAAAATAACTCTCTAAAGTTAGCAAGGCTTTTCAACCTCTCCTTTCCTCATCAAAACAAACCCAATGCTGGTTGGCCGGAAAAAACAGCAAAACAGGAAGTGACAGGGTTTATATGGGAAACATGGTCTTATCATGAGAATTAGGCTACCAATTGTCGCACTTTCCTGTGTCAGTCTAAACAAAAGAACCAATGTGACATGTC
Organism: Scomberomorus guttatus; assembly: GCA_038419695.1. Taxonomy (NCBI): domain Eukaryota; kingdom Metazoa; phylum Chordata; class Actinopteri; order Scombriformes; family Scombridae; genus Scomberomorus; species Scomberomorus guttatus. The sequence goes on along the minus strand of CM076452.1, from coordinate 18,160,540 downwards.
ATCGCATTGTGCATTCAGGTGAAATTACACAATGAAGAAAGTGAACCTCTCTCATTCAAAAAATTCATCTCATTCTGAAAAAAAAATCACAATTTTTTTCCTCGACTTGCAATGTTTGCCAATTCCCACAATTATACCACAAAAAAATCACATGAAATGTCACAAAATGTATCGTGATTTTTATATAAAAGATTTCTAATGTTGCACCATGTTTCAGTAAAGCATCTCTCACACCCAGTCAGTTAGCCCTACCTCCCGCGTACGTATGCACACTCACACACAAACACACACAGAGGCTCCTGCTACGCTGTGGCCGCTGGCCGGTGAGAGCCAATCCACACTGGCCAAACCGGACAAGACCCACAAACTGCCAACTTTTTTTTTCTACCAACCTTGTTTACTAAACACCAGTAAGCTCAGTAAGCTGTGGCCGGGGATCAACACGCTGTGGCTGGGGATCAGGTGTACCATATTTGTGGTGTAGATAGTTAAGACCATGACATGATTGTTGGGTATGTTGAGTTATGTCACAGAACTTGCACAGCGTGGCCAGGGGTGCAACTGATTTCGAACTTTCAACCAGAGTTCTTCAGCTTGGTGTTAAATTTAATTTTAAATAGCACAATCACAATACACAGAGATGCACCAAAAAGCCTATTATCAAGATGTGTTTCTTTATTAGACACTCAAAACAAGACCGCAGTTGGGAACTTTACAGCCACTTTAGCAGGTCTGTGAGGCTGCACTCAGGCACAATGGTGCTTTAAGCTAAACACTAACATCAGCAAGATAACATGCTCATAATGACATGCTAATTTATAGCAAGAAATGTTTACCATGATCATCTTAGTTTAGCATGGTAGCATGCTAACACTTGCCAATTAGCACGAAAAAACTAGAGCTGAGGCTGAAGGGAATTACATTAGTTTTGTGGGTATTTGGTCATAAACCAAAGTATTGGACAAAATTCTGACCTGATGGTGCTAAAAGTCAGGGAATAACCATGAATCACATGAATGTCTGTACCAAAATTTGTGCCAATCCATCTTGTAGGTTTAGAGATACATTACTGAAAAAGTGAACATTTTGACCTGCTGGTGGCACTAGATGGAAAGTCAGGAGATCTTCAAAGTCATTAAGATTCATCCTCTGGGATATCTTGAATATCTTTACAAAATTTCATGACAATCTATCCAATAGTTGTTGAGATATTTCACTAAAACCAAAAATGTCAACCAGGCGGCGCTAGAGGAAAGGCCAGGATATCACCAAAGTCAGTAGGCTTCATCCTCTGGGGACCATTAATGTTTGTACAACATTTCATGGCAATCAGTCTAATAGTTGTTGAGATATTTAGTCTGGACCAAGGTAGAATGACTGACCTGACAGACCAACATTGCCATCCTTAGAGTCACACCACCAGCATGGCCAAAATGATTTTAATGATGAACAAACAATGATAAGGATGATTTTTAAAGTACAACTACAACAAGAACAACTTTCATTCAGCCCTGCTACTCATCTGTCACCTCTGTCTGTCTCCAAATTTCACCCCTTACAGCACGATCACAGGATGTTTGACACAATAATTCCACCACAACATTAAAAACTGTACTACTAGCTTAGGTCAAAATGATTCAACAGATGATTCAAAGAAATCTGAAAACTAAAGGAGTAAATTCATACTTTTGCTTCTTCCTACAGCTACAACAGAACTGCTAAGAACATAAAACAAGCAGATTTACGTCAGCTTAGTGGCACAAAATGCCACAACACAAACAAAAATTGTATTTCTCAGAAAGTCATGCATGCATGCCTGACCTCCACATGCCTCACTCTTTACAGCATATCTCACGTCTGTGACACTGGGTCTTCACTGCCTCCAGCACATGGAGTGTTTAAATAAACATTGCTGTGTAACATTCTGAGAGTGAACGCTGTGTGTACACACTCTGATTCTGAAACTCTCACCGTTGAGTTATGTACACATAAAACTGTGGCTCAAGACAGCCCTCTAGTAAATCTAACAGGATCAACCAAAATTGATGCAATGAAACCATAATTTGACCAGTCATATGTGTCACTTTATTTCATACAAGAGGGATCTAACAGCTGCAGCCACTGTAAATAAATCCACCTTGGAATTTGAATAAAAACACACATATACATAACTCATACTTTTTTAAAAATTCAGGTGATAAAAACAGGCAACTTTGGAGAGATAAAAAGAAGTAATTTCCCTTCCCATGTTTTTGAATGCGTCTCAAGTGGCAAATAAAATACATGGGCTACCATATGAAAGCATCCGTTGACGTAATGAATGAAAACACACACATATACAGAAAAATCCCCATCACCACTGATGTTCTCACCTCTCAAAGAAAACTCATTTTGGGTAAAATGATGAGTGCATTGTGTGTATCATTAAAGTCTCCCAGCTATCAACCTCTCTATCTTCCTTCTTTAGAGTGCTGCTCTCTCCCAGCAGTGCACGTCTACCCTCTACTTCATATTATTCTACAATCTGGCATTATCTCATGTCTCTATCAAGCAGCCCGCTGTGAGCTCAAAGCACACAACCCAATAAACCTCAGCTTATTTTCCAACCAAGAGGCTGTTTTTGATGTTTGAGAACCACTGTGTCTGTTGTTGTAATGTCAGCCTGCAGCGTGACTGGTGGCTTAGACAGCATGCTGGAACAATCACTCTGAGGTGCTGTGTCATCATTGGGTATACAGGTAGGTAAAGAGCCCCATCGTCGATTGTTTCAGCAGGGACTCGTGAAACCTGAAGCCTGCTTATCACTGAACCTGCAAATAAATACAATATTGATCACAGCAAACTACAAATTGTGGCATAAAATTATGTTTGTCGGGCTGTTTCCACGACTCTCTTGATTCCTATCAGCCTGCCTTTATCGCATGAATCTTTTATGATGGTGGTTTATGCAAATCTGTCCCTTTATCTCTGCCTTTCCTCTAAGGCACAACCCACTAGTGCAATGCATTGTAGAGATCTAATCCTTCAACAGAGAATTCATTTTTACATGAATCTAAGACGGAAAATACATTTTTTTCCTTACTTCATTCTAGGAGAAAAAGGCACCCACGTCTCCCAATTTTTTTTTTACCTACATCAAATTTAAATAGTGTCATTGTATCCATTCTTCTCCTCCTCCTTATCGTAATATCCTTGCTTTTCATTTTCCATTTCATTTCATGGAGCAATTTAAACAGGCAATAAGAATTTTATTCAGTGATTCATTTGCTGTTTGACATCAACTATCTGCTTATCTGTTATCTTTGTTTTCCAGTGATTAAGAGCATGATTTGGAGACTGACCATTTCCAGAAACAATGAGATGGTGTTTCCGTATGTGACGCTGTTCACTGAAGCGCACAATCAAAGCCAAATGAGTCCATAAACAGACTCTGACATGCAAGCTGTCATCTGATGGACATTTGGCTCTGCCAGTGCTCATTTGAAGCCGGGTTAGGTGAGCATATGCATGCGCACACAAACACACACACACACACATATATAGACACACACGCTCACGCCATTAGCGCCTGACAGTGTCATTCCTCATTGGAAACCAAACCAGGTAGGTCCCTCATGCATTTCCCATTGCACATAGCCAGGCCACAGTGCAACAGGAACCTGTCAATTAAAATGGATTCATTCGGCTCATTGTGCACCTACTTCAACCCAGAAAGGAGAAGTGAGGGAGGTTAGGAGAGGAGAGGAAGGAGAGCGGAGTGCATTTTCAGAGAATGTCATCATGAGAATGTGTGAAAACAGTCACAGTTACTGACAGACCCACAGAGTGCATGCATGTACAAGTGAGGCCTCTCTTAGTCAGTGTCTGTTGTGGACACATATTCACACTGACTTCACATTGACTTCAGTGCTGACTGCAAACTGGAAATGACTCCCACTGTGATCGCCATGGCAACCTCTGACCTCCACTCCTATCCACCACCACCCTTCTCACTGTGGATATATTGTGAGCATCAAGAGGGCACCTCATTCATTTGAGTGAAAGTTACTCAACCAGTGCACACACACACTGACATTTTCATGCTTCTTCTTCATGACATGAGCATCAGAGTCTCTCTCTGGCTCCGTCTGACTCACTGCCCGCACACATGAATGAAACAAAAATAATATCTGGATAAGACTCTTGGTGGCTTTTATATATAATTGGATGTAATGGTTTAAAATGTGAAAATTGACAGAGTGAGTTTTTAATGCCCAGCGCTGTCCCTAGAGGGTGCTTGGCACACAAACATAACTTCTGCATGAACAACTTCCTGGTAGATGAGTGGGAAGGGAACAGGAAATAAAAGTAAGTTGTGGGTGATATAATTGAAGTTGTTGAGGTTCTCTGTCCTCTTACATACTCTGACCAAGCAGTTTGCACTTTGTTAACTCTTAACAATATTTTTTGATGTCATTTATTTGAACAGTGTTTGATAAACCTGTCATTTCATGGTTTCAGGGCTTTAGACAGGATTTTAGATGGACTGAGGTCATGAGTCCAAGTTCTGCAAACACACCCCTATTTGGGGGATTTTTTTAAATTTAATTATTTGGTTAACTGTTAAATTATATTTTCTGTAGATTTAAATTCCCTAAATGAAGCTCTGCCTTCTCTACACTGTCAGGAGTAAACTGTTGGAGAAATACTGAACCTTTTTTATTTATTAAAAAATGGTGGAACAAGCGATGTGTACATTGTTAAATTGTAGAATGTAAACACCTCCCAGGTTGCTAAAGCCCTAAATTCCCAGAAAAATTAGAGGACATGACCTCATCGCTGTAAATGGTACCTACAGCCTTTTACCAGGATGACGATCCCCCAGAGATAATGTCTAACTGACGGATACACACAACATAACCCAGGTCTTATCATCACACGAGGTGCCCTCTGATGGACTTTTCTCTGTGAGGCAGTGGCCAAAAATTTGTATACTAGCTCAGCAAATCTTTTTTTTTTTTTTTTTGCATTGTAAGGATGCTATAAGGGATACTGTGACTCATGGCTCCTTCCTGGTGACCAACAGTTGTAATCAGTTAGAGACCATGCTGAGCCCTCAAAGTTTAGATGGTCATATGACCACACTGACCTCGCAACTAAATGTCCACTGGAAGTGTTTCAGAAGCAAAGAATCTGTGCTTGTAAAACAAGAAAAATGTGAGAAAAACAGCTCTGAACTCAGAAATGTGGCCGCTGAAGAACAGACGCTCCGCTTCTGAAACGTTTCCAGTGAATGCAGGTTTATATAATGTGGTAACAGATGCTTTCTGGCTGTACTTGAATATGACAACCCTTTGTTCCTCGCCTTTCTCTGTGATCACTCATTTTGAATTTAAATATGTCACAAACCAAATATAATGTCATTAACCTGTATTTTTGTAATTATTTTTAGAAAATGTATTGATCATAAAATAACTTTATCTGCAGTGCTACAGCTTGCTGGTTAACAGGTGGTACTTCTTATGATATCTGACAACAGAAACAGTAAAATATGTAAATGAGAACAGGTACATGATGAACTCAGCTGAGTTAAAACACAGTAAAGACAGCAGGAGGGACAGAGCTGGAGGTTTGTGTGAGGTACAATCGTCTCCTTCCCTCTCTAATTACAAACACAAAAGACTAGTTTTGCTGTATGTATTAAGGCAAAGTTAGTAACAAATGCATAATTAAGAATTAATTTTAAGTCAACTGTCAATAAATACGGGGATTTATATACATTAATAGGTGAATTTCATGCACCAGAGACACAAATTGGTCTGGAAAAAATAGAAAAAAAAAACACTTGCACTTAGGGCCTTAAGGCGGCTCTTTAATTTTTATTTCACCCTTAGGCCTTTTTGTGTACAGTTGGTATTATGCCTACATGGTGTATATTTCCAAATATATTTGCATTTAATCAAATTAATACATTCTAACTGACATACAGCAATATGACTTTAAAAACAACGGTCATATGCAAGCACACACAAGTGACAGGAAAGTTAAAACACTTCTGTACCTGAGCCCAAGAGACACAAGCAAAGATTTCACATGTCTTAGAAAAGCTCACACAGGTCACAAACGACTTTTTTCTCCTCCTTCGTTTCTCCTCTCTTTTCTCAGTGTTACAGAGAGGGAAAAAAGCAGTGAGCTGCATCATCTGGGACACAATTTTCTTGTGGTAGACAAGACACATTTGGCCCGAGTGGAGCACTGCTCTGCTCCTGTCAAATTACTGCCTGAGTAAACTGATAGCACTAATAGTTAGTGCAGGTCCAGTAAATAAGGATATCAATAAACTATGAGGAATCCTGTTCTTAAATTACATTCATCAAGAAGATAATCCCAAAGTTTGAGTGTTTATTTTATGTTTTTATACATTTCTGGACAGTTCTTGCCAACATGCACATACAAGGTTATTGTTAAATCAGGGGTCATTAATAATTTACTCACATACATGCACACACAGTTTTCTTATCCTTAACTGCTCTTTATAATTCACCAGAAATAATGTTCACAGGTGCAATATTCATCTTGTTATTCCAAATGTGAGCGAACATTTAAAATCACTTGAAACTGTCTTGTGTGCATTTTTTTGAGGAGGTGGTGGTGGTGGGGGGTGAAGGGAGGGAGGGGGGGGTGAATTTAAAAAGTAATTTCCATAAAAAGAAGATAATTTCATTTTAGGCATATGACACCACAGCCGGGTCCCCGAGGAAAACTTCCTCCTGTGGCATCTGTGTTGCTCTTTTTTTGGCAAAATGAATTAAATTTCCTGCCTAACTAGAGCCGCCAACAAACTGTCAACAACAGGGGAAGAGTGACCCAAAAAAAGCAACATGCTTGGACTGCAGAGAACTCTCATCTCTCTCTTCATCTGTCTGTTTATATATGTGCACGAAAGTCACAGACACAAAAGGAAAGAGCGACCTGTATGCAGTCTGTCTTCACTTGTATTTAAAAGGAGGCCGCATCACAACCTGGACTTATATGTCGTGGATTTTCTCAGTAATTTGTGACATTGTTTAAGATACAGACTCTACTCAAAATATATTATGCTTAAACATTCTGAAATGTTTAGAATTTTTTCAGTTTATACTCCCCTTGTCTCGTGGCTGATGATCAAACTGACAGGAAAGTGTCTCCACATACTTTCTGCTTCTGCACCACCAGAGATTTGTTTCAGTCTCGATGAAGTGAGTGAGATGAGCAGACAGAACCACTTGACTTTTAAAGATCAAAAACATGTGGTCTAACCTCTGATCCATGAAGAGCACTCTCCTTGTAGAGCCGCTGACAGACACTGGATGATATAACCGTACTTCACAAGCAGCTGGAAAAAACAACACTTAAGCCAGCAGAAAACTGCGAGAGTTGAGGCCAAAGAGCACTTAAATTGTCAGTAATGATCCCATCACTTTTCAGCACATGGCCATTCAAATAAAGAATGACTGTAATTCTCCAAATGTAATAAAATAGGGCACACTAATGCAGTCTAATGCTGCATTTTGCTACCTTTTGGTGCGACACGGAACAATTTTGGCATGATATTACATATCAACCATTAGGTTGAAAGAAAACATGCAACAGGAACTGTCTCATTATTGTTAATCTCAAATACATTACACACGGCATACATTGTATAGATCTACGTACAGTCTGACACCAAAAACCGTGACATCTCGAATTCAAACAGTGAAAACTGATAATAAAACAAAACAGTAGTTGACATGTAAATTCAGACCTACAGCTTGAAAACAATATTAGGGATAAAGAGATGAAGGAAAAGTAGCACCTTTTGTGTGTAAAGCCGTTTACAGGCTTCACAATGTTGTTAGAGTTGAGCTGTAAATAGTTGTGGGACATTCTGTCTTAATGATAATCAGCTGTGCAGTGCGGCCAGCTTGCTGAAGTCACTGGGTTTGATTTCAGTGTAGCCTATATATCTGCACATTATCAGCTTAAGAATGAAATGAGATGTTACAATGATAAATAATGTGTCCTAAGGGAAGCATATATGGTGAGAGCGGGCCTCTGATGTTGGCGAGATAAAATCATTAAATTAATTTCTGTGTGACATGATGGAGCAGAACCAGTTCAAAGCAGTTTCAGAAATAAACAGGCCACTGTCTTAATCTGTTGAGCAGAATCATATGATCAGATAGTGTCAAAGGCTGTGATGAGGTAAAGAAAACACACAGTGAAGCCCACTATCTTGAATTATCCACCAATAAATAATTAATAACCCTAAACTTGATTTAGTATTTTCCAAATAGATTAAAAATGATTCATTGTACCTTTGGTAAAATTATACCACCAGCTGGATTTTCAATCAACCAATAACTCTTAACCTTAGCTTTTAGTTATTACTTTGCAATTACAGAGAGCACTGATACATGCATAGCATCATTCAAGTCACCCACTGACTTTGCCCATTGGGGAGAAGGGTTGTTTTGCTCCAAAGTCTTGAGACTCTTAATACTCTGGTGAAATTAAACATGCACCTCTAATGATTTATTGCACTTCCAAAAAAATTTGACTATTACCAAGGGGCACACTTTTGTATCTCTGCGTGTTTGCGTGGCAAAATTAATGGACGGCTGTGTGTGTTATAGGGACGATTGTGATAAAGTGGCCATTTATTTCTGTTTCAAATCCTGAGGATAAACAAACACGTTGTCCTGCTTTCCTTTTAGTAATTTGATGGATCATTTGGCCTGTGTTGTGTGTGTGTGTGTGTGTGTGTGTGTGTGTGTGTTTTGGTATGCCTGATTGTGTGCATGTGCATGTGATTAGAGGGCTATCCACAAAAACAAATGAGCTCAGGCAAACTCATCCATGACTCCTGGTCACGACACCAAATGAAGGTATAAGAGAAAACGTCCATGTTCACACAGCTGAGGTCTGCATACAGGAGTCTGATCACAAATATAAAATATCATTTTATTCTGACTGGCTGCTGAAAAACTGCAGACTACATTAACTTCAAGACAACAAAGTAGCTATGATAGTAATTTTGACCTGGCACTTGTCAACGCTTTTGTTACCACATGCTGGCAGGATCCACTGTGAAAATTATACATTTGCTAAGATTTTCCTGATCCAGACAAAACCCGTTATTATCAGACTCTTTTCTTTTGGAGAACTGAACAAATTCAGACAAGAGTATAAATGCATATCCAGAGAGGCAAGACGGAGGGAGGATCTGTCACCAGTACTGCAGCATTCACAGAACACAGAACTGAGTCTAGTTGAAAAGGTCATGGCTATAACAATGCCTGTTATGGAGCAATACTCAAGCAAACCAGTACCTCTGCTCTTTATTTATGTTCTGATACCAGCAAATAAACTTTGCTTTATGAAACATCCAGAAAGTTCAACATTCCAGTCTTTCAATAACATAACTATGTTGCACAATTTGCAGCCGATAAACATATCATTTGGGGGCATGAATGATTTAGTTGTTTTGTAACTCTGTTTGTTGCCTCATGTTACATTGAAAACACACATCCAAAAGGGTTATTGTGAGATATTGAAGCACTGCTTTAAAGCCTGTTGGCATTTCTTCATTCTTTCTGTTTATCTTTGAAGTCAGTTTTGAGCCTGCGGTTAAATAAAGTACAACAGAAATAAACAGCCCACACTGAAAGTCGTGGTAGCACAAGTACTGTATGTTGGCTCAGTTCTGTTTGGTTAGCATGTGTTACAGTCTTTATCATACTGGCTAAGCAAGACACTGCTGCTGTTCCAAAGACAAAACAGTAAAGCAGAGTTTATGTCTTCTCTGCCAGCTGTGGCTGACTGACTGCTGGCTTGTGTTTCTTCTTGTCTTGTGTCATCCTTCATCAGTATAAAATGTTCTGGCTCCAAAATCACCTACTGTACGTGTAACTTGGCTAAAACAACACATAATGCCGGACTAGCTTGATTCATATTTTCTGAAGTCATCATCAGTGTCTCTGAAGAGAAGACAAGCTCACAGCCACCAAGACTGTAGACTGTAGTACTGCACTGTCCACAGTCATGTTTTTAACAAAGCTTCATATACACACAGACAGCTGGTCAGTGTAGTGAGCTGACGGACATATCATGCAGTCACAGTTCAAAAAACTCCTTATTTATCTAATACTGGCCCTTTATGCAGCCCCTCAGTTCAGCCTCTGTCTGAAACAGGCTGTTTTAGCTCCTGTCTCTTTAAGGCCCCCCTTCTGATGAGCTCACTCTGTTCTGATTGGTTAAGCTGCATCTTGTTCTTTACATAAAATATAAACCTACATGTTCGAGCCTGAATCAATCAGACCAGAACCAATCTAAATCTGTAATCAGTCAGTGTTGTTTAATGAATTTTCAATATATTTGTTGATTGATTTCACATTAACACCACTTATAAACCCTGTAAACTATGCACAAAGGCAATAAAACTCCCTTTATTTTTACAGTGCATAAAACTTAAATGGTTTGTTTGGGATATACACTTAGTTGCATTCTTGCCGAGAGTTAGATGTGAGGATTGATACCACTCTCATGTCTGTACCGATTAGTTTAACTTAGCATAAAGTCTGGAAGCAGGGAGGAAATAGCTAGCCTTACTCTATCTAAAGGTAATAAAATCCAAAGGAAAATTATCACAAGAAAAAAACAACTATTTCTGGAACTACTGTACTGGACTATTTCTTGATCAGTAATCTTTAACACTGACAAGATTGTAAAGTGCACTGGGCAGGAGGGACAGATTTAATATTATCTGGCAGAAGCCCGAGTTCTCTCCACGTTTAATTACAGCGTTAATCATTTTCAGCTGGTGGCTGCCACTCAACCATGGCATGAGCACTGGTTCAATGAGTTCATGGCACATCTTAAAATTCAGAAACTGAAACCAGCACTTCATCTCAGCTCCTAAAATTATTTGTCTCATTATGTCTTTTCTTACATTTACTAAATGGGTCTGTTTTTGTGCATATCATTCAAAATCAGGCATAGTTAGTATATATTAGATTACATTACAAGATTTAATTATTGAATTTAGGCAAGTGTGAGGAATATTTCAAAATAAATCACTTCTCTGCAGGGTGTCTGGAGTAACCACAGAGGGACACAGAGAGACAAAAGAAAATAATTAATGCACAGTATGAACTGTACATTGTGCAAAGTAATGTGGTTTGGTACATTGGTACAGTACTAAGATATGATATGCAAGTCTGATGCTCAAGCTTGATTAAAATGTAATACGTAACACTTTTGTTATCCAAATCTTTATTATTATTACATATGTTTTTTGCAAGCTTTCTTCTCCTCCATACTTTGAGCAACAGAAAACGTTCAAATATCAAAATGTTCTTTTGTTTTAATGCTCTTTAAGGAGAATCTGCATAACACACTGAATCATGGTACCAATAACCCCACCTTGTGGTCATTAATAAAACACCACCATACTACTTATTAGCTGCCATATCTCTTAAATGTAATATGCCACGTTAACCAAATTCTATAAAATTGTACAGATGGGGATGCTGAACAAGTCTGTAGTATTTTCAGCAATGCTTTGCAATTTATTTCCGCAGGAAATGCATTTCCAGTTATTATTCTTATTCTTCCGTACATTTTTTGCAAGCTTTCTACTCCTCCATACGTTGAGCAACAGAAACCATTCAAATATCAAAATGTTCAGCTCTTTAAGGACATCTATGCTATTACTTTTCTTCTTTCTAGCATATTCCAGTTGTTTTTATATATTCTTTTAAAATATTAAAATGTATAATGGGAAGTCTAAGGGAGGAATGTTTGAAAGCTAATATCATGTTGATTATGTCATGGAGATTGGGTCAGTTTATTAAAAAAAATATATATATATATATATATATAAACTTATGTTTGGTAGATTATTTCTTTGTTGTAACAATGCTTCTTGGCAATAAATCTTATACTGTTGGAAAGCCTGTTTATTTCCCTTTTAAATGGTGCCACATTTGTAAGGAACATGAACTTGTGGGATGAGCAGTAGAGTTGAGTATGTGGGGTGCGCCCATGAAAAATTTGCCAAATCTTCATCTGCCATTGCCAAACAGCTTATTTTGCTGTTGCTATTGACACTTGTTTTGAGCTTCTGGTACCCCCAGCATGGAAGCATGGGCCTCGATACAGTGGTCAGTAGGCCCTGCTACAGTGGTCAGTAGGTGTCTGCTCCAAGAATTGGCATGCCACATTTGACTGATCTGGAATGGGCCCGTGCGATAGGGCAACTTCAAGCTGGTGTTCCGCAAAACCAAGTTGCGGCATTATTTGGTGTGAGCTCGAAAGTGAAGACCAAGTTCCATATAACGGGGGATGTCAGAGACAGGCTGCAAAGTGGGCGTCCCAAGAAGACGACACCCTAAGAAGTTTCCTCACTCTGTCAGTACTTAGGTACCGTAGGCTGTCTTCTACAGATTTGCAGTCAAGGTTTGCAGGACGATATGGCCGACGGCTCTCTGCTCAGACAATCCAGAACAGACTGCACACAGCTAAATTCCGGTCTCATAGGGCTGCCAGGAGGCCTGCCATGACTGCCCTTCACTGCCAGGCCCGTTTGCGCTGGTGTCGGCAACACATGTACTGGAACCTGAACATGTGGAGGAACGTTATGTTCAGCGATGAGTCCAGACGGCATCTCCCTCACTGGAAAAATGAGGCTTGTCATCATTGGAGGCAATCTCAATGCAGAGAGATATCGAGATGAGATTCTGCAACCAGTAGCAATCCCATATTTCCACAGTCTGGGACTGAACTCTATTCTCCAAGATGACAACGCTCACCCCCACAGAGCTGGGTTTATCAGAGACTACCTCCAGAATTTGGGAGTGGAGAGGATGGAATGACCTGCCAGCAGTCCTGACCTCAACCCCATTGAACACTTGTAGGATCAGCTTGGGCGTGCTGTTCGTGCCTGAGTGACCAACACAACCATGTTGGCTGACTTGCAACAAATGCTGGTTGAAGAATGGGATGCCGTCCCACAGCAGTGTGTGACCAGGCTGGTGACCAGCATGAGGAGGAGGTGCCAGGCTGTTGTGGCTGTGTATGGTTCTTCCACACGCTACTGAGGCTCCTGTTTGTTAAATGAATAAATTGTTAAATTGCTAATATGTCTTGTTTCTTCAAACTTCAATCATCCAATCCACCAAACACCAAATGAGTCAATGGCAGAATAAGCTGTTTGGCATTGGCAGAGAAAATTTGGCAAATTTTTCATAGGCGCAACCCACATACTCAGCTCTGCTGCTCATCCCACAAATGCATGTTCCTTACAAATGTGGCACCATTTAGAAAGGAAATAAACAGGCTTTCCAAAGGTATAAGATTTATTGCCAAGAAGCATTGTTACACCAAAGAAATAATCTACCAAACACAAATTTCCTTGCTTTTTGTGCTAAGTTTATTTATAAAATACAACACATCAGACTTTGTCAGGTACAGAACAATAAAGTCCTGGGCTTATTTCCATCAGTGTCTCTGTATATGTTGTTCAGGTCTTTCAAAATGCCTGTAAAGGCAAATTTGGCAATGCAGAACAGGTGGGATGCTGAACAAGTCAACAAGCATTTGATACAATTAAAACTTGCTGCTGGAGCAGCAACTTACAGTGGCAGCAGCTCGCAGTCTAATCAGCTAGCAGCAATCACACACATTTTCTTTAGGAAATGCACATATATGACTTAATTAGATTATTAATACTGAAGCATCAGTGTGTAAGCAGCATGTTACTGTTGTAGCTGCTGGAGGTGGAGCTAGTTTCAACTACTTTATATACAGTTAGCTAGTTTAGTTGTTCTGATACACAAATCCGTTTTCAGTTTTTTGACTTTTTCTCTAATTTTTGCTGAAATATTGAATCATTTGAACATTTAGTGAAATGAAACCATGTGAGAAGTTTAGAGGGAAAAATCACTATTTGGTGGAGCTGTTAACAACTCATAGACATCTGAAATGTGACCCCGACTACACACTGCTTTTTGTAAGACGTCAAAAGCCAAAAAGGTTGGAAACCACTGGTTTCATCTTTAACAATGTGTTGTATTTTAAAAGCTTGTTATATTATCCATTGTGTCAAATCTTCATCTGAAAAGTAACTAAAGCTGTCAAATAAATGTAGTGGAGTAGAAAGTACAATATTTCCCTCTGAAATGTAGTGGAGTGGAAGTATAAAGTAGCATCACATGGAAATACTCAAGTAAAGTACAAGTACCTCAAAATTGTACTTAAGTACAGTACTTGAGTAAATATACTTAGTAACATTGTTGACAGACATTAGACATTACTGAGTCAGTTTGCTGACTTTATCACTCTTCTTTACTTGTGCTACTGTTCGCTCTGTTTTAGCATTAACACATTATACTGTAATTGTTACTTGTGCTCACAGTCTGCAGATTTGTGGACTTATGGAAAATGTGCATAAAGGGCTCAAATAATCAGCCAGAAGTCCATCATTCACTCTCTTTTAGCTCTGTTTTTGTTCACTACCAACTCCTGAGGGAAATATTTGGCTCTTTAGCTGCTAAATGCTCCACTATGTTCACCAGCTCTGTAGGTTCATCACTAGGAGCCACGACCAACATTACACACTGTCAGCTCAGACATTGTTATTAAAATATCTATTATAGCCACTTTAACAGTGCCTTCACAAGCATAAAAAGCAGTTATTCATTATTTATGTAAGATTAAATTATCTAAATGTTATTTCACTCATACTGGTGTCAGCTATAAGACCCTGATGTCACATACATACAGGACTGTAGCTCCTGAACAGAGCCGGTTTACAGCAGTTTGTTTTAAACAGCATTACATAACATGAAGTGAAGCCTCTGTGGATATTCAAATTCCAAATGTCCAAAGTCCCAACCATAATAGGATAAGAAGAGGCCTGCTGACTGTTGACTAGCTTAATTGGTTAAAATGTTCAAAGCAGGAAGAGCACATCATCTATAAATGCTCTTTAACCTCTCAAACCCTGACAGTTTGGGAGTGGATGTGAAAAGTTTGATGAAGAACAGCATGTGGTCACCGTTATTTCAGTTACAATGATTGATCACAAGTTTACTGTACATGAAAGAAGCAGTGTATTTAGCCATATTAAAGAAAAGTTCATAGTCTGCGTGAGAAAGAAGTTGTGGTCAGCCATAAAACCGGTTTTCATGGTGGAGAAAAAGTATCAAAACATCACCAAAAACTGAGAGTTTGCTATTATATAATGTTAACAAATGTTAACATTGACCTACTAACAAGTATTGTTTGCCTGATATATCTTATTCCTCTGTGCTGTAGAGCTCCATTACTGTCCAAAAACTGTTAACAAGCTACTGCCAGTTGCTAAAGGCTATGTAGCTTTGAGCTAAATGCTAACAACAGCATGCTAACATGCTAACATGCTGATGTTTAACTTACCATATATCCACCATGTTTTCCAGGAGACAAAAGGGGGAGACACTGAACCACTTCCTGATTTTAAGATCTTGGTGACATCACCAGTGATGTCATGGGTTAGACCAAGTATGGGGGCATTTATTTTATTTAGTTATTTAGTTTGGTTTTGTATTTATGTTATTTGTACTTATTTTGGTTTATTGTAAGGACTATGCTGTGGTTGATATCTGTGTAAACAATGTTAACTGATACAAATGACATTGTTATTAACCAGTTGTTGGTATAAGGGAAAGGACACCCCTGATAGAAATATGGTTCTGCCCAGATAGATTGGAGGGCCTATTTAAGGGGAGAGTTGTTGTTTTGAGAAAGAGCAGAAATGAAAGAGGATGTCAGTGTTATTTGAGAGCCACAGTCTAGGAGTGTATCATTTGAAGGTTTTTATTACTTTTTGTTAAAATGCTTCACCGATGCTGTCTTTGCCTTCTCACTGACAAAGCTGACTGACATGTCGCTGCTCCCTCAATTTGTCATTGTTTTAAAAGGTCTTAACTGTATTACATGCAAATGAAGAGATTTGCTTTTTGCCCCTAAATCTATTCATATAAGAAA
Source organism: Scomberomorus guttatus (assembly GCA_038419695.1). Classification (NCBI taxonomy): domain Eukaryota; kingdom Metazoa; phylum Chordata; class Actinopteri; order Scombriformes; family Scombridae; genus Scomberomorus; species Scomberomorus guttatus. The sequence continues at coordinate 18,144,511 of CM076452.1, read as the reverse complement.
ATGAACAGAACATTAGTGGGTCACCAAATGAGGGAGGGGAGGGAAGGGGAGAGGAGGGGTGAGAGACAGACAGTGATGATCAGTAGATACAGAGTAAAAGAGAACAGGCAGCTTTACATTATGCTGCTGTAATGTGTCTTTACTTTTGTGATTGTACTCAAAACAATCATTTCATCCCCATGCCTAAACTGTGTGAGTGTTAGCATGTGTGTATGTAATACTGTAGGTGAAAGCTGATTAGTGTGATTACTGCAAGCAATCACACTATTATAGCAGCTTGCAGCAGCAGCAGGTCTCTACAACAGTAGAGTTGTCACATGTCTTCCTGCACAGTGGAGTTTGATTTTTCACCGATCTTCATCCAGCAAATCAATAGGTGAGTTCCTTTTTGCTTTGCTTGGGAGTGTAGGAAAAATACATTACATTTCCAATCAATTTGCATTGTGCTATATGCCCTTATTTTTGTCATGATGATGATTTGGTACCATACCATCTGATCACAACATCAAACAAAATGCTATTTTACTAGTATATATTTTCTCGTTAAGCCTGTGATTTATTCTTTGAGATTCTTTCTGATTTATCGTCCAATCTTGATGATTTGGAGTTTTTGCTCAAATTGTTTTCCTGAAGTGAATTTTATTCTGATGAAATGTGAAAGGCATCGGGCTTGAATTATGTTTTGAAATCAGTTTAGCTAACTAGCCACATCTGTACTGTTGCTAAAATGTCTTTTTTCAGCGGCAAGTCCACATTTCTGAAAGCGGAGCTGGACTTCTGATTCAGCTATCTCCCCAACGCAAGCTATCTCAATAGACAAATGTATCCTTTGTTTCATTTTGGTTGTTCATAGTTGTCACCCCCCCAATGTTGGCATGCGTGACCCCTTCTCATGGAGACCCTAACCAACCTAACCTGCAGACATTTTCCACAGGAAATACATTTCTAGTGTCATACTATAGAACAAACAAAAATGTGAAAAAATGTGTAATTGTCTCATGATCAAGTCTACAGGAACTTAAATGTACAGAAAAGTGTCCAGACGTACAAAATACATGTCTGATTAGACTACTGGACATCAAAGATGATTTCTCTTGTTTGTGCTACTGTGTGTTTTTTGTCATCTGTCTTGTTTGGAAATCAGGTTGCTTGTTTTCTGCTTATCCCTTCAGCTCAGCTATTTCTGTTCTGCATGTCATGATGACACATGGCTTTACAGGTAGAGCTGTTAAAGTCAAAGATAATCTATTATGTAGACTTCAGATTCGTGGTACTTTTAACATTCATTAACATCTATTTTTATTTCATCTGTTGTTTACTTTGAACTAGTTTTTTTTTTATTCAGAATTTTTTAAACTGCTTTTCCGTCCCATTTTATACAAATAGACAAATGTATCCCCCCCACACACACACATACACACACACACCTCCCCAGTCTGTGCTGCATTATAACATCATATTTGCACAATGTTGGCATGCGTGACCCCTTCTCATGGAGACCCTAACCAAACAAATGTTGGAATTAATGGAATGTATCCACCCATTATTCAAGATTTATTGTACACCGCAAATTGCATATGGCCCAGAGGTTAGTACAATTCCCACTGCACGCCACACACACACACACAGTTGTTATTGTATTCTTCCCTTGTTGTATATGTAATTCTATGTTTCATCATTGTGACAAACCTTATTAAAGCATGAGAAATTGTAGGCATTAACATGATGCCGCATAGTTCCAAATAATGGTCACAAATGGCTCTAAATAAGGATAATAATGCTGTTCAACTTCATGTTTAAACTGGTATAAATTACGTATTCTGCAGATTCAAAGTAACTGAAGTGAGGTATGATTGCATTAGCCACCATTCAGTAAAACCTAAAATGCTGTTTAAAAAAAACAAAAAACAACCTTCACAACTAGCCTGCACACAATAACAGCAACAACACAGAAAGCATTAATGTGTATATTTCAAATCAACCACCCACCTTGCCCAGCAGGAAGAGAGTGCGTTTTGCTCTAAAAACTCCATCTGTTTTGTCAGTCCCCCTTTTTTCCTCTATTTCAGTTGCATTCAGTACTAATGTGCTACTATGCGAGTGCAGCACAGATAAGGAGGCAAACTGCTATAAACCTTCTATGTCGTTTAATTTAGATTTTCTGAAAAGGGTTTGAGTGCTTTTTGACGCGAATCATTTTCAAAGATTTCAAATACTTTTCAAATGATGCGTGTGATGAGAACTTTTCCAACTACTTTTAATCTACAGACGCTTCTATATTGTCCCAAGACAAGGAAGGTTTCAGTGATAATTAGGACCCTGCGTGAGAGCTTTAATTTAAATTCTGAACATTTTCTAGCATTTATTATTATTCCCAGTTGTTGGAGTCAGTGAAAGGTGGGCCGCACTGCACTGAGAGATGCAGATGAATCCTCACCTTTCACCCTTTAATAAGATACTTTACACACACCTCCATCCTAATGCTCCATCTTAAAGCACAAAGGGGTTTTAGATATTACACTTCACCATACTTAAATACATTATGACTCACTCCACCATGACCATCGAGGTCTGATCCTGCGTTAGCATGTGCAGGCATGCAGGTCTATCCTTATATGAGGTTATTGCACTGAAAACAAAGGTTCTCATTCAAATGCATCCTCACGGTTCCATTAAGCACAGCCATACTTCAATTATTAGAAGAACACATGCAAACACATAAAACAAAAATGTGCATTACATGGATATTACATGTCGTTAGTGGATTCATGGCGGAGAAGTAAGAGTAAAGTGAGAGCAAATTTGGCCCCCGCGGATAAGACATGAAGTATGAGTGCAGCAGCTTCTGCAGGTGTGGGTAAGCATGTCCCAACCGGCCCACACAGCGCTGATTTAACAACAGCCACCGGCAATGAAAGAACAGTTTGTTTTCACATGAGAGGCTGAATAATAATAATGTATCATTTTCAAATGTGGTTAATATTTTAGGAACAACAGGTTTGTAACTAACTTGTCCTACAAGCTTCAGTAGAATTATCCATTTTGTTTTTTTAAATTTGTTTGTCACAGCTTGTGTTTGAACCTGTAAGGATCTGTTCCTGCTAATGAATCCATATCATTTTACATCTGGTTGGGTTTTGTTGGCATATTTGAACATCTATAGCCTTCAACATAGTACATAATTTGATTGCAATTATTTTGTTGTAATTTAGACTTAAAGGAATAGACTTAAAACAACAGTCAGGAGCCCAAATGAACACTAAAATAGTTTTTTCTTGTCATAATCATTCCTCCTGTTCATACTGACCATTAGAAGATCCCTTCATAATGCACTTACAATGGAAGTAATGGGGCCAAAATCCACAGTCCTCCTTCTGTGCAAACATGGATTTCAAAGTTTATTTGAAGCTAATATGAAGCTTCAGCATCCAAATGAGGTAGATTTTAGTGCCAAAGTTCCTCTTTTTGTTACTATACTTCCACTGCAGCTCAGCAGGGAAACACAAAGAGGGAATTTGATGCTAAAAAGACTGTAAATGTGGCAGATATCCACTTGATATGACTCAGACTGCTGAAGCCTCATATAAGCTTCAGATAAACTTTTTTGCTCACTTACATTGAAATTATATTTAAAGGGGATCTTTTAATAGCCAGTATGAACAGGAGGAATGATTACAGCGAGGAAAACCTCTTTCACTGTTCATATGGGCACCGGACTGTTGTTTTAAGACAGACCTTGACGATTACACACAATTTCGTCAACCATCTTAATGCTGTTTATATGTGGTGCAATTGTAGGTTCAGAAAGCAATCTGGCTTATTTGTTTTGTATAGATGGTGAGCAAGTGAGCTTGCTGTTATTCTAAATCATAACATGCTATTATACATAATGACCGAAGCTATTAAAGCTTCCAAACTGAATCTGCTGGGAGAAAAAAAAAATTCTATTATGTTTCAATCAAATAATCAAAAACATGGAAATGGAAACCTTGCACACACTGTTTTAACATGTGGCTTTAGGTTAGTGATGGTGGATTGGCTTTGACATTTTACTTCAAAACTCTTGTGTTGTTTCAGCAGTAATGATGTCTCTGGGTGATCATTTTGAATAGGTATATTGTAATCCCTTCGAGAAATACTCTGACAACATCTAACACAGCAAGAAATAGCTGTTGATGTATTATTGCTGCGTCAGCACCTGGGTAGTGAAGCAAAATGCTATGGAAGCAAAATGCGCTGGCTTACGGGTTTAAAGGGTTCGTGAAATTAGCTATTGAAGAATGTGGCGTGACTGTAGCTGTACATATACAGCACAAGTTGTGCTTAAATGGCAGAATGAAATTACTTTTTTAGTCTCTACTACAGGACCACAGTACAATAAATAAGTGTGAAGTATCAGCTTCCACCTTAATGGTGTCACAATAATCATATTAGAAAAATGGAAACAGGAGTCACAGAAATAAAATAAAATACTTTGCAGATGCTAGATAGCTGAAGAAAAAAGGGCAATTTGGGAGTGTGTATGTGTGACTCTATATGTGCTACTTTCTATCTAATAATAATAAAGAGACTGAATAGTAATGATGACTGCAGAGAGCCCTGCCACCTCTGGGTTCTGCAGCACCATGACCCGGCCCCACTGGACTCCTGCGCTGGTCCAAACTGCACTGCTCAGTCCCACACCATCAACACTCACCTCTGATTCAGAGAAGAGAACAGTGCTTTGAAACGTGTGTGTGTGTGTGTGTGTGTGTGTGTGTGTGTGTGTGTGTGTGTGTGTGTGTGTGTGTGTGTGTGTGTGTGTGTGTGTGCGTGCAGGAGTGAGTGTCACAGCAGATTCTTATTTCTTCTTTCCCCTCCCCTTTATTCTCAGACTGCTCTCGAAACACCCGCAAGGTTAGACTCAGCTGGATGATGCAAACTCCATCCAGACAGCCATGTCTGCTGGTGGAGATGGTTGCATCTAATTTGAAACATCAAAAAGTTTAGAGAACAAGACAGGATCAGAGGAGTATGATGAGACATAGCTGCTTTTGCTGAAACAAAAAGTGTCTGCAGTGTAAGTTTGCAGATTAGAGAACGTCTTTGAACAGGCAAAAAAAAATAAGTCTTACATATAGTCGAGGGTATATCCAACTAAAAATGCTTTCAAGCAAGAATGAGTGAGGTCTCTTTTCTCTCAGTTTTGAACACCAAATTGCAGTTTCACCAACAGACAGTGTAGTTATTTATTTCATGTGCACTTTCATTCTGTTTGCAAAATGCCGTTAAAAGTGTCATTCCTTCGTCGGCTTATAAGTGAAACTGGAAAAAGTCTGACTTTATTGGCTCATTAAATCAACAGACTTAACACAGTAAACATCTCTTAAACACATGATCAATTGTTACAGTGCAACAGCGACAACAGCACATATTCACACATTCAACAACACCTCCCGAGTGTGCATACTCACCCACTTAGACAAGCATACACACACAAACCCTACACACACACACACACACAAGCTATCCATACACTCCTTTATACTGTAGATAACATCAAGTCGCTGATGTGATGATTCTGTGAATCCTTTGTAGTGTCTGTGTGTATTCAGTCACCCACTTACGCTTATGTAACAAATGAGTACATGGTATTTAACATAATGATCATACATTGGTAATAAGGGTGTTTTATCATTAGACCTGAGGCTGACAACAAAGCTGGTTTCCTTTTCTTTCTTTGCTTAATTGACACTGACAGAAGGCACTAAATGGGTGAACCTTTGGCCAGGACCGCTGAATCCTGGGAAAGTTAAGGGCTGATAATTATTTATACCAGTTCTAACATGAACCTCACTGGGTGTTATTGACTCACTGGCCTTTACCCATGATTTTCTAACTGGGAAAAAAATGGTGGTTGTTCTGGAAATGTTAAATTTCTCCTACATTATCCACTGACAGTGGTAAAAAAAAATTTGTAGCGAAAAATATTGCAGGCTACAAAGAGTTTTTAACTGGTTATGAAACAGTCTCGCAAACGAGAGCATCTTATTCTAACTGCCTGCCACCAGGTCAGATTCCCCGCAAAAGCAGACGAAACGATTTACGGCACGCAGACCAGAAGAGCCTATGTTTACATTACATGTAGCATTGTAGCATGAGGGAGTACACAGACGTTACTAGGATGAGGGAGGACATTTCTCTTTGTTTGATAGTGTTAAAGAAAAGTTAGACTTGTCAGCTTCCCAACTGATTTTAAAAAAGCCGAGAGAAAAAAAGAGAGAGAGCGCAAGCGAGCTGAGAGCACATTGAGAGCACTATGTTTATATTTAGTGTATGGAAGCAAATAAGGGTCATTAATTTTTGAGCTTGTGAAATAGTTTGTGAATGTGCAATAACGTTTTGCAGCTGTAGAAATATTTTGTGCATGTGCAATTCAAATCTGTGCAGGAATATTTTCAATAGTGAGGTTTCACAAAGTCTGAGAGACGCACACACAAACTTTCAACCTGTGTATGAAGTTACAAGCTACAGACTACAAGGTACGAGTATGAATTTTGACCCTGTTTTTACAGCTGAATTTGATTGGTCAAATGTAGAGTCAATCGGTCCAATCAGAGGGCAGATGGTTCCATTGCATTCATCCCCCTGCAGGTCCTGAATTTTAAGATGGACGACGGTGCGAGCTCTCTCGCAACCCAAGTGAGTTTAATTGTATGTGAGGATGTTGTAGATAATAATGGTAAACATTTAATGTGTTGTGTATCCATCAGTGTCTACACAGGATGCGCTCAGGCACCCATGTTTTGGCAGTGCAGAAGAAAATAGACTTTAGGCATAAAAATATGTTTGGGGTTGCATGTAAGACGTGAGTGAAAAGAAAGAGGACACACTTATGTATATGTTCCATCAGATGTGCAAGACTGGCAACTGAAAAATGCAGCTGAAACTTTTGCTATGTAGAAAAATTGTAGAAAAGCAGCTATTCTACTACAGAAAGCTCCAAAACAGTTACTAAATGCATCTTGAGGTTAGATTGTTCATTTGTCATGTTCATCATGATTTTCAGGAGTTACACCACTGCACATAGATCACTGTTTGCTTTGGCTTCCAGCTAAGTCAATTCTCAGCTGATTTTTACTGGGCTAAAATCTCATAGTGAGCTCATGATATTTAGCCAAGCTAATCATCAGTCAATCAATAATCAGAAATGAGTTTATTTCCAAAGCATTATAAAATAGCTTTACTCAATCCTCCTCTTCCCACAGCATTAACAAAATACTGTACATTCCCACTACAGCGGAGTGCTGTTGCACCTCTCTAACCCTTTTAATTTTAGTACCCGTACACCTGGTCTGCGCTCATCCAGGTACTCCAGGACTGGGTTGTCATATGCCAGCTCTACCTTCGTCTGGGCTGACTCCATCTTTGGGTCAACGGAGGTCGTCTGTGTCGATATGTCTTCCTCTTCTTCTTCTCCCTGCCTCTCCTCGCATGCAAAGCTGCAGCAGACAGTTGCCTTGGTGATCAGGCGGTCAAGCGGTTTGAGAGAGCGCATCCAGTGCGGGAGGAAATCCCAAGTCTGGAGCTTGGTGGGCAGGTGACGGGGGCTGTGAGTCTGCATTACATTTACCATGGCGATGAAGATGGTCACGCCCAGGAAAGGAGCTCCGACCCCAGCCATCACCCTCCAGCCGGCCAGCGAGAGACCCAGCACCAATGAGGGCAGGAGCAAGAAGCAAAGGAGAAGATACAGAACTGCAAACCAGCGGTACTTGGCAGTGCGCTCGCCCAGAACACGAGCCATCCTTATCGGCAGACGTGTGAATGGGAGAGGATACCACAGCAGAATGCCAAAGACGTTAAAGAAGAGGTGACAGAGAGCAATCTAAGTGCAAAGAGAAGATAAAGAAATACAGTGAAGGTCGTAATTCATCACAGTCATTTTTTCAGTGTTACATCCTCAGAAGCCGTCTTATCATGTAGCATTCACACCATAAAGATAATCCTATGTCATGATAAGGTTCTAATTTTCACAATTTTGTGTCCTACATCAGCACTTTTCCCTGGAGCATCCACTCATTTGCCTCAAAAGCTGCTCATACATTTATGCATAAATCCATGTTCATAAATATACAGTACATTCTAACATTTTCCACCACCTGTAGATTATTCTCTGTGACTGTATGTTTTTGTTGGGAAAGATATTTGTCCATGCCCTTGATGTTGTCTTGCCAGCTGTATTCATCCTCCTACACGTTCTTGTTTCTCATTTTCCTGCAGTTTTAAAATGGCTGTTGCATATGATAAAACATCGGCCTACTTGTATGCTAGCAGCCAGCTTGTTCCCGGGACTAGCTAGAGCTGCCAGCAGGGCTGTTGCAGTGGTGCCGATGTTGGACCCGAGGGTGAGAGGATAGGCCCGCTCCAGACTGATCACACCAATACCTGAGGGAGAGGACAGAGACATGCTGTGTCAGAGACTCTGACAGCTATATCCGCTTATTCTTTAGAGGGTCGTGGGAGGTTGGAGATTAATTTTAGCGAACACTGGGCACGAGGTGGGAGGCATCCTGGACAAGTCGGCAGGCAATCACAGGGCTGACACATAGAGACAGGCAACCATTTATACCTACAGGCAAATTAAAGTCACCAGTCAACCTCAGCTGCATGTTTTTGGTCAAATAAAGATCCTAAGACTGAAATGTAACAGCTTCCATCCATCTTTCTGCTGAAATATTTGCACAAAATCTATTACTTTCTACAATCTGTGTCAAGTGCATTACAATAATCAGCTCTCAAGATAAATATTATGACAAAGACAGCAAAGTGTTATCAATAAAAATGTTGTATCTTTGTCAGAAGTTCCAGTACATTTAATATCGAGCTACACTAATCCATCTTGAAAAAAGTGGAAATCACTGAGTGGGATTCCATTTCTGAGCAGCTGATCTAATCTGAAGTCACTGGAGTTACAGGGATAAGAAGCAGCATAAAAGTACAGCAAAAAAGTAGATGTGCTGAGAGCTGTGCTGATTAATGAAAACTATTCTCTAAGGTTTAAAAATAACCATTTAAACAATTCCAATTATTTAGCAGTAAAATTACATCTCAGATAAATAGACAAAATATAAAAAATATTCATACTTGGTGTTTGAGATGAATAAAAGCCAATATTTGAAAAAGCAACAAGCATGGAGGCTGACAGATAAGATGACTATGACTGTCAAATGAGTCACTGCTTGATTGCATCTGACAACTAAAGTAGGGCAATGCTGTCATAGCATCTATGTAGTTAAAAGTACTGAAATAGTCACAAGACAGCGGAAACAAGCAGGTTTATGGCCTTATTTGGCCCCATGTATGAATTAGCCGTTAAATACATGATGAGAGCAACTGAGTAAACCTTTGCTCGACAAACAGAATTTCTTACTGTACCAGTAAATGTCTACTTAGAGGTTGTGTTGTTACAATTTATAACTTGGTGCAGAAACCAAGGAAAAAACAGCCCAGTTTACAAGCTGCTATATTACAGGAGTAATTCTTCCAAAAGGTCTATGCTGTTATTTCCAGCTGTTTTCTCTGTCCACTACGTCTCTCTCTCTTTCTTACATTAAAAATAAAGTAATAACATAAACTGATACACGTGTAAAACATGAAACGAGATCATCCAAGTTCAGATACACAGCCGCTGTGGTTTCAAACCTCAAGCCAGAAGCAGATTCCAGGCAAGTAACGTGGCTGTACAGTACCTCTGCACACTCAAGGGTAACATCTAATACTCAGTTATGGGTCTCACGCATGAATCGTGCGTACACACAGATTAGATCTGAGATTGTGTGTGCGTTCATCAATACTTGCATATTTCCCGCTTGTTCTTAGGTGCCCTAGACCACACGTAAGCCAATACGCACAAAAGCCAACTTGCGTTTTGTGCTGTGAAATATTAATAATGATGATTAAAAAGCAATTTACTTTATGAAAACACTGAAGAAAAATGTTCTACAATTATTTATTAATTTAATCATTTTAAATGTTTACACTTATGATTAGGTCTAGCCTAAATGACAACAAAATTAGACCAATATGCCCACACACACACATACACACACACCTGTCCAATTTTAATTATGACAGTACACGTCATCAATTAGGATTTTTCATAGTATATAAAGTACTATGAAGCAGTGCCCAACAAATCCGCAACGGCTTATTCATCCATCATCCAGTTAACACCACAGTACATTCAGTCTCCATATACCGCTGCTCATCCCAGATAAAAAGGGATTTTTATGTCGTTGCTGGACTGCCCAATACTATTGGAGCAATCAACTGTACTTATGTGCGCATCAAGGCACCATCTCCAAATCCATTCCCCTTCCTCAACAGAAAACAATCCATTTAATCAACATCTAAATAATATGTAATGCACAGAATCACATCTTGAACGCAGTGGCCCGCTGGCGGGGGGGAGCGCACGACTCTTTCGTGCTGCACAGCAGTTCAGTGGGTATGCGGTTGGATCGAGGTGCTGCTGGAGATGGGTGGCCGTCAGACCCAGCAGGAGGTGGCCTATAGCCAGAAACTGACGCACACTCACTCAGTGATTTAGTGCACTATTGGGATACTGAAAGGCCGGCGGTGTCAGACAGTGGCAAGATTTTATACATACCTGAAAAAGTGCGCAAAATAACCATGCTGTGTTCTGCACAATATTGCAATGCAACATGGGTGTGCCCCCACCTGAAGACATGGAGGTTGATGGTTTCATGGGAGCTGACCACAGATGTGACATTGACACACGACGACGACTTCATTTCACTTTTTTAACATGCAAGCAGATCACTTCTGTTACATTGTGAAATGACCTATACTCAAGGCAGAAAAACTGTAATGGCATTTATTTAAAGTTTGAATGGTTTTTATTTCTTGGTTTGTAAAGTTTCATTTATTTCTTTGACAGTGTCATATGTCAGCCACTTTTAATTTGTGAAAAAGTGGCTGACGTATGCTGATGAGTCTCTAATATCTTCTCTTGATTTTGTAGGACTAACTGAGATGATTTGAATAGTGAATCATCTTGATGGTCCAGGTGTGCTCTGAGAGGTGGAGAGAGATGCATCTGAAAAATAAATAAAGACTGTTAATACATATGTTTTTTGTTTATTCATATACCATGATTTAAAATGGGCATATGGTAGGCTATAGATTAGGTAAAATTCAAATGTTTTTTAAATATGTTTAAATGTGGAATCAAATGAAGCAGTCAACTTAAATAAATCCCCTTTGAAGATTAAAAATTGGATGCTTACCATTGTCTTCAGATCTTGCTAGTTGATCCTGGGGTATGCTGTCTGGTGCTGACGGGATGTTTCCTGGCTGTGGTAGGTCACTGTCCAGTGGAATATCAGACTGTACACCCGACAGAGAAACCTCTCTAATGATGGCTTCAATGCGCTCATCCATGTCTGTTGTTCTGACACTTTCCTGGCCCCCTCCTGTGGCTGTAATAATACGTCTGGCAGCAGACAGTCGTTTTTTGGCATCCATTTTCAGATCAAACCCTTTTTTAAGAGGTGTTTAAGAGTTCTTTCTTCTGCACATACAGCATTAATTGCACTGGTGATCTCTTTGCGCTTTTCTGGACCGGTGACCTCACTGCTCACACTTGAAAATAATATTTTTTATCTTAATGAAACTTCATTAAGTTTCTCTCTGTGCAGAAGAGATGTTTTTTTTTCTTTTTGCTGCCCTTAGGTGGCATTTTCTTATTCTTTTCTTTCTTTTCTTCTTTTGTCTGAGTTTACCTGTCAAATTGAAATGGCTTGTTGGTTTGTGGTGTGCACACGGCACTTATTGGGGCGTTTCCTTATGCTGATTGCAAATTGCCTGGCTGGCACATCCAATTTAAGATCAAACACAATTCATCAACGTACTCAAGTGGGTAAGAACAAACTTGGCTGTCAGCGCACGTTTCATGAATCCCATGTAGGATTTTCTTATTTTCCTCTTATTGCTTTGTGCAAGAACAAATATAAGAGAAAAATTAAGAAAACATTCATGCATGAGGCCAATTCTCCCTGAAGGCCTGCGCTCAAATGAAACAGAGTCATAACTAAAGGGTTAGGATGAGAAGAAACAACACACCAGTCCAACCATCAGACTGGACAGATACTGGGATGGCCCCCAGACTGTAAACAGCACAAGATCCCCCAACACAAGTAAAACAAATAAACTGAGCAGCAGAGACAGCGAGAAGAGGGTGCGGTGTTTGTGAACATGAACATGAAGGAATTTAGCTTAATAAAAGCTTATTTTATTGCTGACTTGAGATAATACTTGAAACGTGACCTAAGTGACCTGCAAAATTATTTAAGGTTCAGGGCTCGTTTGATTCTGTCTTCATTTATAGTCTAGTTTGGATGAGAACATGTGACTCCCTCAGGTCACACTTTTATTAACAGCCTTCAGTTGAGGCCTGGGAAGCATCAAAATGTAGGATTGCTCTCTACAATGTTTTAGCCTTCTCGGTCATATTTATGCCTCCTCATGACTTATAACCTTTTGTTACAGCTGTCAGTTTTGGAGCCATTGGCATTAATATAATGATCTCTGAATGATCCATCCTCACTGCTTCACCACGCTGTGGATTATTTCTGAATTTCCTGTGCTACTTTGCGGATGTTAGAGCCAAACATCTATAGCACCATTTTCTTCTGAACATATATCGCAACCTCCACACGTACAGTATGCACGTGTGTCATACTGGAATTGATCTCACATGCATTATAAAAATGTATACTACTTCTGAATCTCAAAGAAAAGTGGCGTGATAGGCTGAAATGTTCAAGGGACAGAATAGAAATCACCATCATGTAGGGACGTATATCAAATTTTCATGCTATGATTATTGTGGCCAGAAATATCACAGTAAATGGTACTATCATGATAATCAGCAAAATTTTCTATATCTTAAATATACTATGCTAGTATATAGTAAAATTACTTCACACCATGATCAGCTTGGATGTAATCAAACCGAACAAACTGAACAGAGAACTAATATTACTGTACCCTGCTAATTACAGAAACTAGCATAAAAAACACAAAAGCAGGTTGGTTGTTTAAAGTTTAAGATGAGAGTTGACCTGGAAATTACTTTAAATGTAACTCTCTGTCTCTTTCTCTTATATTCTATGCATGTTCTGTTGTGAAAGAACCAAAAGTCTGCATTGTTGATCAGTTGTACTCACTTAACCATAAAGTAGCCGCCCTTCAGTAGGTCGACTAGCTTATGTTAGAGAGTAGCTACAGCGAGACAGACAGAAGCCTGGTTCTCTGGTCCTGTTGTGTCCCTGCTTGACTTGTAAAAAGGTGTCTTCTTGTGTCTTCATCAAAATAAAACTGCAAATAAAGACCTATTAAATACTTGTAGTAGTAGTAGTATTATGATAGAGAGAAGTACATATGCTTGGGAAAACTGCCATGGATCAAAAAGTTGTTTAACATTACTTCTCTTCATCTCTTCTGCTGTAAGAACTTGCTGTCACACGTTTCAGTAAGTGAAAGACTCAGAGGTGCTGACAGTTTACACGGTTACATTGATATTACTCAGTATTTTAATGGCTGGGGTGTTTAAAATGCTGTCGTCAGCCTGCGGGGGTTACTGAGGTGGGTGGTGGATGAGAGTGGCGAAGACTATAAAACAAAGTCGTGCAGTAAATTCCAGACGAAGCAGATTCCAGCAGTTCCAGAAGAAGAACTGACAGTGATCTGCAGCAGCAACGGTTAGAAGACCAGTCACTGATGTTTGTTTGTCTCAGAGGCGGTGAGTCAAACCAATCTAACAGACAAAGAACAGCTATTTGGTATCTTTCCAGCAGCTATAAGTTTGATAAGTTTTCTATTTAGTTTAATATTAGTTAAGTGCTTCCCCATGTCCTACTGTGGCTTTACATGTGGCTTTGCTCCGTGTTTCTTGTCAAAAGACTGTAGAAACAAACAGTGAACTCATGTTGCATGTTTCCACTGAATCTTTGTCCCTCTGTGCCAAAGTGTTTTTTATCCACAGTTGTCATGCTCAGCAGAATCAATTGCCAAGGTTTCCCAGAAATAAAAAAGCATAGGAAGTGTTGATAGTGTACATAAACCTACTTAAATTGATTAGTATTCATAAAAGTATCTAATTATTTATTTATTTATTTATTTGCCAACAAAGCAACACCTGTCATTTTACTCATAACAGATGTTGGTTTTACATAACTCTTTGACAGAGTATTGTATTAGTGGACGTCATCATATTTCATATAAGATGAATTATAAATCTGAGATAAGGTTTCAATAAAAGAAAATACAAAAATCTAAAGTGAAAGAGATGCTCTGTACATGTATGGCTTATCTATAACATTCCCTATTTAAATATAAAATTGTTTTCATAAATTGCATGTAAAAACTGTGCATCCACACATTTTCTCATCGTTAGTCAAGGCAGATATTACTCACCTACCAGCGGAGTCATGGCGGAAGTAAAGATGGAGCTACTCTGGACCACAAATGTCACCCCTGCACCCACAAACATGGCCATGTATCCTGCCAGCCACCCAAACGGATATGGCAGGTCTGACACAGTGGAGAACAGAAATTACACACATGTATTAACAACAAACACTGAAATATCTTCAGTATCAAATTCAGCTCTTGCACACTGTATTCTTCATATTCAACTGATACTTGCTGACGAACTCCAGCAGCTTAAAGGAATACCCACCTGTGTTGATGACTCTCTGGATGGCCTTTGCTACTTGGCCTTTGAGAAGAGAGTTGAGCAGTTTGACCAGAAGCAGCAGACAGGTGCAGAGGACAACCAGGGAGCCTGCCAGAAGAATCAGACCCACGGTGAGGTCTGACAGCAGGGTAGACACAAACAAATGTCTACCTGCGGAGGGACAGGACCAACAATGATCAGGATATTAACACACAAACACCTAGTTTCATTACATTAATAGGACTGAAATACTGAGAGGAAAATGCATACTAGAAATACATAATGATGCCAGACTCAGAGTGGGTGGGTAAGCAATATTATTGAGTTGGAACTCACATCTGTGTAAATGGTGATGGCTGGGGCTACAGTTTTCAGCAGTGGTGCTCACATTTCCATCGGACTGAAAAAAAGAAAGAAAGAAGCAACTGTGATGAGAAGGCAAATTAGCAACACAGTTTTTACTGGCAGCAGTGACAGACTCTGTTTGGCGCCAGTGTTGTGATACAATGTGTCTGCATACGCAGGAGACAGCGGTGGAGACGAGCCATTACCATAACGAGGTCAGTCTGGCACCATTCTTTCACCAGGCTCCTGTTCCTCATGTCCTCATTTCCCATGGCGATCCCCGTGATCACACACTTGTCGAGCTGTAGGTAGAAAGGACAAATATTTTTCATTTTTGAAATTCAGCAAGCTAGCTTCAATTCCCATCTCAGTGAGTGCCCTGCTGACGTCCCTCTGCAAGACACTTCGTGACTGTTCACTTAGCCCTGCAAACCTTACTTTTGCCACGCCTGTATTGCTTTGCAGATTTACCACATGAAATTCTTTGTATTTTTTTTACACAATGGGTCTTTGATTTTAGGTAGAAGTAGACAAAAGCAGGCTTCTCATGTCTAGACGACAATTTTGTCTGCTGAAATGATTAGTGCCACTGGCTGTAGCTACAGTTAGCTAATTCAACTAAGGTTAGCTTACTTTTTAATGTTTCTATCTGACTTGTTTTAAAATGAGAATCTTGTCAAAGGGGTCTTAAATATGCATTTGATGGCTACATCTTGCCAAGATTGAGGCTAAGGCAGCATGTCCTCCGTAAAAAGTCAATGTCCTCACCAGACACAGCAATGTTCTTGTAGTGTTGTAGCTAAGATAAAGAAAAATGTAAGCTCAAACTGTTATTTTGTTCTAAGATAAGCCTTTTTGGCTGCTTACCTTACTTTCTTACCAACACATTTTCAAACAGCATGTTTAAGATGAGGACTAATCCATGTGTTTGGCAAACGCAATGCAGGTAATGGAGTGTAAACCTTACCCTGGCCTCAACTCTAATAGCATCCAGCTCCCACACAGAGGGGAAATACTATGCAGAGGAGGTGCTAGTCGTTTTATAACTTAACGTGTAACCCACAAACTACCTTGTTGGTTAATAATTGCCCATTGGCCCCTGATGTCATGCTCACTGTAGGTGGTAAGCTAGCTGGACATGCTAACGATTGCAACTACGTTAGAGGAGATAATCCACTTTTTTTTGGAAAGGCTAAAAACAAAATACTCTTTAACAGATCAACCATGCCTAGTTACAGTTGCTAAACTCCGATTGGACAATCGTCGTTTGAGGGAGGGGTATAGTGACCTATTGATTCCAAAAATGGTAATTGGCTGATCGTGTTACCTGTATGATGAGCTTGGTGACTGGCTCAGTGATGACCTTGAGCAGCTCAGGTGCCTCCTCCCCAGGTTGGAGCTTGAAGCTGGTGACCAGCAGGTGTGACAGCCGGGTCATGAGGCCACTCACCACCTCCAGCGGCAGCAGAACCAGGACAGACAGCCAGTTGAAACAATCGTGGATTGTTGCCCCGGCAAAGGCACTGCAGTGGATCACAGTAATTATCTGTCTTAACTAAGGTCAGCCATCAGTGTGCTCAACCACTCAGAATGATTGCTTGTTAATCTGCTTTTCACAGCTCAGCTTTTTTGGATGTGTGATGTGATGAGTATTTTAGTTTGGACTCAGTGTGTGAGTATATTATAAAAGATTAATACATTATGTTTATTTTACCAGACAAAGATTAAATAACCTGCCATCTGTTCAGTGTCGTATGTCTTCATGCCAAAGAGTTACTGGTGTGGGATCAATGTGGATCAGTGCCATTATTGTCACTGTGGTAGAAATTATACTCAAATGGAGGCTGAAGCAAAGAGGCAGCGAGCAGCTGCTAATGCTTTCTATTCACCCTCCTCTGCACTTTTAACACTTTTATCCTTCTTTCCTCCAGCCCCCCACTTATCCTCTTCACTTTTCCATTTCAATTTCTTCTTCTCTGCTGCTCTGCTCCCCCTCCACTCATCCTTAGCCTTGCCAACCTCACTCACCGCTGAAACTCGGTCCTCTCTGCGGCTTGCATCATGGCGACGATGGTGTTCGTGACTGACGTCCCAATATTGGATCCCATGATGACTGGAACAGCCGACCTCACTTCTAACACTATGAGGGGAGACCACACAGAAAGATACATTTTACTTGAAAGGCCTCTCATATTGAAGTTTCAGTTGGTACATATAATATACATCTGCATATATACTGTAATTAAAGGGGACATATCATGCACATTTCTATGTCTATATTTATATTCTGGAGCTCTACTGGAATATCTTTGCATGATTTACAGTTCAAAAATCTACTTATTTATCTTATACTGGTCCTTTACGCAGCCCCTCAGCCCCTATCTGAAACAGGTCGTTTTAGCTCCTGTCTCTTTAAGACCCCCCTCCCGATGAGCCCACTTTGTTCTGATTGGTCAGCTCATCTCGGGAGGCTACATAAACAAACAGTAGCAGCAGGAATTCACTTATTTTTCTCTTTCTTTACTCAAAACATAAACTTCTCAATTACATCTGCACACGTTCGAGCCTGAATCTGATCCAAAATACGTGACGCAAACAACCCGTGGAACAACCTTAGCAACAAAGGCTAAAGAGCGGACAGCTGTTTGTGGGCATGCACGAACAATCTGACGTCATCATGAGGAGGAAGTAGAGGTAACTTTGCAAAAAGAATATAAAAACTAACAGAAAATCACATTGTAAATGTGTGTCTTCATTGTGAGTGGTGACGCATTATGCACATAATTGCTACACGTGATCTTTGACATTTCAGAATGCAACAAGAGTTTTAATGGAGATGAGAGGTGATTGTCATTTTCAGGTGAGTGGAAGCAGCTTAGCCTTTGCTCTCTGTAGCGGAGTTTATTGTTGAGGAAGCTTTTAATGATGATGACCTATAGTACACATGCACACAAGCACACACTCAAACAGACGCACATTCATGCTTCTGCATTTCTTTGTCTCTGATAATTACCCATAATCTTCCTCCTCGCTCTCTTACAGAAAGGCTTTGGCAGCAGAGAAGCAGCTCTGGCATACTGATATCACTCGTTTTAAACACACAGACAAAAGATGGAAAGACCTTGGATCCTGCGCTTATTTCAAGCAGACAGGTCATAGCCTTACCGTGTAATGGTCTTATGAGGCATGATAAACTGTAGACTGACTGAGATGATGGGAGATTACAGGGTATGAAATGGTTTGATCTGATTATCCCTCTGATCACAATACACTCCGCTGGATTACAATAATTCTCAGGTGGTTTTCACGAATGATCGCCACAATCTCAAAATGGTAATTTTCAGGTCAGCCAGTCACAGATAATCACACAATATCTTATTACCTTAGATTATTATTATTAAATTAAGTTTAAATGATCATGCTAATGAAATTATATGCTGATGATTTTTTATTGTCAAAAATTTCAATGGAAAGACCAAAACTAACAATGAATTGATCATACCTACAAGTATTATCTCTATAAAAGCCTGTTATATCTTATTATGTGCCATAGACCATAAAAACATATTTATGAACCACACTGTTTCACTGTGTGACACGTCCCTTCATTATGATGATCATGGACACTGTGAGTCAATCCAATATTCAATGTCTTATTGTTGAAAATGTTCAGTAAAGCATCAAACCCAGAGCTGGAAATTATCCCCAGCAAATGTTTCCTAACAAAACACAGTGCCCAGATGTTTCAGGACATTATTTAGCCTTTTTAAAATTGACGAAATATATATTTTAACATATTTTTAAAGATTTTTTTCTTCAGTAATAATGAGTTGCAAAGTACAGAGAAACCAACTAACCCATTTTTAGTTTTGGTCTTTTCATTGGATTTATTGACAAAAGGAAAAAGATAAAATAATACCAGCCTTATCCCTTAAATATGTAACAAGATAGGAGAATGCACTTCTCGGCTCTTCATCTAGCGAGTTTGCATTTGACTGCTGCAGCACACTAATATGTGTGTGTGTGTGTGTAGAGAGAGAGAGATAAATCAGCCTCTGTCCTAATACACACTCATCTACTTATACATTTATGCATTTAATACAAGCTGTATTCGCTAATTTGGTCCTTAGTGCTGAGTAGCAAACCAAGTAGCATAATTTATTGTATCCTCTATAGGGAACACAGCATATGATTGGGCTTAGAGCCAGAAAACTGAGATTATAACCATAAACTGCAAATTAATTAGATGTATTTGTTATGGCCCAGATGCAACATAGAGTTTCTTTTCAGTTTTCATTGCTTTGTTCCTATTTTCTATTTACTGTAATATCTTTGCATGCAGAATAATAGCCTACAGAGACACACAGGCATACACTGTATACAATACACACACACACAGACACACACACACAGACACATTTCAGAGTAAATTAGGCAAGGATGGACATCTTTCCATTTAAAAGTCTTATTTAGAACTTTTAAGAACTCTACTTCAGTATGTGACCCTTAGACAATTACACACACTTTCATACGCCTACTCACGTCCGGAGGCCACCAGACTGACGATGATGGAGGTGGAGGTGGATGAGCTCTGGACCAGCACAGTAACCAAGATCCCCACCACCAGCCCTGCCACAGGGTTAGACAGCACCGCATTGTCCTGGAAGATGTCCCCTGCTACTTTACCTGGTTAAATATGCCACCCACATACACACAAAAAGACTCAGACATGACAGCGTTGGTAGCCAAGAGCAATGTTAAACAAGACTCAAAATGCTTGTTTCCCCAAATTCCACAAAGGTCACCAGATGAAGCTTTGCAGCAATTTATAGTTCGAGTTGGACAGTGTTCAACTGTTCCACTGTGACTCACTTATTTGTCAAACATCAACTGGCTGAGTCACTATCAGCCCACTGAGGGGGAAGTGAGGGTTATAATACTTACCCCCTGCTAACTGGAAGGCAGAGCTCAGAGTGTCCAAGGAGCAAACAAAGAGGAAGAGGAGGATGAAGAGGAGAGGGATCTTGGATAGATTGATAATGAGCTGCTTGATCCTGTTCGGACTCTCTGCTGGGGTCTGTGGAGAGGCACCTGTTCAAAACAAGAACGAGGTTAGCCTCACAGTGTGGCCTAAGTATCTGGGATACAAAACAAAGTTGACCTATTTTTCAAATAACAGAGAACATAAAAATGGTGGTATGTTTCTGGCCACTACACCTCATTTTTTTTCTGATTCTACAGATCGCCTCAGTAAGCAATCTCACATGTAGAGAGCAAAGCCATCTAACATACTATATTACCCATATGTAGCCAATTGCTGCTGAGTGACAGCAGGACTTTGCCTTTTTTGCCCAGACTGCATGATCCCACTGACTCTGTGCATCTTTTGAGCACGTCCTTATCTAATGAGCATGTGGCTTGGTTTCTGCTGTTATTCGCAGAGATCAGATCCGCTGCCAACCCGGGGCATGAATGTGTGATTCTCCTCTTCATGCCACTCTTGTACCTTTCTCTTTAGGGAGTGTGTCTGCCTCCCTGAGTGAAGGTTTGTTGGAGTGATGATTGGTGTGTTGGTAGCAGCCCTCAAAGCTGCTGGTGAGGTCAAGGGTGGAGCCGATGCCGGACTCCCTGTCTTCTTCCAGCGGGAATTTAGGCTGTGAGGAGAGCTGAGCACCATGCATCCTCAAACCTGACAACAAAGAACAAGACTACTCACTCAGCCGGCGAAAATCTGCTTTGAAGCATTTCAAAAACATAAAACAGAGAGAGAGAAACTGAAACTAATGAGTTACCATTGTAGTCAAGTCCTGTGCTCCTTCCAGAGGACACTATAGTTATAGATCGAGAGGACATGGTGCTTTGAATGCTGTGCGGGGAGATGGACGTAATTAAAATCACTGGATGACACAGTAGAGCAGATAGTGTGAGAGTGAACGTGTTTATCAGCCACCTGCAGCAGTAAAAAGAAACCAAAGGAGACCAACATGTCTTTACACGAGGCCATCTCTCACCACGCTACTGAGATCAACAGACAAGCAATTAGAAGAGAACAAAGGCAGCTCACATTGTTTGTAATTGGCAGCTGTCCTTGATTTGAGGTCAAATCACACACTTTAACCACACACACACACACACACACCCACACAGCGAGGCATCGTTACAGCCTCTCAACAAATGAATGCCCTGTCAGAATCAATAAGGAAACATCAGTATCCATGTAACTTGTCTTGTTGTCCGTTTCCTGCAGCTGCAAGTCAGCTCTTAAAGGGACTCTATAGAGCAGCAGACTCCCTTCAAAGGTTTTCACACTCTCGGCTTAAAGAGGGAGTACTAATGTGTCTCTTAAAAGCAAAGAGGATGGAAGTGAGTTCAGTAATTACAGCAGCCGAAATTACAGTAATTGCAGTCACTGCATCATTCTCATTCTGTGTTGCATCCTGCTGCAGGTTGTGATGTGCACAGAGCAAATGTACATCTGTCTGCATCTGTGTGTGTGAGGCAAGTTCTATAGATTGCCGCAGACTATAGAACAAACTTTTTTATGTGTGTATACTGGATGTTATTCTCTAATCTACCTGCCCCACGCTCATCTGTTTGCCCATCTGCCACTCTGTCTGTTTCTTTTTTTGTGAGCTTGTCTTTTAGTCTGCCCCTATGACTCATATGTCTGTCTCTATGCTGTTTATGCTTCACCGAAATTGTACTAATTGAGCTTCCCTTGAAGTGCAAAATTATAAGGATTAAAGAAACATTTTAGTTACTGTTGTCAGTGAGTGACGGCCGACTTGCCAACACTTTCAAAGGGATGTATGAGCTGTGGTACTCGCGGCTTTAGAATTCATCTTAAAAAATGAATTTTTCATTTCAAATAATGACAGAAAGCTTCAATATTGATGACATTGGCTTCCAACACACGGTATTAATTGAAGAATGTTATTTATCATAAATATGTTTTATATAGGAACATATGCAGTAAAGTATCTTACCTTGGCTGAAACAGTCGTAGGTGTTGTGCAAGTGTAAAACATCTTTAAATAAGCTACCAGGTCTGGAGGCGTCAGGAGGAACACCTCATCTCTTGTCGATTAACCTGCTCCATCATCAGAGACCTCATTGTTAATCAATAACACAAAGCCTTAACTTAATGATACATAAGTTGGGAAAGCACATTGTGTATTAAGTGATGAATGATGTTTGCTCAGCCAGCTATTTTTCACCTGATTTTGGGGCCAGATAAGATTCCAAGATGAAGAGGACTGTTTGGATGTGATTAATGATCCTTGTGTTTGTGGAGCTTCAAGTTTCACGTGTAGGAGCGGGAGAAATCTGACATCTAGTGGCAAGTGCTGGAAGAAATCATCTCATAGTCTAACACAGCTGTTTTCATCACGTACTTTAGCCTGGCAAAGATTAAAGCCCAGGTATTAAATGATCATTTCTTCCATGAGATAAGTCTCTGGAAGTATTTCAAACACGTACAGTGTAATCTGCTTGACTTGTGCAGAATGTTCAGGTACTTAGGTACTTTGCCAGGACTCAAGATCAAGCATGTTGTGATTGGACATGAACTATCAGGCAGATTTTCTGAGATCCTCTTAACAGACACGTACTAACATTTACTTACACACCCCACTACCCACAGGCAATGTCCTCCTCACCATGGGAGAAAGCCGTGATGGCCTGAGCAGCAGGGTAATTGTTAATAATTAGTCCAGCTACGGTTCTGTCATATCAGCAGTGCTCTCAACCAAATCTGCCAAACCTGCTGACCTCAGACTTGCATCCATGAACTCAGAGGACCAGAACTTAATAACCCCCTAGACTGAATTGTTACTTTCCAAACAGTGATGAGAGCTGGGAGCTGGGGAGAGATAACAGCCCTGTTGTTGTGCGGGCAGCTGAGCTGGAGCCGAGGCTGCTGCTGTCAATGGTGGCAAAGGGAGAGAGAAATCCTTGAGATTTGGCGCAGCATTAAGCACAGAAAAGAGAAACAGAGACGTACACGCACACATGGATACACGCATGTAATCACTAACACACACACACACCCACACATGGCTCGGTTCCAGAGCTCTTTGGCGAAAAAACCCTTCCATGCGGCTAATCCCAGCTCCAGATGTGCAAGTCAAAGAGGGCCACTTGGGGATAAACCAAACAGAGGCCATGTGGTCATCATACACCATCCTGCCACTCAAACACCTGCCAAGCAACGTGCTGTAGGTGCCAGCATTACTCCTGTTCTGCCCTTCAGTAGGCCGTGTTATCCTGTGTTAATCACACTGAGGAATGCCACATGATACTTTCACTAAGCTCTCAGTCTGTTATTTGAGCGAAGGGGATCATAGAAATATGTCAGGTAATTTTCTCTGGACATATGGCAGGTGATTCATGCATATCCGTGAGCTGTAAGTTTCAGGTTTTGAAGATATTATTAGGGCCCGAGCAACTGGCGGTGCAAAGGTCCTATTGTATCTGTGGGAATTCTTCTTCTTCTCCGCAATGAATCGCATTTTTAAATGTGCTCAAAACTTTGCACTTTCCTCAGAAGTGGAGGGAAATTGTATCTTTTATATTGATCAGGCTTGGGCGTGGCCAGCAGGCTCCATAGCGCCCCCAAACGCAGGTCCATTATGGAACAAAGTTTCTTTGATGTTCGTGAAATTCGGGGGATCATTGTTCTCATCATTACCTAGAAATACCTAGAAATTTTTGGGCTTCCTGTTGGGTGAAAAAAATTCCCCCAACAGGAAGTCGGCCATTTTGGATTTTTTGCGTCAATTTTCATTTTACAAACACATATTTGAGGCCTTTAGGATGCACAAAAACTCACAAAACTTTACACACTCGTTCGAATTAGTAAGTAGTCCGATTTCATATCGCCAATAGGCTTGGGCATGGCACAGCAGCTCTATAGCGCCCCCTAATTACTTTCAGCATTTTTGAGGTGCTAGGAATGCTCGAAAACTCACGAAACTTTGCACATTCATCAGAAGTGGCGAAACTTGATATCTGATATGGGTCTTTGGCTTGGGTGCCTCAAATTTAGTCTTATGTTTCAAAATGTTATGCTTTGTTTTAAGTATTTTATTTATATTTTACTGTCTTTTATACTCTGGTGTTGTTACTCTGTGTTATTTCATCATTGCACTGGGGCTGCCAAGTAAGTAAGAAATAACCCCCTTTGGTTATTATCCAATGATTACACTGGGATCCATTCACAGGCTGTCTATTCACCAGTGTTTCATCTTTCTGCTGTCATTGTGGTCTAAATTGCTTTGCCCCTCCAACCTCCATCACCACCTGTGTCAACCCATCTATGGCCTCCACAGGGGGATTTCCTAATGTCTGCTATGTAAAAAGTACTGCTATAATAAAGTGATCTAATTAATAGCCTTGACATCCGAGTCTCTATTTGATAACTTGTGTCTTTTCTGATTGAGGTGCCAGTGTGTGCGCACACATTCACAAACATCACACAAGATGTAACAAAGTAAAGATGGATTCACTCAGCAGCATCACTTTATTGTCAATTCACATTCAGTTTGGTATGTATACGACACTCACAGTACAATGAAACAGCGTCATCACGGGTGTCCTTTTGCTTACATGTGATTGTCTCAGTGTGCGTGAGTTTGTGTGTGAACAGTTTCCTTCAACAAATCATAAATTACTCGCTTGCATGTTTTATAACATAGTTTACTATTATTCTCACTGTTTTTGTGTGTGTTTCCCTGTGTACACATGTAAATTTTTATGCATGTTGTTTTTATGATGATCGTGTAGCTTGATATCAACTTGATTGTCCTATTGGTCCTTTTATTTATCACTTTAGTTCGTCGGTGGAGGACGAGGTCGTGTCAGAGCCATCGTGACACTCCTGCAACACAGAGACATAAAATACAGCTCTTACTCAGCTTGGATTTATATATTTTGATGCTTTAATTATAATACAGTAATACTGATTACAGCACTACTTCAGAGGACATGGATACATTACAGCACCTCTATTGTTTAAGAATACATGTACAGAAACTCTAAGAAAATGACACACACACACACACAGCACAGCTCACCTTCACTCTGTCCAGCTCTGGTCTGCCTGGGAGTGATTTTTGTGAGGAAAAGGCCTGTAAAGTAAGACACGGCAGTCTGATTAGATCCGATGACAGAGAGAGAGAGAGAGAGAGAGAGAGGGTGAGGGATGAAATGCTAGGAGGTATGAATGTCACGCTGACCTTCTTCGACTGTTGCATCTCCTCTGTGGATTTGGACCTGTTCTTCATGTGCTTCTGAGGAGAGGTGGTGGTGGGACACTAGAGAGAAACAGAGAAAGAAAAAGGAGGGAAAGATTGGGATTAGATAGAGCCAGAATGACTCAAATGTTTTGTTTATCAGGCTTTTACACACCTCATTTGTCTTCTGCTCCATGGCTCACTTGAAGATTTTTTTTTTTTTCCTCAAGAGAAATTCAGAGCTGATGGAGGTTCAGGATGGATGAAGTCCTTTGGAAAAACTCCGGTGGTATAACTACAAAGACAGGAGAGAAAAAAAGGAGAAACATCACAGCTGGATGTTTGGAGCAATAATGGTTGAATACAGCACCTTTGACAAGACTTGTTAAGTTTGTCAGAGTGGAAATACTGACATAAACACAGATCAGTTTCATTTGTATTTCTTGCTACACTGGGATGCCTGATGAGAACCAGCCAATGAGAGCTCACAGGCACACTGACAAAGCTGCAGTTATGGCCTCTTTTCACTAGATGGCAACTCTGACTCAGGGACCCGATGTTGTTACCACTTCCCTGATCTGAGTGCTCTTCTGAGTGGGTGATTTTCCTCAGGCGATATTCCCTTGAGTTTCACACTAATTGTCAAGCTGAGATGTACATGATGCTCCCATTATTGCCTCTCATTTTTGATTTGTAAAAACAGAGCACAGGGCACACCTGCCTGCAATTTAACTTGTTTTTGTTTTTTAATCCTTCTGGCAGAGATGATCACAGACACAAACACTGCTATTAAAATAGCTTCGCTTGAGGATGATGTTTCCTTTCCTGTGTGCTTCAACAGCTACCATAACAAATATTAGATCTGTGCAGCTGAATGTTCTAAAGTAAAAGCCTGTGTGAGGAGGGGAGGTGCTCCACAGTCTGCCAGCCATTAACGTCCCCCTTCACCCAAAATTGTGTTTTGTTTCTTGTTACTTCACTTGAATGTTTGAGCTTCACTGTGCAGAATGATGTAGGGGGGAAAGTTTCTCAATGCTTAAATCTGAGTTTAAGGTGTGGGCCTATGAGCATAATTTGTGACATCACAACTACTTTGGAGCCAATCATAGTCCAGTATGCAATTTACACAAGTGTGATTTGGAAACTTGAAGCCCCCAGTGCACAAACACTGAGAATGGACTTTACAGTGTAGTAGGAGACATCTTGAAAATGATTTGCATATTCAGTGATTCTGGATCTCTCAATGAGGGAGAAGGAGTAGATGTAATTTCTTACAAGGTCATTGAATTTATTTGCGGGAAAAAAAAACATCACCCGACACCTATTATTCAAAGCAGAGTGTTTTTATATGTTGTAAAACATCTCTGGCGGTGTTCTTTAAGTTTAAGACCCATCAGGAAATAATTGAATTTCTAGACTTTAACATCTTTGGAAACTCAAGATTAATAAATTAAATAAAAACACAGATTAACAAAAAAGAACTTTGCAGATTTGAAACATTCATAAGTAACTTTGTAATAAAAACACAGAAGGAAAAGAAGAAGAATCCCTCAAAAGTGGATAGAGCTGGAGAGATAACACCCTCACACACACTTGGAGGCAGGACAAAAACTGATTCCTGCCAAACTGAAAGGCTGCAGTAAACACCAGCCAGCAGTCACAGCCGAATCCACAGCTGGTGTCAGGAGCCCTGGTGGACGGGGACAAAGCACCTCTGGGTCTGGGTCAATTTGCAGGAGACTGCTTTTTATACTTCAGTGATCTCAGCGCTGCCTGTCGATGCCTGCTTCTGTCTGACATCTGACCAGTTAGATTAGATCAAAACACTTCATAGTGTGTGGTAGGTTTACAGGTTTCCTGTTCTGAAAAGCCTTTAAATGAGAGACACACAGAGATGAGACTCTAATGGCGAGGTAGACCACATCACTGAACCACATGATGTAGTTCAATGATGTTGCTCATCATAAAGCAGTAATATGTGTTAATCATTCTAAGAAAAAAGTGTTGAGCTGGAGGGTACATTGTTGACCTTGGAAACAGTTATAATAATAATAACATAAGATAGTAATTCTCAACTGCGGGTCCACTTATGTGAGATTTCTGAAGCTTTCAGCCAAATCCCATGGTCTTCTTCAGTGGAAAGGTATGACTGAGCCAATCTGCTGAGGAATCCTAATAATGAGTCATTCTAGTAATACCAATAATGTATGTAGGCATAATCAAATATAGTCATAGGCCAAATATCAAAGCAACAGCAACATTATTTAATCAAAAAATTCACCAAACAGGATTTACTTGCTTGGTGTTTCTCTCATCTCATGGCCTTCCTCAGCAGACTCCACCTGCTGAGAAAGGCCACAAGATGTAGATGTTTTGTCACCTCATAATTATGAATTGGATTCCTGAGAAAAAAAAAAGAGTATTATTTTTGGCAATAATTATGATTGTGTATTATTTAGTACTTACACCTACTGTAATATGGCAAAGTGACATGAAAGCAAGTTAAAGCAAATCGACAGTGAGTTTGGAAATTTCTTCACATTTTATTATCGATGAGGAAATGATTTCCTCCTGGAACACAAGTTCATAATGTTGACAAGTCCCTCGAGGTCTGGCCTGGCAACACAAGAATGTACACGCAGAGTCAGGATAAGATGAAACGTAGAAAGTCACTCGCTGATCTGACTGAATCGACAGTGTCAGCCTCCCTGATCTCCGTTCAGCCTACTGCTCCACAGGAGGCACTCAGCCCACAGCTCATAAAGAATAAATGAGGACGGATCGACAGGAGCTCACTCACCCCACTGTGACGACTGACATCAGCAGTCCTGGTGGCGCCGCATTTTGGTGCCGCGGGGAACTCCATTGGAAAGTCCCAGTTGGACTGGAAGATGTGCAATATTCAAAAGGCCAACCTGCTAGCCAGCATTCGCTAAGACGACTGAATGATCTGTACCAGGGAGAACGACCCAGTGGAGTTCTTCGCAGCTTCTTTCATACATAAGGCCTATTATGCACATATATGTTGGTTCGGTTGGCACACCCAGGGGTATACAAGGCTGCTGTGCTCCATGCACTTATTCTAAAATGTGCGTTATAGCCCTTTGAGGGACTGAGGAGGATAATTTCGGCATGGCAGGCATTCAGTGAGTCCTGAGTGCTCTCTGACCAGCTCACTGAGAGAAATGACCCAAATGAGAATGATTTGCCTGCTTGCTTCACCCTGTCCCCCCCCCCCCCCCCCCCCTCCGCTTTCCTCTGTCTGTCCATCTTTGGATAAATGAGGAATCCCTCCATTGTTGGCGAAGCAAAGGGATGGAGGATTGCATAGGCTAGACTGAGGCGGGTGGAAGTACATCTCCTTTGTAGCCGAGGTAAAAAAGCCCAGTGGCTTTGAGAAACACTTCTCCATCGATTAATCCACATGAGCAAACCAAAAAGCAGCCAAGGTGACACATCCAAAAACACTACGCCTTTTGTGGTATGCATACAAAAACGCGTACACGCACAAATGCACAAAACGCTCATTCATTATTACATGGACATGGGCACGCCACACAAAAGCAACGCAGAGACTTTCGCTTTAAAAGCTACTCAGGAACTCTTTCTGCAAGGATGGGCAAATAGAATATTTTGCCTTGCAGTCTTTTCAACCCTTTTCCTCCTCCCATCATCACTTTGACTGAAACACAGCAGGAGGAGGAGGAGGAGGATAAATCTGAGGTAGAAAAGTTTAATAAAAGAGGACTTAGCCTTTACAATCCACGATGAAATGCTGATGTGAACATCTGCATTACATTAGAAGCAAATCTGTTCCAAAAATTTGAATTCATGACACCGGCAGAGACCAAGATTGACCCAGCTCAAATCTTTGAGTGTTGGGTCAACATTAATTAACTCCCCAACTGAGAGGTAGAACATGACATGAACTTCTTGAGCTTATTTTCTGTGCGTGTGAAAGAGTTTCACTAGAACAGAAAAGAGAACCCAACTGTCAAGTCGCATCTACATCATCACTCCCAGCTGTCCTCTTACATTTCACCACAGACTGGTCTGTCCATCTGCCAAATGACTACCTGCTGGAGACACAAGCCTTTCTGATTGTGTCTCTAACTGGTAGTCATCAATGTGCACCCAGAAATGACGACAAAGAGTGAAAATATCCTGTCAGCAAGGAGCTGAGTGATGATCATTCAGGAGGATAATTTCCACTCTTTTAGATCAACTAATCATAATCATCCAGTCCAGGAGATGAAACTGAGGCCCTGGTCTGACATTGCTGCCTTGCTTCATCTGTGCCGCCAAATATGCTAATTACAGCAGCTCATATGCTCAGGATATGTATAATCATATGGACCGTTATATATATATTGACCATAGCATGCACACACATGCACATAGAAGAGGTGAGATCACAAAGGTGAGCATGAGGGCAGAAACTGCAGCAGCAATCTGGGAAAGAGATCATGAAGACGGCTCACAGTGGCAAGGACATTATGTCCTGTAATTGATGGTGATGGGCAGTCTGTTGTACCACGCTCAGGTGTGACACACACACACACACACACACACACAGCCTAACTCTCCCCAGTTGGATGAATGTAGTCAGTAGTCGACTGACACAGCTGCCCCCATCCTGAATCACAGCTCGACCATGTGTATCTCACCTGATAACTGAGACAGTGCTGATGGATCCGCTATCGTTTTCATTTTTACTAAATTAAGCACAGTCTCCGTCCTTCACCAGCAGAACAGAATATTCAGGACTCATTAACGTGCATGCATTGATCTAATAAATGGGTTTTGTTTTACACCGCTTATCTATTCCTCTATAGGACTCTCAAAGGCACAGTGAGTACCATTCAGAGCATTAGCAGAGGATTGAGTTCAGAAAATAAACACACCCAGATACGGGTTTGTTATCCATCTCGGCACAAAATAGACTACAGCATGAAACTAAGCTCAAACTAAAAGCAGTAAATATGTCTTTTCACTAACCAAACAGAGAGAGGAGAAAGCACCGGCACTCCATCTGACTGTTAAAAATGTGAGATTTTCAGTATGAGACATTTAATCAAGGACAGGAAAGCACTGAGTGACAGACAGGAGGAGAGAATGAACGATGGGAGTGACAGAGAGAAAGAGCAGGGAGACACATCTACAGACTGAACAGGTACGGCGATCACCTCCAAAAAATTAGATAAAGAAATGCCTGGAGGAAATTCAGACACTCACCTCCTTTTCTCCCTCTTCCTTCTCTTTTCTTCTCTCAGTACAGACGTGCAGTGGAGTAGATGGCACTCCTCATCTCACTGCTGCTATGGTGTCTGTGAGAGCACACCCCTCTCTGCCCATTCATAGCTCCGCCGACGCACCACTCATGCATGGATGGACACACACACACACACACGTATATAGGCCTATGTATGTAACACCAGGTGTGCAAATTGTAATTCTGTATGCTATTGTCTCCAGCTTGGTATGTGACAAACAGGTATCATATACTGTTTACTTATACAGCTCTGTTCATTGTCACAGGCCAATTAAACACACTGCAGGGGCAATTACATCTACAAGGTAATGAAAGGGGCAGGGTGGGGGAATGAGATGCTTCCCAAAACCTCATAGTGTCGTACTCAGAAATATGCATGCTGCTGACATCATCCATGTGGATGAATTCATCTATGACTCATCTAATTTGTTTTGTAACCCATATGATAGCCAAATATGCCCCATAATAGTCCTCCAAGGCTCCTCAACTGGAAAGCACCTTCCAGCAACAAGTCCGTAGGCAGATGAAGCAAGTCATTGGCTACAAACCCATGATGAGGAGCCAATCACGGCACCTCCCTGATCCCCCGTCACAGTGCAAAAATGACATGATTGCATGACAGCATTTTTAGATGGAGTTTTCTCTACAAGACTACAGCAAACACACAGGATAATATAATCAAAAGCTAGATATAATTGACATACAGACAGATACGGAACAGACGTGTTTTACACAGCATGAGTCATACAGCCACTCCACTGGGGCAGCAGGGGTCTGGCTGCACTACATTTAAAACCAAATCACGTAGCATTTGTCAAGCAAGAACCTGACCTCAATGATTCATACAAAAAAAATCCTCACTGGTGGCTAAAAGATGAAATCTCAAGTCTTTTCCCAACAGACAGAATACAGACAGAAAGGATTGTATTTCACCATTAAACACTTTAATTCTTTTGATACACCCTGTGAGATATTTTTGTGTATCACAACAGATTTACTCCCTGTAATATCACATTACTAATTCATGATCAGGACCCTGAGATGTATGAGGTGACAGGAAAACAGGACATGACCAGGGCTTTTCAAAGTGCCATCACAGCAAACTAAATGCATTTTTAAGTACCATAAACACACATTTGAAAATCACAAGAAAGCAAACAAAATGGAAAATAGTAATTTAAAATAATAAAACTCATCCTGGTAAAATATTCAATAATCTTAATTGAAATGGAAAAAAAACACAAAACAATTGTGCAACACACTTCAAATCCCTTCACGGACAGCCCTGTGCAGAAACATGTTTTTACTTAGAGTGCATGACTGCAATGTGAGATTGTGAGAAGTAGAAGCAAACTGTACAGCATTAAACGTCAGGGAAAACTAAAGCAAACGCCGGTTTAAGGCTTAACCGCTGAGCTAAAATTTATTTTCAAACATTTTTGGATACATTAAACAATTCATAGCAAACATTTTTCCCATAGGGACGTTTAGTGTTTTAAAATGACACTATAAATGCTTGCCATGACCTCTCTTCTTTACATTTTGCCTCAAGATGTCAATTTCTAGTGGCGGAGATGGGAGCATACTGCTGATTCGGAGCTTATTTGTAAACAATTATAAAAAAAGTGCTAGACCATTTTTCACTAAAAATGAGTTTCTGTCTTTTGACATGATTGTAGTTTTTTGATCATGTCTTTGTCCATCCCACACATCTCTCAGAGTGTCGTTTCCCTCAAGTCTTTGGGTTCAGCTCCAGCTGAACTAGAAGTTGATGACGTCTTGTCTTCTGATTCCCCTTTGGAGTCTTCAGCGGAGGATCCGGTCGTACTGGAGTGGCCTGGCTCTGCGTCTTGTCCCTGGTCTGAGGGCAGCTGAAGGAAAGAAGGAACCTCCAGCTGTTCTTTGGTCAGAAGACCTCGCTGGTCGTCGACCCTGCTGCACTGAGCCCTCGTCAGCATGTCCAGAAGCCCTGACACACAAAATATCATGCTAAGTCTGGCAATTATTCTAATAAACAGATGACCTCCTCCTATTCTTTCGTCTACCTCAAAGTATTTACTGTGAAAAGGCACTTCTCAATGAATAAAACCTTAAAAATATCTAACAAATGACTGTCATTTAAAAAAAAACAAAATAGTAGTAGTCTTCAAACCCTCTCCTGGCCAGATACTACTGTAAAATTAGAATTATTTTTGTGAAGATTTGTATTGTAGATTTTGGTATTAGTTGTTGGGATGTTTTATGTGATTTGATAGTTATATCCTTTATATTTTATGTGAATTGGGAACTATATGACACTATGCATCTTGTCTGTAGTGTTAAGGATAGTTTAGATTGGGCGGATTGATACGCCATAGTGTTCTGCCGGTGCCGGTGTTCTGCCTCTCTTCTGTACTGTTTGACGGACATTAAAGTACCCACGACCTGAAATCAGTTTTAATCAAAGTTAAGGCCAACATACTGTACACCAGCGTTACACTAGGGTTGAGCAATATAGATGGATATCATAATTTACTATATTTCCTGGTAATCCAATTGAGGCACCTGAGATTAAAAATTCATTCTTGATGTTGTAAACAGTAGTAGACAAAAACAATCTCACCAGAAAGTTCCTTTAAGGAGCGGCTTCCTCAGCAGATTGAGTTAATTTCATTAATTCAATCCACAGAGGAAGGACATGCAATATGATGGAAATCCCTTTAACATCTTCTATACCTTGTGGTGAGATGGTTTTGTCAACTACAAGAAACTTGACAAAAACAAAAATTCTCAATATAAAGGTCCACTTTGTTTGTGTTGGACCCATCGTCAATGGTGGGACCTTGTGTTGAGAATTTCTTTGCTAAAGCTGCTGTTGCCAAGGTCAAAAATGAACCTTTAAGCTCAAAATTATATACTTGCACTCACTGAGCATCTTATTAGGAACACCTGTGCAATCTGATGCAATCCAATACAACAGCTCTGCCATAAATTCTACTTGTGCATTACATTGAAAAGTGTTCCTAGTATTTTGTCCACCCCATTAACATACATGGGGGGATTGGATTACATTTGATTGCACAGGTGTTCCTAAGAAAGTGCTCAGTGAGTGTACATCCACAATGTATAGTTAAAAATTAGAGTCTATATTGCCCAACCCTCCTAGATACTGCTGAGGTGTCCTACCATCCATGTCGCGGTTCTTACTGGGCTTGGGCTGATGCTTGGCTCTGTCCATCTGCGGTGATGATCGGGCCTCCAGACCAGCTGCACTCACTGCTCCTGCCTGGAACCAACACAGATACATTCATCATGATAAACATGAATTCCAGCTTATCGATCTACCAAAGACTGTTTGACAGGTTTGAAATTCCAGTCACAGTGTAGGCTACAAATTTGACAAATCACAAGGATAATGTTTATTACCAAGAATTTAGACTGTACCCAGAAGCCTTGGTCTTCAAACGATAACCTTGATTATTTTTTTATTTAGGCAATTAAATAATATAATCAAAGTCATCAATCTTCTTTTAACATTCTCTGAAGGGTTGAGAAACTGCTCTTTAAATGTTATTTATTATTCCCAATATATCAGCCATCATTTATTGACACACAAGGGGAGGAATGCACGTACCCTAGGTGCTTCTTCAATATCATACAACTACTACTAGTTTCCTGTTTGGAAAGCTATGAGTATTGCCTCACCTGGGTGGCTGCAGCATTACCACTGGCTCTGGAAGTGTTGCTTTGGTCTCTTCCTGCCGAAACCACACAAAGATACAATTCAGTTTCTACTGTGGGGAAACCAAAAAAAAAAAAAATCCACTCTCAGTAGAAGAGTAGTCAGTGGGCTGCTGATGATACTACAGAACTTAACTTCCCCATTGTGTAAAACACTGACAACAGCCAGATAAAATATTCTTGACAACAATTAAACTGGTCCTCTTGGGATACAGCCACTCTAATCGAATTTATTCCTCTCTTTGTAACGGCATCGAGCGGAGCTGAGGCGGGGAGCACTGATCCAAAGTGAAGTTGGTCCTGGTCTCTCAGCAGTTGGGAAACGAGGTGAGCGAACTTAAAGTGACATAGCGCTCAACAAACCAAATGGACTCCGACATCGCAGCCCCACAGAAAAGAATGAAGAGTGAGAGAGACACACACACACAAAGAAATCAGAGTAGAGGAAAGAGGAATAAGCAGACAGTGACACAGAAAAACCAGAGCGGTAAAGTGGACATTGAAAAGACTTTCTCTTCCCTGCCAGCCAAGAGTGAGCAAGAACCAAGAATTGCAGAAACACTTTGTAGGACCCATTAAAGAAACCATTAAATGAATAAGACGGCACAGCCAGGGTCCCAGGAAAATACACAAGGCATAATCAATGTATCAACCACATCAGGGACAACTAACAGAATAGAGGGATAGTATGTGCCTTTATCTGATTTGTGCTTTTGGGGAAGCAGTGTAGTAAATAATCTAAACACAATAAACTCCCCCCACATTAGAATAAAACATTTTTAAAAAGGTGTAAAAAAGTGTATTAACCTTTGGTTTTGTCAAGACGTAACTTCTTATTGGCCAGTCTGAACACATTGCCGCTCATGTTCACGGGCTCCTCGCTTCCGACCTAAAACGACAGAGTTGACAAAAAAAAATACTGCCACAAATATCAAGACCCAACAGAAAATAGGTCTTGATGCATAAGAAAAAACCCACATTAATGCATTAGTAAGTCAGTGTAATCACATTACTTATTCCGCTGACAAAATAGTGTAACACATTCAATTTTCAGTAGTCACAGATTTGATATTAATATTAAAATTCACATTGACGCGTCAACTGTTGCCTAGCAGCAGCTGCTAGCGAGAGACACGAGCGCTCGCAGGACAGATGGACAGAATTTTTAAAATGTGGTACATTTAAAAATGGCAGAGAGGACTTTGAAAAGGTTTGAAAAGTGGCAATAAAGTTGTGTATGTGAATTTTATTACCAGAAATCTAAGAATATTACATTGAGATGTTGTTACATATGTCCAGGTCAGAAACACCTGTCAGCTCCATCAGCTTAGTGTCATTTTGTGTCCATCCATGACTTTACAGTTTGATAAAAATTTACAGATTTCAGAAATTAACACACAAGTAATTACAAGTATAAAAACACTAAAGGCATACTGAGGAAAGTAATCCTGTTAAAATGGAGATTAAGTGATTATTAATTGACAACTCATCAGCCTAACTTCTTCAACTCTGGCTACATATTAGAGTCATTCATGCACACATACACACACACACACACACACACTCACCACGGTGACCAGGGCCTCTTGTGGCTTAAGGAGGTGTTTCTGCAGCACCACAGAGAGCGCGTCCTGCAGCGTCTTACTGGACTTCGCCATGATGCCCACTGTCTTACCAGTGAAGGCAATCTCCAGCCTGAAACACACAAACACTTCAGTACACTCACACACACACAGTAACAAGAAAGAGTAAATCTAAATCACATGCAGTGCAACAGCAGTAGAATATAATTAGAATCATGCAGACACTGTAGTCAGAAACTTGCCACTCATGTTTTTACAGGAAATCAAAACTTGATTTAATTTGGCAGCTCATCTGATAACACATTCAATGAAAATGATAACTAAAATGATTACTGGCAAGAGAGCCAGTCTGTGTCTGGTGTTAACACAAGGACTTTTCTCTTTAATAGTGAGAAGTGGCATGCTGTAGAGGGGATGTGGGTGTGAAAAGCCTGCTAGGGTGACAAAGACAGGAAAAAAAAAAAAAAAAAAAAAAAAAAGGAAATGAAGGAAGTAGCAAAGTTGACTCACGCAAACTTCACCCTGAGCTCTAGAGTGACCTGCTGATCTCTCAGTACAGAGCAGTCCTGGTCCAGCGATAAGGGCTGCAAAGAGAACAGTGGTGCATCAGGCAAGAGAGAAATAAACCCTCAGAGATGTCACCATTAAGTGGGACTACTTTAAAATAAGTTTGACAAAGTTTACGAAATGAAAGCAGTTAAAGAAATGAGGCAGTGAGAGGTTGCAAGGATGTGTTAGAACAGGAAGAGGGTAGTCATCTTTCTCATACCGCCTGTTGCTAAACAACATTCTTGAACAGCTTCTTAATTTAAAGCTCTTTTTAAATTCATTTTTCCCGGCATGTGCAGGAGACCGAGCGGCCAGTTGCTCACCTTGTCCTTGCCGTGAAGGTAGATGATGACATCTTTCAGCGGGAAGCCTCTCTTCTCGCACAGGCTAGCCAGCATGTCTCTGATGGGCAGGCCATTATGTGTGGGGGCCAGAGAGGCACTGCCATCAGGTAGGTAGACACAGCAGTAGCCACCCCCCTCCATCCCTAACCGACTCCCAATTCCACCGCCCAACTCTGAGGAGCGGGGACTCGAGCGGCCATTCTAAATCAGAGAGGGAGAGGAGAGAGAAAAGAGTGGAAAATGATTCTCCACAATGATAGACTGTCACTTTCTGGCAGATTTTCTTCTAAACTGCCTTGTAGACTTTATCATTCATGTGCATCCTCATCATAAAGTAAAATGCCAGTACAAATTCTATGTAGAAGTGGACTGACCTCCATCTGCCTGTAGAGGGCGCCGAGCTCCACGCTGCTGGTTGACTTGACAGGTATATGGGAGTCTTTCTGAGCGCATGAAACATGGGTGTTGGGTGCATCTATTGATTGGCAGGAAGAAAAGACCACGATGAGAGATTGTGAGATAAAGTTCAAGGAATGATATCAAAGCCTCATTTAGAAGCACAAGATCTTGCCATGTGACAGGCACTATACCTCCCCAGGATCCTCTTTTCTGTCGCTGTTTCTCTGAGGCACTCTTGCTACCTTGCAAGCTGTTTGTCTTCTTGTTCTGTTTGAGACATTGATGATGCGTCATTACAGCAAAGTTAAAAATCACATTTTTAAAAACATCTTTTAAAATCAAACTCGCTGTCACTCTACCTTCTTGTCACTTAAGGAGGGGCTTCTGTTGCCCACGTCCTCCAAGGATCCCATGCGGACCGGGTCTTTAGAGAGCGGAGGCAGAAGCTTGCCTTCTACACCTGCCAGGGTGCAGCTCTGGTAGAGAGGAGAGCGCACAAAGCGCCTATAGCTGTCCATCTTCATCAGCTTAAATATCTGACACACAAGCAGTGATGCACACAGTCAACCAAGGCACCAACAACACATTGCTGCTTTTTTTTAGCTAAATTGGGAGTGTGGGCTCCAAACAGACCTGCGCTTGAGCCTTGTTAAACATATCAGGTCTGGGCTGTTCCAGGTCCTTCTCCTCTGTCTTGGCTGTGTCATCGATGTTGACCGAGTAGGGAGCACTTTCAGACAGGTAGGTGTTATAGATGTAGCGAGCTGCTGCCTTTAGCTGCAAATACAACAGCTCCATCAGACGGAAAACTTCCTGAAGATTGGACCTGACTTTAACTGATTAAATAATCATTGTTTCTAAGAACAGATACAGACCCCTATAGCACACTGACAAGCAAGCATTTAGCCGAGTATGTAGTAGTATGTGTTTTTTGTGCAGTATTAGCCATTTCCTGTACCAAGAATCAAATCAACCCTTCTCAACCATCCACACTGCCAGCAAAGCAATCAATAAGTCACTGAAAGGCAATTAATTTCTCACAGAGCTGAGCAACTACATACACTCAATCAACAACCCTGTCAATTTCCGTACTTCCTGCTGTCAATAAATGTCATCAGCTGAACAATGTTTCTGCCAGAAAGGCACAAAATAAACTGTCAATTATACTTTTAAAGCTTTGAGAAAACAGTGTAAAATAAGGTAAACATCTCAAAAGTTATAGTTGGGGGAAAAAAAGCTTCATCTTTCACTGAGGTCAACATGTGTAATTTCTGCTGACTATAAAATATATTGCAACATAAGTGAAGCAATATCAAAGTGAAAAAGCAAACTCTCAACAACATTGGGTCAAACTTTATAGCAACCTGGCAACCTGGTTATATCACTATAAACGTTCAACTTCTTGTCTACAACTATAAAAATAGGATTCAGGGAAATTTACAATGAAGAGTTGTTTTTTTTTAAACTATTTAAAAAAAGGGAGCTTAACCTTTTACCCTGACTGGGGTACCTGCAGACCCCAGAGGTATACTTTATGTCATATCTCACAGATGCTTTATTCTATAATTCCAAATTTTCATGACCATGTCAATCAATTTGTTCCTAATGACTTCATATCATTGTTTTCTGTTTGCTTTAATTAGTGCTTTTTAAAAAATACCAATGTATTGGGGTCCTGGGGAACCCCAGTCAAAAGCACCTGATCCCCCTATGCAGTTTTATAGATGGAACTATTTATTAAGTACATGTTTGCCATGGGTCCTAATGTAAAGTATCACACACTATGCATATATTTAACAATATATGGCAAAAAAAGGACGTGTGCTCACGTAGGCTTGAACAATTTTCAACCAATATCATCATGACATACACCCATCAATCAATCTTCAATTTTTAGCGGCACAGAGCTAAGATCCATTATGACACGCCTACTTTTCAACATTCAAATCCAAATCCTCCCAACATTATGTCCTGCCTGTCTATCCTGTTTCACTGGGAGAAACGTGACAATACACAAGTCAGACACTCTTGAACTGCTGTGTCATCTGGACTTTAAAGAAAAGTATATTTTACACAATATGCAAATTAACTGTAATTTTCTTAAAGTAATATGTTTTTTCAGATGACATTAATTACATAATGTTGTGAGACGAAATAAATAACATTTTGCTATGATGGTTGTTTCTAGTATGTTAAATATGTAGGTAGGATGAGGGTTAAGCAGAGTAAAACACACAACAGCACAATGAATCACAAATGGGGAAGATTAAAAAAGGGAAAAAAATGCTATCATACCTCGTCCAAGGAGGTGGCTGAAATCTTCCTGAACTTTTCACAAGCTTGCCAGAATAAAATGTTCTCCTCACTCACCTCAGATCTCAGAAAGGCCTGCAGAGAAACACACATATAAAGTGTAAGAACACACATGTCACACCTAGTGAGAGGAAGTTAGTCAACATGGACACTTATTATTTCTGAACTTCACCGAAATTACTTTCAGTAAAGTTCAGACAACAGTATGCACACGTGTGCTGAGTGTGTCTCACCGTGAAGTAGCTAGCTCCATAGGGGTCCTCCAACAGCTTTTCAAATGAGACAGCCCAGCTCAGCACACTGTTGGCTGGGCCACCATCTCCGCCTGGAGTCCCAGGAAGGCTGGAGCTGCTGCCTCCGCAGCCCCGTGCAGACATGTTCAACTCTACACGTATCCAGACACAAACACACCCATTTATCAGCACAGAGAAGCATGATCAAGAACGAGACTGAATCAGATATTTGCTCATGTCATGCACGGACATGTTCCATTCGAAGAAATGTGAGATCAACAGGATTGGCAGCATGCACGTTGACTGTTTATGCTTACCTCCGTCTGACACTGCCTGGCTCTGTGAGGAGAGAGAGTGAGAGAGGAGATAAGGCAGGGAACACACTAAAACAAACATGGGAAACATCTGATAAGATAGAAACCACCTGAGCGAGGTTGTCATGGACTAGTATTAGTATTAAAGGATACATTCCTATGGTGAGAAATTCAATATGAACTTGAATCAGAAAATAATGAAAACTGAGAGGAATTGCATTTAAATTATTCCTACAGTCTTAAGATGGTACAATCAATAATCAGTAAGTTCCAAATGAAAAAAACAAAACTAAAAATTCACTGAGATGTTTAAATACATTGAAATATTGCACTAAAAGCTTTGCAGTGTACTTGAAATTTTAATACTACAGAACATAAGTGACAACAGCTTGACACATGTATTCACAAGCACACATGCATACATTTAGGAAGTGAAATGTGAACACAGCTGCATGGTTTTTTTGGGGTTTTTTTTTTTTTTTTTTTTTTTTTTGCCTTTTGTTTTTTTCCTGTATGTAACAGTGTAGTGCAATCAGCCAAGGCAGGAAGTGGTTGTGACACTGATGACAATGGCTCTCATTCAACTTTCAGAGCTCACAAAATTCACATCTTGTCAAAGACATTCAGAGTTATCTGCTGCCACTAAACTGCTCTCAATGCTGGAGAAACGCACACATTTTTTCAAAGCCAAAAGTTGCCTTTTACAAGTTGTGAAAAAACACATAGCATACTCAAGCCTCAATATTGATCCAAAACACCTGAGGAGATATTTCAAGAGAGGTGGATCAGCTGGTTACTTGTGTCTGTTTTAACTGAAATTTGGGAAACCCCAGGATGTTCAGTCACAAGAATGGCACATGCAAAAGGCTCTTGCTTAAGAGTACAGCTATACTGAAATATTATTTAGGTGCAGCACAGTAGCTAACAGCAAAAAGAGTGCTGGGTTTTAGTCCATGGGTATTTCTGTGTGGAGTTTACGTGTCTGTTTGGGTTTCCTCCAGTTGCTCTAGTTTTCTCTCACAGTCCACAGACATGTGGGTTTCTATTCTAAAATTGCCCAGAGGTGTAAATGTGAATGTGTTTGCCTGTCCGTGTGTGCTAGTCCTTGTGAGTGGACCCTGTCTAGCGTGTACTCTGGGTGTAACATTTATATAAATAAACTTGAAAGTAACATCTTCACTGTTAACTGTTGTCACTCACACAAATTAACAGAATCTGAAGGGGTCCATTTCTATCATAGGGAGGCTATTGAGGCACGTATCAATAAACAAAATCTGAGTGCTTGTACAAACATTTTCTACATGAAAGTTGATTTTCTGTCCATCAACTAATCACTGCAGCTCTATAGTATATACCAGTAAGATGCTTTTACACTCGTATCAGTTTTGAGTGTGGTGGTGTTTTTTGCTTTTCTCTCTCTAATTTTGTTTATTTTTGTCTTGGTTCTTTAAAATTTGTATTTAAATATCTTCTTCATTGTGAATTGATCTGCATGCACATGCTGTTACTTAAATGTGTCATATTATGATAGCTCTTTGATGGGTTTGTGAAGTGTATTAAACCAAACCAGCAGTTTAGGATAGATAATGTTAGGCTGTTAACAGTACATCCATCTTATCTAGCCCGCCCTCTGAGATATACTGCAGGGTATTCAAGTCGAAAGTAAATGTGCCAACTGCTGAGTCATACAGACAATTACCAGCCATAATGTGAGAAAATCTTTTGCTATAACTAGCCAAGGTTTGGGAAATTAACACAAAAGTCCTGGGAGAGACAGTTGGACAGTCGTCTCAGCTCAGAATAAGGCATCTTTTATGTAGAAATAGACAAACAAAAGCTTAAGGCAAGCAGAATGTACCCACTTTTCCTTAAACAAATTTGCAAGTGTGTTTGAATTTTAGTGCATGCAAAGAGAAAGTGTCCTTGCTCTTCTTGGCGATTAATAATTGATGAACTTGGACCATATAACGTTCATATGGGCTGTTTATGCAGGTGTGAGCTTCACTGTAGCTCTAGCCATGAAAACACAACATGTCAATGCCTACAAATAGTCTTCCCAGGCTTGAGTCAGGACAGCAAGAATTCAACAGGAGACACACTTCCGACAGTTTTTTTTTTTTTTTTTTTTTTAAACAGTGTGATGAACAACAAATGATTCATCATTATCTTACTAAGAAGCTGCGCAGCTTATGTTCTCATACTGCGCGAACCGAGAACAATATCTAAGGATTCTCTGCAAACCTTTGGAAGGAGAGATGCAATTTTCAAACATACAGTGTGCAAGGGAAGAGTCTGCAGCACCAATTATGAGAACATTTCCAATCCCTCAAAATGAAAAAGCATAGACAGCCCCTTCCCTAAACCACAGCAACATCCAGGTCCTCTCGGCCTCTATTAAATAAATATTTAGAGACAGTAACACTTTTAGCAGCGCCATACTAGTTCAACAAAAGCTACGGTCTCGCACAGAATAAACTGAAGCCAACCCGGCCTACACATGACAGATTGGTAAACGGGCACGGTTTGGTTTCCGCCTCTGACTCAGGCAGGCCCGGTCTGTTTTCAGTAGCAACCAACTGTAGCCACACAACCTGATTGGTTCTGGCACTGCTGAGGAGAGGAAACTGTACAACACAAGCCGATACAAGAACACGCTCCACTCTTGACACAAAAGTTATTAATGTGGATGTCAAATTTAATAGTATCAGTAAGGTTAAAAATGTAGGCTGAAATAAAACAAACACACTCTTCACAGCCTTGAAATTCCACTGTGTAACAGCTAATGAAACCTCACAATATATTGTATATTCACCGGAGGTGGCTTCTTTACCGTTTCCACCTTTACACATCATATATGCATACAACAAACTATTGGATCCAAAAGACAGATTCAGCAACAAACCAAACCTAGCAAGAGTGTTGCTAACTCACCATGTGGCCAACAGGAATTCCTAGAGCATTATAATTCTTCGCCATAGCGGCCCATACACCAGACTAAAAGCTGAAGTGTTATGCGATGTGTGCACAGCGTCAGGGGACCCAGAAGAGTGCTCCACCCAAACATGATGCACACTCTTCTCACTCACACACACACACACACACTCAAAAACTCATCATTTGGGTCTTCCTGTCACTTCCTGCTTGGAAGGGAAGTCTTGCCATAGCAACAAGCCACAAAAGAGGAAGTATGGTTACTATGATCAAACTGTTCTCGGCCCACGTCTTGAGAAACACTATGATGTGGGAACAGAGACATGACAGATGCAC
Source organism: Scomberomorus guttatus (assembly GCA_038419695.1). Lineage (NCBI taxonomy): Eukaryota > Metazoa > Chordata > Actinopteri > Scombriformes > Scombridae > Scomberomorus > Scomberomorus guttatus. Next base: position 18,101,197 of record CM076452.1, on the reverse strand, counting down.
ACGGTCTGCGTTTGATGTACAGTCACTGACTGAGTTACTTGACACAGCGGACCCTGCTGCGGATGCAGTTCTGCATTTAAGAAGGTTTTTTTATACTTGAGCACTTTTCAAAAGTTTGCCTCTCTTTTTTGTCATGGTGAAGTTTCATTTTACTCGGAAAGATTTAGGCACAAAAGTAGAAACACAATTCCTTCTACAGCAACTTGTGAGCAGAATTTCGTGAGGCCTAATACACGGCACATCAGTTTGTCATGTTATGAAAATAATGTAGATATAGAATACAATTTACAACATATATTTGCAAGATGAAGGTTAATAACGCTAGGCAAAGTCAACTTTGCACCCTCTGTATGGTAAAACACTGTTCAACAGGCATGCACTCCACAAAAAGATCGTTTGAAAATGATTATCATACCTTGTCGTCACCCATGACAGTGGCTATGATGCACCATTTGTTATGTTTTCTGAATTGCTTTCGTGCTGCAACCTTTACCAGGCAGGAGAACCTGTGATAAAGTCCTCTGAAAGTTACCATCTTCAGGGAAAAACACACACACAGTTCAAGACGAGAGAGGTGACAAAATGTGTGCTGAAGGTTTACAGGTCAGAGCTAATTAACAGCTTTGATCTTACCTGATTGGCTTCAGTGGGTCCTGACATGCACACAAGGTAACGACCCAGGTGAAGCAGGGCATTTTGATTAATGGTGCACATTTTTTTCTGGAGAAATTGTAGTTTACATAGTTAAACATTGTCAGTAAGCATGATAAAAACTTCCCTGTCTATTTTTGTGTGGTTGTTAAAGTTGTAAAGGCTTTATATGGCTCTTTGGATTTTAATAGGGCATATTCGGCCAGTTGTATTGGCAACAGTGTTTCTGAACTTTCAAGAGTTCAGAAACTATTAAAACTTATTAAGCCTATAAACAGTCAAGGGAAACAGTATATTTTTGAACAAATCGGATTTATTTGGGCCTTGATGCTTTGGAAAAATACAATTAAATTTAACAACAGAACATTTTTTGTATTTTATGTATGCAAAATTGCAAAAACAAATGCTTCACATAAGTAGATGACAGGAATCAACATGACTAACAGTCTGACGCAAATGGGGCTTTAATGTTCATTACATGGAAAACAAAGTTGCATGAATGAAAGTACTGAGATAGAAACAGTGGTGCCAGAAGAAAGGTTATGTTGTTATACCCAAATAAACATTACATTTACATTTACGTTTTTATGGCTAAGTATTACTGGCCCAGAACACTATAAAGTTAAGTGGGACATTTCTTGCATGTAACTGTTGTCATCATGTTTAATGTCATTCAGGAGGAGGTGTACCACCTCAGTTATACTTCATAATTCAGCTGTAGGCCTAAACATGAGCAGGCCAACATACAAAGCTAATTTGTTAGCTGATTTGCTAACACTGGCTATTGGATTTAACATGCTAATGAAGAATGTTAGCGTGCTAGCATCTTATGAACATGAACATGATAGATAGCTCCTGTAAACATATGTAAACATGCATACAGTCGCAAGTTAACTAGCCACACTTTAGCATTTTAGCATGCTAATGCTAATGTTGGCAAAAAAGAAAAATACTAACATTAGTATTAAACATAGCTGAGGTTAGGAATTTGGTCATTAGTTTTAGAGGTAATACAAGTGCCTGAATGAACTGAACAAGTAGACATTTGACCTGCTGGTGGCAGCAGCTCGAGGGGATCAAAAAGCCAATTTAATGGAAATTCAGTCGATTATATCAATATGTGTGAGTCCAGCACTGAAATATACAAGTGAGAAAGGAGTTTGTTCTCAGTGTTATTTCCATGGATGTATTATAATACTTATAATAAGAGTACATAATACTCACTCTTATAATATATCCATGGTTCTTTCTCAGGTAATTTACAATACTGCTGCCTCAGTGATGAGCACAAAAACCGGATTGCTATTTCTCTTAAACACAGCTTAAATTAATGTAATACTTTAATGTAATATTTTCAAAGGTATTATTTAAATTTAAATTAAAGGTTGTTGAGATCTTAGTGGTTTACTTTCCTCAATACCAGACTGACTGCAATTGAGAGGATAGTGTCACATTTGCCAGCACATCATCTTCTGAACAATCATTATTTCCTTGTCAACAACAACAAAGTGTTTACAGGCAGTTTAACTCCCTGGCCTTGAACGCATGCCCATACTGTTGCCCCCTGTGGTGGGGCTAAAAGCTTAGGTAAGGGTCACAGTTTATAGAGTAAGGTTGGGTAGTGGTTAAGGTGGGAAACACAAATTGATGAGGAAACAACACAGTAGGTCTATAATTTATTCTACTCAATTTTCATTACAGTTATCTCTGACGAAGGAGGCACCATTGGCTCAGAGGTGATTTGAATCCTCAAACCATTTTGTTCATGTGGTTTGCATGTTCTCCTTGTGTCTGTGTGGGTTTTTTTCTGGCGCTCTGCTTTCCTCCCGTCTGTAAGGTGTGAATGGCAGTGTGAATGTGTTCAATCTGTCCAGACATCCATGGAGTGTACCCTGCCTCTTTCCCCATGCATGCTGGAACAGGCTCTAGCCCCTCATGACCCTGAACAGGATAGAAAAAAGATGGATGATCAGCAGCACTCTCTACTGGCCACTCTGCAAATAAAAACAGTTTATGAAAATATTGTATCCCTGAATATTCAATCTCCAATATCTCAAAAACTCTGGGCAAAGTTAGTCCTGTATGTGTCATATTATACGTGACGGCAGTGGATAATTTGCATAAGTACACCACTCTTCTGCTGATAACAGACTGCTGTGCCTCAACATACTTCTATATTTCTATTTCTGCCTGTTTTTCTCTTTCTTTCTCTTTCTATCTCTGTATGTAACAAGTGTAAAAATCCCATCATTTCAGCCTGAATGTCACTCAACAACATAACAAGCAGCTGCAGTGAAACCATCATCTTCCACCATCACTCCCTCCCATAAACATACAAACAGCTGTACTGTCTGAGTGAATTTATTTGCATTGGTATCAGTGTTTACAATCGGTTCTATTTTGCCTTCTCTGATGGAAACAACATTAGGTTAGGCAAAGCAGAGCCAAGCATCATTCAACTCTGAGTGTGAGGAGGCAACACCACTGAAGGTAAACATTTCAGTTTTATATTATTTTAGCTTGACAATTATTTATAATACCTCATGTAAAAGGTGTAAAACATGACAGTGCTATGAAATTTGCTCCTTCTAATTTGTTTAAATGCTGCAACCTCTTAATTAGATATTCTTCGTCTCATTCGACTCTTAAATTTGTTCTGAACCCCAAAGCAATTTAATGATGAGTCTTTTCTAACAGATAACAATGGTTATGAGAGAGATATCCCTATATATTTTGCTTGGCAATGTCTTCATTGGTAAGGACCCTCTTTTACACTTATATACTGTGTATTTTTGTCTTTCTCTCTGAATATATGTTCTTATTTAGCTCTGTACATCTCCTTTTCATTCTGTTATTGTAGCTCGTGTTGATTCTGAATGTCTTCCTGCTCAGTGTCTCAGATGTAACACCGCAGGTAAAAAAAAAAATCAAATCAAATCAAATAAAACCTCTCAGTCTATTTACAGACATCACAAAATGCAGCTAATACAGCTAATGCACCTGAACAATATGTGCCATTAAATAATTGGGAGGTGAGATACAAAGGAAAAATGTTCTTAATGCTGTTCCTTCCGTCTCTGTTTTTCCCTATAGATTGTCCATTAAATTGCACAACCAATACTTCTTCCTGCATCGATGGTTAGTGCCCTACTTCCTCTCATGTTAAAGATATATCCTGTGGATTTTACATACAGAACAGTACATTAGATACAGTAATTGAAGGTTGGGTGTGGTCATAGAAAGAGGTTGACTCAAACATGGCAAACAAATAAAATAAATGCTCATAAATATGATTATTAGTCTTAGCAAATTTATCACTGAAGCTTTTACTTAAAGTAATAATCTCGAAGATTTTCATTTTAAATAAATGTCTGTGAAGTTACTATCTATCGCTGAATGAGGTAACACAATGGTGATTGAGCCTATGGTCCGTTGGTGAAAGCCCTCGCATTTGCAGTATTATGAACTGGTTGTCTGTGGTGACATTGCCGGGAGAAACCACAAGCAGCGCACAGTTAGACCCGTTTTCCATCACCCACCAGAGAGGGTAGGCAGAGCTAATGCAAAAAACTCACTTGTCTTCCCAAGTAGGTCTATCTGCGGACTCACAGTACTCTACACAACACACCCACTTTGCTACATGACACACCCACTTGGTTAGGTTTAGGCATGAGGAGTGAGGTGGTTAGGGTTAGGGTAAGAATATGGGGTGGGGGCGTGTCATGTAGTGAAGTGGGTGTGTCATCTAAGTATGCAAGATGCAATTAGACCCTTGTCCGTCTTCAACTCGCTTGTGTGTGAAGCGGCATACTTTTTTCCCCAGTGTTTGCTAGCATTGCTAACTGCCAACTGACCGACGTCACACAGGCAACACTGTTTGGCTCTCTGGGAAGCAAGGTCCAAAAACACACCAGCAATTACAGCTTATCGACATAGGTGCTGCCAAAGAGGGCGAAAAGGAGATCTTCAAGATTGTTACTTTAAGTTCAATGAGTTTGTTCATATTCACAGAAAATCCTCCTACATTATGAACACCTGTGGTGGGTCATGTATGCTCTGTTTTGAATGAAATGCTGACTGTAACTGTCTTTACTCCTTCTCCATGTTTACTCTTCTCACTAGTATCTTCAGATAATGCTTCAAAATGCAAAAGAGGTAACAATATCCTCATCTGTTGCAATGCATTGAAACACATATGATGATATCTGTTTACATAACACTATCAATATTTGCTTCCCCGCCTGCCATCAGACTTTCAGGTGTCTATCAATAGCACTGGATCCTCTGTACAGGAAGGTGACACCATCACTCTGACATGTGAACATAACTTTACCAACTTTACCAATTTGCATTTGACGTTTGAGTGGATAAAGGATGGCGAGGTCCAGGAGGGCCAAAATGAAAGCAAGCTGGTTCTCAAAGATGTGCTTTCAGCAGATGAAGGCGAGTACATCTGCAGTGTGAACAGCTCATGTGGCATTTACAAGTCTCCGCCACACAGTGTCACTGTGAGCAGTAAGTAGACGTGTCAATGCTTATTTCACACATCCACACAGTACTTCAGTTTTTGTAATGTAGATTGTTTATTTAACTTGTTATCCAGAAACCTGAAAATTGCGCATTTTATAATTTCTGAATTCAAAACAAAACAGAAAAAAAAGGCTCTAACACTTTAATAACCCTCGACAGCATGTGTCTTCATTGTCTGTCTCTGTCTGTGTGTCTTCATTCAGATAATGATGTTTTGGTCCTGGTTATCTGTGGTGTTTCAGCTTTGGCCCTGGTCGTGATAATGGGGCTGTGTATGAAGTTCAAGCTGAGAAGAGACAACAGTAAGAGCTCAGATCAGGCTGTCTGTGCCATAGGACAACACAGAAAGCCAAGTAGAGAACAGAGACAGAGAATTAGAGAATTCATGTGAAGCACCTCTGCCTTCTCAAATACACTTTCACACTTTCCCAATAAGAAAGTGTGTCCAAACAGTTTAGACACACTTTCTCATTGGGAAAGTGTCCAAACTTTTGAATGGTACTGTATATCTTATTATTTAAGTGTAACGCATATAGATATACTTCAGGTCTGTGTTACTCCCTGGTGTACAAATAATATATTTCAATAGTTTGACAATAGTTGGACATTTTGGGAGATCGCTTTCTTGTGAAGAGTGTGATGAGAAGATTGATACAACTGCTTCGTCGTTTTTTGTTTTTTTGTACGGATCAAACAAACGAGATATAACGTGTATCCAGAAGAGCCGAGTCATGGGCAACTGGACTAGATTCTTATAGACGTTTCGACCCTTCATCCAAAAGGCCTCCTCAGTTCTGGGGAGTTCCAGGCATTTAACCTCTGTAAGGACGTTTATACCTTGAGAGTGGTTGAGGTCACATGTGGGATGTTTTTACCGCCTGGCTGTCATGTGATAGTCATGTTCAAGTCTAGAGTAAAGATATAATGTGATAATAGCGCGATAATCAGTGAGCTTCAGAGGTACTGGTAGGTGGATTTTTGCTCCCTCAATAAGAAAGCGAATGAGCGTATTTCCCAAAATGTCAGACTATTCCATTAATTTTTGCATACTGTTAATTCAAGAATTTTACCCCTCCTCTCTTTCTTTCTGCAGTTAAGCACAAAGAGAGGATGAATCGGAGGGCGCAAGTTGGACACAGCGGCGGTCCATCTCCAATCACACCAAGAGAGTCCTAAATAAGAACCACTTTGCTATCGCAATCAAAATTCATGAATACTGATGTTATGTTTCAGATTTTGCTGGTGTAGTACTTGATATAGAAATAAAAATATCTTTAAACTCTGTCTTTGAGGCTAAGGGTGCGTGATCAGGTGAGGTGGTGGCTTATGTATAGCCATTTCCAGACCAGGGTGGATCCATTGTGTAACACAGCATTCTTGTTAACCACGCCCTCTGACCAGAAAGCCTGTTCAGTTGAGGAAAAGAGCCTAGAAATGTTTTAATCCAGGCGCAGGACAGGCGTGCTAAAACTAATCCCACTGAATGCTCCGCTCACAGGAACGCACACTAACAGACGACCCACACAGAGCAGCTTTATAGAGGCTGGCATGTAATGGATATATGGGATGATAATGCTATCCACTCCTCTCCAAGAGAGGAGGAGTGGATGTGGGATTTGAGAGTTGATTTATGAACACAGAAATAAGTTCCCTGGTTCATCAACATGATATAATCCTTTGAAGTTTATGTGTTAAACTCCATGCAAACTGCCAGTCCACGTGCTGCAGAGTGTCTTTGTTTTTCTGCATTAACACCATAGCCCCCCCCCCAGCCATATGGCAAAATTTCTGGAATATTATCCTTTTTTTCCCTCCTAATAATATCCATGTGTGAGTGTGTTAGGAAGGACTGTTAATTCAGTTTCTTCCCATAGCAGGTGGCTAAGGGATAATCCAGGTAAAGCCACTGCAAAGTGGAGACGGAGGGATGTACAGAGGAAGGGGGAGGGTGGATGGGGTGGCCTTTGCATGGATGACTAGGGCTAATTCTGGCCTCCTAATCCTGGTCCCATCTACCCTCCCCCCCTTCCTGCTTGCTAACTCCACTGCGGCAGTTGGGAGCAATTGACGCCCAGGTAGACATAACTATCACATACACACGCCGCGCTTAACCCACTCAAGTTTACTGAGGAGGGAGAGGGAAAAAGGCAGAGGCTGCTGGTATCTTTCTGGATAGCTAACCTGGGCGACCTGGATAGCTAACACACCTGTGTGAGCCTCACTGGAGAATGTAGCTGCAGCCCTCCAGCCAAGCCACAGGAAACACGCCACCATGGGAGAAGCTCAAAAGGTAAGTGACCTGATCTGGAGCACAGTACTTATAAAACCAAATGTGAACCTTTGGTATTTGTTTGACACAGAACTATTCACAGGTGACTCTGACTCCAAAAGTGTCTGCCATCAAGTCTTTTACTGTTGTTTTTCTTTTTGTAACTGGATGCAACTCTCTGCTCTGATGGTTGGATTATATAAATTCCTTGATTTGTCAGACAGTCTTGATATAAAATAATAACTGTGAATATACATCTACACTGAACCTCTAATTCACTTTGATGTCCAGTTAATCACACATACACAGTAGTGTCTATTACCTAGAATCCTATATTTAAAGCTACAGTGCCTCTTTGGTCAGCAGTGCGACAGTCTGTGTGGTTGCGCAACCTTGCTTCAAACTAATCACATTAAACAGCGTACCATTATATGAATGGCGCTCCAATCAGCACCTGTGCTTTTCTAAATGAAGCAACAGAATGGGGGTGGGAGAAATACTGTAGCTCCAGAGTATGGGGGCTGGAGGCTGGTAGGTGGAGCAAGATGTGCGTTCAGCAGTGCTGTACGTAAGGGGAGCTTTGACCTCGAATCAGGAAGAGGTCAGTGGTATTTCATCAGTTTTCAAATGTAAAGTATGTCTGAGAACTGTGTTTGCCTTCTTATTTACCTCCTGATATAATCTCGAATTGTATTATCAAGGAGGAGAAAGGAAATAAAATCTTTTTCTTATAGTAAAATTCTGGTCAAATATCATCTTGCCCTGTCCCACCCTACGCTCTCCCTCCATGCAGGGCTTACTCTCTGTCATCGAGAAACTGAAGGGATCCACAGAGCAGGAGGTCAGGATAGTGCTTCTGGGGTTGGACAACGCCGGCAAGACCACCCTGCTGAAGAGCCTCGCCTCTGAGGACGTGAACACCATCACGCCTACACAGGTGAGGGGAGGTTAAAAGTTAAAACTGCAGACCTCCATGAAAGTCACTTACTTTATGGCATAATTACACAAGATACAGTGCACCGCAACTCTGACTGACATGTTTGCAGATGTGTAAAACATGCATATGTCTTTTGTGTCCTTCATTTTGATTTAATTAATCGTCCCATGAACAGTTGAGGAAGTTTATAAGATAATTACCTGATGTTCATCATTAAGTGTATTTTAGATATACAGGATGCAATTTGCCAGAAATATTTTGTCAATATTTTGTTAACCAACAAGTTACCTCCTGTTCTTTAAAGAACAGCACAATTTGTCTGCCATCACTGAATCATTTTGTAAAAAAACTTTTTAACAATCATGTTGATCTTGTGTGACTGAAGCTTTTCAACGGATAGTTTGTATTCTTACAGTACTGTAACCCCGCATTATAAAACGCAGGCAGATTGTATCTAATCTCGTGAGACCAGCTGGACCAGTGCACGCTCTCACTCAAAGTAATGGCATTCAGATGACCTTTGCTTTCCTAACATGCTGTGAAATGAAATGATTGGTCTTACAGCGCACACCCTTAAACCAGTAATCAGTAAAATAATGATGTGAGGAAGTTAGATCACACTGTATGTTAAATAACCGTCATCAGGAGATAAACCACAGCCTTACGTGACCTTCCTGATTTGAATGCTCTCACATTTTCTGAGAAGATCCTTGTGTTGTCGTGAGGACTCTTTTTTTTTATCACCCTCTTCCGATGTGATTATCTAACCTCTAATATGATTATCTAATAGCCTTGTATTACTCTCACAAGACAAGACATAAAGCAGATGTATTGCTAGGTCCTGGATGACTCTGACAGCTCATCAGACTCCAGGCAGAGAGGATGCAGTCCAGTACAACATGGCAATAGTCACCACAAATCCAAATCAGACTTGACACATAAACACATAGACTGCAGCTGATCCTTCCAGTCTTATCCTCAGATTTGCTCTTCAGCTTGCCCTCAGGATGAAGTTGTTATACAACCTTGCCGACTGAAACAGAAAGGAGCTGTGTTATGAAAAAGGGTTGCGGATTAACACAGTGGCCATTTCTTTTTAAACACCTGGAGCTCATGTTGCGCTCCTGCTGATACATAACAAGGATATAATACCATAATAACCATTTGCAAGGCTTTCCAGGTGCTGCACACTGGAACTGTGTTAAACTGAATGCACTGACATGAAGAAGAGTAACTCCAGCTACAGTATGTGTTTCACTTCAGGGCTTCAACATAAAGAGTGTTGCCTCTCATGGTATGAAACTCAATGTCTGGGACATTGGAGGTCAGAGGAAGATCAGACCCTTCTGGAAAAAGTACCTGGAGAACACAGACCTATTGGTGAGTGACTAAATTTATTTCAAATCATTTCAAATTTAATTTTCTCCTGGGAGACATCTGGTTTATTCTTTATTTGGATCCCTATTAGCTTGTACAAAGTGGTTGCAAGTCTTCCTGGGGGTCCACACAGGCCTTCACTGAACATATATAAGAAAAAGCACATGAGGAAAGCACAAAATCCTAACAACACACATACATTTTCACAAAGAATGTTTAATTACTCAGGACAGGACACCACATATATGCACAGCTTTAGCACTACGATTGTATCTTGATGTAGGGACTTGTTACTAAAACTTTAATGCTGGGTGCCTTTTTTGTAAAGATGTGAAAACTATATTTTCCTTTTCTTTTTTTTTACTCTCAGCAGCTATATGCTAAACCCAAGAGTCACTGACACCTTCAGCAGTTAACATGCAAATAACCAAATGTTGAGAGTGAAAAGAAAACTTTTGATCTATAAAGTTTTCTTTTAGTACATGAGAGTTTTAATTTACTGTGTTTGTTCTTTCAGATTTATGTTATTGACAGTGCAGACAAGAAGCGGTTTGAGGAGACGGGACTGGTGAGTTTGATGCACGCTTCTAATTTCCACACGCAAACACAAACTTACAATAAACTCAGTAAAACTACCTAAAAATGAAATTCAACTTTAACAAAACAGGATATATATAAAGCGCATTGTTCTGTAAGGGAAAAGTGAAAAGCACTAAATGTGTGTGTGTGCGTGTGTGTGCAGGAGCTGTCCGAGCTGATTGACGAGGAGAATCTAAAGGGTGTTCCAGTGCTCATCTTTGCCAATAAGCAGGATCTGGCCACAGCATCACCGGCCAGTGAGATTGCCGAGGGACTCAACCTGCATACGTACCGGGACCGTGAGTGGCAGATTCAGGCCTGCTCAGCTGTGTCTGGGGAGGGAGTTCAGGTCAGACCCAGTCCCAATTTTGATTTATTGATTTCACCGCAAATGGGACCTAATTAACCACATCAAAGTGCTCCCAGCCTCCCTTTCAGTAGAGTGAGATACTGAAAATCCGTCTGAAGACTTTTTTATTTCTAACTTGTAAGACTTAGTTAGTTGAATGGTTTTCAATATCGTCTTCAATTATGAGACTGATTTTATTTTTATTTCCCCCGACAGGATGGTATGAACTGGATTTGCAACAACATTGTGAATAAGAAGAAGAAGTGAACCAGAATCCCAAACAACAACATTATTTTCACACGAGGGATTGGAAAAAAAAAATCTCACCTCATTTAACGACACACCTCACCTATGACTGATCCTTATCCCCCTAACAGATTTGAATGATAATTTTGTTTTTACAATTTGTGTCATTTTTATGAATGTTTTGCAAATGTAGCTAATTTAAAGAAATGTTTGAGCTACAATAAGTGAATTAGGCACTTATTAATCACTGTACTGTCCTCAAAATGTATGTTTTTGTTCCCCTTATACCAAGGATCCTTTGTCTGGTGAATCTTTGTGCTTTCTTGAATACTGAAAAAAAAAACAAGATGAGTGTGTAGTCATGTAGAACTGTTGTGGTTTGTCAGTTACACAGACACCGGTTCAGTGTGAGTGTAAAATATGTGTTTTGAGATTTTTGACAATAAAATACTTAGCCATTTCTGCTATTTTGCTTTTTTTTTTTTTTTTCAGATGTTATGTAGCCGTCATCAACTCTGCACCCCGGTGCATACCTACATGCACAAACACTACCAACATATTAAATGGTCAAATAATAGTTTTAAAAAATTGTCAGAGGATGACAGAAAGCATGTGAGTGTGGATGCCAACGCTTCCCTGAGTGACAAGAAGAACAATAACAAGCTGATCCGCTCCTGCAAGGCTGTCATCTTGCTTTATTTCAACACCACCATGAGCACTTAGACTGTACAGTGAGAGAGACAAACTGAAGAGCAAAAAAAAAAAAAGAGAAAGACGAGTGTTTACTATTTTATAGTTGCATGGCGGAACAAGATATCAAATCCTCAAGCACACACAGCAGAGCAAACAGTGCAGGAGATTACACGCGGAGAGGTTGACTAATTTGCAGCAGGAGACTTTTCCTCAAAAGTCTTTGTTTTACAATTGTGAGACTATTACTTAGCACGCGGTCTCTCTTGCAACAATGTGCACATCTGTTAGAGCTTGTCAGGGCGTCTTCTTGCAGTGGTAGTTGGCCACATGACACATCTCAAGTCCAGCTGTGAGCTCCATGTGTTCTCCCAGCAAAAATACAGTCTACTTTGTGTTAGCAGCTTTTAGGAAATATCCTTCTTCACCGTGTGCTCTGAGATCTGCAGAACGATTGCTGATTCTTATAAGACTTCCTCAGTCTTTACCCACAGATGGTTCATCTCTCCTGGGACGACAGTGGTCAGAAGCCCCTCCAGGCTTGGAGGCCCACACAGCTCTGTTGTCTTTCTTCACATATTTGTCCTTTGGACTGACCTTGGTGTCGGTTAAGTCCTCCATTCAGCCATTTTGGCTCTACTGAGCTGCAGTTAGGTTTAATGGATCTTTTGTTTCTATTGTCTGGAGCAGTAATTAACCATCTGAAAGCACTCTAAAATCACATCAGCTGGCAGGCTTTGTTCTGTGTCCTCCTCTACATTAAATTATGCTAATGAATATTTTTTTCTCATCTTTTATTTGATATTGAGTGGTTTGAACAAAAAAAAGCAGATTTCTGGTTTACTTGTTAACAAAATGACTGAATATCTGTACTGTAATTGAGTCATCTCCATGGCAACTAACATTTGGAGCAAGTCCATAAAACATTTTTAGGCATTGACTCCTGTTGAGAGAGCTCAGCAGGGGGTGTAGGACCAATCACAAGTTGTACTAAAGGATTATTATGGCCGTTTGAAAGAGACCAGACGGCGCAGGAGCCGGGCTGCTGGCAAGATGAGTTTGCATTTTACAACGTGTTGTTCAGTGATGCTTCTTTAACCAACAGGTGGCAGTGTTAGACAGCCGGATTAATCTCAGGGCTGGCGAGGAGGCTCTGCTCTTAACAAATAAGTGATTTGACATGCACTCATTTCACTAATTTGTTTGTTTTTCTGAAGCCCAGGGTTGATTGGGCAAAAATCTTTGTCTTATACCTGTAAAACCTCAGAAGAACATCCTGGTACAACCTGTAAATAATAGACACTGTCGATAGGCTGCAGGTGAGTGCTTCAGTTCTGTTACATCCCAAAATAAATTCGCTATCATCTGCATATATCTCCTTATATCTCCGCTTAGAGAGTTTAAAATGCATTCTTAATCTTAACATGATATTATGTAACCCCCATGCTTGTGGCCCCTCAGCAAGTGTTTCCATGGCAACCCTCCCTGTTATTCTTGATTCACTAGCCACCTATCTCCTCCAGTACATCCCTCCCTCTCTTGTCCTCCATTTCTTTCATTTTCCCAAGCTCTGCTCATCAAAAGAAACCACGAGTCCAGCACAGAGAGACTGCACACAACTGCACCAACACGTTCCAGGTAAGAACAAAAGACACGTCTGTGTTTGATTGTCTGTGAGTAAGGAAACAAATTAACCTGCTGCTTTTAAATACGTGGATGTGTTTGTTACTTTTATTATGTTAAGGATGTGATATACAAATCATAAAGTTTCCGTCTGTTATTATCACTAGACGTAAGTATCTACCTTGAAAACTAGTTGGGTAGCTTAATATTACTATGACATTGTATTAGTGTGTTGTTCATGTTCATCTTTGCATGAATCTTTCCAATTATAAAAAAAGTTCTTCAACAAAATATTCCTTAACCACTTAGGGCACACATCCCTCCCATCATGGCGGAAGTTGCCCACCTGGCCTCCATGCAGCCAGACTTACTCACAGTGACCCTATCCCCCGGTTTCAACGCCACCCAGACGACCTTCAGCCTCCTGACCACCACCACACTGCTCCCGTGGGAGGAGGCGCACATGCAAGTGCACACAATCCTGATTGTGGTCATTTTTTGTGTGGTCTGCTTCCTGCTCCTCCTGGCCCTCTTCTACGCCTTCTGCTTCCACTGCTCCATCAGTGCGTCACCTAAAGACTCACACGCGGCCAACGGATGCAGCCTAGATCGTGAGGATGCCACCTTTAAGTGCAGTTCATCTGATGGCCAGTCAGTTGGGAATGTTGTCTGAGTGGTACCAGGATAGTTGATATGTGACTGTCTATCAATGTATTAATGTTAGGATTACACTGTTCTTAGTTTAGTGGCATGTGTGGATGTGTGTACCTGCAAGCAGTGGTAATTATACCTCCCTTAAACCAAAGCTTGAAATTTGAGACAATAATTGACTCACATATTGATTTGATATTGTGAACACAAGAAGCTAAAATAATATATTAATAATATTCCCGTTAAAGGGGAGTTTTTCCTTGCCGCTGTTGCCAAGTGCTGCTCATGGGGGAATATTGGGTCTCTGTAAATTAAAGAGTACGGTCTGACCTGCTCTATGTGAAAAGTGCCCTGAGATAACTTCTGTTGTGATTTGGCGCTATATAAATAAAATTGACTTGACTTAACTTTGTTTGATATTAAGTTTCACTGGAGTCTAGGTGAGACGCAGGTAAATGCATGTCACTCGAGCAGACATGCAGACAATAAAAACATACCCATATACCCACAGAGAAATGTGCTCAATAAAGAAAAGTGTCAAACATATGCAAATGTAAATGTGAGTCTGAATGCCAATGCCTTTGAGTGACAAGATAAACAATAGCAAACAGATCGGCGCGGCGCTCAGCAGTCCTCTCGCTTTATTTTCACCGAGCTGACAAGCGTTTACAGTGTGCCGTGGCTGTGCATTAGACGAGACTGATACAGAACAATGAATACAGACACGCAAGATGAAGGGGAGAGCGGGGAGAGGGATGGAGGGCGAGATTCAAGAGTCATTTCTTCACAGGACAAAACAAGACGTCAAATATACAAGGTGCAGCAGAACAAACAGTGCAGGAAATAACTGAGCTTGTGTCCAGCTGAACCACATGGCAGTGAACACTATTGGGCACTAAAACAAATTGAGGTACAAAGCAAATTTCCCAGTGTTGACTTTTTAGTGGCTTTGAGGTGACTGATGTGAGGTATTAATTGGCGAAGGGTCAGCTCACACAAGTGTTAAATTAACACTCGTGGCTGTGGTTGATTTTTTTTGCTGTGCAATTTAACACCACGCAAAGGCCACTGGAAACTTCAAGCATTACAAACTAGTCCATGTAGAAATAACACATCATTAGAGATTGTCATGGCATCACCACAAGAACTCTTCTTCACCTCTAGCATCAATGGTCAAAAAGACAAAATAACAGCATTCCTATCTGGTCAAACATTCAGTGCTTTGAGTGAGTTGTACAAAAAGCGCTTTAGAAACAGTAATACATATTATTTACTGGCTATAGCATCAGCTGGCGTCTGTTTGGGGGGGCGCCATTAGCATGTCGCGTTTCATGACACGGAGCACATGGCGCTCTTGGAGCAGCGGGAGTCACAGGAGCTGTCATGGGACTCCATGATGGAGTCTCTGCTGTTGGACTCAGGCGAGTCCAGTTCCAGGAGAGGATCCTGGAGGCCGTCCTGCAAAACGTCCTTATAGTGGGACTGAGGAAGAAACAGGTCATTTTATCACAAAAAAGCAGGCGTAAAACAACACTAGCAGCTAATGACAACATCAAAACATCAAACCAGTCAGGGTTTTAATTATATTTGTGTCATTAAAAGTGTTTGTTCACTTACCAAATTACTTGAGTTATGATAGAATCTGTTAGAAGCAGTTCTGGCACCAGATATTCCCTCTCACCTTATGAACAGACATCTCCTCCACCCGGCACTCCTCCATCGACTCCTCCAGAGAATGGCCTGAAATCTCCATCTTTATACGGTGAGAGCGAATGGACTTGACATCATCCTCGTCCTCCCCTGCAACCAGCGGGAAAACCTAGGGGCAAAGACAGAAGGAGAACTCACAGAATCAGAGATGACGATGATGGCAATGAAGCAAACGAGAGTGTGTGCCAGCCGAGCATGACTGTCTTGGCTATACTCGTACCAGTCCCTCCTCATCCCCGGTGGCCTCAGGCGCTGAGATGGTGGCCTTGCTGATGGCCTTACTGATGGTCTGGGTCTCAAACTGAGGACACGCTGCTTGAGCATTCCCATCCTTGTCCCTCTTTCCCTTAAGCCAGTACGTCTCAATTTCAACGTTCCCCTAAAAGATGGACCGATGGAAGAAAGAGGTAAAAGTTTTGTTATCAAGATGACTAACATATGCACAAAAATTCAAAGACATGTGCTCATAGGCACAGTTCTCTCTAATGTGGGGGAGTAAAAAGGCAGGTGGCAGATTTTCAATAGTCAAAAAGTCCCTAATGAAAAATGGCTGCTCTCTTTAGATTGGCAACTGTAATCAGCTGCCTCGGAAACCTTCGGGAGTCACTTTGCTGGCACTATCACCGAATGTACAGACTCAAAGTCAGACCCGCTGATAAAATAGACTGGCAAATCAACAAGCAAGCTGCAATTACCAGCTCTGAATACTAAGTGTGCTTGCTCCCCAGAGCCAAAACATTGTGAGTTATTATTATTTTATATTTCTTTAAAATTCAGATATGTTTTCAGATTTCTGATACACACATCTTCCCCTGACACCAGTAACAATCTCAGTGTTGGATCTCTGGAAGGTTGTAGTGTGCAGAAAAGTGTCCTTTTGAGTGAACACATTGAGAAATGCAATCAATGTGGTGGGTGTTAGTTGCTGTGGTGACAGTTTTGACCCCTGACCTTGATAGTAATGATACCCCTCCTTTCAAAAATGAAGTGACTTCCTTTCAGGTGCTCGTAGGTAGCGCTGCTGAGCTGGATGTGCATCTCCTGATTGGGACAGAGAGTGACCGGTCACATAATCACAGAAAAACTGATGCATCACTTCAGAAGTTATATACACACATTATTTTCTCTCTCACTCTTCCGTACCTTTCCGTTGCTCTCCATGGCAGACGCAGTGTGGACCGTGTCACCATGCAGACCGTAACGTGGCATCTTATGCCCTACCACACCTGCGACGACCATCCCAGAGTGGATGCCTGAAACCGGAACAAAAGGTCAGCTCACTCTGTCGAACACTGACATAAACACTCAAACGCGTCCGCACACGTTCAACCCACCGACACGGATTTGTATGTTGTTGCCGTTTGAGGGGTCTTTGAGGTGATCGATGGAGCGCACCATGTCCAAGGCCATGTCACAGATGTTATGGGCGTGATACTTGGTCTTCTCCGGAGCCCCAGCTACCACCATGTAGGCATCTCCAATGGTCTCAACCTGGAAAGGAGAGAGGCAGCAGTTCTTACACAGCAACGCTTATACTGTATAAAGTACATTACACAGAGGAGGAAAAAAAAACAGATACAAACCTTGAAGACTCGGTGCTTCTCGCTGAGCGTGTCAAACAGAGTGTACATGGTGTTTAGCATGGAGACCACCTGCATTGGAGTAATGTGGCTGCAAATGCGGGTGAACCCCACCACATCGCTGAAAAGAATGGTAACATCTGGGAACACCTGGGAGAGAAGTGATAACAGAGTCCACGAGGAAGCAAGTTGATTTACTGCAAACACACACACACAGTTGAGGGAGGCGTATTTTAGTGTGTGTACTGTTGTGCACCATCAGGAGGCTGCTCCCACTCAAACTGAATTTCACTATAGCAAGAAGTTTCCAGCGTGCCTCGTATGCTCCAGCATGCCCAGGCAAGCAGTAAGAAATCCCAGGATTTATATGAATATGTGTGTGTAAAGTTTACGGTCTACCTTGGGCAAGAAAAAGCCTCAAAACGTAAAATAAAATCTGCTTTTTGGGAGCCAAAAACAAGACAGTGCTTGGGTGTATGTGGGTTGAGGAGCAAATTTTAAAACACTGAAGTTTCTATTGTTTTTGACATGAACCATGGCTGGTGTTGTCCAGATTGTTACTTTTCTTTTATTAATGTTTTTAAGGTATTTTATGCCCATTTGATAGCTGAAAGTAGAGAAATAACATGAGTGAGGAGAGAGATGCAACATGTTCCCGGCAGATTGTTCTACTTTTGCTTTTTGTATTGAGGCATACTGTCTTTGGCACAACACATCATTCTTTTACTGTCATCTCTGCTCTCCAATCCTGACCTCACAAGTGTTTACAGCCGGCTCTCCTTTGCGCAGCCTTTTTGCCACCGGCTTGGGAATCATCCTGTACAAAAGGTCGTCAGTCTTCTTCATCTCGTAGTCCAACATCTTCATGCTCTCCTCCAGTTTACTGGACTTCTTTTGCTCCTGCATTCGCAACGCGGACAGAAAAAACACTGTAAGTTTGAATCTGTTTCTTTCCTCTCCAGGCGGTAGGTGTTCTGGGGCTGCTAGACTGAAAGAAGGGCTTCAGAGCGATTTTGCATAATGCAGAGTGACAAGTGAGCTGATCACACATATAGAATTAAGCTGCACTTTGGCGCAGTGAACCTGTATGAGAGCTCTCTTCAGCTCCTCCGACTGCTGCGTCCCCGCCAGCACCAGGTCTCTGCTGGAGTCGTGCATGCTCAGGTCATTGATGTACAGGCCGGTTTTAAACATAGCACTCAGACTCTCCATCCTACACAGACGCACACACACACACACACACACACAGTTAAAGAGAGAGCAAGGAGAGAACAGAGAAATTACAACAATATTATTAATAATATGTACTAAAATAATTACAGATTAATTTTAGTAACAAGAGCAGTGTCTATAAAATTGGGGAACAACAGTATATTCTACAGTATAAACGATGTAAGAGGCGTGATATAGCATTTACATTTCAGTAGTTTTGTCAATACAGACATAAGGGCTTCTGCTTCCAAATCAAAATGTTTTAGAAGAGGAGGGAGATGTTTTGGTAATGTACTCGGTGGAAAACACTCTCAGTTGCAAATGGGTTCCCATTAGGCTCACAAGAGCTGCACTGTCTGATTACAAGCTAATTAGCAGCTCATTTCATGCATGGTAAGTGCTGTTAGAATAGGCCCCTGATTTGATTCACTGCCCAGGCTTTTATTTCCAGCCTCGTAATTCAGTTTAGCACTTGCTGCTTTTTTCAATGTTTTACTTTTCAACTGCAGCTTTTTAATAAAGATCTTTGTCTGAGTGTGTGTGTGTAGGGGGGGGGGGGGTCTTACACAGGGGTTCCCAGGAAGATGATGGACTCCCACTCTGGCATGTATCTCATTTGTCCTTTTAGTTTCAGGCAGCGGCTCCCATCGCCCCAGCTCTCCATCGCATTAGCGCTGTTACCGTCTAAAAGAGGAGCCCAATCAAATGCCAACAAGACAAACATTTAGAGAGGAGTCTAAGGTTGAATAACTCCGCTGTGTTAACAATGTCATCCTAATGTATTTGAGCATTTTAAAAAATAAGGTTCTTTTGTAGTTTAATGTGTCTGTGTCTTTAATAGTTTTTCGACAGCCTGACTGGTTCAGTGTCTGTATGCTTAGGTCTTGCTATGTGTCTTTTTGGATAACAGAGAGGTCATGACCTTTGTAATCATCTCCAATGATGGACTGGAAAGCCATGAGCTCCACGTCTACGTCAGCAGAGCGATTGGCATTTTCATAGTCAGAATCTGTGGGAAACAGGGTAAACTATCAGAGCCTTAAACACACATATTCACACCATCCCCCCATGACAACAAGGGCTGGCATCAGCTCCACTGAATTCAATCAATTTATGTCGAATCAAGACATGAAACAATTCAATTTCAGTAACTGTGGGACCTCCTAAACTCTCTACTTTAATTCAGCACCACTTTCAAGGTTAAATGTTCACGTTCAAGCTCTCACACAACAAGAGACATCCATTTTGCTGCACACCTGCTCTGTTCCTCATTTAATGAAACTGAAATTGAGCGTGTCTTTTGCAAGTGACTGCAGTGAAATTGATCTGACCACAAGCCAGCGAGTCCTTGCCCACCAGACACACACCCCTGCGAGTGTTTACATGGCTCCCACTCTTACTCTGGACTCGGTTGTGGAGGTTCCTCTCTCTCTTCACAGGCTCCTTGGACATGATCTCAAACAGGTTGTTGGGGTGGGAGATAATCTGTGAATGTCGTTCCACAAATCTTAACAGCTGAGCTTTTATATTAGATTCATTGTTGTTTATTGCAAAGTACTGACGCTGTAGTTTTGCCTTAATTGCACTGAAGCCTGGTTACACTAAATTTGCTCCTATGTGAAATGACTACATGTGAAGTGAAGTCTCACCATGTTCCAGGTGAACTCCACTAGGGGGCGAGCCAGCAAGAAGGCATCATTGATCTTCTTCCCGTCCAGATCAGGGAAGACTGTGGCCAGGCCTGAGCCTACATTGTGCACCACCATGTCCTAAAGAATCAGAGAATCGCCGGGATTGTTCATTCATTTACCACTTTTATCTAATTTATTAACTGCCCAACTCAAACTGTTACCTGTCTGAAGACGATGTTAAAGGGGAAGACCTCAAAGAAGAAGTCTGAGGTAATTGGCAGAATCTCCTGCTCTTCCTCATCCTCCTTCATGATGTAGCGGTAAGCTGAGTTGTCAAAGTTCAGCCTGCACGGACATACAGATAAATACGCTTTCTAAAGTTTAGTATAAAGGAGCTGTGCCCGCCTGCGTGTGTGTTTGTGTACCTCATGGTGACATGAGAGTAGTCTCCCACCATCTGCTCAGACAGAACCTCCACGTGGATGTCTGTGTCGTAGAACTGCTTCCCCATCTGCCTCAGCTGACCCATGGCGTAGTGCAGGTAGCCCTTGCGTTTACTCCTGCAGGTCACAAAGGAGAAAGAAAATCCAATCTCTTTCTACAGAGATTAATGGCATGGCTTTTTAGTCTTTTTGCTCTGGTCTTCCACTACTTTTAGTCTATCAACCCCCATCCTACAACAAATTCTCAGACCTGTAGTGGAGGGTGACTCCAGTGGCAGACTCCTCCTGGCAGAAGAAGGTTGGGGGCTGCACTTTGGGGTAGCTGAAGCGCAGGTATTCGTGAAGGTTGTCCAGGCCATTGACAAAGTCACGCACATGACGGCCCAGCACCTGAATTCAGACAGAAGGTGGCAGATCACGTCTTCCTTATTTGCAATAAGTTTTAAATTATAATATTCTTAAAGTGTAACAAAAGGGTAAGTTTACTCATCGTGGGATGCAGGCTGTCAAAACTGTTGTGAAATGTCTTCTGTGACACGGGAGGTCAACTCTGAGAATATAATCTCAGTTTGGGTTTGGAGACTTCAAATATAACACATCTATGATCCACATTTTATGGAGCTTGACCAATACTAGGGAATAAAAATCTGAATATCTTACCCTCTAAATTGACAATTCCTTTTCTTTTCATTCTCTTGCTTAATTCATAATTCCTCAAAACAGCTCTGTAGAAACATTCAAAATAGCCACTTTTCTATTAATAAAGGCTGGGCAGAAATTACCCTGAAACCAGGGTTAATAATACACCAAACTGCAATGTGTGCATGGATTATTATAATGGATTACTGCTTGCTGTAATCCTTTGATAACCCCTGATTTTGGAAAATGTGCAAAATCTTAATGGTTGTCATTTTGTGTGACAAGCCATAATTTTCTACTGACTTGAATAGAATTTAATTGAATCACTTGTACTTCAGTTACATATTAGTTCTTCATTTGTGTAAGGACTACATAAAAACACCTGTAATCACAATAATCCTTTTAGACTAGAACAACTAGGATGAACAGTATACAATATGCTGTCAAAACGCTACCATAGCACAGTGGTAGTATTTAGGATACATAGTTCTGTGAGCGTTTAGTATTTTTCTCACATATCTACTACAAGACAGCACAGTTTTGACAGTTTCGAGTCTGAGATTTTTTTTCTCACCTTGAGGATCCTGTCATAGCCGTATTTCCCTACGAATCCCAGGAAGTAGACTCCCCAGGAGTTCATCAGCTCATTGTAGGGCGTGCCTGTCACTCCACTGGCTGCCTTTGCAATACGGGGAATCACACTCTCGCTATACACCTGCAGACATATGCAGACATTATTGTCACTGAGAAAAATACAGTTTCTGACTGTAAAGTTTTAGACAAAAGCAGACGTAGTGACAGAAAACTTGACTGTGGTTGACTTGAATGATCAAAGACAGCACACATATATTATTATTCTACTCGTACGTACAGTATTATGTAGTATTATTTGTTTCGGAAATACCTGGTGGGTGACAAAGGAGTGTAACCTGACATCTGCTCTCTCTCTGACCAGCTTCCACACATCGTCTCCATACGACTCCTTGATGAAGTCATGAAGACTCTCACACAGCAGTCCATACATAATGTCTCCCTCCGGATTGAAGCTCAAACTGAGCACTGCAAAGACAGCTCTCCAACTGACTGACTTCCAACAGTCCTCCCAAAGGCACCTGCAAGCGAATAAGAAAAGTTCAGAACGATGACTTTTTCAGCTCTGCAAGCTGAATTTTAATGCCTTTAGCTCTCAGCACGAAGCTATAAAAAGCATAGTGATACTTTTGCTTTCTCCTGCCCTCAAGTATACCTGTGGAGCTTTGGATTTCCTCAGACAAACCAGCCAAATAAGGTTTGGGAAATGGTTTTAAAGGTGCTCTAATTATCCAACCCCTTGAGTCTGAATAGGCCTCTATTGTGTCAGCTGTCAGCTCCTGGTGGCTGTGCACCTCTCTCTATGTGACATGAACACACCGCGGAAGCCACCTCTCAAACACAGATGACACCAGTCACGGGAATTTGTCCTGTATTCCTGCTATTGTTCTTTCACGAAAAACACTTTTAAAATCACTGAATTATTAATAGACACTGAAAATTATAACTCAATGCATGACGCATTGTTACAAGCTGAGTCTGAAAAAACTGAAAGTACATAGATTGATTCTAATCACTAAGGCTCTGTGTGATACAGAGACAACAAAAGTGTTAAAAGGAGGCTACTCACCTACTCTGGTTTCAATATTGCTCTTTGTACTAAACAACTGTTCAACTTCCATAGTGTGCAGATGATTTTCTGTGACTCTGAATGACTCCACATTTCCTTTCTGAGGCCAGGAGGCTCCCCACTAGGGGATAGGGGTATTGTGGAGCAGGGCAGGTGCAAAATCAATATTCAATCTCAACAGGGATAAAGAAAATGTTTTTTTTCCTCTGGGCTTCCACTGAGCTCAATGAATCAATTTGTGGGGGGGGAGAAGCTGCTCGATAAAGACTAACTTGAGTCCAAAAAGGGCAACCAAATATAAAGTTAAAGGGCATCACATCTAGTGTGACACAAAACTGGAGTTTCTCAGCAGTCGGTAAGCCGGCGTATAAATGAAAAACGGCAATGGCAAAAATATTTTTATTGTTATTTATGACAATCTGTCCGACAAGTGTGTAATAAGAGACATGTAGAAAGCACATAACTCACAGCAGTGTGAAAGAAAAGGACATTAAAGGTCTTACACAAACCAAAATGGAAGAGCAAACTGCCAAAGAGTTTAACCTTCGACCCCAAACTGGAAAAAGGAATCACAACCTCTGATCGCAGTGACCCCATCAGTTTACAGCCGCTCACGTAAAACTGTCTGAGCATGGGAAACACAGGTGGTCGTGTCTGTAAGCAAGTAAATAAGCAAGTAAATAAGCGTGTATATCACAGTAGTTATTAAGTGTTTTACAGAAGAGAATAGAAAAGAGAAAATAGAAGTAGAAATTGTGTTTGTGTGTATTTTTGCAGAAGAGAGGTTGGATGCTTGGCCTCTCTTGGAGCTCAGTGTCACTGTCTGGTCAGCAGCTGTTATTATACGCACACACACGCGCGCACATACGCACACACACAGGGGATCAGATTTTTATTATCAAAGAGGCTTGAGGTCAGGATGTAAATCTTTATACTTACCCCCTTCCCCCTAATCGCCATTTTATACCCCCTCAACACTCCCTCCGTCCATCCTCACTCTCTTTACCCCCTGCTAAAATAACCCAGTGAGGTAAGTGCTCAAGGAATCCTGGGATGAGTTTTATACAGACTGTTCCTTCTCTGCTGAGGAGTGTCAGAGTGGAGTGTGGAAGCATCCCAGCTCCAGTGCAGGATAAACCACACAGCCATCCAGACCGGCTCCAGCACCGGACATACATACAGACAGACAGGACACGCAGGTAAGGACTGAGGTGAGGCGAGTAGAGACACGGGATTACGGATGAAATCATACATTTCTATGATGTTCTGCGATGCTGGGCAGACCGCTTTAAAACATCATTATGCACTATGGATTGCCTGCAACGTGAAACTTTTGATCTTGTAATACATGGAGTTATTGACAATAAGAGGATTAACAACATAAGAAGCATTTTCATTTTAGGAACATAATTAAAATATATAAGTAAGGAGATTGCTAGAAGTTTTTTTTCTTACTTTTATCACAAGATCAGAAGTCATATTAGAAGCAATTTGCAGTCATAGATTATATGTTAAATATATATAAATCAACAAAATAAGCTGCAATTTAGATAAATGCTTCTTATATAACTGAAAACGTCTGTGTCTATCAGAGGACAGCGAGGATGATGATGCACGCAGGCATGGATGACACGGCTAAGCTGAGGATGTTGCAGGCTAAGGCTCTGTCTAAGGAGGCCAGAGGAGGTGAGTCTAGATGTATTGAACTGACACACATGTTCATAATACTTGGAAGTAAAGTCACACACATATTGGTTCACATGATGCGTCAACAACTTGTGTGTGTGCCACAGTGTGTGATTACAGCCGTGTCTGTCCGATGTAATTGAGACACACATCAAAGTGTATTAGTCCACATACATTGTGGCACACCCAAATCCCAGGAGCGCTTGTGTGTTGATGAAATTCTCCAAACGTTCCAGCAGGGACCATCCCATTTGTTTGTTTTCCAGCGCTGTCCGCCAGCTAGGCTTTGAAACCGAGTCCCCTAAACTCAGCAAAATGTGACTCCCACCAGTGAATTTAACACAGGCCGATCAAAGGCAGCTCCTCAAGGGTGGCGTATGCACAGACTCCTCCAAACACTTAACATGTGCGAGAAAGAGTGCCATCCGCTCTTACACGTGTCTTTCATCCAAAGATCCTATTTATATGCCCAGTTACCCATGCAACCCTGGACCACAACAAACATTACACACCCCTTGACATCATCACAAGGCTATTTCAGGCCCTCCGCTGTGCCATGATATAACATGAGCAGAGACCCTGCGCAAAAGCTGCGTGGATTCCAACTTAGTGATGCTACACACGGTTTTGCTTTTTTAAATCAGTGCCCCTCAGCTGTTTGAGTCGACAGAAACAAGAAGATCAGAGGAGACATTATGATTTGCCAAAGGTCCTTATTAGTCTGTGTTACTTTCTTCTCTTTCCAAATGTCTGGAAGTTGCTGCTGTCATTGCCTTTCCTCTCACGATTAAATGTCTTTATATTATTTATGCAGGGTTAGAGTCACCTCATGCCATGCCACACAACATGAATAGTCAATGAACAAACCTGGGGCAAATAGATTTCTCCATTCTAATACTGCAAGTTTGAACATGCATGGCGATATTCAGTGGAATCACTCATTAAAGCACCTGCGTTTGTGTGTCATACTGTGCCAGGGGGCCTGAACCTGGGGAAGAAGATGAGCGTTCCAAAAGATGTGATGATGGAGGAGCTCAATCTTCCGTCTAATCGAGGCTCTCGCATGTTTCAGGAGAGACAGAAGAGGGTGGAGAGGTTCACGTTGGAGAACGCTGCCAATGGTGCTTACAACACCATCAATGTAAGGCACCGACAGGGACGCCACGTAGCGCACGGTGACTCATACCCACTGCACTTAACTGCAACTTGAACAGACAAAATTATCAACCTGTGTTTCTGACGCGTAGTTAATGCTTAATAACAGCCTGCTAGTGGACTGGATTTATCAAAGAACTATAATTAATGGCCGACGAAGTCTGAGCCTTCTCTGTGTCTGCTGTCTCATTTCTTAAACATCTTTACCACAAGTGCATCTGCAAAACGGGGTGTTCCATCGAAGAGTTGCGTACTTTTTCCCACCTTAATGAATGAGTGACACATTAGGAAAAACAAAATGACCCTTGTAAGAAGCGATGTTACAGGGTTACTTTGGTAATTTTTAGTATTGCCTTTTCATAAAGTTGGTGGACCCATAAGAGACATATTTTTCAACCCCTTTCTGCAGACCCCCTGGCGTGTAGATGCTGGCATCCAAAATTTGTTTACATGTGAAACAAGTCACTCATTAACCAAAACTAAGTATCCTTCAAATGTGGGTCTCAAATTATTAGCAATTCATAAGCTGTAAATATGTGAAATTAGAAGTTTATATGGGCTTGTGTTGCTTTGTAGTTAATAGAAGTATCTTCCAACTCCCCTCCTATTTTTATTACAACCGAGTGCGTAAATCAAAAGGACATTTAAAGGTGCTTAAAAACACTTTTCTTTCACCACCAAAAAACATTTACTATCATAGCAACAAGAAAAATGGGTTACACCCTGAATATACGCCAATAGAGTTTTCAATATGGCTGCTAACTCATAAAATAACCGGAGGAGACTGTCAGCAGAAGAGGCCGTGATATCCTCACATTTAGTTTCTAGCATGAGTCAAGCTTCAGGCACACGGGATCTTACGCTTCCTGTAATGCAATTCAATAGCATCTTTTATTAGACCTCTCCCTGCCTCCTAAATGCTGCCCACCTCTCGCAAACCTTCAATTTGTATTGCTGGCTTTCTGTTAAAAAGTCTCAAGGCCAAGCTGAGATAACTCTGATTCCTCCCTCCAGAGCCACAGAGGATATTATGCAGCTGTTTGCGTGAGCTGAGTAGTACTCCGTGATGAGTAAACTGAAGTGAACTTCATGTCTAAAATTGTGGAGCAAAGTATTTGGAGAGTAAATACATTCACACAAATCTAACTGGGTCTCTTTCCCAGGCCCATCCAGAGGCCATTCCTCCCCCGCAGATCATCCAGGAGCCACAGGGAGGAAAAGAGAACCAGGCTTTCTCCATCCCTGGTAAGCATAGCCTGGTCATGAACCTTCAGAAGACTGTTGCAAAGAAAGGCAGTCCTGACATCATCGCTCCAGGTAAATGTTAACACACTACGGTGAAGAAAAGGATTGCCACAGACTGTCACAAGCCATAAGACTAGTTCACTACAATGGCAAATGCTTGAGCAACGCCAGTGCCTAGACAAAGCCGACGCTTGAGCAATGCATGGACACTGTGATCTGCTAGTATTCACCTTTTATATGGAAATGTGTGAGCAGATAAACTTGTTTTATTGCGACCAGTGCCAGGAGAGTTGGCATTATGCAGAAAGTAATTATCTTTGCTTTTTGTGAGCATCTTTCCTGAATGCTGCTGTGTGTTCAGCCTGACAGAAGGCACTGCTTACAGTGTGACTGACAGTGAGCTAAGCTCTGTTTATTATCTGGGATTCACACTGAGATCTAATTACTGTAGTTCCTATTGTTGACAGGAGTGACATCAAAGAGATTTATTTGCATTAGATCTGTTTGTGCTTTGTTGAGGATTGCTTTTTTTTGAGTTAATGGGTTTTGTAATTAGTTTCAAAAGCACAAGGATTATTCATTTTTCTCAACACAAGGGACCAAGTATTGCTTAGTTGGGATTTAAAGTATAAAGTACCGCTTTCACTTTGCCAAGAGAGATATGCCCTTACATTGAACTTTTTTTCTGTTAGGATATTCTGGTCCTCTGAAGGAAATTCCTCATGAGAAGTTCAACACAACAGTAATCCCCAAATCTTACTGCTCCCCTTGGAGGGAAGCTTTGGGAAACAAGGAAGAGATCCTGACCATCCTCACTACCCAGCTGCCCCAGCCCCCACAAAGACAACAGCCTGCCAACTACAGGTGCTTCAACAGGTAAAATCTCACCTTCATATCTGCATTCCCAGTTGAGTTTCAGTTCGACTAAATGAACCAGACGTGACTAGAGAGCTTGCGGAACATAGCATCAGGGAGAGAATGACATGTCCAACCCAACTAGATGATTAAATGGTTTTGAGACCCACCCATCTTCAAATAGACCCTCAGATGACCTAACCATGTCATCCATCACAATCATCTCTTCCCTCGGCTCCACTCCATGTTTCCACAGTTTGAAAAATAATCCAGTCTCTGGCTTGCACCTCCTTGGGCTGTAGCTGCGTGATGGCTATTTTGAACCCTGGTTCTCGAAAGACGATCCGCTGGGTTTGCAAGCTTTTAATGCCCCAACACAAGACAGATTGCGCACGAAAGGGAATCACCTTTCTCATGGCACACAAGGAAGTGCATCACACCGGCAAGGACAGAACAAAGGTTAAGCTTGGGCAGATGGAGAAATAGAGAATACATGAAACCAAATCTCAGTCTTTACTCAATTAAGTCCGTCACTCACTTTCTGCCAGCCGGTCTGGAAGTGTACCCCCTATGGAGGGATCTGTTTACACCCGAAAGAGTATTATGAAATTACGAAGTCTTAATTAAATCTGAACTCAACTAACGGTTAGAGCAGCTACACAAGTGGAAGAGGTTGAGTTCACTACACAGTCATACTGAATCCCCAGTGGACGTAGAGTTAAATCAGAGATGACCAGATATCATGTACCATCTGAAGGTCCCCCCCCCCCCTTTATGGGAAGGAGTGTGAGCCATGTGATACTTCTGCCAGGAACATGAAACACAATGCTTTCAGCCTGCTTAGTAAGGATTCTTCTTTGTCTCTCAGATCTCCCATGCCATTTGGGGGCGCTATGACCAGCAAGAGGGTGATCCCAGTGATTGGCTTTGAGGCAGTGGAACCCCAAGACCTGCCCGCCGTCGCTCCGGACAGCATGTGTCAAAGGCCCAACTTCAACAGAGCACCCCGGGGATGGGGAGCCGATTACACCCCAGAATCTAACGAACTATGAAAAAGAACTGATAAGCTAAAGACTGACATATGCTTGCTCCTCTCCTCCTACAAAGAAATATCCGTTTGTCAGTGGATACCGCAGGGGAGAGGGAAAAAAAAAAAGAAAATAAAACACTCCTGCATGTTATAGCAAGTGCTTTGCTACTGCTGAGTGGTTTGACCAGCTGAGGCTAACTCAGGATAATGGAATCAACACTTCATTACCAGTTCAGTCCAGGCAGGACAATGCCGCCATAGGCCCATCAGTCCTACCTATCCTTCCTTTGCTCTTTGCAGTATCTTATCCCACTGATGATCGGACTTGTCGTTCTTTTCCAACCCCCCAGTCTCCCTCTGATTGTGTTCACACTGTGGGTCTACATCTTTATCTCACCTCACCAAGGTGCATGAATACTGATGAATAATGTACACTCTCAGATGATGAATGACAAAATTGAGTCACTTTAATGACAAGTGAAAACAACATTCAGAGAAAGCCTACAATAAACTAAGTCATTATGCTGTGGAATATTAAGATTGTGTCAATAAAAAATAAAAAAAAGTCAATGAAACTGAAAAATGAAAAGGTTTAAAAATCCCTCAGGTTTCCCCTCCACCTGATACTTTGAACAATGCGACAAATACAAGGTTCACCTTAATTATACATTTTCATATGTACAATGGCTCCAACCACAGGAGCCCTTTATAACCATATGGCTCTGATCACATTGGCCAGTACTCATGTTTCAAGTCATTTACTATGTTAACGTCCGCTGTTTAGATGCTGTTCTAGTACTTTTATAACTGCAAGAAGTGACAAAGTCATCATGTAAGATCCCGGTTGTCGTGTTCCAGACACAGATGGTGCTCGTTCAGTTCATTCACTACACTGCAGGTGGCACAATAAATCTGATGTTATCTTGTATTTCTACCAAAAGTTGTCTGCAGGTTTCAGGCTCACAAACAGTGAAAGCACCGGACCAGGTCTGATGTAAGGAAAAGAATGACACCTAATCATAGTATGAATTCACTCTGGCAGCTAATCGCCATGGCGTGAGCCGTGTGCAGCGTGGGCACCCATGCGCTGAGGATCCTGGGAGGGGTAGTGGATTTGACCTGGAGGTCTCATGCTCATGGGAGGGGGCATAGGTGGAGCCATGGGGCCCATGGGGTGGAACATCGGCGGGCCAAAACCTGAGGGACCAAAAAAGGACAAAGACAATACAGCATTATGTATTTATTTACTATTCATTCTCACCGTCTTTAAAATCCTACACACCTTACAGCTACATGATAAATAATTTATTGTCAGCAGCTCTGGAAAAATTGTGCAGACATAACAGATTATGGTTTCAATTTCCACAGTTAATCAAAGAATAAACTAATTAGAATTACATTTTACTTCATATTTGATACAATTCACTATGGACCGTACATGTCGTACACATGTAAAGTTGCATCTATTTGATTATGGTTGTGATTTTACCTGGAGGAGGCGGGTTGATGCCTGGAGGTGGGGGCAGAGCAATGTTCATGACAGCAGGAGAGGTGCTGGGGTCCAGGTTGAAGTAGTTTGCAGGAGCCTCTTCATCAAGCGCTGGTGGTGGTGGCAGAGCTATAGTACAAAGAATTGAATACAAACAAATAAAATGTCTGCAATAATTCCAATTTTGCTTTACATTATCAATCCCAACACGAATTTTCTTATATATATGACCAAAAAGAGAAGTGAAAGAATCAACACTTACTGACAGAATTTAGGCATTAAATAATAAAATTAGCAGGGTTTTCCCTGCCTATCTAACTCAAAGGCGGGCCGTCTTTGTATTACTGGCCGCTGCCTTTGTTGAAAAAGTGCGCACACGCTAGAGTTATCTAGTAGTTTATCTTCAAAGAATGCAGCAATTATAAGAATTTTTGGATTTAATGACTAAATAATTACCTTTGCGAGACGAACATGAAGTATATTGTGAACTTTCTACACTATCACTCAGAGACTTTATGTTAGCGGAGCAGCAAACTCCAGCAGTAACAAACGAGACCTGCTGACCAACACACACTGCAGCACTTAAACAACTTCAACCAACTCTGAGGTGAAGAAAATAACTCAGTGCTCAGTCTGGTTCACCTCAAAAACCCTGCACACGCTCAGTGTCTCGGACAACGATGGTTTTCCCCGGAGCTAACAGTGCAGCAGAGAGGCTGCTCTCCAGTGCTGGAGACATGACGTTAATAACAACACAGCGGAGCACCCCCCCCTCAGTTTGTTATTCTCATACATGCAGGAGACTGTAAGATGCTTTCAAATTAATTAATACAGTTAACTTTTTAAAATAAAAAGGCTGTGGACCATTTATCTTATCTGCCATTTCTGTTTCATATAGTATTTCAGTGGACTAAGGACACCAGTGAACGGTTTGGCACACAGTATACTGGAGAAAGAGTCTGAAAATAGAGCCCCCTTTTCTATTCATTCAATCGAGAATCGGTTTTGAATTGAGAATCAATTCTGAATCAAATCGGCACCCAGGTATCGTGATAATAGTAGTAGATAGCCCAGGTTACCCAAAGCCCAGGTTTTGGTACAGAAAAAGTTGGATCAGTGCATCCCTATAATTTAGACAAAACAACGCTCACATGGCTATATCACTCTACACACACACACACACGCACACGCACACGCACACTTACCTCCAGGCAGCCCTGGTACAGGATCAAGTCTGGTACCCATCTCACTGACACCATCTTTTATGCCCTCCTTTCCTCTTGCTGCCTGAGACCTAAAAAGACAAACCACATCAGTTATATACAGTATATTAAATCACATCACTTACTTTGTCAAATACCACTGGATACAGCAGCAGAATTGTGTCCAGGATAGAACATTTCAAGTGTCCTGCACTTCTCAAATTCTGTAATGTAAAACTCTAACTGTGTCAGTAATAATCATATTTCAAAAGCACAGCATTCAGTATTTTACTATAATTTGTGACTGTGACAGTAGCATTATCCCACATTGTTACTTTCTAACACCACCTGGCTTTTAATGAGCAAATTATTATAAATATTTGTATCTCCTCCTAACTGTCTCCACTTACTGGAGATATATGGAAGCTGGGAATTTTCATCAGAAGGCCAGAATGAGAATGTTTGGGTTGCATCCACACAGTGAATAACTGCATGAGCTACTGTTAATGGATTCAGAGTTAGGGGGTCACAGACGCCCTAATGCTTAACTTATGTCTTCCTGACCAGCTTCTTACCTTCCCCACTTGACAGTGAGCCTCCGTCCATTAATGATAAGCTTGTTGAAGGACTTCTCAGCAGCCATTTCAGCCGACTGCCGCGTGGCAAACTGGATGAAGGCACACTGCTGCCTCTGGACTATGGTAATGGTACGAATCTCACCAAACTGGTAGAAGTGACTCCTGCAATAACAGAAATACGAGCTCAAATGACCTAAAACACTCAAGTATCAAAATCGTAACAAAACTCAGCGGCCACAGGAAGTTGTATGAGAGCTTGTGATGAAACAGAAATCCTTACTTGAGATCCCCATCTGTAACAGTATCTCCCAGACCCCCTATGTAGAGGGTGGTGATGGACTTGTCCTCTGGTGGGTCCAGTCGGGGCATGGTCGAGGCCCGCTTCAGCAGCTTGTCAGCTACTGGATCATTGATACCATAATAACGGTCCTTTATGTTCTGGTCAGCAAGTGGGTCATCAGGATCTGTGGGCTTCTCGTGTCTGTGAAACCACAAAGATAATAAGCAGTAAGTATTTTGCCACAGCAGCAAGTTTGAACCCTAAGACACAGTTGGCTGCTGTGTGAAGTGACACTCACCTGTAGGGACACTCCTCTCCTCTCTTACACTCTCCCTTCACCCAGAAAGAGCAGATGTGTGGCCGGTTCCTCTTGTAGTACGGTGTTGTCCGGGCCAGTTTCAGCAACATGTCACTAGAGCTGGTAGCTTTACCTAACTGGCCCACGGCCCGTGTGCCATCAGAATTGGCTATCTGAGAACACAGAGGTCCAAACAGACATGAGGGACCAATGACAGGAAAATCCCAATCTTAGCAAGGATTATCAACTAGTTAGGTAGGTCCTGATATGACTGAGATATTACAGGTCAACCAAAACTCTAAAGTGCTGCTGATGGTTAAAATCTGCATTTAATGCCAATACTTTGTTCACTGCGGAGATGAAGACAGTCTGACCAAATCATGTCCAAACCGACTATACTACACAAAAGTATTGTAGATTATTCAGCTATCAAATATATTTAAATTACTTAACCAGTGTAAATGTAGGCACATTGTAGAGCTGTAAACCAAGTATGCACTGTAAGCTCTATTACATAGCTAGAAGATAGATACAGTAAAAGTAACTGGCTCACACTATCAACAAATATTCAATATTAATAAACTCAGATCAGGGATGAAGAAATATGATCAGGACTTTTACAACTAGTGTAATGATCTGCATGCATCAATAAAAACAAATATACCTCTCTCTCCATGTTCTGTGTGTAGTACTCTTTGTTCACATCTGACTTAGGAACTTCATCTTTAATAGCAAGGCCAGTGTCTCGGACCTGGATGGGCAAACCTGTAAAACGCAATATGTGACGGGGGGTTAAACTCAGATATATACTGTATGTTTGAGTAAGACATAAAACATGTACACAGGCCAAATCAGAGGTAAACGATCGCAGACTCACCGTACTCCAGGTCTAGCAAACATGTCTGACAAACATTCTTCATTTTACTGCATGTCTGACAGACCTCTGTCTTCTTGAAACGCATCCGCGTTCCCGGACACCAACGGAACACGGTAAAGGGTCGAGCACAGATCTAATGTGCAAAGAATGGAAAAAAAAAAAAAATATATATATATATATATATATATATATATGTATACATATTCTTACTTTGAAAATAGTGTTACACAAGTTCAAACTATGTTGTGTGCCCCTGGTCATGAACATTTTAAGTATTTTACAAAACATACCTTGCATTCTTTCCCATATTTCTCCTTGGTCTGTAAAACAAAACATGGATAAATTAAAACCCACACATCAAATTATGTCAACTCTACAAAAAGATTACCTCAAATTCACCACAATGAGACACTAAATGCTCACTCACCATACGGATGTAAGGGTTTTCTCCTAAACATGTCTGACACAGAATTGGGAAATCCTGTAAGACAAAGAAAAGAGATGCTCATTTAGTTAACAAAAAAAACAAAAAAAAGCACCATACCTGTCCATCATCCAACAGCCCTCAGATATAAGTGTCTGAAGCTGTAACTTGACCTACAATCTCTGTTTTACTTTCTACTCTGGGCACCTTGATGAAGTTAGATGTGTGAATACACAGAATGCTATGGGACCTACTTCGCCATCTGTTGAAGGATGCCGTTTCAGTCCAAGTGCTAGCTGCTTAAAAATGAGCCCACCTTATCCCTCTGGGGTCTGAGCCATTTTTTTCCTCTATTACTGGTGCCTCGACTCTCTTAGTATATAAACATTTGTATATATTCAGTACTGGAAATTACAAGCAAGTAATTAAAATCTGTTTTTCAGCACAACATGGGCTATGTGAATATGTGTGCGGCAGTGATCACATGACATAAAAATTTATAAAAGGTTTAAAAAAAAGTAAAACAGAATTTGAATTTAACATTTTATCCATTTTCCAAAAAAACCCAACTATGTGCAAATGATTACCATCTTCACATTTGTAGCCCAAGGCCTTAGAACAAGAACAAAACAAACAAAAAATAAATAAAATCTGTATTCATAATGTCTCTATTACACAGAAAACTGTCCATATTTGTTTCTTGGTGTGTTTTTCTTTAACATGGACATAGGCATTTTTGCCTGCCACGTCACTGCCACACATGCTCCAATGGTCAAAGTGTGCATGGAGGTAGGAACATGTCTTTACACAGCTCAATAAACCTCAGAAAACTATCTTGACACATTATTTACTCTCTGAAGGTCGCTTCTGTGTTGCAGCAGATTTCTAAATGCTCAGGACGCAACATAGATCTCTCCAATCACGTTTTTAAAATCGGCGATATGTCAGCAATCTCATTCACCAAAACACTTGAGTTATTTGTACAGTCGATATTAGATAAATAAGTAAAACATAAAATTATCGCTTTTATAATTTTTAATTTAAAATTTTAAGTGTCCAAAAATAACACAGTGGTTCCTTGATGGATTATCAAGCCCCTGGATGAATTATAAGAACAAGTGACAGCTCGTAACGGCTGACCAGTGAGCTGCAGGACAGTTTTTAAAGTAAGTTGCTACATACATCCGTTACAAAGATATTATTAAAAGTAACAACTGAGGGCTTTTGCAATCGTAGACGACTGACAAAACCGCAGAGGATTAATTCATCCTGCCCACAGCATCAGCCAAGCATCTAAATATGAGCAGCTCATGTGGCACAAATGTCAACTACATAGTCTAGGGTTGCCAAGTTTATATTCTGGTGTCTTGATAAAACCAACATTGGCCAAAGGCCTGCTTGTGTCATGGCTCAAGAGAGGAAACTGATTTGTTGCCTTTTATAGTAGGGCCACAAAAATACAGTTGCTTTGTGCGCAAATATTAAACTAAAGAATAAGAATTGGTAGATATGTGAAAACTTAAATTTAGCTCAAATACTGTTTGGATAAATAAATAAATTTCCCACAACAATGACCAACATGACTATCATGACAACTAGCACAGCTCAGGTAATAATCAGTACTAGGTGCGTCTACTGGGAATTGTAAGGTGCCCTTTCTTAAATCCTCACTTGGACAGACGGCTTTTTGGATCAACATGTGGAACTCTTTACCTACAGAACTCAAAATAGACCAGGACTGGGATCACTTAAAACCCAAACTGAAGCAGCTTTTTAAAAGGGATTAGTCATGTAGTCATGAGTGATCTGGTGCTCATTATTTTACAAAATTTTTATGGTATGTTTGTTTGTGAGTCGTTTGTGTTTTGTGCTGCTTTGTATGTATTTTGTTGTTGAGTTTTGAGTCGTAGTGTATGCATATCTATGGTTAAGATTTGTGTTTTGTATGTTTGTCTTAAATGTATGTATATGTATTGTTTAGTTTTGAGCAGTTACTGCAGCATTTTAAAAGCCCATCTAGGGACGGGCATTGCAAACTAGATTAGGCTATAAATGCTGTGGTATGTGGCATAAGTTCATGCTATATACTACAAATAAACATTAAATATAATAAAACTCAGATGTTGATAACACACACACCACTTTTCAGACACGTCCATGAGTGAGAATATAAGCTAAAGACAATTGGACCTGTGCGCTTAGCCAATTTTTTTTCCCCCTAGGATGGCGAAGTCATGACCCACCCTACTCTGCCTCTGATTGGCTAGAACTTGTTGCCTTTGTTGGTTGGGTTCATATGTCTATGGTTGGGTTGGTTAGGTTTAGGCATGAGGAGTGAGATTGGTTAGCATAGACATAGCATTGGCCTATTGCTGTGATATGTCAGTGAGCTGTGTTCTGACCTGGAGCACAAGAAAAGCTGAAATGATGGGACACAGGCTGAAAAAGCCATTTCCACAATGTAAATACTTTCTGCACATTTCATATACATTAAATCATTATATAAAGGACAACTCCACAAGTATTAGCCAAGAGAAATAAGCCAAATCCATGTTTGACAAACGTGAGTTTTTACAATTCCTTATGACAATGAATTATTCTCCATCACGTTAGTAATTCAGTTCATGTACTGTAAGCCTAACGTTGATACACAGTCCTCAGCGATAGTAGCCTAACTATCGGGGACCTTTTTTGTACTCCATGTAGACCATAAACCCTTCAATATAAGAACGACTCACTAAAATCGAATGAGAAATGTAAACGATACAGTGTTTTTTATCCACAAAAAACGCAGCTCCCCGGTTTACTTGTATTTGTTTACAGGCAGTCTTGCCCGGTCCAATATGGCGGCGACGTTGACGTACGATCCAGCAACCAATGCGGCGTCTACGTATATATGTCTATATTGTTAGGATAAGAAAATCAGGGTAAGCCAATCAGGGGCAGAGTAACGAGGGTCATGACTTCGCCATCCTAGGAAAAAAAATATGGCGTCCGGTTAGCGGGCTCGGGTCTTTACTATGAGCGCCTAACTAAACTTTTAATACAAAACTCCATCCAACACAGAAAAAATAACGTACTTAATAGTATGAAGGAGCGGCTCGGTTGCGTGTTTCCCAACTGTGACTTGAATTTGGTCGCTGGTTACTTCACATCATTGTTGATAGCATTCTAGCACTAGCATCATTAGCTTAGATAGCTAACACAACAATACATATTTATCCGCTGGATTTAAATTAGCCAGGATCCTGAGATAAATCTTGGATGTTTGT
This sequence comes from Scomberomorus guttatus, assembly GCA_038419695.1. Taxonomy (NCBI): domain Eukaryota; kingdom Metazoa; phylum Chordata; class Actinopteri; order Scombriformes; family Scombridae; genus Scomberomorus; species Scomberomorus guttatus. Next base: position 18,064,029 of record CM076452.1, on the reverse strand, counting down.
CATCCACGTTTGAAGCCCACTGGCGACACTGCAAAGAGAAACTATGATGTCTTACACACTAACACTGTAGCTAACGCGGATATGCGGAGACATGCTAAAGGAGTTAGCAGCCACGCTTTAGCGGAGGGCTAACTAGCCATCTAGCAAACTGGCCGGGTTGGTGGCACTAGGCAGATTTTGTGCTCGTGTTAACTCCCGAAATGTAACTGGAAATAAATGTGCTATAGTGAAAGTCTCTGCGGTGTGAAAATTATGCCGATGAAACGTACCGCGTCTTCCCAGTTCTGTCTGTTGTAGGTGTTGGAGCCGAGAGACGTCGCCATTTTGCAGAGTGTGAGCCAAACGGCCCAAACAACTGGAGGTGTCCGACCACAATGCAACGCGCCAGAGAGCCACGTTTCACCTTAGGGTGTCGCCCTATTTCAAGATAATATAATAATTTCACTAAGAAATAGAAGCAGGTACAAATATAGGGAAAAAGTAGCAATATAGACTATAGCATAGGTAACTCTTCTAGCATTTAATCTTTACAAAGAAGTAAAGAGAGAAGAGATTGTGTGTGCGTGTTTATGTGTGTGCGTGTTTATGTGTGTGCATTAGTGTAAAGTATTTATCCAAATACTGTAGGCTACTTAAATCCAGTGTTGATGTACTTGTACTGTATTTTATGTCAAGCATAATTCAAGTCAAGTCAATGTTTATTTGTATAGCCCAATATCACAAATTTTCCTCAGGGAGCTTTACAGTATGTACATCAATACAACATCCACTGTCCTTAGACCCTTGATTCGAATAAGGAAAAACTCCTTTAAAAAACGGGGGAAAATGGAAGAAACCTCAGGAAGAGCAACTGAGGAGGGATCCCTCTCCCAGTATGCATAGATGTGCAAAGGATGTGTCTACAGAAACCCAGCTTCATAATTCTATTTCAGCTACAGTACAAAAAAGTGAATGCATCAGTAATGCATAAATAATTTATTCAATAAAATAATAATATAACACTCTGAGACGGGCTATTTTGCATAATGAACAGGGCTACTTTTATTTTTTTTATACTTTACTCGCCCATATTACCTCTGAACATTTATTTTCTATAAGTTTTCAATGCACGTTCGCTTATAACAGTATTTTTTTTTTACATTGTGGAAATACTATTTTCACTTGAGTACAGAATCAGAATCAGATTTATTTGCCAAGTAGCAAGTACAAGGAATTGAATGTGGTCCAGATGTCAACAGAAATATAATGCAATAAACAAGAACATTAAACAATAAACATAAACATAACAGCAAATTGCAAAGATTCTGTGTAGTGGGGGTGGACTGCACGCACATTGACATGATGATTACTTCTTCCTTCATCCACCTCCACCTTCCACTCCTGTGTGTGTGTGTGTGCGTGTGTGTGTGTGAGAGAGAGAGAGAGAGAGAGAGAGAGAGTGAGAGAGTGAGTGAGAGACAGTGTGTGTGAGCTTGTATAAGCCAATTGTGTAGTCCAGTTACAGTTTAGCTACCCACCTGTTCCAATTCAGGTCAGGGTGTCTTTGCTGTGTGAAACTCCAATTAGTGGGGCAAAGGATGTTTGCGATAACGGATTGGAATTAAGCCCCTAATGTTTATTTAAGGTCAGGGTGAGGCTGTAGAGTCAAAGGACAAGGATTAGATACAGGCTTGAAGAGCTGGAAACTCTTTCTTAGTGCAGCTGCCATCTGGGAGGTCAGACAAGGAAGTCTGCTGTACTTGTAGGCTGCTTTTAGGTGAATAACGTCTCCCTCTTTTATCACTTTTGATGAATCAGTAGCCCTGTGCTCATTAGATGTGATTTTGTTAATAAATCATTTGCCCCTATGATCATATTTCCACGAGAAAGGGTTAAGTCGATCTCTGCCTCCTCCTGTTTCCCTTATAGCAGAGCGCACAGCCTGTCTCGTGCCCTGTGTTTAGCGGGACACCAAAGTAAACCTTCTGGGCATCGCCTTCTTTGTCTTAATAAGTCGTGTGACCCTGTCTCCTCCATCATGTGATGTGGATGAGACATCCAAAGATGTTTTTGAAGGACGGCTTTGTCTTGGATTTAGCCACTCTGTAATCAAAGTCACCAACCTCATGAGTCACAAGGTCAGAGGATGTGTAGGTGTACTACCTCACTGTTGCTCCACGTTTCGGAGCTCCATTCAAGAAATTATAAGCTATTCTTAGATTGGTGTTAACACTTCTGTTGGTGTTTTATGTTCTTATGTGTTGCACTGTGACATTAGTTCTCATTTAGGTATATCTTTTTGTGTTCCAGTTAATTTATAATCATATTTCATGTTTATTTTTAGGCTATTTGTTGTCCTGCTTTTAGTTTTTATGTAATTCTAGGCTGGTGGTGCTTGGTGTCCATTCATTTTAACAATAATCAGTACCATAAATATTTTATCTCACTTATATATATTCTGTCAGAGATGTTACCCTCAAAAGATAATGAAAACATTTTAAAAACGATATGCCTCTAGAGGAACTGTAGAAGCACAGTAATGAGTATTATACAGTCACTATGACTGAGTACCGATGACATTATTCCTACAGTAATATTATAGGAATATTGGAGTGATTTTTTTCTTTAGGAAATAGAGATTTAATTTACAGCCTTTGTTTTAGCCCTTTGAAAACTATATTGTGCACGGGCTCCTGTTGTGTAACCTGCACTATGGTGACTAATCAAAATCATCACGAGCTCCTGGTCGTAGGAAACATGAATCATAAAAAAAATTTAAAAAAAAAAAAAAAAGCAAGTTTCAGGATATGACCTCAATATGACTGCACAATTAATTCCGAGTAGAGTGAGTAGCACATGAAGGCCACTATAATCTCACTACTGCAGAACACAGACACAGATAAACCCCGACAGGAATGTGATCGCACGGTGATTTCTTTGAGGAGTTGTGTATGTAGTATGCGTGTACGCGCATATCAGAGACAAAAATGCGCGGCGCTGGCGCCTCCTATCGACAGTTATGGGCCACTGCCGGTGCACAGGGCTGCAGAGAGAGAGGGGCATTCTCAGATTTCCCGATTTCTCCCTGCCGCTGTGCCGCTTCCACATCACGGTCGACAGCAAACCGAGACGACGACGACGACATGCGCCCAGCGTGCTTCAACCCTGCAGTCACTGCAGCCGGCCCGTGTTGTCCCAAATCCACCTAGACTCAGGCAAGGTGAGTAACATCGACACAACACAAGTCTCGTCGTCGCCGTGTTATCGCACGTTTGCTGAGGCGAACCGAGAGCCCCGCCGCTCGCTCTTCCCAGGCCAGGCTAGTGAACGTTGTCTGGCGCAGACGGAGAATGAGGCCAGTTTTTCGGCCTGACTCTCCCTCCGGCTGGAAACAGAAAGCCCCGGCGGTGTAGTGGAGTCTCGGTGCAGCTCTCAGCTCGCCCATACGGCAGCAGAGAGAGGAGGCTAGCGTTATTTGTTCGAAGTTTGTGCTCAGGATAGAGCTGTGCCCGGCTGCTCTGGTCTGTGATTTAATATCGGAATTCCTTTATGCAGCCGTATCCCGTAATGCAGCCCGGTACCAGCGACAACTTGTTTTTGTAACTTTGTAGCAGCCGCGACGTAGCCTATAGAGTATCACCAAACGCTCGCTTTAAATTAGCTTTAACAATGCGGCAACAACGTAGCAATTCACCTCCAAACGTTACAATCTAATAACGCGTCTCTTGGCAATGAAGGACTTGAAAAGGCCAAACGATTTTGTGTGCCAATTATAATTAAAGGTCGATACGGCTGTCTGCCACCTAATCTAGTAGCACTGCACATGACAGAGGTGGACAAAAGATCACCAGGGGAATGCAGTGATTGCTTCAACTCAGTTCGTCCAAATGATTATGAGTAACTTGGGTTAATGATTAGCAGTGATGACGGGGTTTTGTGTTGTGACAATTGATGCATCAGACTGTTGTGCAGCTTACCTGTAGGAATCACCTGCAGGCTGATTGTTACTTAAAAGGTTTCAAAACAGTTTTGCAATAATTAACCATAAACTCTGTGTGTGGGTGTGTGTGGGTGTGGGTGGCAAAAAAAAAGATACTGCTGACTTTGCAAAATGATTTTCCAAATTAAGTTTTGTGAAAGTAGGGCAGTTTGGAGTGCATTAGAACATATGCATGCACCCAGATTTAATTATTTTAATGTATTTTTTTTAGTTGTGGTTGTTGCACAATGCACCAGTGATGCAGTGTCTTTTTTTTCTTCTTCTTCTTCTAAATAAGATCAGTGTTTTAACTGCATCAGCCTGCTTTGTTACTCTTTGTGGTATAAGGTGGAGCGAATGCCTTTCTGAAAGTAGCTGCATCTATTAAGCACTATAAACATTTGACTCTGCTCTGTAGCAAAAGGGGCAGTCCAGACCTGCCTGAAATCTGTTGCCTTGGGGGGTGCGCGCGTGTGCGAGCGTGCACCTACGTGAGTAAGAGATTACTAAAGGAGAATGACTCACGATCAGAATGTATTTGCCAAAGTCATAAGGACTTTCCCTGCATTCCGCCTCAGCTGCAGAAGACATTCTTGAAAAGTGCTGTCCTTCTGGGTTTTATGTATCAGGAGATTTATTTGACCAGTGCTTCACATTTTTCTTCCCGTTCTCGAGCCATGTGTTGTTTATCACATATTCCAACCAGCATTTGTATAAAAAAAAAAAACATTTTAAAAAGTAGAGTTTATTCCATTTTGCAGATTAGATTAAAAAAGACTGTGGTTTCTGTCATTTGTTTGTCAAATTTGTGGAGGGCTGAATCTTAAGTTGCTTTCTATTTATCCATGCCAACTGTTTGTCTGGTTGTTCTAACCCTCCATCTGACTGCTCCCACTGGCTGCCAAACATGCTGTGATCTAGCGCTTTCAGTTTGATGAAGGCTGCCACAGCCATTTGATCGTATATCAGCATCTCTTCTCTTAGATATGCCTCTGAAAACGCTGCGGCTCGGCTACAATGCCTACACGCAGAGGTTGATAAAATACTGTAGGCATGACAGTATTTGACAGATCATGTCACCAAACAGTGTTTGGGCGTTTATCAGAATGAGACATGATCACAGACCATTTGTCTTTTTTTTTTTTTTTTTTGTAGATTTTAGAGTGGGGGGACTGTAAGGAGAACGTTGTTTGTTATCAATCATACCGCAGACGGTTTTATTGTTACTTAAATCTACCTGGGAGAGAATGTGAATTTACTTGTACTGCAGTAGCTACCCCATCACGCATAATGCTACACAAGGTAACTGTGGGTTATTGGGAACTGCAGTGCCCAACAACATGCCAGCTCTTGTATTTTTCCATGTCAGTGCCCCTCGTAGCCACACTCAGTGTGTGGGGGGCTGACCTCTCTTTAGAGTAGGGCTGAAGCCAGGCATCTTTCCAAAACTCGAGCCCCCCAACCCTCTCTGCTGGGTATAAGCACTGCTTTGTGCCACAGTACTGCTCCCTATGGTTCTTATTCATATACTACTACAACACCACTGGCACCACTAGATACTGGAATCTAATTGGAAGTGTACCCAAAATAGCCCCACTGTTTGACAGACAAACTCAGATGTTTCCTCATTAAGTCAAGCTTTTTGGATTAATATACCAGAATTTAAGAGGCAGATTATACCATTTGTAGCCTGTAAAGTAGTTTGTATTGAAGTGTCTTTTTCCGCCTGGAATGTAGCTGTGGCATTTCTTTGGCTTAGGCTGTGCTATCGCGAGTGGTATTGGAGAGCAGGAGCAGAGTAAATACATTTCAAACAGCACAGCACAACTGAGTATTAGCAAATGATCTGATAGCATCTGTAATCCTCGGGAAAACCTGGAGAGTTTTTTTTTTTTGTATAGTGCAATCCTCCATCAGATAGGCTAGTTGGCAGGCACCGGTGGTGTCCACATGTGTGACTGGCTGGCTAGGCTAGCGGCGCGGCTGAATGCTACAGTATGCAGGCAGATCAGATTACTGAACGATTAGCCATGGCCTCCTATCCCGGCCCAGGGAAATGATTTTCCACTGTCATAATTCCCTAGACTGAATTACGCAGGCCAGTGACTCAGAGATACTCAATACTACAGGCCAGAGTACGGCACGACATAACTGTTGCTCTCTGGAGAGGCGACATCAGTAGAGAGTGGTTGTACCATGGATGCACCAGAGAACAAAATATTTTCCTCACTAATTTGGATTTCTGGCTCCGACGTTTGCTTTCATGCACGTTACGGTCGTGTGACCCTGCAGTGGTTGGGCAAAGGCTGATGTTCATTGTGGTGTTTTACCCTTTGACATAAAGGGATCAGAAAACAGCCCTGAAACTCTAAACTGTCCCTCGCATGTCCTTCTATTGTGAGACGTACGTCAAAAATGTGAGCACATGTCAGATGGGCGATGAGGCGATGTAAATCTAGTAGGCCTCCCGTGGAATTTTGCTGAATGGAAAGATAGACTGACAGAGGAAGGGGGAAGAGGGTGGGGGGTGGGGGGAGTGGGAGAGGCTAGCCGGTGGAGGTAGGACCATGTTTCCAAGGTGCCTACCCCCTGAGGCAGGAATCCGATACATTCCAGAGGCTCCTGTATCCAGACGAATAATGGTGACTAGGGTGTAGCGTTTCATCAGATGACACATGATTGGAGCGTAAGTGCTGGGAAAGTAAGAGCTATGTCATGGGCTCAGAGGTAGCCAGCTCTGGTTGCCTAAGGGATCAGGGAGTATGCCAGAAAAGCTGTACAGGTTATATGAGATATGGATTTATCCTCAGCAGTAGACAGTCTGGTTTTTATGTCTCTTCTGCTTAACACACTCCCGCCCCCTTGCCACCGTTTTGACACAGACATTAACATTATTTTGGGCATTTAGGTGACGCTGATCCAGAATGGCGCTGTTGGAAAACCCCTCAATTGTCTTTAGTACATTATACTCCATTGTAATCAGATTAGGCCCATAGTGGCTGTTACACTGAATAAGGCTTGGCATTTAGCAGTAAATGACTTCTGACAAATAACCAAAAAGTTATTACTGGCTGTGTTCTAGGTCCAGGAGTTTCTGAGAGCTGTGTAATGTTGCTCTTCTTATTGGGGTTTTCAGAAACTCACACGGGTCCAGATCAACACCTGTGATGATACAGTATCGGCAACTGAATCTATGAGCTCAATTATTCTTCACTGAGTGGGGTTTTCAAGGCCAGAAAATTGTGTTCCCGTGCTCCTCAGCTCAAAGCTATTTATACTGCAGACGTAGAAAAATACCCTGTTTTATTTAGTGGTCAAAAAACAAGCTGTCGGCTGTTAATGGACTTCACCTCAGCCATTCTGGCGGACCCTCGGGGTACAGCGCGTTCATACACTCAGCAAGGGAGCTCTCGGCACTGGCCTGTTAATGAAGCCATTTTCAGAGATGGAGAGATGCAGTAATGGGAACGCACCACTTCACTGCAGGATATTCTAACCCCGTCCTCATCATAAGTGCCATCAGTCATCGGCTATGATTAGATTTTTTTCCCTCTCTGTCCATTTAGCCATTTGGAAGGCTTTTGTGAGTGAGATGAGTGAGTGTGTGTGTGTGTGTGTATATATGTTGCACCAAGACATACATTGATTTATATTAAGGATCTTTGAGCACGGATCAGGAAAACAGCAATCTGTCATAAGGACTGTCATGCTAGCGTATGTTTAAATGGTACTCTCAGTCTATATAAATGTTATGATAAGATATAACTTGTTATATCATAAGACCAATCAGTTAGTGCTAAAAACTCCCTGATGTGAATGTGGAGGGCAGACAGATGGAGGAGGGGGGGGGGTGGAGGGGGGGGGGTCTGTATGTTTACTCAGTTGTGTGGTGGCCTCGGCTGGGTCCGACCACACCACAGATACCACACACATTCATTCTCTCACCTACTGAAGAAATGATGTGTGTACTCGCACAGTCACGCATGCCACAACTTGTATCCAGTGTTTTTGTTTTTGTTTTATTTAGGTGTGTACAACATGCCTAAATGGAAAGCGTGAGCTGCTTACATTATTTTTTTCTCGGTGTTATATATATAATATTCATATTAAGAGGCTGGAATCAGAGAATTTAGCATGTTTTTTCTTGACTCAAAATGATTGATTATCAAAATAGTTGGCGACTATTTTTCTGTCGATCAACTTATCGTTGCAGCTCTAATCAAAATATACACTGTTCCAATTCAGTACACATTATTCAAACTAAAGCAGTCTAAGACTATCTTCACAAAGGTTATCGTCAAATTTTTGTTAAAGCTGTTTTAAAAAAGTGTCATTTTGGAGGCTGTTTGTGTTGCTGTTGAATTGTATTGTTCCACCAAAAAAGGTGTTTCTAGTATTTAGTTTTAGGTTGGACAAAATATAAAAAAAACACCTCTCAGGCTGTATCAGACTGCATTAGCTTTCACTTGGTGTTCCTAATAAACTGACAACAGAGTGTATAATCTGAGTCCATGTCTCGCTAACAGTTGAAGCTGTCTTTGCTTGCACTTATTCTTTCTGACACTTAAACAAGGTCACATCTGTGACCCGATGCTCTCTTTAAAACCATGTTTGCTGTTTACCAACAAAAGCGCCTGTGTTTACAGCGCTGTCATGACGGGCAGCGCTGTTGCAAGGGAGAAGAAGAGCGAACACCTACACCGGGTCACACAGGTGTCAGTTTTCCCTCATTAGCCTATGATAAAAGAGACTGTTGTTAGCCAGAACAACAGTGCAACATAAAAACAGGCGTGTCTGTGACATAGTCTCTCTTCTCACTGTCCTGACACTTGAGAGCAGAGCAGGCCAGAGCATCATGGCATCCCACCAGGACTGAGTAAACTTTTAGGAGGGCATCTGGCGCCCAGCGCCCCTGATCTCTTCTCTTTCCCTCTCTCCTCTGTCTCTCGGCCCCAAAGCTGACCACGCCACCGCACCACCACAAGTCATCTGGTGTCCAGTCGGCTCCCATCTGTGCGTGCATTTGGCCTCGCTGCAAAACAAAGCATTGTGGCATGCGAACAGCCTCCGCTACATCTAAACAGATCAGCCCTGCTATCAAGCTTAATCTTTGGGTGGAAACTATGAGTGCATTCCCAGGGTTATGGGTCATCTCCACTTCAATTCATTAAATTTAATCGAGGCATTGAGAATCCATTGTGACAAACTGACCACAGCTGATGGCATACCTCGTCTCTGTTTTGAATTGCCGAGGTGGAAAGAACTGTATTGGTGCCGACCTCGAGGTTTAGCTGCTGGCAGCTCCGAGTGTACCCCTCCACTGATCCGAGGCGGTGCCGTGTCGGCCCATCCTGCTGTCTCTCATCCATACTGGGTGGTAGAGAGAGGTTTGTGTGTGTGTGCATGGGGGTGGGGGCCTATGCGCCTGTCCCCGTCTGCGAAGGACAGGTGTTGGCAACCCGGAGGTCAGTACAGACGCAGCTGGGGCACCTAGACAGGAGGACGGCTGGAGACTGCGAATGACAGCAGGATGAATGAGCTTTGTTTTGCCAGGTTTTGACCAGTTTTCTTCTGGAGGTTCAGCTTTGAACAGGGTCAGTTGTGACGGTCAGGTGGTGTAACGGCTGGCTGCTCTCAGTGGGACGTGCTACAGCCGCAAGCATTTGGTCCTCACAGAGAGGCTTGGAGTCTATTTGGGTAAAGAAGCACAACTAAAGGAACCATAGTGGGGTGTGCAAGCCTGCAAACACAAACAACACCCTACCCCCTCTGTGAAGTGTTAAGTGGCCGGATACGTTTAGTGAATGGGACACAGGTGTCTGGGCCGTGCTGTGTGTGCCTGGCCAGGGGTCTGTGTTTGTTTTCTCTCCGTAATGGCCCCCAACTCTCTGCCGCAGCTTGACCAGAGCTCATTGGCTCTCAATGGTCCGGGGTAGAGCCCCTCATCCCCCCCGTCTTTTTTTTTTTTTTTTTTTCTTCTACTGTGGGACTGAGCAGTGGATGATTCTTGAGTCAAGAATCTGATAATGAAATTCAAGACATCCCACAATACAATGTTGGAGCTTTTTACATTCCTCTTTCTTCCTTTATTCTTCGCTTTATCCCTCCGTTGCCTCTGATCTACCCCAGCAAAGCAAGCGTTTGAAGTTGTCAAGGCACTGGCTTTACTGTTGAGTGCTCAAAGTGCTTATGTGACAGGGAGAGAAGAGCTGGAGGGGAGTAATGTGACTCCCACATAGTCCACAGCCTTTCCAGTCTCCATCCTCCACGCCCTTGTCTCCCACTTGCCTCCCGCACACAGGTTCCACCTCTGTGGTGATGTCACTCCGCTGAGCCCCCCTTTGTTGAGTAACAGCCCAAAGGTGTGCTTTAGGCTCCGAGGAAGACTCGCACACCACCACCACAACCTCATACTGTGTCTCCCCCCAGGGAGTGCAGCAGGGTGAGGTAATGGGTTGTTAACCCCTCAGCCACCTCCATGTTTGGACGCCGTACCGTCAGCAGTGGCTGCTATCGCTGCCCTGATCTGATTGTTTGAGTAACCCTGTGGCCTCCCCAGATGGCCAGGCCTCTGAGCTGCTTTATGATAACCATACAGTTAATATCTGGCCCACATAATGCTCTCCCAGCTTCCTGCCCCCCACCCCACCCCTTCAAGCTCCGCTCAAACTCTGTTCTCATTTCTCTCCGCCACCCTCTGTGCTATTGTCTCTGACGCCCTCTCCTGAGTGCCCTGTTTTATTTCTTTATTTCACTCATCTTTTTAAATTCCAGAAACCATTTCTTTTGCCCCCAGACGCAAAAGGGTGATGGCTAGAGACGGTGTAGCAAATTAAATTTGGTCTCCTCTCCCTCTTTTGCTCCCCTTGGACGTCGGCACGATGGAACAGTAGAAGGAGAACAGGAGCAAAGAAAGCTGGAGGAAAAAGCCCATTTTTCATGCATTACTGTCTCTTTCCTCAGGGTCTATAGTAGAGTAACACCAATACCTCTCTCGCTTTTTTTTTTTTTTTTTTTTTTGGCTCTTTAATTTTCTTTTTCTCGCTCTCTCCCCCGTCTCGCTCTCGCTGCTGCTATTTCTTCTCGTGTGGCCTAACCTGAAGGTCTCTTGCTACCACTGCTAACAAAATCTGACCCAGTTTATTAGTTTGGGTCTAGTGAATCATTAATCGAGGTTATCTAACTGTTCCTGTAACGATTCCGCTGTGACTTGTGTGTCAGAGCCTCTCTGTGTTCAAAACCGATCAAGCTGTACCCTCGCGCTTCTCGCTCTACACATTTGTACTCCATCATAACCATCTTGCCAAAAAAAAGCATCGTCCCTCAAGCTAGACTATATGTTTAATAGGTGTGCTCACTGTGCTGTGCACTGTAATATGTCATTGTGTCAGAGCACAATACGAGGACTAAGTGCACTGAATGCAAATTAATCTTGTGGGATGGCAGCAGCTGAATAGCGTGTGGTTTTGGGGAAAAGAGGGGAGCAAAGGGAGGGACAGAAGGAGGGCTAATAGTGGCAACAGAGAAGAGAGGGAGAGAAAAGAGCATGTGAGGAGGAGGAGGAGGGATGTGGGATGTAGTCATCGCCAGGCCCATTCATCATGCAATGCCTGCTGGGATGCGCTGGGGTCAGTCCCGCACAACACAATTACAGCCTGTTCTGGTGTGTTGTGCTGGGCTCCTCTGTGTTCCGACTATGTTCTGTTGTCTTTTGTTAGCGTTCCTCTGTTCTAGCTCTCTTGTTTTCCCCTTGGCGTGTTTTCTTCTCTGCTCTGTTCTATACGCTACTGTTCAGTGGCAGATTTCTCTCTTCTGTTTTTTTTTTTATTTTTTTTATATTTTCGAACTTGCTGCTCAAGCTATCACTAAATGATCTGCTGCAGTTCTTTGAGCAGAACATCTCAATTAACTGAGTTTTTTTTTTTCTTTGTTTCTTTGAGTCGTAAACTCTACTTGCAATAAATTGCCATGTTTCTCCCTCATGTGGTGCAAGCCGCTTGTCGTGCTGTTGTACCATCCGTCGCACAGGCGCCTTTCATCCACATCTGAACCGCAGCCACTAGCTTGATTCTTGTGATTGACAGACCTGGTTAGCATGGGGGTGTGAGATGTTAGCAAGTATGTTGTTTACCCTGCCTGCATGACAGTCCTCTATGAGCCTACAGATGTTTCCAGAAAGCTGTAAATATCCGCTGTGTGTTCTAATGTCGGTTGACAGCCTATCCGATCATAAGGATATCTCTGTCTTCCTGTCCGTGTGTGTTCTTCATGCGGTGAAAAACTATTTTCCCCTGCCAGCAAACCTTGTTAGGTGATCTGAGGGCCTAAATGAAAACATCACGTAAGGATCCAGCAGCATCCACTTTTGAAGGCTGATCCTGATATTTTTGTCGACATCATAGTACACAGCTGGACTTTATGTTGTCACTGTGGCATCTGTTTCTATAACACGAGAGAAAGCACAGGTTTGCATATATTTATATTTACTCTGTGGTGCTTTAAGAAACAGATTTCATATTATTTCTGCTATTGTTCTGAAGACCCAGTAAGTATTTTGTTAAAAAAAAAAACATAATGGGTATAATCACACAGTTGGAATCTGGCAACAATTTTCTTGGTCAATCGATGAATTATTCGGTGTGTAAACTGACGGAAAATAACCAAAACTACATCACAAGGTCCCAGAGGCCGAGGCGATGTCTTGAAATGACTTTACGTTTCATCTAATCAATGGTCCAAAGATTTTCAAATATATGTGACAAAGAAAAACAGAAAGTCTTCACATCTAAGAAGTTGGAACCAGCAAATGTTTGGCAGTGTTGCTGGAAAAATAATTTAAACATCGAATCAAATTGTTGCCAAGTTCTTTTCTATCCTCTAGTCAATTTGTCATCTAATAGTTTTACGTAATACATTTGTGATCTGAACAAAATGGCTTCTGAAAATCTTAGTAGGTCGTATTTAGCTGCTCAGTGTAGTCTGTGTGTGTCTCGTTAGTTAATGAATTATAGCAGGTTTCAGTTCAGTGTTTTGAGTTTTAATGACGGGGCTACTACTTGTTTGTGAGTGAGAAATGGTGCCTTTAATTAACATCATTAGTAGAAGTGGTTTCATAATATCACATTTCATAATATATCATGTTTGTAATGGGGTAATATGCAGAAGTGCCTGTTGTTTTTCAGATTCTCTCTCTAAGCCTCGTATGTGTAATTTTGACGATTAACCTGCCAAAAAAACCCAACAGGAAATGTCAAATACTCTGTGTTCTTCTAGAATTTTATTCTTGGCATCAGCACGCTGTTTATTGAACAGCATGTTTACCGTGGGGAGCTGTGGGCTTTTCTCAGTTTGTGTATGTGAGCATTGTTGTATTCTCGGCATAAAATAATTTCCAGTAGTTGTTTAAATATTTCTCGTAACAGAGCGGAAGACAATCGCACCCAAAGGTCCCAAAAGTTCACTTGCTCGCTGAGAATGCATCGGGTGGCGACTTGGCTGAAGAGAACTAATAGTAAGCCCTTTAAGACTGACTGAAAGAATGACAAACCGTGGTCAGAAAACGCAACGGAGCATCTGGAAACCATTTGGAACAATGGATTGTCTTCAACAGACTCCATTTCAAACTGTATGGATGCTTCTCTTTTCTGACTTTTCCTTGAGTTTCAGCCTCCAGAGAAGACTTTCCATAGAAAGATTGACTTGGCGTTCTTTGATTTAATATTCACCTCAAAACTCATCACTGAACCTCATACATACTCAAATACTTTTGGTGGATTGGGAGAATGTTGAGGCAGGCTCCTGACAGTAAAATCATATCCTCACTTCAGTCATGTCAGCCGTGGTTAGCATTGGCATAATAATATTGGATTTTTACTGAATGTCTAATCTAATCACTTAGATACATAGATCTAACTCTGACCTAAAATATTTATACGCCCTTATAAATGTTATCAGAAGAAACGGTACAGTATGCTATGCTGTGCCAGCTAAATAAGGAGCTTGAAAATATGCATCAATATGAATTAACACCACAAAGACCAGAGAATAGATAATAATAATTAGTTTTGGTACTTTGGAAAAGCCGAGTGAAAAACTACAGTAGGCCGTCGTCAGTGTGGAGTGGCCTTTGAGCTCATTTTATAACCTCTACTTCCATGAATAAACGTGGCTGTATTGTATTATCTAGGACAAGCTCTAACCACATCCCGTGGCAACAGTCTGTGTTGCTAAGTACACCTGCTCAGTGCCTCCCCAACCTGCAGACGCAGCGGCCTGTCTGTCGTCAAGCTGTCTTTTTGCGTGCCCTAATGAAGCCGCGGAGATGTGACGACATGCCTCACATTTCGCTCTTCACCTAATTGTGTTAATGCGGAGGCTGATATTAGTGTTGCGGTGGTTAATCTTCCTAGTGAGAGGAAATGGCAGAGTCATCAAGGGGTACGACACAGCTAATTAGACTTGTGTACGCTTCCAAGTGTGAGGGGAGAGTTGGGTGGGAAAGGAGATTCAGTGGGAAGTGATGCATAGAAAGAAAATGGCTCCCCCCCCCCCCCCCCCTTTTCGAAAGTACTTAAAGTTACTTAAAAAACCTGTCTTAAACATGTGGCATATTCTTTTGAATGTCATGCTGCCTAATGACAGCACCCACTTTGTGACAAGGGATGACTTGGTGCAACCTCAACACTCATTATAGCCTGGCATTTTACCCACTCCACAAATCACCATGTTGGAGAGTCTGGAATGAAAGTAATTTGAAGTTACACACATAGCAAATGGCCTACTGGTACAATAAGGCTGTTTTTTTTTTTTTTGTTTTTTTTTTTTACTTCATCCTCCCCTGAGGAAAGCTGTTAGTAGGTTTGACTGATTAGGGCCTGAAGCCTCTGGCTCTCAATTAGACAGAAGACAAAGCTTCAACCCTTGCTGCTGGAAAATCAGAAGTAATGAATTAGTGATAAAGGCTTTAAAGACAACACCATTAGAGGGGCTGTCGGGAGGAGGTGGACTTCTCTTTCCCTGCAATTTGCAGAGTAGGTAATTTGGAGTCTAAAGGAATACAAGTGAAATGCTTTGGATTTCTTTTTCATTTTCTCTCCTGTCGTCCCCTCTGCTTCTCTCTCACCCTCCGGCTACCGGTGACAGTAATATTAACCTCATCTCCGCTGCGCTGTCCTCGTGTGACCTGTAAGTCATCTCATGTGAGGAGTGGTCAACTGTTATGCCGCTCAGGGTCTCGAGCCTCGCTGGAGCTCGTAATGCAGTATGACTGCATCGCTTGGGGGTGGGAGGATCAAATAATATATTAAGATTATGTTGCGAGCCGTCACACCTCACTTGGGTTGAGAAGGACTATGCCAGCAAAAATTTTTTGCAGAGTCATACTCTGATAGGGGTTTTTTTTTTTTTTTTTTTTCCCAAAGGCTGCCTGAGGCCTTGTTTGATTTTTGTTTTAGATTCTGACCTATTGCCAATGACATCCACACCGCTCTTCCCCCGTATTGACCGTCATTAGAACAAACAGTGCCCATATTCGTCAGGCTGATAGTTTCATTGTTTGCCACATTGGCCACCACCCCGTGTCCATCTCTGTTAGTGAAGGGAGGTCAGTCCTGTCACCTGAGGGATAAACTGTGCGGTGGAAACTTGTATCCTCTGAAGTATGCAGGGCAGATCCTCCGGTTGGTTCAGCTGTTGTGCCCTGTGCAGACAGGCTGGGCCCAGCATGTCTCCATCTCTGTTATTGGAGAAGTTATAGGGCTGGGTGAGAAATTTACTGTTTGCAAGTGGTTTGTCATGCCTCTATAAATCTGAATTTAGAGTCATGGTGGTCTTTTTGCAGGGGCAGTTTTATTTAACTATGTTTTAATTCATTTGCATTGCCTACTGGTATATAAACATCCAATTTTAACCTGTAGGAATTGTTCTATCTTCTATTCCACTGCAAAAACAGCCCATCTTTAAAGGACCAGTGTGTAAGATTTAGGGTGATCTATTGGTAGAAATATTAGCAGAAATGGAATATAATATTCATAAATATGTTTTAATTAGTGTACAATCACCTGAAAATAAGAATCATTGTGTTTTCGTTACCTTAGAATGAGCCCTTTATATCTACATAGGGAGCAGGTCCTCTTCCCCGGAGGCCGCCATGTTGCACTGTCATATTACTACAGTAGCCCAGAACGGACAAACCAAACACTGGCTCTAGAGAGGGCTCTAGATTTTAGTTGCCACTGTAGGTTTTCCTACATGCTTGGAAGGGGAGGGCTATTCAGTTGTTTGCAATCTGCAAATTCGCCGCTAGATGCCACTAAATCCTACACACTGGTCCTTTAACCTCTTGTGTGAGAGTTTTTTTAAATGCATCGGTTGGTGGTTCTGGTTTTGTTGGACGTGGTGGTTTGTCTGAGGTCAGCCCACTTGTGCTGCTGATGGCATGGCGCCAGTTTTATTCACAAAATAGTTTTTTGACATTGGACATAATCAGCCAATGATGAGCTCTCAGGAGTCACCAACAGTTTCCCATTAGGAACAGTGATCAAATTCATGCTGTACATAAACATACCGCATGACATCTGAATTAAAAGAAATTACCTGGATGAAATGAAGAAATTGAATCTACCAATTATTTTCAATTTTTGCATTTTTTTCATTTCACTGGTATTTTAAGGACTTTTTAAGGGCAATTTTGCAATGACTCCTGTACATATCTGACCTTGTTATGGAGCACCAAAAGGTTAAACATCTGGTTATAAGTAAAACAACTGCCTTTACTGTGCTCACATTTCAGAAAATGCAGTACATCCTGTGTCTGGTTGTTGAGCTGCTCCCCCTCGTCTCAGTCACTTAGGGCGCTTTCTCGTCCGAATCGGTGGACGAATTGGTGGACGAATTGGTAAACTTTTACTACGTTTTCCACTTGGTTCAGTTTCTTTTCACGCTGACAAAAATCCAAATGAACCAAAGAACATCACTACAAGCCAGGTGAGAATTCATTCGGCTAATTGGTCAGGTGGGGTGGGAGCAAGAACATAAATAGAGGAAGAAGGTCCTAAAGAAGATCCTCTGGCCAAATGCAGCATTCTTTGTTGTGCTAGTCCACGTCAGGCCTCAA
The DNA here is from genome assembly GCA_038419695.1 of Scomberomorus guttatus. Lineage (NCBI taxonomy): Eukaryota > Metazoa > Chordata > Actinopteri > Scombriformes > Scombridae > Scomberomorus > Scomberomorus guttatus. The sequence continues at coordinate 18,046,957 of CM076452.1, read as the reverse complement.
TTTATTCTCTGGCTAGCTGTTAACAACTGCTGATTTCACTCATCCTCATCCCAGTATGCAAAGCACACCTGGCTACAGGAGCCTTTTAGCTCAAACTTGCAGAGTACACCTAGTAGCTGGGTTGGACCGAGGTCGGATCATGTCCCAGCACAAACAAACCCTCCAGAGTTTGTTTAGGACCAGCCTGAGACCACATCCTCAAAAGGACTTGGTACGGATGTTTTGATATGCACCCAAGTACGATTGCTGTGTTCAGATCTGTCCAAACGAATCGTACCAAGGGGGGAAACGAACCGTAATAAAAAGCGCAGGTCTGAAAACAGCCTTATCAAGTCTTATCAAGTAGCATGGAGCTTCAGTTCAAGTGAAAGTCTTCAAGAACCTGGGAGGAATGTTCACAACACCACCTCGGCACTTTCCCTAACCTGCTCCCCTTGTTCAGCAAAACCCCTCTTCCTTTGTAGGGAGAAGAGGAGGTGACAGAGTGAGCACAGGACACGTTCCTGTCAGTGTGATTGTGAGAAAGATATGTCTGTGTCAGCTGGGTAATGAACATCATGCTGTCTCTCTCTCTCTCTCACAGCCATCACTTCACCTTTCTGCAGCCTCGCCCATTCAGTTGATGCAACAGTGATATCACCCTTGCATAATGGAATCCAACCTTTCTTCCCGTCCCTCTTTGCTCTCATCAGCTGCTCGCTCTAATTAGATGAGGGTGATTTCAATAAAGTTACTGTCGTCCTCACTCCATTAGTTATATTAACACTGGATTTCTGCCCCGGAGTCGTCGATCTATCCTCCGCCTTTCACCGGTGGGGGGGGGGGGCCAATCCTCTTCTTTTCATGGATCTGTGTAACCTAGTTACTGAGGCCCAGCAGGGGAGGCCAATCAATTAATGAACAAAGGAGCCCGCTCACTGAGCAGCGGCGCGAGTCTGGGACTATAAACAGGACGCTCCCAAAACATGGTCGCTGTCAGTTCAGTGCTCATCTGATAGATGTTGTTTTGCTTTGTTGTTGTGTGTGTGTGTGTGTGTGTGTGTGTGTGTGTGTGTGTGTGTGTGTGTGTCTGTGAGTACTATTTCAGAGGTGTCCACAGCCAATAGAAACTCCTTTGTTACCTGTTTGATAACATTACGAGCTGATATTCAGCTTTCATTTATCGAGAATGAGAAGTGATAGAAAGCGACAGATTTAAACATTGTTGTCAGGAAAGCTTCCATCACCATTATGTTTCATCATATCTGAGATGTAGCTAAATTGCGTTGTTTGCCATTGTGTTGTGAAAAGGTTGGAAGTAAATTTTAGACTTGGAGGGTAACTACACACTCACATTCTGCTAGCTCTCTCCATCCCAGCGTATTTGAAAAATGCAATAGAGGACTGGAGGGCAGCAACTGTAGGGAGTCTGGGAGAGCTTTGACAGTCACTAGAAGCACATTCATGGTCCTTTGTAAAAGTTTCAAGAGGCTCTCCAGTGCCTATGTGTCTGTGGGGAGTGTCAATACATAGCCATAGCCCTGCTGTTTAGTTAATGTTACCGTCATCAGCCCTGAATATCTTTTTTTTAAGCTCTGAATACAGTCAGCTATCGGCTGGCCCATGTGTTGTGTTAACTGCCACAGAAAAGAAATAAATATTTGGCCTATTTGCATAACCACGGTTCTCTGAGTAGTACGACCTCACCTCTCTGCCGTCTCTTATCAGGCTTGCTAACCCCACCAGCAGCTCTGTGTGCTGAGGATACAGTTAGCCAATGTTCTGATATTTATACTTGGCGTGCTAACTGATAAATGAAATAGAGCTCAGGAGTCTTGCCTATTATGTCACGGTCAGGGAGGGGCCAGAGCATTCAGCTGAACTGAATGTTCAAATCCAAGCAGACAGAAATAAGCTAATTTTGAGCAGAAAAAGTTTTTACACACAAGATGTGTATTGTTGGAAAAATCACCTGTATTAACATCAAATGCCAACATACTGTAGATGTGCACAGCGTAAAGAAAAAAAATTGTGTGTAGTTACCCTTTAAAACCCATGTTTCCCTTAGACAAAATCTTAACAAATGCTTACAAATTAGATATGAGGTCAAAGGTAAAACATCCATATTAAGTGATTCTGATCAGTCTCCCCTGGCAACAAGCAAATTTGGACGGACAGCCCTCCACTTCTGTCCATTTCATCCACCTGTGCTCTCTCTTTCTGTCTTTCACCACTTTCTCATCCTTCCCTTTTCTCAATACTTCTTTTCATCCCATTGACTCCCGCTTTTTTTTTTTTTCTCCACGCCTCAGCTTTTTTTTTCTCCACATCCCTCAGGTCCACCCCTCATTCTCTCCTATCTTTCTTCTCTCTACCCTCCCGCTCTCTCTGTCATCCCTTTTTCTTAATCCGGCTATTCGTCCCTCGTGTTCCCCTCCCTGGAGTTTCCAGCTCCGTCTCCCTGTGTGTGAGATCAGGGAGCAGGCTGTTGTAACAAGCTGTTGAATAATGTAAGCACAGGGCTATAGGCCAGAGTTTCAGTTAACCCTTTGATCTCTGATCACACAGTGGGTGAGGCGGACACATCATAAATGACAGCTTGACAGCAGGGCAAAGCAGCCCGAAGGCCTTTTTCCTTCCGTCTTCCTCCAACCTGTACCTAAAGGCTAAAGTTCCCCCATCCGGTTTCTTTGTCATGGCCTTTGCGAGCAGGAACACAGCGAGCGTCCCTAGCCTTTGTTATTCTAACATTGATGTATAATTAAAGGGTTAGAAAAGGCGATGGTGAATAATTGATATTGGAGCAAATATGTCATGGCATCCTGAATCTTATCGTACTCCTCCCTAGTATTTTTACTTGCAGTGCAGATAAAAGATTTACCAGTTTGCTTTCTTTCTGGTCATCTAGTTCAGTCTGCACTGATTCATTGTGGCACTGTGGTGCTCTCCTCCGACTGAGCAGCTAGGAGCATTATTTCATTCAGCCTTATTTCACTTTTGTGTATACTGTTGAGTTTCAGAACACGAGGCCACAGGCTGTAGAATAGTTGTATTAAATCCTCAACAGCAGTCAAGTTGGACATGTGTTACCAATTTGTATCAATTAACTGATCGAGTCGCGCATTTCCAATCTTAAAAAGAAAAAAAAAAAGGCAAAAAGCCGGCACACCAGGTCTCATTAACCCTTTGTAATCAATACAGATTCCCCTCTCCTTAAGTGCTTCTTGTTAGCTTTAGAGCCTCATATCCTGAGGCTAGGGTGTATTGATCTGCTGGAGTGATTGGAAGTTTCCCTTCAGGAGGTGAAGGATAGCAGTGGGACTGGGGATGTTTTGGAAAGAGTGGAGAAGGAGCGGGTCTTCATGGCTGGATCAGCTTACTGCTTCCTACCCCCCCCTGCCCCCCCCAACTTCCGTCAGCACACCTGTTACAGCCAGGGGGAGCATAAACACTCCACCAATCTGTGTGTGGAAGTGTGTGTGTGTGCATAAATTGATTGTGTGTGAGAGAGTGGAAACAGCTCAGGAGAGCAAATGGCTGAGAGGCGTATCAAATGAGAAATGTGTTACATAGGGTTTATGGTGACGGCGTGTGCCTGAACCGCATTGACTTTGGCAGCTGTGGGCCTGTTATGGATGGGTGGCAGGAGATGGATTTTAGATTTTACATGGCTAACACACTACGTGACAGTCTGTTTTTTGGATTGGGTGTTTGGACCAAGCAGCAACCTCCGGGGCTGAAAAATGAAGCCAACGCCAAGCGCCAATAACTGCAGTTCCTCATATGGCCACTTGAGGCTGGCTCCAAAAGTGAGTCAATCCCCACAGACCCCCATGTTAAAATGACTTTACAGCAGAAGCATGTTTACAGCCTGGTACAAAAAACGGTTTTGGTCTCTAAAGCTAATTTCCTCGTTCATGACGACTGTATGAGGGGCGAATTTTATTATAACGCAGCTGTTTAAATTGTATTAAGGCTTAAAGTTATGCATAATTAAGGGCGTAGCCGCTTTGACTGACAGGTGAGTGCCGTCACAGGCAAGTCGCTACCACAGTGAAAATGTTGGTTAACCATGCGTAACCCCAGATTCACAGTATAGGCGTAGCTCCACCCTCAAATATGGTCACTTCTGGCTCAAAAACCAAGATGGCGACGGACAAAATGCAAACTCGAGGCTTCAAAACGGGAGTCCATAAACCAATGGGTGACATCACTGTGGCTACGACCATTATTTTTTACGGTCTATGGTTTGGACCCGTAACCCACCACCGAACCGCATGCACACTTCTACACACATGAGCACACACATATTCACAGCATTAAATGTCAGGCAGTGTTTGTATGTGTGTGTGTGTGTGTGTGTGTATACGATGCTGCACAGTGGCATTTAATCCATAACTCTTGACAGGCTTTCCTTGAAATGACAGGGGAAAAACATAGCTCTCTTCCCACATAAATACACATGTACCTCTTCCTCTCTCTGTCTCTCTCTCTCTCTCTCTCTCTCTCTTGGCTTGTTTCCCTCTTTGAAAAAAAAAAAGAAATATTGTTTAGATTTCAGCGTTGTGTTCTAGGACATACACCATGCGTGCAGCCCTGTGCAGGCCTGACCCTGTGCACAGGCACCAGCTACCCCCCTCTGTAAACTGATATCCTTGTGTGCTTGTGGTGCGTGTGCGTGTGCGTGCGCTTCTGGTGTCACGGTAGGATACATAGCAGCTGTAGAGATGGCAGTGAAGAGGGGAAATGGGAAGAGCCAGCACAGTAGACAGAGCCCAGATAGACCTGTCAGCTCTGTGACACCCACACATGCCTCACCCTCTGGTCCACGGCAAGAACAGAGGATATGAAAGCAGCTTGGCTGAGGACAGGTAGAGCACTTCAGCGAGGGGGCTGACATAGACAGAGTCTGTGGTAGTGGCAGAGTTGAGACTAAAACTGCAAAAGGGATAACGGTGAGCTGCGGCAGAGACACAGTTGTGTTTATTTTGGGCAACACGAGGAGACTTTAGGGAGAGGAAAACCTGGTAGGTTCTTGTTTTTTTTTTTTTTTTTTAAATACTCATTTATGATTAAGTAAAAATGAAGCTCTGCAAAATAACCTCAATTCAAGTACAAGTACAAATATAAACCACTAACCTGTTGCACAAGTATTCTTCCCCTTCAGGTCAGTATTTAGTAGAGACACATGTGTCAGGCTTATGTATATGTTGATAAGTGTGTATCAGGTAGAGCTGCAATGATTAATTGATTAGTCAATCGACAGAAATTTCATCAAATTCATTTTTTCTTTTTTTCTTCAAAACCATGTTGGAGCAAAACTTCTCTGGTTCCAGCTTCTTAAATGTGAATATTTCCTGGTTTCTTTAGTAAGATAGTTAAACTGCTATGATAGTAAACTGAATATCTTTGGGACTGTTGGTCGGGGCACAAGAAGACATTTTAGGTTGCATTTTGGGCTTTGTAAAGCTTTTTCACCATTTTCTGACATATTATAGACCAAACGAATAATCAGTCAACCAAGAAAATAATAGACAGATTCATTGATAATGAAAATAATTGTTAGTTGCAGCTCTAATGTAACTAACTTTTTAAAAATACTGATCCACAGATAATGACTTTGAGGGAAAACAAAGCTCTACAAATGAACCTAAATTAAACACAAATATAAACCTCTAAATAGTTGATTGCTCAAGTATTCTTCCACTTCATGTCGAGTAGAGACACCTTTGGCGGCAATTACAGGCTTAAGTCGATGGGTATAAGTGTGTATCAGCACATCTGGGAACTGCTGTTTTTCATCATTAGTCTAAACAAAATTACACAGGCCCTGTCAAGCTGATGGTGAATGACCTGTAAGTTTAAAGTTCTGGAGCTAATTCTGGATCGGATGGAGGTCTGGACCCTTACCCGGTCACTCCAGGACATTAACACTGTTGGTTTGAAGCCAACCCTGTGTAGCCTTTGGCTTAATGTTTGGGATCGTTGTCTTACTGGCAATAAATCTTCTCCCACAGTCACAGTTTTTTTTTTTTGTCAGACTGCAGCAGGCTCCATGGTGTGGATGATGAGTTTCTGGTCATGTTCAGTGTTTGGCTTACACCAGCAGCATCTTATCAGTCTATAGAGCCTACTTCACATTTGTTTCAGATTCTCCCACATGCCTTCTGCCAAACGCTAGATGAGATGTCATGTCAGTTTTTTTTTTTGTTTTTTTTTTGTTTTTAACAGTGGCTTTCTCTTTGCCACTCTGCCATAAAACTGTGACTGGTGAATCACCCAGGCAACAGTTGTTGAATAAACAGTGTCTGCCATCTCTCAGCCATAAAACCCGGTAGCTTCTTCAGAGTTGCCACAGGCCTCACGGTGGCATTCACACCAGTGCTCTCCTCTGCAGAGATGCTCAGTTTATTAAGGACTGCTTTCTCTCGGTGGATGCACAGGTGTGCTAGATTAATTCCTTTTCAGTGACTCACCTTACTGCACAACGAGAGATGTCAGTTTAGTTTTTTTTTTCTTGTATTTGTTTTCAATGTTGCTTTGTCTTCATTATGTAGATTTTGACAGAAAGTTGTCTAATCAGCTGTCAGATCCTCCAGATACGGCAATTTGCATGTAAATTGAGCCGTCTTGTGTCTGTACTTTATTTAGCTCAGTTTGTAGAAATTAGCTTCCATGTTGTTTCCAGTCAATTAATGTCCGTTTCTTAAAGCTGCACAGAAACAGTCTATGGGGTGTGAACACTGCCACGTTGGAAAAGTGGGGGAGTACAGAGGACCTCGACAGCAGGGCTGTGGTTGTGTTTTAAGACCTGACTGAGGCAGAAAGTATGAAAGAGAGAGAAAGAACAGAAAAGCTGGAGCTGAGCCTCAGTTTCAAAAAACACACAGAATTTGTAATAGGATTCATGGCTGGGGCTACAATTAGGAGTGTAATTATTGTAACTGTGATAAGCCAATCATGAGGCCGGGTATTTCTCCGCAGTTTGAATTTTCACACATTTAGTGCCTACAATTACCACGACGGGGGCACGTGTCAAGTGTGTACTGTTTGTTTATGTAAAGCATACTGTACACAGCCCTCCAGACAAATTTCCACTTCCACCCATTTATCTGTTGTTCTTGATTGTGCTTTGAAAGCAGGCTGATGATGATGAGCGCATTTTTATGCAGGAGGAAAAATCCTATCTGTTTGATCTCGCAGGCAAAAATATGGGCAGCACAACAGAATCTCATCTCTTGTGTCAGCTATTCTTCTGCACCGTGATATTCCCATGGGAACGCTTTTCTGCTGCGCGAATCACAGTCAGATCAGTGCGGGCCGTTTCTTATCTGGACATGAAAGAAGGGAAGATGGAAGAGGGAGGTGTAAAAAGGAGGGGGGGGGAGGAAAAGGGGGGGGGGGAGAGGCAGGGCTCCCCTGGGAATGATAATACCTGAAATTCACTGGGCGGTCTCTGGCATCTATCTCATCATCATTTCGTGAGCAGGTATTGTACTTATCCCTATTACAGTCCAAGATACATCCTCTGCTCGGCCGTTTCCTCTCAGTCTCCCAGATTGATCGAGCAGATTAGACAGTTATATTGTTTATGTGTGCGCCGCAGCCCGTTTTACAGCATGCCTGGGGATTTTATTATTAGTTTGATCGTTTTCTTTTATTCATCCGCGGCCATAACGAACACTATTGTTTGATAGCATCTCTGGTTCACGTCAGGTCAGCAAATCTGTTATTGCTGTTCCGCTACAGGTGTAAAAGTCTTAATAAAACTGTTGTGCTTTAGTCAGAGATTCTGTGGAGCTCCGGATAGGTTTTCTCAGCCAAATAGGCCGTTGATTTGATCGGCAGACCCTGCAGCGTGAAACCACACTGAGAAGTACTGCTAGCTCTACTTGCCCCCTCCTCTCAGAACCCCCTCCCAACCCCAACTTCCTCGCTCGCTCACACACTCACACAGACTATCTATGAGCAGTATGACTTTCACCTCTGAGTGATGTCTATTGTCTGTATAAGGAGAGACCTATTACAAACCCTCTGTCCCAATGGAGACATTGTGCTGCCCGCCGTGCTCCCTTGTCCTTCAGCGGCGTCCTGAGATGACGGTAGATAAACAATGGGAACAAACAGTCACTCCCACCAGCATTGATCCGGCTCCCTCGCCCCTCCCTGCTCTTACCAACAACGCCACATTGATTCCACCTACACACAATTTATATGAAAGCCCCCCTGCGCCACCTCCCTTTTTTCTACCAGGACTGACAAAAATGATAAATGACCAACCCCTTCCTCCCTCTGCCACCACCTCCCCGTGCCTTGCGTTTGGCTGTCCGAGGCACTACAAGCCTATTTCTCCCCGCAGAAATCCAATAGAGTGAGCTCCCACTTTTCTCGGAAGTGTACATTGTATTTTTTTTTTTTTTTTTTTTTTTTTTTTTTTTTTTTTGCAAGAGGAGGGTTATTCATTGCTTCAGGTCATTCCTATAATTTCCACACATAAACATGTCACTGGCGTAATTTCAGCCCCGCAGGACATCCATATGCATGATGTCAAGCCCTCAAAAAAGATGAATGAAGCAAATTATTATGTATTTCAATGGCACACACCGTAGGATCGGCTCTCCTGTGGCTGCTGGCTAATAGTCTGTGATGCCACTCAAAGATGAAATCATACGTGGAGCCTCCAAAGCGGGGTCAATTATTTCTCTCTCATTGGCTTAATCAGTCCGTTCTCTTGCTATGTATCTGATTAATCAGTCCAGCATGTAATCACATGAATTATCAATAATTAATTAGACATGACACCTTGGCTGTTTGGATCTGTTGTCGTTTGTGAATGATGATGGCTTTGACTGTCCATCCTAATGGAGCTTTAGCAACAGATGTACTGCAGTATTTTCTGTATGCATCTTCTCTTTTCTGTGTGCTGTTCTTGAGAATTGTCGCCCTTTCTAGCTGCTAATAAAGGTCTGCAGTATACAAATAATGTCTTCCATGTTCTCAACTGTGGTTTATTGTACAGATCCAGTGTCCCCATGCCTGTAAATGGGGCACAGAGTGCCTATAAATAGATATACTGTGGTAGCGAGCTGCCGGTGGTTATCAGCGGGGGGTGGGGGGGTGGGGGGGGGGGGTGTTATGTGTGTGTGTGTGTGTGTGTGTGTGTGTGCTTTTTATTTGCTGCGTGGAGGTGATCGAGGCTATTGATGAAGGTGTTGGTTCCATTCTCGCTACTCTACTCACCGCCCAGGGGAGTAATACCATTGAGGAAAGTCTCCATTTCACATCTCGGCTCCACCGTTCCCTAATGACTCTCCCCACTTCATCTCCATCTCGCCACGGTTTACCCGTGGCTCACACAGCTCATCCACACTGCTTTTCCTACTGTGAGGTAATCCATTTTACACTTCCTGCCGTTCTCAGATCCCCCTGTCCTTATAGTTCCTGCTTGAGATTCCTGATCTAAAGAAGACAGGAGGTTTGGGAGCCTATCTAAGATGAAAAAGACTCTGAAAGTGCCATGTATATTTTATTCTCTGGCCCCCGTGTTTTTATTCATCTCGGCCCTAATCGTCCTCACATAATATGAATGTGTAATCATGCCATTATGCATGTGCCTGTTGAGGTTATCATCATGGGGCACGATATTGGTGTTGAAGGGATCTGACATGATCCCTCTAATGGAAGTTTAAGGGTGGGATCTTGCTCTGTCTGTTGCTGAACAATATACAGTAGTGGTGCAGAAATGCCTCAGTTGTCTCTCTAATTGTCTTTGAACACACTTTTGCTGTCCTCCCATTCGAGCCATAATTGCTCTTAGGAAAAGATTGCACTCCCTCGTCTGAATTTGAGGATGTGTGTCTGCCTCTTTGTCCCATTACTATGTCAACGAATAACATTGCAATCATTTCAATTACGACAGCACTGGGATCGAGGTCTTCAAGTAGGGCCTTGAGATGTAATTGGAGGGGCACAAGCGAATTGAGGCAAGGCATTTTTCTTCTGTGAAATTGCCTCAGTCTTCGGGACAGTAAATTGAGGTGCTGAAAAATGATGTGATAATTCAGCCACACGGTTTGATAGGGGAAATGGTCTGAAAGTCACTTTCTGGAGAATTAGAAGGCAAAACTACATTTCCCTCACGAGTCCACTGTCCTTCACGCAGTGGCATGAAATGAATTGATGAGACAGGGAGAGGAAGAGTCGGTGTAAATGTTTGCAGCTAAAATGAAGCTGCCTGCTTGTGCATTCAGATTGGCTGAAGGGTGGGAGGCGGAAGCTGGAGAGAGGATACGGCGCCACATTCCACGCTATTTCACAGCCTAAGCCTTTAATCACAGCAGCAACAATGGATGCATAAAATGGAATTCAAATTTCAGATTGATTGATTCTGTATTGATGAATGCCAAGGCTGGCTTAAGGAGAGAAAAAAAAAAACCTGCGTCTTTGGCTTTTAAATGTTCCCTCTTTAAGAAGTCGAGTCCTCGCTCCTATGTTTGTTGCCATAGATGTTCTTCAAAAGAAATATGAAAATTCTCAGTTTTTGAAGTTTAATCTCTTGCAAGAAAGGGTAGGAGGCTGAATGCAAATGCAGAAATGTGCTTTAGCTTTGCTTCTTGCTGCTCCTGGTAGAGAATCCCAACACAGTGGTCTTGTAGTTATAAACGGTGGTCACAACATCTCTCAGAATAGATTCAGAATTGATCACCTCTGGTTTTACGTTCAGGCCTCTAAATGAGTAACCCGTTAGTGGATTGAGAAAGACCCGGAGGGATGACACACACAACATTTTCATCTCTCTCCCAACCTACTGTTGGATCTTCCCTCACTCTATTGTGTCTCGTTTCTTAATCCCCTCAAGGCATCTTGCACAGTAACAGAGCTGACATAAGCACATTTGGTACTGTTTGCAGTGTCGAGATTAACAGGATTACAGATAAGGGATTACACTGGCGTCATTCTTACCCATTTAACCTTGACCCATGCCCTGCTGCACAGTTCAGTCGTTCAGGCCTAACTTGTTTTTGTGGCCGTGTTGTTTGCACAAACGCTTAGTCATATTTGTCCAGGAACACGTGCAAACAAAATGTTGCGTGCTTTGTTGTGAGATGATTTGGATTGTAGATCTTCTAATAAGTCTCTCAGTTCTGTCTCTGTTTCAGTACATGCACGTCGATACACAAAGACCAAAAAGTGACAACAACTGTAGTCTTTTGATGACTGTCCTATGGATTTCCACCCTCCCTCTATTTCCTTCTGCACAGTTTGCATGCAGTTGCTTCTGAACATGATGCAACTCTGGCGTTTCCATGGTGAACATGCGGTTGCCAAGGCCTGTGGTGATTGAACACAGAGGGTCATCGTTTATTTCTGTCAGTCAGCATCGAAGGGACAAATCAGGAGAGGGGCAACAGGGGGAAAGGGGGCACTGTTGGGTCCTGAGCCTCGGAGCGCTCCTTTTTAAAAGTTTATTTGTTGAAAGGATCAGCTACGGCTAGTCCGAGTCTGGTTGACAGTGTTAATGTACTGACTCTCCTCACAAGCCCTGAGACACTTGGCCTTATTCACACTTTAAAAGAAGCACAACAGCAGTGCTGGGGAGGGAGGGGGAAGCGGGAACAGGACATGTGAGGCTACATATGGCCAACCTTAGCGTTGTTTATCCAGAGAGTTGTTACAGCTGAGGACCAGGCTCCGTCCCCCTGTTCCTCATCGTCTCTCATTAATCTGGCAGTATAGTTCTGGCCTGCTTCCCATGATGCAGAGGGAGCAGGTTTGAGTGACCACCCACCCAGAGGAAAAGCATTAGTCTGTCCTCTCTGCTATCACCTGCTAATGTTTACGCCACCGCTTCATTCTGTCGCCATCATTCAGCTGCTATAAAATAACGAGGGGAATATTTTAATTGATGTTTTTCAAAGCCTCGAGTCGCCCTCGGGTGAATTTCTCTCACCAATCTGGTTTTGTAGTTGATCATCTTGTTCTTTTCTGTTTTTGTCCCTTTTTGCTGCTCTTTTTTCCCTCTTATTGGTCTGTCTGCCACCTCTATTTAGGGAGATGTTTTTTTTTTTTTTTTGTCCACATGTGCAGTTACAGAGCTCATACTCATCCCTGAGCTCTTTCCATCATTGAGACCGAAAAGGTTGGCTATCAGATATGCATTAGTCTCCATCTGCCTCTCCTTTATGCATGAGTTAAGACACTGACTCTCTCTGACAGACTGAAACACTCCAGTCTCTACGCACCTTTTGGCTGCTCTTTACCTTACGGATATGTCTGCTGGCTATACCTCTCATCAACCTCTAAACATGAAATATTCATGTTCTCTTTTCTTCCTCCTCTGCATTTTGGATCTATTATTTTGGAGGATGGAGAGATTCGCGGTTGGATCTTGGCTTCTCCTAAGGTATACATGACACATAGAGTAGAAGACACATTAGGTGAGATGGGTGTGCAGGCATTTGAGATCCATTAGCCATTATTCTGTTCAGTCAGTGCTATATCCTCACCCTCATTATAGTCTAATGTATTGTAGTCTCTACTTAGTTGGCCGGCTCTCATTGCTGTAACTTCACACTTGAAGCCTTGAGCTTCCCCCTTTTTATTTGTCGGCACCAGTCAGTCCATGTTCCTCCTCTCTCTCCCTCTCCCTTCTTTTCCTTCAGTTGTAGCTCTCTGTATCACAGTCTGAAGGTCAACATTGGGAGGCGGTCATCGCTGCTGAGAATTGGGCAAGAAGAGAGGTTTTCTGTGCCCCTGCTCTGTTTGTGCTGTGTCACCATTTAATCTGCTACCAATGCGTGTCAACAGTGTCATTGGAGTCAGGGCGGAACTTATTGTTCCCTGTAAATGTTGGCCAAAGATAACACGTCTTCAATCTGATTAAACATTAACAGAGAATTAATTTGAGATAGCCTCTTTCATAAAGGTTACGGCTGGGTGATGTCATTATTGCACCATAACCAAAGATAATTTACAATATCACTTGGCATCAAAATCTTCTTCTACTCAAATTAGAAATTTTAATTAGGCTACTTCATGCTCATAGATATTAACTTTAACACCAGCAATTTGGAAATGATGTTATGATTATATAATATCATTCCGTCAGTCCTGAAACAATTCATTGTTTAGTCGATAGATAAAAAAATCAATTCTGATGATCAAGTCTCTTATCACAGAGAAATTACAAAATGTTCTCTGGTCCCAGATTCTCAAATGTGAGGATTTGCTGCTCATATCTCTTTTATATCATTTTAAATGTAATATCTCTCTGTTTTAGACTGTTGATCAAACAAAAACAGTTTGAAGAAGTCATCTTAGGCTCACGGAAACGACTAATTGTTGAGTCAAAAAAGTAATCAACAGATTTATCCATGATGAACATAATCATTAGTTGCAGCGTTAGATTCTGCTGAAAGCCAGTTACTGATAATAACAGACTCATCGTCCAGCCCTCATCACCAGAACTTTGTTGATGAGAAACCTCACGCATGCAGGGTGTTTCTTAAAGTGGCAGCAAACGCTCTTCACTAAAGAGGCCTGAAAAAACTGTGTCGGTGTCGTGTAAAAAGTTGTCTCCCCTGTCTTCTCTTCTGCTTCACCGTTTTCATCAGCCGTCACTTCCTGTGGCTAATCATACTTTGATATGCCATGGCACGAACCCTGGCTCCTTCAGAAATGAACAAACAAGGTACGGGGAGGATGGTGGGGGATCTTTAAGCGACCGGGACTGTTGGTTTTTGTCTGCTCGGCTGTGATACATTCTCTCAACACCCACTGTTTTTTCACGGCCTCTCTTTACATTAGAATCAGGCTCCCTGTGAAGAGGAAACTTGGACACGACTCAGAGAGAAAGTAGTGTGATTTTTCTTCCGTTGCACTCGCAGGGAGATTTAGGCATCCTGTTAAGCTTAGCTGGAAGGCTAGAGGGGGCAGAGCTACTTGCTGGAAAGTTGACCTTGATTACATTAAAGGGGACACTTGATTTTCCACATCTAATACTGTGTGTACATGAAGGATAACTAAAATGATAGAAGGGTTATCTATATGGAATTGTGTTTGTAATGATATATTGAATGATCTGAAGTTTTCCTCTTATCGAGCTGTGAAAAATCAATAATTTATTGATTGCACTACTGTCAGCTGCATGATTGTTGCCCCTATGATCCACTGTGCTGAGCACCTTATGGCCACTCTTGTATTTTTAATGTTATTCACCTTTAATTATACCTGGTTTATAGTGTTACTAATAAACCCTTGATGGCCTTATCAAATCCTTTTTATGTCTGATTTGTGTGTGATGAGTCGTGATTGGTTTGGTGGCCACTGTTCGATGTCAATGGGTTGAGAGGGCTGTGACTCTACTCTGTGGTATCTAGGGTTTTATGTGTGTGTGTGTGTGTGTGTGTGCACCTCAATAGCTCTCCAGCTTAATGGACAGAGCATTTCCATGCAAAGGTAATGATGCTCTGTCTCATTTCTCTACCAGGCCTCTACTAAATGGAGAAATTATGTTTTTGTAAGGGACTAGCTGACACCAGTTCCCATGCTGCATCTTGTACTTTTCACACTTGGCGTGATGGAGATTGACTAAAGAGCTGGTATATTACGATAGGTCTGCAGAGGGTATGGGGGGGGGGGTATATTGAGTGTGATAAGGGGTTCTCTCCTGGAGTAAAAGATCCTATTGTTGCCAGCTCTGTCTGTCACTGTCATCTACTCCTCTGCTTTTGGATCGCTTCCCTTCTATCAGCTTGTTTTTTTCTCCCCCCCCCTCTCTTCTGCACTCCATTTTTGGTCTAGGGGATTTTGAGGAAAATAGAAGGCGAGTGTCCCCGCGGGTGATGGCTTCACTTGTATGCAGTCACACAGTCCTACTGGACTGAATCAGGAATTGGCTCGCCTCAAGGCTTTGTTGTCACTCACATTCTGCCTATTGATTGTGAGGAGGCCGCATGAGTGAGTGACTTTTTTTGTGTGTGTTTATGTTTGCGCACACAGGGGTTAGGTGGGTGTGTGTGTGTCTGGGTGGGGGGGGGGGGGGGGGGATTGGCAGCTCTCACTTTGTGTAGGTGAATGCAAGGACTACTTCGGAATGAACTTTTAGAGTGCTGGCACCTGCAGTATACACACACATCTCCCACACGCTGCTAAACCCACACAGCAAAAGTGTGCAATGTTGTTTGTCGTTCTATAGGAGCCGATGCTGCGCTTTCAGGTTTTAACATTATTTTCTTCTTTCTTGCTGTTTTTGTAGGTCAGGAGATTGTATCCTGAGGGAATGGTGCTGCTGAGATGACCTGCGCGACCTTACTTTCCTCAAGAGATCATTCTCCAATCAAAAGGACGGTGCGAAATCTAGCCGGGACATGGTTGGCAGGTTCACATGATGGACAGGTGATGGAGTCTTCCATCATCTTTCTCCACCAGTGACCCACCCTGCCAGCCCTCCCTTTGAGGCATAAGTGTGTACCAGTGGTCCAAGGCCCTCTATTTATCTGCCATGGTGACATAAGCAGTGCTGCAATATGAGGGAGAGCCAACGTGAGACCGTCTCATTTCTTTCTCCAGTAGCTGCTGCAGCTGCTACCTTAACGCCGTTTGTATTTAGCTCCATAGCAAGACTGACTTTGTTGTGAATAATCTCTGCTCGTCGTTTTCTACCCACACCGAGAGAGAGAGAGAGACTGTCCCCAAGGCGTGTTGCTGGGCCTGTGGGGCGGAGTGGTGTGGCGCGAGACGATGCTGGGATGCGTGACTCGCCTCCGTCGGCTGGTCCGTCTCCTCCCCCTGCAGACCTCACTCCTCCTCCTCTTCCTCTTCTGCACCGTCAGTGTCTTCATCTCCGCTTACTTCCTGTATGGCGTCAAGCGGGAGCTGGAGCCGTCGGGAGGGGGCGTCTCCGGGGCAGAGGGAGCTTCCGCCGACTCCGATGACCCGAGGGTCACTCCGTCCCGGCTGCTGCCCTTGCGCGGCGTCTCAGGGGGCCCCGGGGTGGATCCCGGAGGGGCCAGGACAGATCCTGTGGTTCTGGTGTTTGTGGAAAGCCAGTATTCTCAACTGGGTCAGGAGATCGTGGCCATATTGGAGTCTGGCCGGTTCCGGTACCGGACTGAGATCTCTCCCGGTAAAGGGGACATGCCCACATTGACAGACAAAGAGAGAGGGCGTTTCACACTGGTGATTTATGAGAACATTCTCAAGTATGTTAACTTGGATGCGTGGAACCGAGAGCTGCTGGACAAATACTGTGTGGAATATGGAGTGGGCATCATTGGCTTCTTCAAGGTTAGGACAACACCACACTCCCTCCTTTCCTCCACTCTCCCTCCTCTCACTCACACCTTCTGCCCTGTCCATCTGGCTGCACCGTCTCTAAGGAGATGGGATTCACAGGGTTGGAAAGACCTGCCTGGTTCAATATCACTCAGTCCCACTGCACATTTTCTCTTATGTTTTATGTCTTGTTTTTCTTTATTCTGCAATCTGGCCTTTTTCACTCTTTTTTTCTCAGTCTCTTGTTTCTCTTTCCTTTTTGTTTCTTTCTTTCTTTCTCAGTAATCCCTGGCTGAGCCTGTTTGCCCAAGGCCAGTTTTCAGGTCTTATGGTTTTAATCACTATCTCTGAGCCATGGAAAGAATATAGAAAGAGATATGGAGGCATGGATGGTGGTGCAGTGATGTTAGGCAGTGTAGGTGAAGGTAAGGAAAGCCTGGTGGGATTTACTATCTATTGGGAGAGTAGGAAGAAGAGTGAGGGTGTGCATCCCAATGACCTGGACACACATCAGCGCTCTGCTATCTGAACCAAAGTGTTTGCAGAAAGGGCTGACAGATATATCGGCGTGGTCAAAATTAGCTTATCATCACAGATATGTGTATCGGCTTAAACGTTGACCGATAAGAAGAAATTGCAGTAATTGTGTCAAAGATATTTGAGGTATTACATAGTTTGTAATGTGTGTTTTATTTGTTTTTCAACTACAAAATGTTCCAAAGTTCTAAAAAATCCTTTTTATTATGTATTTATGTTTAAAAAGCACACACGTAGCAGCTGATGTGGTGTTGTCAGATTTCTTTTTAATTCTCAACTATTTGTGCTGCAAAATCCAGTTTGCAGGTCACTAGGGTTGCAACTAACTTATTTTCTTGAATAATGATAATTTGTTTTGTCTGGAAAGTGTCAAAAAATAGTGAAAATGCCCTTCACAATTTCCTGAATCCCAAAATTACAATTTGGGTTTTGGATTTTTGGTTGGACAAAACCTAAAGATACTTCACTTCACTTTACATGATTTTTTTAGTTGATCGACTAATTGATTGATACTGATGATTAGTGGATTAGTCCATTGATAGAGAAATAATCATCTATTTTGATTAGTTGTCATTTTTAAAGTAGAAAATGGCAAACTTATGTAAGTTGTGAGGATTTGCTGCTTATTCTTGGGTCTTGTGTGATAGTTAATTCAATATGTTTGGATTTCGGACAATTGGTTGAACAATCTGATGACATCATCTTGGGCTTTTGGAGACTGTGGCGGACAGGCATTTTGTAGACCAAACAATTAATCAAGAGAACAATCAACAGATTAATTGATAATGAAAATAACCATTAGCTGCAGCCCTAAAATAATTGTTTCAGCTCTACGGGTCACAATGAACAAACAATCAGTAGCCATCATGTGGACATCTCACAGTGCATGTCATAGTTAGCTTTCTGATGCTGTATCTAACACACACACACACCGCGGTGAAATTTGAAGTAAGACTTCAGGAAAAGTGCAAGTGAAAGAAGGACTTCTGTATCTGTGGCAGTAGAGATTTGAGAGAATCAGAGAATGACAAATTTATTCAATGAATAATCACTAAACCCTCAGCCTTTGAGTCTTAGAGGACACAGCAGGAGGTTATTCATTTTGACTGCAGTCTCACAGCATTTCAAGATTGAGCATAGCAGGTAGAAGCTGCCTCATGCCTTCACGTTTGAGCAGGCCTGACATTCCTTATTTCACACATGATTGGAGAAATTGGGGAATTATATCCAATACATTTCTGTCTTTCTCACCTTGGTGTATGATGAATCTGTGTGATTTCTCTCTCTGTCTCTGTGTTGATTAGGCCAATGAAAACAGTCTGCTCAGTGCGCAGCTGAAAGGCTTCCCCCTTTTTCTCCACTCGAACTTGGGTCTGAAGGACTGCACGGTCAACCCCAAGTCCCCCCTACTCTTTATAACTCGATCTGGGCAGCCCCTGCCAGGTCCTCTCCCTGGGGATGACTGGACTGTTTTCCAGTCCAACCACTCTACATATGAGCCCGTGTTGCTGGCCAAGACCCAATCGGCTGAGAGCATCGCATCGATGGGGCAAAATGCTGCTCTGCTCCCGTCGGTGGTGCAGGACTTGGGGCTCCATGACGGTATCCAGAGGGTCCTGTTCGGGAATAATTTGGTTTTCTGGCTGCACAAGCTGGTGTTTGTGGACGCTGTGGCCTTTCTGACAGGGAAGAGGCTCTCGTTGTCCCTGGAGCGCTACATCCTGGTGGATATAGATGACATCTTTGTGGGCAAAGAGGGCACCCGCATGAAGGTGCCAGATGTAAAGGTGAGTGTTTGTGTGCGTGCATGTGTTTCAAAGTGTAAGAACTTTACCAGAATACAAACTGAACCCACTTAAGTATTCATCAACCAGTAGTTCTCGACTATCCCTTGCTGAAATATAGAAATTGCCTCACACATAGCATGTGCAATCCTCTGCCAGTCACACAGAAAGCCCTTCTTCTCCCTCCACTTCTCCTTTTGAATGCATTCGTCCCAGTAGGCCGCTCAAAGCTGACAGGTCCCAGTGCTCACACTGTCACAGAAGCTCCACAGCAATGAATATTTCAGGGGCCCAGAGATATACAAAGAATGTTGAAAAGCTCCTTGCTCGCGTCCCATCAGGGCTGAACAGACCCTCCTCGCATGTGGAGGCAGAGGGTATAGAAAAAGTTATGGAAGAAGCATCAAGGCCTCCTCACTGGCAGCGCAATGGCAAGCTTTTAGGAAACGAATCACACCCCAACAAGACGGAGAAGTCTGAGCGAGTGAGAGAGGGTGTGTGCTGGGAGTCTCATCCAGCGTGGAGATCAAATGAAACAAACACCCGAATCAGAGGAGAGCAAAATATCAAACAGAATGAAGGAGAGGAGTGAGGCAACTGGGAGTGGATGTTGGATGTTTACCGAAAGAAACTTGCAGAATGAAATATGTATGTGGGCACGCATGCGCCTGGGTGTTCACGCTTCCTCATTAATGCATTCGTGCACCAGTATGAGCACATCGTGTATTGACTCACTCTCCTTTCCTCCCACTGTTTCAGGCCCTGCTGGAGACACAGAGGGAGCTGCGCACCCATGTGCCCAACTTCACCTTCAATCTGGGCTTCTCAGGGAAATTCTTTCACGCTGGTAAGAAGCGGCCTGTGAAGAGAACCTTTGCCTCTGTTAACTCAAGCAGAGATAAGAACAGGCACTAATCTGACATAGATGCACTTCTAAAGATTGTAAAGTTTTGATTCATATTATTTTAATCTCTCTACTCCTCTTCTTCTCCTTCATGCTTATCTTATTTCTTCTCCTTATCTCCCTCATGCCTGACTTATATTTTTAACTTTTCTCCTCTGACTTTCATTTCCTCCTTTTCTCATCACTGACCTTGTTTCACCTTTTCCTCTTTTTTGTCACTGTTCCCATTTTTATCTCTCCCATTTCCTCTCAACCCATTCTTTTCCCCTCCCACCTCCTTCCTTCGTCACATGACTCTTCTCCCTCCCCCGTCTCTCTTCCTCTGTCTCGTGTCCAGGATCTGATGAGGAGGACCTGGGAGATGACCTGCTGCTTTCCTATGTGAAGGAGTTCTGGTGGTTCCCTCACATGTGGAGCCACATGCAGCCCCATCTATTCCACAACCAGTCCGTGCTGGCCGAGCAGATGTTGCTCAACAAGAAATTTGCCATGGTGAGTCGCAGGGGGGCAAAGGTCGGATCACAGCTTTGGCATGTCCTAGAAAAGGATCCCTCCTCTGTTGCTCTTCCTGAGGCTTTGCCAAGTTTTTATATTAAACTTTTGAGGAGCTTTTCCTTATCCCAACTGATAAAAAAATGTTTACTTGACTTGACACTATGATCTTATGAGCTTATCTCATCTTATGCGTCCAAACCAGCAGCCGCAGGCAAAGTGTTGATGCTTTTTTTTTATTTTTTTTTTTTAACATGTAGGGTGTTAATGGACCTCACCTTCTTGTCATAAATTTTCTTGCCTCCTAACTCTCCCTCCTGTTTCCCCCCCACCCTCCAGGAGCATGGGATCCCCACTAACATGGGCTACGCGGTGGCGCCCCACCACTCGGGCGTCTACCCTGTCCACATACAGCTGTACGACGCCTGGAAGAAGGTGTGGGGCATCAAGGTGACCAGCACAGAGGAGTACCCGCACCTGAAGCCTGCCCGCTTCCGGCGAGGTTTCATCCACAGCGGCATTAGCGTAAGAGCACTTGTATATACCCAGGCATCCATAAGGCCTCATTATCTTGTTACCTCTGGCCCACTGCTTTCCCTCCACTTCTCAACATCCATTACCTCTTCAGCCAGTAATCCCTTACAGGGTTCTCGTCTACAATTTACATATGCTATCCTTCATTCATTAATTATCTCCATCTCTACCTACTCCAGCTCCTTTGTGTTTATTCTCTTCTCTCATGGCCAGCGGTTACTCTCCATCCTGCTTTTGCCAATCATCTTCCTTTCCTCTCCGCCTCTGCATTTTCTTAAGTTTTATCCCCAAAGACTCTGAGCAGCCTCTTTTTTTTTTTTTTCGTTTACTGTATATCACCAAGGCAACACAAGTCCTAAGAAAGGCAATCATCTCATTAGTCTTTCTGGGCTGTTGTATTCCTCTACAGAGTGGGAGATGATAATGTAGTCAAGTGAAGCAGTCTTGCATGAGACACCTGTCTGAGTATTGCTGCCTTGCAGGCCTCAGCACCGTAACGAAGACTGACATCTCTGGCAACAGCATTACAAGTGTCTGCACACAACACATCACTAAAATGTCAACACCCAAAGAAACCCCGCGCTTTATTCTGCTTCACAGCGCTAGGCGGGGCTAACACAATACAATTATGAGAGGAAAATTAAAGTTGAATAGATTACATTCAAGGGGTTCAAAAGTAGGAAAAAAAAAATCTTATCTGTTTCTTTCTCAGGTTGACCTTCAGCGCTGATAGGAAACAGTGCAGCCTCAGTCTGGTTCCTTTGTAGTGTTGGCATTCAGTCGGCCTGTGTGGTCTCAGCGCTCTATTCCCGTCCTTGAGATAGAGCAGTCTGAATGGACAGTCTCCACTGCTTACTGATGATTGATATTCAGTTCCCCAGACACTCCAAACTGTAAACGCATTTCCATGAATTTCCATATAGACTCAGAGTGAATAAGAGGTTTGCTTTGGCTAGATGAGCTGCATAATATGAATGTTATTGAAAGCAAACAATGTGTGGGGTAACCGCCTGGAGTACTGACAGCTCCGCTCTAAGCGGAGGGCTGATGGTGTGTGTGTGTGTGTGTGTAATTCTGTGTGAGTTATTTTATTTTATTTTTTTCCACTTTCAGTTTGATGACTTTGTGTTTGTTTCTATCACAGGTGCTGCCCAGGCAGACGTGCGGTCTTTTCACACACACCATCTTCTATAAGGACTACCCAGGCAGTCCTAATGAACTGGACAAGCTCATCAATGGAGGAGAACTCTTCCTCACTGTTCTACTGAACCCTGTAAGTCAACACGGCATGGAGCATTTGTCTTGCATATTTGGAAACCCATTTTAACTGGTGGTATAAATTGAAATTTAAAGGAAGGGCGCGACAATGACTGTTCGGTGACTCATGCGGTGACGTCTGCATCGCGGTTTCTCTTTGTACACTGCTGTGAAAGCTTCTTTTCAGAAGCAGAATACATTTTCTAATATTACTCATATTCGTCAACATTTTTTCTCTTGAGATAATAAAAATGTTACTCTTCTCCAACAACTATCACCCAGCATAGTCTGCACAGGACTGCATTATTCTTCATGCATCCGCCTTTTCTTAATGTCAGTTTGCCTGAAAGGGAAGCAAACACCCACATATTTTCAGTGTTTCATCATCGGTGACATTGTCCAACCTAACAGACGAACTGGCTTTAAAATTTAAAATCACAGCCAATCCTCCCAATTCACCTCCACCATACTGAATGAAACTTGAGCTCCTTCCTTTCTGTTCACAGATTAGTATCTTCATGACCCATTTGTCCAACTACGGGAACGACCGCCTGGGCCTGTACACCTTTAAAAGTCTGGTGATGTTCGTCCAGACGTGGACCAACCTGAAGATGCAGACTCTGCCGCCTGTGCAGCTGGCTCAGAAATACTTCAGCCTGTTCCCCTCAGAGAGAGATCCCCTCTGGCAGGTGAGAACAAGATGTTATGTTTTATTTGCATATTTAACACATTTTTTATTTTTGTCAGAAATGATAGATTTTGCACCCAGTACCAAAATGCTTCATGGACACAATGTAGCTGCATATCATATAGTACCATTGTTTATGTAGTATTCCTTTAAAATATCCGTAGCAATACATGCATGTGGACATTGTTTGTATGACTTAGTAATGAACAATACATTGTTTTATTGATGGATGTATGCATGCCAGACTTAAAACTAAGCATTGTTTATCTTTTGTTGCGGCTCCAGGATCCTTGTGAGGACAAAAGGCACAAGGACATCTGGTCCAAAGAGAAAACATGTGACCGCTTCCCCAAACTGCTCGTCATCGGGCCTCAGAAGACAGGTGAGACGCGGTGCTTCAGCACCCCCTACAGGACGTGGCTGGAAATGAAATTTGACGTGTCAACATTCAAAGGAGATGTCATGTGTCGCGCTCTCAGTGGTTCGAATGAAGATATGATTAGTTCTCAGGAAATCAGTGATGGTATAGGTAGACTGATTTGTTTAAGATGTTACTGTTGCTTTTGTAGTTGCCGTTACATTATATGTCACAGTGTTAGGTACATAGTAATGTTTTCTTTCTCTTTGTTTTCTCCCTCTTGTCTACTCTACTCGGTCTTTCTTTCCCCTCAGGCACGACGGCACTCTACCTGTTTCTTGGCATGCACCCTGATCTGACCAGTAACTACCCCAGCAAGGAGACTTTTGAGGAGATCCAGTTCTTCAATGGGCACAACTACCACAGAGGCATCGACTGGTAAGAACCCTGACGTGGCAGCAGCAAGCGTCCAATTACATCATATATTCAGAAACGTCCCCATCATGTAATTAATGAGTTTGATTTTGCTTCATGTTTGTATGCGCAGCGTTTCCTTTGACTCTCTTCACCAACTTTTTGTGCATTAACATCTTTAACGCTGGTATATAAGATATTGACATTGCAGCTGACATTTATCAATAATGTATAAAACATTGTGACTTATGGGAGACAGATGCACTGTACATGTGCAATGAATTATGGCCAGTGTAGTTCTAATGAACATGCATTCAGCCATTTGTCACTTAATTGTGCAGCAAACATGATCTATAATCATCCTAACCCCACATCTTCAGTATGTTATATAGCGTGTACACCGTGTAAAGCTATAGAAAACATCAAATAATGGCTAAAAAACACTCTGTCAGGGAAATGTGGACTCCAAGAGGTTGGGGGTGTTTCTGTTCTATGCAAATGAAATGATGAAGGCCATATTAAAAATGCAAATTACACCGAGGGCCCACACACAACAACAAATCCAGTAACTGATGACATTTGTAGGAGCAAGACCACCAACACAATTAACATTTCGGCGCACATTCACAAAATTATGAGTTTCCTGTAGGTTTAATTGATATGAAAACTGCATCAATGAGAACCAACCGCTTCACACATCACAGCACCTGAAAGGAATCCAACGTGAAATTCACTTGGCAGGCTGGATATGTATGTGAGTGGGCTGCCCAAATATTAACATTGTATGGTGTTGCTAGATGTTTTTTTTTTTGTTGTTGTTGTTTTTTGTATTAGGTGTGCCAAGCTATTGCACATGGGCGATCACCCACACAGCGTGCAGAGAAATGATCCTTATCCACAGAGAGCAAATTGGACCAGATCAACTATATGGCTGCCTGTAACACTTTGTATGTTTGTGTTTGTTGTGTGCCAGGTACATGGAGTACTTCCCTCTGCCCTCCAACACCAGTTCAGACTACTACTTTGAGAAGAGTGCCAACTACTTTGACTCTGAGGTGGCTGCTCAGAGGGCTGCGGCTCTCCTGCCCAAAGCAAAGATCATCACCATCCTCATCAACCCAGCTGACAGAGCTTACTCTTGGTACCAGGTCTGTCACAAACAACCCTAAACTACATAAATAACTCGTATTATAAAGATTAAACACCACCCGCTGCTCTGTAATAATAAAAAATTCATTATAGCCTTCTCTTGAGCGTAGGTAGATACTGGATGTTCAGGATTACAGTTATGATCTAGTAAATGCCTTTAAATGACTCTCTCTTCATCTCTCTGTGCTCCCACAGCACCAAAGAGCCCATGATGACCCGGTGGCGTTGAAATACTCCTTCCATGATGTCATCACCGCAGGCCACGACGCGCCAGTCAAACTACGGGTCCTCCAGAATCGCTGTCTGGTGCCAGGCTGGTACGCCATCCACCTGGAGCGATGGCTCAATTACTACCACTCCAGCCAGGTACCATGGGTGTATTTATACACGTGGTAGTGGGCAGTGTGCCGTTAATGTTCTCATTTAGCTCGTGTCAGGGTCTGAGAACTTTCCCCCACTTTATAAATCAACTTTTATGGGAAAATGAAACATTTTATAACTTAGTGTGCCTTTATGGGTGGTGCTTTGAATTCATATGACCACAGCAAATGGTAGCTGCCTGTGAGGGACACACACTGGTGAATAACAAGCAGTTGTCACCCCAGACTGGCCAAATCTGTCATCTACACATGCAAGATGTACTAAACTGTGATAGTAGTGAAAAGTAGCACGGATTTAAAAAGTAAAGTTGTGATTAAAATTAAAGATAATCTTGATTTTTGATGTGAGGACTGTCACTGTTCTGACGTTTGGCACCGTTTGTGTGTCTGACCCAGTTATTAGTCCTGGACGGACAGATGCTAAAGACCGAGCCTGCCTCAGTCATGGATAAAATCCAGAAGTTTTTAAGCCTGGCCAACATCATCAACTACCACAAGATTCTAGCGTGAGTATCCACCTTCACATGAAATCACTCACAGCCTAATCTCTCCTTTCTACCAAGTTTGTACAGATTGATTTACAGCTTTAGACTCCCTGGGTTACATAACATACATAACAGTCAAATGTTAATGTGACCAAACTGGTTCTAAACAAGTTGAGTTTCAGGTGTGCAGCAGATAAAAACAAGGCAATTATGTATGATGTTGCTTTATTCAGCTTGCTGGAATCAGTTTCAACTCCTGTTTTTTTTTTTTTTTTTTTTTTTTTTAAATAAGCCAAATTATCATCTAAACTATTAACTAAAGTTAACCATAGGAATGTTTTAATTGGCACAATTATATCACAATATATCTTTTTATGTATCTATTATATACAGGTTTGACCCTAAGAAAGGCTTCTGGTGTCAGCTGCTGGAGGGGGGAAAGACAAAGTGTTTGGGAAAGAGTAAAGGACGCAGGTACCCTGACATGGACCCTGAGGTATGATAATGTACATTCTACCGTTCATTAATATTTCACTTTATATGTTGTTTATTTTGCTTTATTTGATGTTGATGAAGTTTCATGTCACCTTTTTCTCTCCTTCAGTCCCAGTCGTTCCTCAGGGAGTACTATAGAGATCACAACATCGAGCTGTCCAAGCTGCTCTACAGAATGGGTCAGCCACTGCCCAGCTGGCTCAGAGAAGAGCTGGTCCACACCAGGTAGCAGCACCACGGGGAGAGACCGCAGCTCCACACACCGAACCACTGCTCGACCCTGCAGGGGGGAGGGGGGAAGGGGATGGGGGGAGGGGGCACTGACCGAGTATGCAGATCCCAAATGATTTTTGAAAGAGACAGAAATATATTTGGATTTGAGGACGGGGTGCCCAACTAGAACTCAAAACTTACTGTGATCTTCAGTCCTAACTAGTGAGCATAGTTGCCATAAGCAGCTAATAGCCCTCCCCTCTCTCCCCTGAGCTTCGAGGTGTCCTCCTGCAGGACAAACCAGGAACACGAGAGCCCCTAACGATGGCCTCCACTGTGTCCTGAAGAAGAAGGGAAGGCTCAGTGACGTACAGCAGGGACCTTTCCGTGTTCGATAATCAACATCCCCGCTCTCCTTAAGCGAACCTTCTCTTCTACGCATGAACTTCATCTTGGGAAATCAAAGGAAGGAAAAAGCCCGAAGGCCGTCACAGTTTCAGCTCTGGAAAACAGGTGGAAGGAGCGATCGCACAGCTACAAGTTGTGGTGTTTTGGAGCACATTAAAAACAGGCAACGTAACATTGACTGCATGGTTAACAGACAGAGAGACATTTGTTGCAAACGCCTGTGATAAGTGAAGTGTTTGTATGTGAGGAGAACAGGACATCTTGAGTCTTGACTCAGGCTGCATGTTGTAGCCTTATTTGATAGGCCTTGGTAGAATCTAGTTATCGCATTTACAAGTGTCAGGACAGAATCTTTAAAATATTACCACATGGACTTATTTTGAGGGTTTTTTTTTTTTATTTTTTAAAGATTTATGTTGGTTTTTGTTTTTTCTTTACTCAGATTTTGTTTTAACGTTTCTATAATGCTGTCAGCAATGCATTATTGTAGAATGTACCAAAACTAAACATGTTAGCTCAGTTTCCTCCTACAGGTCAGATGTACAGTACAGTAGGCTGGTTTGTCAAAGTGTTCGGCTCAGCTTCCTCTTTTAGTCAGTTCCACGACTAGCGAATTGGCTAAAGCAGGAACAGAAGGATAGATGTTGAAAGCACAATATTTAAAGGCACTCAAGTGAACATCGATTCTGGACATACAGGTTACTGGAAAGCACACTAAGAAAATGGATCCTACTACAATCTGTGAAGAAGATCATAAGCTAGCTACTGTATGTTAATTAAGACACTATGGTCCGAGAGGTTCAGATAGTGTACAGAACAAGACTGTGCATTTCACTTCAGTTTTCAGATTGGGTTTTTTTTGTTTTTTTTGTTTTTTTTTTGTCAAAACTGTATATTTTGTATTATATTTTTGTTTCATTTCATTTAGTAAATGAGTTTGGGAGGGAGGGAAAGCTGTCTCTGGGAAAAACGTGTAAAGTTGCCAGGCGAAACCAACAGTATGCCCAGTGAGACCATACAGACATTTGGTTGTGGGTCGAGGTGTTACCACTGCAACTAGATGTCAAGCATAGATAACAAAAAGCTGCTCTTATTGCAATAGTTTTGTACAATGTTCTGATGTAATAACAATGCACATGGTGGTCCTTTTATTTCCTGACTTTGTAATGTACATAATCCGCAACCCTTGGTAGACCTAAATTATTGAATGTGTTTGGGTTTACGCTCTCCATCAGCCCATTCCCATGGTGTGAGATGTCAGTGCTGTAGGGAGTCTGGATGAACACATTGTACGGAGGTTTGTCGATAAGATTGTCTCCTCTCATGTCCTCTCACTGCCAACTATTGTACAGAGGTACTGAGTCTCTCCATATAAAGTATTAAGTGATAACACATAACAGCAACGATGGTACTAATCTCCTGGACTGTATGATAAAGATTTGTAATTGTTGTCAATAATTTTTACAGTGTAACTAATATTGTCAGTGCTTTTTAATTTGCAAATAAAACACCACTGTATTTTTCAGTAGTTGGATTTTTTTCCCCTCTTTTCTCAGTCACACAGCGACTTCAGAGTCATTTTATAGTCAGGATGGCTTTTTTTCCTCAGACATGCAGAAATTTAAATCAGTGTCAGTCTCTTTGTCATCTGGTCGAAAGCAGGATCAGCGTGTCTTTTGCTTTCACTTCATGAGGCGTTTGCAAGAAAAAAAACAATCTGAATCTCTTTAAAATTGCATGAAGCAGATCTATTTGATAACAAAATAAATGTCTTTATTTATCTCCCCCTAAACCAAATGCAGATTTAAAATGTGGCTCATGTTTATACATTTTAATTCCTAGTTGGGAAACCACCAAAAGTCTACCGAGGAAGCAATCCTCTTTTGTTTTAACAGGCAGGAAACATAAATAAAGATGAATTTCTGCATTTAGAAAATTAATAATAAAAATAAACAAGTTTAAGTACTTGGCACAATTCACATGTTCTCATGGTCACTAAAAAAGTTATTTTAGAAGAAAAATACATGATTATTGGTAGAACAGGTAGTAATAAGTCTAAGTAAGCCTGAGTTTATAAATTGTAGAATCTAGTAATGGTTTAATTATTATGGTGGAATATCTAGTTATTACATTTACAAATACCAGGACAGAATCTTCATTAAAATATCACCACGTGGACTTTTGAGGGTTCTTTTTTTTTTCTTTACTCAGATTTTATTTTAACATTAAAAACCACCAAACATCTGCCAAAGAAGAAATCCTCCTCTGCTGTTACAGGAGCTAAACAGTGGCCAACGATAACAAAGATGAACTGCTGCAGTTAGAAAATGAATACATAGATAGAAGTTCACGTACTTGGCACAATTCACATGTTCTCATGGTTACTAAAAAATATATATCTTAGAAGAAAAATGTATTATTGTTGCTGGTAGAAGAGGAAGTAGTAATAAGTATTTACTTGTACAATGAATCTAAGTATGTAATCATTAGTAAGTAAGTAAAAATCTAAGTAACTGAAAATTACATACAGGACCCCAGGAAGAGTAGTTGTTGCCAAGGTAACAACTAATGGGAATCCGAACAAACAATAATAATAAGTCTCAGTATTAGTAAGCCTGAGTTTATGAATTAATTGACTAAACCATGTTACCTTAGAATTTATTTAATTTCAACTTCATTCATACAGGTAGGTTAGCTGAGCATATACATGTTTTTTTTTTTTTACAGCAACACCAGTTAAATGAATTATCACAAACAATATAATACCATACAATCCTGACTGAGTAAACTGGCACTCCTTTCACTGTTGTCTGCCTCTATCAACAAGTGATGGTGTTTTATTCTGACCAATCAGAAAGCTCTCACAGCTTCACTGAGCCTTCCCCAGCCTTTTTAAGAGAGGGACTTTCCACATCTCTTCACCTTTCTCAGGAACCTGTCTGGCATTTCTTCCTCATTAGCAACGCAATTTATCTACTTGTCCTCCCAAACTTGGTCCACTTTGTTGCTGTGAAGAAACTGAGAGAAACTTCCAACACAGATGGCCCACTCTCAAGAAGATGCTCCCCTGGCCAGTGGCAGCCTGGCAGGCAGTGAAGAGGTCCTTGTTGCCCCTGCAGGACCCAGAGGGTGAGAGGATCCTATCATAAATTAACTTACAATAACAGCTGTTTGCTCAGTAGTAGCTCCAAAATGTAACATTTGCCAATAAAGTGCATGTTCCTCTATGTAGAGCTGAATTAAAATGAGCAATAAATCACATTTACAACTTAAAGTTCAAGTAGAAAGCTCACATACAGCAATATCAATGTAAAACTTTTAACAGAATCTTGGCTTTGCTCGTGCTTATATTGTTCCTAAATATGATTATATCTAGTTTAAAGTTATACTTTTTCAGATCAGTTCAGTATTCAGTTGATACAATAATTAGTTTGTGTAGGTATTGTATTACAACTGTATTTAAAATAACAATTCAAAATATTTTGTATCTTTAATACATTTTTTAAACATGTTCAGGAACCTGCAATCCTGCACTGAAACAAGGCTGCTAGTTCTCTGCCTAGTAACTGGTGATGCTGTCATTGCTATTGGTTTATAATTAACCACAGAGAAAAATAATGTTTATAGTATAAAATAGGACATATTGTAAGCTAGAAATGCATATGATGGTTGGTTGTTATAACTTCACAATATTTCCAATGTATGAAACATATTTTTGTGTTAGATGTATTAGGTTAGGTTAGGTATAAAGAAAGCTTGCTGTTTCCCCTCAAAACTCAGATTATAGTGCTGCAACACGTGTATTTAATTTGTGAAATTGACTTTTTAAGATAAATTAAAACTAACATCTTAATAAAAACACACCTGATGAGAGATGAGGACATTGTTTACATGCAGTACAAGGAAATACTAATAAGTCTCTGGGTTGAAGTTCTACTTTTCATTGTAGCAAGACTGTTTATGAAATAAGTGAAAGTGCAGTCGTTGCCTTGCACCTTTTTATAAGAAAAAATAATTGAATACACGTTTAAACATCTTAAACAGGCTCTGAATATAATTACAGAATGTGTACTTCCTTATAACAAGAGGAGATGACATCTGCCTAGTAACTAGTGATGCTCACATTCTATTGGCTGATATTGAGCAGCAGAGGGAAAAAAAATATTTATTACATATTTATGTCTCAAGCCTTTTATTACTTTAGGTAACATTATGGCAACTTCAAAGAGAATTTGTGTGGATTTTATATTCTATAGAAAATGGAAAATTTAATGATTTTAGGTCTACGTATGGGGCTTTTTTGTTTGCTGGACTGTCCAAAACAAATGGCCCATACTTTGACACACACAGCCCTTTAGGAAATCCCCTCCAAGTCACTTTAATACCATGGACTCTTTTTGTAAAATCCTGCTTTTAGTTTCTCTAAACTTGGCTGTGTGTTTTGCGATACCCTTCTCCCCCACACTTGTTATTCTCCCCTGCTTTATCCTCCTCAAGTGACACATATTTTTCTTTTTCTCTCTCTCTCTCAGAGGCTCCAACAGTCGTGCCTTGAAGGTGGCAGGCCTGACAACCTTGGCATGTCTGCTGCTGGCCAGCCAGGTCTTCACTGCCTACATGGTGTTTGACCAGAAGCAGCAGATCCACACGCTGCAGAAGAACTCGGAGAGAATGGGCAAACAGCTGACACGCTCGTCCCAGGGTAAAAAGGGAGCATTAAAGTCCTTATGATCAGACAGGGTGGGCCAAGAAGGGATGCGTCATTAGTAAGAAATAGTCTTCATCTGATGGAGGAGGAGGAGGAGGATGTAAGAACGAAGAGGTAGAGAGGGAAGTGAATTTGCTTTCAGAAGCAGAGACAACAGGGAAATGAAAGTAACAAACAGGGACACGTCTCAAAGACAACACCCAAAGAATATACTGAAGGTGCAAACAGGAAATGAAAGTATTGCTGGTGGTTCACTGGGGCAGAAAATGTTTTTATTACTTTCATGTTTGCCTGTTTTCAGTAAAAACAGACAAAAAAAGAATTCCCACAAATTTATTCACAATGTTCCATTGTTCCATGTTCCCCCAAGTTTTTAAAATTGTTATCTCGCCGTACTTTTAATTAGTTTGATTTTTAAAGTGATGAAATATCCAGGCTAATTATCAGTTCTCCCTTTTTCCCAGCCGTGGCTCCAATGAGGATGCACATGCCCATGAGCAACCTCCCTATGCTGATGGACTTCCCTTCAGATGAGGACTCCAAGACTACCAAGACTCCCCTGACAGTAAGTTTACACCTCCCTCCTAGAAAAACTTCAATGTAACTGTGTCTTAGTGGCAGCAACAAACTCATTTATGTCTTAAAATATTCTTGAATGGTGTATAATCAATGGCATCTGCTTGAATCTGAAAGTAGTATTCATGTAGTACAGAATTATTATTTAAATTATATATAATTATAATTCCCCTCTGTTCTTCTCACACTAGAAACTGCAGGACATTGCTATCGTTAGTGTGGAGAAACAGCTGAAGGATCTCCTGCAGGTATGTTGCCCTCAGTATTATTTGTCCTCACGTGGTTGATGTCGTGTTGCCGCTAAGTTTGGTCATGTTTTGCGTAGGTGTCCGAGCTGCCGCAAGTCAACGAGACCTTCCTGGTCAACCTGCAGAGCGTGGAGAAGCAGATGAATGACACCGAGTGGAAGGTGAAGCCTCTCACGCCGCTCAAATGGAAACTTATAAAACTAAAATAGAAATGAAAACATTGAAATGATCTTGTTTCTAAACATTTTGCACTCTGCAGAGCTTTGAGTCCTGGATGCGCTACTGGCTGCTCTTCCAGATGGCCCAGGAGAAGCCTGTACCCCCCACAGCTCAGCCAGGTTAATGCAACTTTCTGTCACAGAGTATTTAGAAGTTATTATAGGAGAGGCTCTCACATCTTGCAAAAAGTAAAACCACCTTTCTTATTGCAAGTGTCCTTTTATGGTGAAACTTCAGCCAGTTTTACCAACAGAGATTTAAACTAGTGTGAATTTTTATTTCTGCACTTACCTCCAATGACAACTACTGTTAGTTCTGCGCTACAGTCTCCGGTAATTAAAACCAAACGAGCCTTTAATATCCTCCTTCTTGTTATTTCCATCCCTCAGCCTCTACCGTCAAGACCAAATGCCAGCTGGAGGCAGCACCTGGAGGCGGCAAGATCGGCTCCTACAAGCCTCAGTGTGATGAGCAGGGCCGCTACTTGCCCATGCAGTGTTGGCACGCCACCGGCTACTGCTGGTGTGTGGACGAGAGCGGCACACCCATCGAGGGCACCACCATGCGCGGCCGCCCCGACTGTCAGAGAGGTAGAGGGCACAGATTTCAAGGATTTTTATTCAACGTGCATCCAAAGCTTTTCATGCAAGGCCGTCATGTACGAGGAAAGAAACTGAATCGCCTCTTTTTTCTGTTCATTTTAGGCTCCACTCCTCGTCGCATGATGTTTGCACCCAGGATGATGCAGAAGACCATCAGCTTTGATGGTGAGTGAATAAAATTAAGTATTTTAGTGGATTAATAGATTACTACATTTTGAAAAGATTGAAGGTTTGGTTGCTTCACATCATAACTTGCTCTGTTTTTCTTTTTTTCCAGATCAGTGAAGCAATTGAAGCAAAGTGTTGGGTGTTTCTTTTCATCAAGCGATCGCCGCAGGCAGGAAGAATTATTGTTTTCAAGCTAACTGCTGACTCTCATACAGTAATAGAGCTTATTTCTGATCAGTCCTTCATGTAATCTCTTGATTTTACTTTTTACTGGCTGTATGAAATCAAATCACTAGAGGCCTGTTACACTTTACTGCTTCTTTATCAGATACTTATTTTGGGGGTGTTCTCATTGACAATTTAACCTAAATATCCATATAATCTACAGTTTATTGTTTGTGAGTATTATTGCTATTTGCTTCTGAAGAATGCTTTAAGTGACAAAAAACTGATCCCCAGTAGTATCTAACCGCGGAGATAGTCTTGGTTTTACTTGACAAGACAAAGGAGGGGAGTGGAAGTTTGTTTGTGGTGCTGGCCGCATTAAAAATTATGTTTAAAAAAATGTCAACAGTGACACTCTTTCCTGAAACGTTGTCCCCTGTTACTCTGATAATCCACTGACCATACTATGGACAGATTTCATAGGGTTTGTTTCCTCTATGGACAGCATTTCCGATGAAAACTATCCACAGTGAGGTCTGTGGATTACTCAGAGTAATGGGGACACTGTTTCTGGAAAGAGATGTTGCTCTTTTATTTTATAATATTTTTTCATGCTGTTAGTGCTACAAACAAAAACTTGATGGCCAAATAAAGCCAAAATTATCTACATGGCTAGACACCATGAGAGTTTAATGAGAAAGTATTTTTGTGCAGTTTGGGTGGAGCGACCCTTTAAAGGGTGTGAACATAGGAGGAATTCATTTTAATTTTTCTATGAAGGTGTTGAAGGCGAAATAAAGTTTTCCTAACAACACTGTTTGCATTGTTGTATATAATAAACCGAGATCATGTTCATCTGGGATGACATAATTGTGGAACTTAAAAGCTAAAGAAGGCCTTAATAAACTTTAACCTGATTAGATGCAGTGAAGCTGCTCGTGTTTTCCTGCATTTTCTGGCATCTGTTTCAGTTTTCATTGTTAGAAACTACAGATTCATTCACGTCTACATTCAAGAAATTTCCACTTCACAAACCACATTTACAACCACCTATCCTTCCCTCTTTCTCATACATGTTCATAGATCATCATTAAGGAGAGACAAACCGTCACAAAAGTTGCAAAGCCAACAAGCTGGCACTCAGTCCAGATTAAAACGAGGTTGTGTTTATCATCAGTCGTTAAATGAAATGAAAGAATCTGATCGGCGAAGCAGGAAACCATGTTTACCCCCTCAGTGGTGTTTTCACAGCCCTCTGCAGCCGTAAGAGCGTCTTGTCATTCTTGAGGGACGCATAGCTGCCAGCGTCATTTTGATGGTTGAAAAAGTGTTGCTTCCTCTTGCTCTGCGTGGTAGTGATGACAGACAAAGATTAGACTGGTAAAATTAATTTGGAGAATTTTACTCGTGCCTAGGGGAAATCCTGTCAATCTGTCATGAAACCAGCTTCCTCTTTTCTTAGAGTTGTGAGGAAAAGTAAAGGAAGTGGTAACACCTGCAGCAGGAAGTCAGAAATCAGGTTAAAGACACTAAAGTAGGTCATAGATCTCCATTTCTAACGTTGTCAGTGACTCTGCAACATGCAAACATCTACAGCTGAACTGACTGAAGGTAAGTGCCTGACTCAAAGATATACTGTACATTATTAAATTATTCTTTTTCCATGTCAGAACAGAAATGCATGTTGAGGACCAGATGTAGTTTTGGATAAGGGGGCATCTGCATTTCTTGCTTTTATTCCACACGGGATGCAACAGGACAACAAAACGGCATTTTAATTGATTTTACCTTTATATTGTTGTTAGGCTGTTTTTAACTATTTTTAGATGAAATATAGTTTAATGTTGTTTTCATCTATTTACTTTGTGGGAATTTATTTCCTGCAGTTTGGTAATCAGCGTTGGTTGATTAGGGCGGGGGCACTGTGATTTCTATCTTCTCATGGATGTGGATACTATCCTTTAGTAGACAAAATGGGAGTTTTAAAGCCTTCCACTCAAAACACGTGTTGTACTTATTGTTACCGCATTTGTATGTTTGGCCATCATAGTGCAGAATGATGTATGTGCAGAGTTTGATACTTGAAGGCAGTTTAAAATGTGCACATACAATCAGTCCAATATGCAACTGGATGGACTTGTTACTGAGAGTAGGAGACAGCTTGTGTTCAGTAGGTAAACTTTTGAAATGACAAGTTAATTTAACTTTTAGTTGAAAGAAACATATCAGACACATTATTATTCTAAGCAGAGTATGTATATATAGTCATTCTTCTTAAAACATGCCTGGAGGGCATTGTATATACGTTCTTGTAGCTTCCAGAAAGTCAAATTCAAAAAGCCTCTTAAAGTCTTTTTACAGTAATGTTGCTCCTTTCTTCCATTAAAAAGCATGTTTTGTTCTATTTAGAGCCTTACATTACAAAAAAAGGTCTTTTCAGGACTCACATTAAAACTGTGATATATAAAGTTCTTTCTTTGGACCTTGATATTTTCAGCTGTCACTGACTGTCCTCCTGCCTGCCATGAGACTGGTTCCGCTCTTGCTTTTAGGACTCACTGTCACTTCAGGAGCGGCCGCTTCTCTTTGCAGCTTGAAAGAGGATGGGACTCGTTGTGAAGGCGACATTCTGGTTATTTGCAAACCCACAACGTTTGTTTTGTTTCCAGTCTTTGGAACTGGAGCTGAGAGATGGCAGACTGGATGGATCTAACCTTGGATCCAACTTTTTTATTAATCCAGATCAATAAACTAATTTTTAATAACGTCACAATTTCCTTTTCATTTATCAGTCAACTGATCACATTTCTGCCACTGTTTCAACCGCTATAGAAGCTGTTCAATCTTTGCAGCATCGTGTGTTAAGTCCTTTAACTGAAACACATAACAGTGTTCCCCTCCCTCCTACAGCTCTCCTTCCAGGAGTTCCACCATTGGCTGTTTGGCTCCCTGAAATCTCCTAGTCTTGTTGGTCTACTGAGCCTATTGAGATTGAGTGCCACCGGGCTAGAATGGTAGAGAACCTGACTCATCTGGATCTGTCAGAGAATCCCATCTCTGCAGAACATATCACAATGCTCCTCTTTTTAATTCAAGCGCCTCAAATCTTTCCGTCTGAGTGGCAGCAACTTAACCTTCCTCCAGGCTCTCTGCACGCTCCTGAGTCTCACCCCTGCCCTCGCTCAACTTTATATCAGCAGAAACAATTTCTCCATCTTCCACTATCCACACTGCCTTCAGGTGGTGATGCTCAATCTATCCTGCTCAGGGATCACTGAGGTTAACACATTGCTCTTTGCATCTCTGGAAGAGCTGGATCTTAATTATAATTCTTTGGAAGTATTCAGTAACCCACTGCAGGCCCTGAAGAAGCTCGATATGTCTAAAAACTGCCTCAAGCGTCTCCCCTCTCTGGCTAACCTGCCTCAGCTCCAGGTGCAAAAGGTGGATAATAACCAGCTTACTATCTTGATAAGACAGAGGTCAGTTGGAGCACACTGGAGCAGCTTGATATTCTCCATGCAGGGAGGAACTGTGTCCTGAAAGAGACTGTCACCTTCCTCTACACACACCCAGCATTGGACTCGTGTAATGAATTTGTCTCCTGAAACATGTGTAAATGCTACAAGTGGGACACGACACCACAGCTCTCCTCTCTGTTTGATGGTATTTATTGGTTTATTGTCACGGCTGATTTCTTTTTGTTGATGTTTGCCGTAAACATTTGTAATAAAATGGAAAATGAACGAAGAATAAACCAGTTCTGTCACTGCTCCAAAATGACCCAGTGAAGGATGGTTATTTCAAAATGATTATTCCTCGGTTTTGACCTTTCTCTCCATCTTGGTAACCGTACCCTGATCACTTAGACCAGTGAAAGTAGATTCTGTCTCATTAATAATTTAGCACAGTGTAATGAAATCCAGGTGACCCCGCGGCTATGGTAGACATAAGCACAGGATGGCCACTGGGAACATGAATGCACCTGTGAGTACCGATTCTTTTAACAACCATTATATTGTAAAATGACCGAAAATAGAATTTAAGCAAATAAAGACTGGCTCGTGGTGATCTCTGACCGATCTCCATGTTTCTGCAGCTGCTTGAGGGAGGTGAAACAGTGAGAGTGGGAGTTGTGCTTACTACAATCCCAGGTAATGTGTGTGGCAAAATGTAAGTCTGCTATGGCATCATTAGAGAGATGTGTTTTTATATTTTATTCTTCTTCTTGTGCACTCAGAGGGTAAAAACTGTGCAGTTATTAGTGAAGATGGACATACTGTGGTCTACACATCGGGGAAAGATGAGGTAAAAAACTGTCACTGTCACCATTTACCATTTAGTTCTTTGCTCTCTGCAAGATCTCAGTGCTGTATGTGTTTTTCAAACAGGAAACAAAGTCTTTCTTATTTGACCAAGTTGTGACTGATGACAACGTGCAGGTACAGAAGACCTTTTGACCTCTGATTTATACCAACGTGTCTGTTTTATTTGAGCTACTCCGCAAAGCCTCTCTGCTGCCTCAGACTGCAGAATATTGTGATGTCTGGAAACTGAAAGTCTGAATATTAATCTGCAGAGATTGCACCCTGAGCTCCTGCAGCCTCTCGCTGAGTCCATATCTAGTGGTTATAATGGAGCGCTGCTGATATGTGGAGCCTCCGCTGAGAAGATGAGCACTCTGATTGACCACAGTATCATCAAACAGGTGGAGCCCAATGCAAAACCACAACCAATATAGACAGCTTTGATGTTGTCTTGTTGACTTATCTTGACTGTGATTGTAGGTTTTGACAAATCTGTTTAGCCGCATGTCATCACAAGTGAAAGAGGAGCTGCTCATCTCTTTGTCATTCCTTCAGGTGTGTCCTTCTATATGACGGCATAACCACAAACCATCATAGACACAATATGATAAAGGATAACTTTAGATGCTTTTTGATGTCAGTTTCATCCAGACGGCAGTGCTGTGGATCTCCTGAGCCCCAGCAGACAGACTCTAAAACTTATGATGCACCCAGTCCTTGGAAGGTGATTTCATGCACTAAACAATAAATACATATTGAAATACTTTACGCATGCAACACTTTCACCTCATGTGCACATGTGTGTCTCAGTCTTATAGGAGGTTTAAGTGAGGTGTGTGTGGACTCAGCAGAAGAAGCTTATAGTCTTTATGAAACATGCAGAGCAACACTGAAGGCCAATGCAGGCTCCATTTCCAGTAGGTAGGTCACATCCATTTACTGAATAACTTTAAATGGTTAAACACAATAGAATCAAGAGTTGTACTCTTGCACGAGTGATTAGATTGTCACATAGCAGATTTCCTGAGCAGATTGTTGCACAGTTATGAATGAATGTACCCGTGTTTGTGTCTACCTGTTCGTGGCGTGGCGTTTCCCACAGATGTAGCTCCCTGTTCTCAGTGGCTGTTGAGTGGAAACTCCATCCAGAGGAGGTGGAGTCTGAGGTCTGCCGCAGCAGACTGCAGCTGTTCAGCCTGACAGGAGGAGCCAGCAGGACTGACCTCAGAGGGTCAGTTGTACAGCGATCTATCCATTACGTGGGAAAGAGGAACTATAAATAATTTTCTAATGTTCAGCTATGTGTTTAAGAACTGTTCTGTCTGCGGGAAGCCATCAGTCACATCGCCAAATACCTGGAGAACAGATTGGTACTGAAGTCATCATTATGTATCTGGTAGATAACTATGTCCTGTGTGCTGGTTATAACATTTAGTATGTTGAGTACTAATAACAAAAATTCACAACAATCATTCAGGACTTGTGACATCTGTTGTGGAAAAAAAAAGCTAATTAAGTCAATTTTAACCATAAAGTCCATCATTGCAAGGTCTTCTGCCATGAAAGGGTTATATTTCAAATTTTCTGTCTATTGTATCATTCACTTCAATGAATCTAGCAGCTTGATGCAACATTAAAATGAACACATCGTCCACAGTTGTCCTACATACGGTACTACAATCTTCAACACACCCTGTGTCCAGAAATCATACTACAAAATTATTCTAAGCAGGTTTTAAGTATGTAGTGTGTTCACACTGGTGAAGTGCCAAAATAACTCAAAATAGTCAGTGTGCAAAAAAAAAAAAACTTGATTTTTGAATGTGTACACTAATGCACAAAATTAATTGCAGAGCTGCTTACAGCTAGAAAACATTAAAACTCGGTGTAGAGTGTTGCAACCGCTCCAGTAACACCTCAGAAAGCCAAAAACAAGACTACTGAATATTCTGAAAAACATTTTGCTGCTTTGTGAAGTTGGCATCAACATCCTAATGTCGCTGTTTGGTTGGCACTCATCATTTCTTGTTGGTATATAACAGTAAAGCATGTTGAATACTTGTATATATACATGAAAAACCAGTATTCTATAAAGATTAGTATATACTACACAGTGTGTACAATAAGTATGTTATATAAATAGATATGTTATATATATTGAATTGGACACAGCTTCAGTCTCTAACATACAGATGATTTTTCAGCCTGTTCTTTCATCAAATATTGATGACCACAGAGCAAAACACTGAACATGTAGGAATAGCACTTTTTAAATACCATATAACAGACTGGTAGCAGCATTTTGTGATCCATAGTGTGTGTTGGACTCAGTGGTAACAGCTGAATACTCTCCAGAGTCAGCCCACTGATGAAGGTTCTGGACCAAATCCAATGTGAAGCCACAACAACCGACAAGCTCCTGCCTTTCCTCCTAAATGACGCATTAACAGGAAACAGTAAGACGGTCCTCATCTACTGCATCCACCCTCAAGGTAAGCTCCTCTGGTCCCAACTTAAGCCTAATCCTTTTTAAATAAACATGGGTGTCTTATTGATGTAAAACTGACTCTCCTCCTCATGTGGGTCATCTAGATGATGAGACGCCCTCTGCTTTAGCTTTGGCCCAGAAAGTGAGAAGTTTGGTAACTAAGGCTGCCGTTGGCTGCTGGTGTCCGAGGGCAGCCGAGCAAGACATCAGAGGTTGCATCATGGATGTAAGAAACACGATGATGTCACAGGGGGGAAGGGCAGCGCACAACACCTTCAGGCTAGCAGAGCTGACCCAAAACCTGCAGGTATTTTGTAGGATGACCGTGATACTAAACAGCATCTTCTTTAGGGACTATACTGAGTTCATAACGGAGATACATCCTGTGATCTCTCCAACAGATTGTGAAAGATCAGTCATGGCAGAAGAGGAGGGAAGAGTCAGAGAAGATAAAAGTCAAAATTAAGGTTTAAACATATGTAAACAGATCACTTGTCCACACAAGTTTGGCAAAAGATAACAAATTATGCTTTTTTTCCAACATGTTGAAGTGAGCTCCATGTTTTGCGTTTGCTTTGGCAGAGATGTCAGTCCCCGAATAGCAATTGGCACTTTTCTGGAGATCACAGCG
Source organism: Scomberomorus guttatus (assembly GCA_038419695.1). NCBI lineage: Eukaryota > Metazoa > Chordata > Actinopteri > Scombriformes > Scombridae > Scomberomorus > Scomberomorus guttatus. Next base: position 18,006,493 of record CM076452.1, on the reverse strand, counting down.
TTAATCGCAGAGAGAGTACAGACGTCATGAAATATTTACAGGAACAGCTGAGACAGGAAATGGAAAATCATATCAAAGGTAACATGTGTGATTAAAAAAAAAAAAAAAAAAAAGTGGACTCATGCATATAGGGACAACCATGACTTGTGTGTCATGTGTCTTTCATGTCCTCAGAGGGTAAAGGGAATGTGGAGAAAGTCCAGGACAGGGTAGCAAGAATCCAGCAGCTGAGGGAGACTCTCAGAGAGGAAACAGCGAAGAGCGCTGCTGCTACAGAGAAATCTGACTTCTGCCAACAAGTATCTAACTCTTGCCATTTTAAACTAAGTATTATAAACAGAGCACCTGTGCATCTGATTGGAGAATGTGTTTCCAAGGCTTTGTGAATACCCTGGTAAACATACAGATAAGATTTATGTGTGCAACAGCAGGCAATCCACACTAAGACATTTATTTTGTCGGTTTAATGATCAGTCTCAGTTGGAGTACAGCAAAGCCCTGGAGCGGAGGAGGCAACTTAAGGAGGACCATGGGAGATTAATTCAGGAAGAGGTGGAGACGATGGAGAGAGACTTGGCACAGGAACAGCTACCGGTAAGATAATGAGATACACTGTTGTTTAACATTATTCAGTTTGTGATCTATCTTAGCAGAGGCTGCTGAGTCAGTTTAAATTAATGCAAGGCTGGATTTATTGTGCACAGCGGAAACCACTGCATTTGCAACTTAAATCCGTTATTTCCTTGCATTTTTTATGGTTCCATCTAATCCTCTACTAGACAGAGGACCCCCAGAGAGAGCTGCTGTTGCTGACCAGAGAGAGGAGGGTCCTGGTGCTGCAGATAGAGGCCCTGCGTGCTGAGAGCCAGCAGGCTGAGAGAGACCTGCAGGATCAATATCACAGACACCAAGCAGAGCTGCATTGTCTGAGGGAGGAGAGCCTGCAGGTGAGAGTTTTTTTTGGGTCAGAGAGAAAACACTGATTTAAATACATTTTCATTTAATTAGTTTATTATTTCCTTTTGCTGATCTCTTTCATCAGTAGATAGTAGGAGTGATTCAGTCTGCTTGCAGTCAGTTTGTGTGTTTGCATGAGTTTTGTTATTCAGAACACCTGGGTCTGTATGTATGAAGCCACTCAGGGTTAGATTTTGGTCTAAAGTATGTTGAAATTCTATAAATGAGGCCATTTTGCACTCAGAATTAAGAATGAGTACAATGCATAAACTTTCCTAAGTTTCAAGAATGGCTCTCAGCTCCCAAATAATTTAAAAGAGCTTCACAGGTCTCCTTAGGCGGTATTCGGAGTATGCAGAAGTGTATGATGGTAAGTTAATAAGGTGTCCCAGTACTCACGCTCCTATACATGAAAACACAATCAGCATGAATACAATCAAATGTTTACATATAAGTGATTCTTCATACACTTGCCAGAATTTTTTTTATGTAAATGTTTCATTTTTAGGTCAATCCCTTTGATCTCAGTAATGTTTCTTACTTAAAATCCTTCTATCATTTCAGATTTTTATAGCATGTAAAAATAACATATATATCAACATAACTATTGGGGAAATATCTTCAATAAGCTTTCTTCTTACATGGTTCAATATGTTGAAGTCTTACTCGTGACAAGGTCTGCATGAAGCTTGATCATTGATGTGATGCAGCTCTGACACATTTCCTCTGGAGGCCCAGTATTGGCCTCCATATGTTACCACACTTATGGGTCACTGCAGTCAGAATCATTTCTTTCTGATATATTTTATATACATATAAGGAAATAACAGGAAAAAGAGGTGTCTGATACAAAATATCATTTAAAAAAACAATTAGTTCATTGAACTAACTATTCGATCAAATGTTTACATAAGGAAGCATCTCTGGCTTCCGTCATTCCCGCATCACCCCTATGTTTATTCTATTATCTCTTCTTCTGCTCTTTAGGTGTTCAGAGTGTTTCGTCAGGTAAGCGAGGAGCAGAGGAAGATGTCAGAGGGCAGATACAGAAGTGTGCTGCTGGAGGCCGTGCAGGATGCCGTCTACCTGTCTGCCCAGAACCAGCAGCTGCAGGCTGACAACAAGCAACTCCACAAAGGTCAGTGTATATATTTCTTAACCTCGACCCGACTGGTGGCTATATTACAGATAGAAAGTGAATGTGACAGGAATACCAAGAGATGATAGTGCCTCCCACCTGCATGTTAACTTCTTTTACTTTTTTTTTTTACAGCACTGGGAGAGTTAAAGGATGCTCTAGCTGTGCGAGGTGATCCTAAGGATGAACTGTTATCCCAACAGCAGTGAAGATATATGTTTATGAATCAATGTCCATATTGTAAGTCATGAGAAACACACTGAATAACACTTTTATTTGATCTTTGATATTATTCTTGGCAGAGAATGTGACACAAAACAAAAAAAAAAACACCAAGATGACAATAGCAGCACTCTTCAGAAATGTGTAACTGAAAGAAATAATTATTTTTTACTTGCATTATTATTTGACTTTACTTGCAAAGGTGTAACAGAATTATAAACTAAAGCTTCAAATGTGATGTAAATGGTCAAATTAAGCTTCAGCTGACATGACATGGTAATATGGTTACAAATCAGATACACGTGTTGGATTCTGGATGAAAAAGTCCAGTTTTGAGATGAAAAAAAAAAAAAACAAGACTGAAAAAAGGCAGACAGACAGAAGGCAGAAAACATCACATTTGAAACTTAATCTCAAGAAGTAGTTAGTAGACTGTGATAGTCCTTTCAGGTTAGTTGGGCCTTGTGATTTGTTTGGTGAAGGCTCCGCTATCTGTAATAAAGGTAAGCTGCCAGTCCAATCATAGCAACTGGTAGGAGGAAAAAAGGAGTAAGCTGCAGCCCTAAGATGGCCCAAGACAACAGAGCATTAACCAGCATGGAGCAGGAAATGACAAACAGTCTGGTGATCCCGCTGCCATGCTTTAGCACCACAGACATCAGGAGTCCGTTAGCTGCCTGCCCTGCTATAATCGCCCAAACAGCCCCTGAGTATCCCTCCAGAAAGCTCTTTTCACTCGTTACAGCGGAGAAGGAGGACAGCCCGTTTATGGCCACACCAAACACATAGAGGTAGAGATTCTGCAGGCTGAGGGGCAGCTTCTGGCTCTTCAGCACCCTCTCTGTGTAAACTGCTGCCAGACCTGAAACACAGCAGTACACCAGCACAAGCAAAAGCCCCCAAGCTGTGATATGAAGCCTTGGCCCTTGCTCAGCTTCACCCCTATCAGGGTCCCCTAGATCCAGGCTGCTGTAGCTGTGGCACACCCCAGCTCCCATGAGGAGCCCCAGAGCTAACCACTGACCCCGCCGGAGCCTCTTGCCCAGGCAGAGGGAGTACAGCAGGGCAGTGGAGGCGATTTTTAGGTTGCTGAGGACTTGGTATGAGCTTGGATCCATGTAGGCCTGCATGACAACTACCAGGTTGTTGTTGAGGGCATAGAGTATGGCAGGGACTGCATAGGGAGCCATAAGGACCAGAGGTGGAGGAGCATGTAAGGCGGATATACCCCCAGTTAGAACGAGAGTCGCCAGAGAGATCAGGAGTTTGGCTAACTCGATCATGACGACACATGAGGAGGGGTCGAAAGGGACTTGACCGTCTACTTTGGTCAGAGTGATGAGTGGTGCATGAGAGCCATAGATGAGGACCATCAGGCCCAAGAGGACGCCCCACTGAAGCCTCTTCACCCACCCCCTCCTATACTTCACTGGGGAAGAGGTCCCCACATTCTGGATCACAATCATCCTCAATGATGGAAAACAAACACTTTTAATTCCTAACGAATCTGAATACTAGCTATAGTGCAAAAACTCCTCACTTTAGGCTATTTTATCTGACAAAGCTCATCCATTTAAATATCAATTATAAAATACTTAGACACATTATTCTCTGTATAAGTTCTCTGTATAACAATAAAAGGTGTAGGACGCATTTGCAGGAATTACTGCTCGTTTTACACATGACCAGCGCAAAATCTAACAGGCTTAGACAGCTGCTTCAGGCAACAAAACTAAGACAAGTTATGAAATTTGAGGGACCAAATCTTAAAACCTTGTAGTCTTACATCTTATATTAACATTGAACAGAAACAAGTGGAAATGAAGAGCTGTTTTTAAGTGAATCTGAAACTTGCACAAAAATGCAAACAAAACAAAAAAAAGAGAAAGAAAGTCTTTCAGTTTGAGTCCCCTGTGAAATTCCAGTTAAATTATATCCATAGTCCAGTCTACACAGAAATCTTGAAGGTTGTTCTGTCATGAGCCACTGACAAGCCAGCAGCTGCAGCAGTATTTCTTCTCGTTGTGCCCGTTATATGACTGGCAAGACTAGCAGTGAGCCCAAATTACTTTGGTCCTTTTTTCATGTTGTTCATATAGTCTTTCACAGTCCTTTCAATGTTGGGCACTCGATAGTTCTGTGCTGCGTAGATGCCAGTGATTGTTCCCAGCAGCACTCCCAGGATGGCAGAGGAGCGTAGCTTAGCCACCACATAGCCAGCCAGGAAGCCCTTCAGAAACGGAGATCCCAACACTGAGCTTCCCTACAAGAGCAAGACAGCAGGATTTACAGCACTGTCCCATCACAGGAAAGGACATACAGATGGGTAAATAAACTGAACTAGAGCTGCAACGATTTACGATTAATCGTCTTGAGTAATTGTTTGAGAAAAAAAAAAAAAAAGTAAAAATTTTCTGGTTCCAATTTCTCAAATGTGAATATTTTCTGGTTTCTTTAGTCTTTTATGATAGTAAACTGAATATCTTTGGGTTGTGGACTGTTGGTTGGGACAAAAGAAGATATTTAAGGATGTCATCCTTGAAAAATAATCCGCAGATGAATCATTAATGAAAATAATCATTAGTTGCAGCCCTATACTGAACATACAGTTTTTACAGTACAAGTAGGTCATTTTAAAGGATCGAGAAAATAGTACTCTTGGTCAGCGTGATTGCTCCTAAATTTTCACTGAAATCATTTTTGAAAATTGTACCTGTTTATGCATCATAACTGGATTTTGTCCATAATCTTGTATTGCATATTAACGGGATATTGTCTTCACTCTTTTTTTGGTGCGTGACAGTTATATTCATCTGTTTTTGTTGTTTGTGTTTATTGTTGTAACAATGTTTCTGCTGGCCAGGTCACTCTTGAAAAAGAGATTTTAATGTCAATGAGCCTTTTACCTGGTTAAATAAAGACTAAGAAGGATACATCTATCCCCTTGTCAACGTATATATATCATATATAAGACAGTCCTGAGACAAAACTAAGCAAAGGGCAAAGATATAACGGTGAAAAGGGCATTTAAATCAGGATATACAAAGACATGATCTCATATTCTGTGATTCTCTTTGTTTGTTTTGTTCATCACCTTCAATCTAATTTCATTAATAAAAAAGGTGAATAAAGGGCCAATGTTTGTCCATTTACATTATTATATTCCCCATGAGAATACCGTGAATTACTTTCACCATCAAAACAATATCTGGAAAAAATTCTAGGTTGGTAGAAGAAGGGAACATCTGACTTATTGTCCCCATGTAGTCAGTTATCAGGGGCACAGTAATAACTTACCTGAGGGATTCCTACGGAGATTTCGCTCTCCACTCGCTTCTGGATCTCCTCCAACTGGTTTTTGAGCTGTGTTAGATCTTTCAGCTGTTTCAGTGGATCCTAAAATAGAAACCGTGTTTCAGGTTTGTATTAAGAAAGTGACAATTCCGATTTTAACGTCAATTAGGATAGCTAACGATGCTATACAACTTAGCCTAACATCAATTAGTTATTGACATAATTTGCCTTGAAATGCTTCTCTAACAAAACAGTTAAACAGTTCAGTTTAAGTTTACTGGCTAGCTGGTAGCATTATAACTTAGCTAGATCAAGTATGTCCGTTAGAAACATTCGTTGCCCTAGAAATTAATTCAGAAAGTTCATTTTAGCATAGAGCCAACTGCTGCTAAAAAGGTTTATTCGGCCTCCTCTTGCAGCTGCTGTCATCTGACGAAACACGTGAAACTAATAGAATTATACTCAGAGCACAGTAACTCACTCACCTTGTCATCTGCCATCTTTGCTCAATGGGGTTATCAGTGTTCGGCTCATACGCCTGGGCGGTTTACTTTGATCAGTGCGATTAGGTTGGTCTGCGGTATGTTAATGGCGCCGTGGATAGTTGTAAAATTTAGTTTTCAGCCGGAAACAGGTCGCGAAAACAGTAACAAAAAACTTACACTTGTTTTGTCACTGCTACCTTCTCCTTTGTGTGTTTATAAATGTGTTTTTCATGTCTCTGCCCTATGATTAAATCGATAACTTCAAGCAGAAATCTTTAAGATGATATATCTGTTTTAGTATACAATATCACCTTTCCAATTTGATAGAATTTTTTTCTTTTAGTTGGTCAAGAGTCAATTAAAGAGAAACAAAATAAGCAGAGTTGAAGCAGTGAGTATTTTTACAGAGTGGGCTTTTTGTCACATAACCAGCGATCCTCTCGTGCAGTGCTTGGCACTTTTACTGAGTACTTGTGAACTTCACCTATCTGTATTCTGAAGGTCTATGGGACGCGTTCCCTTCACGTGTCAAAAACGTGTACCGTGATTGGCCCGTCCTTGTTTATTCCAGCATTTGATTGGTTAAGAACCATAGCAACAAACCGCCATGTATTTTTTTATTATTTTTTTTTAGCAATCGACGACAAACGAAGCTACTTTACAGACATTTATGCGTCGCGAATTCCAGGTTTGATATGAAGCATAGACACATTTCAGTATTGTTTATCGTCTGTACAATGTCCGACTTTTGTGGCGTCTTCTAAAGGTCTTTCAGAGCAGTTTGTAGATCCTCGGGCCGTCGTAGGTAAGGCTTCAATAAGAAGGCATTTCATTGGATAACTCACGGACTGTGCAGGCAGTATAAACACACGCCATTAAAGCTGCATTTAACCAGTGTTTTTAACATGTTAGCGCTTTATTCCTCCTTCAGTGAGCTCTTGGCATGTCTAGTTTCCGTATAATGTTATTAAGACCAACATACTGTCGTGCTTTGTCTCTGCATAGAGTACCAGCCCAGTTTCACCGTCCTACTTTAAGTGGCTTTTATTAGACAAACATTAAAAAGTATCTTTATTTGTCTCTCATCAGCTCAGATATACCCACTGAGCATTCATAAACAGAAATTCAGTGCTTTCATCACAACACAGAAGAGTGGCGCTGCATAGTCATGCTTTACTGTTGCACCATTCTATAATTTACTAATGATGATGTTGAATGCATATTATTATGTAATGTAATATACATCCAGTTACCAGTTTACCCTAACCCTTTTTTTTGCTCGCCCAACTTCAGTTAAAACTAATGTATTCTAATACAACACCCCTGAAATAAATCCTACCTTCACAAAGGTTCATGAAAGACAAACTAATCTCATACTATTTTTCAAATTGGTCCCTAGATCCTGGGAAATCATGGAGAAAGTGAAGGTGTATGAGGTAGTGAAAGTGACTGAGGAGGTGGAGAGCTGCTACAACCAAATGGAAGTGACTCCTCCAAAAAAGAGGAAAAGCAAAGCTCAGGAAGACAATGTGGAGAAACCTAAGAAGCCCAGGTAATTTACATAGCCCAAAGGACTTTGACACATAGCTGTCAAAATATAACAGCGGCCCAAAACAGGGACTCAGCCTACAAAAATTAAATCAATTCTCTCCCATTGTCATATACTGATTGTACACATGAAATCTGTCTGTTTTAGGTCTGCCTACCTGCTATATTACTTTGATGTTCACCAGATTATGCAACAGGAAGTACCTAATCTGCCACAATCAGAGATCAACAAGCGTATCAGTGAGAGCTGGAAAAGGCTCAGCGTAGCTGAGAAAAGCTACTATCTGGAGAAGGCCAAGTCGGAGAAAGAGGGCACAGATACAGTAAGCTACATCCTCAGCTCTTTTTTTAAGTTTGTTTTTAATTTAAGTATCTGAACATTCATGGAGACTATATATACTCGGAATAAAACTTCCTGATCACACTTCACAAGTACTCACAATAAAATGTACTTAAAAATCAGAACAACCTGGCCTGTTCTGAAACAAATTTAAAATTGTTCATATGGACCAATTACAATCAATTCAAAAGATGAAAATGTCATGCAAATGCTCATTGGGATTACTTTCCATGTGAATCTGAATCATGGTTGGTACAGATCAAAACTCATCTCTGACACAACTTAATTTAATTTAAGAATCAATGATAATCTAAATCAAAGTACAGAACAATGAGTTATGAAAGTATTTGATAAACTGATTTCAGTCAGTCCTAAACTCTCCTGGTTAATACATTTTAAAAACTGAAGGGATATTACCATGTATTCTGACCCAAGCCAACCTTTTTAAAAGGTTTTCACATGATGGTTTTAGTATAGACTGTTGAGTATGTCAGAGCTTTTCTTTATGATTATGCACTGCAGAGCACTCATATTATCAACTGGATTGATTTCAGTGGTAATAAATACATTTGGCTCATGTAAGAGTGAAGTGACCCATTAGCCTCAGTTATCGCAACGGAGGAGCTTTGTATCTGCACCAGCCTAATTTACTGGTGTCTAGTAGAATTTCGAAATTATTCTATGAACAATCTTCCCAACCTTGTATTTCTCTCAGTCCTCACTCAGTCCCTCCAAAGACCTGCCAGGCTTCCGCAAGATCCTCCCCAGAGCCAGCTACTTCCTCTTGGCCAAAGGCTGCTCCTCAAATCCCCAGCCAGGTTTCTCCCAGCCAGAGGTGAGCGTGGAGTCTCTTAATCCTCCAGTGGAGGGAGGCCTGCCCTCTGCCTCCCTCACCCAAGAGCCCCAGTTCCAACCTCTTGGTCTGGCCGGTGAGGTTGAACTTTCCGAGCAGCTTATTGTTGTCGATGATATAGCAGAGGAAACGGCAGCAGCATCTCATCCCACGACCCTCCAAGGAATCCCACCTTCTTCTCCCTCCTCCGTCTCCCCCAAAGCCTCAGCTTCCACAGATGCCCAAGTCTCACAGAGCTCTGCTGACCTTACGGCAAACAGGGTCACACTGAAAGGAAATGAGACAAGAGTTGCTGGTAGCGGTTATGGCGGGGCGATGGTGCAGCAAATGCAGGGGGAAACTACACAAGTGGTCGCCATCATACCCACCCAGGTAAGACTTTAATGTCCCTCTACCAGTTGCAGTAGCAGAAAGGCTCACTATTTTAATCACAGTGTTTTTACTAATGCAGTGACACATTTTCTTCCCCACTTCACTTCAGAACTTGCTGGAGCCCAAGTCTTTGGCAGGTGTCAGCTCTGTGGGCCCAGTAATGATGGTTTCCGTAGGAGCCAGTGCAGAACGAAGTGCTGCTCCTTCATATAAAATGGTAAGCACCTACACTTTCCATCCAGCTAAGAAAAGGTCAATACTAAAATTGGCAAGCATAGAAAACACAGAAAAAAGTAAAATGAAAAATTAGAGAAATCACACGAGTGGTAAATGGAGTTGAGAGACAGGAATTTACATGTTTGCCTCTTTTTTTGCAGTCTGTGAAGACATACACCAGGAGAGGTCGAGGGAGGTGTCTAAATCCTGGCTGTTCATTTGTGTATGTCACCCGCCATAAGCCACCGACATGCCCTGAATGTGGGAGCCACCTCGGCGGCAAATGGGTTCCTGCTGTAAGTGTCAAAGCAATATCTGCACAAACAGTTAGGGATGTTGAATCTTTCATGAACATCCAGAGGGATTGATGATTCAGGTTTTTCAGTAAACGTCATTATGACGTGCCGTTTAAGTCATGTGACTTTTGCTGCATTTATATACCAGGCAAAGAAAACACAAGAGAAAGAAGCTGCATCCAAGCAATTGCCAGAGAAAGTAGAAACCAAGTCTGAGGAAAGCTGCCAACCAACACCGCCCTGTGCTCAGGAGGGGTGTGCTGATGTCAGTAAAACAAACGCCACTGGGAGTAAAAAAGAAGGGCAAGTTCAACGGTGCGCCAAAAAGCAGCGTGCAGTTCCAGTTGTAAAGCCACCAGAGGGCAGCAGCGCTAAATCACAAGAACAAACAGAGTGAGCGTCCGTGGAGTTTTTTAAGCTTCTACATATCATTTGCAGTAAATACACACAGTGGCCTTCTTAGTAATTTTACTAAATGTATGAAAGTGTTGGATGGAGATCTTTTGTAAACCTGAAAATATAAATGGAACAGATTTACACTGACACCTGTTTTTTATTGTAAGTTTGACAATAGTTTGTATCTGATTCAACATACTTTCCCTCTCAGGCAACTGAAAGACAGTCTGAAAAGTGTGACAGTCCAAAGTCAAGGCAGAAGCAGTGCAGCTGTGCAGAAGAGACCTGTAAGACCCATCCTCCCTGCCTATTATAGCACAGGTGAGATAAAACATACAGCTCACAGGTAATGTTCTGTTGAAGTGTTAAAATAGGCTGTGGTAATATGGATTTACATAATTGCTTGTATTTGTATTTCTAGGCCGTGCATTGTTCCAGATCATAACCGTCCCACCTGACAAAGGAAAATATCCGACTGCTAACAACAATAAGTCCTCCTCTGGTACTGTGCATCATTTGATTGTTCTTTTTAATTATACTTTTAAATCTGTTCTTGTTGGTCATAGTTTGCATACAGTTTCACTCAGTGCTTACTACTGGCATGTGCAGACCACCTGGAGTGTACTTGATTATACTGAGAGGAAGTGAGATGTCTATAGAGGTGACTTTCTGAGGTTTCTGCTCTCTGATGAGGTCGGATGAGGTTTTGTTTTGTTTTTGTAACCGCAGTGCCTCGAGAGAGTTTCTCAGGTCTCAAACCCAGCACTTTAAAACAGCTTGGCCAGGCGGTCACAACCACAGCCAAGCAGGTAAACACACACACAAACACTTCCAAACACACACAAACCAGAATAATAAAGATACAGATTTTATCAGGTGTCCTCACTTAATGTATGTTTTTTTTTGTGTTTTTTTTTTTACAGGATTCTCCGGTCGCAACAGAAGGAAGTCAGCCTGTTGCTTCACTGGCTGATAGGAGAGTGAATATCGTGTCAGTTGTGCCTTTCAAACAGCACACAGTTTCCAACTTTGTTAGTATATTTCTGTTCCCTGTGCAATTTAGCTTGCTTGAATTTTGAGCTTTACTGCTGTATTTTAAATAACTTGTTTGTTTTTCTGCAAAATGATTTTGTCTCTTTCATCTCTTGATAAGTTGGTCTTCTTTCTTCTCGTAGGATTTGGGACTGTCTACAGCGCGAGGCAGGGGTCGGTGTAAGAACCCATTCTGTGACTATATGTATAAAAACAGACACAAACCTGCAGTGTGCCCAAAATGTGGCTGCGAGCTGACGCAGAGGAACGCCAAAGGAACAAAGGTGAACGCTTACTTCCTCTACAATTTGGTAAAGTTCAGATACTGTAGCATTACTGTAATCTCCAGCTGGATCTCTGACCTCTTGACCTCCCTTTTGAGCCTCAGCACAACCTTGAGCAGTTGCCTCTTAGCATTCATAAGTCTAGGCTTCTTTAGTCTTTGATGTGAAGTCATTAATCTTTGCAGTTTTCAGGATTTTATTTGTCTTACCAGTGCTAGTACCAGTGGTAGCACTGTATTTTACTAATCTTGTTTTTGCTGTAGCGATGAATCACTTTCATTGTGTTGATTATTAAAGCTCACCTCTCGCCTCATCCCTCTTTAACAGCTTCAATAACTTAATTTGAATCAATTGTTCTCTCTCCCTCTTTTGCAGTCCGGGACTCTGCTCGATCCATACCAGGCCCTGAGTGCTGCTCAGAAAGACCTCCAGCGCCAATCTACCCTGCAGCTACTGCGCCACTCCCTGCTGATTCCTGAGAGCGAGACTGAGCTCCAGGAGACGCTGACCCTCATCCAGGAGCTCAACAGTCTTCAGATTGTCCTGGTTCAACCAGGTGACCAGGAGCAGGAAGACGGCACCGAGGCGGAGACGCTAGTCGAGTCAGGGTGGCCTCAGTTCTATGAATCAGCAGCTACTCACTGTAGCCTGTGTAACTACCCTCTTTTCAAAGGAGATCAGAGGTGAGCAGATGGGAACTGGGATGACGTGGTGGAAATATTTAAGCATACATTTAATCACAAGCTTCTCCTCAACTATTTCTGCTTCTGTTTTTGTATGTCAGTGCTGCCATGTTGTGTTGATGTCTGGTTCCCTAATGTATACGCTTTTTGTGTGTATTTGTGTGTAGTACTGTTGCAGGACAGGAGGACTGCTGGTTGCTGACTGAGACACTGATCCAGACAGCTTCTCTCCAGCTCAAGGTGTGTCTCAACGTTCACTGTCTGGCCCTGCACAGCTTCACCGACTTGCATCCAGGTAAACAACCCTCGCGTCTTCTACATGGTTCATTTTAATTTCTCAACAAGTGTCAAGCTCCTACAAGGCTGGCAGATTTCCCACAGACCTTTGCTGCATGTCATTCCTCGTCTCTCTCTCTCCCCTCATTTCCTGTCATCTCTCTAAAATGCCCCCAAAATATAAAAAAAACACAACACAATTTAAAGAAATTTTGCTGATTAGCAAAATATAAGTTTTATTCATTTGGGCATATTCAGTATGATGATCATTGGCCAGAAGGGGGAACCACAACAGTGAATAATGTGTGCATGACATACAGTATCTAAGATACCAGTGAACGGGTACTTGACCCCCTTTCCTTGCAGTATCCACTGGTCACACATTTTCTACTCCTTGCTCCTCTAAAACTCTGCCTCTTCCATGGGGAACATGTTTTCAACGCTTTTACATGCTTTAGGAGAATGTCAACAAATATCAACCAAAGAATTTAAAATATTTTGGCTCAGTGAGACCAGATTAATGCTTGTCTTATTCTGATATTCAGCTGCTTAATGTGGCGGTACTTAATCGTGTCACTATCATCATTTATCTTCCACAGGGTTTTCATCCTTTTTTGCTTTATTTGTGGCATGAGGCCACAGTTAGACAGTAGTATTTTGTTAGTCAGTTCATGGTAACAGCAGTTCTTTGTCACATTGTATCAGAGGTTTATGTAAACAGCTGATCCTGAGGAAGATGTTTAAGGCAGTGTGACCTATAACCAGCTTCCTCTGTGAATTAAAATGTTGATTTGTTCTGTTGTTGACAGGTTTGTTCAACATTGGGAACAGACTGCTGGTCAGTATTGACCTGTTCCTGAAGATCAGGGCCAACCTCAAACTCGGCCACCCACCCTCTCAGGTTGCTAGAACCCTACTGGACCATGTCCCCAATCACCCTGGTAAACACTGCGTGGATTCCTCTGGAACCACAGATTCATTTAGTCATTTTGAATAGCACTTTTATCACTTGTGTCTGTTTATCATCCTGTGTTTTTGTCTTTGCATCAAGTTCACGCTCTAAGTCCAGAGGAGTCCTCTCAAATTCAAGAGCTTCTCCTGAGTGGCTACTGGGCCTTTGAGTGTCTGACAGTGCGAGATTACAACGATATGATCTGCGGCATTTGTGGCGTCGCTCCCAAGCTGGAGATCGCACAGCGATACACAAACAATGTGCTGGAGCTCAAGAATGTGGAGGTGACAGATTTAGCCCAAACGATTGTAATTACAACACTCACAGAGCTATTTAGCAGTGACAGTGTTTTATTCCATACTGGTGTGACCTCTCTGTAGTTTACCTGGCCTGAGTTTTCAATCTCGGACGAGGTGCACGTGGATGACTTCTGGCTGACCATGGAAAGTGAGGCAATCGAGCAGGCAGCTTTCCCCGCAGACATCCCCATCACACGGGTGGATGCTTCCATTATTGCTCCCTTCATTCCCCCACTGATGAGGAGCCCCACTGTCATCAACACAGAGAAGGACAAGGTCCTGTCACACACACAGCAGCCCTCAGGTACCGGTGTCTTTTAAACTACCACTTAATTTCAGCTTTCATAACGCATTTATCCTGTAACCGTTAATCCTTGAAAAGGGTTTTCTTTTGAAGTCAGAAGAAAACTGTCTCCATCCCTGATATGTAATCTTTTACACATATTGGGTGTAGCGGCTTATGTAAACATATTTTCACAGTTTTTAAAAGAAGGTTTTCCTCATCTGTCTCAGGAGATCCATCAGTTTTGGTACGTCTCATTCATGACGGTCAGCTGAGACTGGACAAGATTGAAGATCACAGTGAGGACGAGCTGAGAACAATACTGGACCGCTGCGGGGCGAGCATCACCCCAGGCTCCACCAAGGTGTGCATGTGCGAGCACGTGTGTCTGTGTGTGAGAGACGTGCCTTTGTGCTCGTTATACGCGTGCGTTTTTTTCTTTTTTTTGTGTTAAAGTAATCATGCTGTAAGTGCAATGAGTGTTAAATACTAGCAACAATACAAGTGTTGCTGTTGGAGGAAACACACTGATCATGTGGTAAGTTACTGGTTTACAGTACAGGAAATCCCCTTCCCTGCACCCTGAGGCTGATGGGGTTTAAATGTTTTGCTCAAGGGCCCTTTAGCAAGATGGGTTACTTGCTGTGGTGGAAACCTGAATTTGTTTGACAGAATGTTTCTTATTTGCGCTGCTTACTATAAGATACTAAAATCTGTGCAGAAGTTTGTTTAAATAAAAGCCTCCGTCCTCTCTCCTTCTGTGTTAGAAGGAGCTGCTGGCCTCCCTAATCGCCTTGTACACGCTTGTTCATAGCGGCCTCTCCACGGCCCCCCAGCCCCCTCAACACCTCACTGCTGGCAAGCTGTCCAAGGTCTGCCCCCACAAGGTAAAAACAGCAGCACTGTCATTGTTTTAACTTGTCATCCTAGTCATGAGTTGACAAGTCAGAAAGATCTTTGTGTCAAAACTCTGGTACAAAATGTAGCATTTTAAAACTGCAAATGCAAAACCAGTCCAACAAGAGTTATGCATGAACTCCAAATATTCTCTATATTTTTGCCATTTATTCATCACACTGAGCCCATCATTCTACAAGACTTTAGAAAGGGTTTTCAGTGTTCATGTGCCCACATCTGTCCCTTGCCTGTGTCCAGGTGGTGTGCGGCTCTAAGTATTTGGTGAGAGGGGAGACGGCTCGAGACCATGTGGACCTGCTACTGTCCTCTCGCTACTGGCCTCCAGTCTATGTTAATGACTGCGCTCGTCAGGTGGCGCTGTGTGCTGACATGCAGTACCCAGAGCTGGCAGCCCAGATGTGGGGCAGGAACCAAGGCTGCTTTTCTGACCCCTTTGAAAAGCCAGTGGTGAGTGATTTCAATCAAATTAAGTCAATAAACTTTTATATGTGCTGGTTAAAATGGGAAAACAAAATGAATTAAAGGCCTAATCAGTATTTTTTTGGATCAGGTAAACTGTAAATATATTCAAATATATGATTGAAAAGTAGCTTGAAAAAAGAAATCCATTTTCTACATGTCTCAGGGGATCATTACTGTTCACACACATTAGTTATCTTGTGAGGCAGCTGGATTCAAATCCATCTTGTCAGGCTTCAAGTTATGCGTTAGTGTTCGGACCAGTCAGCGTCCTATGAGGATTCTCGTGTGATCTCGTGAGTCCAGCTGTCTCACAGTGTAAGACAGTGATAGATGGTGATAGACAGATGGTTCATCCAATCACCTGTCAAGTGTTTTTTTTTTTTTTTTTTTTTTTTTGAAAGTGCCGAGGTCGACTTCTCAGATGGTTCTGTGTAACAAACCATCTGGCGCGTCAGGTTAACACATTAGAGCTGTAAAAATGTAGATTTACGGTATTTCTTGTGTTAGTCCAAGTACTGAAAGTTCAATTTTAGTTGGATGCATTGCTGTGGAATTTTATACATAAATCCATGGTACCTTGAGGATGAATCCCAATGACTTTTCATCTAGCATCACCATCAGGTCACCTCACCATTTTGTTTACATTTGGATTAAGCCTTTAATACCTCTATTTGTGTTAAAAACTGGGGGTCCCATATAGTTTTCTTAGTTTCTGTGGTAAAGGCTCAAAGTGTTTCACTCTCTCAGGTCACCTCTCTTTTGTTCTTCAGTTTGTTTCATGCACTGAGCTGGAAGACCAGCCGTACAGCGCTGACCAGTCGTTGGTGGGGGAGAACCAGCAGGTCCACCCCATCACCAAATCCTCTTCTTGCTGGCTGGTGCATCCTCCTGTAGCGGCTCAGGCCCATGAACCCACTGCTCCAGAGCACCACTCCTTGGCCCTCTGTAGAGACCTGGAGCCTTACATTAGCCTGGTGGCTGAGCTGGAGAAGGAAGAGGAGGAGGATGAGGAAGGGTTAGAACAGGAGAAGCAGACGGGTGAAGCTGAGAAAGACTCCACAGAGAAACCAGAAGACTGTTTCTCAGTGAGCCATGCGCGGCGGCAACCTGTGGTTTTCAACAACACAGCTTATTACTACCTTTACAACCGTCTGGTGGATTTTCTCTCCAGCAGAGACATTGTGAACCAGCAGATCAACCAAGTGGTGAAGGCCTGCCAACCTGGAGAAGTTGTCATCAGGGACGCTCTGTACCGACTGGGAGTGGCCCAGATCAACACAGAGAGAGAGGAAGATGAAGGAAATGGGATGGAGGGACAGAAACAAGAGGAGGGGGCAGAGACTACATATGAAGTTGTCCTGCCTGAATAAAAAATTTCAGGATGAACAGATGGATTGACATGCAGGTAGAGGGGTGGACTGTCCTAAGGAGAGATGGAAGTGCTACCAGTGGTGCTAATCCCAAGAATGACTGAGGAAGCAGAGTAATGAGGAGATTTTAGTGCTGGACAGTATTTAACTGTTAATAAGGACTATTAGCCTGCGCAACAGCATATACCAATCAGCTATACAGAATTGACAGATTTTATACACCATATATGGATAAAATGTGTTCAATTTGGCAGAAGTGGACCTTATTTTAAGGAGAGGAATGCAGTGGTCACTGTTTACTGTGAAGAAACTAAGGAAGGAATTACATTTCAGATTGTAGGTTATAAGGTCATTTTAATCATCTCTAACAGTCAGTGTAAAAATAAATAAATATCCAGATAATGGAGACTGTCAAAACTTACTATTTCAAATGACTAAAAGAATGTAAGTATGTTGTGTTTTTTTTTTTTTTTTTTTAACCAATAATTTGCCAAGAGTTAAAGGAAGTGTGTGTGTGTGAAGGTGACACAAACTTGAAGTCTAAATCATGTTTTCCTGTGACTGAAAGAATGTATACAGGATTTTTAATAACTCAGCTACTTCTAGCCTAAGTGTAAATGTTTAACCACAGTGTATTTATTGCTCTTTTTTTGAGACAGCTCTGCTTTATGTTTCACACTCTTTACCTCTCACTCGTTGCCTTTTGGACTGAGGTTTGCTTTTAAAAGGGGATGATGACGTGTGTGTGTGTGTGTGTGTGTGTGTGTGTCTGTCGATTGTACTGTATCTTAATGTGTGGATGAACTTTGTGGCCTTTTGTTTTATTTAGGCTCGAAATATCTTTTCAATGGAGATCCATTCAAGGATGCATTCAATCAGTTGTCTTAACTCCAGTCAACCAATCAGCAGCCAGCCTTTGAGAATAAACTGAAGATATTTAGAATATCTGCAGCACAAAGTGCTTTAGAAATGAATCTGATGACTGTTTTTGTTTGTTTTTTGTTTTGTTTTGTTTTTTTGTTAGAACTGGTCACCATTGCTAAGCTTAATGGCGCACTAACAAGGCTTTCTTAGAGCACTGAGGCTGCTGAGGCAGCTGTGTTGAAAATCTGTACATTTACTGAAACCTCCAGTATTCAATAAGGACATCTGTTGGTCAAAAAAAAATTAAAGCAGCCAAGAGTATTGTAAATAAAGACAATATTGCAATGTGTGCAATAGTTGGACCTGTAAACTGCTGATGCAACAAATAAATATAAATAAACTTTGTGATAAAGTGATAAAGCTTCTTCGTACTGGACTTTGACCGTAAATACACTGTATAACTGATCAGATGATGGTGGGCAGTGGAGGGACACACACACGATCTTGTGTAGTCTACTACAAACCCATCAACTCTTTTCTTACTCATGTCTCTTTATCCAAACTACCCGAATGAATTACTAACATTCCTATACCAGTCATGTGGTATGAAAAGAGGCTTCAAATGCCATCAATGACATGGTTATTGTGAACGCCACAGAACGCAAGAGTTGGACGGACGGATGTTAGCTGAGGCAGAGAAACCTCTGACACAGTGAAATGAGGCACACGTTTTTGTTGTTCACTCGTCTGTCCTTTAAGAAACATAACTCTGTTAAATTAGATCAGGTTTAAAAAAATCATTGATGTGCCTGCATAACCCTTCACATAGTTCTTCTGGCTGACATGCCAACATTAACACTATTCCATCTCTTTCCATTTCCACTCTGTTTTTTGTTTGTCTTTTTTTAAGCTTGGCTTCTCTGTAATAACACCCGTTTTTAACATCACAGCGTCTCTATTTGTAGGGTTTTTCCCACGAGCAATGTCATCGGGATTGTGGATTTACAGGAATTGTGTGTTAAGTGTTTCAAAGGGAAATATTGTGTTCCTTTCCCTCAGGACCATGAGCTTTTAAGTATGATGCACTAACACAGTTGAAACTACTCAACAGTGTCAAGTAAAGCTTAGAACAAGCTGGACCAGCTACATTTCAATATGTCACTATATTGATATTTTAAGACTGAATTGGACCATTTTTCACATTGACATCTAAAATTTTTGTTGCCTGAAACTCATTGAATTCATTATGGAGTTTCACATTACCTATCAAACAAAATGTGATATTTCAAACCAGAACAAGAAGCTTATTGAGGACAGAATGTTTGTGCTGTTGCTAAGAAGATAAAAAAAAAAAAAATGCCGAGAGATCTTTCTTGGACAAACATGTTCTGAGATGAAGTGAAAGAGGAGTTGTTACACAGGGCAACTGAGGGAAAGAGGAGAGTAGGACTCACGCAAAGCAACCAAGGCACTGTTAAAGATTGTTATGCTGTACTTGAATTCAATAATATGTCAATTTCTTGATGGACAATGGAACAAAGACAGAATTTACTTCAGGAAAAAGTGGCACCTCATAAAATAAAAACAGGCGTGTAAGAGGGGTGAGCTAATAAAAAAGAAATATTATTTTAGCTGAAACCGTACAAAGGAGGAAAAGCCTTTAGATTTTCTGTGGTGTCAGTGGTGGGATGAATACTTCCCTACAAAGAGTTGTGCAATGTTGACAGATACTGTGGGAAATTTACCAGAGGAAATGCAGATTGGACATTATCCAATAAAAAATAGGAAGTGAGCAGAGAAGAACATAAAGGCCACCACAAAGTAAGTGTAATGTAATGTATTTATATAAACTACACTGGAATCTGGACTTTCAATAGTAAAGCTTTATTCAACAGTGATTTAATTTGCAGCTTTTGCATTGATTGTCTCATTTGCACGAAAACACACATGTATGAAATACTGATTGACTACTCTACAACATTTCAGCGAAAATAAAGATAATTCTTGATTTACATCATGAGATATATACATTATTAGACTTCTCACTCACGTTTCATTCAGATGCAAGCACGTTTGAAATGCCTGAAGTCACGCATATTTGCAGTCTTTATCTCTCACATAGCTTATATGTTATTCTAAAATCTTCATACAGTTGGCAGTGTAGGCTGACTTCTACATATAGACATCAGTGAAGCTTACATCTTAACATTCGTCTAACGCTACAGGAATTGAAAAGATTAAATTGTGCCACGCAAAAAAAAAAAAAAAAAACTTTCACATTGTCAAACATGAAACATTGTTCATCTGATCCATAACTGATCCACAGATTTCCCTGCTCGGTTCAGTTGTATTCCCTGCTCCTAAATCACACGGAACACTGGATAATTAATTAGACTGAAGTGGAACAATCACATGTTGCCACCACCAACTGACAGATACTCTAAGTGTGTCACAAGAAATACAGCTATGACCAAAGCGCAGAGAGGAAAACAACATGATGATTCTTTGCCTTCAACACGGTCAATTTAGCATGTTTAAACCCGGGAAAAAAAACACTCGCACTGTTTAGATACTCAATTAAGGTGATCAGAGAATAAAACCTAACCTGGCTGCAGCACTTAAATATGAGTTGCTCACTTAGTTTCGGGTCCAGTGTTTAAGACTGCTGGGTTTGCTTCCTCTGACAAACCTTACATGCGATAAAATGATGAAAAGGAAGTGAACCTGCTGACAAAAGTGACTGAAAACGCTACAAAAACATTCACTCTCAAGGGCAGTGATAAAAAAAATAATAACAAACATAGTGTACAATATGTAATTAAGGACAAACAAACTCCTCTGGATATACTGCAACAGATTATTTCTGGCAAATCATACACAGATACCTCAAATGGAAGGAATGATAAAGAGTCCACAAGGGAGTAAGTAGTTTAGGATAAGGTGGGCCTACAGCTTTGGTGTGTTGACATGTTTCCTCCTTTCGTGCCCGTGGTCTGTGTTAGACGTGGCGATTTCTAGTCATGGTCTGCAAAGAAGCAAGTCACATGCTTGCTGCAGCTGCTTGTCTGTCTGGCGAGCAGGCACGGCAGGCAAAAAATAGCTGTGAAGTCGATTCTCTGTAACTGTCCGACAGGAGAAGAAGCTGTGGCGCGCTTTTTGCCATGAACTACAGCTTTATCGATTGATTGGTAGCTACGGCTTTCAACAAAACTGGTAGTTGTTGGTCTTCATCAGAGGCTGCCCCTCTTCGTCGTGGTCACAAGACTGGTCACAGGGGCCGTCGCAGCACTTGGGCTCACCACACACTTCACCCTCTGTGACCTGCTGCTGCACATTCTGGTAAATTAGCTGTGGAAAAGCATAATTAGGATGGTGAAACTTGATCCAAGAAAGCCAAAATCTCTATATGTTCTATCTCAATATACAAAAAAGTGAAATAATCCTTCCATTGAGTCAATGTGTGTATGTACAGCGTCAATCACTGTTCCCCATTTAATATGTGGCAGATGATTTTCCTGTTTTTAGAAACAGCATCACTTTTTTAAACTTTGTGTGTAACTCCTTTTGGGAGCAACACCCAAATAAGATTTTATCTTAAAAAAAAATCCAATTAATTTAATTGGTCTGACAGCACAGCTAAGTCTGTGTTGACTCTTCAGAAGAAGAGTGGGGGAAAAAAAGAGGGTTTCCTGAGGACATCTTTGATGAAGCATCACATGCTTTGTTCCTCGGATAGTTTTGGCAAAGTCAGACTGGAGCCTTTGCAGCCTGCTGCACACAGTACAACTCACCTGCTCCTGCTCAGGTTGGTCCCCAAGTAGTCTTTCTATCATCTGACTGATCTTGCTGAAAGTTGGACGCTCTGTAGGCTCCAGATTCCAGCACATCTTCATGATCATGTAGCTGAAACAGAAGTGAAACATGCTTGAGTAAAGCTGATAGCAAACAGATTTGTTTAAGAATTGTTTGCTGCATTTTTACGTGTTTACATTCGACTATATCGCGCTGAAAGCTGCTTAAACGTTGTGGCGTAAAAAAACTGTATAAAGCCCAATCAGACAAATAAGGAGAGGCTCATGGAGGTGGTGACGCAGTTTAATAAGAGAGACTTGTTCATAAGAACCCCTGCCCCTCCAGTCTCATTTTGCTGCCGTGAAATAGCAGTTACATGGGTTCCTAGCTTTGAGATCATGTGGCTAACAGGCAGAACTGAGGCCTGACTCACAGCAGAACAACAGATGATTGGGCCCTGACTCAGATTCAGTCCCTCTCCGTTTCCACAGCACAGTTATTCCGGGTGGTGTGACAGCCACGCCAAATCAGCACACACAGATGTTAGGGCCCTCTGAGATACTGGGAAAAACGCTCTCTTTATTTTCTCATTTCGGTGGCTTGTTAAGTTTTGAGTTTGGGGTTAGGAGATAACCCAAAGCAAGTAAATTAAAAAGAGGAATAATGGAAGTACTTCATGAGGTTACCTCATGTGTCAGTTATTTCAGATGTCAGATAGGGTGGAAGACTGGGAAAGAAAAAAGGGATCTTTGTTCAGTCATGATGAACATTTGGGAAGCATGCTATTTGAACTGCGCAGTGTTAAAGTCAACTTAGGATCAACTATCTTTATAAATCAGGCATTGTTAATACTTATATCAACTTATATGCTACTAGTTAATAGTTACTGCGTGTTAGCAGCTGCTAGCACAACCACAGCATTAATACCACTAGTCTGATAATTTGAGTGCTAACATTTTACCAGCTGATAATAAGGCACCTATTACTATTGGCTCAATTGTAAAAACCCAGCTGATAGTCATTTGATACTCCAGTAAAACTCATCTGATAATCAGGTGACACTGAGTAGAGTAACAGTATCTGGACCACATAAAATGTTCACAAAAAGCGATGTGGGCAAAAAGCAGCAGCGGTCCATCCTTTGTATGAGCCAGGCTTTAATTTGCTGAAGTATGAAGCTTACATCTCAGGTGGAGCAAAGTCTGGTTGAGACATCTGGTAGCCACGTTTCACCATCTTGTAGAACCGTGAGTCCACAGCCATGCTGGGATAAGGGCTCTTACCTGATAGGGAAGAATGTTAATTTAGAGAGTAAATGATGGAATAAATATGAGTAAATGTAGGGGACACTGGGTTTATCTCTTCACCTAGAGAGAAGATTTCCCACAGGAGGATGCCATAGGACCAGACGTCACTCTGGACGGTGTACACGCAGTCGAAAATACTCTCTGGGGCCATCCACTTCACCGGCAGACGTGCCTTTAAACACAAAGTGAAGAGGACAAAAAATGTTTTTATCTAGTCTTTAACTTAGCTAATGTGAGGTGCTAATGTGAGGTAAATGTTCATCTCACAACGGTATAGTTTATTTTTGACATGTTACTTACATTGCCCTTCACCACATAGTTGGAGTCATTCATGATGTCACGCGCCAGGCCAAAGTCACAAATCTTGGCAACTCGGTGGTCGGTCAAGAGGACGTTCCTAGCAGCCACGTCTCTGTGAATACACTGCACACAGGCGCACAGTTTGTTTATGGTTGTAAAGTCTCGCACCATAAAAGACAATAACATCTGCAGATGGAGTGTGTCTTGATGGGGTGTAAAGAATTATGATCAAATACAATGTCAAACTATGACGACAAGTAACTTTGAAGAATGTAATGGGAAATACCCCTCACCCCTCCCCCCCTCATGAACAGATTTCACACCCTTCGTTTATCAAAAGCGGTTCTTTTTCATGCAAATCTGGTTGCTTTTTTCTGAAATCCGATGGTCCCCTATACAGTACTATAGGGGACCTAATAAAGTAGCTAACATTTTAGATGTTAGTACGCTTAGATCCTTATACTGGTGATACCACTCACATTTTTGGCAGCCAGAAAGTCAAGTCCTTGAGCCACTTGAAAGGAAAACCTCAGCAAATCATCAATATCCAGCGGCCAGTCACCAGTCTCCTCACACACAGAGTCTAGGCATGAATCAGACAGAGATAAATGCTTTTCATTAACACACTCCTGCATACTGAATGCTTTGGGTAAATGAATCTCAGATTGGGATAAAAATCAATTTACCTTGAATTGATTCCATGTTTGGCAGCTGGCTGGGTCTCATCTCTAGGTAGCTGCTCGAGGATGCACTAGAGATCCCGCTGTCACTGTTGGATGAAAAGAGCAAAGAGAGACAGAGCCGGACGTCAGAAGAGACGGACAACAATGAGTGGATGCTTTAGACTTCACATGTTTGGTGATGTACCTTCTAATGAACTGTTTTTGATTGCAGATGTTCTTGTAGTCATTCGACTTCTCCATGATGTCAGGCATGTTCATAACAAAGTTTACAAACGTCTCAGCCTTCTGGCGAAGGAAGTTCAGGAGGTCGCCGAGAATGCAGTACTCCGTGATCACAAGCACTGGTCCTGGTGAGGAAACACACCATGTTATGACCCTTGAAACAAAGAAAATGTGTTCACATGCAAATTGCTTCATTATACTGGATTTTCCATGAGCTGCATGACTGAGAACGTTCATAAACATGTTTTTTTTTTTTCACCACACAAAATACAGGAAAACTTAATGCTTACCTCCATAGGTGCAAGCTCCCAGTAGATTGACGATGTTCTTGTGGTGTCCCAGGTGGCTCAGGATCTTCAGTTCTGACATCAGAGCTTCCCTCTCATCTGAATGGGCGCTGGCTGCAGAGACACACAACACAGATTGTCATCATACTTTCATCCTACCTGATCACGTGCAACAAATGTTTTAGGATTTTAAACTGAGTGACGCCTAAATCAGACATATTTTTCACATTATCTGGAAAATTTTCAGATTTGCCGGTCATGCTCATGTAAACAATGTTCTCTCTGTTAAATCGAAGGTCTTAACATCGTCTTACCTTTTAACATTTTCACAGCCACACGCATCACATTGTCTTCCTTTCCCAGACCGTAGGCTGTGGCCTCAACGACCTTCCCAAAAGCTCCAGCACCCAGGATCTTTCCTGGATGGTAAGAAAATTTGAAAAAGTTTAACCTAAACCCAGTACATTTTATGTCTTCTAATTGATTTTTATTACTTATATTATGTAAATATCTAATATTCTATTCATGTCTAATAACCTTATAATCTAATACATTTTTAATGTACTAAAAATGGCAAGTAATCCAAAATGTGAGCATTTAAGTGAGTCAGTTTTGGAAAACGTGATGTATACCGAGCTTGAGCTTGTCCCGTGGGAACTCCCACTTCTCATTGTAAGGCAACTGAGTGGGGTCAATGAAGGTGTAGTTGTTTCCATCTCTCGCCTCAATGATCTTCCAACGAATCTCATACCTTGGTTTCTGAAGATGAAAATAAGAGAAAACTTATTATCAAAACACTATATCAACCCATGTCTCTCTGAAATATTTGGATGTCTGAAAAATATTTTACAATTTATACTACCATACTGTATGTGTTGTGTGGTTACTTTCATAATGAAAGCACGCCTTACCTGCTTATATTTGTAAAACAGAAAAACCAAAAGCACAAGGAGGATGGCCAGAATGCCTGCTGCTCCAGTCAAGGTGGAAGTGAAGAGTTTGTCTGTGCAATCAGAGAAAGATCAGTATTAATACATCATTTAACTCATATAGACTGACTGTGTACTATGCAAGATGATTTCTCTAATGTCCCTCTGTGGAAATTTGTGTAGACATTTGTTTGCATTTGCAGAATATATATAAAATGTTATAAAACGGCTACAAATGGATGTTCAGCTACACAAAAACATACAATAGAATCACACAGTTTCATAACATATTCAGCTCCCAAAGAAAGGGAGCAGCTGACTGTAGGAACAGACATTAGATTTGGTTTCAGCTTCATCCATATGACTGTACAATATTCTGAAAGTGAACAATTATCCGATACTGACCAGAAACCTCCATGGCAAACGTGTCACTGCTGATGCCGACGAGGTTAAAGGCCACACACTCGACAGTCATCCTCCGGCTGGACGGCCCCACAGTGAGGACGCTCTCCACCTCCACGGCCCCGTACTCCTCCCTCTGGACCTCCACCGTTGGAGCCTGGAGGGGAATCGCCATCTGCATCCCTGTGGTGTTTTCATTGCACCTGCCTCATTGCAACACACATACGGTTAGACAAAGGCACATAACCTTACATGAACAATGGTACTGCAACTTTACACCCTTGCTCACTGTAAAATTGTACGTGTGGCTACTCTCCCCTACGCAGTGATACTTACGTGGGTCGTATTCCAAAACATTGGTACCAGATGATTCTGGGGGCAGGATAACCAAAAGAGGTGCAAGTCAGAGTGGTTACGTTTTCCCATCTCACCACAGCAACAGGCCTCTCTACCAGTGAGGGGAAAACGAGGGAAATGAAAGACTGACATCAATTATCAAGTTAGTAAGAAGAAATGTTCCTTTTACCCAAGAAAACCTAATTATACTGCACCACCATGAATGTGTTTACTGCTTTGATTTGTGTTGAATATGCCACTTACGATACATTTGGACTTGGAATGTGATGGATGCATTTGCCAAGTCGCTCCTGGCATAGAAGGTGTACTGGCCCTGCTCCTGGGCGTTCATTCTTTTCAGCTGCAGACTAGCATGATATCTAATGGTGACAAAAACAGAACGAAAAGGGTCTTTAAACAGAGAAAAAGAGGAATGTCTACAGAATCCGAAGTGACTAATTCTGTGGTTTGAATTCAGACAGTTCCTATGTATCATCGCCAAATTAAAAACAGAACATTGCTCTTCCCTCTAGCAGCAGTTTCATGACCTGAGGAAATGTAATGACCTTAGTGTTCCCTGTCAGATTCACCCAAAATGCTCAGACAGCATATTTCAAATCCAGAGTAGCTTCCTCTTCCTGTAGTACACTTGATTGTTTTTTTTAGTATTTTTCTGCACAACAATAAGCATGGATGTCTACAAAAGCAGCTGTCATATGAGACTACATTGTACCTGTTGTTGTATCGGATGAACTTGTGCTCCTGCATGGACGTGTTGGGAGATGTTGGGGTGTGCCATCTGTGCTCTGTAATGTGAGGGTACGCCTCTATGAGCACACTGAGCTCCAGGTCTTCTCCCTCGTTCACCTCAACTGAAAGACCCTGGTGGGCCAGCTTTGGAGACAGCTGTGGCAGCAGTCGGATGTAGGGCTTGTCTGTTTAAGAGAATCAAGTTTGTTATAATTTATGAATTCTTAATAAATGCTTAAAGCCTTTTTAGTATCAATCATGTGTGATTGTGTCTGTGGCTCACCTACAACCAGCAGGTATGTGGTTGAACTGTTCACCCCTGCTTCATTAGTGCCGATGCAGGAAATGTTCCCCGTGTCTGCGAGGTCCACAGCAGAGATGGTCAGTATGCTCTGTATGTCCAGCCGGTTTTCTCCACTGGAGCGAACCCTCTCCTCTATAGTTGGTTTCTGAAAACAATGAGTGAAAAAAAAAGAGTTAAAACGATGTATATTGTCATGGTCAAGAGAGGACTCCCAGAATTCCTCGTACTGACCGATTTGGTGGTGTATTTCCAGGTGACATTGTAGTTGAAGTTGGGATTGTGTGTGGTGCAGCGAATCTTGAGTTCTTCCCCAACAATGCGCACATACTCATCTGTCTCCAAGAAGACATATGGAGGGAAACGAAGCTCTAGAGAAGGGGAAAATCATATATGAGTGTCAAACTGGATGCACTTAACTTGATGACAGCTGTGGTCAAATATTGCTAACAACCAAGTTTTCTCACTCTGAATGACATTGATGGAAAAGGCCTTGGAGGTCCTCTCCACTCCGTTGACCCTGGCTGTGCAGACATAATCAGCGTTGAAACTGGGGTGGAGGCTGTGGATGAGAATACCGCGGTGCCGGTAGACGGTGAAGTTCATTCCTGGTGGCACAGTGGTGCCGTTGTCCATGCGGAGGCCCAGGTCTGTCGCTGTTGGGTCGGTCAGAAGGCAGGGCAGCAGGTAAACCTCACCCTCCTTTTTCACCACCTGCAGGGACGTGCTGCTGGTCCAGAACACACGATTTGGATCTGGTGGAGAAGGGAATTGAGAGCATTTATTAGGTCACTGGAATAATTTGAGATTTGTGGAATTCTACTAACAGAAAGGTACAACCAGTGTGGACAATGATCCATCCAAGCACTTAAAAAACAACATTAGGAAGGTTGTCGTTCTGTTCTGTACACAAAACAGTAGGACTGTCTTTTCTCCGAGCTCACCTTTTACGTACACATGCACTGAGGAGCTCAGCTGTGACCCAGCAGTGTAAAAACACTTGTATGTTCCAGTGAATTCTGCAGAGGGACGCTCCACCTTTAAGGTGCGGACGTTGCCGTTGCCCTTGGACACGTAGCGTCTGTGTTTGGTTAGCCTCGTTTGCCAGTTAACAGGCCCGTCACCCTCACACCTCAGATCCAGAGGAGTACCAGGTTTGACCACCACCTCAGGACTCACCACCACCTTAGAGTTGAACTTGATCACCGGACGCCTCCATTCCACTGAGAGGAAATGACAATATGAATGAATGAATACATTTATTAATGTAAACACATGGCAAGAGAGCAAATTAGTCAAAATAGACTTTGTTGCTGAAGTTGTTGTTGTTACTCCTTGAAAATTCAAGACTTTGTTGCTGTTTTGGTCATTTTAAGAGAACTCAGAGCTGTCTCATCTGCTCCGGGATTCAGATTTATTTTGGAAATATTATGGTGAATTCAGGAAACAGATTGAATTCTTGGACCTGAATAACATCCCTCAATCCTTCTCACTTCTGCTTTTTACAGTCTTGCTGTCTCAACGCTGATGATAGAAGATGGAAAAACTGTAAATATCCAAAGATCCAAAACTGTTACTGTTGTATTTGTACTGAGGCATTGTTGTTCAATGCCAGAAATGAGAGAAAACACACATTCAAGAATTATAAGCATGAAAAGGGAGTAATATTTGTCTGTACCAAAAAAACAGGCATCTTTGAGGGAGAAACTGCTAAAAAGACCCTAACCCCTAAGGGAACAGATTTTAGTTATGAAGAACAGTGCTCTCTTTGATAACTGTTGAGAATCTGGAAGCTTACGGTACCTCAGCTGGACACATCATGACATCTAAACTTCATTTGGGGTTTGGACAGCTTTTTTCTTCGAAAATTATTGACACTGGAGAGACTGAGAAGATCTTTTCTCTCAACCTGTTAGTTTCTCACATTTAATGTAACACTTTCGGTTATAGTAGTTTCCTTGTAGGCTTTTGGACAGTTTGTTTTAAAGGTTGAAGCAGAACTGAGACTCCATGTTCAGCATTTTCCTATTCACCACAGTGCACAAGATAATGTAGAGACATGTAGTTTCAAGCCAATCAGCATTTTAGTCCTGAACATCCTGACTGGGTGCTGCAGTCTTCAGTCATCTAAATGTATTATTCATTCAACCTCAAAATGACCCCCAATTACACGTCATATGGTTCACCAGCAAAGCTAATCCATTGAGCCATAATTAAACCAAACAACAAATGTTTTTATGTGCTCAAATGCAAATACATGAAATTGCAATTTGATGCCCAGCGGGTGATACCCATATACAGTATGTGGCATTCAAAACCTACTTTATGGCTGGACCGTGTATGAGTTGTTTGTTTTTATGTGAGCTTAAGTTTATTTATTTGTATAGCACTTTTCATACAGTAGTTGTAACTCAAAGTGCTTTACACATAAGAAACATAATAGTTACAATACATTGCACCAGATTTTGGGTGTAGACTATAAGGTGCTGTTGTAAGAAGGGTTGAGTTAAGATTTAGGCTATTTTTTATATGTTTTATATATTATTTCACCTACTCACAACCTGAAAAATTGTTTTAATGCAGTAACTATCAAGTTAATCATTAATGCTAAGTGTAAATGACCCTGATGCAGTGTGTTTCACGTGTGTAAAGTTTGCATTTGTAAATGTATTTGTTATATTGCTTTTATTTTATTTGCCAATCATTTGTGGAAATCGTAAGTTACACTGGCGACGGCGCACAGGTCGTCGCTTCTTACATAAATGT
Source organism: Scomberomorus guttatus (assembly GCA_038419695.1). Classification (NCBI taxonomy): domain Eukaryota; kingdom Metazoa; phylum Chordata; class Actinopteri; order Scombriformes; family Scombridae; genus Scomberomorus; species Scomberomorus guttatus. The sequence goes on along the minus strand of CM076452.1, from coordinate 17,976,878 downwards.
CACGTGACAGTCTTCGGTACACAATCGTGGCACTATCCACTCGCCATAGGCTGCTAGCAGCTGAGATGACCGACTGGCACCTGACCACCGGCTCTTTGCATCAAAATGTCAGAGCAAATTTCCAAACAGGTGTTATTTGGATAAACTGACCACATATTGGGAATCTAAATGGTTACTTAATAAAGTGACATATTAACAGTCCTACAGCAAATTACAACAGCTTAATCTCCACCATTGCTGTTGGTTGGTGCGAATTGCATTCTGGGATGCTTAGTTTTGACGGCCTTTGGTGTAATGGTGTAACTTCATCGCTCAGTCAGTGACTCACTCAGTCAGTGACAGACATTTACATTATAGGGCTGGCCCCGCTGTTGCAGTCCAGCCAAAAAAGAAAGAAAAGAAAAACGTCACAAGAATGACCCCAAAACAACTCTGCTGCAGACAATTGCCCCGCTCATTAAACACAGTAGAGTCAGATGCAGCGTTTTTGCTCCTCAGCAGCACTGACCACGAGTTTTGAGCTGTTAAATGTACAATATAATCACAGAGCTTCATTCACAAGAAGTCATTTTTGAGTAGATATTTTTAGAGTGTCATATAAATAATTGGTTAGATGTGGTGCAAATAAATGTGATTTTAAAAAGTTGAATTCAGATTATAATCCAAAATTAAACAATCTTTTCAGAAAAAAATAAATAAATAAAACCACATATTGGCCATCCTTTTCTTTCAAGTCAATGTGAAAATGATAAAATAATTCACTCATCCATGTTATGGCTTTGCTCATCTTTCACTTGCATTGTTTGATTTCAGATTATATATTACACTTTAAAGTCTGATTCTACTATAGATACTACTATATATAGCAGTCAACCAGAGCGGAAAGAAAAGACGCTAAATGCGCTGCAGCCACATTTTTAACAGACAGTGTTTGACGGTGCCTTACCTGAGGCAGCAGAGGCCACAATCCCCAGCAGCAGCGTGAGGCAGGACTGCATCCTGGATCAACTCCAAACCTACAGTTTGAGTGTTGATGTGTGTGAGTGCTACCAAACACTCTTCTTTTGATCTGTATAGTGTAGGAGAGAGAAATGAGAAAACCACTCCAGTACTTGTGCTATCAGTAATGTCCTTTGTTAACTTCTCTTTTCTGACCGGTCAGAGCAGTTTTACCGTAAAGATGAATCTATTCTGTAATTCCTATCTTCTTTTGTGTACATTAAATTCAGGAAGCAGATGTATGAATCACTTTGAGGAAGCCTTTCATTATGTAGGGTATTAATAAAACTAATAAATTATCTCACTACACCGCAATGTGGAAGCCTCATTTATTTATTTTAAATGTACTCACCTGCAGATGTATTCAGCTTAACAGAGGGGTTCAATAACTTCCCTGAGTTTGATGTTTCCAGCATCCAGAGCTGACACAAGAGTCCCCTCTTCCCTTTCTGTTTGCCTCTGCCCTCCTTCTCCCTACTGCTTGTTTACAGTCTCTTCGCTACAGAAGTCAGACAGCAAACATGCAATCTTTCAGACAGCAAGTGGAGGGTGGGGAGAGCCGAGTGTGTGTGGAGGCGGATCACCATATCAAGCTCAACAAATTAATGAGTCAGTGCCAATTTGCTACAGAAAGGCACAATTCTCCCGAGACATCCGTGGAGGTGAGACTAATCATCTCCATCACTGCTGAACCGTGGCTGTCAGGCTTTTCTAGCCGGGAAAGTGTAGGCGCGTGGGAGAGGGAAGGAAAGTCAAAAGGCTCTTAGAAATCTGACCACGGAATCAGAGAGAGGCACTGGGATTCATAACTCCAATAATAATATGATAATACATGTTTATTGTCACATTTACAACATACAAAAAGACACATATAAAAATACATTTGTCAACGTAAAGTTGAGCTTTGGTACCATAGCTTGTCATACAGTGATCTTGTGCATTTAAAATTTTAATAGGAAACAATGGAAACGGTGAACTAAGTGTTGAAAGTAGACATTATGTAAGTAAATGTTATACAACAGAAGAGAAAAAGTGTAATTTTTAGGTACATGTACACATATGGCTATCTAGGTTTCTTGAGTACAGTAGCCCTTCATATCAGCAAGCAACAATACAGTAGCTGCAAGACAAAAATCTGTCCTATCCAATCTATACAAAAGCACTCATTTGTGCCATCTTGTGCTCAGGCAGTGATACGCTGTATGTATTATTTTCACTTAAGAGTCATCACAGAAACTGGGTGTCATATTCACTGTAACATACACATATTAAAATAAAATAAAAAGTTCTCAATGATTCTAATTTGTATTTTATCTTTAACATAGTGTACATTTATATCTTTATCATGAATATTCACGTTTTTCTACATAAAGTGCAAATCGGGCACAGAACTATGAATTAAGCCTACACAACAACAACAATTCAAAATCCAATATGCTATTCAAAATTCACAAAAGACAAAAACATTTCATATTGTTCTCACTAAAGAAGAGAATTGGAAATTTCTGAAACTTCTTCTAAAAAGAAGGTATATCTCATTAAAACAGTGCATGTAGAATCTGTATTTCATGTCCTCGGAATAACAATCACAAAACTGCATCTGTAGGGGGGCTGTGGGCATTTTGTTCTTGTCCAGATGGTGTTTGGTTTTTTATATATTTTTTATATATATTTCTTTATGGTTTGTTTGTATTGTTTTGTTATATAAAAACTCATATCTTTTAAACTCAAACTCATATGTCATATCAACTCTATTTTACAAAAAAAACACCCACTTCTCACTATTAAACTGCTTCTGAACATTGATTTTTATTATTTAACAAAAAGAGCCAAAAATGGACATATGGCTAAATAAAGCACATCTAAAAAGACCGTATCAGACATCTGTACTTACAATAAACTGATTCTATAAAAGTGTGAAGAGAGTACCGTATTAATATCCTGGCAAGCTTCCAATACTGATTGGATGATAACATCATGCTCATTATTTTTAACTGTTCTGTCTCAGAGGTACTAAGTGTGATAAAAATTAAAAAAAAATACTCAAAGAAGGGCAAAACTTTTAGAGTGCTTAGTTGAAATACAAAGATTGCCTCCTCAGTCACAATTTTGCTACATTCTAGTTTAGTCATGTTCCCTTTTTTTCAGGTGTGTTGATAGAAAAAAGCCCCAGAAAAGGGCACTGTATGTATTCCCAGGGATCCTACATGTGGCTACAGGAAGCTGTCTTCTACCTCGGGCGTCCCGGAGGAGCCCAGCAGAGCGTCTCTCTCGCTGGTCTCCTCCAGCCTGTCCTCCTCTGGGAGGGTGTCAGCCGTGTCCTGCGACATGGAGTCGGTCTCCTCCTCCAGAGCCAGAGAGCTGACGGCAGGAAAACAGAACACAACTTCAGTCCTCTGTGCACTTAGTCACGTATAAGTCACAGAAAGACACAACATGGTCAGTAGTTATTAACGTCTTTTAGTGATCTTCCCTCAATTTTTCATCACACAACACATTTTGATTACATTTAAATAAATTATGCATCTTTCCCTCTTTGTGTTTAACATTTTTTAGAGTATTTTCTAGGCTTAGGAAAGTATTTCTAATGCAGTTCCTTGTACAAAGTACAAGCTCTCATGTACTTTTCTACACTTCTCTGCTGCTCTCTGGACAATATGTAGTGAGCATACAGTACATTATACACACGCTTAAGTCTGGACTAGATGCTCAGCTGAAGTCTGTCAGTGCAGCTTAAACGTTGAGTACTCCCTGTGCATCTCTTGCACTTATGCATACTTTTGCATTTGCACTAAATTACTGGGATGAATTGATTTGCTGCCATGTTCATCTGATGGTTTTTGTTCTAGTAATCAATAATAAAACTAGCAGTACTTCTTACTTCTTTAGGATGTTAAGCAGCATCTGCCTGACATCCTAAAAAAAAAAAATTTAAACAATTAGTCGATTATCAAAATAATTGCTGATCAATCACCACTAATCAATTACTTGATTAATGGTTTCGGCTCTAGCCATAACTATAAAAATCCTTAAAGAAAATTAGAGGGATTATTGTTGAATAATCTTATTCAAGATTGGTCCATGTAGTGGATTTTTAAGATGCAGCCTGATGTGACCATGAGCTATTCATGGACATCAGTGTGTGGTCCTGGACAACAGTGCTACTCTGTTCTCTTTCACAAGGGGGCCAAAGACCTCAAACCCAAACCATAATGTTAAACGTTTTAAACAACAACTAAGCCCATGTTAATTATGGATTATGAAAGAAAACAATTATTTGATTATATACTGTATGTGAATATACTTGAAATGTACTGTACATGGTATTTGGGGTCACCTCTGTGGTTTGGGGATTGGGACCTTAGTTGCATCTCTCTCTCATTTCCTGTCATCACTTTCAATTCAATTCAATTTACTTTACTGATGCTATCTAATAAAGGCATTAAATGTCTCCCCAAAAAAAGCAAAAAAAAATTGGTTTGGCCTTCAAAGACAATTTTGCTTGGCTGCGTGTTTATATATGCTATAAAAACATGTCTCCATGCCTCCCTCCATAATAGAGCTATTATCTCAGCTCAACATCTGGACGAGTGGGTGTGTGGTGAAAAAAAAAAAACTGGTCTTGTTAAGCAAATACATCCTCATATTTCTTGCAACCCCAGCATTTGGCAGGCATCTGCAAGCATCTTTTCAGCAGCTCTGTACCTTGCAGGGCTTTCCTCAGTAAAGGCTTCCTCCGGTTTGGGGTCTGGGATGGGGATGATGTACTCGTTGTACGAAGTTATGACTTCCTGTGTGTCTGAAGCCTCTTGTCTGAAGTCTATGGGGCTGGAGCTCTGGTCGTAGGGGCCCGCAGGGAAGGAGAGGGTGACGGGCGAGGGGGAGCCGAAAGCTGGGTTGGCAATCGGAAAGGGTGAGGAGAGTCGGGGCTTGGTGCGGGCGACTGCCGGGTGGTCACTCTTCAGGAAGTTGTCGTTGACTTGGCAGTATTTCTGTTGTGAGGAGACAATAGTTTGATAATCTGAGCAATATGGAATCAATCATTAAGAGTTTTGTTACGTTGGGGTTGCAGAGTGTGCAGAGTACTTTATTTCTTTATTATTCAGGTTTCTGGCTTTTTTTTCTGTTTTACTGATTGTATATTACTATCTTATAATGAATGTCCTGTATCTAAATTTCTATTTGTTTTTGCATTTATTGACTTCTATTTGATCAGCATTTATATGTCTGTGTTGTACATACTGTAACTACATAACTTACATGCATACCTATACTGTGTACTTTCTATTTAAACATTCAATAAAAAAAAGTTATCTAAGAAGTCCAAGTGTGTCATAGACAAGTAGTATCAAGCAGTGGTGAAGTCCAAATAGTAATACCACAGTGTAAAAATACTCAAAGTTTTACTCACAGTTGCTAATAATACTTCTGTATTACAAATATACTTCAAGTATCAATAAAAAAGTACTCATTACAGAGTGGCTCCATTTAGAGTATGTTATGTCATTGGATTATCATTCCTAATGCATTCATGTGTAATACACATATTACTGTTGTAGTTGGTCGCAGTGGAGCTAACTGTTGCATGTACTGTTGAGAGGTTTAATCTATAACAACGTATGATCATTTATTCATCGATCATGTGTTTTGTATGAAAAATCGGAACCCGCAAAGTAACTACAACTATCAAAAACATTTAGTGGCGTCAAAAGTACAATATTTCTATCTGAAATGTAGTTAAGTGGAACAATAAAGTAGCATAAAATGGAAATACTAAATACAAGGACCTTAAAATTATACTTAAATGCAGTACTTGAGCAAATAGTGTCTCTATGATTGCAGGCCTCTAATCAGCCACTAGGGGGCACTTAAGCTAACTGTGAGTGAGTGAGTGAGTGAATGAGTGAGTAAATGAATTACTGAATGAATGGGATAACATCGCCCAAAGATGAAGTAGCATTTAAAGATCAGGAACATGCAGTATAGATGTGTTATAGTGTAAATGAGAGCGCTAAAGCACCTTTTTATAGCTTTCTGTCAGCATATTCCCCACGCTGTGCACGAGAAAGGAGAACTCAGGCCTCTTCTCGAACTTCTCATCCCAGCACTTCTTCATGATGTCATAACTGCAACATAGACAACATGCATTAAGTTTATTTCTTATTCTTCATTTTCGTGTCATGAGTTATTGGAGAGGTAACTGAGGTGACAGCGACACTCACACTTCATCGGAGGCGTGGGCGGGTTTGGTCATTCGGTAGCCTCTCTTCAAAGCGCTGTAGAACAACTCATTCATGGGCAGATCGGGGTAGGGGGTTCCACCTGCAGAAAGCATTTCACACCATTTAGAAACTAATCTAGAAATCTGAAGCCTACACTTGATCTACATCTAAAGTAAATCTAAACTAAACAAGACATCTGAGGTCATGCACACTAAACGATTCCTTTATAGAAATAACAAAACATTTAACATATTAAATGGATTTCATTTATTCTCCAAGAACAACGGCACTGACTGATTATTTGAATCACATTTGTTGTGCAATGAAATTGTTGCATTGACCCAGATCTGAGTGCAAGATGTATCTGAAAAGTCCAGTGAATGTCAGATTGAGGCCGGGAAGCACAGAGAATCTTTGGTTACCGCTCACAGAGGCTGAATTGTGAGTTTGTTTGCCACCACTCAGGCTTACACTGCATATGCTATAAACTGTCTCCTTTGTTTTCATGGTAGTTTCAAAAAATCGTGGGAAGAGGGTTTTTTTTTTTTTAAAAAAAAAGAAGAAGCTCACAATACCCTCAGCAAGGAAATACTGATTTCAAAGCTTGACTGTGCCTAATAAGATTTAGATCTCATATGAGTCTTCAAACAAACTGGTGTGCACTTGCAATCAGACATGGAATTTAAAATTTGCTATAGTCTTGTATCATACTTTCATTTGTTGTCATTTTAGACACCTGGAAACATGTTTTCATAATTTACAGTCTGCCCGAAGTCCAAGAGTGTTGACTTCATGAAGCGCAATAAATAAAAAAGGTGAAGCTCGTTAAGTTCAGTGTGACCTACATGTGCCATCTGTGTGTGTGTGTGTGTCTGTGTGCGTGCATGCGTGCGTGCGTGTGTGTTTTTTTGGACTAACCCAGTGTGAAAATCTCCCAAAGGAGGATGCCGTATGACCACACATCGCTCAAGGTTGTGTACAAGTTATGGAAAATACTTTCTGGTGCCATCCACTTCAGGGGCAGGAAGGTCTGAATGAAGGAAAAACACACTCCATGTGAGAAAATTAAGATTTAAAAAAAAAAAATCATCTATGTAATTCCAGTTTGCTATATCATTACAAGCCCATTATGAAAAGACTGCTCTTCTCTCTTTTCACTAGGCCCTGTTCCCCAACATTATCATTGTTTCATGTGTTAAATCATCATTGTTTTCAGTCAATGTTTCCATTAATTTGTCTGTAAGGGTTTTTTAATAAGTGAATACATTGACTGATATGTTTGGTTTATCTTTGTTTACAGGTTTATGAACTATATATATGCTTATATATTCAAACTCAACAAGAACATGAGCTAGATCTAATCAAAAATTTCCCAAACAAAAAACTAAGTGTGGTCAGAGAGGTTTTTTAATCCTTGATCTGTGCATGACTGCTACTCACGCTGCCTTTAGAGATGTAGTTGGAATCATGCATGATGTCTCTGGCCAGGCCAAAGTCGCAGATCTTCACCAGTTTGCCCTCACAGATCAACACGTTCCTGGCAGCGAGGTCACGATGGACGCACTGTGGTGGAATAAAGTTAAACAAAATCAAATCACATCTGTTATTCAAGGAATGATATGACTGTTTCTTGGCTTTGTCTTTGTGTTAATTAGTGAGCTTCAGAGGTGCTGTCAGGCAGACTTTTTTCAACCTTTGGGCAGAGCTGTTTCCACTTGTTTCCTGGCTTTATGCTAAGCTAAGCTAACTGCTTCCTTTTGAGTGAGAAGTGGTATCTCATCTAACTCGGCAACACAGCAAATGAGGCTGTTTCTCAAACTGTATAACTACTCCTTTAAATGGAAACAAATTTGCTGACTCTACGGGTTTGAGTGACCAGCTAAATAGTTTGATCATTTTCAATATCTTACATTCTTGGAGGCGAGGAACTCCATCCCCTTTGCCACTTGGTAGCTGAAGCCCAGCAGATCGTCATAAGTGAGAGTGGAAGAGTCGCTGATGACCAGGTCCAATCTGCCGCCAACTAATCATGATGACAAGGTGAGATAACAATCAGGAGAAAAGGAGAAGGTGAGGAGCAACTCATGAATGAAGACATTGTCTTGTTGTCGGGGGAACTCCAGCTGTCCTGTGACTGCATGGGTTGAAATGAAGCTCATGCCCTTTATATGCTCTAACATTTGTCTGTACATTCTCTCCGCTCTTTGATCAAAAAGAAAACTGTATTCATTGATTTATGAAGCTAAAACAATTAATCAATTCATGAATTGGGCTATGTCAAGCTCAATCATTAAAATAGTATTTTCACACATAAATACAGATTTTTCCAGAGTTCCTCCTTAGTGACCACGTGTCTCACGGGCAGATGGTTACTGGTTGGCTTCTCATCATACTGTACGTCATGTTTATCTTGCTTTGTTTCTTGTGCTCACTGTGCTGAATTCTTCATACTCATTTTAATTTAAAACACTGGAAAATTAATCATCGTCAGCATTCGAGAGAGTCTACAGACTTATATCAACATTGACACGCATGTGGCTCAAATCAAACCTTGTTCCTGGTAGAGGTCCTGCTGGTAGGGAGACTCATATGGAGAGGGCTGGATGTCTGCATACTTGATGGTGTCTATTTGCTCCTGCATGGGCACGTAGACCGAGGGCTCATCTTTACTCATGTCCATGTATCCTCCATCACTCTCACTTCCGAAAGACACATAGCTGTGGGGATACATAGAGAGTGAAAACATGGAATGTACTGACCTAAATCCATATTTATTCACGGTCCCTTATCATATAAAACTTCATATCCAAAAGAAATCTGTTGGTATGTGACAGCAGAGAGATTCACCCCCACACACACGCGCGCTATACAAAATGTTCCTTTGTGCAGCTCTGAAAGGAGATTTTGTGCAGTTTTGTCTTATTTCTTCCTCTCACCCTTTCCTCTGGCTGAGCGGAGTGCTTCCTGCTGAGATGAGGCAGCCGTCGTCTGGGTTCTTCTCGGCGTAGTACTGCAGGAAGGTGTGCTTGTTCCTGTGCAGGTAGTCCACCAGGTCACCATAGCGACAGTACTCAGTCACCAGGTACAGAGGACCTAATTGGTGGATCACAAGGAGCGAGGAATGATTTAGGATTTACCAAAAATGGATAAAACAAGGGAATGTACAGGTTCTCTTGAGTTTAATATTTAGGAAAGCCTTTTTAATTAAAACGAATAAAGGGTTAATTATTAATTATTAAATATGTCTACATTTTTGTTAAATGTTCAAGATTAGTCAATTAATTAATTTCATAAATCATTAATTTAAAACATGTTATGTAATGTAAAGTATTCAATGACATATTCTGACATGTTTATATATTGTTGGTAGTAAAGTGATTTTGAATACTTTAGTTATACATTTGTTTTATTAAAAAATGTTCTTTTTATAAAAGTTAAAGACTTAATTATTAAACAAGGTTTTGTAAAATACAAATAATTGCTACTAGTGCTGCTGTTAAATGGCATTAACTCTACAGTGGTTAATAAATAAAAATGTAATTAAAGGTTTGAATCATGCATAGACGTGCATGATGTGGGGCAGACATTTATCATTTGATGAGACAAGGAACTAAGTGTCTCTAGTCTAAATAGCATTTATACAGCAGCACTTCAACAAAATGTTAATGTCAGTGGTGCACCACCCATCCCTCTTTCTTTGTCAACCTCTAAAACCACAGTTTAACTTGCTTCTGTGCAAATAAGATGTCTGTTGTTCCATCAGAAGAAAAACAGACAATCTATTTTATACACCATGAACTGTTCATACAGGCTGTGGGCTTTTGATCTGATTACTGGCTGACATTTTCTTATAGTACAGTATGTTAAATTGTCAAAATAGTTCTGCATTGCACAAACATAACAACTCTGCACATTGTATGCGCATTGCCAACACTCGCATAATCTAGAAAACACTAAAAAGGATTACATGCAATTTTAACTTGGAAAGACATTATACTCTCTCTCTCCATATATATATATATATATATATATATATATATATATATACACACATACACACACACACACACACATCTCTGAGCCTCCATATGTTGCCTTTACAAAGTAGGCAATCCAGCCAACTGAACCATCAGAGGTGTTTCCTGTGAAGAAAATGCTCTTCTCCCTTTTTACACTCCTCTCCACTGATATCAGGGGCTGTTAATATGTAAACAGACTATAATGCTATAATGATGCCCACCATGTTTGGTGCAAGCGCCCAGCAAGTTCACAATGTTGAGGTGAGGGCCCAGGTGACTCATGATCTTCAACTCCGACATCAGAGCCTGAGTCTCACTCCTCCTGGCTGTAGCTGGATGAAGACAGACAGACAGAGAGAGAGAGAGAGAGAGAGAGAGAGAGAGAGAGAGAGAGAGATGTGTTAAAGAGGACCTATTATGCTCATTTCCAGCTCTATATTTTTATTCTGCTTTGCATGATTCATTGTTCAAAAAACTCCTTATTTATCTTATACTGGCCCATTATGCAGCCCCTCAGTTCAGCCTCTGTCTCTAACAGGCAGTCTTAGCTCCTGTCTCTTTAAGGGCCCCCCCTCCCAATGAGCCCACTCTGTTCTGATTGGCCAGCTTCAGGAAACCTGCTGAGGGGCAGCATTTTGCTCACAGGGATTACTTCTATGTACGTTTACCTCATTATTTGACACTTGGCCATGCTTAATATGAACATCCAACATTGTAACATTACATATATGACAGAAAATAAGGAAAAGCTTAATAGGTCCCCTTTAAAGTGAGGCAGTGTGAGGTAGGTATGAGAACAGGAGAACTAAACATACTGAGACCAGGACACACTGCATCCTTGCCAAACTGCTCAATGACCTGTTGGCTGAAACTCAAACCAGGCTGGCAACCAAACTAAAGCTCAGCTGGGTGCTGCTCCCTCTGTTCTCGCAGGAATATGGCGCTGGTGTCGCAATATTTGACAGCTATGCAGGGGACTCAACTGTGGTCTCTGCATTGTTCACACATGGCTTTCTACTGTGTTTTCGCATTGTATGCCTTACATTTCAGCATTTTCACTGCCACTTTTGTGCTGGACTGGGAATGGGTGAGACCATATGCAGTTGCCTCGACCACCCTGCCAAAGGCTCCCGATCCAAGAGTGCGACCTGAAACACAAAGAAGGGCTCAGTAGGACAGAGTCTGAATAGAGCACACATTAAACCTGAAATGGAAGGGAGAACACTCCTGTTCAATGAACATTACCATGAACACATTTTTATTGTTTTCCCGTGAAAGCTGAGATTATAAACTGGTTTGGAGCAAGTTATAACAGACAGTCCAGGTCATTTTTCTGAAGGTGTCTTCATATGGTAGTCCTGAGTGGGTTTGGTAAGCTTCCTGTTTGTAGAGAGCAGCTGACTACCAACAACATGTCATCAGAGACAAAAGCTTAAAAAGAGCTTTGAAAACGAGGTGGGAATACAGCCAAGAAGACGGTTTTTATCAAACCTCATTTAGTATTCCAGCCTCAACTACGCCCAGACGACCTCAACCACCCACAGCACTAAAGTCACCTGGTGATGGCTGCTGTCTAGTTTGCTCTCGTCTGAGCACAAAACTACTAATCAAAAATCAAAAAAAGCAAAGAAAAAAAGCTATACTGATATTTATTTAGACCATTAAAAGAAAGATCAATAAAAAAACAATAAAAGAATACATCAGTCAATCAATTAACCAATGAAAGGGTTTAACCAAACAAAGCACAAACTAAACAAAACTATGAACTTTTTTACTCAATTTTTAAGATTTAAATTTCCTTTTTTAAAATCTATATTTCTAATTGATAGCTTGATATTTTCCTTTTAAACACCAGTATTTTCAAAACTCCTTAAAAAATTACTCTATTTATTACATAATCCATGTTAGTTCAGGTATTTATCAATTGTGTCATTTAGTTATTTATAAATACCTTTTTAATTTGATACATGATACACATGATAACTGATCACCTGATATCTTTTTTTAAATATTTTGAATCCATATTTATCATAGAAATTCTGCATCAAATAATCTTTTTTTTCTTAAAAATATCTAAAGCTTTTTGTACTTTCTTATTTTCATGTACTGTATACATTTTTATATTTATTCTATCTAAACGTAAAGCTGACTTGACTAATGCAGGACTGTAACTTAATTTACAAATGACTGCACTCTCTGTTAATTGCATATTACAGTCAGGTCAAGCTCTTTTGTAAGCTCACTGGCCCTCGTTAGCATCAGTGTGTGACCGACCCCAGCTCTCCACACTCTTATCTGTCCCGAGGACTCACCCAGCACCAGGTTGTCTCGGGGCATTTCCCAGGCCAGGTCATAGGGCAGGTGGATGGGGTCCACATAGATGTACTCATGACCGTCCTGGCTCACAGATTCTATCACCTTCCATCTGATCTCATACCGAGGTTTCTGACAACAAGGGCAAAAAAAAAAAAAAAAAAAAAACCACACATGAGAGCAAAACATAAGCTTCTTTTCAACATTTTCATTCACTAGACTTTGTATATGACTTGTGAAATGTAGGAACTCGAAAACAGGCTAACGTGTGAGTCTGCTTGTCTTACCTTCCTCCACACAGCGATGAGGATGATGATAGACATGATGATGATGACCACTAAGGCTAAAACTGCAGCCAATACTGCCACCTGGGAGAACAGAGCTGCAACAGGCAGAAGGACACAGAACATTACCCTGGATATGTCCCTTTCCATTTAACATATTCAGGCTGCATATTTTTCCACATTTAACCAAGTTTTATCACATTCTGAAGAGGCATAAAACTGCACTTTATAAACATGATGGCAATACTTTACTAAAGAAAGTTATAGTTAGAAAAAAATATGTTCAACAGAGGAGTAAAGACTGATATTTATAGCTCAACCACAACATACACACAGTCTTACTGTTTGGTGGAAACTGCATAGTGTGTCTCTCAAATATAAACTTTCCAGAACTGAATCTTCTCAACTATAGCTTTAAGCATTATGTCAAGCTGAACCCAAGTGTTATTTATTTTTTTCTTTTATTGTTATCATGCTTTCATTATTTAACCCTAAGGTGGTACACTAAAATGGGACATTCTTCGCACGACACCTACTGCTGGACACCAGTTTGACGTCTCTCCTGTCGATGAGCCCCGCTTGGTTGCTGGTTTCACAGCGAACCGTGACTTGCTGGGGCTTGTGGAAGGTCAGGCGGCTCCGCACCTGGCTGATTTTACGAGTCTCGCTGTAGCTGACGTTTGTCTGGATGCTCAGCACCTCTGGCTGTGGTGTCAGGGGGTGCCATATCGCTGTCTGGTTGCTACACCTGGAACAGGACATGAGATCAGCGGGTGGGATCACTGTTGGGGAGTGTCAAGTCAAAGCAGATGCACAGAATTTGAAAGTAAAATAAATTCCTGTGTATGGTCAGCCCCCTGGTGTTCACTGTGTGGCAGTTCAGCAGCAGTGACAAAGGGGCGGTATGTGTGTGACTTACTTGAGCATGCTGTCACAGCTGTACCACTGTATGGTCGGGGTTGGGGCCCCCTCAGCTAGGCAGGTCACCAAGTGTCTCTTCCCAGGGAGGTGGTGGTCAGTCAGGTCTTTAATCTGAGAGGGAACTACACACAGGAGGTGCAGCGGCCATTAATCATTACTGACGTGGATAAAAACAAAGCCTGTGCTTGATTTGTCTGTGTTTCAAGACCAGTAATGAGGCCTGTGGGCCAAAAGAACTCCACGAAAACTCCCTCTACACTCTGATAATTTTACATTTCTTAGAAGAGCCCCTAACCTTGGACCTCCAGGTCAAAGGTCACTTCCTTTGTGTCATCTCCGTTGGTGACAAGGACGGTGTAGAGGCCTTTCTGCTCTGTCCTCACTCTCACCAAAGTGAGAATACTGACATACCTGAGGGGGAAAGAAACAGTGATGAATTCAAGAAAAAGATAGTAGTGTTTGGTGTTTGTGAAGAGAAGGTTTGTTTCTCTATCTGTGAATCAGCATCATTGATAATGTGTAAAAGTATCACATGTGTAGTAAAGAATTACAGTTTTTCTATACAGTCTTTGTGTGTATGTATCTATTTTAATGCTATGTATGTTTGTTTGTTACATGTATGTTTTTACTCTATGTGCCTTGTGGACAATAAAGTTTTTCTGATTCATGATTTGGAAAATAAAATTTTGTCTTTTGGACTTTTTAGATGTTGGGAAAAACATGCAACTAAAACATGATTTGGCTTTTTTTTTTCCTGAGAAATATTTGTAACATCTGACAGACATCGTGTGCTTATGGCTGCTATGTGATGAATGATGGAGCCCTCTGGAGAGTATTGTGTTTCTTTCTGCAAAGGCTTTATCTGGTGATGACTGACAAGAGCTAGACGCCTCCAGAGGCTGTCACCCTAACAGAAGTCCACTGCTAATTGTTTAAATGTATCAAGGTGCATGTGGTCTTCAGTTTCTTTATGGCATGTAGGGTATTTTTAAGGTCAGGGGACAGCTGAAGAGTCTCACCTGATCTCATGCTCTTGTCTGGTTGTGATGGTTTTGTCTCCCTTGATGGTGGTGCCGTCTTTGCTCCAGCTGACCTGAGGGGGAGGGTAGGCCTCAATCTCCACTCTCAGCTCCACGTTCTCTTGCAACTTGGCTGCAATGTTTTGTTTCTGAGCAGGCCTCATATCCACAAAGCCTCGCTCTGAAGGGGAAAATGTTCACATTATCAGCCACATACTGTATGTATCATACATTTGATCTTCTGCACTGTATCTCATTTATTTTGGATCAAACAACTTCAATCAACCAATTATTCATACAGCATTTTCTTAGTGTATGACATCTTTTTTCACTGGACACCAGACTAGAGACAGTGTACTGTGCTGCTGTTCGCTGTTGAACTTCAGTGCCCAGACAATATGTATCTTTTCCACTGAGACATCCAAAAGGGCTCTCCTAAACTATCCTCGTCTGTCTCCATGAAGCACGGTGGTTCAAGCTATTCAAGGATTTCATAAACATAACACACCTCGCTGCAGATAGAATAAGCATTCACAGACCCAAACACATTCAGGGGCTGTCAGGAGACAGAACAAGGAGGGGGAAGCTCTGTATGATGAATCCTGCTTTTAATGACTCTCCAGTTGCTGTTTGTAAGACGACTTAGTTGCTTAGATGCTGGACTTACTGTATGTTACTGAACTTGCATTACACTGTTATTTTATATGTTAATGATTGAAGTCAAAATGTACACAAATACCAAATACCACATGTCTAAAAATAGAGTACTGAGCCCCCTAGTTTGACGCTCTGTTATCACTCAGGGCATAAATAAAGTGTCAAAGATTTATTTTACACTTTAAACTGAAATAAATAAAACTGATCTTCATTTCCTTCAAAAGATGCACCTCTCTCACCTTCAAAGGTTTACATAATAAGCACTCTTCTCTCTGTCAGCAAAACACAATAATAATCTCCCGTCTCCAGTTTGTTTTAGTTTGTGTGTGAATGAGTCTGTGTGTGTGTGTGTGTTTCTTACCAAGCACAGTGATGTTGATGCTGGCAGAGGCAGTCTGGTCTAGGACACCCTCATGGACATGGCAGACGTAGTTTCCGCTGTTGGCCGTTGCAGCTTGAGGGAAGATCAGGTAGGAGCGAATGTTCGTGGCGGACAGGACATCTGTCAGCGGCTCAACATCAACAGCCTTGAAGACAGAGGAAAACAGCAATTTTATTATCACAGTGAATATGAATAAATTACAAGTGATTAAACATCTGCACAGTGAGGCTTAATGAATTTCTGTTTGGTACATTTAAATTTACACCACACAGTTGCTGAGCAGGCCGCTTTATCACATTTCATTTCATCAATGAAACGTGATAAAACTTCCACCTTAAGTTACACTATTTTGAGTAAAAATATCAGAAAGTTTGCCAGCAATTTTCCTGAAATCTCTGTGGCGTAAGATTATCTGCAGAGAGAATCTTCATAATAATCCAAAAATGAACCCACATTTTATTTTCTACATTTAAGAACCAGTTATGATAACACCAACCCCATGGTCATGAGTAGAATTTCACAGGGGGATTAAAGATTGAGGTGTGTCTCTACATCTTGATGTGATTTGGGCTCGGTCAGGCCGGAGAGTGATCATGAAGGGAAAGCTGAACAAAAGCGCTTGTTCTGCTCCACTCCTACTCACCTCTCTGTTGGGGATATCCCAGGAAAAAAAGAGCAGCTCCACTCCGTGCACCGTGCAGTTTACTGTCAGCGGTTCTCCCTTCTTCAGGACGGTCTTTGATGCGTTGACGTAGGGGTCGATGGCCTCTGGGACTGGTACGGGAAGAGAGAGTGTGGGGGCGATGAGGAAGAGGTAGTGGTGATGATTTAAGAAAACAGTATGTAGACCAGTCACCCTAACTATTAATCAATTATTAAATTGTTCAAAAATAAACCTGAATATTAATACGTCTATCTAATCACCCCAATATAAGCCAAAGCTGAACTTAGTAGCTGGCTAATGTAAACAAAAACTTCACAAAAGCACAAAATGTTCCTCAAATTTCTTCTTGCGCACTGTTCAATGTGTTGTCTAGCCACACTTTGGGACCAAAAGTCTATTATTTACCTCATTATCGTCTCACTAAAAGAGCTCTGGCTGTCTGCACACCCTCCAGTAGAAACTCTTCCACCAGAGAGTTGTAGGTAGACCAAAGCATATTTGATCAAATGTGAATAAATTATAGTTCTGGACTCACAGTGCAAAGCTTTGGCAAGGAAACCTGAACATTATGCTGCATAAGCTGTTAGGACAAATGTGATGGACATTTTATGGGTATTTTTATGGTGCTTTAAAAGGATATTAACTTTAATAGTTTGGGTGTGGGCTGACATTGAATTAAAGGGGCCAAATCCTTGTGTGTGTTTGTGGGTTCTGCGAATTTAAGGGGAGTTTCAGCACAGATGGGGGTGAGCTGTTTTCTCTGATAGAACACTTACCAACAACACTGTAGACGAAGAAGGCCTGAGACTCTTTAACTTCCCCATTCAGCTCTCCACGACACACGTAGGTCCTGTCCTCCAGCCGTGCTTTGTACCCCTCAGTGGGAACATACAGCCCCTTGACGGGGAGATTGGTGTCCCTGTCATACAGGGTGACAGTGATGTTTGGGTTGGTGACCACACAGGGGATGGTACTTTCCTCGCTGGTCTTTGTTACCATGCCATGAGGGTCCTCAATGAACCACACGTGAGCGTCTGCAGGCAGAGACATGACTTTGTTTGTTTTGTGTTTTGGATTTGCTGAAGTCATGTGATTGTGAAGTCATGTGATTGTGTCATCAAAGACCCCCCCCGAGTCTTTGAAATGTGTCATTGATGCTGAATCAAGGGTAAACCAGGCCTTACCTGGGACAAAAACAGCCACCTCCTTTGTTTCTCCAGTGTGTTCATCAGTGCACTGATACACCCCTGTGTTCTTCCAGCTCATGTACCACACGTTCAGAACGCTAGACGTGGCGCCGATTTTCTTGATTTCGTAGCTGCGATCACCACTTTCGGCGTTCCTCTTAAACACCCAGGTCACCTCTTCCGAGCCGGAGCAGATAAGAGTGAGATGGGAGCCCTGAGCAAGGACGAGCTCTCTGTCGTCAGGTGAGATCTCCAGGCAATGTGATTCAGTGCAGAGATATAGGAGAGCTGCAGTTGACACAACAAGGAAGAGGTCAGGTTGGAGGTCAGAAAGACAGCAGCATGAGGTCAGAGGTTAAATCAACAATACAAGCCAGATCCTGTTCTTTTTTTAAATGACGAAGGATATGAGTTGTCTGGAGCGGCTAAGTGGGAAGATCATGGCACTTTGTCAGTGACAGATTTGTCCCCTTACTGAGCAATTTCTAATTTCATAAAAGTGTCATTTTGACATGTTATAAAAGAAAAAAAACATGTTTGCCAATACTACTTTTCTTTCCGTGTGAAACACCCTACCTAGGTTTAGCATCACACTCCTGGTTTCCCTGCAAAACCACATGTGGTCCCGTTACAGATTTTCGTTTTTTGTTTTTTATTGAAACTGATTTCTCACCTGTAACTGTGACGGCCAGATGGAGCGTGCAGATGGTCACGCTCCTCATGATGGAAGCCTTCAAACAATTCTGCATACAAACAGACGAGATAATACATGTTATAAAACATAAAAGAATATTCTGCTGTGAAAAATAATGTGTGTCTTTTAAATGAAAATGCATACTGGACCATGATTGGCTTCCAAACTAGTTGTGATGTCACCAGTCACGCTCATACGTACATACTGTACAGATTTGAGGTGAGCGAAGAGAAACTTTCAGCAGATGATTGAAAACAGCCTTCTAGTGTCAAACTCTGCACATACATCAGCTCCAACATCAAAGTGAAGCAACAATAAGCAGAAAACATTTTTGAGTGGGACTTTTTTGGAGATATTTTGCCTCACACATTGTCTCGATTAATATTTCAAAAAAACACAAAAATCATTTTGTCCACAAAATATTCAATAAAATTCAGTGAAAAGGTACAAAACAGCAGGAGAAATCTAGCTTGTGTTCGCCCCCAATTACCACACAACACCGCCACATCTCTCCAAATGAGTTGGGCTTTATATCATGATGGATGGATCCTTGCCCTCATGAGACCCATGAGGGCAAGGTTAAGGGAGAGTTGCATGTCAGAGCAATCTGCTTCTAATCACAGAAAATGACTTCAAACTATGCTCTGCTCATACAAATGGAAACAAGACAAAGTATTTCGTTTGTTGTCAAGCCGCTTTTTTTTTTAATGATTTCTGGCCGGCACACAGAGTCTAAGGTGCAGAAGCAGCTCGTTCTGGAGGTATTTGATGCCTCGCTGCACCAGGACAGAGCGACAATGTCTGGCTCTTTTTGTTCCTGGTTCACCAGCATTCTGCCCACCAACAAACGGGTCACTGTGTGCAGCTTTGGAACACGCTCACTGGCAACAATGCTGCGTCCGAGCTATTCTAGCACCGTGCTGAGCCATTAATTGGTTTTGGTGTAAACAAAAGTGAAAATGAGGGCATTCACATAAGCCACTGGCACAGGAACCTACTCAGGGTTTTGGAAGTTTGCAATGGTTTTGTAATACTAATGGGATATCAAGTTGTACTCTAACCTGACATCAACATCTCAGAATTTATTCAACAGCTATTGAGGTCAAAGGTGACCAATGTTTAGCATCTTCCCATCCCAAACATTAAGCGCTGTTTGATAAGACCTTCAAATGTTTGAATTTTGCTGCAAAGTCAGAAGCCAGAGGGAAAGATTGAGGAGGGGAGGGGTGGTTTGTTGTTATGTTTGGGATGGGGGTTAAGGCCTGCAGCACACAGACGTCTGGAAACAGTTAAGGATGGATCACAGGCCTGTACGCAAGAGGGTGGGAACGAGGGAGAGGGCGGAAGAGCGCGCCTTGGGAAGAGCGAGGGTGGAGGAGGAAGTGAAGGAGGAGAGCCAGTGGAAAAATTGTGAAATGTGTCTTGAGAAATCTTGCCCCATTTAGCGTTTTTAACTTGTTAATGCAATCCAATTTTACAATCTCTATTTTAAGATCTTGGACTGTTTGAGCATTATGTAATTGAATATATGTTTTTAAGATTACATTTCTCCGTGTTATCTGAAATTACACAGTTTGCTTGTAGTTTAAGTTTTAAGTTTTGCCAGCACCACCTTTAACATTAAAACCTACAACACTAACTGTATTGAGGTTATTTATTTAATGGATAATATCCAGGCATTAAAGAGATTTATGATCTGATGATCAGTTTGGTAGGGGTGCTGAGGTTTCAAGAAGTTCCATGACTAACCCCAAGCCAGTTACTCAAACCAGATACACGTTGTCTCTCTAAATTAACTGCCTTTGGCACTTCCGCTCCCAAAACGAAAAGCTCTTGAGTTGCTCCAAAAACATGACTTGTCCATTTCCTCCCCCGCCTCCTGGTTCTAATAAAAAAAAAAAAAAGGGGGGGGGAGACAGACAGAGAGCAAGAGAGAGAGACTTTTTTTTCTCTTTGTGTCGTAGTTCATACACATCCTTATTGGCACACAGTGCCTGCCAGCATACGCTAAAGCACACATACTGTACACACAGACACACGCTGTATTATACCCCAACCCCCCTTCCTTCACCCACTACCTCCACACACACACACACACACACACACACACACAAACAAACCTCTCCCCCCTCTTGGTCTTTTTGTCGCTGGTGTCTGTGTATAGTTCACGTTCCCACAGTATTACTCTGGAACTTTCCCAGGACCGCTGATACACTTGGGACCCTGCTGGTGATGATGGCGAGAGCGGAGGGGTCGCACTCATCCCTCGGGGGCCCCCAGCAATGAGCAACCGTCCACTGAGGAAGCCATACATCAGCGCTTAGGAGCACCAATAACCTCGGTGTCACTGATGATGGCTTTGAGTGACAACAGCCAAACACATTGACGCCAAAGGCATGTGTCACTTGGCAGTATGAGAACTGAAATATCTTATTGTGACTGGCTGCTGATACTATTATTGCTAAAAACAACAGCTACGTTCTGGCTACTGCAGGATATTAATATACATCTGAGATCAAACAGCATAAAACCTCCCTTGTTGAACAAGAATATAGGCGCATTCAAGTCCTATTTCGAGTCTTTGAAAGAGGCGGAAAAATAATGTTTGGCTTTTGTAACACGATGAGATTTTATGTTGACGGATTGGCAGTGGGAGACTTTGAGAAGGAATCTGACCCTCAAGATGGGATGTGCTGACTAGGATCAGAGGGAGGAGCCAAGTAGACTGCTTCAAAAAGAGCTTGGAGAGTGGACACTACTGCGGGAGATTCATCCAAGTTTTAAGTGTCTCCACTAAAGTAAGGAGACAATTAAATGTATTGTAGTTCCAAACACAGCTGTTCTTGTGTCCTGGTGGGGTCTTTGTGCACGAAGGGAACGGAGCATGTTATGAGGCATTAAAAGGGTAAGGACACTAGTGAATCTGTCAAGAAGGTTTGGCAGCGTTGCAGCGACTTTCTTTCCCACTTATTAAAAACACTTGGTAGTAGCTTGACCCCTTAAACACAAAGATGATGTCTGTTTAAACCATAGAGACAACAGAATGACAGTTTACAGTAAGAAACATTAACAATATCCATAAATCAGGTCAAGTTGTTCTCGATCTGAGCGTAAGATCTTGTTGAGGGTCTTTAGGATGATTTAAAGGATCTGAAAAACATTATTCTAACACAGATGTTTATTGTTGTGTTTTTAATCTTTGAAATGGGATACTCCATCCCTGCAATGATCGTGGAGGTCTGAAAGAGAACCAGTGTTTATGTAAGTGATGGCACAGTAATCACCGTGATGGATAAACTGTTATCCCATGGTTTTCTCAGCGATGCTGGGAATTTGGTGGCTGATTGACCCTTCCTGATTTTCATAAACAACCCTGCTGCACTCAAAGTGTCACCAGTTAACGAGGAAGAATGCTAAAATCGACCACAGAGGGACGCACACGGCCCACGCACAGCTTCAGGATAAGCTCAAGTGTGTAAACTCGAGTCCCTCAGCGGCCTATAATCTCACTTCTGGGATTATCTATATATATACTAGCTGCATGTTTGATTCAAACATCTGGCAGTGATGAAGCAGCCCGTGCTGAGGTGGGAACTGCTTTTTCACATCACATCACATTTTCAGCCAACTGTTTGCTTCAGTGTGTCCCCAGGGGGGAGGAAAGATTGCATTTGGAACAAAAAGGAAAAAAAAATGCAATTTATAACAAAAGAAAGATGTCCAAAAAGCCTCCCGAAGTGCAGCTGGAGAGCTCTGACTTCCTGTACGGGGAAAATTTCTGGCCTTGTGTGGGTGTAAACCAGTGATGCATCAGTGACACACCAGACCACCTCGACCACTAACCAGAAACTCACAAAACATGAGATGCCACAATGAGTGGACGACCGACTGCACATAATGAAACTTCTACAAAGAGGAAAACTGCTTTAAATAACAAGCTGCACAGAAAAGATGTAAACTCCCAACCAGAAAGGAGAAAAACTGAGAATGAAGAGCAAAGAAAGAGAAAAAAACAAACAGAAAAAAACATCAACATGCAAAATGCCAATGACAAAGCATGACAAACCATCGGCGCACCACAAGAATACCGCACACAGCACCAGACAGTGGAAAAAAAACAAGCAAGGGGAGCTTGCAGACATAGGGGACACAACTTATGGGAAACACCACATCAAAGTGTACAGAGTGGGACAGCAGAAGGAGCGCACTCACAGCCTTACATCACAGACAGTGATGTTTACTCTGCTGAAGTGTACAGGAAGCTGTGATCTACAAAACAAACAATTCCAATTTAGTGGTCACTTCTTTCCAAAGCAAACAATTATAGCTCAGATAAGACAGAATATGACCTGACTAAACACCAATTCTAATAGGACGTGTACTAAATCATGTCACTGGAATAGCTACAGCGCAGAATAAATGTAAATGCCATATTCGTCATCCAAGTTTTTTTTTATTTGTTTTTAGAAAGATGTCAAGGTTTTCGTGACATATTTCTGAACAGCATGACTTTGGCGAGCTCTGTGGGAAAAAGTGACCCAGTGTGTCTTTGTTAAAACAAACCTCCATTTTTATCGCTCGTCTTGGACAGACAAACCCCCCTGAGGGAAACCTTCTGGTCCCTCGGCAGCAGACCCACGATGCACTGCTCCCACCCCAGGCGGCCTCACCGCCCCCCCCCCCCCCCCTCTCCAACTCCACTCCAACTCCAACATGACTAATATGCATACTGTACATTACCAGAGCTGTGATAATGATGGATGAACTGCAGGCTCATGAGCAGAAAGCGATCTCAGCTGGGATAGCACACATGTCACCAACATGCTGTCAGAATATGTGAATTGCTGTAAGCAGGATATGCTTAAATGTGCTGTCTGTTTATGGAGCCTGTGTTTGTGTCATAATAATCCATCTTTCAGACTGTAAAAGACAGAAAGACAAGTAAACCTCTAGTTTGTTAACCTTCACACATCTTCACTTATGTAAAAATGTCATTGCAACACAGTTTGCTATTTGTTTTGTTGAACTACTCTTGGTGGCATATGTGACATGTTTAAAACTTTATTTTAATTTTATTTTTTTGCCACTTGGGGGCAGCAGGTTGTAAACACAACAATGACATTGAATCATCTTATTAAGCTGTCATGTTTTGGACTCTTTTAGCTGTTAAATGCTCATGTATGCTCATTATCTAGTTGCTAACTTTGTCTGTGGTCTGGTGCTAGCCAGGTAGTGTGCAGTGGATTTATCAGAGCTTTTTTTTCTGAAAAGAGCTACCTGCTGAAAAAAAGTGAGTGAATCCAAACAGTAAATTTGTGGTCTGTAAAACCAAAACAATACGCTAAAAGGCACTAAAAGTGCTCAGTAGAGCTGAGGAGAACCGCAGGGTGATAATTCACTGTGGGTTCATCATTATGAGTGACCTCTTTCATGTTACATGTACTAATTTGGTCCAAATTCAACCTCTGCTGCTTTAACTCACTTAATAGTCTGACAGTCCAGGTCAAAAAAAAAAAAAAAATCTAAATATATGACCATCACAGAAATAACCCACAAATTTTTGTGTCATGATATTTTCTGGACAGATTGGGGCTGGAGAGAGGTCTTCGTCATTTGTTATTACAAAATCTGACAGAAACAGTTTGTCAAGATTTTTGGCTCACTTATGTTGACCCTCAACAAGAAGCTGCAGTTGCACAGCTGGACACAGGACACTGAAAACTGTATCAGCAGAAAGCTGCTTGTATGTTGTAACTTGAGAGCTTAAAGCTACACTGAAGCCATCTCAAGTTTGCATTATCAGATTCTCATGCAATAAAAAACAAACCCTTACCAATATTCCTGCCTATAAACCCCCCCTCTGGTTTTACTCAGTTCAGCTTTAGGATACAGTGACTGTGAGTGGTCTTACCTCAGCAACCAAAGTGACTCTGTACTCATGCTGAGGCAACACATGTTTGGGAAACTGTGGATTATGGTTTGCTCCCTTTCAAACTGAGTTGTAAATGCTGTTTGTAGTGGTGGTGGCGGGGATCTAAAGAGCTTCTGGGTAAAACTGACAGTTGAAGAATGACAGTCTTAGATGTGGCTGGTGTTTGATACCGGTTTAATGATCTAATTTTCTACTCATTTGGGAACTTAAATGTAGGAAAAAAGGAAAACTAAAGCAGCTGTACTCATTGAAGTCATGTCAATTTTCCTTGAGCAGTAAATCTTAAAGTTTTCACCAGTTAGGCTAATTATTTCTATGTGCTTTGTACTTCTCTAAAGGCCTTCACCAGTAGTTGTGGAGTACAGGTGTGCAATGATCATACCTTAAAAAACAAAGCCCCAGCCAATGCAAACTGTTTGTGCTCATAGGGAATAAAGGGATATCAGATATAGTTGCAAGCGTAAGCAGCACCACATCCTTCCATATTTTTAGACCTCCTCATCCATCTGCACAGTGCAACACCCCACCTCCCCTCCTTCTTTCTGCACACCGGCCGCCATACAAACACTGGAGGGTATGAGCCCCTCAACCTGCCTCGTGAGAAATGGAGGACGCCTACACACACTTCCAGTCCCTCGGCTCTTGCACACCCACAATCCCCCCCCCCCAAAAAGAAAGAAACAGAGACAGCTGAACACAATTAAGGCTTTAAATTCCACTCGTTTCCCTAAACACGATAAAGTTGGAGGGAACAGGAAAACAGCGACAGAGAAGCATCAATCTGGGTGATAATTTCTACTGTTTGACCAGTTCTGGCATAGTTTGATCACTTTTACTGGTTAACTTTGACATTTACAGAGGGGATTCAAAAAAGTCAAATTATTTCCCATCCATGGGTGATAACAAATCAGAGGAAATGCTGTTGACAAGTTTGACAAACATCAATGTACCTAACCTGTAGATGTTAACTCCAAAGGCAGCTGAAGCAGACAGACAAAAGACATTTGAATTAGTATCAGTTTTCCATTATGTGGAATATTCTTATCTTGTAAAAGCAAAAGGTTGTTTTTCTTTGTCCTCCTGTCTCACTGCACTCTACCACCAATTCCAGTATGTTTTCGTTGGAGCGAGGACAGCACAAACTCTAGAGAAAAAGAGTGGTGCCTAAAAAGAACCTGATGGAGGCCAACACTTCCTGCTGAAAATCTGTATTTTTCCTTATGCAGTAAACTCAGAGAGGAGATTAGAATACCTTTCTGATATTATACTTACAGTGGTGAAAGAGGTAGACAAATCCTTTATTTGAGTAACGCTCTGTTAGTAAGTCCTGCATTTAAAATTGTACTTATGCACCCTGAAATATGGTTTCAAAACTTAAGTATTAGTGCACAATTTGAAATACTCAAGTTAAAGTTTGAAAAAAAAAAACATTCTTGGGTTATATTTCACAACAAAAGAACAAATTCTCATTGCATTTCAATGAAAATGTTTCAACTCTGATTGGTGCACTGACAGATATGACGTCACGTTTTTCCAACAGAGCCCCGCCCTCTTCAAACCAGCAAGAAGAACAGGTAAAAAAACAAAAACACAGAAATCTCTCACATGAAGTAACCGAGACTGTCTTAACTTTTGGCAGAAAATGTGTGGGCATTTAAAGTAAGAGCACAGGAGTAATACGCAGCATTTGATCATTATTGTTGATGTGTTAACATGAAACCGTTTTTTTTAAATGTTGTAGTTGGTTGAGCAAACTTATTTGAATTTATATTTGTCTTAACTGATTAATTGATGCTGCTGGGGAGATAACTCTTTAACAATACATCATACTTTTGTATATAAAATCGTCAAATAAATGTAGAGGAGTGAAAGAGTGAAAATGACACATTTCTTCGCATTTTCAGGCTTAATTCCTCCTTAAAAGTCTGGTATTATAACTCATAAACAAAACATTTCCTCCACTAGTCGTCCTGCAGGAGTGGCTGTGCTCTTTGACTGAAGATGAGACGCAGCTGCCTGTCAGCTCTGTGTGAGTGGGTGGGAGGGAAAGAAGGAGGGAACAAGGGGCAGGCCAGATCGATGTTGAGCCACACAGGATGCAGTACTGCAGCACCACTTAGTGCTCTTCATTAAACCTATACGTCTCAAATAAAAGTCTAAGTACAGCATTAAAGAAGCAGTGACCTATAGAGGAACGTGAGACTGATAGATGCACAACAGAACACAGCTCAGTCCAAAAGTATGAGTGATGAATTATGCATCAGCCACATTCAGAGGATGAGTCAGAGAATGCTGTATTCAAATATCAAAAACAAGATACACTCATCAATAGATGTAATCATGTGATAAGATGTCGCCGTAAACTTGGTTTTAAACTTTGTCCAGATGTAAACAACGTCACACCAGTTTTCAGAGCATGGTTGTTGAACAGCTGTGTCTTGAGCCAACGGAGGATAAATCACAAGAGGACAGAATGGGATCAGTGTGTTTCAAAAGTTGCTGCTGAGCTCAAACTCTTACATATCGCCTCTCCAAAGCACATGTGAGCTGAATCAGACTCCTGGCATGTTTTCTGCATGGTCATAATGTGAAGCACATTTTCTCGCTTGGCATGCAGTGAGGCCGGAGAGCCAGGAAACAGCTGATGACGAAGGATTAGGTCTGGGCCAGGGGAATGGAGCCGACTGGGCCGTGCTGCATCAGGGTTGGGGGAGAAAAGCTCTGCTGCAGCACATACCAGCGGCCTGACGCACAGGGAGAAAAATCCCCACTGTTCAGGAGACAAATTAAGTTTCACTTTGTTTTACAAATCCTTCTGTAAAGATTGTCAGGGTGCGTTTTTAAGGTGCTGCGAAATGTTCTGCAAGAGACATCCTGCTGGCGGTAAAACTATAAAATTAATGCAATTCCGTTGATGGTAAAAGTATGACATGCATGCAATTTTCCAACAGCTCATCTGCAACAACAGTACTAGATGCCTGGACCAAAATATCCACAGAGCCATCTCCAAACAAGACGGAAAACTTGAAAAGGAAACTCGTAATTGTAGAGGAGGAGAGCAGCAGACACAAAACACATGCCGACATTGTTTATTTGGCAAGTGATGCTAATGTAGATGCTCTCATATCAAAAAGGTCATCAGGATACGGAAGATGGATGTGCAGTAAACCGACCCAACAGCTAAATACCACAGCAGTCATACATGGCAGGGAAGTGGGAGCGCTTTCAGGTGCACAACATATGGCGGATTAGAGTGAAAAGACATGCATGCCACATTTTCCTCAGCCATGAAATAGCTCACATTGCTGTAATGTAACTCATTCCAGGTACTAAAACCTTTTCCTGTGATAAATGCGAAGAGATGATTCAACCGATTGTCCATGTCTACGTTCCTCAGACAAGACCGAGTCGCTGGTTTATGAGAGATTTACATTTAAAAAGGGTGACCAAGGCATGAAGCTATAAACGGCTGTTACATGAGCTTATATGTGTTACCACTAACTGGATCCATCCACAGTTAATGAGGATGCTGGTGACAGTGACTGATGCCAGGTCTGATATCACTGCACAGCCACGGCTCTTCAGTGGGTTGAGATATGCAGAGAAGATTGATTCTGTTAGGGCCATTCACAGGGGAGGAAAGAGACTGATGGTTTAGCGGTGAGGACCGCAGGTTCACTCAGGGTGACTGAGGAGGGCTGTACAAACAAGCCCTTTAGCAGTGAAGCACAAAGTGGAGAGCATACAAACAGCTTGCGCTATAAAGCCCAGTGTGTGCGAGTGTGTGTATGTGTGTGTACCAGACACCCCAGGACACCTTGTCGCACGTATTCTCTTAGTGAGAAGATAAACATTGTTAAAGTTTCACCGTGTAAAGACTGACAAGGTGTCTATGTACAGAGAAGCAAATCATCACCGTGTTGATGTTTGAACAGGTTGCTCACACTCTTTCACATTGTAATCCCCGGTGTGTACACATGCATGTGGGTAGCAAACACCACCAACACAGACACATTACCACCCCAACACCGGCGACTAGCAACAGCGTCACACAACCAAAACACAACAAAGGTTCCAGCCAAAGTAGTCAAACCAGACGTTTATTTGACAGCTATTTAAATTTGCTCATCTTAACAGTTCATGAACCAGGAGTCCAGAGTTGTAAGGATGAGGTGCATCCATTCTGTGACAGACAGCTATGAAATTGAATCTGTCACAGAGGGCTTCCCATGCAGGCTAAGTGAATTTTCACCGCTTTGTACAGTACATCTTGACTCCTGCCAACAGCTGCCAAGCAGCCGTGACTAAAAGTAATATCCCTGACAGTGAGGGAGAAGTAAGACCTCTTACCTTCAGAGTGATCCTAGAAGCACAGACAGGTCTACCCTCTGCTTTCCTCTCTGTCCAGCAGTTGGTCTCCTCCTTCTGAAATCAGAGGAAAGATTTCCAGCCGCTTCTCTCTACAGGGGCTGCTGCCTCAGATGTACAGATGCCTCAGATGTTCAGAGTCAGAGGGCTGCGAGGTTAATCTCTGCTGTCCCGGGAGTCTGCTGGAGGAGGTACCGCTCTGAGCACGGCTGTTTGTTTAGTCAAATCACAGCACCATAGGGGTCTCCTCTCCTCTCTCACACTCTGAAAAAGCTCCCAAAGAGTGCTGTAACTGTTTTTTTTTTTTTTTTTTTTAAAAAGTGTTCTCAATGGAGAGACATACACACTCCTTCCCTGACAGACTCACACAGAGGAGACTGTCAGTGGTCTGGCCCTGATGAAGCTGGAGTAAGAGTGAGCGGGGAGGCAGAGGAGGGAGGGAACTATGGAGGGGGAGTCGAGCAAAAAGCAAGAGAGGGAAGTTTAAAAAAAAAAAAAAAAAAAAGGAGTGAAGTGAGAAAGAGGGAAAAGCAGAGGGAGAAAACTTCAAAATACAGATCGAGTTCTGCTTGTTGTTGTTAGGTAGCAGCTCAGAGGTCCCAAGCTGGAGTGATTTGTTTATGAATGGAGCAGCAAGCAACTAGAGGTGAACTGAGACAGTCTCTATTGGCAACAGCAATCTGGACCGCATCTAACCCTCCATAAAACAACAAACACAATAAAAAGGAAAAGAAAGAGTGAGAGAGTGAGAGGTCCAGGGGAGAGAAAAAAGGTTTTGGCAGAGCTCACAGTGGCCTGCTTTGGAAACAAACATGGAAGTCTCAGTTTCTCAGGAAAATAACTTTACTTGCATAATCTCACATTTAGAATCAGGTGTAAAAGAGAAAGTGAATTTAAAGCTTGAGTGAACCTGTTTTTCTCACATGTTTCATCTCTTTTTCTGTCTTCTTTTTTCCTTTTAAGCCCAAATAAAATAAGTCTCCCCTTCCTCCCCTGCCCCTTCTTTCTTTTGTTCCTCTTTCTCTGCCACTCTCTTTCAAACACATGTCGTGCAAATCAGTTTTCTGTATTGGCCCACTTCCTAACTTCATCCTTTCCCAGGATATGACTGGATGGCTTGAGATTCATAACACAAATCCGCAGCTGACGAAGGCCTTTTTCTCTCCAACAAGGGGACTTGGGGGCATTAAGAAAGGGGAGCAGGGTGCAGACAGAGGGGAGGAGGGATAAGGGGGGCTAAATTGGACGATAACCATGCTCTCCTCTAATTGCGAGGGCAAATCTAAAGGCCCTGCTAGCATTAATTAGAGAGCCAGTGAAGCCCCGGTAATTAGATAGGAGGGGAGCAACACCACACAGGACAGTCCCACCTTATGTAATTAACACCTCTCTGCAATAAATCTACCAATTTAACCCCATGAATCTGCTCTCATATATTTTTAGTGCTTGCAAAGTCAATTAAAATGTCGCCACAAGACATAATAGGTAATAATGCAGCAGTAGTGCACATTACAGTCATGGATGCAAATACTCCTCAACACACAATCACTTATCAGCTGGAGATAAGACACACTCTGTCTAAACATCCTGCAGCAGCCAACAGGACGCTGCTTAGAAATATCTGATGTTTCAAGAATGGTAAGATATACAGGCATTTTTATCATTTATAATTTTAGTATGGCCCGATGTTGTTGCATTGGGAAAGTATTACAAAGTGCTGGCGAAAGAGAAAACAAGGGGGCGTGTTTTGCTTTATATTTGGCAGCTGTCCTTGTTTATTCATACCGCTTGACAGAGTGGCAAACCACTTAACAAACTGGAGTCCAAATCATTCTGCTACAACAATACCCTGTCTATTCAGCCTATCTGAACAACTACAAGAGTGTTTTTTTTTTCTTTCACTGCTGATCTGGATTGTTGCCATAGCTAGAGCGCAACTAGTGCAACCACTGTGTTTGCTGCTCCAGTGTTTGTGTTTTGTCCATTTTTGGATATAACTAGAAGTTATCTCTCTGTGTCTTATAGGCTGGGGGCCCTTGGAGGCCCCTGAAAGGCCCGTACAGGGAGCAAGATGCAGGAAATACCGGGGCTTGAACCTTCAGCTGAACCCAACTCACCTCTGATAGACGAAGATGGACGAAGCCATAAAGTGTTAAATTGTACTGATAAAGGATATAAGTCAGATGCTCCTCAAGACTTCATTCAGATGTCATTGTGGTCCAAACCTGAAACAGAGCCACAAAAACACAGCAAAAAACAAACCAACAATAACCATCATCATCACCATAATTTGTTTATATACCAACTTTAAAGGACAAGTTCACAATATTTTCAAGTCTGTCCTAAAACAATAGTCAGGTGCCCCAATGAACACTGACACATGTTTTCTTACTGTAAATATTCCTCCTGTTCATACTGGCCAGTAGATATAAAGGCTCATTCTAAGATAACAAAAACACAACGATTCTTATTTTCAGGTGATTATACACTAATTAAAACATACTTATGAATATTATATTCCATTTCTGCCAGGTCTGTTCTGCTAGATGCCACTAAACTCTACACACTGGGCCTTAAAGTTCAATTTTTAAATTTTTTACTAAAAATTTGGAAGATATCCACTTTATTTGACTCAGATGGGTGAAGCCTCATTTTATCTTCAGATAAACTTTTAAATACATTTTCGCTCAAAACAAGTACTGAGGATTTTGGCCCCCATCACTTAAACTGAAAGCACATTTGAAGGCGATCTTTTAATGGTCAAGATGAACAGGAGGAATTATTACAGCAAGCAAAACCTGTTTCAATGTTCATTTGGGCACCTGACTATTGTTTAACAGATTTGAAAAATTGTGAACGTGTCCTTTAAAAATCAATGCTGCAACAAATCAACCAAAGCCTTTTGAGAAAATAAACAAAAAAATCTACTTAAAATTGAAAAGGACCTAAAAAATACTATGAAAAAACTGAAATCAACTAACAAGTAAAGCGTCCTGGTGGCCTGTAGGGGTTAAAGACGCTGACCATGTTTGTTGCATGTCAGCCTTCCTCTCTCTTCATTTCCTGTCAGCTCTCTCTCCTGCGCTGTCCAATAAAGGCCAAAAATGTCCCAATTTATTCTACTTTCCTACTTTTAAAAAAGTAGAAACTGATTGTAAAAAAAGTGTTTTATAAACCCAGACCTGGGCAACATAAGACTACAAATGTTTTGCCTACTCTCTCATCTGTTTGATGTGCTGATTCAACTGTAATTTGGTTTTAAAGATTCAATAAAAATGTCCAAAAAGAAAAATGATAAATTTCGAGAACAATAAATATTGCACTGTTGCTACCTCCCACTCTTCTTCCTCCATTCAATTAAACAACTGAATTTGGAAAAGAGCCAGTTTAGCAACCAGCACTTTTTCGAAGCGGTGACTTACACAATGACAACTATTTATTTATGACCACATCATGATGGCAAAGACTGCAGATTCCTGCCTGTTAATCAGCATCAAAATGACATGAACAGTTATCCACATTTCAATTTTCGACTGTCACAGTGCAGCATGAAACGTTATGGGGGTTTAGCACTTGATAAGTACTGTTTGCAGGCTTTTTGTGGACAGTATTTGTAAGAGGAAACTTGACTGTGGAAGATTAAAGCGCTGGGTGTGTCTGGGCACCTACAGCAGCTCTCTTTCTAACACATGTGAGCTTTTAGATTTGGTGAAAAGAGGATACAAACCTCTTATTAGTTCCTCCTCGGTGAACTTGAACGTCTCGCCAACTACAAAGAGACCAGTGGGAACAATGTTTACGCTGCACTGTTTAAATTGAATCTATACATGGATTGTTCTCTACAGCAACCCCTCATTTAGATAAATATTAAAGATTTATAATGTCTTAAAAAAAGCTCAGGGGTTCATTTTTGGCAGACAGAGAGAAGTGCTTTAAATTTAAACTATGTGGATCATTTCTGGCGTTTGAATGTTTTTGAACATTTTTAGTGCCAGTTTTAGGGTTATGACTGGACAGCTTGTGTAGTTTGTACATTAAAACATGCTCTAATACATACTGGAAGTACTGAAACCATATTCCTTTACTTTTAGCTTAATGTATTTCCAACTTTTGTTGATAATTTGTGTGATGCTCTGTTTATATTGCACTTGCCTTAATGTTCAGGCCTGCAGCACTTTCACCTCCATTAACATGAGCCTGCTTCATGCTAACAACCGCTGTTAAAGCTGATAATGACTGTTCTGACCAAGATAATAACATGAATCTTTTATGAATGTTTGGCAGATTTAGATGCAGATGGACACACAGATAAGCTTGACGAGTGGAGTATACAGTCTATAACGTGGTATTCTCAGTCCACCAGCTGATTGTGGAAAAGGTGGAAAGCCAACAGCAGCTGTGATGAAGAATAAACTTTGTGCATATTGTTCAAATGACGGGAAACAGCAGAAGGAAGAGGGTGAGGTACCAGCCAGTACTTAGTTTTTTGCTGCCCTCATGTGGTCAGTGTGAGCAGGAAACTATTCAGACAAAACACCCACCTTATACCCTAACATATGTTACTTTAAACTCGATTTAAATAATCAGTTTCAACATATTTGTTAAAGATTGTACATTAAAGACAGCATTTTATTTTAAGGGAATTTATCAACATGGTTTTGCCTATAATGCATGTGTTTCCCCTGGTTTCTTCACCTCACTGTCAAAACATAAAGAATAACGTAATAAAATGAAATGTGTCTTCCTGACGTTTGAACAACTATCATATGGAAAATCATAACAAAACCAGCAATATCTTACCTGTTTGGATAATGAATAGAGGAAGTCGGATGTATTGTCTTTGTTGAAGATAACACAGTCAACGGGACAC
This sequence comes from Scomberomorus guttatus, assembly GCA_038419695.1. Lineage (NCBI taxonomy): Eukaryota > Metazoa > Chordata > Actinopteri > Scombriformes > Scombridae > Scomberomorus > Scomberomorus guttatus. The sequence goes on along the minus strand of CM076452.1, from coordinate 17,943,347 downwards.
ATCGCTGAGGGGTTAAAAAATCCATCCATAACACCTCTTCTTGCAGGTCATACAGTAGATAGATAGACGTAGATATAGTCTTTATTGTCATAAGGGAGATTTGTTTTCACAGCCTGTACTATTCCACACAGAAGCATACAGATACTCACACAACATATCAATATGCACAGTACATAAATACATAATATTCATGGCCCTGCCTGCATGCCAGCACACACACACACACACACACACACACACACACACGAATTAAAATTAGCTCCACCTTAACTAGCCACAATATTAAAATGCTGCTCACAAAGTCATTATCAATAATAATAATCCAAAAAAAACCCAACATACTTAAATAGGCAACAATTACTGCAGTGGTCATTCTGCTCTATACTTCTTATCTTTTGTACTTTAACTTAGGTAAGATTTGCAATATTTTTTACTTAAAGCATCTGAATACTTCCTCTGCCACTGGGCCAACTCACATTTTGATTTACAACCTTTGCAGGAAATCACATGAGTCCTGCATTTAAACGTGCACAAGTGCGTGCACACATACACTCCTCGTATACACGGCCTTATCAAAATGATTGAGGGCAGACTGGGTAAATTAGGGTCAATGCACTCACGTCGCCAAGACGAGCAGGCAGGTGGGTCCCAGGTTAAACGTGACGTCACGATGATACTTTTGAACTCCTTGGCAGTAAATCTATAAAGGTGTGTAGTCTTGCTCCTCTGCACCTGAAACTTAGACAGGAGTGAAAACAGTGTGTCAGAGCCTGCTGGGAATAAACACGGAGGCCTAACATGCGCCAGCTGGTTTGATTCACCGAGGTTCACCTGAGAGTCACCCCCACCTGTCGGATACCGGTATGTACCCCAACTCACATTCGGCCAGACACCCGGCTCAGACGCTCTCACTGAACAGTCAGTACATCCCGCCGTATGACTTCACCGGTTATCATCACGTCGACCCGTCGACAAGTGCCTGGAACTCCGTTTACGCTCCCCGGGAGGAGTATCCGTACAGCTTCCCGGGGTCAAGCCCCAGCGCCGGGCAGGTCAGCTTCACCTCCCCGGAGCTGAACGGCACGCCCACCGCCGCTGGAGTTGGGTCGTTCACCCCCTACAACTTTATCTCCGGCCAGGACCCCCTCTGCTCCAGGAGGAGACCACATGAATCCATCAGACCGTCCGTTTCAGGTGGGACTACCTTATTGTGAAACATACTGTAGGCTACTGTACTGGACATAGAGGTCACCATGTAGGCTTATTATAATCTGAATGTAATGAAATACTTCATGCTTACATCTTCAGGGTTAATCAAACAAATTAACAAGTTACAAATCATCTAGATAGTCAACCTATGATATGAAGCTCAAACTAAGACCATTTTTGGTTATCAGTTATTACACTCCTCCGTGCTGTCATACCACACAGCTTAACCACAGCAGCAGAATGAGTGTGCAGATGACAAAACACAATTTCATAAACCAGAACTATTTCAACATGTAGACAGAGCTAAGCCGGACTGCCTGCACACACACATTCATCAATCCTTTTGCCTCTCCCTTCCGCCAGCGTGGTGTAAGATGTCAATGCAAAGCTAACAGTGGAGGCCGTGGAGTCTGCAGAAGTGGCGCTCCCCACCCTCTCTGTCCACTGGGTGGGTGTAAAAGGGTGACAGACTGGCTAGATAACAGTGGCAGTGCAGGAAGTCTGCCGAAGTCGAGCCAAATCTGAAGGCGAACGCTTAGGCCTCACAGATGTCACAGTGTGTGTGTGTGTGTGTGTGTGCGTACCTGTGTATCTTTTGCACGGCCTCGATCGATGCCGTCACATGGTCAAGATTTCAGATCAATAACTCTGACTCACACTTCCCTGAGAGCGTGTATGTGTGTGCGAACATGTGTGTCAATGAATAGCTGCCTATGTAAACACCACTCACAGCGATAAGGAGAACCACTGATGCAATGCAGTGGGGAGTCTTTACATTACTTATAGTTAGCATGATTAATATAGTTGATGAGGCTTTGAGTGGCGCCTGAACTTGAATGTGGCACCAGACACCTTCAAATTAGTCATCTGTCGGGCCACGGCTCACACTGCACATGATTCACAGACACTACAATCACTCCTGTTAGCATTACTGGTAGGAATGAAGACCTAACAAATACAAAGGAATGGATAACACACCTGTTTACTTAAATTCCCTCAGTCAATAATTTAAGTTTTACTAATGCAGGCTTGTTTTGTGTGATTCAGGGGGGAAGACTCGCACCAAGGACAAGTACAGAGTAGTGTACACTGACCAGCAGCGCCTGGAGCTGGAGAAGGAGTTTCAGTGCAACCGCTACATCACAATGAGGCGGAAGACTGAGCTGTCCATGGCGCTGAGCCTCTCCGAGAGACAGGTGAGAGGACTGTAGCGAAAGAGCCAGAGGCAGAGAGGTAAGGGGTAGAGACAAGGGAGAAAGTGCAGGAAGGATAAGAAGCAGGTGAGAAGATAAAGGGCTTTAAAGGACAAGGCTGCTGATATTCTGTATTTTTCTTACTGCCAACGTATCATAAATAAATCCCACAATGAATTGATCCTATTGTCTAAGTATGTCTAAGTATTGTCTTAGCCAGATAAAGCTTAATCCTCTGTGCCATAAACCTTAATTGTTGTCCAAAAACTATTAAAAATACAGTCGCACTGTTGCACTTCTTTTTATATCATGTACGTGGCCCTGCTGTCATAAATACTCACTCGGACATCAAATGTGTATTAATCCACAGCTGAAAATAGTCTCCAACAAATCTACTGTTTACTCCTATTTGAGTAATGTTGGCTAATAACTAAAATGTACATTTCTAATATTGCCATACTCATGTTGAGATAATTACAACACAGCTGGTTTGCAGAGTTTTTCAGCGATTCCCTACCAGCTTTAGAAAGAAACAACCTCGGTAGACCATAATGCAAAGCTGCCAAACAAAACATTTTGCATAAGTAGTGTTAATGGTGAAACCCTCACTCTTCCTCTTATGATGCTATTGTTGTTATTATTGTTTTTACCGCCCACCCATTTTGCTCGCTAAAGCCACAGCTGAGTGCTACTGGTTGCTACACAAGTAATTCTGGGACATGATAGCACATGATAGACTTGTTGATAGAAAATGATTCAAGAAAGGTCAGAGGAAGTGTGAGAAAGGAGAGGAAGTCCGTATTTTCTGTTTTTGTTGCTGGCTTATTAACCTCCAATAAGAGGTTTTTCCTAATAAATCTATTTTCGATGTTGATCTCTCGCTGTGTGCATCTGTGGTTCAGGTGAAGATCTGGTTTCAGAACAGACGTGCCAAAGAGAGGAAGATAAACAGGAAGAAGCTGCAGCATTCCCAGCAGGCCTCCACTACCACGCCCACCCCACCTGTGCTGGGAGGACCCACCGACGCCCTAATCACAGCCAGCCCCAGCGGCAACATTTTGTCTGATACGATATCAGAGGAATACTAGGTGGAGCTCATACTGTACGAAAGACTGATGCCGCATGGAAAGTGTACATAGTGCTTTTTTGTTTGTTTGTTTTTATAAGTTCACCACAGAAGGAATGGAGATGATTCACATCGATGTGATGTTATAATGATACACCTCTTTCTTGCCCTTTACAATAATAAACACTACATCTGTTGCACTGATTATCTGAAATGGGCAGTTACTAATCACAAGACTTTAATGTGTGAATATCATTTTCAAAGACAAAGAAGACTTAAGTGCCTTTATTAAAAAACAATTCGTTAAAGCCACAATGTAAAAGCATTGTTCTCTTTTTTTTTACCATAAAACGATGTCAAAACCATGCTTGCATCTTGATAGCATATGTGTATGAGTATCTATGTCACATCTGCGAGGAAAAAGGAAGTGTGTTCTTCTGAGAGCAAAAAACTTCACGTGTTAATACTGTAAGTGAAGAAGGAGGAAACAGTAAGAAGGTTACACCTCCATTTCATGTTGAAATATATATATGAAATATGAATGTTGAATATTGATGCAGCACATAACATAGCCTGATGGAAGGAGTGACAGTACAGAAATGTTAAAAACTAGAAAGTACAGTAAAAGCAATTGGATTTTGATACGAAAACACCAATTTTGTCATGTTTTTTTGTCATGCATTTATTGTTTAGCAGGTGTTTACTATGACATGGGAAAACATCTTTTTTTAAAAATACTTCCCTTTTTTGTTTTTTCTCTTTTGAGCCACAACATCGTGTTACAACATGTAACCGCAAAGAAACAGAACTGTTAAAAGATGTTTAGCCACATCCTGCAACGAAGCCGCACATTGAATCACATGACTCATGATTTATAGTTCTTACATAGCAAAACACACGTTCACCTTTGTCCCTACTTCTTTAATCTTTTGAAATGTAAAAGTATGTACAATACTTAAGACTTTAATATCTTCTTGTTTAGGTCACCTTGAAAAAGAAGTAGAACAAGTGGAACAAATGTAGCAATATAAATTTAGTTTTGTTTCCAAATAAAGCACCGTATCACCAACCTTGTGCAACTCATGTATTTAGGCAATCAGCATATGCAGTAAAAGAATTTCCCTGTTTTCTTTTTCAACACTTTAGTGTGTTTGTATTTTCATATGCTAAAGCTGAAGTTTATGTTGGTCTTGCTGTTTGTAAAACCTGTTTTGCTGAACATTATAGGAGAACAGTACAGAGGTTTATTGATTTGGTTTGTATTTTCTGTTTATTAGCGCTGACCACACTCACCAATCTATAGAAACATTTCTGCAGAGAAAAGCTTCTTGATAAGTTCATTCAGAAGAAATGTACCAATGGCATATATCTACATGCCCACAGAATTACTTGATTAATAAAGTAATTTGATAAGATTATGTCCTGAGACGACCTCATTTGTGAACCAAAATTTTAAACGAACTATACAATAAATATGGGCTACACTAAGCCCCTTTAATTGACTCCCTATTGTATGTATTTTACAATTTGCTGACAAATTCTATGAATATTAAATTATTGGTCACCAAAGCGTTTATTCAGTCAGAACCTTACATGCTCAGCATTGAAGAATGGGCAGGAGCCACCAGTTTAGGTTTTATAGTTTTATAACTTTGGCTTGGTAGGTAGCATCACATGAATGTGTCACGACAAGAATAAAATCATCAGTTTTTTTAATAGGTAAAAAAATAAATGTTTAATTGTGGTTCAGTCTAACCTTTCAGAGTTCAAGTACAGCAGTCGAATCTCTTTGGATCTCCTGTGTTACACACCAGTTTACAAAGACCAGTTTACAATAATTGTATTGAACGAAGTAGAAATGGCTTTTTGGTCAGATGGATAAAGGATAGCAGCTTGTTGGAGCAGCTTTATTATCCTGCCTTTATGTTGTCAATTATTTGCTCAGTAGATTATGTCAGTCAGAAGTTCAACTGTGTTTTAAGAAATGGGTTCAACTAAAAGATTATCTCAGGTGGTTGATTTAGAACACTACAACAATCAAGGATCATAAACACTTATTTTATGGCGCTGTGAATCAGCTGAATGGCATGTCATAGCTGTCAAACTTTAACCCCAAACTCTCACACCAAACCAATCATGTAACCTCTATCTTTGATTAAACCAATGGCAAGTAAACAGCAAAACTGCTCAGGTCAGATATAAGCACAAGGTGTCATTTTAAATGTGAAAAAAAAGAGGAAGAGGTAAAAGTTAGCTGGTAAAACTCAACCAAAGTTAAAAAAGCATTTTAATAAAGAAACAAAATGTGATGAAGAATAACAGCAATGAAGAAGAACAACACTGAAATGAACAAAACTAAAGCCAAGCTAAATTACATTAAAATTTATATGAATGGATCATGTTTCAGAGGGCGATGCTGAGTTGGAAAAAACAAGAGATCAAAGGTTAGGTCACACCCATGCCAAAAGGCTGTTGGCCGATGCAAGGGCATTCATTTATTACCTGCATCTACTTACAGGTGTGGGAATATGTATATAAGTTATTTCTCCAAAATGTTCACCATAAGTTGCTTTCTACATTTAGATTGAAAAAGTAAAATTAAAAAGCAAAAGCTGCAGACAAGTAGAGTAACTTAAAGAAAGAGACTATTCTTTTTACTGCCCTCAGTGTCGATTACTTCCTCTTGTCAGGCACAAGAGGAAGGCACAAGGTCTGACTGTAAGCTGTACAATAGTTAAAGGGAAATTTGGCTAATTTTACACATCAAAGTCTGTTTATAGACTTTGGGAGGACTATTGCGTACGTGAAAAAAAGTTGCTTCAGAGGAAGCTGCACAAAGTCTGTTATGTCTTGGCAATGTTGGTTGGGCCTGAAAACTATGACAATGTTTGAAAATAAAAAAAGAATCTGGGTCTGTGGAGTTAGAAAGCAGTGAGATTACCAGACCTCTGTGGCACACTCCTCAATTCTGCTAGAGGTTGGCAGCTCGAGGCCACATTAGCTGCTACTAGCATAACACACCCGAATCTGCACAATCGAGTGAATCGAGTTGAGTTGTGTTGTGAAAAATGCATGGAGTAAGAAAGACGTTATCTCTGATACATTCATTTTTAACTAACTTCCTTCTGAGTCAGATGAGTGCACTTCTAATTTGATGGATTACTCTTTTAAGTTAGAAAAGGCTGTGTCTTTAGAGAAGGCAAGAAAAACAAAGGATATCTACAAGGATTTGGTAGATAAATATCTACTTTATTTCTATTAGTGCTTGTTGAGAATATTGGGCTCGGTTGGACCCGAGAGCTGAATGTAGCAGGCTAATACTTCCTCCCTTGGTCACGTTATATTTTGTTGTATATTATTGTCTATGTAAGTCTAACTGACTATTTAAAATCACTTAAAAGTTGATACTGAGTTGGTTTTAGGTGATGAAAGCACACTTTGAAGTTCTGAAGGGTAGCGGTCAGTTTCCACACATTTGCGTGGTAATAATAGCTTACAGTATGTAATCACTGCTATGAATGTGCTCTTACTATTCATCCCACATTCACCTGCACAATAGTAATTTACTAAAAACATCTATTTAATTCAAATTAACTTCTGGTTAATACAGGATAATAAGCAACCATAAGTCAGCAACCTAATTAGTATAAATATGCAGAATGTGGATTTGTTTCTCCTCCAGATTTGAAAGTTGGAGCTTATATAACTCAAACTCTGAATTATTCAAATAATTAAGTAGGTAAAAGTTGTTAAGTGTTACTATGGTTGACTAATAAGGATATCTGTCTTTTAGTTTTGTAAGACACTTTGTTAACTGGAACCCACAAAGACAAAGGAAGTGCATCAAGCTAAATATAGAAAACATAAATTGATGGTGTTAACTGATAAAAACATCTTGTGATAAGAAACATTTAACTTTACACTACCCCTTCATTTGGCCCGCTCACGTGTCCCGTTTTAGTAAAACAGAAACAGAAAAAGACCGTTCCTCATTTTCTGCTCACTCGCTTTATTAAGAAATCAAGTTTCAGAAGCAAAAACTCCATACATTTTAGTTGCAGGCAATTCTGAGATACAAAAATGTAAATAGTAATGAAAAGACTGCATGTTACCTCCATCTACAAATTCCCCCATGAAGTAACTTTAATGTAAGAGTAAGCAGGACAACACAACCCATTCATATGTATCGTTGCATTGTGGGAATATTTCACCCTTAACTGACACAAATGGTTTGGACACCCTGTAATAAATAAAGATAATAAAGTAGTCTTAAAAAAATCATTGCAATTGGTAAAACAATTTTGTAAGAACGAAATTTCATGCCTTAGAAAAAGCAGAAGTGTTTGTGTAATGGAAACAGATTCATGCTCACTGTGAACTTCCCAAGAGACCAGGACAGTACATGCAAACTTATCTTTGGTCTTCTGAGGGAAGACGTGTAGCCAAATATGAGATTAGCTCCCAACACCCACTGCACAGCACAAATCCTTTCATAAACCAAAGAGCAGAGTAAATATGCTTATAAAGTAGAAAAGAGTAAAAACAAACAAGGATGTATTATATCATGTAAAGATTAAAAACTATCTATCTATAAAAACTAGTCACAGTGTAATTCAAATAATGCATCTGAATATGTGTGCACCTTTGGCAGGTTTTCATCCTAAAGGATACTGATGCCAGTATAACCCAGGAGTATATTAAAAGTGCATGAACAATAATAATAATAATATCTGTGAACCTTTGATGCTTGTATTCTTCTCATTGAAAATCTCATGAAATAAAGATGAGAGACCTTTAGGCATCTTAACAAAAACCTCCTCCATGTGCTTCAGCAGTCTTTGTATAAACGCTGAACACTGCGTCTCACGTGCTACAGACCATAGAGTACACACAGTCATCTTCTTTTGGTTTGACAGTTTGCCGAGGTCGCCCAGAAAACTTGACTTGGTCGTACTCCACCTGCTCTGCCTTCTGATGCGTCCTCCCTCCCCTGCTGCTGCACGATATTGACAGTGGTATAAGTCAATTCTTGGCCATCTTCTTCTGCAGAGTGGAAGGAGGAACAAATTAAACACTGCATGACTACACATACTCAGTGATAACAGTGGATCGTTAAAGAAATTCTTTGACATTGTGGACAGAAGACTTGAAAAGATTGATACCACTCTCTGTTTGTATGTTATAAATATGATGCGATAGCCGGGAGACGGTTAGCTTAGCTTAGCACAAAGACTGAAACAGCTATTGTGACTCTGTCAAAAAGGTTAAAAAATCCTCCCACCTCTAAAATTCAATAATTAACAAGATATAACATGAATTAGTGAACTTTAGAGGTGTTGGTAAGCAGCTTTTTAGTTCCTTCGTATGGGGCCAGGCTAGCTGTCTTTGTGCTAAGCTAAGCTACCCGGCTGCTAGCTTCACATTTAATGAACAAGAAGAGATTAAACTATTCCTTTAATCTATAAGTGCAGTGATGGAAAAAGAAACTTTGTACCTTTAGATTTGTTGTTTTGCTTTTTCTTCTGAGCACAGACGAGTGCCACCCCGACCATTAACAGAATTACCAGTGATGAGAGGACACCAGCCATTATTAGAAACTTATTACCTGTTTTAGTAAAAAAAGACACAAGAGACACACAGATCTTTCAGTAACCATGTTCTTAATGACAGGTGTTTTTATGCAGACATGACACAGGACAAAAAGAGAAAATGACATGAATGAATCCACTGCAGCAGAGTTAGTTTTCACTTACTAATGTACCATGGCTCATCTGTGCTGGAGGTGGTCACAGTTTCATTGGAGAATGTGATATTAGTGGAGGGTTTAATTGACACTATGTCAGTCTCCTTACCCACAGTGGAGGCTGTAGTGATTGTAGGGGTTGTTGTTGGATTAATACACAGGGTGTTATTGGCTGAAAACACCCACTGTGATATGTTTGTCCCATTGGATAAGGTGCAGTTGATGAATATGAAGCCTACAGACAAACAAACAGATCAACTGTGACTAATTTACAGTGTAATCATTAATTATCAAGTAGATTTCTCATTATATTCTGTCTCACCACAGGTAGATATCTTCTCTTCTTTAGAGACACTGCTGATGTGATTCCTGACCGAGCAGACCAGTCGTCCTGACACGTCTTGTTTCAGAGTGATGCTGTTGGTCTCTTTATTTCCAGAGAGGAGCTGAGCGTCTGTCAGTGTGTGTCCATCCAGAGTCCAGCTGTACTGAGGACTGTCCCCCTCCCTCAGAGGAGCAGGACACTCTCATCTCTCCCTGAGACAGACACTCAGAGGCCAGCAGGACAGAGGACACAGGAGCTGAGAGAAACACACTCACATGACTTTTTTATGGCCTTAAACATATTCAGTGTTTATGATGTAAATTCATCTACAGAAGTACAGAATTAAATGCTTCAGTAAGTACAATGATATACTGTAGCTATGTGGCAGACTTTGAGTATATCATGTGAAATGTTTGTTTACAAAAGTAAAATGTAGAAATAGTATTTGTATAGTAGTATGTGTATTTGTTTAAGTGTATTTACTTAGTTTAATTTTCCAAAATCATTTGTATTTTTAATTAACCTATAATTCAAATGATATAGCTGTTGGTTTTTATTGTGAATAATACAAATTAAATTGTAAGATTAATAATAGAAAAAGTAATTATTTACCTTCAATAGACAACTGAAGAGTCCGATGTTCTGATTTGAAGTCCATTTGAATCATGGATAAAAAGGGTATATTCAGCACCATCAGTCCCTGCTCAGGTTATTTATCCTAAATGTTCCATTACTGAGAGTAAAGACAGATCTGTTTTCCATCTGATTATACACAATCGTATTCTTTTTCCCATTAAGTATTATTAATGTTTTGTTTTTTTTGCCATTGGTATTTAAATATTTCTGAGGCGTTGTCCATCAGCTGGAGCACCACAGTTCCTCCCAGAGCTCCATAACACTGAGCTCCATCCTGTCTGCCGTCACAGTGGGTTTCAATACCTGCAAAAAAAGAAAAATACATTTAAAAAAAGATCACAATTGTGGTCATTCCATTTCTACTAAATTAATGACCATAACGATGTTTTATGCAGGTGTAAATATTCATGTTTTAAAGCAGAAACAACTGGTCTCTCTCAGAGCACACTTAGCATTACACAGGTCTGTCAGTTAATAGTTAATAGTTAACAGTAGTATTTCACTGAAGT